>JAJNNQ010000026.1:49097500-52040000 GCA_027886175.1 Phylloscopus collybita
ATATCAGAGCTGTTTGGATGGGGAGAAGGATGAGCTGAGAAAACCCAGTGCTCAGTTCCAGTTGGGAAAGCTTTCTATACCTCAGCCTTTGCACTTGCTGCTAAGGAAAGGGGAGGAGAAGCACAGTATTAACAGTCAGTAAAGGTCAAATGCACAGCACACACTTGGAGCAGGGAGGGCTCCTTCTCTCTAGGAAAAGTAGAAGGTTTTTGCTGTTAGATCAGGGAAGTAATCTCTCACTTTGTAAAAGGAGAATTTGAGTCTTCTCCAGACTTGTCTTGTAAACTGAGAAGCTTTTACTGCGTGAATTTGCATATGATCATTTGTGCTAAGGAGTTACAGGTCATTACAGCTTGCAAACATTATTTGCTTCCTGCCATTGAATGCCATTGGCTATTAAGGCTCCTGCATCTGAAAAGCTGACTTAGCCATTCAGGTGGACTGGCTGGTGACTTACATGTTTTTTTCCAGACAGCGTTACTACCAAGTAGATTGGTACTAGAATAAGGGTTAAATATAGCAGGATTGGTCTCTGATCCAATAGGAAAAAGAACAAGAGATCAAAGCATCCCACATTCTAAAAACAAGAATATAATGGGCAGAAGAAAAGAGTAAATCTATATATACATTTAATAGGACTTTGTAAATGAGAGCTACAAATGCAAGTACAGAAATACATAGCATGTCAGGTGAAAATAGGTTTTGTTCATGAATACGTAGTTAAGAACTACATTTTGTCAGACTACAACCAACTTCTTGTTATGCATTAAAATGGATTTTTGTGCATAGATGTTTACAAGCATCTTTTAAGAAGTGGTTCTTGTCTTTTGTAGAGTGAGAAGTGAGATGAACTGTGACAGCATTCACAAGGAAAAAAGAGAGTTTAGAATGAAGCTGAATTGGCAACCCTGATATTTATTTTAGCTATTGGTAGAAACGTATGAGTCCTACTAAAACAAGAAGAAAGCTAAGCTGAATTTGAAACTAGCATATGGTTTATTGTTTGCCCATCCAAATGAAGTTGGAATGCAGCTTCAACTTGTCAGATTATGTTATAGAGGACATCCAAGATTCTATTATATTCTTATTAGCTGTCCAGAACTTAATGAGCTCAATAGAGATAGATTGCTTAATAAGACCCCTCAAAGTGCATTTTTTTCTGTCACAAGATGGGGAAGTAATTTGACCGATCTTGCTGTTCAGGAGTTCAATTTTTTAATCACCAAGATGATGAAAATAACCCTTTCCCAAGAACTTCTACAGGAGTCAGATTTTTCTGTTATATCATTTATATACTTGTATATATACAGTAATTACACTCCATTTACTGGGTCATGGGAACTGACATCTAACTTTGAAATGAAATGAGTAACAATGAATTCACCTCTAATAATTTCCCCCTTACTCTGACCTTGCAAAACTGCATTGTGGTTTATTTTTTGTTGTATGAATTTGCCTTTTGTTGTGCTAAACACCTGTGTTGGGCAGAATACAAAACAAAAATCATATGGAATTAACTAAAGTATTAACTCTATTCAACACAGATCACTAATATGAACCTTGTAAACCACTCATGCTCTGGCCAGGAGTGTTTCAGTTTATCAGCCTGTGAAATGGAAGGCTACAAACCTGAGCTACTTTCTTCCTGTATCTTGGCCGAACAATCAAATTTGCAGCTGTGGACAAATCTGTATGGTTGTGTGCATATTCCTTCTTCTATGACAGAAAATGAGTGACTTTCCTGGTATCAAAGGCTTTCTCCTTATTTAGAAATAGTTAAAAAAAAGTAAAATAGAACCCCCCCCCCCCAAAATATTTTTATGAACCCCTTTAAGATAATAATCCTTGCAATAACAAACTACTGGGTGTCATTACAGTAACAATTTTTCTCTTGCCATTATAAAGCAAAAAAGTCAGATAACCGTTTTCTTTGACACATGCAATTTAGAAACAATTCATTATTGCACCAATTTTTTATATAGTTTTCCTTTGTTTTATGATGACAGAAAAATTCAACAATTATTTGTAGATAGAGATTAAATTTAGCCTTAAGTGAAATTTAACCTTAAGTGAGACTGAAATTTTCCTGGGATTTTGATTTAACAGAGTGATGTCGATGATATTTAAATCTCCCAAATGACAGTGATATCACGAAGTCAGTTCATTTTTTTGAAATTGAAACCTTTCATACCAAGCTGTTTTGGACAGACAATAATAACGTCCTAGACAGATCTATTCTTATCGACATCTTCTGGACTCCAAATGTGAAAACTAAGCACAACTCACACGCGAGATTCTGGTTAACTCTCAAATCATCTTAGATCCATTTGTTTCAGAACACCTGGTAGCTGAATATATCACTAGAGAACTTTGCTGTAATTTGGAAGTGATTGTCACAGGCAGAATGCCACAGTACCATCAGGAGATACCCCTGGGTGAAAGTTCACTTCAGACTGCAACCAAAGCCATGACTTTCACATTGTCTAGGTAACAGGGTAAATTTCTGCTTTCCACAAAAGCATCATGTTTAGTCTCATCCCAAAAGTCTTTCTTTTTCTTTTTAAACTCTGAGGGGAATCCTCTTTGGTTTTTTTCAAGCACCTCATGATGAGACACTGGTTGACTCTTGACATTGATATAGGTCAAAAAGAAAAACATTGCTATAGAGGACAAGACTGAACCAATAGCTGTTCTTTCTATTATATGCTAGAAAGTTTAAAACTGTCTATCAATCAAGCAGGCAAGATTTGAAGGCCATTCTGCTTTTCAGATTCTTGATATCACCTTTGTATTTTTCCTACAGCCCAGCAAAGACCACAGTTGGTGAACTGGACAGCATGCAAAATCAGGCCCCCCAAAATCGTCCCCAGTGGCAGTGCTTAGGTAAACCTGTGCAGTTCTGGAAAAAGGCATAACAGTTCACTATGCACTTATGACAATTATCCACTGGAACAAAATCCTTTTGTGTCACCTAAGAGGCCCTAAAGATAAAAGTGGTAAGGTGTCCAGCACAGATGACTGTGAAAACTCAGGGTTCAATTGCTTCTTGTCAGAGTCTAATTTTATTTTACATTATCTGCTATAATACTTAATCAAGCACTAATGACACAGAAGGTGTTCCCCCCACACAGTTAAAGAGCTTTGTGTCCTCTTTAGCCTCTCCAAGGAGAGCTTTCAAGCCATATTTCACATATATTTGCTATTTCCCCCAACCATTTGTCTTCTATCAGAATAAATATTTTGATTTTTGAATAATGATAGAACATGTTTCCAAGTTACCTTTACTTTTTGTTGGATTTTGTTTTCCTTTTTCTTCCCTGAAATAGGCATTATGGACAGTAGCAAGAGAAATAATTTTATTGGAGACTTTACAGCTAAAATGTTTGTGCCTGCAACACAACAATAGAGGGATTAATCCTCAGGTGGGATTAATGCTGCTTCTGCTCTGTACTTTACAGAGTAAGAGAGTTTTTGCACCACCGAGTTTTTAAAAAAAAAAAAAAGCATAAAAAAACCAAACCAAAACAACAAGAACAACAAAACAAACAACCTCAAACATTTGAAGAATGAAAGAAATGAAAGCAAGTTTCTCTATTTTTAACAAGAGGAAGTTTTGTGGAATGGATATCAAAGAGCCACTGAGAATTTTGTAAAGATAGAACCTTCAATAATGAATAATATAAATTTGGGTGGCAAAATACTAAATTCTAGTTGTAAAGGTAATAATGTGGAAACTTATAATTGTGGTACTAGGAAAAAGTAGGGTGATTTTTTAAAGGTTAAATGAATAGCTTGTATTGATAATTTTGATTATTACTCATGTAAATAATTATTTTGAAATTTTGGTGCTTAGAAGAGCAATGAGAGGACTCCTTTATTTTGTAATATATTATGTTTCAAATATGTGAGATATAATTTATGAAACAGGGTTCAAGCCAATCTGTATAGAAGTTCATAAACCAATAAGTGTCAGAGATAAAGAATGAAGGAGGAAATGAAAGTAAATTGAAGAAAAAGATGTAAAATAAGGGGAAAAATAACTATGTGAATCCTTTTTTTTTAATTATTATTAAAAAGGTGCACAGAATGCATGAAAATATTGTTTAGAAAGTTATTTAGAAAATGCAGTTTTTTAGTATGGAAAAGAGAATTTTAAGGATTCAAGTTTTTCAATTAAAAAATAAATCTAATTTTAACAATGAGAAAAGTTACTGATAGTTTTCAAAGGTTCCAGGAAAAGGAAAAAAATGTACAAATATGGCTAAACATTAGGTATGACTTCAGAGGAATTATACAGAATGTGTTTTAAGAGATTTTATTAAAACAGAAAATTAAACAATCATCTGAGTGGTAAGGGTATTATTGACACTGAATAAAAAATTATTTATTTGAATTCTTCATGCTTCTCTTACTCTGATTGCATTTCTTTTCCAGAGCATGGAGGAAGGGAAGGGAAGGGAAGGGAAGGGAAGGGAAGGGAAGGGAAGGGAAGGGAAGGGAAGGGAAGGGAAGGGAAGGGAAGGGAAGGGAAGGGAAGGGAAGGGAAGGGAAAACTGAGGGTAGTGGTAACAGGAAGGCAAATAGAGAGTCTAAATGCTGATCAGATATCTCAGGACAAATGTTTAGTTCTACAGATGAAATCAAGTTCCCATGCAGGAATATTTCTTGCTTTTTTTTTCTATAACAGTTTCCCAAGTGACTATGAAAAATTAATGGCACAGGTCTTGCTTGAGTTTGCCGTTTACTCTTACCAGTCTCAACTGCTTATGTACAATGATATGTCCAGAATTACAACCATTCCACCATCATTGGTGTCTCTCTTCTGCAAATCTGACAAATGCAGGGCTCTGTTGGGTTTATGTGGCAAGGTTTTGCTAGTGGAGGAGCTACTGGGCTGACTTCTCTTGGAAGGTGCCAGAAGTTTTCCACACACCTTCCAGAGCCAGCGCCAGCCACCTCCAAGACGTACCTGCTTCTGGACAAGGTCAGACCCATCAGTGGCCATCAGGTTGGTAGCACCTCTGGGATATTGTGTTTAAGACAGAGTAAGCTGCTGCAAAGGAGCAACTGCAGCCTGAAAGAGTAGTGAGAATATGTGGAACAGCCCTCCAGAAACCAAGTTCAGAAGTGGGAGAAGATGCTTCAGGCACCAGAGCTGAGACTCCCTTGCTCTCTGGGGATGTTAACAGTGGACAGATTCTCAATATTTTACCTTGGTCAGAAACACAGCCCCACAGAGCCTCTTACTTGCTCCTCGTGGGATGGGGGAGAGGATGATAAACTTGAGAACTTGTGCATTGAGACAAAGGCAGTTTAATTGTTAAAGCAAGAGTCATGTGTACAAGCAAAGCAAAACAAGGAATTCATTCACCCCTTCCTATGGTCAGGCAGGTGCTCAACCAGTTCCAGGAAAGCTGGACTCCAACACATGGTGATATGGGAAGACAAACACTGTATCTCCAAATGTCACCTCCTTTCTCCTCAGGGGGAAAAAGGCAGAGAAGTTGGGACTGAAGCTGAAGAAAAGAGGTTGTTTTTATTTCTCATTATCTTACTTTGAGTGACAAAAAATTACTTTCCTGGAGTTTACATTGTTTCTCCCTTTACAATAATTGACGAATAATCTTCTTGTCACTATATTGACCCACAAGTTTTTCATCCTATCCAGAGGCAAGTGTCTACCTGGCACTTGGTGTCCAGCCAAGGTCAGTCCACCAAAAATTCACTGAAGTCCCCTCAAGTGATAAAGAATTCCCCTTCCAACAGAGATGTTACAGCTGAGCTCTTAAACTGACCAAGCCTTTTCAGAGCTCAGAACAGGTGTCTTCAACAGACCTTGTATCATTGATTAGTCAACATGAATCATTGTTGCAGGGAATAAAATTTAGTGTTTCTGGAGAAGATCATATAGATACAGGAGTTTGCAAATGAAAGTCTGCCAGTTTTAAAGCCTGCAAGTATATTTTACCAAGCTTTTTAAAATTAAAGTAGCTGGTAGACCAATGGTAATGAAATGCTTCTATTATTTCTACAAAGTTGTTTCAGTTTGAAAACTTGAGACAGTTTGGGGTTGTGTAGTGATCTGTTTTGAAATTCTGAAAAGGTGGGGAGGCATTCATTCTCAAACAAGTTGTCAGAAAAGCTTCAAACCAAGATTTTTGTTGTGCTAACAGTAATCTTAGCCTTACTTTATTTCTGAGTAACGTGGCTCCCAAAGAGATCTCAAGGTCCAGAAAAGGCATGAAAATAATTGGTGAGTTATAAGGAAAAACCATATTCCCCCACACTGCACGTCCAGAGAAAGAGTGTTGTCTGCGAAGTTTAGTAACGACATGAAGTTGTGTTTCATCTAAATTGTGGAGGAAAAGACAAGTTAGCATAAAAGAATGTATGTCTGATAATCAAATGGCCAGTCTGAAGGGCTTTCTATCTGGGTCTATGGATTCCCCTATCTGTATGCTGTTGAGGAGATAGTTAGAATTTTGATTACAGAATAAAGCACCTCCAGAAAGTGTTATATGCAAATACTGAAGAGCATGGGTCAAAGTTTTATGCTTCCTGGGACTGCCTAGCATATTAACAGGTCTAGGGAAAAATGACTGTGGTTAAAAATTAATAGCACACTGACAAGTATGATTTAAAGCTATCCAAATCTAAATCAGTCAGCCCTAGTAAAATCTTCAAATCCTTAAGAGGTAACCCATAGCCAGCAGTCTCAAAAAGAGCTATGAGGATTGGGAAATTAATTTACATTTCTCTCACATACCAGTTTTGTCCTTGTGTGAAAAGTAAGTGAGGGATTTTGTTGCCCTTGTGTCTTTTATTTAACCTCCATTAGCACTGCATGTAGTAAAATGCTACTGTGTTAAATAAACATTACTTCTTTGAAAAACAAATTAGATTGCAAATAATATGTTAAGAGCTGACTGAATTCTTCCTACCCATTCAGTTGAGATAATTCTCCTTTTTCTTCTCTCAAGCAATTCTTGCTTGGAACTTTCTTATGTTCATCGGGAAGTTGGATAAATCATTTTCAGACACTGGACTAACTGGAAATTGATTACTTCCTCTAACTGGCATTTATGATGTAGCCAGGTCATCTTAATACCACAGCACTGCTTCTGTTTACTAAGTAGGTGACAGAAACATCCATAATTGGAAAGCAACAAGGGAGTTATAGTTATTTACAGAGAAAATGTTTGGAAGTTTTGAAAATGTTTCCCCTCTTCAGCTGCTGCCCATATGTTAATCAATCATCTGACCTTACACAATACAGCAAACCAATCTTGATTCAATTATTAATGGAAGTCCTTTCTGAAAATTCTCCGCCACCTCTGTATATAAAAAACATTGATGGCACTGTGCAATACAAAGATTGCAGCGATAAATCAGGCTGTGGAATGAATGGCAACAACCATATCTGGCTCTAGATCCAAAATGTCATCTATTTTGTTATTTTCTTTATGGTAGCACACTGTATGTGTTAAGTGCTTTGCTTTCAGGAAGGACAGACGAAGATCCTATTTAAGGGAGTTCAAGTTGAGGACAGGCCAGTAATAAAAAGATTAAGGAGAAAAGAGGCAATTGTAGATGATTCATACAAATATCATTTGGTCACTTTGCTGCAAAAGTGTTGGGTGGTTTTTTGTTTGTTTGTTTGTTTTTAACAGAAGTTTAAATGTGGAGTGGAGAGAAGTACTTATTGGTAACTTCACAACACTTCAGTTGCATTAAAAGTTTATTTCACTGTCTGATTCATTGTAATTTTAACCTGTAATCACAGCCTATTCCCTATCATTACATTGCTATTCACTAATTGCAAACTGGGAATCACTGGCTTCTGTCTGAGCTTTAGACAGAAGTATTTTAATTCTGTTCTGGTTTGGACATGTCTTCTAGCTGCTTCCAAACCAGCATTAGAGGTCTCCTTCAGAGTGAATGTACAGTTTTGAGGTATTTCAACTTTCTCCATTTTCTCTGCTTTGATTTGGTTTGCAAAATGATTCTGGTACATAGGAAGCAGACTTCTGCCAGAAGGCAACAAATGAAAAATTTCTCTCCACGTGGGTGAATAAAGTTTGCTGTCCCCTAATGGAGAACAGAGGGAAATAAATAGTATCCAGTCACTGAGACAGCTTTGAAATATCCAGAGAGCATGCTTGGATCAAGAGGCCAGAGTAAATTTACCTGAAGCAGACCCTTGAATCACACCAAATTACTTCCTAACAGAAGCATATCCTTTCTGTGTCCAGTAGGAATTTAGATGGCTTCATTGTTGTTGTTTACCTATTGCATACATTAAATAATAGTGCTTAATGAAGATGGAAAGATAGAAAAGATCTTAAATTTAATGATATAAGGTGCTTTGAGAACTTTGGAAATTAGTCTTGTAAAATGGCAAGTCATTACCACATGAAATAAATGCCTTATTCTCTTGAAATCCAATGAGGTAAATAATATAACTACTTTAACATTAAGTATTCAAAAGCATTTAGTATTGCTTGATAAAGAAAGCAATAAGAAGGAACTACTGCAATGCCTACGGCAACTCCAGGGTTAGGGAAAGAACTAGTGTGCAAAGAAATCTCATTATAAAGAGAAACAATATTTGCATTTTTACTGTTTCTTTTGTTGAGTGTTATATTTTAAAAAAAGGGCAATCTATCAGTATTAGATATATGATTTAGAAATTTAATTTAAATTGGTTTCTCTTCCCTTTTCAGTTCACCCATTTTTTATTGGATTTTATAATCGCATAATCATATAGGAAGAAAAGAGAAAAACTGGGTAATTATATGCACAATTATTTTTAAAATACCGTAACAATAGCAAGGATGTGCTGAAAAGTGCACATACACTATTATAGTGTCAAGGCGTAGTCCACCACTTTAGGAACAGTCAGAGGATTAATATTAATGAACAAAAGATACCTCTTTAATATTCTAGACAATGAAAGACAGACAGATATTGTGGGTGTATATATATATAAATATATGTATGGTTACCAAAGAAATTGCAGTGCAGGTTGGCCTCTTGCTCCCTTTCCTAGAATATGCTGTGAGCACAGCATCACTGTGGGCTGAAGATCTTCCCCTCCAGCCACCACATACACACACAAGAGGCACTGAGCCAGCAACCTTCAGGCTCCAGAACAAAAGGAACTCCTTTATCTTGACCCAAAGAACCAATACATATGCTGCTGTCAAAGAAAAGGTGCTGCCCAAGTGTGTAACGTTCATCACATCTATTCTTTCCTGATCTGGGTGATCTCATCAGTGCTTGGAAGCCTCAGATGAGACTCCATTTGGCATTTCTATTTTTATAGCTAATAAAAATTCTTATATATATTTTTTTCCCACAAACCGGAAATAAAGCACTGCTTAGTTGTATATTCAGAGAGGAGACTGAAAAAGATAATCTAAAGCATTAATTCAGTGGAAACCTGAAGATGGGACTGGATTTTAGCCAGAGCCTTGCATTCTTCACTTTTATACTGTAATCTGACTTTCAATAAAGGATAATTATTTCACTAGACATCAATCTTTACCACATCCAGAAAGACACTGAATTTTAATGGCTGAAAATGAAGGGGTTTTTTCAGTTCTTCTCCAGCTTGGCCCAAAAATATGCTCTAAAATATGTAAGCCATGATAATTCTTTGTAGTCAGACAGCCAGTTATATTAGTCATCTGAGGCTTAAAGCAAAGCAAAAATTTAAATAGCACATTGATTCCTAAAGACATTCATTTTAGAAATTTTTATCATGTAAGGTCAAAAGAAAGAATTTAAAAGTTCTCAAAACTTAATTTGAAAGCCATGAATTTCATTTTGCTAGAATTAAGCTACAATAAGAACGGATTTACTGTAGGTTCTTTTCCCTTTCTGAATCATGTTTTTTTTCCCCAGGAATTATATTACTGTACAAGAGAATAAAAATAAATCTTTTCACAAGTTAGTGCTTATTGAAGGCTACTGAGAAGAGTAAAATGTTCTAGATTGGCACAACAAAAGCTTACAGAGTTAAAGGTTTCTTCCTTACAGAGAGACTTCTCCATTAGTTTTAGTGGCAAAAGAATCTCTTTCGTTCTCTAAAAGGGATGTTTGATCCAAATAACCTACTCAAAATATCCCAAGGGAGAACACTAATTACATAGCTATGTAAATATGTTGTTTCAACAAATAGGAACAGAATAAAACTTCTACCACCCACATAAATGTCTAAATAAAATTCAACATGTTCTCCCTTTCCCTGTGATCAGATAATATTTAAGTATTTTAGTTACTCAATGTCTTTCCAAGTTTTTAATGTCATTTTCATATTATTGAAAGATTTTTTTCATTCACTTAATTCTCAGTTTCTCAGAAGTGGAGACATTTTGCATTAAAGACTCCATTACCAACTTCATAGCTAACTCACTTGGGGACCCTGTGTCTTTAAGTTTACTTTTTATTCTAATTCAGCAATAAGACTGAGATTAGGAATAATTTAGAGAAGGAACATCAGAGGCACATTCATCAGAGAAACATATGTATGCATATGTGTGTGTGCTCCTATGCGTTCAAACTCAATTCAGTTTTGTCATCCTTCAACAATGCAAATATTAAACTAAAAGTATTTAATGTCTTATTAAGTAAAATTTTATCATTTCCTGCATGAAGTGCCTTTAGAATAGCATTGTCCTGCTTTTCTAGGCTCCTTTTTGGAAGTTTAGCTAATTTTACCTATCTTTTCTCAGATTTTCTGAAATTATGACCAGTTTTTCCCACTGTGGTCTTTGGCAGATATGATTGTTTCCACAGAAGTGCTGTTGTCTTCTCACCTCCTTTATTTTCAACCCCTGGTACTTCAGTCTGGGGAAACAAAATCATTTGCCACTCTTGGCATTGTTACCCAGGACTGAGGAATGAGAAAACAGTGATGTGAACTAGTCATAATTTGGAGCTGATAGGAGGGAAATGTTATGTACAGGTGGGAGTTCCTCTCGTGAGTACAGGGAATGTGTCATTGGCAGGCCTAGAGCAGGGGTGACATATTTGTGAGTTTGCTAAAACTTGAGAAGAGGGAAATTTCACAGTGAATGAGGTGATATGGATACCTTCCTGCCTTTGGGATTATTAGCCAAACTTTAATTCACCTAATCAAAGTCCTACACACAGGATCATCAAGGAGAGTTCATAATGAGGGGAAGATAAAACTTCAGTTTCCCTAAACCCAAAGTCTTCCCCCAAGGAAAAGCAAACTGGAAAAACTAGTTATTTTGGAGCTTTTGAAGTTGGCAGTGCAGTGAGAGAGTACAAGGACCATTAGTAAGCACATCAAGGCAAGAACTACATTAGTGGCAATTATGCTTAAGACATCTGGTTCTATTAACCAGCCAACTTTTCTAACTTCCCATAAAAACAAACAAACAAACAAGCAAACAAGCAAACAAACAAACATACATCTTGGTGACTCCAGAACTGACCCTTACTCATTCTTTCTCCAGAATTTTACTTACCAAGATTGATTCAGAAATTTCTTGAAGGACATCAATTTATCTTTTGTTATGTCAAAGGCTGCACCCTATCAAAGCAGTTTCCTTTTGAATGCTGCTCTTGGTCTCAACAAGCTGAAGAACTCATTTTCTGAACAAGATGAGAAAGATCAGAGACATGAGTAAAAGTAACATGGAGGGGATAAGACAAAAGAAAAGAGTAAAGGAGGTTGTAATAATCATTAAGTGCCTCTATGTAGACATGCTTGCCCTAATGTGACAGACCCCCTTTTACTGTCACATTCTCAGACACATCACACTGAAAAGAAATCAGAAATTACTGGCTTATCACCTCCCAAAGAACACAACAAATCACATAAGAATTTGTAGCATATTTATATCTCATTTCAAAGGAAATATCTGCATTAAAAAGACTATTCTTACAGCCCACTTCACCTCAGAATACACAGGAGCCTGTGGAGATGTTGACAAGTTTGGATATTAAGAACTTTATTCATTTAATTCACAGCTCTAATATAGAGAAACAGAAAAACAAATCCAAATTATAACCAGCTTTCTCTCCTCTGCTCATTCCATTACAAGGCTCATAAGTTGCCTAAGCATTCACTTTGCAGCCAGGTGTGACCTAAGATCTTCTATACTTTTCTAACGATCTCTTTGCTTAGCTTGAATATTAAAGAATCATACACAGAAATTTTCTTTATAATGTGCAATGAAGACACTTTCAAGGATAAATTTTCTCTGGTTCTTTATCGTAAGGTTTTGTTCTGTGAGTTCCTGTTAGCATGTTGCCTTATGTAGCACGCTCAAAAAAATATTACCTTGCTTAATGACTTTTATTCTTAAGGATGTCTCTGTAGTTATCCCAAGGCATTTTGGCAAGAATATGGCAATTATGTATCAGAAAAAAACTGAACTGTAAATGTTTCAATTGCATTCTTTTTTTTGTTTTATTTGACCCGTCTTCTTCTAGTGATTGTGATGTTTATTTCTAATTTTAAAATAAAATTAATACTAAAAACCCTCTGGAAATCAAATAAAAAAATGACATTAAATATAATCTGCATAAAGATTCACATAGAACATATTTTGAACTTTTCTTACATACCGGGAAATATTCAGTGTCATACAATGGAAAAATCAATCTCATAAGGATTCAGGTAATTTGGTTCAAATTCCAACATTGTAGACAATCTCAGTAGATAGATAGATAGAATTACAATAATAACAGGACTCCAAGTATTTGCAAGTTTTCCACTTTTTTCAAAATACTAAACAAAAATGAGCCTACATTAAAGATTTTATCTGTTTTTCTAATCTGTCTTCTTCATGAACTTGAACATATTTTCTTGTGTTATTTAGAAGATAAGTAATATGATATAAAAAACATGTAAAAGTATATATGTAACTATATATATGTGTATATTTATAAAAATTCACTTTGGAAACTCTTGCTTTCAACTCTACAGGCAAATGTGTGTTAAACAAATTGCAACTCTGTTCCAGTTTGCAGATTTTGTTGTTGGTGTTAGGTCCAACATTCCTGGCTTTCTCATATCTTATTGAGTTAGTTTAAGAGTTCCTTCAATCCATTTAATAAAAAATCCAGTGTTACTCTTTCCTTGATCTTCCTACACTATCCTGCCAAATAGCAGGAACAGTCAGTCTTCTGATTGTTTTACAAATTGCAAAAAAATTTCCATGTAAATTGTCTGAGGGGTGCACTTGAAACGTCCTTCAAGGCATAACCTAAATGTCTGAATCTGATTAAAAGCTCTTATATTTTCTCTTTCCTTTCTCTACATGAAGATAGTGCTCTGGGTTCATAGTGTCTGTCTAAAGTTTAGTTTGCTTAACATTGGCTTTACTCTTTGTTTACATTTCTGAGACAATAATTGTGTGACAGAAGGAGATGGTAATGGAATTTCAGACCTCTGAGCAGTTAGTTGCAGAAGCCCATGGAATTCTGTTAGACCCTGAAAGGCTTAGGAAAAAAGCAAACAGAATATCCATGTTTAAAAAGGAGATAAAAAAGAACTGTAGAAATAGAGATCAGTCAATCAGCTTTATTCGTTTCCTAGAAAAATACTGTGCAAGGATAATCAAATGATTTGTAGGTACTTGGATAATAACAAAATGGTGAATAACAGCCAGTGGAATTTGTATCAAAGCAATCGAGTTTTAATTTTTCATAGCAGGGTAAGAGACTTTATGGGGAGAGGCAGTCATGCTAACATTTTCATATGATTCCATTGCCATATATCTTAATTTTTTGAACCGGTCTTGGTTTGTTGTCTCTCATGCAGCATTCTTAAAAGCTTGATATGGAATTTGCATAATATTAGTGCAGCATAGGTGCAAAGATGTTTGAAAGCTGAATATAAAGAACAGCTTTCAATAGTTCATATGCAGAACATTAGGTTGCACCAAAATAGTCCCTGCCAAGATATATCTTGAGTGGAACGCATCAGTATTTTTATGAATAAACATTAGAATAAAGAGTAGATGTATTAAATCTGTCAGTAACTGAGGTCAAAGGGACAGTCACTATATTGGGATATGCAAATGAAGGCCCAAATTATCTTAATACAGGAGAGAGAGAGAGAGAGGGGGAGAGAGAGAGAGAGAGAGAACTCTCTCAGAAAAAAAAATGCACCATTTGGAAGGAACAAGTGCAAGATGAGAATTCTATTCTCAAATGAAAATGATCTAGCATATGAATAGGGGATGGGAGAGAACTGACCAAGAAAACTCTACCAGAATGGATTTGGGGACTCCAGGGGATAAACCCCCTGGATTTTATTTAAAATTTAGAAAGAAATTCGATTTCTTCCTGGGATATAAAACATAGGTAGCATCTCCAGAACTTCTGAATAAATCTTTTCACTTTTTTTGGCAGAGGCAAGAATTTCATCAGGTTCTCTTAGTGGCACTGTACTTCTGTGGCTTTAGTTCATAATCTTTTATAAAAACTTTCATGACTTTATTTCAGTTACCACATTTTTTTACATACTTCTATTTTTATTCTTATGGCAAGGTGATTGTTTTTAAGGTTTTTTTTTTTGGTTGTTTTGTGGGGGGAAAGAGTTGTGGTTGTTAGGCGTTTTTTTGGTTTGGGTTTTTTTGTTTGTTTTATTTTTTTGTCTTTGTTTTGATTTATTTTGGATTCGTTTGGTGCATATGGTTTTTTATTTGTTTTTATTAGGTTTTAGATTGTTTTGTTTGTAGGAGGGGGTGGGTTGGTTGGTTGATTTTTGGTGGGGTTTGTTTTTGGTTTTTTTTCCTGTATTTTGTCTGGAGTGGCCTAGCACTATATTTAGCCATAGTTTTTGTCTCAGAGTCAGGAGTTACACGAACTTGCTTCCTAGAATCTTGTTCTCTCTTTTGCTCTCTTGATGTTAATTAGTAAGGGGGAGAAATGTGTGCTATCAAAAAAGGATTTCCTCTTACCAGCAGAAGTTCATGCATTGACTTGTCTCAGAAAAGACTAATTAAAACTTGCAAACTGCTTTATCTGTGAACTTTAAATTCATGTCTTGAGGAAAATCTGCTTGCATACTCACAAGACTATTTTTCTATGATATACAAATACCAATGAATCGTTCTTTTGGGTCTGAGGAAATCAAGGCAATTTTATGGCTTTTTACCATTTCAGTCAAAAATACCTAAGGATATTTATTGTGTATTCCCAGGCCATATAATGAGGTACACTCTTCTATCACCTCTTAGGTCTTTGAATCTTTGAAAGGCAGAACAGATGGAGTCGTTCACTCTCTGAGGAGCCATGTTATAATTTTAAGACTAGCTTTGAGTTTTCCATATATAAATATATGTGTGTATATATATATTCAAACTTTTTGTACTTTTTCAATCCAACCACTTGACTATGTCTCTTAAGAGAGACTACTATGAAAACCTTCTCTGGGTTAGATCAGATTCAAGCCCACCATTTATAATGCGTAAATAACTTTCATAACAGATTTCTTTCCTTTCTGAAATAATTGGATATTGATGTCAAGAAGATATGACACATGCCATATCTTTTCACTTATCAAGGTTCCTTGAAAGCTTTCAAACTCCACTTCTCTAACATGGAGCTATTCTATAGTCTAGACATAATGAGGTGAACAGACTTTTACTAAATATCCTTGAGGCTGATAGTTTTGCAGAGGTGAAAATAGGGGGAATATAAATAGAAAATGCTATGTTTTGTGGCTATGTTTATTTTAATTACAAAGCAGTGCCAAGGTTTTCTTTCTGGCCTTAACGCCAAATGGCAAAATTACAGCACATTCATTTTACTAATCTCTCTTAGCCTCTGAAATAGGGTGGCCACATGCAATGTGCCTAATGAGAATGATTCTTGGCCCAGGCTGACTTCTCAGATACACCTGTTGTTTGAAAGCCCTGGTTGGCCTGAGTTAAAATAATTTCAGTATTTATCCTCTATACTGATGACCAAGTTCCAGTGCAAGGGCCTCTCCTCTCACACTAATTTGCTCTTCTGAGAAAGTGAGATGGATGGAAATTTGGTTAGCTGGCTGGATATGGAACTAGAAATAATTTGCCTTTGACATTGAAAAAGATACTTTGGTTTTGTTAAATTGTTTAGTTAAATTCATCTGACATGTTGATTTCCTGGTTTGGAATGTGTTTATCTTGAAATGACATGTGCAGGCTAGGCTGTTTTCACACCACAGATTTTGTTAAGATACTATAAGATCCCTTAAATAGAATTAGCTATCCCAACATTCTGTGCATGGTATGACCATAGATTTAAATGAATATGTAAATGCAGCTTGTGAATTGAATTACAGAAAGTCATTTTGAACATTCATTCCTTGTCACTTTGCCCAAGATTTATCTTTAGCATCTGCTGCTCATTTGCTCTGCCAGGCCAAGGACTTTGTGGATATGAAAAGAGAAATATGGTTCTTCCATTGTATTACTGTAATTACGGATTTCTACTGTTAAGATTCCTAAATTTTGGTAAGAACTTTAATATGGTAATTACAATTAACTAAACAAATTAAAATGTGGTACTCAGCTTGAACATAGGCCTTCTGTAATTTGAGGGATTCAGCATTGCTGTGTTATATCCCTCTATCCAAAACACACTGAACTCACAAATGTTACCCTAGATTTTGTACTGCTTTTATTTGCTGACACTGGACTGAAGACTTAAGTATTTTCTCAAACATAGATTCAAAATTTAATTTTGAAGTTATCATGTTTTACCTTCAATGATATTTTGTTTGGCAAAGGGCAAGACACTAAGAAAATCTTTTTATTGATATTTACTTGAAACATTCCTCCAGCAACTTTTGTTGATGAAAGGCAAACCAGGTTTTGCATTCTGTTTCTGTAGCAAAGTCTATACCTATACAGTTAAACTTGTATTAAACTTGTAGTTAAACTTTTACTTTCTAAACTATTTTTTCCTTCAAGTTTGAAGATACTGCATCTAATCCTGAGAATATGAAAAAGCAGAGGGCTTCTTTTCATTGTCTTTTCTCTCTTTTCTCTTTTCTTTTTTCTCTTTTCTCCCTCTCCCTTCTCCTTCTCCTTCTCCTTCTCCTTCTCCTTCTCCTTCTCCTTCTCCTTCTCCTTCTCCTTCTCCTTCTCCTTCTCCTTCTCCTTCTCCTTCTCCTCTCTTATTTTCTCATATGGAATTAATCTCATAGCCACTTTTGAAGGGTATCTCTCTATGACTGCTAAAATTTATTGTGATATTCAGTAGGAGCAATGATAACAAAAATTGTGACATTTTTCCTTGCTGTCCTATCTACCTTAAACTTATTTCTTTGCATTGCTTTTCAATGAAAATCCAGACTTACAGGTGGATCCAACCAATGACTAAAGTTTTGTAAGAACTGGGGAGTCACAAATGAATGTTAAGCATGGCTTAACTAGTTCAGGTCAGTAGAACTGGCACTGTCCTCTACCACCAAAACAGGAAGAAATCCTTTTTGGCTCTTTGAAAATGCATTTCAAGTTGATACACTTCTCTTGATGCATGCAACATTTCTCCAATAAATTTCTAAGTCTGAGGGATTTCAGGTTGTTGGGTTTTTCTGGCTGATGTTGGTTGGTTGCTTGATTCTTTTGTTGTTTTTGTTTGTTTGGGTTTTTTTTTGTTTTCCTTACGAAATTAACTGAAGCTGTTTAATTTTAGCCAAATAGTTTGAATTGATGCACTTTGCCTATATGAAGTAAAGCTGAGTGTGCTGCACACTTCAAATGGTAGGTTTCTTCTGTTTCTTTCTGCAATATGCACATTTTGCTCTTCACCTTCTTTTCACACTTTCAGAGTAGAGAAATAAGATTACTTTTTTCTTTGTTATTACTGTATATCATTTCACCAAACAGAAAGATTCCCAACAACCCCAGTGCACTCTACCTGCCTGAACAGAGATTCACCACTTGAAGAAGCTCTTTTCTATTCTCACAGACACATGCACATTCCCTGAAATATTAATACTGCTCATCTAAATGTTATATTGCAGTTTTCTAGAGCCATCTTTAAAAACTTTGTTTCTTTTTAAAAGGAGAAAGCAAATGCAGAATTCTAGTATTTGTGATCAATCAACTAGTGAACTCAGAGAAAGAAAGAGGATTCTGATCCCTATGTCCAAGCCTAGGTTATACATTTTTGCTTTAGGAAACCTTTCCAAGAAAGAGATTAAAAATGACTTGTTCTTCTGGGCCCATGATTTCTGGAGGTTTAGACTATGTTTAAAGTCTGAGGGGAAAGGTTCAAAGATCCAGAACAACTGTTGTTTTCCACACTATCCTGATATGTCTGACTAAGCTCAGATTTCCCAGTTCCTAGGCAAGTGTTCCAGGCACCCGCATAATGCTTGGAGAGCATATGGCAGCACCACCAAGAGCAGCAGCTTTCAAGAAAACAGTACTCTTGCTCTTTCTGCATAATAGGACAGAAAATGCATCATAAAACTTAAGGTTTTTAATCTTCTTTTATAAATATGTAAGAATGAGATTCATCTTCTGGCCACATTTATACACCAGGCATCTAGTCTAAGCAGGTCATCAAGCTTCACAGTGAAGAACAAGAATTAAATGCCATCAAAAGTCAGCCCATTCCATTGTAAAATAGTTGGAATAAATGATCTACTATAAATTTTTATCTCTCCAAGATAGGGCTTAGACATTTCACTTTAATTTTAAAATCAGCCTTCAAACACATAAACTTTAGAAAGATGAGTCTCACTTTTAAGGAGATTGACTTAATAACATAAATATGTACTTTGGGGTACTGTTAGGCTGGGATGATATAAAATTAAATCTTTTTAATAGTTTGCATAAGGTTTTTTTCCCCCTAAGTTTCCCTCTTTCCTATGATATCAGGATGTTGCAAATGCATGGTCTAGAGCTGCAGAGTTGTGCAGTCATTGGAGGCTACAGCAGACTCATGAGGCTACAGCCATGTATTCAATATTTTTCATTTTAATTGGTTATCAATGAAAATTAGATTTCCTGAATAAGAATGATTTGTTTTCTTCATTGTGGCTTACTGAATATGTATATAATTGCCAAGAATAGGTTTGTGTTCTGTCTCCAGAAAAAAATTAGTCTATTCAAATCTCATTTCTCTCTGTTACTTTTGTGGGTTTTATCATATACCAATCCTCCAATACATTTTAATTGTGATCTGGCTCTGAATTTACCAAATTAACTAAAGGCTCCAGATTTTTAAGCTTTACAAAACCTGTGATTTTAATTTCAAGGTTGCATCATCAGCATTTCTAAACAGTTATGTAATAAGGATAAGGAATCATCTCCAAGAACAATTTGTCTTTCATATCATCAAACTCTTTTATAGGCTTCACATCACAAAGGAATGCTGTGTGCTTTTCAGATCGTCAGCACTTGCTATAATTGAGAAGTGGATGATGTTGTAATCTCTGTCAGAGTCAATGGGCAGCTGAAGTTGTTTTTTGAACTCCAAATACTCCTTTGATGTTAGTTTCTTAAGTGAAAACTTAGAAAAGGAAATTGCTATTGTAAGCATGTTTTTGACTCATATAATCTGTTTTTGTTGGTATATGTTGGCTGGAAGATTTGTACTCTGGATTTAAGTGCAATCAGTTTTCCCTTCAAAAGTGTCTGCTTTTTGTTTGTGTGTTGAACTCTGCTAAATAAAGAAAAGATCAATTTTTCCACATTACTGGAAAAGCTTTCTTTTCAATTACACTCAAGCAGCAGCTCCACTTCTAGTATTTCACGTGTAAGGACAACTGATTGATGTTCCTTTTCTGATGAATTGTGTATTAAGTGATGAGAGACACCCAAAATCATATGCTCTGCTAAATTGTCAAGTTCTACCTGATAATAGTTCATCATTTTTATTAAAAAAAACAAACCAAAACAACAACAACAAAACCTCAAAAAAACCCTAAAACACAAACAAACAAACAAACAAACAAACCCCCCAACAAAACAAAACAAAAACCACCCAAACCAACTAAAAAGTCACTTCATTTCTTTGGTTGTTCAGAAGCATTTTTGCATGATGAAGACATGCAATCATGACCATCGGTGTTCCATCTTCTTATCAAAATTGAGGAAATGTATTATGGATTTTGCTTGCTGCTTCTTTTTCTTTTTACTTCTTTCAGTAATTCATCTAGAAACTGTATAGGAGGGGTTATTTTTTCACAAATATATATATATATGCCTATCTTCATAAGAACTAATATTTCATCTCCTGTTACAGTTAGCAGAGAAACAGTTGATGTAGCCCTCAGAATATAGAAATCTGACTGCCTCTAGGTGCATTTATATGAGCAAATTAAACAGGGAGAAGATGGTGGCTCAGGTATTGGATGTTAATCATTCACAGTATTGAATTGTCCTCCATCTAGTTTTAGTTTTCCAAGAGTCCTCACCTGAATAATTCCCAGGTATGCTTTGAAACACTGCACATAATTTCAAAAGGTAATTTGGATGATTCCAATTTGTTTTGGACACATAATTATACCACACTAGTTGAACTTCATATTTTCAGAGTTCAGTTATAATTTGTAAGTTTCTCGTGCTCAGTTTGATTTGGTTACCCACAGACTGGTATTTGCTGATACCTGAGATGTTCCACCAGGCCCTGTCTAGCCCTCAGAGCTCTAAAAGGACATGGAACCCTCCTGAATTCTCTGCTACATCTGTGAGCAGCCAGGAGATGTTCCATATAATCTAGTGTATCTCAAAGAAGTTAGATATTTGTGTGAGGCCAACTGAATCAAGACATACACCTCTTCAGGGTGAGCTGAAAACCTGTCCAGGTTCCATTAATTGCATTGTTGCAAGAGTCTCAGATGGCACCTGACTACGGCAGTTGGCCAACTGAATGTGTTTTGGGAAGCTTAAGCATTTTTTCTTAGGCTTTCTTAGATTTTAGGACAGTTTAAAAAGGACTAAATTTAAGGTCACCTTTTCAGGAAAGGAATATATATTTGTGGGTTAGTATGAAGGCCATTTTGAGTAGCCTGTTTTGTTATGAGATGGCATGAATTTTGCAAGTACTCTTCCTGTCCAGCAAATATATTCTGTGCAAATAATTCAGAAATAAGTGCCTATTCTGCAGATATTCAGTTATTAGTCTACTTATTGCATATCAGTGTAATGGCTTGTCTTTCCAGGAGTACAGACAGCATTACTAAGCTGCTTGTTCTGCCAGTGTACCTGCCAATTATATTGATGTAGCCAGATGTTATTTATATGTATGTAGATCTCCTGCTTGCCTTGGGAGTTCAGATGACCTGCCACAGGTACTCATGACTACTTTTGATGACAAGGTCAATCGCTGCTTGCAAGCCCTGCCACCTTCTTGCAGATTCTTTTTTGTATTTACCCAGAGTTTTCCACTTGTGTGACAGCATGTGAGTATTGTGCTTGTGCCTTTTTCAATCCTAAGACATTTTCCAGCTTCTCTACTAACTGCAGTGGCTCTGTTGCCAGCTGCTCCAACAGAGGTGCAATCATAAACTGGTCGCTATACTGTCTACTTGGGTTTGTTACTTTTTGCTAATGTCAGCATGAGATTGAATTGGAAGTTTTCTGGCAGTTTCTGGTTTTTTTATACACACAATTGTCCTGTCTCTTCTCATTTCTTCATGTGAGGAAATGTGTTAGGTTGCACTAGACTCCCTACAGCTGTTTTCAACTTTATTAAGTTTAAATTAAGCATGGGATCTTCTGCTGTCTTATGGGTAGGTGAATATCAAACATATAAGGCTTTGTCTTATTAGTTTTACCCTTTTCAGGTAGCAATTCTAGTAATTTATTGTCCACATTTTTGGCTGTGAAAATTTAACTTGTATCTTCTAGGATTCCTGCTCAACCCATACAACTCTCAAGTCTGACAAGCCTGAGAATAAAATGAGACAATATTTACTTTAAAGATATCTTCCTTAAATTCTGGAAGTTTGGAAATGAACCTTTCTGTCCCCGTTTTGGTCTCAGCCTCTCATAGGTCTCTGTCCTTTATTTCAATGACTCATGGAAAGTATTATTCCTGTCTTTCTGTCCTTCTCTTTTTACCCCATTTGACCTTCTCACAAATGGGTAGGATCAGGAACCATCATTCACCTGTTCCCTTATCTTAGCCTTGAGGAGTCAATTAAAATCCAGTGCTTCCTGTACACCCTCTGCATCTTTGCTTTAAAAAGAAAATGAGTCCTTCCTCCTGCTGGGTTCCTATCCCCATCTACACGTTTTATGGTGAGTAAAAATAGGCCTCCTTGAATCTCCTATGACATCTCATCTGTATTGAAATTGCCATCTCATCTGTACTGGAATAATTCCTATGTTTGGAATATTTTATTTTATTCCTCATTAACAAATATTTTCACGATTCTGTGAATGACTATTATTATCTTGAATATATTATACATATACATATGTATAGAGACAGATACAGTGTAAATTTGCAACGATTTGCGACTGAAAACAGGGTGAGGTGGATAATGTAAGATTAGCTCAGTATTTAATCCTGAGGACAGTATGTACTTTCCCAGTCCCACTCTATAATGTCCATTTTTTGTTAACTATCCCAAATTTCCTTCCTCTTCTTTTTTGGTTGGTTTGATTTTTTTCTCTTATTTCCAATGAGGAAATTCAAGATTTTATTCTTAGCTCCACTTGACAACAACTAGAGTTATCACAAAATCATAAAATTTGGGAAAGAGCCTCAGAGAGTGCTTGATGCTGGTTGTATGCCAGGCAGGTAACTCCAACATGGAAAAGAGCCTCCCTGGAGAGATGATAGACTGGGAAAAGGTGAGAATTCCTGTGTTGTCTCATATCTGGTTCTTCAGGTAACACTTTACATGTGAGAGGCTATCAGATGTGAATGTCCATTGCATTCCTGTTTCCTCGTATTGCAAAAGTATACTTTGGTTATTAAAATTAAACTCCATAAGCCTTACTTTTAGTTTGACCTTTTTCACAGTCCACACCATGTCATCTTCCACCTAATTAGCCATTTCTTCAGAGATATTTTGTGAGTGTGTCTCACTTCTCAGTTTTAGACTCTAAGCCTGATTTGATGAGCTAATGATCCTATTAGTAGACTCAGCATGGTAGTGACATTTTCAGAAATAGTTTATAGGAAAAGATTGGAAAATAGTTTGCGCTTCTTACACATTACTTATTTTCTTCATGTTCCATCCTTCAAAGAATCCGCATTATGACATTTTAAGGATAAATAGAATAAAAATATTTTATAACTGGGGGGAAACATTCTGCTGATTCTCAGTTTGCTTGGGAAAAATGTTCTTGAGGTCAAAATGTCTTGCTTCATTCCTAATTACCTCAAGAAGTTTTTGGGTGTTTTTACTGTTTACAAAATTTTGCTGTATTTGTTTTCATTTGAAATAAATGATGACTGGAAATGTTTTTCCTATCTCCTATTCTGCCAATTTTCTACCCCAATTTTTATGAAAAAAGTCAGGCACTGACTGTAGCAGCTAATCTGTGGCTTGAGCAGCTAGGAATACAATTGGTATTCAGGGGTATGTTTCCAAATTTTAACTATTAGTTCTGCAATTAGAGTGAGACAGTTTCCCTGTGAAAGATAGGAGTGGAAGCCAGAAGCTACAGGGAATAGAAAGATCTGGCGATAAGTTTTACTGCTTTGATAAGGGCTGTGATTTTAATCAGTCTTCCATCACACTGGACAAAATCATTCCACTTCTGAGCAGTACTGGAGACAGAGTGGGTACAATACTTAGCGGGGCACTGTGTGTGAGCAGAGCTCACAGAAAGCGTGACGTGACAGTCTCATGGTTAGCAGATATGAAAATTGCAGCTGTATATTTCCTGCTCAAAAATATTAATGTACTATCTACTGCTGTTATCAATGTTATCAGAAAACCTGGTAAGTAACAAACATCTATATTAAGTCCTTATGTTCACAGTTTCATCTGGTCATGATTTTTCCTAATTACTGCTGTAATTGGAAGAAGTAGGAGTACAGTTATAATCCACATAGATTTTCCCAAAAAAAAAAAAAAAATCTTGATGTGAATCTAAATTAGACCAAAGCTTGATAAATTTGAAAAATTAATTCACTAATTTTCTAGTATTTTCAAGTGTCTGGCAATGCTGATTGAGTAAAAGACCCTGGCTTGTGACAATTCCAGCTTTCCATGTCTCTAATGCAGCTGTGATTCCTGCATATCGAGATGCATTTTGATATACAGGAATCACAATGGCATACCAAAGAACTGGTATTATGATTATATACTTATGTAAAATTCCAAAGGACTTTTTAAGTTTCTAACATAATTGACTATATTTATGAGTCTTCTATTTTAAAGTCAATAGTGTCATGTAATAAAAATATAATCAAGATAAAACACTTTCCCTTTCTTTTTTAAAAATGAACCTATTTAGCTATTTCAAAAAATTGATTGAAAAAGAGCATAATCTTTTAATGTTCTAGTTCTCTTAGAAGACCTCATCTTGTTTAAAATTACATTTTTCTCCTTTCTGTAGTTTTTATATCTTACACTGCACTGATAAATTTGTAGAATTGTATTCAGACTTTTCCCCAGACAGCTTGTTTACAAGCACTTTAATATGACTGACTATGTACTTCATCTTTTGGACTTGCACTTTGCCTATCCTCTGCTGCTTCAATGTCTCATGAGCAAATAGAAGTCTGTGTAAAAACAAGACAAAACAACAACAAAACCCCAACAAAACCTCACTTCTCTAAGCTATAGCTTGTCATATATTTTTTTTTATCTTAAACCTATTTTCTACACCTTCTCTCTTGAATTTTCTTTAGCTCTTGGTCTAATAATGTAGCCTTGCTAGGATTTACACATTGGAAGAGTATTCAAGGTCTTCTCAGTTCTCTTGTCTTCTCACATAATTTACTTCTATTGTATGTTTCTCTCCCAGAACACCTAGAGAGCTCTTCGACCTTTTATTTCACTTTTCTTTTCAACCTGAAGCCTTTCACATATGAACTTGTTATTACCTGGCACAATGCTAACATTCATAGAAGCATATAATGGAATGACTTGGGAAGGGCCCTTAAAGATCACCTACTTCCAACCCCTTACCATGGGCAAGAATGCCACCCACTAGATCGCTTTGCTCAGGGCCACATCCAACCTGGCCTTGAGCACTTCCAGGGATGGCGCAGCCATGGCTTCTCTGCACTACCTTCTCCAGTGACTCATCACCCTCACAGCAAAGAATTTCCATCTAACCTGCAGCCTAAATCTCTCTTAGTTTAAATCTGGTTCCGCTTATCCTATCATTTTCTGCCTATGCAAGAAGTTGCTCTCCATCTTTGACATGAACTCCCTTTAAGTGATGAGATGTCCTCAGTCTTCTGTTCTCCAGGATGAACTTTTTCAGTCTGTCTTCATAGGAGAGCTGCTACAGCCCTCTGATCACCTTTGTGACCTCCTCTGCCTCTGCTCTAAGAGATCCATGTCTGTCCTATTTTGGAGGGCTCCAGAGCTGGATGTAGCACTCCAGGTGGGGTCTCACCAGGACAGAGGGGCAGAATCCCCTCCCTTGATGTGCTGGCTACATTGCTGTTGATGCAGCCCAGGATGCAGTTGGCCTTCTGGTCTGCAGCTGCACATAGCCAGGTCATGCCCAGATTTTCCTCCACCAGAATCTCTCAAATCCTTCTCCACAGGGCTGATTTCAATGAGTTCATTACTCAGTCTCTACTCATGTCTGGGACTGCCCCAACTCTGGTGCAACAGCCTGGACTTGGACTTGTTGAATCTTCTTAGGTGCATCTGGGTCCTGCTTATTAAGCTTGTCCAAGTCCCCTGGATTGCTTCCTTCTGCTGTGACAACTGCACATCTCAGCCTGGTGTCATCTGCAAATTTGCTGTCATCATGCTTCTCCAATTCTTTGCTTCTTTCTTCTACTCTTCTCCACTCTGCCCCAAACCTGTAGCATTGCAGGGAGTTTTCTCACTCTAGTGCAGGAAGTTATCTGCCATCCCCTCTGCAATATTTGTGCAATTCTTTTCAATACTCTATGAAATTAAATATGGATTAAACATTATTTAACAGACTAATAGGATTTTTATGTGTTAAAAAAAATTGAATTCTCCTTTCTCTAGTCATTAAATCTCCTTTCTGTATCTGTGCTTTTCTGTCACGGGAAATGGGCATTTAGGACAGAGGAAGTATGACAAAGTGTTGTTGAAGATTTGCTGTTGATAAGCTCTATAGCTAGCTCATCCAGCATTTTATTTCATATGTCAGATACAGTAGATATGTCTCCATGCAACTTTGCAGTCAATTTTACCAAGATATCAGTTCAAATATTCTTCTAATTTACTTGTATAATACACTATGAAATAGTCTTTGCACAACCTACTGAAGATCTGTGCTGCTGTATGCTAATTTTCCTCCCACTTTCTTTGTTTTTGAAGTATTCAAATTTTGTTCAACATTCTTGCAATGTAAAAGAAAGCAGATTAGTTTTTTAAATATCTATTTCTTCTCTTCTAGGTCCTGATACACATGATCACATTTATAAATTTTATCTTACAGTATAAATGAAAAAAGTCAGAGAACATGATTTTTACTTTTACCATTCTTCTAGCTGTACCATTACTTAGTGTGTCTTGTGGATGGAATCTGAGCAAATTTGTTAAGATTACTACTAACAAATAGTTGTAAAATCAGTCCTTCAGTGGTGCTTTTCAATTAGGCAATTATCTTATTCATTCTCTCTTCATTTTCATAAATGATGCCTCCTCGTGTATTATTCTAGATGTAATTTTCTAACCACAGTGCTTCAAAATTTTGATTGTTGACTGTGACTCCATTGTGCTCAATGCTGAATGCATATGGATCAATAAGGAAGCAAACCTGTCTCTACTATGAAAAGTATAAGATGAAAGACAACATATTGACACAAACAGAGGGGATAAAAGACACAAAAGGACACCAATTTTCCCTCTTTTATGAGTATTACCTGACTTTACAATTTTTATTTTGAGAATGTGTATTTTAATTTGAATTGACTCATGTCTGAGAAATAGATATTTTTTAAAAATTGCATTGGTTTTACATTTCAAAAAATATGACTAGTTGTTGCTTATGCTTTTACATCTACAGCTATGAACTCCGTTACACCATATAAACTTTTTCATTAAGAGGACATTGTCCATTGTCATAACTGGCATGTTGTTGGCTGCATTTTGCTTGTGTGTCTCCAGCTAATGACTTTCTAGTTTGTGTCATTCTATTAGAGACATAAATAAGCCAAATTTTGGTCTATACTTGAGCTACTTTGGGAAAACAGACATATTTTCAGGGTCTTTTTAATGTTATCATATTTCACAGTATTATTTTTTGTTGGAGATACCTTAAACCTTCTTTATCTTACTGTTTTCTGAATTTGAAAGTATACTATAATTCTTACCTCTAGACCACTACTTCCAGTTCTGTGTATGCTTTTAGACTTCTATTCTTGGGCCCAATATGGTTAAAGGCTGGATTTTCCCACTGAACTTTGGAAACAGGTGGTTCTGACTGATGGTAAATTTTTGTTTTCTCACTTCCTTTGATAGTGCAGCTGAGCCAGCAGCAATAGTAGCACAGTTTAGGATTTGTACAAGCCAACCCAATGGCTGCTCTCTGACAGAGGGAGGATAAGCAGATGACAACAACAATTCTGGGACTGTTCCATTACTTAGCTCTAAGACTTTGCTCAGATCTGTGATGCTGGTTTTACACAGCCTGGCTTTTGGTAGCAGGGGGGGGGCACAGAGGTGGCTTCTGTGAGAAGCTGCTGGAAGTTTCTACCATGTCCAGCAGAGCCAATCCCTTCCCTGATGGCTCTGAGGATGGACATGCTGCTGGCCAAGGCTGGGCCTATTAGAGAGGTTGGTAACACCTCTGTGCTAATATATTGAAGAAGAAAATCAAAATAAAGTTGGGTACGCACAGTTTTCTCCAGCCAGAGAAGAGGAGGAGGTGAGAACATGTGAGGGAAACAACATGGAGAAACCAAGATCAGTGCAGAAGGAGGGGCAGGAGGTGCTCCAGGCGCTGCAGCTAAGATTCCTCTGCAGGCCGTGGTGAGACCATGGTGAGGCAGCTGTGCCCCTGCAGCCTGTGGGTATCCATAGCGGATATACAGACCCACCCACAGCCCATGGGGATCCATGGGGGATGCAGAGATCCACCCACAGCCGATGGGAAAGGTGCCCATGTTGGAGCACCAACAACAATGACAAACTCACAAACATGCTTCTTCTGAACTGTGTGCAGACCACACATTGGAAACTACCACTAGAATGGACTGTGTGATCCTTGTCATGATTCTGATCAAGGTGAGGAAGGACAAGGAAGTGGTGAGTGTAACTCTAAGGAAATGCAATCTGTTTTAAGCACTGATTATTATAGAAAAAGCACAGATAACTTTGGATATCCCTGCATGATGTGCTGTGTGGATGGCTCCTCTCAGGCACAGTATGTGTTAAGGAGGGTTGGGAAGGGAGCAAGGTCAAATCTAAGTGTAGAGTCTGCTCAGAAGTAGAGTTTTTAGGTATGGGAAATTTTAAGTAAGTGTTATAGTTTATTTGCTATCCACATTAAATCAAAAGCATATCTTTGCTCTGTATGTCTAGAGTTAGCTCTTAGATACTGTAGCTTCTTAGGACAATTGGCGTTCTTGTCAATTTTCCAAATAATCCCTGCCATTAAAATGATGAGACTGTCATCTCCACTGGTTGGTTGCAGAGGACTTGGCTCTTGAGCAGCTGTATGAATCCAATTTGAGTTTTTCACAGTTTGTGAGATCCTTGTCCCTATGGCACATCTACCAGGAATTAAAATGGTTCCCTGGGAACCCATCTCTGCAGTCAGTTAAGCCCAAGATGTTTGAAATGAGACAGTTGAGCTCAATGAATTGCATGTTTTCGTGTAGCTTTATTTTGTCAAGGCTTATTTGACTAGCTGTACATGTTGGCAGCTGCTGACAGACAAATACATTATCAGTGGTCTAAACAGTTTGATTGTTTTAACAGAGAAAAATGGATTGTACTTGATGCATTTTTCAAGTGTTTCAAGCTAAACTCTCCGCACTACAGAAATGTGTCTGACGCTTTCACAAAACCTATATGAAGCAATTTAAAATACTCATCATCATTTCCCATTTCCTTTCTCATCTCAGTTCTGCTTTGTTCTGTGAAGATTTTCTGATCAGAGATAAACTATAATGTGGTGCTTTGGATACTAATAATGATATAAAGAATTACATGGAAATCTGTTATCTATTTCAAAAAGCTGATGTACCTCATTATAATGAGAAACATAAATTTGAGCCTGGATCTCCTATAGCCCAAGCAAAGTTCAAATCCAGATTGTGGTGCATGACCATGAACATTCCTATAAAATTCTTCTTTCAGACAGCTGCTTTAATAATTCATATTTGTTTTTTTGAAAAAAAGGAATTAAAATATATATAAATTAAAATTACTGGAGCATAGAGATATTCTCTACTTTGCTTCATCTACAGTCTGTTTGTTCTGTGTCACAATTAGGGAGTAACAGTACTGTAAAATTGCCAAAGCACCTCCCAAACAACTGCATCATCTACAACTGCTTTAATGCCTGTATCAGAACCACTGCTTCCCCACCAAAACCAGTGCTTTAGGAGAAAAGATGCCAATACACTAGGTCAAGTTATGAATAGGAGATCCCTCACTCTAAAACACACCAGAGTCATCAGTACAGACAGATGAACACTGAAGCATCTGAAAGTATGTCAGAAAACAGACTTTACAACAGAAATCCATCAACCCAGAAAAAATTATTGTCTCACCCCTTCAAGCCAAACTTTCAGTGATGGTTGGTGTTCCCAAGCTGCAGTCCTGCCATCTGTGCTATAAAGT
Organism: Phylloscopus collybita; assembly: GCA_027886175.1. NCBI lineage: Eukaryota > Metazoa > Chordata > Aves > Passeriformes > Phylloscopidae > Phylloscopus > Phylloscopus collybita. The sequence goes on from JAJNNQ010000026.1 coordinate 49,127,403, forward strand.
CATCAAAAGTGGTATGTTGCTAAAACATGTTATTTCTTTCTATTATAAAAATGAACAGGCTTGATTTTATGCCATTCACTTAAAATTAACCTCAAAGTGTTAATCCTGTGTTATTCTTTGATTTATAAAAGTTCTAACTGTTTCTCAGATATCTTCAGCAAGCTAATAGCTTTTTTGTTTGCTTTATTTTGACCTTACCAGTAAGATTTCTTAGAGAAATAAAATTTAAGTGATCATTTTGTATGTCTATCTCTCCCTTCCTTCAGCTTGTCCATAATTTTTAACCTGTCCACCAAGTTCAATGAACTTTGACATAGACACAGTAATTTCAAAGATGCTCTGTTCCTAGACATATTGTGAAAACAGACATCTAAGTACTTGAGAGAGAACATACAGCTGTCTACAGTATGACCTCAGCCCTTGTCAAACAGCAGGGAATACACATAGAAGGGCTGCATTTAAAACTTCAACCATCAGATAAATTTTATGTCAAAATCATATCTTCCTAGATAACACTGGAAACAGCTCCATAGGAAATGAAAATATGTGGCTTAACTTGTTCATGGAAATATTGTTGTTACATTTAAAAATGTTTCTTTAAAAATATTTCAGCTGTACATTTCACTGTGTTACATTTTTTAAAATACCTAACACTACATTTCTCCTTTTACATTCTCACTGTTTTCTTTTTCCTTTTCCTAAGAAACGTAGAGATACTCAGTTCATACTCAACACCTGGATATATAGCTGTAGAAGCCAGAATGAGGTTTTCTTTGCATTTTTTGGCTTTAAAGTATCTGAGCCCTTACATTCTCTTTCTTTTCCTACATTAGCACTAAGGGAGCTGTTTTGGAGCTTAACTTTACCATCTGATGTCCTGCTTTCTATAAACTATCCTGAATCACCTTTACGAGATCTGTGCCATGCTGTGAACCTAAGTGTTGCAATCTGGACAGCTATTTGCCTTCTAAGCCACAGCCAAAGTTTTCAAGTTAATAGCATGTAATTAATGAACAGGAAATTCCTTCTATCTTGCGCTGAGTTCACTTTTTTCTAGACCATGAATTCATAATGGAGAGCCAACAAAACTCAGGGAAAAAACACCCAAAAGGGAACAAAGAAAATTAAGGTCACGCATGATCAATACAGAGATCAAAAGAGAGCAGACAGAGGTCCTCACCCTTTCAACACTGAATGAAGTACCAAGCTCAATGTGTAGGAGAGTATTTTACACAAGTTGAAGAATAATAAGAATGATATATCCATAATAAAATTACTTTTGCTGTAGCCAAGCATCAAAATACAGAGCAGGGTGGGCTCTTATTATGCACCTACAGTGCATCGCATGTCCCTTTGCAGGCAAAAGACATCTCTGTTCCCTCTGACCAAACTTGCACAAAAGCAGCTGTTTCCAGAGCACCCCTGTGACATAATTCCATTCTATGTCTGAAGTCACTATCAGAGTCCTGTTGTCGTGACAACAAAACGCTCTCTGTTGCTAATGCATATGGCTCAGAAACAATTAGAGAAGTACCAATATCCCCAACTGACTTTAATTAGATTAGTTCAAAAAGTAGTCTCTAATACCATACATTGGGGGAAGGTTTGTGATAAATCTCTTCTTTAAAAAATGATTCCAGGCAGAAGGAGTTTGGTTCAGCTATATTCCCCCTTTATACTCTTAACTTTTTAGTTGAATCTAAGAAAAATATGTGAAATCAACAATGCTATTCCTACCACTTCAGAACATGCAATAATCACATCTAATCAGGAAGTCTTAAAAGGAAAGTGAACATTTCTTCTTAAATGCCTTGCTTCTCCTTCTGAATATTTTAAAATGTTCAGATATAGAAAGCCTTAGGTTCTTATTGCAATGATTTTTTTTCACCTTGCATTACAGTGCTAAGATGGGAATTCACTACAGGATGCATCTGATTATATAAACCTATTCCTCCATAAAAATGGGCATCATTTGCCATGAAGTTTTCAAGCCTCATTCCATATAATCTTTATCTCACCTAAATTTTAATTATATGATGTTTTCTCTTAGTTCTTTATACTCATTTACCATTTGAGGGTGATAATAGAGATAAATTCAACAAAATACTGTTAAGGCTAATGGGACTATTACCCTTCCAGGGGTATTCTGCCAAGCCAGTGGGTCCTTTCCAGTCCTGGACTTCTGTACAATTATGATGTTTTTACCTATCATGATGTGGAAGCAGAAAATTCTTGATATTGTGAGATTTATACATGTAATCAGACATTACAGATTCACCAAATAAAAAAAAATTCTTCAAAGAGAATTTGTTGTAGTCTGCCAAAGTTGCTGGTTCTCTCTTACTCCATTAGTTTTCTGAACACCTTATTTGCCAGGTGTCACTATAACAACATGCAGTTGTCATGTCACAGAGCAGCAAGTGTAACTGTCTTGAAACTAATTTCTTGTTTATTTAAAAACATGTTCCATATGAAACTTCATTTTTTTTCTCCTTTTTGTAAGTGGAGAAAGGCGTCATTAAAAAAAAAAGTATTAACAAAAAACTTCACTGCTTCAAAAATATTTTAACAAATTATAAAATAAAAACAAAACACCCTCCCCCCCACCAACAGTATATCTTTCTTCTATTTTTACATACCGTAACAATAATAATGGCAATAATTACTATAGCAATTCAATGTACTGTTCAAACTGCATTACTTTATATTCTCACTCAGTGGCTGAAAAAATAACAACTGCTAGGTTTGGTAGAATTGAAAAATGATAGTATTAAGAACTAATTGCTTCCTAAGTCAGTAGTTTCTCTAAGATGCAATTAGGTGAAGAAATGAAATCCTCACAAAGAAAATGGGGCAATTCCTAAATACCCCTCAGCAAAACTGATGTTCGCACGTGTGATAAAAATCCTTCCTCAGCTGAGACACAGTGGATCTAAGCTCTGTCTCACTGTGGCTGAAATGTGCATCATTCTGGTGCATCATTCAGCCCATAAAATCAGCACCCATAATGGCATAGAAAAAAATCCGTGTGTTCTTGAGACACCCATGGATGACCCATTTTGTCAGATTTTTGCCATTTTTGAGGACTCCGAAATAAGTAGTGGTTCAAAAGATCTAGTGACCCCAGAAATCTACCTATAGCCTTAAAAGAAGAGATCTCTGCACCATGACCACATCCAATCACTCTGAACTCATCACTGAAATCTAATTCTTCAGGGCAGATGATCTGATGGGAAATCACATGGAACCTTCGCAGTTTCTCAAAGATATGTGTGGTTGTGTACACGCAACCTTTGAGGGAAAATAATTCTATAGACAGTATCAGACACTTTTTTAGGTTTTTTGAAATCTGTGAGTCCCTCATTTGAATGCTTTAGGATCTCTGCCAGTGGGTGCGTGTACAGTCCTCTAAGAACCTGTCACCTGAGTAAATTCACTCAGGTGGCACTGAGCAGTTTGACATAAAAATCCCAGTTTGACATAAAAATCGCACTTTGACCGTCTTCTCTAAAGGCTCTATCTTGCACTAGATTTCAGAAGGTTTATAAAGATTAGGATTTGTATACAAAACAATCTTTTGCTGCTTGTTCCAGGGCTGGATAAATGGCAATTTGTCCCTCCTAGGTTTTACAGGCATGTTATTCATCAAGGGACTCACTAAGTGAAGAATCTTGTCAAGTTACTTCTGTGCATGGCTTGGAACTATTTTTAAGACATGAGCACTAGGATTCATCTTTTCTCCCTCCTTGTGGTTCCTTCTTACCTAATTTAGACACCTGACAACTCAATATTTTCCATGTATTTTACTATTAGCTCATGCACTGCATTTGGAGGCTGAACAGATGTTTTGGGATAATACACACTTGTTACCCTCAGAGGAACTAAAACTGAGTGTTAAATAACCAGAGAAATAAATTTACAGAAACTTTCTTCTTCTTCTTCTTTTGTGATAAGCAATAGAAAACATATGAAATACAGTTATAGCAAAAATGTTAGCAAGACTGTTTCAGACAGTCCCCTGATGGTATATGCTGCAACTTGTATAATCTTCATTTTTATTCTTTTATTAAAGATGTAGTTAAGATTTAACAAGCAATAAGTCTCTTTGTATTTGTTGTGGGTGCTTGAGAATGAACAAATTTGGTCTGTGGTTGGTTGGTAGAAGATGAGTGTTTCTGCTGAAATTCTTGCTGGATTATTAATTCACACAGTTGGTGTTTCCTTCTCCTGGAAATGTGGGACACTGAAGAGCAGGGCATTGAAATGCTGTTGCCTGTCTATTTTAGCAAGTAGTGTAGTACAAAAGGTCACTGGATCAAAACAAATAAAATCACATGTGGATCATGTGGTTCCAGCACAGAAGCTGTGGATGCCCCATCCCTGGAAGTGTTCAAGGCCAGGTTGGAAGGGGCTTTTGGCAACCTGATCTAGTAGAAGGTGTCTCTGCCTGTGGCAGGGGGATTGGAACTGGATAATCTTTATGTCTTTTCCAGCCCAAGCCATTCAATGATTTTATGATATAGAAGCATTAAATTACACTTAATGTAAAACTGGACAAAATATTCACAAACTTTGGTTCAAATCTGTCTGAAGGATCAGTATTTGGGAATTCATGTCCTCATCAGGGGTTGAAATATATTTTTCATGCATCTGAAACTGATCTTCCACTTCTGTTTCCTCAGATAGAACACTTGCTCATGTACACCAAATCACCTCTGAAATGGAAAATATGTAATAGATGTGATTACTGGAGTTCTGTGTCAGAACTACTTTATTGCTCCATCCTAAAAACTAACACCGGTCCAGCTTTATATGAATATATTTTATTTACTTATCTAGAAAGGACTACAGCTGGTATCCTCTGGACCATAAAATATTGCTCTTTCTGCCAACGTTTCCAGTAGAGGCATTCCTGGTCAGATCACTGTGACCTCTGGAAGTTTGGAAATGATGCTTATCACAAACACTGAAGGGTAGAATAATGTTCAAGATATGAATGATGAGGTGACAGAGGTGTCCCTAGGGTAAACAAGCAGTTTTCAGACCCTGTTTCTTCTATACTGTATATGTTTTGAAGAATTTAATAATTTTTAGTAGCTCCTGTAATGATAGATTTTATTTCCTAATTATTCTGATGTCTCATTCTTCTCCCTCATGGTAGGTCTGTTCTAGTTCCCAGACCAGTCAGGCTGGATAGTGCTCTTTGTCACAAGAGTTCTAAACAAGCCTTTACTAAATGAAACCTACATGGATAGAATATAAACTTTGGATTACTTCTTTCATTAAAGTAAACCAAAGAAGCATTTTTTTAAAGGACCAAGCATTATTATTATTGTTATTATTATTATTATTATTAAATTTTATGTGGTGTTTGTACAGATTGCTGCAATACTTTAATGTGAGTTTAGGAACTTATAATAGGAACAACAGTAATAAATTCCTGGCAATTATTTTGCTCTTGTGCTTTGCATCATTACTTTTTAACACGTCCTTCAGGCACAGTAGGTAACAAAAATCTCAGGATCAATAATATGAAACCATAAACCCCACAATGAGTTTGTGGTAGGCAATACCCAAAAATATAAATTATATCAGATTACTCTTCAAAAGTGGTTAAGTGGTATATTTGCTTCATTAAAAATCTAAATTCTTTGCTAATTCCCTTTGAAGTATTCACATAAATTTAATGTGAAACATTTATAAAGGAAGTCTGTCTTTTTCAAAAACGTCTCAAAAATGTATCACGAGACACCTATTGAGGCCAATGCAACCTCAGCTGAGAGAGAAATTGTGTCAAAGAATTTTACACTGGATACAGATTTGTTTCTGTTCATCTCCACCCGGTATTGCTGCAGGTCACTAAGAAGATCTCAAAAGCAGAGTGAGAACATCATCACAGAGATCGTTATTCCCCTCATCTTGGGGAAAATTGGTGGTGATAGGAGTAGAAAATTGAATAAAGAAGAATTTGTTTTGTTTTGTTCTCTTTTCCTTCCCTGTTTCATTATCCCTCAGAGCCTAAGCTTGGAAATTTCATGGAAATTAGGTGAATAAAAGATGAGCCAGATTCCCAGACGAAAGTGTGGATGAGATGTGAGAATTAAAACACTGAGGACTTGGAATTGCAAGCTTACAAGTACCTATGCTGCATCCATGGAGATGGTGAAGACAAGAAACAATCCTTGATGCTGGAGGTAAAACATGTTCAGATGAAGATGGTGAGAAGGAGTATAGGATTTATTGTACTGAATCAAACAAGTTTTGTATTCCTTCCCATTTCTTGAGTCTCGCATTTTTTCTGCCTTCAGAAGTGACCAATCTCTGGTGCTTGAGGGGAGCTTGAAGAAAAACCCTTAATGAACTGAGCTGGTTGTGTGAAAAGGAAGGCAGAGAAGAGGATATCTTCTTGACCCCTGTAGCTATCAATTTACCCTCAGAAACATAACAATAGATTACTTTAACATACATATTTTTGCTACTACTCACAAAATTATTCAGCCCTTTAAAAATCTTTCATATTTGACTTAACAATCTCCTGCTAGAGTTAATTTCAAGGGATGACAGCATGCTTTGAAAAGTATTCACTTTCACAATTTTTACTGTACTTTTGTGTTCCATTTATTTCATTGCATATCCTTTTTATGGATTTATTATGTCATAAGGTTAAAAGTAGGGTCTTATCATTCTGTACTTCATAAAAATAAATAGAAAGAACAGATCATTCCATTTTCCTATGTGAAATAAAACTCAAGCTGTTTTCATTTTGTGTATATGTTAAAGAGCTGAGTTTCTCTACTTTCTGTACCTGCAAGTAGAGAAGGTAAGGCTGACAAAATTGTTCCTCTGGTATATTCTGCATATACTGTTTCTCTGTATATTTTTCTATTATCAGTAGGTTGATTGACTCCTAAAGAAATTTCAGGAGCACCTCAGATATTAATGTAAATATATATATAATGTAAATATAATATAAATGACATTCACCTATCAATTGATTTTTGGAACTCATCATACCCATGTATGAGTTTTACTTAAGAGTATCACATGGAAATAAGAATTGGAAATACTACAATTTTAGACAAAAAGGGAACATTGTGTTTATCCTGCCATATGTATGACTTCATCAAGAAATTCCTCTTTTTATATTAAGTTCTATATTGTAAATTATCTGAAATCCTTCAAACCATAATTCTTAGAATTAATTAGAGACAACTGCATTTATGTCTGTGAATGTTGGACTGAGATTTTTTCAGCATGTTTTTCTATTACATGTGATCTTGATTCATAGATCATCACACTTTCTAGTACAAAGTGGAAATAGAAGTTAAGAAATGTAACCCAAACACTCCAAAGCACCATTTCAGTAATACTTAATAGCATGTGGAATCTTACTGTTGGTGAGAATGCCCAGAAATGTGCATACCCATATTTGTATATTGACAAATACGATCTTAATTAACCTTTAGCAGAAGTAGCTGATGAAGCTACTTTGCCGTGAAATCATATCCTGAGTATCTATATTGATTCAGGTAAGCACAGATAATTATTTTTCTTCTTCCTCTTCTAAATCGAAACTAAATGGTATTTACCCACTATCTATATTCCTTCAGGCAACTCTCTGGTAAGAATGGGAGCTGTGATGGAGGTTTCAGCCTGCAGGTCAGTGTGGTCAGTCAAACAGACTGAGTACTCCAGAGTTCCAACCTCAAAAATCCTTCTATTTGTCCTGCTAGCCTTTCCCAGGGCATCACTATCTGAGAAAAAAAAAAAAAACAAACACACCCTGAGTAACTTTATTTTTCTCTTTCAACATTGAAATGTGTCTGTAACTGTACAGGATGATGAGAAAGGGAAGACTGGAAGGAGATGGAAGGGGCTTTAACAAAGCTTCTTGCTCCTTCACATTTTCCTCAGCTCTTCTCTGCATTTGAGAGGCACAGCAATGTGCCAAATAGGTCATCAGGAGATAAGCTACAGGATACTCCTGCTCCTCATGCTTGGCTGCTTCCTTTCTGTAAAGGCTCCTAAACTTCAGACACCTCATTTTGGGTCCTTTGTATTCCCAGTATGCTGGTGGTCTGCAATTCTGAAGTACTTCTATTTGTGCACATGTAGGCAAGATGGAGTGTACCAGAAACTGAATTTTTCTCTGTCTCTTCTGAACATGTCTATGTATCAGCTGTCAGCAGAGCTCTTCTATATACCTCCTGAGAGGGTTGGAGCCTGCACAAAGTTGAATTGCAGGTATTAATCTTTTTGTTTAAATAGTATGGAAAGAACTGATGTATGTTTAAGAGATCTGGGTTTGCTTCAACAACACATCTCTGAATTAGATGGATTGGTACACTTGCTCAGTATTTCCAGATGTTCATCCAGGTGTGTAGGTTTCTGTTAAGGCAGTAGAAGTGTTGCCACTGCTGACCAGCCCCTGTAATCAGATCAGTGCTCCATCTGCTGGGTAGTAGCCTGGTACTTTTAAAACGTTCAGTCAGTATAGGTGAATGTTTTAAAGTAAGGTGACCCAGGTTCAATTCCTTTTTCTGCTTGATGAAGGGTATTACCTGTGAAGTGTTTTATGTTCATAAAAAAAGAAGAATTTTTTGCTCAGTTTTCCTCTTTGAAGCTGTGTCTGTGTGTGTAAATGATTGCAAGGGCCCCTGGTCTGAGCAGGGAAAGAGCGTAGTGGTGTAACTTTGCACCTCAGTGCAGTGTTGCCTCAGAGAAAGAAGGCTGACTGTATGGAAGGTTTTATGTCCAATCATCACTCTATTTTGTCACAGGATTGGCCCTCGGAGCAGAAACTGATATTTTCCAACTGGCTGGTGAATGAGTGTCTTTGTGTTGCCTCTGTACAGAGGTCATTATTTTGAGGCTGTTGAAAGCCCCTATTCACTGCAGTGGGTACCTGCATGCCCACCAGAAGTGTTGGATGTCACAGAGCCATGTCATTAGCTCTGGGGGTTGCATTACTGAAGCTTTTAGGCATTTAAGCATTAAATTGGATCCAGTCTGTTATGTCTTTCACTGACTATTTTATTTCTTGCTGCTTCTTCTGTGCTGAAGATAATCCAAATTTGTGATGTTGTTATACTTTGTTTGCTTTCTCCTTCTTACAGGAAATTGTTATTTTCAATTCATTTTTATATCATTCTTTTCCAGCCATAATTATGGCTTACTTGATCAAGATATTCAGAGGTTGGTAGCATGAGTCACTTTTCCTATTCAGTTTCCACAAAGTCAAAAATGACACTTTCTTAATCCAAACACCTGCCAGTTCTTTGCAGTACCAAAAGCAGCTCAATTCTCCATTCCTACCATTTCCAGTCTCTTTTTTGTTATACCACAATCATATCATCTGCATTCTCTTCCTGCAAGTCTTTTATTTCACATTGATGTACATCCAACAGGTTACCTCTTCCTGTGCAGCCAGCACCTCTAATTATTAGTGATAATCCACCCTCTATTTGCTTTTTGTCTGTCTATAATGTAAATCTCATGCATACAAATATATATATATACACACACCTGTAATGCAGATATATATATATATATATATATATATATATATAGCTGCATTACAGGTATGGCCAAAACCAAAACAACCAGTTTCAACACTGAAACTACTAAATTGTGTGTTCTCAGCACCTGGAGAATTATAACAGCTGGGGATGGAAGGAAAGCTGATGAGTCAGGCTATTCTCTCCCACTGCCAGATTGTTCTCAACAATATATTCTTAACATTGTCTGGTCTATTTTTAAATGCAGCTTCCTCTCATACTACTTAGGTCTAAAAAAGTGAGACAGATTACTCTTTTCTAGCAGAATGATTCTCTTTAACTTAATGACAGTTAAATTTATTTTATTTGGTGTATAGAAAAAGATGAAGTCCATTTCATTTTTATAAAGAACTAAAATATGGCTAATGTGAAATCTAAACTGAAAAAGAAACTGGTCCAAAGACACTAACAAATTTGTGAATTTTCAGGTTCTGAAAAATGTGTGATGACTTCCCAAAAGACTATTACTTAGCATTTTTTGTTATAACTTCTATGCTCTTCATCAGATAACTCTTATACTAAACTACAAATAGGTCAAATACTCAGCTGTTACAAATCCAGTATCCCTGCTGACAGTGCTGCTTGGCCAATTTGCACCAGCTTAGGATCTGTCCTTCTGATCTGGCCATATGCTTTTTGATGATAAGCATCACAAATTAGGAATGGATTTACAGAAAATCTCTTTTTCTCTTTTACATCCCTCAGGATACATAGGTGACCACAAGCTTTCAAATATTACCAGCCCTGACTTTGGCATTAATGGCTGCTGTTTCAAAATACACTGCTCTGTTGCAAACTTTCCAGTTTCCTGACTGCAGGAAATTATGTTGCAAGCGACTCTTAATCAGCTACTGCACTGAGAAATGATACCATCAAAACTAAAACCAGAAAATCTTATGGGAGCTAAGGTGTCAAAAAAGGTACTGAGAATGTACCTTGCCTTCTTAAGTTTAGCCTATAAATATTATTTACTAAGCTTTAACTTTTGTTTGGATTTTATTGGATTCAAACCAGAAAAATGGTTAATTAGAAATGGGGGAACGAATGAGTATGTGGGAGGAGCAACAAAACTGTTCAAACAACAAAAGGAGAGAATCAACAACAAAGGAAAAGAGCCATGTCTCCCTGCTGTTGTGTGATGTGCCAGTGGCCTGAAAGGACCATATCAACAGAATGAAGTATCCTTCAAAAATTTTGCTTTTACCAATATTAATCAAGTCTTACATTAATAAAATAAATAATAAAAAAAGACCCACTTCGAACTGAATAACATGAAACACGCAGGATAAAGGGGATATAAAAGAGTCTTACTGTGAATTGAGTTTAGGTGATTAATTTAACATATATGTATCTCAGCTTTTTTGAAACCAGATTGATTTAGCACATTGTCAAGTAAGCCACTACTAAGTGGTGCCTGGTACAGAGTGAACCACACTGTCACTATGCAGACCTGATTCTCTCTCTTCCTGACTGGATGCAGGATATTTTGCAGCTAATTCCTGGGACCAGCACTCTAAGGGCTTGCATGCAGGGTTGGGACCTAGCTAAATAGTGCTGCTATAATTACAGGCTTGCTGCAGGTGGAGTAACATGCTGTTGATCGAAGTGTATTATAAATGTGTTTCTACAGGTTAGATTTTGGGATAGAATAATTACATCAGTGTAAAGTTAAAAAATAACCCAGTGAGCCAAGTTTGTGAGAAGCTGGAAACTGCATCCATTGCTTTGCTAATAACTGCTGCTATGATGGGTATCCAAAACTTTCTTCAAATGGGAAAGATTCCTTCATAATGGAAATTGCTAGGAAACCAAAATAGATGAATGGGTCCTAATTCCCCCTTCACATTCTCAGGGCAAAGATGTATAATACGCACCAGATAACAGCACATTGTAGGAAGGTAGCTTGGTTTTAAATAAAATGTCAAGCGTGCCAGTATAAAATAAATAAATATATATATATATAAAAAATTTTATAGCAGTATGGGCAAACATGGGAGCAGAGATGAGGTGGTGAGGGAAGAGTGAATTCTGCACAATGATGGCAGTGTTCACCCTTTAGTGATTCAACCTGTACCACTTCCACTTCCCTAACAATCATTTAACATGCAACAGTGACTATATTAAGTATTTTTACTATTCCCTACAAAGCCACCCTGGAGGACTGGCACAGCAGACCTGCTAAGGCTCTCAACTTCCATGCTTTTAGCTCCATCCTAATTAGGTGGTGGAGTGAATGAAATTATTTTGCCATTCCCGTGTCCCAACTTGACAAACTGGGACTTGGCACTAGCTCAGACTAAGGCACTCCATGCAGCTATATATAGTATGTGTTAATGATGCTATTAGTAACACATTGCTGAATGTTAACATGTTAGAGCTTGTAGTTTCATCTCTCCATGGAAGCGACTTGATTAATGTTAGAACTTTTTAACAAAGGTATAATTTCTGTGCCACTGTTTTATATCGTGAAAGAAAGAGGCATAATCTCTACACTGAGTATTATTATGTTTAATTAAAAAGACTGTGCCAGGCTTTGTACTCCCCTATCCACTCACACACATATAGTGTTTTTCTTTTTTTTTTTTTTTTTTTTTTTTTTTTTTTTTTTTTTTTTTTTTTGAAAAAGGTGCTATGATTTGAGGGGCCACTGATCACCTTAGTGAGTGCCCTAAAGCCTGGTCTGCTGTGGGCTGACAGGTACATAACAGTAGAGTGGTTGCAGAGTGATATGTCCAGTCAGTACATGTCACTTCAAGACATCTGCAGACCTAGTATTTTTAAATGAAAGCTTGTCAATGGAACAACTAAGAATGATCTTCTAATGAGAATAGTGACACAATGGGGACACATTCATCAAGGAATTAGCAGGTAGGGTGTTTTTTGGAAGAGAAGATTGTTAATGATTAAATGGCAATCCTACTAATTAAAAGTCAAAAGGAGATAAATAAGGGATAAATCCCATGGTAATTGCCAAATTTATAAATTTAGAGAAACCTAGCACATCATAAATATTAAATTGGGCTATTATCTGCAGTGTATTTGTGCCAGGGATCCATAAATAAAGACCTTAGGGAGTAATCACTAGAAATTTTCATTATTTATCACCTTCTACATTTTAACAAACAGAAAAGCTATGTCTTAAGTGTAAACCACAAAGAAAACACATTTTTGTTTTTTTTTTTCTTTCTTTCTTTTTTTTTTTTTTTTCTTTGATGAATCTTTTGAGGAGAAGAAAAGAAAGAATAATGAAGTGGGAATGTACAAACCAGAGGAGATCTCAGCCATGAGAAAATCTGTCAAGACAAAGCTTGGCTTCTCATTTCTTCTGAGCATTAACCTCCTATTAAGTACACTAGTTTTATGTCAATGTGTAGCTCCATTGACTTCAATTAGGCTATCTCAGATACCCACCCTGCTGAGAGAGCAACCACACACTTTTAAAAAATCATCCTACACAGAAATGCAGGAAGAGTAGTGAACTGAGTCATTTGCATAATTTTAATCATTAGTCCTGCCTTGTACCTTATGTAATAATTTAAGTAAAAAAAGGTACCAAAAGGCCTTTTTAGGGTCTGTGTATTGCTACTGATATCAATGCAACTGTTTTATGTTCATTTTTGCAAGCCTGAATGTGTATTATGTGCATAATTTTATGCACAGTTGGCTTCACTGGACCAGGATCTTGCTCTGCACAGGGCCTGGGATTGTTGTCTTCTTGGCTCATTCAGTGTAGCTGAAAAACTGAACAGCTTGAGAAAGAGGGTATTACCTATAAGACTCTCAAGTATTCTGGGAAATCAGAGGAGAGGATGGTGTCAGTTATGCATCAGTACAGAATCTGTAAAGAAGTTTAATTTATTGGAAGCCGAAAGCTCATTTGGAAACCTCCATGGTGAATTGTGCCACGGACAAGTCAGACTGTCCCATCTGGATTATTCCTGGATATGCTTTGGTTTGGCTAGATTATTTTTGATCCACCAGATGCTTGAGTTCCCATAACAAAGAAAAAGTGTGGGAGACATTCAGCAGCTTGACTGGGATATTGACAAAGAAATACAGCTACTGACAATTGGCAGTGCTTTCCTTCGTATCCCTGCTGTCAGTCTTGTAGTAATCCTCTTTAGCCTTTTGACTACTGAAAAGGGATAATATTTTTCCCTTATATTGGATATTATATAGAAGCTAGTAGTTCTAAACAGTTAAAATACAGCTAAGAAGTACCAAGAATTACTTGAGGGGAGCACTAGACATCTATTGCTGCATGCTAAGCCATTCTATCTTTTTGAAGTATGCCAAGTAAACAGGCTGCAATATCATTCACACAGTCACACAGAGGTTGTAGGCAGAAGTGATATTCTGCAAGCTGAGATCCTGACTCCTTTCTGAATTCCAGTAGTTTAGAATGGGTAAAAGCCCTGCAAGTTTGTGAAGTCACGCATTCAATATGTGAGACCAAGAGTAAAAATAAGACCCCTGACCTCTCCCTTCTTCTCCTTTAGATACTTTTCCCTGTAACAGTAGGCAAAATGCAGGAGTGGAATACCATTGCTATTAAGTGAAAAATGAGCTTTTACAGTTAGCCATGAAAATGAAAGTAATAATTAAATCTTCATATAACTTTAGGTTGTATTGCAAGTGCTTAGCTGAAAAATTCGTCTTTAACTCATGGCCCGCAGCAATCACATCTGTTATATTTTAGGAACAGAAAGCTAATGAGGTGGAATCTGGAGTACTGAGCTTAATTGGGCTTGTTTTGATTAAGTGTATGTGCTGGGAATATTTTACACACTAGTATAAATTGCAAAACAGTCAACATAAGCCACAAAATTTGCAAAATCCATTGTGGGTAGTGTCAGAGAAAGGACTGTTTTGAATAAACAATAAAAGGCAGAAAGAAAATATCTGAGGTTTTGATGAAAAAAAAGTGCTTTAATTTGCTTAATTATTGGATTTCCACAGCTGTAAGTGCATTTCTCTCTTGTTCACATACATACAAATACACACACAGAGAAACACAAAAATGTGTTGTATATTATAAAACTGTTACAAGCTTGTCTTTGGGCTGAGTAGATTAGGTCTGACTGGAAAAGGCATTTAATGCTGCATAATCTTTATACAAGCATGAAGAGTTGACATATCCTTCATATATTACATATTTAGCAGAAATAATAATATTTTATAGCAGTTTTAAAAACATGTGTTTCAAGGGGGAGATAGTATGTGGAGTTTCTCTCCTGCCAGTCCTTATCACTTTGGGCCATACTCTTAGATAATGTAAACCCACATAACTTCATTGACTCTGCCACATTTTGCTGATCCACTCAATTTAGATCTGATCTCTCAGGTTCCCATGTGTATTCAAAGCTTAGGAATTGGGGAAAAAAAAAAAAAAAAAAAGAGTACTATATTTTAGCAACATTATAAATGGATTTTTAAATGGATTTTTCTCTACAGTAAAAAATGTTACAGTCTGGATGTCTGATATTATTGTATCATCCATAACTAGAAACAGAGGCTGGCTCTTCAAAGTAAATTACACATGAATGAAAAGTGTTTCTGTTTAGATTGTAGTCAAAACCACGTCAACAACAGCAACAACAAAATTGTCTATTGCTTTCATCAGTAGCTCTCAAAACAGCTTCCAAGAAAAAAAAAAAAAAAAAAAAAAAAAGGCAAAAAGCCTCCATCTTTGCGCACAAGGGAAATAACTGGCTTGTAGAAAGCCAGTGACAGAAGTTCCTGAGTGGTGATGATCTGTCCAGTGGCCATCTTAGCTGTCATAGTCAAAGGAGACTGACATAAGCCACATAATATGGGGCATTTGACTGTTGAATCTACCTCTGGCTTGGTGGATTTAGGATTAGAGTGCAGCAGTCACATACGTTAATATGTCATACTACCCAGACATGGCTATCTCATGTTGAGCCCTTTCAGCTGGTAGATATTTTCCCCCAACTGCAAATCCAAACTGAAAATTTAGGCTGAGATTTTCAAAGATTTTACATTCCCTTGGGATTTATTTATCAGATTCTTCTATCCCTTTAGGGTCTTACCTTTGCTCAATTAATGTTTCACGATAATTGACTAATGTCTAAGAGAATGTCAAGAGGTAATAACTCCATTTTAGCTCCTTACTGCCTTCACATAATTCAAAACATTTGGCCTGCCATACTGTTATTGCTAGGAAAAAGAAGTGTTTCTTCAGATGAAGCTCTGAAAAACTCCTGACCTTCCCAGTATTCATGCTGGCTCTTCTGTTCTTCAGGTAATGGTGGTAAATGCAGTGAACATGGAAAGCACACAGAGTTTAAAAACAAATACTCTGCAGCCCTCCAGGAAAATTGATAGCAATTTTTTAACAGGTTGGATTAAATTCTTCTGGCAAATGAAAATCTCACTGGTGAATTGCTCCTCCTTCCAGTGAGGAAGGAGAACTGTATAGGAGCATACATCGACCTCCTACACACTACTAACACAGGCTAAAGGACTGACTGAACTAACAGGAAACAAAGTACAATACTCAGGTTAGGTCTTGATGGAGCAAGGTCTTTACTCTTGAAAAAAAAAAAAAAATCTAACACCCAGAGTTATTCAGGGCTTTGGCTTTACAATTCATTCAGAAGAGTGCACTGCTCATTGTGACCCCTCACACTGTACTGTCCAATTGGTTCAATAATGACTCTGAGGAATGAGAGCCACCTACCCTATTATTGGCTCCAACTCCTGGGGTTTTCCTGAAAGGGATTTCCATTCAAGTCTGGTCTAGAGTAACATATGCAATTACACTTGGAAGAGCGAAAATGGGAAGAGGGCAGCCACTGCAGCTTCAGGTCGCGAGACGATTGCTGGCTGTGATTAGGAATATACCCCTCCTCTTAAATGAAGGATAATAGTGTTCATATCTGGGGATTCAGGACTGGCCATTGTCAAAGATTGCCCTGTGACAGTTCATACAGTCTTGGATTTCCCTCCTCTTAGCCTTTCAAAATGAAAAAAAAGGAAAAAGAACACTTTGAAAAATTTTCTACCTTCTTAATGAAAAACAAATTGGGGTAAAGGGGAAATAAATTTTAATACTCTACCATTCTTCTGCCCAAACTTGTGCTACAGCTTCTTCCTTCGAAAGTCATTTGAATGTTCTTTTTTTCTTCCTTTCTTTCTATTTTTTTTTTTTTGCATAGACACTGTTTCATGTTTCTAATATTTGATATAAAAATTCTGAATTAATTTCACTGTATTGAGCCTACTAAATATGTCTTCTTTTTTAAGCAGGTTGCTCTTGTGAAAGGCTGTGGTCTCCAAGGATTGTCTGTCAGTCACCTCATAAAATAAAGGTTATTATTATTATCAGTGACGAACAATAGCTGATGACTTCAAGTTGAAGAAAGGTCAAGAGACTAATCACTGATATGCTTTCAGCAGCTATCTTTTCTAGTCAGGACTTAAGCGATTGTTAAAGGCATATTTTTCAGCTTTAAAATTTTTTCTGTTACTTGCTCATTGTCTGTATACGTGCATGAAATGTTCACACAAATCCATCTCGAGTCTTTTTTTTTATATGTCAAGTTTCACTTAAGCAAATGAACAGAAAAGCATAATCATTTTGGAATCTGGAATATGAATACTTGTGACATTCATGAATTGTGTGTAAGAGGGGAGCAAGTGAGTGAGGGCTCCTTTTCTCTGTTAGTAGCTACAATGTCTGTGTCCTCCCTTAATAAATTTCAATTCTTTGGCACAGTTCTTAAACCTCAACTCTGTTTCTCTTCTGCTAGAATGCTTCTTCCTCCCACCCCACTGAAGAGCATGGGATACACTGCGGTTCCTTCTGGAGACCTTTGTTTTAGAATTCATGAACTATAAAATCAGACCAGGTTTTCTGGAGGTACATCCCTCTTCTTTTGATCTTGCAAACGATGGAATATCAGTAATGTATGAGGCTGTTCAGATCTGGGAGTCTGAACAGAGCTGGTGGGATGTGCTGCCTTTGCTCAAAATTCAGTTTAAGCCTGAGAAGTTTATGTAGGTCAACTGTGCCTTCCTTCAAACTCAAGAAGCTGGCCATGCTTGGAATGTGTAATGTAGTTGGAGACACAGCCTGAGAGACTCATAGAGAACCATTTAACCAAAGGCTGGTATCAACTGAATCCCTTCATTGTTCCTGAATATGATGTTGAAACTACTGAACAAGTCATTGTTGGTAAATGACTGTCTGAAATAGTCTGTTTCTTCATTATAGATTTAAGGGAAAATATTACAGCAAGAGAAAAAGAAGGTGAAATTGATTTCATTTAACAACAACCTTCCAGCTTTGCCTCACATCTCACTCAAATAACCTTTGTAACTAATTATAGTGGAGCTTGAAAATAAAACACTTCTAGGCTAAAGGAAGTCATCAAAATTATCCAGTGCTCAGTATAGCCAAAATCCTATATTCTATTATGTTCTTGTTCCAGCAAGTCTGCTTGCAAGTTAACATCTATAGAGCTATGACAGGAACAAAAGGCAAACATTGATATCATCAAACAATATATTGATGTTAAAAGACATTATGGTAGGCTGAAAAATCAATAATTTCTAAGTGTTTTCTTTTTTGACTTTGTATTAAATTTGGAATGATTGTAATAATTGGTGATTTTGCTCCTTTTTCAGGTCTGGCAACATACCCAGAAAGTCAACTTCATGCACTGGCCTGCCATATTACACTTTTTTTTTTTTCCTTTCTGTCCCTTAAAAGTTTAGAAGTATGTATTAACATTTGTAAGCTATTCTGTCTGATGCAAATTTCCACTAAAACAACCTTATCTGTCCCCCTCTCCATTTTTCTTAGTTTGGATGACTTTTTAAATCCTTTGGAGTCAAGAATTAAAGACTGTTTACATTAAATGGACTTCTCATTCCTAAAAAAAGGAGCCTGGATTCCTTTCTCTGCCAATTCCCAGATGATCTGTGTCTTGCACCTATATGTCTGAGGCTCTGTTTCTGTCAGTGTACTTCCTTTATTCTAAATATAACATCCCAAATATGGCTGTTGTGGTTTTTTTTTTTTTTTTTCCCTTTCTCTCTCTTTTTTTTTTTTTTTTTTTTTAAACTTTCAAGATACCAAATGCTCCATGCACATTGCTGTGGGGAAAATTTTGTTTCTTATGTTTAGTGACCTTCACCATATACAAGGTTTATCTGTTTGCTTACTTGGGATTTCTTCAAATCAATGGCTCCCAACTGTAGACCATGCACCATTAGTGATTCATGAAGCACTTGCTGAGGTCCATGGAGAAATGCCTAGCAAAGCACAGGATCCTCTGCATCTCCATCTGCTATATCACATTAAAACCAGCTACAATTATATGAAATAGATTCTGAATGCCAGCATTCAGAGAAGGAAATTGCTGCTGTTACACAAGGCCGGTATTTACTTGTGAAATATTCCATGTGTGACTTAGTAGGGACCGAAAATGGGAGTCAAGGGGTTAAAATGTGGCCCACACCCCAGAACAGTTTAAGACCACTTGCTCTTCACAACTTGTCTGCCTCAGCTATAGTCCTCTGATAGGCCTGTACGGAATATCCTTTTGAGTCAAATCAGTTTTATGATTTCTAAACTCTGATGGCTTTAATTTGCTGCAAATCTTTCCAGAGATTATGATACTTTGTACAGCATACCTATAAATAAGTTCTATGACAGCCTCATTAATCAGGCTACATTTTAAAAGCATTAGCCTTTTTCCCCTCTGTTGAATCCACAGCTTATCTTTCCCCAATTATAATTAGTGTTCATTAAAAGCAGTACTTTTTTTGCAAACTAGAGAGTTACACTCGGCCTGATGCAGATTTCCTTCATCCTCTAGCTGATGAACCCCGATACTGGAGAGGTGTTTGAAAACTTTGCTCCACATTAGCAAATTACAAATGAACTATTTAAAGCAGGGTAAGTCTAAAGAGATCAGTCAGAGTACTGTAAAGTTTGTGCTTGATATTTTTAACATCAAGATTCCTAGTTCTGAAAATGGAGCATTAATTGGGCCACCTCACTTATCTTGAGGAAAGTAGGTGACACAAACAGAAAGATCAAATGCCAGCCCCTCAAAAAAACCCAAACATGCAAAATTGGTCAGCACATAGAAACCTTGGGCTTCTTATTAATGAAAGAATATGTTATATAATTTTATTTTTTTTTTTTTTTTAGTGGCAGAAATATACCCACTCTGGACAAGCAGAAAACTTTATAATTTGGATTTTGGACACAATGAGGTACGGATATCAGAAATAATCCTACTAGAGAAAAAATATGGTTCCTAGGACTTCTAGACTCCTTTCCAAATGCTCTGATCTGTCAGGTAGTGTGTGCATTAGCAAGACTTATCTCATGGAAACATTTACAAGTTAGTTATGAAAGTCCAAGTCTATGGTTTGGGAAGACATTTGGTTTATCATCAACCATTTAAAGCATGGACTTGACAACCAAATTTTGGAAAAAATCTGTTCTTTCAGTGCATGTGAAGGGGGTAAATGGGATAAGAGCTTGAGAAGATTAACATGCCTTGCATCATTATTGTTGTGAAAAACATTATGTTGCATAGAACTTCTTCATAAAATCATCCCTCTATTTCTCTGTCCATCCAGTGGAGGACAGATATTGTCACAGACTGATTCATAAGGGATGTCTTTGGATGAAGTGAACTGCCTGCTTGACTCCATCAATAGCAAAGAGACTTAAGTTAAATACAAAGGTGGTTTATTTCTAGTTATTCTGTGTAAGAAGACCCCAATCACAAATTTGAAAACATTAAGATACTTTAGAAGAGTATCTACCTGACAACTTTCACATCAGATTATTTTCTCAGCTCCCACCAAAACATCAAGGCACATGCATAAGAAGTACACGATCAGGGAATTTAGATACTTTTAGAAGTCAGGAAGAAGACAAATGGATGTTTTCAGGATCCTAGTTTTGAACCCGAGTAAGTCAAATTTGTTTATACTTTTTAAATGTTTTGCATTTTCTGTATTTGCCCAGTGGTACCAATGTCACAAAGATAGGCACTTCTTGAATGTCTCTGAGTATATCCAGCTCTTGAACCTTTTTGTGATAATAATGTGAAATAGAACTGGCATATGTTTAAAATATGAATCTTTGTGTGGTGAATTTTGTGGAGGAAGGGAGAAAGTTGCAGATTCTCAGTTGGTGGAAATAGAGCACAGAGTGTGTCACTCAATGCTGTCGGTGTATCAGTGACCAGAATTCGTGAAAAACCAGTGAAGGATACTGAAAGACATTGCCCACCAGTACTGTCACTGGAAATGAAATTAAGGTAACTTTCACACCCATCTTCCCTTCCTTTTAAATCTAAAAATATCCACACCTATAACACACTTCTCTTTAGTTAACAAATGACCATCTTGACAATACATTCTGATGTCCAGTACCATAATGTCTTCACCTAACCCAGAATCTGTAGTCTCCTGTCAGGTGCATGCTCCACTGGAGTCTACTTCATACTTGTCAGAGAAAGCAGAGAGCACTTATATCCCTCTTCTTTTTCCTGACTGGCAGGGGAGATAATGAGCAGGATGCTAGAACTCAGGTGTGATGAAGACCAGTGGCTACAACTGAAAAGGAAACTGTGAAATGTGCTCATCTGGAAATTTGGCTCATAGGTCCCTTCTTCCACCCCATCACATCAAGCTGTGAAAAGGTTAGATGATACTGTGAGAAACAATTGAGTAAGATTAAAACTACTCTCTCTAAAGAATAAGATTTTGTATCTCTTTAACAGAACTTCTTAATATCAAGTGGTGAAGTTATTTGCAGGTCTGTGACAAAGATTCTTATTCCCACAGAAGGACAACTCTGTGAAAATGGCACTCTGCTGTGAAGAGGACAAGGCTGCTGCAAAAAGGAATGATAAATCATATCTAAGAGATGAAGGAAGTAAAAGCTAAACAGAGCTGGAAAGGGTCAGAAAGGAAAGGATTACAATGGAGGTCTGAAAGGTCTTCCTGTTTTGTCAGCCTCTCTTTTCAGAGTTAAATTTGGTGGCAATGAAAACAGGAATTTGTTTTGGTTGGTTTTATTTGAGGTTAAAAATGCAAGGTGACTTTGTCTTTCACATGAGATGTGAGAAAATGCATGTGATGTGTGCAGTTTGTGATGACTGAGAATGTTTGATCACAGGAAGAGATGGTGAGGGGAGTGGGAAATTGTCAAAGTCAACTTTATAAACTTTAAAAATTAAATATTTTTAAACCAGTCCCAGAATTCTAATGACTGTATTCTATACAGTTTTATTAAGGACTATAATTTGTCCATGGAAATTTTGCTGATGCTTGTATGTCCGTCGCTGTAAATCACAGTAATACGCACAGAGGGGTTAGTGATGACCTTACACTGTGCTCACTTTAGCTGGAAACACTCTGTTCTTGCCCACCCTTCAGTCAGGATGTGGGCAAAGTGAATTGTAAGGAGATGTTATACTTAGCACCTAGCTAAGTGTATATTGTTCTGTGCTGTGCCATGCCACGTGAGCATACCATGCATCCACAGGGGAAAAACAAGCTGTCATTGCACCACTTGAAAGTTAATAATCCTTTTTTCTCACTAAAGCTCTTCAGCACAGAGACAATACTGATTGGAGCAGGGTTATACTGCTGCTGCCTTCCAGTCTGTTGTTGTCTCCATTACTTGTATGACCTTCCTTTACTTTGCTTTTGACTTGCCCTACTTGAACAACTGGGAGCTGACCTCCCTTCAAACACCTTCCTGTGAGAGCCAGAGGATGGCAACAGCCTTCTACAATTCACTGGAAAAAATTCAGTGGAGAAGATTATCAAACTGCAGCATCAAGCAGCAGGTGCTGGGCTTTTACAAGCCCCAGTGAAATGTGCAGCTGAGCAAACCCTGGGAAGAACAAAGCCAGTCTGCCATGGTTTTGTAAATTGGAAGTTCCCATGCACATTGCAGGTGCTGAAATAAGGAACAGGATCTCTCTCAAAAAAAAAAAAAAAAAAAAGAAAATGTCTTTTTAAAGGAGAAGAGAGTCACTTCATGGGGAATACCAGAAAAATTACATTCTAGAATGGGCAGATTTTCTTCAACAAAACCCCCAGCAAGATAGCTTGAGTAACTGTTGAAATACAACACAAATGAACAGCTCTCACGCACTGAGATGTCCAAGGCAAAAAAAAGAGGCAGTTTATTTACAGAATTTCAACAGTGACCATAGATTGAAGGAAGAAAATTGTCCTCTCCAACCACAGTGGTCAACTCAACAGTCCATCAAGTCTTTCCTCCTACAGAAAGGAATGCAAAACAATCATTATTTACATGAAAAGTGTGTGAGGAATTCCATTGCAAAAAAATGTAAACACAGAAGGCTGAAGGAACTTCAGAAAATCTTTAGAAAAACAGAGAAGAACAGGGTGACAAGTAACCACCATCAGCGAAGATGTCTTTACAGTCTGTTTCAGCGGTGAGCAGATTGAGATTAAATCATCTACATTTAACAGTCTGCAGGCAGTATAGTCCCATCACAGTTAACAGCCACACAACTACATCTGAGACAACCCGAAAGAATTCAAGGCATCCACACCAGACTGGCAGATATGACAAGGGAATTAGAGTAAACATCCTCTTCTGGAACTACTAACAGATGGAGATAGGTGGAGTCTTCTAGGTCCCAGGTATTTAAGCTATTGAATTCCACCTCCCAGAATGCATTTAGACTGTTCCTTGTGAACTTGAATTTAGGTGTCAGTAGTCTAAGCAGGATCCTATCCATAAAGTTGGATGGGATGAATTCCATACATCAGATCTGAAGACCTATGTCAGTTTTGAAATGGGCTATGTGCCCTTCATGAGGACCAACAGTATTTTTGCTGTGTGAATTTCTGCTTCTCTATGGAAAGATGTGGAACTACTGGAGAGAGTCCAACAAAATGCTATGAAGACAACTAACAGGCCTGAAATGTCATTCAGATGAGGAAAGGATGAAAGAGGTGGGATTTTTTATTTTAGAGAAGAGAAATTATGTTAAAGCTACAACCTCTCCCACTAACTAGACTGCTGTTGTAGTGTATTGGGTTTGCATGGCCAGGTTTTGGGATGGGGGTGGTTGCAGGGGTGGTTTCTGTGAGCAGCTGCCAGATGCATCCCCCTTGTCCAGCAGAGCCAAGGCCAGCTGGTTCCAAATTGGACCCACTGCTGGCTAAGGCTGGGCCAGTCAGTGATGGTGGTAACACTTCTGTGATAACATATTTAAGCAGAGAAAAAAGTTACTATGCTGACGAAATTGTGCTCAGAAGAGAGGAGTGAGAATGTCTGAGAGGAAAAACTATGCAGACACCAAGGTCAGTGGGAAAGGAGGGACAGGAGCTGAAGCAGAGATTACCCTGCAGCCCATGGTGCAGCCCATGGTGAAGCAGCTGTGCCCCTGCAGCAAATGGAGCTCCATGTGGGAGCAGAGATCCACCTTCATTCCACGGAGGGCCCCACCGTGGAGCAGTTGGATGCCCAAAGGAGGCTGTGACCCCATGGCAGGGACTTGCAGACCTGTGGAGAGAGCAGCCCATGCTGGAGCAGGTTTCCTGTCAAGACTCATGACCCTGTAGGGGATCCACACTGGAGCAGGTGGTTCTAGAAGGACTGCACCCTGCAGCAAGGAACCCATGCTGGAACAGTTCATAGAGAACTGTAGCCCATGAGAAGAACATACACTGGAGAAGTGCATGGAGAACTGTCTTTGTGGGAGAGATCCCGTGGGGGAGCAGGGGAAGGTCTCCTCTCCCTGAGAAGCAGAAGAAATGTGTAATGAGCAGACCATAACCCCATTCCCTGTCTGCCTGCACCTCTGAGGAAACAGGTGGAGCTGGGAAGGAGGAAGGGGTGAGAGAGAGTTGGTTTTAAGATTTACCTATCATTATCCTGCTCTTATTTTGATTGGTAATTAATTCAGTTAATTTTCCTAAGTCAAATATGTTTTGCCCAGTATGGTAATCGGTGGGTTATCTCTCTCCCAGTCCTTATCTCAACCCATGAACCCTTCATAATATTTTCTGTCTCTTGCTCATTTGCAGAGGGGAGAGACAGACAGGCTTTGGTGGGTACCTGGCATCCAAAAAGAGACAACCCTCTATATTCAGTACAAACACCACATTTTACAAAGGGCATTTTTAAATCCTATCCGTTATAAAATACAGATTAACTTGTATGAGTGTGTCTGTCTGTTGGCATAGTTTTTCAAGATAAAATCTCCCTGAGGAAGAAAAAGTGCTGAACATTTCTGCAGTAATCAAGGCAATTGGCAAATCAATTATACCACAAGCATCTTTCTTCCCATTTAGGAGTTTGTTTCATTTTTACACCATAAATGTGCAATCTAAACCAACAAATATATTTGAGCTAAAAAAAAGGAAAGGCTTTTAACCAAAATTTAGGAATATCTGGAAAACCAGATTGCTTGTGCTGCCACAGTTCTACATGTTATCATCAAATTATATAATCTCAATGCATTGAGATAGTTTGGATCGTGTTTTGCTCCACAGATAGGATAGTATAGCCTAACATTTGTCCAAATTGCCTTGTAGCTACAAATTCAGATTTGATTTTTTCCATTTGCACATTTGTTCTGGATAAATTGAAGCCAAAGATCCTTCCTTCTTAACATTTTCTGTAACAAATTCAATTTGTAGAGCTGTGTCATAATGGACTGACCATAAATGGTGCAAATCTGCCAGTAATTGGCAAGCAAATGCTGTCTGAATTTGATTATGTTTATTTTTATAGAGCTCAGGTCTTGCAAAGTCACACATTTTGTACATGAGTGTTGAGGGCATTTAATTACCTGCAGGGCTGTGAACTAGTAATTCACAGGTGTTACCTGAATTTACTGACTCCTGAATTTACTAAACAAAGGTATGATTAGAGTCAGTTCAAGGTGATACAGGCAAATCTTCCTTTTGCTGCTCTCAGTGCAAAGACCTGGGACTAAGTCATGTTTGTGCCATGGCAGCAGGTGAAGCAAAAGTTGTGGAAGGAAGAAATGGGGAAGAATACTTCAGAATCAGTTTTGCTGGTTCCACTGCCTCCACAGGGAAGGTAGAACTGTGACTTTGCCTTGAGGACTGATCTATGTGATTTTAAACACATCTTTTCTCACACCACCTACCTCCTCTGACAGCTCCAAACTTTCTGCAGTAGTGGCTGTGGAGGCCAGAAGGTCAGTCAGTAATGTAGACACTCTCCCTTGGAGACAGAGCTGCCCCTAGGCTTCAGGGTTGTGGTAGTTCCCCAGAGGGAGAAACCCTAGGAGACTGCTCTCTCCCTCATGGCGACAAAAATGTGTGCCCCCCATGTGGCTTTGTAGTTGATATGTTAATCAGTTATATCCCATTGGTTCTTTCCCTACTTCCTCCTTTTTACCTCAGCCAATTGGTCCATTTTCGATCCTTCCCCTGATTGGTTCATTTCTCAATCCTCCACTCGATTGGCTGAGTTGTGCAGCCCCACCCCCAGCTTCTCTATACATCTGAGATGCGTAGCGTCCCTGCTCTCCTGCATTCTCTGGTTTTTTGCCCCTGGACCTCTTTGAGGAAGCAGCAGAATAAAGGCTCCTAGGAATTTCCAGACAAAGACCCCATCTCTCCTTCCGCCCTGAAAGCCCAGCTCACAACTGAGCTGAAATCACTAGGCAGTTGCAGACGTGCCTGTGCTACCAGGGCATCCTTTTCAGGATGCTTCTCCGGGGAAGTCGCAGCACTGACCACCACTGCCCACTGCAACAGTGGCAATGATAAAAAGTAACCTAGCTTCTTAGGAACTTAGTAAAGAAGGCATTAGGGATTTTTTCACTTGTCTTTTCTCCTATCTGTTAGTTTAGGGAATTGCCTAGCTTGTTCATGTGTGATTTAACTCTCTTCATGTGTCCAAGAGCCACACACACAATATCCTGTACTTCCCATGGCCAGATAAATTCAAATAGCACAAATGTCTTACTACCAAAGAAAATAATATCTGTGTTTTCATAGCAGAGAACTCTGCAGACAGAGAAAGAAGTTAGGAAGCTTGCTAATGGCATCCCAGGAATTAGCCATGGGTAATGAATATCCAACCCAACATGTATAAAGCAAGTGCTTGTCTAACTAAATTGCCTTATAATTCAGATATTGGCTATTGGGTTTATATAAACATATGTATCCGTA
This sequence comes from Phylloscopus collybita, assembly GCA_027886175.1. NCBI lineage: Eukaryota > Metazoa > Chordata > Aves > Passeriformes > Phylloscopidae > Phylloscopus > Phylloscopus collybita. The sequence goes on from JAJNNQ010000026.1 coordinate 49,154,156, forward strand.
TATTTTAACATAGAACTCCTACATGATTTTAGTAGAGAACACTGTAGAGAGCTTATTTATTGGCAGACTGCCTCTGTGACTGAGCAGGGCTGTGGGAGGCTTAAGTGTGTTCTGGGTAATGTAGTCTGATTTCTATTTTAATGGACTGAATAACTAGAGCAGGCACTTATGTTAAATGGCCCGACTGAGAACTTAGCAGCCATTTGAGGTAAGAGAGAGTTTATGATAAAAGTAATAATCTTTAAGAGTTAAAACCTATTGTTCTAAAAGAGGATAAAATGTGTAGTACCAGAGCCCAAGAGAACAGGTGGGACATTCCATTCTGTATCTGACCTGGATGGTGATTTGCTATGTGATTTTGCACAAATTTGGGGAATATTCCTGAGTGATGATTTAAATGTCCATGAACCATGTTAATTTATTTTCCACTTGGGAAACCATGGAAGGAGAAATTCTGGAGCTTAACTAATATTCCCAAGGTGCTTTAACATTGCTGGATGACTGCTATTCAGTAAATATAACATTAAGAGATTAGGTTTAATCTATCTGAAGTAATTCAGGAGGGGATTTCCACTGAAACCCACTGAGCTGTAATGGTGCAATGGTAGCATGAGTAAGACCACTATCCAGTCCTTCATTAGTAAGAAAAGACCTACCTCTCCTCAGTTTTCTGTGCTGGATTGCTGTTAATGCCACTGTGCTGGGTTGGGAGATAACCTCAGATGAGCACTGTTTTGTGTCCTCTTTACAGAGTCTGCACAATGTCCACACAAGAGTCTGTAGCTGTTTGCAAAGCCATGAAGAAATTTAAACAATGATGATATGTCTGAAGATGGCTATGGGTTAAAACCATGTAGAACATCACAAAAAAAAGAAAAAAAAAATCCCAATAATTTCATCAAGGCAATACTATGTTTTTGATACCTTAAATTTTAGCTTTCATGTTTTTCAGATTCTGTGCTGCCCAGGGGTGTAGTTCTGAGCCTCATATTAAGTGTTGGTAAACTGTCTTCACAGAGTAGGTAGACAAAACAAATCCCTTTTCTGATGAAGACCAAGGACAATGAGTACAAGTTTTGGGCCCAAAAGCATAAACAATGGTGGACTGAAGAAGGGAAACAAGAAGGATGATACCTCAAACCCAAAGCTGTAATTGGATAATTAAACCCCAATATGCAAATAGACCAAAACTTATAAAAGTGTAAGAGCTCATGACCAGTGACCATTCTAAGTCCACCTTGGGTGTAGCCCTGGCCAGGCTCTTGTCCTGCCCAAGGTGTACCCTAAGGGCCTTTCAATAAATGCCTACTTTATTCTGTATCTCTGTTCGGTGTCTGTTCCAGGTCAGCCTTTCCAAGGTATCATTTTAAGTTTTAGTTTCCTCATGTTTAAAAAAATGGAGAAAAAGTCAAAACAAACTTAACTCACAGAAAATTGTATTAACATTTTTTTCCATTTCTTCTTATTTTAAATATTTTTCTCCAATGCTTTTAGATTTCAGTCTCTAACTCACTGAATCTGGGGAGAATTTGATTTTTAAAAAATAGTAATATAGCATCTCAGTTAAAAGTGAATTGAATGAAAGACCGTACAGGGTATCATGGAACTTTTAAAAGATAAACATCTTTGAAAAACCCTGAATGTAGTTTTAAGTTTTCCTTGATTTTTGTTCATGAAGTTTCTGTGCTTCTGAGAGACAGAAACTAAAACTGACTAAAGGAATTTAGTGAAAAGATTATCTGGTGAAGTACTTTTTTTTTCTTGTTCTTTTGGGAGCAAAAAGGGATGGTTGGCTTTCAGTTCCAATCATCCCATGAGCAGGTTTAAGAGTAGAGCTGGATCAAAAGAACATAGTTCCAAAGAAATTGAATTTTTCCCTATGGTCTGCAGTGAGTGTAGAGCCTTGCTGTGTGTGTAACCCAGACATCTAGATATGGTGGTGCTTCAGCTGCAATGTCAGTGGGAAATGTGTTCCCAGTAAATTCAGTGAAGAAAAGATATAGGGTGATGTAGGGAATGTGTGGTTAAATTTTGGGTGCTTACAAGGGCAGACAGTATTGGAGAGCAGGTGTGAAGGTTCACTGATAGAACATCAGTGAGGGTCTAGGTTTCTAAGACCAACTTAATAAGTTTAAATGAACTGAGTTCCTACCTTTCTTCTTTTATTTTTTTCTTCTCCTCTAAATGTAAAAAGTAAAAATAAAAGGAAAAGTAGTCATCTGTTGTTTTAAATCTCTACAGCAGGTTTGGACTTCTATGGGCTGAGTGATTAACTTTGTCAGAGCTACTACAGCTCTGATTCAGTAAAATATTCTTTGAATCTAAGTTGAATCCAAGGGCTATGTATTCTGCTTTCTTACAGAGAACACAACTACCTTTCAAACTGAGAACTTAGACGTAAATTCCAGACAATATCAGCGCCCCCCCACACCCCCCACAAGAAGTGTGAGAACATTTCTGCCTATTTCTAAGTAGTCATGAAAAATAAAATTATTTCAGAAAGGATCTGAACCAGCATATATTTGGGATAAATGCCTTTGTCATAAGACACAAAAGAACAATTAGTGCCTTTTGCTTAAGCATAGAGTATATTCCTAGCAGTCCCCACTCTCTTCCCCCCAAAGTACTTACTGTTCTCTAAAGGTTTGGGGTTTGTGTCTTGAACTTTTTCTGTTCCCTCAACGTTTTCTGACAGATATATTTTCAGGTCTTTTTTATTCTCCCTCCATTCACTGAAGAACTTTTTAGCTTTACCAAGATATCTTAAAGTGTGTCTGGTATTAGAAACAGTACTACTTGTCTTTTTTATCTTTCTTGGTGCCTGCACAGAGAGTTGATGTAACCTTGCTTCCAACACAATCAGTGGACAGAGAGAGATACAGCATCAGGGTGTGGTGAAAGAACAAGCACCCCATGCCTGTCCTGCTCCATGGAGTACATGCTCCTGGTGGTAGAGTCTGGAAGGGGAAAAAAAAAAAAGGGTTATTTTTGTTTTTTATTGTTTGAAACATGACAGTTTTACCTGCATGGGACTCGAAGAACAGTCTGCAAAGGGTAGGCAAGCTTCCATATCATCGGTTTCAGAAGTTCTTTATTCACAGCACAGTTTTTGCTTTGAACCAGCTGTTCCAGTGATGGAGCCTGGACAATACCTTCTGTTGTTTTCCCATTTGTTTACATCCTGCCAATTTCACATATAACAAAAATGTCATCAAAAGCAGTGTTTTGTCCTTATCATAGAGAAAAGACAAGCCTGTACAGAATTTATTTCTGTCTCTGGAAATAGACAGGAGCCTGAGGCAGCATCTATACCAGTAAATTGAATAGTGAGGGCAGCACTATTTTGACCCTGAGGCCAACTGACACCATCTAGTCCCATCTATCCTGCTAAACACTCATCTTCCAAAACTAGGAGGTTGTGTCTCAGCTTTCTAATGGGGATTGCCCTTGCTTAGTTCTGACCTCCTGAGCACCCCTGGGAACTCCATGGGATAGTGCTAACCTGGATCTGGACAAAAGCATGCTAAGAGCTGGTTAATAAGTTAAAGGCGTGGGTGACTGAGCTGCCTGGTGCCTGAGCCCTGGCACTGTTTCATTCACTTACATAAACTTGCCTTGATGCTCTTCTGTGGGTTTCAGATGCTGCTGTCTGTTGCTTTATCTCACTATCGAGCTCAAGTTCTGCAGCCAAAGGTTTGGAGGTGGGGAGGCCAGGAGATGGCTGCAAGGCAGAGATTAACTGCTATTTCAGAAAATTATTGGGATAACACAGGGCACACAAAAGAAAATGCAAATAAGGTGCCTGTATTCTCCCTTAAGCATGTATCAATTTTTGGCTTGGCACTTTTAGTACAGAATTTAATTTTCAAGATAGAAAAAGAAAAATGAAGGGAAAGAACACCCCAAGACTCCTAAACCATACTGTATGTTTTTATAAAAATGTGCAAAATAATTTTCTATTTATATTAATTATTCCTGAATGAACTAGTACTTTTCAATATGCAAGAAGAACTTTATGTTATAGCTTGGATTCCACTTGCATGGCTCACAGATCAGCTTGGGTTGGAAATAACCCTAAAGGTCCTCGTGTTCCAGGCCTCCTCCCATGGGAAGGGGTACATTTCACTAGTCCAAGTTGCTCAGGCCCCCATCCAACCTGGCCTTGAACACTTCCAGGGATGGGGCAGGCACTACTTTGGTGCCTCACCACCCTCACAGTAAAGGCTTTCTTCCATATCCAATCTAAATCTACCCTCTATCAGCTTGTAACCATTGCCCTGTCACTACTGCTAAAATGTCGCTTTACAGCTCTCTTATACCCCCTTTAGGTGCTATAAAATCTTTCTGAAGCCTTCTCTTCTCCAGCTTGAACAATGCCAGCTCTCTCAGCCTGTCTCTACAGGAGAGGTGTTCCAGCCCCCTGATCATCTTTTTGGTTTCCCCTGGACTCACTCCAACAGGTCTATGTCCCCCTGCTGCTGGGTGTCCCAGAGATGGATGTAGTACTCCAGGTGGAGTCTCGTGAGGGCAGAGGGGCAGAATCACCTCCCTCAACCTGCTTTTGATGCAGCTCAGGACACTGTTATCTTCTCAGGCTGCAAACACACATTACCAGGGCATGTTCAGCTGCTCATCAAACAACATCCCCAAGTTGTTTTCACCAGGTCTGATCTCAATCCATTCACTGTCTAGCCTGTATTTGTGACTGGGACTGGCAAAGAATTGGCAAAGAATACTACAGCATTACTTTGGAAGGAGGGATTTCTTTTTTTTTTAAACAAACTTCGTAGGTGTCCATTGTGACCATGAAATAATTTGGAAAAACCAGCTAAAAGGGAGGAAATATATCGATGTTTTAAAATGCTCTATTCAATGACAGTAGGTGATTTGTACTTGATCACAGCCTTGAATTTCCATTTGCAGCATGGATATACAGAATAAAAAGCACTGGAAGGCTGTAGATAATTTTGGTTCAATTATATGGTAGAAATTTTAATTTCTGAAGCTAAATTGAAAATAGGAGATAAGAATATAGTTGGCTTTATTTTGTCTATTCAAAAACTGTAAAAACCCCCTCTGTTTAAATGTTAGAAAGGAAATGAGACTGTTTAGCTATTAGAATTTAAAATGTCAATGAAACACTGAAAGAGAGAGTAGCAATGTGCATTGAGCCTTCACAAGTAGATTGTTCAGGGGAGTCATGTTTCCACTTAACTGGCTTAGAAGGACATGAAAAGCAATGAGTAGTTAATTTTTAAGAAATGAAGAACTCTTTTCATATTTGACTGCCTTTGGTCTCATGCTGTTACTTGTATGTAGACTTACAGCCACCTGAAAGTTCTCTTGAATGGACCAGAAGTACTGCGTCCTACAAAAAAATCAAGATAGGAATGCCATCTCTGATAATATGCAATCCAAAAGTATGTTTGTGCTCCATACTGAATGTCAGTGAGTCACCCTCAAATAATTCCAAAGCCAGGAACAGGAGACAAAGAGTGCTGCTAATGAGCAGGGCTTGTTCCCTAAGGCACAACCTCCTACCAGCACCACTTGCATTACTCATGCTGGAGCCTCTCAAGAAAGATGCACTCTCTGCTGTGGGCACACCAGTCCATGCAGGGCTTTGAGCACCAGGGTCCACACGACTGCCTGGAACACCAAAGTTGTGCTGTGAGCTTGAGAGTTAGACTGTTCCTCCAGGGCTGGAGTTGAAGAGGAAGATACGAGACAGCAGATGGTTTCATAACAAACAAACACAAACACTCCAGAAAACAGATGGGAGAGCCCAAGTGGGGTGAGCATTAATGGAATGACGTGGAGCAGTGTAGAGCAGCAGCTTTGCTGTGAGTTTTCATAGGCTGGGTAACTAAGGCACTGCAGAAGAGAATGGCAGGAAGGAGGTTATTGCTTTTTGGGGGGATTTGGTAAGAACTCCTGCACTAAGCCTGCTAAGCTGGAAAACTTTTTTATCAGTAATGCTTGAAACTGATCTTCAGGTGAATAGAAGTGAATTGTCACTATTCCAAAGCTGAACTGAGCAGGAAAAGACTTATCCATTCTTTCTAGTTTTTTAATTCAGTTCTACCATTCTTCAGCTGAGTAATTCCATGGCCATATAACTTTGAAGAAGATAAAGTTTGACTTGTGAAGAACAAAATGAACTTCTGGGTTCAAAACCCAGTCTAGATTTAGAAATGCATATCTTCATCTCCTATTTTTTTTTCTTTTTTTATACAAAAGTACAGTGCCTACCTGTACACTATACACTCTATGATGGTGCCATGGAACAAAAAACGAGGCCGATTGCCCACTTGCCTTTGGGTTCTTTGTTTTAGCCCATCTCCATGAATTTACAAATGCAAATGTGATTTAATAAAGGACAGTGGGTGTCTGTACCGTGTAGATGCGTGAAGCAGAGAGATGCTGGTGGAGGGTGGATAATTCTAATCAAACTACTCACACCTTGCCCTCCTTGACATGCAATACCACTTTAAACAGCAGTGCTCTAATAGAGAAAAGAGCTACTGTACTTACCCACTCAATAATTTGCATAATTTTGAAGAGCTGAAAATGTCACTGCTGTTTTATGATAATTGTGGGGAAATGATTAGCTATAGCATTTATGCATTCCAGGAAAAAAAAAAAAAAGAGGGTATTTTACTATTCTCTCTTTAATATTAATAAGGATTAATAAAAAGAGAAATAAAATCACCTTGGAGGACAAACATTATGTATAAAATAATGGGTGTCATATGAAGGCACATGAGTCATCCATCCATTTGCTGTAGCCTGTCATGTCTGGGAAAGTCTTAAAAATTTGACAACCTCTTGACTGCCCCTTCTGTAATTTCAAATGCAAATTTTAGTAATAGGAATAGCTAAAAATAAACCATTATTTTCTTCCTTCTCTGCTTTGTAGTTTTGATTAGAATATACCAAATTTATGTCTCCTGTAATTCAAGCATTTTTTAATTGTGACAAATGTACATGAGGTGATCATCTCATTTTCATCATTATTCCAGACAAACCCTTTGAGAAGAAGATTAAGACATCAGTTCTAGGTAATGGTTTTTAGTCCTCAAAGCTCCTCGAACTTAGCAGGTTCTGTTGTTGTAGAGATACATAAAGTGAAGAGTGGGTTCAGTACAAATCCTTGTGGAGGCATGGTTTCATTGAAATCCCTGTCCAGCATCCTTTGACTTTCTATGCCTTTCTCAGACTCCTCTTTTACTTATACTGCAATAACAGCACAGCTGAGCTTTAGAAAGGTCATTTTTACAGTACTTGTGAAAGCCTAGACTGCTCTACTTTGCCCAGCTCCATCTGGCCATGAATTCCAGTCTCAGGGTTTTTGGTCTCTGTGTGATGTGAATGATATGTTTCTCTGACAGACTCTGTTCTGACAGTCTGTGCAGAATGGAGAGTTTTTTAATAGTTTTCCTCCCAGTTTAGTGAAAATGCTCAGTTACACTTACAGTCTAGAAAGGAGATGTGAAAAGAGATGACAATTACTGCTAAATATATGAAGATGAAGGTTTTAAGTATATCTTCTTTATCCAGCACAATTTTTCAGTGGACGCAGTGTCATGTATTTATATGATATAAACTTCCATTCAAAAATATGACGTATACTCTCTAGAAAGCTCTTGAGATACATTCATTTTTATTTGATCAGGAAAATATTGTCATGAATAGCTAAAACATATGTATTTAAAAGAACTACTTATTTTTATCCTTTATTAGAGAAGACTAAGCAATTACTGCCTTTTTTGAAATGTAGGAGAAAGAATAAAAGGTAACCTGGACTGGCATGGCAGAACTAACACAGCCTCACAAAGAATGGTCACTCCATCTAGTGTACTAAGATGTAACCCTGTGCAACAATCCAGAGGATCATCTACTGTTCCTTGTAGAAGGGCCACAATTTCAATAACTGCTCTGCAAGTTGCAGTGTCTTGCTAGAAGTAAAGCTGAGGATGCCATCAGGAGACCTCAGAGTGAAAGACATATTTTCCACATTCACTGGAAAGTTTGCAAAGACTTTTTTTTTTTTTAATGTGAAAGTCCATATTGTTGCAATGCAGTGTGTAGAATTGTGTATATTCATCTATTTCTATGGTAGTGTGGCCATCCTGGTGTGGCTTAACACACACATGACTTAACCTTGTCTCATTATTCATGTCTACTATACTCACTATCACTAGAAGAGATTGGCTAGAGCAGCATATATAAATCACTAACAAACTAAAATCTTAAGTTTGATTCTCTGGGTTTTTTCACTACATATTTTTTTTCTAATGATTAGATGAGGATCCCTTTTTAGGAAAGGCCATGTTTTAACCTTACCCAGCAACGAAGTACCATGCAGCTGCTTACCCACACCCTTTTCTCAGTGAAATGAGGAGAATCAAAAAAAAGTGGTAACATTCATAGCTTGAAAGAAAAACATTAATAATAATAATAATGAAGAAAAGGGAAAAAAGAGAGGGATAAAGCCCAAGAAATGCTTCTTTGGGCAACCTGTTCCAGTGGCTCACCACCCCCACAGTAAAGAACTTTTTCCTAATATCTAACCTAAATTTGACATTGAATGCTGAAGTGCTTCAGTGTCACATCACTCAGATACCTTTAGTTTATCAATTTCACCCAATACTTGTTTTTCTTTCCAGTAGCTGTGGCAGAGTCTAAGTCACAGCTAGAATTTTTGGGTTTTTTTTCCATATACATAACCACTTTCATAAGCACTTTCTTTTTCTGATGTTATCATTTGTGAGACAATGTCTTTTTGTCAGTTTTTCTCTGTCAGGACTTTTTTTACTTAGTAGTTCATGTTACATCTTCTTTATCAAGAATGGCTTTGTAAATACTGTAAGTTCAGGACTTTTCAGAGTGTCAATCTACCTTAAGTTACTTTCCCCTTCCCCTGGTATACCTGTAGCAGATCTTTTATACCTCATCTGAGTGAGCAGTTCAGAATGAAAAAAATAACGTATACTGATAACAGTTATAGGCTAACTCATTAAGGTCTGACTTTACCCGAGTGCTAATTAAAGGAGAAATATTTGAAGTATAAAGTAAGGCTTGCAAGCATATTACACACGGGTTCTTCCCTAACACATTTCCTGTCTATCACACTTATTACTGCAGGGTGGGCTGACAGGTTAATTATGTACTTGCAGGAGAACTGATACAGAAGATACTATGATCTCAAAAGCAAACATTTATAATCATTTTATCTAAACAGAAGACAGCCTCACCTTGATGAAGGTCTGCATTTAGTGAACATTTTAAGGCAACAGTCACTGCACTCTGAAGGAAGATACCTGATAAGCTATCCATCAGTAGATACCGAGCCAGTACTATATAGAATGTGCTGCAAGAGTGTAACGCATTCATATGGTAGTACATGGGAAAAGAAGGATTGATTTTGTGATGTTGCCATAGGACTGGGATTTACAAAATTCCATTTTAGTTTCCAGGTTAATTAATTTCCAGATTACTTGTGTGCAGGCCTTTTACTGACATAGAGACCCATTGAGAGAGATTATATCTGGAGGGTCATACAACACATGCTGAAAGCATCTGATGTGCCTGATTATTTAATTGCCATATGAATATATGCCCTGATACCTGGAAGGTGTTTTCCCAGATGCATGAGATCCTCCCAGAGAGGATTATGATTTTAGTGAGGTTACACTGTGAGAGGGATCCTCCTAAAAAGCTCACATGCTTCCACTGTGATGCACTACAAAATTTTTTTGCTGTTCTGGGACAGGCATCAGCTGATTGTGGTTCAGGCTATTCATCTACATCTAGCAAAAATGTTTTGCCAGATCTAGAGAATGCTGTTCATGTGAGTTCAAATGAGTTTTCTGACTCATGGAAGGGGATATCTGGACAGAGGCAAGAAGACTAGTCGCATGCTGAATAGATGAAGATGTAGCTGCAGTTATATCATGGAGATCTTTATGTACTTAAGAAGAAATTCCAAAACTTGAGTCCATTAAGTCCTGACATTTTGAGGTTTCTTGAGTTCTTATTTTAGATCTTTTCCCCTCAGTCCATCTCTTTTTCAGATGAGATGCATTTTTACTCATGTTTCTCCCTTAACTGCCTGCTAAAACTAACACACACCCATGTGATGTCAGTCATTCTATTGGGATTGTACATTGCTTACTACAATCAAATCCAGACAGTAATTAAATAATAATGCCTTGATATCCATTCACTTCTTTTTCTGCAAGGTTTAGAATCCATTATAATGTGTTTTATCTTCCACTGTATCCCAAGACTACAAGACAAGTTCTGTATCAGATGTTGGGTTTCTATAACTTTCAACTTTCCATAAAGGTCCAGCAGGCTGTGCACAAGTATTATTCCTTCACATGGATCTGGTTTTAACAATGAATAAAATATTCATCAACTAAATTATTCAAGGAGTAATTGTTGGTATTTGTTGAATAATGTATTCTGTTCATGGTGCCTGAATACTACAAGAATGAGCTGAATAAATTATATGCCAAAGCAACAAAATCACTGCCTTGCATTTGTTGAATAGCATTTTATCTAAGCTAAATGTATTTTAATAAAAACATAGCATAAGAGAACAAAAACTTTTACCTTTTTCTTCTTTCTGACAAAGCGTATGGCTTTAGGTATGTATTGTGATAGTCCTTAAGCTGTACAACAGATGTTGAGAACTGACAGCTAGAACAATAATATCTTGTGTGGTGATTTTGAGAGACCACAAAACACAATATTTCTTACCTTCAGAAAACATTTATTTTATTGTTACTAGAAAGAAGTCTAGTAAGTGGGCCACAGTAATTGTGAAAGTAACTCAAGTTCTGCTTATTCAGTATTAAAGTTTATATGTTCTACACATTCAGCTATTTTACTCCCCTTGCTTGCTTGCTAGAATCACGTTCTTCACTACATGAACAAATATTGTACTATTGAAAAAATACACATGCTTTTATTTAAGGGTAGCACTGAACAATTCCACATGGACAGAAAAACCCGATTTCAGCAATGAGCTGTTTCATCTAAGAAACCTGTGAACCAGGAAGTCTGGTCTGAATAAATAATGTGGACATACAACAGGTGCATGTTGAACAGAACTAAGAGATGACAGTCCTTCAATTTGATACTCACTTGAATAATGACAAATATGATCCCAACAGAAAAAGTCTGGCTGTTCAGTTCAAGCTGATTCTATGTGGGTGGGAAAAAGTTTATAATGCTGTTGCGTCCTGACTAATATTCCTTGAGGCAACATTTTAACTTCAAATGGCTGCTGACATCTCCATTTATGCAGAGGTGTTTCTGATAGTTCTAATATGCTGGCCTGCTCTCTCTCTTTTGGTTAAACTGCAAGGGAACATTGCACCAGTTAAATCTAGTCAATGAAATGGCAAAATAGCCACCTTTAACACTTGCCTGAAAAGTAGAACAAGAGAGGGTGGTACGGATTCTATGGGCCCTGCAAGCACAATGCACAAGTTATTGACACTTACGAGAAGAGAGTTCTAAACAATCTTTTCATAGAAACAAAATAATTCACATTACATTGACTGTTTCTTACAAGGATAAACACAGGTTATCTTGAAACATGGAGCTTAAATGTGCTTAGTAGGTGCATGTCTGTGTGGACAAGTAGCACAAAAATTTGTTCAATTTGATTATTTCTTCATTCATCAATACAGAGACTCCCAATGTCAGTTTGTTTCAGTGTCAGTCAAAGGACCTTGAAAGCTTACTGAAATCAGAAATCAGTAAAAGTAACATAATTAAACATAAATTAAGCACATGCTTGCAAAGAACATTAACTCAAGAAATGGGCTTGATTTAAACACTCACTTAAACATTTTGCTAACTGAGTCCTAAATAAGCAACTGTCACTTTGTAGAAAATCATATTCTGATTGGTATATTTAATTCTGTCTACTATGGAAGAATTTATCTTCCTTGTAAATATTCTTACCAGCACTGACTCTGTGAAATGTTGGTTTCAGGAAGATATCTCTTCCCTGCCCTCACAACACTGCATGAGAACAGCTTACTAATTACAAGGAATTCAATTCCTGTTGGTGACTTCAGACTTGATTGCTATGAGATTCGGATGCTGTCACAACCCAAGGTGAAGCCTTCACCTAGGGAGAGAAGCATGCAAATATTGCATGCTATAAAAAGGAGAAGAAAAATACTGACACAAATAAGGCAGATTTTCTTAGAAAAGATTAGTGTTTTGAGCTTTCCATGCAGTTCAGAAGATTAATTAACTCTTACTTAGCTTTGAGAGAGAAAGAGAAAATCTGTATTTGGATCAAAGACAGCTCCTTCATTGTGTCTTGCAGCAAAGAAAAATTACTGTAAAAGGATACTAATATCTCTATTATTTAGCACATACATATGCTGCTAGAACTTTCACATCATGTCATTTTTTTGAATGCAATAAAAGTAGTCACTTGTAACATGCTACCAGGTTATTGTAAAATGGTCTTCCTCACTCATGAAGACCATTTCTCTTTTCTCAGACCATGATGGTGAAATTGAAGTTTTTGTTTCATCTTTTTGGCTGCTTAATAAATATAAATTTTAAAATGCTTCTCTTTTAAATTAAAATTAGGCTTTGATCATTTTTTCATTGAATAAATTTACCTGTAAAAAGGTTCCTGAGAATGTAGAGAAATTTACCTTCTAACCTGTGAAACATTTCATTTTCAGACATATTTGAGAGGAGAGCACACTAAAGACTCTTTTGTCCTTAATTTAAATTGGTGAAATCCAACAGACTGGCTTGTATTTTGCAGTTATAAATGAGTAGTAAATATGTTCTCAGAAGGAGAATGTGAGTTAGTCATATTGGAAAAGAAAACATAACAAAAAATTATGCCTCCAAAGAGATTGTGATGTATCTTGGTTTGGGAAGACAGGCGTCTGCCAGGGAAAGCTGGGGTTTCCCTTGGAATGGAGAATGTAATCCCCTTTCCATGATATTATTATAATTTTGCTATTAAGGGCTTTCAGGCAAAAATTTAGGAATAGGAATAACAGATTTTTACTAGGAATATTAAAAAAAAAAAATTACAAATATAGTAGTACAAAAAAACAAGCAAACAAACAAAAATCCTAGAAACCCTGACAGAGTCAGAAATATAACCTGACACCTTGTTGGTCAGCGTGTTGGAAGCAGTCCAATTAAGTCCTCCTGGAGTGACAGATGTGGTTCTGTGGAGTAGAGAAGATCCTGTAGAAAGGTTCCAGTGGTGGTGAGATGAGTCTGGTTGTCCTCTGGAATCCAGTGGGAAGACAGGCTACCTTGGTGTTTCTGATGCTCAGTTTTTATCTAGGTAAGGAATGATTTGCTCCTCCCACTGGGTGCCGCATCTCACAAAGGGGTGATGTAATTGTATCAATCATGTGGTGAGCCTTGATGGCCCATTAACAGAAGATATACCCCGAGGGAGGATGGGCCAGGGAAGAGATAGGGAACATTACTCCACCTGGTTTTAACAGCTGGGCCATTATCAAAAGGCACCTGCCCCTCCCCCCTGGAGTTATGAGGAATGTGTTACACAAGAGATAAAGAAAGCACCTCCCCAACTGGTTTCAACAGACAGAAAAATAGAATAAACATTTTTTTTGGTTACATAACCCAAAACATGATAAGTGGAAGGAAGAGCCAAAGGAGAAAGACAACAGTAAATACAATGAAATTATGGAAACAATATTTGGAAAAAAAATAGTAATTAAGAAAGAAATTTCTTCTCAGCCACACACTAATAGGTAGAGATATGCTTGAAAAAGAGTTTATCTTCCACCCTGTCTTTTAAAATTGCCATATAAAGATGTATAGATGCTCCTATAATTTGAAAGCAGTCGTTTAACCTTGTATTCCATCTCTGTACTTTGCAACTGCATTTGGTTCTTTAAAAATCTGCATAATATTTACATAATGAGACTCAGACCCTAATATGCCAGACAACTGTTCAGCAAACTCCCCTTGTAAGCAATTATAGACAAAGAGAGGGACAGGGAAAAAGGATAATAGAGAAGTCATTGGTTTCTGTTATGGAAAAACATCTAAATGTCCAAACCTATCTCTTGGCTGCTAGCTTGTGCCTTTTCTGAAAGACTTTCTAGTGGTCTGATACAAATGTCTGTTATTTGAGTCTCTAAGTCAGAATTTTTTTAAAATAAAATTGTATTTAATATTTGTGAAGGTTGCATATGCCAGACTATACTACCACAAGTACAATGCTAGCTAGCTTCTACAAAAGTATGGCAAACTAACAGAAAATGCAGGTATTCACACTGTGGCTGAATCCTACAGAAAAAAATCACCTGTAAGTCTTATGGATCTTACAAAATTGTAGAGAAAAAATTGAACTATTTTCAATTCTTTTATTCTCTCTGCCTCCTGTTAATCTACATTTTTTTCATGGTCATTCCCTGTAATATACTGTATTTGAAATGAAAGTTTCATATGTCATAAGCATAATTTTCTTCTCTTCTCATGCCCACCTGAAAACACGGAAGATTATAGAGGGATCAATATTTAAAAGGATTTTGATTGATGACTTTTTATCACAGACTTGGTTACTGGTAAAACAAACAAACAAACAAAACAAACAAAACAAACAAAAAACCACCCTGAAGTGATACAGGCTCAGAAATATCTGAGCTACTGTAAAGGCAAATTAAGCTCCTCGTAAGGTTAATCTCAATATAGTACGTGCTCAGTAATCTGAGTGTTTGGCTGGTCTATATGCTGGTTAAGTTTCGTGGTCTGTTTGCTCATTGCCTTCAGTCTTCACCACATGACAAATTCCTTTGTACTAATTGCTGCCCAGCAAAAACACTTTCATTAACTGTAAATATTTTTCCCCAAATACAAGAAGAATACTTCCTTGTTAGTTTTGACCACATTTATTTTCTTTAAAGCACTCATATGAGAGAATTTGTTTATTGGAACAGTTGTCAAATGTGAAATTGCCATGAATATGCATGCAAGCATGTATTCACACAAACATTGATATCACATGTGCCTGCATGACCTTTATGAAAGCTTTCTGTGGGCTGAGAAATGGAAGAGGAAAAGAGAATGTTTTGGCAGAGAAATAACAAGTATGTCTTTCTCCATAAAGCCTGCAGGAAAATGAGCAGCTGTTGTGGAGGAAGTAAAGGACAATATGCAAAACAACCATTCACCATGGATGTTCACCATGTGATACTTCAAAACTGAGGATCAGCATGCTTCTTTGTCTGTGTACCTGAAGTAAGACAGGAAAGAGAAAGCACTTAAGGCACATTCCCTGTTCCTTATGTCATCAAATGAAAGGGAGAATAGGTTGAAGCTTTGCAGTGGATGGCTATGAGCTCTTCAGAAGGGATAGGAAAGGAAGGAGAAGTGGTGGGGTAGCTCTGCATGTTAGAAAGTGGTTTGGTTGCCCAGAGGTTAATGATGGTGACAAGAGGGTCAAATGGGTTATTCTTTCAGGGTAAGAATCAGGGGAAGACCAACAAGAGAGATACTGGTGAGGAAGCGCCTTGAGAGATGTGTCCAGTTCTGTGCCCCTCATTTCAAGAGTATTGAGTTGCTGGAGCAAGTCCAGAGAACAAAGCTGGTGAAGGGTCAGAAAGGCAACTCCTATGAGGAACAGCCTAGGGATCTGGGGTTGTTTAGTCTGGAGAACAGAAGGCTGCATATTTATCTCTACAACTACATGAAATGAGGCTGCAGTGAGGTGGAGATTGTTTATTTCTTCAGAGTAACAAGCAATTAGACAGTAGGTCTCAAGTGGCATCAGAATAACTCTAGATTACTTATCAGGAAAAATTTCCTCATCAAAAGGCTTGTCAAGCATTTTAACAGGCTGCCCAAGAAGTGGTTTAGTCACCATCCCTGTAGATATTTAAAAGATGTATAGATGGCCATGGTTTAGTGGTGGACTTGGCAGTGCTGTGACTGCAATGTACAGGTGAAGAAGTAAAAATCTGTTCCAACTGTATTATTTGACGACTACAGTGGATGACTGTAAATATGCCTATGTATTTCCTGGAAATGTTACTTTATTTTCTCAAGAAAGAACCTTCAGTGAAGGAAAATGTTCATTTATAACATTTATTCATACAGCTGCATATATTTACATACATTCAATCACTATAAAAATACAGTGTTGAAAGACAACCTGAAGAAAAAAGAATTGAGTGCACTCTAATGCAATTACTTTGAGTAAATGTATGAAGAAAAATATGAAATTTTTAAACTTCTGGTTCCTTTTTCATTCATTCAGGGATGGAATCAGACATTTTGATAGTGCTCTTGTACATATCATTAAAAGGAGAGATTAAAAAAATAAAAGGAAAAACAGAGAATAGGAAAAGAGAGGAACCAGAAAGGAAAAAGAAAATAAATAGGAAAGGGAAAAAGGAAAAAGGGAAAGATTTACAGTGTTTTATTTTTTTCATAGTCCTGGTTATCATGTAGTTATAATCTCAATCTCTCCTGTGCTCCTTGGACAACTACTTCTCAAAAATAAAGCTAAGAGCTCTGCTATCTTATAAAAATTGTGTCACAGGACTGGCAGAATGAAAGGAGCTCTGGCTTGAACTTCCAGTATATTTTCCCTAAATGTCACCTCTAAAGTCACAGTTTCAATACACTCATGGACTGTTTAGGTACCTAAATGAAGCTCCAATTTTCAGTGTGGTATAAACTTAGCAGAGTCTGCAATCTTTGTTTCAGAAATGGATCATAGCAACGGTAAGTGCATCCTGAAAGCTGTGGAAAAAATTGCCATTGACTGGTCCATAATAAGGCCCAGACATTAAAATCCTGAATTGCTTTCAGAAAGTGAAAGGGTAGAAAACCTTTCATTTCTCATTCTCAGTTACTTTAAAAAAATCATTCCCATTTCTGGTTGTTAAGTATTAAGTTCTCACCATTTCTGAAAATCCTGGAGTAGTTAATCAATCACACAAACCAAATGTTGACTGCTTGCCTCAAACAGCTCTTGTAAAACCCTTGTTCGACAGGTTCATTTGACATTTGTTTGCAACAAACATGTAAATGAAGACTACCACCCATATGGACAATAGCTTTAAAGGAAAAAGATAACACTGAGGGGAATGACTCATTTGTAGCCTATATTTTCTGTCAAAAAGAACAAAGTAATATCTACATATTGTCAATCATTTCTGTTGAGGGTTAATTTGCCTACAATTCTTCAACAGATGACAGGAAACATGAAAGGCATGTAGGTAAAACCCCAGCATATCATACACACAAGACTCCATTATATATGCATGTGAACTTACCTCTGACCTCAAAGGGATGTGGGAAGCAAAGCATCTTTCACTTGCAATATATAAGGTCTCCAAGCTGTGTGGTGCAGGTGACATGCTGGAGGGAAGGGATGCCAGGGACTCGGAAAGACTTGACAGGTGGGACCGTGAAAGCTCCACAAAGTTCAAAAAGGCCAAGTGCATGGTTGAGTCAATCCAAGCACAATTACAGGCTGGGTGGAAAATGGATGGAGAGGTGCCCTTGAAGAGAAGGACTTGAGGATGTTGGTTGACAAGAAGCCCGGCATGACCTGACACTGTGTGCCTGTAGCCCTGAAAGCCAGCTGTGTTCCAAGCTGCACCAAAGGCAGTGGGCTGGAAGCAGATGACTTTTATGGTACCTTGCAAGCCAAACCATTCTATGATTCCATGTATCTCTGAGCTCTGTGCTTTAGCACTGAAATATCGAGGGTTCAACACCAGGTGCAGCCTTTCCAAACTTTCTGGCTATCATATGGATGTGCCCTTGGAGCTCTGAGTGCACCATCAGCTGTGCAATCTCTTCTCCTCCTGAGGGTTCGGCTGTTGGCATTCAAGGCAAGTTCTGAGATGGTGGAGCTGTGTAACCTCCCACAAGCACACAGTGTATGTTCCTAATCAGAACTATCCTCTGAAAGTCTCTCTCACTCTCCAGGTACTACAGGGAGCAATCAGGACACAGATAATCTGCTGTGCTGTAACAATTTCCTAAACAAGGGCCATGAAATTAAAAGTCAGAGAAATGCTTCTCAGAAATGTTTCCTCTTTAGCACACATGAAACTGATTAACAGTAACATTAGAAAGCAGCCTCTTTATTTTAAAAAACTGTAGCAAAAAAAAGAGAGAGATGCCCAAAAAGTCCTAGTGATTCTCTTAATAAATCTTGGAGGATATATTAGCATTTTTGGCATACAGGAAGGAAACACTGTGTTCAGCAGAAAAAACAGAAGTTTTGTTTTTGAAAGATGAATATCATTATCCATCCAATATTACTCCATGGTTTAATTTGTTTGGGGTTTAAGATCAAATGCAAATTATTATGTCTCCTGAAAACCAAATCAAAATTTTTCATACATCCCCCAAAACTTTAATGAATTTAGAAAATACATAAGATAAAGGATATAAATCTTTCTTTATCAAAGCTTTTATATGGTTGTCAACCACATATTCTTTGCATAAAGCATATGTAGGGTTTTAATTTCCATTAGATGATTATTTCAGTACTTAGGCCTTTCACTGAAATGTGTATTATTTGTCTATCATCTGACCTGGATAAAATGCTGAACACCTTACTCAAATGAACAGATTCATACTTAATAGCAAGATTTTTCACTGCTTTAGTGTAAGCAGAAATGTTTTCAATAGTGTTTCCTCTGCCACATAGAGTATTATAGGTTTTAAACTCTTCCTCCTCTGAAAACTGGTTATGCTACATTTCCTATAAATTCCATCCATCCAAGCATCAGTGGCTTTAAACATATCATATTAATCAGCATAAAAGAAGATGGATGATAGATCATGAATAAATAACATTGCAGAGAAAAAAAATCTTTTGCAACCAGTGAATATAAAATATCTCTTAGCAGTATGAATATAATATTATTTCCCAGGCTAAAATGAAGGGGAAAAATCACATTTAATAATTAGTATTTGCTTAAAATTAATCCCTAAAACCACATAGTACATAGGGCACTGTGGACATACATTCATTTCTAGGCTTGGTGTAAACTGTGGCATTTCAGATGTCAGTACATTGAAATCACTAGAAATTCTGGTTAAGTTCAAAGCAAATACTGAATATGTAATTGTAAAACTTTTGTAAAGTTTCCTCATTCCTGTGATAATTGAATCTGTTGCAATATACCATGGGAGGTAAAAATAATAAAAAATATTATTTAAAGCTTATTGCTAAAATTATAGTATGAAACAAATATCAGATATTTTCAATGCAATGGAGATTGTGCACATGGGAATCTTTCTGACTGCCACCTAAAATTCCATGGAATTTGAAGGAACTCCTTGGAGATAATCTGTCTTACAGCTCAGAGAAATGCTACATAGACATGGAAAAATAGATAAGAAGTCCTTGCAAATTAAAGTAGGGCCTTCAGCATGTTTTGACAATATTTATATTGCTTCAGAATTTAATGGACTTTTCAGATTGTCAAGAAGAAAATTATGTGTTTAGAAAAAACGAAAAAAAAATTTAGATAGGAATTTTAATGCTATTGTAGAGCATAGGAATTAATGCTTGGATTCCCTATGTAATCAAAATAGGTAACTATTCCAGTGTATGAAAAACAAAAGTCATCAGATTTAAATCTTTGGAATTAGATTCTGCTTAACTCTATGTATATATGAATTAATTCAATATCTGCAATTTAAAGGAGTGAATATAAAAAATGTGAGATATAAGAGGAAAAACTATTCTGAAGATCTAACACAACCTTCTGATACTTCCAGATAAACTCAGAATTCAGAGAAGGAGATTTCTATTTGAATGCTAGAAATAGATCTGGGTTAAGTGTCTGTATTGATACTTAACTTTTAATGGAGAACTGACATAGAGACAGTTCCAAATCTCTTATTGAGCTAAAAACAAATGCAGGAGATGCATGCAGAATCCTTCAAGTAGTGGAATGAGGCACACAATGAGATAAGATCAGTTTTTCTACAAATGCTGATGTCAATTATGATTACCAATGCATGTCAACAGGGAAGACATGAGACTGTAAGAAGTGAAATCTTGACACAGATTTTGTAATAGTCTGTTGTTGTGCTTGAAATTATTTCTGAATAGAAAATTATGGATAAGCTATTATAGAACTTAGGTTGTGTGCATGGACATGTCAGGAGTAAATTGACTCCAATTTTGACTAACAGAAAGCTAACAGCTAATGGGATAGCAATTTCTGTGAGCCATATGGGCACATGAATATTTTCTAATTTTGTTCTATGAATATTATCTGTCCTTTTTCTATGGACACATTGTGTTATAATTATTAGTGCTGCTTCTGGGTGACATAAACAAAATACTATTATTGGAAGGTTAAAGGAGAAAAAAAGACAATGGCACCCTGTCTGCAATATAAATTATACCAATGAATCAGAAAAGACTGTGACATATTTTTTTAAAATACATTATCTGTGAAACATTGTAAATTGTGAGTCAGGTGTTTTGGTGTGCATGCAGGTGAAAGATTTTCAAGGAGTTAAAACTGGATTCCATTTCAGGAAAAAGTTTCTGGCTCATTTAATATAGACAGTTTAACAACAAAAAAAAAAAAAAAACCCAAAACAAACCAACAAAACCAAAACAAAAAACCAACAAAAAAACCACAACCAAATAAAAACCCCACAAACAAACAAAACAAAACACCAAACCAAACAAAAACAACAACAAATCAAAACAACAAACAAACAAAAACAAATCATACAAAGAAACCCAACAACAACAAAAAACCAAACCAAACCAACCAACCAACCAAAAAACCCCCAAAACAATAAATTGTACACTTTTCTGCAGACCTCACAGCTAACTTAGACACTGTTTGCAATGAAACCATCTGATTTTATTTTTTCCCTGTAGAATGACTGTTGTGAACTGTAATGGCTGACAAAGACACTGAAAAATTATTCTGCTATGAAGCCTAAAAAGTAATCAAATGCAATATCAAAGATATCAGCTATATGGCGGGGGGGGGGGGGGAAAGGGTGTGGAATTCTGGGGAAGGCAGTCACTAAGTGTCTGTGGTACTCCACAGGGCAACATAAAATAGCATGAGTCCAAGTATCATGTAATGAAAAAGGAAAGAAACGGAAAAATACAAAAACATTTATGCACTTGTTCAAACATCACCAGCTTCAGTAGTAAATGAATAAAACCTTCTTAAGGAGATGATATTACTAATATATTTAAAGTTTAGGTCATACTTACAGGTTTTTCAGATTCCAGAGAAGCCTTGGGAAGCCCTTCAAGCCAAGATGTTTGTCCTGTACAAAACAGTGCTCTTCAGACTCCCAGTTAAAGACAATCAAGGTCTTGTACAGGTAAGCTCAGAAAATGCATTAGAATTGAATTTGTAATAACACCTCCACCTTCAAGGAAATTTCAAAATATATTTAAAAATTGAATTGCACTTAAACTTCATCTGAAAAGAAGTTTTGAAAAGTAACAAAAGTTATGTGGAAAAAAAAATTATACACCCTCTACTTAGCAACCTCTTATATGCCTAAATAATTTAAATTATAAATGACAATGTCTTCTGTGTATACTTCAATTACTGCTTTTAGTATATTTTCTCTCTTTTTTGTGTAGCATAGAGCATATACTCAATATGTCTCCAGTGCCTATTATCACTGTTCTTGTATAATAAACTTCTTATCTGTGAGAATATGACCTTGACACTGTGAAAAAAACCTTTTAAAGAATAGCTCAATTAAAATCTAATACCTCTGTTTAGGATTTGATTTCATTACTATTCATAAGACCATGCAACACTATTTGAGTCATGAGTTCTCATGCAACTCGAATACTCATTTCAAAAGAGTCATTACAAAAATAATTTTTATTCTTCTCTCTGCCCTATTGATTTTCAGTCACCATGGAGCTTTCTTTGTTGACTTTGCAAAGGTCTCTGTTGAAAGTTCAGGCTATTGTTGTGATAATAATTGTTGATCAGGGTCCATTTGGAGCAGGTAAATTTAAATGCAAGCTAGGTAGAGGTGGGCAATAGTAAAGATGCATGCAAATCACAGAATCACAGAGTGACTTGGGTAGGAAGGGACTGTAAACATTACTCAGTTCCAGCCCCCCTGCCGTGGCACACCTTCCACTATCCCTGGTTGCTCAAAGCCCCATCCAATGTGCCCTTGAATATTTCAATGATGGGGCATCCACAGCTTCTTTGGGCAACTTGTTCTAGTGCCTCACCAACCTCACAATGAAATTTTTTTCATAATATCTCATGTAAATATCTCCTCTTCTAGACTAAAACCATTCCCCAGATCCTATCACTATCTGCCCATGTAAAAAGTTGCTCTCCCTCTTTTTTTTAAGCCCCCTATAATTAGTGAGGTAGGTCCTACTTGAGGTGTCCCTGGAGACTTCTTCCCCCAAAGCAACAGAAATGGGCTGGGAATGTATTATAATCTACACCAGTGTCACTCAGGAGTGCAAGGTTGCACTCCGAAAATGAACTTTGGATGTGTCACTTAACCTGAACGTTTGTTTACCCATCTCTAATTGAGAATAGTAATTGCCTACCCTGTAGGGAATTATGGTTCTCAATCAATTAATTTCGTAAACTGTTCTAAGAGGGATAGACAAACAGCCTTGCACACATGAAGTGGAAAATAGCATTTAAAAGCATTTAAAAGCTACTATTCAGTATTATTATATTTGAATTGGCCTGGACATTTGTACTTGTAAAACAATCTCTTTCTTGGATATAAATTTCTCTTTTCCAAATCAGTGAATATATTTCCTCTCTTCTCCTTTTCTTATTTTAAATCAGTAAGCTTTTAAAAAAATCCAGAATATCAGTTAGCAAAACAAGGTCAAATACTGATATTTACTGGAAGAGGCAAGTATCTTTAACAAAAAAACAAAACAAACAAAAAAACCCGAAAAACAAACACAAACAAACAAACAAACAAAAAACCACCAAAAAAAAACCCCTGACAATTTCAGGCCATGATTGGGGAACAAAACAGAGAAGGAATGTGCACTGCTTTAGATAAATATCAATTTCACAAAAGGTATTATGCATTAACTGAGCATCTATTCTGAATGCAAAAGGGCAAATTAACACCACAAAATTCCAACAAATCAGAAGGTGACTCAGATAAAATAAAGGCAAAATGCAAGCTATCAAAAATCAAGATCAGTCCACTCTGAGTTCAGAATGTAAACGTGATTAACAAAGATTTTCGAAATAGGCAGAAAAGGAAGAAGAAATTTTAAAAATTTGGTATGGTCTAAACCTTAAACAAATACCTTGTTTTTCACTGAAAAGGAAAATGTGAAACAAAGGAAGGTGAGCAGAGGCACACAACTGAGAAAAAATATTTTAAGAACAAAATTATAATCTGAATTAACTACACCCAAGGTAAACTAAATCTTATGTTTCAGTTGCAAAATAGATAAACACCATTGCAAAATTCTGGAATAAGTGCTACACTGAATAAATTGCAAAATTTGTAACAATATTCCTTATATTGAGTATATTAACATTGGATTTGAGAATGACATATATGATGAATATTTACAAAACACAGTAATTCAGGTTTGGACTAGGGTGCTAACCTACTCTTGGTTGTGAGAAAAACTAGGAAGTTCTGTGGGAAAGAATAATTAGAAAAATTGAGATATGTAAAAAGGGGAGAAATGCAATGCAGAGGAACATGATGGTCTGACAGGACAACTTTTGCTTGTAAAAAATAATTGATTTTCTAGACAAAGAAATTGTAAAATATCCCTGATATGTTTTGTGAAGCATAGGAAATTGGTGTTGTATAATGGACTGCTTGTTAAACTGGACTAGAGTAGTAGAAGTTGGATGGTGGAATAGAAACATATTAAAGGGAAAATTATAGAGGTTATTCAGAAATAAAATATGTGAATTTTTTTTTGTGTTTCTCAATTAAGTTTGGACATTAAACTTAGCTATTATCTGCTTTAATGATGTTGCCATAAAAATATGAAGTTTAACTGAGCATATGGCATCGTTGCAAGTAGTGTAGAACATGAGCAGAATCAACACTGAGAGCATGCAGAGATCCAAAAAAAAACAAAATAAGGTCTGTGCTAAGACAATTAATATAAAAAAAAATTATGAGAAATCTAGTTGCTACTAAATAAGAATTAGCATCATGAACAACATTTGTTGGGTGAAGACGATGCTTTTAGTTGGTGGCCTGTTTGATGTGCATAATTAGTCTGAAAACTTACATTGTACCAGTCAAGGGATATTTGTATGGTAGGCAAGTGTTCAAGCAAACCACTGCCAAGGCTTTTTCTTTGCCTGACCATGTATGACTCATTATCAAGAAACAAGAACTCAGTGAAAGAAGTGTGAAGAAGAGTTTGAGGAATGATCAGAGCAAGAAAAGTAAAACTGAAGAGAATGGCTTTTTTAGCTAATCAGACACCAAGGGCCCTATGATTTTTGAGGGTGAAAATGAGAGATGCTTGACAGTGACCCAAGCAGCCCAGACACATCCTTTATTCCTTTTTACTCTCCGTATGTAATTGTGGTCTGTGTAGCTCTTTCTGACATAATAGAAATCAGTTTTCAACTCTGCCTTCAGCTTTGGATTGGCTGAGTCACTTCCTTCTTACTAGAGAGAAGTTCCAGAAAAATCAGAAAAAATCGAGTCATCAGGATGCCCCGCAGAACTCAGAATTAACAAGATGAGAGCACAGTTTGGACATCTTTTTTGTAATTTTATTCTTTGTGACACGAAAGACATAGTCCATTCGCTATATTATTTAGGAACTTGATGATCTCTGTCAGACTTTTAAGTTGCATAGACACAATGAATAAAATTGTCCAAATTTGACATTTACTTTTACATAAATTTTAACATTGTTATTATTAAATGCAAAATTAGCACAAAGCACTAAATGTCTGCAAATTGTTTTTTTTTTATTTGTTTGTTTTTGTTTTTGTTTTTTTTTTTTTTAATTTGAAGGGCTGTAGCACTGAAATACTCTTCCTAGATGATCCTCTGAGCTTAGAGCTTAGCTTGAATTAATGTTGTCATGATTTTCATCTGACGGATAGTTTGACACTACCCATTTCTGACATTTCACTGGTGTTATTTCATTTTGGGTTCAGTGGCACTTGCTCAAAGTGAAGGGTTTAAAATTATTTCTGATGCCTCAGCAAAAGGAAGGGTCAATAAGCTGCTGGGAAGGAAATGTACAAGTCTAATATGCTGCAATATACATTGAAATCATCTGGAAACAAATGGAAAGAATACACTAACATACACTTTTAGCTGATGACAACAGTTTCAGTAGTGGAAAAATAACCTCATTTTTTGAAGTAAACAGCTGAAAAGTTTTTGTGTAAAGAGCATCAAATTCAGCTTGTCTGAAAAAAAATGTCTATCCTAAGCAATCAACTTTTATGCCTCTACAGAAAAAAAGTCCTTTTCCAATGATAACTAAGTAGTTTCACTGCTGAAGTGAGGGTGCAACTCTGAACTACTTGCTTAATGATTTCAGATGAGTCAGTGATTGGAGTCTCTTGTTTGAATCATGGGCAGACCTGACAAACTGCAGCTTAGTATCCACTGACTTAGTGAGAGGGTTATTACAACCTTGAGGAATCTTGGTCCTTAAGAATAATATTGCTGCCAATGTAGATGAGATAAGGGAGGAGGTAAGAAAAAGACTGCTAGAAAGCAGGTATTTTATAGAAGAGTTCTGTGTTTTCTGGATGTTCTCTCCTGCTAACTATGAAATTCCATAGAACAATGAATCTTAACATATACATATGCATAACACTTGCAGAGTTTTAATAATTATATTTTTTGCCTGTAGTAGAGACATAATACTATATCATATTTATGGATTTTAACTTCATATTCATATTTTTTCATTAATTTTTATGCAGTCTTGGGTTAGTTAATCTAAATCTCTATTTACATATTACAGAACTACCATAATTTTATTTCTTTCAAATCACAGATGATTTTTTTCAATATGATGGGAGATTGTCTGAAATGAAAATGCTGGTAGTACAAAAGTTACCTGCAGAATATTTTTAAATAAAATTTAGAATACTTTAAATCCTCCAATACTTAATGCTCTAAAGTAGAGCTGATGTGTCTCTTTCTGATAAAAGTAACAAGCAAAACAAATTCCCCCATTTTTCAATTCAAATTTTATATTTGGATTTATTTTTGTTTTGTTTCTTCAAACAATGATGAAGAAAAAAATACGTCTACCTGCAAAATCCTCAAAGCATTTTCCCCTTTATAATTTTTTTTTTAAAGCTAACGTCTTAAAAATCATCACAGAGTTTGTTTATATGTAAGTGTCTGCCTGTCTGTCCCTCCAATTCCTTTCTGTAGTTTAATCCTGTTGATTGAGCTCTACAGGGAAAGTCAGCATTTCAGAACTATGAAGTTCCTCCAAATTTAATTAAATATAGCAGCTAGGTAGAGCAGAGAAATCTCTCACATGCTGTCACTCAGAAAAATGCTTCAGGATTCTGCTATTCCTTCTCAGACAGTAGGTAGTCTTCTCAAAATACAACCAGCAGAAATGGCTGCAATGGTGAAAAATCTTCATTCAAAGCCTATACATTCTTAAACATAAAAAAATCAATAATATGTGATAGCAAAAATATAATCATTTTTCCTCAATTTTCACATTCCTGGTTTTTCAAAATTTCTCTACTGTATTTTGTTATTTCAGTGTAACCTAATAAAGACGGAACCCCAACATCTCTGCCAACTTTTCTGGTTCATATTTTTTACTGAAGAATTCAGGTGAAAGTCAACCTGTGTTTCAAGATGTTAAGCAAGGCAAATGCTTTCAAGTTCCTCACTTCTTGCTACACAGGTCTCCTATTATTATCATTCAGTGCCATCAGCAGGTTATGCTACAGAGACTGGTTATGTCAGCCTGAAGCCAGTCTGCAAAGATAAATCCACACCATGTCAATCAGTGCTGAGGCTAGAAAGTAGTTTGCCAGCCCTCAACAAAGCTGAGGCAGCCAGTTTAATTTTGGTTTAGTAGAAAACACCTATAGGATAGAAAAAGAATTTATACATATATATATATATATATATAAAGAAACAGAGAAAACCAGCGGTGAACAATTTCAGAACAAGACATCTTTTTGAACACAGTGTGTGAAAGATTGGCCTTTTAATAAATAAATAAATAAATAAATAAATAGATAGATAAAATAAGGCTAGAAGGAACTGCCATTCCATCAACAGCAGAGAAATGCACAAAATTAAACACCTCTATATACCAGACTTGCCACATGTAAATGGAAATAGAATCTACCTGGAGCTGATGCTGCAGTCATTAGTATGAAAGTAAGAGTCACTGTAACAAAGCAGTGGTTTAAACCTACTTTGGTGTCACCAGAAGTCAGCATGTGACAACAGCCCCCTGCCCAAACTGTGCTAAACATTCTCCCTCCACTGTGACTCCAGGAAAAAAGGTATCCCCCAGTGAGGAGCAGCCAGGGGTGGGAAGCAGGGACCCCTGAGCGGGTGTCTGTGGTCTCACAGGGGATCTCCCAGCACGGGCATCGGGGTTTGCACGGAGCAGCACAGGCACACACCCAGCTGGAGCACCCCCATCTCCCATGAGAGGGGAATGCTAGTAGGGATTGCACTCCCCCAGAGAGGGATGGTGGGAACTGCATGGCCTGTGAGGTGTCTGGGTTTGTCAACTGTCTGAATAATTGTGTAAATAAAGGCATAT
The DNA here is from genome assembly GCA_027886175.1 of Phylloscopus collybita. Taxonomy (NCBI): domain Eukaryota; kingdom Metazoa; phylum Chordata; class Aves; order Passeriformes; family Phylloscopidae; genus Phylloscopus; species Phylloscopus collybita. The sequence continues at coordinate 49,181,940 of JAJNNQ010000026.1, forward strand.
GTGTGTGATCATACATTTTGGAATTGGCTATAAACGGATGCTTAAAAAATAGTCTCCATATATTAACATTTTGTAGGGGTGCAGTACAATGGCTTATGCCTTGATTTGCTGATATTGATCCTGAATGCATAGCTCACTGATTGCCAGTTAATTACATGCCATTAGTAATTCAATTAACTGCTTCGATCCTGATCTGATTTAGACAATATGAATTTCTCACTATGACACAGGGAAGCTAGACTTGATTAGTTTAGCTTGACATGCAAAAATGTATATAAGTGATCCTGACTGAAATACACATTCATTCTACTTTTTATTTGAATGGAAGTGTAAGTTGCCAGAGTCGTAATTTCTTCCTAATTATATCATTACTTTGCTGTGCAATATAAGTAAAGCAATCCTTGAAGCCAGAAATAATTTTTAAAATATAATTAATTGACATAGTACCTAAGGTTGAATCAAGTAATTATTTTATTGACTATAAATCCAATATGTGCTGTAATGACCCTTAGCTATTCACAACTAAGATCTCATAATCTTACATTCTAATGAAGAATCAATGCCATTGCTTTTAAAATCTATTCCCTTCTTTTCAGAGAGGACAAACAGTGAATGCATTTTTAGGACCTGCATCTTCCACTTAAAGTTTGGGAAAAAAGTATTTGTAAGTGGTCAGAAAACCTTTCCAGCTCTGCAGAAAAGCCCTGCATAAGTTTTAATGTAATATTAGTATCATCAAGCCTTATACACACACACTGATCTCACAGCATAATTTTATGCAGCCCTTTTTACAATCCCCACAGAAAGACAGATGTATCCAGAGGACCTGGAATGCTCCCTTTAAGGAGTTCTATGATTTGGACACTGAGTCCTGGGAGAGCAAGTAAAGTCTGTCTAGCTACTCTCATGGCTGTCTGTAATAGTACCCAAAATTTTGCTACGGCAGTAAAATTTGAGAAACACTGCTTGTTACTGAGTCAGTGGGCAATCTTGCACTAGAGAGGGTAAAATGCACAGTTTCTTCTGTTAAAGGGAATGGAGGAGAAGAAGCAGCAAAAAGTTAACATGTCTGTTATCAGTGAAAGTAAGCAAAATGATGGTATGGGATACAGCAAGTGCAATGATGTTAGGATACACGTGGAAAAGATGCTGACATACTCAGAGGACTGAATCGTTGGAGCTGAATGTATGGAGAACATCTCCACATTGGTTTTATCCCTGACAGGATCTTTCTTCATTTGTACCTCAGCTGCTGAGAAAATTTGTCTTTTTGAAAGGGTTTTGGGTTTCAGGTTTTCCTTCTCTGGAAAGTGGCACTGCCCCCAGGAGCTGGGTCAGAGATGGAAGTGGGAATGCTTATCTCCAATTTTGCAAGGATTTATTTACCTTCCAAACTGTCAGAAACCATCACCTGCTTTTCTGCTGCTAGTTCTCCTGCATGTAGATAAGAAACTGTATTATAATTGGTAGAGCACATAGAGCTGCTGATGCTGGGACAAAATGGCATAGAAACAGAAATTTGGCATTAAGGAATCTACTCAGGGAGAAATGAAAAAGCTGGTATGCAAGATCAGCTGCAGTTCAACTGGAAAATGCCTTAAGCCAGGCTCAGAACCAGTGGTTCTGAGGAAAATGGTGCATTTAACCACATCTGGTAGGATAAAAAATCAATAAGTCCTGTGGATGAAATGATGCTCTTCATATGTTTATTGGTATAAACTAGTAATTTCAACTCCTGAAGACTGGCTACTCATGTTGAGTAAACTGGCAGCAAGCTTGGGGGTGAAATGAAGTTGTTATTGATACTGACCATTTCTTCATCACAGAGAAATTTATTGATTTCCAGGCAATTTCATGTTCAAAAAGCTGTACAAGCTGGGATCTATTTATTGCAGGTGCACTCTGGAATAGTTATAAATTGAAAACATTGCATCTAGAGTTCTGTCTGAAGGACACCGAGAGCCTATAAATTGTCATGCATCTCCTGCATGGGAACATTTCTTCACCTACATATTTTGCCACTATTACCATTGAAAAGAGATAGAGACTGAAGCTCCTGGAAACACTTGATGGGTTTAATCATAACCACGGTAATAATGTGATATTAAAGTTATTAGAGACTCTTTTATTTACAGTCTCTTCTTGACTGAAGTTCATCCCCAGCCTTGTCAAAAGTCCCTTCCTTCCCTTATTCCCTGAATCTCAAATACATCTGGTACATGTCAGGTACAAAGCAGAAGCAGCATGTAGACTCAGTAGGATTCACTGAGTTACTGGTGTTACTGGGAGTGCATGTGGAAGGTAAATACTGACAAAAAGCTTTAGAAAAACATGGGTGCACCTCAGCCTGAGTCTATTGGCTCACCCACAACAGTGGTAAGAAATGTCCTACATCAGTGGGAGCTCCCAATAGCTTCTCACTTTCTCTCCCACAGCTTGTCTATTTCAGATTGCTTAGGAATACTAAGTTGAGAATGTTATCCATTGTGAAAAACTTGTATGACTGAAATAGAAGCAATATCATGTCTTTGCCTGAAAGTGTAGAAAAGTCCCAGTGGAAAGTGTCAGAAATGGCCAATATCAATAATTCTTCAAGCAATATTCAACAAGTCTTCAAGCAATATCTTTAAACAAAAAATATAAATTATCACTTTTTCAGCTCCTCCCATCCACAAATGACCCTAATGTCTCAAATGGAAAAATTTGACTGGTGAGATACCAATATACAAAAACAATAATTCTTCTTTTATGTAATGATTACTGTTTGAGAAATAGAATTTCAAATCCTAAACCATATTTTTAATGAATAATTTCTATTTCATTCTTGCAATTAAATGCCCAATTATTTTTAGTGTGCTATAATGTATGTGAGATGCTTCAATTCCACGCTTATGTTGAATATATATCAGTTTTATTATGCATACCTAGACTAGCCATGATGATATATTGTACTTTATTTGTAGGTCTTTTTCTTTACACCTTTTTTAATTTTTTTTTTTTAATTTTATTTTTGGTTCCCCCAGAATAATAAGAGGAAGGAAGTTGTACATAGTAATTACTCTGTGCAAGAATCAGAAGAGGATGTGAGCTGATCCCAGTGCATTTCATTAGATGGTCCTCTTATCAATTGCTTTATATTATGATTCAGGCTGAAGTCAAGAAGCCTGGGTGCCTGTTTTTGCCAGTATGTTTGGAACATAAACCAGAATTGCTCTTTACCTCTGAAGCATGAGTTGAGAGGATAAAAAAACTCCACATATCTTTTATAAAATTGACGTTTGATGATTGCATCCAGATGTTGTATCAAAGATACCTCTGCATGAAACCCTCTGGCACAACGTGGCACAGCAGCTCGGTCTGTCTGGTCTAGAGGATGAAGACAACAAACTAGCATTATCTAGGGAAACAAGATATGTATAACCACCAAAAGGATAAAAATCCTGATTAGATTTCCTTGTATAAGTAATGTAAAAAGCTTAAATAAGGCATTGTCATCAAGTCTGTTACTACTCTGATACATATGAAAAACTCTACCCATACAGCAAATTCAATATGTCTTCACAGATGGATAAGATAATGTATGCACAGTAGAGTTTGCAATCTGTGGATTCAGTAATTTTCTTAATTAACTCTTCTAACAGAGTACTCTTTTATTTAGGCAGCTTAGAGAAATGTTTGTGTGGACAAGCCAGAAGATGATTTTTTTCTGGTCATGAAGTGCTCATGAACAGGAGCCATGTGGAGTTACTTTTGTTGGAAACCTGGTTTGTAGCCCTAGGCATAAGATAATTCTTTCTCTCACTATTTTAAAGGAAAAAATAATTTAAAGTTGTTCAGAATGCCTGAAATAGTAGGATGTGTTAATATTAACAAGATTTTTCTATTTTGAAGTGGAAATTAAGCTAGAAACCATTGATAACCACTTCATAGAAATCACTGAGGTACTCTAAATTGGGAGGTAGTTTTAAGGTTTTTCTATTAAAGAAATAATGCTGTAAGTAATTGCTTTAATTTTAAATCAAGAAACGTGTGAAAGAAAAAGAGATTGATGTTTTATTGGAAGAATTAACAAAAGCATTAAAAGAAAGAGCTTATGCTTTTTAAATGAATTAAGCAAACAACAACATTTGAAAAGATTGAAGGTCTGTTAAACTGGATATAGTATTTGTCTTTAAATTGGATGTCGTATTTGTCTTTTTCCCCTCTCTTGTTAGTGAAAGCAGGTAAATGGATATGATACATAAGCCAGCAATTTCAGACTTCAAAGTTTAAAGCTGGAGATGTAAATCTGCATTTAAGCACCTGGCCAGAATCCTCAGATACTCAAATAACCCAGTTAGCACCCTCGAAAAACCAGTCTGCTCCTATTAGGTGGCTAAAAGCAGATTTAGAAACTTATATTTAACAAGGAAAAAATGCAGCAAATGTTCTAGCAAGGACGACAGGAAAACAAGAATCCTCTCTAAGTGCAATATGTTACCAGAAAAAAAAGAGATCAAGCAAAGAGTTGATCTGGTGCTTACCAAGGAGAGATAGCTATTGACAGGCAATATAAAGAAGAGTCAAAGCATTTACTGCATTTTCTGCTTCAGCCTTCACTGACAATAACAGTGTTCATCAGGCAGCTCATTACGTCACCATGAACAACGAGGGGTAAAATCTCAGGCCAGAAGAGCAGTGACATGAGCCAATTAGAGAGCAGGTAGATAAGTTTGAACTGTCTGAGCTTGATGAAAATCAGTTTATGGTACTGACTCAAACAGTCTCAGGGTCAGCAACTTTGTGAACTCATAAGAACTAGTGTGGCTTCAGAAGCCCAGGAAAGGAAAATGTATTGTCTATTTTTAATGGGTGTAAGGAGGAACTTAGTAGCTGACCTTCAGTTCCTGTGAAAATACTGGAATAAATAATTGAACTACATGTATACAGCTAGTACATGTTTATAAGGAGATGAAGAGCAGCCGAGAACAAATCATGTCTTAGTTTTTCAGCTTCCTTCTGTGAGAAGTTAAGAGCTTTCCTGAAAAAAGGAGAAAAGGAACAGAGATCATGTGGCTAAACTTCAACAGGTCTCTCTTAAACAAGCTAAAGAAATATGGCACGGCTGGAAGGGAAGGATATCATACTGAGGAAAGTAGCTATTAGGTTCATTGCCAAGTTGGAAGGATGCTGTAAGTGGAATTTCACAAGGTCTGTCTTCAGTCTGCCACCACTCGATATTTCCCTTAATTATTTCAAAAGCATGAAGTGTATACTTATTTAATTACTAATCAGCACCAAGACAGGAGGGGCTGCACTAAGATTTGAAGAAAGGACTAGAATACAAAATGATCTTTACAAATTAGCGGGGAAAAAAAAAAAAGGAAAAAAAAAAGAAAAAGAAGAAAACCCGAAAATTCAAGACAGTTCTAAAGGGAGGGAAATAAAATGTTTCTACAAAGTAGAAGCAGGAACAGAACTGCAGAACAAGGGAAGCCAGGTTGGGCAACAGGAGTGGCCATATCGACATAGGTTGGTGGCCTGGCAGACTTGGATGCAGTCCTGCAATACTCAAGCAGGGTTAGGTCTGTGCAGTCACACTCCCCAGTGAAAGTTTGGTGAGCATCATAAAAGCACAAAATGTCCGAGGTCAGCTGGGAAGTCAAGTGAACAGATCAGGATGGGCAGGGGACAGGACAGGACACACACTCACCCTCGCCCTTCCTGGCAAGCTCGACACTGACATAATGCTCCTGGGGCAAGGGTCAGAGACTTGATGAGGTTGCTCAGAGAAATTCAGACCTTCTAGTGCACCTGCAGTCTGATCAGAAATCTTGACCTATTGAAGGCACTCAGACTGCTTTTATTAGGAAAAAAAGAATCCTTAAAGGAGGGATGATAACTTGTCTTCAACAAATGAGTAGAAGAAAAGAGAAAAAGGAGCTTTTTCTGCAAGTATTGTTCAATGTTTAAGCAGTGGACTTAAAGTAAAGTAGAAGAAAAATAGTTTAAACATAAGGGAAACATTTTCTAAGTATCAAAATGAGCATTGCTTAAAGATATTTTGCAGAGAGTAAAATCTCCTTTGTCCATCAGAGTTTTCTAAGTATGGTTGATCATGGCTTGAGACAAGAAAATGGACTGAGTGACCTTTAAGTTCCTTCCAATCCTATTTTCTCTGATTTTGTAACAATGTTGATTAGCATACTCCATGGAATATGTATCTACAAGTAATCAGTGAAATGATTTGTAGAATAAGGTGCTAATGTAACACTTTAACTCTTTAGTCCTAAGTGATTTGAGTAAACAGAAATAGATTTTACATTTTATACTACAATTAGAAATCATCTAGAAGAGCTGCTATTTATTGACTTATAAGATGTAATTATTGATACTGAAATATCTCCTTCTAGGTGACACATTTTGAAAATAAGCATTAATGCTTTTCCAGTGTTTTCTGCAAAAGCTTTCAAGATGGCAAGCAGCTTTAGGCAGAGCAGAAGACATTTTGTTTTGTCATGTGTAGCTAAATACTGTACAGATTAAGGATGTGGATTTAAAGAACACAGAGCCTGATTCAAACAAAAGTAATGTTAATCACTTGTGGATCATTTTAAAGTGATTTGCTCTGTCTAGTCAGCTTTTTCTATTTGGCTGAATTTAATACTGTTGACATTTCTACTCTCAGTTTTAAACTTTGTATTTTCCTCTAGCTTGTTTTTACAGTAACTTAATTAAAGAGTGGGTAGCTTGATACAGACACCAGGGTGGCAGTTGCCTTATAAAGTATGAAGCAGTGTACAAAGTGTGCCGAGTTGATTCTAACAATGTCAGAGACTGGAAAACCCTGAGCAACCAAACTGCAGTTGCTTATTTATTTATTTATTTATTTATCTAATTCAGTCCCTTGTTGTGGTCAGCATACACTTCCCCATGGGAGCTTATACTACACAATCAGCCATGGTATATAGCCAAGAGCCCGTTTAACACATGGTAATCCATGAAACAAAACTTTTTATCAATATAAAAAAACTATTATCAATAACTTTGTATAAATAACCAAAGCTAAGATGGAAGTACTCTAGTGGACCATCCATGAGTGGATTCTGGGACTCCATGAATAATTCTGTCAACTCCACTAAATATCACAGAATCTCAGAATTACAGAATATTCTGAATTGGAAGGGACCCACAAGGATCATCGAGCGCAGCTCCTGGCCCTGCACAGGACAGTCCCAAGAGTCACACCTTGTGTCCAACAGTATCATCCAAAAGCTTCTGGAATTCTGTCAGGCTGGTGCTGTGACCAGTGCCCTGGGGAGCCTTTTCAGTGCCCAATCCCCTTCTGGGGTGAAGAACCTTTTTCTAATATCCAGCGTAAACCTCCCCTGACACAACTTTAGGCCATTCCCTTGAGTCCTGTCACCGATCACCGCAGAGCAGAGATCAGTGCCTGCCCCTCCTCATCCTCTCATGAGGAAGTTGTAACTGCAGTGAGATCTCCCCTCAGTCTCCTCCAGGCTGAACAGACCAAGTGTCCTCAGCCACTCCTCAAACAGCTTCCCCTTAAGGCCCTTCAGCATCTCTGTTGCCCTCCCTTGGGTGTTATCTAATAGCTTAATTTCTCTTTTATATTGTGGTGCCCAGAACTGCCCCCAGCACTGGAGGTGAGGCCACCCTGGTGCAGAGCAGAGCAGGAAAATCCCCTCCCTTGCCTGGCTGGCCATGCTGGGCCTGACAGGGTTGGCCCTCCTGGCTGCCAGGGCACACTGACTCCTATTCAACTTGACATTGACCTACTTAGGGATTGATTTGATTACCTGAAGCTAAGTATTTGGTACCATGGGAGGAGATGTTCTGGACTGTCTCTGCTGGTCTTCATGCCAGTGCAGGTGACTATAGTCCCCTTTTAATATCCATGCCAAATCTATAAGCTTTGTATAGATTTGAGTCCTACATGGCAGAAGATATCTCAAATTGCACTTAGAGGCATGTGTTTTGGCAGGTGAATCAAGGGCTATAGCTACACCCAGCTGTCATTTGGTTACCAACATCTTGATGACTTAATCTGAAGGCAGACACTTGTGCTAGTAGATTTATTCAGTTCTTTAATATAATCCTACAATGCTTTTCATAACCTACTATGGCATCAGACATATGAATTAGTATTGACTAGATTGTACTCACCTGGACTGACAACCGGAATGGGGCTTTACATGGAGAGCAATTAGAGAAATTATACTCATCTATAGAAATTGTTGGGCTAGATATAGAGAATTACAGGTTGGGAATATACCACAGTAACTCCAGGTTTATTTTGTAAAGTCCCACCTATCAGATATCCCAGGTGAAATAGCCAGACTCACAACCCTATTTTTCTTTCCTGTTTTTATTACTAGTCAAGTTATATTAGTTTGTTGTGGGTTTTGTTGTGTGGGTTTTTTGTTTGTTTGTTTGTTTGTGTGGTGGTTTTTTGTTTTTGTTTGTTTGTTTTTGTTTTTGTTTTTGTTTTTGTGTTTTGTTTTTTTTTTTTTGGTGTTTTTTTTTTGGTTTTTTTTTTTTGGTTTTTTTTTTTGTTTTTTGTTTTTTGTTTTTTGTTTTTTTTTTTTTTTTTTGTTTTGTTTTTTTTTTTTTTTTGCTATCTGTTATCTGTAAAGGAACCACAGAAAAAAACATAACATAAGGAACAACACAGTCTAGAGAAGCAATACTTGAAGCCTTGCCTTTTCCTTCCTCAGAATCTGCTTGCAGGTGATATATAAGTATTACGCACAATATGATAACATTGCAGCAGGAGATGTGCCATAGCCCATCTAGGTGCCTATCTATACATCTATACTTTTAAATACTGGCAACAGTGTCCTTGTGGAGCAGGTTTCATAAGCTGCCTTGCATCGCTGCCAGTTTGCAGCAGGTTTAGTTACACTGAAAGGGACTTCACTCACTCAGGCTAAGTATCTACTTTAACCTTCCTATACTGGGATATTATATGTCAATTATCACTCCTCAGTTGTGTACAGAATGAGCTGCTTCTTCCTTAAATTTAGATTTCTGTAGATGCTTGCATATGTATTAATCACCATGGTCTCCCTCTGTGGTAATGGAGAGAAAACATCCTCACTTGGGCATTTTGGGTGCCTGTCTTGAGATGAGACAGATCATTTGCAGAAGTCCCTACTCATCTCCCTTATTAAGAAAATCCAGAGAACAAACTCAAGCAGAGTTGTTTTTAATAATGAATCTTCCACCAAAATTTCCTCTTACCAACTGGTTGCAAAGAAGTAAGCACTTTAAAATGCAAAGAAAAGTGACTAAAGATCAACTTTAGTCCATTTTCCATGGAACTGGATGGAGTGTATTTATATAATCAAGTAACATATCTCATTTTAGGACTGGAGAGTAACTTACTGCAGTTCTCAGTCCATATTATGAGCCTATATTATACATATGAAAATGATTAAATGGTTCATGTGCCACCTCTATTCACTGCTCTCTGAAAAAAAAAAGAAAGAAAAAAAAAAGGTATTTTAAGACTTAGCTGACTCACGTCTTGTATGGTCAAAGCCAAGTCATTTCTGTACCTACTGACACATATATAAACTCAGGTATAGAGCTGCTACATATATGGCAAGACTGAAGCTTTTCATGTGGAAAGTGCCTGTGTCTTGATTCAGGAGACATACAAAATACATTCACAGGAGTATTATTCAGCCCTAGTCTAAATAGAAGTTCAAAATTACACCTCTCACCCTGTACCTGGATATTCTTATGATACCACAGTGTTCAAAGCACTCTGACACTCTGGTGGCTCCTATTGTCCTGAGCATCCCTATGAATTACTATGGAAAGATGTGTATCGACCTGGACCCTTTGTATTATCTGTCTGTTTTGAAATAGCCTAGAACTACAGGAGGCAGAACTGCATGTACTGTATTTCAGTCTTCCTAATGAGCAACAAAATTATCACATAGATTGTAAAAGGTTTGGTGAGTCAAAAATAATTTTAGAAATTTGTTTTTGGCATTTATCTAAGGTTTTTACCAACATATGATAGCCTGTGCTAACCCTTATAATAAAGCTGAGTTTTTCTTCAAAATTAAAGGGGAAAAGAATGAAATTCACTGTGCATGAATGTGACATTTTCATTTCTATTTAAAGTTTCTTTACAAAGTAGAGCTCAGGAGGTGCTGTTCCAGTGCTCCCTCATTTATAACCTATTTTGTGACTCACAGAGACCTTGTATAAACAATCATTGTGAAAAATAAATTAATTCTCTCCTCATCTCTGTTACTCCTGAAATGCCATTACTGTAGTTCACAAATATGGACACGGTCTCAGTGCTATTCATTAAAACATTGGTTAACAAGAAACAAGATAGAGGTTAAAACAGAACTGTAGTTTAGATAAAATATTATTTCGTGTGCTGCCAGCAAAGATTGAAATGGATTCCATTCTATTTGTCATAGGAGGCTACTAATAGCACAAGAACTCCCTGGAGAAACCCACTGAAGCAAGGCCATGACCCATCTTTGTAGGAGGTGATCCACCATCATCCTTCGTCTGTGGCTTTTCTGCAAGATGAGCAGCTTTAGGTGACACAGGAGCTCTGCAGGTAGGGTGGAATCCACTTTGGTTTTGGACTGTCTTAGCCACAGCAGGAGGCCAATCCTTCCTCTTCCTACTCTATTAACTAGATAATTTAAAGTGGCATCCTACAGCATTTCAAGTTAATTGAAAGTGTTAAATGAAAAATGATTGACAGAACCAATTTTTGGTTTTATATGATTTGCAAGGGCTTGTGGGAAATGTTCTAATCATTTACCTTTCCACTCCACATTTAGGAATACATCTTGCTTATATGTTGCAAATGTTTTTTTTTTCATGCTGAAAAGATTTTATCCTTTACTAGGTTTTGTGCAGGAAGAAAAGTATCTATGATGTGTGCTGAACTCCTTCAGTTATTTTGGAAATAATGATGAAACTGTAAGATTGCTGATTAAATCACTGTAATTCCCAGGCAGGATGTCTAGAGCCATCAGCTCTTGAGGCTGTATAATAAACTCTGCAAAGCATCTGAAAATCTGACTGATGTTTTGCAGCTAAAATACTTCAAACTGACAAAAAGCACAAAGAGGTAAATATGCCACACTGCCAAACTCTACCAGTGATACTGCATTTTAAGAAGCTACATTTTCAGCAGTGCAAAGCATCATCTCTTGCTCAAGAGTTAAGATGACATTGAAATATAATTGTTAAAAGTTAAATAACTAAAGAAATATTTTCGGTTTCATCAAGAGTTCTGTAAGTTTAATTTAGAGGCTTAACATAGAATGATCACAATTTAAAAGGTCTTTCATTTTGTAATGTTACTTTGGTCTGGGATGTGTCTCCTTCACACAGAATGGGAAATAGCTGTGGAACCAGAATATTTACCAGTGGGAAGATTATTTTTGGATGCTGCCACAGAATGGATTTAAGTACCAGTCTTTGAGCTACCAAAAGTAATGAAGTGAATCTGAAAGTATTACAGATGACTGGATTGTAGCCTAGGCTAGACAGTTATTTGAAGAAGCAAGTTAGAGTAATTAAATCATCTCAATGCTACAACTTCAGACTCCAAGCAGGGTGGTGAGAAAAAGTAGCATGGAAAGAATTTGTTCTTTTTCCTAAAAAGAAAAAAAAGAAGAAAAACAACAACAACAACAACAACAACAACAACAACAAACCCAACCAACCAAACACAAAAACAAAAACAACAAACAAACCAACCACACAAACCAACAACAAAAACAAACAAACAAACAAACATCAACCAACCACACCCCCCAAAACAAACAAACAAACAAACAAAAACCCACAACAAAAAACTTCATTACGTTATGTCAGGCTGCATAGATTCTCTGGAGCATGGGAAATACATGTTACACAGTGATGGATGTGGAAGAACATGTTGCAAGAGTGTCTGTTGAACAGAATGCAAGTTTTCCTCCTATTTCTTGTTTTTGCAGGGGAAAAGAACCCAAGATGATATTTCTTTATACAGATTTTTGTATTAATGTATCCTTAGCTTCCTGTGGAGACTAGAATAATTATTAACAATAATTATTTAATTAGCTCTGGATATTCAGAAACAGAAATGGTAATGATACACCCTGCATTTCTACCCATGGGCAAGGTGTATAAGATTCTGTGAGAAGAAAAGGAATACAGACTTTCCTGAATATTTAAAGTATATCAGAAGCTTTAGGGTCATCATATTACTGACTTAGACTCATCTCTAATTTTATAAAATTTCCTCAGTGCATTTTTTGGCACAATAGTAATATTTTAAGGCAGGTTTATACTGAAATCTTTCTAATCAGAATCTCTGGTGAGAATCCTGAATGGAAAAAGAAATCTCAGCCAGTATATTTTTAAAGCATGCAGCCATTCAGAATCTGATTACCTTTTCACATTTTCATACAAAATGGATTAATGTGTCCCTGTCTTTATTACATTTTCAACACTTGTCATTCATGATTAAGCCAATACTATGAAGATGTATTACACAACAGCATAAATGGCCACATTAAAATAAGGTATATATGTGCCTGAGAAGTTAAAGGCAGATTGACTTGTGATTCTTTTACATTAGATGCAATGTACCTAAAAATATTTCACAGAACTCAAGAGTCAACAATCTGGGGAGAAATATAAATAAATAGATGAAAGCTTAGATGGAGGGGAAAGAGATGCAGAAAAGTGTTAATTAAATCAGCTGCATGTGGGAATGTGATAGAGCGCTATGAAGAAAGCTAGATCCAATTTCTCATAGATAACAGCTCAAATCAGAAATTGCCACACAATTGGAAGCACCTACTCCAGAGGTACAGTGCTGAGGGACAGAGTTTATTATGGGGCAGGACTGATTTGTACTGAGAAGGATTCTGGACAAATCTTACTTTGTGTCTGTCTTAAATTATCCCTAATTCTCTTGTGAAATTATTTCCTCCATTAATCACAGCATTACCTCTCTTTGCAATTTATTTCAATTCTACTTATCCTGTTACACAACACGTGGACTTTCAGTATGTAAGGGGCTTATAAGAAAAATGGAGGGAGACTTTTTACAAGGGCCTGAAGTGTCAGGAGAAAGAGCAAGGGTTTTAAATTAAAGGACAGTAGATTTAGATTGGCTATAAGGAAGAATTATTTCACTGTGAGGGTGGTGAGACACTGGAGAAAGTTTTCCAGAGAGGCTTCTACATCTGTGGAAGTCTTCAAGGTCAGGTTGGATGAGGCTTTGAGCAACCTGGTCTAGTGGAGGATGTTTCTGTCCATGGTGGAAGGGGTGGACCACACAATCTTTGAAGGTCCCTTTCAACCTGAACTATTCAGTTATTTTCTGTTTTATGACCTCCACAGAGTACCTGGCTCCACTGCTATTATTTCAACCCCACTCCAGGTTCGTATTTTTTACTGGATTTTTTTTTTTTCTATTTTGAGACATTCACTTGTGTTTCTAAAATAGAGTTGTACTCAAATATACTTTGAAGCTTGTCATTGGGAATCTGAAATGGGTGACAGAGCAACATCATCTTTACAGGGTTTTTTATTTTTTCATTTTATTTTTTTAAGTACCAAATTAATCAGTCCAAATTTCTGCACTTGGGATCTAACAGACTTTAAAAATCAATATTAATTATAAACATTTTTGATTTGTTTTCAAATCTGTGACTTACTCTGCTCATACAAACCTATAAAAATCTGTCTAAAAATCTATTACTTGATAGGCTTTAGACTTCTATCAAGAAAGTTGTAAAGTAAGGCAGCTTAGTCCCATTAAAGTCTGTCTTTCCATCTGCTTCTAGAGGCAAGGTTTCTAGTTGAATATTAACTGTATAATACAGCTGTCAGCAAAGAGTGCAGCTGCCATCTTAAAAGTCAGTACGAGACAGATCCACCAGACCATCATTATAAAATGACCTCTAGCATGACATCACCTCTAGCAAAATTTCCGCTTGGAATGACCCTTAAAACAACTTTTTGCTGTCTTTCATGTAATCTGCTGCAACAAGCACAGGAAGTGTAGTAGTGTGGTTTTTACTGTGGGAGTGACTCACTGGACAAAAACTGACCCCACATACGAGATACTCAGATGGAGACTGCAGTAGAGGGGCCAGGCAAGCCCAAAGCAGCAGGTTCAGATCTGCTTGGTCTCAGGTTTTTTGGGGCATCTAGTGGTTCAGTTTACAGTGCCCGTTCATGGGAAGGGGAAGCGAAGTTCCATGGACAGCTCACCTCTTTCCAGTGTGGCCCCATCTGAGCAGCACTCTCCTTCAGCAGCCAGCTCACTCCTCAGCCTCTGTGCATACACATATCTGAGCCAGCTAAGTTTCATCTTGTACCCCTCTAATTTATCTCACTGGTACGGAATTATCATCCCTCCTGTGATTCTCAGCCCTATCCCTGTTCTTCATTCATCATCCTCATGCTTATTGTCTGTCTCCGTGCTGCTGCCGATAGCATCGGCTGCCGCCACGCTCTGTGCCGTGCACTGCAGAGATTATTCACGTCTAAGCTGCTTGCTCTGTGTACAGGCAATCTCTCCACGTAAATGAGAATACCTTTACAGTCTTTCTGATAAACACTGACCCCCCTTTGTATGCCTCTTATCCATTTTTCTCTGAAGTCATTCTCACTGCTTGCCAGTAACAGTGATCATTCTGAAGACTTTAGTGAGAGACTTATTTATCTGCTTTGGGATGATTTGGAGTCATTTTTTTCCTCCTGGATACATTTCATCTCTGAGGCTGTTTCCAAGGGCAGTTCCATGGTTAGGGAGAATTTGGAGGAGAGTACATTTATAGTTTGGGGTTTGTCTCCTGAAGAAGGGAATGCAGAGTTAGCTGTCTATGGGGAATTATGAGAACAAGATTCTAAATCTCACTGCTTTAAATTATTCGAAAAGCCATGGCCTGGAAGGTGTAATTGGCAGGGAAGTGTAGAATTTGTCAGTGCAGCTCAATAATTATCTAGTCAGAACTCCTGAATGAACTCTTCCCAGTAATTTTTTTTCAGCCCTAGACAGCTCTGCAGCTATTTTATTTCAGCTTAACCATTGTGAAGTAGTCATGATTTTGTGTAGCATTTTTAGTTTCCCAGATGAATAATGCATTTTATTTTGCCCACTAAAGTTACTGGGGCTCAGGTATTTCTACCTTTTTAATATTATTTTTATTATTTTGAAGAAAAAAAAATTGTGATGAAGTGCTAAATCTGTTTTGTACAGTACAACATATGGCTGCCTGAAGTAACCCTCTCCCTCATTTTTTTATTCATATGATACATGAAAAATGGCATAAATGTATTTCATTGTGTCACCTAGAATCTGTGTAGCCAACAATAATGAATATGCTTTACTCTTCAGCTTGGTAGTGTTTTATTTTTTCCTGACAAGATTATTTGACAAGCAGGCCCTGCACTGGCAATGTTGTTTATTTTCATAGGCATGTAAATTATCTTGACAGTCTCATAAACATAAATTGGCAAGCATACTGTCCCCACAGCAATGCTTGTTAAAATACACTAATGGAATATAATAAATAAATTATTCTAGTGTATTTATAATATGCTAGCATACCATTGCCTCTTGTGAAAGTTATACAGCACAGGATTATATGCTCCATAATTCTTATAGCGCGCAATAACTTGTTGGTCAGATATTTAATGCAATTAACTCTGAAGAAGAATGTGTAGATCCATACTCAGGGGTGTATTCAACTTATTTATAAGTTGAATAAATAAGAATCTACCCAGACTGAAAACGTTAGATAGTTTTCATCACTTTGCACACATCAGTTTCATGGAATCATACAATGGTTTGGGTTGGGACACCAAATTTCACTTGGAATACCTGTGCAGGAGGTAGGTGGAGGAAAATGTACATGTATCCAATTAACAAACTGAATGCTTGGTAGCTGGTAGTTGGACTGGATACCAAAGTACTCAGAGGTGTTTGGAGTCAGGTTTAGCTTTGGAAGTCCACAAAGTGAATGGTAATTATTCATGGATGGTCCTGGTGAATGTCACACTCTAATTGATTCAGCTGTTTTTGCTGGTTGTCCAAAGTTCCCCATAGAAGCCATCAGAAATTTGAAGTGGTCCTTGATACCAAAGAAAGAAGCTTGAGAGAGATCTCGGATGTCTTTGGAGCCAAAGCAAACTAAGACACAAACATCAGTGGCAAATATCACCTCAGACTGTAAGTCCATGACCACATCATAGGTGTCAGCTCAGGGTGGCCTATAATCTTCAGAGATTCATTGTTATAAATTCCAGGACTCTCTAGGGTACCTTTAGTGCCACTGGATGAAAAAAGTGTGTTTGAGGAAGAAATCATTTCACCTAATTTATAAGGTGATGAATCATGGTCTCAAGGAGACTATATCTCTGTTTAGGAAGCCTAGATCAGTTGCTTAGATGTCAATAATAATTTTTAAGTGAGCTGAAGTCAGGGAGAATTAGTTCTACCTAGAGAGTTTGAAAATTGAAGAGATATTCCCCTCAATGTTTTCCCTCATTATATAATCACCATTTTATGAATCAAGTGTAAATAACAAGCAGCATCTAATCTTCTCCCTGGAGTAATTAAAATAATGATAAGGGAAACAACTCCAGAGCACTTGGCTACCTCCTACCTCCTTGACATGTGTCAAGTTGGTGTTACTGCCAGTATCTCGTAGAGACTGAACTGCCTGCTTTGTCAGGCTGGATAAGGACTTGTCTTTGTATTTTTCTCTGAAATCCCAAATTGTTCAGTACTGATATGAGCAGAAGTTCAAAAAGGTCATTAAATGCCTTCAAATTCTCGAGCTGCTTTAGCACCAGTCTGAGTGCTGAGTGCTGTCTGGAGCTGTCTAATTAATATCAGCTCCCAAAGATTCCTGAGAGCCACTCCAGTGGTCAGCAACAAGCCAGCCCAAAGACACATCCCAGAAATGACCTTCAGTGTTGACTTACTCATTTTCAAGACAGGACAGGGGGCTGCCTCGCAAAATTTAAACTATAAAAAAATTGTTTCTAAATGCACAATACAGAATGGAAGAACTTTACTTAGTGATGCAGTTTTGTATTGGGCTAGTTTCAATGAAAAGTTTTCCTAAATAGAAATGACTGCACAATATGGCTCATAATTTCATTATTTTCTTACCCCTTCCCTTACTGAAATAAATATTTATTGAGCTCAACAGGGAGAATAAAAAATCCCTGGCATTCTCTGTGTACCACTTCTTGTATGAGCTTTCCTATGTCTCATTTCTCCATGACAACCTCATTTGACAGGCAGTCCCTGCTTTGGCAATGTTGTATCATATTTTCTTAGGCATGTAAATTCTGTTGACAGTCTCATAAACATAAATTGGCAGGCATAGTGTCCCAAAGCAATGCTTATTAAAATACACTAATGGAATAGGATAAATACATTATTTTTAAATGCAAGCAGAAAATACACACAGGTTCATATGATATTTCTGCTACTGATTGATGGGAGTTACAATCAGGGATAATTACAAAATTTCTAAGTTTGTGGTTCAGCTCCTGTAGTAAGCACTGCAGGTCTACCAGTACACCCAGTTGCTGCCACAGCCTTCCCTTCCCAGTCCCAGCACTAATGCTCAGATACTGCCAGCCTTGTGCATGATGTTTCTAATCTGTGGCTGATACTGTTCTCCCTCAGCACCTCTCTAATGCTTTTCCTGGCACTAAAGCCACAGATCCTGGTACCTCTGAGCCACACAGCAGCTGAGTGTCACCTCCCTCAACGCCGCCTCATCCACTTCTGTGTCGCTGCAATGGAAACAAGGTTGTTAGCACACCCTGGGGGTAACTGCAGTCTGGGAGCAGGAGGGGAAAAAGGAAGGAAATTTCCAATTTTCCTGAGATGTAATTCCCCTTTGGTAGTATTTTTGTGATGGCAGAACCAGACGACAGAAATTGTTCCTATGACAGTAATCTTCAGGCCAAAATAAAGAAATTTTTGATGAAACAGTGCAATTCCACAAGATTTTTTTTTTATTTGAAAGGTGCTCCTAAAGCTTTTGTTTAGTGTATATATATTTATTTCTTTAGTATAATAATAAAATGAGTATAATAACTTTTAATAGTGAATATTTTTATTCAGCTTCAAGTAAAGGTTGCCCAAAGATGTGGACTTCCCATCCCTGGAAGTGTTCAAGATAAGGTTGGATGAGGCCCTGAGTAACCTTGGAAACTCTCTTTGCCAATTAGAATTATGGAAAAGCAGTTTAAAAGTTGGGTCTATTAAAATTTTTCCAAAATTGAATGCCATTATTCTAAAATTAGGAAAATGAAGACCAGAACAGTCTTGTGACCTTTTATTTGCCATATATAAGCCAATATTAGAAAGTCAACAAAATTTTTATTTTTATGCTACTGCAAAAATTTTACAGTATTTTTATTCACTTTCACTACTCGTGTTTTAAATATACATTGATTAATTTCAGTTGTAATAAGGGTTTCAAAGTCTTTCCAAAGAAAGATTTTAGTGCAAACAAACCTTTTTTTTTTTTGAGAAAGAGAAGCAGAAAGAGTGCTGTTAAGCATAATTGAGAGTTAATAAGCTTTCACATTTATATGTGCGCATTTTATTTGGGGGTAGATGAAGTCATTTGTATAAGACAAGCTTGGAGCATTTAGTAATTTATCTGCAAAATAATGTTATATAAATGCAACTTGCAGTACTAATCTTTTCAGTAGAAACTTAGGAATTTAGAAATAATTTAGAATTGGACTTAAGGTCTTAAGAACCAAATTTTCAAAGCTGAGGACAGGCACCTGCACAGATTCTCAGAAGTGTGTAAAGAGGTTAGTTAGCTAAAACCAGAACAAACAGAGCACTTATGAGCTTAAAATACTGCTTTGGTAAAATTGAAGTGTGACTTACAGAACATTAATGGAAATATCCCCTAACCCAGTACATTTGAGGTGTACCATCCCTCTGTATCTCCAGGTATGTGGTTAGGTTGAAGACACCTGTCTAACAAGACAGCCAAACCAAGCCCACACTACAGGCAGTACTGAGAAAATGTTACTTTTGGCATGCAATTCATCAGATTGCCTATCCAAACCTAGTTTTAGATTAAGATTAATTTCACCCTTTAAGTGTCTTTTTCTTTTTGGTGATCATAAAGAGTCTAAATAACTATCCCATAGTAGGCTCCCACATCTGATCAGATGAATTCTACCTTTGGCCATTGGATACCATGGAAGGAAAGACAAGCCTGAGGCACAGAGGCACAAAGAGTAACCCTGCAGAGTGTCAAAGCCCCTGTGCCATGAGGCAGAGGAGTCTCATCTCTGTTCCCAGTGCAGCTGGGGAGTCATTTGCTCTGTAATGGACAGTGCATGTTGGGGCAGGGATACAGAAAAGAGAGAGTCCTGTGGGAAAGAAAAATACCTCAGTTTATCATCTGCAACCAAGCAGAGCTCCCAAAAGGAGAACATTTTTGTTGGTTTTTTTTGGCAGTTGCTATTTAAACACTTTAAAACCAAGTGCATAGCTCCCGTGACAGAGACCAGACCACTGAGTTTTCTCTTGTCTGTTCTTCCCAGTGATATGTTGAATTGTCTCATTCTAAATGGTACAATGTTCACTTTCCAGCTGTCCAAGCTGATGCTTTAATCCCTGGCTGGGACTTTGGGTATTTTTGCTTTTGGGTTAAAAACATTCTGTAACTCCAGAACTGCATATAATTATT
Organism: Phylloscopus collybita; assembly: GCA_027886175.1. Taxonomy (NCBI): domain Eukaryota; kingdom Metazoa; phylum Chordata; class Aves; order Passeriformes; family Phylloscopidae; genus Phylloscopus; species Phylloscopus collybita. The sequence goes on from JAJNNQ010000026.1 coordinate 49,201,676, forward strand.
TATATATGTGTACACAGAAAAATCTAAATGTAAAATTAGCATTAATTAAAATTTTCCCACATACTTGACTCATAATTATTCTCCAGCTATAAGTAATAAATATAATTAGGACAAGTGAAAATTATGGGACAGGAATAGTACAATGAGTTGGAGAGAAATAGCAGAACATAGGTTAAGAAGAGAGGAAAAGTATTATGGAATTATTATTACTTCAGAAAGAAATTAAGCGTGATGGCTCATGACATTTCTCCCACTGGTATTTTTCAGGCTTTTTTTATGTGGCATTTTAAAATATTTCTGATGGTAGTTTAAAAAATATATATATTTGAAGTACGTCTAAATAAAAAGCACAGAAATAGGTAAATGTGTGCGAAGTGCAACTGCTGATATCATGTACAGGAGCAAGAATTATTTAATTTGCAGAAATTGTTAAGAAAGATCCCACTGAGTTCACTAGAGTTACCACCGCTGGGTTTAATCTGTATCAATAAGATGGAGGGATCATGCAATTAGTACTTTCACTTTGTAAAAGCAGCAGAAGAGAAGGATGAAAGAAGGCATGAAGATGATAAAGCAGGAATATGGAGGCTAAAGATATAAAGGAATGTAAAGTCAACATTTTCGTGTGTCTATATCAATTGCTGAAGTTAGAGCATTTTGCTGACTATTGCTTTGAAATAACAATTTTGTGAAATGCTCATAGCAGGGCAGAACTCACTTACTTTAACGTGTCTTAAAATCTGAGAGAAGGAGAAGCAATATCTTTTATTAAACTAGCTGATACAGTTATAAAAAGACACCAGTTTCCAGGACACAAGAAAAAGGTTTGTATGCCTGAAGCATGTCTGGGTTTGAAACCATGAAGTTGAGTTAATAAAAGATCCTTCCTCTCCCTAAACCTTACCTCTCTATATCCTTGAATATCATCCCTAATGATCCTATTACTTGAAAATATGAAAAATTTCAACTGGCTCAAGAAATATCCCTCCTATCAGATTTCTGACTTTTGTCATGATCATTGTCCAAGCAGAACAGAATGAGGGACAGTTATGAGCCTGTATGTACCTCACAGTGGCTCTGCATTTTGCTAACACTGGTACAAAATATTCTTAGTTTTGGATCAAGGAGATGACTTTTAAAGGTAGAAATACAAGTTCCATTCATCAATTTACAATGTTCATAGCAGAAACTCTGCCTATTCTTGTGTAAATATTAACCCTTTTAGAGATCAATGTAAGCAGCTGATGGATTTCTTTTGCTTATTTTTTGGACAAACAGTAGATTAGGTGAAAAACCCTCCTGGCACACCTCCTGCAAAAAAAATTTAAGCATCTTCCATAAAATAAACGTGGTGGGGTATTTTGCACCTGTTGTGAACCATTCAGATAAGAAATTGAAAAATACACATTTTCTGGATTATGGTGATACACCTACTGTTGATAATTTGTTGGGAGCCTGATTGATGCGCCTTGCTCAGATATATAAAGTTAATGTGCTTGTCAGAACTGGATTCAGAAGAAATTTTTCCATTAGATTTCACTTCTTTTGGCCAACTGCTAAGGTTCTATTTTCTTCCAAGTATGTCAGTATTTGGTCCTCCCAAGACCATCCAGGAATAAACACCAAGACTGTTGTTTCTGAAAGAAGAGAGACACTGACAATTTTCTCTGTATATCTGTTGCTTTCTGGCTTTTGCCATTTTCCAATTAGGACATGTATTTTAGGAGATGCTAAGGAATATTTTGAAATCTGTTTTTAGGAGATGAGTAAGATAGATATCTCTAAATAATGTTAGCATCTAATAGCAATTGCAAAGTCTGGAGGGACATAGGAACACACAAGACTAATATTTCTGTGTTTCTTTGCTAATATTAGAGTAATTGTAAATATTAATATTGTCCCCAATTTCAGATTCAAATCAATTGCTGAATTTCCTGTGAAGAGGGTCAGTTACAACAAAGCAGCAGTTTGAGTAGATGAATAGTTCACCAAAATATTCACTAAGCCCTACAAGGAGAGTCCAATACTTAATAAAATGTTTTTTAAAAAAGGAGGTAAAATAGGAAACCAATATGCATTTAGTTAATCCTTCTGCATTACAATTATCATGAGAAATAGTAGACTCTTTTTCACTTCTCTGCAAAGATTAAATAGCTGAATGTCAGTATTGAGAAAACATAAACCTTGATTTCATTATTCAATAAAATACAGTACACTGACTGAAGAAATATGAACCAGTACAAATAATTAAAATTACAGAAACTGCACTTGTAATAATAATTAGGAAAAAAAGAAAAGCTTATAGTTTAGGTAATCTCCTGTTTAATATTTCTCTCAAAATATGCTAAGTCACTGTGTAACTTGCACCATTTAGATCTGAAGTTGCAAGAACTTCCCCACTTACTCCACACATGAAGTGAAGAGGTAAAATGTAACTAAAAATATTTTTCTTTTGGGTGCCAGCTCATAGGAATCAAGGGATTTGTCAGAACACTCAATCAAACAAATCAAATGCACAGGAGCAGAGCTTAGCTTAATCCCCTGATCAGAGACAGTTGGCTCATCAGTGCCGTGGGCTGAGCAGACACAGGCTGCCCTCACCCACTCGAGTTGGGATTGTTCCTGCACTCTCCTGCCACTGCTTGACCAGGGCAGATACTTTGTAGGTCATGTAAGCAACTCCAATAAAATTGGGAGGTTGGTGTTAAAATTCTGCAGTGGCTGCTAATATAAACCCTACGATTTATGATCATATTTTTGTGGTGGGTCGACTCTGACTGCATGCCAGGTTCCCTCCAAAGCCTCTTTGTCACTGCCAGCCTCAGCTGGACAGGGGAGAGAAAATATAGTGAAAGATATGTGGGTTGAGATAGGAGCATGAGAAATCACTCACCAGTCACCATCATGGGCAAACAACTAGACTTGGGGGAGGTAGTTTAATTAAATCAGATCAGGATAAGGAGAAATAAAAAATAATATAATAAAATATATAAAAATAACAAACAAATAAATAAATATAATAAAATAAATAAAAGAGGATGGGCAATAGGGGCTGTATTCAGTTCAGTACACATTGCCTCTACTCCTCTTTCCTACTCACACTCTTTCCCTTCTCCAGTGTGGGTCTCTTGCATGGGATGTAGTCCTTCAGGAACAGTCTGCTCCAGCTTGGGGCCCCCACAGAGCCACGGATCCTGCCAGGAGCCTCTTCCAGCACAGGCTTCTCACAGGATCACAGATTCATCCAGGCATGCATTTGCCCCAGTCTGGCATCCTCCATGGGCTGCAGATGGATCTCTTCTCCCCCATGGACATCCAGGGGCTGCAGGGGCACTGCTGCTGCACCACGGTTTTCACCAAGGCTTGTGGGGGAATCTCTGCTCTGGGGCCTGGAGCACCTCCTTTACTGACCTGGGAGTCTGCAGAGCTGTTGCTCTCACATATTCTCACTCCTTTCTTTTGCTGCTGGTGTTGCACAGGGTGGGTTTATTTTCACTCCCCCCCCGCCCCCATCCTTTTTAAATATATTATCCCTGAGATGCTACCACCATCACTGATGGGCTCAACCCTGACCAGTGGCAGGCCCATCTTGGAGGTCTGGCTTTGACTCCAACAGATGTGGGGGAAGCTTCTGGCAGCTTCTCAGAGAAGCCACCCCTGCAGTTCACTGCAGCCAAAACTTTGCCACACAAACCCAATATAATTTTATAAGTAGGTGCCTTTGGTGTATTCTGCAGTTAAATCTAGACTGGGCTGCTCAAGGATGATGCCCAATGTGCAGCTGCAGTGTGTTGAAAAGAGACTCAAATTTGACAACACCCTGATTAAGGAGGCTCCACCCCCCTGTCCCGCCTTACTCTGTGCCTCTCCTATTTGCACAGACCATCTCTAAAATATCTTTGCACTGATCTGTGTCCTGGCTCAGAGCAGGGGCTCTATTACACATGCCTGCATCTATGGTGGTCTGAGAACTAATGTCATTCAGAATAAAAATTTCACTCTGGCTCTGAGCAAGGTCCCTGTGGTGTCCCTGCACTGTGCTCCCAGGGCTGGGAGTGCTGTATGACACAGTGCTGAATCTGTGGGGTTTTTAGTAAGTCCAGATGTGTGGTGAGATCGAACTCAGGAACAACACTGATGGATCTGGTAGGAGATGGAGTATGGATGGAGGAGTGGAAAAAAAATGACATTGCTCTTGAGCTTGATAGGGCCAATGCAGAGGCTCTGTGACTCCTAATTTTCTCAGTTTCCCAGTGGGATCACCTGAAAGATTCTGTGACAGCCATTTCTGGAAGCTAAGTATTGCTGAAATTCTCTTTCTAGTTGGTTCTGCATGACTTTTCTCCTTACTGTTACCCAAGTCCTCCAAGCTAGCACTGGCACTGAACAGAAAGAATATGATTCTCTGAAATGTTATGAAATATATTACAGTTTTAAAAGAAAGCCAGGAGAAGAGTGATGCCCTGAAAATGATACAGAACTGGGGAAGAAGTTTTGATACAACCATATATCCAAATCTTGTGCCTGGAAAAGTGAGAGCTAGATAATCGCTTATCCCACATATTAAATAGCAGGGAAACAGTATGACTGTGCCCCAAAGGGAAAATTCTGCTCCGTTTTCCTTAAAAGTGCAGCACTTAAGCACTGGGAACCATTTCCATGTGTAGTCAAACTGCTTGATAAAAAATCAGTGCCACAGACTAAGCATAGAAAAGAGAAGGCAAAGCAGATTTCCTATCAGAAGGAGCAGTCCAGTCAGAAATACATTCTGAGACATTTCAAGCTTCATAACATATTGCTGTCTCAGACATTACAGTAAACAGTCCATTAACAGTTTTGCAAAATGAATGCTGACCTCCACGTATTTATTTACTTGTATTTTTCAATATTTCAAATAGAAGCTCTGGGTTTGGACCTCTCTCAGCTCTGAGGCAGCACAAAGTTCTGAAGCTTAAAAGAATTTGTTTTGTTGAGGACACTTTTTTTTTTTTTTCTGAAATATCATCTTATTTTATACACTATAATATTGACTCATTTTTATATCCTCTTAAGATAAATCCCAACGAGCTGTGTTCCTAACTCCTTCTTATTTAATGCTCCAGTTTACTTTTTCCTTTCTGCTCCAGTCAAGCAGTGTCATATTTAATGGATATATAGAATTAGAATTCTTTTAATCATAATTTTTTTAAGGTGAAAAAAAGATAAAAAATCAGGCCTCGCTCTCTGTATGCTTATCTATGTATCTATTTATCTATCAATTAATCAATCAAAAAATAAATTAACATATGGTCATCATCTCTACTTGACCATAGTGAGGTCATATTTGGAGTATCGTGTTCAATTCAGTTCTCCACAGTACAAGAAAGGCAAGGAGCTACTGGAGAGGGTCCAGGGGAGGCCACAAAGATGACAGGGGTCAGGAGCATCTCCCATATGTGAAGACACTGTGGGGGCTGGGCCTGTTCAGTCAAGAGAAAACAGAGAGGGGATCTCATTAATGCATATGCCAAAGGCAGGTGCCAAGAGGATGGTGACAAATTCTTTTCAGTGGTAGGAGTGCCCAGTGACAGGACAAGGAGCACTGACAATGAATTAAGCCACAAGTTCCACCACAAATGAGGAAGAACTTTTTGTTGAGGGTGGCAGAGCATTGGAACAGGTTTCCCGGGGAGGTCATGGAGTCTATATCTCTGCAGACATTCCAAACCCACCTTGAGGGTTTTTGTGTCACCTTTTGTAGGTGACGTTGCCTTGGCAGGGTCTTGGGCAGGATGATCTCTAAAAGCCCCTTTCAATCCTAAAAATTCTGTGAGTCTGTTATTTTTCCAAACTGACTGAGTGGTAGCTTAAATTAGATACAAAGCAGATTGATTTATCATTAGACTGCTTCAGGTTGAAGTCCAAATTCTGAAAACTGTACCTGTTCTATGAAAAACTTTCTGAAGTGATTAACTATAAATGTTATTTCAGGCTTTCCTCCACTGAGATGTTTGCAAATGAGGTCACAGTCATAAATGATAGTCTAAATTAAACAGACATTTGTGTAAGAAAAAAAAAAATCTTGGAAAAATCAAATTTAAAATTAAAATAACAACATTTATGGTATCTTTGCAAGGACACTTACTTGTCAGTCTATGTCTCATGAATCACAAAAAAATAAGAAAAAAAAAAAAAGTGTGAAGACATTGGCAGAGTTAAGTGTTCTTCACTTCTTCCCCAAAACTTAAAGTTTTGTTTAAAGAGAAAGAACAAAACAAACAAACAAACAAAAACAAAACAAAACAAACCCCAGAAACTATCCAAAGAACTACATATTCCATAAATTAAGAATCCATTTGGGAGATCCAAACCTCTTATTTTACTGTACACTAAAAACTAAGATTTCTTTAAATATAGCCTTAGATGAAGTCTGTCCCAAGGCAGGGTGATAAATGCATGGTTTGCAAAGAAAGTGGAATCATCACGGAGTATAAAAGTCTCTAATGTTGTCAGTATAATGGAAGGAAAAACCCCAAGCCAGCTGAGAGTGCAGTTTTAGACACATGCTTTTCACAAACTGACTGATGCGGCTCTTTCAAAGAAATCAATCTGAGGCTTTGCAAATCACTCCGGGACAGATTCTACTTTTCAGTCTTTGTCCTATTTGCACTGCAGACAGACAAAAAAAAAAAAAAAAAAAAAAAAAAAAAAAAAAAAAAAAAAAAAAAAAAGATATAATTCACTGTGATAATTATGCCCTACGACTACAGTGTGAGTCAGCATGCGGAGGCTGGCAGAATGCATCTTCCTAAAACTGAGCAATCCAAACTCCAGGGGCTCATAATAGACAAACTTTAACTAAAAATGTTTTGGGTGGTTGGTTATTCTTTTTTTTTAATTTTATTTTTTTCTCCTGAAATTAAAAAGTACTGATTCTCTCAAATTCCTGCAGTATCTGTTGCTGTCATTCACAACATCAAACCATAACCTTAATGGTTATTTATATCATGTGCTGTGTGTTTCGTGTTTGTAATTCCATTTGGCTCAAGGCAAAGTGATGTAAAGTATTCATGGACATACAGGAGCGTAAAAGAAAGAAAGTTTGATCAATAGGACAACTTTGTTGCTGGTAAACATTGTCAGAAAATGATCAGTGTCAGTGCTCTAAGCCAGAGAAAACTAATAACATGAGTGGCAAGCTTCCTGCAAGCGTTTGGAGTATTTATGTGGCATTCCAAAGGAAGATCTGTGAACAAGACTAGAACAAAAAAAAAAATTTATTGATATCCACCTGATTTATGTTTACAGCATGTGTTGATAATAACCCTATTTGTCAAGAGAGTCCATCATGAATACTAATTTACTGTTACTGAGTCAAAACCAAATAAGTGAGGTTGATGTGATGCTGTACTCTTATGCATTTTCATGTAATCACATTTAGAGTGACCTGGGTCTCCAGTAAAGAATTCAAAGGACTTTCACCAGGCACAGAATGTTTTCTAATGAGTTTATAAATGCATTCTGATATGAATGGAGCTCAGAGACCAGGAAGAGACCCTTACTGTCTGTTTAATGAAACATGAATAAAAATTATTTTTAATATCTTATGCATGTTTTTATTCCACCATCTTACTTATCAAAGCAGAACATTTCAAAGTCCCAGAAGATCAAATCTACAAAAAGTTGTTACATTTTGAACTTTCTTTCATCTTAATTTGAAACAGAAGACACCAAGACATTTCCTGTGATTGTTACAAGGAAATAAATACTAACTTGGTAAATATTAGAATGGTCTGATCAGAAGAGTTTTCCAAAAGACAAAAGAATTTAAAGTTTACCGCTCAGTCTATGACCATAACATAATAGTGAAGTGAAATGCTTCAGCATAAATGAAATAGATCTCTAAATGTTCATGCATAATTTTCTTAAAATTGAAACACTCCTCTTACAAAGCATTATGTTCTGACTAATCAGTACATTTCCATGAAAAAAAATCTACTGCTTCTGTTCCAAGAATGGATGAATATTGTTTAACTAGTTGAGAGTAACCTGAATAAAAAGAGATAAGGTGACATTCCTAAAAAAGTAAGATCCAAAATTTCATCTAGAATAAATCTGTTCAGTGGAGTGTGAACAATGTATTCTAGTTCAGATTAGGAAACCTAGTTCACAGAACCATTGAGTTGTTAAGATTGGAAAAGACCTTTAAGATCATCAAGTCCAACTGTCAACACAGCACCACCACATTCACTATTAAACCATATCCTCAAGTGCAAAACTTCTTTGCTCTGGCTAGAGAATACACTCACTTTAATGATAAAACAAACAAATGAAAAAAAAACCCCAAACCAACAACAAACAAAGAAACAAACAAAAAACCAAAAAAAACCCCAAACAAACAAAAACCAACCAACCAATCAAAAAAAAATCACCAAAAAAACCCCAAAGAAAGCACACACAGCTGAAATGAAACAAACCCACATTAAAAAGCAGGGATTCACAGAAAATGAAGAGTGTCAATAAAAACTGGAGTGTAAGTTTCCTCCTTGATTTTACCACTAATGGAAGCCCTTCAGAATGGCCCAGATCCTGGGTTTGTTCTGCCCATCTGAAATGGTAAAAACTGTGCCCAAGCCTGGTGAAATCTGACTGGTAAGGGGTGCCCAAAGAACCTCAAAATGGCATACATTAGCAAAGCATTCCTGCTTTTAGGTACATTGTGGAAGGGTTATTAACTTCTGCTTTTTCCTCCTCCTAGCAATTGCAAAAGTAATATGGAAAGAGCTGGTATCTCTCACTAGGACTGGACATGAGACCATTTTTCTTAGGTTGCTTCACACAAAGTTGTACAAATAGAGTTGATCAGAAACTTCACTGTCAGAAAAAATGTGTGTTATAATGCCCACTTACCCATGAATCACTGCCAGAACAGCAGCATTAACCAGCCAGACACAGGGACTCACATTTGGCACAAAACACCCAGTATATATATTAAAATATGTATAGGGTTATTTCTTACTTTTCAGAATGAGTTTTTGTGAGTTTTCAAAGTTCCAAAAACAAATAAGCAAAGCCAGAATAACCAATAATTCACTCTAAGGAGCAATGCAGGGGCACAGATGTAGAAAAGACTGAAATTTATATAGATGATATAACAACTTAAAAGAAAACATTTTGTTCCTGCTTTATATATTTATTTTTACTAATTTCTATATGTCCTCCTTCCCTGAAAGCTCTAAGCTGAATTTAAAATAATTCCCCTGAAACTGCACAATCAGAATTTAAGGTTTTGTTAAGTATTTGCTGTTCCCTCCAGAGTTCCCACCGCCTTCACCTAGAGCTTGTAGCACTCAAAGGTTTTAGAAAAACAGCTTCCTCATCTAAACTGGCCAAGAAATAGTGCAAAGTGATAAATCTCCCTCTGGCTGAGTCAAAATCCATGCTGGAGTGCTAGATCTGATGAAAAACAAGGGAATAAACTCCATTCTTAACCATGAGAATACAAAGCTCAAGCCTTCAGGTAAATTGATCAGCTGATAGCTGATAATTAGCACAGTGCCTGTCCAAGACTTGGGTGCCTAATGCATCTGTTGCTAAATTTCAGAATCATTCAAGGTTTGTTTGCTGGCATAAGTGCAACTAAAAGCAACAGTTGTGTATGGAAGATTTATAGCTGGATTTCAAAGGCAAAGGCCAAACTGTCTTTTCGGGTGGTTGCTCTGGGTTTCTAATGTGAATTGTATCACTGCTAGCAAAGAGCACTTCTCCAAGGAAAATAACCCACTTTAATCCAAGGGAAAACCTAAAACTACCGATAGTGACATCTGGTGGCACCTAAAAATGTCACATTTGTAAGTAAAGCATTTCATGGTGCAAAAGGAAGATTGGCAGCCTTATGATCTATCACTTTTCCAACTGGGGTCAACAAAAGTTTTACTCAGTGGTGTGAAACCGAGGTATCAGTGAAACACCCCCTCCTCACATAAGCCAGAGATGCCTCAACCCACATGATCTTCATCTGTATGTTGAGGAAATGAATGAACTGAACACCCAGCTACTTCTCAGGGACTCTCTGCATTCCCTATGGTCACTGCACAAAATACATCATGTAAATGTGACTTATATGTATGGTTATTTAAATGAAAGATGCTACCATCTATGAAGAAATAAATGTGGATACAAATGAACTTTGGCACTATGATATATGATATCTCTCCAGGCTGGAGAAATGTATCAGGTGTCTTCAATTAAAATAATAATAATAATCCTCTCAACCCTGTTCAATTCAAGCCAACCATTTAATTCAGTTTTCTCTCAGCTGATCCTAATAACTCTGCTGTAGTTCCTAGAATTCCCTCTGACTAACTTCTGCTCTGCCCACTGTTGCTCAAATATTTGCCTGGTCTTACATCCTTTGCTCCCTTCTTTTCTTCAGCTATTTCAAACATCAGCTTGCCTATTTTTTCCTTCAGGCCCTGATACAGAGTCTCTGATTAGTATTACCTCAGAAAAACAAATTTTGATATAGGAAGGAGGAAGAATATCACATCAGCTTCTAGCACCTTGTATTCCCAAAGAAACCATGATAAGATCGCTGCTAGTGTTCAGGTTGAAAAGCCAGAACAACTCACATACTGGGAGTTGTCTGAATGTCCATTTTGTTTCCTTTTCTGTTAACCAAGATGATAACCAAGGATCCAGCAGTCTTGACATGGAACTGAAGAAATATTTTTCAGCCTTAGACACTCAGCTTTGCATTCCCAAAAAGAAGCATCATCTTGCTCCATTACGGTTCAAGTCATATTTCTTGTAAGTAAGAGAAACTTCTAACATTCAAACAAGTGTGAATGACAGCAGTAGCTTCTTCAAGCTAAAACACAGCTCAGCATTTGAGATTAAACATTGGCACCTCCAGGTGAGATTTTTTCACAGCAGTATTATTTCTATTACATCAGTTGTAGAGACCAATAAGAATTTGGGGACCCTACTGAGGTAAGAGCTAAACCTCAGAATATGCAGATCTTCTGAGGCTCAGGCAACTGGCATGTTATCCTCCAGTTTCCCCTGAGGTACAAGCTGGAACTATCTCTGCTGAGGACTTTTCATTAAGCATCATGTGAAGCTAAGCCTGAAACATATGTGCATTCATTCACATAACCATGTCTCCATATAAATCTCTCCAAAATTTAGGTATGAAAAATTCCCCTGTTGATTGTCCACTGCTCCCTTAGGAAAAAAAAAGGTGTTTACTTAACACAAAAATAGAAAAATTGATAAAATGTGAGTTGAAACATTGAGTATTAGTACTAACTTGCAAATAAAACAGATATGTTTATGATAGCTAATCTTTCCTATCTGGCTTCTAGATCTATTGAAGTACAGCATTTTGGATATTTTTCAGCTTGCTTTACTTTCTTGAACTTAGATAACTTTCTCACCTCAGATCTTCTTTCAGAGATGGTTTCTCAGTGTTGGAGGGATAACCATGATATGCAGTGAGTATCTCCCAGAGCTGGCAGAGCTGGAGGAGAATTGCAGCTTCTCAGCTTGTTTATAAACACTTCAGAACCCCTCAGTGAGTGAACAGTGAGCAGCCTTCACAGTGAACAGCAGACCAGGTTTTGAGTTAATAGCTGGCTGATTCTCAGATTTAGGTGAGAGCAGCAGCATGTGAGTTTGTGTCCAAATAACACCAACCCTGGGACAGGAAACAAATAGTTTAGTCTCACTGCAAGGCAGCCGGAGTCCTCCAGGCAATCCTTAATGCCCATATTTGTACTTCCTGACTCATCTGTGCTTGGATTGACTCAGCTCATGGAGGATATGTGCATTCAGTCTGCCTGGCAAAGCACCCCGAGTGAGAATTTCCTTTGGAGGTTCAGAAACATGAACTGTCACAGCTGAATTCTGGATGTCTCTGGGCCCTTGTGGCTGAATGGCTTTTCCTGTTCTCAGCATATGTGTGGACAGAGCACACTCCAACCTAAACTTTTTTTTTCTTTTCTACTGTTTTTTCCCTTCTTTAGAGGAGCTTAACAGGTTAATACTACAGTACCAAGCAAATGGATTACACCAAAAATAGATGGTTTCTCCCTCATGAGTCTTTCTGTGGAAGATAGACTACCATTAGAAAAAATGAGGTCATAAACCTCATGCAGACCCTTCAAACTCCCAGAAAAACAAAAAAGATCATTTTCTAGGAAAAAAAATAGACAAACAGGTTTTAATAGAGTTGCTGTGGAGAATCTGCCCTAAAGAATTGTCTGAAATGGTTTTAGGTCTTCAACTGAGCACCTATGTGCCAGAATTGTCCCAGATAATCCTGTATTTTTTGGCTTTACATATACATTTAGCAAACTGTGAGTACCTTTCTGATTCAGGGGAGACCTACAATACTCTCTCATATATTACCCAACTTATAAAACTTTGCTTTCAAAACAGATATAACGCTACTCTTGGCTTTTGATCACAGGTGAAGATTTTTGGCAAATGAAATTAATCCAGATGGTGATTAGCAAAAAAAAAAAAAAAAAAAAAAAAAAAAAAAAAAAAAAAAAAAGCCCCTTTATTTTTCCCTGCTGACATGAAAACCAAAGTTCATTGTTTTATTAAATGGATTACAATACCAATTCCTGCATTCCTGCGTTCCTGTCTGGAACAGACAACAAGTGGAGCTGTCTCAGCAAAAAGCAGCTCTTGGATAAGCTGTTCAGTGATTTTATTTTTGCCTTAAGGCATGAGAGATGGAAGAGTTTCGACTTCTTGAAATTGGAAGTAGACACCTGCCAGTGGAATATTAGAGGTTTATACAATAACCACAGCAGAGAAGAGATAGCAGAGATAAAATAAACACACAAAGTGGAATTGTGAGACCACTCAAAAAAGTTTTTCCAAAACTCTCTTTAAAATTTTTGATTTTGAGGGGGGAAAAAAGCTTTTTAAAAAGAGCCTGGAGTGAGATTCAGAAGTTTTCTATGTACTTCACAAATTAATTAGAGATTCCTTCTGTCAATTTTGGTACAGGACTTAAGATTAGATACCAAAGAGCTTAAAATACAACTTAAACAGAAATTAGGCACATATGTCAAAAGAAGAAATCCAAATCTCTCCATGTGTCTGTTAGGATGCTGATGAATTCAACAATCCTTGAATCAGGGAGAGGTGTACTGTGTATCAAGTGTATATATCACACCCAAAAGGTTTTCATCACAAAACCCTGTTAGCTACAATGAAGCTCAGCCATGGAACACACCTAGAGATGCTTTCACTTGCCTCAGGCTGCTTGGGAATCACAGAATACATACTTTTAGTTCCCACAAAGATTGTAAGAAAGAACTGTCCAAACTGAGAGAAAGCATGGATTACTGGGGACAAGAATGTTCTTTCTAACAAGAAAGACTTGATGCTAAATATCATAAATAAACTGCAAACACAGCAAAATAAACTTGAGTAATCTGGGAAGAAAAGCATGAATTAAGATTTCTCATAAAATGCAGTAGAAGCAAAAGTGTGTGTGTATCTTCTTCTTGTTCTTAATTGGATGTATCAGTTTTAAGAAATTCACAAGTTCCAAGGTAGAAATTCTCAGTGCTCACAGGACTGTTGCTTGAGTGGGACTTTGCAAAATGAGCTGAGGAAAGTTCAGGGAGTTGAGGATTGGCTAGTCAGGCAGAGATCTGAAAACTAGGGAGCACATGTATGGAATATCAGGAGCAGAGAACTAATTTTGGTAAAAAGTCCTCAAAATCAGACACATTAACACATCTTTTGTGCATCTTTAGAACTACTCAGAGCTGTTGATCTGAGAATGAAAAAACTGCAGTGGACAAAGTGCTATATCTTTGTTTTTAAGTAATTTCCTTAAATCTTGCAAACAGATTTCTGTCTATAGAAAGAAAGAAAGAAAGAAAGAAAAGAAAGAAAGAAAGAAAGAAAGAAAGAAAGAAAGAAAGAAAGAAAGAAAGAAAGACAAAAATTAAAATTAAAATTAGAAAAAGATTAAATTGAGTATTCTGTGTCTAAACACAGTAATGTTTACATGATCATAGCTTGCATGTATAGACCTCTGCTTTTCTTTGACATATGTGCTTTAAAGAAAAGATGGGCCAGTCTTGAACCCCTAGAGGGTTTTATCACATCATCTGAATGTTCATTATGATTTGAAGGGTGCTGGATGCAGTGGGAAGCAGGGGTTGGGAGGACACAGAAGGCAGCCAACAGTCCAAAACTGGGGTCGCAAACTCATGCAGTAGCTTCAAAAAGGAAGAAAGAATGTAGATAGATGTAGGTAGTCATTCTGCCATGGAAAGCTCTTGTTCTCCATGCTGAGAAAGTTGTTTCCATTTCTTATAAAGGACAAGTAAAATTCAAAATGAGATAATTCAGGTGTGAGAGAGTAGATTTCTCAATACATCTTTTACAAAAAAGAAACATGAACTCAAGAAAATTGCCAAAAGCAGATCAGCACTTGAGAAGGTAAGGATTAAGACTACTGTTAAGTAAAATCTATAATTGAGTTTTCATCTCTTCTTTTGCAAACCACCATTTCATCCAGATTTGGTAGATTAAAGATGCTTCTTTTAAATGTTGACTGGTATCAAAGTGATTTTAGGGTATTCTGACAAACTTGTTTCCTTGTCAGATTGACAAATATGACAGATTGAAGTGGAATGCCTCTTTATGTACGTGAGAGTCCCAAAGTTGGAAAACATTATCTGAACACTACTCCCTGACACTGACAGCTACAATGCAACAAACCAATTTCCTACTGTAACTTCAACATCTACTCTTTGGGTAATCATTGAAGAAAATCACACTGCTGAAAAAATAACATTATTGTCATTTAGAGACACTCCCTTCAGAGCTAGATCTGGGGCAGGACAGGAACATGCATAACACTGGACCTTCTCTAATAAGTGCTTGACACTGTAGCACATCTTTCAGATGCTAAAGTAATCTTCTTTCTAACCCTGTATTATGTTGAATCACAGGACCAATTGATCTTATATCAGGCTCCACATAGCAGAGCGTCATCACTTCAGTCCACTCACCTTCAAAATTACACCCAAAATGTAAATTTTCTTTTTCTCTATTAGATTCCAGCATTTCTATTGAGCTGGACAGTTCCAGACTGAAGTCAGTCAGGCAAACTTGAACTTTATTTACTCAGAATAAAAAATTACTACTTGGCACTCAGTGGGTAGTATTTATTTCACCAAGAAGGCAGTTTAAAACAGGTTCGTTTTGGCTACCACCATATTAAAAGGAAATTTGCAGTGGTCTGATCCTTCTAGATAACTAAGAACATCACTGATTTCAGTGTATGCACTTAAGAAACTGTGAAGATATAATGGTTGCCAGTTTCCAAAAAACTTTGTTTGAACAGCTATTTTGTGGTTTCCTTCCAGAGCCCTAAATTTCTGATTGTTTAAGAGCGTGACTTCAGTATGCAAGCTCATCAAAGTGTGATAAATGATTTTTTGGAGAGAACTACTTATGATTAGATGAAATTTCTGGGCTGATGTTTTTCACAGTGACTCAAGATCCTCACTATTACACTGGAGACCTTCAATGCTGATGTTTGCACATGAAAACTGTTTTCTAAAATATCTACAGGCAAATTTATATTCACAATTTGTTGCTTCAAACAGAATTTTTTAAAAAAAATACTTAGTAAAAAATAGTAACAGATCCTAATTTAGCAAGCTTTTGCAAATAATAATCAATCCAACCAAATAATATTATTTAACTAAGATGGAATGAGTGCTTACTGTGGAACAATATATCACTAATGATTGGAACAGGTGCACAAAGTGTCTTAATAAATCAGTAACCTGGAAAACACATCAATTATTTTGAAGGTTAATGGATTTTTTGCTTGTTCTCCAAAGCTCATGAGGATATTTTCCTGAATACTTCAAACTATTCAAAAACAAATTAAACAAAAAAACCTCAATTAAGAAAAAAGCTTAGGGTGGTTTATAAAACAGAATAAAGTACTAGTGACACAAAAATAAGCCAAATATATTTAGAAGCAAGTGGAACTGTTGTAGCATGATATATATTGAAACACAGATAAGATATGCTAAAAAGAAACTGTTGGGGTTACAACTGGAGTGACATCTCCTATCTCATTTGGAAGTCTCATTCAGGTCACAAATTTTCTCAGAAACATTATTTACTGAAACAACAATTTTTTTTGGTGAAATTTTCTAGTGGCAAGGATTTCTGAAGTCCAGAATAGGAATCCTGTCACAATATAATGTAGAGATTAATCTGATACTTGAAATACTTAGGTATAATCTAGCAGTTCCTGGAATTTTGACATTAATTTCTAATCAATAACGTGGAGGGTTATTAGCTCTGGAAAGCCAGCAGGCTGAGGGAGGTGACTGTCTCCCTCTACTCCATTCCCAGGAGACCCCACCTGGAATATTGCATGCAGCTCTGGGATGACCAACAGATGGATGTGGACCAGTTGGAACCAGTCCAGAGGAAGCCAGGCTGAGAAAATTGGGGTTGCTCAGTCTGGACAGGAGAAGTCTCCAGAGAGAACTTATATCACTTTCCACTACAGAGAGACCTTATATCACCTTCCACTACCTAAAGAGGGGGCTGCAAGAAATCTGGAGGGAGACTTTTTACAAGGACATATAATGATATGGCAAGGTGGTGTTAAGGGAAAATTCTCAGCCTGACCACTCAGGAGACTCACTGGCAGTCACACAGCACCAGGGACTTCAACTGCTGGGATCAAAGCCTCTTCACAGCAGGTGGTTCCAGTAGGCCCCTTGGCTCCCTACACACCCCACTCACACAGAGACCAGGTTTCCTTACTGGTTTGCCTCCATGTTTCCCACAGCAGAGTCTCACATGTCTTGTTCCATACAACCCTCTATTCATGGTGCATTAACACAGAAAGAAACAGCTGGAGCTGGTGCCTCCAAGGAGAACCCCCACCAAAGGAACCCTTAGGCTTTTATACCCTCGCTGGCTAGTCCTACAAAAGTCTTGCTTTTGATCTCAAGTCTGCTTCTTCATCCCCATGAGTCTTTAGCCCCTGCTGTGTTTTTCACTGTCCATTCACCTGGTCACCAGTCTTTGTGCCCTTTCTTATGCAAAGGGTTGGCAGTTCATGGCCTTTTCTGGGCTCCCACCCTAGAGCTCAGTCTGCATCTCATTCTGCATCTCCTTTGCAAACTGCATCTAGTTGCAGTTTGCAAAAGAGCTACCTGCACCAGATGTGCTCCTCAACAGGGCTTTAAACTGAAAGAGGGCAGGGTTAGATTAGATATTAGGAAAAAAGTTATTTACTGTGAGGGTGATGAGGCACTGGAACAGCCCAAGGAATCTGTGGATGCCCCATCCCTGGAAGTGTTCAAGGCCGGGTTGGATGGGGCTTTGAGAAATCTGGTCAGTGGAAGGTGTCCCTGTCCATGGTAGGGGGCTGGAACAAAATGATCTTTGAGGTCTCTCCACAAATCATTCTATGATTCTATGATTTTCAAAAGAAATAAATTAGTTAACATCAGTAATTAACATCATAAATGTGTAGCAAAGAGAGAGAGAGAAAAAAATGAATTATTTAGAATTTTAGGACTCTTTTTTTGCCTTGTCTTTAGTATGCTGTTGAGCTTCCAGAGAGACTGAAGAAATGGAAGAATTAAATAGATCACTTGGAAACTTAAACAGTGTAAATTTCACCAACAAAAAGAATTTTTTAAATGAAAATTATGTTTGTGTATAGGCAAATTTCATCATGGAAACTAATTTGCAAAGTTAATGCTTTTGCTGAAAGCCATTTATCTTCTTTACTGTCTAAAAAGGAATTACCTATGTACATTTTTAACATGCACTGTGTGGTTGCCTATTTTTACTAAATTATGTGCAACTCACATATGAGTTTGTTTTCACAGTTTATTCTATCTTTAAATATTTTATTTTTAACTAAACCCAGAAGTAAATCTCTTAGATTCAATGAATTATTTCAGGTTTTTAGATGCAGGAGCTGGGAAATCAGCATCTTAAATTCAGCTACCATTTCTTGAGGAAGGAAGGAAGGAAGGAAGGAAGGAAGGAAGGAAGGAAGGAAGGAAGGAAGGAAGGAAGGAAGGAAGGAAGGAAGGAAGGAAGGAAGGAAAAAATGGTTTGGAGTTAGAGGAATAGACAGCAAATACCTGTTGATTTCTTCCATCTTAGCACCTTCTGGATTCTTACTTCCTAGAAGGATGTTTATTTTTCCTTGCTTTGGATATATCAGAAATTATTTTCACTTTTCCCTAGTTCATGAATTATTTTGTCTAGGGAATTTAGTTCACCCAGTGATGCAAAACGTCTATTTCAATTAACGCCAGTGTTCCTACAGAGAAAACCCTGAGATAAGTCAAAGGTTGGGCTTGATGATCCTTGAAGCCTTTTCAGACCTAAATGATTCTGATTCTATGTCTGATGCAGCTCTGCATTCACCTAGATGAAACTGGTAAAGAAGGAAACTTCAGTTTCAGGGAATAAGCTCAGCAAGGGCCCAGAACTCTCTTGGAGAAAAGGTAAGTCCCTGAGTAAAGAGTTCCAAAGCTTGACAACCTTTTCTACAAAGAATTTTTTCTTAATATCCAATTTAAACCTCCTCTAGTATAACTTGAGGACATTTCGTCTGTCGCTTGTTACCTGGGAAAAGGGACCGTCCTCCACTTTGCTGCAACCGTATTTCAGGTAGTAAGGTAGGAAAAAACAAACAAACAAACTAACTAACTAACTAACTAACTCACTAACTAACAAAAAAACAGTAGGTAGGAGGTGATAAGGTCCACCTTGAGCCTCCTTTTCTCCAGGCTGAACAACTCCAGGCACCTTGGACCTGTGACCCACAAAAGCAGGACTGTGCCTCCATCTCCAGCCCCCATGCAAGAGAACATGAAAAGAAACAAGTGCTCATAAAAGGTGATTCTATTAAGGGGAATGTATACAGCTCTGTCTGGGAGTGGATGAAGAATGAGTTGACAGTTTATGGATCAGAATTAAGGGGCAGCCCCAACCATTCTGTAATTCTGCCCAATTTTCTGCAGTTCACAATCAGAGCCTTTGAAATGCACCATTGAACTCCTCAGGGCATCCTACAGATGGCAGCAGCCATTACACCATATGTTCCCTGGGGCAATCCTGTATTAGTAGGAGAAATTAAAAATAGTTTGTCATTTTGAAAGACATATTTAGTACAAAGTATTTTTCAAGCTAAAGAGCAGGGATGGTGTGCATCTGGAGGCAGAAGATTAGACAGCTTTACAGCAGGAGTGGCAGAGATATATGGTGTTTCCTTATAATACAGCCTAATTTAGCGAAAAGAAATTGACCTGTTAGACAAAGCCTGGATATTTGACTATGATTCATACAGGGACAACTGTGGATCAAAGAGATAGACAGAGGACTAGAACAAAAATCCCTTGGTTTCTTCTCATCTCACCTGAAGTCAATTCAACTCTTTCCAGTCTCGTAAACTAAACCAAAGCTAAAAGCTAACTAGACTCTTGTGTAACAGAGAAAACTGATTAAGAAATGTCATATGAGTTGAGATATTTCAAATAACAACTAAGGTAAGATTTAGCTTTCTTACAGCAACCCTGCAGCCCATGGTCCAGTTCCAGAGTTGAAGCACCATGCGCAGAGAAATAACCATCAGACTCCATTGCTTTTGATGTTATGTAAGCCAAAAAGCCTTCTTTTTGCTATTATCCTCCAGTTAGTATTCATGTAATCTTGCTTTCTTACTCTCAAGATAAACAAGCAATTGACAGTCTCTTCATTTTCAGCCGAGCTTACAATTTAAAAAGCTGCAACCACTTTCACAGCCATAATTAGCAGCATGTGGGAATTCTGGATCCAGTCCTCTACCATGATTTTCGCTACTGAAGCAGAAGATATGTCTAGACTGCAGACAGAGAGGTGATGGAAAGTCATACCTGAGCTGTCCCTAGCTAATTTGGGTTTCAGTAACAGAGGAGATGTATGAAAGCTACCCCTGTATAGTTGCACCAACAAAAAAAGCACTTTCATGACCTTGTTGTGTCAGTTTGTTATCATCTGTACTCAAAAAAAAAAGTGAAGGGCTGAATGTTTTCCTTCTTCTGTTCTCAAATTCAGACCCACTGCTAACAGCAGCTATACCACTGTGAAGTCAGTATCAGTCTTAGAAAGCCCCAGAAAGCCTTAGAAAGCCTTGGAAACTTGTGCTATGGGCCAGCTACCAAAGGCAATAGGTGTTCACAACACCCAGGGTCACCACCTCTACAGCACAGCTTTTATCCCAGATATTCCTGCAGAGAATTTGTCAGTGCCCAAAAAGGGGCATTCCTCACATATGAAAATTTTGAAAGATATAAAATCCAGTTATCCCACTGTATTTTTAATTTGATTCATACTGAGTTAAAAATAGGAATTTAACACAAAGTTGAAAATTTCAATGTGATGTTCATCTGCTGGTGTTCAGTATGCCTTTCACTACGTGATTAGGGGAGTCAGCGTTTCCTCTTTGGGGGGGATATCAAATCACAGTGATCTTCTTCTGATAAATTAGCAGATTAAAAGTTTAACAGTCAAATTTTAATGGATTTTCCTCAGTCTAAATCACTTTTGTGACTTTTTCTTCCTCTTCCCTTTGCCAACCTTATTTTAAAAGAGTGCTGTTACTAGACGTGTATGGAATATTAAAGTTTCTGTTTCAGCAATGCCAGATATGGGAAGAAAATACAATTTCCTTGTTCATTGTTCTCTTGATAATTAAAATATAAATAAATCTTCTTGTCATAGGATTTCAACTTAGAAAAATTAAATCTGTCTACTTTAACCTCAAAATCCTTTCAGGAATCACAGGCCACTATTACAAAAATTCTTTTTTTTTCCACTTTATTCCATTTTGGACATGTTAGTATAAAACCACAGTGCAATACATTAGTGAAAATATAAGCAAACTTCTACACTTTGCTCAGAAAGACACTACATTTCAAAATATAGATTTGGCTCTGAACAAATCAGTAAAGTGACAGCCACAGGTAAAAAGGGAGAAACGAAGAATGACTGGTTGGCTGCTGGACAACAACTGAGAATGGAGAAATTATAAAAAATACTAGAAATGGGTCAATTGTTAAAACCTGATGAAAGTACTTTAAATGAACACAGATTTAACTAGTAGTATGAAAATCAAAATAGTAAAATTGTGGTTGAACACCTGAAAATGTTTTTTCCTATCAATGTGTGATGCTATAGAACATTTTCTAAAGGAGGATTTGTCTCTCGGGGCACTTTAAGCCTATATTGGAAAAAGTAGTTGGATGGAAATAATCTCACTTGGGTAGAGATCTGGACCAGATGGTCTCATTATTTCAGTAAATAAATAATGTAATGAGTTTTGTACCATGATCTATTGAGTAAGCAAATGCCATTTTTCATTACCAATTTTCTAAAGATACTCTTTGGAAGCAAATGGTCACTCTGGATGCAAAACCTAACTCAACTCAGACTTTAAAGGAACTTTAATATGATAATAATTCCATTTTCCAGGAAGTCTGAGTAGACATGGAATTAAAATATGATTCAACCTCTTAGTCTTTGAGTAGAGATACAGCTTAGGAAATTTTTGTATAGTATAGCCTACAGTAAACCAGTTTCAGTGAAAAAAACATACAAAGTTAATTATCTAGGACATTATTCTGTAAAATATTTTGGGAACACATTGATTTCACTGGTATTTGAATCGAGCCCTAAATTCACTTTACAAAAAATAGAATAAACTGTAGTGTCTAAACATAATGAACCATTTAGAAAAAAAATAGGTTTATTCATTCACTGGAGAAATACATTATACTAACATTAAAGTAGTGATGCAAAGCAAAAGATGTGAAGGTGTTGTTTTTTTTAAAGTAATGCTTACCATATGTTGTGTAACACACTGACACAGCACAGTACATTTAAAAAGTAGTTAAGGGGCACCCTGTAGTGTCTAGGTGTAGGGTGACATCTGGTAATTCTTTTGTGACTCAGAGTTTCATTTAATTTGATTTTTGTGTCATAATTCTCCTTTTACTGTTCTGAACTAGCTTCCTTTTTCAGTAGATGGACTGAAATAAAGTAAAATGGACACAGTTCAGGGAACGGTTGAAAATAGACAGATATATACAGAGAGTATTAATAAAAGCTAAGTTATCTTCCACCCCCACCCCGGCCTTGACTGGCATGGAATACTCATTGATTAGGAAAGGGAAGGTTGTTGTCATCCAGTCTTTTACAAAACACATAAATAATTATTTGAAATTGAAGGCTATTTCCTCATTTCCTCTCAGACATCAACCTAACCCACAAGTACAAGATTTCTTCAGCTCTTTCTCACCAGATGCTGTTACTGGGATGTTTTTCTTCTGTGGTGCACATGTGGTTATCTCTCTAACCACATAACGCATCACCACAGATTCTTATTTATTTTGTATGCTCATCCATCAAAGATAGGGTGCTGTGATCTTTCCTATGTTACTTTGCCAAAGTGCATCTGAATGATTCCTCAAACAAGTCAAATAAATTGTGGTTACAGTTTAGTTGTCAGATGATAAATCCCTCTAAATTCAAGTGAGTTGCACTTTGGAAGCTAAACATTAAATATCATCATTTTCTATTGTGATACAGATGCTTTAAGCCCCCTTGGTTGTCTCAAATGTCACCAGAAGCCTGCACAGTTCCCTAAGCACCATTTTAGGCACCCTGCTATTTGTGCCATTGGATACGGTTCTCCTGTAAGTCACCATCATATCTGTCATCCATTTGCAGTTAACTCAGATATTACAGAGCAGTCAAATAAAATTTTTATTGTGCATCACTATCATTAAAAAATTTTGAGCATGTGCCCTCAATTTATATATATATTGAACGTTCTCTTAGGTGTCTTCAAACCCAAACCTTTCTGTGATTTTATGTTTTATTATTAATATACATGCATGACTTTATTATTATATTATATACATTACAAAACACACGAAATAGATATTGGAAAGGGGTGAGATAAAGCTGAATTAATTATTATTTAAAATATTTTGTTTTGTTTTGTTTCATTCATTATTAACAGAAAATATATTTTCCTCCCCCATCTAAATGGAGACTCTTTCAGAGCAAGCACCCTTTATACTGACACGCTACTTCACAAGAAATGGCTGGACAATTGGAAGTGATGGAAAGTCAAGAATAATCTTTTGTTTTCCTTTGCTTCCTCATGTGGTCTTTGCTTCTGCTTTATTAAAATGCTTCTATCTTGACCTCTAAGGCGTTTGTCCTTTTTATTTTCTGCTTGTACCCCACCTTCTCAGGACCTCAGCCAAGGTCAATGCAGCACACACACTTTAGCATGGGATACTTGGCAATTTTACAGACATTTCAAAGTATATCCAAATTTCATGATGGGTCAGGGACATCTGTTTTGGGGACTAAGAGAAGTCACATTAGAAAGAAACCCTCAAGATCAGAAAAATGTCATGAAATAATAAGGGTTCCGTTACGAACAGATGCACCTCCTGAACTAATTCCTCAGCACCCTGGAGTCTGTGATTATATTCAGTACAGTTTTACCTCTGGAGGCAACTGGTAGCTAATGCATTGTCTTGAGTCACAACAGAAACATAACCTGGAGAGAACCTCTTCAAAAATATTCAGATTACCTTGACAATGAGGTATTATTATAAAATTCTCAAACAAGGCTCCTCAAACATGAGCCTTTATCACCATTCTTTCAATGACCAAATTACCATAGCTTGAGAACAAATATTGTGGCTTTTTATCTGAACAGCCTCTGGCTTTTCCATACACTGCTTTAATCTTGTACATTGTACATGAACTCCTCAGCTTAACTGAACTCAGATCAGATTCCCACCCAATCCCTATCTGTCTTCCTCTTCTGTCTTTAATTCAGTCCCTGCCTGTCTCACCTCTAATATCTTAGGGCTAACACTAACTTCCAACCAATCCTTATCTAAACTAATCTCACCTATTTATCTCTAATCTCTTTTTCTCTTTGGCTTTCTACTTTATATTCTGTACTAGTCTAAAGGTTTGGCAGTAGGGGAGATTTCAGCTGATGGAAGGTGCCCCTCAATTGCAGTGCTTCTTCCAAACATTCCGTGTTATCAGATGTGTCATCTCCAATTTAACAAACTTCAGTGTAGGTAGCTGTCATTCAACAAGTTGTGCATTTCCCTAATGAAACAAGATAGTTCAGAAGGATAATAACTATTTGAGTGGCAAAATAACAGAGGATATAAAAGAAACCTTTCTGAGTTAGAACAAATATCCATCTAGCACAGTTTTCTATCTTTGTGAATGGGTCGATACAAAGGCTGATTGAACAGTAAAAAAGAACCACACATATGTAAGATAAATCCTTCTTTTCACATAGTGCCTACTAGCTTCTGCTGTGCAGACATTTGTGACAGAGATTGCATCTGAACCATGTTTTACTACCACCACCAGATCTATTCCCAATGAAACTGTCTGACCTTTTAAAACTCATTTATGTTTTTGTTCCTAAAGCAATCTATGGCAATGGATTCTACAGTTGAATGATGCACGGTGTGAAAAACGCTTACTTTTGTTTGCTTTAAACTCTCTGCCTAATACATTGGGTTGTTCTTAGTTCTTGTATTGTGTCAAAGAGTGAATAATTGTTCTTATTGCTATTCAGCATGTCATTGTGATTAATGTCTTCCTCATATTGCTAGCAAATGGAGTTCTAGTCTATTAACTGTCTACTTTTATGAAAGCCATTACATATTTCTGATCATCTTTCTTTCACTTCACTTCTACTGTATTTTATTTCAGATAGGTGTAGCAGAACAGTACATATTGTGCAAGATGCAGGTGCAACACAGATTTATACAGACTTCAGAGCTGTTCTGTGCTCTGCTGAGCACTTAAGATATTACTATCACCAATATCAGTAGCACAGCTAGGTCTTCTGCTACTGTGATTTTACAGAAATGAGAATAGAGGACACAGAAGATAATACAGAATAAATATTGTTGTCATAGACATGACATTTGCAAGTACTCAGTGTATTTCCATTTAACTCAAGTTGTTTTATACATATCTCCAAGTATAATCTGTCTTGTATATAGGTATATATACAGGGGGAGAGAGAGAGAGAAAGAGAGAAAGAGAGAGAGAAAGAGAGAGAGAGAGAGAGAGAGAGAGAGAGAAAGAAAGAAAGAAAGAAAGAAAGAAAGAGAAAGAAAGAAAGAAAGAAAGAAAGAAAGAAAGAAAGAAAGAAAGAAAGAAAGAAAGAAAGAAAGAAAGAAAGAAAGAAAGAAAGAAAGAAAGAAAGAAAGAAAGAAAGAGAAAACTGTGAACTTTAATCATAGACATAGATCCGAAGTGGCCTTTTGCAAATTCTCAGCAGAGTAGTGGGAGGTGTCTGTTTCTGTGATTAGTGTTTATAATGATTTAAAGTTGATTAGGACAAAGAATATTAGGGAGGGTTTTTCCCTTGTAAGAGAATGAGAAGACAAAGAGAAGGATTTTTACTGTGTTGATCTTCTAGCCATTGCCCAATTGCAAGTTGCAGCATATAATCTAGCAGCATGTAATACAGACAGGACAAAATAGTAAGTGGC
Source organism: Phylloscopus collybita (assembly GCA_027886175.1). Classification (NCBI taxonomy): domain Eukaryota; kingdom Metazoa; phylum Chordata; class Aves; order Passeriformes; family Phylloscopidae; genus Phylloscopus; species Phylloscopus collybita. The sequence continues at coordinate 49,227,292 of JAJNNQ010000026.1, forward strand.
TTTGTCCTAATTTTTCTCTTTTTTTACATATATGAAAAATAAACATCAAAGATTTTGTAGGAGAAGATTAAATTAAAAATATATCATTAGAGTAGTATTTTAACTGGATGATTGCCTGTGATGCTTTGAATAATGTTTCAGCTATAATGGCTCTATACTGCTCATAGGAAGCAAAATTATAGTGAATCTGGTTTTAGAAAACTAATCATTCCTCTCTTTTTTAGTCAATTGGTAGGATCTATTTCTATAAGAATATGGTTCAGTTTAACAATAAAATTTGGTGGATGGATTATATGGAGGAATCCAAAGGATAACAGTAAACAAAACTATAGTTAAAACCCCTTACATAAACCAAACTGATACTCCTTTGCTAATGTCTGAAATCTGAAAAAAATGTACAGATTAATCATTGCTTAATGCCTGTTTACCAGCAGCATTACTCACAACAAATTGCACACCAATTTAAAGTCTAACGCAAATGTTTATCTGCAGTGTTCATTTCTAGGACTGCAACTTATTCCATCATTGATTTTCACAATGACCTTAACAGCCGCAAGCTTCATCTTATTGTCAGTAAAATGGGAAATATTCTGTATATTTAGGAGGCATCCCTTATACTAATTGGTTTTTGCATTCACTTTTTTATTTTCCCTGGTAACACGAATGGTCAAAATCTTTGTTGGGTCACATAAGCCCTCAGGTCCTGGCACACCATGCTGTGTGTCCCTATTAATTACCAAAACCTATACCCAAGAGGTAGCCTGCAAAACAACAACAGGATGCTCATTTAAGACAGAAAGTTCAGCAGCCAAAACAGGCCCCATTTGACCTCATCAGCTCTTGTATATTTTTACATCATGTACTCAGTCAGCTCTTGCACACAGTTTACCCAGCTGAAGTGGGCGCGTTGTGTTCCGGGCTGTACACTCTGGTGTTACCAGTGTAATGAATCTGACCCACTTTGCTAAATTGCACTTATGCCCTGATTGAATGCTTTGGTGCCATACTCGTGCCCAGAACATCTCACCACAAAGCCTACTCGGATGATGAGTCTTGTTTACTACCCATTTTTGCATTGCACTGGCCCTTAGAACCTTCTCTGTTTTCAGAAAATCCCTGTGGATCTTCAATGCCCTTAAAATTCAGGGTTTTGTTTTGTTGGGTTTTTTTTCTGAGATATCTATATATGAATGTAAGAACAAACTTTTAGCCTTCTTCACCTGTAATTTTCAAAGAATAAAATTAATTGACTGCAATACTTTAAACAGAACATAAATTAGAATTGCAAAAATAGCTTCTTGGCTTATGAATGCTCTGTGTGACTGATTTTTCCCCCATTCTTATTAGTATAGAGCATATTGTCAGAACTTAACTTATAATAAATAACAGATAATTAAAGTATGCTCACTCACAGCAAGGATGAATTTGACCCTGTATTTATGAACTGACAAGTTATCTAGGCAGCTACTGTGCCTCAGGTGGTGCTATTGTATTCCTAATCATACTTACTGTCAATTAAAAAAAAGAAAAACTAGAAGTTGCTAACATAATTATTACAATGAAATGAAAATTCGTTCCCACAATAGTATTGAAACAGCTAAAAGGTCACAGACTGTCTTTCATTAGGAGTCTTTCAAAATATGATTTTTAAAGCACAATGAACATAAATATCCATTTTGTTCTTGAACAAACTCCCAGATCACTGGAAAGGTGTTGTTACGAGATACTGTTTTAGTGTAATGTATTTCTTCAAAGAAATAGGCAGTAGTTTCTCCCATCTGTCCCTGTTCTGGGGACTCTTACATCTGCAGTTTTTTTAATAGAAAAAATGGGTTTTAGAAGTGTCTAAGGAGTCAATATTGAGGTATCCTAGTTCTTCCTCTTGTCTCTAATTTTGTATTTTTTACTGAAAAGAAGAGAGTTATGTATTCTTTTAGTATTTCAAACATGCCATAACTTTATTTAATTATTTATTTATTTGTTTGTGTGTTTATAATCCTGAAAGCCATTACATTTGTCTTTAAACATTTGAGAGGGCAAACACAACAAGGAAGCACACGGTAAATGGAAGTAAGAATGGGTAACCTGGGAGGAATAGAGAAACACTGTCAGAGCATTCACAGACTGAGTTAGGGCAGCTAATACAGAGTAGTGAAAACAGAATTGAATCTGACCAGGGATGCCAGAAAAGTAGGAGGAGTTCTGTAAGTACGTAGGAAGGCAAAAAGAAGGTTAGGGAAAATGACTGGGGTAAATGGAGACCCATTTTTTAGTGAGGCAGGAGAGCTGATGACAGAGGACATGGGAAATGCTGAGGTACTGAAGACCATCTTTGCCTCAGTCTTTATGTGCAATATGGGCCTTCAGGAATCCCAAGTCCCAAAGACCAAGAGGAGTGGCTATAGCAAGGAAGATGCACCATTGGTGTGAAAATCAGGAAAAACTTCAGCAAATGCAACATTCACAGGCCCATGGGCCCCAATGGGATGTCCCCACTGGAGTTGAGGGAGCTGGCAGAGGTCATTGCAAGGCCACTCACAATGGTCTTCAATCAGCTGTAGCGACAGGGAAAAGTGCCCACAGCCTGGAGAAAAGTTAATGTCACTCCTGTTTTCAGGAAGTGCTAAAAGGAGCTCCCAGGAAAGTAAAGGCTGGTTAGCCTCCCCTCAATGCCTGAGAAGGTGTTGGAACAGCTAATCCTGGATCATGCCAAATTTCCAGGAAATTTGTCAGGAGTAGTCAGCATGGCTTCACCAATGGTGATGACAGGGCAGAGTGTACCTTCAGCATGTTTGTTGATGGCACAAAATTGGGACAAGCAGCTGATTTCAATACTGATTCTTCAGGCAGCAACCTAGTTCATTTTATTTATTATCGTCTTAAGACAATTAGACTGAATAGAGCAATTACCAGTATGGGTAACAATGTAACATCAGGAAAATAGAGATCATGAGCTGGCATCTTTGTCACACGAGTATAGAGGAAATATTTAATAGTTTATTCTGTCCCCAAATCCTTATTTAATTATATATTTTCTCCTATGCAAATGAAATGTATTAACAATTTTGGTTATGTATATCCCTGTAGGTGATGCATATTTTGAAGAATGAGAGCCAAGTTTATCTTTGGTTCAGGTCCTGTGTTTTCAAAAGTCATGCAGTATGGACAAATTAGATCTACCCCTCTCTGTGCTGCACTCAATGCTGGCATTGCATCTGAAGCACTTCTATTTACAACTCTGCTGCTACTCAGGCAGAAGCTGTAGCATTCAAGGTCGTGACTCATAACAGAGAAGATCAAATTTCCCATCAAATCCTTTACCAGTGTCTGCCAGTAAGTCCCATTACTTGTTTTAGTTTTTCAGATGCTCTCTCCCTTTCTAAGCACAAAGGAAATATACCTCAGTCCTTTTCAGGCCTTTCTTCTTTCTGCTTCCTCTGAGATCTCTCAGACTTCACACAGCTGATGATATCTTTCTCAGACTAGCAGACACATATCTCTTAGTAAAACTGCCAGCAGCAAATGTCAACTATTTTCTTTTATCAATACTAAGATGGTCTCTAACAGCTTGGTTTAGTTTCTTGGTTCTTAGGTGTAGCTGAGAGGTAGCAGTTAATGATAATGATTCGTGTTTGTCTAGTACTGTTCATCTAGCTGCATCTAGCAGGATCCAAAAGTGTTTTATCTGATCAACAGAACGTGTAGAGGGAGCTCTGTGCCTACTACTGAAAGAGAGAACACTGAAACTAAATGAAAGTGAGAAAGAATTCACATAGGCACCTCATAACTTCCTCTCTTTTGATAGCTGGGAAGTAATATTGTGGATCATGACTATCCTAGGCTCCCAAGAGCTATCTCATGCAACTATTATGTGTCATTATAGCATCTCTGCATCATTACTGAAGGAACAAAAGCCAGTTAGGGGAACGAAATGTGAGGTTGAAAGGAAAAGGAAAAGCAAAATACTAGAGTCAAGAGAAAGTTTCAGTAGAAGAAGAGTAGGTATCTTGCTTAAGGCAGTGGAAAACCTGCCAGTTATTCCACCTTTAGGCTGGAGTCTAAAATTCAAGAGAATTATTAGATTATCAAAGAATATTCTCAGTTAGAAAGGACCCACAAGATCATCAAAGTACAGTTCCTGGCCCTGCACAGCACCATGCCCAAAATTCACACCCTGTGCCTGAGAGCATTGTCCAAACACCTCTGGAACTCTGCCAGGCCTCGTGCTGTGTCCGCTTCCTTGGGAGCTGCTCCAGTGCCCAACCACCTTCTGGGGAAAGAACCTTTTTCTAATATCCAACCTAAACCTCCCCTGACACAACTTCAGGCCATTGCCTTAGTTCTGTCACTGGTCACTACAGAGAAGAGATCAGTGTCTGTCCTTTCCCTCACAAGGAAGTTGTAACTGCAGTGAGGTCTCCCTTGAGTCTTCTCCTCTCCAGGCTGAACAGACCAAGTGACCTCAGCCACTCCTCATGTGGCTTCGCCTCAAGGTCCTTCTGCATCCTTGTAACCTTCCTCTGGATTTTCCCTAATAGCTTTTTTCTTTCTTATATTATAGTTCCCAAATTATTAATAAATATTCTAGTGATAATGACAAAAAATTGTCAGACAACATTTTTATTATAATTATTTTATTTTTGAATTTGTCACAAAAAAGAGAAGCACTTTAATAATAGTTATAGGTATTAGTAAGAGTAATATTATAGTCACAAAGTCAAGAACATGTAGAAGTGAGAAACTAGGTACTCAAAATGCCATTTAAAAGGAGCAAGAAACTGCTAAGTGCAATAGTAGAAACAGAAGAGGAGTAAAATTCAAGCCAGATGTCTTTTGGGTACATAAGGGAAAAATAATCCATGCTACAATTTAGAAGCTCACCTATTACTACTGTGAGAGAATAAAGGTTATTGGGTGGATAGAGTGATTATGGGCCATTAACATAATGTATCCTTGGAAAGATCAAATCATCTCTTAGGCTACATCTGAGGAAGGGTTTCCAACAGCGATGTGATTGCATGAGGCTCTGCTGAGACCACACCTGCAAAGGGTCACCAGTTGGAACAGGAACCTTGAAACAGAACTCTAACTTTGAAACTAAAACTGGTACAAGAGGACTTTAAAGGGGGCATAGGGGCTCCTTTCTGAGGAAAAATAAAATCACTTATTTTGCCTTCAATAAATTTTTTTGCTCCACTCAATGGAGTCTGAAAATTATGTACTTTGTTTCAAGAAATGGATAAAGGAGGTAACGCCAAGGAGAAAGAAAATATTTACATAAAATGGATCCAAATTAGATGTGAACAAATGCAGGCTCTGAATCAGAAAAAAAAATCTGAAAGCATAGCAGACTAAAAAAAGTTTAAGATCTAGCAAAAACACTTCTGAAAGGATAATACCATGTAGCCATTGACCTTAGCAGAGCCTGAATTTAGTAGTTCAGGATGTCACTCGCAACAGTCATTTCCAGTACTGCTGTTAAGGAAATACCAGCTCATCACCAGGAGACACAGAGACAAAACACAAGGAAATTATCAAAAAGTAACAAGTGACCACATGTCATAACCAGAAATCCTCTATGTCCCTGACCTTTGCCTGCAGCAAATGCAGCAAATGCAGCTCCTTGACAAGTAAAGCCTTGTTTTGTTGCCGTGCAAGCCACAAGCCAACTATTTCACTGGATGTGACTATACCTCTCAAAAATCAATTCAGTCACAGACCCAAAGCACTCTGGAACTGCCTACCTTTTTTTCTGCTCAAATTATGAGGGCCCTTTTATGTAATTTTTAAGTTTTACTTTGGAGTATAATACTTTGGGAAGTTTTAATGGCTAAAATTAAACATGTATTTAGTCAAAAAGAAGTATCTAATAATAGCAGTACTATCAATTATAACAACAATAATTCTGTTGAGTTGATGTAGATTTGGTGGAATTTTCAGGTATTTTGCAGTCTGAATGAGGATTAGAAATAGATGTTTGGTCTGAGAAAACTGACATGGGGACTGCAAAATTTTCATGACCATCTCTAATCTACCTTATTCTGAAGTGACCATTAAACTACTTAATTGGAAGACTAACATTTAGCATCCTGCTTGCTATAATATAAAGCAATATAGAAATCCCTGGGCAAGTTTAAACAAGCCATACATTTACAGTTATTTCTCTCAGGACCAAAAGCCCCCAAAACACAACAACATAAAGCAGTGGGGTTTTTAACCTGAATTAGCATCTCTGATGTTGTTCACAGTGTGACACCAGCAGTTTCTCTGTTTTTTTGTGAGGGTGTGAGATGAGACAGTGATAAGCAGTGAGGCTTAGGGGATGAACAAGTAAACACTGATGCCAAAACAAATACTTGTGAAACTAGAGCCTCAGACTTTGAAATTATTGTTTCTTCCCACTGCTGCTTACCTCTAGCTTTTTTATCTGTTTCCATCTTATTTGCTTGAATGTGTCCCTCAGCAGGACTGAGTCTTATGCAATATTTATAAGAACTTCTCTTTTTTAAAGACCAAATTTTGTTTCCGTTAAGGGGAAAAAAATATGAGCTGGGAATACTTGTGACCATGAAGAGTTGTTATTTCTGAAAAGTACTTCTTTCCTTGAATAAGACAATCAATTATTATGACACAAAATATCTATCTGTGATTTAATTTGTTAGCAGGTTAAATGAAAGAAAGTATATGCCCATCTAATGTTTTCTCAGGGTGTAAACACACATGGGTCACTTGCAATTGTTCTTGGGACTTTAGAATCTTACAGTCAATACTTTTTTTTCCAGTCTGTGGATTTTATTTAATGAATTGAAGCATTTTAGACAAGGTAATGTTAGTCTCAAGACAGATAATTCTACTTTAACCAGCATAGGGAAAAAAAAAGAAAAACAAACATTAACTCTCAAATCCATCTCTATTTTGCACATTTCAAAATGAAGGTAGACTGAGTTTCTTGATACTTTATCTAATTTAAAGATTAAATGTGAAACCTGCATTCTCTGTAGGTATAGAGTTATTGTTTCCTTCCAATGTACTTTTGTTTCTTGTTGAGTATAAGGTAATTTCAGAATAGCAAAGGATTGTTGATTTACAAGCTAAATAATTATTTTTCCATGTCTGTATTTAACAAAACACAAACCTGAGTGATTACATTCTGCCTGCTTAATTTTCCCCTATATTTATAGTAATAAGGAGTTTGAAGCTGATCTTGCTCATTCAATGTACATCAACATAGCAGTGACTCCATCTGCCCATGAAGTTATGCAAAAGAATAATATTTTTTTGCAGAGGATATTCTAAAAATATCTTTTTTTCCCTTCTCTTTATTGAGCATTTGTCTGATATGTGGTTGCATTTGAAAGACAGGTGATTCACTGCTTCTGGTTTTGATTGTTCTAATGAAGAAAGGACACCTTCACTGTTGCTATTACCAGCAGGACTGCCAGTTTCTGTAAACAGATAAATACATGAAAATTAAATTATCTTTTTAGTGCACTTTCAGAATAAAAAGCTGATAGCTGTAATAGGGAAATTTTACTTTAAGCCTCTTACAGCTGCCTAAAATGCCTTACTTTCTATCTCCTTAAATAATTCAGAGATGCAGTTGTCTCTACTATTGTGCTGTGTATCTAAGTGCCGTTAACAGTTGCCACAACCTACCTTAAAGCTATTGAGATCATTTCCAAAGACATGGGGTGAAGCACAGTTCAAAGAAAGCTACTCTGACTTATTCCCTTTTTCCTTACCTTTAGCTCAGCTGTAAGTAAACGTGACTTGACTTAGAGAGGAGGGGACAAATTGTCTGATGGTCTTTCCTTGTGGGGGACACAGAGATCGATCTGTGAGAGTTCAAGTCTTATGATTCTTTTTTTTTTTAGACCTTAAAATAATGTAGCCTTGTTTTACTTCTCTGGCTGAGCGCAGTGCACTGACAATCCATTTTCTCCTTATAATAGAGCTAATGGCAACTGGAAATGACAACTTCAAAGTTAAGTTAATGTAACATTGTGTCACTTTTTGTGAGAACAATGTTAATTAACACATCACTTTGCACCATGCTGGAAAAATACTGTTATTAATTTCATTAAAACCTCAATCCATGATGTTGGCTAAATACAAAAGGTGTGTCCTTTTTGGTAGTGATTATTTGACAAAAGATTAAGTGGAAAAGAGGAGTTCTTTATATTTTTTGTTAAAATTCTTGGAAACTGACCTGGATTTTGACTGGAAGATTCATTAATATTCATTTGTATATAATTGCCTTAATTTTAGTGATAATGACTTCAGTTACCAACTGTGTGATTGATGGGACTTGTGTCTTTTCTCTGAAGGAGATGAGCTAAATAAAAAAGTAGAAACTTGCCATTCATGCATGATATTTTTAGCTGCCTTTAATTACAAGCTAGCTAAATAAGCATGCAAACCTTGCTATGATTGATAGGATCTCTATGCTGTAGTGATTATTATACTTGAAGTTAGAAGGTGCTTGAATCAACTGAGTTCTAAAATTAACTGGAATCTCTATCTCAAAGAAGCCTCAACTCTTACAGAAATTAGCAATGAAGAAACACTTAAATACATTGGCTGTTCTAAATGCATACGCACACGTTCTCTCACTCAGACAATAATCTTCATAGTCATCTGCAAAGATACCACCTAGATGGATGTTGTATATCCCAACTAGATATGAACCAATTATCCTTTACAGCAAAGAAATCCCTATGTTTTCAAACAGTCTCATTCCTCCCTGGAATGAAACATAACCTTCTAAGCTTCTAGCAACGAAAAGCAGGACATGTAAGATGCACTCAAGGTTCTATTTGCTGTCATGCCAGGCAGTCAATATCTCTGCTCTGGCACTGCCCCATGTTTCAGAGCAATACTCAAAGAGAGAACTCTAAACCTCATGACCCTCCTCTTGCATCTTCTGTTATCAGCTATATCTTCCCTAGGGCAAGTGCTTTGCAGAACCAAATTAGCTGAGTTTGCTGCCACTTATTTCAGATCCCTGGCCAAAAGCTATTTGTCATTTAGAGCAGAAAAAAAGAAAAAGAAAAAGAAAAAGAAAAAGAAAAAGAAAAAGAAAAAGAAAAAGAAAAAGAAAAAGAAAAAGAAAAAGAAAAAGAAAAAGAAAAAGAAAGAAAGAAAAAAAAGGTATCTTCTTATATACTCTCAACAGAAACTCCACCATGCTTCTGAGGGGAGTGTTGAAATTAATGAATATTCTTTATTATGTTACTCACATATGGAATAAATATATGGTGGTCTTGTTATCACTTGTTTTGTGCAGAGTCTTTGAGTCTTTGTGCAGAGGGTGACTTACAAAAGCACACTGAAACAGTGCTGTATCATACAAAGCTGAAATAATCAATCTCTCAGAGTAATGATACATTTTAGTGAAATTATTTTCTTGGTGATCAGGACCATTCCTCATTATTCATTTGTCATTTAAAAACATATCATACTGTTCATAAAGTCCAAACTAAAATTATGTTGAGAGTGGTGCTAGAGAGGGGATTAGAACTTCAAAAGAGTGATTTCTTAATCCAGAATGACCTACATTCTCCTTCACTTACTTTAGGGAAACCATTCCCAAATAATGTTATTTAATAGCCTTTTAAAGATTACATTTCTCAGTGATTCTATGAATAGTTCTTCCTGTGAATTGCTTGACTGATGCTACAACTGCTGGAAGATAAATTTAGGAAATCCATTTGTACATGCGGTATGGGTGTGTCTTAAACCAAATTTCTCATGTTGTGCTCTCTCTCTGGATGTGTTCAGTGTCAGCACAAGGAGGAGGATTGCAGCCTGCTTTTGGCCACAGCATGGTTTTATGCCAAAATTTTTGAAATTACAAGCAACCACCTATAGACTGAAGTAAACCCATTCAGGCCTGGTGTAAGGAGTGGTACAGGGGGACGTTGCAACCTTTTATTTTCTGACCAGCAAAACCATGTTGATGAAAACACTGTAGAGGCATTGCAAGGGAGGGAGAAGGCAAAACAACCTTGTTTATCTTCTCTTTATGGAAGAACTGACTATATTCTATCAAAATGATGAGATTTATTGATGTACACGGCACAGAGAGTTCTCAGAGAGCACAGGCTGTACTGTGTATCTTCCCCTATTCCACTTGCTTTGTACTGATTGCTGTGCTTTAGTTGTTATTATTATAATGTAGTGGTAATCCTTCACTTTTAAAATTTAAATAAAGACAAAATGAATGGGTTTAAGCTGCTCACAAGCTATTTGTTGTTTTATCCTTAAAACATTTATTTAAGTTTTAATTTATTAAACAATTAAATAAAATATTACATTGCTAATAGCCTCAAAGACAAGAGCAATTAGCAATGAAGGCTGTTTACAAGCTGATTTATCTCAGTAAATACCAGTTGATACTCAACTGCAAATGCAATTATGGCACTTTCATTTCTCTTCATTACTTCTTTATCTAACCCTTGCCTGTACAATGTCAGGTATATTCAATATGGTCAATGGAACTCTGTCAATTTATTTCAGCAGCAGATCTGGCCCTAAAGAGCTAATGCTGACTCACAATATATCTCAGTTGTTTGAAAGAAAGAGATCAGCTGTCAATGAAACTTGAAGCCAAGTGGTACAAACATTTCATGCTTCTCAGGTAGTGGCCCTCAGTATTGAAATGTCAGGGTTGAAGCAGGTACACAAAGGAAAGTTTCTGAGGGTGTCTGGACAGTTTCTGAATGGTTCCAAATTCTCCTGAGGCTATCATGCTGACAACCTTCTGTCATACTATTGTTAACATTTATTTCAGTTTGGAAAAGTAAGACAAAACATATAGTCTTCTAAGAATGAAGAAAGTCCATAAATATGAGCCTGAAGAAATTTCAAAAGTGCATCTGAATACAATTTATTTTCCTCTCTGAATCATTTTTAACCAAGTCATCATAAACACATCTAAGAATTAATATTTAATAGAAGATTTAAATGGATAAACTGAATCCATTTTTACTCAAACCCACCTAATCTAGTTATATAATTGGCTCATGTCCAGCCTCTCATCCACCAGCAGCCCCAAATACTTCTTTATAGTGCTGGTCTTGATCTCCTCATCCCCCAGCCTGGATTGGTACTGGGTGTTGCCCTAACCCAGGTGCAGGACCTTGCACTAGGCATTATTAAACCTCATGAAACTCTCAGTGGTCCTGTATTTTAGTAATCTCTCCTTAATTACAACACACTAACATTACAAATGAATAAATCTCTATTAATAAAGATGCTAAATGAGTGTCCTGCAGTCTTAAGATGTCTAAGATAAGTAGATGTAGGGAACTTCAGGAAATTGTTCCATGAGTTCTTCCAAAGAGTTCATTGACTTGACTAAGATAACAGCTTCTAAAGATAAGATGGTGCTGGGTAGGATAACCACAACATGAAAGCTGTGTCTCCTCCACATTGTGAAGGGAAAAAAAATAGTGGCATCTGTGGCTGTGCAAACTTTACAACGTGCCTAGTCCACCTTTTCTACAGACACAACTATGAGGTCTGAACTCATGACAACATCCTGATTTTTAAGCCATGAATTTTCATAACCAGGCAGATCTTTCTCTTCTTGTAAACACATAAACACGTTGCAGAGTCTACCACTGACAGAGAGAAGATGAAAAGTGCCCTAGTAAATCATAAAACCAAGAAGAAGGAAATCACAGAAAGTAGGTAGTGCTTGAAATTAAATGAAATTTTTCATACATATTACGTGCCAAGCCTTTTCACAGACTCACAAGGTGAGAAGGTAAGGGACATCTGGAGGTTGTGCTGTCCAACCTCCATATTGAAAACAGAATCAGCCAATGTTGCTCAGAAGTGGAGCTAGCTGGGTTTTGAATATCTTAAAGAATATGTGGAGATGCCATGACATCTCTGGGCTGCCTGTTCAGGTGTTTGACCACTCTTACAGTAGGAAGTGTTTGTGTCTGCAGGCCATTGAATGTCTCCACAAAGAAATACTTTTAGTTTCTTTCTTGTCTCCTGTAGCTTCTTTTGACAAATCCAAGCTGTCATATGGAAAAAGACGTTGAGCAGTCATTTCCTACTGTCCTCATGATATTCATCTTTCAGACTGTCCCCCACCACATCCCCAAAGTCAATCTTTTCCAGGATGATTACACCTACACTACTCGACTGTTCCTCTAGACAAAATATTCCATACAGCTGTGATAATTTTTTTTCCTTTGTACTTTCCCACTTCTGTCATATCATTTTCACACCCCCAATAAAGGAAAAATAATAAATATATGCAGTGGAAATTTTTCTCTATATAAATTTATTAATAAGTACAGCAGTTGTCTTTTCAAATGCTTCCAACACTGGTCAGACAACCACATTCCATTTTTAAATCAAGCCATAAATCCAAAAGCAGTTACACATTAATTTCAGATTTTAATACAGAGGATTTTACTCAAATGAAATAATAATCTAAATAAGATTATGATACACCAGATTATCACTGAGGAAATATTTTCTATGTTTTTTCTATAATTTTTCGCAATATTTCTCTTTCTCCCTCTGTCCTCATATAATAGAATACACAATAAAGAGCAATTCCTCAGTAAGTTTTTGTGTTTCTTTAGTCACTATCTGCCTGAAAAATGTTCTTCGCTGACTGAAGAATGCGTTTCTTCATGAAATGGTTAAAACCATAACCCCTTGCCTTGTCACAGCTTTTCCACTGCTAAGAGCAAGGCAAACCCCCACAGGCCTCAAATTTTATGTTCATCTTTATACATGACTATGGGTCAGCTAAGGAACATATTTCATATGGTCTTACCCTCTGATCTTTGATCTTTTTCTCTTTAAAGTGTGATGCAAATGATTAAGATCTAAGAAAAAACAGCAATTAGATAGAAACCAAATGTCAGTCAAAGTGGAGAGGGAATGTATTCTATATTTTCAGCAAAGGAAAACAGCCTTGATGTGTCACAGAACTAGCATTATGTTTCTGGAACTCTCTTCTTCTCAAAGCAAGCCTGCCTGAGGTGCTTGGTTAATTATTCTGCTGGTTCAGAAAGCCTGTGGAGAGCATGGGTACTTGTGTACTCATTCATCTCTAATTATTAGATTCAGAGTTGGATGCTAGCTGATTCTACTTGTGTACAATTCCCTCCAAACAGATTTGAGCCCCAACACTATATAAAAAAAATATGAGCAACACACGAAAAAGCTGTCAACCATATGCAAATCAGCAGACCAGGAGAGTAAGAAGGCCAAAACTGGCAACACCACAATGTGAAGAGCAAGACTGAACTGAGCACCCACACAGGACTTCTGCAGCTAAATTGGTGGATGTTCTAGGAAAATCAGAAAGCAGGAAAGCAGACTGCAGTGAGCTGCATAGTGCCACAAATACCCTTAAGCTTTTAAATGTAGTTGCTAAAGCTTCATTCAACAACAATAAAAAAACTTGCATGATACGGAGGGGATGCCTTGCTGTGTGGGGATGCTCCATGTGTCAGTGGGCAAGTTTTTCCAGTCACCATTGTAAGTACTGGAGATAAGGATGGAACTGTGAAGTTCCATATATGCCTTTGTAATTATTACTAGCTTATCAGGCACATTCCTTCTTCCAGAGACTAAATAATAATAACAATAATAAAAGAATCCAAACCAGGATAAAATAATAGGTTCTGATTAATTCTTCTTCATGTTTTGAAAATTAACTGTTACTTAACCTATTAGATAACCATTATTCTCCTTATGGCCTAGGGAAAAAGGTGAGCAATTGAAGGGATCAGTTTAGACCTGGATCAACCTCCAGAGTGGCTTTCTCCTTGAAGCTGTAGGAGGTACTAACAGTGGCCATTCATCAGGGTTTGTCTGCCTCAATGTTTAAAATAAATAGAACTGCATGCAGAACATAAGCTACAATTTCAGGAGAGCATCTGCACTCATTTCTTTCTTCAAAATGAATCAACATTTCTTTATTTTCTCACTGAGAAGATTATTGAAACTATTAAGTTTTTTTCTTTCTTTCTTGGAAGGATAATCAGGCACTATACGTAAATCCATCAGCAAAAAGGTTTTAAGAATAAGGCACAACAGCAACACTACTGCTTAATGTGAATTGTAATTGTAGAATTAAGTAGATAACAGCAGCATATGAGAATAACATGGGATTTATTTCTGTTGTATTATAAAACTAAAGAATTCCATCTGATGAAGTACAAATAGTTGGTAATTTTGGTCTTAAAGTCTTCAGTAAAATTGAAAAAGCACTGTCTCCCAGTTTATAAATATATATAAAACTTAATCCAATCCAGAGAAATCATGTTTCAAGTTAGATTTTTTTTTTAATACTGGAAAATCATTCCAATGAATGGTTTCAATGAATGAATTCCAAAAAAAAGAATTCAAACAAATTTCCTATATTCAAACAAATTTCTAAATTTCCAATAGCTTTAAAGTCAGACCATTATATTATAATCATATGCACATTTTAATGGAAAATTCCTATAGGAACTATTGAATTCTGTCCTGAAATTTGTGTGGCAGTATAAATTTTGGAGGGAAAACATGTAATACTAATAATATAAAAGACATAAGTTTAAAATGTATCCAGATTCAAACACACTTCTGAAAAAATGAAACCAAACACTTCAGGAATGGAGCCAGAGGTCTGTGGCCATGGCATCAGTGTCTCTGTGTCTGTTAGTACTTGCTAAACTACAAAGAAACAGATAAGGATAATTGGAGAAATAAGTGGTATGACCATGCACTTTTCCCTCTTCATGAATACACACAGGTAATTTCACCTGAAATGTTCTGAGTAGCAGTTGGATGCAATTGTCACCATAATGCTTTCAAAAAGTAAAGATGTCAGTTTAGACCAAATGGAAATAAATAACTCGTTTATGTATAAACATGGATATATGTATATGGAATTTTATGAAGGAAAAGATACTTTCTAAGAGCTCTGTTTTGAATACCTTTCTGGCACATTGTTGTATATTGGTGTAGTTATACAGATTTACATCTTATAAGAGCCTGTTATTCTGCTCTATTCTAGTCTAATATGTACATGAAAAAAGTGTACAAATCAACATTTGCTATCTTCAGAGATATCCTATTCAGCCACAGGAAAAAAGATACCACCTGTCAAGACCAGATTTCTTATCACGGATTTTCATAGTATGAAAATAACTACATAAATTAATGTATATTTCTCACTGAATCAGAAGCAAAAGATCAATTTTATCATCTGTCTGTGTGAAGAAAATCTCTTCCCCTTTGGACCATGACCTCAGCCCAGGCACCACTGTGGCACACCCTTTGATGAGTGAGACTCCAAATAAGAGGTGCTGGAGGCTGTGTTGATGAGGATTGCACTCTGTAACTTATTTATGAGACTTTTTTGTATGTAGTAAAGGGCAAAAGATAGTGAAATGTAATGCTGTTGTGTTTCATTCATTTTTATAGTTTTTCATAGACCCTGAAAGAACTTTCAAGCAAAGGCTAAGGCTCACATCCAAAGAACGAAGCACTGAAAACAGACAAAGCTGAAAACCAGGACCAACATTTCACAGCAAAGTGGAAAAAAAGAAGACATTACTTCCTCTCTCCATCTTTAACCCTGTCACACTGAAACATGGTAAGTACTAATGAGAGCTGCAGGTGGAGCAGGGAATATGAAGAGCATTCCTGTCTGTTTTCCTTGTAAGCCTGCTGGCCAATTTCAAATAAGTTGCTCCCCATTGTGTCTCTTTTCTGCATTTTTAATTTTGGGCACAGTGACACTAACTTCATTTTCAAGGTACTTTGAAATCTATCAATGAAAACTACTTTATTAGAGATATATACACTTATTATTTTATTCCTTTCTAGTATTTCAGATTTTCCATCATCCAGGGTATCAGAAAGCACTTTTTTACATACTTTACTCCACATAACATCATTTGATTCTGCAGATTCTCCTTGTAACAAATGAATTGGCTGGATAAAGATATTTTTAGCACAAAAAATCTTAGGGAAAAATGAGGGAAAAAATTTATTATGCTGTATATATATGTTTGTATTTATGCATACACACATAAAGGTATGTATAAATATATATAATATATTTTTACATAAATTTGAAGATTATTTTAATTGTTCAGAGAAACATCAAAATCTTTTTTACAAACAGAATATTTAATTTTCTATTTGCTTGTTAGATCATAGCGTAAAAAGATGCAGTGAGCTGCATAACAGTAACACTGTAACAAAGTAAAATGAAATCCTCATCTGGTTTGCATGAAAATATTTTATAAACTCCACTATTTAACCTTTTTCTTCAGACAACTGACTATGATAATTGTCTGAAAATGTAAAGGGTTTGATACTTTTGTTCCAACAAAATTATAAAAAACTTTTTTTCAGGGCCAAATCAAATTTCTAAAGATCCAAAATCTTTAAATTTCTTTTATGTTAATCTTCTCCTCTGACTTTGGCTTCAATAAATTAAAGACACAAATGTGAATAAGAAACAGAGAAGAAAAAGCTTCATATTATAAATCCAAGTGTAGACAACAGTAACAAGAAAGAGAATGTCAGGTCCTAATGTTGGAGTATTCACAATCAGCTGAACTAAATTTGGAATACCAAACCTTTCAGTAAGATTCAGGATGAAGTCTCCAATAAGCTCCACCAGTCATTTGTGTCCTAGGATCATCAGATAAACCAGGGCAAATTGTCACCTCTGATGTGAGGTTCAGGGCCTGTGGAGGAATTCATTGCACTGGGTTTTGTTTTTCATTGGACTCCTCAGGATGTAACATGCTGATGAATTAATCTCTGACCATCTTCATCTCAATGCAGAGTTCACCCTCTTGCAAAAGCCACCTCTTAAGCACTTTACATGGACTGCATTCAGGGCTGTGAAATGGTTGTAGACCAAATACAACAGAAATAGGGCACAGAAAGGCTAAATCTGCAATATTGCTGCTCACTGTCTCAGACACAATGGCTGCAGATGAGCAAATAGCTCAAAGTGCAAATTAATGCAGTGATATCTTCCATAAAATGCATGTTAAAAACATCAGTGCTGAAGTTCTTGCTCTCATTTCAATAGCATAATATTCTATGCAGGAGAACCATATCTTTTTTAGTGGGCATAATCTCACACACATTGATTCTGAGATCTTTTTTTTTTTTTTTTTAACCATAGTGTCAGTTTAAAAATTATTTTCTGCTTTCATTTCAGAGACAGAATGATTATAACATACCATCTTGGAGATAATTTAGAGAATTTATTTGGTTAGGTTAACATTTGTGTTTCCATGTGCACATGTGCTAGGATAAGCCCTACAGTTCATATTTTTCTTTGTTTCAAATCAGTAAAATCACATCAATTGCAGCCCTGCTGTTTCCAGTATTTTGTAGAATGGGACTATTATAGCAAGATGTTGTCTGCTTTACAATATCCACATGAATGTACAAAAGTGTGGGATTTATTTAAGATCCCAGGATATAATCACAATACTGGAAAATTCAGGGATGATAGAAAGGGAAAGATGCAGGAGATACATGGATTTGAATAAGCAGGTAATTTAATAACTCAAGAGAAACACTTGAATTGTTTGGGTTGCTCTTATGGAATGCATCATTCAGGCTGCATTCAAAAAAGAAAAAAAAGAAACCCATCCACCAAACTAATAGAAACTCTGCTTTTGAACTACTCATTGTTCTTGCAGCTGTAATTGAAGTTTCCTTCTCTTTCTTTCTTCTGTTCCTTTTCTTATTTGTCTCCCTGTGATTTCCACCCACTTAGCAAGGTCATGACATGTGGCTTACAGCAGGCCTGGAAATTAGACTCAGGCTTTGAAGAATCAGGCTGAATAAGATACTCAGAGAGGCTAAAAAACCTTTTTATCCTACTGTTTCCTGAAAGGGTATTCTTTAAATTTGCTCTCAGTAGATTTCAGTGTATGCAGATAGAATTAGCTGTTTTCCATGATCATCCATAAAAGGAAAGATGCCTAATCTTGTGTGAGAAAACAGAAAACTTTTGCAGAAGGTGACATAGGGCATGTTCTGGGGAAAAATGTATGAAATCAGTGAGCGGGGTTTTTTTTAAATAAATCAGTAACTTTATATAATGCGATGAAAATGCTCTTTCTGTTTCAGAGCAGTTCAGCATATAGGCAAAAGGAATTTCATCATTTGAGGACATCACCAGAATTCAGGAATGTGAAACTAAGCGCTGATCAACAGTCTCTATCTAGTCTACAAGTTCCATCAGGTGTCTTGATATTTTCATCATTCTCAACATGTACCCGAATAAAAATGAGTAACAAGGCTACCAGAACAAGATATAGTCTATAAAGGGGGCTGGGGAAGACAAAGAGAAAAGGGAGCATGTAGAGCAGATATTATAGCAGTCAGGTAAGAGAATTTTCCATGAATTCCTAAATATTCCCATGAATATCCTAAACTGTCCCGTCCCGTCCCCCCACCCCCCAAATTTTAAAAATTACCTGTTATACTTTTCTGTACAGTCAAACAAGAAAAATACTTGTCCCTCTTCCTAAGTTAAAGATTGTCAGAACTGGGGAAGGAGGGGGAGAAATGGTCTTTAAAAAGCAAGTTGAATAACAATCATTAAGAAAGAGAACACTTTGGTAACTGCAATGAGAAAGCTTTGCCAAGCAACAGGAAGGAATATTCCACACTTTAGGCATTCCTCTAGAGTTCAGTTAAAGGGCCTCTGCAGTCCTTTACATTAGATGGTTAACTTATCTGGCTTAGAATATTTACACATTTCTTATCACTGTTCTCTTCATAAATACCATTTTTTTCTTGTTTTCTAGATAAGCTTTGATTCAAGAGTTCTTTATATAGTTAACTTTTTGTATAGTAATTCAAGTCGCTTATCACCTTAATACAAGAGACCCCTCAGCTGAAAATTAATTTGAAGGAGATTGCCAGCCTCTTTTTCCCTGTTCACCTGTTTGTAAATGATAAAGCAAATAAACATTTCTTGAAATACCTGTGTCTAGCGCTTAGTTCTCTTGAAACACTTTACCTGCCTAAGCACAGCATCATACATCTATGATTATGCATCATTTTAATCTAATGCATTCTTCCCACTGTGAAATTCAGTTCTTCCCAATTTAATGCACAATTTATTTTGCATGTAGAAGAGAGGAGACTGAGCTGCTTCCTGTCTGACTCACAGATACAAAATACCATTGTTGGTCTCCTGTTTCAAATGGTTAAAAGAAAATCTACTTTAGCAGAGATTCTGGCATATTGACTGACTAAGAGTCCATAAGCACAGGGACTGCAGTGTCCTTGGTCTCTCTTACTGTGGGAACTGACAGTGGCCAGAAAATAGATTTTTAGGCTCCAGGCAGTGGCTTGAAGCCCATGAGAAAGCCAAGTACATAACTTGAAAAATTTCACTCTGGCCTGGGAAATCTTAAGGAGGAACCCAGAACATTCCTTGTAGGTAGCCTCTTCCTGACACCTGGTGTTTTCCAACTTGTTCACTGGTAAAGACGTTTACGAGAAGATGTTGTTCTAAATTATCAATCAAATGCATTGTACCAAAACACTGTATGGAGGGTCTTTCTCTCAATAAACCTTTGGCTATAATGCCCTCCAAAGAAAGTTCGGAATCTCGTATCGTATGAGCAGTCGTGAATTGTAACGGTATCTTATCAGTCACTATGAACAAAGACAGCCCTTGGCAATGAATAATCCAACACATATATTAAGCATGCTTTTTGGAGGTCTGGAAGGCAGTAGAAAAAAATTTGGCAGCGAATCATGTTGATTAGATGTATTAAAAGAAATGTTTTAATGAAATTGCTTGACTGCACACATAGAGTATTTTATTGTGGGTGAGTGCTAAGCAAGTTGGGAATCAATGAAAGTATAAAGCCAAGAGAGAGTCCAAAGGAGAGCTATGAAGAGGGTGAAGAGCCTTGAGGGGAAGCCACAGAAGGAGCAGCTGAGGGCACTTGGTCTGTTCAGCCTGGAGGAGACTGAGGGGAGACCTCACTGCAGTTACAACTTCCTTGTAGGGGGATGAGGAAGGGAAGACACTGATCTCTGCTCTGTGGTGACCAGTGACAGGACCAAGGGAATGGCCTGAAGTTGTGTCAGGGGAGGTTTAGGTTGGATGTTAGAAAAAGATTTTTCACCCAGAGGTGGAACAGCTCCCCAGGGAAGTGGTCAGAGCACCAAGCCTGACAGAGTTGAAAAAGCATTTGGACAACATTACAGGATCATGGTGTGTCTTGGGGTGTCTTTTGCTGGGCCAGGAGCTGAACTTTTTTCTTGTGGATTCCTTCCTGTCAGAGTCCAGGGCATCTCTTTGGTCGTCCTGGAAATTCAGAGACCTCGGCAGAGATGTCTGGGACCTGAGCAGGAGAATTTGGGATCTGTACAGAGAGGTCTGGGATCTGTACAGGGATGTTGGAGACCCTGGCACAGAGAACAGGAACACACTGGCTTTGACTGCAGTCCATGGGAAAAGCTTCCAACACTGAGAGGAATTGCAAAGTTGTGAAAGACAGTAGTGTAGTTTATCACAGGATGGAAAATTCTGTAGGTTTGGGTTTTTAGAATGGAGGTGAGTGGGGACAAGATGGAGGATTTTGGGTGGTGCCCTGAGTTCTTCATCTCCATCTTCTGCTGTGACAGTGGTACAAAGGAGTTCAAGGAGATTGGATCAGAGTAGAGATGACCTGTTTAGTATAGGTGATAGGTATTGGTGTGTAACTGTAAATAATAGATACGTAATAATTGGTAAAAGAGGTAACAAGACCCAATGGGAGTGGGGGTAGCCTGTCGCCTGAGCTGCTGTGAAGACCTTGGCTGGGCACAGAACAAATAGAAAGATAAGAAATAATAAACAAAGCAAGAAACCTTGAGAAACAAGAATCTGAAGACTCTTCTTCGTTCTTGCTTCTGGCTCAGGGCCTTTCAGAGGGCAAAAGACTCTCAACCACCTGAATCTCGGGAAATAAGAATCCCGAGACTTCCAACTCAGGATATTCTACAGTTCCATGATATTTTTGAAATAACCAATTGCCTGCAAGAATTTTATCAGATATTATTTACTAACTCTTGTTCTATTTCATAACAATTTCTCAGTGATTTTGTGTGGCTTAGATAACTAATTTTTATTGAAATAATGCATCAAACATGCTAACAAAACTAGAAAAACCCCATCAAGATTTAAAATATTGAAGTTAATTAGAAAAGAAGCCCTTATATGGAAATAAAACAAAGGGAGAAAAAAATGATAAGATTTTTGTGGCAATAACAGCTAAAATTTAAATTTTGTTCAAGTATGCATGTAGATGCCCTTTTCCTTATGTTTAGCAAAGTAAATGCAATATAAGAAATTAGTGAATTTGACATGAAAATTTGCTGGATGAGACAGCTGACAAATATAACAGATAGTGCCATGAGGGATGGATGTATTTCACAGATGGTTAAGGAGGAATTATGTGAGAAGTGGTTGAACTTCACAAGTAATTGAAAGGGAGTTTTGTGAGCCTTTGGGGGACCAGTCCTGCAAGGCCAACAGAGATAACGTAACCAATGAATATTACCATGCAAGACCAAAGTGACCTAGGTAATAATGTTAGAAATATCAAATTTGATGTAGCCAAAATTGGCCCTTTGGGAAAAACTGATTAAAGACAGATTTTTTTAATCTCAACAGGGACAAGGGTGAAGAAGTAAATGCTTAAGGTATATCAGGGAACAGAAACATAGAGAAGAAGGGAGATTGAGGGGACAAGTAAGTGATTGCCTCCCTGAGGCCTGCACTTGATCTCTGTGCTCTGATCTGTCCTCCTAATGAGCTCTCTTCCAACCTATTAATGGGTCACTTGTTTGTGTGTGTATAACCATGCATATGCATGTACATACAAACATTTCCTGGCAAATTTGGGCTTTGCAGGCCAGCTACCAGACAAAGATAGACTCTGGTGAGAGCCAAGGGGAGAGCTGAAAGTTCATGAAGGGGCCTTCCTGGGCACACTGCCACAATGGAGTCTTGATTGAGCCCATGGAATCCTCAAATGAGTATGGTGTGCCTGGAGGTTAGGGGACTGCAGGACCTGTGTGCCCTCCATCAGTGAACTACAAGTCTAGCTAGTGGGGAAGGAAGAATAGCAACAGACCATTTGTGTTTATGGTTTATAGATGTGTCTGATAAGTGCATGTTTCCTTCGTATGCATGTGTATTTACACCTGTGTAATACAGGCTCGGCTCTGCTTTTCCCTGCACCTAGGAGTAGGGATAACCAGCAGATCCACATCTATCAAACCAAGATGGGATTAATTGCCTAGATCCTAAAGTGCAATGGAACTGACCTTCTTTAACAAAATTTTAAGTATGAAAAATTTACTTAATGCTCCAGGATAATAATTTACCCAGGACTGATAATGGATAAATGGTTATACAAAATTAATATAATGTGCTATGCCGTCCAGAAGAAAAGAAAAAGATCAGGGGTTATATGTGAACAGTGATATATACACTCATATCACAGAAAAGAAATACAGCTGAAAATATAAACAACTTTTAGAAGTCTGCAAAATTCATTCCAAACCCTATTTCTTTGTAATAGCTTCATAAATAAGCTCAAGTGTCAAGTGTTTGATTCTCAGGACACAGTGTTGAACTGAAAATTAAGCTTCACCTTTCTCCTATTAGTAATACATATATATATATTCACACACATATATGGAGAGGTGAAAACTTTGTGTACAAGGAAGATTGAGCAGTCTGATTCATAATATGACAATAAATATGTAATGGTTGAACATATGAGCCAGGATTATGGATTATGAAAGTAATGGAGAAATAATATTTTTGTGTTTTGCTTTAATTAACTTAAATCCCCCTTTTGTATCATAAAATCAGCCTGAGGGTTTTTAGTTATTTTACCTGCACTTTGCAAAAAAACACATTTACAAGGCCTTGAAGGCTGATTTTTTATAGTTAATTTTTTTAATTAAAAACTTTTATTTTTTTCTTAAAAATAATAAAACCCCACACACTTAAGTGACCCAACCCAAGTTTGTTCAAAAAGTAAAGTCCCTGTTGATTACAGGGAATGATATCAAAATCTATGTTGTTGCATTTTCTTAGACTTGTACAACAACTAGATGAGTCCAGAGATCACAGACATGTACAGATTTGGCTGTAACTTACCTGTTTTTTCTTCTTTTGGGGTTTGCTATGGATGTTGGATTTTGCTAAAATCATGCCTTACAATAAATTTAAAATAACTGAGTTACCTTCTCAGACATTTCAGCTGGACAAACTCTGCAAATATTTTCATGTTCAGAAAGGAACTCATGGGAGTTATGGTCTCATTTTGCAAAAATAAATCTCGAGTAATTTTTACATTTTTAAGACAATGTTGAGAGAGCTTTATGCAATTGACCTTCCCCTGGCTCAAGGCTTTATGAACTTTTATATTTATTAAAGTAATCCTTTCTGTAATGGTAAGATATATTCTGCTTGTGCTATTATTTATAAATTCTTTCTCCTTTTTCTTTATTACTGCATTGTATTCTTCCTAAGGTATTTTAAGACAGTTTTCAAGGTAGATCTCTTTCTCTATAAATACAGACAGGCACAGAATTACTATAAGAACTAAAGGGATTTCATCCCTTCTACATCAACAGTCTTCCCTCAAGAGCTGGTGTAATTTAGCTTTTCAGCTTTACCTTATTTGGAGCAGGACTGAAGCATTCCTAGACTGTACTTACATCTTTCTATCTGTACATACATACAAATACATAATTTATTTAATAACTGTATAAGGCGATGGTGGTGAGGCACTGGCACAGGTTGCCCAGAGAACTTCTGAATGCTCCATCCTTGAAAGTGTTCAATGCCAGGTCTTATGGGGCTTTGAGCAACCTGGTGTAGGGGAAGGTGTCCCTGCCCATAGCAGGGGTGCTGGAATTGGATGACCTTTAAGGTTTTTCTAATGCAAACCGTTCTGTGATTCTATGAACACTCCAAAAGTATCACCATCCTAACTAGTTACTGATACATATGGAAGATAACACCCCATATATATAACCTCTAACAAAAATATCACAATTCTAGAGGTCTGTGTTTGAAGTTGGCTATCTAGCAGTTTATTACTGCTGTCCCCATATATAAATTAGTCTTCCACATACTATTGGGATATACATTAAAAAAAAAAGTCAGTGCCATTGAAATAATGAATGCTTCCTATTTCAAATAATATTGGATTATGACTTAAAAAACACCTGATACATCACAGAGAATAAAACACAGTGCATAGGTATTTAACTGCACAAAAACTGAATACAAGTGTGTTGCCTACTTTCAGATTCACCAGTGAACTATTACTTTCCTTATGCCAAGTACAGCTGAGTAATTGATCAATGAACACTACTGAGTGAATAAACAGAAAATGCTGTGTGAGTTGATGGGAAAGAAAATGCCTGAGGAAAAGTCCATTCTTTTGTATCAAAACCTACTAGGAACTGCTGTTTTTCTGATCTATGCTTGTGCATCTCTGGAATTCTAGCTGGGTAAAGCAATTTTGATGTCTGTGTTGCCATAAATAAAGATTGCTTTTTCCCCACAGCTATTTGTTTCCCTACCTGGTCCCTTTTGAAATGGTTAAAGGCCATAACTGGGAAAGGATTATGATCTAATGTTTAGTTGACCAGAAGATAAAGTGTATCCTGTTTCCCTGTGAAACATAACAGTATTAAAGAAATACGAAGTCATAAATCAGCTTCCTATATCATTCCCCCCCAAATCTGTATATAGAAGTCAATAAGACTCAGGTTTTATGGGTTGAAATGCAATAAGGAATTAAACGAATAATTGTCATCCCGCCTAGCCCAAGTACTAAGGGTCCATAGATGTGTTTTCTTTTGCTTTTGTTCCTCTGAGGGCATGTACAACTTCCTGACATCACACCCATCTCCACAGCTCAATTCACGATGGATTTCTGGAAAGGGTAGATGTTCCTCCCTTATCATTCACAGCAGCAGATGTCCTTGCCATGCTCAGGTTGCAACTGGCTTTCTACAGAGGGATGCTAGAGAATCCTACATGAAAGTGTTCTGAAGACTGCCTATTAATTTTATTATCAAAACTCCAATGTGTTGGCATACAAGGTTCAGGTCTCAAAAGAAGACATGATCAGTGTGTCAGAACGGTTGCTGAATCACAATGAAGGTAAACAAGGACATCAAGTCAGCTCTCCAGACTGGTTTTACAAAGAGAGGATGCCTTTGACACTTGAGTAAGCAAAGCAGTTTTTTGTTTTCCAATGCATACACCAATTGGAGTGGAGCACAATTCTGTATGAACACTTAATCACAGACTGTAAACAGAGGTCAAGTTGAGAGATAATACAGGAATTCAAGATATATTTCTCCACGTGTCACATTCAAGCACCAGTTTCTTGTCATGAGGTGCCAGAAGCTAACGTGAATTACTGATTTGTTCTGTATGTTTCTGGAACTGGAGTTTTTTTGAGTAGCTGTAATATAGCTGTGGGTAATAGTTCAGGGAAGTAAAAATATTATAAGCCTAAATTTAAAATCCTAGCTGTAGAGGCTGAAAGATATAGACAGGAAAAGATAATTTCCCTATGATACTCAAATTGCTGCAAACTTCCATATTTAATTTGCAACCACCATACTACAAGGCACTAATAATCTTTCCCCTGTCATATAGAAGCAAATGTGTGGAGAGTTTTTGCCTCAAAGATTGGTAGAATTCTATTAATTTTCAAGGATAAATTCAATTAAAAGAATGTATTAATTTCTGAAATTTAATTTATTTATACTACCTTACCTGCTCCATGGGCAGATAACTATGTAGGTTTATAAATATTTCACTTGTAAGAATACAAGTCTAGCTTCATTTGCAACTCTTTTTGTGTCACTGTCCTACTTTTTCATAGTCTGCTTGACAAAAAGTTTCTGTGCCTTACCTACCTGAATTTTATAACAAAAACCTTTGGGACTAATTAAGATTTTTATAGTAAAATAATGAGAAAGATTTTCTGTCTCTGTATTTTTTTTCCTAGTTTTCTGCCTTGGGTTATTCTTGGGGCCGCCATAGTCAGATTCAATTTATAGAAGCATATTTGTTGCTCATCTGCATTAATAGAGCATAGTACAACAACAACAACAACAGCAGCAGCAAAGATCTTGACAAGTTCTAATATTTTCTCTTAAGTTAAATAATTCCCCAGCTTCTTTCCATGTAAGACTCATAAAACAAAATGTGCTAATTAATGTTGAAAAAAATCCCATTGTTCTGAAAAAAAATAAATGAACTGACGGATGCTGTTTTTTAGTAGGAAAATTTAATCTGGAAAGGAGACGCTGGTAGAACAGGCTAGACCAAAGTGCAGAGCTCTGCTGTATCTGCCATAATTATTCATGAAGCCTTCAGCCAGGCAGGCTATATCTGGTTATAATTCTTGCACGTCAGTGATAGGGAACATCCAGCTTTTATCCTTCAGGATGCTGACAAGGGCAGGAGAAGGTATGATCCCAGTACTAGGAGGAAGCTTCCAGGCTCTTTGTTACCCCAAAAAATACCTGAGTTAGCCCCTCACTCCTGAAAACAAAGAACCAGCAGAGTTCAGGACTGAAGTGTTAAAGTCACAGCAGACATCATTCACAGAGCCAGGAGGAAAAGCCAGTGACATTTCTGGGAGAAATTTTGACTAAGGAGATAATGGCTGTCACATCCTTTTGGGAAATGGCAGACCTGAATTCAGGTTCCTCTTTTGTGTGCTTGCACTCAAACCTATGTTTCACAGCTTTCATGGAAGATGCTCTGTCTTTAACAGTGAATAAAATGACTCAAGACACTACAGGCAAAAGCCTTATGTCCATGTAGCTTGTCTTTCTATCTGTGACGTGACAGACTTCTCACAGGCTGCTTTTGACAACAGTCCCAGAGGTGACACCCAGACCTGGACTGTGTGGGAGGGGACATCCTGACACAAGCCACATGATACCTTTCGTGACACCATAGCATACACTAGCCACTAAAAAAATCTGCCTGGCCACAGGAAAAGCTCTTGCTACCCTTAAATCTTTTGAGTGGAAACATAGCTGATGATGGATGTGACAATACCTGTGACTGACTGCCTGTTTCACTGGATTTGAGCTTGAAAGACAAGCACAAACCCTCCTCTGCAGGCTTTGCTCACCTCATAGCTGTGGCTACATGTGGGACCATGCTGAGGTTTGGTTTGTGTGTCACCATCTCTCATCACTCAGGCCCATCTTTCTACCAACAAACTCACTATCCCAACTAGTAGCCACTGAACTGAGGGGCACTCTTTTCCTTGCCTTCTACTTCAATGATTCAATGAATATACATCACAGGCAATACATGGGCAAAAAGAAAAACGAAGAAACAGTCTCTAAACCTTAGTGGGTAAGAAAAATTCATACAGGGTTCAGGAAATTTAAGAACAATATTCTCAGTGGGGGAGGAGGTCCACTGTATTTCAGTAAGAAATATCTAGAATAGACAGAAATCCTGATGGTAGGAAGATCTCTTCAGAGGACTTCTGAGGATTTAGTTTCAAATTAGATTAGAGGGTGGATGAATGTAATTAATCTCTCACCTAAAAGGGGACCTGTAAGACCCATAATTATAAACATCAAGGAACTGGGCTCTGTCCTGATGATGCTCCTAATTTTCAAGAGGTTCTATAAGAGATCAGGACCTCAAGTCCTTCAGTACCTGCTTAGGCACACAAGACACTTTGAGTAACTGAGTGTGTGGAGAATTTATCCTGTTTCTGAGTTATCAGCACTCTTTACAATCTAAAACTTCAAGTGGTAGCTGGGCATGTGTTCTCCAAGTGAACTAAAAGGATTTTTCTGATCCATAACTGCTCAGTGCTGTTAGAGCTCTTCAAATGTAATATAAAAAGGGTTATCTCAAGATACTTTTGTTACATACCAGTTTAAGGTACAGGATTTACTGATTGCAGCAGACAAAAACATAACTACAGGAATTTCTGGCAGCTAACTTGTGCATAGTAATTTGATAAAACACAAGAATTACTAGATTTAATCATTAAATTCTTCCTTTAAGTCAACAGTCTACAGCACCTTGTCTACAGAAGTGCAATCCTTTTTAGAAGTGGGGGTGCTGGCTCTTTCCAAGGGCATCAGGAACTCCCAGCATTACTCCATTTGGTGCAGGATGGTGCAAATCTCACTCCATTTTCCTTCAAATTTTTGCTAACTGTTTTGTCTGTTCAATAGTCTCCAGCTGTCTCCTTAACTGTTTGCCGTAATTTCATTTCTTTTATAGGGCATTAACCCCTGTATGATGCAATTTTCTTTGTTGCCTAAAGACTGATCTGGGGTGTTTCCCTTTCTGTTCATCGTTCTCCCTCCCCTAGGATCTGCTGCATTCATCATACTAAATTTTGTGACAATGTTGTGGTATAGACGTGTACTCAGTGGGGGATAGCTGAAACCAACAGAGACATTTTCAGTCAAAGTCAAAATTCCAGAGGTGCAAAGTTAGTTCCTTACTGTGTAATCAAACCCTCAGCAGGAATCTGCTGCTAATTGTGACATTTTTCGGCAAGATGGTTGAAGACAGGTCACTGGAAATTCATGTACTTCAGATAATTTTTAATAGAACTAATATGGTATGCACAGAAGGGCTTGCCTTCTTAGCCCTACAGAGTTTCAGCTGAAAAGGCCATTTAACATTTTATAGTGAAACCCTTTATAAAGCAGAAAATGTAAAACTTGGGCATATTCTCCAATGGTTAATGTAATATACTGTAATAGCAAGGCTTGGCTCTTAAATGCTCTCTCTAGTCCAGTGAAGCGTTTGCAGAAATAATCCCTCTGACTTCCAAGCTATGGCTGATGTGTTTGAAGTTCAGCATGCCATCAAATGTTCTGCTCCATCAAGACCCTTGAATGTTTTAATTCATGAATATATTTATTTAGAAGAAATACACCACCTTTACAAGAAGAAAGACAGAAAATAAGACACAGATCTAGTTAATCTAATTAATTCCTTACTTTAAGTCTCCTACTTGTGGAATTAATCTAAAATAGTTGCTTTATTTTCCCAAGCCATAAAATGGAGAACAGTCAATACCTTTTGAAAGTTACCAGAAAGATAAATTATTTGCCTAAGTAAGCTACATAGTCTTGAATAGAACTGATCCTTCCAGGCTTTCAAAACTCTTTCTATTGCTTAAGGAGAGTCAGGCTACAGAAACCATCATCTAAAATGCAGGTGAGAGTAACATGCTTAAATCAGAAAGGCAGCTAGAGAAAAAAACCAAAAAAAACAACCCCCCCCCCAAACAACAGTTCTTTATTTACATAAAACAAAACAATAATGACAAAAATAGGAATACAACTTAGAGATAAGGAAGTTTATAATCGTTCTTGTTTTTTCTCTTTTTTTTCCTCCATTCCTACATAATTAATTTTTCCATAAATTTTGAACACTGAGATTTGTAAAATCTTGGGTTTAAGCTTTTCTGTGCCAAAGAAGTGCATAGGTGTTTTATAGAAATTGTGTTTTCTCTAGTATCCATGTTCTCTCTCTTTTTGGGACTTGTGTTGCTGCAAAATTCTCATCTTTGGGTATAGAATAAAGAGCACCCCAATCAGTGAAATCAGGCCACAGATGAGCACTGAGATTCAAGGCAAGAAAACTGTTTTTTTTAATGAAGAGGTAAAACAATTCAGTTAATCTGAAAAAAAACATTAGGGAATATAGTTATGGGGTTTAGGAATGTTTTTCCTCAGCTGGAATTTTTTTTAAAGAAATGGATAGAAAATTCCAAATTACTGAAAACACCTATTCCTAAAAAAATCCTGTCCTGACCTGAATCAGAAATTGTGAGCAATAATCTAAAAAAGTATTTCAAATTTTCTGGGCTTGGTTTGTAAATGGACAGTTCCGGAGACTGCATTGATTGCCAGCTTCCCTGAGGACAATAACTAGCCAGTTACAGAATTTGGTTCATATCATACTTCAGTCATGGTTCTGTGGCCTGGGAGACTGAATAATCACTAACAGGTGAAAGATCTGATAAATCCATTGTTAATTTGTATGCTAATGGATGCTTTCATCTGACAGTCAGTTTTTATAATTTATTTATAAATTAACTAACAAAAACATCTACAAAAGAGGCAGGCTAGCACAACTGGAATTTGCTTCTCTCTCTGGCCCAGGAGAAGTTGTATGTAACACTTTGAAAAATACTGAAGTAATTTAGGAATTTGCATGTTATTTTTTATGAGTGATGGATGTTTGCAGCTGTGTGAAATGGTGTACCTAACTTATTTTTGTTGCAGACAAATATATAACCTTGAAGCCATCTTTGACACTTCCACGCTATGTGGAGGGATTGAATCATTTTAACTCATAGCTTCAAGGAAAATTTGAAGAACAGGACATATTCACATAGATCACTAGTTACTGGGGAAAATGATTTTTCATCAGGAACACTCACAGATATAAAAAAGGAGTGATTTTTTCGTATTTCTTGCAACATTGTTTTGGTATGTGAATATTCTATACATCAGAAAGGAGAAAATAATGTGTTCACATTGCTGCTGCTCTGAAAGCCTGTCTTCCATAGTGGGTAGCCTTCTTCAATGTATTTTTAAGGTAAAAAAATAATTAAAGACATAAAGGCAACTGGAAAATATGGTAAAAATATAACAAGGTTTTGTGATGATAGATCATGTTATAGTAACTCAATAGCTTTCTGTGATAAAATAGCTGATTGTCTCATTAAAAGACACATAGTAGATCCAATCTGTCTGGTTTTCAGTAAATCATTTGATATGGTGTCAGGTATACTACTAGTTAAAGCAGGTAACATAGAGATTAGAACAAAAATTGTAATATGAGAAATAGGCTGGCTAAAAGAGACAAAAATGGATATTATTAGAAAAGGACAATTCAGAATGGGGAAAGGTTACTTTCAGATTATTTAAAGATTGATCCTGGGATTCATCTTATTAAATACTTTCATTAAGGACTTTGTGCAAAATAGATATGAATTAATGATATTCATAGCTGAAATGATGTTGAGAGGCATTGTATATGTAGCGGGGAGTGAAAATATCATACAGGAGAAACTGAACAACCTTGAGGACTGAACTCACAGAAAAGAGGTAAATTTAATATGTCTGTGTGCATGGTCATGCACTTTTACACTAATACCAAGATTACCTGCTTTACTTGGAGACCAACCTTCGGAAATAAGTGAGGAGGAGAAATATCTGTACATGTTATCTGATCCCAAAATAATGTGCAAATGGAAGTGTGTGACTCAAAATGTGTAAGATCAATCCAAAGGAATTAAAGAAATATTCTCTCCTCTATCTGGAGAAGGATTAAAAGTGTAAGTGAATGGACGCTGTATTTTATGACTTCAAGCTGGAAATGTTTTGTCCATTAGGCTGAAAATAGAGAAGTAAAGAAAGCTTGTTATTGTTATTTACGGGTGACAAACCAGGCTAAGTGTGGTGCATATATGAGAGAAAATAAGCATAAATTTGTGATGAGCACATCAGCATCAATAATCAGAAAGGTGTTTTTAACCACACATAAACTGAGATTGTTCAACAACCTTTCAAAATAGCCAGTTTGGGAAAAGTCTTTGTTTTAATCATCCCAGAAACATTACGTGATATATTTGACAAAAAAAAAGAAAGTGGCTTGGGCTTGAAAACTCAGAAGGTGCCTTCCAATTCTGTCATTCAGTATTTCTCTAAATTAATGTTGTTAATTTAATTCAGAAATCCTACTTTATTTTTTTTTTTTTCAAACAATATTCATGCTTATATTTCATATACAGTTACATTTACTATTAGATTTTCTGTATATTGTGATTGGGGGCAGGTGGAATAAGTCATCCTCAGGGTCATAATAACAGATATAACTGAGATAAAATGCTACCTAAAAGTCTAATTTCCTTTCATCTATTCCAATTTTTAATTAAGATGCTGTAACACCTTCAATATTTCTGGGTATTCACTGCAATAAAAGAATCCAATACCAGACTTCTTGACTCACGTTTCTTCCTCTAACCAGTATAGTCAATTGAGTGCCTAGTATATATGTGTATGTATATGTGTATGTATATACATCTCAGCCTTAGGCAGAGTATATATTTAAAATGGATTTACTGGAGTATTTCCCCAGAGATTTTCATTCCCTGGGTTTAGTTGCTTTTTGTTTCTTCTGACGGTAGGCTGTATAAGATTAGCTAGCTTGGAGGTGCAAATGCACCCCAGAGGGAAAGTTTACCCATTTTTCATAGTATAATTGATTATTTTGAATAATGTATGTGATGGCTAGATAATGAGTGGAAAAGCAATGTCTAAACATGACTTGGTTCTGTTTTCTACAGTATCTGTGATTTGATGGCCTAGCATAGGAGGCTGGCCTTACAGGACGAGATAACTGTTACATTATTTTCTGTAAGTAAAAGCAATTCAGTACATTTTCCCCTCCCAGAAAAATAATATGAATATGCAAAATTTAATTTATATTGTTTTATCTGATATACTATCATAAAAATTATGTACAGAGTTAAATAATTGCTGAAACTTTTTTTTTTTTTTTTTGAGTGGGTTTATCAGAAGGGGAAAAAGAAATATTCCTGTGGAAAAAAAAGACAAAAACACACCAAGAACTGAAACAAGTCAAAGCTTTTGACATGGATTAGAGGAATGGAGCATCTCTCTCATACAGAAATACTTAGAAAATTGGAACTGTCCAGTCTGGAAAAGAGAAGACCTCAGGGTGAGCTAATTGTAGACTGCCAGAACCTGAAGGGAACCTGCAAGAACAATGGAGAGGGATTATTTACACAGGTGTTTAGTGACAAGACAAGGGTGAATGTCTTTAACCTGAAAGAGAAGAGGTTTAGATTAGGTATAAGGAAGAAATTACTGACTGTGATGGTGGTGAGGCACTGGCACCCTGGAAGTGTTCAAGGTCAGGTTGAATGGGGTTTTGAGCAACCTGGAGCAGTGAAAGGTGTCCTGTCCCATGGCAGGAGGGCTGGAAATGGATGATCTTTAAAGTCACTTCTAGCCCAGACTGTTCTATGATACCTTGAAACTGTCTTTACTAAAAATAGCATTTTAAAAAAAGTTGCAATGATTACAGGCTCTCTGCTTGAACTCTAGGGGTTTATGTGAGATGTGGTATGACTTGCCATTAAAACAGGCTCATGTCCTAGCCGCAAAATATTTTCTCTGTCTCATCCTAAACACACTGCAGTGACACGTGGGATCTTCTTTGCTTTACACCAAGATTGACTTTTAGGTGTGTTTTGATTTGGAGTTTGACTTTGGGCAGCAGGTCAAGTCATAAAGTTTATCTCACCTCAGCAAGACAACATTTACTCTATGGGTCTGTAGGGGCCTCTAAGAGTAGTCAAGTGTTTAAAATAGGTGCATTTTGACAAATGTAATCTGTGAAACATCAAAGTTAATTTCCTTTAGCACTGCGAGTTGTACCTGTAGGAAAGGGGCTGGATAAGAAATACACAGTGAATATGTTTTTGTTACATTTTTGTGGTTACAGCTTGTAGGTTGCTGAAGGGAAAAATGAACAAATTGATGGATTTGGTTATGTGTGAAATGGATATGCAACAAGGGAACTAGAAAACCTTTAACATTTCCAGAGATCAGAACTTCCAACCTACCGTATAATACTCCATTCCAATTCCATTCAACTGTGATGGAAGGAAAAATTCCATAATATTGGTGTGTACTTAATTGTCACAGAGAAATAAAATTATGAAGTTTAGTAATACCATAAAAATGTGTGGCGTTATGCAAGAACTTAAAATTACATGCTCCCTAAAGTAAAATTATTATACTATAGAGTCTTGCAAAAGCTTTCAAACTAAGCAGTATAATCTCACAGTTAAGAGCTTTAACTTCTGATTGAGAAAGGATTGAAACATAAATGCCATTGCTGTCAAGACCCAACAGTACAACAGACTTGAGGTGAATTTTTATGTGTTTTTCAAGCACTTATGCTAATAGTGTTGATAAAAACATAAGACATAATATTTGTACTTTCCATGCACAGCTGAGATATGAATATCAAAGACATAACAAAGGAATGCCCATTTATATATAGGCACGTGGAGAAAGATACCCACAACTCACAGACACCTTCCAGTCAATGAAAGAACAATAGGGAAAGACAGATCCTCATTGTCCTGAATCTATCAAGCTGAAGCCGTGTATCTCCCATCTTATCAAGAGCCTCACCAGACAAAGCTTATCTGGGAAAAGATTTGAGTCCAGGAAAAAAACAGCACCAAGCACCAAATAAAAGGTTAGAGTGCTAATGGGTGGATGGAAAGGTTTAACCACTCATACTTTACCCTACACTGAGTATTCTTGTCTTCCAGCATGATGGCCAAGGCTTCTTGGCCAGCAGGGCCATTTCACACAGAGAACCAGCTGATCAATATGCATTGCATGAGTAGACACTGGACCAGAGCACAGAATTCTCTAAATAGCTCTCACTCTGTGCTGTTAAAAAGATTAAGCAAATTCATGAGCAGAAAATATGTATTCTGGATGATACAGGCCCAATGCACTTTGGTCCTTTGTGGTCCATGCTGTGAAATTCTAGGACCCCTCAGGATTAGCCACTGAACTGCAAAATAGATCCAGGGCTTTTTCTAGCTGATGCAAGGCAATGAAAAACAGCTATTGATTTCTGCCAAGAGAAGTTATACACGTCCCCTCGACAGCAATGAACCAAATAGGTTTTCTGGAAAGCCAATATAAAGAAAATGCAGTAGCCAAGGTCCAGAAATATAGGCTTATATGTAAAAGTGTCTAGGTTCTTGATCTAAATGATAACAGCATTCTGTAAAAAATACAGTTGTTTTTTAAACTTGTGGGCAAGTTGTCAAATGGTGGAGGATTGCACATAGATATATGCACAAGGACACCTAAATTATAATAATTGTCTCGCAGGTAAGAAATTCAATCAAATTGTATCCTAGGGTAAACTGTGAATTATGAAAATCTGTACCAGGAATTCCCAGGTAGATAACCCACAGTGTCAGGAGGTGCAGACCACCCAAAAGAGAGGTGGTGAGGCCACAGTCTGGCACCTTGCATTTGCAGAACTGTCAGCATGCAAGCTGTTAAATCCCCATTCTGAGGCTTTGATTTTATGGGAATGTGGCTGATGTATTTTGGTTACTCTAGTGGTTATTTTCTCTCTATTTTATGTTAAGGTTGACATAGTTTGTAATGACAATTGGATAATTAATACGTGAAGTCTGTGGATATGGTTTCTACATTTCAGGCCAATTCACTGGTCAGTGAGCTAAGATCAGCTACTTTGCCTTACTTAGTATTATAGTTCATTTCCAAGTGAAGAACCTCTACACATTTCCCTCTTTTTTTTTTACATTCCTGAGAAACAAGTGTTTGCAGTGTGGGTGGTGAAGCATTGTCTGTAACTGCCCTGTCCTTAAATCTATCTGATTTTGCTCACTGTCAGAATAAAAACTAAGGAAGATCTGATTTTTTATCACTGCTTTTGTATTAAAATTAAGGTGGCAGGTTACCAAGACCACAAGAAGTCTTCTCATTTCCTCTGGCCACTCATCATTTCCAGCTCAATCTGAAGGTGACTGACCAGAAGACTTAAAAGGCAAGGCAAGATCACTAGAAGCAGCTGAAGTGACAGAATAGAACACTGCACAGTTTAAAGTGTTTTTCTGGAGCAGAACCAGAAGCACTGATAAAGTTTATAGAAAGCTTTTCTTTGAAAAAGGAAAAATCTGAAGTGAAGAGCTCTAAAATGGAACTTAATGCATAACATTCCATTCCCAGTGCTCTGAAACGGTAAAAGCTTTTTTATAAATAAATACTGAAAAAGTTATGCTGCTCTTTTTGCCTTTCTAGTGTATGGATAATTTTGGCTAAGGGCCTGGAAGATAAACTGTAATTTATTATGACCTGGCATCTTGGATAGATAGAGTATTTTGTTATTTGGCTTAGTTGTTGACTCTTTTATTCATAAAAGATAAAGTAATGATTGGCTTCTTTCCTGTATTTTTGGAGAGAGGAAAAGGTGGTTTTCTCAAGGTGATACACTTTGATTTCAGAGTCAGATGTCAAATTGTGAATTGAACTTGATATTTTGCTTCATGTGCATTCATGATAAAAATATGTTTGATATTAAATATCACAGCTTTCTGGGAAATTCATTTTTTTTCACAGTCTGTAAGCATTGCTATACAGCATGCTTACCCTTATGAGGAAATTTATGGACTGCCATACCTCACTTGTCTGCCTCTACAAAGGTGGGATAATAACACTTATCTATGTGACAAATAAGATAAGCCGCTTAATTTATTAAAGTTTGTAAACTGCTTTGCGATCCTCCAATAAAAGTTCCTGTGCAAGAAACAAAGTAATAGCAATCATATCATAAAGGAAACTAAACCTTTAATTTTGCCAAAGTTCCCCTGGTGAATAGCTAACTCTTTAATGAGATTAAGGACGTGTTTGAGATTGGCAATTTTATAACAAATCCTCAGTGGATACAAACATGTAAAGTTGCTTGGCATAACTTTTTGCAATTGCATTTATAAAAGTAATTGGATATTATGAGACTGTGAATAGCAGAGAAATACAGCTGGGAGTTCCAACTTGTGAATTATATGTCATATTTTATTGTATAGCTGTGAGTGTTGCTGCTGTTGTGGAATTTGAATGGGTTTTCTGTCAGATGATTTATTAGTGTATGGACAGTATTTGACTAGCATTATGCTTATTTATTGATACTCATAACAGCCATTTGATCATATGGTAACATGAAGAAATGGTTGCAACACTATGATTCAGATGTGTCTTTTTTCCTTTTTCAACTAATCCTGATGTGCCAGAACATTTGTAATCAATTTTTAAAGGATTTAAAGACTCAAAAGGATACTCTTGAACTTGGGATGAAGAAGAGTATAGTTCTAATTGAGTATTATTTTTCTCTAAATGGAAGAATGGAAGTGCTGTATTGACCATTGCCTTGTGAGAATGAAAAGCAGGTCTCATTCGAAAGGAACCCTCATCATCTGAAGTGACCTAATATGTGTTTTGATTGAATAATTCTGTGCTATCCAGTAGAGAACAATAGCCTCAGAACAGCAAGATTACATCCATTCATGTTTTGACATTTTTCTTTTGATTTCTTTTTTTTACAATGCTCAGAGATAAAAGGAAAAAAATTAAATTGCAATGGAATAAAAGTGTGCAGTTTTGAGTATGCAACCTATATTTATTTAAAAACAAGCATGAAATATTTTTAAGCAGAGAACTTCCTAATAAAAAAAAAAAAAAAAATTAAGATCCATTACGTCAAGAATGACTCAAAGCTGAAGAATCATAGAATATCTTGGGTTGGATGAGACCTAAGAGATAATCTAGTTTCAACCCCATTTTCAAGGGGAGGGACCCACCTGTCTTGGGGGATAAGTGATATCTTCAATATACGTGATATATCTTAAATATCATTGCTCCTGCACCATAGTAAAATAACATTACAGTATTGGGAAATAAAAGTAACAAGCAGGATTCCACCAATATTATTATTTACTATTATTAGTAGTGGTAGTAGTAGTCTTGTAATAGACATACTAATATTGCCAGTTCAGTAGGAAA
The DNA here is from genome assembly GCA_027886175.1 of Phylloscopus collybita. Lineage (NCBI taxonomy): Eukaryota > Metazoa > Chordata > Aves > Passeriformes > Phylloscopidae > Phylloscopus > Phylloscopus collybita. Next base: position 49,265,014 of record JAJNNQ010000026.1, read on the forward strand.
CTATCCCAGGCCTTAGAAATAGTTTTACAAGTCAGTCTTGTCCTCAGCAGCTGACAGCATCTTCAGGGTCATTTGAATTGTGCCCCGGGTGGATTTAATGCTGGGTCTGTCCGACACAGCTTTGAGCAGCAGTAGTTTTTGTTCCTGTCCATGGGGTTATGTGCCCCAGCTCCCTGGCTCAGATGCTTCTCCTGATGCTAAGTGTTGAGGTGAAGGTGAGGTGGCAGCTTGTCTCTTTTTTTCATCAATCTTTGCTCTGTCAGAATTGTAGGAGGCCTTTTTGCCCTGTTAGTCTAGACACCAGAAGCCCAAATATCTTCTTACACTCTGCCAGCATAAAATGACCTCAAAATGTTCTTAAATTACAGTGAGCTGTATATTCACTCACAGTTTAAAGCTCTTTGTAATGCTTGGTGCCAGAGTAATGCCAAATGTAAATCAGAGCCAATATAAATCAGGGCTCATTTAATGTACTATGCAGAGTGGGAACAAGAAAGTTTTGAATCAAGTAACAATCTCTTTTCTCTGGCATGAGACTCGTACCAGTTTATGTTCTGATCACTAATGCATGGAATCATTTGCACCCTATTATTAAGGAAATATGTTACCTCCTCAACATAACTTTTCCTCATTCAGTTAAAACAAATTTCTGTATCATAATAGTTTCCCATTCAAAAAAACCCAAAACATCTATTAAAAAACATTAAAAGAGGAAAATTTGGGATGACAGAGGGAAGGCATTTCTTAATGTCCAGACACTGTTTGTTACTTTCCATCCGTCATTTACAATAAAAGCAGCCTGAGTAATAAGATCTTGTTTTATGGTATGACTTGGAGACTACAGCTGGCTCTCTAGTCTTTTGTTGTTAACAGCCTTTTTAATCTAGCTGAACAAAGAGGCTTAGATCCACATGACAATGGCATAGGAGATCTTTCTCTGTGGTTTATTGGACACACATTCAAACTTAATATTGTCCTGTAACATCAGCTCACTGCAAGTGGATCTCAGCTCAGATTTTTTTCCTATCTAGCTACTCTAACTGGATTCCTGGAGCTAATTGCCAGGCTTTGCTCTTCCATGGAATTCTGCAGACCATGCCTTCTAAGCCTTGAAGCTAGTTCCTTAAATATTTACCCTCCATCCTTCTTTCCCAGAAATTGCTTTCTTCATGAGACATGTAGGTAATTTTGGCTTCGCATTTGACTTCGTAAAAGAATAAACAACCTTTAAAGAGAAATAATAAAAAAAAGCTCTTAAAAATGTGATTTTCTAAAAATTGACCCTTTTGAAAAGTAATTTCACTCCAAGCTCAAGTCTTAGAAAATGTAACAAAATACAGCACTTTTAGAAGTAATTTTCACTGATTTATTTCACTGCTGCTTTTAGTCTGTCAGGTCATGGTGGAAATTGGGAAGAGTTCTCTTATTCAATACATTTTTTTTTTTTTTTTTTTTACTTGGCGGCAATGCATCCCCTCATAATAAAAAAAACAGTGGTTTTTATGGATTATTTATGCCTTCTGTCTGAATTTGGTATCTTATTAAAATATCGAGCACTGCTTTTTAATTGTAAGCCTTTTCTCTTAGGGTTCTCCTAGGGTCCATCAGCTGTTCTGGTGCCTGATTCCAGTTTGGCAAATTGCCTCAGGCAATAGCCTGCAATTGTTTAAGGTTTTGCTCAGTTTAAATATGAATGCTGATTACCTTTAACCATAAGCCATCTACCAGGTACAATAATTTTTCAGATGTATTTGAGGGGAAAGTTGGGAAGGTTCAGCACAAGATGAGGGAGATCTACCTAGGAGTTCCCAAGAAATAATGACAGACAGATTGAGGCAGGCAGATTTACTCCATTACAGCACATACAATTGAGGAAAATAAAATAAAGGAAAAACAAAAATGTAAAAAACACTTGTAACAACTACCTTCAAAACTACCTTCAAAAATATAAAAGGTTTTTTTTTTTTTTTTTTTTTTTTTTTACATTTTAAAAAGTGGTTTTATTCCTTCACAAACTTTGGCAAAAAAAAAAAAAAAAGGTTTTTTATCATTTAGATGACCCCCATATATCTGTTCATTACTTTTTTCTCATTTCAGTATGTTTGTTTTCTTCCCATTTTGAGTGAGTTTCAAAGCCCCCATTTTGAAATGTTTTCCTAATGTATAGCCTTGCCTTTGCTGAAATACCCATTTATCTCCAACAAATATTGGAAACATTTTCTTACTTTTCTTTTTCTAGTGCTATTACATACTGAATGCTGTTATGTTTACATAACAGCAGAGTCTTTTCAACTCTAGTCTAATCTGCTTTATTCTGGTGCCTTGTCATGCCCTGCTGTTGAACTCTGATTTTTGCAGAATTCAAAAATTAGATCTTCCTAAGGACCTGAGAAAAATTCAGGTCAACTGTTTGGATAATCAACAAGTCTCTGGTACATTCTCTTCCAAAGTGTAAAGGAGACTAAGGAACACCAATGATAGACCTCTGCATCTCCGAAGCATAGATGTCTCAGTTCTTTAAAATTTTATTTTCTGAAAGCAGAGGCTTCTTCTATATTTCAATATGTGAAACACTTTATTTTTATGTTGAATTCAGCCTGCTTGCAAGATGACCTTTTATTCTCACATTCAGAATCAGTTCAGCTGTCACAGAAAGACAATATAGGCAGAAGTTTCTCAGTTTATATCACCCATATTTTACATCTGAACAGTCTTTTTATAAATTGAAAATCAATGTTACCATTTTTTTTCTTTAATCAAAACAGATACTAGAAGAGTTAACCTCTGTAAATATAAGTTCAGTGAACTCAGATAGAAGACCAAGTAATTTTTAGACTTCTTTCAGATGTATTGGTGATTTCCTATCCTGCATTTGGTTCATTCTCTATTATTGTCTTCCTTCTAATTCAAATAATTTAACCACTGTTCTCTTCCATATTTCTGCTAAGTGGCCATGGAAGGAGATTATATAAAATACAAAAACAGCTCTTCAGGTCTTCTTTTTCTTCTTCTTATTTGGGTTTTTCAAACTCAAATCAGTTAAAAGTTATCTTCTTTCCAGCTATTATATAGTGAAATTATGACCAGAAATGCCATATCAGAATCTTCATTTCATAGCACAGAAGCCATAATATGGCCTCTTAATGCTTCTGTGATCTACTAACTGTGACTTTGATTAGAAAGGAATTTGTTATGGGAGTTATCCCAAGTGGGTCTTGGTGTAGACAGTAATTGCCAGTGTTAATCAGGAGTTCAAGTTCTTGTTTCCCACATTTTATGCATAGGCTTTTTTGACTCTATAAATCATTACTTTTTTTTTTTTTTTTTTTTTTTCTTCTTCTGTCTCCTTTGTGATATGTTTTTATTGGGTTTGGGGGTGGTGGGGGCTTTTTATTTATTTGGGGTTTTTTTGTTTGTTTTTGTAGAGTACACTTTATTTTAATGGAAACATCTCCATCTCTTGCAAGTAGAATATAGAATGGCAATACCTGTCAGCAAGCAAGTTGTCCTCAGGCCGTGATATCATACTCAAATGAAGTATTTATAGAACAACGTGGACTAACTCCCTGCTTCTGTAGTTACACAGTTAGCAGGGACTGCTTTAGCCTCACACATTTGATAGTTTATTCAGAAACACATATTCTCTTTTCTGGCTCAAATATTATTGATAATGAGGTCATTATCAATAATGATCTCATTATCAATGAGGTTACCTTGCGCCTATTTGTTATTCAACCACATCAGAGGAACTAAATTACTAATAAGTGGCTATTGCCTGTGAATCTCTCAGTCTCCTAATTTTATTCTCCATCATTTGAACAGTGTTTGATCAGGTGATGCTGCCTCTCCCCTTCAAGCTCAACTAATGGGCAGCAAAGGTATATGAATAAATCATTACTAATTTTGTCATTTCTAAGAATGCCAAAATGTGTAATTGCTGTACTTGAAGAAAACAGACTACAAGAAAAAATGAGTGGCCCTCTCTCTAAAGGACAGTATTACAACAATAAACTGTAAATACCCTTTGACTTCATTTATGACAGAGTAAAAATAGAGAAATTATAAATTTTGCTAATATACATAACTTTCTTACTGCTAGCCATATAAAAACCACTTAGCTCACAGCTTTCAGTGTTAACATCACACCTGTTCTTGTGTTGCTCAAGGCTTTAACCAATCTCACCTTGGAAAACCCCAGGGATGGAGGCTGCACAAAGTCTCTGGCCACTCTGCTCCACTGCCTCCTCCAGCACTCAATGCCAGCCCAGAAACTGCACTACATTCCCCCTTTGTCTGAGGCTGGTGTCATACACCCAGAGAACAAAGGCACCTTGCAGAAGCACTAATGAGAATGTGTAGTAGAAGAGCAGTAAATCTGCATTATGTGTTTAGGCTGCAATCTGACCTTACAGGGGTATAAGAAAAGGCTTATCTGATCCCAAGAGTGCCATGGTCACAGCTGGAAATGAAGGCTTGAAAAATAAACTTTATGATAGCTGCTAATATTACAAATTGTAGCACTATGGAATAAATCACAGGAGCCATGAAATGCAACATACGGTACCCTGTTCTCAGCCAAATGATTTATTCATGAATGTTCGTAATTCAAATGAATTGGCCATGAATATTCATGGTTCTCCTTTGTAACTAGATATTGTAAGGAAATCTAGGCTAATTACAACAGAGGCTCTTTGCTAGCATTTACATAGTGGCAGTGGGAACATTTTGGAAGTTGGAATTCCTTATTGGAGTCCCAGCTGTAACTACTTCATGTGATTGAATGAGTACAGAGGTCAACAAAGCAAATGTGTAGTACTGCTTGGATGTAGTCTGCTGGCATCTACCCAGTCTATTAGTAGAATATGCACCATTAAACCATGAATATTACATAACTTACTGCTAGTAAAACAGTAGACATTCATGCAGAGCAAGCCTTAAGCACAAGTAAGTCAAGTGGCTTTTGGGCTGTGTTCCAGCAGGCACAAGAGGTCAATTTCTGCTCACAGTTGCATTAGTGCAAATTCACTGATTTCAATTAAGTTCCATTGGTGTGAATACAAGACAAATTTGGTCCCATCTACAGACTCATAACTCACAAACTGGCAATTTTCTTTTCCAGTAACAGCCTTGAGAAAAAAAAAAAATTGTACCATGAATTTTTTATCTATTTCCAGATTTCCAGTGATATAGGCTCAGGTTAAAATGCTGTAAATCTGGCATTACATTTTTTTCTTGTTTTCTCAGAAATATTGGCAGGAAAGGATGCTTTTTTCCTCTTTGTTCATCTCACTTAAAAAAAGAAATCCTGTATAGAATGTCTGCAATCACATATAGTCAGGTTTAAGAGATGTAGCTTTGACATTGATGACAAAGAAAAAAGAAGCATCAAACAAACACAATAGCTGAAACTTTCTTCATCTAGGGAATGTCAAGAAGGTAAGATCCTTAGGGAGTTCTTACATTCATACCTGCTAAGCTCTCACAAGACAATTCTGATTTGGTGTCCTGAATATCACAAATCCCACCATTTTCTCCAATTATTGTTTTTATCAAGACCAGATCTTCTGATCAACTGACTTTATTTAAAGATACAGAAGTGATGAGTCTTACAGTTGATGTCTATGAGTCAAACACCTACATTTGCTCTGAATATCTAAAGGTATAAGCACTTCATTAGACTGGGTCTAATTCATGGGACAGATTTCTAAACCATGAAGGCAAATTATAAACACAAAGAATTTCCAGATAAAAAAGAGACCTCAGGTGTTGATACCAATGCTTACATTACGTAGCTTTAATTGCACTAGACTTTTCCCCAGAAAAAAAAATCCCAGGAAAATCCAAGATTTGCCCCATCAAATAACTAAAATATTAATTTCACTGTTAAAATATGCATCTGAGTTCTGTTTTAATGACTTTAGCTTTCTCTCACAGTTGACAGAAAGCCTTAAAAAAAAAAAAAAAGGGAGAGAGAGAGAGAACTAAGATCCTTAATGAAATGCTTTTACTATTTCTCTATTTGTTAATAAATGTCCTTCCTTGGCTATTGCCTCCTGTTCTGACTTTGTTATCTTTGTCCCACCTGGTTATTATGGATTGTGATTATATCACCTCATAGACTCTTTTGGGATACACTGTAGATGTAGCCTTTTAAGCTTTTTATTTCAGACCCCACTCTATTCGTGCAGTTTTCTTCTGAACCACCAAAACCTTCCCGTGTTGGCAGTAAAACACCAACACTAGAAATAAACACTCTTTTTTCCCTCAAGTGCTATAACCAAAAGTGAATACTATTTATCCCCATGAAATTTTACTTTTAACTGTAGTGGTTTGCTATTGTTTAAATTCATTATATTTTTTTGTGTGTGACAGCCTCTGTTGTTCTCAAAGCTATTGCTTTCTAGAATATTTTCTGTGGGAATGGTCTAAAACCCCTCTGTTTCCCAGGTATATGATGCTACATTTGACTCCCCTCAGAAGAAAGTGATTCTGAGTAGCATAAAATTTTACTGCTGAGTTATTCTTTACTAGTCTCAGTTTCTTTGTGTTGTCCTTATACTTCATCATTTATAATTTTATACTTTGCTTACAAGTCATTGATAAAATGTATTAAATACGAGAACCCAGGTAGACACTCTTCTGGGACACTTGATCTATCTATCTATCTATCTATCTCTCTATCTATCTCTCTATCTATCCTTCTATCCTCAGCTGAATAACATTTTGTTCTAATTATATTTCTGGGTTACTAGCCAGTTTTGAGAAATTCATTCTGTACAAATCTGATGTACACATTGAGACAAACAAGAATTAAAGGAGTTTCGAAATTTGAGTGAGGTCAAATAAATTAAGTCTTTTGCTTATAATTAGTTTGGTTTTGTGTATTTATTAGGAAGGAACAATTACAAGAAGCAATCAGGTGGAAAAATCCCCATTCCTCACCTTCTAAAAGTTTTAAAGGAAAGAAATGGAAGTGAGCTTTCATTGGTCAGAGCCCACATTAAAACAACACTAAAGACACTGGGGAAAAAAAAAAAGAGAGAGAGAGAGAAAAACAAACCTGAGCAGAAGATAAAGAAGTACAATCAACATAAGCTCAGCAGGAGAGTCTTTGAGTGCCTTGGATATGACAAAGGGTGCTCTTATTCCAAGCTTGTAGAACACAGCAGTTTTGCTCTGTGCTTGATTTATATTGTGCCCCTTCTATGGAATCAATTGCTTGAATGCTGGCAAGAGCTTCGTGCTGCTCCATTAAATGTAAGACCCACTGTGCTACAGGGTACTGATTAGCATGGACAGGAACAGACAGTAATGCCTGAAAATTCATTACAGACAAGTTTTTAAAAACTATCAAGTCATAACTTAACAAGAAGCCCAATTAGTGCTCAAATATCTTCTCTATTTTCTCTAGCTTGGCATTACTGTTGTTAAAACAGATTAAAACTAATGTATAACTCCCAGAGTGCAAAACGATATTACAAAATAAATATTCTAAATGAACTGTTCTCTATCCTGTATATGCAACCCAAGATGTAGAAGTACACTATCATATGGATGATAAATGAAGATCAGTTTGAATTTGTGAAATGATTATATATGTACTGCAAATGAATAATGAAATAACATCTTTCCACCCACATGCATATGATCTATTTCTGATGAGTTGAAATTACACATTTCAATTATTCTTTTTAATTTTTCCCCTAACAGATTATGCTTGCTATTTGTATATATTTAACTAGTCATAAATGTTTCTTCTATATACCATAGGAAAAAAAAGGAGTTAGACCTTTTAATAACTTTGGTCCTTGAAAGCAAATTTTTAAGTAAACTTTTGTCTGACATTCACTGAAGCATGATTGTACAGGCATTTCAGTGAAGACATGCAAAATGTAATGTCATTGCACTTCTATAAAAACATTGTTTGAGACCATAGTTTTGGTCTTTTTACTGGGGTTAAACCACAACACCTAATAACCATTGCCTTTTTTTTTTTTTTTTTTTTTTTAAGGATACCAAGTAGCAACAAATAGGGTAACTACACAATTGTTTTGTCCAGTCTGGACAAAAACTCTTTGGATCTGCTTGTTTCTCAGATAAGAAGTGCAAAATTGTAATAGATTTGTGCTCTAGAAAACTATATGAAATTCAGGAAGTTGCCAGACTGAGACTAAGAGTGGACCTGCTCTTGAAGGAAGCAATGAAGAGTTAAAGATGGTTTCAAAACTTCTGTCCAGAGTTCTCTCATATTGAAGACCTGATTTTCTGAATTTCAAAACCATCATCTAACTTCCATTCATCTAAAATGCACAGTGGAAATTCAAGGTCTCACAAGTGTTATTCCTTTGAGTTTCTTAATGAAAGACCTCTGCAATTTGGTATGTGCCTCCAGTGACACTCATAGGATTCTCAAGCACTATGAAGAAAGAATGCTTGAATGTCAAAGGAATGTCAAAGATTTCTGTAAATATCACTTATGTGACTTCATGGGGGGAAGAAAAGAAATAAAATTTTAACAAGTTGTATTTATTTTACACACCAGGAAAAAAAATTCTAATGGTAAAGAGTGAAACAAAGGAAGAGATTATCTCAGATCCGTCTAAGGTTAGTGAAGGTCCTCAGGAAACAGGTGGGCAGTCAAAATTCGGGAATGAAAGAGGTAACATTGATCCTGCCATGGAGGAACAACACATCTTAGAGTCTCAGATGCACTCCATAGCATTCTGTAGCACGACAAGGGCCTGAATGTATTTTAGACCATCCTAGAGAATGACAATAGTAATGCAATTACAGGCAGTGAGTAAAAACTCAGATGTTCACGTTGAAGGCATTTAATAAAAATTTAAACATTCTGTTCCAAAAGCTTCAACTAAGCAGCAGACAGTGGGACAAGATGTGAGTCAGACCCAAGCTGGTGCTTCTGCCTTGGGACTCTGCACTGGAACACTGATCATTTCCTCTGCAGGGCACACCTCACCATTAATGAACTTGTTCACCCAAAACCAGGAATGCATTATTTATGTTAAATAATTACCCTCTCATAAAAGCCAGGCATTTCATCTGGAAAGCAGCATGCTGCAGAAGGTGTCATAGTGGGCCTATGAGAAATTAATTTTTTGATTAGTGACATCACCATCAAAGCCTCTTATTTTTAATCAAGGAGTAACATTATCTTTTCAGGTTTTGTTATTAAGCATTTTGAAGGATTTGCACGTCAGATCTTTCCCTCTCTCCCTCATTCCAAGCAACTATTAAAATGTTTCTCTATAAAAGAATACTCAGATTTAATATGAAAGCAAGAAAAGAACAACAAAGATGATCTTTATTTGTGCTGAGTTGTACCTTACCAGATGAGTGGATTTACTCTTCCTTCCTGTAATTCTCATTATGGGAGACAGAATAGAAACAGAATAAGGTGCTGGTTTTGGTGTTAAAATTGACTTTTCACACTGTTCTCCCTCCTGTTTATTTTAGTTTTAATACTGCTAAAAAACGATTACTCTGCACAGTGTAATTCCAAAGCTCCAAACTGAAGCCATTGCAGGATATTTTATTGTATGTTTGCATTTTGCTAATCTTTTTCTCTCATCTATTTACTGGATATGAATTGTAAGAAGCACTGTGGCACATTTGTGTGCTTCATGAAAACAGTTTGCATGCGCAGGCAGCATATGGCAAATGTATAAATGGTTATGAATAAATCATGAATCATCACAATTATTAATAACTGATAAAGTCCTGAAAAAACCTTTAGCTGAGCAATCCGGAGGAACAAGTGAGTGCAAAATGCCTTGGAGAAATGTGCCTTCATTTGAGAAGTCAACACTGCCATAGCCTTAAACACTGGATTTAGGATGAGACTGAGTGGAGCCAGCTATCAAATGGTTTTAGCAGCAATGACTCTAACAGAGCGTGTGCTCTTCTGGCATCTAATGATAGAGGAGGTGGTGAGAGGAAGACAGGGGAATAGATTGCTCAGGGGATTTGTAATGAGAACATTGAGAAAACACTTGCCAATTTCACTGTGCTTTTCATCATATGATCTCAGAGTCCTTTTCTCATAGATTCATTGTTTTTATGGCCAGAAGGGACCATTAGATCATCCACGCTGTGATCCTGTATAATGCAAAATTTTGTCCAGTTATCCCTTCACACAATCCAATATTTTGAATGTTTTGGGATCTCTATGAGCTCATGCATATTGAGAAGAACTTAGAAGGGAAGTCCTAATTTAAATGAGGTAAGTTTTGTGCATAAATACTGCAATCTGAAAACACCTACAAGATTATATCCACCACGATTAAGGACGCAAATGAACACCCAGGACATAATCCTGGGCAAAGATGTCACAGTTTAAGGATTTGCAGAGATGCATCTTTTTTCCCTCTGATAATTATATCTTCACATACTTTCAAATTTTACACAAATTTACATATATACTAAAACATCTCACACTTTAAAGAAACAGGATTTCTCTTCTGCGCTTGAGAGGGCAAATAATTCTATTTTTCCCTTCTTTTTCTGCCTTGTGAGAGTATGGAGAACCTGCTCAGTAAGGAGAAAAATTAAGAACTGAAGTGACTTTTTTAGGATTAAGTACTGAAGTGACTTTTCTTGTGGCTCACATATCATGGGACAAAAGTATATACAAACTCCTTCCCTCCCTTTCACTCTGACCAGACGTTTGCAATCCATCACCAAAAATATCTACTGTGGACTCCTCCCGTTTTGAGGAGGCTGAAACTGATCTTACTCTCCTTGTGTTATCTCCTCCCTTGACCCAAGCCCTAAGACTCCTCCCCTGCAATACCTGATAAAACCCTCAGCCCTGCCCCTGCTCTCTCTCTTGCTCCTCACCCCGTCTCCAATCCGGGGTGAGAGAAATAAAAAGGGATTCTCCAGCTTAACAAAGAGTCTTGTCCTATTTGTTTCCCTGCTGGCAGCTGTAACCCCCCTGGACATGATGATCACTGTTGCCACTCAATGCAACAACCTACATTATTTGATTTTTTTTTTCTGTTACTATATATCAGTTGACAGAAAATTTTCTGAGGTACTATCACAAACTTTTGTTGATCCAGAAAATTGTATTTTTGAGGGTCATTTAAATCCCGCATTGAAAAGGACCCTATAACAGCAAAAAGAGAGAGGAAGATTACTGTTCTCTCAGCTGGCATAATTTGGCAATTCTAGTCCATCCTACTTTTAGATCATTAAAAGTCTGTAATTCATAGAGCATATTTTAAATACAAGATCAGGATCAGAGCTGTGGCAGGTTAAACTGGCAATATTCATCAACAACTGGCTTATATGTGATTATATCATAGTGAAAATGATTCATATAATTTTTGAATTGCTGGATAGAACAAATGGCAAAGAATTAAGAAATTATTCTGATATATTTTGGAATAGTATTATGATAGTCTTCTACTTTTTTGATGATAAATTAGTCACATTTTTCCAGGAAACTGAGAATAGTATTTCTTGATGCCATTGAATTGGCTTTATCATCAGCTCAGACAAAATGTTGTACACAAAGGGTTTTATCCATAATTTGGGTACTTGTATGTCAAAGTCCCAAGACAAAATTATATGATATTTGGACTCATTGTCTCCAAAAGCTTGTCATTTTACCTATATTTAATATAAACTTCATTCTTTTTTTATATAAAACAAACCCACAGGAGTCTGTGGTTACATGAATAAGAAATGAAAAGCAAAAGTGAATAAAATGCACTAGAGAAGTGATCAGCAGTTTGAATTTCAGCTAGAAAGGCTTTTTATTACTGTGGTGTCAATACTGAGATAGATACTGTCTAATATAATTATTAATCAGCAGGATGACAGGATGGAATCCACCCTCATAAATTTCAAACATGACAATATGTTTGAGTGAAGCTGTGGATAGGTGAAAGGCATAGCCTCTCAACAGGTCAGATAATTGGCTTCATTTAATGAAGCTCAGCATGGACAAACAGAGACTCCTTCACCTGGGATGGGATAACCTAGTGCAGGTGCCCAGCTTGGAAAGCAGCTCTGGAAAAGGACCTGGAGTAGGTCATGATGGGCAAGAAGTGTGCAGAATACCCCTATGGTTGACAGCTCCACACTAAACTGTATTAACCAGAAGATTGAATGAAGTGATAATTCTTTGGTGTCTGCTACCTGTGAGTCTGCTTTGGAGGTCACCACAACTCATTTTGTCCTACCCACCCCCACAGCAAAGAGACTTCAAGACTAGGAATGCTGCAGTGAAGGGCCAGCAGAGTCATTAACAGCACAGAATGCATCATATATGAGGAGAACATGACACCTTGCTGTGTGGAAAATCATCTCCAGAGAACTTGTAAGACTTCAGAAGGAGGTCCGTGTGAGCCTCTTGAAATTCAGCAAGGCCAAGTGCACATGAGTCAGGGCAAACACCCCCATCAGTGGGTGTGGATGGATTCCACACAGCCCCAACAAGAAGGATTTGGGAATACCAGTGAATGAAAAAGGAGGTGTGAGCTAGAAATGTGTCACAGTCCAGAAAGCCAGCTGTATCCTGGGCTGCATGAAAAGAAATGTGGCCAGTAGGTCAAGGGAGATGATTGCCCTCCTCTATTCTGCGCTTGTGAGGTCTCAGTTGGAGTATTTAATCCAGCTCTGAGATTCCAAGTACAAGAAAGATAGAGAACTTTTAATGCAGGTCCAAAGGAGGGCTAGGAAAGTGTTCAAAGCAATGGAATATGTCCCCTGTGAAGAAAGGCTGAGAGCTGAAATTGTTCAGATTGTAGAAAAGAAAGCTCAGACACTTTATTGCAGCCTGAAGATACATAAATGCTGCTTACATGAAAGATGGAGACAGATTTTTTTACCAGGTCTTGAAGTGATAAAACAAGGGACAATGGCTTCAAATGGAAGGAGGTCAGGTTTAATTAGATGCTTGAAAGTAATTCTTTACTGTGAGGGTTATGAAGCTCTGGCACAGGTTGCCCAGAGAGGTGGTAGGTGCCCTATCCCTGGAACTGTCCAAGGCCAAGTTGGATGGGGCTTGAGCAACCTAGTCTAGTGGGAGGTGGCCATGAAAGGCAGGGGTAAGTTCTATAAAAGTTCCCCTTCCAAGTAAAGCCATTCTATGATTCTATGAAAGAAAAAGGCTCGGGAAAAATCTCTATGTTTTTTGTGTTATATTGAAGGTGAAGACATTAAATATTCAAATTAATTAAGCCAAGATCTATGCCATAAAATTTTTCTGATATTTTGTATACAGAAATATTGTCACCAGCCTTTCAACCTTTGAACTGAATATATGGTTGAATCCACACTTCTGATTTATTTTATAGAATATATATTTTTCCCACTGAAGGGAAAAATATATATTCCTTATAGTTTTATGTGACACCATACCCCAGCATATGTTCTCATAATGCAGCAGTTTGTTTCCTACATATTTTCCCTTTATTAAGAATAACACCTCTCTTACCTACGTGAGATTTTTCATTAAAATAATGAGCCATATAACACCTTGAATCTTGCAATTAGCCAAAGATCACAGAACACTTGATAAATTAGAATTTCAATACCCTAGAAGCAAAAGTTTTAAATATCATTGTTCCCATTTTTCTGCAGGTTTAAATTGAAACTGACTTGAGTTCACTCAAGGTCCTACTTGAAAAAGTTTCCACACAAGAAGTTTTCTCATAAGGTCCAAGTGGTGACTAACACTATTCTCTGACTACATAAAGTTCCCTGGTGTCCTAAGCTAGAAAGAAGTTTTTTCGACTGCTCAAATGAAGTAACACATGTTCTGGAATCTACAACAGGTAATCTGAATCTCTTACCTGTGTCCCTCCTTCAGCTGCTGACCACAGACCACATGGGTGGCACAGCTGAGCAACAATTAAATGTGCAATAGGCTGCAGTAGGTGATATTCACTCCTGTGAATATCCCAATCTCCTTGTGAGGAAAATATGTCTTTTCTGTGAACCACACTGAAAACCATGAGAATTTTGTTTGAATTTAGGTGGCAACAGAATCCAGCTGTAAAAAAAGTAAATCTTTTGTGTCTCTACATGGAGTACTTGACAACCAGACTCATTTATCTCATACATATTTATTAATTTTAAGAGCTTTTTGGAAGTCATTTGACATTTCATTTAACATACTTGTATTATTATCCTTGAATGCTTATTTGTGACATTAAAAATCACTTCTAATTTTTAGAGGGGCATAATTAACATGATACTAAAGTCATTTCATATATGAAGTAAGACTGTATGTTAATGCAATGAAGACGTGTAAATATGTATATTTGAATGTATATTCCTCACATTATTTTTATTATCTTTCCTTCAGTCTTAGTTATTCTGTCTTAAGAAAGAGTTTGGAACTGCATCCCATAACAATAGTCACATTCGTTTGTATGGTCATTTATGAAGATACTTTGATGTGGGACAGGAGATATCAACAGAAAATCTGATGGTCTAAGTTACCATTTTATACTCTATTGATGGTCAATAAAGATAAACCAACAATTTCAAGGGGGAAAAAAATCTTCTGCCTTATATAGTTGAATCCTTTAAATGAATCTTGCATGAAATCTACCTTCTTCCTTGGACTAGTCTCCTTTTACTTTAAGAAAAACTACACAATGATTTGAGAAAAAGATGTCTATTCTATGAGTAGGAAAAGTAATCTTCTGGACTTTAATACACCTGTTTTCTGAGTCTTCTGTGAAATTCATTGAGATGAAGATTTTTCAGGATCAAAACCACTTTGGCAACAGTGAGGGACTTCAAAACAAAGTCAGTCAGAAAATTGTTGGTATCATCTACTCATAAAAGGATAATTCCTCATATCTGCATCTTTTCAAAGGAATGTGCCTGTTTTTGTGAAATGTCTCTATTAAGATTTCTAGTCAAAATAAGAGAAAGTGAACTAAACAAACTGGAAGACAAGGTGACAGGAAAAGAGAAATTGAAGTGAGATTTTTTTTTAAAAAGAGTATAAAAATAATGTCAACATTCCCCAAAACAGAATATCTGGGTTTGTGTTCTGAGATAAACACAGAGTGTTGAGGGTTTTTTAGAGCCTCCTAATGGTGAGAGTGATAACAAAATTTTTTTCGTTCAAATGCTTTCCTTAAAACCTCTCTCATTTTTTAGGCTAAACTTATTTGAATATTTTTAAACAAAAAATTTATTTTGTGACTTTTGTAATTCTAAACGAAAAAAAAATGAAATGTAAGAAAATAGAAATGCTCTTCATAATCTACGAAATAAAAAAGTAAAAAGCATGGATATTTGGAAGGCCATCCCTCTAACATCATTATCTGCTCAGCTGTTTTCCCTGGCATATAACAACAACAAAAAAAAAGAGCCAGTTTTGTATTAATATCATCATCTTGTCTCTTTGCAGATAGTTAGTGCAGTCCAAAATAGATGTATGTGCTTGAAAGATTAGTCCTGGTTTTATATGCATAATGTATCGACATCATTGCTCAGCTCTAAGCATAGTTAATTTTTATTTAAATTGAAGACACATAATGAAGACTTGTGTGCTGGAAATGTCATAAGGAACTGCTTGTGTATATTATCCACTTTCATTTTCTATGATTTATGTGATGGAAATTGTAAGCATGCTGTGAAAAGTGAAGCCCAAGACTTGAAACATATGAAGCTGAATACTGCAAAGGACTTTGGCATTTGAGTTACCCTGAGAAATTATTTTATTTGACTGTTATGAAGGTGAAAGCAAAATAGCTTTCCTTAAGTTTATGCTTCAATTTGCTATGGCATCTTTTCATAGAGTTCCTTATTCTGATGTCAAGAATAACCTTAGCACAAAATTCTGTTTATATGGCTTTTTTTAAACAAGTCCTGATTATGAAATGTAGCCATAATCACACTCTACACATGATTAATCTCCAAAAAGCCACATACTTAGAAAGGATATGTAATTAAAACTAAATATTATCCTTTGCCATTAGGAAATGCTCTTCTTATCAGAGTTGCAGAATGCTGTCTGAAGTATTACATGGGTCTGTTGGGAGTATGGTTAATGTACTAACATCTCTGGTTAAGTCCACAGTAACCAACGGTAAATGTTATATATCACTTTTAATTTGCACATTCCTAAGGGATGAAAGTTTTATAGTGCTTCCAGCTGTGAGCCAAAGCCCCTCAGTGCTGCAGTGTTAGCACTCTACAAAATGTCAGGATTGATTGTGATTTTTTTTTTGTGTGTGTGTGTGGTTTTGTTTGGTTTTGTTTGTATGTTTGCTTGTTTTTGTCAGTAGCTTTGCTATAACTCAAGTATGATGTTTTGCAAATAGAGATCATAGAATTGTAGAAACAGAATGGTTTGTGTTGAAAGGGAATCTTCAAAGATCACCTAATCTGACCCAAATTCCCCTGGGTATGGGCAGTTTCACTAGACCAGGTTGCTCAAAGCCCCCTCCAACCTGACCTGGAACACTTCCAGGGATGAGACATCCACAACTTGTCTGTGCAACCTGTTCTAGTGCATTTCCAACCTTATTGTAAAATATATTTTCCTCATGTCTTATCTAAATCTACCATAATTCACTTTAGACTTTTACCACTTGTCCCGCCACTACAGACCCTAGTAAAAAGTCTCTCTACATCTTATAAACCAACTTTATATGATAGAAGTTTGTAATAAGATCTCCCTGAGCCTTCTCTTCTGCTGACTGAAGAATTCAAACTCCCTCTGCTCTTCATAAGAGACATGTCCCACCCCTCCGATCACCTTGTGACCATCCTCTGGACCTGCATTAAAAGATCCATTCCATCCTTGTGCTAAGGGTCCCCAAGCTGGAGGCAGTACTCTAGGTGGGGCCTCACAAGAGCAGAGAAGAGGGGGAGAATCACCTCACAATTTAACATACTTGATTAATAGAAAAACGATTTACCAGAGTAGGTCATACACCAGAAGAAGGGAATGGAGAAAATTAATCCCACAGTTTTTGAACCCTAAAGTCTTTTGCAAGATGTCCTTGTAGTTGGCAGGCTTTAGCAAGCAGAAGGTTTTAGACTCATGGGGTCCACTGAATGAAAGTCTAAAGCTTGCATCAGAGAGGAAATCAGATAAACTGAACTTTTCTGAGCTCACCAATATTTGAAATCTGTTCAGTAAGGACCATCTTTCAGGTGAACTGAAATAGGCAGGCATCCTACAGAAGATAAATAACTTCTAGGGTAACAGGAAGATGTATGAAAGTTGAATTAAATTTGCTTAGGAAAACATGCATATGGATTTCAGCATGTATTTTCTCAAATGTAACAAGACTCTTTCAGACTTGTAAGACTTTTTATTATTATTTAATATTAGAGACAATGTAATCTCTGTTTGTATAAGACAGCACAGCCCTTCTAAAATCAGCAGAGTTATGCTGATTTATAGTAACTGGCGATCTCATCCTGTATTTTTCCATTAATAAGCTTAGAAAAGCTATTTCTTCACAAATAGGAAAGCTAATTGTCTGACCTTTCAGCCTCACCTTTTTTTATAGCTGTCTTGGGTATTTATGGGGAAGAGTTATGAGAAACAACTCATCTCAGGACAGGGTGAGCTGAACCTCTGCACTGCTCGGGTGGTGAGCGTGACTGTGCTCTGCAATGGGGCATGATGTCTGAGCAGCTGATGTGCCTTAGTTACTGGGGCTGTTGTATTTCATGTTACAGCCACGAGACAGCTCCAGAGCTGAACTTCAGTGTCCTGTGCAGGTGGGGTCTGGGAGTTCACGGGGCGGGGGAATCATCTTTGGCTTTTCTTGCTGCAGCTGGGAAACTGTAGGTATTGGATGAGGTTATATTTTTCTTTTTAAACACTCTTCAATTTGTAGGTTGGACTGAATGGGTTTCAAGCAGCTGTGCTTTACTCTGTTTAGAAACTTCAGCTGATGAGTTTGGCCAACTTCTTGCCTAAACCCAAACAATTCTATTTAGCATTTTCTGACAAACATCAGAAAACACATATTTTAAAACAATGATGCGTACCTTTTGTATTCTACATCTCCATCCATCTCGTAGTTATTCACACCTAATCTTATGTTTCACTACAAGCCAAATGAGATAAATTCGCCTCTTAAGTTACTGGGGCAGAACTAAATCAATCTGCATCCTCTTTGCCAGCCCAGATCCTGCTGTGTCTTTGGGTCTTTCAGTCTTGTTCCCTTTTGTTCAGGCTACCTTGAGTGCTCCCCCATGAGAGTGGACTGAAGCCATTAAGACTGTTATCTCCAGTATTTCGTCTTAATGACCCTTAAGTGTAAGCTGTTAGGCACCAATTAGAAAGGCCTCCTTCCTCTTTCTCTAAGTGGGTAGGCTCTATTAACTTGACAAATCCTCAAGGTGAAATATCTATTGGGTACAGATTAAAGTTGTTTAGGAGTTTTTTCTTCCCAGAAGGAGCTGATTCAGCAAGACCAAAATGCTTATTAGGAATATATTGCTTTTGAAAAACACCCAGTGAAATTCAGCCAGAGCTTAATGAAACTGCTTGTTTTTCTGCTGATGCATTCAGTGGGGAAACCTGACTTCCTTTACCATATGCAAAGATACGGGAATCACACGATGAGTATTGCCAGAAAATCTTAGTGCTTTGCTGACACGGAGTCAAGAAATTGGAAATTTTTAGATCACCATTTTTAGTCTGGATGAGGAGTGCTGAAGTGTGTACTGATAAATGTAGTGATTTCAAACTCAGTCACACATCCTATCTATATGTTCATATATCTGTTGCTCAGCTATGCCTGGACTCTCAGATTCTGCCACTTGTCAGTCATACAGAAGCTAAAAAATACCTGGATTCATGAATGGCGTGAGGACTTGATTTGTTAGGTCTAACAGCATTTATTTATTTATTTATTTATTTTTGTTTACTGTTAGGTATTTTATTCAAACTTCATTAAAAGTATTCTTTTTCTTTTACAATGAAGCATTCCATTCTCCTCACCAAATGTTGGATTTTTTTTTTTCTGTGATCAGGATTTGTAGCATTATACTTAATTTCTAATATTACAGTGTGAGAGCAGGAGGCTTGGAACCAGTCTTGTTAATTATCAAGGCACTCCTACTTTTATTATACATCTCAGACAAGAGCTTATGAAAAATAATTCTGTGCCACTGTCATAGAGTATTATCTGCTTTGTGCCCATGGTGCAAGGGTAGAAGAAAATTTTATACCCATAGTGAAAGTTGCATCAGTTTGCATCAAATACGGATTTTTTTAATGCAAATAGGATTCCCCACTGCTTTTATTACAACTTGCTACTACAAACCAGTACCTGCAAATTCTCTTTTCTTCAATGTGTTGGGGATTTAATTTCTATTGATGACAAGTGCTATTACACAGTAATGGATTATAGGAATTGATTTAAAACAAAAAAAATATGAGAAGGATTATATATGCAAATGGAGGATGGAAGGCCAAAAGAGTAGATTAGGATGCAAGAAATGATGGAATAAAAAACAGAAATAGGAATGTACATACAAATATAGATAACAATTCTGATATCTAGAATTAAACTGTATGACAGACATACAAAATTGAGTATGCTCAGTGCTAGAATATCTTTGGCACAATAGGAACAGTTTCAACTGTTAACATGGGAAGAATACTGGGGTTTGGACTATGTGATGTGTATGGGACTTGCATGTCATATATTCTGCACACATAGAAGTGCATAAATTTCCTTCTCTGAAGCTTAGCTTTACACCAGAATATGTGTTTTGGACCTCCTTACTGGGTATCTCTGATTGTTCAACTTCTCCATTACAGTAAAGCTGGAGAAACTAAATGGGCTCAGTTGTGCTGTTTTACCAATATATCCAGTTATGCTTTTGATAGTTGTAGAATGAGGTCTTAGACACCTGATTTTGATCAGTTCAGAGTTTCCTTTGACACTATTTCAAGTGTTTAATTCCTGAAAATGAGTCAGCTTTAATGAGATGATGCATGATTGTTCCTGTGTATCATTCTTATGGAACTACAAGAGCAGGACAGTGTGTTAATTATCCAAGCATACAATCAACTGTCCAGAGAAACAGAGAACAAATATTAACCTTCATAAGAGAAGGGTTTTCTTTAAGGAGCCTCATTGTAACATCTCTGCTTTCCATGCAGCTTTGAAGCAGATCTGCAAGAGTCATGAAGATTAGGGATGCAACTGCATCAACCATAAACTGCTTGAGTTTCCCAGGGCTGTTGCTAAAATCATATAAAGGACAGAATTTTTTACATTTATTAGACAGTTTTCTTCTATCTCCTTATTAGGTTTTAAATAAATACTTCCTCTGGAAGCTATAAAGAGAGGAGAGGAGAGGAGAGGAGAGGAGAGGAGAGGAGAGGAGAGGAGAGGAGAGGAGAGGAGAGGAGAGGAGAGGAGAGATGATTCTAAAAAATACTTGGATAAAGGGGTTTTATTCCTTCTAGAAGAGAATTCATCAAGAAAATACATATTCCTATGTAGTTAAAAGTTAAGTTTGTAATTTTTCCTACAGACACATGAAAAAAGTATTTTTTTCCTGATTATTTTCTTTGTTCAGTGTTACTGTAGAGAGAAAAATAAAAGATGCCATCTTTTTAATGCATATGGTGACACTTAGTCTTCTTTTGTGCAACATGTCACACTAAAACAGTAGGGCAGTCACTGCTGCAGTCTAAAACCACATAATATAAAGGCAATACAAAGGCTTGGGGACAAAACAAAGAAGAAAAAACAAAGAGAAAAAAAACAACAAAAAAAAACCCACCCAAAACCAAAGACAAAACCAAAGACAAAAACAAACAAACAAACAAACAAACAAAAACCAAAAAACCCCAAAACAAAACAAAAAACCCAAACCAAACCAAGCCAAACCAAAGCAACCCACCCAAACAAACAACAAAATGTTTGTTGCAAACACCCAAACAAAGCAAACACCCAAACAAAAACCACAAAGCACCTACCCTTAAATGAAAAACAGTGATAAAAAACATTTTTGAATTTTATTCTATTGTTTGAAATCACTCAACAATTGTGGGGCCACCCACAGCACCATATTCCAAATTACATTGTACCAGTTTTTGTAAGAAAACACCTGTGAGCAATTGTTAAAGTGCCTATACAGGCTGGTTATGTAGTAGAATCAAATCCAGGATGCAATTGAGAAAAGCTCTACATGCAGAAGAGATTCTTCCTTCCCACTGTAACCCTTCAGAAGATGTTTTAATATTCCATTTCTAGTTTTGCACTAAATTGTACAGGTAATGAAGTATACATCTTTCTGGGTGAAAGCCAAGGCAGAAAGCAGAGTGTAACTCAAGGGTGTTTATTCTTTGGGTGTGCTCATAAAGTCCTGCCTTCCACGCTTTGTGTTCAAACAGGTTAGTTGTGAGCACTAATCAGCACAGTCCCACTGGATAGAGGTCTCAGTTAAGAAGACCAGCATTCAGTAAAAAATAGTCAAGTCTTGATTTTTACTTATCATATTCACACTAGGCACTGTGAAAAAAAATAAACTACTATAAATTATTAAAGTACTGCAAATATTACTATTTGCAGAGATTTTGTGATATTCAGTGATTATTAAAGGAACTCCTGTTCCTCTGAACCTTTGCAAAGCGTTACATTAGTAGAGAAGAAGTGTTTTTTAAAAAATTATATTGTCCTCCTTTCCACCAAACTCAGTAGCATTTTTTCCATTGGTGATGTGTTTTTCTCTCTCTTCACCTGCCTGTTACATGTTCCATCAAACCAAAAGAAAAGTTGTTCAGTTCTTCCAAGAAGAGAGGTCATATATCTTCCTTATAGATGTACAAAATCAGGTAATAAAAATCAATTCAAATGTTTCCAAAGTAATCAAATAGCCATTGGTTGAATTTTCACCTGACAGCAGAAAAGTATAATGTATGGCAGAATAGAACACAAAACGCTGTGTTTTACAGTAGGAATAGCTGGTTGTTTTTCACTGAAACTAGCGCCTTTCAGAGATAATTACCTTGTTTATTCACTAATGATCACTTCAGATACAAAGCAATGTCTGCTGATTTTCACAAGGAAAAGAGTGCTGTTAATTTCAGAAGGAAATTTTACATTTCTCTATATTTAGAAATCATTAAGCAAATGATTTGTCAAATTGCATGTAATAGATTTACTTTTATTGATGTTGATCTTTCACAATATTGGGAGATAGAAGTAATAAAGATGGAATCAGTGAAAGAAGCCAAATGGAGAACATTTATTTCTATTTTTCCTAATTAAAGAAGCTTTGTAAGTAAACAGTCCTAAACTTTATCACGACCTCTTCTTAGTCAAGATGAATACACTTATAAGAACTGCCATAATAATCTTATTTAATGCTCTCTCTGGGCCTGTTGCATAAAACTTTAATGAATAATTTGTCAACACTAGACATAAATCTCTCTGCTGATGCATATCTTAATCTTTTTTCATAATTTGCAGGTCAAAGTCTGTTATCCTTAATGCAAGAAAAATATGTATTTGAGCAATGCTGAAGATACAATTTTCAGACAGGTTTAGTGCACACAGATGCATTCATTCACATTGGATGTTTCTCATTATTAGCAAAGGTATACATATTTGCAATAGTATATTTAGGTTACACCTTTTCTTTCCTTACATAGCTGCATTATAAGATTTCCTGGGTTCCATTTAATTTATTGCAGCTTCTTGTTATGCAAAGAAAGCACCTACTTAAAAAAAAGTACCCTACACATCAGATTGTATGGAGGCTTCATACTGGGAGACGGATTATTAAAATGTGATTTATGTTTCTGAATCTGAAGCAAATCACCTGATTTTGAAATAGTTTCTAAAACAAGTTAGTTTCTCCTGCTTGTTTTTAGGATATGGTAACTTAAAGGTAAATTTTCCTGCATTTTGTGATTTTGCAGGGCCACTTCACAAGTTTCCTTTTAAACTTGGTTTTGCTGTAATGTTGTTTATTACTTGTTCAATGTTCCTATTTAATTTTTTTGTCTTTCCTTTAAATAGACGGAAATTAACAGAGTCCCTTGAATTTTAGGTTATTTTACTGATGTTTTTGCACCAATTATTTTTTCTCAGAAAAGTTTTCAATTAAACCCCTGGTGATAGGAGGTGGAATTCTCCAACACTAATCTGGAAATTCCACCTTCCAATCACTGGGGGGTTAATTGAAAGCTTTTTTTTTGTGGAAAAAATGATTGGTATATAACCAATCAGCAAAATATTATGAGACTATAAGGAATACTGTTAACCTTGGACTGTCTAAGGAGAAGCATATTGTGTTACTTGAAAGAAAAAAAAAAAAAGAGAATTGCAAGAAACATATGAAGTGGGTCAGTGTCCTGAAGGAAGAATTCATTAATGAGCTCCAAGACAAATTCTCATTGCCTTTTAATACCACACCTGTCTGACATGGCTCTCTAATTTCAGCAGGGCATGGTGTGTCCTGTGCTCCTGTGGGATGAGCTCTGGGAAAAGCCAGCACTCTTGTCCAAGTCCTTACATAGTGTTAATTGGCAAATTGGTTTCTTTGCCTTTGATGTATAGATCTGTGGTGGTTAAAAGCAGTGAAGGTTCTGCTCCCAAAACAGCAGTTTTCATGGAATTAAAAAGTCCCTGCCAGTAACTGTATTTGCCCCAAACTACAAGCAAAATGGGGAACGTCACACCTCTGAAGAAACTTTTATAGGTTTTCTGGGCAGTATGCATGATGCAATAAAATCACAGGATTTTTTTTTTTTTATATTGAATAAAATAGGACCCTTCAAAACCCAGGAGCTGGAGCTCCAGCATTATTGAAATGTATTCTTTTAAATGTAAAATAACATTTATTCCCCAATCAATAAGCTCCTGGTAAATCACATCCTGCTGTGAGTGAATTTCATAGATTACATTACAAATTCTTGATACGCATCTGTCGTTCTTTGCAGAGCTGCTACTTTAGCTTCATGCATTGATCAGCTAAAGGAATGTGGATTCAAAGAGAAGAAATAATTACTGAGCTATAGTTCTCCATTGATCTTCTTGTAGTGTGATGGCTAACCAGAAGCAGATTTGCTTATTCTGATCCAGTAGGCACAGTCTATAATAAGACTTTTATCTGTTTTTCAGCCATTTCTGAAAAAACATTTGGCAGGAGAGAGGGACATGTCCTATTTTTTATTAATGTTTTGGCATTAAACATATAAACAATCTAGGACACTTAATTTTCAGGTCAATGAATTATCAACATATGGGAGATACAATTCTTTCTCCCTCCATGATCCCATCATTTGTGTTCCTGTCTGCACAGTGGGACCAGTCAATGATAGGAATGGAAATATGTTCTCTCAAAATACCCCACAGCCACATGGCTTTTATCCATCATGTAGATTCAAAACCTTCAGGGATGAGAACTCAATGTAAACTGTGTCTCAAAAGCAAAAATCACAACTACCACATCCTCCTTATGAGGAAGTTCTGACATGCTGACCACATCACTTACATTTTTGGGTTCCATGGGAGCACCCAATTTAGAACTCCCAATGCCAAGAGAGAGGGTTTCTGATATCCTTTGAGTCTTTATCCTTTATGTTTCTTAATGCCATGCATTTCATATTGTTCAGCATGGTGGGTGCAGCTAATCTCAGTAGAGACACCAAATAACCCTTGTCCATGTTCAGAGAAACCTAAAGAAAGTGCATCAGCCTGATGAGTTCATCTCCTTGAGCTGAGCACTTAAGGGTGGCACTGCTGATTACCACTTCATCCAGTAATTTTCTTATCAGTTGAAGGGGCAAAATCAATATTTTTCATATACTATTCTTGTTAAATCATATTGCCAAAACCTTTTTTTGCTGTGAGGTTTTACTCCATTATCAAATTGCTCCGAGAGGCACTTCCTACATACGTTGAGCAATTCATGTCATGAGGAAAAGCAGACATGATGATGAGACAGGGAGGTTTTGTAGGAGGCAAGTGGCTGTCAAGTGTAAAGTTCAATAAAGATCAGGAAGCCACTGATATTCAACCACCTCTGTGTTGAGCCATTGAAATATTGTTGAGGAGTTTTTCTGCCTTACCTCTGTAAACAGTTGCATATGTGTTTTGACCACTGCCTTGTGTGGGAAAGAGATTTGTAGAGAATTCTCAAAGCCTGACAGAAGGCTCACATAGTCTTGTGCATCTGTATGCAAACTTTGAGATAAAGTATGCTGACTTAGAAAGGCCATGGGATAGGACAGACATTGTTGAGAGAGAAATTGAAGTAGAAACAAATCTCAAATGATGACCTTGCAAATAGACTAGATATTTTGGAGAACTAGAAGTATGAAAGATGCAGTGTAGCAAGACCCACGTGGGGTATTTTAATAGATTATTTGCTTAGAAGTATTAGCAGCATTGTGTGGCAAAAGCTGATAGGCCAAAAAACACTTATAATGTATTGTAATTAAGAAATAGTTTGGTTTCTGATTGTGATGGCATTAATTGTAACATTTATACTGTCTCACCCTCTCATAAGACTGAAAATGGAATAAAAGTCTTTAAAAGGCCTCTCAGGAGCCCTGTCTCTGGGTCAGAAAAAAGGTTTATCCAGCATCCTTGTACTTAGAAAAAACTGGAAGATGACAACCCGATAATCTCAAAACTATTCAATGAAACACTAGACTCTCTATCACCTCAGAAATCTAAGGGAATAATAGATGATTCACTAAATGTATTTCAGTAACAATAGTTAGAATATTATCCTCCAAAATATATGAAGAAACCATGATTTATTATTATCTCAAAGTAAATAGAAGTGATCATATTTCTTAAAATGCTTCAAAAGTTATCTAGGAAATATGGTTCATTAAACAGGCTTCTCCACACAATCCATGATATATATACACAATAATGTATATTCGATAAATATTTAGTCATCCATCTCCCACTGTCATTCATTGACAACAGGAAATCAAAATCTTTTTCCTTCTAAGAAACTCCAGAACCTGATAATTCAAAGAAGAAAAGAAATTATGTCAAGTCATTTGTCAAAATCCTCATTAGCTTGCAGGATAAAAGAAACTCATATGGAAGCTCTGGAGAGATGCATCATAATATCTGAAATGTTGAATAAAATGCACTGGCATTTCAGGTATACAGTGATGTGAACGTAATAGATCTGAATTTTTCATTTACTAGGATAGCTTTGTCCACTCCTGTTAATTTTCTGGTTGAAACGAAAAGCATCATAAATAAAGTTAATAAATCAAGTTCAGTCACAATTTTTTTTACTTTCATATCCAAATATTTTTTTTCTGATGGATTGCATAAAGATATCTGCAAACATTGTCTGCAGATTCTGAAAAGGAAAAATATGCTTACCACTAAGCAATGGATTTATTCAACTTATATTCACAATAAACAAAATAATTGCAGGTTTATTAGAAGAATATAAGGAGTAGGTTCCAAATTTCTCACAGTAATTACATATACCTTTTATTCTAATTACGTGTCTGCTGATCCTGGCTGAGCCAATGTTGCCTGTCCCAAACAGCATTTTTATACCTCCTGTGTAGGCAGTCACAACCATGATAAATACACTTTGCAGCTGCCTGCAAGGTCTTGTGTTAGTTGAAACTTCTTTGCTGTAGAAATATTTAAAATATGAACCCTTTTTTCACGAAACTTAGTAAGTTGTCTCTGTGGTCTGGAGAGGGAAACCTTGAGGGGTTATGGGGTTCAGCACTGCAGAGGGAGGAGGGAGTTGTGGAGAAAATTTATTCTTATCTTTTTCCCAAACATATGTTTTACACTTCAGGAATTTTCCCATACGACTGCACTTGAAAATGCCATACTACAATAAATCAAGCATGAGGCTGACACTGAAGAGAACACTGACCCTTTTTACATGGTGTTAATTTACATTGCACTTCTCAGGCCACTTGTTTGAACTCCTATTAATATTTAGTTCTCTTCCAATTTGTTATTTTGATTTTCAGGCTACATTTACTTGAAATCAGAAACTCAGAATAATTTAGATGGAAAGAGATTTCAGGGGTCATGTGATCCAACTTCCTGTTCAAAGCAGGGCCAACTTCAAAGGCAAATCCCAATTTGGAGCTAAATCAGGTGCCTCCAAGTCTTGCTTAGCTATGGATGGATATTCCACAATTTCCCAGGGCAATATTTTTCTCTTTTGACTCATTTAATCGTGGGAAAAAAAAAAAAAAAAAAAGAGAAAGAAAGAAAAATTCTTCCTATATTCTAAGCAGACATTTCATTACAGAAAATTGCTTGTTACTTTTTATCCTGCCACAATGCACTTCTTAAAAAGGTCTTTGTCTTGTCTGTAACTTCCATTATTGATTTAAGTAAAAAATATTATCTTCTCTTTATATGGTAAAATAATACTCTGTATTTCTTATTTTACCTCTACCTCTTCCACCCCTAAAAAGGTATTTAAGTGAGTGATTGTAAAAAACCCATTTTTATATGTTTTTGCATTAAAACTTCAAGATGTATGAAACTAGGATATGTTGCTTTAATTAGGTATAATATAAAAGTTTTCTATAATTGCACAAATTCAAGTGTCTGAAGGCTCTATGATCAAGAAGCTGTTACTTCTGTGAACAATGAAAGGTATTTCTAAAATAAAGATGCTGTTTTGCTTTGTTTTGTTTTGCTTTCAGATACCTCTATGCATTTATTCTTTCATATGCAAAAGTGACATATGCTGAAATACACCTGAGAGTGCCAGTTCATTGTGATTTTAATTCCAAAAAGCAAGCAGCAACTGACTGTTAATGTGAGAACTGTGACTACAATTAGATATTCCACGATGTAAATTTCTTATCAATATTTTAGATTAATATCTCTGCCTATGTTTTTTAAAAAGGTTGTATTTGAAATTCAAATCTAGGACAAGTTAGTTGGCTTCCCTGAAAATCTCTAATAAACAATAGCAAATTTATTTTGTTATTGTCAAACAGAATTAAGCAGACACAGACAATATTGCTATTTTGCATATTCAAAAGTAAATGGAAAGTAACATATAGTGATGGGCTCATTATTTTCTGGGAAATCAAAATTATTCCTCTAAACAAAGCCAATTTGATTTTACCTTTTCTTTCCAGGTTGCCATTTTCCATTAATAATATTGTAACAGATATATAATATAACACCATTGACTATTTTGCAGAAAGCCTTTATTAAATGTTACTGCAAATAACAGCTATTTTCTTTGACAGAAAATAGAACAAATCATACTTAATCCAAGCAATCTTTCAGCAAATCCATTTAAACAAAAGTCTACCATCACTGAGCCACTTCTACTGAATCCATCTATAGGATCATGACTTTGTTTGAAAAAAGAAAAAAACAACTTGAGAAACTTGGTATTTTTAACTGTCATCAGTCAGTTTAGGTCTCATTTTGAGAGACACAGCTTAAAAGAGCAAAACCACATCCCATTCCTCACCTATCTTGCCTATGTATTTTGAGACCCAGAATAAATTAAGAACTGCCAGTCAGGCTTCCATGTTCACCAGATAGTGTCCTTTTAGATTTCTAATCATCCTGGCTCCTTGTTGCTCAGGGACAGCAAAATGAATCAGTCAATACAATCAAACTATATTGCATCATATATTCCTGCATATTCATATATTCTAAGGTGGGGTAGGACAGGCCTTAGTGGAGCAGGCTGACAGCAAGACACAGCAGATGGCCTCAGGTTGCCTTGGAGTCAAAGCAGAGAGGTCATGTTAATGTTTACAGCCCAAATCTACAGTGGTGTTTGCTCATCTAATCCCCACTTGCATTTCTAATTTCCTTGTTGACATCCCTGGATGTTAAGGAACCAAATGTGTGCGCCTCTGGCTCCCTGGGAGCTCTCAGGGAGAGCAGCTGAGTTGGTCTTCTTGCATTGGAAGATTATCTCCCACACCTTCCTTCCTTCCTTTGTGGGTTCTGGTCATCATCAGACACCTTAGTGATCTGACTGGTGTCAGTAAAAAAATATAGACCTGGGATCTATAGAAAAAGATTGAAGTGTTTGTCTTTTTTTTTTTTTTTTTTTTTTTTTTTTTTTTTTTTTTTTTTAATCTTTCTTTTACCAAAACATAATCCTTAATGAATGAGTTTAAGGAGTCTTATCCTGTTGTTCAAAGTGGGAAAACTTTCTTCCTTGGCATCTTTTCCTTGTGAACTTGAAAGCTGCTCAAACACATAGATATGCTAAGGTTATAGTTTCACACTCTATAATTAAGGATTAAAAGTGGAGTATGTGTCTCAGATCATTAAAAAAATAGCAAAAGGTGAGATGGAAATAGAATGGGCACTTGTGATGACAGGGGTTCACAAGTCTTTAGTTCTCAAAAGCCTTTTTCCAGCAGAATTTCAAAGCCAGAGATGCTACTGTAATGTCATCCTCTCTTCACTTTCTCCAAGGGAAGGAAGTGAGAAAGTTACTGATACTGTGACCAGTCTTCCACCATGCTACCTGTTGAGGTTAGGACTAAGGCTATCTCAACCCTACCTTTACTTACCTGGCTTGTTTTTCCTTCAGTCTCTCCCACCAAATGAAGATTAAATTATTGCCAGTGATATGCTACTTTTCCTCCCAGAATGGAAGGCAGAACACCTCTGAGTCACCTTCACTCCATGAACAGCCCTGCCGAAGTCATCAACTGAGGAAATATCTGCTTTACCTTTATGACAAGGAATGCACACCTGTATATTTAAAATATAATTTGATAAACACATAATAGAGAAAATGTACGTGATTGGACAAGGCAAAAGCCTCTGATGACTTTCATGACGTCAGGAATTTGTGCGTGCTCTGCATGTTGTCAGCAGAGACAGGTTCCTACAGAGCCAGATTTTATCAGGCAAAATGAACCTCTGGGAATATCCAAGCTCCTACATTGGATTTTGGAATTTAACCATTCATAATTATTAATTTGACTAAAAATAGATGTCTGTATAATAAACCTCTATACCTGAGATCATTTCCAAAATTAGTATCATAGTAAACAGAGGGAAAATGGTACTTTCATGGTATGATCCATCACTTCTCACTATGGACATCTACTACAACTTAGATATATTCTTCCTCAAATTATATTTGTAACTTCAAAAGAGTCTGAGGTGATGCACTCAGATACTGATTTTAGGCAGAATAATTCCTACCCTCTGTAGTAAGGAGAACAATCCAGTATTTCAATATTTGCATATTGAATCAGTTCACATCACCCTTCTTAGAAAACAATGCCTATATGCAAAGTGTATATTCCCATCTGCACAACTTCTCTATTTTCTATATACATCCCTGTAATTATATTCTAATATAAGGGACAATGCTGGGAATAGAGATTTTACTTCCATAATATTTATTACCATGGGATATCACTGAGGGCAAGAACACAGTAGGATCAAAAGAAAAAAAAAAAAAAGGAACAAAACTGGATAAGCAGCTATATGGATAACAAGAACATCTGCAATTATATTAGATTAAACAAAAATTCATAAGGGATATAAACCTTCATGCTTCACAGCATAAGCTAATCACTAACTGATGGGAATTAAGAAACTTCTGTTATGGAGAGGTTAATCCCTAATTGCCTACTACAGTATTTCTTGCAACATCATCTGAAGCAAATAGTTCTGCCACTGGATACTAGACAAAACAGACAATTAGTCTGGTGTTATATAATAATGTCTATCCTGCTGTCTTGTGACTGCAATGTACAAAATGCAAATCCATGTTTACCCTGGTTTTTTAAAGAAAAGAATTTTACACAACCACACTGTCTGCTATCTGCCATTTCCATGTCATACCCATGTTCTTTCGAATCCATTAGCCAGATTCAAGATTTGCCAAAGGAATTTAACCCTGGAGGATAATAAAGTTCAGTAAAATCAGAAGCTTGGCCATGGAGAAAGGCCCCAGTTAGTGACACAATACCAGGAAATAATCAGGAGGAACTCATCCAGTTGAACTGCTGCTAATCAACCATCCCCTTAATCGTGGCTGGCTGGCTGGCTGGCCCTTGGACCACTCAGAAGAAGCTTGTTCATGTCACCTCTCTCACTGGCAGGAGTTAGATGGAGCACAACCAACAGGAGAGTGCAGATGGAAGAGGTGGAGGTTAAACATGCAGATGTGCATAAAAGGAATATCTGAAAGGTTAATGGGCATCTGGGAAATAGAGACAAAGTAATAAACTCTGTGGTGAATAGATGAGTGGATGTAAGACAGTAATTTACAGAAGACCTGAGTTCATCCCCCTTTTTGTTCATAGAAAAACTCATTTGAAAGTTCAAGAAATAAATATGTCTGAATAGTAGAGGTCACAGGGTTGTTTCCAATGAAGCAGCACACCCTCAGCCTTCTCAGCATCTTCTCTGCGATCTTATTGCCTTTATTTCTGCATTAAAAGCAGAGACCCATGGTGGCCCTGACACTTTTATGCATGGACAATTATTTTGTCGTCCCTTTTTCTCCTCAACAAAAGATATAAGCCACAGATCCACCTTCGATTTCTGCCCACCACTGAGAGAATTAATACACAAGAGTTGTTTTGCTTCATTTTCAAAGGCTGTACAATTAAACAGGGCCTGTACTCAGAAAGGATGATAAAAAAGCCAGTAGTAATATGACCTCATTTAAAATAGCTTGAGGGCTTGTCTAACTTATAGCATTTTTATGAGAGCCTGGTGAAAGGCTCTTTCTTCTCTGTTATTCATCCTGTGTATGTCCATCCCACAGGGTTGACAAGGTATTTGTGGGAATCAGCTGTGCTGACTCTGTACAAGTAGAGACTTTCCCTCTGCTGGGAGCACTCTCCACTTGCAGATGAAATGCATTCGCTGTACTGCAGAGCAGTGCAAAATGATTAGAGCTGAACCAAGACCTTAACTGACACTCATTATTACGGTATGTCTACACTGTGAGAAGATGTGTGATTGCAGCATGTATCAGCATATTCGCACTGCCTTTCATTTAGCCAGGGAAGGTACCATGACATGGAGCTTCAGGCTGAGTTTTACAAGTCTGTTAGAGACCATTCTTACACAGCTCTTATACTGGGTGTGCATAAATGTGCATTTGGGCATATGTATATACACACATATATATATCTGTACTTATACATATATAATAAGTATAGAGTAGAACAGCAGGAGATTAAATCAGGTCCAGGCATAGCCCATGAATTTAGTTGTCCATTCTGGTAAATTACTGGAAAGTCTCCTGGCACACCTTTGTTCCGAGATCTGTGTACAATCCCTCAGCTGTGTACAGGAATTAATGTGGCTCAAGACCTGCAGTGAACAGGCAGTGTGCATGGATGTGTTTCTTTGTATGCCCATTTTTTGAAGCTAGCAGGGAATGGACACAGTTAGAATATGAGAATTTTTCTAGGGTTAGCTGAACAAATGTCAATGCTGTTTTATTGTTATGGTGCAGTCAACGACAGGCGGATGGTCGCCACCACCAAAATTACTAAACAATAGCTATCCCTAATACACATTTACACCTGAGGATCACTGTACTAATCATGAGCAAGCAGATTCTTGGCTAGATGAAACACTGGTGGAAATAATATTGTTCTCATGTTTTCATCCATGTTCATTCAAAGGCTGGTCTTACTGATATTTCCTCTTTGCCTCAGACTCTGGCTGCCAGATCACCATTATCTGTTTTGTCTCTGGAGCAGAAGAATTCATAAAAGGGCTTAAGTAACTCTTCCAAGAAATTACCTAAGTGGGAGCAGAGATATTTAAATCATTAGATGCAGAAGTGAGTTTGCTGATCATTCTCCAGGGTTTTGTGTAGTACTTGTTCCTGTAACCAAGCTTTTATAGGAGAAAGTGGTGGAGAGAAAGGTTTTTGTAGAGTGTATGCTTACAGAGTGCAAGGACAGCTTTCAAAGTTTTTGCTATTCAATAAATGTCATTGCTTTTTATTGCACAGAGACAGTATACCAGGAAAAAAAAAAAAAGGAAGGAATTTATTAATTTGGGAAATAAATAATATATTTCTATGTATACTAAGTGTGAGGTAAATGGTATTCATCCCCATTCTTTCAAGAGCACTGAGAGGGCTCCTTATTTCTCTCTGAGAAGCTATGTTGGCAGTCTTCAGACAAGAAGGAACAACTCCTGCCAACTGTCAGTAACAAATTGAAAACATGACAAAATCAGCTTTAATAGAAAATTTGCACAGGGGAGAGCAAATAGCCAATGAACATATGTACAAATTTTTAAGCATATGGGCTTCTTGCTGTCCTTGTAATTAATATAATACTATGAGTGCCTTTATATTTTCTCTTTTCTCCTCCATAATCTGTGCATAATGGAAGATGCTTGGGATATGATCAACACTTGCTGCTGTTATACATTATAAAGGACACTTGAAAAACATGTATTGGCAATTGGATAAATAAAATACAGCAAGAGATGATGGAGCAGCAGATCTTGAAACACAACAAAACAAAACAAAGATGTCATTAAAGACCAGATACTAGATCCTTCAAAGTGAAAAACACACCTGCCCAAAACTTAAAGGCAAAAAACAAGAGAGTTACAGGACACAACTTGATTCACACTTTCCCTTGCTAACAACACATCCCATTATTCTCTTGTCATGTTATGTTTCAAACAGCTTATGAAAACTGAATATTTCTGGAGATTCCACAATGGATGCTTTGCAAATATATCTTACCCACACTCTGGAAACATTTAACCTAAACTCAGCAAAAGTGAAAAAAGACCTTTGATTCACATATGCATTAAATTACCTCATGATGTTAAAAAATTCCAAATATAATTCTGAGGTGAGAATGATTTGATGAGAAAAACAGCAAAAGATTTCTGTGGGAAGGCTGAAGAAACCATCACCCTTTAAACTAAACAGGAGATGAAAGATAAAGAAAAATTAAAGCTTAGATTCTGAAAGGTATTTTTAAAGAGAAGATTCAATTAAAAATCAACTGCAAATAGCAATTGATTTCATGTTTTTAATAGCTTAAAATATAATTTTTAAAGAAACAGATTTTTTGTTTAATTATAAGTTTTATCAAGTTCCTCTAGCATTTAAACTATTGCATCATGAAATCTGCGTGTCTGAAAATTTGAGTTTTATTCCCCTTTTTCAGACACCATGCCTGCGTCCTCCAATAAAAAATAATTAAGAAAGGTACTTGCACTTTCAACACAATTTGTTTCTTATTTTAGTTGCTCTTCAATACAGTCTATAAATCTTTCTTGAGACTAGTAAATATCTGGATTATCAGAAGAGAAAATAGGATTTTATAACACTCACCATTTCAGAATGGTCACCTCTGATTATTGAAGGCATTTCATAATATGAGACAATCACTAAATGAAAGAGTTTAGACTGGCCAGGTTATAACACAATTGTCCATAAGAGGATTTCTCATTCTTCATTTACCTGAAGTGTTTGATATTGGCTTTCTGTCAGAATTATAATTTCTGACTACTTGGACAATATTTGCTATAGCAGAGTAATTCCCTTGGCCTTTGTGATGGTTTGAGGCCAATTTGGGAGGAGAATTCCGAGGGAAAACCCTTCCCCCACCCCCCTCCCCTCTCCCAGCCGGTTCGGGAGAAAACTCGTTGGAGAGAGAAAGTGGAAAGAAACCTGTTTATTAAACCAGCAAAACACTCCCCCAGCGCAATAGATCAAACAATACCAGATGATGACTTATGGAAAGCAAAGTCCCTTTTATAGATGGTTTCTCCTCTCGGTTCCTTTCAGCAGTGGTGGATGTTGCTGCGAAGGGTAGCTCCCCGTGGATCCAGGTGTTGGCTCCCCCGGCGGCCCCCGCCGGGTCCTCGGTGTGGGGGAGGTTTGAACCGTTCCAAAAAACAGGTGGAAAAAAGGGAAAAAAGAAAAGAAGGGAAAAAAAAAAAAGAAGGAAAAAAAAATTGCGAAGCTTTTCAGCCCTAACTAAGCTAAGCTAACTACAGCAAAAGCAAAGCGAAAAGTGAGAGCTGCAAGGGAAAAAAAAACTGCATCTCCGCGCCGGTGACTCATATTCTCAAGGCCAGTCTGTGCAATTCCTGAAAACAACTTTGCACTTTCTCCCCGTTACTCTCAGATCTGACATAAACCAAACAGACGATTGGGGATACAGTGTAGCATCAACCCAGGACATTCCACCCCTTATCCCCATATCGTCAGCATATAACCAAAGCCAGTATACATTCTGCATCACACATTTATAAAATGTCCATTCATTCTCCCCACAAGGTGCAATACCCATCATATCCCTGTTACATCCCACACCAAGCCGCTGAATCCAGGCCCCAGGCAGAGCTACAGGATTCTCCATTCTCTTATTTTGCTCACCCAAAACTCCCTCTTCCACTTACTCATACCTTCAATACCACTTACTCATACCTCCAGCACTTGCTCGTACCTTCAGCACTTGCTTATACCCTCTCACGTATACATTTCCTTCTATTTCATATTTGCATGGTTTAAGTTACAGATCATGGCAGTGACATCCAGCAAACAGTGATGGTTACATATGATTCTCACCTAACAACCAGATCTTCTTGAGGCAGGCACCGTGTTGTCCCATCTCTTTGCATTATCCACCAGGTGCAACCTGGTCCCTGAGCAAAGACAACTCCACGAATGGGTTTGTCTGTACATGTGGCAGACTTAATCCACACTGTTTTTCCTAACAAACCCCGAATGTGCACCACTGGGACTTTATCTCCATCTACTGTATGCAGAGGTTCAGCCTGAGCAGGGCCTGCTCGGTTGGTGGAGCCTCGGGTGTTGACCAACCAGGTGGCCTTTGCCAAATGCTGCTCCCAATTTTTGAAAGACCCCCCACCCAATGCTTTCAGCTGGGTCTTTAACAATGCATTGTGCCTCTCCACTTTGCCTGCTGCTGGTGCATGGTAGGGGATATGGTAGACCCACTCAATACCATGTTCCCTAGCCCAGGTGGTGATGAGGTTGTTCTTGAAATGAGTCCCATTGTCTGACTCAATTCTCTCAGGTGTACCATGCCTCCACAGGACTTGCTTTTCTAGGCCCAGGATGGTGTTCCGGGCAGTGGCATGAGGCACAGGGTAGGTCTCCAGCCACCCAGTGGTGGCTTCCACCATGGTCAGCACGTAGCGCTTACCTTGGCGGGTTTGGGGCAGAGTGATGTAATCAATCTGCCAGGCCTCCCCATACTTGTACTTGGACCACCGCCCTCCATACCAGAGGGGCTTCACCCGCTTGGCCTGCTTGATGGCAGCACACGTCTCACAGTCGTGGATAACCTGAGAAATACTATCCATGGTTAAATCCACCCCTCGGTCCCGTGCCCACTTATAGGTGGCATCTCTGCCCTGATGACCTGAAGCATCATGGGCCCACCGAGCTAGGAACAACTCTCCCTTGTGTCGCCAATCTAAGTCTATCTTAGACACTTCTATCTTTGCAGCCTGATCTACCTGCTTGTTATTCTGGTGTTCTTCATTAGCCCGACTCTTGGGAACATGGGCATCCACATGACGGACTTTCACAGGTAGTTTCCCTACCCTGGTGGCGATGTCCTTCCACTCATCAGCAGCCCAGATTGGTTTTCCCCTACGCTGCCAGTTGGCCTTTTTCCACCTTTCCAGCCAGCCCCACAGAGCATTAGCTACCATCCACGAATCCGTGTAGAGGTACAGCCTTGGCCACTTCTCTCGTTCAGCAAGGTCCAGGGCCAATTGAACAGCTTTGAGTTCAGCAAGCTGACTTGACCCACCTTCTCCTTCAGTGGCGTGTGCAACTTGTCTTGTGGGGTTCCATACGGCTGCTTTCCACTTCCGGTTCATCCCTACGATGCGACAGGAACCGTCAGTGAAAAGAGCGTAACGTGTTTCTTCTGCTGGAAGTTGGTTATACGGTGGAGCTTCTTCAGCCCGGGTTACTTTCTCTTGTTCCTCCTCGTCAGTGAGACTGAAGCTTTCTGCTTCTGGCCAGTTGGTGATCACTTCCAAAATTCCTGGGCGATTTGGGTTTCCAATACGGGCACGCTGAGTGATAAGGGCAATCCATTTGCTCCATGTAGCATCGGTGGCATGGTGGGTGGAGGGAACCTTTCCTTTAAACATCCATCCCAGCACTGGTAGTCGGGGTGCCAGGAGGAGTTGTGCCTCAGTGCCAACCACCTCTGAAGCGGCTTGAACTCCTTCGTAAGCGGCCAAGATTTCCTTTTCTGTGGGAGTGTAATTGGCTTCGGCCCCTCTGTAGCTTCGGCTCCAGAATCCCAGTGGCCGGCCTCGAGTCTCACCCGGCACCTTCTGCCAAAGGCTCCAGGACAGACCATGGCTCCCGGCTGCAGAGTACAGCACATTCTTTACCTCTGGTCCCGTCCTGACTGGGCCAAGGGCTACTGCATGTGCGATCTCCTGCTTGATCTGGGCAAAGGCTTGCTGCTGTTCCGGGCCCCAGTGGAAATCGTTCTTCTTGCGAGTAACCAGGTACAGAGGGCTCACAATTTGACTGTATGCGGGGATGTGCATCCTCCAAAAGCCAATGGCCCCTAGGAAAGCTTGTGTTTCCTTCTTGTTGGTTGGTGGGGACATGGCGGTGATCTTATTGATGACCTCTGTGGGAATCTGACGCCGTCCATCTTGCCACTTCACTCCCAGGAACTGGATCTCTTGGGCAGGTCCCTTGACTTTGCTCTTCTTGATGGCAAAACCGGCTTCCAGGAGAATCTGGATGATCTTCTCTCCTTTCTCAAAGACTTCAACTGCCGTGTTCCCCCACACAATGATGTCATCGATGTACTGTAGATGATCTGGAGCCTCACCCTTTTCCAGTGCACTCTGGATCAGTCCATGGCAGATGGTGGGACTGTGCTTCCACCCCTGGGGCAGTCGGTTCCAGGTGTACTGCACACCCCTCCAGGTGAAAGCAAACTGGGGTCTGCATTCTGCTGCCAAAGGAATGGAGAAAAATGCATTGGCAATATCAACAGTGGCGTACCACCTCGCTGCCTTGGACTCCAGCTCGTACTGGAGCTCCAACATGTCTGGCACGGCAGCGCTCAGTGGTGGTGTCACTTCATTCAATGCGCGATAGTCTACAGTCAATCTCCATTCTCCTTCAGATTTACGCACAGGCCAAATGGGACTGTTGAAGGGTGAGTGGGTTTTGCTAACCACCCCTTGGCTCTCCAGCTCCCGGATCATCCTATGGATGGGGATCACGGCATCTCGAGTTGTTCTGTACTGCCGGCGATGCACTACTGAAGTAGCAATTGGCACCTGTTGATCTTCCCCCTTCAGAAGTCCTACTGTCAGTGGATCCTCAGACAGTCCAGGCAAAGTATTCAATTGTTGGACACCCTCTGTCACTACAGCTGCCACCCCAAATGCCCACCTGAGTCCCTTTGGGTCTTTGAAATACCCACTTCGGAGGTAATCTATGCCCAAAATGCATGGGGCCTCTGGGCCAGTCACAATGGGGTGCTTCTTCCATTCATTTCCAGTCAGGCTCACCTCTGCTTCCACTACAGTGAAGTCTTGCGATCCCCCCGTCACACCAGCGATAGAGACAGACTCTGCCCCTACATGTCTTGATGGAAGTAATGTACATTGGGCACCTGTATCAACCAAAGCTTCATATTCCTGTGGGTCAGATGTGCCAGGCCAACGAATCCACACAGTCCAATAAATACGATTTTCCCTAGCCTCTACCTGGCTAGAGGCAGGGCCCCTCTAAGCCTGGTTATCCTTCTTTCCTTGGGCATATGTCTTAGAAGTTCCTTCAAGGGGTTCGGACATGTCATCATCACACTTGGCAGTTCGGCGACGAGCAACTGGAGCGGCTTCCCTTCTAGTGGAACTTCCTCTCTGAATCTTGCCTTCCTTCAATTCACGCACCCGTTGTGCCAAAGCAGCAGTAGATTTTCCGTCCCATCTCCTCATGTTTTCTCCGTGATCTCGCAAAAAGAACCACAACTCAGCTCGTGGGGTGTACCCTCTCTCCCTGTCTGGGGAACGTCTGCGTTGGGTACCAGAACCTCCAATCTGTACTGCTGAGATTTGGAGAAGATCCTCTCTAATCTCCTCCCTAAGTTTCTTGTGATTCTCCTCTAACCTATCTTCTAGTTTCTGGAGACGGGTTTCCACAGCTGCTATTCTGGCATGTGTCGGGCCATGCACAGCATCTGCATATGCTCGAAGCTTCTTTGCCATATCAAGCACAGTCTCCCCTGTGTCTTCTCGCTTCATTACTGCTAAAGCAGAAGCATATTCTAATGGCCCCAGTCGTATAAGTTTTCGCCACATTACAGATGTGCACGGTACCAAGTCTGGGTTTCTAATATTTATGTCATCTGAGAAGATCATCTCGGCCACTGCCATTTCCCTCAAGCGTTGAATCCCTTGTTCTATGGTCTTCCATGGGGTTTGCTGCATATAAAGATCATCAGCACAAAGGTATCTTTCTGCCACACTTCCTAGCACCCGCACCCAGAGACTGCATGGATTAGCCTCTCTCATCATCTCTTGATCGATGACTGGATCAAGTGACAGGGAGCCCAAATGCCTCGCTTCAGTGCCATCCAGAATTGTAGCCTCGCCTGCAGCATCCCAAAGACGGACCAGCCAACTAATTATAGATTCACCAGGTTGGCGCCTGTAATCCTTTCTTAGGCCCCGAAGGTCTTTCAGAGAAAAGGAATCAATGTTGGCCTCTGGTCCTGTGCCAGATGCTTTGGCCTCTGATCTTGGTGAAGGTCCTTCTCCTAGGTCATCATCATCCACTGGTCGATCAGTTTTGTGGGTGTGCTTCTTTGCTGGAGCAACTGCCAGGGGCTTGGGCTTACTGTCTGGTTTAGGTGCCACCTCAGGCTCAGGTTCCAGCTTAGCTGCTGGCTTCATAACTGGGGGGCTGGCTGCAGACTGAGTGACTGGGGTAGCTGTTGATTTACATTCCTGCCCCCCTGCCTCTATCTGCTGCCCTACAGTATCCAGCAGCGTGCGATAGGCATATGCCAGGGCCCAGCTTACTGCAATGATCTTTTCCCTCTTAGAGTTATTATGATACTTCTCTTTCAGGTATTTCCCCACCTCAGCTGGATTCCGAATTTGTTCACGTGGGAAGTCCCAGACTATGGGGTCAGAAAATTCCTTCAGGAGCTGGCCCATATCCTCCCATTCCCCACACCACTCAGGCTTTACTACGCCTGGGTCAGGGGTTTTCTCAGCCCCTCTAGAAATCTCAGCCCTCATTCTAGAGAAACTTCAGACTGTATAGAGGAAGCTAACCAGATTAAACAACAGAAAGATGGTTTCTTTAACACTTAGGGGAAACTGAGCATTCTGCAACACTGAGGTAACAGATGTAGAGGAGAAGAAGGAAATGAGAGATTCCAACACTTCATCCCCTGCCTCTCTTCCAACAAACAGGGTAAATAACCACAACCATGAACTATATATACCTGGAGTAGATTCCAGCACCTTTATAAACCTCCTACAAATCATTATCACCAAGCCAAGGCCAATAGCTACTCTAGTTCGTGCCCCTCTGTGGTAAAAACTACATATTAGGGACAATATCGGGGCTATTTCTGGATATGAGAATAAACCTAGGGACCACAAAGGTATTAGGACCTCAAAGAAGCCCAGGGACCCAAAACACATCAAGGCCCCCACCCCGACAGACAGGAAATCAAACAACATAGCTACTAATTGCTCTATACCGGTACAAAGTACTTGCAACAAGAAATACAACCAGTGCAGGGTTTTTCCACTCTCTCTCTGTCGGCCTCGAGCCTCCCCGTACGGGCCACCAAGAAAGCTGTGATGGTTTGAGGCCAATTTGGGAGGAGAATTCCGAGGGAAAACCCTTCCCCCACCCCCCTCCCCTCTCCCAGCCGGTTCGGGAGAAAACTCGTTGGAGAGAGAAAGTGGAAAGAAACCTGTTTATTAAACCAGCAAAACACTCCCCCAGCGCAATAGATCAAACAATACCAGATGATGACTTATGGAAAGCAAAGTCCCTTTTATAGATGGTTTCTCCTCTCGGTTCCTTTCAGCAGTGGTGGATGTTGCTGCGAAGGGTAGCTCCCCGTGGATCCAGGTGTTGGCTCCCCCGGCGGCCCCCGCCGGGTCCTCGGTGTGGGGGAGGTTTGAACCGTTCCAAAAAACAGGTGGAAAAAAGGGAAAAAAGAAAAGAAGGGAAAAAAAAAAAAGAAGGAAAAAAAAATTGCGAAGCTTTTCAGCCCTAACTAAGCTAAGCTAACTACAGCAAAAGCAAAGCGAAAAGTGAGAGCTGCAAGGGAAAAAAAAACTGCATCTCCGCGCCGGTGACTCATATTCTCAAGGCCAGTCTGTGCAATTCCTGAAAACAACTTTGCACTTTCTCCCCG
Organism: Phylloscopus collybita; assembly: GCA_027886175.1. Classification (NCBI taxonomy): domain Eukaryota; kingdom Metazoa; phylum Chordata; class Aves; order Passeriformes; family Phylloscopidae; genus Phylloscopus; species Phylloscopus collybita. The sequence continues at coordinate 49,306,373 of JAJNNQ010000026.1, forward strand.
TTACTCTCAGATCTGACATAAACCAAACAGACGATTGGGGATACAGTGTAGCATCAACCCAGGACAGCCTTCTATCATCCTTTCAAAGTTCACAGATTACAGGTACGCATCCATTTCTTGTGGAAAAAACAAAACAAAACAAAACAAAAACAACAACGAAACCAAAACCAGATTTAAAAAATGTCTACACTGCTGTTCAATAGTAGACCTGAATGGTGCAACAGTGTCTGATCACCCTGTAGGTTTTTGTGACTTTTCAGGTCAGGGTGGGGTTGGCTGACTGCATAAAGAATGACCCAGGATGTTGACAAACAGCAGAGTGCAGGGTATCAATGCCACAGTTCCTGGGCCATGTATCTATTTAGGTGTTGTTTTGATGCAACAGCATCGGTTTCTGTAGAAAATATTTCTTTTGTCTTCCACAAATGTACAACTCCCATGTTATAAAAGACTGAGAGCTTTTACTCATCCAGATTGTAACATAAATTATAAAGTTTTGGTAAAAAAAAAAAAAAAAAGTGTTTGGATGAGTACCAATGCCAAATTAATTTAAAGTATTTGTAATACAATGCTAATATTTGCATCTCCAATTTTAGTATTTATAGGATCAGAATATCCTCCAATATTTGCTTAAACTGACTATTATCACATGCATGCTGCCATTAAATTCACTTTATAGAATATTCACAGAAGGCAAACAAAAGGAAGCAAAAAACTATAATGGAGAATTCAATTATTTTACTTGAGTTCATACAGAAATATTTCATAAGTGTTCATTCAATATTGGCACCCATTGCTATATCAGTAAATCAAATGTTCTTTAAGAAGAACCATTAAAACATCATCACTTTTCTTTGCTAAATTATAATTGTAGTTCTCTTCAATTGCTTAGGTCAGTTAGTTGTCAATCAAGAGGGGAAAAAATCCATTATTGCGTCATTCCTACTAAAAAGGTCAAACTGTTTAACAGATATTCTCAATACAGGGATCAGAAATCAGAGTTGTCCTGCTCTTACCCCAGCCCTGGCATTGTCTCAGGCCAGGTTGGATGGGGCTTAGAGCAACCTGATCTATTTGGAGGTGTCTCTGCCAATGGCAGGTGGGGTTGGAACCAGATGGTTGTCAAGGTCTCTTCCAACCCAAGCCACTCTAATACTCTGTGACAGCTGGAATGAAGAATGATAGCTTTAGTTAGATCAGAGTACAGGTGCCTTCTTTTCCTGTCTGAGAAACCAGGTCTAGGTATGGCAAGTCTTGAGATTTCCAAATTACTGAGAAGAAAACTGAGTGACCTCGAAACAAGGACACAAATATCGGAAAAACACAGGTGTCTCTTCTGGAGAAAAACATCCACTAAAACTAGCAATAACCCAATGACATGGGTTGTTTCAGCATTTCAAATCTATAAGGTGAGAGTAATAAAGTATTAAAAAAACCTGTACGAACGATTTAAACCAAGGAACTCTGAAACTAAGTCACCCTGAAAGGCTTTTTGGAGAAAAATTGTTTTTACTGGTAGGTGGAGAGTTAACAGACTAGTTGAGCTACTTCTCAGAATATGAAGGAATTCTAGAAACTTCCTGTAGTTTTGATAAATTAGCAATTTTATTAAAAATAGATTATATCTTGAGAAACTACCTGGCACTCTAAAGACATGCTCTCTCCCTGAAGATCCCTTTTGTGACTCCACTGTCACTCCAGGGATGAACAATAAAGCATCTCTTCTCCCTCCAGCCTGCTACTCTTAGTGCTTTTGAATCCAGCCCACGCAGTGAAAATGGCCTTTTGCCTTCTCTAACTTTCTGCAGTTCATCAACTGACTGTTGCAGCATAATAGATCCCCCTGCAAGAAAGGTGCTAGAGAATTTGGGACTATAAAGATGGAACCTCCAGACAGTCATTCAAACAGCCTTGCTAAAGACCAAGTCTTTCACGCTACCAGCAAATTACCTGGCATCCCAAGGGGCTCAATTTAACAACAGTGATCATCAAGCCAGTTTATTGCTACCTTCTCTTGGGAAGTTAAAAGGCTCTTTCCTCTTTTCTTCTGTGAAACTCTTTAGCTTCAGAGTATCTGGTTTAACAAGCTCAGCTCAACATGGAATTATCCATAGATGTATTTCTTTATTCCTCTCACCTCCGCCTTCCCCCCGACCTTATTAAGAGGGTAAAAACTATCTGGGGTTAACCACTGCCTCTCAATAAATACAAATTACAGGAGAAAACTGATTTAATAATTATTTTGCAATGTGCCATTTACCTGATATGTATTTGCTTATCTGCTCTTTTGTGCAGAATTGTGACTGTGTATACACAAGAATCTCAGCATTATGACTCTCTAAATTTGGACTTTGAAAACCACTTCTGCCATAATAATGAATTTGAAATAAAACTAAACTGGATCTCACTTCAGTAAGGAAACAGCAGGTGGGCAGAACAAAAGCCACATCTATCCTTTTCTTGAGACTGTAATAAATCCTCTAATCTTTCAGTTTTTTAAGACTGCTCATGTCTATTTCAGTCAAAACAATTTCTCATTCAGTTGCTTTTAACATCTCCAAAGTCTGCTAGATTTTCATTATATCAAGTATCACCTTGTAGCATTGTCCTCATCCCCTTATTTTTTAAAACCCAGAGAAACCCTAGGGTATATAAAATTCAGCAGAATAGCATGCATACAATATATACCTATGGTTGGAGGCAGGAGCTGCCTTATTTTACTAGCTAAATCAACTCTGCACTACAAAAGTAGCACACTCCCAGACGTAAGGATAAGAGACCTTCCTCCAGGCTATGGATTATAGCTCATGTATTTGGGTTACATTAGCATTTCACACTATAGAGGCTCGATTCAGCCATAAATTCCACCAGTGTAACGGAGGACGAGGGGTCTGAGGCTACAGGAATTTGCCTGGTGTGCCCTGCACTCTCTCCTCACCGGTGTGGCATGGAGGGATCTACCACAGCTGCAGAAGCAGTCACAGACAACAGGACTTCAGCTGTGTTTAAAATATGCCTTGTGCATGGATCCTGCCTCTTTGCAAACTCCCCTATACTCAAGGATTTCTAAACACTTTCACCTAAGGCTAGAAAAAGATGTTATTAAATGAGCAGGGCTCCATCTAAATCACACATTGCTGATACACAGGGCTTACTCCTAAATTCTTGAAGCTGGGGAATTATGTCCCTCAAGGATACATTTCCTGCAGGTGTAGGATGTAACATATTTTTTTTTTTCCTCACGTATCTTTCCATTCCTTTTTCTCAACAGATTTAATTTGACCTGTGTATTAGAAGAGGCAGTGCACAATGGGCAGCGAAGTTACACAGCAGTGACGGTTCTCCACCCCAAATACCCACACTGCACTCAACAAGGATTCATGGAGAAAATGAGATTATCAATCCCCTCTTTCCCCTTCCAATATCTCCTTTATAAAATCTGCACCTGGGTTTGCTTTGGCAGCATAAGACCATTGTATTCTCTCATTGTATCGAGCAGGTACTGAGAGAGGCTGATTATAACATTTGGGATTGTTCCTTCTCCTGTTCTTCCTGCAGGAGGGGGAAATGTTATTTGTAAATTAATACAAGAAGTAATAATTACCTGTTATATAAACCATATTTCAGCATGGAAAAACATAATAGCAGTTTTTATATTAATTTCCCTGTTATCAAAGCTTCATGCTGCTGAGAAGGATTTGGATGATGGGACCCAAGGCAGCTATAGCCCTGGGGAGTGCAGGGGTAATGGGGCTGTCCTGGGGAAGCTCAAAGTCATGGACACCAAGCCCCAGAGCAGACAATATTGGAAGATGTGCCCTGAAGCCAAAGACGCTGAAAGTTAATACTAGCAGTGAAGCTCACAAATACAATCAAATTCACAGACTGGAAAACTTGTGATTCATGACAAACTTGCAAAAAACCCTGGATTTACATACATATTAAAAAAAAAAATGGATGAAATTACATTTTTTTGAGACTCAGAAATCCTTTTTATGCCTGTGTGAGCCTGTATTTTTTTTCAGAGATTTGAATACAGTTTACACCTCCTGATTTTCTGTTTTCTGGACTAATTTTTTCCCCAACTTTCCTGACAATTTATCTTTTTGTGACCTTTTGTTGTCTTTGTTGATCTCTTTTAGACTCTAAATGTTTGCCAGCCTGCTTTTTAATGAGTAGTGCAAATTCTACACATTCTAACTGGATCAAAGACCTCAGTAATTTGAATAGAATTAAATAATTGCATTTGTAGTCCTGCACACAACTCTGAAATTAATACATGTTAGAATGATATTATGTTTCTTATAAGATTTCGCCTTTAAACCATATACAGTTTATAGTTAACTGCCATTTTTTATATTTCTTTCCTTTTGTTTTCCATTTTTAGGGACCTTTTTGTTTTCCTTCCTGAGTACACTTTGTAGTCGCCTTTCAGAAATTTCTTCTTATTGATTTCAGCCTAATTCTCTAATATACCATAATGTCTCTGAGTTACTCTTCTGTCCTCTAAATTGATATAACCACTCCCAGCCTGAAGTCCTTCCACTTCTCGTAAGTCTATTCGCTATTCTGTCATCCATGTCTTTAATGAAAATATTAAATAATACACATCCCAGAACTGCTGTATGTGAGGCCAATTTGAAAGAGTCTTCTAGTCTGGCAGAAAAATACTGAGAACTCTTCTCTGAGTATGAAGGGTTTGTTTTTCCCAACCAGTTCTTCATCTGCATCAGCTGCATTTGATCAAGACTGCATTTCCTAAATTCATTTGTAAAAATGCCATCCACATCAAAAGAATTACGTAAGTCAGACTATCAAATATATCTAGTGCTTCCCATATATCCTCTTGGCCAGTTAACATGTCAAGAAAATTCAGATGGCTTGGCATATTTTGTCAAATCCTGACAAATCCATATTGCCCTTTCCTTAGCACCTTATTATCTACCAGCTGCACAAAACCAGATTAATGATTTTTTTTTCTGTCTTTTGGTGTATCAAAATATGGTCAAATGCTTTTAAAGTCCTTGGGATCTCCTTTCTGCCATTCTAAATACCAATATTTTGCTACTGGTGTTTCTTTTGTCCTCTGAATCATACTTTTCTGGAAATAATGTTTTTGTGCCTTGGCTAACCTTTTTGAGGGTGTCTTTCAGCTATAGAAAGACAATACATCCAATTAACCATGACCTCTTCTTTCCTTACTTTAACTTATTTTCCTGTTTTGTTGTCAACTTGATCACATAAATTTGTTTTCATAACAAGACTATTTGAAAGAAGGGTCTTTTAAATTTGATCTTTTCTAATATCATGTACCACTAAGTTCTGCATATTTTTTCTCTGACAAATTTAAAAGATTTTTGGAAAACATAGCTGTACAGAGATAATAAGCTGATCAACTGGAGCTAGAACCAGCACTGGGATTCAGTCATCTCTGCTGGCAAATTGTTGTAATGCCCATGCTTCTGGCCACAGCCAACCAGCCAGAAAATTTCTGGATGTAGTTCAAGTGTTAGTACAGGTTGGGGACCATTCCCAAATGGCAGCAGAGATCTGACCATGTTGTGCTGGAGGCTAAGAGAGTTTAACAGTGTGGATGTGACAGACTGTGCCAGTTGGCCTCAGTGTCAGAGGATGATCCCTGGCACTGTTTGGTTTATTAGTACAGACCTAGCATTTATCTCCTGATATTTTCCTTATCCATCAGATGTTAAGTAAGTTCAAATCCCTCTGTCCCACAACTCTTTACATTTATATGTCACCGTTATGTGCTTAATAATTCCTCGTCAACACGTTCTCCGGACTTGGCAGTCTATAGGAGTCACGTACGCCTTTTATCTCAATCCATGGATATTTGATAATTCCATATTTCACTTTTCTCTGTGTTCATATTTGATGTATGTTTTTTCCTAAATATAAGGCAGTATGTTCTACATTTTTCTTTTCTTTCGTTCCAGGGCAAGCAGTTCTTTTCTCAATCTTTCTACATTTTTATGTAAAGTCAGAAAATAAAAATTCCAGTAGTCTAGATGATGAGCTGGAGACACAAGCTTCAGTAAAAGATTTACTCTAAATTTTATTTTGTTTTATTTCAAATAGCAATAAAAATGGGTTTCTGAGAAAATGACTCACTTCTTGGATTTGATATTTGACTCTTCTTCCTGCAAAATGACAGAAATTTGAGATCAGCATTTTCATACTTTTGGTAAATATATATAACTAATTATTAGAATTTTATGCAATATTTAGCTCTGCATATTTTTTCAGATGCTTTATATCATTCCAGGTGCACGCAGGGACAACAGCCTGTTCAAGCACAACATATTGAAAGATGGAGGCTTTGTACAAACAACCATTTCATCAGGTGTAACGATAAGCAGTGTATTTAAAATGTGTGGTCTGGACTCCCTAATTAGCAAAACATTATAGTGCAATCAAAGTGGTATAGAGGGGGGAAAGTCACATGAAACTTACTAAAAGAACCTGAAAATTTATTTTTTTTCCATGTCCTTACACATATGGGAATATATATGCTGGAAGGAGAAGAAAAAACCCCAGGCCTTCAGTAACTGCTGAGCCATTGAAACAGTTTTCACAACATCATAGATAATTACAGTTATCCTTCTCTTAGGGACATTGGAACTGCCAGTTTTCTGCAACTGAAAATAAATAAATAATTCAGAACAGATGTTGACTACTCATCCTAGTTTAGCAGACAGCTTCAGGCAGGCCTGTCAGCACTAAATTTGAAAACAGTGATAGACCTTAAAAATAGTTCTTCTCTTTTATTAACTTCTTTTATTTTTTTTTAGTTTTGTTTTGTTCTGTTTGTTGTCATCTTTCTGTTTATCTTTTAATAGTTGGACAAAATTTCAAGTTTGTCATAGGCTGTTTTAGTTTAGTGGAAGAAAAACCACAAGAGTTTAACAATTCCATTTTGGTTAGAAGTTCAAAATGGGAACCTGTTTAGTAACCAGGAGAAAACTCAAGTGCCTGTGGGTGGCACTGTAGGTATTTGATCATTAATTATTAACAGAACCAGGGGGTGATCGTTGTGGTACTCACATAACTCTCAGGTGAAGGTTCTTCAGCACACCTGTTATATTTACTGGAAAGGAGTTTTACATGAACAAAAGGTCTTTGTTTAGTTCTTCTGGCTAACAAAAGTTATCAGTGCATCAAGTTGGCTATTTCATGTGGTATTATCTGCTGCATTTTGCCTCTGTGGTGGTCTGGATAAACTCTTCAGTCACTGCTGAAGTTCTAAGCTCCAGGAACATCGGCATTGTGATATCTCTTATCCTTGCCTGATGTTTAGTTTTGTTGGGCTTTTTTTACCCTTTTTTTTGTGCTCATAACATGCAGACACTTTCTCTTCCAAATATGTGATTTTTCAAGAACTAATATCATCTATCTGCTCATTGTTCCAATAAATAAAAGACAAAAACACTTAAACTGCTCAGACTGCTGCTTGCAACCAAACAAGCCATATTGTTTAATTTTGATGGGGTTTTAGGGTCATTTCAGTTGGCCAGTCAGTTGGAGTTTTTGGTTTATTTTTGTGTTTGTTGTTGTGTTGGCATATTTTTAGGAGAAATTTGCACAGGTATAATAAAAAAAAGTTATTTTCCTTTTAGCCACATTTTAAGTCTTTCTGTTTTAGTGGATGCTGCAGTTAGGAACTTTGCTATATCAATACTCTTTTGGAAATAAAGTAGGATCCTCTCAACTCCTGATAAAGCTTGACTGCTGCTTGTATGTCAAGGCAGCCAACACTGAAAATACAAGGCATTAATTCTGTGACCCAGCAGTTCCTTAGTTCAGCTAATCATCTTACTGCTGGATGATTGGGGATATACTCTGGATTTACAAACATCTCAGTCCTTTCAATTAAGATGCAGCATGAATTAAATTGTGACATATTGCTACATGCATTTTGGAACTATGCCTATACCATCAAATTAACACCCAGTAAATTTCTGGACTTTGCAATACCAGCATCTATATTATCAATACCTCCCACTGTTAAATACTTAGAACAGTGTCTGACTTGCTTTGGGTTTGCCCCAGTTTGAAATTTCCTAAAGAGCCCTTGTAAACAGTAGATTTTTAAACACCATTTCCAACAGGCAGCTTGCCTTGTAGCCACTGTTTTCAGAGTCTGAGGTAGAAGCTAGCTCCTTCCTGCCAGTTGGCCAGGAATATTCTCAAGGACACCTTAATTCTTTAGTGTTGATGTAGCCATAGGGAATTCAACCTCAGAAATGTGTCTGAGATATTTCTTCAGGTGAGATTAAAACAAACAAACAAACAAACAAACCAACCTCCTTCTATTTCATCCTTTTTCTACACTCCTTGAAGCCCCTTCAGTTGGAGAGGTGTACATAGCACAATGCCTTTAAAGGATACACTGAAGGTATTAAATAACTGCAAGTTTTACTATTTGTATATCTATGTTTCCTGTCAGTGATTAAAAACATTGCATATGATTTCATCCTTGTCTTCTGTGTCCCATTTTCAGGTATGTTTACCGTGCCTGTTTTTCCCTTCCAGAATGATTGTAACCATGATTCCCAAACCTATCCTCAAACTGACTCATCAGGCCTGCATTCATAAAGAACATTAATATTTTTTAAATCTGATACCTCAGGAAAGTAGGTAGTAAAATACTTTCTTTTGCCAAAATTATCAGATAATTTTGCATATACATTGAGGACAAGTCATTTTTAAGGGGTGAAGTTATTTGGAGCCTTGTGGTAAACAAAAATCACCACCACAGAACAGAGTAATGGTGAAATGTATCTGCTGGTAATCAGAAAAACACCCTCCAGTGTGTTGACTTACATTATTTTGGATACACATTGAAATGCTTGTACTCCTAATGCTACTTAGAAGGTCAATATTTATCACACTGTGCAATTTTCCCAAAGTTTTAACTGCTTGTACAGCCCATACTGTGACAGGATATGAGCCTTTTCAAGCTTCACTGCAATTACCCTCAGAACACCCATTGGGATAAGAAAGTTTTTATGCCATTTCCACGTATCAGGATTGAAGACACAGGGACTAGCACAGGTTGTTAAGGCCAGATATGCAGCAAGGTATGTTTATATGGAGGTTGCTCCTCCCACTGCATCCCTGCTCTGGTTCTAACCTCTTACCTCCCTGCCCCTAAATCATCACCAAATGAATGTGGATCAACTCTCCTAGTAGGCCTGGAGCAGTTGACAGGAATATTTAGGACATATTTTCCTCCCTTTTCCTCCTCACTGACCCATAAAATGCCATTTATGCATGGTGGTTCTATAAATATCCTTCCTGACCAATGCATCTGTGTTTTCTTTTCACAACAGCAAGAGTATGAGGGAGAAAGAGGAAGAATTTACTCTCACGCTTTGTCTGGACACACAGACAGGATGCACCCAAAGCTTAATGCCATAGAACACCTCTCACACCATGTTGGTCCCCCACTCATTCAAACTTTATAATCAATGTACAAAAGGACCTATGAGTATTTACCAATTTAATGAGGAAAATGAATGTTTACTAGACAGTGAATTGCACCGTAACTCCAAGGGCTAGAGCAGGCTGGTAAAATGACAATGTGTAATATAATAAATGCTCCTTGAAAATGATAGAGTCCAAAGGTGGGTCACCAAGATTATTTAAAGGATGGAGCACCTCTCCTGTGAGGAAATGCTGAGAGAATTGGAATTGTTCAGCCTGGAGAAGGGAAGGCTTCAGGGTGACCTAAATGCAGCATTCCAGTACCTGAAAACATCCTACAAGGGAAATGGAGAGAGACTATTTACAAAGGCATGGAGTGACAGGACAAGGGGGAACAGCTTCAAGCTGACAGAGGTTTAGATTAGATATTAGGAAAAAAAATCTTTACTGTGGGGGGGGCGAGGCACTAGAAGAGGCTGCCCAAAGAAGTTGTAGATGTCTTATCCTTGGAAGTGTTCAAGACCAGACTGGATGAGGTCTAGTGGAAGATGTCCTGCCCATGGCAGTAGAGTTGGATCTAGAAGATCTTTAAGGTCCATCAAGCCCAAACTCTTCCAAGATTCCAGAGAAAAGGCTCCCCAAGGAATTGGTCGTTGCACCAAACAAACATCCCAGGAAACCACTGATAAGGACTTTTATTATACCTGCTTTTCTCTAAATATTGCAATAACTATTGTAGTGGTGTGTTTAAATTTATATGTTAAATGTTCATTCATGTTGTTATTTGGTTTGTTCCATGTACCCCCGTTCAAACCCCAATTGGTTTTTACCCTACTTGTTTACCCAGTTTCAGTTACCTGTCAATCCTGTATTCCCTACCCCCAAGGATCTGTCTATCTCCTCGAGGCCTCTCCCTAGTTCTGGAAAGTTCCTAGGAGGGCGTCGAGTGATAGGCCAAGATCCAAGGAAGTTCGTCCTCCCCCACGAGGATTGGCTCCCGGGGGAGTCAATCATCCTGGCAACCACTCCCTCGACTTCCCTCATTGGTTTCCTCTTTGTCACCTCCCCTCACTCCTCCCCCAGGTAAAAGGAGCTGTCACTGAGCAGATTTCTCTCTGCCAAGGCAGGCTTCCTGGAGTGAGGTTGTCTCCCTTGACCCCTCAATAAACTCCTGTGATAACCCCCTTGGCAGAGTCCTCCTTCTGTCCTCGCCGTCATCACAACCAACACCAAGCGGCTGGGCTGAAAAGAGCCCACCGGATCGGCTCGGTTGGTCAGCCAACTGGGCTGTACCGTTTGCCTGAAGCCGTCGCCAGGGCTAGCCGGAAGCAGACAAGGCTCTGACCACGAGGCGGAATAGGCGCGGCATCAAACTATGAAGTAAAAATGATGTTTAGAAATACTATTACTAGTAGTCAGTACGTAGTCAGTACTACCACTGCTATTTCTACTACTATTAGACTTAAGAATATAAAAAAAAAAGTAATCTGGACAGTGTTGCACCCATTTATTTGACTATCACATTATCCAGGAGTAAGAAGATGTTTTAAGAGGAAGAATAATTAAATATATAGAAGTAAATGGAAAGTAGGGTAAAATGTCACATGGATTCACTGAAGATAGATCACATTAGCCCCAGCAAATATTTCTTTTTGATGAGTTAATTGATTTTCTAGATAAAGGAAAGGCAATAGGTTTAATCTAACTGGACGTCAGTAAATCATTTGACATGTTGCCATATGGGAAATCATTGGTTAAAATGCAGAAGACACAGATTAGTATTAGAATTAGATGCAAACAAATGGAACAACATTAGAGGGTAGTGAAAAAGTATTATTGACTTTTAAAGGTTAGGAATAACTTAAAAGTTAAGTCAAGTATTGTTCTTGAGTTTTTCCCAGAACTAATGCTTAAGAAATTGATCATAATATCTTTATTACTGATCTTGGCACAAGTCTGCTGCTAATGCACAAAGTTAGAAGTCATTGTTGGTAAAAGAAGCTTGAAGACTGTGCTGAAAGATATGAGAAATACTTATTGTAAATTTGTACAAAGTGCCAGAGAGTAAACTCTGTTTAACAGGAAGAATTTCATCTGTAAGGTGGGGAACCATCCACTAGAAAATGCAGAGGAAGTAAAACACCTTGGAATTCTGATCAATCGCAGGAAAATTATGTGAAAATTAAATAATGCCACATAATATAACAGGACTGGTTTATCTAGGAAGGAAAAGAAAAAAATTACATCACTGTTTGAGTCTCTAGTGAGTGGTCATCTAGAATATGAACACTGTTCAGATCCTTAGACACTTACCTTTAAGAAAGAGACAGTGACACTGAAGCAGAAGTTACTAAAGAGTGACTAAACCAAAGATATTCATACTGCAGGTAATATAACACTCTTTACACACAAGGAAGATTGTGAAAAGAAAGGAAAATAAATCACATCCAATGGGTATGTATAAAATAATGTAAGAGTTTGAATGCAATATGAAATTGATGATATGATGCTATGCCTGTGACACCAAGGGACCCTTTGAGACAGAAAACCTCCTTCATTCCAATGTTCTTAGATACAAAACCAGAATAAATGGCTTCTCCTCCTACTGGTGTAATAAGGTCTTTAAATGACAGAAAGCAAAATATTACAAGCATGCACACATATCCACAAACAGATTTTTGGGTGCATAAACATAAATTTATTTCTAATTTGCAAAGATATCTTGGGCCTAGGAACAAGAATCTCATTGCTCTCAGTAATACTCTCTCAGTGCTTGTAATATATATCTGAGGGCTCCCTGTCATATACCATGGTCTTGTTCTTCCCTGCACGGTAGAGCAGAAGAAGGTTTGTTTCCGTATAATCACATACATAAAAATAAATACATATTCCATTTCAAAATAGTTAAGTCCCTGTCCAAATTAGTTAAGACCTCTGGTCTTCAGACTATTGATTAATTAAAAAGACTCTTTTTTACTAAAACGTTTTCAGCTGTTATGTAGTCATTTTTATAAATAGGAAACATTGTACACTACCATCTTTAGGAAAACCCAAAGGGGCAATTGGGAACAATCACTTTTGTCTGTAGAAAAATCATTCAGTAATGCTCTTTTAACACATTTCTGGGCAGATAGAAAAGAAGGTTACTGAGAACAGTCAGAAATGATTTCTCAATGGTTAAAAAAAAATTTGAACAATCTGAGTGCCTTCTATGATAAAAGAAATTACTAGATTTGTGGATAAAATAAGAAAAGTATCATTTGTCTTGACTTTAGGAAGTTTTTATCAATTACCTGGTGTTACAAACCCCGAACATGAGTGTAACTCAGATTCTTGTCAATAGATCCCTTGGGGCAGATTAGAGTGGAAGAACACAAAAGTACCATTTTTTATAAATATATATATATATATATATATATATGTGCATGTATGGATATATATATGTAATTGTATGTAGGGTTTATTTAAGAAAAAAATTGGTTGCAATGGAAAGGATGCATGTAGTAATTTTCATTATTTTCCATAGAAATATAACAGAAATATAACATAAATGCATAAAATAATTTCTATCTTGCCTGATTTATGGCCACACTTAAAAACCTTTGTAGTTGTAGCCTCTTACTGGGTTTAGGGGAGGGTAGTTTGTTTAACTCTGAGCAGTGAGTGGGAGAAACAAGAAAACTTCTCAAGAGCTTCAATAACAAACCAGTCATTAACCCACAGAAGGCAAATATCTTTCTCCCCAGTGCCTGGAAAAGAATATCTCCTTGTAGTCACAGGACCTGGGGACCAGAAAAAGCCCCACGGAGACAGATGGAAAGGGAAGTGCACAAACCAGCAGGGCACCACAGCAGCAACAGGGGCCACCAGCACTCTGGGCTCATGAGCATGGAGATGAGAGAAGGGATTGATTGCCCTCTTCTCCTCATCTCTAAGATTGTACCTGCATCCACTTTGGGGCATTATAATAAAAGAAAGACATTGATAAATTGCAGTTACCCCATTGGAGGGCCACCAAGATGGTCAAGGGCTGAAGCCCTTGCTGTAGTACTGAGGCTGAGGGAGCTGGGCTTGGTCATCCTAAAAATAAGCTTTCAAGTGTGGGGGGCTCTGCAGTCTCTGTCCTTGGAGGATTTCAAGACTGACTGGTTAAGGTTCTGAGCAACCTTTCTGAGCACCACACCTGACCCTCCTTTCAGCAAAAGGTTGGACTACAGGCACCCTGAAGTCCAACCTGAATGATCCTGTGACTCTTTATAACTGAAAACCGCAACAATGAAATGTTTCATGCATACACACCAAGGTAGTTATATAAGAAGAAGAAATTCATATTGTTAGGAATCAGACAAAAGATGAGGGAGAGTTGCAGTGAAGAATGATAAAAAAAAAAAAAAAAAGAAAGAAGTTCTGTGTTTGTACATATTGATTTGCAGCAGTGCTGGTTCTGGGATTACTGCCCTGTGTTCCAACATGTTATGACAGACAAACTTGACAAGTCAAGCTTCAACACCATAACTCAAGAAGCCCAATTTCTCACTGTCCTGAATGTTCAAAATTCAGATATGTAAACCTCATATAAGATACCATAAATTTCAGACAAGTGTTTTGCACAAGTTTGAGTAGATGTAAATCACTTCCTAGTCCCCAGGCAAAAACTGAAATAGGGCCAAATATTAGGCTGATGTCTTTGCTTCCAGGCAAGAGGAGATATTTAGAAATAGAATTGTGATAAACAAACTTCAGGTACTACTTAATGGAGTAGCGAGTTTCCTCACCATTTTTCTAACCAACCAGATTAATTTCATTCCATTTTTTCATTAAACAGATTACTTTATAATGTGAGTTCCTTTCCCAATTTCTAGCCTGGGGAGAATTTTAATGACTGAGTCATAAACCCAACCAAAAATGGGATATGTAATGAAAATGCAAAGGGACCTTTAACTAGAGCACGTGTTGTGTTATGCTGCAATAATAATAAACAATAATAGTAATATTAATAAAAATAATACAGTTTTATGTGAACCCATAAAACGCCATTTATATGATCACTCTACTAATATTTAAAATTCCAAGGTACTGCATTTTTCACAATTATTATTGTTACAGACATTATAGAATTTTCCAAAGCCTTTGTATCTCAATGTATTGTGGCTTAAGGATACACACTGGCAGACCTCTGGTCCTCAGACTATTGATCACTTAAAAAGAACTCTTTTTTACTAAAACTTTTTTAACATTTCCACTATGCATATTTTTTTTACATATACCCCTTAATAAGAAATTAAAAGGTTCAAAATTTCAGGAAGTCCTGAAAATTTCCCAAATACAAATAAATGGAAGAAAACGATTCAACAAATTATGAACCTAAAAAAAATAATCCGTTAATATTCACTATCAAAAAGGCAATTTCTTATAAAGTAGTTTCTGCATGTCCCCAGGCCATAAACTTACTCCCTGGCTTCCACTGTGTGGAAGTTACAATTAGAATTTCATGTTGAAAAGTACTTTAACACCTTCTTATATATATTTTGGTAATGTCTGTTTAACTCGGGCTGTCACATCTTGGAATGGATTTTTTTTTTTTTTCCAATAAACCAGTCGAAAAAGGGGGGGAAGATATTGAATGGTTCATAAATATATAATGCTTCCCATTTGTTATATTCTGCAATCAGAGGCAGCAGCTTTAAACTTGCATATCAGTGCGTAATTCCACAAACTTAAAAAATTGATCTGCCAATGTCTCCCCTCAAGCAATCTTTTAATTAAATGAACTTCACTCACCTTACTTCTAAACTCCTTAGGTTGATTTTTTACAGAGATTTGATTCATTTTTCAGTGAAGTTTTTTCTTGTTTTTAAACAGTAAAGGTTGTTTAGTAAACAAGTGTTTAATAATGTATAGAAGGTGACTGAACATAGATCAATGCCAATTATTTATTCACAATAAAAACCTGGAAGTAATGAGGTTCTTTTGTATGCTTGCCAACCAAAGCAGAAGTAGGCTTGGTTCACAGTCACAGTAAACGAAATTGAGCTTTTAATTTGCAGGAAACTGATTTAGACCAGCTAGAGGTCTGCTTTAAGTGTATTTCCCCCCCATATTCTTATACGAGAATGGAATTTGTAATAATGGCAGTTCTGTTTAACTTTATCTTTGAGTTAATACATGGTTCAACACAGAAAGTCACAATAATATCAATAAAAACCTAAAATATTTTGGAACACTTGATATTAGTTTTTGAAAAAAAAAAAGGATTTTTATGAAGTGCACTTAACACCTCAGACTACAAAAGCACAGGCTGAACTACAAGTAAAATAAGTGGCAAGTGTGTAGCTCCAGTTGGCCAGGATACAGGCCCTAATAGCAAATGTAGCAATGGTACAATTTTTGACTTTCAAAAAGCTGCAAGGGCATACTCCACTGCAGGAAGATTGGACAAGGACAGCAGAGACGAGGTGTGTGGATCCCACAGGATGCTGTTAGACATACCCACCTTCAGCTGCACCACAGGCCCTGGGCTGCAGGAGCATGCAGGGCTGTGAGGAACGAAAGAGGAGATGCACACTGCCAGGGTACAAATGAGGAGCTTCATTCATTGCCTGCACCCAGGATGATGCAGGTCCTGCCACTGCCAGGATGTCTTCTGTAAAACCACATCCCTGGAGAGCTCGGATGCTTCACTTCCTGAAAGGGTAGGGTAGGAAGTGTAGGAAAGCTGAGTGCTTTAGCTTTTCCTTGTGTAAACTACAGTTTGCTGCCAAGAGAAAAGGAATTCCAGCTGATTTCACACCTCACTAGTTCCTTACTGTCCTTTTCTTCTGTCATAAAACTGGGCTGTATGAAGAACATCAAGTGTGGAAGAAGACCACCATACATTTGTTGTCCACTGACATTTTGAGACCCTGTGTAGGAAAATCTATGGGTAAAGCTGGAAGACAACATCAGCCACTCTATTTCTCTCCCTTTTGTATATTTTAAAGTTCCACCATAATCCAAAAGTATATTTATGTTTGTAAGCATCCCACATGCTTGTAAATTGATGCAGCAAAAGCTAAATGCACCTGCCAGTGGTTTTCAATGCCCATAGTAAATATTGCTCTATTTCCCCTTTCACTCCCCAAAAGTCTTTGCTTCTAAACCATCTGCAGTGCTGCTAAAGAATCATAACTGCAGCACCAGACATTACATGACAGCTGTTTGAACAGAAATACTAATTGCTTTCATATTTAATTAGCTATTGTTTAAATTAAAAATACCAACAAAACAGTCACAGCAGGCTCATTTTAACAGGAGGTTTATTGGTCCAGGCAGTAGCTCAAAGAGCAGCAGGCGTTGGATTCACACACCAGCTCTCTTTAGTCCTGAGAAACTGCCAGTGCATTCCTCACTAAACAGCTGCTGGTTCATCTCACTGGCCTGATCTTCCTAGAGGTTTTCCCTCTCCAGGCAGAAACAGAGATACGTCATCCAAGGCAAGAGGGAATTTTCTCACCTGCCCTTAGTTAGTAATGATGCAGGTACCTGCAGTCTCTTTACTGAAAATGGGGAGTAAGAGCCGCATTCATGCATCTGGAGAATGCTGTCATTTCGTGCCAGGGTGTATCATGTCCATACTCCTCAGAACTGCCCACTTTAGCACAATCAATGTGCTTTCACACATTTGAACACTTGGACCTAGAACATCATGATTATTTTTGTGATTTTTTCCTAATTCAAAATGACTGAAGTGACACGGAGGTGGGGTCACAAGGAATGGTGTTTTAGTATCAGGAGGATTACGGTATGTGCTCTGCACTCTGAAAAGTGATTTAGAGCTGTGACACCTTTCTTGATGCTGTTAAAGATCACAATGACACAGACTCCGACTCAGAAGGCTGACAATGACTCAGTTTATTTCTGGTTATTTCTTCCCGTTTTATACTATTCTACAGAGAACAACTCGGTGAAAGAAAGACAAACTTGTTCAATCACATTGGTCAAGTCAGAGGGACATCAAGAAGAAGTCCCTTCTAGGGAAAGGAATGTAAACAAAGGTCACAGCTAGGAAAACATGTCTCTTGTTGACAGAAAACTCTCTGGGAAAAGAGTTTCAGAAAACCAGAACATCACAGGCATGAACCAGGGCTACACTTTCTTCCTATACTTGAGAGCTGTGTCCCCCATGAACACTTATTGCTTCTACGGAATGATCTCTGGGGCTTCCCATCCCCAGATTGATCTTAGGTCCTCTTGGAAAGCAACAAGCTCAGATAAAAGGATATTCAACTGGTTTTTGTGTAGGAGGCAATGGGTTCTCAAACAAGGAGGAAATGAGTTATTTGACAATGTAATTATAGTTGGATGTGATGGTGTGTTTTTGTTAAGTTATTGTGAAGTTATTCTCCCAATAGTTTGCTCCTGTTACTCCCCAAATAAGTTTGGTGTTACCCCAGGTCTTCTCGTCCCTTGCCCAGCTGTCATTCACCCCCTAGACCCACCTGTTACCTCATTTACACGATGTCAATCCTTCCTAGTCCCTGCCCTTAGTTCCAGAGGATCCCCAGTCAGCCTAAACTCCGCCTGGGAATTCCCCTATTCTTTGACACTCAGTTGGCCTACCTAACCCTTTCCACTCCCCTTGCCTTTCCTATATGTTGTCAGGTTGTGAACCCCTCCTTTCTCCCCTCCCCGTTATATCCCTGATTGGTTGGAGAATTGTATCCTCCCCCTGTTCCTCCCCCATTTAAAAGACTGTGCACCCATGGGCTCTTCAGTTTTTTCACCGCTGCACACTTTGGGGCATAAATCCTTTGAGAGGCACATGAGAAACCCTCTGCCTGTTCCTTGCTCCGATCCACAGCACATCAGGACCGAGAGCCATAGAGAGCAGCCGCACTGCTGCGGTGCCGGCAGCGCCGCTCCGCCACCACCCCAGCCAGAAGCGGCGTGGGGGCAGTCAGTCTCGGCACCTGCCGGGGTGTCCAGCAGGCTGGGGCTTCTCTGGCAGGGCATCAGTTGAAGTTAGAGTAATGTAAGTTAGGTGCTAATACCTATGCCACGGAAATCCAAAGTATGGCAGGATGAGCATCAAGCATTATGTCACACAAAAGACTGCTGTCAAAGGCTGTCATGCTCTACAAGTTCATTACTGCCCCCACTCCCTGCGTGTCACATGGGAACACTGGGAGCCTCACTCTAGGCAACAGGCTGCATAGCTGGAACCAACACAGTGCAGGAATATAAGTGTGATGTCCCAGTGGCAGGTCAACCAAGGAGATCCAGAATTGTTTCCCTGAATGTGGAGATTCTGGAATATTATGTTTTGTTAATATTTTTCTGTTATTATTGTGTTTGGGTAATATTGCTTTACATATTACCAAATAGCAGTTGAGGTATTTTTCAATGGAATGTTGTGCTACCCAATGGCTGTCATTACCATCTTCTCCCTGGTGACATCTGCAGAAGTTACTGACAACTTCCAATTGCTTTGACAGTTGCATGACCAGTCACCTCAGTGATTCTCAAAAATGCTGGCAAGTATATTGCAGGTACAACTATTCTCTTAAATAAATATTTGTGTGGATTACCATGTGAGATTCACTTTCTGCTGATATTCGTGAAAAGAAAATTGTCTCACCCAAATATACATGAAAATCAAATATTTAACTGTTGCAAACACTGCCAAGGACAATTTTGTTTAAAATGTGTGCAAATATTCATGACAAATGTTTTGTGATATTCAGCTCTGAATAATTAACAATGCTTAAATTGCAACACATGTAACAAAACCTATTAGTTCTAATAAGTCAGTACAGTAGAATTAATCAGGTTTTCATTTAAGCAAATGTATTACAAACTAAATTGTTTCATAAGCTGTCAAATGCACAGAAGCACAAAAGTTTGCATTCATTTTTAACTACCAAGAACCAGGCTGGTACATGGCCCTTAAGTTTTGGTTTACATTCTGACTGAGAGCCCAGCTCACACATGGGGGCAGTGGTGCTCAGAAAGGGATTTGTAGTGAGATCCCAAACAACTGACCTCAGCTGTCTGAAAAACACAGGTAGGAATGATTTGTCCCAAGCTTCCCCTAAAAGCAGGAGATGCTGTGGAAACTCTCTCTTCCCCAGGACAAGTGCCTATGACAGATGGAATGAATTGCAGTCTGGAGGTTCCTGTCACTCTCTGTTAACCCTAAGAGGAGCCTTAGCAGATTATTTAGGTTAGACACCTACAAGACAGAAAGAATTAGGCGATAGGAATCTCTTCAATTACAGATCCCAAACAACAAACTTGGATTAGGTGAAATGAACTCTCCTCTTCTTGACATTTTCAGGAGACTGTAAGGGAATTGCATGTCTTGCTGAAAAGAGTTTTCATTACAAAACCCTGATTTGCTTATTACGTGCCATGTTTCTTTGCCTGCAAAAATATGACAAACCCCGTGCCTTCATCACCTTATTATGAAGGTCAAAATAAGTAATGATGCATTTATTCAAATCTGTCTTTTTGACTGAAATATGTGCAGAAGGATTAGAAATATTTTCTTTCAAAAATATGGTTCTCGAATTCATGGTTAAACAAAAAGAAAAAAAAAAAGAAGAAAAAAAGAAAATATACCCCAAGTTTGTCTCAATATTCAAAGCAAAAAAATAGAACAAAAGTCAAGATATTATAAATTTTCATATTCTCATGGTCTTTAAGACCTGCTTATGATTTTTGGGGACCCAATCCATGATGTTTTAGCACTTTGGGTTGGGATTATCAAGATGAAAGTACAGTTCCCTTCTTGGTTGTTGTTTGTGAGGATGCATTTGTTTTCCTGAGGCAAAATACATGTGCATTATATTATTCATTTGAAAAATGTAGTAGGCAGAATCATGGAAATGCTGTGGCGCTGATGCATGGCTTCATGTTGAATGCATACAGTGGAAGCCTTCACACAATCCATGAACAGAGCACACGAAGGAAAGCAAATGTGAAACAGTTTTCCTATGCTGCATTAACATTATTGTGTGACTGTTGCATTTGGGAATGCAAACATGAATACAAAACCAGCTCTTCTCTCCTCTCCCCACAAGCACCATATTGGCTGAAATATACATTACTTGACAAGAGAAAAAAACCCTCGATTCTGAAGGAAACCACTGTGGGAAACAAGACCCTTCTGTGCTTTGGAGGGAAAGCCTGCCCCCTGAGCCATGAATTATAGTCTGCAAGTTGCAAAATGATTCACAGATTCGCAGCTGCTGGATGCCACACATTGAGCACCTTGCATAACTTGCACAGCAGCTTCTGTCGTGGTGCACATGGAACACAGGCAGCCACATTGTCTCAGCAAACAAAGTACAGGCTGTGGTTTCTCTTTAACACGAAGGTATAGTAAGGTGTAATGCAGCTATGGGCAGATGTGGATTTCACTGCAATAAATTAATCAAGCTTTTAATTTCAAAAACAATGGTTTCAGATTTTAAAATAGCATGACAGAAGCATACAGATGCTGTATATCAGTGAGGTTCATCTACACACCTAAAAGGGTGAGGTGGAGACCTATATTTTTACAAATTTTCTGCATAATATTGGTGTTATGGAAAACTTTAAAATGTCTTCAAGTTTGGTTTTCTTTAATTAAGTTCAAAATTTGCCATCAGCAAGATTTCAACTCAGTGTACTGTTAACTAATTTGTTTTTCATCAAGTTCTTTATTAACAAAGAAATCCCTTGATTATTACACTTCTTTGACTTCTTGATAATCTCCCTTGCAACCAGTCACATAATGCCTAAATGCTTTTCACTGAAATATTATCGAGCCAAAAAAGCTGATGGGCCCTGTAATTAACTTCCAAATAGTATGAAAGAAATAGGGTGTTGCAAATACTAGGAGTCAGAAATGGATTAGTGTCTGGTTTGAGAGTCCCGTGGCACTGAGCACAGCCTTTGAGCTGAGGCTCACCTCCGTTTCAGTCCTGTTCTTCCTTCTTCCTAACAGCTGCTACATTTTCAGTGCAATGCAATTTACATTTTACAGTGCTTTTCCTGACTGCACTCCAGGATACTTAACACATTCAAATGACCACAAGCTATTCAGCCCTGATGGGCAAGATGAAGCACAGTGATGCCTCCTCAAACTTACTTCCTTTCCAATTACAAAAATAAATTAGCTGAACCTAACAGCACAAACCTGGGAAATGGATACTGCAAAGAAGAGAGTACCTTCAAGCTGGGCTGAGAGTGATAATAATCTAGCCCATAATTAAAAGTAGAAAAATACTTCAGTATTAAACAGCCACTGCTTCATTTGCAGTTGATAGGAAGAGAGCAAACTCATTACAACAGCAATGTAAGGCTTTTCATACAAGTGCCATAAAAAAGACATTGCAAATATAAGTTAATTAGCCGTATAACGTGTCTTGATGACAAGAACTTCCTGTCATAATACTTTTTATGGAAAGATAAGAAAAGTCAGAACTTGCTCAAAAGTGGAAAAGTAGCTGCACAACGAGGAATATAAATCAGGATTTCTGCTTCAACATGAAACCACAAGGGTTCATTGCCCCAAATACACAAAGTGAAAGCATAGATGTCCTCAATAATTTGGGGAATAAAATGTGTTTTAAGCAGCACTTAAAACATGTTTCAAGTAACAACAAGAGAACCTCTTCACAGACCACATGTGGTTTTTTTGCCTTCAGAGACAGGGTAGAAACCTGAAATTATTCTGAAAGGAGCCAGGACGTTCACCTTGTGCCACTTGTTCCAATCTCCTGAGATCACTCTGTGCATGTGTATGGAGAGCTGGAGAGAAATGTAAAACTCCTGAAGGACAAGGAGCTCAGGAGCAGTAAACTCCCACTGATGGTACCCAGCAGTAACCTCTAAAATGTTCTTGATGTGAAACATCTCTTTTCTTCAGGAGTTCACAACAAATGAACTTCACAGAGAGGGATTTATTTAACCAATAGATATAACCGCAAGTAGACTTTTTTTGCTGTTACAGAGTCTCATTCTTTGGCTTTCATCACTCTTTCTTTGGAGCAATTAGATCCAGGAAACAGTATTAAATATAAAATGAAAGCCCAAGGCACAGGTTCAAATACAAACTGGAACTAGGTAATGTTTCAGGTTATTTCTTTTGTCTACTTTTAACATTTTCTGCCTTACCCAGCAGACTACGTTCATTTTAAAGCTGAGATTTTGCAAATGAAAATGCAGTTTCCCCCTTTCAAAACATAGGTGACATTTCAGCTTCCTCCACAGCTCTTTCTCTATTTTTTTAAAGCAAAAAAAGCTGCTATAAAAAAGTTTTAAAAAAATGAAATTCTAGTGAAAAGAGAGAGAAAAATAGAGAGGCATAAACTTCTCTT
Source organism: Phylloscopus collybita (assembly GCA_027886175.1). NCBI lineage: Eukaryota > Metazoa > Chordata > Aves > Passeriformes > Phylloscopidae > Phylloscopus > Phylloscopus collybita. Next base: position 49,329,160 of record JAJNNQ010000026.1, read on the forward strand.
CCATTTCTGACCAGTTTTGTACTTCTTATTCATATTTCCCATATTCTGTCAAAATGAGCAGCTAGTAACATTTTTTAAGAACAGCTTATAGATGGATCATAACTTATTTGCTGTGCTCCAGAATATGTTATGAGAAAATGCTCTGATTCAGAATCAAAGTTTTACTTCCCACATAAGATTCTGACTTGCAATAATCTGATTCCCCAGCAAACTTTCCTATTTGTCAGAAATAATTAAACAAGACCATAATGCATTAGTGCCAGGACAGAATCTTCTAATATGTATTATAAGTAGAAGACATTCTATTTCTTGCTAGATTTCCCTATTTACTTGCTTTCTAGACTATCTACTTAATTAAAAGTGGCTCTCTATCTAATCAAGCTTTCAGTAGAAAATGGTCATTTTTACAAATCAGAAAAAAAAAATGATAAATGGAAATGGTTTCTTTAACTTCAGTTAAGCAATCACTAAACCTTTGGTGGAATCAGCAAACTTTTTTTTTGAATGACTAATCTACTGAGATTCTTGAAGTCCTCTAAACACCTTAAATACTTCACTAGAGAGAAAAACAGAAAGACATACTAAATGATCCTGAAGCTTTTAGGTACTACTCAGACAGATGTTATCTATATAATAGGTTATATAATAGGTTAATAACATGACTGCTAGTCACTATTTCAGCTAATGCAAGTCACAAAAGGCAATGAATTTGCAGACTATAAAATAAACTTTTGCAGTGTCTGGATCTAGAGTGCACAAATAATCCCTTATCCTCATAACCACTGGAGTTCACCAAAGGGTACCAGGGGAAATGAAATGGGAATGGGAGTGAAACACATACATTGATGTGACTGATTTGAGAATAGGGAGCTCAAGCAGTAACCTATTCTGCTGAAGCAGAACTGTAAAGTATAGTTCTGAGCAGAGCTCTGGAGATGCACCAAGCCTAGCTAGGCACACCCTTAAAATTTAACAGCACAGCAGCCTCCTTAGCGTGAAATTACCCTCTGTGTTTCCTGGGGTAAACAACAGTTTCCCGAATCTGCATATTATGTATTCATTTCATTACCACTAACTTATTCAAGCTTCTGTTTCCTCTGTTTCACGTTCAGTGCTTCTAACCCTTTGTATTTTTAGCTTCTCCATTTCCCACTCTTCTTTACTCTTTCATGTTCACTTTTGCTCAGAGCTCAAAGAGAGGGTTCAGAAAACTTTCAGTAGGACACCTGAGAGAGGATGCTGGTCTGTCAGGAGCTGCCTATTATCTCTCAACCCTGCATGACACAGACAGTGAATGCAGAGCACTTGAGCTCAGGAATATTGTGCACAGGATTGAATCATTGTAGCATCAGTTCATTTTGCAGTGACAAGGATCCTTAAGATAAGGGTTTAAAACTTCCTTAAAGCCAAACAGTATAGGTACCTGTTTCAATGAAATTGAGGCTTATTTCTAAGTCTTTTATAATCCTTCTCATTTCTCATGATCTCCTCTTCCTTCATCTTTCAATCTCTTTCAACAACCTTGCATATGAGAGCACAATAAAAGTGCTGTGTTATCCATCTTGGTAAATGAAAAACATGGTGAAAGCAGAGTATGCATGTGTGCAGTTTACTCCTAATACTAAGCTATTAGAACATTCTGAGGAAAAAAATGTAATTATGAAATTATTGATCTGCTATCAGCTATGTGGTCAAGTTTTTAAGGTGTGCAATAATATCCCTAGATATGGGTTGTAATATGAGTAAGATTATTAGAATTTAGCAGCAAAATTTAATGGAAGAAACCATCCTGATAAAGATTTTTGTAAAAATCTTTTTATGCTTTGTTTATTTAGTCTGCAATATCTCTATTCATGTGCTCATACTGTGAAGTTGGTACATGAGATGAAATATCAAAGAATATGGAAGTCTATCACAGCCAGATTATATCTAACTTCATTTTTTTGAATAATGTACAAATTCTTTGGTTTGTTTGTTTTGCTTTGCTTTGTTTTGTTTGAATGTTGGGGCCACTTATGCCAGTATTGCTCGTGCAGAGTAACGTCTTACCACCCAAAATGCCCAGAAAACACTCACTATAAAGGCTTTTGCAGTCACTCATCATCATGGTACTCAGAGGCAGGATTCAAATCAATACTAAGGAACTTTAAGTGTTTGCCTGTACACATGTACATCTAGCTATCTGAGGGGAAAGTCTCCTGGATAGACTAGGATAGACCCAGCCTCCCACTGGCTGTCAGTGTTGGTACCTGAGTCCCAGCACAAGATTCTAAGCCCCTGGTGCAGGCAGATCTGGAGAACACTGTGTGAAAACTAAAGAATTACTCTTGACCAGCAGCAAGTGTACAGTTCTATTGCACACGTAAGCATCTGGTGTCATTTGAGAAGCTTGGAGGTGCCCTTCCTGATTCAGGATGGTGTCTTGCACAGCCCTCTGTGATCTCAGCCTGCCCCATGGGGACTCTTAGACTATATGAGCAACAGATGTGTTTGTATGATTGAAGTGACTCCTTGATGTCCACTGTGTGGAGAGCTAAAGCACAGCCTGATGGACTCAAGCATGTCTGAGCCAGTGTTAGCTGACACCAGGGCTGCTCCCAGCAGGAAGGCAGTGTACTGTGTCACAGTTCCACACTGATTGTGAGGAAGAGGCTACATGGAACAGATCAGTCCTGAAAATCAGCCTCAAGGCCAGGACACAGTCCCAGAAGCTTCTAAGTTGCTTAGGATAAGCATGGTGTTACTGTGTAGGCTGTTATTTTCAGTCCTTTTGTTTTATAGTGCCTCTCTTGCACAAACAAGGTAGAGACAAGTTCATGCTCATTAAGATTTCTTGGGAGGCTCTGGACCTCAGAGCCTCAGGTATAATTCATAAGTTCTAAGGCTGAAATTTACTTCTAGAGAAAATAAAAAGTCAAGAGCAGAAAAAAAAGAGAAAGAAGGAGGATGAGAAACAATTAGGGTTCCCAGATCAATATCCTCCCCTAGGTTCCTGTTGAGTGCAGTGGCTGTCCCCACTGTAATATTTTGCCACAGTTACAGTATATTTTTCATTAGGATCCATTTGAGGCCCCATTGTTTGCTCCTTCTTATGATGCTGAAGCTCATTTTGATTGGTTATAGAGGCTAAGTTCTGTATGACTGCTAAGCTTAATGCCTCTGTGTTATTGGGGTCCCTAACGAGCTCAAAAACTACAACCAAAACAGAGGAAAAAGAGGTAAAGAAGGGATGATTATCTTGCTGTGGCAAAACCTCTATATCAGCAGATCAAGGAACAAAGACATAAGAATAAGAACATGTGGGAAATGGCAGGAGAACTACAGCAGGAGAACAACAAAGGGAAGATACTTCCAGAGAGGCTGTGGGACAGCAGTCCCATGGCAGCTTGGGTGAAAGGGTGCAGAGGTGCTGGGGGAAAGCCCTTAGCTGTAAAAATGATGCCCTTATGTAGTATTCCCAAAGTCTGGTCACTCATGATGTACTTCTAACTATTAACTGCATCACACCTGGATTCAGAATGGTTTAATCTTTCCTATTTGACTCAGAAACACTCCACAAAGTCAATTTAAGAACATTTATGGCTTGTGTAGGGAAATCATGCTGCTGCAATATCCTATCACTTAAATGACTTAGAAAGAGATCTATAAATGTGTGCCATGGCTTACATAAATCAAAGTGCATTAGGGATTTGGGGAAGTTTTTGCTCTCACATAACACCATTCTAAACTTGAAGTATGTAAATCAGTACCAATTGAATTACTCTTGATTTGTCTTACTGTAAATGCGCCAGTGTAGTCCATGAGTCAGCTTTTAATTAGAAATCCCAGGGAGACTGAAGCTGGACAGGCATTTTTTACATTAATTATGTTTTTTCAAGGAGACTTGAAACTGAGAAATACTCCATAATTTGGAATAAAATAAAATAAAATAAAATAAAATAAAATAAAAATAACATTAAAATTATATCCTTAATTAATCTATAATCTTCACTGTTGTAAGTGCTCCTGAGTCTCCACAGCACTGAATTTAGAGTATAAATAAAAGACTGTTCCAGAGGCTACAGAATTGATGGATCATAAAAAGCATTAATAACATAAAAATAATGAATAACATTGGAAATAGGGTAAAGTAGGCAAGGTTTTCTTAATTTCTCTTTTGGAAGTATTATGAGACAGAAGTCAGCAGGAACATTTGCATTGATTTGACTGTTCTGTCTGGTTCCACACACATCACAAACACAGACTCTGTACCAGTATCTAAATTTGTTCTGCTGAGCTTCTGTATCTGCAGAAGAACAACAACCAGGTCACTCTTAGCATAGGAGAGACTTAAATGAAGAAATACAGTTCAGTATTCCACACCTACATATTACTTTCATGGAAACAGTAGGAGGTTTATGGTTGCTCCTGCTTTTGAATTGCCTCTCCTCTCCTTTACAGCTCTGCAGTCTCTGCTGTGTCTCTCTCATGTGGCTTTTTTTGTATTTTTGAAGAAGTCTGAGACAAAGTCTTGTGAATGATGTGTAGTCTAATACACTATGGTTATGAATACTCCAGAGACCAAACTTGGATTGTTGGGACAAAGGTAGCCAGAATGTCAGAAAAATTACATCTCTAATTATGTTTAGTTCACAATAATAAATGGTAAAAATAGTTATATAGAAGAGACATAGGCATAAAACCAACATTATACACAAATGGGAATAAGAAACCGTATTTAAAACCCTGTGACCTGTAGCTAATCAAGCTTAACACTGCAAAGTCATTCAAAGGGAAATTTGGATGGTCTTGTCCTCTGCAGAAAATCAAACAGTATATGGTGATCCCTACTTCATCAAAGAGGAAAATGTTAAATGATATTGACAAAACACCTGCCTTTTCACTTGTCTCACCACTCCTGCAACCTATTTTTCTGCTTCAAAAACTGTGGATTGTATTTCTTTAGGAATAAGTAATAGAGAAAAAGCTTTTTCTAGACAGAGAAAAATTCAGGTCTAGAATGTCAGCAATGTTGTTTTGTGAAAGGCCTTGCGACCACAAAATAATAAAAAATATTAAATGGTCAGGGTGCAGGCCAATATGGTGAAGAAAAAGAAACGTCCCAATGACATGTGAAGGTGGACATGTACATGAGTTTCATAAAGCCCACATTTGGGAAAAAACAGTGTTGTTAAAAAAGTCAAAGCACGGTTAAAAGCATGTTAGTATGCTTTTTTTAAAGCAAAAGGATGTTAGACAAACAGAAGAGACCTTTCAATTTGTTAAATACAGTCCTTTTTTCCCCTTTCAGAACTAATAACTCTGCAAGTTTGGTGGTCCTGATGGCTTTCTCAGGCAGAGGGAAGATTGCTGCTGTTCAATGACCACCACAACTTTGGCCATTGCTCCCAGAAGAGCAAAACCAGACAAAAACTGTTGGGTAGGAAGATATAGTTGGGTAGAAAGATATAGTTGGGTCTGGGCAAATATTACTTGTGCTCCAAGCAGATGCAATTAATAATAAATATACTAATATTTTGCTTAGAATTCATTCTCCTATATTTCAGATATCCAGATTTTCTACTACCCAGACCAAAACATAAGCTATTTTCCTACATTCCCAGTCTAGGACAGGAGAAAAAGTTTAGGGTTCTTCTTAGGGTTTGTTTGTTGAAACAACTATTTTTATTTCATTAGGAATTTGGAAAAATCAAATCAAAAATTGAATTAAAATCCAAAATCCTGAAGAATGCAGTTGATCAGAAAGCAGTCTGTATCAGTAATTCAAATGTTTAATTTTGTGGACTTTTTCTTCTCTGTGTCTGGGAGAACTTGTCTTATTAGACAACATTTCAAAAGACAATTGAGAAAAGGCAATTGTGGACATAATGTTCTCAAGTTAGAAATGCTGACAATGTACAAAACTTTTATAGTTTATGGTTTGCAATGTGCCTGGCTTCAAAGAGAGAGTTGCTGTCTAAATTCTGTAATGTTTTTCCCATTTTCCCACCACCTCCTGACATAGAGCATGATGTTTATTGATGTGATCCAGTGAGACAAATTTGTGTTTTCTCTTAATGTCAGGCTTTTCATTTAACCACTGACTCCAGTTTCTTCTTCTGCCAAAAGCCACTCTGCCTATTTTTAAGTTGCTGTTAAAGAATGTTACATGAATCAGTAGAAATTTTGACCTGACAAAGTTTTCCATTTTCAGACCCTGCTAAATTCTCCTCAGTCCAGTTGAAAAAAAAAAATATGGAAAGTGAGAATCAGCAGTTCTTTCCTATGCTCATTGTCAGAGATTCAAGAAAATAAAGCAAAAACACAGTATCATTGCCCTGAGCTACTAAAGCTTTGATAATGGGAGAGCTGCTGATATATGGTAAGTACTGACTGGATAAATTTAAAAAGAAAGCCACAGCAACAAAATGTCTGTGGGTAAGTTAGCGAAATAAAGCTACCCAAAATCCCCACATCTCTCTGCATTGAATGTTTATCATCATGTGAGGGATGAATCACTGAAATATGTTAGAGCACTTGTTATTTGGAGGGCATCTTTGTTGACAAGCAAATTGCATGCAGTCTGAGCCTTTGTGGTTAAAGTCAGCATGCTCTCTTCATTCTCAGAGGAAAAATGAAGTACGACAGAGAATTCCGGATGTGTCTGGAATAGAAACAAAAGAGTGTATAAGCTAAAAGGATTACTTGACATGCACAAAAATGTACATTTATTACTTTATTGCAGCACATCTTGAGGTCACTAGCTTTAGGACTGATGCTACTACTAGTTTATTCAAATACACTTCTTTCTGTTGACTTATTTTCTCTGTAAATTTAATCATCTGGTGCTTTCGGGCTTAAGCTGGCAAGGAATCTATGATCCTACCATCTCTGTATCCATATTCCATAGGTAGACAAACCCTGGAAGGGAACTCTGATTTATTGTAAGACAGTTTATCCCAGATTTAATTCAAGAGAATGTGAGAAAAGAAAAGGAGTCTTGGTTACATTTAAAGAATTATGCTGCTCTCAATTTGCATGGGTGAGTCCAAAAAGAACAGAGAACTGCAGAGAGGGACTTCAACTTGCTAAATAGTGCCCAATATGGTGAAATCTCAGCTTGAAGTTCATAGGTACAAAAATAATAAAAACTAAAATAAATTAGGGTCTTTGCATTTGTCCCAGGATCTGTAAGTTTCCTTCTATTACCTGCTGTAAAGGCGATGACTCTTGGCTCCCTCTTCAGTATTCCCTCAGGTTTGCAAAGGGACAAATATAAAGGAGCAACATTGGAAATCAAGTCAAACAGAAAAGAGAAAAGCAGCACATCAGTGAGTAGTGAGGGATGTTTGGGTTAAGTAGAGAGGTGTTGACCTGTGAAGCACGTTTCAGGTTAGAGCTTCTGAATTCTTTGCACTGAAGAAGCAGGAGGTCTCATGTCTTTAAATGCATGTAAGCAGTATGAATATATCTCAGATTGCTGGGACTCATGTACTCTTAGGGACAGAGGGAGTATGTTAAGTTATTAATTAAAGGGGTATTTTTAATATAAAAATCATACTTACTCCTGAAAATTTTTAAAATACTCTCAATAAGCAATACGTTTTACAGACAGACACTGAAAGAGATTAGGAATTCTTCCTCTCTTTCTTTCATATGTATATGTACTTGGCAAGGACTCTTTGTACCAAGGCTGATCATATATTTTCTGTTGCAACTATGTTTTTACAGATTTTTTTTCTGTTGTTCAAAAAGCAAAGTTTGATTTAAATTTTGTAACAAATCTCTGAAAGAACAGTGGGTATTCTTAGAAAATTTGCATGTTTTGTTAAGTTCCTCTGGAAAAGAAAAAAATGTGAAAAAAATTCAACTTGCTCTTTATGGCATACAGACAATTCTGTGGGCACCTTTTGTATAGTCAGTCATTCTGTCACTATCATCCTCCAGTGACTTTGTCTTTCACGCAGTAAGAGAAAAAAGAAATACAGTTTAAAGATAGGAAAATGTGAACACAACTGTTACACTGGCAGGATGTCTCAAGGTAAGTGCATTGGCAGAAACTGCATTTAACTTCTTTTAAATTGACTAGATTTCAAGTTGAAAGTTTCCCATTAGTGCTTGAAATTAATGTGTCATTCAGTTTTCAAATGACAAAATACCATACAGCTAAGGAAAAAAAAAATATAGAGATGCAAGAGGGAAGCAGTATAAAAAGAAAGAATAAAAGCCACTACTCCACAACGACTCTGAGATGGTGAATCAAGCTGCCAGCTGTCAGGCTGGGTCACCTCTGGTGCCCAAGATTCAAGAAGAGATGGGTCTTCAGTTTGACATTTATGTCGAGTGAGAATGAAGTCAAGTCCAAAGCAACCCACACTGCTGTGCATTCATGTTGGAAATATATCTCTTGTTAGGGTGATCTTGGAGGTTACTGCATCTGAATTAATGTTCAGGGAAATAAGTCCTTCACTGAAGAGCAGAACTTGTGTGAGATCAGGTGCTATAATCAATATCGTGTTCTGGTAAGAACTATCCAGTGACAACCTTTATGCCTTGGGTATGCAAAAGTGAAGCATACATGGCTCTCTCCTCTCTCTTGTTCATTGAGAAACTTAGAGAAATTACATACAGCTACGGTTTAAGTCAGTGAGATTCAAATAATAATTTTCCATACCAGTTGGAAACCACATTCTTGCCTTCAATTTATTATTTTATTCTAGCAAAATCATATTAAAAATAAGCAAAATGATTTTCAAGAGAGTATTTAAAAACAAAAAAAGGGAGAAAAAGAACACACACAAAACCCCTTCTCATATAATATTAATATTGAACAACTAGCTCAAGTTATTCATGGCAATAAATGCCAATAAAGAAATGAAAGAACTGAATGGAAAATACCAGAATATTCCTTTTCTGATCTAAAGACAGAAATATGTTATGAACCCTCATTTAATATTTATTTTCTTGAGAAAAAGTAGATACATATTATGAGGGTTGTAACTCAAAATTCTGATTTTATGCTCAATTTTTAGTGTAATCTAGAAGCATCTTCCCTTAAATCAGTGAACTTTCACTATTTAAGACCAGGGGGAGAAATAACAAGAAAATACATGAAGATATGTTATGCAGAAGACTAAATCCTGTCCTCTTTAATAGTACACAGAATGTGACCCACAGGAGTTTGCAAAACTGCTAGTAGCAACACATTTGAAAAGAAAATAATAGTCTTGTGTTTCTCTCTGTCCAATTTTTGTTGTTTGGAAATATTTTCATCCAACTAGAACGAATTTTCTGTAAAATTGCTCTTGTAAAATGTTTGCATTTTGATACATTATCTCAACAGTGCTAGCAGTCCAATAGAAGTCTCATTGATGAGGTCTCACTTGATAAAGAATTGTCAAATATTAACTCAAAAAGAGCTCTCCCCCATTTTTTTCCCCAAAGCTTGTTCATGATCACAAGGACAAAATTAAATAGTAAAAAAATACAGCAATGCATAATTGTTGTTCTCATCATATTCTCACCTGTTAAATCACAAAACATTCCCCAAAGAAGGCTATATCCTTGTCTCCAAACATGGGAGGGAAACTGGGGTCAGGAAACAAGTTGAAATGTCAGGTGTCATTCAAAGTCACAGCAAGGCAGAAATGAGCCACTGGAAAAAACGTTACTGCCATGACTTTCATTTATGACCAGAATTCACCAGAATTCATATTCATACATCCCAAATCCAGACCAGTGTCTCATCCAGAAAAATAAAAAGCCATTTGCAGCAAAGCAATGAGAAACTGCCAACCTCACTTTACAGGTTCTGGTATGGTGTGAAAACTGGTCACACAGCAGGGCATGGAAAAGCACATTGGAATTGATGATAGAGGAAAAGACTAATTTATGAGTAGAGTTGTGTTTTGGTAGACAACTAGTAGGAATATGGGGAAAGAAATTTTGTATTTCACAGCCTTCAATTGTCTTCCCACACGTTGCTGATCTCCCATGGCATGAACTGTGTCTGCAGTCAGAGTGGGATGCAGACACTGCCCTGGATACTGCTGGTGGTACTGGTAGGAAGCACTAGGCAGATGCTGCTTCTGCCAGGCTGGAGCAGACAGTAATGCCCTGACACCAGGATATTGGTTCCATCCATCTGGAATGGCTTTGTCTAAAGCTGGGAAAATGAGCCAGTTTGGTAAGGATAGCCCAAGTCTTCCTTAGGTCAGAATAAGGTGTGGTTTGTATGGCACCGACAAAAAGGAAGATATGATTTGCTGTCATAATTTAGATGGTACTGATCAAGTGTAGTGCTGCCCTGCAGATACCCTCAGACATCATCAGTCACAGGATTTGAGTATTGTATTGACCATGTTCTTATTTCTTGATCCCCTGTTTCACCATCCTTGCACCTCCCTTCCTCCTCCCAGGTAAGTGAATTACCTTTCTGACTCACTGGGTTTCTTACTGCCATATTTAATTTAGGCATTTCTGAGACCCTTATGTAGGTAATCACAGCCTAGAATGATATTATTGATATGTGAATCAAGGTGCTTCCAAGGGTTCCCCTTGAAATATTTTCTCAGTAAAAGGTCACCAAAGGTTCACTACAATTATATATGAGGTCTGGCTGCTGCTTATATAACTCTACCTTAACTACAATGGGAACTCCATTTCTTCCTCACAGATTCATCTTTAACTTTTGTCAGATACTTTTGTTGTTTTCTGTCATATTCAGCAATTCCTCCTGTCATGTCCAATAGTTTTCCATATCCCGTTCAGTTAACTTAACCACAGGTCTATTGTTCATCAGCCAACTTATTTGCCTCTAGTCCTAACAGGTCCAAAGAAGACGCCCAAAACACATTAATAAGGCCTGGGCAGTCCACACAGCCCTCTTTTCCATCAAGTAGGAATAAAAATAAAAATAAAAATAAAAATTATATATATATATTTGTTAGCCAAGATGTTTTGAACTTCCATTTATTCATTCTTAGAATGTTCTTGCCACTCTTTAAATGAAGGTGATCAAGCATATGTAAACTGATAAAAAAGAATCTAAATAATTCCTCTGTTTTAGAATTTCTCTCAAGCATGGAGGTTTCTGTGCAGAAGCACTGGAACTTGGTCTCATGCAATATCAGTTAATCTGTTTATTGTACTTTATTTACCTATTGTGCTTGCTCTAAAAACTTTGAATGCAGCATATTTTCAAACATACAATAGCAAACTTTGAAAAACCTTGAGCTGTTGTTGACCAGTGCATGGTACAATATGGTATCATTTCCAGTGTGTTTCTTTAGTAATTCACAGAAGTCCTGGCTTTGCAAGTGGTTTTCCAATCACAGTGACCCAAATTAATGAAATTTTACTTGCGTTATTTCTAATTGACTACAACAGTTGCTCTGTGCTATTAGTTGTACAATTGATCTGACAGCCAACACAGAAAAAAATTCTACAGTCTTCTCCTTTTGGCCACACAGCTGTCCTGGTTTGGGGCAAATTTGGGAGGAAACCTCCAAAGGGGTTCCTCTGGAAAGCAAACCCAAATGGCCCCTCCCCCCAGCCGGTCCGGGAAAAAATTTCCTTGGAGAAAAGTGGAAAAAACCTATTTCTTTAACAAAGAAGATGCCACAAGGACAAAGAATGAATAATATGAAACAATAAAACCTCTCACTGCTCCAAAGAGAGCTGGCAAACTGAGGCAGTCCTTGCCCTGGGTGCAGCTCAGCTCACTCCGTCTCTCACCAGCCCCGCTCCCTCCGCAGGGCCAGGCCCGGCGGCCGCAGGTGCCAGCCCTCGCTGCTCCTCTGGGTTTGTCAGTCCAGAGCAGATTTAAACAGTCCCAAGGAAAAGCAAAGAAAAACAAACAAACAAACAAACAAACAAACAGAACAGTCCAGGGAACTTCCTGCCCCAGCCAGCTAAAACTAACTAAAAGCACAGGGATCTCTGTCCCACCGCTGTCCATGCCTCAGACGAACGCCGGAGCCAGGCTGTGTGGGAGTCAGGCAGTTTTCTCAAAACAAACTGCTGCTGCTGCTTTCTCCCCCTTGGCTCCCAGAACCATTTTAAAGGTACAGAACTGAATATACAGCACAAACAGATCAGACGACTGGAGATACAAGCATCATAAAGTCACCCTAGGACAACAGCTTAATGTATTTGTGGGGGTTTTTTATCTCTAAATTTTAATCTTCTACTTTTAAACATTAGCTTCAGCCATTCGTTGAGCTTCTGGTATTATTCAGGACAGAGGTTTAAAGTCTTTGTAATGACCCTCATATCTGTCAACAGTCTGAGGGTTAGGGAAAAAAAGTAAACTCCCTTCTAAAGTACTATCTTTGCTAGGTGCAATATTTGTTTCAGATGAGATGTGTCATATATCTCGTGTGCAGCACGGCCTGTCTGATATGTCTTGTCACATTACTTCTTCTATCATGTGTCACATTATGTAAGGTCATGCTACTTTTGCTAACAATAAGACACAAAGGACTCAAGCAGCAGTGAGCTGCCTGCCAGACACTCCTGCTTTACACTCCATGCTGTCTCTTGCAAGGAAGAGCAAATCAAGAGTTGCAGCAGCAGACTACCAAGTCACCTGAAGGAAAGGAAGTAAATTACCAACTGCTCTAAGGACAACAGTCAATAGATTTTTTGAAAGGTGATTTAGAGCCTACTTCTGCATTCCTTACATAGCCTAACCTCCCACCAGAAGACAATGAAATTCTACACAAACTAAAGGAAGTTTTAATGCTTTTTTCTAATGAGTTTACAGATTTCAGCTTTTTCTTCCCTATTTTCCAGGTATCAAGCACCATATATCAGACAGTGCAGTAGCACTTCAGAGAGATTATGCACTTCTTTCACCTCTTATTTAACTGCAATTGCTCAGGACTAAGCCTGCTGAAATCAATTGTACTGTACTGATGAGAGGAGGATGAGTCGTGTCCTTTCTTCCTACTTGCATTCTAGATACCCAACTAATTTTCCAGAAGTACAAATAATGACAAATAGTAACAGTACCAAAATTGTTAAATACTATGCAAAGCAGAAAGAAAAATCCCTGCATCAAGATCTGAAAAGAGACCAGTTATCCTCAACCACTGTCATGGAGATGTAAGAAAGATCTGTTCATATCTTTAGGATCCACCCATCATGCAGCACTAACAAGCACTGTTTGACTTCTTATTTGCGTTATATTAATTTCCAGCAAAACATGATCTCTTCCCTGTATAATTATCTGGAATTTGAATACTACCTTTCCTTAGCAGGAAATTTCCAGAATCTCCTTTTTGATCTGCTAGTTAAAATATTAGAATTGATAGTTCCTGGAGTTTTGCTGGTCTTGTGTTGAAAGAAAAATGATCACGGAGTTATCTCAATTGCTCAGTCTGAGAAGGCTTCCAGGTTACAGCTGGCTAACCACCAATCCTTTTGTAGGTATTTGCATTTGGGGATACTCAATACTCAAGAATTCAGCTGGCCTGAAATCAATTCTGCAGAAAGGAAGATCTGGGTCCTGGTGCAGAACAAGCTGACCATAAGCCAGCAATGAATCCCCACCACAAAAAAAACCCCACCATCAGCTTCCTGGGCTGCATTAAGAGTGTTGAGGAAGGTGATCCAGGTGATCCTTCACTTCTACTCATCACCAAAGAGTCACATCTGGAGTTCTGTGACCAGTTTCTGCACCACTATTTGAGAAAGACTCTGATGGGTCTATAAGAGCAAGAGAGCATGGGACCACAAAAATGATCAAGAGTTTGGGGCATCTTTTACATGGAGAGAGTCTGAGAGAGATGGGATTGTTCATCTTAGAGAAAAGAAAGTTCAGGGAGAATCTTATAAATATGTCTAAATAACTGATGGGGCATATATGAAGTAGACAGAGTCAGTTCCTTCTCCGTAGTACCTACTGACACAACAAGAGATGATGGACACAAATTAAAGAGCAGAAAATTCCACTTGAAGAAAAGGAAGCTCTCTTTTTGTTTACTGTGAGGGTGATCAAGAAATAGAACATGCTGACCAGAGGTGTTGTGGAGTCTCTGTCCTTTGAACTGTCCTTGGAATTGAGAAGACCTGACTGGACACTGTGCTGGGCAATCTGCTCTTCTTGATCCTGCTTAAGTAGTGGGTGTGGAGCAAAAGATCTCAAGAGTCCTTTCTAATCTCAACCATTCTGCCATTCCATGGTGGTTATTCATTTAACTTATGTTGTACTGTTTCCAGGTAACTGTGTCAAATCAAACAAGCAGTTTCCTACTGAGGTTCTTTCCTCAGTGATTTTTAATGGGAAGGGGAAATAAAGATAGAGGAAGCAACAGCAAAAACCTATAACATAACAAATAATGCTAAGCAAAAGAATTAAGTCCAGCAGAGCTTCCAGACCTCATATTGTCATCTGCCAGTGATTTAAAACACAGAAAAATTGCAGCTAAAGTTTTTAGTATGAAGTATCACAGCCATGTAAGAGGAGAGTGTTTGCCCTTGATAGATCACATCTCCTTTATCTGCACCAGCAAACTCAGGAATGTGACTGGTTTCTGGGGCTGCAGAAACTAGCTGTTGAATCATAGAATCATTTAGATAGAAAAAAATACATTTAAGATCGAGTCCAACCATGCACTGCCATGTTCACCACTAAATCATATCCCCAGCTGACAGTCTCCAGGGATGATGACCCTCTACCAAGGCTGATGATTCCACCACTTCTTTGTGCAGCCTGTTCCAATGCTTGACAAACCTTTCAGTGAAAATTTGTTTTCTAGCATGAAACCTAAGCTTCCCCTGGTAAAACTTGAGGCTGTTATCTCCTGTCCTATCATTTGTTACTTGGGAGAAGAAACTGACTCCCACCTTGCCACAACCCCCTTTCAGAGGGTTGTACATAGTGATAAGGTCTTCCCTGAGATTCTTTCTTCAGGCTGAACACCCCCAGTGCCCTCAGCTGCTCCTCATCAAAGTTGTGGTCAAGACCCTTCACCAGCTGCACTGCCCTTCTCTGGATATGTGCTAGCACCAAAATGTCCTTCCTGTTGTGATAGGCCCAGAACTGGATACTGGATTGGAGGTGTGGCCTCACCAGTGCGCAGTACAGGAAGAGAGTCACTGGGAGAATGATTTCTGGTACTCCAGCACAAGACAGAGAGGTTGACAAAAGAGATTTGCTGTTGTATAGTTCACACTGGTCAGTCAAGGATGAAAATAAACTATATTGAAGTAAAGTTCTATAGTTCAAACAGATCATTAAAATACTGTGAGTCATCAAACGCATATTTCCTTCTTATCCTAAAGAGAAGGGGAATGCAGAAAGTATAACTAAATGCAAATCTGCTGAACTGCCTTTCTCCAGGAAAGACTGACAGGATTTGTGGGGTAGAAATATATTATTCAGAAAAGACAATCAGTCTATGATTCCATGAGGACTTTTTAGGGAAAACATATTGACAGATGTCTACACATGAATTAATTTGCAATGCACTTTTTACTGCACAGGTGGAGGGGAATGAGCCAAGAGGCCCCCGTGTTCATCCAGGTATGTCCTGGCTGCCAGGTGTTGACCGGACCCTCCCCTGCTGTGGTTATTCCTTGTATTGGAATGTACCTTTCTGTCTGAGCTGGAAAAAGGAAAAATAAGACCTCTAAGTTATGTTAACACAGAAAAGTGAAGAACAGGAGGTTGTCCTGAGAGAAAAGGAGAGAGTAAGAACAATGCTCTACCTTGTTTGGCAGGACATTCATCTGCAAATATGAAAAGAAACCCTTATTTCTTCCCCAGGAGGTTTACAGATTTTAGGTAAGTTCTATTTTATGTACAAAATCCAGAAAAAATCTGGAAAATAGAGCCCAACACTCATTTTCTCTTAAATGATTAGCAATGAGCCCACACATTTAGTTTTCTATATATTATTCCTCTACTCATGTTCTCTGTATGTTGATTTCATTTATTGTCCTATTTAGAATAAAAGCCTTTTTGAAGGTAGACTGTCTTCCAGCAGTACATAACTCTGCCAGAATGGGCTCGTGAGGCTGTGTGAAATGCAATAAAACATAATAAATAACAACAATGGCTCACAGAATTGCCATTTTATGGAGCTGCAAGATGCTAAACACATTGTCCTGAATACAAGAAGTTTCATTCCACAGCTGCAAACCTTCAGGTCTGTTGCTGCCTTATTCTAGTTTGAGATTTAAAGGCTATTTAAAGCAAAGAAAATATTTATGAATGTTTAACACATAAATGCCACATTTTCTTAAGCAGATGATCCAAATGCATCACTTAAAAACCAGTCTTCTAAAGTTTTGAAAAAAATGTTCTTTAGCACTGAAAACACAATAAAGGAACATGCTGAATATAACTGCCTTCATGTTAAAAAAATAGAAAAAGAATCTAAATTCGGTATTGAAAATAATATTTTATCATCGTACAATGACTGGATTTTATTAAATATTGCTTTAATGATATTATTCTGGGAAAAATTAAAAAGTAGCTCAACACTTGCCACTGGTTATTTTCTTAATAAAACTGTTGTGAAAAGCCTTAATCTTTTTAAAATGCCATGTATTATAAAACTAAAATTTCCCATTTAAACCATCCAAACTATATTGCTAGGATATAGTTTAGGATAACTACAATAAGGAGCTGCCTGGGGGTTCTCAGGTTAGATTTGTAGCTTAGAAAATATTTGAGGAAATAAAAATAAAGTTCCTTTTTATTTTTCAGCAAAGTTGTTCTTTGTATAAGTACACACACACACACACTTTTATCTGTATATATTTGTGCATATATATATATATATAAAATATATAAATACCTTCTCCACAGGGATAACTACTGATGTCATCAAGACAGCTCAATGCACATCATGTCTTTCTTGTCCTTGCAGATTTGTCAAATTTAAGAACGTCATCCTATGGCTCCAGTGGAAGCAGAATTGTGCTCTTACTTTCTTACACTGAATACTCAAATTTGCTCTGGTTTTTTGTATTGGCACTATGCTGATTTCTTCTTCTCATTGATGTAGCTTATTTGATTTTGC
Organism: Phylloscopus collybita; assembly: GCA_027886175.1. NCBI lineage: Eukaryota > Metazoa > Chordata > Aves > Passeriformes > Phylloscopidae > Phylloscopus > Phylloscopus collybita. Next base: position 49,346,172 of record JAJNNQ010000026.1, read on the forward strand.
CTTCAAGGAAATTCACCTTAAAAATCATGAGTGTTTCATGGATTCATCTAAGTCAAAAAATCCTCTTCTGTGTTTTATTGCAGTAAATGCAGCCCTTGTTTATCTTCACTTAGGAAGTAAATTTTTTTACATTTGTGAATTTATTTTAGATTTTATGTAAGATTATTAAAAGAAAATTACATTATTTGTGAATGCTTAACATACAAATCCCCACATTTGCTTAAAGAAATAATCCAAATACATTACTACAAAAATCAGGCTTCCAAAGTAAAAAAATATTTTTTCTAAAGAATCTTCCCAAGCTCTTGTTCAGGTGAGCAATAATATTCTACTCAATAAAGCCTAAGAAATTTTAAACAGGATATATAATTTATATTATTTTCTATTTTATTTTTGTTTCTTTTATGCATTCACCAGGCAACTTTGCATAACATCTCATTGGTAATGCATCCTCTTCTGGCTTCCTGATCCTGCTCAAATTGGATTTTGTTCATCCAAATCATACTGTTTTCACAGCCATGCACACCTTTAAATGGAAGGTAGAGGGGTGTGCTCATAAATGCTGTGGGGTGTGGGAAATTCCAGCCACAGACTCTCATGAAACCGTCAGAGTCCAGAGCAAATGCAAATTCTCGTTGAAGGTGTTTGGGAATGTTCAGTCAAGAGGATTTTCTGAGACAACATGCCCGTCTTGAAAAATTGATTTTTTGTAAAAAAATTATTTTTTGAAAAGATATTCCATTTTTCCCCTGGGAAAAATCAAGCTGACAGGTCTCCAGGTTCCTCACCTGGAAAGTTTTTGCCAGGTTCACTCTCGGCAGGCAGAAAGCAGATTTGACAGGCATTGGCCAGGCAGACTGTCAGAGCTCTCTGCCTGCTCCAGGCTGAGCCACTCTCCCTTACTGCTGGTTGGAGGGCTGAGAACGCAGAAACCATGGGTGCTGCTGCTTCCTCCTGGAAGTTTGTTGTCAATCCACCATCACTGCAAGCAGGAAGCAATACTGTGGAGATCCAGGGTAAGAAGGAGACAAGTTGTCATTTTGTTGCAGTACAAGTGGGACAGAGACTTTTATTTTTCTGGAAATGTTTGTTATGTATATTTATCTCCTTTTTTTTACTACATATTTTTTGCTTTCTTTTTGCTTCTCCCTTTATTCAGGGGAAATGGTTTTTGTTTTTTTTTCCATTACATTATGTATAATTACACCTATTTTTGGGTTGTATATAATTACATATATTGTCCCATCCCTAGAAGTGTTCAAGGCCAGGTTGGATGGAGCTTGGAACAGCGTGGTCTACTGGAAGGTCCCCTTTCTCATGGAAGAAGGGTTGGAACTAGATGAACTACAAGATCCCTTCCAACTCAAACCATTCTATGATTTTATGACATTGCATCAGACATTACATACAGTGTTAATGTAGAATATTAATACACTTAGCTATTTATATGTATTTCTGTACATATCTCCATATATACATATATGTCAAAACTCTGCAATTTTTACAAATTATGTTATTACACCTGTTATCTCTTCCAGTCCTTGTGGTTTTTGTGTTCCAGATCAGAAAGCTATTCTTTAAATTTGTTACAAAATGAGGTTTAAATGAAAGGCAGCAGAGTGTACTTTATATTTTAGAAAGTAAAATAACACAAAGGAGAAAACAAAGGAGACCTCTGTATTTCAGAACACTAGCAGAACTAAAAATGTCAGCTCTGGATAAAATGGATTGCACCTCAAAACACCACTGGCGGGATGCTGTCTAATTCATACACTAATTCACAAAACTGCTAATAACCATAGCAATTATGAGCATGTAAACCTACATATAGAGTGAAAGACTTGCTGCTCTTCCACCTCTACAACAGCTTCTTCAATTCTCTCAGTAAAAGATGGCCAATTTTCCACTTCTATCCTGAGATGATCAATAATTCCTAAGTGAGCCACCTTTAGAAGTATTTCAGGACACATTTAGTTCCTTCTTTGATCTTTCCATATCTCCTTTTAGATATAATGGATTTTACTGTACTGAGGGTTTATACCACAAACTCCACTTTTTTTATCCTTTAGCTGGCTTTCCAGAACATAAAAGCAAATTGAAAGGACAAGTTTTCTTGCATCTTAATCATGCATCTTCATTTTGGGGAGCATCAGACACCATGGAAACCTCATAAATAATGCTTTTTGCAACATTTTGTCTTGTGTTTTTTCTTGAGGAGCACACAAAACCATATGAGAGGTGAAATATCTGTCTATGTAACTTTTAAAGCTCATGACTTTTGTTCTGAGAAAAGGGGTGTTTCCCATTGTACAAATCCATGGGGAAAAAAAAAAAAAAAAAAAGAAAAAAAAAAAAGAAAAAAAAAAAAAGGGGAGCTGTAATTCCAACGAGCATCTTCCTTGCTTCTCCTTTTGTGAGGTTTTTCTGCCCTGTTATTTCTCCATGTCCTGCTCTGTGTTCCTCTCTTACCACAAGACTTCCCCTGCCTTCAGCTTTGGACTGTACTACTCACAAGACCCTTGATACGATGCTCATATTTATCAGTCTTTGTATTTTCCTTGGCTTATTGTTATCATGCTGGTACTGTGCAAAAACTAGTTCAGCTGCCGAAGCAGACAGCTAAGGAAATGTTTTTGTTTCCTTTTCTTTCCTTTTGGAACATAGACTAAATAAAAATATTCATAGGAATATACCTACAAGAACAGTAGAAAGCTTATAAAGTCTAAAAGTTGCTTCAAATTTTCAAAGAAGAAACTTTTTTCCACAACAAATTTTGTGAAGGCACTTTTTCCAGACAAGTAAGCTGGAGAAAGTAAAATATTTGGCTTGCTTCTCAGCATAAATCTGAATATCTTTGTTATTAGCAGGAAGAGTCTCAAGACTGGGAAGGAAAACGGCTTTCCCAGCACGAATTTTAATCCAAAGTAAATGTAGAAGTCAACAGAAATGACAAAACAGAAGTAATTTTCTGAACAGTATCCCTACTCTTCTACCTAATTCACAATCTGATAATTTTTGTGTGCTTATAAATGAGGCCAACTCTTGAACGAGATTTGGTATCAAATTTAGAGAGATAAACAAAGAGCAAGAAACAAAACAAACCAATTCAGACCCAAGATGCACATTGAAATCCTGTCATTTGGTGTGTTAATGGATTTCAGAAAGACAGAAGGGTTAGAGAAAGGGATCCTGAAAGGACTGATGAAGTAATAGTAAAATAACTCAGTGCTAATGGGACACGGGAAAAAGCAAGTTCTACCTCCTTTCTCATACCCATTCCTGGATTTGCAAGGGAATATCTCCTGAAGGATTCCAGCTATCAAGTCCGAGCAGGGGTCCTTGGAAATAACATCACGTAAGGGCTGCCAAGACTATCCCCTGATGTAGGACAGGCCCTGAAATCCTGGTCTGGCCACACAGGGTCACCCTAACGGTCTGACCTGACTGCAGCTGCAGCTGGCTCATTGAGCAGCATGTTAGCATTTCAGGAGAATGCATGAAAACCTGATGCCATCAGAATGTGGTTTTACTCTGGATGCATATGTGTGTGCCACTCTTCACAAGCTGGTAGAGGCTTGTCTGCAGTGTTTTTTAATGTAGAATTAGCTGTTGAACTTCAGCTATAGCTGAGTTACACTTGGTGTCTCAAACTGAATTTGAGACTAACATTACAATATTGATGACTTCGAACTGTGGATGCCATTCTCTGTAGAGAAGTAAAGCAGGTGCTGCTATTGAGTCAATGGTGCAAACTGAAAAAAACAGGAAAAAGAGTTGGCAGGAAGCCAGATCAGAGGAGTAGACTCAATTCAAAATGAAGACACTAAAACCAGATGGCTAAAGGAATGTGCATGCAGGTGAGCTATGTGTCTAAATTGCCACATAATCAATAGAGACATAGTGAACAGAGTCCTTGTTTTTTAGGGAAAGATTCCTCTGACAAGTGACTGGGGGTGCAATTTAGTTTGCTACAAACAGACAGAAATACCATTTGAGAAAAACAAGTACATGCAAAACTTCTGCCCAAGGCTGTAGATAAAACACACAGGACCTGTATTAGATCCATGGTCTGAGAAGTGATGACGTACGGCCAAGCAGGAAAACAAACACACATCAGCCATGATTAAATGTATCTCTTAATATATTTAAATCATACACTATACATCTAGAAAGTTGAATCATTATCTAATCTTCTCAGAACATATAGGCTAAGAGTGGTATTTAATATCACAAGTATGGGGGGTTAATTTATTTTAGGCACCATGGAGTACTTATTTGGTCTTCAGCTTCTTCCTAGAAGGCATTGACATATCTCTCAGCCCAGGGATGGTGTTACAGGGCAACAGCTGCCCCCTGGCTCTCTGACTGGGTTTACTCATGGGGCTCTGCTGAGTGGCTGTCCATCCAGAGAGTGAGCTACGCATGTGTGCCTACACTTCTGTTCAGATGTCTCAAATTTAAACTGTACCTATACAAAGAAACATGAGATTAATTTCTCGGTACTAATGTCCTTCAGTTGTGGAATTTTGGATGAAAAACCCTGACTTTGAGGTTGAGAGATCACTATCAGTGACAGTTTTCAATACTCCATGGAGTGAATAAATTGTAAATCTTCCCAGCAATATCATAAAACAATCAGCCTCTGTCCTTGTCATGGATAAATCATCCAGGTAATAGTGTGTACCGCCATCATCAAATACCCTTTTGTTTTGTGCTAGAAAAGGCCTCCTTGATGTTCCTTTGTATAAAGATTCTCATATTTCATTTTTGGTCAACACATTTAAAGGAAGTTATTAAATATGACACTGCATGCTGCTGCTGGCAGGAGAAGGGGGGCTCCATCATGACACATTTGGCTCTCCACTTGCAGTACCTGTCCCACTTCATAGGGTCTCCAGGACCAGAGTAGCAATATGTGCATCTTCTCTTTGAGAGAAGGTAGAGGAGCTACCACTTTTTTGTCCTCTGCCTCTTTAGCAAGTCTAACTGGGCTATCTGTGTCCCTTTGGCCTCAGTGACTCCTACTCTTACTTTGACAAAATAGCTATGGAAAGACCTCTCTACATCTATCTCAGTGATTCAGCAGCTTCTGTTTGTTTACCTTTCCCATCCCTCTGGCACAAAAAAATGCATTCAGCCATTTGCTATACTTTGTTTCAGATCCAAAAGGTTCATTTTGGATCTTCCTTTCTGACTCCTTAGACTCCAAAGGAACAGACCTTGAAGATGTTTATCTTATAATCTGTAGGGCTATGTCTGCTGCAAAGAGCAGTTCTGTCCATGTTCTGCTTCACTAGTAAAAATGATGTGACAGTGAAGTAGAGTTGTGGGAAAGAAATCTTCACTCTGCATTCAGAGTGATCTTGCTTTCACTGTGACAGCTTCTGAAGCAGCTATTCCTGTACTGGAAATAAGTATTGAAGTTACAGCAGGTAGCTCTGCAAAACTATTTGCTCTGCGTTTAATATCTACCAAAAGCAGGCAGAATTAAGAATTACTTGGAAAGGAGTAGAAAACAGCAACAACAACAACCACCAAAACATTGTAATGCCACTATTTAAATCCCTCAGAGTCTTTAATATAGTTTGTTGTTCCCTAATCTCCAAAAGAATACAGCAGTACTGGGAAAGATACAGAGAGGGACAGGTAGGAGGACCAATAATAGTGAAAATCTAAACATAACACCTTTATTGTAGAGAAGTCACTGAGGAAAAGATATGACAGATCTCTATAAACTACCAGTAATACAGCGTGGATCAAATGAGTAGAAACTATCTCATCTATGCTAAAACCATCAAACAAAATTAACAAGTAACAGATTAAAAGCAAGCTGTAGAGGTACGTTGTCATATGTGTGGCTGCTGCAAGGCACTGTGGATGCCTAAAGCCTCTTTGGATTAAAAAAGGATGAGATAAATTAATGACATAAAACTGACAGGATTCTATTAAACACAAAAGCATCACCTTCCCTTCAGGCAGTCCCAGAGGCACGAGGCACTGCTGGCAAAGGAGCATACCAGGGATCTGGCACCATATGCTGCCCTGCTCCTACACGCCTCCTGTGCCCCTGCTGCTGGTCAGTGCTGGAGACAGAGCGAGGTGGATTTTTGCCCTGACCTATTAACAGTGCTCTTATGTTCACACAATTAATACCAGCCTCTGGGGAAGAGATTTAGGCCAGCTACTCTCGATGCTATTGCAATGCTTAAAATGTGCATTCAAGCCCTTCCAGCAAGATCAGAACACCTCAATTATTCACTGCCTCATCTTATACTTCACCATGGGAATGTTTGGACCACAATCAGGCCTCCCCAACACCTTTGCATACTATTAAAATTTATTTTAAATTTAATTTAATAATGTGCTTATTTTAATAATGTGCTTATTGTCAAAAGAATATTTATTTGAACAAGAGAATACAGGAAAAAAATGATGCCCCTCCCACCCTTCTGAAATTATCCCTTTTTGTGTGGGGACAAGAAGTCATAATTTCAGGTATTATTAGCACCATTATTGTATCAAGTGGCAACATGGTACAAAATTCAATGCTGCCACTTTAATCTGATATTGATGATTCATAAAATGTCAGGTAATTTCATCCCCAATATTATGATGCAAAGCTGTTACTGCAAGAGTCAGTTTCCAGTAATGAAGGATAAAAATATACTGGAATTCACTATTAGCAATATTAGGACTGTAATACACTTCTCAGGCTAGCCAACTGATAGACTTGGAACTGACTCCCATGTTAAATTAAAATGCTCTTCTTTTGTTGTTGTTCATCATTAAACATGTTGAATACTGTGTTCTTACCTGGGGGATTGTGGGTAGCTTGTAATATTTATAAAGGGAAGAGCTGCTCATCTCAGGGCCATTTCTGTAGTATGTATTATTTATTTCCTGATCTATCCCCTCCCATGTTCACTGCCTTTAAAAACTATGATTAATAAAACATTCCATGCTGAACAGTGTGGGTTATGTTCCCAAATATATATATTCAGGCCATTTCTATGCAAATGTCACAAGAGATTTTTCGTCATAAAAATGTACCTATTCTCTACTTGATCCATTCATTTAAAATATATTTTTAGATTAATTATTCTATTTCCTACATGACTGGTTTTAGCTGGGCACCCCAAAGGGATTTTGTAACCAATGTAGACATTTTTTGTTCTTTAGCACATATGAGAAGCAACTGAAGAAAAGAATTAAAGGAAGTGACAAAGAAACAATAGTTCTTCACTTTGTTATCTTGTTTCCTTAAAAATATATAATTCATTATTAATCTGTCAGGAAAAAAAAAAAAAAAAAAAAGTAAAGAACAAAAAAAAAAAAAAGAGAAAGGTCATGGACTTCTTAAAGTATCCCAGAATCACATAAGTTGCTGAATTGGAGGGATCCTTGAGGCCAGCTCCTGGCCCTGCACAGGATCCCCCAAGAGGCACCCCCTGTGCCTGAGAGCATTGTCCAAACACTTCTTGAGCTCTGTCAGGCTGGTGCTGTGACCACTTCCCTGGGGAGCCTGTTCCAGTGCCCAGCCACCCTCCAGGTGAAGAAACTTTTCCTAATGTCTAACTTAAACTTCCCCTGACACAACTTCAGGCCCTTCCCTTGGGTCCTGTCACTGGTCACCACAGAGAAGAGATCATGATTTATCATATTAGGAATGAAATATGCATTGTCTTCATCTCACTTTAATCATGATTCCAGTAGATAAAACAATGTTATTGCTACAAATGGAGATTTACATGAAAAGCCTTTATTCATTGATGAGAGTGTGACAGGACGTCTCAGCTTCTGAAAAAGGTCATGCATTAATCTTGGCTCAAGAGAACAAAAAACCCCAAAATTTTCTATTATAAGAGAGGGAAGACTGTGTAACTTGAAATTTTTTCTTTTAGTTTTATATGTTGTTTTCCCTTACATCAGGCTACCTTGTCCTAATACAGCAACTTATTTTCAGGCAATCTGCTTGTATTTTATGGTTAATAGGGCAATAATAGTCCCTGACTGTGTTTGTTTTCCGTTTGTTTCACAGGAATAGTTAATGGCCCTGCTAGAAGGGCAGCACTGCATCAGCAATTTTTGGTCCCTCCTTGTCAGAGTCCAGGCTCTAAGGTTAAGCAAGAAGCATGTAAAATAGAAAGATAGTAAAATAACTGTAAAAGAAAAATAAAACTAATTATATTCCTACTAATACCAATGAAACCAGTTATATATATATTAACTTATCTATGAGTATGCATGATATCTAAGGTGCTGCATAACATCCCTGATAAGCTCAACAGGACCAGTGCACAGTCTTAACACACTTTTGAATGTAAATTTATTTTCAGTCAGCTTAATTAAGTTGGTTTTCAATCCTGAATTTCAATTCAAATCTTCAGTCTTGAGTCAATCCTTAATTCCAGCAGAATATCAAGTATCACAAGTGAAAACAGGTTGAGAGAGAACTGAGCCTTCAGTCTGAAGTGTGAATCTCTCCATAAACAGGTTATTACTACAGACCCAGCTATGACTTCCAACATCACTTGCTTACAACTACTGCACAGCACTTTCTCCAACTGATAAGGAAAAAATGTGCTAAAAACTGCAACTCCTGCAAGGCAGTTTTCAATGAACAGGAAACTCTGTCCTCCAGGAAATAAAAGTTTTGAGTTACATACCCCAAATCGCTACTGACTTAAGAGCAGCTTGCTCCTTGTCTCTGTTCAATTGTAAAGTCTCTGAGGTCTTAAAAGTTAATCACAAATTATTATATCATTGCAAGAAGGACATAATTTGACAGAGAGATACCATGTTACAGTTTTAATCTGAATTACTTTACATGCAACTCATGAGAAGAAATATATATTAAATCTTAATTTTCACCTGATCTTGGTGGGAGTCACACATATAAAAGGACAACAGGACTTGACCAAGCACTGCAGAACTGGATGTAAGAGAAGAAAAATATTATTGTCCTTGTAAGTATTTATCTGGCACAGAGCAGGGATGGTCTTTTAAAGAGAGCAAAAATAAGAAAGGATCTGGACACTAGCTTCTAGAACTCTTTGCAGAACAGGAAGTTTATTTGTCTGGCTCATCCCAGGGGCTGAATTGGATGGCTGTTACCAATTCTGTTGCAGGCAAGAGTGTACATCAGGGAAATGACTCACAAAGACTAAGGAAAACAAGTAACTCCTTAAAAAGCACTAGCTCAATCTCTTTTCTCCTCAGTAGCAGTAGTGGAGACTATTTTCAGTGGAAGAAATTAGCTAGTCTTAATAAACCAGTGTGTGGAAGAAGGTTAATCTTCCAAACCATGAATGTATTGTTCTGCTAGAGATTACTGTGCTAACTAGTTAGGTGCTTAATCTGTTCCCAAGTGCTGTACCACATACAGTTTAGTTATCTTCTGTATTCTAACATGAACTCCTTATAGAAGTCTAAATATGGTAAAATAAGGGGTGATGACTCATTACCATTAAACATTCTCTTACATGATCCTTCAGGATCACTCTTTTGGTCGTAGTTTGAAAGCCCAAACAAACTTTTCTATGATTCTCCATTAGGTTGTTTTTTTTTGTGTGTGTTTTGTTGTTGTTGTTGTTGTTGTTGTTGTTGTTGTTGTTGTTGCTGCTGTTGTTTTTGTGTTGGTTGTTCTTGTTGTTATTGGGGTGTTTGTTTGTTTGTTTTGCTTTGTTTTGCTCTTTATAGACAATATTATGAAGATTTAAAAAGTTCAGATTAGATTCTGGATGCTTAACCTGAATCATAAAAAGGATCTAATTTAAAGAGCATATTGTGTCAGAATTTTCACCAGAAAGCATAAGTCATTTTTGACTTATTGACTGAGTTACTGGTAAATTCTCCTGTCACAGAATTTCATGTGAAAACTACAGAGGAAAAAAATGCTCTGCCTTTCCACATTTTGAACTCCAATACTTGTCTAACAGATTATTTGTTATTCCGACTTTTATAGAAGCAACTCTGTTTCAGCCATAATATTTTGCCTGATTGTTTGTGACATTCATTTCTAGAATTCAGAATAGCATGATACACCTAATATTCTCGGTTTGTACTCAACTCTATTATAAAATTCAGGCTGTCTGCTTATGACAGACACTCATTAAGGAAGGCTTTATGATTTAGCATTGCAATTACAGTCTCTGGGGGAGCTTCCCAGGAAACACAACTTGGTTAAAAAATTATGGTTAGGCAGGAATATGAGTGCAGCAGTGTCTGTAGCTGAAATGCCCCAAAGTGTCTGAGTGCCATTGTTCCAGAACAGCAAAGCTAACCAGGAAAATGACCATTATCTAGTTGAATTGCAAAAGTACTTTTGGAAAAAAAACAATCAGCTTGAAAAAAACATATTAAAAACATTACTTATAGGGAACAACAGGGAGTAAGAGACAGACAGAGATAGAAAAACTGTCAAAATCTGTTTTAGTCCTGCCAGAAGTGTTTGCATGGCATCACCACCCTGCCCAAACCAAGGCATCCTTCCAGGGGTGCTCTGAGGAACTTGCCCCTGGATGAGACAGAACAGCTGGGGGAGGGAGCAGGGACCCTTTAGGTGTGCACCTGTGACCTGGTGGGGATTTCTTCCCCATACCTACATCAGGGGTTGCAGTGAGCAGCATGGACACGTGCACACCTGGAGTATCTGCAGCATCCAGCTACACGAGGGGGCTGCAAGTAAGGGCTGTGAATTCTGGAGAGGGTCTGTGTGTCCAAAACCCACACAACTGGTAAGGGATGTGAGTGTGTGAATGTAAATATTAGCCTGTGTGTGAGTACAATTTATATAAAATGCTTTGAGATTAGAAGAATGTTTAGAAATTTATAGTTGGATATTTAACAACTTTGACAGTGTCTAGTATTGCAGTTTATGGGTTGCATTGTCAATACTGGTCTTGAATGTATAGTTCACTGAACGTTTGTTGGTTTTGTGCTATTAATAAATAAATAAACTACTTTGATCCCTGTTTTGATGAAACCACTTGAACTGGAAAAATTTCCCTTTTGGCACAAACCTGGTTTACTTTGTAAATAGTAACTTTAAAATATAGGAATATTATATAGCAATATAATAATCTTTAGATCACCTTAGATAAAGACATTGTTTAAATGCTAAAATGGTTACAAGCACAGTTTGGAGTCTTCAGAGTTATTATAAAACAGAATACAGGGTTGAAGATACCTCAATGAACTGAAGGCAAAACCCACATCAGAGTCATTAAGCCAGAACTAACAATGTCATGGTGCTATTTGAACCAAAAAGTCATTCTAAGCTTTCTCCTCCTGGGAACTGATCCCCATCACTTTCTATCAGACTTCTGTTATGATAAGATGGTGCAAGTAATAGACCAGGAATAACAGACTCTAAACATTTACATACTTTATCAAGGGTGCTGATCACAGTGACATGCTCCTTAACCAAACAATAAGAGGGGAAGAAAAAGGCCTTCTATTTTCTGATCTCTTTTGCATATTGTCATTCTTGCTTTAACTCATTTGTCCATAAAAATTTCTCTGTGATAGAGAATGTCAGATGATGATAATGAATAAGCACAAACCACTGACTAAATGACAAATTGTGTGCACTCAGCAAACCAAGCAGCTTTTAATTTTTTTTTTTTTTTTTTTTGACAGTTATTTCAATGTACTCCAAGAAAGGACTTCAGATATGTGGCCATACAACCATGATTGTTCCCATTAAATATATAAATAGATTATTATCATATGTCATAAACCTCACATCATCTTCAGCACAAATACAAACTTGGAACTGCAAAGGACTTCATAGATTAATGAGTTCAGTTTCTGCTTTTACAAGTAATTATGTTACACATCCCATTTAATAAACTAATCAAAGTTTGAAATTAATTAAAGTTTTTGCCCCTCTTGTACTGGACATTTTTCCAGACTCTTGTTCTCAGAAACCTTCTTTTAATTTCTAACATAATAATTTTTTTTTTCACTTCCAGTTTAATTCCTTTTATTCTTGGACCAAGTAGACTTTCTCCTCTTAGATGTTTATTATCACTGATGTATTTAGAGAAAGCAAGTAAAATCCCTACTCAGCTTTCATTTTGCAAGGTTAACAAGCCAAGCTGTTTCAGTCTCCTTTCATAAGAGAAGTTCTTCATTTCACAGTCATTTCTCTGTAGTCTACTCTGAAGTTAATCTAGTCTGAGTTTTGCTTCTGTGGGATAGAGATTATCTCATGTGGGATGTTCAAGGATGTTCTTTGCCTTTCTCTGTTGGCTACATCGTACTGGCCTGTGCTCAGTCAGTTCTACAAGGTCTGTCCCTCTGTCATTGCCACCTGAAGAAATCCCATTTTAGAGGAAAATTGTTATTACATTTCAAAAGTGCGTGACTTTGTATTTTGTACTTCTGAATTTCATCTCATCCTTGTTTTTCTGGTACTCCGGGCCATCTCTCCTCTCTTCCTTTCAATACTATAGAAAATACATTTCTGTATTAATGATGTCTCCAAAAATATCAATGTCAGCAAATTTTATCAGTATCTCCCCCACCTCCTTCCTGTAGAAACTTATGAAATCCTTAAATGCCACTGATAACTTCTTTTTACTCAATATTTTCCCTGTTTACTGTGATTTAAACATATACCCTCTTACGTGTATATAACATGAGAAGCATTTTACTCTTGCTCACTTTCTAGCCTAACTTCTATTTCTTTTCAACACCACATCAAATATTTTGCTGAAATCCCCATGTATTACAGCCACCATCTTTTCATTTAACTATGAAATCTCTTTCAACAGACTGTGGCATGATCTATTTTTGCTAACATAGATTTGTGCATGATTTTATATTACACTAACCATCCTTTCTGTGTTTTTTAAAGAAAATATTCTAAACCCTTTGATACAGCTGATATTAGATTAAAAAGCTTGCAGTGGGTTAGATAATTTTACCCTCCTCTGTTGTTAAGTATAGGTGTTAATTTCCTATTCTTCAACAAGGTGTCACATTTATCTAGCTAGATTTAGTCTAAATGCTTGCTCCCAGACCTGTAATTTCATGTCCCAGCTGTTTCAGTAATGGGGTTAGAAATTATCCAGTCCCCCCACACTTGAACACATTCAAAACTAGCCTTGTTAGTTTTGCTTCTCTCTTGACTCTACTTATTTCCTCATTTTCTTACCCTTTTTTCTTTCTTGAGGAACAAGACCTTTGCTATTTCTTTTAATAGTTTTGCAAGTCTATCTGAAATTGCCTTTGGAAATTTTTTTTCTACCCTCTAGGTGTCATGTCTTGGAACACTAATTTTATCACATCCTTTTTATCTGAAAATTTATAATTTCATGGGGTTTTTTGCACAATTACTTCTTTAAGCTATAGATTCATGCATTTTGTACTTTAATGTGGGGTGTTTTTGTCACTGAATTTCCAAAATTCCAGGTCTCTATTGTGTTTTAGTTCCTGATCCCTTTAGTCCAACGAATTCTACTAGTTTTCTCAAAATTTAATTTTTTAATATCAGGAACTATATATATGACCTACTTTTGCATATACTTACACTGAATGCAAACAAAATCAATTTGCTTAGATTAAATCACTTGTGTCTTCTATCAGAATTGTATACAGTGCTTTTCTTCCATATCATAGTCACTTAAAAATATATATTTTAAGGGCTATTAAGAGAAAGATAATCTAATTTTCACATTGAGTAATAATCAGTAGCATTTGATTTCCCATTCATTTCTGCAATCACAAGTGTCATAAAATAAAACACTTGTGCATATTAAAAATAATGGTTTTACTGAAATACCACTTAGAAGCAAAAGAAGTGAACTTTGGGAAAAGATTTTAGACACCATATCTTTCCCAAGTCTGGACAGCTAGATTGTGGGAAGATGATTTTCTGTCCGTCTGCATCTGTGAATAAAATAATTTCTATTTTATCAGTGCTGGTAGAGCGCTTTCTTTCAATCTGCATCTGACCTCAAAAAAAATAACATATATCTATGCATATAGAAAAACTCTTGCCATCCTTCTCTGAGGGAATTTCTCCTAAGCATGTGCTCTATATAGAGCACATGTCTTATGAGAGAAGCTGAGGGAAATGGGATTGTTTAGTCTGGACAAAAGGAGGCTCAGGAGAGACCCTCTACAATTCCCTGAAAGGAAACTTTAGCCAGCTGGGTTCAATCTTGTTTTAATAGTTTTACAAGTCTGTCTGAAATTGCCTTTGGAAACTTTCTTACCAGGTAACAAGCGATAGGACAAGAGGACACAACTTCAAGTTGCATCAGGGGAGGTTTAGGTTTGATAGTAGGAAAAATTTCTTGACTGAAAGGGTAGTCAGGCATTGGAACAGACTGCCCAGGGACGCAGTGGAATCACCTTCTCTGGAAACATTCAAACTACATGCAGATTTTATGCTTAGAGATACAGTTTGGAGGTGAAAACGGCAGTTGATGCCCTTAGAGGTCTTTTCCAACCTTAAAAATTCCATGATTCTTTTACTTTCCAGATGTATTTGGCATTCCTGCTTCAACCTCCTGAATCTGGTTACACAAACATGCTTTGATTACTCTTCACTTGAATGACTGCATCTTAAAGGTCGTTGGTGTGACCTTTCCACCCTTAAATTACAAGGCAAGCTGAGTTTGATCTAAACCCATCTCTCAAGCAGATACACATGATTTATCATGCAAAAGCGGATCCTCAGAAGAAATTTAAATATAAAGAACTGGGACTTGGCAAACTATAAGCATGATGTAGCAAAGTCCTGAGCTCCTTGATCAGGAGACTTGTAAAGATGAATTTATTATAATCATTGCCTTCATTAACCTTCATGTTTTTATTTTGCTGTGAAATTAATGATAAATACATTATACCATACAACAAAACAGCCCAAAATAGCAGGGGTCTCCCTGATGAGAAAATAATAACATGAGCACTCCTATAAAAAGCCAAAATAATTCCACTACAGAAAAGTACTTCTATGTTTACACTTCAGGGCAATCAAGAAGCAATACAGTCGTGCCATCTCTCCTACTGAATGTCTCAGCAAAACAGAAAAAGAAATTACATCATTACCAGACATCAACCTTATATTTTCTTGTCTCCAAAAGAAACGGGTTAAACATTAATTTTGTTCAATATCTGCATGTGTTTACCAGTTTTGAAAGAACTAATCATGAAAAGGAAAAATGTGGGGAATATATGAGGTCTCAGAGTCAGAAAAAAGATACAATAACTACCTAAGATTCAGTAAAAAAGTGTTCATGAAAGATTTTACTCAGTTATTCACAAAGAAACCTCTACATTTTCCTGAAACATGCAAGACTAGGAATTAGTGGCCAGTTTGATTTTCTGACTCAATGCAACAGATCCTGAGTTTCTGTTTTTAAATAAATGTCAGGGTAATGTTTATTAAATAGGCTTAAGCAGGGGCATTACTTTGTTTTTCTTTTTCTTTTAATTTCCGTTCCAATTTCAAAATAAGAAATGTTTCTTTTACCATGTCCCTTCATGTTTGCTTCATACAATTATTCACTGAAACAAGTGTGTTAAGTAGAACATAAACTGTAAAATGCAACTTACATTTTTAAATAGTTATGGAAATAATTGAACTGATAAGTGAAAGTATTTTCCCTAGAAATCGACTGACAAAAGTTACATTTAATTTCAAGCTACAGAAAAAAAACCACTGTGACCTCTGTGTACAATCACAGTAATAAGGATTTTGTATGCCCACAATGAACTGCTTAAAAATCAACAACCCCACAATCCTTTAGAGAAATTACTAAATTCATCTAGAGCTTGCTCATAAATTCCCTGGCTCTCTTTCGTCTTTCACAAGGAATCTTTCTCTCCTGCATTTCTGTCAATGTTTTACCATTTCTATGCAACATGTTTGATTCTTTCAAGTTCCCTCTGGATGGGATTCCTTCTCTCCTTGGCCACAACATGCGGCTGGTGCCAACAGGAGACTTGCTGAGGGTGCAGTCTATCCTGCTGTCCATGCTGCTGAAAATGTTGTTAAACTATTTGGGTTCTTGTACTGACCCTAGAGGAACAACATTCAATTCTTTCAAGTGTATTGTATAAATTACCATAGTAAAAATATCCAAAATTAGACTCCAACAGATAAAATGTATGTTGGATGGATCTAGAAAATTCATTGAAAT
This sequence comes from Phylloscopus collybita, assembly GCA_027886175.1. Classification (NCBI taxonomy): domain Eukaryota; kingdom Metazoa; phylum Chordata; class Aves; order Passeriformes; family Phylloscopidae; genus Phylloscopus; species Phylloscopus collybita. Next base: position 49,362,329 of record JAJNNQ010000026.1, read on the forward strand.
ATATCTGAATCTTCTATTTTATAATGTCTGATCACACAGTGAAGTCAGGAGCTCTTTTTAAGCTCATTGGACCCTTCAATGGGTCTTTGCTGAAGCCTCAAAAGTTTTCCTACAAAACAGAAGCACATTCAAGTCTGCAGTAACCTCATCCCTGTGGAAGTCAATGGAGCTGAGACATAGCCCTCAGGTGAAGCACTTAGCCAAACACTTCCAAATACTCTTTTCTGTATGGATAAAATTAAGTGTATACACCATGGTTACATGCATGTTTAAATGCATCTTGGAATATCAATGTAGTTGCATTCCAGGAATTGGTCTTCATTGATTTAATCCCTAGATTTCCCTCAACATTCTTCCACCTTAGAACACTCTCATGGACTGTTCATATTTCTTCTGCATTAGAAGGTAGTCTTCTACCTTCTAATAGTGTGTCACAGGGTGTGGGTATGCTCGGGTGAGAGAAGACGGCCTGTCAACTGGCACTGCAGCCATGGAATGAGGGTATTGCTGTGGTTCCTAGAAGTCATAAAAAACCAAGGTGAAGAGGCAGTATTGACCTTCCCCACCATATTTTCAAAAATATTTTCAATCTTTTGTTCTTCCTGATTTTCTGCTATTTTACTGTGTGTATACATATATATATGCATACATGTGCAGGACAGTGTATTAATGGTGATGACATATGAAGCAGAAGTTGGGTGTAATCCTGAAAAATTTGAATACAAGTGTAACTGTGCAGGTATCTTATGTAGATACAGAACTAATAGTCATTGATAATCAAAATGTAATTCTACACTATTGTATCTACCTGGATATCTTCAGGAGGCAAAATGAAATAATTGGAAGCCTCTCTCAAATATAACTTTGAAAGCTAAGGTGTGAAGTTGACACAAACACTGGAAAAGAATTTTTAAGTGAGAAGATGCCCAAAAAGGTTAGAAGTATTCAGTTTTACAGAACAGGATACAAGACCTACCTGTTGAAGGCATAAGAGCCATGCAGCAATGCTCTAATGGAGGGTCCTTACAAGATCTTCTGATAATCTCAGAAAGAAAAATAGGGACAAAATTCTAGTGAAGCACATTTGTAATTGAGAAAGCAGTTTTTTAATGTAATGCAGTTAGTTGGAGAAGTCAAGAGAAGTTGTGGTGTCACCTTCCCTAGAGATAAGCAAAATTTGTCTGGGCACAATCCTGAGCAATGTGCTCTTGGGCAGGTGATGCTTGAGGAAGGATTAGGTGACCTCCAGTGGTCCCTTCCAGCCTCATCCATCTCCTGTACTGTGGTTCAGTGAAATCAGTCATCCATTTCAAAGAAAATAATTCTATAGAATTGCAACAAGTTTAGATGCTTATAAACCCAGGGATATTTATGTTACACACACCCCCCACAGAAAAAAAAAAGAAAAAAAATAAAAGAAAAAAAAAAGGAAGCTTGTGTAAGATAACACATTAGAAACTGTAAAATAGAAGTCAACTGCTTCATATTTGGATTAAAGATATAACATTCTCCAAGGACATTATTCTGCCGAAGCATTTTTTGGGGAACTCCATATGGCTTGTTTGGGGGTTTTGTTGGGTTTTGTTTGGTTTTGCTTGTTTGTTTATTTGTTTGCATTTTGGGGGGTTTTATTGTTTGGTTTGGGTTGGGGTTTTTTTTCTGATATACATGTTCCTGGTGACTGTGAGGTGAAATACAGAGACTAGCTAAAATATTTTCCCATGTGCAGATGACATTACCCAGGCCACAGAAACTGAGAATTAAGTTTCTTGTCTCTGCTAGGATGTTTTGCTTCTCCAACTTTTTCCGGCTGGAAAAGTTCAGGCACATCCAAATTTATGAGGAGATTATCCATTGATTAGTTTGGTCAAAACTGGGTCCTGTATCATAGTGTCTGAACCTACCTAGGATCTCACATTTTAATTTACTGCATTGGACCTTTCTCTATTTCCATATGCCTAGTGATAGGAGTTTACATAGAAAAAGAATACATTTTTAACCGAAAAGCAAATATTTTCCAGAAAGTCAGTTGAATGCTGAAAACACAATGAAAATCACCTTGTCTGGAGCTCATTTTGTATGATCTGCTGTTCATAGGGAGCAGGCATACATCATTTGGCTTTATTTTTACCCTAGAATTTAATGCCCTTTGTGTAAAATATAGAAGTTAATTGGTAGCTAACTCACTTTGATAGTGTGTTTGCTATGCTTGGGGGACATATTTTCCCCAATTGCCACATTTTAAATAGATTTTACCTTGCAGGGTTTACTTTTAGCTTATCATTACAACTTGGAAAAAATCACTTCCTTTCCTCCATGCAGATAAGTGCTCCCAACATACTTAATAATGAGATGTCATGTGTATATATATGAAAAGGAAAAAGAAGTAGAGAAAAAAACCTCTCCACTGTGAAGGATGTACCAATTAATTGTTCGCAAGTTGGACACAAGCATATAAATTTTCAAGATATATGAGGTGGCTCCTTAAGAAAAAGTTGAAGGAGTAACTCTGTATATTCAAAGCATTCATTTGTGTCAGAAATGTCAAATTACTGTATGACAACTCCTGTTCTTACATTTTGCTATGCATTATTGGTAGGAAGCTGCTGAACATCCAGTACTTGGAGTTTTGTCAGGAAAGAAGAAGATGATTTAGTTCTCTCACTTGATCCATCAAAACACACCAAACTGTGCCTGGGTTTTATTGACATAACCTATCTGGGATGCAGCAGCAGAGGTCATGTATTAGATTTGGACTTTAGAGAGAAACTCCAGATATAAAATTCAGTGAGAACAATTGAATATTCCTCCAGGAGATATTGTTATTTAGCCCGTAGTTTCAGATGAGAGTATACTGCTAATTAATAATTTACAGAAACTTCATAACTTCTAAACTATTGCAGATGACAATTATACAGAAGTTTTGGGGGTTTTTGTCAAACTATTTGTTTGCTTGGTCTTTACAGCAACTGGACAAATCCTGAGCTCTTTAAAAAGTCACTTTTTGGGGGTGTGGTGGTTATGTTTTGTTTTGTTTTAAAATTTCAGTATTAAATTGGAGAAGTCATCCGAATGCAGCTCCTTATGAAATGCACACTCCTCCATGGGGTATTTGTCCCTGAGATAAAATGGACTTAGCTGAAGTAATATTTCTGTTTCTCAACTACGATGAAGATAACTGAAATGCTAACATAAACCCAACTTTTTACAGCACAATATCCTTCTTCATTTTTCATTAAAATCAGGATCAATCTTTAGAAAAACACACAAAACCCACCTTGACATATGCAATGCATCAAGACATATTAGAGGTGTTGCCCTGGAGAGTTCTGCACATGTGAGTGGAAAGCAGGAGTTTAACAAGCCAAATATCTGAAACTGGGTGAATAGGTAAGAGACAAGGCTATAATTCATTGTGTCATCACACCATGTTCTTTCCCCTATCTGTATAGAGAAGAAACCCTCTAGGGGTATTCAAACTCCAAAAAAAAAAGAATTTTAAGTCCAAAAATATGATAATAATGTGGAAGTGTTGGCTTGAAATGACAAAAGCCCTAAGCTTTTAAAACTTTACAATGTTTAAAGTTTAAAGAATTTGCATGAAACTGCCATTAGTTTACCATAACCATTATTGCTGCTAACAGCAGTTCAATCATATGTCTTAAATCTGGGATTTTGACAGCTCAGGGAAATTATCATTCTAAATAAGTAATGTGAGCAATTTGCTAAGTAATCCTGAGGAGCAGTCAATTCTCATTTTTTGGAGGAGAATTCTCCACTGGTGTCCATGTAGTTTCCCATCAGATGGCAAACATGCCTCCCACAAGATTTTTCCCCACCCTCCATGAGCCCCAAGTGTGTTTCTGAGCCAGTGCATCCCTTGATGTGAGAAATTACCTAAAAACGTTACATAAATACGATTTAGCAGACTGGTCTGACTGCCTAGGTTTATATTCCCACAGGGCTCCTGCAGAAGTCCAACAGATGTGTCTCCTGGCAGAAAATCAGCCAAGATAATGAGAAAAGACTTCAACTTCCATATGCTGGTATCAGCCCAGATTTAATGTCCTTATCCGAGTGCTTCCCTTCATCAAAACTTCTGTAGCACCCTGGCAGGTTTTCTCAGTCTCTTCAAGAGATGTTCTCAGAAAGGCTGGCATGGTGTAGTTACTCTGCTGCCTTTGCTTTTTCGCACCTATCTCTTTGGCCATGATGAGCTTAAATAGAAAATATATTCTATACTTCCTCTCACCTCTCATGTTTGAGTGTGACCAATATCAGTGAATGCAATTGAATGTATAATTGTTAATAAATCCTACCCTGGCAGAAGATCTGCATTTGTCTTAAAGTTGAATTAAATCTCAGTCTTTATCCTACATACGTCATTTGATATTTATTAGAATAATCAAGTTCTATTATTTATCCAGCCCCTAAAAAGAGCTTCAGTTTTGTGAGAAATACAAGCAGGAGATCTGTGTTCTTATTTTATAATAAGGGCTATATAAGGGGCTCAAATCTTCAAAGGCAGGTGGGTGGTAAGATTTCAGGGGATATCAATAGTATGCTGGGATGAGGGGAAGTCTTATTCAAGCCTGAGTCTAGTTTTTTTCAGTTTTGTCAATGTCTTCTAGTATTCTAAAAACCCCTGGGACTTCAAACTCCAAATTCCCTCAAAATAGAGAAGGAATTTGGAGGAAAAAATGAATTTATTCATGTTGTGCCTTTTTTTAAAAGTTCTTTCCTTCATTACGAACAATTTCAGAAGTTGATAATTCCTTACTGGAATAAGAATAGAACAACTCTGAGATTGGTTCAGACTAACAGCGTGATGGAAGTCTTGATCTTTACTTCCTGAATGCATAAAAACCCCATGAAAAGCATTCACAGAAAAATCTCTTGCTGAGACAGGTGCTAAGAGTAGCAGAAACTGTTGCAACTGCATTGCAGAAAGTTCTGTAGTCCTGCCTTTCTAATGTGGCCAACTGCTTTACTCTAACCTCACTGCCTGCTTGGTCTACAAGAGCCCTGCTACTTCTGCCTGGCATGGATTAGATACAGGCTTGGATTTTCTGAAGAGACCTTAGCAAGGTCAGCAGAGTCCTTGCCCCTTACCCCCTGAGCACAACTGATCTCAGCTCTTTGTGGCAGAATATTTTCCCCAGGGGACCCATGGTGTCTCCAAATATATTTTAGGTATGAGGAGACAGACCTAGCTAGGGGAGATATGCCCAAAGTCACACAGTAAACCACAGGCAGAGGTGGGACTGAATCTGTTTTCTAAGCCCAAGCCAGGACATTGACCAGAGCTCAGGATATTGTCTGGAGTCAGACTGTGCCAGAACAAGGTGCTGCTTGGACATCAGGCTGTTATTACTTTCACATGATAGTGTGCAAATGTTTACTGCACCATTTTGACAGGAGCTAAGTTCAAGGGAAATTGTGCTCTGCAGAATTGCTCCTTTCTGACAACAAGCTACTACAACTAAACAAGGATCTAGAAGGCAAAGGGGTGGCTAAAAGGCATCTCAGCTCCAATGTCTTGAATCTCACTGTTGGCTCCTTGTCTGTCCTTTCCCACTCATATATTTACAGTGATGCTCCTCCTCCACTCTGCTCTCATGAGACCCCACCTGGAGTGCTGCATCCAGATTGGGGTCTCCTTACCTAAGAAAGGCGTGGAGCTGTTGGAGCCAGTCCAGAGGATGCCATGAAGTTGGTGAGGGAACTGGAGCAGCTCCCCTGTGAAGACAGGCTGAGAGAGTTGGGGCTGTTCAGCCCAGAGGAGAAGAAGTTGTGTCAGGGTCTCAAAGCAGCCTTCCAATATCTGAAGGGGGGCTACAGGGAAGATGGAGTAGATGGAATTCTTCAGGAACTATAGTGATAGGATATGGAGTATGGGTTCAGACTGAAAGAAGGGAAAGGTAGGTTGGATATATGGAAGAAGTTCTTTATGGTGAAGGTGGTGAGGCACTGGAACAGGTTGCTCAGAGAATCCCATCCCTGGCATTGTTCAAAGTAAAGCTGGACAGAGCTTGGAGCAGCCTGATCTCATGGGAGGTTTCTCTGCCCATGACAGGGTAGGGCTGGAACTGGATGATCTTTAAGGTCTCTTCCAATCCAAACCATTTACGATGCTATGGTTTTAAGTGGTTGTTTTTGGATAATTGTTTAAAGTGTTGTTTTTATACCTTTGCATGAAAGAAGCAATTTTAAGTGTAGCATTGGGGACATACTCAGACTACAGTTTTTCTGGGAAATTTTTTTCTTTTTGATGGACTCATTTTTTTTTCTACCACTCAATGAGATGAAATTTAAGAAAATAGCTTAATAATTCCTGTTACTCTTGTCACAAATTTCAGATAAACCTTTATAGTGGGACAAATATTGAACTTTTATATTGAAGTTATTTAGTGTCCGATGCAGACCTATTGTAAAGGAAGAAAGAAAATCACATTTTTTATATAGAGTGATATGATGGCAATATCTTGGCTTCTTTAAAACTTATTATATATATTGATGCCTTGACACATCTGAGGACTGGACTATTGGAAAATTCTGAGGCTATTGTTTTCCCAGAAGTGACTAAGGGTTCCAAACACCTCCAGATATTTTGTCTACATTAAGACTAAGCATGTGAGTTTCCACACCTGAATTTTATAGACACTGGACTAAACTAGAGTTTAGTCCTCTATCTTGGACTCCCTCACTTCAAAGAGGTTTATATATCTTTTTTATTCTTTCTTCCTTTTCTCCTTCTCCCATGCCAGCTTGCCTAGCAAATCCTACATGGTGCAAATGGGCAGTGCACTTGCATTTAACTACTTCCTATAAAAGATAGAAGAGAAATAAATCCAGATTCTACTCTTCTTAATTCACTTACACAATCTTTTTTTCTCTCCCTCTCTCTGAGAAAGAGCCCAACTGTTTGAAATTTAAATATACACAGTGAATTTTAATATAAAGTTCTTTCTCTGCAATTGAGATTATATTATTCGTGTGTTCTAGGAATCTTTAGACAATTTTTTCTTATGTGCCTTCTTTGTCATCCTTCATTTTAACAATGCCAAAGCCCATAAACAACCAGTCTTCTTTATTTTAATAGCAATCATAATCACAATGCTGTATTACTTGAGGGACTAGAAACATCCATTTTTCTCATGCCTCTTCCAAACTGCTCCCAACTATCAGATGATGAATAGTCACAAATATTAGACTGAAGTATATTTAAGTTCTGAATCTTTTTTGTATGAAACATGAATAATAAAAGAGATTGACTGACAAAAATACTAAACCCTACAACCTTATCAAGCATTACCATAAAGGACCAAAAATAGTACAAAAAGAAAATTATTCTTTGTTCACAGATCTTTAGGATTTTTTCTTTGAAACTGAAATTGTTGGAACAGGAGAACAGAGCAGATGTTGTATATGCAAAGTCCTAAGAGGTGACTGATGTGATGTATTTCAATATCTATCACTGAAACAGCTAAATACACTAATGATTTAAGCAAGCGATTTTATGGTTTTATAAATGCACAGCTCTTTGTCATGAAAGCAGCCTCAACCCTTTTATCTTAAGAGTTGAACTAATCTTACTTATGTGATTTAATTACTTTCAAAGGTTTTGTACCATTACATTTACATCTACTGCATTTAGCTCTGAAGTAAACAGCAAGAACCAGACACTAACAGCTTCAGTTTATAAAGGCAAGGTTCACAAATTCCTGTTTCAAGGTTTGTTTTCTCTTTGATAGAAGAAAAATGCTCCATATAATTAAAGAAAAGCATCCTTCACAAGACATCAAAAAAACCAGAACAATTAAACAGGTTAAGAAGTTTTGCTTTCCTCTAAGTCCTGGTGATTGTAAGCCATCTATACCTTCCTCTCAAAAATTCAATTGTATTTCAGCAGATACGTTACAGGTTTTTTTGAGATTCTTAATCTCCCTTTTTGCATTCTGTATCCTTTGCATTGCTAGTACTATAGCATTATTATTTTCTCTAACTTTCCATTTGAGTTATTGCATTCACATATCACTTTGTAATTTATGACTTACTTAATAGCATTTTTATTTTTTATGAGTTTTCTACTCCTGCCTTTTAAAAAGATCTTAGGGAATATATTTAAGTTTTATCCAAAATAAAAACAAACTAAAAAGCTACCTGGATAAATTATTGCTTTCATTATGACCATAGAGACCAATGAAAGAAAAATTATTTTAGTTCAATGCAAATTACAATATCAGAATAATATCAACAATGTAAAACCAGCTTTATGATCTGCCTGTTTCACACACTTCTGATTACAAATGTAGAAATGCAACAATCCGTGATATTCCTTGTTTTGCTGCATATCAGGAGAGCACACTCAGATTAGAGTGTGTGGATGTAATAGCTCATATTAAAGGAGAAAAAGAGAGGGCAGAAGGAGAAAGGAAAGGAAAGAAAAGAAAAGAAAGAGCTGTTGCTGTATGTTAGCAATTATGTCTTAGCTTTTCAGGATGGAGTAGAATTCAATGCCATTATGACATTTTATACTAAATATGGATTTGGGTCTTCCAGATGGTGGACGGGAAATCTCATATTTATAGCAACTTTCAAAATTTTAGACCATTTAGACACAAGTTTGGCAATAACTCCTTGCAGATAGAGGCTGGTTAACCTAAAATGTAAGACACTTTTTGCAAGGTCATGTCTAAATGAATTAAGGATCTCATCACTGTGGTTTAGGTGTAACAAGGGCTTCAGAATGAATCTCCAAAACATTCTGAAAGAGTGACCCAGCTATGAGGACATTGAGTAGTTTAACAAATTTGCCTGTGTCTTCTTGATGAAACTGTCAGCTGATGAGGTACATCAGAAATGTTCAACTTCAGAAAATCTCTTATAATCTAAAAGCTGATGATCTTTTCAACCCTAAGCTTTTCACCCATCTGTCTTCCTTTCACATCAGGGATGGCTGTATGCTGGCCAGATACTGACATTCTCAGCCCATTTAGTCCTGAGGCAAAGAATTTCAGGCCACTAGGAATTGATCAAATCCTGCTCCTCATAGGCTGCATTTGCTGAAGGTCAGTCTCAAGGCACAAGAGTAGGACAAATTAAATAAGCGTGTGCTGACTAATTCCTCTAACAGCTGGTCTGAGGCTGAGGACAGCCTGTTGATTTACAGCCTTTTCAGTCTAGCATTTCACAGTAGCAGTAAGAGCACTCTGAGAAGATGGTTTTCAGCAGAGATTTTCTTGTTGTAGAGGAAAATGTTTATTAGGAAGACGAAATTTAACATTGGCTCAGAAATTGAGCATTGTCTCAAAATAAATAATGTTTGGCAGAAGTTAGGGAGAGGTCATTTGCCAGAATCTTGAGTGCTCTTGTCATATTACTAAACAATGAAACCAGATAAGCAGATACGTGGACAGTCATATAATGACTCTGGAATACAATTATTTCTATAGGAGGCCAAACCTTTGTAAGCCAAAACAATAAAAATCTGCTCTTAGGGAATATATTTAAGTTAAGGTACAGATGGGAAAATTGGTGAAGTCAGAGAGACCTAGACATGATAGAGGAGATTCAACATGTCTATATACCATGCTCTTCATACACAAGTTTGAAGATGCTGAAGGTGGTCTGAAAGGTAGCAGCAATTCCTACTTGTGTGTGTGGGTTTTGTGTGGCAGCCAGAGATCACACAGTAAGAACAACTTTATTGCTGTCCCCATGACCAAAGACTTGATACTCCTTGGTTAGAGGCATAAAATTACCTCTGACTTCACTTAGTGGAGGACAAATAGTACCTTTATAACTGTCTCCCATCTCCATAAACTGTAGTTTCTCCAGATGAAGTCTATTCTATTGGGAAAAAGACGTCTGATGAGGGAGACAGTTACTGTGCAGTATTGCCTAACAAGCTAAATGTGATTTTTTTTTTTCTGCTGAACTCATGAAACAACCCATCTGTAAAATTTCAGTCCATTTCCCTAAATGTGATTCAGTATTTTACAGTAAGAAATAATGACCATTTTCATTTATGAAGCGCCCCCTGCCAGCACACTGTAGGTGCCACATGGATTAACTCTAATCAGAACAACCAACAACAATTAAAACATCATTAAATATTCAATACACAAAACTCCCCAAACCAAACAGAGAAGCATTATCATGAAAGTCATCTAAGTCTACAAACATTAAAAGTTAGTGTAAATCTGCTATCTATGTACGTCTCTGCATTGCTTGCATTTCATAGTAAGCTACTAATAGAGCAAACATAAAACTCTGAAATTACTCTGTCTTGGTCTGACCACAGTGCATGCCAAAGGCTGTGAGCAAACTGAATAAATATGGAAGGGATTACTCTGTCCATTCATAGAATCATTAAAGTTGGAAAAGACCTCCAAGATCAAATCCAACTTTCTGTCCTCTATCTCCCACAATGGGACATGCCCTCTCCTTGAGTCATGGGATACCAGGAGCAGAAAGACTGGGCTCACCAGGACTGCAAACAGAAATTCTGTGAAATCAAAGAAATCCATCAGTCTGGAACAGTTTTGGTTCATTTCTGTTTTTGCTGTGGCTTTCTGGGGTTTTTTTTGGGGCTAGAGGAAAAAAAGGATTGTTACCCACCTTCTCTCCCTGAGACAGTGGAGTGTGATGCCTAGAAGCACAGAGTACAGAATGGGCAACGATGAACACACAGACAATACCTCAGCTTGGAACCTGTTTTGCGCTTTTAGTTTCACAGTGAAATTTAATTCAACTGGCAGGCTGGATCAGCAGAGAATATTTTCATTGAGCTAATGAGGACCATTAAAATTCTTCTTCAGTACTAGCATACTCCTTTTCTCAGGATTCCCTGAAATTTTCATTTGGAGGGTCTTTTTTTCTTAGAGGAACTTGGAAATCAAGCACACCCTTGAAATCCTACTCTTCTTTTCTCTGGACTTTAAATCAGATCATCAGGGTATGGATGTAGCTGAAAAAGAAAAAGACTTCTGTATTTCTGGTGTGAATCCTTCAGCTATGAACTGGATATCATAGGGACAATTTGCCTTTATAAATCACAGTGAAATTACAGAACTGGATTTCTTAAGTGCCAAAGAGCCTTTTGCAGCATTAAAGATAAAATAGATCCTTGAATTCAAGGTATTTCGAGAAGTTTCATTAAAAAATGCTGGCATCCAAGTCCTACTCTGTGTAGTAATGCTGTACCTTGTCTTTCATTTTTACAAGCTGGCCCAGAAAAGAATGGATTGTCATACATGTTGGGTAATTGGCAATTATTGCCAATAAAACTGAAACCTAAAGTAAATAATACACAAATAGCCATCCATTTTGTTTTGCTGCAGGACTCAGAATGAACGACATAAGAAGGGCTTCAAAGTTATAAGAGATAGCAGTGTAGGAACAAAACCCAAAAAAGCCCTCTGGAATGTGATGTTCATCTTGAAAACCAGGAGCATTTAAATGTTATTTCAGTACACAATTAGTTTCATTGACTGTTTACATGCAGAACACTCCATGGTCTTCCATGTACCTGGGATATGCCACCCAAAGAGGCATTAGGTTAACAGGTAGAATAAGGCTTATTACACTATAAAATAGTTGATTTATCACTTGTTTGTTCCATGTCAATATAATTAAAGCTGAAAAGTGATGATAGCTCTTGAACATCTGTCTTTAGCTTTCATATTCTTCACAGTCTGTTGATTGGGTTATGTTTTGTATTATTTCAGTGTCCACAACTGTCAAGTGAAATGGGAGAGAGCTGGTATGAAGTGGTGAGCTGAAATCAGAAGCAGCACTTCATTTGTTTTTTACGTTAATAGACTATGACAGCTCCAGCTCTGAACAAATTGTTTTCAGTTGTTTGATGGGTCTCAGCTGCTCCTAACTGGAAGGTGACCAGATTTTCTTTTAGTTGAAAAGTACGAACTATTGGAGTAGAGTTGTAGTATTTTCACTTTTTTCTAACATATCATCAAAGTCCTTCAAATCTTTTAAGGTTCTAAAGCACCAAATCTCATGAAAAATTAGAGGTTATATTGAAATATTGTCCACACACAGGAAGTCCAGTAATGTGTAGACCTAAGTGTCACACCACATTTTCTCTTTAAAAATTTAAATAGCTTTGTTTTATAGGATTTCTGTTGATAAGATCCCATTATCCTGTTTTTCAGGAAGCTGACACTGAAATATTCACCCATAGCTAAAAAAAAATTTTTGATTGAAATTATTTTGTAGGAAAGTATCATGTAATTTTTTAATGTGCTGCACATACCTCTCCATGCAAATTTTTAGTATCAAAAATTATTTTATTAATATTTTAGGAGTTCAAAAAAAGGAATATTTCTCAGATTCCACAGCAGAAATGTAGGAATTCCTGGAAAGCAATATTCAGAGAACTAAGGTTTGAAGAGAAGTTGTTCTTCCAACATAATACCATCCTGTCTATTCTTGGAGATCCATGTTTAAAAAGACACCTAGACCTAGACTGTCCATTGGGGTTGAGACACTATGTGACACTGTTATTAGAGGACTACTTTATAGAAGTTAGAAATAATGGAAAAGTTAAAAATCAGTGTAATCTTGAGAAAAGACTGAAACAGAGCATAGAGCTAAGGGATTTCACTTTTGTTAAACAAAATCAAGATTACTGTTTGAGACTTAAGCACAGAAAATTCTTCAGCAGGTTGTCTGGCTCTTTAATGGCATGGAAAAATAAAAATTACCTGGAATATGAACAAGAAACCCCCAAAAAATCTAAAATCTCTGTTACCTTATAGAAGGCTTTATCTTTAATATACTGTATTATAAGTTTCCCCCACAAGGAGTTTGCATCAATGGCTCTTAATAAGTAATAGAAAACTCATTGAACTGAGGAACAATACTGTTTACTGGTAGCCCAAATGACCTCATTTCTATGGCTGCCAGCCAAATTTATTTATTGAAATCTGTATTGCTCTAGAAGCTTAAAAATTCACCTCAAGGTAAAGTTATGTTAAAATATAATTAACCAATTTTTTTTTTTATCAGCTCATAATTATTTTTCCTTGAAGGGGAAAAATGTTTTGGTTTCCACAGTAACTCTAGAGGAGCAACCTACTCTGTCTGGTTCTGAAGTACATGTGTTTTCAACCAAATTGGAGGCACTTGCAACTCCTGCAATAATCTTTTACCTCCTTACCATTTGAAACATTCAGCAACAAGAGGAAATATTGAAGGAAGACAAGAAAAAAAATCAAATATTGAGCTGGGTCCATGAGAATATATGTAATCCTTGTCATATTTTTATTTCATTCAGGCAAGGATTTCAAATTGACATTTTGGAAGGAGAAAAGGACAATAGCTCCTACTGTAAATTACTGGTTTATTTGATTTTCTTAATTTTCTCCATAGCTGTGCTTTATGAAACATGTAATACAAAAACACTAAAGATGGAACAGATACTTTCTTGGTCTATTTTCCTGACATTTTATTGTTTATACAGTTATGGGAATTCAGGTTTCCCTCTTAGATCATTGAGAACATAATTCACTTCCACTTCATTAGAGTTTATAACTCTGCTGTTTAACACCAGCAACTGAAATGTATATCTTATTTTCTCTAAAGGGAGTCCAAAAGTACAGAATGAATCCACGACAGTTTTATCCTATTTCATTTTCAGCATTTCCCTAAAACTACTCCTATCACAGGAAAGTCCTCGGGCATAAAGAAAAGCAGAGTGTGGAAAGAAATAAATAATAATAATAATAATAATAATAATAATAATAATAATAATAATATAGAAATTTGAAGGAAAATGTTTTTACTTTGACATAGAAATAAGGGCATCTATATTTTACAGTTACAGAAGTCACAGCAATATTTTAGATTATTTTAAAAATGTGTATTTAAATAGAAAAAAAAATACAAATTTAATAGTAACTACCTATTGTCACTAGAAATGTATAATGGAAGAAAATCTTAGATTTTCTGTTAGGACAGAATATAAAGGATGAAATCTTAAGCCGAAAGTGCTATATTAGGATAACTCCCAGTTTGTGCCAGATGACCCATTGCAAACAAGGTTAATGTTTGGGCTGGTGAATGATCTGAGTCCTGACCAGGACTGTTTATGGTTGTCACCTGGAAAATGGAAGTATTTCACTGCTAACCTGGACATCCAAGAAAAAGCAGCAGATCATTTAGAGTACAACCTCTGCATCACAGTCCTTGTGGGACTATGATAAGTCCGTGCATCTCAGAGAGGAAGCTGTGTGTCTCATGCTTATAGATACTCCAAGCTGTCCTAGTGGCTGCATTATTTCTGATTTAAGACAATATCTAGATTATACAGAGAACAAAGAGGGGTAAGGCCCCTCTGCTCCCCTGGATTTTTAAATTTTCATAGGATCCCCAGAAAAGAGTTAATTGCAGAAGTGTACAGTTTCCGATCTTCCCATTTGTTTCTAGACTGAAAAAACAAAAGCAGAAAAAAACCTAAGCAAAACACCTCTACAACAAAACTTTAGTAATTCAGGGTATGGTGTGCAAACGGACATCAAAATGTCCCACTTTGCTTCCAAGAGTCTCTAAAAAATAAACCAACATTTCTTTTAAAATCTACCAAAGCATCTATAAAAAATGTAATTATATATTTGGGAAGGGAGGAAAAGGACTGATGTGTGGAATGGTAAACAGCACACACTTACAGCCGACTCTATAGATTTCAAATAACCGATCTTGTAGGAAATAATGAGCTATCTTCTAAGAAAGGGAAAAACAGAAACTGGTAATAAACAAACTCCAGCTCCCATGTGTGACCTAGTACAGTACAATATAGTTTAATTTTATTACTTGTCATTCATGCCAAAAACAAATTTGCAATTTTCTGCAAATATAATGGGAATGTTCCCAGAATGCGTGAGTGCAGAAAAGAATGGGATATTTCTGTCAAATGAAACACTGCAGAGTTTTTCTCCAAAAAGAAAGCTGAATGACTTGATATTTTTGCTCAGGAGACATATTTGATTTACACACTTGGAAATTATAAATCCAGAAAGGGCTGTTGTGATCATCTGGTCTATTTTCTATATAAACCAGGCCAAAGGACTTCTCTCAATTCCTGCTCAGGTCAGCCTATATGTAGAAGACTACTGTAGAACAGGATAGCTGTTGCTTGCTGTCGGTATTGATGGAGTAATCAGCTTAATTTGTAGATAAGATACAGATCAAATATTAAGAAAATCCTTTTTACTGTAAAGACAGTTAAATACTGGAACTGGTAAGCCAGTGATCCTTTTTGAATCTGCCACTGGAGGTTTTTAAGAACAGATAAGCATGGTGTGCATATAGAGGATGTTGTCTCATTGCCAGGGTTGGGAGAAGGGGATGAAAAGATTAAATGTCTCTTTAGACTCTTTCCAGCTCTGCATTTCAATGGAAAAGAAACCTTTGTTCATCAGTAACTGTGAAACATTGTGTAGACTGAATTCACCCAAGGAGGATTTGGGAGGAAGGTTTTAGGTCTTTTGAGGAGACCTTCCTCCCTGCTTGACTTCACAAGCTGAAATGACATGACAGTACCATATTGAGGCATTGCAGGACCTTGGTCTGTATTTGTCCATTGTTGTATACAATATCTACAACTACAGAGGATTGTTAGAATATAGTAGGAAATCCAAAGAAGCATAATAATTTCTTATTTCTTTCCTGAGCAGGAACCAGTTAAATGCTCAGTGACGTAATGTTAACAGAGATGAATTGGTCAGGCAGACTGCATAGCCAAACAATCTTCAGAAAAGTACAGAAATTTCCATTCTGTGAATAGAAGTTACTAGTGTCCTTCATTCCTTTTAATCATTGTTACATTTAAATAAAAGACCACCACTCTTCATTAGCTTTACTTTCCATTTTTGCATATTTGTCATAACTTTGACATGCTATCACATATTTTCTTTAATCCTTTATTGACTATTTGTTTTATTTTTAGTCCTTCTGATATTATGCAGCTATGGATTGTCCTAGATTTTTGTGAAAGGAGCTCTCCTTTAAATTCTAAAATTTAATCATTCAGTCTCCTTATACTTCCGTGTGGTTTTGGAAAACAAGGTCAGAGTAAACAGATGCACTGAATTTAACTTTTCTGTGTCCCCTATAGCACTGTAAAAATCAAAATTTATCCCTTGTTCAACTCTTATTCAAATGAAAAAGTGTCAGTAAATTTCTTTTATTATTTCCCAGGTAAGGACCCCACCTAAAATAATTGTTTTTGTTAGTTACCATCTGTATCTTTTCTAGTTAAATCATGCAGTTCTGAGATACTGTATCCAGAACTACTCTAACATGTAAGGACGAATCTTTATTCATAGAATGATTTTAACACTGTCATTACTACATTTTAGTTGTACATCTTAAGTTTATTTATAACAATATTAAAAACTACTTCATATTTAAATGGATCTGTCAGTTCTTGTGTAAGCTTTGTAATTGGTCACAATTTATCAATAAATTTATTTATCAATTTATTGATAGATATTATCTTATAGATAAGAATTTATCAATAGGTGTAATTTATCAATAGAGTTCTATCCAAGGTCTAAATCAGCTGTAGTTGGAGTCTGTGAGAGCTTTTTTTCTGTCTTGCAGAGTACAAGAGAGTAAGTGAGCCCAAAACATGTCCTCTTTGGACCACAAAAATCAGAGTTGCATTAAATTAGTCTCAGCAGGAGTTCTTAAGCCTTGATGGACAAGAGAACCAAGGATCAGAATTGCAATGAGTTGTATTTAAGTTCTCTGCCATTTCCAGAATACAGAGCTCCAAATAAAGTGTCTAAATTCACTCCAAGTGAGAGGAAATCTTCAGGAACCTGTCTCCACTTGTATTTAGTCATTAAACTTCTCCTGGCCCCTAAACTAATCATGGTGTGTCTGAGAAGTAGCAGAGGAGAAGAACACACAAGGCTTAAACCTTATTAATGGCTTATGTGGGGCTGTGTAAGCTGAGTTCAGATGCCTGCTCATCCTCAGCTTACAGGTTTTAACTTTGGCTTTAACAACCTTTACATAAACTACCCATGAGCTGCTCAGACTCAAATACTGGTCATGAACCTGCTCCACTCTGTACTGAGTAATTGGACAGTTTCTGAATGGAGAGAAATAAGCAGCAAAAATTCAACTTATAAGTATTTCAGGCATTGGTTAACAGCATGGGAAAGGTAAGTCCCCAACTTCTGTTTGGTGCATACCTCATTGCTTTCATAACATAAACCAGACTGAGCAGGGAAGATTAAACAGACACAGCCTGCCACAGTGAATGGTCCAGTAATATTCCCAGGGAGGGAGTAGCTGAGTCTAGGTGAGCCCAGCCCAGCTGAGAAGAAATTTCTGAACCTGAAGGACAGTTTCCCACAGATTCAATGCAATCCTTAATCACTGGGCAAACACCATTGCCTTTTTATTACATTGTAAAGGAAATTAAGCATATATTCCTACATTCCATAAACAGAACAGACTACAGGAATTACAGAGTTGTGATAATGGCATGACTTTAAGGAAGAATAGGTACAAGTAGCAGAATACAGCCACTACCTAGAAGCAGAAAGCAACTTTTCTGATTCTGCCAAGCACTTTTAAAGTGTACTAAAGGGTAAGAAAAATTCCAGTATGTATCTCTATACCTCACTGTATTTATACTGAGGACTCACTTTAACAATTGACAACACCTAGCTGAATTATTGTGTTAGATAATATGCCAGCCAGGCCTGGAAATTCTATTAAGTGCTGGGGTAGGATTTGACCTTGGTCCTGCATTTCTTTATTTCTCTCTGCTTTCAGAAGTGTTTATCCATCTGCAACCTGTGAACATCAACAAAATTCCCCAGATTCTCTACTTCTAGCTCTCTGCTGCAGCCTTTTCTTCTCTATAAAACCCATAAATAGAGACAAATTCAGAAAGAAACACAATTAATTGCCAACAGCTTTCTGAAAGGACTGCACTTAGCTTCTGATGGAGAACAGCTGTGGTGCACACTCTAATACATGCCACGGATGGGAAAGCATGGTTCCAGCTGGCTGAGGACAGCTACAAGGTCATTCATCAGTGAATACACTCTCTCTCAAGTGTCATGTGACAGACCCAAAATTGTCAAGAGTTTTGAGTGAATCTGCCTGTACCTTTTCCCTAAATAAACACTCCAAAACCCTGAGGTTTTCATTTTCCAAAGCTGCAATGCAATAATTTTTGAAAGATCTGTTTGGGAAAAAAAAAAAAGTGTCTGGTCTACACTGATCAAAAGTGGGTTTTTCCATCCAGTCTCCTTTGCTGCATCTGTCATTTGCAACAAATTTTGCAAAACATCTGGTACACAAAGAAAATTTCTACCTTAGCTATGTGTCTGCATGGATGCAAACATGAATAGAAGCATGGCCAGCAGGCTGAGGGAGGGAGTTCTCTCAACCTGCTCTGTTCTTGTGAGATCTCACTTGGAATTCTGCCTCCAGCTCCAGGGCCCTCAGTACAAGAAATGTGGACCTTTTGGAGGGAGTCCAGGAGAAGGGCCATGAATGGTATTAGAGGGCTGAACCTCTCCAGTGAAGAAAGGTTGAAAAAGTTGGGGCTGTTCAGCCCGAAGAACAGGAGGCTCCTGGAACACCTTATTTCAGGCTTTCAGAATTTAAACAGGATTTATAAGAAAGATGACGACTTTTTGCCAGGGCCTCTAGTGGCAAGGCAAGTGACAAGAGTCTAAAACAAGAAGGGTAGATTTAGGCTGGATATGATGAAAACATTTTTTATAATGAGGATGGTGGAGCACTGGAACCTGTTTACCAGAAGAGTTGTGTATGGCACACATGTTGAATTGGTTGCTTTGAGCAACCTGGTCTAATAGAAGGTGTCCCTGCTCATAACAGGGGAGTTACAACTGGATAATCTTTGAAGGTCCCTTTCAACCCAAACTGTTCTGTGATGCCAAGCCACTGCTTGGACAATCTTTTACTTTGTTCCAAACCAAAAGGAGAATCTCTGCCTTTCACAGGAACAAGGACATGGACGCTCATGCTCACTGGGTGCAAATTTTTGTCCATCAGAAGTAAATTTTATCCCATGTGGAATGAGAATTGGCCTTTCTCCTTGCCTCCCTCCTTTCTGTGGCATGAGAGTACAAATGATAAGTAAGACACTCAACACTGAATTACTTCATTAATTTTATAAAGGCAGCAAATCATTTCACTCTGCTGGATCTATCTCTGCAGCTTTCAGACACAGTTCTTCACCTCTCTGTTGCTCAGGCAAAACCAACCAATGAAGCCAACAAGTATCTTTCCATTCATTTATTAATGTTAATGTTAATGTCATACTTGTAACAAAATTTGCAACTTGACTTACTATCACGACTCTTCTTCTTTAGTTATATGATGCAGCATCATTTACTTTAAGCAATTGGAACCAAGGCTAGAGGGTTCCTATAACTGGTTACCTATAACTGGTTACATCTTTTATCTCCTCTGACCTTCAGTTCACTCACTTATAAAAGAAATAAAGTATTAAATGTTTAACCAGTCTTGATTTGTTATTTTTATTATTATTTATTATGTTCTGAATATTCTTAGTGTACTGGAATACCATATATGGAAGGAACCTAAACCTGCTACTTTAATTATGGTACATTTCTATTGTGGTGACCAATCATGCATATCATTAGCAAGTATGGCAAGGCTTTCAAATGAAGATGAGATTGATGACTTTTCACTTACCGATGTAAATGAATCACCAATTGAAGCAACTTCAAGGAATGTATTAAAGAGCACAAGTCAAATCTCTGGCTCTGTACACACACTGTCGGATTAAATAAACTCATACTTCATTTGTGCAGTGGCTGAAGAAAGCTAATTAAAATGAGTAAAATTTCAGCTGCAGCTTTTGGCATTGTTAATCAGTAAACAAAGTTGAAAACTTCAAATAAGTCTGGCTTCAGAGTCCAGTACACTTGTAAAAACAGATCTGAAACCAAAGCAGAAGGAAATAACAGCACTGAAAATAACATTGAAAGTGAACTTGAAAAGTTATTAAACCATCCCATAAATTACCATGCATTTCTTCCTCAAGAAATGGATCTGCTGTTGCTTCTTATTAAACTCCTTTACTAAACAACCATTTAGTCATGGAGTTACACTTCCTTGAACATTCTGGGGGCAATGAGCACTGCAGATAAGCACGTGGAACCAGGACCTAAACTTTAGCAATTTCAATTCATATAAGCTTCATAAGACCTGTTAAATATTTTCTTTTGGGATGAATTAACTCTTCAGTTTTCCTTTCAGTTTTAGATTCGTCTTTGTTCCTCAGTTCAAAAAATGCAGATGAATTTTTGAAAGTCCAGGGGCATTGTGTCATTTGGAAACAAACGTGACTTCTCTATGATTTATGCAAGTCTTGGCTCACAAAATTTGTTTAATGTGAATTTTTCAGTAGTCTGTTCCATGGGCTGGAAGGTACTTCTGGTATACTCTGAATGACTAATAAAAATATGTGAGATTTAAACTGGTAAATTATCACAGCCTCTACTTGATCCTCTAAAGAACTTGCTTATAATAAAAAATTATTGATTTTGGCAAATTCTAAAGTATTTATTTGTTGTGCTATGAAAAGAAAAAAAATATTTTAAAATTTCCTATCAAATGAAAAAATAAAATTAAGCAAAAGATTCAAGCAATGTAAGATTTGATGTTCTTTATCTTTCCATTAAGATAGTAAATTCACTGTATGAAATACATTAAAATTCCACTATACCTGTCAATTTTCATAAGTCCAAGAAAAAGAAACAATTTTGATATTGTAAAAAATAAATATTTACACATATTCCATGTAATTTTTAATGTAATTTTCATGTTATCTTGAAATATTTTATTTTTATTTAATGTAAATTTTGAGTGAATTAAAACTTTTTTTTTTTTTGAAAATCTGTAGGATTCAAATCTTGACTACTTTTCTTATTAGTTAGAAATAAATATTAAGATATTTCTGTGGTATTTTATGGAAAAAAATAGGATCTTTCTATACAGATCAGTTTGAATCTGGAGCCTCCTTTATCTTCTTTTCTTTCCTTTTATGGGAAAAACCTGCAGTCAGAAAACTCAGGGAACATTTGAAAGAAAAACACTTCTTTACATCTGAACAAAAATTTCATGGTGTTTTCTTCACATAGATATATCTGATGAAAATCTTTTCTCCAGACATCTGTCTTACAATAATTTCATTTCAATGACTTTTTTTTCACATAAAATGAGCTCTGAGTTTTCTGATGGACTGCAATGACTTAGTGAAATTGATTCCCATGTCTGTCAAATGAGAAACTGCTCACAGAGGTTGAGAAGAGTGATTTTGCTTCTTTCTTTTCCTACTGTTAAAACCCAATATTTTATTTTTATCTGTCCTATTCATAGTCTTTTCAAACACACAACTAACCAGAAATCTTGATCTAAGCTTCTGCTGTCTTGTTCAGGTTCTTCACTTAGGCCTCCCATTGACCCACAGTAGAACACTTTTGCATTATCTTTCTCCCCATGATCATTTCCATATGTTGGACATGCTTGTATAGGCAGAGAGATCACTTTCCCTTCCACTTCCGTCTGTCCTTTCTCCAATCCACTCTGTGCTTCCTTAAGATATTTTATTGGCAGAGCAGAAAGACCCTAATTCTGGAAAGCACCATGATGCAGTGAAGTACTTAAGTTCAGGAGAGGGTCCCAGTTCCCAGGGAACTATTTGAGATTGAATATTTCCCTCAACAGGGGCCAAACAAGACAATAAGCAAAGTGAAAAGGAGGAAAATGCATTACTAATTTACTGAGAAAAATGGAAATTCAACAATGTGTGGGGCCTACTAAGTAACACAGTTGGCAGTTATGGCAAGTTTTTGGGGTTTTTTTGTGTTTGTTTGTTTGTTTGTTTGTTTTTGTGTTTTGGGTTTTTTGTTTGTTTTGGTTTTTTGGGGGGGTTGTTTTGTTTTGTTTTGTTTTGTTTTGTTTTAAACAAGACACCAAAGAAACTACATACTAGAAGTGTTTTCGTAAAAAGACTCTACTTCAGGTGTTGCCTTTTCAGTGGAGAGTAATCATATAATTTAAAAACAATCATTTTTTAATTATTATTATTATAATTATTATTATTTTTATTGCATTCCTTTTTCATTTGTTTTGATCACCTATTTCACAGTACTTACTCCAGTGGAGGGTCAATAAATAACATTTACTGTCATTTCTTAAACCAGACAGGTGGGTCAACAACTATGATTAAGCCCATTAAGCATTAATGATGAGCTTGCTTTAGTTTGTTCACAGACTAAAAACTTTTTATGTCTGGGGGAAAAAAATCCTTAAATAGTTTATAACAAAAAATGTGAATTATGTTGTTTCTCATGGTCAAATCAGAAACACATTTATATTTGGACAACACCAACATGTTTCACCTCTCAGTATTTTTACTACCACTGTAACTATGAAATCAGAGAATAGAAAGACCATTGGATGTGTATTTACACCGTGGTGGGTTTCAAATATTAAGGTTGTTTGGGTTTTTCTGACTAAAACTAACAAGTACTTGTTAAGGACCAAGTTAAGAGTAAGAAAAAATAAATGTCTGATACTAGAGAGATAACACGCATTCCTCCACATCCATGTAATGTGTCCTTTGTCAGGCAGGATGAACACAAACATGAACACTTTAAAGCTGTGCATGCAGTGAATGTAAACATTCTGAAAATAAATCCCTGAGACTAGCTGATAATGAATATCTTGAGAATTCCAGCTCCAAACTTAAACAAAATCCAATCTCCTGCTGATAGTTTCAATTCGCATCTTGAAATTTTCTCAATCGCTTCTCATCCCTAGCAGTAGGAATATTAGAGGTTAGGCAAAAGAGGAATCTATTACAATAAAATAAGCAGCTTTATGAGCATATATCTAAAATTTGGGAGCCAAGGTTGTCCAAAAGTATTTGACTAATGACAGAACATTTTTGTAGAAGTGTCTAAAGACCAAAACTTTATTGTATTTCAGGACAAAACAGTGTTTACCTGTGATCTCATACCAGGTAGGATGATATGCATTATTTCTACATTATCCCTCTTTATTACAAGTTTCAGTAGTCTAACCAGAGCTTAAAACTACAATTTTGTGACTTGAGAGTATGACTCTGCAGTGCATAAATAACTAAAAGTCAGCAATCTAAACAAATCTTTCACAGATACTGCCTTGGCTAAAAACGTGCCTTCAAATCTTTTGGCAAAAATCGATAGACCAGTGAATTTCTGTGAGCATTCAAAAATGCACCAGCTTGTCCCTTTCCTTTCCACTCAAAACCCAGTGCCTGTTTATGTGGAGGGGCACTCTGATTACCCAGATTCTTGGGGGTTAAGTGTCCAGATAAGCCTTGTTTCAGTTCCTTTCATGTCACATATATTCTTTTAGCTGCATGGGGATATAATTGCCTAAATTTGTTGTTCTGTTGGTCAGAAGTGCTTAGGCAAACAATAAAAAAGGGAAAAAATGTGAAGTACATTTCAGATCCCAGCTGGGCCATGGGCTTCTTAAGAAAGCTGGTGAGGCCTTGCAGAGGTGAACTCAGAGATATGGACCAGGAATGCTACAAGAGGTGTGAGAAGAAGTAGAGACAGAGCCTAAAACTTGACTCTCTTTTCCCTCAACCTTGACTCTATTCCTTTCCTGGATTTTAAGCTTTTCTGTCAAGGACTGTCATGGCACGGGTATCTAAAGACCCACCTGAAATGGGAATTTTTTGGACGAACGCAATTGATATTAAAATTTATAAATTGTAACAGAATTAGGTGCTATCACATGGATAACATCCTGCCAAATTCAGTACCTCTGGCATCCAGCTGTGATGTGGCCTTAGTGGAAGTCACTTCTTTTTCTGTGTATGACATTGTTCAAATGTTGCAGCTGATTCGTCTTGGCAGGAATCTCACTGATGTCCACTGCCATGAAATTGTCTGAAAAAATGTCTCTGGGGACTGATCTGTCTCTCACTCTGTAACCTTTTCCTAAGTCCACCCTATGGGAGGGCTTTTAATTTATTTAAATTATTTCCATACACTTCTGAGAGCTGTGTAGTTGAGGCTTTGTTCGCCTTTTCCTGAGGATAATCAAACAATTAATAGGAGTAAGTTGTTTTGACAGCAACCATAAGTGAGGCTGCTACTAGTGCCAGAGCAAATCCTACCCCAAGTTGCACACAGCTCACCTCTGCGTGAAGTGCAGTAAAGGACAGAAACACAGCTTTGTTTTGTTAGGTGTGACAAGCATCACAGTGAAAAACATCTGGAAACTGATGGCCTTATATGTGCAGTAAAGTGAAAGGTATCAGAGAATCTGGATCTAGACCCTGAATCTCCTGCCAATCTTTGACAAGCCATTAAATCTTTTTGGCCAAGATTCAAGAAATTATCTGGGCTTTTAGCTTCTATTTAGAACCCTAAATTCCTATTGATTTCCTATGACTACTCTAAAACAAGCAAAAGCAAAGGTGTATGCACAGCACAGCTGAGTCAAAGGTTGCTCTTGATTGTTTTCCTTATATAGCTGCATATATATCTCTTTATAAACCTCTAAGGAAAAAAAAAAAAACAAAACATTTTTGTCATATTATTGTGGTTGTGGTTGTGGTTGTGGGAGAAGTAGAAGTTTTGGTCAGAACTAAATAAACTGAGAACAATGCCCCAGTGAATAATTTTGGAAAAGGATAATTTTTAAATAACAAATACCTCAGTGATTTTATTTCTCATAATGGATTTTAAAAAAAATCAACTATGTTGTATTTATTAAGAGTAATATTCAATCCAATGACATATATATGCTGTCTTTCAAAATTTTCATGTCTATTTTTTAATCATTCTTGGAAGTTTATTGATAAAAGTGTGGTAAGAATTTTCTTTTTGTTCAAGAATAACAATCTGCAATGTAGTCTAACATTTCCAAACTTTCATTTTGGCTCAAGTATCCTTTGCATCACCTGCATCCCTTGCAGAATTAGGAGAAGGTGAAATTGGAATAAATAAGCTAATTAGATCACTTTGCATTATCTCCTGCATATAAAAAGTAATTACATTTCTTCTAGTTGCCCTTGGATCCATTAACTTGTCTCTGTTAAGATTCATCTACCTGGAAAACATCTTGTGCTCTTTATGAATACCATGGATAATTCAGTTACTCTCTCAGGACATGGCTTCAGTGCTTAATCATATGTTTCTACATTTTTGCCTAGCAAACTTTCCCTGGCATCAAGTTATCACCACACTTCTGCTATCACTTAAACCCAGAGAAGTTTTTCATAGTCCAAATAAAAGATACTCCCACTTTTGTAAATTAGGAACTCAAGAATCTGAGTTATTAATTGAGAAATAGAGGTTTATTTAGAAATTGAACTTCTGAAAAATGCTTTTTCAAGCCCACAAGTACATCTTATAACAATTCTTTCATCCTCTTCAGCTTTCATCAAAGGATGTCGTATTATTATACTAACCACATTTAGGCTCCAAATTTGCCACCTAATTTGATTATTTTCCTGAGATGAATATATTTGCAGTTCAGTGGAACTAGCTAGATGCAGGATGGCCTCTGAGGTCCCTTAGGAAGGCAAAGACACAGAAATGGAATCCAGGATTTTGTTCCCTGGCCAGGGCCCTGATTGGCTTCTTGGCCCCTTCAATTTCTTTAATTTCACCAATATAATTTCACAATTCCAAAGAAAAATTAAAAACTGTTGAAATGGACTTGTAATCAAATCATTCAGAGTTTAAGAAAGGAAGAATTACATTGGTTTGTCCTGCACAGCAGTGGAGAGAAAAAAAAAACAACCAAACCTCAGTCATGGCATTTTCCAGTTTTCATCTTATTATTTTCCTTACACACAGACCAAAAGGAGAAGAAGTACAAAGACAGTCTAAAAACACAGTTTTGAGTGCATCTGACGCAAAAAGTCTGAGCAGCATTTCTGTTCCAAACTATTCTGTAAGAGCTATACCAGGAAGTGGTGATGTAAATAATATTTCAATGTACTAAAAAAGGTCATGAAAAAGTGTTATATCTGTGTGATCTAGAAGTACCCCAGAGACCTTGCATGGCAGAAATTACACTAAATAGAAATTCTGGATTTGGGAATGAGGGACTGCTACCTGAGGACTCCTGGCCTTTATTTCATTCATCAGCTCAAATAGACCTTCAGCCAAAACTCATCCAAAAGTGTATGAGCCACTGAGAAATACTGACATTTAATGAGGAATTTTGAGCTGATGCACTTCTATTAAAAATATATATGTCATTTATGTCTATATATGTCTTCAATCAGATGTTTCTTTCATCTTGTTGAGTATTTGCTCTTAAAATGAACCCTTTCTTGAACTAAAGTCTGCATTCATTGCTATTTACTATTGCTATTTCATAAATGTATTTTGCTGATAATCATCTTTCTATAAGTAGAACATAAATTATAAAAACATTTATGCTGGCTATCTTAGGAAGCAAGGAAGGTCTTGGCCTTCTAAAAGCTTGCTCTAATGGGTTTTTCATACTATGACTCATCATGAACATGCAGAAGAACTCTGCCACAGGCAAGGATACAGGGAAGGGACATAAGGTGAATTACAGTCCCCAAGCCACAGGGGGTATGGCATCTCTCTGAGAAAGGTTTTCACATACCATGAGTCCTCTTCAATGAACCAGCCACAAAAGACAATCCTTAAGTGTAACTCAGCCTACCATGGAGTGATAAATGTTCAGACACTATTTCAAACTCAATATGCAGCATTCTTTTGAGTAGAACAAAAGGAACAATATTTAACTTTGTTTAGCTGGGTATTCTAAATCACTGTGTCTTTTTTTGTTAGTTTTTCATTTCCTATTTTTGCTAGCTCATAACCAGACAGGACTGAGAAAGTAGGTCACAGAATATTTCCTATTAAACATTTTGTTATTCTACACTTATTTCAAATGTTCCAAGCCTGGAATCATTAATAAAAACTTAGCATCTGTAATATGCTTTTTAAAGACATAAAGTCACAAGAGACCTTAAAAGTGAATCCACTACTGCTTACTGAGCTCTAAAATCTCCAGGCTCTACCTTTGGTAATTATTTTAAAACACCCAAGAGAATTTGTAGATTTGTCCAATTACAGCCAAAATACTAACATTGATAATCTGCTGTAAAATAGCACTTCCACCCTCGTTTCTCACAAAATGAAAAGAAATAAAAGAGCCTGTGTGTGAGTTAGAATTTTGGTGGAAGGAATGAAGTCACAAGAAGTGACTGCTAGCCTCAGGCACTGACTTACAAGTTGTAGTTCTTTCTCCTCAAGTACACGGAAATTCACATTGCTCTCACAGATTTAGTACAGTCATAGTCAGGTCTGGACAGACCCCATTTAACTGATACAGGACACAAATACTCTGTGTCACTGCCCAGAAGCCACTGCCCTTAACCATTGGATACAGAGGGAAGTCAGGGCCATGCCACTCCCCTCAGACGCTTTATGAATCTCCAGTACAGATGAGAGGTAACACATTTTCATTAATTTAGGTTCATATTACACACTCTGGCATAGCAAACCACAAAGCACAGCCATGTGACCTATGTGAGAGGGGAGGGACAGTCTAACCCTAAGCTGGCCCATTGATTTTTGTCCAACTGGACTTGAAAAATCAGGTGATACTGGAAATGCCAGAAACACCTCATTGCATCTGTTTCATCTGATAAATGTTTCATCACCTGATAGGAGTAGGACCTGCTGGCAGACTCCGCCACTGTGTTTTACTGTAACATGTCACTGACCAGATATGGTGCCTGTCCTCTGCCTGAACATGTCTTCCAGCTTGCAACCTCAAGAAACCTTAGAAATAGGTCAGAATAAGGCCAGAATAAGATACAATTCTTGGCATTAGGGTAAAGGTTAAAACATCCTTCAGTGCATTTAGCCAACACCAAAGTACCTATAAGGTTCAAGCTCCAGGATTTTTTTTTCTTTCTAAAATGGAAAGAATGAAAGACCCTTCAAGAAACATTTTAACTTTTTTTTTAGATACTCAGTAACAACATAGCATAAATATCAAAGGACAAATGTATAAATGTAATACTGGAAAATTGCAAGGATGCTAATCCTTGTAACTGTCATTCCTTATAGACAGGAAAACAAATATATACATGCACATACTTGGAATAACTGTATAGCTGTATATGTATATGCATTACATACAAATGTATTGTAGTATACATATACATTTTATATGCGTGTATGTACATATATAACATATATATATATATTATACATATATATACCTATACAAATTTATAGTAAAATAAATTTTAAAGAAAAAAAACGAACAAACAAAAAACAAACAACTATTTTACTCTGCCAAGGTAAATAGGCTGTTTTACAGGAGTGCAAGAATATCAATATAATTTAATTGGGGAGCCCCATCTGGCTGCATTGGTAGAACAAAGCTGGGCTAAAAATATGATGATAATTAAAACCAAAATGAAACAAAAAATCCTAAAACAGAAAGACTACAAGAGTTCAAACAAATTGTGGTTTTCACAGTAAATGGAAGTAAGATCAATAATGGCTACCGTAGCTTAGGGATAAGCATTTTCCATAAATTCAGGCACATATTAAAATGTGCTTACATGTGATATTAAATAGTTAGGCCTGTGAATAAGGGCCAATTTTTCTCCTGGAAAACTCAGGGCTACATCCTTGGGCCAGTACTTTCAAACTTAGAAGTATAAAAAGAAATAACTGAACAGCCAGACATTTTTCAGACCGTGTAAAAAATTAATCTTGCTGAGATGGATTGGAGCAATTATTCAAAATGTAATTGGCTTTTGAAATGCCCATTTATTTTAACTTTAACTATTCCCTTATTGCCTTAAAAATGACTAACATTGTGCTCAGAAAAAGTCCTATAAACAATGAAAATATAAAGAGCATCTAGGTGTTCATATGCTTAATAAATATACCAAAAATATTTTGTGTGACATTCCCTACTTAAAGGTAATCCTTTATTCTAATCAAGACAGTTCATTAAGAGCTAAAGAAAATCCAACTCAAGTGTATTCTGAGAGACTTTTTATGTGACAGCAGGTAAAAGACCTAGATCCTGACCCCCAGGGTATTTAAGTGATTATTTCTCATTTCATTTAGATCGAAACAATATGAATATGGCATTTTTTTACTTATTTAATGATCTGTGCTTCATTCTCCTTTCTGAAAAATAGGAGTGGAAAAATTCATTTCCAGGGAGTCTTAAGAGGACATCTGCATTAAAATATGGAGGGTCTGGCCTGGATTAATAATTGCATCTCTTTGTTTTGTACATCTGGGAGAGATTCAGTGATTTAGAGAAAATTTTACGTTGTGCTAGGTTTTTCATGGCCCTATTGTGAGTTAATAATCTCAATATCTGTCACCCAAGCAGATCACACTATGTTTAAATCTTTCATATAATTTTTCAATTATTCATTAGGCAATTTACATTCCTTACATGTTTATATCACCAAAAACAAGGGCCAGTATCTAAGATCAAACACTGCTAGACATTCCATCTTACAGTGCAATTGTTAGCTCAGTTTTGAACTGAGCGTAGTTTTGGACTATTTCCACCAAACCTAGAGAGTTTTGCCACAGCTCTTAGGATAAAGTGACTCAGGAATAATTTCCTGTGTGCAGTCTGTTTGAGGAGTTGCTGGTGGCTGTGTCAGAGTAATTTACTCATACAAACACAACTCAAAGGCAAGCCACTTGATAAGACAAATAGTAGCATTAGTTGTCATTTGACAATAGTGTCACTGTTGTCTTACCAAGACAATAGTGGCTGGCCCCTCTTATTTATCAGTTCAGACACAGCCATCAAGTTTTTCAGCAGAACCTTTGGTTCCTGCTACAATGTAGAAAGGCTAATAATCCATAACTGCTCTTCTTTTTATTTACAACAATCTCAAAATGTCACAAAGACTGATATACAGCAAGATTTTTGGTGCTGTTTGGATATACAGCAGTCAAAGATCACCAGACCTAAGAGTCATTAGGAACAGACTGAAATCACTGTTGTGTAACTGGTTTTGAAACAGGCTTCTGATTACTACAGTTTTTGAGCTCCATTTCCATTTTGCCCATTGCAGATACAGGAATTCACAGAAATGCTGTTTTGTTGGCATTTCCACAGGCCAGCCAGCCTGACTCTCCACTCAGGCTTGGGAATTCACAGTGCCAGCTCAGCTCAGCTGTGCATCTCCCCAGATGCCTTGCTTGTCCAGCTTGTGCAGCTGACCTGGGTTCCTGGTTTGACCATGGCCCCCCCTCATGAGCACAGATTTGTCTGGTTATCCCTGGACTGGTCTAACCCTGGTGACCAGACCTGATCTGTCTACTTTTCTGGGGGACTGTGGCTCTGTGTCCCATCAGTGACAGGGTTTATTCAATGCTTATTTAATCCA
Organism: Phylloscopus collybita; assembly: GCA_027886175.1. Lineage (NCBI taxonomy): Eukaryota > Metazoa > Chordata > Aves > Passeriformes > Phylloscopidae > Phylloscopus > Phylloscopus collybita. The sequence goes on from JAJNNQ010000026.1 coordinate 49,392,813, forward strand.
TTTGCCTTTTGGAATCATACAAAGTGGTTTTAAATTCTACAATTATCTTTATTTAAACTACATTATTTTTCTTTGGAAGTAGGCAGCAACATTCACTTTCAACCCTCCTCCTTTTTTTTTTCCTTCCCCAGCAGGCTTTTTTTATCAAGCAGATGTGATGAAAAAGCATGTTTTCATTACTATTTTCTCTTTTTAAAAAATCCTGGCAGGCCTAGATAAACTTGTCCTTTTGACACATGGCTCAGGGCATGTCTTTACTGCATTTTCAGTCCTATCACATGCATCTTACAAGTACTTACCACAGGCATATTTTCAAAATAGTAAACTTTTCACACTTAGCCTCTTTTTAATACTCCTTAACAGCAAAGACCAGCACTGACTGCTGAAAATCAAACATCTACAGCAAGAAATGACAGTGCAGGGGAAAAACAAGAAAGAGGCAAAAGCACTTAAGAATAGAAAGAGAGAAGGAGATACAAATGTTTTTTAACAAACCTGTACACCAGTTGTGATCTGCAATTTATTGTACATGAAGGAAAGATTGTGCTGTTACTCCTCCTTTAGTCCACCTCCTAATCTTACTGAGTTTACACGATACTTTACTTATGTTGTCTGGAGAAATTACCAAGTCCTGGAAATACATTTTTTTGAAAAGGAAGAATGATTTAAACTCAAGTACTGAAAGATGAACATTGATTTCCAGTTCTGACATAGGAAAAATCTCCAAAAACCAATTCCACGGAGCACCACAGATACTGGTGGTATTTATAAGAAAATTTCAGCCCTTTGCTGATTTCCTAGTAGCTGTTTGAGACATCTAAAAACAGATGTGAAAGACTGTAAATGGGAATTCAAAAGTGTATACACACAGAGCAACATCTGGTATAACACAAGTCTGTTTAAGGCTCCAGATTCATGTTGAACTTTTCATCCACCAGTGTCCCCAAATCCTCCTTCTCTTCAGGGCTGCTCTCAGTCCCACAGACTTTACTGATACTGGGGATTGCCCTGGTCCAGACCTTGTCCTTGACAGTCTTGAACTTCAGAGAGTTCAAGAGGGCACATTCCCCAACACAGCAAGGTCCATGTGGATGAGATCCTTTCCCTCAAGTAAATCAACTGCACCACTCAGCTTGGCTAAGGGTGCCCTCAAACCCTCTGTGTGTCATTTGGGACTGCATTTCATTCATTGAAAGGAGCACTAGTAGCAGGACTACTCTTACTTAATTTGCACCTCCTCAGTAATTTGTTGACCATTTTCTAAATCTGGGTGAAAAATGTGTTGGGTTAAAGCTTTTAAGCATTTTAGAACACATAAGAGGTCCTAATTTTTTAAACAAACCCTTCACAAAACAAGCAAATAAATGAAAACAAGGGTCCACTACTCAAATTATTGAAGTAGGAAAATGATGTTATTGCTGTTTTAAATTAAAGATTAATTTTTAAGTACTATATCCGCATTCTGTTTTCACATTTTTTAGTTTCCACCTGATTTTCTAAGCTGCTTTTTAATACCAGTTGTCACTTCTCTGTCCCAGTTCATTTCTCTTGATGAGTTTTAAAGGTTTAAAAAAATGCCTTAATTATCAGAAAAAATCCAACATAGTAAAAAGAAGTATGAAATGCTGCAACTTTACTCTTCTGAAATGCTTTCTTTGCAGAATTTTGGCTATACAGAAAGAAAAAAAAGGGGGATGGATGGAGAAAAAGAGCTGTTGGATAAAAACTAGTGGTTATTCAATGTATCATATTTGTGAAATGAAAATTGAAAATCATGTTCATTAAAAATGAAAAATGAGAGCTCAAGCACAGATGGAAAAATATTCTGGCTATGGTAATTAAAAAATACAGTTTTTAAGCTTCATACTTCAATTTATTTTGAATTAAAAAATCCCCAAACACCTAAATCTAAATGCGTCTCCTTTTTTTTTTATCCTGTCACACAGAAAGCAAATAGGAAAAACAAATAGTTTAATTTTTTCTTGTGACTACTTATTTCCAACCACTTGAATAATACAACAGTTGAAGATGGAACAGAGTAAGTCTGACAATACAATATTTTTAAGGGGAAGGAAATCCCTTCATCACTTAGCCTAGATGTAGAGGTAAAAAAAGCATGTCCTTTCTTTGTCCTTCATGCTGTACTTCCACTGAGATTATATTTTCTGGAAGAAAATTTCTCCAAATACATTAATTCTACAACTGATGTTAGAGCAAGCAATCTCTATCAGCTAGTCTGGGAAATTACTGCTTAGTTCATTCACCCTTTTTGATTAGTCCATATCAGAAATAGTGAAATTTAAAATTTCTGTTATTCAGAGATGTGCCAAATTATCTGCAAAGAATCAAGTCTAAATTGAATGAAGAAAGTTTAAAATACTTTTGAGCTTAAAATGCTTATTTTAAATATTTAAAGAGTGGAAAGGAAAAAGAGAAAGAAGAAGATTCATAGAGCCCCATAATGATGAGTAATTTAATTTGTAATCTTCAGAAATTAACTTATGGCTCAGTACTTGTCTTCATTTATTAAGTTGTATGAGTTTGACTCTGTGAATCAAGGGAAGTCGAAGCTGTAGCTCAGGGAATTCTCCCTTTCTCTATCATGGCATGTGGATGTCCGTAAGAGATCTGGATATTCCTAGGACTTTTAAATATCAGTTTACCTGCATTCTGCAGAAGTTCAGTGTTGCAAATGTGAAGAAAAAAACCAAAACCACCTTCATCTCCTAAGGAAATGAAAAAAAAAAACCTACCTTCACCTCCTTCATCTCTCCCAGTTTCTTGAGAGACAGACTTTTAGGGGGCAGTGGTAGGGGGACAGGGACATTCCACAGTGCAGTTTTAGTTGCATGAAGTCAGGGGCCTCTATTGCAAAGGAGGGTGATCAGTCCAGATGAAAAAAAACACCTCAGTGGGAATGTGGTGTTATCGTATAATCGCTCATGAAAGCAGTTTTCCTGTGTCGCTTGGTGTGCTGCTCTGTGATGGCTCTGAGCATCTGTTGTGCAGATCAAGCCTGTTAATCACTCTTGTTCTGAAACCTGTCAGAAAATAAGGTGAGAATCCTTTTAGCTGGCCGCTTTAGCTGTCTATCCACAAGACAACCTGAAAATGAAGGAAGAATTGCAGAAGGCAGATTTCTTAAGAAGTGATGTGTTTTATTCAGGTCAAGGGATGCTTGTGCTTCGTTTCAGGGCATGGCAGGGTACTGTGTGTAGGGATGGGGGTTTTAAGAGACTGGGCTCTCCAGTCACACGTTTACTTTTATCTCCTGCTTTGATGAATAAAAGGAACAACACATTTAGAAGTTATATTGTCAACCAATGAGATTTCATTATCACCAAGAGTATGAGAGGGCTGAGGCTTTAGAAAATGGAAATTATTATGACTATTGCCACCACTTACTGCTAAGAAAAACAAACTTTCTGTGCATAAAACCCCTGCACAGAAATAGCCATTTAAATCACCTGTTTTCTTTTTATAGAATCTTTTAATGAATAAATCCTACCCTCCTTCAATCGAGTTACATTTTTTTATGATTTCTTTATTTTTAAAAATTTTAAGAAATTCAAGAATTTCTTAACCCTTGGTGGTTCAGATGCACTTCCTGGTAGTGAGTAATGATGTAAATCACACTACTTTATTGCTCTTTTCTTTTCTGGTGAGAGTAAAGTATAGATCATAGGGTTTCCAGCACACATATTCACAGCTATGGCTTTGGAATCCTCCTCCATTCTGTACTTGATATCAACAAAATAAGATCACTTACAAAGTTATGAAAAATACATGCAGAAAAACAGGACCAAAAATAAAATTAAGTCTAATAAAAACTCTGAAATTAGTATATTTTTAATTGCTCTTGTTTTTAATCAAAAGTATTAGATTATTTTGGTTAATAAGCAATACAGTATTTTCATGATATATTATCTGTAATATTGAAGTTTTGGAGTAGACTGCCATCTGCAAGTATAGAAAATTCGTATTCCTAAACACTGAAAATACCTTTATTGCAGTCAGGTTTCTGTGGCTAATGTATAAAAGTTAATTTATATTCATTTCTTGTTTGTTAAATGAAATAACCAACTTTACCACCTGAAATGTTCTTGGAGGTAGACAGCAACTCAATTAGCAGGAATAATAAAGTTGGTTGGTCATCTTTCAATGAGCACAGCCCATTCAAAAGACCTACAGCCATCCAGCTGCCTATTAAAGAGTCAGCAGTCTTCTGAACACTGATCACTTTGAGGCAAGCAGAAACTTTTTTGTTAGTTGTTCACTGGAGGAAAAAATTAGTGAGACCAAGTCACTTTCCTTTTAATACCCGGCTTATTTTTCCAGGAACGAGTACAGCCTGACAAACATAATCTGTGAGAAGTATGTAAATAGAATATACTTCTTTTACCTCTACCTACAGGTCCTAGCAAAAGGTAAGACTTCTCATGTGCCTGAATTAACATACATTTCCTCTCTGAAAAGCATTGCCTTAATTGTACTGTCTCTCTTCTAAAGGACACAGATTGTCTCTAGTCATCCTGTTGCTCCTTGGCAGCTGAACAGAAAACAGGCATCCATGTCAGCTCTGGTTTTTTTTTCAGGGATTGCATTCAGTACAGTGAATTACACCAGCCAGGAGGTTTGTTCCATCTTGGAACATAAAATTTCATCCTGAAACAAATGGATGACTAGTTATACAACAAATGGCTAGTGTAGGACTAGGGTTTCACTTTGGATGATGAATGGGGAGTTTTCTCTGTTTGGATGAGTTACATGTGGTCCCTCTGTTGAAACTTCCATTAAGTGTATAGAGGAGTAGTCAGCATTATGTTTCTAATGGAAACTCTCAATTTTAATATGCCTCTGAAATATTTTTTCCTTCTAATAATTCTCCCTGGAAGCTCACTGGGCTACTCTACCTGTCTCCCAATGAGAAGTATTCTGCTGCATTTCTTTTGACTTTATATGCTGCAGCACAGATTTTCACTGGACATATCTGGCCCATTTCACAATTTCTCTATTCTCCTGTCACAGCCTGCTCAGATCCTAGATGCTTTTGAAGAGCTCTGCCCATGCAGCACTTTGCACTTACAGCTTTCTTCAAGGACATAAATATTACAGGTCCTTTAAGCATTACTGAAAACCTTTACTGGCTTCTTCAGCAGTCCCCAAACTATGCAGCTTTAACAAACTGTGAACCATAACTGCAAATACTGATTTTTCAACCTCCTATGCACAGTAAACCTGTCTTTGGTTAGAATTCTCTAAGGCATCCAGAATATTTCTTCAGATGATCTTTCTCTCTCTCTAAAGTTAAAATAGAATTAATTCCATTGCCTATAGTTTCTAACAAAGTAGAAATGTAGGCTAGCTATCTGGGATTCCCTTTGTGTTTAGCATATCTCTAGGCAATATAATCAGTGGGGGAACAATTTTTAATCCTAAACCAAGTACCTACCTGTGGACATTTGCCAAGCCTCCATCGACTTTAAAGTAAACCTGTGGAGACCAGCTGAGATATACATGTTTCCTTTGTAGATGGTTGAAGTCAGGTCAGGTGCATATCAACCCTACTTTTCTTCTTCCCTTGGTTCTGCAGTTTGACACTTTCCTTTATAGTATTTTCTTTCAAGTTGTATTTTTTTTTTTATTATTTTTTTGCTCCTTTGGCCCTAGATATCTGCAGAACCTTAGGAGACAGCTGATCCTCCTTATGCTTTGCTGAGTTCTGTGCCCCAAGATATCCCATATTGTCCTCCAGTGAATACTTTTCTATAAAATCCCCAGTATAAAGCAAAAAATAAAAATGTGGCTCATGCTAACATTGCAGTCAACTCCTGCAATATAGGATAAAAATGTTGTTAGTATCTAGTAAAGTTGATAATATCCAGCAAAGTTCAAGGTAAGAAAGATTCCCAACACAAACATAATATACTTTTGCTGAAGGATCTAAACCAAATTTGGGTGCGTCCCAAAATGACACATTAACATTCTAATTAGGAAAAAAAAAAAAGAAAAAAAAAAAGGCAAAATGTAACATAATTTCACTTAAGACCTCTTCCTTAGAACTGCTCTTAACTTTACAAAGCTAAGATGACATTAAGGTTAAGGGGTTATTTAATGTACCCAGACACCCACAACAGTTCTCTCCACGTCTATATTATGGTCTTCTTATAGTACACATCCCTGCAGCCCCTTCCTCTTCCATTTTTCTCATCAGGATAATATTTTAGTAGTTTAAAATCTTAAAATCTTATTTTAGAACAAAAGAAAACGTATTTCTTATTTCTAATTCATAAAACCCATTCACCCATTTTTCACTTCTTCTAAAAGAACAACAGGTGTAAATAAGCATCTATTGTATATTTATACTAAAATTTTAATTATTTAATACAGAAAATTACTGTTTGCTTAAGGATTTTTATGAATCAAATATTTCTTATTCTTCTTGAGTTTTGTCCATGTCTAATGCTGACCAAGCATAAGAAGATTCTTCAGTAGTTCATTACTTACACCAAGCATCCAGATAAAGTCTGTTTTATTGCCTGTCATGGCTTGGTTTAGGAAGAAAGAAAATTGAAGCTTCCAAACCCTGTACCAGATTTTTTTTTTTTTCTCTTAAGTACTATCAACCTTGGTGGAATTACAAGGGTCAGACACAACCTTCTCTTTTTGACAGATCCTTCACTCAACTCTTATCTCCAAATATGTGGGGAAAATCCAGTGTAATGTGAAAGAAAAACAAGTTATAATTCAAAAAATGAATGAAAATAATACAAGAACTTTCCTTAATGTGATTATTTCTTAATAATGTAATTATTCTCTATAATATTATTATTATATTACATATTTCACTTAATATATATAATTACAGTGCTGTGCTCTATTTCATTGTTTTGTATAATGGCAAAGACAATATTAGCACATGGATATCTACAATCCAGTAGTATTTGTTTAGAGGCAGTAAACAGGAGGCATAAAGGATAATTAAGCCACTGAGACCAATGTCTAGTTTCAATTCTCAGACTGTGACTTCTATTATTATGTGCATTGTGTGATAATCAACAGCTATGAAGGTCATGACATATGTAATTTCATTTTTTAAGAACTAGATTGTCAAAAAACAAAAACAGAAAACAAAGGTTCATTTTGAGCATTTCTGGTGTAAATTTCCATAAGGAAGGGTTCTTGAACTATTTGGTATGTCAGCCTTGTTGGTTGTGCACTTTTTAGTTACAGTGTCTCTTCCCTAAAACACAAATTTTCAGAAACTTTGATTTTATCACTTACTATCATGACTTTGCATTGAAACCTTTCATTTTCCTTCACTTAAGCCTGTGTCTTTAACTTTCTTTTGAAGATGTTTCAGGAAAACTGGAAGTGTTCATATATTCCCCAGTTTTTGTCCTAGAACCACTGCTGCCTATGATAGCTCTCAGACCAACCCTACATGAGGTGCAGGTCTTAGACTCAAGCTTTGCTCTCACATCTTCCTCCAGTCACAGCTGCTAGAATAGGAACCAGTTGTTTTTCTAATTCACCACTATCCTCACTGCTTCTGCTCTTCTTGAGTTTTTAAACCAGTGCATATGTCCAGAAAGGGGGCATAACCAGATTCTAGGATTTCAAAGTATCACTGAAACATGAAAATTATCTTCAAAATAGCAAGCAGAGATTTTGACTTTTTAATGGAAATCTCCAGTTGTTCTGATATGCCTGCCAAGTCTTGAACAGAATGCAAAATGCTTTTATGTTATTGCAATATATTGCATATGATGTCAATAATGGGAATATTTTTCCTTTCTCTGCTGCTGTCAGATGTTGTGTGAGCAATTGGTGCCTGGTACACTTGGCTTCTGCAGTTTGTAGAATCAACAGAAGTTCGAGTTTTCTGGCTTGCTTTGGTGTTTGAGAGCAAAAGTATATTCCCAAAGAATCTCAATTTTATTATTTTTAAGTAGTGTGTCTGGGCTTTATCTGTTCTTTAACCTTAAGCACGTAGTGCACTTAAGGTTTTTTGTAGAGCTTACTTCAGTGCATAGTTCAAACCAGTTGTGAGCAACTTCTGACAAAATGCAGTGTCAGGACACGATACATTTTTGCTTTTGTCTTCTGTGCCACTAGCTCATAGCAGCAGCCTGATTTTGAAAATCTGAACTGAGGCTTTTGTCTGACTGCTTAAATGAGCTGCTCAGCTATTTAAATGAATCTTCACGAGCTCTCTTAAGGATTTTCAGACATTTTCCACATGGAAAATGCCTTCTAGCAGTTCAAATGGTCTTGATGTTCTATTGGTTTTCCTTTATGCCTCTTCTCAAAATTTTTGCTTTATCCACTCACTTACTGTTGGTGTAATACTTTTTTAGGACATTCAGAAATGCCAGAATGCCATATAAACATAATATCTTCAATATCCTTCAATCCTTTTTCCTCTTTTTCAAATATTTCTCCTTTTTTTTTTTTTTTTTTTTTTGATGTTATTCCCTTCAGAAATTGCTTTCAATTGACTTGGTTTTTCTCTTTTCTCTCTAAAAATCTTGCCTCAAGCCTTCTACTCCTATCATTCAGTGCAGACATAGAAAGAGACGGGCAATGGCGTGATACAGACTTCAATCACTTATAAATAAAGGAGGAAATAATAATGGCTATAACTCCATGATTTCACAAGTTTGTGAATGTACTACAGCTTAATTAACTTCTGCTACAACTGCTTCCAATATAATACAATGCAACATATATCACAGAGTTGCCAAGAGTCAGAGAACAATTGAGGCTGGAAGACGCCTCTGGAGATCATCTAGTTCAAATCTCCAGTTCAAAGCAGGGTCAGCCACAGCTCAGGGCATCATCCAGATTGATTTTGAATATCTCTAAGGATGAATATCTCTAAGGACTGCACAGTGTCCCTGGGCTGGTTCTTCCAGTGTTTGACTCTCCTTAAAATAGAATTTTTTTCTCTTATTTTAAGTAGAATTTCTTTTGTTTGGACTTCTGCCCATTGCATCCTATCCTGTTCATAAAAATCTCTGAAATGAGCCATCTTTTTACCTCATACTATCAGGTCTTTGTACACATTGATCATCCTGAGTCCTCTACTCTGTCTGTTTTTATGAAAGAGGCTCCAATGTCACAATTGCTTTCAGGATCTTCAAGGGCCTCAGATTCCTAAAGAAAAACCTTAACAGCAAGGACTGAAGAAAATTAGTCATTGACAAACTTGGCCTTCTCTATGTCATGTTACTGGATTTCCTGTGCCATTCAGTGCAGGACCATATTTTATCTAGTCTCTGCTTTGCTACCAATATTCCTTTCAGGAAGGTGCCTGAAAAAGCCTTTGTTTGCTCTCCTAAAGCCAAGGGTTGTGATCCTGTATTTTGCATTTGTCCCTCTGCTCGGGATCCTGAACTTCACCATCACATACAGCCAAGGTTGCTCACACCTTCACACCCCTGCCCTTCCTTTCTTGTGTCAGATCCAGCAGAGCACCCGCTGCCATTGACCCATTGGTTCCTTGTGTAAAAAGTAATCATCAATGGTCTTCAGAAAACTCCTGGATCCATGTGCTCTGCTGTCCCTACAGCAGGTCTTGAAGAGGCTAAAATCTGGAGAACATGGTTCTGTTATTGGGAGGTTCTTCCTGTTTTCTAGAGAAGGCCTTTTTATTTTTTTCTCCCTGGCTGAGTGATCAGAAACAGACATTCACAATGATATTGTCAATGTTGGTTTGCTGTCTAATGCTAATGCTTAAATTTTAAGTTGCCTCATCCACCCCAATGTAAGATCCATGCAATCCCACTGCTCTCTCTCATAAAGAGCATTTACCCCTCTTCCTCTTTCTGGACTGTATACATCCAAGACAATGCCCCAATTTTGCCAGTTCTCCCACTCTGGATCCCAAAGAGATCATATTCCAGTAACAGCACACACACCTTTTAATAGTGGCATAGTATTTTTTAATTACTATGTAATATTAATCTTTTTCAATACTGCTATAATATTATGTAGATTCAGGTTTGTAAGGATTCTTGGTTTTTTTGTTTTGTTTTGTTTTGGGCTTTTTTTTTTTTTTGGTTGGTTGGGGTGGTTTGTTTGTTTGTTTGTTTGTTTGTTGTTTTTTTTATACTTGTATCCTCTGGAATAGATACGAGTTCTCTCATCCTCCAACAGCCTGCTCACATATAACAGTCCGTGCTTATTCACTCAGTTTATCAGGACTCTACAGGCCATTCATTAGGGTCTGTCCAGAAGAACCAACACAATAACAAAGCAGATTGATCCTATATGGTATTATTTTGTCTTCCATTGCTTCACTGAGTTTCTTAGTGTCTTGATAGAAAATGACCCATTTTATATTTTCTATAATATTCAATAATATTGTTTCATTGTTATAACAGTTTTTCATATTATTATGACCATTTCTTCAATGTCATCAGCCTGAATTATTTCACCCGATCTTAGGTAGCTAAACAAAATACCTAAATTACTGCTTTAGCTGTCTGAGCTAGTTTACCTGATGTTATTACTTTATTGTAACATACTGCAATATTAAATTCTGGTAAGAGGGCAATGCTGATATGAGGTGCTCTGAATTTTCCTTTAGGGAAACCTATATCTCTCCACTAAAGAAATATATGCAGATAGCCTAGAGGTCTCAACAAGAGCAGAGAGAATGGTATAAATCTAGGATGTGGTGTCCAGGAGACCTTGTTAGTCTGACAAAGATGAGCAGCGTGATAAACCCATTGTCTTTGTACATACGCTGTACTCGTCAGGTCTGAAACCCCTCAAAATTCAGTGGTGTATTTTCCTGCATTTTCATCACAAAGAGGTTGTGAAATACTTGTGGTTTTCCTTTGCTGGAATCATATCCTTTAAATCATCACAGAAGAAAGTCACATAAAGATTTGAAAGCTTCTTCTCCAAATTTGTCTGAGTGCCTCCTTGAGAGAGTCATAGCTCTGATACTCGCAATACTGATTCTATTTCAGATATTTCAGCAACTAAGCTTTTATTCCCTGAGAAGAAATAGCCAGGTATTAATCCCAAAGTTTCTTTTGGTATTCAAAATTAAATATCCAACACAACAAAAAATTCTGAAAATTTAACCCAAATCCTTCTGAGTATCAAAATCACATACCAGAACCATGGTGCTGGGAATTGCATGGGAAATAAGGAATATATCTCTTGGACTGCAGTGTATTTGATTTTAAGTGAACTAGAAAAGAAATGTTGATTTTAACTGAAACAGACATCATAATTTACTGACATGCATTCTTTTGAAAATACTGGCTCTAGACAGGTATAGAGGTTGACTGCCTATTGAATTTGGCCTTAGGATATCCATCTTAGGCAGGGAACTTGCAATGAAACCAGACATCAAGTTTGCATTCAGTAAACAGGACAGGCAAGACAGGTCACACTTTGGTTCTGGACAACATAATTGCATCCCACAGGACAGCAAAAATCTGGATATTTCCGTCTCCCCGTGAGGAATCTAGTGGCTATGCCTCCTCTTATTAACTGTTTTTAGTTTTTAGACTTTCTCCAGTATGTTGCCAGGATCCTCTATTGTCTCATCATGTACACTCATGGCAATAGAAAGAGAGGGGTAACAGCAGAACACAGACTCTGGTTATCTGTAAACAGGGGAAATATATTCCATCAGAAGATGTATAAAGTCTGCTCAATGCCCAGAACAGCAATGCAATTTTCTGTGCTTTCTTTTTTCTCACTTCACTCTTTTCTCTCTCTCTCCTTTTTTTTTTTTTTTTTTTTTTTTTTTTTCTAGTGGAGTGTGACACTCTTCTGTTTTCCTCTTTATCTGGGCATACCTGCTTCTTCAACATTGATCTGGATCCTCTCATCTTCCCATAGCAAGTCTCAGGCACAGTTTGAGCTGCACTGAAGACAGCCTTGGTAGTTCCCTCTGCACAGTGCCTTGACTTCCACAGAACTGACAACAAATGCATTTCTCAGTCATGAATGGGAACTAATCAAGTCTAAACAAAAAGCAGCCTGATTTTGTCCTTTGGTGGCTAGTTTTCAGCAGTTAGTTGCCATTATCTTTAAAGCAGAGAATTTTTGATTGACCATCACGGAGATGATCACTCATAAGCCCACAACCCAGGTGAGCAAAGATTTGCTATCAAACTCACTAAAGGTAGGCACCTCCTTTGACTGGGTAAATGAGTGGATGCAGCAACCAGTGAAACAGCATGGAGCTGGAGGTGAATGAAGGAGGAAGAACTTCTCAAAGGGACAACTGTGGATGACATCTTGGAGTTCATTTTCTTAGCTGTCCCTGCTTCTACTCAGCAAAGCTCATATCAGCTCAATCTTTCTAACAAAGAAAATACAAATGCTGGTAACACACAAAGGTACGACATCTGTGTTAAATGCTGGGGTAAACATAGGTGTAAATTCTAAATATGGCCATAATATTCAAGTGCTTTTAGTTTAAGTAGCTCTTAAAGAAAATATAATAGGATTTTAACAAGTATTGTTAACTTCTGTATCCCACAAAAATTAGTCCTTGATACAGTTCTCATTAGATAAAAAGGTTAATTTCAACTCCTATGGCTAGCATATACTAATTAATGTTCTGAAACCCTGTTGTACTTTTACTATAAACTATCTGTCAATGCCAGTTGCACTAAATCCTGTCAATGTGTTAAAATTTACATAGACCTCACAAGAATCATAACATACATTAGCTATAAAATTGTAGCTAGCATCACGTACCACAAGCATCGGTTTATTTTAATGGAAGTATGATTTATAAGCATTTTTACAGGTGATATTTAACAGATATTAGAAAAAAAAATGGTGAAGCCCTTTTATAGGCTACAAATCTAACAGTGAGAAAAGTAATTGCCACAATGTGTATTTCAAGAGACTTAAAAAATTTGCTGTGCCTTAAAAGATAAGGATTTGTGTAGAACAGGAAACAGAGATATCCTTTGCTTTAAGTTGTCATAAAATTTTCACTCTCTTTTAGCCCTCTGGTGACATTTTTGGATGACTTTGGGATTGTACCCCACTGAATGAGAAACACTCAGCTTAAGCTGTACACATAGAAGTTTTCAAGGCCTTCAACATTTATTTTACTGAAAAGAGAGTTTACATTGATTTCTTTTCCTAATTGATCTGTCTTTTGTGCTAGAGTAACAGTGAAGAGTGCTATTAAAAACCTTAGGATTGTGTAGACAAAAGAAAGTCAGAAAGAGCTGCCATGTAATTCACAACAGTTTATGAACTACATGTACTGTACTCTGTATTTTCCCAACCACTGCTGTGATAGCTAATGTCTCCCAATAGTACAAGTGACACTTACTGATGGCATAGTTTTATGTTAACTGTATTCCATTAGCAGATTTCTCTGTAAATCCCTAGGATGCATTGATTGATAACAGAACTCTGCATGGAATTTCAGTAGAAACTCATCATATTACTGCATATCACACTAACTGTATGTCTCAGAAAGATTTTCAGTAAAATTGCAAAAAATATTGGTCTGTGCAATCTTTTTCTAAGTATCTTCTTCAAAAAATATCCAGGTACTTTTTGTGCCTAAACAGTGTTTTAGAATAAATTGTAGATCAAATTAATTTGGATCAATGTGGTAGAACTATAGAGGCATATGAGATACCCAACTACCCACTAATGAGTAAGACAACAGTTATTTACCAGACTGTAGTATTACTATTAGAAAATAATTTCCTCTCATATGTGGCCTATTTACTAAATAGCAAAATCATAACTATTTTCAGTTCTAGAAGATGGAACTAACCACATTTATATGCAGATCCAGCACAGCCGTGAAACGTGTATCACAGGGCACTGCAATAAACTAGGGCTTTTTCTACTCTTACTTTCTGTGTTTCAGACAACACCTGCATTTAGCATCCATCTTTGCTTTTTCATTAGCTGATCAATATTTTGAGCTCTGTTACTGAGGCACATTATATTTAATTAATGTAAAAAAGATAAAATCATAGCTCCAGTGAAGTCAGTGTTAGACCTTCCCTTTATTCAAGTTAAGAACAATTTCATACAAAAAGCAGCTGAATGTGACTACTATGTAAGGACAATTACTTGTTTAGGAAATAAAAAATTGGAACAGACCACTTATTTAACATGGGGTAACACCATCTAGCTTTAACAGATCCAGTTTGTTAATGATATCAAAGGGTCTGAAGCATTTCCTTTGATAAAACAAAACTTTTGGTTATACTTACTCCAACTAACTAAATGGCATCTAAATTTAAAAAGATACAAAAAGTGAGCAGACAACTAAGACACTGACAAAAATTTTTGTTCTTTCATTGTAACTATGTAAATAAGTACTCACTTTATGTGTGATTTTTGGGATATGCAGTAATACAAAATCTCGAAACAATATTTCTTTGCTGTAGGACATCATTAGTGTTACACATTTTAGCTGACCCAGGCCTAGCATTTATTAGCAGCCACAAAGTATACCTGCAGATTATGGTAAAAAAGCAGAATAGAATCAAATTATTCTGTCAGCCTTTAAGTGCATAACTAGATTGTGGCCCTGTTATCTTTACATTCTGTTATAATGGAACTTGGAGCAACAAAGTGCAAACATCCATGAATTCTTGACTACAACATCTGCAGCAAACTGAACAGACATATACCTTTGCATAATGTATGCATTAATCCAGGCTGCAGAGAAAGTCAAACCTTCAACTAATCATCACCTCAGACTTCTAACTAAACAGCTATAAGGCAAATCTCTTCTAAATGTAATTCTGTCAATTACAGTGCAGCTGCATCAGGGATAAATATGGCCCATTGTCACAGTGATTGATGATTTGGCTACACTGGGTCAGAACTGGGTCGTAACAAGAATGTTGTTTTTGATAAATCCTCCTCACTGACTTTCTCCTGTGACATCCACTTAAAAAACAAACAAATCCAAAACCCCACACTTTTTAACATGATTTGTTTTACAAGGAGAGGGAGGTAGTCAAGGGAAAAATAAAGTCAGTAATGTTGTTTTGGTTTTTTTTTTTTGCCTAAGGGGACCATTCACCCGTTATAACAATAGGGGGAGTTGTTGATTTCGGCATGTACTTTCCACTTCTCCGTTTGCATTAATGAGAGCTCTATGCAACGTCCCAGGAGTATCAATGGGAGAATAGATCATTAGGAGCCTGATAACTCTATTTGTTACTGTGTATGAACTTCTTGAGCACCTGACTTTAAACCTGACTTTAAACCAAAGGTAGCTGCAACTTCTTGTGCTGAAAAAAAAAAAAACAAAACAGTTCAGGATCTAGTATCATTCCTACCAAAGTATTTTCTCCTGCAGGAAATCTCAGAAAAAGAATATTCAGTAGTTCCATATTTTACCACAATGCTATGATTACCTGAAATAGATGGTTAATTCTGACTTCCAGCACTCTGTTACTACCAAATTCATTGCCAGTTTTAGATTGTGTTGCTGTTACAGCTGCCCATAGATAATGCCATACACTGACAGCCCTTTTCAGAGGGATTGTAGCTTTTTTGCACACTGATTATTTTCTTGCAGGAAACCATACTGATAGTCACTGAGAATATTTCTATTCTATAATTATCAGCTGATTGCTTCTTTTGTCAACCTTTTTATATTTTTGCCTAGTACCAGTTTCAAACTAACCAGACTATAGCTGCCTGGGTCAGCCTGTTTGCCCTTTTACTGCCGAGCTTACACTTTTGCATATCCAGTCCTATGGAATGTCTTCACGAATCCTTAAAGAAAAAAAAAAAAAATAGAAAAGGAACCTAAATGCACTGCAGAGCTCTTTATTAGGGCTGCTTTGAACATTACAATGCTAAGATGAGACATCTGTTATTGCTGCTAAGTGTTACAGAATATGTACCCAGACACTCACAGCCATTCTCTCCATGTCTGTACTCTGGTCTGATTAGCTCCAGCTCTTTGGACATATATGCTTCAAGTGAAACTGTCTATTCCATATTTGTATACACCTTACCCAGTACCATACTTCCAGGTTTCTCAGGGCTTGTACTATTTTGCCCTTCATCTCCAGGTGCAAAACCTGAAAAGTGAGGTGCCGAGGTTGCTGCCCCCTGTGGCTTTTAATTAGAACTGAGGCATTTGCTGCCCACAAGGGAATTCCTCAGAAATTCCCCATAAAAATAAGACAAACTGCTTAAGTAGAAGTTTTTTTTTTTTTTAATTTCTGATATTTTGATTGAAAGATAGTAAAGGGAACTTCAACAGCTTAACAGGGTAAGATGGGGAACAAACAGCCTTTGATACAGGGGAGGTGCTGAGCAACAAAGAGGAAAGAGTGAAATAGCTAAGCAAAAATTCTCACCAGGCATAATTGCAGACATAAACTGCTTTTAAATTCTCTTTGTCAAAAACAAGAGTGCATTTGCTCCTCTTCACTCTCTACCAATAATCACCTAAATTAAATTTTATAGGATTTATCATCCTTTGATCTGCACTTCCCATGGGGATTCATGGCTGTTAAGATGTGTTTATTTCTGCCTGAGGCAGATAAAATCTTTGGATTTGGGATGAGAAGCAGGGTCAGAAGATAAACAAGTTCCCAGGACTGGTAATGACATAGAGATGAAGAATGCTGACAACAGCAGCAAATCAGAAAAGAGATATTTATTTGAAAATGAGACATTAAATTTGTAAAGTGAGTCTCTGATGATGAAAATCTTGGTGCATATAAAATGATTCACAGCACTTTGTCTAATTAATAATAACCTCAACCAATCAGGATACATGAATTTTCAGATACTGCTTTAAAAAGATAGACCCATACAACAATTTGATAAATAAAATATTTTAGAAAGATTCCCATCTAAAAAGACCAGGCTAAACTAAGATAACATTGTCTCACATATGTAGGTCAGCACTGTCAGATGTCCATTCTGTTCCAGCTTCTAGGCATTGTAAATCTCAATAGCTTCACACACTACTTTTGTACACTGTTTTGTTTTTTTTTTTTAATCAAATGCTCAAATCCTTGCATATTCATCATCTGGAACCTTTCCAGCCATGCAGCACAGTATAGAGACACCAAGCTGAGTTAGTTTTGAGAATCAGAAGTGGTTTATACCCATTACAGCACCATGCCAGCACAAGAAAGAATTCTTCAGACCAGAGCTGCTTTCACCCTAGAGCTCTACGCTGCTGTTCTGCATCCAGCTCTGGGGTCCCAGCACAGGAAGGACATGGACCTGTTGGAGTGAGTCCAGAGAAGGTCACTGAGTTGTTTGGAAAGATGGAGCACCTCTCCCATGAGGAAAGCTAGGAGAATTGGGATTGTTCAGCCTGGAAAAGAGAAGGCTTTGAGGTGACCTAATTGTGGCCTTACAGTACCTGAAGGGAGCCAAAAAGAAAGATGAACAGGTAATATTTACAAGAGCCTGTAGTGAGAGAATGGGGGAATTCAAACTAAAAGGGAGTAGGTTTAAGTTATATATATTAGAAAATAAATTATTTACCGTGAATATAGCATACTAAAAAAAAAAAAAAATCATAATTCCCGGTAAAACACCTTGAGGTTCACATAGCATCACAATTGCCTTATGACACAAAACAAAATTAAGTCTTCCCATGTGCTGAATTTCCTTTGGCCATATTTGGATATGTGAAAATGTTTCGTATTACCATGAAGATATTGCCTATGAAGGATGTATGTTATTCACTATTTTATTGGTGGTACAAAACCAAACCAAACAAAACAAAAGCTTAGTTAGAAAAAGTGAAACTTATTTTTACATATCTGCCATAGTATTTAGTAAAACCTTCATGTGAATGGAGGTATACTATTTCCATTTTTTCTGTAAAGAGGCGTAAGGATATGTAGGTCATTTTACAGGATATTACTAGGAAGAAATCTCACTGGGCTACACTGCAAAAGATGGGATTTGTCCCAGGATTGCATAGAAAATATTTAATTTTATGTTTATCTCCCAGTAATTGATCATCTTTTTACAATGGCAAATTCTACATTTAGTCCTCAAATAATAACCATTCCAGCCTCTGTATTGTCAATGGAAATTTAAGATTTAATTAAGCTACCAAAATATAGGTGTTCTAGTGCCATCTCATATGCCCAGAACTATCTCCACTGATCTCAGTTTACCTCTCTTAAGGAGTAAGGATATTTCAGTTATCCTGTGTCACATCTGCTAGACTGTCTGGAACACCCTGGGTTACCTCAAACAGCTCCAGGGTCTTCTGATCAGGCAGTTGAAAAGTACTCTCTACCAATGAAACCTGAAGAACAACTAACTTCACTATAAAGGAGGCACTAAGCAGCACTAAATTGTGTAAGCATTGACATCTGAAATAATTTGAGATGACCTATGGAACCTGAAATAAGTAAATAAGACACTGGGTTTGAAAGAGATTTTTCAGAGCAGTAGGTACAAGCCAGGGTGACCCATAGTATCAAAAATGACACCCACAGTTCCATACCACTTTTAACTCTGATGGGTCACAGCCCACTGTTGTGATGACTTGTAGTGATGAGATGCAGAGAGTGTACATGAAGCCACCACAACAGCCATCCAAAATTAGATGGATTAAAGCCCATCCATTCCTGTTTTTCCTGGTAGGATATATAAAATTTACAATGTCACAAAAAGCCATGCTCTTTTTGGAACAATTATTCTACTTCTTTCTATTGACCATAGAAGGTGCAAAAAGTACTACCTCTGATATTTACAGTTTAGACGTCTCAAGTTCAGTGAGCTGGATCTACGCAAAAATCCTTGAAACAAGTCAAACCCCCATTGCATTTAGTTTCTTCAAAGACATATTTATACCCTTTCAAGAGGCAGTCCTCGGATATGGGTTTGGAGTTCTACAGGAAAATTAGAAAGATTGTGCAGTATTCTTCTTGCTCAGCCCAAAACACTTTGAATGCATTTACAGTTATTTGGTCGTCCCATTCTACATGCCATAATGAGATGCCAAAATCTCCCTGTTTCCTCCAAGGAATAGGTCAGGGTTCAGATGCAGGGGACAGCCTGCCTCACTACAGCCCATCCTGGAGCTGGCAGGAGTAGGAGCTGCCTGGCATGGGGGAATTGTCTGTTTTCTTCTCACAGAAGCCACCCCTGCACCAATCTCCTCCACAACAACCCCCTACCAAAACCTTGCCATGTCAGCCCAAAACAAACAGAAAAATCCTGTACACCAGAGACTTGTCTCCTCCTGTGTTCTTGTGCATGACTGCAGGGTTAGCTATAGAAGCTCTGATCAAAAATGTCCAGGGCAAAGCACACAACTGTAGTGAAAACCTTTTGGTGACATGAGATTCATCACAGTAAAAAAGCGAGGGAAATTGTAGAAAACAATGATGGTACACTGTAAGAAAAAGAAATTATGACAATCATTTCTTGGGATTCATAGATGTGTTGCATCTATGTAGAGATGCATCACAGTAGAGAGAATGCTTTCTACCACAGCAACATTAGGAAAGAATCAAAGTAAAACACCAGACAATTTCACAAAATTCATTTATTCACAGAGTGTGGAGCAGGTTTGAGCAGAGTTGTTCCTCTAGTGGTCACCTCAGTGGGCAACTGTGTGTGTCTGTTAAAGTACGGGGGGAAATATTTGGCTCTTAAAGGATACTGCCCTCCTCAAGCTGCTCTGTGGAAGACAAACAGGATATTCAGCAATTTATTAAAATAGGAATCTTTGATTATAATGGTTGGTAGTGTGCTTCACTAGAACACGGGTGGGTCAAATTTGATGGGTGTGTAAGTATTTGCATAATCTGTGCACAGAAAACATTTCTATCTCATTGCAGAAATTGATATTTTGATGCAGGAGTGGTCAGGCAGCAAGAGTTATATGGAACAAACAAATGAGAAAAAGAAACTTTCGCTCTTAGAAGCTCCAAAGTTTGCATCTGCTGAAGAAAAATGAAGATCTGCCTAATGAGTGCAAGCATCTTTACCTTTTCTGCCCCTATATTCACAGTATACTCTGTATCAGAGGTACAGCATCTTCAGTATGCAACAGATACTGACCCCTCATGCAAAGGATATGTTAGAGGAGGCAGATTCCATAAGAAGGATCATATAAAATGTTTGTCTTTACAATTTTTAGTTTCTCTGCAGTTTTATATCAATTTGGTTATTTTCAAAGTTATTTTTGTAAGTTTTTTTTTCTCCTCATCAACACAGCCATTTAACTGGCTACCCACTGAGCTGTTCCAATTAACAGGCACCCATAGCATTATTTTTCTTCTTAATTCTTGTACCGTGAAGGTCCAGTCATTACAGTTTGGACTCTGCTTCTCCACGATGAATATGTCTCTCATTCCTCTCCAGCACATTCTATATTCACATTTTAGTTAACTTAAAGAACTGATTAATAGCCATGTGTTGAAGAAGTTTGAACTGGATTTACCTGACTTCAGCTTACATTTTCTACCTTTGAAATGTCTGTAGTTTCAGGGACTTGTTTCCCTCACTGGGAAACAGATAGTTCTAAGTAAATGCAGTCATGACTTGTACTTTGACATCTGGGGTGAAACGCCCTCACCTTGGTTATTCTGTCTTCTCAGAACAGAATACCAAGGAAAGTCAATAGCTCCTAGAGACAGAATATGATGTATTTGCCATGTGCCTGTTCACCATCAGTTTCTTGCCTGAAATCCACAATTTCTGCACAGCTCTGTAGAGAACTCGTTCAATCTGTTCAACGTCACCCATTCTCTCCCATTAGCTATATATGGGCTGTGCCACAAACATAATAGGTTGAAAAGGTGAAATTTCAAATTCTATATAGTGGATTACAAAAGACTGTTATTATCTCTGTCACTAAAATGGAAAGTGCATCCCTCATGCAGTAACACCTACACAAAATGTTCATAAATTTCATGACAATTCTGACATCCTCTACATTTGCAAGGCAACAAACCCTCCCTTCCACCTCCTAATCTCCTTCATCTGAAAGAGAAATGTATTTTTAGCAGCCTCAGTGGGGCCTAAGGCATTGATTTATGAAAATAAGGTGGAAGAATTCATGAATTTTTTCTGACCTTCATCTCTCATTCCTTAGACATTTCTATTTTAAGATGTTTAAAATGAATTGTCCTAATGTGGCATATTATCACCTTGGTGCTCTGTATTTCACATTACTCTAGCATGCACACATATATTCCTATACACCAAAATTATATGAATGTTACTTTGTATTGAGCTTAAAATGTCTTTCTGTAACAATATTTTACCAAGATTGTGATATATGTTTTTTTGGGTACTGAGTAACCCTACAAATCCTCTTAAAAGACTGGAATAACTTCCTAAAGGTGCTCTATGAATGAGGAAAGACAAGAAGATGAAATTGTAGCCATTTGATACGGAGTTCTTTTTAATATAATCTACTGAAGCTAAACCAATATCTCATTTTCCTCAGCTCTTGATTCTGCAGTAAGAGCCCTGCACTTCACATTCCAGTGACCTCTACTGCTCGTGCTAATTAATTCTTTGGCAGTGTTACTTCTGCTTTATATAAACATCTTTGATAGTATAAGTAGTTCTCCATCAGCAATATTGTTAAGTATTTTAAGATTCTAGTGAAAATAAAACTACAAATAAGTCTCAGATTATGAAACCCTTGGAAGTGGCCCATGGAAAACCAGACCTCTTGTCGTGGTTTAGAAATGGAATTCCCCAGTTTAATATTCCCGCTAGGAAAAAAAAAAAAGAGATAATCTTCTTAAATGTAATTTTTCCAAGATGAAAGTTGTATTTTCCTAACTAATCTTCTTTTTTTTTAATATCTTTTTCCCCAGTCAGAACTTTTAATGAATTGATTTTATTTTATGCTTACTCTCTTTGGGTGGAAATCATCTGTCTATAAAGAGCCATCAAAAAGGCAACACATTACTTAATCCCCATTCAAATATCTGCTTAAGGCAGATACAGCATGGTGTCAAACTTGGGTGGATCTTTGTGCCATATTCACTCTGGGTTCATGGTAAATTTTACCCTGTGATGTCATGCTGGGGGGAGCGTTTTGGATAAAATGAGTGATGCCTTGGAAATAGGAGGAGAGGCTTTGCTCTTTGATTTGCTGTTTCCAGTGTATTTTCTGTTTCAGTCCTATATCCTCAGAGTAGTTAAGGCTAACCTTTCAGAAGACATTTGGAACAAAGCTTCACCTTTAAGGCAACCAGGGGATGAAAACAATCTAAGCGAACTGGCCAGCAGGCAGGAGCTATGTTGGCTCAAACAAATGTAGAAAGTCAGGTGAAAGGGCCATTAATAATAAAGAGACATCCAGAACAAATGTACTGACTTCACAGCTGAGACAACTTATGTGAATAATAATATTACTGCTGAACTTTGCAGAACACATGGAGTTGTCCTTGACTTTGCTCTTCCAAATGAAGAAAAAAAAAATCCCTAAATCTGCAATATCTTGCTACAAAATTTCCTTAGTCTGCTGATATGTAGTTTCCAAGGCATATATTTGTCACAGATAAAGAAATCCCTATGGAAAGCTAAACTACAAAAAAAAAAAGAAAAAAAAGAAAAAAAAAAGGAAAAAAAAAAGAACACTGAAACCAACAAAACAAAACCAATAGTTATCTTCTCAAGATAAGAGATCACTTTGTTTGAAAATTGACTTTACAGAAAATTTTATTTATTGTTATTATTAACAAATACTATTTGAATCATGGAAATATCATATTTATTTATTATACCATAATCCAGAGCAGTTAACAAATTCAGACACTTAGCAACAGAAACTGTCTTTCCCTTTTGCTTCTAAGTACAGATTCCTAATCACTTACTCCATTTTTTAAACCTTCTCTGTGGCTATGTCCCATACTAATTTGTTAAAAATAGAAAACATTAAAAAATACTTAAGAGCAAAGTTTATTTAAATGTAAGGAATTCTTAATAAATTGGCAAATCCAATAATCAAATTTAAAATTAAAGTGTGAATATCCACTGCTCTTAAAACACTTAGACTTTTGGAGTGATGCCGTTTGTACTCCCAAGTAACCACCACATGTGATGGAGTTCTGCTCTCCTGGAGATGGTTAAACACCTGCCTGCCATAGGAAAGCATAATTTTTTGCCTTCAATATTAAACTATGTTATCTCAACTCATGAGTTCTCTAGCTTTTACCTTTCCATTTCTCTCTTTGATCCCACTGGTGGGGAGTGATCAAGTGGCTGTTTGGGGCTTGGTTGATGTTTGGGATTAAATCACAACAGAGATTCACAAATAAATCTACCAATCAATTTTAAAATATAACAACTAAATTAATAGATAAGAGTTGACCTAGGTGAGAAGTCTACTACACTCAAGAAAAAGGGATGTCACAGGGGACTACAAAATATTGAGCAGTGTAATCCACTGGAGCAACAACCAAAATCAGAACACTCTATGCAAATACTACATCTTTTGTAATGCAAGCCATTGTGTAGAAAAACGGTCTTCAATAGAAAGGTATAAGTATTGCAGGTGTATAAAATCATTTAAATTCATAATGCTCAGCATTGCAGTTTATCTGCATATTCTATTATTGGCTGTAGAATCAGGCCCTCACCATCCTCCAGTGCCATTAAAACGTGTCTGAATTCTCTGCTTAGGTTGCTGCAAAGGTCCTTTTTGCATCATTTGACCTCATATATTTTCACATATGAAAGGGAATTATCACAGAAAGCTCTAGAGCTGATAAAGTTGTAGGGTTCAGGGACTTAGCAAGTAATGTAATGTTGCAGCTAAAAAGCACTAAGGTATCTTCTGCGGATCCAAGAAAGCACATTTGTCCACTAATTCATAACTAGTGGACACATACATACACAAATCATGGAGAAGGGATTCCTGCACTGTTCTGCTAATAGTTTAGAAAGAGATCTACTCTGCCTCCTTTGGGACCCATTTCCCTCTAAGCTGCAAGTGTGGTCCAACGAGAAGGCAGCCTCTGATAATGAGTCACTGGTGATCACAATGCACTGGTGCTCTTTCTGAATGGTCAACAGCCAATGTGAGTAACTTCTGTTGGATCGGTTCATATTTTCAGCCAAAACCCAATTTATTGCCTTTGTATCTTCTGGAATGCATGCAATCTCACATAATGAAGTATTATTAAAAATATAATAAAGACTTGATAACTAAAGTTTGACCATTTTCATTGCTAAAGCAGCACAAAGTGCACTGACAGTATACTTCATTTGTCAGGGATGTCATTTTTATTTAAACAGAACTGATATCTAAGAAAACAGATTTAATTCTGGGTTGCAGCTGAGCTCTCTAGGCCACCTCTTTCCAAAAGTCTAAGATTAAATGAAACTTGGTTTTAAGTCTCTAAGGAGACATTGTCTCGCTTTACATGCAATGAGAAGAAACTGAATTCTTCACTCAAAAGGTTGTGGGTTCAAGTGTGGTATTTCTGTTAATGATATTATTATCAGTATTAGTAGTTTATTTTTAATGCTGTAGAGGAGAGACAGGTCTTTTTGGAAGGCAATTCCCATGTTAGGGCATCAGGAAGGGATTCAGCCCATCCTTCCTTGACTATTAAAGGAGCCAGGTATGGCTGCACACAGAAAATATTTTTGTTTAGATGCAATGAAATAGGAGATCATTCCAGATGGGAATGCCCTTTCATCTTGAGAATAATTCTCAAATATCAGTGAAAAGCCAAGGAACAATGCTGAAAGACACTTCAGAGCCAATCTGCCCACTGATGTGTTTTAAGGCAGGATCCAAAACACTTAATGCCTGGCAGGTGTTTATTCAGCCTCTTTATTTAAGAATGATATTTCACAGTCCTCTTCCTATTGCCACAAAAGTGGCTCAATACTTCGTGTTGCATTATCACCCTGTGAAAAGCAGCCTTGGAAGAACTGAAGACTGAAACAGAAAAAAGACCTAGAAGACTTCTGACTCTCATTGATAAAAGTTCTTTATCTGTCATAAGTGGGACACGAATCAGGTTGTTTTTACTTTTTCAATCTCCTTAACAATAAAAAAATAATAAAGACCATTTAAAATTCTCTTTTTTTAGCATGTAATCAAGGCACCAAATACTAAAATAAAATGAAAAAAATCACATTATCATTAGCGAAAGTATATTTTATCTCCTAAGTAAACAGGGTAGGAATATTTTTTTTAAATATATACCCAGTACTTCAGATAAACCACAGTATTTAATTTAGTGGTGAAACTCCATATACTGTACCCACCATAGCAATGTTATAATTTTATTTTCTATAACAATGCTTTTGTAAATTATGCACAGCTCCCAGATGATTTGGAAGTAAGAAAAGGACGTTTCAATATACTCCACATACATTTGCACTGCGTCTACCACTGAGGAGATAGATATCTTGGCAACAGCACTCACAGACTCACGTTTGTCATTTTGTTAATGATGACCCATATATCCTTTCTTAGACTGTCAGGGTAGCTGATATCACTTACTCTTCAGAGTAGCTTAGAAAATACACAAACACTCCCAATTAATCAGCTTTAAAAATAATTCCTGAGTTTTCATTAACCAAGAAGGCACAAAAAGCCAATGTTTATCAAAGATACTCAGGAAAATAGATGCGGTTCTAAAGAAACAAAATGGTAAGAAGTATACTGAGGCATTCATTATGATTTAAAAATCATGAATTTCTTTCTTTAGATGCAGATAGATCCCACTTGAGTGCATGCAATTCAATAACGAAGAATCTATTGAAAAATGAGGGATTTATTCATGAAAGCTCTTGTTGCACTAATGAAAGTTGGCCTAGAATTGATTGGAAAATAGATCCACAAACTGCAGACAGCAACACAATAATTATATTTGTATCTGTAAAGATTATTTCATAATGTAGATATCTGTATGGGAGTATGAGACGCATATAATGCACTCAAATATGAGGTGTGAGCTGGAGTAAAGGAAGGAGAAAATACTGGTTTAATTGCGGCATGACTAATTCATTTGATGTTCTTAGTCTTTTCCATTTTAATTACATGCAGAAAAGGATTTCTAATTCAAAGATAAAATGGATACCATGTACACATTTATACTGCTGAAAACCTAATCAGTTATGATTAATAATAAAATCTTAATATGCAAGACATTTTACAAAAAAACTATGTGCAAAAATTTCTAATGATTATATTGAAATTAAATAGACAAACACCAACAGGTAGTTTATATTATTATTTTTAATAAATTCTATAATTTCTTTTGATGATACCACAAATGCTTAGAACAATGTGTTTGCAATTTCATACTCTATTTTAGATACAGAACTATACAGAACTTTTTAAAAATATATTTGCAACAAAATCAAATGCAAAAATTTTGAAAGAAAATAGTCTTTGCTTTAGTTAATCCTGTGCACAAAGTTTATCACTCAACAAGAAACAGTAATATTTGAACTTGTATTTCAGCACATTTAAAACTGTTCTAGGACCAAGGCAACTGAAAAAATAAAACTCCTTGGTGTAATGGTGAATTTTAAGCCCTTAAAAATTTCCTATTCACAGGATTGAAACGTGTATGAAAAATGCCTGAGGTCTTGTTATCATATGCAACTTTAAAAGCTTACATATGTATTTTTCCTTACATAGTATCTACCCAAAACATAGAATATCTTTACCTGTTACAGCTTTGTTACAGCGCACGATCTGAGAAGGGTCTTATACACATCTGGTGTAAACTGTAATAGATCATTGACTTCAACTGAAAATGCCAATTTATACCAAAGGCAAGTTTGTCCCAAGATCTCTTCATGAAAAATTTTTAGGATCTGTTGTTACCAAGTGTAAATATCAGCTGCTATCCAACTAGTTTCTTCAAAGTAGAATATATGATATCACACAGGCTGAGCTTCCCACTTCTGGAACTACGATAAGACTTGGGATAAGCAGTATAAATTGATTGTACAGAAGACTTCCAAAGGTTTGCTGATCACTAGCATAAACTGTAGAAGATTACTTTTTATCCTGAATCCTAGGGAGTTGTCCATGTTTGTGATTTATTCTAAAATACATATATAGCCATAATTTAATCTCTTGAGTTTGCAGAATAATTGCATCATGCACTGCATTACCTGAAATTCTATAACTGGTTTTAATGGAAGAATAACTTTCAGGAAATATATAGTTTTAAAAATCTCTTCATTATCTCTTTTTAAGTATGGGGACAGAGTGTTGGAAAGTGGAAAGGAGTGCAGGCTGCATGTATAATAAAAGTTAGTTCTCATCTGACAGAGCTTTTGTTCTCTTTTTTTTTTCTTTCCTATTAAATGAATAAGAGGAAAATTTGTACGTATTAAATAAGCTGCACTTTCAGCAAAACAGCCGACACTAATCATAGTCCTGTGTTAACCAACTGGCTATTAGATCAGCATTCCTAGCCTTGATTTTGGATACCTGAAAGTCTTCCTATTTAATTTGTCAGGAGACTACAGATAAAAGGAAATAGAAACTAATGAGACTTATTAAAAACTTCATCGTTTTAATTTCAAAATCCGAATATGAATTTGGATAGTTCAGTTTGATATTTAGGCACAAATGTTTGAAGCCAATAGCACTGCTTGCAGCTTTCAAGTTAACATGCTGTGTTTACCTGCAAATATCTGTTTGTTTGCCCAAACATCATCTTGACTAGAAATCAGGAATCCCCAGCCCCCATTTATGAAGATTCAAAGTCACCCCTTGCATTTCCTAATGTGGAGAAATTTGTATATTTCAAACACCTGTAATCAGACACATGATCCTCAAATGCATTTACACCTCTGAAGTCAAATAACAGATGCCAAATAAAACCAACTCCAGTTATGGATCTTCACTGTTTCTATTTTTCTGGCTCTTTGAGTCATTTCATTTCATATTTACTTTGCCCATTACTGATTCTTTATTTGCAGCTGCATCTGTAAGTGCTGGAAAGCGTAGAGAGGCAGGCTAAAGGTTCTCTTTTTTCTGCCTTCCTCCCCCATCATTCCTACAACCTATATATTATCTCCCTCAATGACCTCTGTTGAAATCATTTTAATAGTGTTCTAGGAGGGACTTTTCCTCAATTACTTTAATTTATAAGAACAGATGAAAAACAATGGGAAGAAAAAAGACCACATAAAAAAAGAATCTAAAAAACCCAAACCAAACCACAACAAAATTTTAAGAAGAAATAGGAGTGTGTGAATAAAGAAATATATTCTATGTAAATATAAAGATCTAAATAAATAGAAGATTCTTCTATTAAGACAGGCTGAGAGTTTTTGGGCTGTCGAGCCTGGAGTAGAGATCCAGGGAGATCTCATAGCACCTCCTAGTACCTAAAGGGGCTACAAGAGAGGTTAAAAGGGACATTTTACAGGGCTTGTAGTGACAGGACAATGGGGAATGTCTTTAATGTGAAAGAGACCGGGTTTAGATGAGATATATGGAAAAAAATATTGACTGTGAGGGTGGGTGAGGCACTGGCACAGATAGCCCAGATATGCCCTTTCCCTAGAAGTGTTCAAGGCCAGGTTGAGCAATCTGGTCTAATGGAAGGTGTCCCTTCCCATGGTAGAGGGGTTGAACAAGATAATATTTAAGGTCCCTTCCAACCCAAACCATCCTGTGATTCTGTGAAGATCCTTTCTAAATGCTGGGAAAAGTTTTGCAGCCTATACTTTTCTCAGTGTTAGGTTTTAATTCCAGAAAAAGAGTGCTACAGTGCTTTATCATCATTCACTAATCAGCTGTGACATGTAATTTGTATTCATATTCATGAGTCCTTTCCAATATTCTAGGTCAGCTTCACCTCAGAAGCACAGAGACAAGAGCATCTGATTCAGGGACCACTGCTGAAAGTTGCTGTGTGTAACCTTGCACCCTTTCTTTATTATATGTTATTGTTGTCTTTTTCATCCCAGCTAACAGACTGTCCACTAAAAGTTCAACGATATCATCCATCACTTCAAAGCACTCTTACATGTGACTTGTCTTACCCTGGCAGAAAGGGGTGAGAGATGATCTGAGACAAGTGTCATGGCTGACTACCTCCGTGTAGTCATTTTTAAACTCTCCAAGAACAACGTACAGAAGATGCCCTCTCTTCCTGACCTAAATTGATCTCTGTAGCTAAATGGGGTCAAGCCTAGCCAGTCCTGAGGGTGCAGAAATGCTTCTTACAGCAAAGTTGAAGTTTTGCAATCACTCCTCCAAAGCACAGTGCAGGCAACTCAAACAGCCTGGAGGCAATTCTTGATGAGATGCTTTGTTCTGAAGAATATCCTTATCCCAGAGGTAGTCATTCTGGGCTAGCATATACCTATTCATCCTAAACTGCTTGGAAAGGAACAGAAATCTAGTCCTAGCTGTCCTAAACATTCCTCCAGCAACTTAACCAAATTTGTTTTTATTTCCAGGGAGGGTCACATGAGAGGGACTGGATGATGTAAAGACAATTCATCCTGCCTGGTCAGAGAAGCTGGAGGTGAAGCTGGGCAGGAGATCTCCATCTTCAGGTTCTAGATTTCTAGTTCAGGAAAAAGGTAGGTTAGCAGGATTGTGACTTGATAGTGAGAGCCAGAATAAATAACAATCAAAATCTGTAATGAAAAAACTTCTGGAGCTTTTTTTTGATGGGTTTCATTTGTTTGTTTGTTTGGAGTTTTTGTTTGTTTATGGTGGGTTTATGTTTGCTTGTTTCTAATTTTATTTAGAAATCAAGGAAAAGCATTGTTTTTTGGGCCTGTCCAGGCCCAGCTGAAATGTCTTATCACTGTGCCATATTTCCCTGTTTAACAGGGCAGCAGACCCTACAGGAGATAGGAGTAATCCACTCTGAAACATTTTCTGCCTTGCTATGTTCCAAAGATAATATTTTCAGCAGCATTACACCTTTCAGGTGCCTCACAGGATGCCAGGAAATGCTCCTCCATGTGGAAGGTGGCTGGCACCCAGCCCTGCACGCCCGGCAGTGCCGCGCGGATCCTGTCTGCTGGGGGCTGCTGTGACACACACAGAACAGGCAGAGAAAATGACATAAAACATGTTACAAAGACAAGAAGAGCCAGAATGATTAAAAACAAAACAAAACAAAACAAAACAAAACAAAACAAAACAAAACAAAACAAAACAAAACAAAACAAAAAAACAACCAAACAAAAAACCCCAAACAAACTAAAAAAAAAACCAAAAAAAACCTCCATGAGAAAATAATTATTCTTTATTAATGGAGAATTATAATAAATATCTGCTTGGTATTTTTGCTGTCTTCCTCAGTCTTAGAAATGAATGCTCAGTCTTTGGAAAATGTGCTACATTGCTAATTTGAACTGCACAAAATTTTGTGTACAGGCAACCTGGGAAAAGCTGTGTATGTTACTGTACACATATGCACACAAACACACACATGTGTCAGTCCTTAGTGGTGACACTCAACGGTACTCCAATCATTTCACTTATTTTTCGTATGCTAGATTACATTTCTGGAGTGGAATGAATTTTTATTTCTCTTCCATATATTCAGTGCACATAATGGAAAGATTTAAAGTATTTTCTGCAAATTATGACTTATAAATCCCCTTATGTTTTCCTCACATAATTGTAAGAGAAATTTGCTTTTGAAATCTAGCTTAATATATAAATCCGGAGTATGTAATTACAATTAGTGCAGCCACTAAACTTCTCAGCGTGTTCCATGAGATTTTATTTACCCCTCCAAGAGGAAGAAATATCACTTTTTTTTTGTTTACAGCTGAGATAAGTGAGTAAGTGTGAGAAAGCAGATGATTTGCCCAAGGTCAGAAAGTAGCTCCAGGTTCAGCAGGAAGCTGGGTCCAAGGCACCCATCTTCCAAGTGAAAACCTAACCAATGGACCATATGGTCCTTTTGATTGCCTGAAATAGTACACCCCAATGAACCGTTCACAAAAAAAAACCAAAAAACCAAACCAAAAAAACCTACTTTCACATATTCACAATTCCCATCAAACTTGTAGAAAGATTTTCTAATCTTTTTCAATGATGTCTATAAATCAAGATGTCATCTAGACAAATGATGACACATGCATCCACCAAATGGTGAAAAACTGTCATTCATTAATGCCATATAGACAGCCGGTGTTTTTGTCTGTACAGAAGAATGAGATTAAGAGTCATATATTCCTGCAGCTCATTGTAATGACACCTTGTCCTGCCCTTCGTTTTTTTGGGTTTTTTTCTTGCAATTTTATTTTTAAGTTCTATCCACATCTAATAATGCTTGCAGTGCTCCTGTAGCTTGTAACCATTTAAAGCCAAAGGTATGAAAAATGTTAAAACATTTAAACTATTTAAATATAGTTAATGAAATCTGGTACAAAGCAGTGATTGTTTCTGCCTTATTTCAAGGAGGCAACACTTCCATTATAAGGACGGTTTCCCAACTGTCACAGTGGCTTCCCCAGCTACATTATCTCAAATCACAAGTTTGAATCACAGCACAATCCATTTTTATCAGTTTCATTAAGCTTATTCTGGTGGAATGTTCAATATTTATTAAAAGCAGACATCTGCAGAGACTTTGTACAGCTAAAAGCTTTTCTTTTTTTAGGTAAAGTCCTAAACTCGACCTCACATCAGTGCCACATTTTTGTACATCTGTCTCACAAACACTAAGGAGGATGAATGAGCCGTCAATATATTATTTTATGCAGTGGGTTCCAACGGCCACAGAAACTGTTCTAAGCATCAGGATGTTGTTAGCCTTACTGGCCCATAGTCAGATTGCCTAGTAGAGAGCCAAAGATGCACTTAAACACCTCCTGTGGCATATAAATTCAGAGGGGGTTGAATGACTGAAGACATGTGTGCTCTGATTTTGTCTGAAACTGAAGAGAACTAATCACAATGTTTGGGTGAAGCAGCCATAGGAAGCACTTTGTCTGACTTAGAAATCATGACTCCTTCTTCTCATTAGCTGAATATGGAGCCAGAGACTGTCAGCTCATAAAGTACCATCTGAATCACTCATTTCCCCTGCAGTAGGTGGCCTGAATGCAGCTGTCTGCTTCCCTATCAGTAAAAATACTAATGCTGCAGGATAAATAAGACTATGAAATTTACAGACAGCGTGGGAGGTGAGTTATTGCTGACTCTGAGGCAGCGCCATTCCTCCATTAACAGAGTTATTAAGATGAGAATCCAGCCTCAGGGAGACACTTTCCTATTCATAAACAAAATATCTCTTCCATTTCTTTTTTGACAATAACACTGTATGCTTGTAACAAGACTATCTCCTCCCAAGAGATTTATTTGGTGCTCCCTTACATGCTACTATAAGCTGATTTCCTGTTGCTGCTTCTGCCTGACCACGATGCTTCTGTTGGATTTGGTGACATAGAAGTGATAGAATGAGGAAAAGAGGCAACAAATATGCTTTTTCTTAGTCTCAGTATAATTTCTTCCTATTTTATGATGTGTTTGGACCAATACACACTCTCTTGTGTCTTTTCAAGATCAAATTTCAAGAAAAATGTTGGAGACAGATCTTGGGAAACACAATCTTTCCAGCTACAAATGTCCCCACCTTCTTCATTATGAACAGATCATCTTACTTCAGTGATTTCCTGGTCTCCTATGACACTTTCACCTTGTGACTATTGGCTCTGTTCAAGTAGAAGCAGCATAAAAACCTTCTTAACAAAGAAGAAATTCAAGTTGCAAAATACTAAAGCTGCAAAAGTAGGATGACTTTTAAAACACTCTTTGAAGCACTTTATGCTTTTCTTTAAAGTATGAGTGTCTTGATTTGCGTCCTGCTTGGACTGGTGTAAATCAGCAGGAGCTCCACTGGTCTCAATAAAGCTGTGTTGTTGCAATCAAAATGTTAGAGCCACGTGTCTGCTTCCCACATGCTAGATTGTGTGTGAGTTCCGATATATCTGCTTTATAAATTATGAATGGAATGGGAATACTTTTTTTTTATTAACATATATTTTACCACAAGTGCTGATTAGTGGGACACATCTTCTATAATTCCTTTCCTTTTTGAATTGCAGTGCAAACAGCTTCTCAGAATCATTGCCCCAGGTTCAGAAAGTGATGATTAAAGAGGTGCTCTAAATTCCCCCCTGGGTTTATTGGGAACTGAAATTGGCAAGACATGCAAAGATGATAGTGAAACAAGCCAGAAGAGTAATGGTTCAGAACTGGAAATTAGTAATTAGTGGCCATTTTCAGTTTTTTGGTCCTTTTTTTGTTGTTTTTAGTGGGGTTTTTGGTGGGTAGGAGTTTTTAAAAAAAGAAAACGTTTGGAGTTTTTTGTTTGCTGGTGTTAACACAAAGAGAAACACTGAAATGCTCTTTGCTGAGGATTATTTCAAGGGAATCCTTTTCTAAATGGTCAAGTAATACAATATTTCAGAGATAAAAGAACAAATATATACATCATTAATAAAATAGGATTAAGAATATAAACAGTATATAAAATATAAAGAAAATTCTAGACTATATGGACTGACTGTGAAAAGAACCATAAACAGAGGAAAGTGAATGAAAATACTGATCAAGGACTAGAGACATAAACATTATACCCATTATTAGGCTGTGATGGTGTTGATCCAGCTCAGGGGACTCAATCTGCTATAATTCAAAGGGATGTTATTGTTATAGCCATGAAAGCCTAAAGCAATTGCTTTGTCAAAGCTGGTTGGTCTGATATGCCTCAAATTATCTAAATTGTTTCAAAATGTTTTTCTATTAGAATAAGTTTTAAAGAAAAATCTTTATGAAAGACACGCTTGTCAAACGTTAACTGAAATCATATAACTAGTTAAAAACAGATCTCTCATCAGAGGTGTACCAGCTGTTGGAAAAAAATTAAATTGCTGTTAACAAATATTCATTAGTTATGAGAAAATGCATTATTCAGTTCTGCCAGTCTGCGTTTTGGGTCTGGGGATACAGTAGCCACAGAAGCAAAAAAGAAAATGAACAAAACTGATGAAATATTAAACTTTTTCAGGAATAAGGCTTATTTCTTTTCTGAATTGTCAGTTTTAAGATAAGAATATCCTTGAGTTTTCCTCACTTTCGAGGACAGTTTCCTTCCTTCTTTTCCACAAACATCTTTTTTCTTTCTGAACTAGGACTTGATTAAAGACCTATCAAAGAGTCCTGAGATGAGTCATATTCCCCTTTCTGACTTTCACTTCAAACCTTCAGTCTTAATTGTCATCCAAATTTACAGATATTTGCACCACTTGAAAGCTGTAAGCTCCAAAAATAAAACAAAATAACTTCCATTTAAATATCTGAATATGCTGAATTTAGGTGTATGGTATACACACATGAGCAATTCACTTACCCCAGTATGAGCTCCCCTGCAGCATTACAGCAGGTACTTTTAGCTGTGTGTTGGCAGCTAAAAGGCTAGGAGTGAAAACCACGCAGCTACAGATTCACTGGTTCCAGTAGTCCAAGAAGTAAGTCAAAGACCACCGAGATGTGTTGGACAATTTTGAAATCAGATTTCTCTTATTACAACATAGTGCACTATTTAATTTCTATTCAAATTACATTAATTTATAGCAGCTAGATGGGAATGCTACTGCACTCAAAGAGCAGGGAAATTAGGAGGAACAAGTAAAATTATACTTTCTCACAATTTTTCTTTCTCTTCCACCAACAACTGATCAGCAAGATTCACCACACGCAGCCCTGAAAGGAAGTTCATGTTGCTGGTGAGGTCCATGGCAATTTATTATCAGTTAGAGAATAACTCAAGATGTATAGGGAATAAATATGTAATTAAATTTCAGCTTCAAACAGCCATATTTCTACTTTTTGGGTTACTGCACAGAAATATGTGTGAATTCTCCATTAAACAAATAGAGTAAAAATAGCAGTTGCAAGAAGCTCTGGGCTGATGGATAAACAGATTGTCTGCATACAATACAGAGTAAATCTAATATTCCTGGTTACAAAAATCCTACAAACATATGTTTAAGTCCACCCAAAATTTCTTGGAAGCATCAGACATACCGCAGAGAGATTTGATTAATTAAAAGCAAATGCAGATGTCTGCACCTGAACTAGTCACCCTAGACTCCCTCTAAATTCAATAGAGAGAAATGAGAGTTTCAAGCATACAATTCATCTCATCCTAAAGTACATGTCTAAAATAGATCAAATGAATTGCACATAAAAGTGTCTATCCTCTTCAATGGCTATAAAGGAATACCTAGAAACTACCCCTGCTGTAGATGTCTACATCAGAGATATCTAGAGTGTGATTGATTTTATCTTACTTTGGACATTTAAAGTTTATGTGCCTACTCTCCCATTATAAGCAATAGATATTAATCCAGCCAAACAAAAGAAAGTGTCTGTCTTAGGAGGAGAAGAAAGCCCTCCCCTAAACTTTGATGAAAGGATTAACAACCTTGTGCTGAGCAGAGTTTGTGCTAAGATAGAAGTACCTTCCCTTCTTCCTCCTACCCTGGGAGCAGTTCACTTTGCTCACTGTGAGCAAAGCAAAACAGCTCAGTCTGCTGCAGACTGGCCCTGGGAGAATTATTCAGTCAGTTCCTGAAACAATCCATCAGTTGATCTCAACAGCCTCTACTGCAACATATTGGCTCTTATCATGGGATTTATTTTTCCTTCCAGCCCTCAGGCTGGAATAGCAAAGCTTTATGCAAGTTAGCAGACACAGCATCAGTACAAGATGTGGACTTGAGACATGAATTGTCCGTGTCTGGGCAAGAGACCCAACACAACGCAACAAAAATACTGACAAAATTCTTCCAAGTAGCTCCAACTCTCCAATGAGACCTTTACTCTAACAGGAGTAATAGGCAAAGGTGGAAGATACTTGAATGCACATGTCCCCACATGAAATTAATTTCTTTTTCTAAAATTGTGTTGCAAATGCTTACTCTAGTGTCATATTAATGCATGAACCAAGAAATTGATCCTGTGGAAAAATCAGATGCTTAATTTCAAAGTTGGAGGTATTAGAAAATAATCGGTTCTTAAATAAGCGCAGTGGATGTCAGCAAAAAATATTTGCTTCCTTCTGACAGCATTTTATCTCCACTTCAATAGCTGATTTAACTTCAATCTGCTGTTACAAAATGTTTCAGCATTTCCCTGGTTTAAAGTATTGAAGTGTCAGTGCTTTGCAATTTATACAAATTTTTCTGTAATATAACTCCTGCAGCTCCTCCCAGTCTTCTGCTTCAACATAGGTCATGACCTGTCCTAGGTCAGTGTCATGGGTTAACACAGTTTGGATTTCGTTGGAAAGGACAGACCTATCAGGAGCTAGTTCTTGGCTATTGGCATATGGTTTAACCACTGAGAAAACAGAATGCGTAATACCCATAAAAAGATGATAATGAGTGGGAGCCTCCCTCCTTTCTCCGAGTGGGTGACCAGGTAACATCCTGCGGCAGTCGGGCTGGGCTGGGCCGGGCCCCGCTGCCCCTGGGGGCCAGCCCGGCCATGCCTGGGCCCGAGAGCAGCAGCAGCAGCCAGGGAGGGGAGGAAAAGCCCCGGCTGGGCCTGGGGGGATGTTCCCCCCTCCCCCTCCTTCCCCAGGCCTCAGGGAGCAGCTCTGGGTGGCCCACACCACAAGATCGAGGGGTGGAGGGGAAAGCACCCAGCAGCCTCTGCACCGGCAGGGCCTTGAGATCTTTGCGCTCCCGCCGGCAGGGACCACGTGCCCACCGCAGGCCTGGGCAAGCTTTAACGCTTTCTGCCAGCAAGTGAACTTCCAGAGCACCTGCCCTTCCCAGAGTGAGGGCAGACAAAGTGATTGAACCATAAAGAGACACAGCATGGAACTGAAGTCAGTGAAGAGAGAGTGAAAAAGACTATTTGGCGCAAAGGAGGAGGAGTGGCCTAATTTGGCTGGACATTTCTGGTAAACATTGGAGGCTGAACAGTTTTTTTTCCTGTAACATATGAATGTTGTTGGGGGGGAGATGTAAGGTTCTAGTTAAAGGGGATATGAAGCTCTTTGCTCCTAAGGAAAAGGAGATTTTTGGATCCTGAGATGAAGACGATTTTGCAAATAGAAGAAGCGAATCTTTGTGTTATACTAGAGGAGGCATCCTTAAACAGTACCCCTAATAAGCAGATATGGTCCATGTGCATGTTGGGAAAGCTGCTAATGGGTAGGATTTCACTGTTTGCAGAGGTTCCTTTCAGGTCCTTGCAGATGTGTGGCGTGGAAGCCACCAGAGGACTGTTCCTCTTGTGACGATGTCTCTATGGAACCTAGAGAGACTCCTTTCCTAAAGAACTGATGAAAGATTATTTTTAAATGGTAAAACTGACTGAAATTACAGGTTTTGTCATTTTATGTTGGGTGTGGGAAAGTGAACACCTGTGGAGGAAGGGAAAGATGTTTTGAAAGTTTCATTTGTTTTGGGTTTTTTTTTTCCTTTTTTCTTATTTTCATTCTTTTAGTGTGTGTAAATAAACTATCTTTGTAATTTTAAGGTAAGCCTGTTTTGAACTTTATGTTCTTCTAGTCACATAAAATATAGCAAGTGATGAAACCATCACAGTCAGGTGCCTAATTTTTTATATAGCTACAGGTAAACATGTTCCAATTTTAAAAAAATCACCTAAGCTGAAACTGACTGCGAAACAAGGGAGAAGCATATTCTTCTGAGCTCTTTCCTTACCTTTTTCTTCTGGATGGGAAAACTGTTGGCTGAAGAACTCAAGGAAGAAATTGTCATTTTTCTGCATGAAGCTTCTGTTTCTTCTTCTTTCCCGTGTTTTTGAAATTGAAAACTTTTGACGAAAACCAGCATCAATCTAGAATATTTATAACTCTCTTAAAATTTCCTATTTGAAACCAAAGTATGTAAACACTTTTGTCAACATTTCTTGAAAAAAATTGACAGCTGTATAAGATGTCCACATTTTACATTGATTTTATCTGCAGTTCAGTGATACACGAAGCCATTATTTTCATGTTAATGCTTATGTGGTACAACAATATTGTATCTATGTAGAAGCATCAGGAGTCATTTACCATGATTTGATTTGAAGTAGTCTTAAAGCACAATTGTGAAATTCACTGTGGGTAACAAGTTGTGCTGGACAAGGTTTTGGCTACAGGGATGAGAAGCTGCTAGAAACTTCCCCCTGTCTGACAGAACCAATGCCAGACAGCTCCAAAAGAAATCCACCACTGGCCAAAGCCAAGGCCATGAATAGACAAGGTAAATTACTCAGAAGATGATTGTAAAAGGCTGAAAATCAGCTTAGTTGGACATAAACTTAGGAAAGAAAACCACACCATAAAACAGTTCACCCAGGTTCTTACATTTACTTGCAGCTAATTTGTACTTTCTCAGAAAAAAAATCAGTATAATTAGATGAACCAGTTTATATATAAAATTGAATTTTTCCTCTGTTTCATGACAGTGAAATGCATTAAAAGTATCAGAGTCAAAAGAGTAATACATGTTTTGAGCATTTGAAGATAGATATACTACTTTTGTACAGTCTTTGCCTTTTAACTGAGATTTGATCTTTGAGACAATTTGAATAGGGGTCACAGCATGATTAAAACAATTTGGTGTTCCGTAGAATTTTTTTGTACAGATTGCATATTTAGTGTCTTCATGAAAAAGCAAATGGAGCTGGAGTAGTACTGATAAGATGCAGCTGATCTCTGCCCAACTGTATTCATGAGCTGTAAAATAACATTTCTCTATTAATAGGGCAAAACAAGAGGCATCTCAAATCCCAAAATCTAGATTACAATGAAAGAGATGGATCACTATCAGAAGAATATATGAATAGGAAACATTCTTGTTCATCTAAGAGAACAATATATGTAGAAAAACCTTAA
Organism: Phylloscopus collybita; assembly: GCA_027886175.1. Classification (NCBI taxonomy): domain Eukaryota; kingdom Metazoa; phylum Chordata; class Aves; order Passeriformes; family Phylloscopidae; genus Phylloscopus; species Phylloscopus collybita. The sequence continues at coordinate 49,431,644 of JAJNNQ010000026.1, forward strand.
GAGATCAACCCATTTTTGCTTTAAGGGGTATATATTAATAACTTTCAACTTTCTGGAGAACTTCTGAATTGTATGAAAGAAATTATTTGGGAAAAAAAAACCAACACACCAAGAGTTAAGGAAATAATGAAGACTAAAATATAATATATATATATACTTTCCTCTTGTTTTGCCAGATGAAGTGAGGAATGAGAGAGCACTTAAAATATTTTAAAATAATATAGACACAAAGGAACCATGATTTGCCTTTTTGTTAATGTTTTAAGTTCTGTGTGAGATCACTTACAATCAACTTTTCCAAGTGCATAAAAAGAAATGAAATTTGAGCATTCATAAGATTAACCCAAACATGCTCTACATACCCTCTTACTTGGCGCTTTGCATGAAGCTGTGCAAACAAAAGAATGATGGACCTCCCTCAAGGATGAAGCCACCTTTTTTTAATCTTATAACTTAGTAATTTTATTTACATTTGTACATTGATGTGTAACTGGGTAGTTTCCTCACATTCCTGATCTGCAGCTACCTATAATACTGTTGTTCAACAAGAGATCTATGTTTGAGGAGACAAATTTAGAGTTTTATTCCTTGCAACCTTAAAGTGGTTAAAGATATATTCCCTCTTTAACCTTAAGGGCATTGATTACTGTGTTGGTGTAGTAAATCTTCTCTGTCTTTAATCAAAGCCTTTGAGGAACAAGGCATTGATCATGAAGCATCAATCCACAAAACCCACAAGTGACCAGATAAAATTACTGACCAATATCTCCTCACCTACCCTGGCAACAGGACCTTTAGTCTATCAGAAGCTACCCATTCTTTATTCAACATGGGTTTCAAACATATGCTTTAATGTGAGTGCAAATACGTAAATACACTTAACAAGGTGTTGGGGCACTCAGGGAACTTGGGGTGTAACTGCAGTGGGAGGTGCAGGTTGAGCTCTGGGTGGCAGAGCCCAGAGCAAGAGGCTGTGAACTGCCAACCCTGGGCAGGTGTGGTAGCCAGGAGAATGGACAATCAAAGGCACAGCAGAAGCCAAGGAGGAAAAGCAAGACCTTTGTGCACTTAAGACAGTGAGGGTATAAAAGCCCAGGAATTCTTTCGTTTGGGGTCCCTCCTGGGAAGCAGCTTGATCTTCTTCCATGTTTCTAGGCCATGAATAAATGACTTTATGGAATGAGACAGTTGAGTCTCTGCTATGGGGAACTTAGGGTACACCTGGTAAGAAAAGATGGCCTGCATACAGGAGAGTGGGGTGTGTAGGGAATCAAACAGGACACCCACTGCAGAAGGGCTTTGGTCTCAGCAGCTGAAGTCTCTGGTGGTGGCAGTGTGACTGCCCGAGTGGCTCCTGAATGCTCAGATGGGAAAGTTCCTTGACAAAGATGTCTTGACTATGTGCCATAAAATGTATATTTCTAGACTATCCCCTTATAGGAATGAATCAGGAAGCAGATTTCAGTGTTGTGACCTGGGTGAAAGGTGACACCAGCTGAGAAGAGAGAGAGAAGACCTTTACATGTCATCTCTTAAAACAGCTGCCCTTGAGACATGCAACCTTAAGGACCTTCTAAGAAGGTTCACATAGCCAAGACACTTCATGGAATCACAGAATCTCCTTAGAAGGGACCCACAAGTATTGTCTAGTCTATCTCTTGGCCCTGCACAAGGCAGTCCCAAAATTCACACCATGTGCCTGGGAACGCTGGCCGAATATTTCTTGAGCTCTGTTAGGCTTGGTGTCTTCCCTGGTGAACATGCTCCTGTGCCCAACCACCTTCTGTGTTAAAAACCTTGCTCTGAGCAATGTCAGTGACATGGCAGACAGAGCCCTTGAGGAGTGAGAAGACATATCCTGAAACTTCCCTGAAGCAAATACACAAGCAGAAGCTCAAGGGCACAGACTAAGCTCAAGGAGAGCTTAACCACCAGAGCTCTTTATACCCCTGTGGATGATGAAAAGACTGTCTGTCTGTCCATGTGGCATTGCAAAGGACAGTTCCTCCCTTAAAAAAAGTAGCAGTGCTGTCCTGATAAGGTGAGTTGTATTTGTCTTTTTGGTCAAGCGGAGAAGGTGATCAAAACTGTACACATACTTTTATGCTTTCATTTCTCTGGGAGAAAAAGTAAATGTTTTGTGCAGCTGTGCCTCAAAAGAAGACCTTTAATCTGCAAAATTCTTCTGTGGTTTTCAAATCCTTTCTTATGGTTGTCATAATTTTTATATATTAATTTTGCTGTTTTAAATTAATACAATGACATAAGGATTGATTTTGTCGTGCAGAAAGGAAAAAAGTCATTGAAAACTCTTATCTCCTAAATTTTATTCCCCTTCCAGCAGTAAGAGACTATACAAAGCATATTTCTTTAAAAATATAATAAAACTCATGTCATTTTGAGCTAGACCTTAAAATAATAGTAATGAATTATTATTAAAAATTATGAGATTAATATTACTATCTACAGGTTACAGAAAAAGGCAAATATGTTTAGCATTCAGAAGCTACTCCCAATTTTGTAAGCTTGTATTTCAGAGGAGCTACATTTCCTATTTAACTGCATAGTGGGACAAGTAAAATGCTACTAAGAACAAAACCTAAATATACAGAGTTTCATTACCCGCCCTCAGCTATCAAATTCTGGTCCCTGAGGAATATTGAAGTAGTAGCAAGCATTGAGACAATTCTTTGCTGAATTTCATTATGAGAACACATCCTGAGACTCAGAAAACTGAGGATGCTCCATAGGTAAGCAACAGAACTCAAGTGCCTTAAAATCAAATCTCTGGTTCTTTATCCTTGAAACCAAGAAACTGATTTTTTTTTCTCTGAATCCTGACCTGATCCTTTTCTCTGACTACTCAATGCAGTTCTACTTAGATTTTCCTGTGATTTTCCCCAGCTACACTAATGGGATATTCCCAACACTGAAAATCCTTGAATTAGTTCTAGTTAACCTTTGTTGTGAATTAATATTTTAATGTATCCCACCCTTAGTTCCTTATAATCTTTCCTATTTTGATGTTGACTGGAAAACATATTTTTTTAAAACCATTACTCTTTCCTTGAAACTAGTTAAAATCAAATGACGATACCTCAAGAGAAGAGAAGAGAAGAGAAGAGAAGAGAAGAGAAGAGAAGAGAAGAGAAGAGAAGAGAAGAGAAGAGAAGAGAAGAGAAGAGAGGAGGGGAGGGGAGGGAAAGGGAAAGGGAAAGGGAAAGGGAAAGGGAAAGGGAAAGGGAAAGGGAAAGGGAAAGGGAAAGGGAAAGGAAGAAAAGAAAAGAAAAGAAAAGAAAAGAAAAGAAAAGAAAAGAAAAGAAAAGAAAAGAAAAGAAAAGAAAAGAAAAGAAAAGAAAAGAAAAGAAAAGAAAAGAAAAGAAAAGAGAAAAGAGAAAAGAACACATTCTCTGGATTTCATGTACCCTATCATATTATGTGGATTCCCTGGACATATGATATTTTCCATCTCAATTTGCAATGCACTTTCTTAATTATTCTACATTTGAATCATACTTAATGATGCTGAATGCTTAGAGATGAAGACCATTTTTTCATAATTTGCATATAATGTCTTAAAACATGTATGTGATCATAAAGTGGGTCATCATCATGGTTATTTATATGGATTATCATAATACTCAGTAGTCTTGTTCTGGACCATCTGTTTAATAAGATATTTGCACCAAAACTTTAAAAAAAGATGCTGAAAAAGGGAGAGCACACTCAAACCATGATGCAGTAAAAAGGAATACATAGGCAATTAAAGCATTCCCAGTGGACTTGGTTTTCATCATGGAAAAGGGAGCTTTATGAGAGTTACAGGGAGGACAGTGCTGTGCATCTGCAGATGTCTTTATTTTTGATTCTTCATTTCCATGTCAGTGTCCTGATACTTTGTAAAAATAATATTCTAGTACTTTCCAGAAGCATTTCATTGAGTATATCATTCACTATTATATGCATTTTTAAAGCTGTATAAATTAAAGGAATTTCATGAAATTCTATGTGCAGACTGGTTTTAAATTCCTTTATTTCATATTTTGGAATGCTCTTGGAGATATTCACAGGAATGATAAGTCTATGAAAAGCAAAAAAGGAGACTGAGTTATGTTTTCTGACTTATTTGACATTAAATCAAATATTGATATGCTCCAATGAAAATGGGTTTTATATTTTCCTCAAGTTTCATTTCTGTAGAATATATAATTAAGGACTTTACTCTGCTACCAGTCCAATGTTGTAAAAGTTTCAAAACTAGACTCTCAGCAGTTTTTATGTTCCTAGAAGTTGATTGGTCACAATGTAAAGACTTGGTCTTCTACAATCTGGGTCAATTCACACCAAGATGAAGATACTTGCACCATTGTCATTTATCAGTTGAGAAAGAAATGCATCACACAAAATGTAGTTTTTCCTAGAGGAAAACAGGTGTAAATCAGTTAAAATGTTTGTCTGGAAACTGGCAGTTTATCACCTAGGTGATGATCCCTTTATATTTTTACTTTGTAGTGTGAAATATAAAACAATTTCAGATGACAGGATGACAAAATACCTTTTTTTTTTCACCTGCTGAAATCTTAGAGATTATGATTCAGATATATTTTACATTTGAGATGAACATCAAGAAATCCCAAATCTCAGCAGCAAGATATTAAATAGCTGCGTGCATTTGGCAGTGGCAGTTTGCCACTAAGTCACACACTGTGGAGGATTCTCCCTGTGCAAAGGAAAACGCCGCAAAAACAGTTTGGAGATGTGGAACAGCTTGCACCGTGCGAAGGGGCACTTATCACACAAACAGTGTGATTTTCCAGCCCAATCTGTTAATTGTGCTCATGCAACTTTCCGGGAGGCTCCGCCGACATGCTGCTTAGATGTACAAAAGTGCTGCTGATCTCAACAACAGTGTCTGTGCTATCCCCACGCTCTCCAAGGGAAGATTGGATCAGATGCACAAACTGGGACAAATAGATACAGTTCTGCTGACTTCAGAGTGCTTTGGAGCTGAGGATCTGAGCTAGGCTGTAAAATACATCCATTTCTTTGCAAACCTTTTATTTTTTTGGTTGAGTTTCTCATTTTATGCTAAGAGGTTCTTCCCCAGAATATGCTGTGTTTGTCTTTTTTAAGCATACTGTTCAATTCCAGCAAGATTTTCAAAATCAGTAATAACTACAGAATAAGCTATTTTATACTTTTGGAACAGAAAACCAGTTAATGATTCGCAGTCATTCTCCACTCTCTGGCATATCTTTGACAATCATTGAGCAGATTGAGACAGAGAGTATGAATCCAAATCCCACCTTGTCATTGGTGTGGACTTTGATAAATCTACTCTGTTTCAAGCCTCTGAATGGTAGTTCATGCTAAAGTGTAAGGGCTGGCTTTAGACAGCCACATTCCATTACCTGTCAGTATATTCTAAATTATTTTTCTCTGCAAATAAAAGATGTATCTGACCAGAATTGATTATTTCCTTTGGCCAGCAGGCATATCCAGCTGGGCCTATACATTTTATGACAATGATAGCACATTAGCATTGTGGCCTTCATCGTACTTTTTGCTCTTACAATTCACTTAATTAAAATTAATGGTACCTGCAAGAAAGATAAAGAACATCAGAATAATTTTGGAAGGAAGAAACATGCATTAATTCATCTCTTCATGAACGATATTATCTGGCAAACTAGCATCTGTCTCTCCATGAGCCAATATTTATTCAATTTTATGTTCCGATTAATTTAGCAGTATTTAGAGCTCAGTGATTTTTAAATTGATGTTTTAAGACTGAGAAGTTTTCATTTGTAAAACAGAACCATAAGGCTCAGCCCAGATTTTGTCTTCAAAACTTAGTAAAACTGGTACAAAAATTCTATGAAGCAGTTTCTCAGAAATACAAGCTTACAGATTTATCTGTAACTCATTTAGATAATGGGAGGACAAGTCAGCATTCTGTCATTAGTTGTGGTCAGGGTTGCATGACTGAGATCAACAGAGTACATTAGCAATACTATATAAGATATTTACTTCAGAGATTGCATTTTCTTAAACCTCAAATTAGCTCACAAGTTGGGATCTATTCCACTCCCACTCAGACAGGTAAAAATTAGTGTTCAGTATAACGTTCATCAAAAATATTCATGCAATAAAGGGAAAAGCACTTTAGAAATCCAGTTTAGAGTACAAGGATTCATGTCCCAAAGTCACCTATTTTCATTCACTGTCTAGTGAGGAAGCCAGGCAAAATAGCTAACATTCATGCCTGTATCTGGCAAAATTAGGTGATGTGAATCCAGCTTGTGAGTTCCTTAAATGGTAGTATTTACACATCTGAAAAAGAAAATAACTAAAAAATCAAGAATGAAACCTTGCAGAGAGTTTGTCAGTTTGTCTGGAAAGATGAGACTATGGAAGCTATTATCAGAAGACTGAACACAAATACCAAGGGGAATTAAATGAAAGTAGCAGATCCTGTCACTTTCCCTTTTCACTCCACAGTCACTCTGAGAGTCATTTGTATTAAAAAAAAAAAAAAAAAAAAAAAAAAAAAAAAAAAAAAAAAAAAAAAAGCATTGCAGGAAAATCAGGAATTTCCTTCCTAAAATAATTTAATGGTTCCAGCTAATGGACTAAGGGCTACATGAGTATAGACACGTCAGAGAACACATCAGTGTATTCCAAGATTAGACTGGAAACAGACTGGACAGCAAATCTCTGCTGTGTTTTTATTGACAACTGAGCATAAAGATGTCTTTACATGTGACTGGAGCTATGTGGCAAAATCCAAACTGATGTGAAGAGTGAAAACATACAAAGGAGCAGAAAATAAAACAAAATAGCTTTCTTTTTTTTCATGAAGTGTGACAAGATCTCTGTGATCTCTCTTAAAGCCTATGTCAATTCTTGTTTAGCAAAATTAAAAGGGGAAATGCTAATCCCATTCACAAAGTACAAGTGTTATGCAAACTGCACTTTTCTTCACTGTAACTCATAAGCACACAGCTGAGAAGACATTCCACCACCAAAGGAGGAACTGAAAAGCTGAAATTAGAAATTATCACTAGCAAAATATTTGCAACATTTTTCTAATGATAAGCTGAGTAAGAACAAGAGGCAAAATGTACAATGTCTGAAACTGCTTTTCTTTTCAGCATCATAGCATCATGATGAAAGCATTAAGTAGGTGATGTTCACTGAGAGTTAGGTAGCTCAGTGGCAGGAAAAATACTGAATGTGGAATTCTATTCATAAATAGAGGATGTTCCATCATAATAAATACATTTTGGGTTGGAAATCAGAGTTGTTATGAAGAGCATCACTGAAAAGTAATGTGATACAGATGTGATAATGGCTTTGTTTGGTAAGCTGGTTTTACAGTAGTTACCACTGCACATCTTTTTACTATGTATATTTCTTTTGTGAACAAAATATTCATCTATTTCTGATGAATGGGACCCTTGTGCTATTTATTTCTCTGAGACTTGCATAATAGATGAAGACTCAGTTATAGTAATAATATGATTTATATTTCTGCATGAAAATGCTCCACATAGGAAGAGGAGTTATCTCAAATAAGAGTGATCACTTAGCAGGATATATACCTTCATTCTCCAAATGTTTTGGGGAGTGTGAGGTTGGAGATCAGCACCATGGAAAAGGACTTAGGGGTCCTGGTTGTTGCGAGTTGAACACAAGCCAACAGTGTCCTGCCAGCTAGGAGGCCCAGCCCTGTCCTGGGGAGCATCAGGCCCAGCATCACCAGCTGGGCAAGGGAGGGGATTGTCCTGCTCTGCTCTGGGCTGGAGCAGCATCATCTTTAGTCCTGGAGGCTGTTTTGGGTGCCACAAGATAAGAAAGGCTTTCAACCATTAGGGAGCCTCCAAAGGAGGGCCACAAGGATGGTGAAAGGCCTTGAGGGGAAAATGTATGACAAGTGACTGAGGTCACTTGGTCTGTTCAGCCTGGACGGGACTGAAGGGAGACCTCACTGCAGTTACAACTTCCTTGTGAGGGAGCAGCAGGGCAGGCACTGCTCCCTTCTCTGTGGTAACCAGTCACAGGACCCAAGGGAACAGTCTGAAGTTGTGTCAGAGAGAGTTTAGGTTGGATATCAGGAAAAAGGTTCTTCACCAGAGGGTTGTTGGTCACTGGAACAGGCTGTCTGGGGAAGTGGTCTAATGTAAAAATGTACATATGAATATAAGCACTTTATTACTGTAGAAGACGACTGTTGCCTGTTCTATGAATACTTTCATAGCAAGTGAAATGCAGAGAACTCAATTCCATTTGACCAAAGGCCAACATTGTTAAAAGTCTCCAAGGCCCACCAGCAGTGTGCCTTTCCAAACTGAAGTATGATTTCCAGGAAACCCCACGTTATGTGATTTTATTATACATCATTGTTTTCCAGGAGAATTTTTCATAAGGGAATGTAATAGAAATTTGAGGGCCCATACCTCTGAAAAGTGCATAAATAATTATCTGAAACATAATGTGAAGACAAATTTTACTTGTTTATGAGGTTTTGTAATAAACCTGGCTCAACTGTGTGGCTTCCAAAAATGTGGTTCAAAGAAGGAAATTATTCTTTTACTCAGCGTTATAGTGGGAAAAAGATTTGGAATCCAGGGTTACACTATTTCTCATTAACATGTATAGAGTTTTCAAGACTTAAAAAATACAGTCTTAATTAACCAGAATGATGAATGAATATTAACATGGTGGGCAATCACGTAATCCCAATCATACATACTCCTTTCAGCTCTTACAGAACTCTTGCAAATCCACTTGCAGGATCCCAGCGCAAACATGAGTGGCTGGTGAAGTGCAGATACATGTAAGTAGTGCCTGAACTCAGTGGTGTAGCACAATATTTGTCAATAACATGAGATGCAAGTGAGAACTGTGCAAAGGCCCAGTGTGGAGATAACACCCAGGATTCCATCAGAGAGTGAAATGGTGAGAGGTGTTGGTTGATTATAAAAGTACAGAACATTTTCCAGGTGGCTTCTTCCAGAAAGTGAAGAAAAAAAAAATTAAATTAAGTTTCAGAGAGTAAGTCTGCACCTCACATATGGTATGACATGAATGAACAGCTTAGATGGCTCAGGTTGTGTGAAACTGAATGTTAAGTACCTGCCTCACTTCTGATAAAGGATATCACTTTGCTAAAATCTTTTTTCTCATTAACTAAATATATTTTGTTTGCTTGGCTACCTTTTGCCCTCTTTCCCAAAAAGTCTGACATAATAAGAACCTCTGCTAATTAACTTATCTAAAAAATCAAAATAATCAAGTCACTTACTACTTAGATACTTTTTCATGTATTTAAATAATCTATATGAAGAATCCAAATGTCAAACTTCTTGCCACTGTTACAGATGTTTCCTGTTGTTCTGAATATCAGAATATAGAGTGTTTCATGAGGACATCCTTCAAAGAGAGTTTGGCCAAAATGCCACTGTGACATGCTGTAACAGTGAGAAGCGATTCCTCTTTTCTCTGTTTCCTAGCCAAGCAAGATATCCATTCATTATTTTCCCCAAACAGAACGTTCTTTTGTAGCATAAGCTTTTAAAGTCCTCTTTGTCTTCATTAAACTGTCACACCAGCTGACAAAGTTTTGTCACTGAACTCCAGCACTACTAGTATTAAATGAGTTCCTGTGACCTTCTCTGGTGTAAACAATATTTGTACAGTACCTGAACATAGTAGGTGATGTCTCAGCTGGCTACTCAAGTATGTCAGCTTGCAGCCAGCTACATATAATTTTCACACTCTTAAATTGACACAGAAATCAGATGCAATTTTGATGAAGGCTGGGTTTCCAAACTGGTTATTTCCTTGCATTCCTAGAGTTAACACAGAAGATGCATGCTGAAATCCACATTATATCCAGCTTGTGCAGCTCTGCACTTAAAGTCTTCTTGATCTCGAGTAGTAACACACAGGACCATGTGGTTACAGCTCAGTCTGTGGCTGTTTCTGGGTTGATGAACAGATCCAAATTTGTGGCCTGACTTGGGAAGGAAACCTGGAATTGAAAGACCAACAGAGTGGCCTAATGGATAAAAGAAATTGTCTGTGCAGAAGTGTGCATGTACCCACACATACTACAGCATATACCAAATCACCTGAGCAGCATCATTTCACAACAAAAGATTGCCCAGGTCGCACACCAGAAACTACTGGATCTCCTCTTGCCCTACACACCTTGGAACACTCAGAGAGTGAGATTCAAACCTGCCCTGATCCTAAAAATATTCTTAATGAGCTCCCATTTATAGGTGAGACAATTGTTTGTAACCACAATTACTTTTTCTAACAAATACTTTAAAATTTTAGCATTACTTATATGAAATGCTATTCCATTCATTGGTTAAAAGAAGTCAGCTTGTCCTTCAAATGCTGCAGAGCAAGTCTGAAAGGTATTCTTCCAGGAATACTAAGATTTCTTTGTAAAAGTTGATTAGATTTGACTGGTAGAATTGCTACAGACTATGGAGAAACCAGTGGGGAAAAAAATCACTTTTCATTGGCACTGTAGTCTATCTACCGAGGTCTTTTGCCAATATTTAAAGGTATGGTGACATCCAAACACGACAAACTGTACTGATTGTACCATGAGTTATATTACAACTCCAACGCTTTTGTTGCTATCATTTTTCAACATGAAGCAGATTTCCTGCAAAACAAATAATGAAATTTGAATAACTAAGATTTAATCATCCTTTCAGTCTTTCATATTTAAATAATCCTTCCATATGTGCTATAAATTGAGCCCTTTTTTTCCTTGTTTATAAAATATATATTCCATCCAGTAAGAGATACTAAAATAAAGCAAAACAAATTACCTCTATGGTGATCTTTAATCTGAACATCTGACATAAAAAGGATAGAAAGTTCTGGAAAAGTACTCAGTAGAATCACTTGAGATGTATTTTAGCCCATCAAACAAGTTATGATATGCTTTTCAAGATAGATGCTAGCATTTACTATCATTATTGTTGTAAGTGCTAGTGGGGTTTTTTTGTTTACCATTAAGAAGAAGCATTTTGACTTCACTTTTCTGCTTCTTTCTCAACACAATGAGATGTTGGTCCTATATGAATATTTACTAATCAACAGTAGACATTTCATAGCAAAGAAATTGAGAGAGTGATGACCTGGGTAAAATTGAAGGGCTGGGAAAAGATTTTAGTGCAAAATGGAGTTAAGAAAAGGAAAAAAAACCAGCTTATTATACTAATAATAGTAGCAGAACTATTCAGACTGACATATATACAAAAATGTTTCAAATTCTGGATGCCAACATACTTATTTACTGCAGTGTATTCAGGGCATTACATGTGTTGTGTGATAAATAGAACTGGAATGATTATCACATATTGTAGGCAAGAGTTCTCCTATGTCTACTTTAGCTTTTTGTGAAAACACACACTGCTACATGGTCTAAAGTTCAAGACTCCCTGATGCACCCTAAAACTCCTTATCTTACTCTCATTATCTTGTGACTAAGTCTGCCAACCATTTTCTCCAAGTCATCCCATCTGCCCAAAATCTACCACTGATCACCACTTTAGCTTTCCCAGTTTAGGGGAAAAATAGAATTATTTTTCATTGCCTTCTGCCCAAGCCTCTGGCAGTCACATCAACAGTCCCATCTGTTCTTTTTTTCAGCTTAATCCCACCCAGATTTCTGACTCTAGGATTTGCAGTTTAAAGGGAGGATATGTGATATGCATAATCGATGGATTTGCTCCATACAAAATACAGTAGCTCACCTTCCTTCCCTTTTTCTCATACATACGCACATGTGCGTGTGCACACGTAAAAGCTTTCATCTTAAACACACTTTTCTTAAATGAAAAAAACACTTAAACATTGAAATATGTTCAGCCAATCATATCTTTGGCTTGATTAAGTATTGCTATCGTGATGAATTTGGTTAAGAGCAGGAATGTCAGAAATGTTTAATCACCAGGTCTGACAGCACATGCTGTAGATTTTCAGAGCTGGGCTGGAGGCAGAAAAATAAAACGCCTGTACATATGTCTTAAAATTGTCATCTTGAGTCATGTCTCATTGTTCTAATATTAAGAAGCACAGACAGTTGCTCCATCACTGGGGAAGTGGAGTTTGCATCAAAGCTGTATTTTGCTGCTTTCTCCCACAAATAAGAACTTAAAGGAAGAATAAGCAAATGAAAAAAATGAAACTTGATTTGTCCTGAAAATTTTGTAGGTTTTTCTGCGACCGCAGCAGAGTTTAGCATCTGTAGGAAAAAAGAACCTGGTAGTGTTCCAAACTAGATTGATTAGGTAGACTCCTGAAAATCTAATTTATTTGCTTTTTCACACCAAAGAGATAAAAAAACAATAAATAATATGGCACATAAAATACATATCCCCAGAGTCTTGGGGCCAAAATTTAGATATGGTGCTTATATCACCATCAGCCTCTACAGCAGTGTGAGATACCAGGCTGATGATAACTCAGAATAACTGTGAAACCTGATAAAGGTCTCAGTTTAGGTATAACTAAGATTAGATCTTTAGGCTCTTCCTTGGACTCACCAGCCACCAATACTTCATAATGCAGCTCTTCAGGAAGAGAAATTTTCCGTTCACACCTACTGGGGTACATACCACCCAGAGTTACTTTGACAGTATTCCTCCTTATAACCTGCTTACTGCTGAATTCTTATATATATATATATATATTTAAAATATCCTGAATATTTTAAATAAGTGGCTTAAAAATTAAGATAAAAAAAATAGTGTCAGTCCTAATATGGACACTTAATTTTTTTTTTTTTAACAGTCTCACATCATTATGCCTCTAAGCTTACTTCTGCATGCATGGAATGAAAAATGTGTATAGAATCAGAGAATCATTGAACAGTCTGGGTTGGAAGGGACTTTCTACATATGCATAATAAACACCCTCGTAAGTGGTATCCCTAAATTCAGCCAGTGATGTGAGATACAGAGTAAACTGTTGATTTGCTGGGAATCCTCAGTGCCATCCCAACATTTTACTTATGTGGTTGGAAGAAAGTTATATTCCTACAAGATATGCTTGGAAGGCAGAAAATTGACTTACTACCTTTTGAATCAGATGCCTTTTTCTGTTATGTATGTGAGATTTTCCCTTTCAGCATATTCTGTAATATTTTTAGGTAAGACTCTTTTGAGTTTGGAATACTCTATCGCTAGTGCATTTCTACTCTGATATTTTTCTAGTTCTTATGTAAAAGCTGAAGACCAACAAAGTTTCTCATCACAGACAAACACTGGATCACAGATAATATGTGGAGACATTACAAATCCCTCTTCCTGGAGATGCACTGGCTACCCCTACTGAGAGCAAAGACTTCTCTTAAGTCTGTTTAAGGCATAACACATGTCCAGGTCTGAAGAGCTGAACACATAGAAGAACATTTCCAAGGCAACACAAGCTCAGAAACAACTGCTATTTTGGGTTATGATACAGGTATTCCTATCAAATTATATTTCCATCAAATATTATGGTTTTAGATCACATTTCCTGTTTCAGGAAATAAGAACATTAAAGTTTAGAACAGTTTAATTTTTCCTTTAAATTGCATACTGCTGTAGCCATAACATCTGGCCCTACTTAAGAAATCTGTGTTTGATTTCCAGCTCCTATTTTGACTTGCTTTGAGATGCTGCCAAAAAACAAAACAAAACAAAAATGCCATAAAAATAAATAAACAGAAAAATACCCTGCAAACAAAAAGCAAAGGCCTATAAAACCAAGACAGCTTACACTGTTCTAATTTGCAGAACCTTTAAGGATTTACAATAAAGAGCGATTTAGAGAAGTGAGAGAACACTATCTTTTTTTTATTTAATGACTCTTACATTTTACAACTTGTTAAGGTACAATATAATTTAATTTCTCTTCTTTACAGAAGATTGCAAACATATATGCAATTAAATGGTCATAGAAGCCCTCATCACTCCAAAATTTGTTTGTTAAATAATAATATAAAATAAACACCTTCTTCAACAAAACACAGACCTTCACCTACAGGCCTTTTCTTACACTGAACCTTCACCAACAGAACTTTTCTTGCACTGGTCTGAAAACCCCCTGGCTGTTTGACAGACTATATAAATTTCCTTTGGGATTACCTCTCACAATAATTCCTATTTCCATGTAACTCATTTATGAGATAAATTTAGGCACCTAAATTTGAATTGAATCAGCATATTAATGTATGGTCTTTCTCTGTACTCAGTAGGCTTATGAATGTCACCTCAGAAAAAGGTGTTCTTGCTGGTGTATCTGTGACCAGTTCACTAAAAGCCACTTTTATTCAGCAGGGTTGTGGTGCACTACAATTACTCTGATGTTTGTTTTCACCTTTTTTACTTCATTGTGACAGTGGAAAAAAATCCTTCAGGAAAGCATACATTATTCTGACAACAGCTATATTACATTAAAGGCTTTTGTCTGTGAGAATTATATTCATTTTGAATATAAGATAAACCAGGAAATATTGTAGAGCAAAATGTGTTTAAATTAAAGCCAGCTGTCCTTAGACTGATGAGCTTATCTTTCACTGGGATGAGTTGGTGGTGGATAAGTACTAAACCCCAAAACAGAAAGCCTGATTCAGACCAACTGGAAATTATCCAAAGAAGGTGAATGGGTAAAGATAAGGGCCAGAAGAATTTCTTTCAAGACACTTATAACAACCCTAAGAGTTGGAGAGTCAAAAATAATAAAACTTTCTGGCTGGTATTCACAAAAATAAATGGGAAGCGATTCCCTCTCTACCTCTGGGGCAAAGGAGGATCACTTGACAGAGGTTTGTAAACAAGACCAGTGTACACAGATCATGCAATACCATGAAGCATTTTTTTTTCTGCTTCCCTTCTCACTCTATTCTTGTCTAGAGGCAAAATACATTGCATGAAAGAGTGAGAAAGCACAGAAATTTTATTAAAAAGTAAGACAAGAAAATGAAAGCCTTTTGAAAAATAAAACGGGAAAATAGCTGTTGCTGTAGAATAAATCCCAGACTAGTTACTCTTAGAGGCATCTGCACATGTTTGGGGGCAATGGGAACACGAGGACCATTGCCATGCTCCCATCACGCTGCCATAATCAAGCAGTTTTATCAAGTAAGGGTCAGTCTTACAACCAATAAAACTGAAGAGTGTGTGATATGTTTACAGATCACAGCAAGAACACTTTCATTTACCAGGAAATGAGAATAGAGCTGTGCTGTGTCTTTGACAAGAAATTGCTATTCCTTTTTAGGACTTGGTCCTTTGCCAACACTTCATCTAAATCCATCTTTCTTTCGGTCTGCAGAAGAAATTGTCACTGGTCCAAAACAACATACTTAAAGTGCTACATGCCAAGTGCCTCAAGTGGCCCAGTAAGCTAAAACATGCATTTAGAGCACTGACTATTCACATAAGCAAGGCTATTTTTGCTAATTGGGAGGCTTACTAATGGGCTAGTTCATTAAAATAATGTCTGGATTTGTATTTGCATCTTCAAAAATTACTACATTTCCATTCCAGAATCAAATCGTCTTAATATAATTTGGTTTTTTTGCTTCCTTCATAAAAATTTCTGTGAGCAGCTCTGGTGGCAAACATGAAACCCCTATTGGGACTGCAGTCTGGCACACTGGGACATTCATTATGGGCTCAGGGCTGGAATGGACATGGACATGATTTAGAATAGCTGACAAATCCTCATGAAGAAAGACAAAACACCTTCACCAAGCTGAAGTCGTGTTGCTAACACACAAAACTTCCCACTGGAAGTGGTTGAATTTACTATGTCATATCGGCTCATTTAAGGGTTGAACCAAGCTGTTGTGCAGGTTCAGTAGCCTTCAGGTTGGGTATCCCTCATCAGGATTCATCCCAGTGAATTTCAGCACCTAATCACACCCTGCTCAGCAAAGGGGAACTCAGTTTATCTGAATTGGGTGGCAAGAATCTTTGGCAACACATCTCTGATGATCTTAAAAGAGTTGGTGAAGAGCAAATATTTTCAAGCCTTGGGTTCAGTTTTCATCATTGCTGTCATGCTGGTCAGCATTCAATTATCTGCTGAAAGTGCTGAAAAGTTCCGTAAACTCTTATTCAGGAGAAACTTTCAGCTATGTATCTTCACAGCTGACAACAGATCAGTTTCATTATCGATCCAAGTAATCCCATGTACATAACAAATATTTATAACAAAACCACAGAAGCTAGTTTTAAGATACATCCAGCTCTCTTCCAGAGAAATCAGGGAGCACTGAACTCAAACAAATAAGATTTAACTCAAACAGATCCTTCTGACTATCAGAACAGGGAATACTTAGAATTAGCACCTTTTTCCAGAAAACAAATACATGTGAGAACTTAACTTGGGATTGTCAAGTTTTTTAATACTCTAATAAAGTGTCAGGAATCTCAAAGTATTTCCTCTGACAATAAATTGGCACACTCATAGCTGCAAGTTAATGACATTTTTTGTTTGCTTAAGCACTCTAAGTTCAATGGGAGGACAACTCAGACAGACCGCTCTCTTTGCTAGAGCTCTCAGATGAGTTCTTGTCAAGTTTAACATTGTTTTGTTAAAGCTGCACAGTTAATAGCTTGTAGGAGCTGATGTCCAATCATTTTGCAGAGAGATTGTTTTACATTGCTGTGAACATTGAACGTAGCAGTAGTACTTTTTTTCCCCTTGGTTAGCTGCTTTGGTTGCTGTTTTTTCATTACAGCACTCAAGTAGAGGAAAAGGTTTGGACTTCATAAAAAACCCACAGTAAGTCCAAAATATCTATATCATTTTCATGAATATTGTGTTTCTCTAAATTAACAGAGTCTAAAGAAAGTGTAGAAAATAAAGAGCAAAGGTAACATTCAGAAACTGCATTTCCAGAGAGCTATTTCTGTGTGATGTTGAATGACCAAATATACTCACTGCAAAGCCAGAATCTTAATGTTCCATGTGATAAAAAACCCAGACAAAACACAAAATCAACAACAATGGCAACAAAAACAAAATATTACTCCGATTATTTTTTTTATATGATAGCATTTCAAAGGAATATACATCCTTGAAATCTAGGCATGGCTGTGAAACACCAGCCCAGTCCAGTCACTTTTGGAGGAGAGAAAAATACATGGGAATGAAGAGCTAGAAAAATTTATCAAGAATAGTGCAGATGTGCTTTTTGAAAGATTCTTGTTTGCTTTATTACTCACTCATTTTTGATACCCTTATAACTACATTTTGAAAGTCATCAGCCTGCAACTACTTACATAGAATGCAAAGACAAAAGATAACCTTTTAAAGATATCTTCAGTCTACTTCATCTGCAGTCCATCAACTTCAACTCAGTTTAGGAAATATTTTTATTTTTATTTATTTGTTTTTATTTATTTATTAGAAAAATATTTCTATTTAAGTATGCTTCATGAAATGCATTACTATTTATTTAATATACTTATATTTTTGCTGTTTTGGTTAAATCACCTTTAGTTAACATATTCTGGCTACAACTGAAGAAAATAATGCATGTAACAAAATTAATTGTGGGGAAAGAGCATGGGCATCAAAAAGAGATGTGAAACAGGAGAATGGAGATTCCTTCTCAGGATTACCATTTATCCATCTTACAGTGGGATCATATGTACAGAAATCAGACCACCTGTCTAATGCTCATCCCTGGAAATTTGCCTCTTTCACACCCACTGCACCGAGGCATATGGTTCTTTATTCATCTGCAGTGAATTTTCATTGTCTTTGAATCTGGTGGTCCTGTCCCACATTGTTCTCTTTCTGAGCATTAAGAAACTCACTGGCTTGAAGATATTGCTCCCACCAGGCATCATCATCCCCTGTGTCTCTCACATAAAAGAAAGACAGAAGCCAGAATGTGTAATTTCCTTATTCCTAACATCTCTATCGATTTGTTGCTTGTTTTGTCTTGCCTGTTCCTCATTTTAACCATTTTCATAATCAGATGAGCCAGTCATTTGTGTCATGGCTCAGCAGTATAGGCATAAAGGTTAATGGCACTGCCAGACATTTTTGGATTATCTGAACACCATGTGTACCATCCCGTGGCCCTCTCCAGCCACAGCAGTCACAAAGGATTACAGGGCAGTGAAGCACAAGAGTTCTTTCCAATATGGTTGTCTTTGGTCAAGCTAAGCTTTTCCAAATCCCCTGGTATTATTTCCCTTCAAATAGTGCCGGAAATTTCTTTTTAATTTCTCATATTTTTTCTGGGGTGCAGAGATACACCTCCTTATTTTAACCCTTTCTTCCCCACAGTCTCTGCATTTTGTCTTCTGCCCTCACAGCCTATCTCATCTCCTTGGAATTCTATAAGCCTTTTAAGTCAAGTCATAATGAATCTCATTTGACCACTTTTCTGCATCATGAGGTCATAACTGTTGAAAAAATATTTCCAAAAAACCCATTGCTTTCCAAAAAACTTTACAGACTACTGCTCTGAAACAGAAAGCAAAAATGTGGGAAGTTTTATTATAACTTGCAATGTCACCAGTATTTTGAATATAGAATTAAACCACATAAGCTTATCACAAAAGGGAAATAAAAAGTTTCAAATCTTACACATGAGTAAATTTCTAATAAACTCCATGCCAGACTTCATGCTTCAGGCAACAAATTTTTATAAAAAAGAATGAAAAAAAAAGCCAAAGGTAAAAAAAAAAATATTCCTACCAATGCTTATCTAAATAAAGCTGAAAGAGAAGCAGAGTCTCTGGTGTGCTTTGGATAAGAATGCTTCCTAGATTACTGTACCTACATTAACTGTCTGAGTTCCTTATGTGAGGCCTTCAGAAACCATTCCCAACCTAGGACCAAAACTAGGATTTACCATTCTTTTGAGGAGACAGTCTCACCATATCCTAAAAGGAAGACTTACATGATTAGTTTAAGTAGATTACTTCTACTTATTTTTCTCTGTGGTGAAAAATTAAGTGAGATGAATTACTGCTTATAATAGCTGTTAAGAATTCCTAAGAGTGCATTAAACCTTGTGGCTTCCTAATCTGCTGGAAAAGGATTCTTTTGCATGTTCTCATGGCATTCTTTAGGGCCACAGCCACAGTTTTAGAGTCCAAATTACTGGTCATTACTTGCAAGACAACAAGTTGGTATTTAGAAGGTATCATTGGTCTGTACCTTTGGAAGAGAGGATAAGCCAGTGATCTGGGCTAGGTATGCCCTCCGTGTTAGAATTAGGAGGAAAGGAATGCTTCCACAGAGTTGGCCTGTAGAACACACACCTTAGGGGTGTTCTCCTTGAATAGTAAACTCATTTTCCTTTTTGTTACTTTTATCCCACTTTTACTGCCACAGTTTCTGTAAAACAATAAATAATGAGCTCTTCTCTTCCTGAAATGTCTGTTGCCAAGATAATCAGTATAGGTTGGGTCAATATATTCAGTTCTTTGCTGATATATTTGGTGTGGCTTGGGGTGGTCAGGATGGTGCTGACCCTTGGGAAGCTGTAGTTAGATCAGCAAGCAGGAAGGATTCTGGTCCAGCTGCATCAGTGAACTCTTTCTTGCCAACATTTTCACCTACAGCTGACTGAGATTCTGGGGATATTTATAAACCTACCTGGCAAGTAAACTCTATTTAAAAAAAAAAAAAAACCAAACAAAAAAACAAGAACAACTACTCCTGTAGATTAGAGAAAATATAATTTAGGAGTCTCAGGGGTTTGACAAGTCTCTTGCTGAGAAAAAAGAGCTCATTGTGTCACAAAACCCTTTTGCCAAGAGTTGCTTGACACACCATGCTATTTTCCTGTGAATTATATGTTGTCATTTAAACATAAGAGCATAAACTTAGTGACTTCCTACAAAGCTTTTTTTTTTTTTTTTTGGTATATGAAAAACTTTATTCTTGCCTCTTCTTGCCTCTTAAATGGTCTCAAACCTTGGCGTATTAGAATTAAGGGAAAAAAAAGTAGGAAAAAAAACAACACCAAAAAAACCCCACACTGGTGTATTTTCCTTGCAGCTTCTAGAGTCCTCTGTGCTTTCAGCTAGTGCCAGATAGAATATGGTAAGATAATTTTCCAAGAAAAAAACAAATCCAATAAAAAAATTAAATGTGAAATTTAAAATTTTCCTGGAAGCTGTGTTTGATAATAAATCAATATATGTTGGCATTTTCATCATAGTTTGCACATTAAATGACTGTAAAAAGTAATGGCTAAGCTACATATGAATTAAATTGAGATTTGCACAAGTGTTGCAGCAATAGATTGAGACACCAATAAATTAGGTTAAATTAATTAAATATACATACAAGTGATTTTCATGTCTTGCATTCTATAAAAATTCTAAAAATTACATTCACTTATTATATTTAATAATAAATATAATAATTTTTCTGTGCAAATATTCCTGTAAATATAAAAACATTTAAATTAATTCTATTCTCTAGTGTTGTACTTGAAATACTCAGTATCCTGTTAATATGAAATTAATACCTCACCATCACATTATATACCCAACTACATTATCAGAGATGTAAAATTCCTATAGTAACCACAATTTTTATTTTTTCTTAAATAGGAAGAATAGTTGGTTACATGTTTGTTCTTTCACATCTTCCTTGGGAAATGACATAGAGAATTGGGTGAAATGTTTTGTTTTCACTGAGCAGATTCATCACTGGCCTTACAGGCCAGTAAAATCTTCAAAAACTATTTCAGCTAAATGTTATGATGAGTTAGTATTTTGACCAAAAAAAAACCACCTTAGGAACCTCTTAAAGCTTTCAGATTAGCATTTCAAAAATTACAACATTTAGATTTTTTATTCACTATTTGCAGATTGGTAAACCATTCTGGAAACAAAAATCTTTTCTTTTTATACCTACTCGAACCAAGTCTAATTCAGCATATTCTGAAGTATGTAGGGGTTTTGACTAATAAGCGTTCTGTGCAGATAGACAAAGACAAAACAGAATCACATCAGTACAATAAGTCATAAGGACAACTTCTCTGAAGTCTGATATCCAATTGAGCAGTCAAGTATATAAAAAAGTGCTTACAGAGTCAATCCTTAATGATATGCTGAAGCAAAACAGTATTTCACTGTTTTCTGAAACCTGAGACAAGCAACTAGCTATTTAAAATTGCCATGACTGAGAGATCATGGGATGCAGAAGTGTTGTGAATGGTTCTGAATAAACAATGAATTTAGGATTTCTGGAATTAACAAAGTAAGCTTGGCAATTTAGATTGACAGAAAGAAACACAGTGTAGAGAGGTAGTGCAGAGGCAGAGTCCTCAAAGGTGATATTTACAAAACTATGGGAGAAGAATACAATCACTCTTTGTCTTTTCACAGTTCATTTCAGATATATTTATGTGCATTAGTAACAAAATATTGCAAGAAAATGATGTGTCTATTCCCTTCAAAAAGCGTAACTAATCATCCCTGAAAACTACTTTTTCTTCAGAGAGCTTGAGACAGAGGAACTAATAAATACTCTCTGTTATAATCACCTTAACTTCATTTTATTTTATAGTTTTAACCCACTTCGGATTCTTTAAACAACTATTTCACTAAGAAGCTTGATTTTACTTATATTGGCATCCTCATCAGAAACCTATAATTTCTGGTTTGGGTTTTTTTGGGGTTGTTTTGTTTTGGTTTTTTTTTTTTCACTATAATGGCATTGTTCCATAGTCAGAGCAGCTCTGTTTGCCTGGGAACTGTATTTTGCAGCAGCATCATTGGCAGGTTTGGGGTAGACATTTTCTTTAATTTGTCTGGTGGATTAAAGTTGGTTTTTTTTCTCAATCCTTGCTTACATAACACATGCAAAATTTAATCAATATGCATATATAATGTCCTCATAGAAACAGTTTTATAAGAAAATATATAAGAACCAAACATTTCTTTTTGCTCATATGACTAAAACTATAATGATGCCTTTCTTGATATAGGGTGTCACTGGAAATAAACCCAGAATTAACTCCCTTTTTCACTCCCACACAGAGTGCTTATCCACTAATTGAATGACTAATTGCAATTTCACACTTTTGTCTGTGGACATTCTTTATAGCACTGGGAACAATTGATATTATTTTATTTCTCTTTTCAACATTCTCAAATGCACTTTGTTTCTCAAATAAAACAAAAATGTATGCAGGATAAAAAAAGACCCCAAACCAAAAATAAACAAACAAAAAAACCCCAACCTTAAACTAATAAATGAAAAACCCAAGCAGCCAAGCAAAAGGAAAGAAAAAACCCTCACAGGGTTAAATGGTTTTCACAGGGTTAAACAATGATTCTACATTTTTTACCTGACTTAGATAAGTCAAGCAAAGAAATGGTGTTTTCCACTTCCTCACAGTGCTTGGATAGAGCTGTGGTGACAGCCTTGTAGTGCCTGTTTGTGCAATATCTGAGACCTGTTGGGGAAACTACGAAAGAGGCTTATTGAATTTTAATGTTGAACTAATGTTACATTTGTAGCTGGCTGCATTAGATGGGTGACTGCATGTTGAGAGGAGAGACTAAAAAATGGCTCCCCCCTTTTACCTATGAGTTCAAATGTTCATCGTGTCCTTTCTGTGAACCCACTATTTATGGCAAACTCTTTTAACCTATATATAATTCATGAAGAAATCCGTACAGAATAACATTACAGACAGATGACTGTGACAGATTTTTTGACTCAAGAAAGCTTCACATTTCCTATGTGCCTGTTATCCAATGTAGAAAGCCTATGTCACAGTCAACCCAAAGGAGATTTCTCAAAGAAATCAAGTATAAGTAAATCACTTCAAACATGAATTGAAAAATTCTTTTGCATTGAGTAACATGCAATTTCTATGTAAAAACACATAACTCTCACTCAACTCACTAGCTGGTGTTTACTGCAGATGCTCTTGGGTAACCTGCAACAGCATTGACTGAACAGCACAGCATTAAACAATTCAAAGACTCACAGCAAAAAAAAAATTAAACTGTTTCCTTCACTTACATTTCAACATTTTAATTCTCTTCTTCTTTTGAGAATCATGGAAGAGATAAAAGGTATCTGTTCACATTTATTAAATACTAGACTTTACTGGACGTGGCAACAAAATTCACCTATATTTTCTGTCAACTTTTTATCTCCATTTTGTACAAGTCAACACCTGACTTAATAACATATGAATAATAATGCACATTTTATATCACATCTAATATGAAACACAGCTGAATTGATCCCAAATGTAGCCCCCAGTATTGTTTCATTACCACATACTTCATCTATTTTTCAGCCAGTGTGGTAGTGTTCATCCCCACACAAAATTGAATTAGCTGTCTTAATAAAGGAACAGCAAAGAAGAATTATTATTACTAATAGTGCAGCTAATCATCTGAGGAGGAGCTATTCTCAGTGTAAATAAATTAAAAGTTTAAAAATAATGAGTTCTGCTAATGGATTTTATCTCTGTCAATTAATAGTATTCTAGAAAAATCTGTAATAAAGAAAAAATATTTTTACTTATATGCTGTGTAAATATCCCTATGTATTATACTAATACCCCAGGGAAACAAGTTGCTGGTAATCAAGGCAAACATATAATTTATTTATGCATTGCAGGACTTTTAAATCACAAATATCTGCATAAGAAATTTAAGTGACGACCTCTTACCTCGTCAGCAAGTCACAATTACCTTACATGCCACAGGTTTTAGCCCAGTTTCTAGAAGATTCTATCCAAAGGCAGAGTTTTATTACTTTGATGTTTTATTACCATTAAAATTGAATGGATATAGTTTTTCTCTCTCTCTTTCCTTCTCTGCATCTTATTAGCTATCAGATATTAAATATTACACAATATGTTACCAGATGTCTATGGCTATATACTTTTCAATAAAAATTATGCGTAGTTTATTAATTTTTGTAATTTCTTTTTTTTTTTAAAAGTAATTCTGTGCACAAATTAAGTAGATAAAGTTCATAAACAGAAGTAATGTTCCTTGTTTCCCTGTTGGAAGATGTGTTTTAGCATTTTGTTTGCAATATCTACTGCGAAGCTCATAATGGCAAAAAAATTAATAGTTCACTGTCGGTTTTATATGCTGATATTTAATTAAATAGTGTATAGCTTTGAGTGCACATTATATGTTCTACATGCATTACTCATGTTAATGACTATCACTTGATAGGCATCCAAGGGAGTCATTTTACAGGAATTATCAGTTAAATAAATAAAGACCCATCTTTGTAGCCTTCATGGCATGTGCATTAAGATAATGCAGTTGATTCAGGACTGAAAATAGGCAAATAATAATCACCAGAGCTGGAACCACCCAAAGAAGTTTCTCTAGTAATCCAGCTTCCAAAAAGCTAGAAGAGAAGTTGTGAATATAATGGAAAGCAAGCGTCAGAGGAAAACCAAGATGTTTTCGTATGCATCAAGTGCTCAACCAAGCTGAGAGCCATCATATTTTTGAGAACACATTAAAGATTAAGAAGATGGTAAAATATAGACAACAAAAAAGAAAATATTTTCACTTATGACCCATATTATCTAACAAAAAAACCAGAAGCCATTAAAGTCCACCTTTAAATTAACTTCCATGAAGGAGGCTTGGAACACCCGTACATTTAACTGCATCTGCCACTGCTGATATGTCAGGAACACACTTGATGTTGTTTCAAACACCTTCCACTGTAATTTCACTGCTTTTTTCCCCTCAAGAGATTCTCTGAGGCATTCACAAAACTATTTTATTAATACTTTTACATCTGCCAGTGATGTTCAATGGAAGGACATATACACATTTTAGAGAAAACAAACCTACGCTTTTCCATTAGTCAGAAGGCACTGAATAAATGAAGATTCATAGATTTTGGTTCTAAATCCAAATGTGATAGCCATCTGTTCTTTCTTGTTGTATCATCCATGGCACAGAATTTCCCATTATGATTCCTGCATTGTGTGGATGAGCTAAATACAATTTAATCTGCTAAAGAAATTAATATAACAATAGTTGCGTACATCAGGAATAGAAAGAGGCTTCACAAGCATTACCTTAATGAACCCACTAAATGCTGTATTTAATATTTGGATGATGATGATGAAAAAAGGAATTGATAGACTCTTTAAAATATTTTTTTGTCATTTTGATTATAGCATCTCATTAAAAGAACAGAG
Source organism: Phylloscopus collybita (assembly GCA_027886175.1). Taxonomy (NCBI): domain Eukaryota; kingdom Metazoa; phylum Chordata; class Aves; order Passeriformes; family Phylloscopidae; genus Phylloscopus; species Phylloscopus collybita. Next base: position 49,456,854 of record JAJNNQ010000026.1, read on the forward strand.
TCTCACTGTTTTATTTTTTAAATGCATATGAATGACTAGATAATAAGTATTCAAAATTGTAGGGCTAGGTAAAAATCTCCAGACTTGTTTTATTTATTGTTTATGTTTGTGTTTTGTTGAGTTTTTATTTGCTGTGAAATTTGAAATCACTACAGTAATATGAGGTTTTGAGAGAACTAATCTAAAAGCTGATTCTCAGTTCTTGTTTAAGCAGATAAGGTATAAGCCATTTTGTTAAAAAATTTCTGCAAAAAAGCTGAACCAAAAAATTACCCAAACACAGCTGAAGATAATTTTCATCTTTTTTTTCATGAAAAATGCTAGCTAGAATGAAAACCGTGTACAAGAAAACGTTTGTTTTCTCAAAAATTAATTCCTTTTAAAAAATGATTTTACCTTATATCTTAAAGGATATAAACCATTTAAAATCAAGCTGTAAAGAAAAAAATAAGCACACTACAAACAGCTTACTTGAATACTAAATTGCTCTTCATATTGCATTATTTGAAGCTTCTTTGAAAAGGATTAGCAGCTCCTCACATCTTACAGACTACAGAATCAATTGAGTCACTTAGGAAGAAGAGGTATTTCCATACCCCAGCTTTAAACCAGTGTTCAGATTCCACTTCCCTGAGTACATTAAAAATGTACAGACAGATAGCTAAGCAGATAACAGCAGGTGAACTTCTGGCCCCATTACAGTCAATGGGAGGTCTGTCATAATATCAAAGGCGCCAGGATTTCACCCTCTAACTCTTCTTTCTCATCCATCAGAAAAGCACTTTCACCCACCAAACTTAATGACAAAGCAACTAAAAGTTTTGAACAATTTTGAAGTCCCCCCTGCAAACTTAAGTTTCACATTTGTTTGAGAGGCATTGGCAGCTTTCAAAGTGTGGATTATCAGTCAGCCTCCTGCAGTTGACAAAGCAAATCAGAGCAAGTAAATTTGAATGTGTGAATAAAATACATGTTAAAAAAATGTAGTAACAACTACTAAGATGCCAAGAAAATTTCTGTATTTAAATTAGACATCTGTGCCCTATTTTTAAATATTCATCATTGTAAGTGATTCAGCATGTTCCCCACTCCTGTCAGAGTACACATATTTTAAAAACCTTTTAGCTTTAACACCTTCATTGCCAAATGAATCCATTACTAGAAAATTTTCTACCCTTAAACTTATTCACATCTACAGATTTCAGCGTGAGCTCAACTGAGACAACACAAACTGCAAAGAATATATGCTTTTCAGAGCTTGTGTAAGAAAATAAATGCAGCTATTAAAATATTAAAATATAAAAGCTACATTGTTCAGATATATGACTGAGTAATGTTTTCAGATTGACTGTTCTTAGTCATATATTTCTGACTCATAGCCATCACCTAAAATGGGAGCACAACTGGGTTGGAAGAAAAGAGAAAAACATTCCTGAAGAAGGCACACAAAATTAAAATCTAGCAGAGTATTATACTGAAAACATAGAGGTGATAGGAGGAAAAATGTGAGCCATTTATTTCAGAGCACTCATACTGAGGTACACTTAAAATAAATGGATAGGTGGCTAAAAGTCTGGATGACATTCATTGTCCTGATTTGTGTGAGAGGTTACATGAGGTGATAACAATGGTTCTTTCTGGCCTTGCAATCCATTAAATTATGTATTATCTGAAATGAAAGAGGAGAAATGACTGTATTACAATAAGTTTGATGAATATCCCAACCCAAAACCTAACCCAAAGTTGACACACATTACAGTGCAAGACCCAGATGCCTGTGGGTTAATTAAACTGGCTGTCAAAGAATGATGAAATGACTTGGGATATGGGACAAATTACATCCAGTACTTTCAAAGTTCATGAAAAGCCAATAAAGAATGGAACTAAATTTGATTCAAAAATGGTTAGACTTGGTACATAGAAAAAAGCATAATCACAAGCTATACTTTTGCCTGAAAATGAACTAGTGAGGGAATTAGCAAGAGCTCCCCTCATGAAGCCACAATAACAGGAAATATCTGTTGTCAACAGGAGCTAGTTGCAAGACTGTAAGCAATGGAACATATTGGGGAAATGTGGGAGGGTGCACCTGCCAAAGAAAGATCAGCAAACATGCTTTATGAATGTGTCACAAGTGTCTAGCAAGGAGTCTTCACATCCCATTGACAATACTCTTTAGATATATCACATACTAATAGGTCGGAAACGTTAGCTTCTGGTAAAAAAGCAAGTGGTTATGATATTTCCCACCATCTGGGACTGACAAAGTTCTGCATTGAACCTCAAGCAGTGGTAGATAAAGACACCAGGAAACATCTATCAGCTGGGAGCTTTTGTTCTGAAAGAGTATGAGGAGAAAGTGAAAATTAAAATATTAAGATGAGAGGTACGTACTCTGATAGACAGATTTAACTACAAAACTCTGATTAAATACACCAGTGAATTTATGGATTTGCTTTTTGTTGACTTGAAGAAGGTGATCACTGTTTGCTTTGTATACATTTTGGGAAAAATACCCATTGAATGTTCGTATTTAGTCTCTTCTTAGATTGACTTAGTTATTTCACAAATAGCCATTGTTTATCTCCCTGAAGATTCCAAGAGCTTATGTAAATCACTAAAGAGAGGCAATTAAAGAGGGTAATTGTACTGCTGAAAACAAGAATTAAACTTTTTCTTGTTCCTTAATTTTGTCTAGTTTGGTTCCCTTCATTGTTTTACCACAGGTAAAAGATTCGTCTAGCTGTGAATTGCAGGATTTTTTTTTTTTAATGTCCACCTAATAAGGCATATTCTTTTTTATTAGTTTCTTGATTTGAAGTCATATGATTTCCATATCTCATCATTAAAGTCTCATAATTTATATAGGAAGAAAAAAAAGAAACCATCACAAGGTTCTCAACAATTTGACAATGAACATGATTAACTTTGGTCAGTATGTGAAATACTTAAGAAAATGGTGCCAGCAGCAGGGCAGGGAAAGATAAAGTGCTCCATGAGTTATAGCTTTAGCACTTAATGTGTATATCACAAGTCACAGAGCAGACATGTTGAGTAAAAACATTTTATAATGCCAACTAAAAGAAATAAAGAGGCTATTCCTCTACAAATGAGCCTACCCTGAAATAGTAGTCTCTGCAAATAAATATTTTAAAACGGTACATTTTCTCGTGAAGCATAATGCATATTCAAGCTTAAATGACAGTATTTTTCAGGATAGTCTTGAATTTTAGAAACAGATTGATAGAAAGTACCGGGTTATACAGATTAATTTACATTTATTCATGTTTACAAAACTTTAATCATGCCCGTCAATAAGTATCTTAATTAAAGTGCCTAATCTGAAGCATGAATCCTTAATGGATGTATCTATGGGTTGCAAATTTAGGAAACCAAAATTTCTTTTAAAAGAACCAGAAATGTTGCAGCATGACAGATCTTATGGTTTTATAACCTATTTTTGTTGTTTTTGTGCTCAAAGGCCTTCTCATCAGAACTAGAATTCTGTTGATCAAGTCTATAAAATAACACTTGAAAATAAAGAGTTGTGATAAATAGTATAACCTCAAAAGAGTTTATGAGTAATAGGAATGATGAGTGTACCTCCTTGGTTTTATCTCTTCTTTTCCTACAGTGTATGTTTTATTTACTTTTTGATATTAGAGATTGCTGGTTCAGCACCTCTATTCCATGTATCTCTATACAGCTGTTTGCAGTTACAAATCAACCCATAGTCAACAATAAAACCCTATGTGAACTGAGAGTGTTTACTGATAAAAGTCTGTATTTTTTTACCAATCCAGGAATTAATTTGGGGCTGTGATAAAAATGAATTGAAACAAGAATATGATTTCATTGCACTGCACAGTGAGAAAAGACTTAAGTCTGATAGTTTAAAGTTGCAGATGGAAGGCTTTGTGAAAGACTGATATTGAGATATTGAAGAGTCTGAGCTAATTATTCTCACACTACAAATCTCAAATGTACCATTTCTAGATTCACTCCATTATTTGTTTGTTTTTCTGATATTCTACTTCCCATTTAGCAGCTCTATATAAATCTCAGGACAAACTTCCCAATTAAGTAAAAAGATATCAATTTGTATTGTTTACAGGAAGAAGTTTTAACTGGACAGACTTAGATGAATGGAGCTGAGAGAAAATACTTTTCAAAGTGTAATTACTTTACAAACACATTGTTCCAATATTCCTGAAGAACAGATCTGTTTCATGGTGAAGTAGATACTGAAAAAAGGGAAAAACTGTATCTCATCTTCCTTATGCAGATTTATAGACATGTACACTTTAAAACTTGCCTATTCTGAAATACTCCCAATAAACAGTTTGTACCTCTAAATAATCCTTCCTTTTTAATGTTGCAAGCACTTTGCTAAACAAGAGTTTTACATTCCAAACACTCCAACTTCTGAATTTGTGACTGAAAAATTCATCTAAAATTCATCTAAAGTCCAAGCACAGTCTCAATGCCCATTGGATAGGCTGGATCCAAGCTCTTGGAATGCCAAAAAGTGTCAGGCTCATGTGTGACAGACAGCCCTTGTAGATTTGCTCTTGAACCCCCAATTTCCTTCCTCCTTCAAATGTTTCAGCAGTATCACTTCATGTTTATGTCTGTTCATCTGGCAGGCTAAGAAGTTTAGTGAACTTCCAAAGTGCAGTAGAAAGATTTTTGAGCAGTTACATTCTGAACCTGATTTAAAGATAATTCTCTGAGTCTTACAACCATATGATTAAAATCACTCTTTGAGAATGGAGCTTAAAGAAACAGCTGCTTTTTTTTTTTTCTTTTTTCTTTTTCTTTTTTTTTTTTTTTTTTTCCTGAGCTAGACAAGTTTCTGCCATTCATAGTCACACTGCCAGGCACACATTATTGAAACAGTGAGAGTATAAACCTCACTGTGAAAGTCTCTGATTCTCTTTGCTCACAGCAAAACTGCTGATCAAATACATAAAGGCTTGTTTTAGACAAATCTTCAAAAATTTAGAAAACATTCAGTGGACAATAGAAGAATGGATTGTCACAGCATCCTTCCTTAGTTCACCCATGGAGAACTTGCAGCCAAGTTTTCCTCTTTCTCATTCTTAATGCCAAAAATATCAGTTACACTTAGAGCATTCACACAGCTTTAAACATCTTGGCACAATAGGGTTTTCTGATATCTTCTTCCATTATAGATTAAATTATCTTTACAGCAGAACAGTGTAGACTTTTAAAATCCATCTTATATCTGCTCAGCTTTGTCATGCTAGCATTGAATTAGAAGGTGAAAACACAGGTAACAGAGTGTGCTGTGGAATACCCACAGGTATTATGGTTAGACTTACTCTTGTCCATAATATTTTGAAGTTGGTTTCAAGACTCTCCCTTTCTTCCTCCACATTTTTTTCCTGAGAAGACCAAAGGAACTCAGGTAAAGGTACATAAGTGTGCTCCATTCCATCTGTCTCCTTTTAATTAAATCAGGAGCTCTGGAGCAGGGGAAAAGCAGCATGCTGCAGCCTGAAGCCTGAGGAACAAAAGAAGTGACTTGTAGAGTATGGAGGGAGCCTAATGGGTGAGAGCATTCCTGCATGTAGCAATCTGTGCTCCCTACAATGTTACTCATCATTCTGTCCAACTTCAATAATATTCTTAGCATGAAATGTCTAAGATTAATGAGGCATTTAGTCTCCGATAAGAAGCTGTCATAAAGAATACATTTTCCATCAACATTTTTGCAGTTAAACTAATATTACCAACATTTTGCAAATAAGGGATTCAGCCGTGCTTTATAGCAGATGTAGTGAAGCTAGTTCATCGAGCAGGTTTGTATCTTGGGGCGGGTCATTTTCTCTGTTGATGAGCAGGCAACATTGCTAGTGAGCAACACCCTCGAATCTCAAAATTGCTGCCACAGGCATCTACTGCTTGGAGCTGTTAGACACAGGCCTGGGTATATCCATGGACTGATCCAGTGTAGCTGGAGTTTCTTAATATTAAATGGGTAAAGGACCCCTAACATTTGTCATTTTTATCTTGCTATGTGGTTGATCTTGAACAGAAGCCCCTGATTCCACTTTCCCTGATTTTCCATTGCGGAAGTAGCAAAAAAATCCTCTAAAGGTAATCCTCTAAAAATCCACTACAGTTAAAGCTCAAGCAACTGACAAGGCAATGGCTGGTCAAGTTTCTTTCTTTGTAAGTTGTCAAGTATCATAATCTGAGCTGTGTGTTTAAAATAAGGGTAAATAATGTGTCTTCCAAGGTAAATGACCCATATAGGATCTTGTTTTTGTTTTTGTGTTTTGTGTTTGTTTTTTGTGGTTTTGTATTGTTTGTTTTTGTTTGTTTGTTTTGGGGTTTTTTGGGTTTGTTTTTTTTGGTTGTTTGTTTGTTTTGGTTTGGTTTTTTTGCATAATCACTTTTTCACAAGCTTTTTCAGAAGGAGTAGGTAACTAAGGTTTATTGCTCAGAACTTAATGTATACATTTCAGTTGATTCAATGATCACAAAAGAGAGAGTCAGGCTCTGAATAAATTAACTAAACTCATCCACTTCTGATTTGGTCATCCTTGAGAGTGTCTACTACCAAAATCCTAAATTCTCCTTGCTACTTCCAACAATGTCCTGTGAAAATCCTGAAACAGACTTCATTGACTCCACCTCCATTAAATCTATTCCTGTTTAAGAGATTCCTTGATTTTAAGATCAAGTGGATTTACTTTTTTTTTTTTTCCTGTTGGATATTCCCTTATTCCCTGATAATACATTTCCTTCTTTCTACTCTAGTTAGTAGGGAAGTTATCTCCACAAGAAATGAAAGATTGCAAGTAATAGCAATAGGAAAAAAAGTAGATGGCCAAACAAATCACTCTTTTTCCTTGATTGGAACAGACAAGTGTATCCAAAAGATGCCAGAGAGGTATCTGTGGAAGAGCAGTGTGAAGTGTATCTTCAGTCATATATTTATTCCAGATTATCTGAAGCCACCAAATGTGTCATTTCCTTATAACATCTGTAGGCATGTTGAAATATATGAAAATCTGCCTTTCATAGGAATTATATTTTTGAATGATTCCAGGGTCAGCAACTTATCCTTTATCCATACCTTTCTGTGTTTGGATGCATCAAACACTCACAATTAAGTGAAAACTGCAATATTCTTTCTCATTCTTCTCTAGCACACACCAGCAATGCCACAGAAAGGCAACAAACTTCTAAATCTGGGTTGAAAATATTAAGCTTTTATTTAACCTAAGGCAAATGTCATTTCTGCAATTCATTGTGTTAATTGTCAAGAGCAAAATGTCTCTTGGGCCAACAAATTTAGAGCATTGTTGCTTATCAGTATATTTCAATACCTCTTCTTAAAATGTCAATTCTAACTAAGCATAGCTTTCAGGAAATCTAAACTTTCTTCTACTGTGTATCAGCTCTCTTTCATAAAACATACCTTTCAAGTCCCCTACACAAACTTAACTAAAAAACAAACTTGGAGACATTTTGCTTGTGAGAGGAAAATATTTAATAAATAATAATAATAAAAAAGTTAGTTTAAGACCTATATAGGTAAAGATAAAGCTTCAAATAAAATAGAATTAAATACAATCTCAGAAAAAACAGTCAAAACACACATACACAGAGAACAAGCATACTACTGCATAACAAGAACCATATTTTTGATGTCTGTCTCATTTTTTCATGTCAAACATGCCTTAGAGAGCTCAAACATTTAGTCATTCTCTCCAAGTTGTATTCTTTGACAGTTTTAGGTACTATCAGAAGCCAAAAATTATGTTTCTTTTCATCTTAAATTTGGAAGCTGATAGTTTTATTAATCAAGATGTGTTTTATTTTTGAGTTAGGATGCAGCTAACATAAATTGTGCATCTTTCTGTTGTTGTATTAACATACAGAGGGATGGGGGGAATGAAGCAGAGACACACCTGACAGGTGACATGTGATAGAGATTCAAACCAGATCCATTCCCCTTCATTTCCAGGCTACAATCACAGGACCAGCACTCCATCCTTATCTGCTGTTTGATGCAGCCTCTTCTGATTCCTAATCTGTATCCTGATGTAATTGGAGATTAAAAAAGACTGAAACAATTTTTCTTTTTGCTTAATATTTTGCATTATCATCAACAATTCTGACAGAATTAATAATGTGCATTTCCAATTTATGGTGTGGATGCACCAGTGATTACTATTGGCATATCCCTAAGGAAAACTGTTTTTACAAAAATGCAAGAACAAAGACACTTTCAAAGCTTGAACATCTAGAGCACATTTAAAGGAAGACATGAGCTATAAGGAATGTCTTTGCTTTCCCTGTGGAATTTTCAAGTACTTGCATTTGATGGGGCAAAATCAAGTGAGACTGTTTCAGCAATAAAAACAAACAAATTTATAAAATGCTACTCTCATTGTGATTTGTCATGTCTCACTCACACCACCTATCCCTTTAAAAAAGAGAGCCATGCTGAGGAGGATCACATGCTCACTTCAAGGTGAAAGAGTCTTTAGCAGAGATAGTAAAATAAACTAGCCAGAAGGAGAAATTATCATATTTTGGGGAGGGGGGTTGTGTGGTTTGGTTTGGGTTTCTTTGTTTGGTTTTGTTTGTTTGTTTTCTTTTTTCTGGAAGGCCAAAGGGACTGAAAGTAGCAATGCAGAAATCTATTCTGAAGAAAGATCTTTAATAGATGAATAACCTATCAAATGAAACAATTCTTTGTCTTGGTCTCTCAGCAACTTCTCTGTTATACTGGCTTCATATGGACAAATAATTCAGAGCTAAAAGGGCACCTTATGTCTTCTCCCACCCCCAGACATGCAGAAGCAGAACAGTGGATGTGGCAGCAATCACAGGAAATGACTGGTCAGCAGAAAATCACACAAGTGTTTAGTCACATTGTAAGACAGCTCATTAACAGGACAAAGCAGGACTGATGCTGTTGCAAACACAAGGTCACCATTTGGGTGGAACCAAGAGCACATTCCCAGACACTGTCCCTCCTGTCCACTGAAGGAAAGACACTGTGCACAGCCTTGAGCTGACATTTTTAGGCAGTAGTCTGGAGTCTAAAAGTCTGCCCTAAAAGCCCAAATTCTTTCACTTATCACAAAAATAGATAAAGTTTATTCTGCAATCCAAACAAATGGCATGTAATGTCCTGGGATACTAGAAGACCAAGTGCATTTCTTCTGCTTGAATTTACTGATAATTTGCCACTGAGTGCCATTTAATGCACAATATTTTAAGTGAGAAAGGAATTTAAATTTCTATATAGCAGAATAGAGTATCTTTGTATACATATTTTTAGTGAATGAGATGCAGCCTACATCTTCCTCTCTTAATAAAACTAAATCCAAGACATCTGGTTGATAGACTTTCAAGGCTTGAGCTTGTGAATGAGGCAGGGCCAAGAAAAAAGTACTTTGAAATTCTAAAATACACAGTTTATGAAGACATTATTGAATTCAGATAATGCAAAATAGACTAAAAGATTAAATGAGAATGAAAACTCCAGTAGTGAAAAGCATATTTCAAGTTTAAATATTGTTTTACCTTTCATTCTATCTCAGCTTTCAATACAAAAGCTGATGACATTGCAAACATCACTCATCCTTTCAGCCCTCACCATTAGGAACTGTTCCAGTTAATTAGAGGAAATTTTCATGGCAGAGCTGGAGAAAAAACTCAGATTAAGTTGGACTGCTCATGACACACCAAGCAGCAAGTGACAGGGCGAATCATATACAAGGAGCAATTCGCTATTAGTTGGTCAGAGTTGTTGACTACTTTCACAAAAAAAGGTTCATACCAGCAGTTCTGAACTCAAAGGGAATTATAAACATTTGCCAGATACCCGAAGCTTTTGACTATATTAATTGTATATTTTATTTTTTTTTCTTTTTGTAGGATTTATTGATTTCCCTGCTCAGCCTTCTTCCCTGGCAGATGCTAAAAATAATGATATTAAAATTGATCTGGTATGTTCAAGGCAGACATTAGCCATGAAATCCAGTTTTTAATGGAAGGTCTGTACAATACTAACCACATGGATCTTAGTCCATGTCAGTCCCACATTTTGAATGAGATTCAAGAGACATGATGAAGCACAGGGTTGGGTACATGAGAGTGCAGTGCTGGCTCTTATGTTAATGGACTCAAAGGCTCCAAGTCACAAAAGAATCAATAAGGATAAGGCACCTTAAAAACATATATTCGAAGCTGTGCTTGAGCCAAAAAGTTTTCTGATTAATAAGAGAGAGGCAGTGAAGTATACAAAAAGGAAAAGACTTTCTTTGCCCTCTACCACCTTAAAAATGAAGAACATATATTCCCATAAAATACAGTAATTGGTGCCTTTCCGGATCCTGAGTTTCTCAATTCTCACAGTAGCAGAGGTAGAGTGAGTGGCTGTCTCGCAGATATCTTAGAAAGCCAGGCAAGCTTATGGGGCAGAGTAGAAAAGGAGTTTTGCTCCAATGATCTCTGCTATGTCTTTCCATTCAATACTAAATAAGTGTCAGGCAATTAGAAATGGAACAGCGGATGCGTAAATGATACTGCCTTCCCAATAAATTGCTAATACCTGGATAGTGCTGCATGACTGGAAGCATACTGTTACAATAACTGCAGTAGCAATTTTTATTTCTGAATAATAGACAATATGAAGAAGATCAATGCAGCATTAGAGCCATGAAACAAACAATCTACCATATGATTTTTTCCCTGTCTGATTTCTTATTCTCTTCCTTCCTGAATTGAGACATACTAAATCTAGGCTTTGCAAGATTAACATGCTTTTTCTTTTTCCTTCTTGGTAGGACAATGCTGTCATATGCATGGTGGTCTCTGGGAAATATTTAATGACTGTTAAACTGTGACATAAAGTTCATGCTTGTTCTTGCAAGGTAAAAATCAACCTCATTTGTAGTGGGTACCTGAAGTTCATTATTTCAGAATAACTAGAAATGTTTAAAAATAGTTAAATGGGGATATTTTTTTTAATGCTATTGACACATAGAGATTTTTTTATAACAATCTGGTCAGGAAAAAAGGGGCATCCACAAGGCACATATCCACACTTATTTGCATTATTTATTTAACTTGGTTCATGTACCATCTTTTGCCATCTGTCACAGGGAAGATGGCTTTCAAAGAAATTCTGGAATACTAATGGAACTCCTTCAGCATCACCATTCAGCACAGGTGGCATTTTTAGCTCCCAAACTAATTAAAATGCATGTTTTAAAGAAGTTCAGTGTTTAATTCAAGCGGAGAGGATACACAAGACATCTCTTCAGTGTTTCAGAGGTCACAGCATGAGACTGATTTGGTAAACTTCATCTGAAGTAACCCAGTACTTAAGGGAGTTTTACAAAGAAATACATCACATGTTGATTTCATAGTAAGAAAATCTGAAAGCAGTAACTATACAGTGAATTCTGCTGCATTTGGCAAGATGGGAAATGAAGGTAAAGAAGAAAAATCTTCATTTTTTTCCTATCTATTATTACTGCTGCAATGAAAATGCAAGTGGAGTACTCAGATCTAATGACTAATTACCAATCAGTCATGTTTTGCATTGATCTGCACTGGGCTGAAGTTCAGCACTCAGCTTTCTGCAGTTGATCTGCTGTATTTTGCTAGAATAAATATCATGGAGTAGAAGGAGAGGAAAGCAATGGAAAAAAGAAGGAGCAATCAATTGTGTGAGGCACCTCTCATGGCATTCTTCCATAAATTTCATTGCGTGCTGCTGTAACCTTGCTCTTCAGAAAGAGAAGGTAGAGCCCAAACAGACCCTGAGCCCCTTAAAAGAGGCCAGGAACAAAAGGCTGGGCCTCATCAGGTCTGAAAACTTTTGCTAAGTGTCACCTGCTGCAGTCACAGCCCTTCTTCACTGCTAAAGTGGCAAGCAATTCAGAAAAGGAAAATAACTCTTGCATCAGTGGCACTTCATCAGGTTATTCACACCCTAATGGGTGTAAATTGGGATGTATGAACAAAATTTGTTGCTTTGAAGTAAATGAGAAACACCTGTACAGTAATTCTGGGCTTTTGTGAACTGTTTAAAATACCCTTAAATAAAGATGATAAAAAGATTTGCCTTTGTGTTGTTTTTCCCTGAGCTGGTGTCATTGTGAAAGTATTTTGTATGATTTTAAGGACAAACAAAGTGATTAAAAAGCTCTTTCAATTTTCCCTTTTATGGTGGAATTTTAACTGATTCTTTGAAGAGATATGAAACTGGGCCCAGTAGGTGTTAGGAAGGTTTATTACAACCTGACAGAAATCTGCCTAATCCTGGGGCTTTACTAGCTCTAAGGGAATTGTCTTACTTATTTCCATTAAATCATTAACTGATTGTAATGTAACTTTTGAGCGTATGACAGTCTTGGAAATAATAAAAGTAACAATTAAAAACTGAAAGCAAAATCTGACAGCTTTTGTCTTACACTGGATCTGTGGATGCCTGGAGTGCTCTATGGCATCCTTTAAAATTGGTGATGGGAATTTTATTGTTATCCTGTTGAGCACATACAAGTAAAGAGATTCTGCTACATTCTTTTTTCCATTGCATTAGCCTGGAAGTTTACATACAGTTTTCAAAGAATCAGGCTAGTATGCAGAAAATAAACCATAATGTATTTATTTAGGAGATATAGACTAAATTCTAATGATAGACACTCAATTCCTACGTCTTCCACAGACATTCTGGCAAAACAAAGGTCACTACACCTGATCTACTTGACTAAACTTTCATTATGATCCATAGGGATTTACTCAAAACTGTCAATAAAGCCTTGGGAACAATTCATCTCATGCTGAAACAGACATTTATTTACACCTGCTGAGATTAATTACACCCTGTATTCCATTAATCCCATTGACTATATCTCCTTTTCTCATATTAGAAATGTAGAAAACTATGCCTGATTTAGAGGTCCACTTGTAAGTAATGCAAATATCACCTTAAATAAAAAATTCATGTCCCAGTTCAGTCAATATCACGGTGTACTTCACTTTTAGAGGATATCAGTGATCTCAGTTTGCTCCAGAAAGGAAGAGAAACGAGTGCTAAGGTTGGATATTTATGCTTAATATTCATCATAGTGTGCTTCTGAAGAGAAATCTTCCTATGCTAGACAGTGAAACAACATCCAGAAAAAAAGAGGCTGATGTCATGTGCCAGTCTGAATGCTACCATGACACAAATAATTTGTCTTGCTTATACTGGGAGAGAAAACAGGCCCCTGTAAAACAGTGAGGGATGGAGGATGAGATGTGACTTGAAAACAGCAAGCAATGACCGGAAAAAAAACATGAGGAAAGTATTTACTATTGGTGCATTTCAAGGTCTCTCTTGTGCTGGAGAGTGGGAGTGACATTTTACTGGAACTCTGTGCTGATGAATGAAGCTCAGCCTGTATAGCCAAGTCTCCTTGCAGCAAGAGAAATGTGTTATGTATTATTATATTACATTGCAATAAAAGGGTGTGGTAGTTTAAATATATTACAGATATAAATATAACAGAAAAAAAGTGCAAAAAGGCTAAGCAAAAACACTAGAGGAAATATGTGATGAAAAAAGGAGTATGAAACAAGACACAAATATGGAGAAATTCATCACACTTTAAAAAGAACCAAGAGACATTTAAATGAGGTAAGAAAAAGCATCTATTGTGTAAGTAACAAACGGTGAAAGAATGCACTACCAGCTGAACAATATCCTTGGAAGGAACACAGAAAATCTGTAAGTTTGGAATGGTGCTCATAAATCTAAAATTTTAATATCAGATGAGAAGGACAAAGTACAGTGAACTGTGAGTAGGAGCTGGACAGAATATTAGGAGGATAATAACAAAGAATAATATCTGAAAGTATTGCATTAGACTGGAAAAGCTGTTGTCTTTAATTAAAATGCCAAAATGTAGCTACATAAACTCTGTAAGCAGACAGAAGGAAAAAGAGATGATTCAGAATTTTCAAGAAGTCTGTAATAATTTCTATCCTAAAACCCAGGCAGCAATGCTGAAGATTCTGAACAATGCTAAACTCTTTGTGCAGAGAATCCCATATTGGATATGCAAAATGGAGAAGCAAGGAGTCAGTTCATTTCCTGTTAGATGTAAATGAAACGATCCTCAGATACAGAGGAAGAGCAAATAAGAGTAAATAAGAAGCTCAAGCTTGAGATAAAGCTCTAAGAACCAGAGAACCTAGCAAGGTCTCAGAAAATCTCTAAGGATGAGAACCCCATTCTGGAACTTGTTGCAGATTCAAATTTTCTTGTGTTGCAACTGTAGATAATGCCTGTAAAATTAAAAATTGCATTTCTGCTCCCTGAAAAAAAAATCCTTCTAAACTCTTAAAACTATTTTAAGCACAGAAGGGTTTTTTAGGAATTGAAATGTGTTTGTTCATCTGTCAATGTTTGCAGCAAGTAAACATGATGTCAATTAGCCTTGCTAATGTGAAATCATTACCAGTTCCTGAGTGGGAGAAAGAGTTCATCAGCTCAAACATACATTTTGTGTGTTACAACATATCCTACAGTTGGTTAAGAACAACCTTGGATGTTTAACTAATAGTATTTGTTTGGAATACTTTGCTCCTAGGGTTTGAAGCCTTCAGCAGAAATTTTCTAGTGGCACACCAACTAGTCCAATAGCTGAGTTAAGAGATAATTGTGAAAATTGTACTGGAGCTCAAACAAATGTAGAATGGAAAAAACTTTGAGAAAAAAAAAAAGAGTTTAAAATTTAGTGTTATTAAACTCATGATTTTCCAGTGAACCTCAGCATAACCGTTAGGGGAAAAAAATATCCCTTAATACTAAAAATTTACTTGTAATGAAACTTTAGTGTAGTCTCTGATGGCTGCTATCTGAAGCTAATCATGGACCAAAACAGAGGCTGGGACTCATAATGAAAAAAATTTCAAGTTTCTGTTCCATGTGCAATGAAAACAGAGTCCAAGATATTAGAAGGAATATAGGTGGGATTGAAAATGTCTTCTTGATGTTTTAAATCAACATCAGAAAACAAAGAAGAAACTCCCATTCTAATCACTGTAAGTCTACAATTTCAGACATGGCATGTTAAAGTTAGTAACTGGTTATGAAATGCCAGAGGCCCATAGCAGCTGATGTCATTAGGCTGGATGAAAAGGAGTGTTATAGTGGAGTATAAAATCATGAGTGGGCTGCAGTGAGTGAAAATGTTGATTTCCACTGTCTAATAAGGTGCAGTCATCTGGGCCCAGTGTGAGCCAGTTTTACAGCAAGCAGGAGGAGTTTGTTCTTCACAGAAATTACATACTTGTGGAATTCCTTGCCATGGGTGGATGCTGTGCATGTAAAAATTCATTGGTAATCCAGGGCAGAAGCAATAAATACCTAGACAAAAAGATCTACTGTGGTTGCTGAATATATGAACTACAGTGGGCTCAGGTCATCCACTAAGCAGAAAACAGTCAGAGTGAGTGAGTGCTCACAAGTAATACACACCCTATGTTTCCCTGGACATCTATTAGAGACACTGCTGAAGTCGAGTGACTGGGTTAGACATACTTGGTGAAGCATTAATTCAGTTCTTACATGCTTACTGTATTCCCCTTTTGGCACTTCACTGTAACTGGAGCTATGATTTCAGGACATTCAAAAAATGTTTCTTTAAATTCAGACCTGGGTCTGCTGCACTTCAGGCCCTGAGTGAAGTCCTAGCAACTGTTTTGTTTTGTTTGAGCCTCCCAACCTGCCTTCCAAAAGTTGCCATCCCTAGAGCAGCTATAGCAAAACTGATAACAAAACAACTTCTGCACTGTAAAATGTAAAATTAATCAGTGTAGATTTAATTAATTTGCTAGGCTGTAAACATATAAACTGCCATTGTTCAGATATTGATTCACCTTCTGATCAGCCAGTTTTTTCCATGGAGACAGGGCAGAAATCCAGGTCAGTAACTTCTTAAACCAATGGATATTATAATTATGTATGTTTGAATCAATACAGAACAAATACGGTATTTACAATTACAGCAAATGAAACAAAGTTTCAATTCTATTTGGTATATCATAGTATATTCTTACTGATAGAATTTCTACGGAGCTGGTAGAAAGCAATAACATTATATTTATCCTGGATATAATTTGTATATTCTGGGCAGTCATGTTGATACAATATTAATATTGGTGGTGGATGTACCAACACCAGTCACCAGTTCCTCCTTTAGCCGAGACTTCAGATCAGTGTGCTGCCTCATGAGAAAACCTACGTGGCTGCCTGATTTCAATCCCGTTGCTTATGCTCCTTTATCCCTTATATTCTGCTTAACTTCCTCTGGGAACTTTTATAACCTTCAAGTGTTGTTCTGGTTTATTCCTCCCCCCCTTCACCCTCCAAAAATTCAACATTCGCAATACATTCCTAAGAAACAGTCTGGATGGCACACCTGTCTCAGTATTACTATCTAGTCCCTTTTGATGCCAAACCCATGATACCACTCACTGAACTGAGTTCAATCTAAGTGTGACTAAAATAATTCCTTAGCTGAAGATATGTCACTAATATTCCTTTTCAAATCTGTGGACAGAACTGCCATTGTGCCAATCACTTGAACTTATGATTTTTCCCGTTTGATTTCTTAAACCAAAGATATCCCTAATTTTCTCTCATTCATTGTGTCTGCAGTATTATTATTTACCTGCCTATCTACACTGAAAAAGCCCTGGTCCAGCATTCTGATTACTGAGTACACAACAAAATATCCCTGCTCTGCTATGAAATGCTGCTGTGTATGTGCATTTCCCTATCCTTTGATCATGTGCTGCTCTGTTTACAGTTTGCTTGGGACTTCACTATCAAATTTATGTTGTTTTATGTTCATAACCTAATCCCACTTTATCTCTCCTTCAGAAACAAGAGATTGTCTCCTGCTTCTAATCAGCTACTGATAATACCCTTCATCATCCACTTGATTCATTCTCAAGCAGTCACTTTCATGTTGTTCACACTTAGAAGAAACACTCCAAAGTAACATCATTGCTTTCCTTCAAGTCCCATCTCCAAATCTGTCTTTTGACATTATGCTTATAAAAATACTTGGTGTAAATAAGCTGAAAATAATATTGAGATTGTTGTCTATAGGTATTGTTTTGCTTCCTTTTCTTCCTGAGCTTTTGTTTATCTTTGTGTTGTTGTCTCCTGCAAATAATATATTGTTTTTATGTAGCATACTTTTCAATGGTGTTTGCAGACCACTTCATAAATTCAATTCAGTCTTTTGGTTTTTGGATCATACTTTAATAGGAACATAATTGCTGTAAGATTAAAAATCTAAGGTTCCTCATATTTTTACAATTTTGTTTTTTAATACATGCACAGATCTGTACTGTGTGCTCCATTTTCACAGCAGTTGAGTGACTAGAATGTGTTATATGCTTTTCTTCCCAACACTGTTTTTATCACAACTACTATAGAGCAAATTGAAGCATAAAGAGATGAAGGATAACATTCAGAGCGTCTGTTTTCCAACTTTGGACAGCACGTAGGAGGAATTCAAGCATTTAGGTTTATGGAGAGTAAATTCATAAACCAACTTTGCAGTACATAATGTTCTGTCAGAATCTTTTCTGGACCACAAAAATCTATAGATGCCCAGACACTCACTCCCTGGACTAAAGAACCAGGCACTAAGCTCAAACACAATGTGGAATTCCTTGAGAGACACTTTAAGAAACTCATGTACATTAGGTTTACTTCCATCTCTGGGGTTCCCCAAGCAGTTTGCTATACTTCCATTTTAATGCTTGAAAAGCAAACAGCACAACTGTATTTGTTGTCCCAACACCACAACATTGACCAAGGAGTTGTTGCAGGACAAGACCTGCAGCAGTGCATAGCAATCCAGGAGCTACATAAGGGTGCCCAAATATGAATACCCTGCTTTCCAGAACTACGCTCCTGAGCTACTGAGGGTAGTCCAAGGAAGCAAAAGAGGACAAGAGGTTTACATTTACAAGATGTGCCCCTTACATCTGGGGTCACAAAATCCCAGGGACAGGATCTATCTCTATATAGTGAATGTTCCTTCCTTTTTATATAGGATGAGGGTACCTTTAAAATGAACTCGTAATGCTATGACCTCTATTTCAATGAACTCAGGAAAAAATATAATATGCAGACAAAATTTTGAAGGTTTATTACCTTCCAAAAATCATGAACTAAAGTCTTTGTCTCATTTTATATTCCTTTTCCTCTCAAGTTTCATTGTGATGCCTCTGCAGTGAAAAGCTGTATTTCTGTAAACAATATTGGGGTTGTGGCTGTTATCATTTCACACAAGACCCCTCTTGCAGAAAGAGCTTTGCAGAATATTGGTCTATTTTTTTAAGCACCCTTGACAGTCTGCTGTGCTGAGTCGAAAGATTTCAAGGTACATTAACTTTAACAAAAGAGTGTCTGTGCCATAAGCCCCCATTTCACTTCAAAATAACGATAGCTGTTTTAAAAACATATATATAACTTAACCCAACTCTTTTATTTATTATTATTATTTATTTAGAAGGTCCCTCAAGCAAATCCAGATAGAGGCTGATAGGATGGGATTTGCAGGACCAGGGACAGTTTCAATTTTGCTTTGAATTCAACATAATTGAGACTGTGGCATTTGAAAATGTGCAGTCTACAGATTAGATCATGTAGTTTCCCACCCATTACTAACTCTTCTCCTTCCAGTGCATGATGTGCTCTGCCTCATACACACATTCTATTTCGTTTCTGCAGATAATCAAGGGCAGAATTTAGAACCTCAGGAAAAGGCTTTTTCACTGCACAGGAATTGCATCTTTAGTCTTTTCATGCCAGAAGAATCTTCAATTTATTGCATGGAGCTCTGTTTTCTGTGTTATTCTGGTATTCTTCTTAGTATGTTTTCTCCTTGTGAATAAGAAATATCCATCACTGTACTCTGAATCCATTACTCTGTTAACTCTGCAAAATACTTGTGCTGGGTATGCTTAAAATCAGAAGGGAAAAAAAATCTCTTTTTTTTGTTGTTTTTGGTTTTGTTTTTTGGTTTTTGGTTTTTTGCGTGTCTGTGTTCTTTCACTGAATTGATATGGGTTTATTTATTAGTATTAACTTCTTACCTCTTTTTACTTTACTGAAAACCAAGTTTTTGTCCTCCTTGCTCTGAATTTCGTACAAATTTATAATTTTGTGTACTGTTAGTGACTTCCTGGGGCTTCACATATGTGCATTAATGAAGCTTCTCTGGTCTTCTGTTGCAGCAAAATAGCTTTCAGCTCTTTTAATTGAACAAGTGCACTTGGGTCTATGGCCAGAATGTTCCAATAAGAAAGACTTGAAACCCATGACATATTAGAATAATAATAATAAATGGGAAAAAAAAAAAAAAAAAAAAAAAAAGGATTCTTTCTTTAGCATTCTTCTATCCTCAGTTTGTCTTTGCTCCACATCGTTGGATCATAAGACACTGTTCCAATTTTCCTGGAAATTGAACAGACGCTTACAACAGTGTAAAGTGAGTATAAAATGCCCCAAATAAAAGTAGCAGTTTTGTACTCATTTTGCCTGGTTGAGCAAATATGATCATGATTGTCTGATAGCCCAAAACTCTGCCAGCATTCCTGCTGGCATCAGCAGCACTCGCTACCTGATGATCAGCATGAAGTTTAAGTAGCTTGTGGCTGCATCTATGTCATAAACAAAACATGCAAGTACTTATTTTCTGGCCCCGAGTTCAAACAGACAGGTCTGTACACATTCAAACTTTCTAAAACAAAGTTGACCTATTCAAACCACTTACTGAGAAATATCCTTTGTCTGTGCTAACTCCTGAACCATGACTGAAAATTTTGGAGAAGATTCTAGCTGGCCAGACATTATAGTAAAAACTTCACAGGACAGTCAGATCCAAAGCTCTGGCAGGTCTTCTGGTATTTTTTATGAATAAACTGAGTTTTCAAGTAGTTTGACTAGGGGGACTGCTACCCCTGTTAATAGGCTAATATTGTTTTCATTGGACAAAAATGACATCTACTAAGTCTCAGTTGTTTTTCAGTCTTTGGTTTCATCTCATTTCACTGCTCTGATCTTCTTTAGAGTTGTTGTGGTCTCTTGATTTCTTGTTTGTGTCTTTTACCCTATACTTTCCTGACTTAATGTATGCCAAATTGATCAGAAAAAGCCTACAGAGGGTTACACATGCCCTGTGTTTAGCTAGTGGGTGATCTTAGGACATTCCACTCAAAGAGTACATTACTTAACCTGCTTTCATGATTGATTTTATTTGTACAATTTAATCCTCTCCCTAAATATTGACCCATGATTTTTTCTTGCCCATTTTAGGTTTTCTGTGTACATTTCCCCAGAAGAAAAAAAAATAAAATTACTAGAAATAGTAATAATCTATTAATGGTTGCTAAATTTCAAATTCCAAGTTTGTTTCACTTTGTCTGAAAAGAATTACAAAAGAGTTAAATAACAGAATAAGGTGAAATCCTAGCTGGTTGTGCTGAAATTAGTTGTAATATAAATTGATCCTCAACCAGCTCTCTTGCCAGAAGGACACCCACCATTACCCACAGGGAAGAGTGGTACTATCATCTTGCACTTCAGGTAGAGGCGGTACTTTGCGATGCAAGCCTTGTAAACAGGAATATAAGTATGACATTTATATAAATCTTTTTTGGCCCCTTGACCCTCTTAGCTCACAAGTTCTAATGCATACTATATTTTCAGGTCATATTAAAACTCAAGTCTTCATAAAGAGAAGCTCAGAAGACTGCATATTCTAGTGGTTTACATTTATTTTAAGATTTATTTAAACGGTCTAAGTCAAAAGAATGTATATAATCATGTTCAAAGCAGGTTAACCAAGTTAGCCACACAGCTTTTGGTATATGGCTACACACAGGTGTATGACTACATGTTCTTGAGACTTAACTCTAAATTCAAGATATGGAATTTAATTGTAGGTCAGATAAGTTTTGGGACTCAAATGGAAAAATATTCTCCATCTTTAGCTTAACGGTTGGACTGTATGATCTCAAAGGTCTTTTTCAACTGAAACAATTCTGTGACTGTTCTACATTTAAATTTCCTGACACAGTAGGTGCTTTTATCAGGTGACATGCTATTACATCCCAATTCTGTTTTCTCCTTTTTCCCCCATTTTAGATAGACCTGTCTGAAGTCTATTGGTGCCACTTTCTAAATATCTATGATGACAACCATCATCCAGCAATAATTAAAGCAGTTAAAGTTTCTACATTTGAAGTGGAAACTTTTACTTACATGTCCTTGACAATAAAAATGGATGCTATTTTGATCATAAGAACCATGGGCTGTAAACATCATACAAATCATATGTGCCATTGTTGCTGTAGACAGAAGCTAAAATCTAAGACAAATGCCAATGAGCCAGACCTGGGCAATGAATACTTGCTCAGAACCGTGAAACTGATTTTTTTTTTTTTCCCCCAGAGATCTTTTCTATAAATAACAACTCGATGTAGAAAGTGCTGATTTTGGGGGTGTTCAAAGAACAGATCTACATCTAAAGGCTTGTGGTTCAGGCTTGTCTCTAATTAAGAAGTGTCCTAAAGTGAACAAAGGGCCACACAGTAGGAAATATATGCTTGCAGACACCAATTCACACCTGTTAATGATTAGTTTGCAGACACTACCAGATGTGCTATTTATCTGATGATCAGAGTAATTGAAATGAATTGCTCTGAATCAGTCATGTGAAATTGTCCCAGTTAAGTAGATGTGCTGTTTCTCTTCTGTTTTCTTATGGGAGAGATGGAGCTTATAATTTTCTTTAACACTGTCCTTTACCCTTTAATTAGTGCTCCCACAAAGAGTTGGAGCTGCATATAACCTCATCGAAAAAACAAAGACAGACAATGTCTGTACAGAAAGATTTTAAGTCTGACAATGGGTAAGAGTTCACAGAGGCACTGGTTAGTAATAAAAACAGGTCATGACTTTAATCACATATACAGAAATCTGCTGTTCAATGCTTTCAAGGTCAAAAAGTGAAACCCTACACACTGGAGGGTTGCAAACTTTTAGAACTCACTGCCAGAAGGAAATAGTGGTAGTGGACAATATCAGTGTACTTCCCAAACAGGAACAAGTGAAAAACAAATTAGTATGAGTTCAGATGGAGAGTACAAAGGGAATGGATGCAAACATTTGGATGCATTGCCAGGTTTATGTGTTCTTCTTCCTTTTGCCACTGCTGGAGACAGAGGCACAACACTGACCTGACCCAGACAGGTTCCTCTGTTCCCATGTTGATCTCTTGACACACCAAGTTATTGAGATTTCTTTCTTCTCAAATGAACTACTACCAGCTATGATACCAAAAAAAAACCTGACTATTGAGAATTGGTCTGTGAAAGGAGAAATAAGAAAATAGGAGGAAGACCATTTAGACTTTTTCGTTGTCTACACCTACAAGACAGACTGATCATGAATTCAGCATGTGCTTTATGCTGTAAAGCCCATAAGTAGAAAGCAGGATGAGATGGGTTGAAGTGTTTGTATTATGCAGGCAAATATAAAATGGATGTCTTTAAACATAGTACAGTTACAGTGGTTACAGTTACATGGGTTTAAATTCTTTGATGTAGTGCAAAGTTTATTTTTAGACCTTACTCCAGGTCTGCTGATGCCTTTGATTTAGATTGTGGTAATTTTTCTACCTTTTGCCATTTGATATTTTTCCTACTATGCAAGAAATCTTTCATAGCTTGTCTGTGGAAGACTGAAGTTTCTTTATATCTCCAGCACAACATAAAGAGTACTGGTCTTGGTTTGTCTAGAGGGGAAAAAAAAAAAAAGAAAAAAGAAAAAACATAAAAATACCACAAAAACCCAAGGAAAAATCTAATTAGAGAGTTCAGAGAACTGAAAGTAAGAATGGACCAGAAACAGGCATTAAAGGACTTTTAAACTATGGTTCCTGGAGATTTTCTCGGGGCCTTTGTGTACATTGAAAGTTTTAGCTGCAGTTGTGATGGTAATAACTTCTAGCTCAGTTTCCTGCAACCTTGCCAGAAATACTTGTCTGCTTCTATTTCTAGACTTACAACCCCATGTCTGCAATTGAATTCCCCTCAGGCTCATGACCCTGTGTCTTACATGAGGTCACAACATTTCATTTGGGAAGGTCACCGTTCCTGTCTGAACAAGAACAGAGAAAGTTTACTCTCAGTTTTGGAGGTGTGGGGGTTTTTTTTGCACGTGGTTTGTGTTTGTTTGTTTGTTTTTGTTTGGGGGGTTTTCTGTGGTTTTGGGGGGGTTTGGGTTTTTTTTTTTGGTGTTTTTCTTTTTGTTTTCCTAGAATACTGCACCTCCAGCACTATTTATATGTTACTTAATGATTTCCATTGTACTACTCGAAGCTGAAGCTCACGTGGCCTGTTGAAGCTGTTATGAAGGAAGACTACAGAGTTGGAAGAAGAGAAGAAATCTCTGAGATCTCTGTTCAGAGTGCTGTCCACTGGACCATGTGCAGTAGTTGGCAGATATAACTAACAGTATTCAGCCTTCTGTTGGTGAAGGCTTATTAAAAATTCTAATGATTTGTGTTTTTGTCTCAGGTTATTTATCTTATTCTCTCTCTCTCTCTGTGAATGCTGGAAGGAGGTAGTCAGCATCATTACACCCCAGACAATTGAGTTGATTGCTTTTTTCATAATAGTGTTGGAGAACAGAGTTGTGCAATTTTCAGTAGGCGAGAGAACAGACAGAAGAAAAAGTGATTGCTTTAAATAGAATTACTGCGATCCTGCTTGCAAAATGCTCTTCATTAACCCTTAATAAACAGACCATGCTTGGCTATTGGCATGAATTTATTCATTTAAGTTTGCAGTTCTCCATCCATATATTTTTCCACATGGATATTCCTGTCCTCCCACACTCTAGGTTTCTCTCTCTTAATAAGACTATGGTGATTTGTTCTTTGAGCTGTGTCTGTTTCTTATTTCTCAAAGATGCCTTTCTTTTTGTCTTCACTCACTAGTGTATTTTTTGTTTTCAATATGTTTCCTCCTCCTTCTTCCCTCATTTTTCATTCTGTACCCTATGATATCTACCTATTCATGTGGGTATCAAAACAAGCTATAATCCATAAAAAAGATAAGCTTTTAAACAGTTTTGTAATGAAAGAATCACAGAATAGTTTAGTTTGGAAGAGACCTTAAAGATTACTTAGTTCCAACCCCTCTGCCATGGGCAGGGACGGCAGAGCATCTCCAGGGATGGGGCAGCCACACGTTCTCTGGACAGCTTGTACCAGTTTACTGTATCTTGTTGAGGTAGGATACATACGCCAGTACTTCTGTATTTGTTTTGCACAGCCTGGTTTGTTGTAGCGGGGGGGCACAGACGTGACTTCTGTGAGAAGCTGCTGTAAGATTCCACCATGTCCAGCAGAGCCAATCCCTTCCCTGATGGCTCTGAGGATGGACATGCTGCTGGCCAAGCCTGGGCCTACTAGAGAGGTTGGTAACACCTCTGTGCTGACATATTTAAGAAGAAAATCAAAACAAAGTCCCAGGTTTTGCCTCTAGCCAGCAAAGAGGAGGAGATGAGAACATGTGAGGGAAACAACATGGAGACAGCAAGGTCAGTGCAGAAGGAGGGACAGGAGGTGCTCCAGGCGCTGCAGCCCAGATTCCTCTGCAGGCCGTGGTGAGATCATGGTGAGGCAGCTGTGCCCCTGCGGCCCCTGGGGATCCATGGAGGATGCAGAGATCCACCCACTGCCCATGTGGGAGGTGCCCATGCTTTAGCAGGTGGAAGAGGCTGTGATCCCATGGGAGACCCAGTGGAGAGAGGGGGTCCTGGTTCCAGGCTGGAGCAGCCTGTCCTTGGAGCACTGCAGGCCATGGGAAGAGAGCCACGTCACAGTGGGTTTGGGAGGGCTGTGTGCCCGTGGGAGGGACTCAGGTTTGCAGCAGGGGCTGTAGGCCTGCTGCTCATGAGAGTGGACCTGGGGAAGTTCATGGAGAACTGCGTCCCGTGGGAGGGACTCATGGCCTCAGAGGGGAGGGACTCCTCTCCCGGAAAAGTGGAAGAAAATCTCGGTGATGAACTGACCAAAACCGCCATACCCTGTCTCCCTGCACTGTCCATGGGAAGGAGGGAGGGACTGGGGGGAAAAAGGTGGTTTAAGGGCTTATTTTACTTCTCATTAACCTCCTCTGACTCTGTTAGTAATAAATTCAGTTTGAAATCTTAAATTTAACCTCTTTTGCTCTTAAGTGTTTTCTCCCAGTCCTTATCTCACTCATGAAGCTTTCATTGTTCATTTGTTTGTTTTTCTCTCTACCCAGCTGTGGCAGGGAGGGTGAGCGAGCAACTCTTGTGGGATCCTGGTGTTGAGCCAGTGTCAAACCACAACATCTTCTCACAAACTTGCTTCCTAAATCCACCACTTATACAGCTTCCACAAACCTCTTAGGTCACCCAATTACCCTAAAACAAATTTTCTTAATGTCATATGTAAGTGTCCCTTTAAGCATCTCATTATTGCCACTGAAATCCATCTCTTCCTAATATCTCAGTGGGCAATAGAAACTAGGTAAATATATTTGGAAAAAACAAAAACAAACAAACAAAAACAAGAACCCCACAAACAAATAAAAGCAAAACAACAACAACAAAAAACCAAGCTAGGAACTTCGCTCTGTCCTCAAGGTCAATGGGTGCTGCATGGATTACACATGCATGGCCAGCATCTTCTTACTTCCCAAAATGAACCCCTACAAACAGGCTGATGGAAACGATCCATGGTTCAGGCACACAACCAAATGGTGTCTGCAATGACACAGCAGCTTGAATCAGTGAAACTGTGTGGTGCACCAGGCTAAGAACTGAACATTCTGGACAGCTCAATGCCAGTGTTCATTTTGTGCCCTGGTCCTATTTAGTTCTTGGGAGACAAAAAAACAGGTGTGCCTCAGGAAGGAGTCAGAGCTGGGATCAGAGGCAGTATCGTCACTGACCAGTCCTCAGCAGGGCTGGGTTGGTGTCAGTGACATGACCAGGGTCCATGCTAGATCAGGGGAGCAGGGACATAGGAGATCTGCAGGTACAGCCGCCTCTGAGTTTCCTCATCAGAAAGGTAAGGATTCTTGAGGAAATTCACACCTTTTACCTCTTGCCCAGAAAAAGAAAGCAATAGAAGCATAAAAACCGCAAAGTGGGGGATGCTATTGTACTGATTCTTGTGGACATATTTATTTGTTGTATTTGCCCTACATCCTGACCAGCCAGATTTGGTGTGCTTTAAATTACCTATTATTGCCAAAGCACATGTGTTTTATTAGCACTAAAAGCGGGGATGAGTCGATTCCTTTAGGGGGCGATTATTCACCTTACCATGAAAAAAAACAACACATATTCAGGTTGTGATAACAAAAATTACCCTTTCTTTACCAGCAATTCTCCCCAGATTTTGAAATCACTGCCATTATTTCAAGAAGCATATAAACACAAATAATAATAAACCCTGCATATAATTTTCTTCTAAAGTTTCATCCACCTAGTTGGGCAGGAATCAAAACTTCTATGGATGTCTTCTTGCTTTTAAAGTCTGTTCATAATTATTTTTCACTCCTACACAACACTTGTTTGTCTTTGTGAAGTTTCCCTGGTTTATACCCCCTCCCCATCTCCAAACTCTTACCATCCTTTTTTTTTTTGTGCCTGTTAATTTTCCATTCTACCCATACTAGTCACCTACAAAAAGTTAAAAAATTGGTTTCCTTTTCCTTTGAAAATCTCAGTATTTCTCAGTAATTATTGTCCGGTAAGTGTGATTTAGCATGTCACTAAGCTCAATCTTTGCCATTGTATCAAGTTCATGAGAAAAAGATAAGATGCTGTAAACAGACTGTGTGCACAGTCTGGAAGAAGCTTCAAAAATGTCACCATTTTGTTTGTTCTTACCATGACTAGAATCTGTAATTTATCAGAAAATTTCTTATATATTCACTGGGCAGAGAGTGATGCTACTATTTTGGTGATTCATTAGTATTGCAAGCTTGTAATGAAATTCATCCTAAAATCCTCCAAACTGGTTCAGTATTGAAGCTGTCTCTGAGGCTCAGGTACCCCAACCCTCTCTCACACTTATGAGAAGGGCAAAGATCAGGACCTGTGCCCTACACTGTTCTCTCAGAACTCCTCATTACTTTCTGTTATACTCATTACTGTCATTACTGGCTATTTTTGCACTCTCTAGATACTTAAAATTATCTCTAAATAATCTTTCTTTCAAAATATGCCAAATCCAAGTGCATAAAAGTATCACAGTGAATTAAAATCATGGGGTTTTGACTAAAAGCATGGGAGACTATGTGTGACAAGAGATAGTACAATTGCAATCAAAGTCTGTTTTGATCATTGCTCTTCCAATCTAAATACAGTGTGTATTCTAATGTGCTTATACATCTTGCTAAGTGATGTGATAAAGCCCATACACACCCACAGATGACTTCAGAGAGGTAATGGCAGGAGCGGGACCCTAATACTGCTCTGCCAAGCTACTTCCAGACCCATCACAGTGGCCATTAGCCCTTCAAATACCTGTCTGCATAAGACCAGAGGAGCACAAAAGGCACAATGGCAGTTAGGAACCCAAATTAGAGACTCTCGAGGAACAGCCACCCTGTCTGGACTCCACCCAGGGTTGTCCCAGCAGAGCTATCCACCCCAGTGCCAAAATATAAAAACCATTACCACAGATCACTTTTGGATTATGGGGGTCGCTGCCTAGGGGTGGGATCTGTTATAGGATGCAGAAAAAAAGCAGTTCTGGGTCATTCCTGTTACGCAAGATTTAGGGGAGAAACCAAAGGCAGAACAAGAAAGGGATTTAGGTGATTTTGGGAGGAATGAAAGTTGGAAAAGAGGAGTAAGGGGATGAAAAAGATCAGACATATGTAAATAGTTTCCTGGTCAGTGTGCTTGTCTGGCCGTGCTCTGTCAGGGAAGGGAGCAGTCTTATTGCATTCCCTTCAGCCTCTTCCCCAAGCAACCACTCCCTGCTCTGTGTGTGCCTGTCCACAAGGGTCTCACTGCAGCAACTAGAGCCAGGCCACAGGATGGACATTCTGTGTGTACATGGTGCCAGGAAATGGAAGGATCTATTGAAGATCAAGGTCGACCAGCCCCTGAGTAGTCTGGGGGCTTGAATGAACCTGTAGGGGACTGTGTAGGATGTGACAATGCCTGTGTATCTCCAGGGGTGACAGCACACAGGTCACCCTGGGTGGTTATGTCTGGTTGTGTCAGCAGCTGGAGAGGGGTTACAGCCTTGGGGACTTCTATGCCAGCAGCTGTGGAGATTGGATAGTGTCTGAGTCCTGCAGCTTGAGGGATTCTGCTTACCTATGGTACATATGTGTATGTGTATGTTTTCAGTAGTTGACTTCCATTCTGCCCAGCCAGAGGAGGAAGCAGGATGAGGCTGTTGGTGTCATTTTGGTTTGCCTGGGTGCTGGGAGACTGAGTCTGAGCCTGGCCACTTTTGTGCATATGTTTATATGTGTATATGATGTCCATATGTGCCTATAGGAAACAGTCTCAAATTGCACCAGGAGAGGGTTACATTGGATATAGGGATTTTTTTGCCCCCATAATGTTTGTCAAATATTGGAACTGACTACACAGGGCATTGGAGAAGTTTCCATCTCTGGGGAGTTTTAAAAGATATTTCAAGACACAGTTTAGTTGTGGACTTGCCAATGATGGATTAACATTTGCACTCAATGATCTTGAAGGTCTTTTCCAGTCTAAACAATTCTATGATTTTATGATTATATCTATCTATCTATCTATCTATCTATCTATCTTTATGTGCATGAAGACATTTGTGTACATGCATGTATAGAGTGTACGTGCTTGCTTTGTGTGCATGTATGTGCTGGGGATAGATCTTCATTCTCACTTGTAAGTTGCATCTGGGTACATGGAGCAGCAGCACACACCTGTCTCAGACAGACAGACAGACAGAGAGACAGACTTATGCAGACATATATGCATCATTTGTATATAATGATTCTCTCTGCAAGAATGTCAGTTTTGTAGAGGCAGAAGAAATAACTGGAAATGGTTGAGTTCAGTGATATCTGCAAGCCAGATGAGGTTTAGGAACTAAGAGTCAGGGTCATGGTTATATCCCAGCCTCATAACCTCTTGTTTGAAACATTATGTCAGTCTCTCACTAAGGTAGTTGAACACAGAACCAACCTTCAATCTTGCTTTTCATAACATTTTAAGGTCTGCTCTTTTCCTTTTGCTAGCCACGTACTTTTTGCCATCTTTCTGCAACCACAAGAGCTGGAGTATATGCATATTTTAATGTACACTGAGCTTCTTCCATAATCTCATAACTCCAGCAGGATTTAACATAATTCTCAGTGATTATTTCCAGTGCCTGTCTTTGCAGGTGGTCATTGATTTCCTGAGCTTCAGCAGAGTGAAATTGATGTCTAGCCTACACTAGTAAAAGGTTTACTGGAATAGATATATCTCTCAGTACAGCTAATACTGGCAAGCACTCTATTATGGATGCAGTTCTATTGTGGAGGAGGGAAGTAAAAGGTTTTCATCCAGTTTTTTGTTGTTTTTTTTTTTTTTTTCCTTGGGAAGGCTTTTTGCTAGCATAGAGATGTTATTCAAAATTTCACCCCTGAATGATATCTGTGAGTTTTAGTCATAAATCTGGCTTGATTTCTCTCAGTCTCTCCATTCCTCATGTGGAGCTGGAAAACAGCAATGAGAACTGACAAATTGACTTTAAATCTGCAGAAAGGCAGCAATGTTCTTTGCTTCCAGTCTGAAAAGACAAGCAGAACAGGGATTCACCCTTGGCCTGAGTGTGGAAAGCTTTCTCCAAATGCATGCCACCAGGCTCCTAGGTTTATATGAAGTTTATGGCTTATGTAACTTCACAAATTGGGCAAATCACTCAAATATCGTTTTTTGGGGTTTTTTTTTTTTTTGTCTCAGTGAGAGAGCACTCTAACACAAGGGCACAGTGGGTGATGTGGGATGGGAGGAACCACTGCTCAAGTTGCATCTGAGGAGATGAGTCACTTGGAGGAGGGGATCCTCTTTATGGCAGAAGCAGCACAGAGCACTTCTCCATCTCCATGTTTCTACATAGAAAACATCAAGAACAGCACAGCCTCAGGAACCTTGATATGTTTATTTGTGCACAGCATGCTAAAGTGAAAATTTAAAGTACAGTAATTAATTCTGCCATGCTCCCTATGTTGCCATGATCCAGACAGGAACTCCAGCTAAGCAGAGGACCTCCTATTTGGTTGTTTCTAACCCTTATCATGCCTTTGCCTGTGATAGCTTCTGACTTGTTTGGACACAAGTGGCTGGTATAGGTAAGCCTGATCATAATGTGATATGCAATTTCTTCTTCTGTGGTTTAAATTAAAAACTGTTTTAGGAATTAGGAGACATGGAAATGGCAAACAGATAAAGTTTATCCTTACATAAACATCCAGGGCAAATCTGTCCTCAGAAATAATTAATAATGCCGTGCAGAAACCACACTGGGAGAATTACAAAGGTTATTATGTGGATTAAATGCCTCTTCTTTGTCTGAGCCTTTCGATCTTTCTGTAGTGCAAAACAGCTACACAATAGGATAGTTAATGATTTGGGTCTACATGAAATCTTGGGCTCATAGGTCACTGAGTCTGTGGGTAAGAAAATCCAGGGCACATTAGAGGGGCTGGCATTGCTCCTGGATGTAGAATCTACCTGAGCTAGTTTTCAGTCCTCTTTCTTGAGAGGTGCTGGAAGGACACCTGTCACCAGAGAGCACACAGAAAGCTTCCAATGCACTTGTACTGATTTTCTGCATCAAGTTAAATGTCCATGTTATAGAAGTTACACTCAAAATTGCAAACTGGTTCTAATACATCTGTGCAAGTGATTTCCTGTCTTAGCCACAGGAGAGTTTGTCCTGGAGAGTTTGCAAGATGCTATAATTTGGATTAGGTCTATGATGCACTGTTAGAGGCTTTTTCTTTGTTTTGAGTGTTCTTTTGCGAGTGCTTTCTTGGGGTTTGTTGGTTGGTTGGTTGGTTTTTTTCTTGAGCACATATATATGTGCTGCTTAAATTACAAAATCTTGTGAAATGTGGAAGTTGAAAAGTGACACTAAGAACAAACCTAACTCCATGACAGTATTTTCTCTTGAAAATCAGAAATCAGGCTGGAAAGTTGTAAATTCTTCATGCACTTGTCACCATGCCAATGGTTCCTAAATATATTTGACACCATGCCAATAGTTCCTAAATATTTCTTAGTTTTTGACCACTGAAGAACATAATGTGTATTTAAACCATTAAGTAAAAACACTATGTGAAATGTAGGGATGCAAATGGTGTGCTTTTTTTTTTTTTTTTTTTTTTTTGCTATGATTTCTTTTCAACCAATATTTTTGCATGAACCCAACTTGGGAAAGTCACTGCATTGTACTCTACTCAGATTTATTTTTTAATAAAAGACAGAAACAACATTCTATAGCACTACATCCATTATGTGTCTAATGAAAAATCAATAGCAGTTGGGTACCTTATTCCAAGAACTGCTTTTAGAAATTCTACCCACGGGATATTTGTGAAAGGTAGGTTTAGTGTCTTAATTCCCACAAAGTCTGTAATTCCGGCTTGTTTCTTTTTGTTTGGTATTCATTATAATACCCACAAAAAAACTTTGTAAAGTGTACTCATAAAAATTTAGTTAAGTTTTATATGCCTTACAGTAAATACAAAGCAAGAAGAGTCTATGGACTGTCTCTCATATGTACAGTAAAGGGAAACAAAAAGCCCTCTGATAGCAGGTTGTAAATAAATGGTGTTCTTCAGCACATACACTAAGTAGCATTATGTTATTATAGTACTGTAATTCATTGGACAAATGGAGTTGATTCCCCTCTTATTTTCACTACAGTAAACCAAGTATTTACTTAAGTAAGTGCAGGTTGAGGGATTTACATACTTTTGAACCCCTGCCTGTGAAAAGAATACTTTTCTCAGTATATACATGTATTTTCTGCAAGTAAAAGAATGAAAGTAAATTTCAAAAGAGCAAAAGTAATAGAAATCTCTATATATAGAATCAGTGTCTCTACAATTAAAGTCATATAGGTATTCAATAAAAAAAATTATTTAGGCCAGAATTGATAACAAAAAAACCCAAAAAGCCTGTGTAAAATAGCAATGTGGCTTTTGTACTTATCAACAAAGAAACATAACCTGAGATTTTTTTTTTACTTACCTCATTAAAATATATTTAATGAATCACAGAGTGATTTTTAGATATTTTGTTTTGAGCAGTCAGTGATTAAGAGCAAGGTATCTATAGTTCTTTTTCTCTTATTTTTAGGGCATGTCCAGAGTTTCTTACATTGTATAAATTATTCTGCTACTCTTGAACTTTTCCAGAAGATTTCTTTGAATCTTCAAAATATATTTTGACTCTGTGCTCAAAAAAGTAAATTTTTTGCTCAGGGGAACATATATAGAATCTTCAATTCATTTTGTCAGTCAGTTTATTATATTTCAGATTTTCTCTGGGCAGCACAGATAAAATGAATACTTAAATAACAAATACAAATACAGAGGGCTAAAAGTCCTTGAAAAAAATGCATAAAAAACATTAAATTTATATGCCAAAAAGCAGTGTTATGTATAGACAATATTTATTCACTTGTGAGAACTATTTTGAAACCTTGAAACTTGAAAGGCTGGGGTTTTTTTGCTAAACCTACTAATTCTGCGAAACCTGCGAAGTGTAATTTAAAGTCGCAGTTTTTAAAACTGCCATGGCACAGTGACATCCCTGTGGAGCAGAAGCTGGGGACAGTGGGGCTCCCCACTGGGAGGGCAGAGCTGGACCACATGGCCAGTGCTGCTGCCAGCACCCCAGTGAGGGGCAGGGGTTGGAGAAGACATGGAGCAGGAACATCCCAGCCCCAGGAATCAGGCACCTCCTGGGATCAGGGAGTCAGTATAATATTGTTCTGTGCAGTATCTCATTGCCAGCTAATAACCACTGGGAAGCAGTGCTGCCACTGCAAACACCTTAGAGGAGGATCCATGAAACAGCTGTCTAATCAAAACCTCATCTAAGGATGAATTTTCAAGGAAATAGCTCCAAAAGCTGCTAAAATACCATGTCTATACCATATACTGGTCTGTCAAAAAGATGCCTGAGCCAACCATACTTGAGCTGGCTACAAGCAAAAAAAGTAATCTAGTCTAGGGAGTGCTGAGCTTAGCTGTGATAAGAAAACAGATAAATTAGCTCATTATGAGCTTCCCAGTGTGCCTAGCACCAGTGTATGCACCTGAGATGCATTACACAGGTCTAGCTCACCTACCTGAGCATGATATATCATTGTTTGTTTATCTTCAAGCATGTAGGAGTGTGTTTTTATACACTTAAAGTTCAAAAGATACATAAATCTTTGCAGAGTGTGGACTGCCACTGGGCGGGTCTTTCTTCCAGTATTCAGGACACCAAAAGGGCAATTTAATAAATTTGCAAGTTTCAAAAAATAATTTAAAAGTAATTCTCTTTGGGCTTAATCTGAGTTTTACAATAAATTGTTGGTCATAAGCTCAGAGCTGCTCAAGCTTTCTCCTGATTTTATTTTTTGCTAAGAATTCTAAAGGAATTTTGCTGTACTAAGTTATTCAAATTTAGAACATAATAGAAGCATAAGCTCTTATCCAGCAGCAACCATATCTGCCTGCATTAAAATATCTAACACTATTTGCTCAATCTCCAATTTACATTTATCTACTCAAACACAAGAAAGGTCTGCAGGCTAAAAAAGAGAAAAGCATTCCACGGCTCTGACATGCAGAGCACACAGACAGAATAGAGTCCTTTTCCTGTAATGGTCTGCATTTGTCTACTAATGATTCTGACAAAACCAAATATAACCCAGCCCAGGACCTTAAAAGCTGGTTTGAATAAATTTAAAGCAGGAGTGGTACGGATGCTTGTTATTCATAGCTCCACTAGACATTGCTTTGCCTCTCTATGCTCCATTTTCAGAAGGCCTAAGATTCAAACTATGTATTTCTGCCATGAGTTTTAACATTTGAGGAGGTTATTTATGCTGTCTCGAGTATTGCAACACTCCCCTCTCCCCCCCGATGCCTCATGCCACACAGCCTTAGGTGTGCCCTTGTGGCAGAGGGGGCTGATGGCATCATGTGCTGCATTGGAGCTGTTGCCAGCAGGTGGAGGGAGGTGATCCTTCCTCTGAAATCAGCACTGATGAGGCCACACCTGGAGAACTCTGTCCAGTTCTGGGCTCCTCGGTACAAGAGAAACACGGACATGCTGGAGAGAATCCAACAAAGGACCACTGAGATGATAAAGGAACTGAAACATCTTCCATGTGAGGAAAGGCTGAGAGGGCTGGGACTTGTCAACCTGGAGTGGAGAAGGCTTGGGGGAGTCTCCTCAATGTATATAAACACATGAAGGGAGTGGGCAGACATGAACGCAGGCTCTCTTTTGTGCTCGTGACAAGACCAAGTGCAATGGACTCAAACTGGAACACAGGAGGTCTCCTCTGACCTGCAGGGTAAATTGGTCCTCACACAGAGATTTTCACTTCAAAAGTCTTAAAGAACTCACTAAAAATCCACATATAAGCTTATCCTTGTAAATAAACATAATTTACATGAAAGTTGATTTAGTTTCATCTCAGATGAATTCCACAATTGTTAACTCAGATGCACAGTATATTTCACATTTTCATCAGTTCTACAGGAAAAATAAAACCTCAAGAATTAAGCCTAAACTCCAGGGTTACTGTTCAGTGCCACAGCTGTGTGTTCTTCATACAACTTTCCTGCCAAAACCCAGCAGTCACACCCAGATTTGGGCTTTTCTTAATCTTTATTACATGCTTTCCTGGTGACACCGTATGGAAAGATCCTCTTATTTTCTTTGTATGAAAGGTCATTGGAAAGTTGTTGTTGTCTTGTTCATTATGATAAATTGGGTTAATTGGCATCAGATAACATTGATTTGCGATGTCACCATGGTATCATTTTATTAGGGAATTTTGAAGCACTACCACTTGCAAGTCCCCATTTGCAATGCAAGAGTTAAAGACATTTCTATCCTCTGAGGGATTCAGAACATCTCATTAAAATTCAGTGGAAGGACGACCTCTGGTTTAAGGCTAAAAATCTGTTTTACTGTCTGATTGGGTTTTATATAAAGTTCCACATAATTCTAGTTAAACCACAATTTGTAATGCTATGGCAAATTATCATTCAATTAGACTTAACTCTCACTGAAATACCCATACATAGGAGATATTGGAGATTCCAGAAGAAAGGTGCATGGGGTATGGATCATATTCTGTTTATGAAAACAGATGGACATTTCATTACAAATCAATAGGGTATAAGTGATGTCTGAAAAAATTTATTTTATTATAGTTAATTCTCAAAAGACTTAGCTAGAAGAAAATGCTTGTCACTAAGCCAGGTTGTGTCAGCTTTATGAATATTGAGCACTGCCTTAGCTCCTGAAGTAGGAAAGAATAAGTTTTTGCTTAGTTACCCAAGTAGGCCTACTTAATGAAAGTGCTCTTAGGCTGAATCTTAAGTACACTTGGAGGCCTCACGTTATGATCCCTTGGGATTACCACAGAACTCTGGTATCATAGAGATCACGTTTGACTTCCATGTTTATATAGTTAATGCTAAAAGCATGACAATGCCTTGTTCCTCTCCTAGAAAATTCATGAGTAAAATATAAATATAAGTTGACATCAACAATTCACTTAATGATATGGCAATTAACCTCAATCCTGCTGTAAACTATGCTAAGGCACATGGAAAATGTGGTGGATTGGTGACATCCAACCTGGGTGCATGAAGGGAAAATCATAATTGACAAATATGGTGACCTTGTCCAATGATACTATGACTCCATGTTTATGGAAGACACCAGTTTGGGGTTTTTTTCTAATTTTTTTTATGTATATGTGCACAGTCTTGGCAGATGTCTTTAGTTTTATAATCTTTTAAATGAAGATGTGTTTATTAATATTTTTTTAATAGCTCCTCAGCTTTAGCTGAACTGGATGCTTTACAGGATACAATAAAATGTCTTTACTTGTGTTAAATTCTAGCTTTTAGGCCCATCATTAGAAGATGTTATCAGCTAAAAACCGGTTTCCTTTATCAATGAAAGGTTAATAATGTGGGTTGGCTTAGAATTGTATGGAAAGCAGTAGAAAAGGTTTAGTTAGGCCATCTTATCTGTCTCATGTGAAATTGACTTAAGCTGATATTCTCTGTGGGATGAATGCAACAAGCCATTTTCTACATTTAAAATTAGGTCATGTTCTAAATTTTGGCTTGTCTTCTTTGAAGACATGACATTGTTATCTTCTAGCTGCAATTATTTTTTTCTAAGGAAAATAAATTCTATTTGCAAAGTATTTTATTTTAAAATTAATTCTTGAAATTTCCAGCTCAGAGGGTTTTAACTATAACATGATGGATATTATGGTACACAGTTAATAAGAGGGATAAAGATGGAGTTCTATTTACCAAATTTCAGAAGGATCTCAAGAGAAACCTGGAAAAGAAACCCACACAGAGTTGATCTATATAAGGATATTAATACCAGTTATTTACTTTTGTCTCACAATGTTGTATATTTATGAAATTACTTTAGAGCTTTGGATGGAAGAAATTCCAAATATGAATATTGTAACATATTCACATGTAACCATATTCAAGCAAGCTACATTTGGTGTCTGTGGAAGCTGTGAAAGATTTCCACTACCTATGAAGAGCCCAGATCTATTTACAGAAGTTTAATAGACTTTCAATCCCATTATTAGTCCGTAGATTTCTCAGTAGGAAGGTAACATTTAGGAGAGTTTTTCTGAGCTTCTGGATTTTTCAGGCTAAAGACTTTCACCTGCCCATTTTAACTACTGTTTAAGAAAGAATGCTGCTGAGAAATCCTTTGAACTTTATTCCAGGTGTAAAGGCTTCAATAAGATGAAATTCTAATTGTTACTTCAAAAAAACCTAATTATTAAACTTAACTGAAGAAGTCAGCCATCTCCACATCTCAGAGTGCTAATAGATCTATCTATATCCTTTGTGATCCAAATGACAAAAAATCATTTAGACTGTTAGCTCTTGAAAACTGGTGAAAGTCATACATGTGAGCCTACAAATGTCCAAACATAAACAGTCCCTGCTGATATCCAAAGTGGCCTTAGACTAACTCCAGCAGGGTTTTTGCAGGTCTGTCAGCATTGCAGACAGACACCTACA
The DNA here is from genome assembly GCA_027886175.1 of Phylloscopus collybita. Taxonomy (NCBI): domain Eukaryota; kingdom Metazoa; phylum Chordata; class Aves; order Passeriformes; family Phylloscopidae; genus Phylloscopus; species Phylloscopus collybita. The sequence continues at coordinate 49,494,282 of JAJNNQ010000026.1, forward strand.
TTTGTGGTGCAATTTATATTAACTAATTCGGTAGTTTCAGAGAGAATACAAAATTAATCAGAAATAGTCAGCATTCACATTGTATTTAGAATATTAAGCATCTAACTTTAGAGCATTACCGAATAAAATGAAATATTATTTTACACTTGTGCACTTTTGCGTTTTATCTAGTGAAACAACCACAAAGAAATCTTTTCCTCACTGTAAGAAAATATTGACATTTTATTGCAGTGCAAAAAGTAATATTTTCAAGCTTTCCAGAACGTGATAGTCCCAATTTAGAGTTTTGTAAATTCTCTGAGATAGTCTCTCTATTCACCTCAAGTATCAAAAAAGGTTTCAGCTCTCCATCACCTTAGCTGGAACATATTCCAAGCACTATCCAGTAAATCATCTTCTTATCTTCCAATAGTTCTCAGTTCCTACATATACAGATAATATTTAAATTATTTTCCAAATGTAATCATATTTTTATCATAGATAGATCAGAGTGTATCAATTTGTTTCCATAACTTAGTAAACTTTTTAGTGAAATGAAACCCCAAGCCAGACCACGGGTGGCATAACTCTAAGGTGAAAAATTGATGAGCATGGCAAGGAGCTCAAGGAAATCTAATTTTTCATTAACATTCATAATGCAGCATCACTTCCAATATACTCCAGCCTAAAGGACTAAAACTGAAGGTATTGTTAGCCCTGCTTATGCTCTACCCTGAAGGCTCAGAATAGAATCAGACTCCCTTGACATCAATGCTTATTGGGAAGAAAATGCCACCATGCAAATGAGCTCTTATTTTACCAGTTATATTCTGAGTATGTTACAGTCTAAAAATCTTGTTGAGGTTTTTTTGCTAGCCATGACTGAGAGAAATGTTTTGCATTCACTCAGTGTTACAGTCATGATTCATAAGTCACTATTAAAATAAAAAATCTCGTTATGAGAAGTAGAAATAGAGACCAGGCAAAGAATGAGGATTCATTAATGCATCTAATGGAAGAAGTTGGATGGTTGATAAAGAGAGGCAGATGTTCAGGGCTGCCAAGACAATTCTGGGTGCTCCTGCATGTGCTCCCATGCACACACCTCCCCTGTGCCTCTGCACCACTCCCACCCCAGCCTGGTCAGCTATTCTGGATAATACTCATGCAATCTAAGTGTCACTTGGACAGTTAAAAATAGCCACCCCAGATATCTCATTAAAGTTCAGTTTTCCAGACCTATTTCTTGTTGAGATACCTTTCAGTCAGCATGTCTGATTAATAAAGGTGACAAACCAGTGATGGTAAAAGTTGTATAAGTACAGCCCAGCCTCTATGATAAGAATAAACAAAACAGAATCTTAAAACAGCAAAGTAGTACTAAAACTAGTAAACAAAAATGATGATGGAGAAACAGGTTTATGTGCATCAGTCTAAAATGCTGGGGTGCCCAGCATTTTAGTACTCTTTCTGTTGCAATTACAGTGCAAATAAAACTTTACTGGCTCCAAATTTGTACACCACACTCCATTTTGCTACATACAGAAAAGCTATTTTGCAGAGCTGGCTTTTCCTGGTAAATTTTCTAAACTACTCTTTCTCCTTGGCATTATTATTATTAGAGCTTCTTGCTTCCGACAACTGTATTTCTTTAATCATAGCTTTCAGAACATCAGCTTTTCAAGGAAAAAAATTAAAAAAGGATTCAGTCTATTTTTACTGTTCACATCTGGATGCACATGTCACGCTGCAATATGCTGTTCTGAAGTGTATGACACTTTCAGTGCAGACATACATATTGTATTTGTCTTAAAGATGCCCAAATTAACAGCGACCCATCCATCCACATAGCCTACTTTTGCTAGGGCAGGGACTCTCTTACACCTAATTATCCCCATGCACTTGGAGGAAAATTTGGCTACTGCAGGATGGTAATGTTTGGCATCTCAGCTAAAAAGGATGCTTAGGAGCTGGGAGAAGGTGAATAGACAAAGTGAGTTAGTTGCTGTGATAATCAATTCTGTTAACTTTGCACTCTGAGGACCACACACACTTTTGCAAACACTATTTTCTGCCAAAATCTTTTATTTGCATCTCTCAAGAGACATTTCAAAACAATATACTTTGTCAGATATGAACAGCAATGATTGACTTTTCCTTAGACTGATTGTTACAAGCTGGAGCCCCTGGGGATTTCTTTGATTTACGTGGAAGGAAGTTTAAATACAAGTGGTCTAGAATTAAGAGGGTGTAGTGAGAAAAATCACATCTACTTGATATTTCCTCTTTGAAGTGTTAAATATACTCAGATCTTAAAACCTGTTCTGGTTTTACAATATTCCTAGTGCAGTTTAGGATAAATCACCAAGATGTTAACAAAACTTACAGAATTTTTTTTTATATAAACTCATGTATGCCCTTCTTGCAAACTTTCCTGTTATAAACCTTGCTGCTTGTGTTTGTACCCCCTTGATTGAAGATTTGTGAAGTGAATACATGGGTAGCACAAGTCTTTTGAAGTAAACATTGTCAGATCATCTCTTCTGTACCAGCATCAAATGCTGCAAGAAGAAAACACAACACATCCATTTAAGGGAATAATCACACCCTGGGGGCTGTGCTTCATGAATTGATAGTCCGTGTCTTCAAACTCAAAACATCAGGTCTCACATTAACTAAATTACTTAAGTCTTTGCTATACAGCAAGAATCTTTGGGACCTTTTTGGAATTAGGCTTCAAAATTATTGCCTGTTCCCTTTTCTTGTATTAAAGGTACAGAGGAAAATCTGGTTTACTCGTATTCTTTTCCCTACCTCTACCTCAGGCTGGGGTTTTATGTGTTCAAAATAAAGATCTTAAATGCGTAATGAAGATTAAATTTATATATAAATCACTGCATCATTTTATATGAAGGATATGAAGGAAATTCCAAAACTCCACCCACATTTGTTGTAACTTGAAAAATTTTAATTACATTTAAATTAATTAGTTGGAGAGCTAAATAATGAGCTATCTACAAAGGCATATGAAAGTTTGCTCTATGTTGTGTGTTGTTTTGTTTGTTTGTTGTATTTCTAAGAGAACAGCATATGCTGTACTACATAAGGGGCATGACCATATGATGACTTTGAAATCTATTTCATGTATGAACCTATATGGGTTTAGGCGAAAGCTTGAAATATTATCTGGCTTCTACTGATTATAACCAAAAAACACAGGGAAATATCTGTTACTTCAAACAGGTTTCTTTCTGAGGTTTTAAATCCTTTGAACCTGCAGATAGATGTTGAAGATGTCTGAAAGTTACAATGACAGAGACTGATACAAGCATATTTCTCCAGCCTTTTGCTATATTGTAAGCTTCATGCAGTTTCATTAAACTATACATGATTTCTGTCATGTGGCAATAGCATGTTATGAAAAATAAAGATATACATAAACTCAGGCCATCATCAAAAATTAATGCATTGCAACAATATTAGAAGACGTGTGACACGTGACATTGTGACACACTTTGAGATATCATGAGGTGACCTAAATTTTAGCTTGTTTTACTGGTGTTTTCAAGAACAGACACTGCAAATTAAATCTTCACTGGGCCAAGGCTATGCCAGTCTCCTTTCCTGTAAAATGAAGAGTTTCAGGATGGACGAATCCCAGTCTTACCTTAACAGCCACTATTTCAGTGCTGAAGATCCACAACGACAGACAATTTCTACATATTATAGAGATAATATTTCCTCCCACAGTGAGACATCATGTTAAACTCTTTAGCCTTACAGTGATTAAGTGAACATATCCTGCATACATGGTCCTGCATAATCCGTGATTTTATCTCTCTTCGGTTTTCCAGTGGCAAAGGTGTATTTTTAATTATGTGTTTTAAATCTGATTTCTAAACATTTGTGTTTTTCATTTCACAATGTCAAGGAGCTAGCTCCCACTTCAGTATATCACAGCACATCTCTTCAAAGTAGATAAAAGTCTTAAACTGAAAAATTCAGACTCAAACCTAGCTTCCAAAATATTTCAGATTTCATTCACAGTTGGAAAAGTTCATTAAATGTTTGAGGAAACAAAATACGCAGCTGGATTTAGATTCTGATCCAAACAACTGTCTTCCCTTTTCCCATTTATTCAAAGTCAGTGCACTTTCCTGTGCAAATATTTCTCTGCATTACCTTCTCTATTCCTTTACCTTTTCTCCATTACCTTCTCCGTATACCTTCTTCTGTAACAGTGTGCTGGGCTGAAGGTCGTTCCACATTCCAATATGTGTACAATTTATTCACCTTTACTGTGTGTACAAATGTAATGAACTCACAGGGTTTTTTTTTATTCTATCATTTAAATCATTAATGAAAATGTTAAATAACACCTCTGGACCTGTGACAGGCTCTCTTTATTTCCTTTATCAAACCAGTTTGTCAAGTGAAAGACTAGAAATAATTGTATAAATCTGTGGGGGGTGGTTCTACCAGTTTAGTACCATTATTATCGTATTTGTACCCTCTCTGGCCCATATATGGAAATGTCATTGCATACAATACAAGAAGTGTCTCTAAGTTAAAGCTTTTGCAGTCTATTCTTCAGCAACCCACTAAGATAATTATCATGTTACAAGAGGAAATTGAGTTAATTTAACTTAATGATTATTTTTTAATCTCTTTTTTATCATTATTCCGTGTTGCATTATTATTGTCTAGACACTCATGGTTGGATTATATATTTTGTTTGTTTTATCCTAGGGCTAAACTGAAGTAAACTGGTCTGTATGTCTCAAGCTTTTACTTTTGTCTGCTTTTCAATACAGATTTTTTAGTACATTCTGCAAAAGTCATATTAACTTTCAAGAAGTTAAACAGAGTAGAAGTTCTCACTAAATATGTGAGAAAAGGTCAGAAAAAATATGTACAGTTAATAGTAGTAGTAGCAGCAGTAGAGGTAGTAGCAGTACTACCAGCAGTAGTAGTAGTAATATTGAGTGTAGACCAAAATTAAAATAGGAAATATTAATGAAGGTGCCTTCCTCATCCTATGCCAAGTATGCTGAGGAGAAGTGTATTCACTTACTTTGACATTTTTTTGAATGAAAGCAAGAGAAAAAAAAATCTGATGATAAAAAAAAGTTTTATATACAATTTCTTTTTCTGAAGTGCTCATGCTTTGGATTTTTGGTTTTTTAATGAATATCCCTTTCCATCATTACTTCAAATATTAGAATTTAGTGTTTTGATAGATAATGCATTCATTAGCATTTTTTAAAACACTAACTTTATTTCTACATTTCCAAGAAATAAATGAAAGTAGATTTTGAGATCACCAAATCCCATTATAGAGCCTCTTCCTTTTTCTATTCTGCTCTACTTTCTTCTTATCAAAAGCATTTTCAGGTACTCCTCCAACCTCAAAGATATTGCTATTAAACTTAAAGAAAGCAGAGTGTTCAAAAATGGTCATCAGACCTAGAGGATAGACCTAAGTTAAGAAAAACAGCCTCCTGTACTCCTGAGGTATTGCAGTTTGCTTGATCTGTCAAAGATTGCACATAGTCTACTAAAAGCAAGTCAGAGTCGATACAGGAGCTCAAGACCTCTCTCTGGAATTTTTCCTGTCTTGTCCTGAACTTGCAATCAATCAGAAACTTTTTTTTTTCCTCACAGGAAGCTAAAATTTGATGGTTTGGGGTTTATACAGTTATAGAGACTCGATTATAGGAGTTTCCCTTGGCAGCTGGCCAAGAGAAACTGAAGACACAATAAAAGGGTGGCAAAAGTGAAAAATTATTGCAGCATTGAGATGGGGTATGTAAAAAAGTGGGGATTTACTGCCATGCAAAGAACAAACCTAAAGAGATGAGAAAGATTCCCCCTGAGATATATCATACCTAAGTAACTGCTCGGAATAGTGATAGCTAAGAGCTGATAACATGACTTTAAGCTATGACAGCTATGCTTTTAAAGAAAAATTCAGGAACACCAGGCCTGAGGAACTGCATTCACCAGCAATTAAGTGGACAATGAGGCACTGAAGAAAACACAAAGGTCAAAAAGTCATAAAAATGGGGTTTTCATTATGATTCACTACTTGCTTTGGTTTGCCTTTATACCTCACTCAGGTGTTTATTTTGCCATCTTCCCCCTACTTTAGTCTTCCCTATCTGGAAATGCCCTCCATAGCTCAATAGAAAAAAGAGAGGGTGTTATTCAGATACCATTTTCATAAGAAGCACTCTGGAGCAAATGTGATAAAGTAATAATTGAAAAAAGATAATTTGCTGGCTATTTGAGATTAATTTGCAATTAAATGTCCCACTATGCCAGCTCAGAGGCAGAATAAAGTCCAGATTATTTTACTTTATTATATGTACACTTAGTGAGGATAAGGAAGGGGCACTGCCCCACTTTTCCCAAATGGATAACAAAAAAAATTAAAAGAAACCCAAAAGTCCACAGTCACTCACTTCACTGAAATCTAAATTTCTTCTGCCTCCTTCCACATTCTTTCCCTCATTGTGTCAATCTTGGCCAGACAGGCCCCCAGAAGAGGAGGATCCTCATAAGATGTGAAAACAGGCTTGAAGCTGCGTTCAGAAGGAAGAATATTTCTGACTGTGGCACAGCAGTTTCTGAATGAAAGACAGGGCTCAACACACATGAACTGATCACTGTCCTTGGTGATGACTGGGAGTGGAATAAATCCTAGCACAAAAACTGTGAAAGGAAGAGAGAAATAGTTTTTTTGTGCAATCAGAAAACTAAGGGCAAAATCAAATCAGTACACAATATAGAAGGTTTTATTTTTAATTCCAGCAATCAATATAAAACTGAAATATTAAAAGTTGGTTATGCTTTCTTAAAATATTCAATGGGCCTCTTGTGTGGTAGGACTTGTATTTCGGAAAAAAACGGAGATGCTAATTATTCTTAGCTTGGAAGGAATGTATCATACTATTATTTAGCTTGGTGGGGAAAAGAGTTTAGGTACAATGTGATGAGCACTGCTTGCTCTCTGGAAATTCACTTGAAATATAATGTGTTGAAATGGATAGGTCTTTGGGTTTACAGTCCCAAATCTGAATAATTTCTTGTTTTTCAACTACTGTGTTCCTGAATGTCGAATCACCTCTCCTGTCTGTTTGGATCATACTCCCTTCCAGAGACTGACTTTCATCATGCATTTGGGCATGTGAGAAATGCATTTGGGCATTGTGCACAATGGGTCTCCAGGTGCTGTTGTAATCCAAATAAAGAATTATATACTTGTTCCACTACTACATATTCAGCAAAGTCCTCATATGGATGAAGTAGGTGTGTGCCTACTACTTACTTCCCCCTAAACTGCCCTTTAAATTAATCTCATTAACTTAAAAATAAGAAATTTGGATATGCGTTTCTTTCCATACTCAGTTTCAGGTTCCCTGGTCTTCCTTTTCTGTATGAATGTCATTAACAATGGGGGGATGGTGCTTTTTCTGTTCTGATGCACAGCTTCAGCTAGCAGCAGTAGGTGTCTGTGTTTGAATTGAGAGCGCAGATACAACTTGAAGCAAATGGTATGTGAAGTTACTCATGCCATGAGAGCAAAGACATAGAGAATGTTTCATTATAGATTATGTCTCTGATTGATATTATACTAGACATTAAATGAAATTTTCATTTAATACTAAATCATATGACTTACTATACCTTCTTTAAGATTTCAGAGCTAGCATATTGATTGGGAAAATTTGAACTTGAGTATTTTCTTCCACTGTGGGAGATTTTAAAATGCCTTATTTTACTTCTATTGATAAAGAGATTTGTAACCCAGTTTTTAATGCTATTCTCTCTACAAAGGCAGAGAGCAATGAAAAAGTTGTTGTTTTTTTTTTTAATTTTTTTTTTTATTTATCAGCATCAAGAATAATGTGGGATTTTTAAGAAATACCTTTATTTTTTTTTTTCCTGGACAGTGAGTAAAATTACAAGCCAATTTCCATCCAACTGGCATGTTATATGGCAATTGCTTAAAGCAAATGAAAAACTCTTTTTTAGATCAGGACACTGAGCTCAAGTGGAAGTTGTCAGATTTAATAAAGCAGAATCATCCTAGGGAAGAAATTTTCTGCCTCTGTTTCCAGTGGTGCATCTGTTTGTAGCACATACTTTGTTCAGCAAATGCCAGCTTGCCTACAACACTTGCAATGAACTTTAATTGTGTGCTTTAGTAGAAAGTCTTAATTTTGATCTGACTCCCTTCAGGTAGCAATGAGTCGACTCACATAATCACAGCTCCCTGTAGCAGATAAAAATAACCACCTAGATTTTCCCTCCTTCCTCACTTTTTAGAAAATGGTTGTATTTTTACGAGTTCATTCTCACAGTGAGCAGGGATCTATAAGCTTTGGAACATAAGATGGTTTTGCAATAACAGCTATTTCTACACCATTATAGTAATTAATCACAGAAGGAGCTGCCGGAAAAAAATTCTATAATTTTGAACATATAATTGAATTTTTATTGCTTTTAAACTTAAGTGTTTAGACCTTGAGAAAATTAGCCCAGCAGGGGAAAAAATGCTCCTCTTTGCTTCTCCTTCCTTCTGTGCTTTAGACAAAGCTTGGCAGAGCTCACAAGCTAAATGGGAGCTGATTTAACAGCTCTTTATTTCAGTCTACCTCCTAAAGAAGAAGAAAAGGTCACTTAAAACTTATTTTCTTAACAAAATTCACTGGAGTTGAGTTGGAATACAAAGTGAAGTCTTTCAGATCCAAAGGTAGCACTGGCATACTGCAGAGGAAGCAATCCATGTGCTCAGAGGAAGAGTTCCTGGCAGTTGTGCTCACTGGCATTAACAGAGGACGTGCAGAAAAGTATCAGCTGGAAAATTTGACCCAGCCAGAAAAATGGGATAACAAGGCTTTACTGAAACATCTATGTGATTAATAAAAACTTCAGTGTATTGGTGTTCTTTTTTTCCCCCTTGGGAAGTTTCTTCCAAATTCAACCACAATTTTGAAAACTTTTTCAGACCACCCAACACACACTTGTTTAAACTAAAATATTTGCTAATACATTATGTCCTTCCACTTAGAGGTCCCATTGTCAGATAAAACAAAGAGAGATCATAGGTGTAATGAAGGTAGTACAAGATTTATGAGCCTGCTTTCTCTTCCTTCTCCCTGGAATATTCTTTTGAAGATCAATCTTTAATTCTTATATTCATTAAAAACAACCAATAACTAGACTAAATCACTGCAAATTTTAGGCACAAGGAAAGAGGTGAAAAGGTGGTGAAAAAAAGCCCATGGAGCCCAAATAGTCATATATAAAATCCTTAGCTTGACCTACAGCAGTCAAACACAAATCATAATTTCTGTCTTAAGTATTAGAGCCAGTCTTGTGGGTCATATTGGGTCAGCTGGGGTGGTTGCATTGAGTTTACCTGCCAAGATGCAGGTAAAGCTTCCAAAAGGCTGTCTTTACCAGCTCACCTAAAGTGCCCTCTTTCCTAGATCAGTGTTGTGGAAGACATTTCAGATAGTACAGTTCCTACATGGCTATGGGAAACAGCAAAACCTGTTTTGTCACCTTACCTACAACTATGTTAGTTTAAGTATTATTTTCCAGTGCTGTCAAGAAATTAATAAATTCTGCTTATGGATGGCTGTTTCCACACAAAAGCAGAAACCATAAGATAGTTGTTCATCTCACCTGCCTTTAACACCCTCAAAGAGTTGAGCCAATTTTCTCCTGAAAATTATATCTTTCTTTTCACTGAGTAGGAAACATCTGTTTTAAAATGAAAAATTAACTTCTAAAAAATTTGTTAGATCTGATAAATTCCTCCTTTTTTTCCATACTGCTCATATACAGAAATATGTTGGGAATATATTAGGATAAGTAATTACAAATGCTATTCTTTAATAATTTAACATTTATCTTTCTCCTTCCATGTGTTGCAAAATCCTGTGGTGTGTAGTACATTCCCATATTCTCCAAATTTGTATATTCCTAACTTGTGTAATATAGATAAGCCACATTTAAGATAACTAGGCAGTAACCAAGCCATAATATTAATAAATATATAAAATTATAAAGTTTTAATGAATAATCATCTATTAATAAACTTTAAACCCCTTTATAAAGCAATTTTTACTTCAGACGTAGCTCGACCAACACACATATTTCTTCTACAACTAATATTCATTAAACCATCCTATTAACTGCAATGATTTACATGTATAGAGAAGACCAAATACTGCATAGCTCAACAAATATGACTTTTAAATTATAATGTTTCTAGTAAAATGTGACAGGCTTTGAGAGAACAGGGACTTCAGACTTGCCTGGCCTTGTACTGGCTTGAGGTGAATTTAACTTATTTTAGCTGAGGTTGCAGTTTTTTAGTTATGAGGTGACTATGGCCAAATTTCTTTTAGCTTGAATTTATGTCTGTAGCACTGTGTGGCATAGCACCTATTGCTAATTAATAGAGAGTAAAACCAAGCAGTTATTATGGGTTAAGTAAATTGTCTTTGACTGTAGGGTTATAATATACTATAGAAGAGTAGGGGTATCAGATGACATCAGAAATCCCAGAGCATTTTTCACAAAGGAAAAACCTCACCAGGTGAGTAAAGCAAACCCAACTTTAAGAGTTATAAAGAGGACACATGGAAATGGGAAATAGCAGGGTAAAAGTAAGCAATCAACTGTCAGAAAACTTGTAAAAACAACGCTGAGGGAACCCCAGGCTGAAGAGGAAGAAACCACAACAACCATCATATTCTGCCCAATGAAGATACTGCAAGCTCACTGTGACCCAGTTCTTATTCCTTTATTCCTGGAGCTCACACAAACTGCTGTCCCATTAACTATGGGGTGGAGGGAGAGTGCAAAGAGCACCAGGGAAAAGGGCATTCACATATGTGGGAAGCTCACAGACACACATGGACACATACAGGTACACACATTTTTAAAAATATATATTCCTTATATATATACTTTACAAATACTTTAGAGATATACACTTAAACATATTCTTATAAACATATATATGCATATAGCGAGATACGCATATATGTGTATTAATAATGAGGCTTTTCTGTCACAATTTCAATTTGACTAGCAGTGTTCCTATCATCACAGCTGGACTAATAAAAACTATTTGTTGTGGCTTTAGTAGACTGCTAATCTATACATATTCTTTGCTTTGTGTAAAAGGGTGTTCTCTTTTGCACACAACGAGATTTAGACTGCAAAAATTACCTTTACTGAAAGGAAAAAAGAGAAGGAAAATCTTAACCCGTAGTTCAATTTGCTGTGGATGAGAAAGAATATTTTCCTTATAGTTAGAGAGTTATTAATTGTATTTTAAACGGCTGGGTCATGATAATGTCTTATGTTCCACTAAAACATGGTTGGAAATCTTGATACAGTATCATATTTAAATTTTCTGATTTGGGTATGTCTAGATGGAGGAAAATGGCTTCTTTCTCCTTTTTTTTTTTTTTAAGTTATCTGTGCTGGTTCTTCTTTCTAGATTTATACTTAGGGGCTGATATTCTTCCACAGGCAGCTTTAAATTTCAGATTTTGGCTAAAGTTTATCTTGCTGAAGAGGAAATAGCATTATATGATATGGATTAGCAGCAGATCAGATGCTTACTAATGTATTTCTTTATATCTCAAAAAAGAGAAGTATTTGTGTTTATATATCCATTATATGCCTATTATGTATGCATTAGGTTTGTATAATTATTATAGTATAATTTCAAGGAAAATTTGCCTACTACAAGATGAGATGTAATACAATATTTAGAAAAATTCAAAGAGTATTCAATAATGACAGGTACACAGTAGAGACTGCAACAGAGAAGAGCAAAATCTGCTTGACCTCCTTCACTGATTATTAAAATTCCACCTGCCTTTGACTCCTCTACTTCTTACTCCATGCTTCTTACAATGATGTTAAACCATAAAACCATACATGGGGAAAAAAAAAATTCGGCATTTGGAAAATTTCATGATTTTTTCAGATTTTTTTGCTAGAATGTAAATAGCAGTAAGACACAACCTATGCCAGAATGCCAGAAAAAGTTTTTTTATGTCTCAATGTACAGGAAAACCAAACCAGAATAATCAAAGACTACCTGGGTAATCAAATCAGTTCTTTGCAATTGCCAGCACCAGAGTTTTTTAACTGTGTTTGTGAATTTTCCCTTTATTTTAACTTCCCATTGGTTGGCAGACACTGCCAAAAACCAGTGGATGGCCCTTTGCCCAGGGACCTAAGGTCGTTCTCTCAGCTCCCGAGTACCAGGAAGGAGCTCTCCTTTACATCTTGCAGCACAGCAGGCCAGTATTTAATCCATCTCCAATAGATCATATGTCTAACTCTGGAGCTTAATGTGATTCTGGGCTTGGCAGGGATTTCAGAGGTCTGTGCAACTGAGAAAGAAATTAACAGAAGCTGAAGATATACTTTCTCAACCATCTTCTCTTTTGTACAGCACAAACTCCTTTACATCTCCTTTTTACATATTTTGCACAACTGTAACAAAGAATTCTGTTGGAAGAGGAATCCGAAAATGCACAGAGAACTAACTTGCATATATATATAAAAACAACTAAAAAGGAATTTTAAGAATTTGACTTTGGCTGTGTACAAATAGTACAGCTCAGTATTCAGGAAGTGTTTCACCCTCTCAAAGCAGTTAAGGTGTATAAGATAACTAAGAGATGTTTTTGTTTTCTTTGCTGTAGAGCAAACCATATCTCTTCAAGAAGTGTCACAAATAACAACTGCTAATAATAATTGAACCCCCTTTATAATTCAAAAATTATTGTTTTGTTGTTTGAGGGGTTTTGTATTTAATAAAGAAATACTTTAAAACTCACAGATACAGAATCATCATTATGTTGGAAGAGACCTCCAGGATCATCAAGTCCAACCCAACCCTAACCTCAACTAAGGTTGAGGCACCAAGTGCCACATCTAGTCTTTTCTTAAACACATCCAGAGATGGTAAATCTACCACCTCCCCACGCAGACCATTCCAATACTTTATTACCCTTTCTGTAAAAAACTTTTTCCTAATATCCAGCCTATATTTCCCTTGGTGTAGCTAGACACTGTGTCCTCTGGTTCTGTCAGTTGCTGCTTGAAGAAAGAGACCAAGCCTCACCTGACCACAGTCACCCTTCAGGAAGCTGTAGAGAGTGATAAGGTCACCTCTGAGTCTCCTTTTCTCCAGGCTAAACAACCCCATCTCCCTCAGTCATTCCTCACAGGGTTTGTGTTCCAAGCCCCTCACCAGCCTCGTTGCCTCCTCTGGACACGCTCAAGCATCTCAATGTCCTTCCTAAACTGAGGGGTCCAGAGCTGGACACAGCACTCAAGGTGTGGCCTCACCAGTGCTGAGTACAGGGGAAGAATGACCTCCCTGCTCCTGCTGGCCACACCATTCCTGATCTAGGCCAGGATGCCATTGGCCTTCTTGGCCACCTGGGCACACTGCTGGCTCATGCTCAGCTGCTGTCACCAGCAGCCCCAGGTCCCTTTCTGCCTGGGCTCTGTCCAGCCACACCATCCCCAGCCTAGAGCATTGCAGGGGGTTATTGTGGCCAAAATGCAGGACTAGGCACTTGGACTTATTAAACCTCATCCTATTGGACTCTGCCCATCCATCCAATTGCTCCAGGTCTCTCTGCAGAGCCCTCCTGCCTTCCAACAGATCGACACACACTCCCAGCTTAGTGTCATCTGCAAATTTACTAATGAAAGACTCAATACTCTCATTCATATTGTCAGTAAAAATATTGAACAGAACTGGCCCCAGCACAGACCCCTGAAGGACACCACTGCTGACTGGCTGCCAGCTGGATGCAGCACCATTCACCACCACTCTCTGGCCATCCAGCCAGTTCCTAACCCAGCAGAGTGCTGCCAGCTGTGGGCTGGCAGGTTTTCTGGGATTGTGCTCTGGGAGACAGTGTCGAGGCCTTGCTGAAATCCAAATAGACAACATCCACAGCCTTCCCTGCATCCACCAGGCAGGTCACCTGGTCATAAAAGGAGACCAGATTGGTCAAACATGACCTACCCCTCCTAAACCCGTGCTGGCTGGGTCTGATACCCATCCTGTAAGTGCTGTGTGATGACACTCAGTATAAACTTTCATTACCTTACTGGGTACTGAGGTCAGGCTCTGTCTTGGTTTTGAAGGACAGGTATCTGACAGGGAAAGCTTAGAATGGAGAATGTAAACCCCTCATCCCTGCCAAATTATAATTTTGCAATTAAGGGCTTTCAGGCAAAGATTTGGGAATAGGAATAACAGTTCTTTACTAGGAATATTAACAATACAAGTGTAGTAGAAAACAAAACCAACCAACCAACCAAACAACAATACTGGAAAACCCTGACAGAGTCAGAGCTACAACCTGACACCCTGTTGGTCAGGGTGTTGGAAGCAGTCCAAAAGTGAGTCCTCCTGGAGTGGCAGATGTGGTTCTGGTGAAGTAGAGATGATCCTGTAGAAAAGGGTCCAGTGATGGTGAGAAGGGTCCAGTCTTCCTCCGGGAATCGGGTGAAGCTGGATGCCTTCATGTTCCTGGTCTAAGTTTTATCCAGGTAGGAATGGTTAGCTCCCCACACTGGGTGGAGCATCTCACAATAGGGTGATGGAATGTGGATGTACTGCTTTGGGGAGGGTACAGTTTGGGGATGACTGCTTTGAGGATGTGTTAATGGCCCATTAGCAGAAAGATATCCCCCTGGAGGGAGGACAGGCAGTGAAAGAGATAAGAAACAATGCCCCACCTGGTTTTAACAGCTGGCCCATTATCAGAAGGCATCTGCCCCCCTCCCCCCAGAGTTACAAGAGATAAAGAAAAAAAAACATCTCCCCAACTGCTTTGAAAAGATGAAATAGAATACACATTTTTGGTTTCCATCCAAGACAGGCTCACTGGCCTGTAATTACCGTGATCCTCCTTCCCACCCTTTTTGTGAATGGGCACCACGTTGTCCAGCTTCCAGTCATCTGGAACCTCACCAGTGAGCCAGGATTGTTGGCAAATGATGGAGAGCGGCTTCACAAACTCCTCTGCCAGCTCCCTCATCATCCTGGGGTGGATCCCATCTGAGCCCATATATTTATGAGCATCCAAGGGGCTCAACAGTTCTCTGACTGCCTCCTCTTGGATAACAGGGGGACCATTCTGTTCCCTGACAACTTCTGCCAAGTCAGGAGGACAGTTGCCCTGAGGACAAGCCATCTTCCCACTAAAGACTGAGGCAAAGAAGGCATTAAGCCGTTCTGCCTTCTCCTCATCTGTAGTTACTAAGTTCCCTCCTGCATCCAATAGATGACAAAGGTTGGTCTCATCCTTCCTTTTACCATTAACATATTTGTAAAAAGGTTTTTTATTATCCTTTACATAAGTTGTCAATCTAAGTTTGACCTAAGCTTTGGCCTCCCTAATTTTCTTCCTAGCAACCCCCTAAAATACTTCCTGAGAGACCTGACCTTCCTTCCAGAGATGATAGATGCTGCATACATGCACCCCAGCTGGGTTAGTGACTTCACCCCTAACTTAGGTTTATCACCCTTGGGCCTGCCCCCAGATAGTCCACCTGCATCCCCTTCCCCTTTCAAACCTAGTTTAAAGCCCTCTCAAAGAGTTCTGCCAGTTCATCAGCTAAAAACCTACTACCCTTTTCAGAGAAATGAAGCCCAGTTCCAACAGGCCAGGTGCTGAAAAAGTTGCCCCGTAATCAAAGAACCCAAAATTCTGCTGTAGACATCAACCCTTGAGCCACTTGTTGATAATGTGAGTTCTCAAATTCCTTTCATCATACTTCTCCACCACTAAAGGGATTAAACAGAACACTACCTGTACTCCACCCAATGCCCTAAAGTCCCTTTTTATTGCCCTAGCACTTCTCTTTTCAGTCTCATCACTGCCAGCCTGGAGTAGCAGCAGTGGGTAGTAATTAGAGAGTTGAATCAGGGTCTCAGTAATATCCTGTATCCAAGCCCCAGGGAGGCAGCAGACCTCCCTGTGGGTTGGGTCTGGTCGACATATGGGGCCCTCTATTCCCCTCAGAACCCATGATGACTACTCTTCTTTTTAATGTTAGAAGTAGTAATCTGTCTGACTGATGAGGCATAATTGGGAGGCTCACTGGGCAGATCAATTTCTTCTACATCATCTAACTGCCCCTCTAGATCCAGGGCCTCATACCTATTCTGAGTGGCACCTGGGTAGGGGGGAATTTCCATTACTGAGTAGGAACCCATTTCCACTTCCCCTCGTTCACCAGGTGTCCTCCTATTGCCTGAGAGTGGGAGGCCTGGGAATCCTCTGACTCTTGGTGGGCCTCCCTCAAGGATGGAAGGGCAGAACTCCACCAACCTATTTCCCTTTCATTTTCCCTAATATTCCTCAGTCTATCAACTTCCTCCCTAAGCTCAGCCACTAGCAAAAGGAGATCATTCACTTGTTCACACTACATGCAAACTTCTGCAACTCCCTCTGGTGCCACTGATAAGCTCAAACACTCCGCACAGGAGGGGGTCTGGGCAGACATCCTTCTTAGAGGATTCTGCCTGGCTACATACTTCTTGCTAACTGCAGTTTTGGATCATGTGAAAACCATTACCAGGAAAAAAACCCCAAAAACAAAAACCAAAATTAAAACAAAACACAAAAACAAAACACAACCAAAAAAACACATAAAAACAAACAAAAAAAACCCAAACAAACAAAAATCAAACCCCAAAACCTTCAGCCCTATCTGCCTGCCCTGCCTTCCTGAGCTGCCTCTTAAGCTGCTGAGCCCTTACAGCCATGCCATACCCCTGTTTGCCCACTCCTGTTTGCCCACTCCTGTTTGCCCACTCCAGGTCACCGAGCTCCCTAAGGGCCTCTTTTAAAGCACCCTCGCCTGACGCTGAAGGGCAAAAACTTCTTCCTGTGCCTGCGTGGCTAATGAGCACCAAACTTACTCCCAAACTTACAGCATTTAAATGTTTTATGGGCATGTGTATATATATGTGGAATTAAGGTATGTATATACCTGTACATAGGCACAACAAATTATTCCTGCTGCATGTGTACTTATCAGATCAATGGTATTGAGTCTATGTACCTTGACTCAAAAATTGCATGGAGGAGCTCTGGAGAAAATAATTGTATTTGAGTTATAACAAAGGTTATAATACTAATTCCTTTTATTTAAAATGGCAATTTTTTTTCCCAGGCTGTTTAGCAGTACATCTTACAGATATAAGCATTCACCATATGAAACTTCAATTAGCAATGATTTTCAAGATATAAAAAGGTGCCCATTATAATGGCATAGTGAGAATGTGTGGTATACGTTCATTTAAAGTGCTGTTAATTCAATTGCTTTATCTGATCCAAAGTCACTTAGATTATATTAAATTAGCCATCTGTTTGGCTTTCACCTTGGAATGTCTGCCAGATGCTGAGTTTGTTTATAGACAATTCATTTGCAGACACAGCCTTAACAACAGGTTTGCTTGTTGGGGACTATCCCTTATGGAAGAGTTTACCTGGGAAGATGAAACTGTGTACTCCAAGCAACAACTGCTTGTTCAAAGGGTGAAAATATATTGTCTACCTTGTGTCCAGTACACTATTACACAAATTATGTCCTCTTATTAATTTCTGCAATCTTTGTGATGACGAGACTTAAATGGTTCTGCAAAGCTGCATCATTCTCTATAGTACCCATTTATACATTTTATGGTTTTCTTTTTAATTAAGGCCTAGCAGTAAAATTACTATAACATTTTGTTATCTACTGGGCATGGAAGCTTTTTACTAAGTCTCCAGATAGCTTTTAAAAGTCTATTAAAAAGCTGTATATCATTCCACAGTTGTTACACATGGGGAAAATATTTCTTTAAGGGGATGGGCAGCATTATTTCTCCCTCCCCTACAAAACAGCACTTGTTCTTTGTCAGAAGAATGATACAAAGCTGCACAGAAAGATTCCAGAATGAGACAGAATTTAATCAAAGTACTTTGATTGGTTTTTTTCAGCAGCTGTTCAAGAGTAATCCCCCATGGGCTAACAAATCTTAGTCACTGGTCCAAATAAACAGGATAGTTATGCAATCACTGAGCAAAAATCAGAAGTTGTTTATGTTCACCTGGAGAGATAGATGTTTGATTAAATAATGGTCTGAAACCAGCTTTTCATTGTCAAAGACATCCAACAGATACTAGTACTAGATTGCTAGTACTGACACAGGACTCTGTACTTACACTACTGTCAGCAGCAAAAATAAGAAAATGGTATTCTTCAGGCAGAAATAAAAGGCTGTTTGTATAATCAAAATAACCAATGCTTTATATTTTCTTCTATGATTTGTTCTATAGTTGTACCTATATATTGAATAAAACTTTCAGAGGAAATGCAAGCATTGTTACTTAGTGGTTAAACCAATTTCTTAATGATAGGGTTTAAGAGACTTCCTTTCCTTAGGGAAATTTTGTACCACCTTTATTTATTCCAGGTTTTTCAGTAGAGGGTCTTTAGAAAAGGAAGCCAGAACTGTCACAGGGTTTTTTTTAATGTTTCTTTGATACATTTGATCCTGACCAATGTTAAGAACAAGATAACAAAATGGGTGAATTTTTATCCAGTCTGATTCAATGTGGAAATTCCTACGATTCAACTGAATAAATACAGAATGTTGATATTTGGTCACTGACCTCTGATATTGCTGCGTTCCAGAAAGGTTTGATTTTTACTGTGATTTCGTGTCCTAATGCTTCCAAAGCTTTTGATTTTTACATTTTTTAATGTAAACTAAATTAATATATAAAAATATGGTATATATTTAATTGAACATGCATGTCTGGTCACTTAGACTGATAAAAGGAAAAGTACCTTATTAGATATGAAATGTCAGATTTTCAAGATTTTCAAGATTTTGTAATTGACAAAAGAAAAACTTCACCTGTGCTGGAGTCAGCTCATCTGAGTTTGCTCTGGTCATGAAACAAAGAAATCTTTTTAAGCTGACTAAGATTCTGGTTTTATGAACAGGCCTATCTTTACTCTCACAGTTCTTTTTCATCAATTTTAAACACAGTCATCATGGGTTTCTCCATCAAAATTTTATTTTTTATTGTCTGTCAATAAAGAGTAACTCACAACATATTTTTCCATTAACCTCTTTCACTCTATGAAGCAGGAAAAGGAGTGTCAGTGTCTACATTGATGCAAATTTGTGCCCTTTGGGTCTTCATCCATTGACTGACAATTTCAAGTGCAGAGCAAACTAATGACATGGCAAAGAGAATGGGTGATATGAGGGGAGAATGGTTTTACCAATAGAAAATTTAAGGAAACCAGGATGGACAAAGAAACAGAAATACAGGGAGTAATCTTTCACAGTAATGACTCTTTTTTCCTTCATTGGAAGTTCTCATAAAATAATCAAATTTTTAATTAAAAAATAGATTTTATAATTAAGAGGTGGAGTAAAGAAAATATTTTTCCAGGTCCATTTTTTTAAAAAAAGTGAACATTGAGGCAAAAGAAATAAATTATGCATTAAATTAGCTTGTTTACTAACACATGTTCTTTTTCTTTTTCATTTCCACCTTTCCAAGTTTTTGTGATGTGATGTCTTTCAGTATTTTATTGGCTTCTTATTTATTTGAGAGACGAAATTGTTGAAATATCAAATTTTTCCATTGGATGAAAATTCTGAGAATACCTCTAATGTTTATAACCCTGGCAGAATATGTGAGCTTATGAGTTTTAGCTCCCAAAATAACAATAATATCTAGAAACATTAGGAATTTTCAATCCATTACAGTTTTCTAACTGGAACTGATTTTGTTTTCAGAAAACTATATAAATTTTGTTAATTTTTGGAATAGAAAAAGAGATTTTTTTTTTTGTTTATCTAGCTAACCAACCCATTCTTTGGAAAACAGAAATTCACATAAGAGGAATCACGGACTAGAAGATTTGCCTTTTCAATTTTAGAAGATTGTTCCAATGTTCAGGCTATTAATTATTATAAATATCTTCTTTTCTTGCTTTCACAGTAAAACTCAAAAGATGTCTCTCTAATACTAAGTCAGAACAAAAAAAAAATTTAAAATCCAGAAATTTTTTAATAGTCTGTATTTTAAAGACACAGTAGATATACTGTTATTACATGGCATTATATGAATATATGAGAGACAAATAAGTTTGATTTGTCATAAAGATGTGAACCACCAGGAAAGAAGATCCAATAACTGAAAATTTGACGAGAAGATCATCCTCTGTGGATAGTTCTTTGGACAAAAGTCTAGAACAAATATGATGTGTATATGTATACAATATAAATACTGCATTAAGTGCATATATAATGCATGCACAGGAACATGATATAGTAGAATGCAGGCTGCTTTTTGACTATGTAGATGTTCCAGCGTTAATATATGGAGCTGATGCTTCAAAATCATGACCTAGATCAACCAATCTCTTTTCTCCTTCAAGTCCTTGATTAAAAAGTACCTTCTTTATGAGCCTTCTTCTCTGATCTGTTCGCCAACTTTATCCTTGTGAAATATGTTATCTAGCACAAACTGAAATAGATTCTATAAAACTGAGAATGCTCAGCTGTAATATTTTTAGTGCATATACTCTGTCTTTCATGTTTTTAAAGGATCTGGCACACATATGGCACCCCATAAAATGCATTAGTTTAGCTTGGATTAAATTGAATTCATCCACAATTTGATATTGCAGGTCTATGTGTTGACTTCTGTTACTGTAAATGTAGTTGTGTTTTCAGAGAAATATCCTGTACGTAACTATTTCCCATAATATATTTCTTCACAAGCCAGCTGACAGGAAAAAAAGTGAATAGAGGGAAATGCAAAGCAAAAGAAAGAAAAAGGGGATGGAATTCAAGCAAAGGGTACATAAAGTACTGATAGAAGAAAGGATCAACTATCAGAGAAAAGGACAAAAAAGAGAGTTGGTAAATTTAGAGCAAAAGAGATGAAATATGGATACAGAACAAGAGATACATAAATTTAAAACAGAAGAAATGGCAGCTATATCAACACAGGAACCATGGAAACAACATAAAAACAATGAACAAAAAACTAAAACAGTGAGGCAGGGTGGTTAAATCTTGTTTGAAGGTGAAAGAGCATTGCTCTCTTCTTTTTTTTTACTAGGGTCTCTTGCGTTAAGATACACCTCCCTCTCACTGCCTCTTGGCCAAAACCCTGAATGCAGACTCTGGCTGAAAGAAGGGCTCTGTTTACTTCCTGTGCTGGTGATATGCTATCAGTATAAGTCATGTCTTCACTGCATGACTAAACCTCCACTGGTTTTCTCCTTTTTAAGAACTAAAAAACTACAGAGTTATGTGGATCTCTGCAAGTGATGAAGAGTGGCTGAAACATAGTAAGGATGCCAGTAAGAACATAATGCCTGTAAAGGTCCACATAAATAGTTGAACTATGGAGCCAGAATTTTGACTATAAAATAGCCCTTCCTAAGCTGTCACCTCACTTTGAAGATGGTTTAATTGCAGACCATCTACTATTTGAATCATATACTTTTTTTCTTTATACACATGGATTTTGCTTCTCAGCTTGTCCAGGATGAAAATACTCAAGACCTTACAGCAGACAGGATTCAGAAAATGATCTTTAATCTGTTTATCTCACATGATGGATCCAAACTTCTAGCCAGCCATTTTGAAATCAAACAGTATACACGAAAATTTATCTCAAAGGATAAAGTTACAATAATTTCCTCCAAAAGACATTGGGAAAAGGACGGGTTTGTCCAGTTTTTTGGGTCTGTTTGTTTTTGTATGTTTTTATAAATACACTCATTGGCAGAACATAAATCATGAAGGTGGAAGCCTGGATTTAATTAATTTCCCAATATTTAAAACTGACTGCCAACAGTCTGCCCTGACCTCAAGACTACAGACTTACCTGTGACATGGGTTGGAGTCCAGTTCTGACACGGCTGGTGCAGTGCTGGAGCAAGTAATCAAGATAACAAGAGCTGGACCACAAGTGAAGTCCTTAGCTTATAGAAAGTGGGTAGGAATAGGAAATAAAAGGTTTCAACCTTTCCTCCTGGCCCATTTCTGTGTATTTTAATCTTGGTGTCATTAAATGGAAAATGTATAAATAATCACAGAAATATCCAGGTTGGAAAAGACTTCCAAGATCATTGAGTACAATTATTAACTCATCACTGCCTCATCAGCCAGACCATGGCACCAACTACCACATCCAGTCATTTCTTGAACACTCCCATACATGGTGACTTCATCATCATCCCTGGGCAATTCATTCCAATGCTTAAGATCCCTATCCATGAAGAAGTTCCTCATCCTGTCCAACCTGAACTTCCCTGGTGCAGCTTGAGGTTATAAATAATATTACAAACGAGCTCGATGCTCATATTTTAGGCACCTTTTTAAATGTCTTGACTGCCAGACCAAAGGAAAAGAGAGATGCTGCTATCAGGATCATGTGGATTGAGAGATTTACCTTTGTTTTTTTCTGCATAAAGATGAAGACAAGGCAGTTTAGGATGCCAAACCCTTACCTTTGAAGAATTATGGAAAAGGTGATATCAAATGCATGCTTACTGATCACCACCTGTTAGCACATGCAACAGTACTTAGTGTATTTAACTAAATTCCAGTGCAGCTCAGTGGATAGGACATGACCTCTGTGCCAAGGTGGTGGTGGTGGCAGATCCTGAACTTGCTCCCAGGAAATCAATGGGTGTGTCAGGATAAATGTCATGCAGAACTGAGCCTAAGGGAATTGTTTTATTTGAGAAAACTCTAATTATTACTCTCTAATGGAATATGAGAGTGTCTTATTGGCGTCTATTTAAAATTTTAGATTAAAAGTAAGGCAATTTCTTAATGCCTTAGGAGTAATGCCTAGGAATAGTGTACTTAAAAATGTATGCAGAATAAAAAGTTGGTGTTGACTAAAACACATTACCATCTGCTTCTTTGTTTCATTCCACTAGAGATTAATTGAGTTGATCTGAGTTAGCAGATACTCTCAATGAAATTACATAGTGTGTTGATGAGTATTTCAATTCAGCTACTGATTAACTTGTTAGAATACCCAGGTGAGGTGATAATTGTTCCAGAAATCTGAATACGAGATTTTAAAACCAAGTTACTGCTTCTTCTTGAAGGTTGTGCTGACTTAAGGATTCTTATTTGTGTCGTTGTCAACCACACTTTAAAGAATTAAGCCCTATGCATGTACACATCATATGAACTTATGTGTACATAATATTTTTGTAACCCTATGCATATTTATTTTGGTGTATGTAGATATATAGACACGTGTCTATATTTATTCAGACGTGAAAGTCAAAACCTATAGCAGGACTTTCACATGTGCCTGTACTGTAGATTTTTCAAGTTATTATGAGATGTGACTCCTTATTGCTTAAAAACTGCCTAATTCCCTAAATTTTCTTCTCCTGAAATCCCACCTATATACATACATATATATATATATATATATATATAAAGTCTTGTCTAGAGTCTCTTTTTAAAATGTGATTTTGTTCCAAAGTAATTAACCTGGAAAACATATATTTGAATGAGTATATTTATTCAATCTATTCAAATTGTTGAATTAAATGGATGACAGACAAGAGAAATCAAGACAGGGTACAGAGTAGAGCCACAGGCTCCATGTCATGAGTTAATGTGATGTAATTTTATCCATTGTATACTATCATCAATGTCAATGCTGATATTTCTAAATGAGTTGCAATTGACTCCAGCAGAGCTCCAGCTGGGTGGAGCTACACCCACATTAAATTGCAAGTTTGAAGGGAATGTTTGAAATAGATTTGTTCTCCTTTTCGCAATTAATCATTGTTTCTAAGTCAATATTAAAATTACCATCCAAAAAGATAGATAATAACAACTGGAAACATATAGTTGCTTAAGGTAGCATAAATCATTCCAAACCATTTTTGTTAGAGTGAAATAAAACCATGAGTGTAATATTATTTCAGTAATGAAAACAAATTTCAGTTCTAAAGCATGACCAAGTAAAAGATACTCACTGATTTGTTCATTATTTTATTGAGCTCACAGTAATTCAGGTTCACAACTTTATGTTCCATATAATACAATTATACACACCTAAGCCTTGACATCTGAGTTCCATAACTTTTTTTACAACTCCAGAGGAAATTCTTTTGTGAATTTACAAGCAATTCCTGCAGCAGTGCTCCTGATAAAGTACACCGAATCATACAACAGACAAAATAGTTTGTTTTTCATAATAGTAAGGCCTCATTATCATTTTAAAACTCATAGCACTTATACAAAGATGTAAAATATTAAATGCTCTCTTCTATTTAAGAGTGAGTTTTTTTCTGTTTTCTCTTTTTTTTTTTTTATCCTCAGCACTTCAAGTCAAGCTGTGAGGAAAATCTCTTATGCCTGCTATGCAGTTTTATCTTAATCCAGGAAAGTGGGAATCTAGTAAATGAAAAATAATCCAAAAGTTAATGCGGAACAAAATATCTAGGCAAAATTTGGACAGCACAAAATTCTTAGTGCACTTAAAGCCTGACTGAGCAATATAGTCTATCTCTAGTTGAAGAGAGGTTTTAAAGATGTTCAACCATATAACTTATTCCTTTGTTATTAACATTAGTACTGTTTTTTTAATTTGACTGGGAAACAATTTCTCTGTGTTTATAAAGAAAACACAAGCAAACATTATGGACTGGTTTTTTTATAGGTGCTGTATATAAAACATTTACTCTTAATATAACGCAAGACGATTGTGTCAGTTCTGCAGCATGAAGCACAACGGCAAATTCCCAGTCTTTGAGATGACGAAATATGAAAACTTCTGTCATATATATATATATATATATATATATATATATATATAAAAAATACATTCTACCAAGTTTTGTTTTTTCAGCTCTCATGCTGGAAAAATTCGTTGAAGTTTACTCATTCCACATTTAAAGAGGTCTCACTGCACTTGACAAACAAGGTTTTGGGAAAGGCTTATTCATAGAATTTTTTTTTTTTTTAGGATAATGTGACAGTTATTGAGGCTAAATGTACAAACTGTGTAAAATAGGTCACTTAGCATTGTTTGTTGAAAAAAAATGGGAAAAAATAAAAAGTTCTTTTCTCTCTTGGTCTAGTAGATGGAAATAAATAAAATATTTAGCTAGATATTTCTATTTTACTTTAATTAAAAAAGATAAAGGATATATTAAATAAAATGGATAGATAGTTTTTATGGCAATAATTACCTTCACTTGGAAGGATTAACATAAAAGTCAGGCATAATACTGAAAATAAATATGAATAAAATAACTAACCTAACAATGCCAATTACTTTTATTAAATCCCATAGTTAATAGACAAGGATTTGATTCACAGATAAGTGAGGAATGTGTGTTTTATTACACAACCTTTGCTGTCACTGTATCTCCTAGATGGATTCTGTTGGAAGTGGGTATTCAACACAAGCCTATAAGCAAGTGCTACTTTCAGTCTCTGATGGCAGCTGACAGCCAGGACTTGGAGTCAATTTTTGGCAAACATGGCATATCCTCACCCCTTTCTGTAAATGATGGAATCCCTTAAGAAGGGACACTACAAAAGGGCCAATACGGGATTTTAATGTTTCACAATTCATTGGTATGAATTATTCCTGTTGTTTTGTTTTCTTTTTTATTTAAGAAAATAAATTACAAGTCTGAATTGAAAGTTCAAATTGTGTTTTTAATTTTTTCTTTTTTTTTTTTATTTATGGTAAGCATTAATAAGTGGTTAAAGGCAGTCTCAGAAGTGTTTTATTCCTAAGAAAGTGGCAACAATTCCAAGAAGTAGGTTTCACTTTTGACATCATCCTGCAAAAGAGTATTACTCATATTACTCTAGATCCTGATGATCCCAAAGAGGGTTTGCAGAATCAGTTACTTGGGAAATCACTGTGTCTGTACTCCAAGAAAATAATGTTTGGTCCAAGCTACACCTCAAGCAAGGTCAACAATGTAAAAAGGAGATGCTATCTAAGACTTTGACCAGTCAGGTCTTACAAGTCTCCAACCAAATTTACTGACTCTCTATGCAAACTCTCCAGTGTTTGCAGAGTGGAAATGTACAGAGATGAATTAGAGAATAGCTGCTTGAACTGATACAAGAGTGAACAAATCTTTAGTTCAGAAAGTGCTCATTCTTCTTGACAGATGTTTCCTTAAATAAGCAAAGGTTCAAAAAATTTCAATGGTTGAAAAACTCCAGTTTCAAAATCCTGAATAAGATCTTAGTTTTCTGGACTTCACAGTGCTGACACTATTGTCTCTGACACAGGTTCAAGGCTGCCTGTTGTGAAACCATATGTGACAAAAAGGGAAGTGGTGTCAGGAACTCATAGTCAGGACTCTGGGTTGAAATTGTGAAACTGAGATAGCTCAGCTCCATTCCTGGGCATAATCAATAGTTTTAAATAAATTTTTGTAGTTTTCTACAGAGTGTTTCTGTTTCCAACCTTCACTTTTGAAAACTGTTAGCACTGTCTCATTGGTAATCTGATAATTGTGAACTTCCACAGAGAAAAAGCCATAAAAGGTCATTTAAAAATAAATAAATCGTGTCAAAAAGGAGCACTTTTAGATGGTGAATGTGCTATTCCTATTAAAAATGAGGGAAATGTACAGTCATGCCTAGCTTATTTTTGAGAGGCTTGTGCCTTCCTCTCTTGAGAGCTCTAAGGCATAATGGTAAAACATTGACACTTACAAACCAATTCCTGTGCTTCGATTTCATTGCTAAAGAGTCAGTTTTGCTCAGGGCATGGTGATAAGAAGTAATGAAAGTAGTAATAATTTAGTACAGATTTCAATAAACTCTTCTCAAACTCATCCAGACCTCACTGCTGAGATATGACATTGGAAGACTACAATTACTGAGGAGATTTACTTATAAATTATATGAAGACACAGCTTTGGAAAAGAACAAGCTTCATGTTCAACTGTATAAGCATTCCATCTATTTTTAAAAAAGACAACAAAACAAACAAAACAAACCCCAACTTCCTTTTCAGTGCATTTGAATGGATGGCAACATTTTTCCTTATGGCATCTCTGAAGGTAGAGACCCTGATTCCCGAGACTATAACTAAAAGCAGAAACCTTGTAAACAATGTGTTTCTGAAATGAATCAATTTATTTCTGAAAACCAGTCTGTTTTGCCCTGAAATCCCTCTGCCTTGTAGTTGACATCATATTGTTGCCTTGCTCTTCCAGAATAGCAAGTGTAAGGAAGATAGCTTGTTGAAAATCTTGAGGAAGCCAGATGTGCAAGAAATTGCCATACAGGTCGCCAACAGGACTGATTTGTATATCAAGAGCACTTGAACTTTTTCATGAAGGTCAGAGTCCAGAGTGCTCTTCCATGGAGAGCCATCCAAGTTTGGTATGCAGTAGCAGCTGATGATGATTAGTTTCATTTCATCACATAGAGTGGCTGAACATCAGAATTTTACTCTTGTATGTGATTAAGTTCATTTTTATTCATTAAGTGAGTAGCTTGCAGCAGTGTTCACAGTGACTTTGTTCTCAAGGCTTCTGAATGGTCAATGATATCAAAAACTATTGCATTGGATGACACTTTCTGTTTCCTACTGACTCTGTCAACATTGGCAGTCTTTTGATGGAAGGTCTGTGTCTGTACACTCCTACGCATTTGAGTTAATCTACTATTTCACTATTCCACTATTCAGACTCCTTAAAAATTTATGGATTTCTTTGCTAGTCATTCAACCACTTTTAAAAATGTTGTGCTGTTTATCCCTTCACATTCTTCTATAAATCTCAGTTGGCAGGTAACATAAATCATGTATGGATTTGTTACTGATTCATTCATCAGCAGTATAGATCATAGGTTTCCTTTTTTGCATATGGTCTATTGTGTTCTCTTCACTCTCCTAGGGAAGATCTCATCTGCTTTGCTACACTTTCCTGTACACTTTTGAAAGGGTTTCAAAACTATGTGTTACCACCCTCATGGTATGTATTTCTTCAAATTCAGGTCCCCTCCTAAAGTGTAACAATATGGATAAAGACACTTAAAGAATTTAATTAGAATTTTAAATTTAAATTTAAAAATCCCTCTCAAGTCTATTCCCAAGCTCGAAGTGGGACTAGTTTAGTGTTGTATCAAACTGTTTACAGCCTTATACAATTAGATGCTTAATATCTCCAAGGACTGAGATGCTTCCCTGGGAAAACTGTGATCAACCTCATATTGAAAAAAATGCATCTCCCAGATTTCCATTATTCACATATTATGTGCTCCAGCCCCCTAGTCTACTTGGTGTCCCTTCTGGACTTGCTCCTGAATACCAAGGTCTTTCCTGTACTAGGGAGACCAAAACTGGGCACAATAATGCAGACACTTCCCAGGTACCAAAGAGAGGGGGAAAAGCACTTCCCGAGCTGATGAGTGCACCCTTGCTACTACAATCCCATATACAATTGGCCTTCCCTTCTGCAAGGCCCCATTTCAACTCATCTTCAGTCTATTGTTCATGAAACCCCCACATATTCTACTGTGAAATCCCTGTGCTGCTTGCTGTATGAATGTAATGGCATCAAAGATGTATTTGTGAAGATTTTTTTAGCTTAGTAGGCTTCTGTCAATACAAATTTTCAAGGTTTGGTGGAAACATTGCTGTGGTCTGACAGTGTAGTCAGCAGCTGCACTTGCAAGTGCTTTTACAGTTCACAGAACAGCACAGTATCATTAGCAAAAAAACCCAAACCCATAGCACTAGATGTGAATTTGGAAAAAAAAAATTATCAAGGCTTACAAATTCAGTCGTGAAATACCTTTAATTCTACTCTCTGTTTAGTAATTGTATTTTGTTCTGTGAAGTTCTATTTGTTGTGTGAAGTCACAGTTCTATCATTACTTTCAATTACAAAATAAAATCTACTTGTTCCATGATAACAGCAGGATGTTTAAAAACAAGGCATGAGATTCATCTTCCAGAGCACCAGTGAATAACATTCTTCCAAAAAAAGTAGTGTTCATAATAAAATTCACAATGTTAATTTACACTCAGCTGAAAAAGCAGAACCATTCTTATCTAGATCTTTCCTTTCACTATGGCATTCTTCCTCATCTACCACCTTCTCCCACATTAGGAAGAGATTGTCAGTCAAGAACGTGGAAGTTATTCCAAAGGAATACAAACCTCTGTGATAGAAAGATAACTGCTTTTCCTTTGGGACTAATAGGGCATGGTACTCTCTCATTGCTAAAGGGATGGAGAGACCTGTGCACACACATAATTACATTAATTTCCTCAGAACTTCACCTCACCAGCCAAATGCTTCTTTGTGAGTGTTGTGCTTTGGAATAGTATTCTGCAGTTTGGTGTTCTTACTAAAACGACCAACATCATGAGCCACAGGAAAACCCCACCCCTCCATCCCCCCTCTGCATGGTGTGAGGTGCTATTTAATAAAGCTAGGATTCTGGCTGTCACCCTCCCTGTCCAGGCCAGAACGAGGAAAATTGCCCAGAGAAGATGTGGATGTCCTGTTCCTGGGAGTGTTGAAGGATGGATCAAGTGTTGGATGGGGCTTTGGGCAATCTGGTCTAGTGAAATGTGTCCCTGCCCATGATAGGGGAGCTGGAACTGGACGATTTTTAAGATGTTTTTCAACTGAAACCATTTTTTAAATTCTATTTCTCAATCTCTATTTTATTCTCCTTTCTCAAATGCCACCTCTTTAAACCAAAAAATTCTGTCCACAATATGACCATGCTGTGGAAAAGTTTGTCTTGACGTGAGTGGAAGAAGGAAACACCTTCCCATTCTCTTCATCCTTCAAGATCACACTTTTGCTGGGAAATGAGCATGGGACAACACTAAAGAAGGCAACAAATCACAACTAATCTGGCAGAAAACTTCACCTCTCCCTGAGAAGTGGGCTACACATCACCAGCTGAGGGTGTCACATTCGGCAGGTGGGATTCTCAATTTACAGGCAGAACAGCTTGATTTAAGTCTGTTGACTCTTGGCTTCAAAACACAAATGAGTTACTGCAGGGTAACATGCTACTGCATCTTGGCAGCTTCACAGCAGCTGTCTGAGTGCGTGTATACAGCTCACAGCAAATGTGAGAGCACTGAAGACATCTCAGATATCCTTCATGGTTCAGAGCAATACAGAGAGATGCTGTTTCTGGCTCTGTGGTTAGTTAGTACACTTACTTGGAAAGAAAAGATGTAGTTGCCAATCCTTCCTCCTACCTACTTTTGAGCAGGCCACGTATATTCCTGGATCTGAGAAATCAGTTCGCCTCCAAAAATAAAGTTTGCTTAGTCTTGGAAGAAGACATATACTAAGGGTATATCAACGAAAGACAGAAAAATGCACATATGTGCATTTGCCCCAAATTTTGGAGTACATATTTCACTGATTTAAACAGTAAGGCAGTAGCACTAAAAGAGGATTTCATCATAATTTTTTTATCAGCATAGTCATTTTTATATCAATGCAGTGATAATAGCTCACTTAGCTCAAGCTTTTAGTTGCCTACATTTGCTTTTCTTTCTCTTTTGCTTGATGCTCAGGAGCATTAACTCTAAGAGAAATAGAACACTCGGGTCTATAAACAGAGGTAAGAAAAAAGCTCAAGCATGGGCTTGTTGAGTATTCTTAAAGGATTAGCATTGTGAGAACAATTAATGGCTTCGCTACAGAACAGGACTGATCCAAGGTTACATTCTGACACCATTGTTATTGGTTCTAGCAAATTATTGGATACTGAGGAAAGAATAGTAATTTGCAAGAATTTACTTCTTATTGATGTTTTAAATTGTGTGTAACTCCTGCATAGAGAGAGCAATACACAAGGTAAAGAGGCACTAATTATTCCACTGCAGTCTCTTTAACAAAAATACCCTTTCTCATTGTAGAAAAAAGGACAAAAATTTCTAAAAGTGGCTTTATTTTGACAGAAACTTTATAGCATTAATATAACTATATGAATAGAAGAATTGTAAGTATCAAATAAAGAGGTTGATTCTTGATTATTTGAATATAAATACACACTACCAGTCTGTACTGGCTTCATGTGTTATATTTTTGATAAATCTAGTTAATGGGTAGGCAGACTAGGTTACATTTTTCACTTTCTTTTCTGTGTGGGTGACCAGGCACTGGAACAGATCATGTAGAGGTTGTGGAGTCTCCCTCACTGAACACAATCATCTGCCCTGTGCTCTGGGATGACCTGGCTTGAGCAGAGATGTTGGACCAGATGACTCACTGTATTCCCGTCCATCCTGACCTGTTCTGTTATTCTGTGGATAAAGGTTTACATGTTATAAAGGCCAGGCCAAAACAGAAGGCTGTTTAGATGCACAGGTAACTCTGACCTGAAATAAACACCTATGGTGGTGTTGTACAGGGGCAGAAACAGAGGAAAGTTGCCCAGAGGTACAGAGGCATTTCTCAAGCATGCATGGATGAAGTTAGAAGAGCTAAAGTTCAGCTGGAAATTAATCCAGATAGGGATTTCAGCAGCATGAAAAGTTATGTCATTACAATTCTACAATTATGTCATTAGCAAAATAAAAGAAGAGTATGAGTGCAGAGATCCCCACTGCTCAGTGGAGCAAAGGACATACTGAGTGGTCAAGGCCTTGGATAAAGCTAAGACACTGAGAGCCTTTCTTGCTTCAGTTATTACTGAATTCAGTAAGATCCATCTTCTGGTCTCCCAGGCTCAAAATCTCCACACAGAAATACAAGCATATGCAGTATGTAACTTTTGTACAGTGAGCTAAATCCCTTCAAGGAATGCAAAAACCAACTGGGCATGAATGTGCCAGCTGGGCAGTTTACACACAATGCTTTGAATATTGTGCAATCCACCAGATTTGTAGCATGGCTGCGAAGGAATTGCATCACCACAGACCCGATAAGGTCAGTGCTTCAGGAAAACATTTGTTGCATATGGCTTTGCAAAATAAATTTGTTCAACATATCAGAAATCTTAAACAAATATTGGCAAACTTAGCTGACTATCTTTCAGGAGAAGGATGGGGTAATTTGCCCAAACACAGACATTTGAGATACCTTAAGCTGTCCAATATATCTAGCATGTTATGGCAGATATGACACACTATTTTAGATAAACCTACATCCTTCTAAAGGTCAAACTGAGTACTTGAGGGACTCTAAAATTAACCTGGATATTATTTAAGCAGTTTAGGTAAATGAATCCCATTCTTTTGTACTTAGTTTTTAAGCCAAAATATGTGGATGGGTTCAGTTCTGTCAGCTTCATATTCCTGTAGCAAGAATATTACAATACTGTTTTTCTGGTTTCCTTAAATTGTAATTGAAGATACACCCCAGAAAATTTCTGTCAATAAGGACTACTGAGATAAAAATAAAAAATACTCAGGAAAAAAACTTCAGTCCTCAGGGTCTTTCACAACAAGTCAACCAGCTGCCAATTTTGAAAGAATTCAGTATGCAATTTTTCTATGTGTCTCTTCAAGCATAGCTGTTTCTTTAGGAATACTGGCCATTTTACCTACTTTCCAGGTCCAAAAGTAATCCAGCTGATGTAGATTTTAGACCTTTGAGATCTTACATGACTGCTTCCTGGTTGTAACACACTTACAAGCACTCTGAGCTACACATGAAAAACTAGGCTCTGCGTTAGGCGAGTGCTCTTGTGCTATATTTGAGAATGTCTGTGGAGGATTTACAGGTGTTTTTTTGATGCTGAATTTTTAAACTCTTGTTTCCAGGGCTTTAAAAAATGTGTTTCAGCACCTGGATGTGAGATATCTTTTGAAACTAAGGATGAATCTTGCTACCTGCTAGACTTAAGAATCTGGGGACATCATTAAGGGAAAATCTGTTTTCTTGTTCATCTGTGCACCAACTTTCAGTAATTTCATCAGAAGCAGCTGTGGCTTTTTATGAGCACTTATTTCCCAAGCCTGCAAGATGTTTCTGATCTTTGGCCCCTGCTTTAAGAGGACCCCATATCTACAATTCTATATCTTTCCACTCCTTTCTGAAGGGTTACTTGCTTTCTGGTATCAAAGATTTGGTGGTAATGAAACTCAGGAAAAATCAGATCATGCCAGTTTAAAATGTCTTGTCTTTTATTAAAGTAACCAGTGAAAGAATGATTCAGCCTCCAGCTATATTGGAAAAAAACTCAGTCAAGTCCATTTGAAAAGAGCTGATGTTAAAACTTGTCTCATTCTTCAAACTTTTCATGGTCAAAGGGTTAGTGGCACCAAAAGCTTTGTTGGAGATCCTGTTTTCAAGGAAATTGCTGACAAAACAGCTACCCTGTTTTTTGTGTCCTACCCCTACAGTGTTTCACTATAACCCAGGCTTGGAATCAAGGTTCTCCCTTTCCTGGCAGTGTCTTTGAATTTCTTACCCAGCATAATGTTGTCCAAATGAACCTTGTCTTTCCCACACCCCTCAGGTGGATACTCACACCGTTGTTGGAATATTATTAACTTGTTCAGACACAGTTTATCTGGATGATGCACACACAAGATGACATTGCTCCCAGAGGACTTAAAAATATTGTTTAGCTAAATACAATGTTAAAAAAAAACCAAACTGAAAGCCACAGTGCAGATTGTTCCAGTACAAAGCATGTTTTAAGACAGATTCATTTTTCCATGGGTTAGAGAAGCCTACAGTAAGTGATTAGTGACAATACAGAAGCACCTCTGTAATATTGCTTCCAATTGTAATACATAGAAACCATGTATTTTTTTTTATCACAGCTATTTACTTAAGTTAGAGGAGGAAATTTTTTTAATGTTGAAGAGAACTATAAGCAAATTCCTGAAGGTAGGAAGTGTACAATTTGCTCCTCCACATCTACAAAACAAAAACACCACCACCACCAACAACAACAACAACAAAAAAAAAAATTAAAAAAAAAATAAAATAAAAAAAAAAGAGTTCAGAGACTCACAGTAGTATTTGAAATAAAGAGTCCTTCTTGGGCTTGATTTGAAGGGTCCAAGATTGTATATTCAGAAATATTTTTTGAATAGGACCAATTAACTCACTTTGTGATTAATATTTTTTAATAAAACATACAAATTCTTGTATGTGCAATGTATAGACTGGAGAGTTTCTTTTCAGATGAACCATAGGAGTTGGATATTTGATTCAGATTTAAAAATAAACAACAAGGTCTCCTGTGAAAATGCCACTCTTAAAGAAAAATAATGAAAAACATGTTAATACAGATACATGTAAGGGTACAGCCAAGGGGATCTATGCATGTTTGTAATACTAAGCACATATTTAAGCCCTTTTCTGAAATATAATAACATCTTCGAATGATTTTTCTCACTGCCACGATCATAAGTTGAAGAAAAATTTGTAGTATCTGAGCAATTCCTACGAAAGAAATGAAACTGACAGAGCTAACATGTAATTCTGGGTGATTCATTGGTTACACATGAGCTGTAAACAATGAAGAGTAACTCCAGAACATTGACATTGCTTTGAAACACTGTATTGAAAGTTGAAGAAACCAACCCAGATCCACCATACATTTGTACTAGCAGAACACAAGTTTTGTGAAACCTCCTGTCTCAGACAAAAGGATTGTAAATTCAGTCCCTAAGAAAATGAAAAACCTGATAAACTAACACAGGGCAATGCCTGAAGGAGATGATAGAATGATCTTTTTTTCCTTAAAAAAAAAAAAAAAAATCCTAGCTCACCATCCTTTCCATAAGGTAATCATTAAGGAAAATTACTTCTAGAAATATGCTTGATAAGCACATTGCAAATTTTTGTTGTAACATTTTCTATTTATTTGTTTAGATGTACAAACAAAATCATATTAGGCAAAATAATTACAAAGCTGCAAATTTGGTACTGGGTTATGGGATTTAGTTGTGATTTTTTATTTTTTTTTCTTTCAGGTCCACCCTACTGACCATTGACAAAACATTTCAGCTCACTGGCCTCTTCATCTCAAATTACAAAACAGAAATATTTATTTTCCTTCATAAATAATTTGAGCATGAATAGATTATGTTTTTTTATAATTAGGCAAAGAATATTCTTTATGTTTACACATTTCTGTGTTAAGGAATTTCTTCTTAGCAGAGGTGAAAGGTTGAACCTGTGGATTCAACACACAGCCTAATGTTACATCCCATGAATTCAGGTCTTTTTGCTTCTCAAGACCCAGTCTTACTCAGAAAAAATTCTATAGTCAACATGTTGAAAGAGACCTTAAAATTCCCCTTGTTGCAATTCCCGTTATAGGCAGAGATGCCTCCCACTAGACCAGATTACTCAAAGACCCATCCAACCTGACCTCAGACATTTCCAGGGGTAAGGCATCATAACTTCCCTGGACATTCTTGATAGAATATATATAGCAAACAACACAAGTTTTTTTGAGCCTTTGACAGATTTAACTCACGTGACCAGTACTTCCACATGGCAGATGCTAAAATCTGCAATTTTCCTATTGGCAGTTCTACAGCAGTTCTTCTGCAGCAGGTTTATCATCTCGTATGTATTCTGCCCATACACATGTATAGCTACATTTTTTCCCCCCTTTGAGCAACTAAAAGCTTTCTAGTCACTATCTAGAAATATTAGGTTTGCCAATCTTTATTTTTCTTAATCCCCTAGTGCAGTGTGATCTAGTCATCTGCTTTTTGTTTGAGCTTCCTCAAGATTTATTCAGACGAAATCTCTTGTGTGAATTACCTGCAGAAGTTAGATAAGCAAGATGTATCTTTTCACTGGTGCGGAGAAGTTTGAAAGTATATTCGTGACATAATGCATTACTCATTGGTTAACAATATAAGAATTAGAAAAGTCATTAATATAGTTAATGATCCTTAATTACATAATGGAATGCCTGTTACATGATTCTTTAGTGTCTCAGCATTTCCATGCATTATTGATAGCCAATTAGGTACAGACGAAAGAACTGGGAGAACTACTTGCAGCAAACAATTTATTTGATAAATTTAGCCTCCCTTTCTGTTTTTGAATTACCTGTAAGCAGGCTTTGATTTTTAAAAATGCCATTGTTGCTCCAAGTAAATCTTTTAAGCAAGGGTCTTCTAGCCTATGCTCTGATTGCAAAATATTTTATGTACTATTGCTTTCTAGGCGTGAGTCATTCTTATTTCTCCAAAACACTATTTATCTTTTAACTCTGGTGTCATATGCTATTCCTTCACTAGATGAATACTAAACTCAGACTCTTCTGTTTTCTCCTCTTCCTTCAAGCATGGTCTCATTCAGTCCAACAGATTCACTTTTCACTGTGACTGAATTTTGTTTTAAGATTAGCCAGATCTGTTATAATGGGACATAACAGGTTCTTCCTTTCCTTTTCTGGCAGATTTGGCTGCTATTATTCCCAGCTCCCATGTTGAGTGGAAGAGTCTCTTCTCTCACTAGGCAGATACACACACTGAAGGTGCGGTCAGTTGTCATTTTTAATGTCTTCAGGAATGAAGACTTCACATCTCTGAGAAACCATTTGCATGATCAACCACCTGCACGGTAAAAAAAAAAAAAAAAAAAAAAAAAAAATTTTTCTTTTTTTTTTCTTTTTTTTTTTTTTCTTTTTTTTTTTTCTTTCTTTTTTTTTTTTTTCCCTGCTCATCAGGTATTTACATACATTGATAAGATCCCTCCTAGATTTCTCTGTTCCAGGTTTACAGCCACATCCCTCTCAGCTCTCCTTGCATCTCAGGTGTTCCAGTCCCTTAAGCATTTTCATGGTCCTGCTCTGCACTTGTTCCAATATGTCTGTCTCCCTCTTGTACTCAAGAGTCTAGAAACAGAGGCAGCACTAAGCACTCAGTGTCATGGTCTAGTGGACCAGTCGGTGATCAGTCAAGGGTTGGACTTGATGATCTTGGAGGTCTTTTCCAACCAAGATGATTCTGTGATTCTGAGGTGTGGGACTTGCCATTTTTCCTTTATCAGACTCCAAGAAATTCCTGTCAGCATTAAGGGATTGAACTAAAAGGATGCATCGAAATTCAACTGGTGTCCTTTATCAATAGCTACGTCCCAAATCCAGCTTCTCTGTCTGAGAGGAGCTGCAACTTGCCTGGTTGTTGGTTCATTCACACTGTGTGGGTGGTCCCAACAGGTTTGCATAGGCCAGCTTTGCTGGAAAGGCTGTAAAGCAGTCTGTTGCTGTTTACTTAAAACAAGTCTGTTACTAAAACGGTTCTTGTTACTGTTATCTTAAAACAAGTCTTTATGATTGTTTTCTGTAAAGCACATTTTAAGGCTAAAGTATGTCTCACTCTTAATTCTAGTAGATTAAAACATCTGATTTGAAAAGAAAATGTGAAAATAAATGAGTCTTAAAAAAAAACCAACAAGTTTTCAGTTTTGTTCTCAAGTTATCCATAGTAATTCTATTTTTTTAAGTATAGCAAATTAATGAATAATGTGTTAAAATCAGATTTTTTTTATTTTTCTCAGACATTTCCTCAGGACTACTCAATATGCATTTTATAAAATCCTAAAAATTAATTTCTATGAATAATATCTAAATAATATCCATGTAATCAGATACGAAGAAAGATGAATCAGAGAATTAAAGAGAAGACCTTATGTGTGTGAATTAAAATTTGTCCTTCATAGATTTTCAAGAGCAGATCTGGTCCTAAATAAGTTCTGTAATACCTAACAAGTGCTTCAGAATATAGTCTCTCACATCACTCTCTCCATGAAGGTGAGTGATTGCAGCAGGCATTAAAAAGTATTATTAATCAGAAGTCTATATCACAGCAACCCTAGCTACCTTCTCCCCTCCCTCTGCATCTTGAGTAAACCCATTACTGCTGCTTGAAATTTCAAGTGACAGCTAATTTGTGTGGCTTCACATTATGGGTTCCAAAAATTACAAACTACTGTTTAGATTTATTTGCTAAGTCATGTAGCAGAATATTTTACAAGACTTTCTGTAAAACTAGAGTGAAAGAGAGAACACAGTTATAAATAAATGATTTTAATCTACTGTCCATTTTGTTTTGTTCACTTCAGGGAATGAACATAGTTCTTAGAACAACTGACGACTCTACTTAAAAAATTCTTAAAATGTTAAAATGTTGGTGTGCTGTAATATACATGTTGTGGTTGTTTTAAAGACAAGGGAAATTTGGTGCTTTTTTCTCTCATAGGCCCAGATGAAAGAGGAGAAAACACTCCGGTGTAGCCAAACCCTAATCATTTCACAAAACATATCTCATCTTCCCCTGCAATTGTTTAAACCGTAACAGAAAAGAACAAACCTGCCTAAGACACTGTAGCAACCACTCAGCACAGGCATTTGCACCTACTGCAAATAAGCTGTAATCAAAAATCCGTTGAAGCCTTTGTAGCCATTCTGTGAGCTGATGAGGTCATGAGAATTTGGTGAAACTAGTGCTTTATTCCCTTCCAGGAGGGAGCATGTTGCTCTTTACAAACAAAGGGTGGGAAATAGAACCACAACAGGGAGACTAAGGTCCTGAGCAAACTGTGACATATATAAAGCCAGAATCACTAGGCTCACCTGGCATCTCCTATTCAGTGCACATGTTGTTGATTGACAGAGACTCGACATGTTGATTCATGCTATTAAATTGTTAAGTCAATGCCTAAAAAGGTTACTGCCATCCATAGTGTGATTGTTGATGAGGTTCCTGACTTTGCATACATTACCAAGGTCTGGCTGGATGACTTTGTAAAACTATTATTGGTCCAGATGTCTTCTTTTGAATCTTATCTCATAAAAATTTGAGAAATGGCTAAAGTAGTAGTACTACAAGGCTTTTAACAGAGCAGACAAAGCAAGAACAGAAGGTGGAATTCAGGA
Source organism: Phylloscopus collybita (assembly GCA_027886175.1). Lineage (NCBI taxonomy): Eukaryota > Metazoa > Chordata > Aves > Passeriformes > Phylloscopidae > Phylloscopus > Phylloscopus collybita. Next base: position 49,533,229 of record JAJNNQ010000026.1, read on the forward strand.
AAACTCAGAGTAGTGGTAAGGTGTGTTATTTTAATGATTAAGAAAATTTATCCTAGAGGCACACTGCAGAGTAATAACTAGCAGATTAACTCAACCTACCACTGGCACTCCCAACAAAAGGTATTCTCAAAGCTCCCTGGTTTGTGTTGCAATGTAGACAATGCATTGTCTACATTGCAGCACAAATTAAAACACTAGCAATCAAAAGCAAAAAAACATGCTTGCCTCCTATGACCTTGCAGGAGTCTAAAGCAATTAATAATAAGCCTTTAATTTAGCTATACACGTTTTTTCCCCTCTGCAAAATAACTGAGACTGGATCTGATGCAATAATTGCACTCTACACATTGATTTACCAAATTCAGGTGAGTGAAAGTAAAGTACTTGGTTTGACCTGGGAATGAATCATTTCAGAAAGTGTTAATGTGATTCCAGTTGTATTTAAGGAACAGACCAAGTGAAGGATTTAGTATAATTTTTCTTGATATAATGATGGTTTATGGGAAGATATCAGAGTTACTCCTAAACAAGCTATCTCAGGTGTCAGGAGATATATACTCATGTTAGGTCAAGGTCCCATCTGGGGCATATTACACTGCCTCACCACAGGTGCTTGATTGGTAGTTCTGGACCCTGGTGATATTAATTTGCATAAATCCTGCTTAATTTGCTTAAAATTTGCTTGAGGTACAGGTGTATGTAGAGTTAAGTGCTTTGATTAACAAGAGTAGATTTAAACATGTACTTATATCATGTTGTTAATTCCCACGAAAGCGATTCATTAAAACACTTATGAAAAATTAACTTTTGTACTTGGTACGCAGTATCAGGTACCATGCTACAAATGTGCATTGCACATGCTGGTATCACAGTGCATGTTCACAATGGTAACCATGATACAGTGTGCTTCACCTGCTCAGCACATTCACTGATGACAAAGCTGAGAGGACTGGCCCATACTCCAGAGAACAGTGCAGCCCTTCAGAAGGACTTGGACCGGATGGAGGGAAGGGCAGAGAAGAACTTTCTGAAGTTCAGCAAGGGAAAATGCAGGGTCCCTCACCTGCGAAAGAATAACCCAAAATGCACCAGCACAGGCTGGGGCTTGACCAGCTGGAAAACAGCTCTGTGGAGAAGAATATGGATGTCCTGGTGGACAACAAGCTCTCCATGACCCAGCATTGCCCTGGTAGCCAGGAAGGCCAAAGGTATCTTGGTGTGCATTGGAAAGAGCATGACCTGGCCCATCTACTCAGGCCTGGTGGGGCACACCAGGAGTGTTGTGTTCAGTTCTTGACTCCTCAGCACAAGAGAGACATGGAGATCCTGGAGCAGGTCCAGTGGAGGGCAGTGAAAATGACGAAAGTTCTGGAGCATTTCCCGTGCAAGGAAAGTCAGAGTTGGGCCTGTTCAATTAAGAATTTTAGATGGCACCTCAGCATAGTGTGAAAGTCTCTGAAGGGAGGGTGTCAGGAGGATTGATCCAGGCTCTTCTTGGTGGTGCCCAGCAATAGGACAAGAAGCAAAACCTGATGCACAGGAAGATCCACCTGGACATGAGGAGGAACTTTATTGTGCACATGACCTCACACCGGCACAGATTGCCCAGGGAGGGTGTGGAGACTCCCTCACTGCAGATATTCAAGAGCTGTCTGGTCACAATCCTGTGCAATGTGCTCCAGGATGATGTCATGATTACAGAGAGAAAAAAAAAGGTGGGGCTTCTAGCACTTTTTGATTTCATGTCACTAGTGTCATGAGGGGAGTGTAATTTCAGCAGAAGGAAGTTGGGGCTGGAACCAGAAGGATCACCAGCTCTTTCAACCTTACCCATTCTGTAATTCTGTGATTCTGAAAAGATTGGTCAACTGGAAGAAAATTCAATATCAAAAATCTGAATATTATTTATTGCTGAATATTCTTACAGTTGCTGTTGCATAAGTTTTTGTGGGTTTTTGTTTGTTTGTTGTTGTTGTTTCGGGGTTTTTTTGGGGGGGTGTTGTTCGTTTGTTTGGGGTTTTTTTCTCTTTTTCCATCCTATGTGGCTTGGCATTTCTCTTGTTTTTTGCAAAAGTTCAAAGAGAAAGACTCAAAAGTCAAAGAACTGCCCAAGAAGCCATGCTCTCCGTGCCTAGCTCTTGCTCTGAGTCTTTTTCTGGGCTTTTTCTGATGATCTTACTGTAACAGGAGGTTTAACTATGCTCAAAATAGTGTTCTAGCTTGTGAGTTGCAAGGTCAGTCTCAAGTCAGCTCAAGATTTGCTTGCTATGAAATGGAAAGAGAACTTCAAAATCATGCAAGTAATGTTTTAGCCTTTCCAGAGCAGTGGACAATTCTTTTTTCCTACTGTATTAATATCTGTAGAAGACAAATTAATTCTATGGACTAGAGAGTCTGTTCCAAAACTGTCAAAATGTCCATATTCCTGAACATATTCAGCTTTCTTGTTACCAGAAATGTATTTGCCAACTGAAATATTTTGGTTAAACTCTTTAAGCAACTACCTAGAGACACCTCTGAGAGACTCCTGAGAATTCATTTCTACTGCTTGTGTCCACAGAGGTCAGCTAAAAAAAAAAAACAAACAAAAAAAAAACAAAAAAAACCCCAAACAAACAAACAAAAAACCCACCAAAAATATCAGATTAACAGATAACAGCAGAAGAAAAAGATCCATAAATTGCATTACTGAATATATTTTCCTTTTCTTAAGTATCAAATTCTACCCATTTGTTTCAAAATACGTGCCTGGAGAATTGCAGGCCTTTTCATGATGAGAATAGCATTCAACACATAGAACTGGAGTGTTCACTTTCACCCAAAATTATGTGAGTCAAAGTGAGGAATATAATAGGATGAAAACTGTTTTGGTTTGGGTATTTTAAATGTATATACAGAGAGATACTTTTAATATTTTTTATAACAAGATCATTTGGGAAAATATTTCGTTTTTCATCTGAATGGCTGAAAAAAGTTCTATTTCACCCACAGAATGAACTACTCTGACATCATTGTGTTTTCTCATGGAAGATGATCTACTGATGTTTCTGTTCTGCCAGAGTTCTTTAGAGTTCCTTGTAAGGTATCTCACTCATTAGACGCAATGGCTCTCTCACAATTTTTGATAGGTCATGCCATCCCTTTGGTGGAAGCACGTAAGGTAGGATATTGAAATCCAGAACTACTGCCAGGAGATACCTTCTATGAAAGAGAAGCATCAGCATATGAAATGGTGTTTTGATGGAAATCACATACTTCACCATTTTATGTAAATTCGCCTTTCAATTAAAAAACCCACAAAACACAGACATGGATCACTAAGTCCCCTTTCATCAAAAGCTTTGTTTGACATAATGACAACATTTCTGTTATTTTCTACAATTCCTGTGATAGTATGTGATATGTATTCATATGCCACAGGGCATACATAGATGATAGTAATAATCAGTAACAATAATCATGTTTCTGATTTCATCCAGTTTCATACTTTTCAAAGTCTACTGTTATCAGCAACTGAAATTCTGCAGCTGAGGGTTTAGAATTACCCCACAGAGATTAAATCTCACTGTAAGTGGCCTTTGTATATGCATGAGTGTTACATTAAAAAGAAAATGTTATCATTCACTTTAAAAGCAGATCATTTAAAATAGCCAAATTAAGGATGCACTAATGAAAGAGAGATTAGTAGTGAATATTATCAATATTCATAATAAATAAAATGTGTTATGTGTTACCAATATATCATCAAAATATTTCTGACATTCTCTTTGGCAGATGAAACTTCATGTCTCACAACCTGGAATTTTCATTTCCCAAGGAGCTTTAATGTTTGTATGAAAGGTTCTGACCTGACAGCAACCTTCAGGCACTTCACTGACATTATCTCTGAGTTACAAAACTTTGAGGAAAACCAGAATTATTTCCCTCATATGCATCAGCTGCAAAAGAAAAACCCAATGAACTAGGATTGCCTAACACATTATGAGGGTTCTTTTTACAACCCAAAGGCATATATATATATGTGAAAATTAAAACAGAGATATTTTAAAGCATTCCTCCTAAATATACTCCTGCTAAATACATTTGATGTTGCTGAATTCAAAGCTTTCTGATTGCTTTAGCCCAGCCTCTGTGGTGCAGCACTGTACTAGCGGCACATTTGTGGAAAAAAAAATGGTGTAGAAAACTTCACAAGAAGACTTTAAGTGACTCAGTTGATACCTAGGGAGCTATCACATCTCTAGTGAGATGGTTCTAACTGTAAAATACAAGAAGTCAGAAACTTCCCACATTTCAGCTGAGATCCAGACCTCGGGATACTCTACTGACACAGAATTTTGTCCTTATTCTTTTTGCTTCCTTGTTTTCAGTTTCCTTTTCCTCTGTCAGTGTTCTCCTAAGTGCTTGTCAATTAACAGCCTTATTTTTTCTCTATACTTCTCAGGGATTTTGTTATTTTCAATTCTAATACACCTATAGCATATTCTAATCCTTTCTCTGATCTATATATACATAAAACAGATCAGAAAAACAAAAAAACACAAGCAGAAAAACTTCATGTTCATATTTCTGCATTCATGCCAGAAATGTTTGTGTGCTCGATCAGTCTCACAGAGATAAACCTGTCATGAAAGTTTTTTGCCTTCTTAGATTCATGCAACTTTTCTCTGATTTCCTTTTTTTTTTTTTTTTTTTTTTTTTTTTTTTTTTTTTTTAATGATTAATCCATCAAGGAAAAAGAAGGGAAAAAGCGTAATTCAAAATTTGAGACAATCATCTCTGGGAAAGATTAAAATGGAAGTGCAGCTTATAAGTATCAGTCTGTTCAGAGACATTTTTTTGTACTGAGAGGCTAAATATATCAAATATACTGTTTGCTGTTATTTGTTTTAACTTCATTGGCATATACAGGAATTAGTTGCTGGAGCACAGGCTGATTTTAAGTTATGTCCTGTGGAAATTAAGCTGTAGTACCAATCTGTGTGGCTGTACAAGTCCAAAATTGTATTAGCTTTCACCTTGTCTATGCTCTCCATCAGAAGTTCAAAAAATGGGATATTTATCAAATTTACAGACCATTTGACCTTCTTCAAGTTAATACAAAATCAGATTGACCTATGGTTGCCAGTATCAAGAGATAGTTCACTCATTTGATGCCTTCTAGATAGGGATGACCAAACGGTTTGACCCAAGATCACTGATGAGCTACATCCTATTAACCTCCAAAAAAAGAGAGACAAGAAAAGAAAAGAGAAGAGAAATAGGGGACAAAAGAAGCTTCAAAGTAAAAGCTGTGTTTGATAAAAAAAATAGCAGAAATATGGTATAATGGGTATATACTGATCTGCTCATCCGTGACAGCAGTCTGGGGATAAAGGGCTGTAAAACCATTAGTGTAAAACCATTAGTATAGCAGTCCCAGCAAACTTTAGACAGTACCCTCCTAGTGACCACATTCTTGCTTTTCCACACCAGAAGCCAGCTTTGTTCTCCCCTATGCACAATACAAGTCTTGCCAAAACCACTGAGACAAACAACCAAGAGCAGGATCTGTATCAGTAATTTCATTACACCAAAAAACATCAGGATGGTTTGAGAAAGAAAACAATTTACATGAGGGATCTCAGGAATGTGATAGCTTTTTTTTTTTTTTTTTTTTCTCCCCAGATTCCTACATCCTTATTTAACATATCAAATATCACCTGATTTTTTTGGGGGAGGAAAAGCAATGACTTGACTATTTGTGTCAAGTCTGGTTGCAGGTGAAGGACTCGACATTCACCCAGAATGCTTTTCTTGTTTGGTTGTTTTTTTGTGGCTTTGGGTTTTTGGGGTTTTTTTGGGTTTTTTTTGTTTATTTGTTTGTTTGGTTGGTTGGTTGGTTTGGGATTTTTTCCTCTTTTTCTTTCTTAATATGCAGAGTTAATCACACTGTGCCAGCCAAGTTTGTCACATCAAAACTAAGGTTCTGTGGGGATGCTGAGGCACTGGCATGGATTGGCCAGAGGAGATGCAGATGTCCCATCCCTGGACGTGTTCAAGGCCAGGCTGGATGGGGCTTGGAGCAAACTGAGGTAGTGGAAGTTGTCCCTGCCGGTGGCAGGGGTTTGGAACTGGATGATCTACAAGGTCCTTTCCAACTAAAACCATTCTATGTTTCCATGATTCCATGTAAATTCTGAGATAATTTGTGGCAAACTTTTAGAGTTCCAAGGACCACACATGATTGATTCCACAAGTACATGTCCAATAAATAAAATTATTAAAGACTTTATCTGTTATATTTTTTGTAAACCAAAAAAGGAGCACATTTTCTTTGTTAGGTTCCTGGGCAAGTGGTAAAATTCAGTATCTGAAAAGTTTCAAGATTTTACGTTTGAACACATAAATATTTATAATTTTGCTAAAACAAGAGAATAATTCCCAAGTGAAAATAGTCTAAGGTAGAAATAGACTTGTGATATTCTATTTTATTTTACTAATGAGGATTTTGGGTTAAAAAACATTAATTTTTTACATTTCTCTTTTTCTTTTTTTAAGCCACCACTTTTGAATGAGAAAAAGTTTATCAAAATAGTGCAAAACAAGTCTACTTTACTTCCACTATATATATTCCTACTTTATGTCTATCTGCACACCCTGAAGGCTAAGTTGACAGTAAATTTGCCTTGATGCATTTTGAGTCAAACAGTGCTGCCAATGTCTGTGTGAGTGCTCTGAAGAGAATATTTAGGTGAAAAGAGAGAACAGCCTCTCTCTTGGTTCTCAAAAGGAAGCCCTGAAGAACAAAATAGACCTCTGAATTAAACTTTTCTATTTTCTGGGTGATGTGCTGCTGCATTTGTAAGTCCAAATAACAATTTTATAACCATTATTGCCTGTGAATTATAGCCTATTTCACATTTGCGTCCAAAGTGAATCAATAATTTGCAATAGATCTTTTTCCCAGTTATGCAATCAAACATAAAAATATATTCCTGCTTCAAAAAAGAAAACCATTTAATCAACTTAAATTAAATTCCAAATTAAGATAGAGATAATAATCTGTGTTCATTCATTTTTATCAATATACATACTGTAAAATAAATAGGAAAATTGATTCTTGCTCCTGAGAATTTGTAATGTGGTTTAAAGAATTTTCAGTCTGGGAGCATATCACAGCCCTTCACAGTCCTGTCCGGGGACTGACACAAACCTAACTTTGCCATTTAAATCTATAGAATGCCCCCAAATTCTTCATTATTTTACAAATATGCTAAATCTTGACTTTGTTTGTTTGTTTGTTTGTTGTTTTTGTTTTGTTTTGTTTTGTTTTGTTTGTTTTTTTGTCCAGGCCAGTGTCAAAGGACACCCAGGCATGTTTCCTGTGAAAATAAAAATCCGGTCTCTGACACCTCTCTGAAGAAAACCTCTAAGGGTCTGTCACCATTCTGTGAACAAATGATCTCTGGAAGATTTGGTATTCCTGCAGGACCCGACCAAATTATCTGGTGGAAAAAAAACCATATTGTCATCCCATTGGGCAGATCCCTTTCTCAGGTTTTATTCAGGATGTACATATATATATATTTATATATGTTGCCCCTGTTCTTTTCAACATTCCGATGTTTGCATTTTTGTAATGGAGTTTCTCACGGATTTTCACATAAACAATCTATTGTTATTGTAACTGTTCTTTTATGTTTACATCCTTCTCATAAGGAGGAAACTGTTGATGGACTGCTAGTTTGACCTGTGTGGTTGGAGAGGTGGCAACCTTCATCCTCCAATCCCTGGTCATTGTCCAAATTCTATAAATTGAGGTCAATAAAAATAAGCTCTCTCTTTTGCCCTGACGACTGACTGTGTGTGTGTTCCTCATTTCATGTCCTCTGATGATATATATATGTATGAATTTTGGGGAAATGAGCAGTAGTCTGCAGGGCTGAGCCACAGGCTAAAGCCTTCCCAGATAATATCCCATCAACAGACTCCAGAGGTTCATCTGTAGCATCACTTCCTCTCACCAAAGCTCACTTTTCATCAAAGACAAGTAATAATATTTTCCCTTTCAAACATGGGTTCAGAAATGCAAGCTGCAAACTTAATTAATTTTGACTTAATTTTCCTGCGTAGACAAAAGCTTGGTCTGCCAGTGTGCTCTTGTAGAGAGGTTAATATTTTCCTTTAGCCTTAGTTTATTTGGATCTGAAATCTTAGTATTGGCAGTTCTTCACAAAATTAAGAAAGAATGCCTGTAATGAACAGGCAATGCATTAGAACAAATGTTCGTCTTCCCATTGATTCATTTTCTTACTAAAATATGACAGCAAATTCATTCACTTGCAGGTTAAGAAACCACTGTTAAACTATGATATTAATAGTAGTAGTATTTATTATTTCTGTTTATGTTGAATTACTTTCTATTTTTAAAAAATATACATATTTGTATTTGATGGGTAGCTCTTTTACTCCTCAGCAGAGACAATTCTACTACATACTGGTTTAGGAGATAAAACCTGTCCAAACTTCTGTAAAGATCAGAGTGTCTTAAGTTGGATTACTACTCTTGCAGACTGAGACCAGATAAACAAAGCCCTTCTATAACTTCAGGGCTGTTGTGATCAATTTGCCTGGTGCACGACTCTGGGGACCATGCTGTTTTACCATCTTGATTGCAATGATAAATCCATCATTATGTTCAGTGCGGTGGAAACAGCTCAGAGCCTTGCCATTTGTGGCAAATCTTTTCTATGGCAGGCTCATAGTAAATCAGTCTAACCTGAGCTGACAATGATTGATTCTGAACAAAATGTCATGAACAATCAAATCCTCTGTTTTCTCCTTCTTTTAAAGCTGAATAGATTTAACTCCCTAAATCTAACTAAATTCCAAATAAGAGAAAATTGAGAAGGATTGCTTGAGGGTGTTTTCAGTTCTCTGATTGATAACTCTGGAAGAAAAAAAAAAAAGAAAAAAAAAAAAAAAAAAGGGAGATTTAATTCACATTTTAGAAATCTGAAATGTGTGGCAAACAATACACCTGTTATTTACAGTCATTGATCATTACTACCATTAAGAGTCAGATAAACACATATTTTAGTCTGCATCAGAGTGCATGTGTGGGAAGGAGACAGGAAGATTTATCAGCTCTCTGAGGCAGGTATTGTTTCTTTCCTTCTGCTTGCTTAAATCCCTCCCATAATGGACCTGTGCTAATGATTGGAGTGCCTGAAACATTTTGTGACACAGACAGCATCAATATTGTAACATGGCATTAGAGTCATCCAGTCAGCCTTCTGATTTATCTTGGGTTGTTTTTTCTGGCCTCACAAAAGTCATCACCTGAACCATTATGGGTGTTAGGGGGAACCTAAAGCTCTCCCAGAAATCTGTGTTGGTCAAAATCTAACATTTGATTGAACACAGTTGAATCAAATCCTATATTTCATTGACAGAAAATGTACAGAGAAGGACAGAAAATGTACAGAGAAGAACAGAAAACTGTTCTGACCTTAAAGCTAAATGTTACAAAGCCTGGAAATAATTTTATCAGTTAATATTTTTTAAGCTATATTTAGAAAATAATATACTATCATGATATCCCTTAAAGCCAGGTTTTTCTGGAAGAGATGTAGATTGTAAAAAAGGCATGAACAGATCTTCTTGCTTTACAGTTTTTTACAGACAAAAAAAAAGGAAAAAAAAAAGGTGGTGTTGAAATAAAATAGCTTTGGCTTTTGTGCATACTGAATAGAAAATGAACATGATACAGTCACTGAAATGATTACCTAATTTATTTGTTTATCAAGAATATTGGATGAAAGAAAGTAAGGGAATTGAAATTAAATGAATTGTAAGCATCTTTCAAATCTATTCTTTTTTCTAATCTACAGAGATCAGACACTTTGGAGAGGCAATCAGCTTCGACGTGAGGTAGAACAAACAGAAGCATCTTCCAGCTGAGACAAAAGGCTTTGCAAAGCTCCTGTTTGTGAAGAGATGTGAAAAGAATAGCTTAAATTGACTATCAGATATTTTTCTACTCTTTTGCAGGAGTGGGAATATTTCAGATATAATATGTGAATATCATGCTTGTGAAACTGAAACACAAGCAAAACTTGCTGTAGATGGGGTATTATTCTTTGCACAGCCCTACTAATACAAGTGCCTCTGACCTGAATTAAAATCACTATTCCTATTCATACTTTTTTAATCAGAATTACCAGGGCAAAAGCAGTTCTGCTTCACAGAGGATTTAATTATATCATCAGGTTTTGATATTCAAAACTTAGTTTAGTTTTAATTCAGAACAAATCCTAAAAATTCTCAGTGACAGGAATAGTCCAAGGGTTCTTAATACAAAGAAAATCCACTCTGAGAGACTGAACCTGGGCTGCAGTTTCTGAAAGCCCTGGGATTTCTGGATTAGAGGCAATCTCCCTGCTTGGCTGCCTCAGTGACATGAAGCTTCATAGTCTGGTCTCTTCAGTAAAACAAACCAATAGCCACATATATGAAAGCAGGGATGTTTGGAAGATGCCTGTCAGGCAAATTCCTAATACTTGGTGTCTAAAATAACTGCAATAAATTTAACTCTTTGTGGGCTTTTTCATCACATTGTCAAGTAAACAATTTTTTTTTCCCCAGATATTTTCCAATCATCATCAGTCACTCCATTATTGCCTACAATATCAATGCAGCACAAACCAGAATGGGTTTGTCAAATGAGGCAGCTGGAGCTGAGGACCTCTGTCCACACCATACAGGGTGATGTGTTCAGGAGCTGATTTGGCCCCATTGTAGTTTGTTTGTGGACAAGTATTATTCTGTTTCATTTAGCCCAAAAGTAATCTAATTTTGGATTACCTTTCTGAGAACCAACACTCCTAATCCAAATTAAAATGGTAGGGCAAATATTCCATCTAGAAAAGGTTAGATCATGACTTGTGGCTTCACCGTCTGGGGATATCATTGTATCCTCCAGCTTGGCTGCTGTTCAATACTGTGCCAAGTAATAATTTTCAGAATTGTGCCAAAACTTTGCCAGGTGGCAGTGAAGGTTTGGCCTTCCCCAGAAAGATACTGTGAAGCAAATTCAAGCCTAAGCTATTTGATGCCATTATTTCAACATAGATCCCTTTGCAGAGTAAATCAGTAAACACTAACTAATCAAAGCTTTTTCACCTTAAAATCCTGTGACAGTGAACAAATCACAAGCAGCAGTCATGAGGAATTAAGTGGAGTGTTGCAGGGAGAAACTTGAACATAGAGATATTTTTACAAGAGGGGCAGTCAGAAAAAGACTCGGAACTGATTTTTGGTTGCTCGTATGAGTACCTAATATGATTTGAAACCAAACTTCTTGTTAGTTCATGTGAACTTTTCCACATGTTCCTGTGGAAGTTTTTTGGAGATAATTTGAGCAAGTCACCATGCTTCACATTAAGAATAAAACAACAAACAAACAAACAAAACAAACAAACAAAAAAACTACCCAGGTTTTGATCTGGATTAAGCACAAGTGGTTGCCAGAAGAGGCTAAGAGCAGAATTAAAACAGAAATTATAAATATGTACAAGTATCAGAAGCAGCAGTATAATAACAAATACTGGATCAGTCAATGAGCAGCAAATCAACAAAAACAGCACAACACTTTCAGAACTGACAAAATACTTGTAAGACCGGACTTCAGACAAACTCACTCCATCCAAGATTTGGTAGCATTTTACTGGAAGGCTTTCCACTGTTTATTCTAAAATACCTGAGGGGCCAGCATCTGCTGATTATGCTACAGGAAAGTAGATGAGCAATGAGTCCACTCATTATATGACATTCACATTAAGGAAATAATTTTGTATTTCTCTTCAAATGTGAACATAACATTAACATAAAAAATAAAGTTTGTGTTAACATTTCTAAAGTTTTGGTATTTTTTTTAATCTGGCCTCTGCTGTGATCATTAAACTTGTAAAATTATACCTATACTAGCAAAATAAACAGGGTCAGGGCTAAGGCCCACAGTCCTTACAATGGAATCTGACCACCCTACTAAACAGTTAATCCACCCTGGCCTGACTTTACCCAGGATGAACAAGCAGACTCACATTCAACATTGGGCCAAGATCCAAGTCTGGCACAGGTGAGACTGTTCCAGCAGTGCTTGGGAGGATAGGAGTATTTTATTGTGCAGTTCAATTTGGGCTGTGTCACTAAGCTTCAGAGCCAGAAAATATTGCCTTGCGCATTTTATTGATTAAAGATTATAGGTGTATGAATTACACTGAATCTTTTTTTTTTTTTTTAGCAAACTTCTGCCTTAATTTCTCTCAAATATATTACTCCCAGAATTGAAAAATCCATTGCTGACATAATTCAATGTATATGAACAGTCCCTGTCTTGACACACATTGGCTCCCATGTTTACATCTGTTTTACAAAATCAAAAAAGTGCCCAGTTCCAGGGTTTACCCCAAAATTATCCATATAGTCAGACTGTCAGTACTGATGTAAGGGGGCTCTAACACATCTTTGCCTCCTAAAACTGTTGAACAATTGTTGGATGAGGGTAAGTATCCTCATGGATGTGAGTTATGCATTACTGTTTTAGTCAGAGTGATCACTGGGTTCTTTTGCTGGATATTACAGGGATAGCTGACGGGTAGGTGCAGCTACACTGTCAGAGGGCAGTGCTAAACCTACTCACTGCCTTCCTATGGAACAGACTGGCAGTGTCTAAACTGCACAGTCCTTGTCCCTGGGCCAGCTCTGGGCCCCAGAGGTGCCTGCAGAGCCTTAATGCATAATTGTGATTTTATGTGCCTTTCAATACAGAATGTCAGAAACAACACCAGGTCTGTTTCAGCATACCTTTATTGCACAGAAGTCAAGATAACCTCTAGGAAATTGTATGACAGTGGCTATTTGAAGGTGCCAAGGCTGTGGGGACAGTACTGAAGAAAGATGTTGGGCAGAGAGCACCAAACCTGATGCAGTTGCATCCTTGTTGTCTTGGAGGAGCAGTCTCTCGAGTCTACAGTCAAAGACATCCTTGCCTCTTGGTGAGAGTTAGAACAAGTGATATAAATCTCCAAGGGGAAAAGACTGTCTTTGCTCCCTTGTGGTCTTTTATTTAGCAGCATGGATTCACCCAGCATGATTTCTACAGCTGAAATACGCATACATGTTTTCAAGATTAGGAAAGCAGTGATTTATTGTCTTTTCACATGCAATTGCCTGTAGGATGAACAAGAACAGCTGTTCAGTAGTGTAGAGCAGCAATACACAATAGTTTGCTGCAGGGTAGGAAAGGGAGGAATTCCATAATTTGATTTGGTAGGGGAGCTTCTATCCACATAAGTGGCCAAATGTAGGTTTATTTGGGAAATCTTTGTCTCACTGTGAAAAGTGCTATTGTCTCTTAATTACTACCACCGATAGCCAAGTCCTTAATATTACATCTGTGCTGAAAGGCAGCATTCTCCAGAATCTCGCAGAGGCATTGTCTGTGTTCTGGCATGGATGATGCAAGACCATCCCAGAATAATAGCACCCTCTTCTGATCAGTCCTGAGGTTCTTAGTTTTCCCACTATCCATCACTGTCAGCTCCCATTACTGCAGTTTCTGAGATCCATCATGCTCCTAGCACAGTGTAGTGCACCACAGAGTGCTATGGGAAATGTAAGCATTCCCACAAAAAAATGTAGCTTCCTCTTTTTTTTTTACTGAATAAAGTGTAAAACAAGATGCAAGGTCACATGCAAGCGGGATTTATACTCACGGAATTGCAAAGGCAGAAGGACGGAGCTGACTCCTGAGTCATTGTGTGCATTCTTTTGAACATACAAATATTTTTGTCTGCTCCTTCCTGCCTCAAGGTTATTCAGCTTCACTACAGCTAAACAAACCAGGTCTGATCGTTGGCTGTGCTGCTATAAAATTATTGTCAGTTGACAACCTATGCACACTTGCCTTGTAGAGGACACCATTCAGGGGTACATTATTCAAAATCAGTGGCAGGCATAGGCAAACCTGGACTATATTACATTTCAGGTTAGACTTCCAATCAGTGCCACCACATTTTCAACATCATTCAGCAGTCAGTACATGTGAAAATTAAAGTTGCATGCACAAATCTGTCCTCCCTTAAGTGTTCTTCAGGCCTCTGAATTGCCTACAAGCAATTGCATGTGAAAAGATAATAAATCACTGCCTGTCTTTGGTGCCTTAGGAAAAAAAAAAAAAAAAAAAAAAAAAAAAGTACTCTTTAATAAGATGATCAAACCTGAAGGTTTGAAATTTGCACTTGAGGTTATATATGCAGGAGCTGTCTCACCACATAGACAACACAGTAAAGAGCTCTAGAATTATGTTAAGGCTTGATGAATCCTTTTGACAGAACAGGATTGCTTCATCCTGGCTGTTCCACATTAGAGATCAGTTTCCAGACTGTGCAGCTTTTAGAAGAGGCATAATAAGAAGTGAGAGAGGCACGCAGTTAACTGAACTTAATGAAAAAAAAGCAAAACTTGAACTTATGCTCTTGTCATTATCAGCCCAATCTCCCTTCCGTATGAACCCACAATATTGTTTAAATGAGGAAAGAGCAGCTGGAAAGGAACCAGTTTTTCATGATCCCATCTGGAGCTTCATCCATGTGGCATACTTAAACAAGATGCTAGGTTGGTGCAGGGGCAGGACTGATAGGATGTTGACGGATTTTTGTAGACAGCCTTTAGCAAGCTCTAGTGAGGAAAGCACAGATGGAGAATAGTGATTTTTGGCAGCTAACAATTGAGCCAAACCTGAATGGAGTAGAGATATGAAGTGAGTAAAAGGCATCTTCCTTACCTCAAGATTATATTCACACCAAAATTCAAATTCCTTTTACAAAGAGAAGCATTCAACTATCTGAAAACACTAAATACAAACAATTGTGTTTATTTTAAAAGTTGGAAAACATCATCCAGATTTTTATGCATGCTCAAGTCAGAGATAGATATGACTTTCCAACCAAAAAGTATGTGAAACCTTACTTTTCCTGTCAAGTACCACATATTTCCATAAGCAGCTCAATGGCATTTCAAGAACTTGATGCTTTCCCAGAAATAACAAACAATTCAAAAGCTAGACCTCATATGGGGGAACCAATCTATCCTCACAATAGCTTGCAATGAGTCTTTATGAATCTCCTTTCGCAGTGCAAGGGCAGTGATTGCCAGTGAAAGAGCTCATGTAAAAATGCAAGACTAACTGGTCAGAGAGAACAAGTATAGCTGCACACACTGTTGAAATGAGAATCCAGAGATTCTTTAGGACAGCCTCCTATGTGAATACCAATTAAGCAAGTGAAAAGATCCTCCAGAGAGGCATATTTTTCCTTATTAATATTTTTTTAGAACCATATGAGAAATTAGAGGTCATAAATGAGACTGACCTTACCCTAAAAAGATTAATACCCAAATAGACAGGAGGATAAAAAGGAAGTATTATTAACTCTGTACTACAGAAGTGAAAAATGTCTGATTCTAAGAGATCCTGACAGCTACAGCTTCAGTTTAAATAGACATAACTTTTTAGATATTCAGCACTTCCAGACCAGTTCTTAAGTGATTTTTTTTTCCTCTGATATCTAAAGTCAAACACTTGAAACTAGTTTCCTGAATCCCTTAGAAATACTTTAATCATGACACTATCCATTTACTCTTCAATATTTTGCTTTTGGGCTTCTTGAGATAACAAAAATCACTTTTACTTTAAAAACAAAATGCAGAAAGTAAAATCCATTTGTATAATTACAACTCTGATCTCCCCTTCTTCTCCCAGACATAATCCCCCCTAGAAAATTCTCACTTAATGGGCCATTCCAGTAAACCCTTATAGCTTAAAGATTGCTATGTTTAATAGAAGCCTGTAAGTGTTGAAATAGCAAAACTTGCAGCAAGATTCCCCGAAAGCTCTGCAAACTAACAAGCTTAATGGATTTTTAATGGTCCCTTTACAGACTTAAGTAAGGGCAATGGAGGCAGTGGTGGTGGGAGGTTATGCTTGTGCATAATATTAAAAATATTTTGAGTGCTCCACAGCAGCATCAATACCCAGTAGGACTATATTCTCATGGAAAATTACATTAAGGAGTTTTTAACTGAATACAGCAGGTATTACATACCTTTACTATGAGTGCAACCAACACAATGCTCCTGGGAACAACATGGTGCTCTCGTGGCATTGAACATCCCCACATGGTAAGCAGCTTAAAGCACAAAACTACTGGGAGCATCACACCTATGTCCAACAAGATAAGAACTCCAAATCACAGATTTATGTGCAAATACAGTGTTGAAAGCTGTTGTGAGGTTAGAAAGAAACTATAGAGTGAAAAGTTACAGGTTCCGAAAACCTGCAATGACTCTAAAGGGCAAGAAACTAAAACAAAGAATTGAGTTTAGCTGGAATTCTGAATGTTGTCTTCAGGAGAAAAAAACTGGAAGAAAATTATGGGAGATCAATAGCAGTTTAAAAGACCTTTTTTATGGAGAAGACAGAAAATGTCATGCATATACTACTTCAGTATATCATTATCTTGTTTTCAACCTCTATTTTATTGCTAAAACAATGAGCTAAATTTTATTCTTGTGGAAATTATGTAAATTAGTGTATAATTATTTACTTGATTCACTAGATATACAGAGGTACCTGGTGGCCAAATATGGTCCCTTGTGATAATAAGGCCATCTAGACTTAGGCACGTTATCACATTGGCAGGCAAATAGAACAGATCTTTCCCCGGTTTGCAACTCTAGTTTGGTAAATTTTCTAAGCAAAAGCTCTTAATCTGAACACCCACAAAACACCTGCAAAGAGATGCTATTTTCATCTTTTTTGCAGTGTATTTTTAAAGACCAAAAGTGCTGAATAATATTATTTTTTTATTTAAAAAAATATAATTTGCAACATGGCTTTAATTTTTCTTTGCAAATAAACCACCACAAATCTAACACTCCTCATTTTACACAGTGTTCAAATAATTTTGACTCATCAAGTTTAAATCAAGTTTAAAAAAAAAAAAAAAAAGGCATTATTTTGTGTTTGGACACTCCTTTTTTTTTAAACTAGGTACCCCATAATCAAAGGTAACATCAGCCCACTTTTATTTTCCCAAAAGATGTCTGCTATTACCTGGAAAATTTTTCTCCTTTGATTTAAACTTTAATTTGCATAAAATAGGTAACAGTAACTATATCTACCTACCCACACATAGGTGAAATTTGCATTTTGGATATGTTTCCTGAGGAAGAGGGCCTTGGGGAATGTGCTGAACGTGCTGCTCCGCAGAATTGCAGACGATGAAAAGCAAATGCTGCATTCAGTGTCTCCATTCAGTCTGATCGACCATATATAAAGTAAGGTTCTGCCAAACAGTGTAGTCAAATCCATCTGTCTGCTGGGAGAAAAATCCTTAACAGTGGAATTTCACACATTTTTCAGACAGCTGCCACTTAGTCTTTGTATCCCTGAAAGTCAGGAAGAGAAAAAATCACCAGGCCCCTGTTTCCAACATAGCAAGTGCTTTTCATCAACACTAACATTATCCTCCCAAAGTTACAGGCATAACAAAGCCAAAGTTCCCTCCTTTGTTCAAGTGGTCTTGATTTCTCTTTTTATTACCCCTCCTTCCTTCCTCTCCAAGTCTCCTAAGTATTGAAACACAAGTTACCTCATATCACAGTACCAAGTATGAGCTAAAATTCTGTGCTTTCAGAGTGTTAAGAATAACTAGACTCTATTCTTACTGTCAGAGCTCTGGGTGTCTGGGAGAGAAGACAGACATCTGTGCAATTATACTTTTTGTTCTCTTGAGAAAAATTGCATTCTCTGTTTTTTTAACATCTTTACATAGTCATGCTACCAAGTTATCTCAGTTATGTTAGGCACGCATTTCTTTTCAGTTTGCCAGTCTAGGAGGTCTCAAAGTTCAATTGACTGACTGAGTCATCTACAGTATAAGTTCCTCTGTCTGAACACATCACTCTCATCTTACATCAGCTCAGAGCCAGTCAATCTGTCGAACCTGGGACACATTTTCTCTAAAAACAGCCAATGATTTTTGACCAGATGAATCACAGCTGAGCTCCTAGACTCTATTGGCTAGGTCTTCACTGACTACAGGAGGAATAAAATGCAGTGGTTGTTTCCCACTCCCCTTCCTTCCCTGGCATGGTGCTTTTTCATTGCATGGTAATGAAATCCAGTTGTTATGGTCTCAGTCTTAGTTGCACCCATCTACAGATATTTAAAAACAGCATCCATTTTATATCACACCAAAGGTCCAGCCAGCCCAGAACTTTGTCTTCCGTAGGGACCAGAACTGTATGTCGAAGAAAAAATTGTAAAAGTTGGTGCATGTGATATGTCCCCAAAGCATCCTTCTGGAGTTCAAAAAAATTTTCAACTCAAAGACCTCCTAAACCATGGGTGACGTATTTGAATTGAAGTATCCTGAGGAATTTCTCTGCAATGAATTAGTCCAGCCATGCCTTGAATGTGCGTAAACTTTTAGTATCCTGTTACAGGAGTTACTGCTACATCTGTGCCTTCATTGAAGACCACCTTGAATTGGCCACCAATGTCCAGCTTTGTGCTGGAGCAGACAGTAACTAACTGATCTACTCTGTGCTGTTTGCAACCTCGCTGACCTAATTCCCAGATTTCTCCCCATTCTCTCAACTACCTCTTTTTCTGGGCTGAAGACCAAATTTATTATCTACCAGCTTCCTTAGTCAGCTCTTCAAGGCTTTGTAACAAGTGTATTACAATTTTATGAACTGTGTAGAGTCTTGCTTTATCATTCTAGAGGATCTAATCACAAGCCAGATTTATACAGGGACATGACATTATTTAGAGTCACTATGCATTGCCATCACATATTCTTTATTTGGTTCTCTATCCTATTCTTAATAATTACTAGTGCTAACTGAGTTTTGATCATGAAGAAGAGTAGAGATGATATTTCCAAAAGAAACCCTGTTATAATACAAAGATTTCATTCCTGACTGGTAACAATGAGCTCAGAATCTCTCATTCCACATGTAAATATTAAATTATTTTTCCCATGTGCATGATTTTTAAAATGTATATTTATTGGATTGTGTCTGGTATATTAATGCCCAGATACTAAGTCTTGTTACATCTCTGTACCCTTTTTTTTTTTTTTTTCATTTTACTCTCAGCCACATTATTTCTGTCCCTCAAGAATTTACAATCTTGGTTGCTTTAGATCAGAACAGCACCTCAGTCATTACAGAGACCTCAAGGCCATTAGTCATGTTTTCTTCCAAACGTCATCTGGGACACAGCCACACCATATCACCAAAAACTCATTTCCTCTTCCTGTGAAACATTGCAGGTCCTTAATACAGTCCTAACTGCTGTGTGAAGAAGTTGTGAAAAAGCCTATGCCATGAGCTGAAGAGAACGCTTCAGAGAATGCTTAAACACATCAAGTTCCATAAACCATGACTGAGTTCAAAACCTGTAGACCTCACCTCTTGGAAGGACAGAGGTCATAATGACTACTTAGGAGCTAGGATGCCCTTGGTCCTGCCCTCCCTGTGCCCAATTCAAGCACATCTGGTGGAGGACAACCTGTCCTTGTGCCAGCCAAGGAGAGAATCAGAAGCTCCCTAAGAGCTTAATCCACCCTGATGGCAAATTTATTTTTGAACTGCTCACACAGAAAGTGAATTCAGGTTTGAGGAAGAGCTACAACTGACGTAATAGAACAGGCAGAGCCAGTGTCTCCCAAAGAGAAGGTTAACTGTGAACAGTGCAAATTCGTGTTGTTATATTGAGTGTACACACAGAACATGAAAGGCAGTTCAGTTTTCTTTTTTCCTACTATTAAGTACACACATTGTCAATTCTTAAACTCATTAACTCCGGGACATTTAAGTTCTGCCAGTTTTCTTCCTGATCCTACTGAGAGGTTGTTTGTTTTTTTTTTTTTTTTATTTTTCATAAATTAACTCATCCTCAATTGCTTTGATCCCCTGAATTCCCAGTCAGTTCATTCCCTGATGAGACCAGAGGCTTAATTCGTTTCCACTTGAAAATGAGTATATACACACACATATGCACACACAGTGAAAGTGTAACTTGTAACTTTTCCAGTTCATTATTTACTCATATATTTAGTTTTCATCTTCCCTTTGGGGAGTAAGTCCCCTAAAGTGCTAAGTTTTAATCATAAGGCTTGTGGCTTTTTGCTCAGTGCCAAAAGCACTGTTTCTAATAACATTTTGGCTCTGCTTGTGTATCCAGAGGTCTAGTGCTTTGGGGGAAGGAAAAATGATTGCCTTCCAATATCACTGCCCAGTGTTACACATATCTTTGTAAACACAAAACAGGAGAAAGTCTGCCCAGAACACAGCTACCCTCAACTTTACCCTGCACAAGGTGAAAATCTGTTCTCCTTGTTCAACTTAGAATTAATAAATAATATAGTGACTTTTTTTTTGTTGATGGATATTTTCTGCTGCAGTTTTATCCATTCTTGCTTTGAAAAAAAACCATCCAAACTAATAATGCTGCTAGCATTCTCTTTGTCCATGCTGTGCAAACTCTGCCTTCCACTTGCAAACTTCCACAAAGCAGCATAATCTTTTGCAGGTCTTGCATCTTTTCAAAATCCTAGGTGTTTTGCATCGTTGTATGGTTTAGTGAGGATTCTGACTTTAAACTCTGCATAATTTTTCACTATTTTCTGTCTTTGATTTAATTTTCTTGTTGTTGTTGTTGTTGTTGTTGTTGTTTTGTTTTGGTTTGGTTTGGTTTGGTTTGGTTTGGTTTTTGGTTTGGTTTGGTTTGTTTGTTTTTTTTTCCTGCAATATTTTGGTTTCCCTTGCAGAAAGTTAGCACTGCTAGAGCCTTGTCTGTCTGACGTGGAGTCAGTGGTAGCACATTTTTCTGGGCAAATACCAATTGCTCTGTCAAGAGCCTGTTCTAGAACAGGTTTATTTCTGTGTGTACTTTGTCTAAAATGTCTTGTCTCTGATCTGTTTTCAAGCCTATTAAATCTATCCCTATTAAAATGACTAGGCTGTTTTTTTTCAGACTCAGGAAAGTCCAAAGATCACCTCAGCCTTTTTATCCACTCTGACATCTTCACCCATGCTTTGTTTTCACAAAGTGTGTTTTTCAAACTCTCGTAATTACTTCCACAGCTGATCACCTATGCATGACTAAACTGAAAATTACTCAAAAATGGGACTGCTCCACACTAGGCTATTTTCAGAAATAAAGTTACCATAAGTATTTCATTTTGTGTGTTCTTCTGGTGTATATTTGTTGCCATATTTGTTGTACATTTGCTTGACTTTTTAATCATAGAGTCATAGAATGGCCTCAGTTGGAAGAGACCTTAAAGACCATCTAGTTCCAAGCCCCCTGGTGTGACCAGGGCCACCTTTCACTAGGTTAGGTATCTCAGACCTCCACCAGACCTGGCATTAAAAACTTTCAGGAATGGGGCATCCACAACTCCTCTCATGAGAAAATTGGAGTTCTTCTGTAGTACAAACTATTTTTGTTGTAATTTCCCTTTGACTTCCCCATTTCTACTGCTTCGGGCCTGAGACGTTTAGCTACATTATTCCTTAATTTTCTTGTCTCTATTTTTTCTCAAGGTGGTGCTGAATAGAGAAAGGTAAAGGAATTACTTTTGCAACAGTAATATTTTGCAAAATACTGTGCAACAGGAGCACCCACCCTCTGCATTTCTCTGGGATAAGGCAGCCTGAGAAAAGTGAAAATATTCTGAATTATCCTGTGTTCCAGTTCCAACAGCTTCTAGAGCTGCCAGAGAGGCTGGGCAGGCTGTAGTGATATATCCACTAGAATAGCCCAAAAGGCTCCTGTTTCTGAGACCTTCTGTTGTGGTTGCCCTGTTTTCCTTGCTCTTGTTGATGCATGTAGTTGTCTGAATCATTTTGTGTGACCACTCCAACCACATCACACTCTTCTGTCTTCTCTGTCCTCTGGGGGCTTGCAGGGGAATGGATGAAGTGTGGCTAGAGAGAGCAACCAGACAAGGCTCCAAACCTAGTGGAACCACCCCAGGCCTGAAGAGCTTCCAACAACATTAATGCAACATCACTTGGATCTAACAAAAAAAAACAACAACAACAACAACAACAACAACAACAAAAAAAAAAAAACACAAACAAACAAACAAACAAACAAACAAAAAACTTTGTCACCTTGGTTTGCCCCTGTTTTCACTTCAAAGGTCTATTCTCTTAAATGCCCAGTTTGTATGCTGTTCAGACTTCAGTTTCCTTCTGAAGCCACACAGTTCCAAGAGGAAACCAAAACACACTGAAAAGATCACTATGACACTCACTCCAAATCAGGAGCATGGAAGTGTACCACATCTTTGTTGTTTTTCTCTGGCAGTGATATTGTTCTAACAGCCTCTAGCCAGCCTTGTTCTCTGCACCCCCGTAAGAGCACAAGGCACAAAATATAATACTGGAAAAGCACTGCTCTGGTGAGCCCTGACATAACCTTTTCATTCTTTCTGTTCCTTTGAACTGAAACAGAGAGATAAGCGGACCCCAGAAAATAATGAGTATGTGTCAGAGACAAAAAAAAACCAAAATTCTCCAAAGCACACCAGTACTGATGGTTGTCGGACACACAGATGGGACTGGCTTCCTTTGGAGAGTGCTAGGACTGCTCAAGGGAGGACAGGGGTGAGCCCACATCAAGTGGGAATAGTTTCCAACAGCTACCTCTGAGAAGGAAAGCTCCAGGTTTTCTGCCCAGCGACTGAAGGGAAGACAAAGTCATGCTTCATCACTGCCTGAATTTCAGGTGGCTCTGTGCGGTAATAGCTTATCTCTAAAGATTATGCAGCTATAACTCTGCATATTGTTTCTGGATATTTGAATTTTCATTTGTCAAGTTGGTAGTGCTGTGGTTTCAATGTGCAAAGCTGACTGGAAGTTTTGTTATTACAGAAAATAGTTATTCGGTTTTCACGCCAATGTACTTCTCAGAGTAATTCTGGTGCAACGCTTTTGAATAAGCTGAACTTGTTCAGATTGAAACTGAATTTAATATTAATCTCAACTCTAGAAGCACAACCCATGAAGTTGCCAGCAAAAGAAAAATTACTTTAATATTAGAAATTACTAATATCCAGAATGTTTAACTTCTCATGTTTTCTAGTGTTATACTATTTTTATGTATAGAGCAAGGTCACATTGTCTTTAATATAAAATTCATATTACTGTGTAGTATTGAAAGAGGGGGGAAACCAGAAGGGTTGACCCAAGTCATTCATGTGGCCATTGGTTTATTTTCCCGTAAGCATGCACATTTTCAAAACCCTGAAAAACTTTTAACCCATTCAGCAAAGAGAAAAATACTGAAATCTCAAAGTTCTTCTAGGATTGTATAATTTTTTTCTGTCCCTCTCTCTAATGGTCAGTGTTACTTGCCTGACCAAGTGTAGATAACTCTATCTAAATTAGTCATACCAGCTTCTTCTAATAATCAATAGAGACAATTAAGTATTGCCAAGGTAAAATTCATTTCATCCTAAAGGAGATGTCTACATTGGGTCAAATGAATTGTGCCCTAAAAATATTTATGTCTCTCTATTGATCACAGGAACACAAACTTGCACAGACTCAGCCATATATACTATATCTTAGCTCTATAAAGGCAGCTGCAACAAATTGAAATTCAGGTCTTAATTTTTTAGGTTGGTCTTCACACAGCATAAGTCACTAGGCTGGGTAAAATGAACTGAATTGCCATCTTTCACGGCAAATACAGGAATGGAAATATGTTGCTAAACAGCTCTGACTCATTATAAACTATTTCTTTCTCAAAGAGAATGCTCAAAATTACTAATCCATTAAAATTATTTTATATTTTTTATTTTTGCCTTTTGTTTTCAGACCAAATTCTCTGTATTAGTAAAATACAGATACTACACTTCAGAAAATAATTCAAAAACTGAGCTCATTATGAAGCAAGAACCTGTTCACCTGAGGCACCAAAAGAATATTTTCAGTGAGAACCTGTGGATCAGGATTGTATGATGCAAGACATACATGATAATAGCAGCTTGAATGATTTAAGTAGCACAATTTGTTTCTTATCTGAACCATACAGCACACTGTCAGCAAAAATGTTTATGGGGTTTTTATGCTTTTTTATCATGACTGTGTTATTAATGGTTCAAAACTAGTCACAAAGGAATAAAAAGGTGCCCTTATAGCCTTGCTCCACAGACATTCTCTTCAGGCCATTGGAAGAGAATTTATTTGCTATCCTGAATAAATCATTATGTGTCAGAGGCTGCATGGAAGAGAGCTTAAATAGACATTACTGTTGTAAAAGGCCTTCTCCAGCATCCTTCGCTCCTTAGTCAGTTCCTTTCCTGCAAATAATTGACTTGCAAAAACACCAAGAAAGGATGTTCAGCTGTGTTGTGGGATTTATACTCCTAATCCCAGAGGTTGCTAGGTGGTTCTGGCAATTATTATTATTTTTTCAGATGAGCAGTGAGAGTGATTTCTGACAAGGTTGATGGTGAAACTGGTGTTTTGCAGTTGAATATTGGTAGCAGCCCAAGTGATTTGCAAATATTGTGTAGAAGTGGAGGGTGTTCTTAAATTTGCTGTTTGTGCATGTCTAGAAAACTTCTTGAACAAGCTGCACATCTCATTGTGCATGCAAAAAAATTGTTTGCTAACAGGGCTGTTGCTCTGTGAGCCTCACCAGAAAAATTCCACTCACAACCTTAGCTCTGACTAAAGACCAGAGAAGATAATTGACAGGATCATGGGAGGTGTTAATTTCCTACACAGAGAAGTCACTAATAACTACTCAGAGAAACTATATAGCTTTTTCTTCTTTTAATTTTTTTCTTCCTTCTTTTGCATTATCTTTTCAGGGGAAAAAAAATCTGGCATAGAATTTTTGAAGTAAAAAGCTAAAATTTAATATTTCTGTCCTACATCTTAAGCCAGCATCTATCACAAGAAAAATGTGTATGTGATAAAACTTTGGCAAGATATAAGTGGGGTATCCATCCCAGTAAATCCATCCAGGAAGTCCAGGAACAAAAGGAAACCAGGGCTGAGCTGAAATGGAGCCTTAGGATCATCAGGAGTATTTGAGGAGAGCCCAGGTGGGACTGACTGGGGACCAGTAAAGGCCACTTATGCATCTGATCAACAATCAAACGTATTTTTTCATTAAAATGTAATAAAAGCAGATAACTGATAGATCATGTGGTTTGGTATTGATGTAAACATTTTGCTAATTTTAGTTTCCTTATATTTCGGAAATATCTACCTTCCACAACATTTGGGTTTTTTGTACAGGGTGCTCTTGATTTTTCTTGTAGCAGCATTAGTCCAACTTAAAATGGAAGATGCCTCTTCATGTTGAGATAGAAAGTGAAACAAAGCAAGGTGGGAATGTCTGAATGGTTACAGCCAGAGGAGAGAGAGGCTTTGACCTCTTTGAGAGCTGTGGTGGGCATCTGAGTGCACAGGCAAGATTTCAGCATGCTACACAAGCCAAACAGGAATACCTGCTAGTGAGTAGTCCATTTTCTAAGTAAATGCTGAATGGGTGAAATAAAATATTCACATTAATGTTTTCTAAAACTAGAAGTATTTAGCAGACCCAGTGATGCAGAAGAATGCTCTACCCTAAGCAGTCAGAACATTTCTGTACAGACTAATCTATGAGCATAAAAGTAATAATATTTAATGTACCCAGACTATTCATGTGCTCATTTTGCCTCCCCCTTCACTACCCATTCTCTTTATAGAGAAACTATGTAAATATTTCTAAGTGTTTCAAATGTATTATTTAAACAAACTAAAAATGAATTGTATCTAAGAGCCCAAATTATGAAGCTCCCAGCTCAGATATAGCTCTTTCTTTGGTTTCAACCTTGGCAGGAAATAAAAAGTCTGAAAGTCTTTGGATTCAAAAATGACCTGACTTTGGCTTTAGAGTCTGCAAATCCCCATCTCCCACCTTTGCTGCTGGATTCTTAGAAGGTAGTCACACTTTCATGGAAAACAAAAGAAAGGTTTCCATTCAAAGCAGATGAGGAAGGTCACAGGTTTTATCAGTCTAATAATCAAGCTGAATTGATAGATATTGATATGATAGACATATTTCCACCAGCAAGTTTAATTGGAAGTTTTAATACATTCACTCAAATCACTTCCAAATAGGAAAGTGGCTAACTATAGTTTTTATGTATTTATGTATATCTTTATATATCTTTATATTTTTATATATTATATATCTGTTCTGTTCTATTCTATTTTCTATGTCATGTGGATTGAAAACTGCTGTAACTGCTGGAAATTATCTCCTCTATGAGGACAGACTAAGAGAGCTGGGATTGTTGAACCTAGAAAAAAGAAGGCTTAAAAATATCAAAGCATGTAAATTCCTGAAAGAAAGGTGTTAAGAGGCTGAGCCAGGCTCTTTTCAGTGGTGCCCATAGACACGAGGACAATGGCCACAAATTTAAACAGGGAAGGTTCCCTCTGAACAGCAGGAAACATTTTTTGTCTTGTGGGGATGACAAAGAAGTAGCACAGGTTGCCCAAAGAGCTTGTGGAGCCTGTGGTCCTTGGAGGTATCCAAAAGCTATTTGGACATGGTCCTGGGTATCTGTCTCTGGCTGTCCCTTCTTGAGCAGAGAGGTTGGACCTCCTGACTCCAGATGTCCCTTCCAACCTCACACCTACTGTGGTTCTGTGTCTCAGTATTGCTGTCAAGACCTTATGCAGGTTACCTCTATCTTTTTCAAGTTTTGAAACTTTCAAAACATTTTCAGAGTGGGTAAGGGCAAACAGAACTTCACTAAAAAAAATAAAAGGTTTTTCTCTTTCCTGTTTACTGATGGAACAATTATTTGCTGTTGTTCTCCAGAGGGTGGGCAAAAGAAAAGAAAAATAAATAAAACAAAAATAAAGAAAAATCAACAAAATTAATTAAATTATCAAAGCCTAAGAAACATTTAAATTAGCAATTTTAAAAAAAATTAAAATATTAAAATTAATAATTTCCTAGTATATAAAAAAAAGACTATTTTTGGTCTCATTCCCTCAAGAATTAAGGAAATTAGTTTTTGTATCACAAACCCAGTAGACTCTGAGAACAACAGATAACTCCAACCTTTTGCATATTTTACCACAGCTCCCACATGCCCCTCTTGCAGACTTTCTCCTTTTTACTTAACCCCATTCTCTCTCTTCTAGAATAAGCAAATCTAATTATTTAGAACATTTCCTCAGAGGTGATGTTTTTTCCAGCCTCCAATCATCCTTGTATGCCTCCTTTGGATTCACTCAAATTTATCTTCATCTTCTTGAAACAGGGATAGTACCCTAGATGCTCCCTCCCCTAGCACAGGATACTGAGCAATAATTACCTGGCTGTCTTTCTTCAACATTGCTTTTCCTATGTTGCCAAAGGTGATTTGCCCTTTTATCAACAACTTGTTGATGTTGTGTTCAGTTTTCTGTCCATTTTGGCTGCACTGCTTTTTTACAGTTGTATTGACTAGTTGGCTAGTCTTTGTTTTCTATGTGTGTGATTGATTTCACAAGGTTGCACATAAGCTTTTGTTGAATCACATTTTGTCGATTTTGAACCAATTTTCTGGTAGATTGAGGTAATTTTAAATATTATTCCTCTGCTCCACCTAGCTTAAACCATTCTTTAACATTAAAAATGTCATAAATATAATTATTTTCATTACATAATTAGTTGATATTTACCAAAACATTTAGCAATTTCTTCAACTGGTGGTTAAATACAGAAGTATTTTAGCTAGACTTTGATTTTTTCTGTTGATATCTTTTGCCATAGTATTGAAATTTCTACTCCTGCCAAATGGTCTCCTGGATTGTTTGGAATTCAACAATTTCAAGAACATTAAAACATATTTTATTGATTTAACCTATAAAAAATAGTAATCATCTGAATACTTAAAGATGCAGCATGTATTAAAAGGAAACATGGATATCATCTTTACCATATAGTCAAAAATCTAACCTGTGACCAAGTAGTGTTTTATACTGAATAGAAAAGTCTAAAGGTCCATGGATTGTATGATCTATGGTTAAAAGGAGAATAATAGACCTTTTATTACTGGAAAAAAAAAAATACTCTGGCTTCCAGTATAGTTAATGGGGAAGATAAGTATCTCTGAAGGCCTCTAAAAGGAAATCCAGTTCGTCTAGGACTGGACTTACCTATGCAAGGCATTTGGATCCCATCTTTATGTGATTTTCAAAATAGGAAATTAATTTCATGTCTCTTCCTTTAGAAAATCATGTCTCCACTTACACTTCTATTGTGTTTTGAGAGAACTGAAGTGATAGATCAAATTTCGCAATTAAGGTAGCTGGTAAGAAATTGATATGATTCAGAAAATGAAGTGTTCACAAGCAATCTTTTCAAATAGTGTATGTTATGGAGAAAAGATTTAAGACTCTCAGGAAGACTCTATACCAAATCAACATTGCAACTGGAGCCTGTCCCACAGCAGACAGCCCAGAAACAGAACAGAAAAACACAGAACAAGTCTTCACGTAAGCATCACACTAATGCATCTAGATGGTCCTCACCCCCAACCTAACAAATTCCCACACTTTTATGCAGATTTACCAACTTGGGATCCATATACCTCAGTTGTCTTTACACCAGGCTTAGGTCACTCTGTACATGTGTGCTAAAAGTGTAGTGGTGAAAAGATGCATTAATAAATAGCATTTCCTTAACAGTGACTTTTCTAATTTGAAATTAGAAGGAACATTTCTGAAAATAACATTCACTTGAAGCAGGTGGGAAGTACCTGTTATATTGAAAGAAAGCACAAGAAAATTATGTCTTCTTGCACTTCTTTTTATTTAGAATGGACGGAAGGAATAAGGCAGGTTAAAATATTTTCTGATATTTTTTGGTTTGTATGTTTGTTTTAGTTTTTCTAGAAAATTCTGTGGAATGACTATTTTGATCCTAGTCTTCTAAATCATGGGGCTGAAGACCAAAATTGTAACATATAACATGATTTTTAAAAATTTGTTGCACTGTAGAGATGAGCAGATTCAGAGCAGCCCTGCAGAGAAAGACTTAGGGGTTCTGGTGGAGGAAAAGCTGGACATGACCTGGCAATGTACACAATGTACACACTCCAAAACTTGCCCTGGGCTGCATTGAAAGAAGTGGGGCCAGCTGGTCAAGGAATGTAGTTCTCCCTTTTTCTGCATTCATGAGACCCCACCTGGAGAACTGCATCCAGCTCTGGCATCCTCAGCACAAGGGTAATGTGGACCTGCTAGAGAGACTCTAGAGCAGGGTCATGAAAACTGTCACAGGGCTGGAGCATTTCTCCTATGGAGTCAGCCTAAGAGAGCTGGGGCTGGAGAAGAGAAGGCTCTGGGGAGACCTTTTTGCAACCTTTCAATACTTAAGAGGGGCTTATAAGAAAGAAGGGGACAAATATTTTAGTAGAGCCTGATTCAATGGGAAAAGAGGTAATGGTTTTAAACTGAAAGGGGATAGAATTAAAGATAAAATTAGATGCTGTTAGCAAGATATTTTTTTTTGTTATTATGGTGGAACAGATTGCTTGGAGATATGGTGGATGCCCCAAACCTGGAAATATTCAAAGTCAAGCTGGATGGTGCTCTGAGCAGCCTGATCTGGTTGAAGATGTTCCTTCTCATTGTAAGGGGTTTGAACTAGATGACCTTTAAAGGTCCTTTTCAGCCCAAACCATTCTATGATTCCTTTCCATTTAGATTCTACAGGGGCATTTTTAGCACAGCATGTTTTGAGCAAAAGTAGAAAAATGTAGTCTTTCACACATTCTTCATATGTGGATATTATCTTGTAAAGAACAGAAAAGAATGGGTCAGGAGCAGAAGTCTGAGCACCATTTAAACCCTTAGTTACAGGCTGTCAGATCCATGTCCCTAAAGCATTACTTTCCTGATCATAGTCTGAAAGGTGCTGCATAATGGAACATAGCTGAGGTCATTGCTATCCACTTTCAGAGCTGTGTGATTGACACTGGCATTGTAAGCTTTCTTTAATTACAAGATTGCAGTCTCAGAGAACAAGCCCTTACCCTTAGCAAAAGGGAAATATGATTAGCTAATTCCACAGGAGAAACCAGGCTAGAATGCAAGAGAGCATGAAGAAAGGGTACAGAATTGGTCTACATAGGGAAAATATGACATACTGAGAATGAGTCAGGTGTCAGATACATGAGAGAAAGAAACACAGAGGTGGGGTTGAAACTTCAGACATCCCTATATTAAGCTCACTTCATCCCTAAATTTTGGAAACTTGAGAACCAAACTTGCTGTCAATATAAATCTATTACCACTGTACCACAACCTACATTAGGACTATTGGGCCTTATGCGCATGTTTTATATGAGCAGATGACTCTGTGATTGGAGATTTCCACCCAGCATATTCCCGCCATCCAGGAAAAGCCTCTCCCTTCCCCAGTTGTGGTCACTGAAGCATATCTGACTTGTGTGGTACAGGTTTGCTTTATTGTCCCCCAGTGATGAGGGGCAGGGCTGCCCCTCAGGAAGCATTAAACACATTCATCTCACACCTGATTTTTTCTTTTTCCATTCTATGACCGACTTCTTCACTTCTCACATCTCCTTGTTGCCACTCACATCAATCCCAAATAGTTTCATTCTGTACAGTTAGTTTAACATTAAGCCAGGACAAAGTCAGAAACACAGTCATCTACCTGCAGCCTGAACACAATTTTTTTGTACCATGCTAACACAAAAACATAAGAAAATTAATCTGAGAACTGTTGGTGTTGCCATCACAAATTCAGCAGAACACATGTGCTTACCTAGTGTGGTGCTGCACCTTGTAAAAGACTCGTTGAATATGAATGACTTCATGGCACCAGCCAGCAGCCTACAAAGCTGTCCTTTTGGGTCCTGAAACCCTCAGTATAATTTTATATTTGTACTAATTAGTTCTGCTTCACAGAGACCACGTAGTTCTCCACCCCCCACCTAGATCAGTCATCTCTGGGACCATATACTGCAAGCACAGAAAGATGTGTTTCTATACAAAAAAGATGAAGATGTTGTCATGAAGGGCAAACCAGAATTAAACCAGATATTTCCTTAAAAATCTTGGAATAAATGCATCCAGATTGTTACCAGCTTTATGGGGTGAAGAAAGAAAAGGAAAAGAAAAAAGAGGGGAAATTACCATTTTATTTAGTAGCATAAGCTCCAAATCAGAATTCTGCTTGAAAATTTTAACAGATATACCTGAATACATAATCTTCTAAGACACTTTAGGAATATGATTATTCATAACAGCATCAGTTCTCATGTTTAAGATTAAACACATATAAATGGGTATACATTGATTTGTGCCAAAGTGAGGACAACCTCTTTCTTACATAAATATAAATAATTGCATGAATTCAAATATGGAATCACAAATCGAGTGAAGAATTTTCTCTCTATTCCAAAGGTGCAGTGATGTCAGTGGTGTTACTGCTATAGTTAGGGTAAGAGTGACAAAATTGAACCCTAATATAGATCCGAAAGACATAGGAAAATTGACAAATGGTTTAAAAATTTGTTGTTGTTGATAAGCAAAAGAAAACCCAAACCAACCCTACTAAGCCTGTGTAAGTATAGCTGAAAGTGATTTATTAGCAAGTAAGCTGTCTCTACAAGATCATTAGTTCCAGATGGCATGATACACATTAACTGCATGTAAATGTGTGCGTAGGAACTACTCCATTAGTTATAATGAACCAATCAGAAGGTGTTCAAAAATAAGCAAATAAATAAAAGTCCACGAGAATGTGACTCTTAATAGTGCCCAGAAAGAAATGGTCTGAAAAGAAGTGAAGAGAGAGAGAGAGATCTGCCCTTTTCAGTGATGTTCTTGAAAATTAAAATGCACATGGTTAGAATTTACAGAGTTGGAAAAAATACTAGAAGATCACATGGTCACTTTTAACCTCAAATTGTGTCTATGCCAAAAAATTAAAAGTACATTATTTGTTGAGTTTATTGGGACTATCAGTGTCCCAATATGACTGAGGAGTGAGAACATAATTGACCATTAATCCCAGAAAAAAAATTTTTAGTCATCAGATTTGCACATGCAAAAATACCCTGGTGCTAATTGGAAACATCTGATTCATGGTTTCTAATCAATAAACACAAATGAGAAGAGGTTTGAGAACACAGGCAAGGCCATAAATATCTGGCACAAACTGACAAATTCTCATAAAATAAAGAAAGTAACAGTTTGGGAAAGCAGAAATAGAGGAGACTGAAAAAATAAGATGGCCAAATGTTTTTTTTGTAGCTGACAGGGAATAAAACTGAGCTTGAAAGTTAGCTACCACCATTGGTATCAGCAAAGATCTTGGTTTATATGTTTTACACCTTAATTTTTACACCAGCTACTAAGTAGGACTGCTGAGTTGCACAACCTTAGTGTGAAAAATGAATGCATTTTTGTATTTGATAGGTATGAATGAAACATCCCAAATTGGCCAAAATTATCCATTCCTATTCTATAAGGAAAAACTTCTCAAAAGCAGCCCAACCCACAGCTTTTTAATTTTGCAGGGCTTAAGGGAGGGAGAATTACAGCATCTGGCTCAAGAGCTTGTATACCACCTTTGCTCAGCCCAAAGCACATTAAAACAGCTGAGTTATAAACCCCACAGATGGAAAAGGAGGTTGCAGCAACGGTGTTCTTTTAAATGCAGCCAAGTTGCTTGGATACTCCATATAACATAAATTGCTGAAGCACTCAAGTACTTAACTAGTACAGTATTCAAAATTGAGTTTAATTT
Source organism: Phylloscopus collybita (assembly GCA_027886175.1). Classification (NCBI taxonomy): domain Eukaryota; kingdom Metazoa; phylum Chordata; class Aves; order Passeriformes; family Phylloscopidae; genus Phylloscopus; species Phylloscopus collybita. Next base: position 49,566,140 of record JAJNNQ010000026.1, read on the forward strand.
GACAATGCTTTAGCTCAGCATTGTTTGCCTTCCAATTATATACATTGATTAGACTTTGAAAATAATGAGCTCTTGCCTGAAGGGGGTCTGACAACAAAAGCAATATTTTAGGAACTCAAGGCTGTAAGATTGTAAAGTGAAAACTTTGTTTGAATACAGTCTCAAAGCAGGCTGTTTTAATAAGTTAATATTCAAAAGTCCTGTGGTTAGGAAGTGCCACGTTTCGTTTTAACTCCTGGTTCCATATAAGCAATGCAAATGTTATTTTTATTCTACATGCACATTAAACACATAATCCCCATTCCTGTTCAAACGACCCAGGTAGTAAACACTCTAAATGTATCTTGGGTTAATATGCACAGGATGGAAATTAGGTTGCACTATAGTATACATTACAATAAAAACCAGCGAAGTGTGTAATTACTGTTACTGTGCTGTATGTTACCGTATATATGGCTCAGTGTAGCCACAGCGGTAACCATCTTAGTGTCACTGTCTTAATTATAGCAGTTTTATTGTTATTATTATTGTCAGTCTTTAAGCTTTTACTAAATCCAAAGCTCATATTCAGCAAAGCACAGAAGCATGTGTTTCATCTTAAGCAGGTGTGTAGTCCCACAGAAGGTAGTAGAATTTCAAAAACTTCAAAAATACACTTTTTGGAATGAGTGGGATTAGTTACTCCTCTTAAATTAATGATAGGAGCACCAGGGTATTACCTCCAAAAGAAATATTAATTCAGTGAAGATTTTAAGCCTGAGCTTCTTGTTGACTATTTCCATTGGTGATTCCATTGGTCCAATCCTAACAAGTCATCTATAGTTTCCACGTCTCCAGTGTCTTTTGAGTAAGGCTGCAAAAGAAATATACTTGATGCTGACAACTGGAGAATCCAAATCTGAAGCCTCTTAGGTGTAGCATGCCTAACAGCCTGCCTCTATTATTTATTTCAGCTATTTCTGCTATACTTATTTTGCTAGTGCTACTGCCCTTCTCCACATTCCTGGCAAACCTCTTGAATTTGTTGATTCCCAATGTTTTACACAACTTAAATCAGGTCAATATGTCCTGCCAAGATCCAGGGTCATGGCGGCAGGATTCACATTGATAAAGCATTAGAACTACAAATGGATATAAACAGATGAGTCTAAAATTTCAGATACCAGAAACACTTGAGATGTTGCCTAACTATAGGGGTTCCAAATGTCCCCAAGTTTTCTGTCTTGAGAATAAATACTCTGCCTGTAAATAACTGAAAATCAATATGATTCATAGTATATAGTACAGCTATGCAGATATCCTGCCATAAAATTCTATAGCTTAGATAAAATAATTATTGTTTTATTGGTCTGGCAAGATACACAAGGTCTTCTCTTCCCTAAACCAGGACATGCTGTAAAATTCCTTTTACAATATAGCTTTTTTTTTTTCAATTTTTGTTTAGCCTACACATTGCCAAAGTGACACCCACACCCCAGGGAAACCCCCTACCTGGATGTTTGGTCTGGACTGGACTAGAAAAACTAATTTGAGTTATAACTAGGACTGATTATGAGAAAGGCAGCTTTTCCTTTGTCTTGGCTCCTTACTGCCTACAAGCACAACAAATAAGTGTGATGCCGAGAGGAAATGCTTTTCTGAAAGAACAGTGCCTGAGAGAAATGTCTGCATGTTCTCTAAAGGCTGTTTTTTTGAAGGAAGGACAATAGTATCGATCCTATTCTGTGGATGAATAAGGTGAAATTCTGCCTTGGACAGACTAAGTTTTCAGCACTCCTTTTTATCATTTCATAGAATCATAGATTGGCTTGGGTTGGAAGGGACCTAAATGATCATTCCCGTCTCACTGCTGTGGACAAAGACACCTTCCACTAGACAAGGTTGCTCAGAGCCCAATCCAACCTGGCCTTTAACATTTCCAGGGATGGGGCATCCACAACTTCTCTGGGCAACTGTTTGGGTGCCTCACCATTCTCACAATATAGAATTTCTTCCTAATATATAATATAAAGTTAGTCTCCTTCAGTCTGAATCCATTCCCACTTGTCCTGTCACTCCAGGCCCTTGTAAATAGTCTCTCTCCATCCTTCCTGTAGGCTTCTTCAGGTACTAAAAGGCCAAAATTAGGTCACCCTGAAGCCTTCTCTTCTCCAGGCTTAACAATCCCAAATTTTTCAACTTTTTCTCATAGTAGATATGCTCCATCCTTCTGATCATCTTGGTGACCCTCATCTGAACAGGTCCATGTCTTTCCTGTGCTGAGCACCCCAGAGCTGAATGCGTTACTGCAGGTGGGTCTCACCAGGGCAGTGCAAAAAGGCAGAATCCCCTCCCTCTTCTGCTGGCCACAGGGCTTTGGATGAAGCCCAGGACATGTTTGGCTCTCTGGGCTGGGAGTGGTCATGCCTGAGTCATGTCCAGCCTCTCACCCACCAGCACCCCCAAGTCATTCTGGGCAGGGCTGCTCTTGGTCGGTTCATCCCCAGCCCCCATCCTGGGGGTTGCCCCAACCCAGGTGCAACACCTTGCCCTTGGTCTTATTGGACCCTCATGGGATTCCCATGGTCCCACTGCTGGAACTTTTCCAGGTCCCTCTGGATGGCATCCTATCCTTCAGATGTGCTAACAGCACCCCTCAGCTTGGTGTCATCTGCAGATTTGCTGAGTGTGCACTTGGTCCCTTCACCTGTGTCATTAATTAGGATATTAATTTGATATCACTGGTTCCAATACACCCTCAGGTGTTCCTGAGGGACACCACTTGTCACTGATGTACATCAGGACTCTGAGCACTTCACCAGAACCCTCTGGATGTGACTGTCCATCCACTGCCTTATCCACTGAACAGTCCACTCATCAAATGCATGTCTTTTCATTTGGGAGAGAAGGATGCTGTGGGGGATTGTGTCAAAAGGCTTTACAAAATTGCAGTTAAATGACACCTGTAACCCTTGTCTTTCCACTGATGAAGTCACTCCATCCCAGAAGGCCACAACGTCAGGCAGGACTTGCCCTTGGTAAAGCTGCTTTGGTTGTATCAAATCACCTTCCCATTTTGTTGTGTATCTTATCTCATTTTATCCTGATTCCCATTAATTTTCCCTTCTGTTGATGTTATCATCATATCAATGTAATGATTAAGATGAACTTTTATCTTTTGTTAACATTTTATACTGTTTAAGGTACCATCAGCCACTTTATAGCTGCATAACTCCTGAGTGTTTAATAGAAAGTGCACCATATAACTTCAAAGTGAACACATTTGTTATTATAAATATAATGGTATGGGTATAGTGTCTGTACCAAAATTTGCTGTGTAGAGAACAAAAGCTGGAAATATCAATCACAAGTGCTGTCTTCTTGCAAATGTACCAGAGTAGTCCAGGAAGAGGAGGTGGATTATGTAAACAGTCTGGGCAGCTACTTTATTTCATTTTGCAGATATTTACTGCATGAATAATGTATAACATTCACAAAAGGAAAGTAGCAATTCAAAACCTCTACTGACTACAAACTGGGCCTATTTTATTGGAGAATCAAAATTATCTGATGATTTTCTTCCAACAGGATACATAGCCATAGCATCCCCAGATCTACAGCTAAGTTTAAAGTCACTTACAATATCGCTGTAACAGAGTAAAAGTATTTTATTGGCAAAAATGTAATGAATATTCTTGCTAAGAGAAAACCAGACATTCGAAAGTTTTGCAAAGATTAGATGGCATGTAGCTAAAAGAAAGGGGCTGTATCTTGCAACAGGCAGTGTAAGAAATAGACCATTTCACCCAAGGAGAGAATGAGTCATTTAAAAATGTGAGTGGCAGCTCATTCCATAAGGAAAAGGAACTGAAAGTTCACAGGAATAATATGTGAATAAAAATCTGTTAGCTATTGAGAAAAACAAAATGTCATCCTCCACACAGAATTCTGCAACACCCAGGGAATTGAAAGAAGAGTGCATTATTCCAAGAAATGCTCAAAAATTTTGGCCTCAACCTTCCAAATGCTGACTGTTAGAAAAGAGGAATATTTGCAAATGACTGCCAGTAGAATAGCAACATTTTCATTATACAGACAACTGTGGGAAGGACCATATTTATTTCAGAGACTGACTTCTCACAGCAGAAATGGTGGGCAAGTTTCTCAGTGCTGTAATTTCACATAACTTGAAATTCTGCATTGGCTGAATATTTTTTAACTGCACTATCTCAATGAGCTGGCAATGTTCTCCATATTTCCAGAAAAGCCAGCTATAAATGAAATGAGGGGGAGTGCTACACCCATTTTTAAGTGCAATATTGCCAAGAATTGTATCAACTGAGTTAAACATCAACACTCCAGACAGATGGATAACTCAGGCAGATAAGATTAGGATTTGCAGAAAGCACTGAGATAAGTAGGGTAACATCAGAACTAGGAAGGATAAACTAGTGGAAAAGAAAGATAGGGCCTACACCTATTCTCTAGGAAGTGTTCTGGTAGAATTGAGTGACAATTTTTTCTGTGAATAGTAATTTCTCTGTATAAAGGATTATCAATTAAAGTGAACAATTTTTGCACAAAAAAGAGGCAATTTTAAAAGTAAAAATGTTATACTTAAATCTGTTCTCAATTAAATGTCTCATTTTCATAATGTCATAACATTTCATTTTGACATTTTTATTGAAACTTTGTAAAGTTTTTCTTCTTTAAATGTAATTTTTTCTTGAAGAAAAAACAACATTAGAAAAGGTAAAATTGAACAAGACAATGTGAAACTAAGTAAATTTTATGGGGTTGGGTTTTTTGTTGCTTTTTTTGGGGGGGAGGGGGGGGTTTGTTTTGGTGAGAGTTTTTTAAATTTTATTTGCTAAAATATATTTGTATTATTTTGATGTAATTGAAATTTGAACGCTACATTTTTATTTATGAGTTTAAAACTTTCCTGGCTGTCTGTGGATGTTTTATTACTGAAGCAACTTGAAAACACATTGGCTGTGAGTAGACAGTGAGGCATGGCAGTCTCTTATTCACCTGAAATCAGTTAGTTATAGGGTAAAATACTAAACTAGGAAACAGAAGGCTTGTTTCATGTAGATTTTTTTACTAAATAGAAAAGTTTTTAAGATACTGTCATCTGGCAGAGGATAGCAGTAGGTTCTGACTCAATTGTTTCTTCCAAATGAAGAAACAAATAAGTTCCCTATCCTATCTCTGAAAACAGTAGCTGCAAGGTAACTTGGTCTAGTAGACCAAAGCTGCTCCAGAACCATTTCTGAAACCATTCTGAATGGTTCAGAACCATTCTATCTTGCTTTTTAGTTTGTGGCCTCCTGATCTTGAGGTCAGGGAATTTGCACCACCAAGAAGCTGCAGCAGAATGACAGAAAGGAAATCAGAGTTGAGGTAGGGATCTGAGGAGTCTGCTGGTCCTTAAAATTTGAGGTATACTTTCTGACACCACAGCTGCTATAATCTCTATACCTTTGGTAAACACTGATCCCAGAATTTATCCAACTGAGGTGTCAGGGCTGTATTAAAAAAGCTTAAGTAGTGGGATTCATTGCAATTAATTTCAGACATGCATATGGGAAGTGAATTTCAACAAGTTATTCTTAGACCCTTTTATAGTCAGCGCAGAGAAATAGGATCCTCCATAGGATAGTTAATTTTACCTTTTGTAGACACATCTTCTAGCTTCAGCTGACTTGCACATTGGAGGTATTTTTTCCCCAGTGATTGCAGGGGCAGCATGGTGTGCCTAGCTCAGATTTAGACCTCTAAGTTTTAGGTGTCTAAGCTGAGGTTAATCATACCAAAAATGACAGGCAGGTAATCAAGGAGTGGTAGAAGTGCTGAAATCTCATGGCCTGCTTCTAAACACACCTGTGAAGGTGTGCCACAGTACATGTAATTTTGCTTCACTCTCCTAATTATCAAGATGAGGGACCTGTCAGAGACAGTAGACAGAAATCAAACTGCCAGATAGAAGACATGGGAGATGTTGGAGCTTGTCTGTGTCTTGTCCCATTCTTGTCCCTGAACGTTTCAAATGCAGGGTACTTAGATATACACCTTCACGTGTCTGGCCTTGGCCAGCCAGAGAAACCTGCCACCCTGCACAGTGTTCTTACATTCCTTGCTAAATACAGAGAAAGCATTAAGTCCTAAATGCACGTTCGGATAATTTGTTGGGTTTTTTTTCTCACCCATACTACTCTGTTTTTTCCTCTGGGAGGTCAAACTCAAGGCTTTACCCAAGTTCAGAAATCCTTGCATCTTCTATTAAGTACTGATATTTAAATTTACTTATGTTGCACTTTTTTTTTTTTTTTTATTTGCTGATATATAATGTTACAGTTTATTGAATGTTTCAGAGAATACTTTTTCAAGTACAGTCTTAATTTGCCTATGCAAGGATTTCTTTGTACTCCAAAGCCTCACCTTAAATCTCTCAACTTTGCAGGCTTAATATTCTCTTCTGGAAAATGGAGTTAGCAACAATAGTAATCTTGACATATCTCACCTGTAAATGAACATGTGGTATAAATGTTAAATTTCCTTATTACTCCAAGTTCTTAACAGACACCAACCCTGTCTCTGATACCATCAGACTTATTTTCGGCTTCAACAGTTTCCCTGCATTTCCAAGGCAACAGGAACTCCTGCTCAAAATTGTAGGCTTTTCAAGGTCTGTCACTCCATGGCTCTGAGATATTAGGATTTGAAAAACCTCATACAGTGCTTAGACAGATTTTCCAGCAAGTCTAGTCTAGTAGTCAGCTCATGATTTGAGGAGAATGATTGAGGTGCCACATCTGCAAGGCAAGGCACGAGAAATCCTTTATACAGAAATCTTTAGCTACCAGGTGCAGAGATGCACATATGAATCTCTGACCCAACACACTATGTGGGTTTGGGACTCAGTGCTGGGTGCAGCAGCAGTCAAGTGTGACACCCATAGTAAGAATTAAGAGCTTCTATCCAAGTCTTTCTATAATGGTGCTATGATAACATATCATTTTATATCGAGAAAAAACCCACAGCCACTCACTGAATCATATGCTCAAGAGGCATAAGAATTACTTGGACTATGTCCTGCCTGCCAGAAGAATGGCAACCTGACACTTTCAGAAAGATCAACTTATGCAAAACATCCTATTTGAAGGGTTACTGTAGACAATGAAAGACTGGAGATCATTTAGCTTCCATTGTTTATCATTTAGTTACTAATGTGAAGTATGTCAGGGAGTTGTCACCTGGCATTTGATGCAGAAGAGCAAATAAAAATAGTTACACTGGAATACAGGGCAGTTCAAAACAAACAATTCTACTGTCAATTTTCATAATACCAGAACTGCAGGGATTGTGTATTTAACAAGAAAAGTGTCTTTTTCAGGGTCCTTTAAGGTACCTGAAGCCCACTGAATAAAATGCAATCCTTTCCTTTTTTATTTTCTGTTTGTTTGTTTGTTTGTTTTGATTTGTTTTGCTGTAAGATTGAGCTTTGAGTGGAGGAAAAAGGATATATCACACAGTCATAGGAATGTGTTGCATACATATCTGGTGAGTCAGTGGATAAATGATACTTGAAGAACTACAGCTGTTAAACAATGAAGTCAAATTTTGGCTTATATTAGGTGAACCAGCTTGCCATTCACAAGTCAGAGAAAATAAAGACAAATAAATCAGCTAAAAAGGACCATTTTATGTCTAAGGAAACTCAGAGCACTGTAGGTGGAATTGATCTCCACAGCTCTACCATTGAGACCTTGCAGACTTCACCATCTGATGCCCAGTCAAGCTGGTCTTCTTCTTCAGCCAGTGGAGGGAAATAAGCACAACCAGAATCCTGACAGGGTGACCTGTCTCCCACAGCTGAATGCTTACTCTATAAGAACAGATTAGAGTGACTGTCTCAGGTGTGGAAATCAATTATACAAATGGCACTTCCCAGCTATGCACAAGTGCCTAACACCACAAATTTCTGCATCCAAAACAAATGTGTGCATGTAAAGATTGATTATCTTTACTAATAAATCTCTGCATTCCTCTTTAAAATTTGAGATCTTTTTCTAGGTGCTTTCAAATTCAAATTCCAGACACAGATTCCTTACTTAATGTATCATTATATTAGGATGTACACAACATTTCTCATGGAAGGAATCACTGGAGGAAGCAATTTTATTTATTTTCAACCTCCTGCATCACATTATGATGCCTATGGACAAGCTACATGGATCTTTCAGAGGCAATTTTCAAGATAAAATTGCAAAAAATAGTCAAATAAATTAACAGTCTCATCTGAAGTTGCTGTAGGTATTCAAAGCTACTATTGGTATTAATCATTGTTACAGGTGCTACATATGTTTATCTAGGTCATTTTTCTATCACTGTTGATCTTCAACAGACGTCATCAAAATTAATGATTTGGGGCGTGTTGATCTTCAGGTGTGTAGCTAAAGATAACTTGAAGACACCACATTTCAGGTGATGGGTAAAAGATTTCTTTTTCTTCCTTGGGCCTTGGAAAATATTCAGAGCAGTAAGTTTTATTGTGACATTTGCAGTAACAGCTGAAGGATGTAAGTAGTTGATTGAATGAGATTCTTTATGACCACATGTGCACAAGGCTTATGGTTTGTACCTCTTATGAGAAGCACAGACATGGCAGCAAGTAGAAAATAGATATGCCTTTAAAAGCAGGGTAATGTGACAGTAGACTTTGCAATCTGAAGTGAAAACAACAGTAAATTAACATGTCTAGCAGCTGATTTGTGTAATGCCAGCTATATTATTCCAGGTAAGAGGAGTAAAATTTTCACTACAGAAGGTGGGGAAGTGCTTGAATTCTGTGTTATAATGGACTGCTGAAAGAAATGTAATAATAAGTAATATTTCTTTTCTTCAAGCTGTGTATATTTGAAATTCAAGCCCATTGACTATTGCTTCTAACTGCCATTTCATAATCAGTGTCAAATTTTGCATTAACATTTTTTTTTTTTTATTTGGGTGAAACATCACATGCAATAATTTTAGGTCAATAATTTGAAAATTAACTTTTAAAAGTATCACTTTTCTACCCTTCAGGAGAACCTAGTCATGCCCTCCATCTTTAAGCAGAAATCTTCAATCCCTGTAAAAATTATTTTTGTCATTAAAGATCCTTTTTTTTTTTTTCCAAGCAATGGACTACAGTCAGTATGAGCTATTTACTCAAGGGAATATTTTTTTATGTCAGATGCAAAATTCTATTTACTACTGAAAATATAGCCATGACTATTTTGGCAGACAGATTTTTCCTTTTCAGCTACAGCTCAGAATCTATAAATGAGACATGTCCCTTTTTTCCCCCCTCTCATTTAATAAAAAGTTACAGTTCGGTTCAAAATTGTCATTTTAATATTTCCACCCACTCTTGTTCAGTTTGGCTGCTATTGAAGAAGGAAAAGGTGTTGTGCATTCCTAAATAGGCACTGGTGAGCAGATGGACTCTAGCTAAAAAATTCTGGGTGAGAGAAATCAGAAGTGTTTCATTTCCATGTCTGCTCTTTTGGCAATGCAAACTCTGGTTCTGCTCAGACGTGCAGATTCCAAGAAGCGTGGAATGGGAGAATGGAGATCTCAGAAGTTTTAGAAGAGCAGTGAAAAATATGATGTGAAAATGGAGAAGTGTGGGAAAAAATAAGAAAAGAGAGCAAAATCTAAAAAGAATTTTACAATTAGAAAATCTGACTGCACATGCAAGCTCACTGCCTGCTTACTTATCAGTATACTCTTAAATTCAAAAAAAGAAAAAAAAGCTATCAAGATAATGAAATGGTGCAAGTCTAAAACTGGCATTTTGTTTCAGCTTATTTAATCAGTTCTCTTCCCTGTGTGTAAATTTCTTCCTCCTTATACAGTGTTCTCCTTACAAGATGTTCTTAGTTGGGTAATTGGCAGAAGAATAATAAAAGACTTTAATATTTATTTGTAGTAGATCATTGCCTAAAGATTGGAACAGATTCTGATTGTGCTCAATATGTAGAAACAAAACAGTGAGGAAGCCAAAACTAAACCAACTTATTGGTTTAAAGGCTGGTGAGGTTTGTATATGGCAAAACTGTGGCTTCCCCAGCAAGGAAACACCACCCTGGGCCCCTGGCAAATTAAAGTCACTCATAAACATTACCCAGAAGCAAAACACAAAGGTACTGAATCTAATCCAGAAAGTAATGAATGTTCTTCTATCCTTATTTCAGTACCTTCACCACTACACACACAAAAAAGGTACTTTTTCTCCTGAGCTTGGCTTCACAAGGCCAAATTGCCAGTGAATTAAGAGGAAAGGAGATAACAATATCCCCCCCTTACTCAAACATCTTTAATGGATCAGAGATGAAATTAGGCTTAGAGATCAGAGATGACTTAGGCTATGGGGCCTGATTAGTTCACATCTCCAGAGAATTTCTGTCATGTAGAACACATTAGGGAGAATAGAGAAGGAATTTTTCATGACCCATCACTGAATTTGTGGAAGCCACAAGTGCACTGACTGGGCTGCAGTTGTCTCATCAATGGTGCCCAGTTGGTAGCTCAGCTCTAGCTGGACCCATGCAGACCACCCCTGTGCCACCATGAGACCTGTAGGAACTAGTAAAAAGTATTTGCTAAATTTGCGGATCAAAGCAGACAACATTATCAAGCAGTGTTTTTTTATCAGAGAATTTAAGGAGAAAAATACAGACTTGACTTTGATCACAGGAAATTAAAGTCACATGCTAGGCAATACATGTCATCTGCCTTCTCCTAGATGCATGTTCATAGCCTGAGATAAACACTTCTCTCCTTTATTGTTAGATAATATAGATTTCACATCTTAAAATATTGCTATCAAATATCTCATAACACCTGTGCCATAGCAACCTGTTAGTGTGATTTACTTTGACAGGAGACGATGGGTATTTTATTGTTTGACCCCTTCTGCTCTGGCAATGTAGGTTTAGGGGTTTTCTTTTATAGCAGCTCTTTTATTTAATCTTACAGCAGCTGATATTGAATCTTCAGATCATTTTTTCTCTTGTCAAGGTATGCTCTTAGAATAAACGATATAATGAAAATCCAGGATTTCACAGAAAGGCACCCGCTTAAGCAACACTGCACTCTGATATACCTCAGAAAAGACATCTCTAAAAATGTATGCATTGCAAGAAGTTCAAGGAAATGTCTTCTTTTTTTAACATGTTAACTAATTATGGATTCCCATAATTAAGCCCATTAAGTTTATTGAGACACATTCAAATGGGTTAAATGGGACTTAAAATTCCAGTGTTACAACTACTGAGTGACTATCATGGTTACCATGCTGATAATCAGGCATATCAGATGGGTCAAGAATTTTTGGTTATTTGATGTTAGCACGGAAATTTGCAAGGGGGGAGGGAAGGCAATAACCACTATCTTGCTCTTTACCTCATAAGCATGAATTACTGCAGTGAGCTAAAAGTTGTCCCATACAAGGTTGAACCATGCAGTTGTCACCATAACAGGTTCTAGTAGCCAGGCACAGAACTTTTAATACTCATTCATTACCAGAATTAACAGATATCTCGAGAGGAATGGAGACCAAGCCCAATGGAAGTGTTGGATTTAAATGTATAATTTCTGTTTCTTTTGTAATATTTGCTTAAATTTGGGACTGGAGCTTTAGGCTGGTAAATCTAGGAGTCTCCATTCAAGCTGACTGCTTCTTCCAAACATTGTGATCTCATACCAAAGGCTTAGAAGCTCGGTAACATACGCAACATCCATATGAGTGCCAAAGCCAGAGTCCTAAAACAATGACTGTCTCTGAAAGCATCAAGAACAGCTTGTGTATGAAGGAAATCTAAAGGATCATCAGTTACACTTAAATAAGCTTTCAGAAAATGGGTGGTTTCAAAGCTTTTCATCAAAACCCACGTGAATGCAGGCTGTATTAATCGCTGAGGCAAATTATCTCCTGTGCCCCAGAGTCTGCACTCGGCATCATCGCTGCCAACGTGACAAAGGAAAGTTTTAAGATGGGATATAAAGCAGAACAACAAAGCATCTTTGTTCATTAAGATCTTTTCCCAAGCTGAAGAGGTAGCCAGGGATTGTTTCTTTGAAATCTAGCAAGTAGATGTGAGCAGCTATCAGGAGAGCTGACCCCTTGGTACTGAACAATAGGTAGCAAGAGAAGAGATAAGCCAAGCAGGCTCCCTACAGTATTGGTTTATTACTTCTCTGAATACTTGCAAGTATGTTTGAGTCTATTAGAGAAAAAATGCAAAAAAATTGGTAGGACAGATTCAAAATAAGAAATTAAGAGATCTATACAGGGAGTAACATTCTGGCTTCAGGTAGTATTCCAACCTTTTTCACTGTAGTGGATAGGGATTTCCTAGATGAATCCTTTTTTTTTTTTTTTTTTTTTTTTTTTTTTTTTTTTTTTTTTTCCCAGTCTGAAACTGATGGCACTGTCTTTTGAAGAAAACTTTATGTATTGGATCATGTTCTCCCTCACAGTGCCATTTCTTTTATGAACATGTGAAGGTGGAAAAAGACCCCAAAACAATAAACAGCTCAGAATATTCTGTGAGAAAAATTCCCGCATTCAGCATCTGATATGCACAGATCTGTCAAGTGGAGGTCCAGCTGCTACCTTCTTTCTGCTGGACCCCTTGTCATAGTTTTAATCATGTCTTGTGTTCAATCTGAATTAATTTAGGATCCTCAGCTTTCAGAGTTTCAGCTTTATTTCAGCTTCATTAATAAATGGAATAATTAATTCCAACTCAGAATAGATCAATCAAACCCTCAGCTTGGGATCTATTTAAACACTACTGTGATACTTTGTCTTTTTCTCATGGGTCAAAAAGTCACCAGTCTGCAACTATGGTAGTAATCAAGAAAAAAAAATTAGTCAAAAACTGCAGTCAAAGTGACAAGACAGATGCTGCAATTTTGTTTACAAACAAAAAAGTGTCAAGATCTGCTCCGTAGCCTTTTGTGGTGGGGAAAGTCTGATTTTAGCTAATTAATATATTCTGTGGTTGAGAGTCAGCTGATCTCTGAGAAGATAGTTTCATAAAGAAGAAACAATGTGTGCTTGTTGATTAAATCCTTTTATAGAAAGGAACAGATTGCAGAAAGGGAGGACATGTTGCAGAGCAGAGGAAAGATCCCTCTCCCTGATTCCACACTCCCTATCCTCCCATGTCATATACAACAACCTTCAGATGCAGACAACCAGAACAATTAACATAATCTTGGTTAAAATGTAACATGCCAGTGTTGTCCATGCTGGCTTGTTTCATTTGCAGCTGTAAATATAGTCTGAAAGAGTCTGAATTAATTGTCACTGGCTGGAAATAGCTTGAAGTGCCAAGGCAGTGACATACAACCTGCACCTGACCTTGCTGCAGTTGCAGCATCCTGCAAAACAGTCTGCTTGGGGTGTTTGCTGCTTGCCTGGGGCAAAAACCTGCTGTGGTAGAGATGATAAAGTGACTGGACTTGTTCCCTTAACCACTCATTTCCTGTGGCTTTGTTACGATGATATATCTTTCAGATGATGGAGTAATTTAATGCCATTTTTTTTTCTCCAGCACTCACATTTCAGTGTAAGACACAAACGCTTTTGCTGACAAATTAAAATATGTTAAAATCAAAAAATCATTTTTAAAAGTAATTTCAGTCCTCCCAGTTGGCCTAACTTGGATATCCAAAGCCAAGTTTGCTAGGTAGGCAATTAGGGATATTCTTGCCTCTTTAAAAAAACATGTACATATAAAGCACAATCAAATTCAAAATACAATGCAATAGAAAACAGTATCCGTAATAGATATCCTTACTACTATGCCTTATTTTATATTTACTTTTTAGTCCAAGATATTTGACCTTGACTAGTAAGTTATTTTTGTATTATTTCCAGGCATATTATTTATTTGTCCATGGAAGATAAAGTTATTAAGGATGTCCTTAGCATTTGAGAGAATATTGAAGATACATCTTCATTTTAAGGATTATATGACACTCTCACAAATACATCACTCGCATTTGGTATTTTCTACACAAAAGCTTCTATAACAGAGCAGCTCCTCCTTTACAGCTCAAGAAAGGCAGCTGAAATAGTTCCTCCTGGATCCCACCAGTGTCACTGCTGGTGTCCCTCAGAGGAGGTCTTTGTGAAAGAGTGCAAAGCATTCAGCCCTCTGAGGCCAGCACACATTTCCATTGTATTATTTGTTCCTGCTGGTCCAAGGAAAAAAAAAAAAAAAAAAAAAGAAAAAAGAAAAAAAAAAAAAGAAAGAAACATTTTAAGTCATAAACATCACAAAATTGGAAACCCGTTTGTCAAACTGCCCTTGAAATGTATGTTTGACCGAATTTTATTGGAACCTGTAGAGCACTGGATACCAATGGGAACAGAATTTATCTTTAGATATGATGGGAACAATTCTTCTAAGTCTTCTGGAATTTCTACTACTCTCCTTCAACTACCATAAGGCTATTTTTACTATATAATCTTTTTAAGCATGAAGACTGGAATCCATATTGAAGACTTGCACATTTTGAAGGTGTGATTTATATTTTTATTCATATTGATAAATTTTGAATCAGAACAGTTAGAACAAATGAATAATTTTCTCCATGAATTTATTCATGATCTATCTAAGAACTGGACAATTTTACAGAATTCTTTTCTGTCTACTTCAGTAATTAACAAATTGTCCTTAATTCTTCTGAAAGATTTTAAGAAACTGGGAAAGTTTAACAACATCCTCAGCTGACGAAGCATCATTTAAATTGTTACACAAGCCCAGACTCTGTGGTCATCATCATCATCATCATCATCATCATCATCATCACATTTTGACTAATTCTGATTAAGGAACATGGTTTCCATTTTACAACTTGGTGGAGAATAGGTTAGCACATTTGCTTTGGAAATGGCATTCCTGGGAGAGGGGCAGCCTCCTCCCCAATGAGTTTTCACTCATTCTGCAATCAGGTGCCCTAAGAGCAGATAACCACATTGTGGTTGATCACTTTTCCTATTGAAATTGTGAGTGTCAATCTTTAGAGGAAAAAAAAGCAACACAGTGGGTTCAGATGGACCTGATTTATGCTTTTATTGTTCATATAGAGGCTCCCTAGTCTAAATTCTAAAAGTAAGAAAGGGTCTAGATCCCCATGGATTCCTGTCAAATATGTTACTTTCTATATGTCTACAAGTAACTCAGTTACTTATCTTAACCTAATGGGTAGAGAGTCAAACTGGAATCAAGACCTTTCACTTTCCAGATGTCTTTCCCTCCTTTTGCTCTGACAAGTGCCCATCATTAGACAGTGATGGAATCTCCACTTGGCTTGGGTAGATTCATCATATATTTGGTCATTTATTATGTAGACTTCACTGCCCATCATAAGAAAGAGACATTTTTAAAGAATCACTTATTACAAGAAGAGGAGAACTTACCAGTGTTCCAGTTCTGCCTAATAATTTATCATCTTCATATTTAAAACAAATTTACATATTATTTCTGATTTTAAATGCTCTTTAAATTCTAGATGGTGGTTTGTTTGTTTGTTTTTTTCCTAGGCCTGTCTCCATATAGAAAATAGTCCTTTTAAACCAATTAATGGCACACAGAGGCACAAAGATCACACAGTTTTGACATCCACCCTTGTTCCTTTACTGCAGGGCTGTGGGCTTCTCCACAAGAAAATACAAAAAATGGATCATTCATTGAGCATCCTAGATTAACTAAGCATATACCATGTGTATTAAAAATGGCTGTGACAAGCTAGATTATGGATGTGCTGCCTTATGTCATATCAAAGATACTGTAAAACTGCTCTGTATTCCTGTAAATAACAAAATATTTCTTTTTCAAAAACAAAAAAAGAACAGAGGAAAGACATTATTTCATACTCTTCCTGTCAATTTGGATAGTCTGCTTAAGTGCTGCCTTTTTAAAATAAAATATAAGGCTGCAAGAAATGAGCATTTTATGCATATTATTATCATATTTATTTTTATATTCTGCTGCTCCTACAGTATAACTCAGTGTGGTAAATAGTTCATGCTAATTACTTAAAAATCCATTAAATTTGAAAGTCTTGTAGCAGATGCAAACACCATTTCAAATGTTCTCATTGTGTTACCTACATAATTCATGAACTCTTATTAGAATTCAGACTCAAAACAGACATGTGGTGTGTCAGCCACGGTCTCCAGATTTTTGTGTGTTCCTGGAAAAGTGGAATACACACCTACAGAGCCTCAATACCAAATCCTGTTCAACACTTATGCTGACCCACATTAAAGAGTAAGGCCTAGTAGTGTTCTACTTTAGGAGAATTTGGAGTTGTACCTGAGAGTGTGAATAGTTCAGACAGTCCTTCCAAGAGCTGGGGCTGAGATGCCTGAACAAATGGCCAGGAGGGATCTCAGGTTCCTGTTCCAATACCAAATCTGTCACATGGTTTTATTCATTGACTCATTTGGGGTCCTTCTCTCTCTTGCTTCTCTTTCATTAGACCTATAAATAATGGGCTTTCACAGCCTTGTGGTAGCCCAGTCTGAGCAGGAAGAGGATTGTCTTGGCCCAGCCCTACTGCTGCCTCAGGTGAGTTCAGCCCCTTTCCATCTAAAGATGGTGCCCTTGTTAGTGCAGCATTTGTCAGCTTTGGCTGTTGGCTCCAAATGACATCCTGTGATCCTGTGCTGTATCTGCAACAGGCCCTGCATGCCCTCAGGTATTTAAAAACGGTACCAGATACCTCTGCTCAAGAAACTGAATAATTTTCTACATATATGAAATTTAGCCATTCAAATCACACATGGATATTTTAGGTTCTTTTTATAGATTGTCACAGGCTGATTCCTCCCACCTGTGTTACTTACCTGAGTAAGTAAGACAGGTAGTGCCCTTTATAAGTGACTCCTCTCTATTCACTGTAGGACAATTTTAGAGTAACTAGCTTTAGGCAATCAACATTTATACTGCTGAAAGTAGGCAAAAGGCTTTAGGTCAACCCATCATAGGAATTTGATAAATATTCAGTGATCTATTAATAGCTTTCTGAGTCCCAAAATAAAATTTTCTTAGTGTGGCTAAATATTTTCTTTTCCTTTTCACCTTTGTCTTAATATATGTATAACAAGATTTCCATACAACTTCTCCAAGATATTCTGATACTAGAAGTATTAACAATCGTGAAGTAGTATTTAACTGCAGAAACGGAAAATTGTAAGTACTTCAGATAGTCACTTCTCCAAGTACAACTCTACTTAAAGAGCAAACCTCTGTACCCCACTCAGCTTTTCTGCAGCAAAACCCCTCAGATCTGACAACCCATTGGCTTCTCATTCATATTCAAAACTCCATTTTCTGAGTTTAGTGTCTTGCAGGAAAATGGATACATTGTGGACAAAGCACAGACAGTCAGCATATTTCAGTGCTCTTTATACATATTTTAAAAGCTTTCATATAGTACTTTTGCTATGTCTAACTTTTATACTTTAATTCCCTATTCTATCCTGTAATATTTTATCTATCTTATTCTCTGATCTTCCACTTTGATAGGAAGAGAAAACCTTTGGGAGAATGATCTAACATCTCTTGCTATTTTTCTTTGGGTTTTTTTTTTCCCTTCAATATACTTGTTTAGTTGTATTCTTGCCATCTTATTTAATACCTTTCGTGTGCAACAAAAAACCCATGATTTTTTCTTTCCTTAGCAAAAAGCCACAAGACCAGATTTGTTTTCAACTTTAACCCATCACTTTCATGCAGGAGATAAAAACTTTAATAAATATTCTTAATCAAAGTAGAAAAGGAATTGGCTTAGCAGACCATCACCTTTTTCTTTCTACAGGTTTCATGAAAGTTCCACTTTATATACTTTGGAATCAGTTTCTTCAGTCCCTGTGCTGGTTTGAAAGCAAAACCAGTGAGACTCCCAGTCAGAGATACAATTTAATAGAAGAAGAAGGGAAAAAGGTGAAATAAATAGAATGATACAACCTAACACCCTGTTGGTCAGGGTGTTTGAAGCAGTCCGGGAAATCCTCCTGGAGCAGCAGATGTGGTTCCGCTGGAGCAGAGATGATCCAAAGCAGTGATCCCTGTAGAAATGTCTGGTAGCTCGTCTCCTCTGAGAGTTCAGTGGATAGAAGCTGCCAGTGGGGTCTCAAACCCTGGATTATATCCAGGTGGGAATGCTTGGCTCCTCCCCCTGGGCAGAGCATCTCACAATAGCATGATTTCATCTTATCAGTCGTGCAAATGGATCCTTGATGGCCCATTAAACAGAGATAACGTTTTCCGGGAATGCATTGTTGGGCTCGTTAACAGAAGATAAGGAGATCCCTGCCCCACCTTGGCTCCAACGGCTCATGGGGATAGAATACATACCTTGGACACAATTTTACATTGTAACCTAGGACAGTCCCCTACTGCTTTCATCACACACAGTGGTGTCTTGCACAGTCCCAGTGAGCTTGGGAAGAATAACTGTAAGGAAGGAAAACACATAAGAAGAGCCTGAAATCCTATAATCATGCCTTAGAAAGGGAGGCTTTTGCTGAGAAAAACTTCCTCTTTGTCAAACCCCAGCCCAGATTACATCTGCACTGACAAAGGCTGATCTCACCAGCACTTATTCCAGTTGTGTTTCTCCTGCATAGTTTTAAGTCCTTGATATGTTTTTGAATATTTTAGACACAAAATACAAGCAATTTTTTCATCACTTGAGTCTCTTATGCTTGAATCCGAGTGTGTGCATATATATACTTTTCCCCCTGCTTCTGATCCAGTTTTACAGTGTAGAAATTCAATTACTTCCTTCAAAATTAATTTGAAAATTATAATAGCTCTCATCATTCTAAAATTTTCCTTATACACTGTAACATTTTGTGTTCTGTGTATTTTACCTTCTATTTCATTCTTTCTTTCTACCAAATTTGTTTCCACTCTCCAAACACAAGTGTATTTTAAAGAGCTCATACAGCATATTTCTCTACACATCATATTCCTGGGAATGATAGAAGTTTCTATAGGGACATTTCTCAAATAATAATCGGATATATAGTTGATTTTTTCTGTTTTGCTGATGATTATGGCCTGAAACAAGTTATTGATAAAAAAGTTGCAACTTTTGAAGTATTTTTATACTTTATAACATCTTTACTTAGATAACCATTAAATAATTTGAGAGGTTTTGGTATTCATCAGTCTAAAGTATTAACCACCTCCAGAGAATGTATAAATCACTTCAGAAAAAAACATGTTTGGGATTCAGAACCTTATGATAGTGCTTTAAATCCAAACTCTTGGTGAATCATAAAGATAAAGGTGATGTCTCATTAGTTTATTAAACATTACAACTATTTCAGGTTTTATTGCATTTCTCCAAACACAATTTTTCATCTTCAGAAGGACCTAATTATCTCTGCCATGCTTTAAAAGTGAGTTGATCATGAATCTTCACTTCTCCAAGGAGCAATGTTCTCTCCTGTAATCTCCTCCACTGTCCTTACCTTTGCTGGTGTTAGGTCTGTGCTTCAAGTGTTCAACACAATATTTTCAAAAGTTTCAGACTTAGAATTTTCACAAACAAACTTGCTGCAAAACTTCCAGGTCATATTTTCTAAGTCATAGCTGGATAACAGATAGGTTCTTAAACAGAGTAAGTCTTGTTGAGAGTCAGATTTTCAATCTATGTTTAAATTAAACTCAGAAAGGTTGATAAGTTTAAACTTTTTCATATGGATTATTGAAGTACAGTAGAGTTTCTTGACCTTTACTTGTTGAACAAAGATCTGAATAAATTAAAAGGAACAAAGTATGTTTAATGGAATAATATTTAATAAAATGTTATCTTTTTTTGCATTTTCAATGGTTATTTCGCATGTACTAATAAGGTTTTCCTGAGGACTCAGAAAATCATTTTTCCTTCTGAGATTATATCACACATCAGACATATTCCAGTATAAATATTTTATTACGTTTAATCTGTCAAAATAAAATGTACTGCTGTCATTCTTATTCGTCCTGCATATTGGTTTGTCCTTTCTCTCTTTACACTTTTATTGGACTAAATGATTTACATTGCTTTCTGCTTTATTACACTGTGGAGAAGAGCATCATTGAGTCAGAACATACATTGAAGTATGTTAAAATTATTCTCCACACATGGAGCCACTTTTGTACTAGTTCTGTGATAACCTCTGTGAGGATGACACAATTTAGTGTCTGCACTACTTGGTTTACTGGGACAATTTAAACTATCAGCCAGTTATTCTTTTGAAACTTAAAGTCTATGTATTTGATCTCATCTCATATTTTTGCAATTTATTATAAAAATATTATTTTTCTTTGTTGTAATCACCTTTATAGCTGATCACTAGAAGTAAATAGGGTGCTTCCTTACACTCAGAATGATCTGAAAAAGAAATTCTTCCTGAAGTATAAAAAATTGTGCCTTCAATTTCAAGTATAACATCACATAATTGAACATTTAAATAATTTATTACCCTAAAAACATACCCAGATTCAGTGATTCTGGGATATTTTAGGGAAAATACTTATTGACGTTCTAAGGCATCATATCAAATTTTAATTGCTGAGTTAATGGAAAAAAAAAAGATGACACACTGCACCTCAGTAATGGTGGGAATGTGTAGCTGAAACAAGAAACAAGACAAAGTAAATGCAAAAGATGTTTAATGCTTTCAGTTAACCCTTTGTGCAATGGTTGAATTTCACACAGTATATATATGTGCGTATATATTTGGATTACTAGTAATGTACCATACAATTTAGGCAACATAATAGTATTGCAAACCAAAAACTGAAAGTTTTCTCCATTTCAGCCACAAAATTGTGAACTTCCTCATCTCTATCCTTACAGAATGGAGATATATATCATTTCATGTGGGTAAGATTTTTTATTCTACCTATCTTTCATTTCATATTGCCAATTGCTACTGCTGCTACAGCATAATCTGTAGCACACTTAGGATATCTAATATAGGAAACATTATAATGTGTCATCTTTACTGTGCTACCGATATTCATTTCTAGCTAATGCAATATGAAGATTTTATGAAGAAGGGGTTTTATTGCAAAAATAGTAATTTAAAATCTTCAGATTTTAACAACTGTTCCAGGGCAATGTTCAATAAGGTAACAAGACATTTCCAGCAGCCATGCAAAAAATGACTGAAAGAGAAGTAACTGACTGACTGAACTAAGGAAACCAGTCCAAACCTCAGCTTCAGGGGTTTTTCCCATGTTACATTCCCATATTTTTGTTTGTTCCCCTATTTTGTTTTCTTAGGTTTTTTACATTATATATCGTTCCATAAAAAAAACCTTATTCAATGGGATGAAAAAATATTTTTAAAAAAATTTTCAGGAATAATGATATGGAAAATACTTATAGAAACAATTAAGCATTGTGATTCTTTAAACATTAAATGTTAATAGTGGAGTAAAGTGGACAAATTTACTGATTATGCAAAAGTGAACGGAGTAGCTCAAATTCCAGAGGGTCATATTGCCCCTACCAACCACCAACAGCAAAGATTTCCCAAAAAGGCTGCAGAGTCATGCTCCTTGGAGGCATTCAGGAGCTGTCCTGGGCAGTGGGCTCTGGGTGGCCCTGCTTTAGCAGGAGGGTTGAACTCAGGGACTCCCCAGGGTCCCTTCCAAACTCAAACACTCGGTCATGCTGTCATCTCTTTCTGAAATGGTTCTCTTGTTCTCCTCAATTAAAAAAATAATTCCACAATGGCTACCAGTTAGGCCTAAAAATAGAATAATTTTGCTTTGGAGTATCTGAAAGTCTTATGCAGTAACTGCAAAGCTCACGGAAGTAGATGCAGAATCTAGAAAATCTCCTTAATGCTGATACTGAGAGTGGTTATTCCCCTAAGCAAGTGAAGCTGCTTAGGTTTTGCTCTGCAGCTTGCATCAAGCACCAAAAACTAACACTGTGTCAATTTGGTACCCTTCCCATTTTAAAAGAATAGACCTTCCAAAAAAAAAAAAAAAAGAAAGAAAGAGAGATCTGAGAAAGTATCCTACATAAACTCCAAGAGAAATGAAACACCTTGGTTTAGGTAGAAACAGTACCTTTCATTATACAATGAAATTATTTTCAGATTTCTGAAAGCATCAAACCAACACATTTATTTTCTGTTCAAGAAAAACTGAACAGTCCCCCATTTTTATTTATCTGACCACAAAAGTATAAAGTACAAAAGTACATTTGACCAGCTTTATTTTAGTATTACTAAAATAAAAAGTCGCATGTATTTTTAGAGTCAAGTTTTGCTCAATATTTCAAACTGTGTAAAAATTCTTCACAAAAGTAAAGAAAACACTACAAAATTCCATGATACTTCTTTTCAGTTTCCTAAAATCAATGATTTTTCATATTTATGTCAAATTACCTCTGCACTGGTCATCCCTCACCTGCAGTGACAGGATTGATTTTTGTAAAATTGATCATATTTGATAGTATAAAAGCTGAACTGAGAGCATTACCTTTCTGTTTTGTATCCCTCACTGTTTATTTGCAGTTGAGCTGGGGTCTCTCCCCTCAGTTTCGAGGGGCAATTCATCCCATCCACCACTGGTTCTCTAAAACAGGACAGAGGAGAGATGAAACACTCCATTACTGTTGATTTTTCTTCTTTGGCTACACATGGAATCTCCTGTAACTTTTTCAGGTACAGATATACTGAAGATGTTTAGAGATAGTGAAGATTAATCCCACTGATAAAGGTAGGTGGGATGTATTCACCTGTCATGTATAAAAAATGTGTGGGTTTTATAGCTATAGCAAATACACTGCAGTTTCTTAAAATATCCTTTGAGGATACTAAAAATATTTGTAATCATATCTAGAATGAGTCTGTCACAGCCAGACAAAATCAAGTAAGAATAAAGTACCATTCTTCTGGCAACTTTATAGAACATTATGGTTTTTTTAAAAGCAGCAGCAGAAGAGCCTTTTCCACCAAGTTTTTAACCCATGATGTATCCAACTACCATTTAATAATGGTTTCATTTATTTTATAAGATTAGATTTAGGTCTAACTGTTTACCCATGCCAGTCAAAGCAATCCTATTGTGGAAAGATGCATGTTATTTGTACAAGATTAGCACCTGCTGATACATCTTTTTATTCTAAAATGGAAAAACCACATGTGCAATTTTAAAAACAGTCATGTCGCTTTTGTTTTGCCTCTCAGTGTAAATTATTCGGTCTTTATCACCTTTGGAAGAAAACGTCATTCCTGCATTCTTTTCAACTTATATAACCTTTTCCTAAAGTTTTCTATTATCTAGAGGCAATTAGTAATTATGCCAGAAAAGGTATAATGAAAAAAAAACTACTGATGAATGATGGAATACCCATAGATTAATATCAAGAATGAAAATTGATAAAGTAAGTTTATTGTCTTGCATAAATTGTCAAAGCATCTACAACTTTGATGGAACTATGTGACCTTAGACCAGTATAGGATGCAGTAATAGAGTGTTTTCATCATGTAAGACTGTACACATTTTGTTCTCATCGTGCTTTAGCATGTGCTTGGTGCTGTTTTCTCTAGGTGAGTATCCAAAATGCAGTGCTAAAATCACTTATAACAGTGGGTTTTCCTCCATTCTGAAAATCAGGTCACTGCAAGGGTTTGTGCAGGTTTATTTCCTTCCTGTGCTGGAGTCTGATTCTCCCAGAGGAGCTTGCTTTTTCAGATACCTGCCCACCACTCAAACCATGTCTTAAAGACTTAATCTTGTACAGCAATTTTAGATTGATAATGCTGAAAATGTTCCTTCAAATGCTAAAGGACAATCAACATGACACACTTCCAGTGTTAAATTCCGTATAGATGCCTTTAATTAATTCATCAATCAATGGTGGGAAAATCTGGTCCTGTTACCTTGATTCTTGGATTCTAATCAAAGGCTAATTAGCATTAAAAAGATCAACAAGCTCTCTAGAATATACACCTAGAATCATCCTCCTGGGTGTAAGGGGAAGTAGATGCTGATAAAGCTATTTAGTTGACTGGTGCTTTAATATTATTCGCTGCTTGGAAACTGTTAATTCAAGTCAGGGAAAACAGGAACAATAGAGAAAAATAAGAGAGGAATAAAGAAGTTTTCTGCAGAGCTAACTCGTTGGGTTCTACAAATATAGACACTTTTATCAGTTGTAGGGACTGAGTTCGGTTTAGATCTAACATAAAGGTTTGAGCAAATGTGAATTTAATTTGAAACATTTTTTCTTTACCCTAGTTAAAATTCATCCTCCTATTTTATACACATTTTCTAGAAGATTCCTTTCATACCCACCTCAACAGAATGAAAGGCAAGTCATTTTTCACGTGGTTGTCTCATGAGTCTGCTCATGCCTGAAAATGTTTTATTTAGGATAGTTTGCATATAGGGGGCTAATTTTATGCACTTATAAACTATATGACTTCATCAAGCATAGATCAAGATGAATTGCTCACTCATCAAGTGGATCTAAGGGCAGAGAGCTGCAAATGTAAAGCTCATAAGGATTTAAATATTCTACTAAAATAATTGGTAAAACTAAAGTCCAGATCAGTCATCAGAAAGGATTAAGATCTGTAATTAAATACATTGTATTCTTGATTCCATCTTCTAAAATCTGTATTAGCTGGGTTAAAAAGAAGATGAGAAAAAGTCATGTTTCATACATATCATGCAAAATACGTGGATCTACAAAATTCTAGGCATAACCTGGTTTAGGTGCCCTAATACAAAGTAGGCACTGTACTAACTGCTAAATGTGTCTGCCATCTCTACAAGCAGGAATATCAACCTATCTTCTGATGGCAGATGGGAGGGTGAATAAATAGTAAGAGCCATCTCAATTTCCTATATTAAGTACTTGGTGCAAATCAGAACATTGTCAATGATTACAGCTTTTTTCCTACCAAGTTAAGACCTTACCTTTCTTTCTCTGCATGTTGCCAAGATACAGTACATATCACAAAACCCTCAAGTAGGGAAAATACGTAGAGAAGAAAGAAAAAAAACTCTGTGAGTTGGAGAAGCTGTGGGATTGATTTACTGGGGAAATAAAATAAGACTTTTATTTCTGAAAATATACTTTAACTATAGCAAACATGCAATGCTAATCATATGTCACTTGTTCCTCGACTCCTAAGGAAAATAAAAGCAATGGCAATACAATAAAGGCATCTCAGAGACAAAGAAATACATTAAGAATAATAAAATAATAATAATAATAATAACAATAATAATACATCCTTCCTTAATTCAAGATAAAATTTCAATGCCAATTGACAAAATTTGTGTTATCATATTATACAGGTGGGTTTTTTTTTTTTTTAATTAATGAGAAGGAGACAAAATCTTTCAGGTAAGGTTTCATTTTCTGTTCAACATGAATTTTAAATAACATATTTGTAAAGAAATTCAATTCATCTTTTGTCACTGTTTGCAAAGTCAGTCCATGTTTTTAATTGATGATTCATTTAATCAGAAGGTTTGAAATTTACTTAATGGGACAGTGACTTTCTTCATATTCACTGCTCCCTTGGGCCAGAATGAGTTTAGAAGCCTTACAGGTATTTAGGTACTTGTAAGTTAATGCCTCATGCCACCTTTGAGAAGCTGTGTATTTGTCAATACATAACTCTTTTGGGTTTAATACCAACAGCTGCTGCATAGTCAGTGCTCCTCCTTCTGTACCTGTATGAGGCCACGGATGAGAAATTGCAATGATTTCCCTAAACAGGCCTCACCAGCACCTCCATTACAGACGGATGCCAAGCTTGTTCCTGGCCTGCTGGGAAACTCCCATCAAATTTCTCTCTATTCCTTTCCTTCTTTTCCATGTACTGAAGATCTGGTACACAATCTAACTGCTGGATCACTTCAAACAATCCATAATTCTTCACTTCAAAGTTCAGTACTAAATAAGAACTTGTATTGTTTGGTGACCTTTTGTACAAGCATTTCAGCAGCAATTAAATGTACCTTTCCTTTTCTGCCTTGAGAAGACCCATACTGTCTGCTTGCTTTTCAAGTGAAGAGAAAAACAGTGCTGTTAAGAGCAGCGACAGCAGCCTCCTTTTTCATTAGCAGCAACAGTAAGAAAAGTCAGAGAAGGCAAAGCAGCTGCTATAGCTGATACCAATGTGCCAATATTCCAGCAGGAGTATAATTTGATTTCCAACTGTGAAGTGTCACACGCAGCACATAGCTGTAATTTTGATATTAGTGCATAAATAACACTGTGCTCAAACTCAACATTCATATTTTCACCTATTGCAAGAACAGGAAGCCAATTTGCTCCTTACACATTACTATTCCATGGTGAAAAACTTGTAAAGGTTTTTAACTAAATAGACCTAATCAAGGAGTTTTGTTCCTCCATGTAATCATTCTTATTTGATTAAAAATAGCTACGGGAAGCTGCAGGACTAACCCAGTTCCCTCATTCATTCTGTGTCTTTTTTCACCTTGGCTTGTCCACACAGCTGTGCTAATTGAAAGGCTGAACTAGAAATGATGAAAACCAGCATATGCTATTTATTAAAATACCTTTTCAAGTACTGTACTGCTGAATATTGAGTTGAAATTAGGCACTTTCTGTCAATGAGAGGGGCAAATTAAAAGCGTCTATAGCCCCTCCAAGCAGACCAAGAAAACAAAAATGTCTGATACCATATGACAGGAGCACTGCAACAGAAACAGAAAACTGCTGTTTCTATCCAGTCACCAGACCACAGAAACCTGATGAAGAAACTTCAGGATATGTTGAATCACTCATTTCAAGAAAAATAAACTAAACTAAATAAAATCTTCCAAAAAAAATATTGAGATTTTACCGTAGACTGGTGAATATCCTCCCAGCTTCTGAAGTAACTGCTGTGAGAGACTGTCCCTATTCCAGTTGTTTTTCTTTGTCAACACCCTCAGCCACATGAACATAACAATGACTTTCACCTACTTAGATTTGCTTTGCCACCACTGCCAGAGGCTGTACGAAAATGAGATGGTGCCATGCAATGGCAAGAAGAAGGTGAATAAGATTAAAGAACTCAGCATCTTTAATTCTGAGGTTCAGGTAAGAATTTACCTAAATGTATAAAGTGTCTCAAGGACTGAGCTGCAGAAAAGAACTCCAAATGCAACTTTTAAAATGCATTTTGAAATATAATAAGGGAAGAGGATATGTAAATCAACCATGCTCATTTACATTGTAGTTCTAGAGTAAAGATCTTATATGGACTCCATCCACAGTCAGTGAAAGAAGGGATGATTTCTAGTTTCACATCACTTCTTGGATATGTCCCCTTTTATCCCTCAAATATACAGACTATGTCAGTATTTAAGCATTTTAGTTTAATTCAGATGATATGACAGAAAGAAGCAAGCTGCAGAAACATAATCTTTTTGTTGGAGAAGGAAAAAAATATGCATTGAGGCAAGGTGAGCTGAGCTAAGCTGTCCATAAATACAAGACAGTAATGAACAAGAAAATAATGAACAAGGCAGTGGATATAGGGGGAGGTGGGACCACACAAGTCCTTCATGCTGGGGTAGTGTGATGGATGTGAATTCAGTACTCCCTCACAAGGCTGCTGGCAAGAGACAGATCACACAAAAAAGCACATTGTCCCTAACAAACTCCAAACTTGGGTGATTACCATTCTTATGAAAGAAAAAGTGCACAGCTGCTACAGGAGAGATTGTGTGTATATACAGAACAAGTAGATAATACATACAAAGACAAAACAAAGGCTGAAATGCCGTTTGGAAAGGATGCATTATGACCACAAACCCAATTGAATCACCATCATGCTCCTTACAATCACATTTTCCCCTTGCTTTGCAGCATATTGGTAATTCACAGGATTATTATGCTACAAATAACCTATTCAAAACAAAACACACTGTATCCTGTCCCTAATATAAATGTGATTCTTTTTATAAATGCAGCAGAACAAAAATACACACGGAGATAAACAAAGATGTGGTGCATCTGGAGTCAGCTGAAGACAACAGATTTTGTAATTAGATCAGAGGAAAATTTTGTCCAGTCAAGAAGGAGATAAACTAAAAAAATAATAGAAACACATAAATCAAACAGTACTTCAGAGGAATGTAATTTCAAGAGGTAATATTAGTTCTTATGACAGGTTTTGAGGTAAAGAAAATGGTGGAAAAGAACAATAGCAAGACCTACCTGAAGCACAGCTTACTGAGAGTCAAACCCCATGGGTTTTGAATAGCTCTATTATTTGAAGAAAAGAAGACATTCTAAACATACAGGACAAAAAATAAATTTGAAAACTTCAACATGTGACAAAATATAATTATTATTTTTTCATCCATGCTTCATATGAATTATTTTGACAGATGATTATTAACCCTTAATAGTCAGAAACCTTAAAATTTATACCCTTATAGCAAGTTTAAACATCTAGACAGGAATTCAGTAGTGATTTTTTCTTTCACTCTCCTGGGGAAGAGGAATTAATATTATGTTATTCTCATTCCAGGTCTTGAGAAAAAAATAGGAGAACAAAATTACTTCTAAGCAGTACTTCAATCAATAGTGTAACCCAGACTAATATCATCCTCCAGCTAACATATATAAAATGTCTTAAACACAATAGAAGTACCTGGACTGCAAATCCTCTGGGTCAGGCATAATTTTAAAATATGTGTTTGTTCAACCTGAAGGATGCTATTGGATTTTATATGGTTATAATTGGGACTTCTAGATATAATTGCAATACAAATAGTAAATAGAAACAAAGGAAGACCTTAATATCACTTATAACAACAGAAGAACAAGAAATAAAAATTGATTCACAAAAAGCTTCCAAAAATATTCTTTGGAAATCAGAACAAGCTCTATAAACTAGGTGATGAAGAAAGTATATTTTAAAATGTAGTAAGGAAAGTTAAGGCTTTTAGAATCTAAGATATCTTGGCTCACTTCTGCCATGAAGAGTACACTGAAATTTTCTATCTGTTGAAACCTGCCTTATAAATACACATAAATATATAGAGAGAGACATAAAATATTTAATTGTTTTTTCAAGCATATGTAGGTATTTTGCCTTGTGGTAGTTTTCAAATTGTGGATCTAGCTGAGATACATTTCAAACAACTACAAGATTACTAGAAAGTAAATTAAAGCTTGAAATTATTCTTCAATGACTCAGACATATTTTTACTTTGATTTGCCAGTAGGATTATTGCCTCTAGAATGAGATCTTCTTTCAGAGATATGTTTTGATCTGTTTCTTACATGTATTCTATCCTATCAAAAAATAGCTCCTATATGACTAGGTTAAAGAGCTAGGTTTTTCCTTCTTTTTCTTTTTTTAAAATCTTTTGTTATTGTTGTTGTTACTCTTTCATAATTCCAGTAATTTACTCATTCAGGGTTTTTTATTTCTGTCCTTAAGTTTTAATTTTACTTCAGTATTTTGTAATATGGGTGATACTTTTGTTAGTATCTATGATACCAGATTCATGAAAGGCTTTTACTGCTCCTACTGTCAGGAAAGGGCCAAAGAACATAATTGTCATATTTTCCAGCAGTCCAAAGATATAATCTTAGGAAATAATGCTTTCTTCCAATTTCTTACGTTTGGTAAAGTTCAAGGGTGACTGTATATGATAGAATTGATTTGCATCAAGTCTGATAACTCCTAAAACACATATTTGATGCTTTCACAAATTTTGTGCTTAGAAAAATGATAAATATGACCTGCAGTTTTTTATATGGACTGGAACCTAAAAACCTTTCTCCACAAAGACCCATTCCTTTTTTTTTTTTTTTTTTTTCCTGGAGTCCTGAACAATACCCTTAAATAATAGGAGTGCTTGTGTGACTGAAGCTAAACACCCTTTTCTGGCGTGTAGGATGGGGGTTAAAAAAAATCTGAAGAGAACCCAGTGTGACTGATTTCCTTCCAGCCATGTAAACAAAATCAGTGTGCCATGCACAGATCCTTTCATTCTGTGGTTCAGCTTAGTTCAGTCAACATGGTCAAGTGGAAAAACAAGCCCCAACATCAATGGGGCGACAGTCTTACTTTTGGTTAGGCCATCAGAGGTAGAATTTTGCATTTTTTTCTTGTACTTTTTGTTCAGTCACAGCAGGGTTCTTACATGAACCAGTGCTTGATCCATAAAGCTTGGATGGAAGAGGATGCCCATAGGAAATTTTGATGCAATGAGATTGCATATTTAAGAATGTTGTAATTCTTAATAATTATCCTGAAAAGTTCAGCTAGAGAGCTGACATGCAGTCTTTCTATGCTGGAACTTAACTTTATTGTTGCTCATTTCAAATCCCATCTGTTTCCATAATACTGCCTAATTTTGAAGTTATAACATTTATCTTCACTAAAACATAAATCAAAAAAATTCACCACTAAATCAAGTATTTGCACATATCTCTAATCCTAAACAACAAAACAATAATGATTAGTTATTTTCTCCCATTAGACACTTCAGCTGGAAATTCAGAAATTAATTAACTGCCAGTTCTGTGCTTGTTTTTCTCCTAGTTTTTTTTTGTATTCATTAGTACTGTGTCTGTCTAGACAAGGTCCTTATTCTATTCCCTTATCCATGGGAAAGGGTGCGAGTTGAGTCATTATTCCCACTTTTTCACCAAGCATAGTTTGATGGAAAACCTTTTCCCCTGTATGAGTGGAAAAGCAGGGATTTTGTGTTATCTCTTCATTTGATAAATTAGGGTAATACAAAAACAAGTATCCATGGAAGTTCTGTCCTATCAAGCTCCATCTATGAACCATTTTGAAAGCCCAAAGGCAGGAGGGTTTATGTAGCAGTTTAAGCATTGGTCAAAAACTTGGATTTAATTATATTTTGTTCCCTTTCTCAGTAATTCTGGCAATGTGTAGAGATTGCCAATAAACCTGATGGATGCCCTTCATGTTCCACGCAACATAAGGCCCTTTGCAATGGAGAGTGGCTCCAGCCAGCAGTCAGAACTTGAAGGTTTCCTCACCCGCCACCTCTGTCACCAGCGGCACGGAGGCAGTCACCAGGCAACAATAAACACTGGGGAAAGAAAATATTTCAAAATCACACACTACCCACTAACCAATATTCAGAAATTCTCTACTATAAGTTGGAGCTGAGACAACGTAATTGCTGCTCTCCCAGTGTGTGGGGAATGGTGCTTCCAAGCAGCACCAGGACATTTATTCTCCGCAAATTTAGGTCCTGGTGCTGACTCAGGCCCTGGGTATTGACGTAGGCTCTGCTACCAGGAAGTTTTCTGGTAAAGCTTCTGGTGCCTTTTCCATGGCTCTGAGGCAATGACATCCATCCTTCCACAGAGTGTCTCTCTCTCTGCCTAGACAAAGAACATCACATCAGAGACATATCCTGTGATACCGGGATTTTACTTGGTCAACAAGCTAATTTGATTCTGAAGAATTGGTCACAATTCCTCAAACTCGAAACGTGTCACTTTTTGGTATCTCATCCATGTTATGTCCAAGCCTGCAAGACTCAATGCCAGTTTTTAAGGTTTTAAAGTTTTTAATCTTCTTGTCATCAATTTCCTAATTAACAACTTGTGCATCACTATTTTCATTCTGTATTGTACTTGCACTAAAAGCTAAAGAAAAAAAAATTAATTTTTTGGAGACTTTATTAACACTGCTCTCCACAAGCCCACTAGATCAGATGAGACAGATGGTTGTTTTGTCACTCCATGGGCCACCATGAGATTTTATTTTTGTTAACTCACTGTAGATGTGACGGGATGATCATTACCTTGGAAATTCTTATCTTCTACTTAGATTTTATCAAGAAAGTGGGAATAAGGATCAAGGAGAAGTAGAAAAAGATTTTCCAAACATCAAAAATGTTAATTTCTCTTGCTGGACCAGTTTTTGAGTCTTAAAATTTCTCCAGCTATCTGATGAGCCTTAAGAGAGTAAAGACCATTGTTAATAATTTTAGCAGCTCTAACAATATTATATTACTGTAAATTAATTACTCTTTTTTAAAGGTATTTCAATTTATAAAGATTTTGGTAAATCCCTCAAATATATTTTCCTTGTAGCACCTTAGAAATTACATAGGAATGCAACTAAATAATATCCTATTCTTTTTCTTGGTAGTTAGTAGAGGTTGAGACTTATTTTTCATATTATTCTTTGCAGTAGATTCAGATTAAACTAGATGTTAGTTTTTATTTTATATTGATGGATTAAGATATTTGTATACCTGCATAATATATGCTGCTCATCAGCACTTCAGTCAAATGCTGAAGTCTATGTTAGTTACAACCAAGTTTCAGTCAGGTCCAGATTCAGTTTGTACCTTTAGATTTGATAGGAAAAAATGTGTATGTGTTGTGGGCTTTGTGTTTAGAAGGTTTTAGTACATGACCTAAAGTCTGAAGAAACTGGATCTCTTTAGACTGAAGGAGAGAAATTTAATGGGTAATCACTGTCTTCTACTACCTTATTATGGATTGTAGAGAAAACGGCACCAAGCTCTTCTCAGTGGTGCACAGTAGATGGACAAGAGGTGATGAGAACAAGATGAAACAAGGAAAACTTAAATTAGCCACAAGGGAGAAAAAAATTCACAGTAAGAGTTGTTAACCATTGGTGTAATCAATAGTTCACTCTGACCGAGGGCAGGTGGAGATTAGATATTAGGAAGAAATTCCTTCCTGGTGGGGGTGATGATGCACTGGCACAGGTTGCAGAACACCTCCCTGAGATGTTCAAGACCCGCTCTGGATGGGGCTTTAAGCAACCTGGTGTAGTGGAAGGTGTCCCTGCCCATGGCAGGGGAGGTTGGAACTTTAATTTTCCTTCCAATCCCAAACTATTCTATGATTCTGTGATTCTGTGTTTTTATGTAACATACAACATATTTATAATACCATAGATGCCATAGACCACCAACTTATTAATTTAACATAGTTATAAACATAAGTTATTGTCTTTATCCTTTTTTACCGTAAGTTTAGTATTTTATGGCCAACTCCATCTGACTCGAGTTTGTTGTGAATAAATTTTTTTTTTCTCCATATACTAAAGCCTAATAGTTCTGCATTTCTTGAGAATTGTGGTATCTTTTTTCAGTAAAGATACACAAATCACTTCTTTCCAATTTAGGCAGTATTGATATGAAAAGGTGATGTCAGTTTTCATCTCAGTAGAGTCTCTGGACACTGACACTACTCTCTGACCACATATTTCACGGTCATTCATGATTGTGGATATATTAATCTACTCCTTTGGCTTCCCAGACCCTATATTTAGAACAGAATCCTCCCCTGTCTCCCTGGACATTTTTTGTAGCATTCTGCTGCAGAGGAAACATTTTGTTTTGTTTTTACTTTCTGGGAGCCTTTGCATCCTTCCATTGCCTACTGCGACAAGATTAATGATTATCTGAACTTTACCTTTGATCTCTATGTGCACCTTGCTGTGTCAACATCTCTTCAAGGTGGATTTCACATGTTAAATTTTCACTGTTTTGTGCTAGTCCAGTAAAGCTGACCCTGTCAGAGCTGACAGGAAACTCTGGTCATGTTCTACTGCTTTTCACCGTCTACCCTGCAAAAAATAATCTGTCTTGATCTTACTAACTTCTGCATCATCAAAAATTTACTGCATTTGTGTGCAACATACTGTCTGCAGAAAACACCCTGTGACTTTCTGAAAAACTGTCCGGCCAGTGGGATATCAAATATGTGCAAATTAAGGGAAAGAAAAGTATTGAGTACAGGATCATCCACATTTGCTTTCTGAATCTGAGTTTAACATGATTTAAATTTTAAAGCTGGATAAAGCACTGCTAGATTTTCTCTGGTTTAATTCCTGTTCCAGAACCATCCTAGATCTACTCATCTCTCTTTAAGTCTTTGTATTCTTTTTTTTTCCTGCTCCCAGGCTGTAGTTTGGGAACCAAGTGCTTAGTGGTTAAATTAAGCACTGCTGGTTGAGTGAACAGGGTAACAGGTGTGGTGATCTCATAGATGATGTGGAAAATAACTCCAAGCAGCAACTGTGACTGACTCTTAGCATGTTTTGTGTGAAATTTGGGACCACTGGGCCAGACTTCTCTTCTGATTTGTACCCAAATCTTATCTATAATCTGTTCAGTTCCAGGTTCTGTAAGTGCATCTTGATTCCAAATACTGGAGATTGGGGTGGACTAGATGCCCAACACTTTCATGCAATCTCATTTTGAAACTTTGTAGGTAAATATAAATGGTCCCAAAACAGAGGATCCTGAATATATGCTCCAGAAAACTTCTTTGTATAGCAAGATTTCATCACATTTTTCCTTTTTTGTTTAATTAATTTTATACTCCCCCAAAAAAGTGTACCTTTTAAGAACAAAATAGGAATTGAATCATTTCTCCTAGTGGAGTGGGTATTTTTGTTCTTGGTGTAGTTCTGAATTGCGGTGCATTTTTCACAAGTTTATTATTTACACAAAGCTGTTGTTTGGCTTCTTGGTGAGATGCTTGTCACTTTAAATCCTATGTTTTATATGTTCACCTCTTATTATTGACATTTGCTGTGTGAGTTTTTTTATCATTATTTATTTTATTTCTTTATTCTTTGGCTGCTATTACAATTCAGTGACATATTGGCTTATGAACCTGTGTACCTTAAAGTTAATAAATTCTCTGTTTGTTCTTCGACAGCTATTCCATCTATTTTAAGGTCTACCTCATTCTTGTATAAAGAATTCCTAAGGTAGTACTGTCACCTTTTGTCCACACAGTGTCTATTCTGCCTTTCCCTGCATATTTTTATAATTGATAAAAATCAAAATAGAAGGACATAGGTTTAGGGATGTGTTTTGAAATAGAAATATTCCTTCAATTTCTAAAGTGTTTTCAAAAATTTTTTTTTATTATTGTTTTGTTGTTCTTTTTGTAATAATGGTGTTTAAAAAATTACACACACAGCAGGGTAGTTGTTATCATAAATCCTCAGCATCCTCCTCTTTGTTGTACCATATACCTGAGGATGCAAAACAAAGTCTAAATATCAGTTATCACAATCACATATTCTGAGGTTTCCTTGTCTTCATGACATGGCAAAAAATGGTTTTGCTGTGTCAGACCACCAACTTATAATTGCAGGGAAATATGAGCTTGTGCACAGCACACCATTATTCTCCAAACAGCTTTGGTGAGCAGTAGTTCCTCCCCACAGGCAGATCATCTTGGCACAAAACTCAAGGTACTTGAGCGTTGGTCTGCTCCGTGTTAAATCTCAGTAATTAAAATTGTCCCATGTCATTTTCCTCCCTGAGAAAGGAGGCCAGGAATGGGGTAATAAAAGTTTCTGCAGAAAGAATATTGAGAAGTCAGAGAGCTGCATCTCCACCTTAAAATAATGAAGAGTGGAATGACATAAAATAGGCATAGGTCACCATGCTGTGAGACT
This sequence comes from Phylloscopus collybita, assembly GCA_027886175.1. Taxonomy (NCBI): domain Eukaryota; kingdom Metazoa; phylum Chordata; class Aves; order Passeriformes; family Phylloscopidae; genus Phylloscopus; species Phylloscopus collybita. The sequence continues at coordinate 49,601,646 of JAJNNQ010000026.1, forward strand.
TGTAAAATTCTCGCTGGGATCAGGAGAGCTCCAGCCACAATGACACTTAGATGGCTAAAACTTATCCTTTTACTTCTCAGACAGTGAACCTGAGTTTTCCACATGAGTAAGTCTAACTTCAGAGTTAAGAATCAATCTCAGTCTCTCTTACTAGAGCTCCATGCAAATATATAGGTACATTTTGACCATATTCCCTGAGAGAAAATAATATTAAACTTTTGGAGCTTTTACAGAATATGGGATGCCATACACAGTATCATCAGTCCAGAGCTTACTACTGGTAGAGTTTTCCTGAATTAGGACAGTCAGGCTTTGGTATAAAATAGACAGATATGTGTAGTGTCCATCTTTGTAGATTTTCAAGATCCAACTGTGCAAATCCCTGAGAAACCCAGTCTGACCCCAGAGATGACCCTGTTTTGAGCTGGGCATAGGACTTCTTGATGCTCTTTCCAACCTGCTTTAGTGCACCATTGTATGATTCAATGATTAACTAATGACAGTTAATTACATTAACTAACAACAGTGTCCTAGGACACAGGATAGTTTAATTTCTCTCCTCCATTTAAAATTCCCCACAACTTTTGGGATACGCTCCAATGAAAAATGAAATAAGGATTAGAAATCTAGCTTGCAGCAGTCTTGGGAAGATAAATACATTAAAGATTAGTAAGTGCTCAGACACTGTTAATCGGGACCTATAAGCACCTCAGAGAGATCCAGAGCCCTAAATCACTATTAATGAAATGTATTGATTTCTCTTTAATTTGTGAAATAAAGCTACTATAATAAAGCTTTTATTTGACCTTGATCCAGTGTGATAATTATAAACACTATTTTACAATTATTTTATTCTAACTCCCAAGGGAAAATAGCCCATGCTAAACCAGTCTGGGCAAAATGTTCTCTCTTCTTTTGCTTCTTTTTTCCTGGGGTTTTATTCTCTGGCAAATTGTATCAAATCATTTTGCAAAAGAAACATCAATTGATAGAATAATTAACAGAGTAATGCTTAAATTTGGGACTGGAGCTTCAGCATATTGCATTCATATTTAGCTTAGTTTTGTCTAGGGTCAACAATAATCAAATTATTGAAATTAAAAAGATTTCTTGGTGGGAAAATCTGGGCAATGGTATGAAGAAAATTTTATTATAATTGTTGATATCTTAGCTTTCCTTTATGACTTTTCTCTAAGTTATGACCAACAGAAAAAAAAAAAAAAATCCAACCAAGTCCCATTTATGAAGTTGGGTTTCTAAAAACCACCTGAAGTCTTTGCTGATGCTGTAGTTATCAAAACTCTTTTAGCCCTGTGGGTTTGCAGATGTATCCAAATCTTGGTCATAAGGGGACACTCAAACATTGACTGAAACTGAAACCTTTTCATGTCCCCTGAAAAACCATTCCTTCTCCAAACCAAAAGTGCAGGGAAAGGGAAAGGGAAAGGAAAAGGGCAAAGGGCAAAGGGCAAAGGGCAAAGGGAAAAGGGAAAAGGGAAAAGGGAAAAGGAATGTAATGTTTCTCTAATAGATTATCTGTGCACTCAAGGATTAAAATAGGCACTGCAGTTGGGGCCTCCCTTGTCTGAAGAGTTTAAAATTCCCTAACTCTCAGAGAGTGCTCCAGAAATTGAAGTATATCTTAAAGCCAGGCAGCAGGAATGAATTTAGTCTCTCAGTCTCTCTTGAAAGACACTGAAGAATTAGTCATTCAAGGGGCCAAGAAGAGCAAGAAAAATTCCCTGCCTTTGAAAGCTTAATAAGAGATAGGGCATGTATAGCTCTGAGCATGAAGATCTGGATAAAAATCCATTTCCTGAAATGGTAGTTGACTAATTTATTGGTTTAATGTTTTATGTAAAATATGCAAACAACAGCACTGGAAAATTGCTCTCCTCCTTCTCTTATTAATGAAAGAGACTTCTGCTCCCCTTTGGAAAGAGCTCCCTTTCACTTTTCTGAAATGAATGTGGAGTTCAGAGATAAAAGGGAACAGCTTCTCATGGAGGAACAATTTTCCTACTACTTCTGCTTCTTTCTAATTAAGTTATGACTTATTGTTTGGAACTTTCATTTAAAACAGAACTTGTTGGAAATTACCTATCAGAGACAAGTAATTATTGAATGTAGGCCTTCCACATCTTCAGTGCTCCATTAACCTGAAACATTGGATGAAAGGAGAGGGGCAGTATCTCCACAAGGATGTTGATTGAAGGAATGATTACCTCTAGTTTTTGAAAGAAAAAAATAGGAAAGCTCAGGAAATCCTTGAGGGTGGTAAATCCTCCTTTCAAAATAAACAACTCTGCTGGCTGAGAAGATGATTAAATCTCCAAGACCCCCAAAAGATTAGCAAGAGTATTCAGCTATTTTTTAGGTAGAGGTATAGCCAAAAGTTAGGAATACACATAACAAATAAGGATTTGTCTGGAGATCCAATACTGTCTCAGAAGATCCCTGGCATGCCCAGACATCTGTCTCCCTTCTGTGGAAGGGAGTGGATGCTGTCCCTGGGTCACAGGTCCTCCTGTCTGGGGATGTTCTTTCTGCCACCCCAATGGGGCACAGGGCCATATGGGGGCTCTGCCAGCAGCAGCACAGAACATTGACCACGGCTCATCTGTAGCCAGCTCCACAGCCTAAGGAGTCTCTCTGAACCAGAGCTGTCAGATTAGGATGAGCACAATCTATACAGGTGTACTCACACAAATCCCCATTCTCTAGCATACTACCTTAACTTATCATATACTACACTGCCAAAAGCTGAGGAGCAGCCCCAACCCACGGCAGCTATAAACTGCTAAATGTCCCTTTGGACTAGATTAGATACTGCAAATGAAATGTGAAAGAACCAGGATAGCCAAGATACATCAGTACCAAATCTGGGAGGCAAAACTTATAGCTCTACAGAGGACCTTCTATCCAAATTCAAAAGCTCTTTCCTGTGCTGGCTTTCTGTCTGTAGGATAACTGGGATTTACTCATCCACTGTGGTTATCCTGGCACTCAATGAGTTTGTATATCCCATACTGAATCAGTGACTCGCTGAAAAAGTGTTGTGCAAGGTTTAAGGAACAGCCTACTCTTTACCTTTCCATATTTTGTATCTTTACCACGGTCTTTTTTAATGCCTTAAACTGTTCCTTGCTTCAAAAGTTAAAATTTGCAGCTCTCTCCTTTCTCACATGAACAGATAAAATCCAACATTGTTCATTTTATCTTTATATCAAAGTATCTAGGTCCTTAAATTTAAACACTTACTCTTTTTAGGTCTCAGTTCCCTGTATCTAAAAAAGCAATAAATCAAATTTTCATTAGTTTGCCTTATTGCTGTGATTTATTCCCAGTAGGAAGCTCAGCCACATCCGGCCACCCTCTGACCCCCCCTTCAGTGAGATGAGAGAATCAGAAGGCCAAAAATCAGAAAACTCACGGGTTCAGATAAAGACGGTTTAATAGATAAAGGAAAATCTACATGCACAAGCAAAGCAAAACAAGGAATTCATTCACAGCTTCCTATCAGCAGGGAGATGACCAGCTGTTCCCAGGAAATCAGGGTTCCACTGTGCATTAATTGGGAAAACAAATGCTGATAACTCTGGACATCCTCCCTTCCTCCTTATTTCCTTGAACTTTTCTTGCTGAGCACAATGTCACATGGCATGGGATGTACCTTTGTTCAGCTGGGGTCCGCTGGCCCGGCTGTACCCTCTCCCAAGTTCATGTGCAGTCTCAGTGAGAGCAGCAGGAGAGGCCTTGATGCCATGCAAGCACTGGTCAGCCCTGCATTATCAACACTGCTTCCACCGCAAAGCCAAAACAAGCCTCATACAAGCTGCTGTGAAGAAAATTAACTCTATCCCAACCAAAACCACCACACTTATTTAGACTGTGAAGTGTTTATATTTGAGACTGATTTTTTCCATGGATTTGTTCAGGGGTTTTCATAGGTATACACTCACTTGTGTCTCTAAGAATTATGTGAATATGTTTGAGGTTTTTTTCCCAATATTTTCTGTGTTAATGCAAGGAAGTACTAATAGTATAGTGATAACATGACTCTCCAAATAAGACTTTTTTGGGGATCTTCACCAACATATTCCTTTACCACCAAACCTAAATATGAAAGCTCTTAATTTGTCTCATAGAGTGGCAGCATTTTTCTCCACAAGTTTGATTTTGAATTTGTGAAATACTGAGTTTAACTGACCTCTTGACTCTAATGATGAAAATGGAGATTGAAATCATTGAGCCATCTATTGGTTTAGACCCCTTCACTTCTCTAATATCAGAAGATTACTTTCAGTCACACATGGTCAGCAGGGTACTAGCCTTCTAAGACACTCTTTTAGAGCAGTTTCAAACATCTGACTACTTCCAACACTCTCATGAGATTCTCTCTCAGTAGAAATCAAACCACTCAATGGGTCTTACAATAACTTTCCTTTTTTACAGATTACTATGTTTGTTTTTCACTGACAGTAAATTCTAGTTTTATCATCCACCAGGTGATCCTGCATGATTCCTGTTAATTATACTGTGAGATGATCACAAGCTGAGAGTTATAAAATAGATGAAGTGAAGCAATGCCTTAAGCCAAGGCTACATTCCCTGGCTTGCTCTTCATATGGACAATAACATTACAAAAATATGTAAAACCCAGCAGGTACCTCTTTGATGCCTGGTACACAAAAGTCAAACCCTAGTGCTAATGGGAGGAGAATGCTGGTACAAAGTAGACTTGAAAGATTAAAAAAATTGCAATGGTATGTCCAGCAAGTTGCCAATAAAGTAGTCTGACCTCTAACTGAAAATGAAAGAAAAGAAAATAGATGAGTAGAGAAAAAGTAAGAAACTGACAATTCAGAGGTAGCACACCTGCAGAAATTATATTTGCTGAAACTAGAAAACCTAGAAAACAAAAAACATAGAAATACTATCAGAAAAGCAGGTGTGCTGGTGCGATGTAAGAAGTATCTCATAAAGGTGAAAATGCTCTTAATTACTTTTTTCCACACTGAAAAAGCTTACTTTTGTTAATGAATATCTGAATACCTACATGTATTTTCACCAGAAAAACAAACAAACAAACAAAAAACCCCACAAAAAACCACAATCCCCCCCCCAAAAAAACCAACAAAAAAACCTCCAGAAAATGTTCCATACTTCTCAAATCCTCCAAATAAATAAAAATAAAAATAAAAATAAAAATAAAAATAAAAATAAAAATAAAAATAAAAATAAAAATAAAAATGAGGTATAATTAATAATCCTGTGATTTTCAGTAAGACAATCCAGCACAAAATTATGAGTTAGCATGGCATTTGTGTATGATCTAATACAACTGGGAGGAGTTAGAAGGAATTAGAAGAGTTAGTTAAAGCAATTTGTTACAATGACAGGAATAGATCTTAAACCATTTCTGGGGGGCTAAAAGGAAACCATTACTCAGTCTCTTCTCCCACTACTTTAAAAAACAAAGAAAACATCTGTCCAAAAACATGCACATGAAAACCACAAAGAAGCTCCTTTCAAACACATCCCATAAAGAAATGCAAAAGGGCCAACTTAGTATATTACTGAACACCAGTGAGTGGAAAAATACAGTCAATGAGTCATCTGCTCAGGTGCACAAAGGACAGATGATCATGGAAGTGTGACCCCTAGAGAAAAACACTAAAACTTAAATGTGGTGTCGTTGCAGCCCTTCCCAGTGTAAACACTATCCCTTTGAGCATAGGTGCTGATGTCCTTCCAGCACCAGCAGAACCCCAGGTAACCACTGCAAAATCCTCCTTGGCAAAGGGGACTGGATGCAAGCAGGGATCTCCAGGTAAACATACGTGGCCCCAAGAACAGTGGGCAGGGATCCCCAGGAGCACAGGCACAGCCTAAAGGGGCTCCTTCCTGTCACATGCACAGGGGAGCAACACTGGCCCCTGTAGTGGTGTGTTTGATTTTCTCTGTTAAATGTTTGTTCATATTGTTCATTTGGCTTGTTCCATGTACCCCATTCAAACCCCATTTGGTTCTTACCATGGTTGTTTACCCAGTTTCGGTTAAATGTCAATCTCTTACTCCCTACCCCCAAGGATCTGTCCATCTTACCGAGGCCTCTCCCTGGGTCTAGAAAGTTCCAGGGAAGGTGTCATGTGGTAGGCCAGGATCTGAGGAAGTCCCTCCTTCCCCCCAGGAATTGGCTCTGGGAGGAGTCTGTCCATCCCCACGGCCGCTCCCTGGTCCTCCCTGATGGGTTCCTTCCCTGATCCTTCCCTCCACTCCTCCCCCTGCTAAAAGTAGCTGACCAAGGAAAATCTGCGTCCTGCTGAGGCAGATTCCCTGGAGTGACGCTGCTCCCTGAGACCTCAATAAACTTCAGTGGCAACCCCTCAGCAGAGTTCTCCTTTTTCTCCTCACCATGGTCACGACTTCCAACGCGTGAGCTGGGCTGTGAAGGGCCCACTGGATCGGCTGGGTTGGTCAGCCTGCCGAGCTGTACCGACTGCCTGTGACCGACGGCAGGGCTAGCCAGGGCAGGCGAGGGCACAGACAGCCAAGGCAAGAGGCAGGGTGGTAAACAGGCCCCGTAGTACTGGAGCATCTGCATTTCCATGGGAAGAGGGAGGACATAGGAACTGCACCTTAGAGAGAGAGGGATGCTGGACACAGCCCGTGAGGTGTGTCCTGGGGGGACTCGTGGAGCCACGTGGATGTTTGTGTGTTCGTGTGCCTACAGGTGTGATTAGGACTTTTTGGGATTTGTTTCGTAAGATTGCTTAGAGATTTGCAGGTGTCCATTAACATTCTGTATCTACTATTGTGGTCTGTCGATTGCCTTGCTGATACAGATCCTGAATACATAGTTCACTGATTGCAAGTTAATTACATGCTGTTAATAAATCAATAAACTGCCTCAATCCTATTCTTGCTTTAACTACATGAACTGAGGAGTTTTTCCCTGTGACAGGCATCACTGCATTACTTTTTTTCCTTGCAGGGATTTTTGTTGGCTTTTTTCCTTAGCAGTGGCAAAACTGAATTGGTTTTTGCACTGAACAAATTAAAAACTGTGAAAAGAGCTAGAGGGGTGCTCAGTCCAGACTGATGCTTTGGATATGGTTTATCAGTTTCGTCTAAAAAATCTGCAAAAACATCTTCACAGGTCTGGGCTGATCTCAGAGCTCAGCCAGAACAAACCTAAACCTGTTCAAAATGCCAGCAAAACAAGACTACATTTGCTTTATGTTTGCCAAATAAAAATAAAAATGGCAGCTTTTTATTATGTGGACACAAATACAAAGAAAAAATCAAGAAAATGTGTCAACTGTCTCAGATTCAAGAGGAAACCTAGAATATTTTCCTTTTTTTTGGCTAGAACTAAACTAGATTAGACAACATTAAAAATTCTGTCAGGGCTTCCTCTGGATGTGCTGTTGCTCTGTGTTTCCAGTAGTGCCTGGGGTGGAGTGCACACTTACGTGTATGTGCACCACCTAATACTGATGTCTTGTGTTCAGCTTGTGATCTATTGAGGCCAAGATCCTTTACTACAAAGTGGGTCCTGATTCAGTAACTTTTTTCCCTGCTTTATATACTGGCAAGGCAGACCAGAATTTTCTTGAGAAGTTGGAGGAATGGTCTTAAAAATAAATTGAACAAAATGATGTACAGCTTTCTAAGGCATGTAAAGAGCAATATAATTTGTACGATATGAAATAGCTCTTTCATTTTCCTCAGTGCTGCATACTGTGCTCAGTCCCAGCAAGCACACTGTGCTTCATTTTCTGAACTGCATTTCAGAAAAAGCGTGGACCAGTATCAAAAGGAGCTAAAGGAGACCAACCGGGAATTATCAGTGATCTAGAAAGCAAAACTGATGAGAAGAGTTTGAAACAATTGGAGTAGTTTAGTTTGTATAAGAGAAGACTGAGAGCACACATAATAACGTAAAAAGTAGCTGTAGAGAGTAAAAGACTAGACTGTTCAGGTCCCCTGTGGTTACAGCAAGGGTAATGGGTTTAAGTTGGTTCAATAGACATTCAGCTTCAACTGCAAGGAAAGAAAATCTATGAGTCCTGTCACTAAGTTTAGGAAAGCTGTGTTTTAAAGAGTGCAGCTGTGAGGAACAGTTGAGGACAGCTAATCTTGTATTGGGGCTGCAGAATAGATGAGATGAGTTCTTTATCTTTTTTTCAGTCCCAGGGTTTTTTTGATCACACAGTTCTTCTGGATCACATACAATTCAGAAGTAATGGAAACGTTCCTGTGGCTTTCAGTGTTTCCCTTGCTAGGCCTGCACCTTCGGTTCTGTCTGCAACAATGTAGAGCCATAGTGGGCTACGATTGTGTCAGAAAAAATCAGCTATAGATATCTTCTTCCACATGCCCACCAAGGAATCCATACTCAGATGGCCAGAGGGAACTGTGGACATATGTTTTGCCATAAACACAACAGCTGTAGATTGGCAAGGCAGCTTCTCAGACATGAATTGTGCCTGATGAAAGACTGTGAAAATCAGAAGATTAAATGAAAGGGAAACTTTTCTCTTTTTCCTTAAGAGGTGGTAAAGCTCCTTCTGTGGTCCAACAAGGAACTCAAAGTAACCATGTTTGAAAAGAGAGAATTAATTGAATTGAAAAGAGAGAATTAAAATAATGTAATGTCACAATACCCTCTTCCCATGAGCATAAAAATTTCTAGTTGCAGAATAAGAGCACCTTGTGATATGTTGGTATGTGTTCTTCTGGCTCAGTAAATCATGGCACTGGGATGTCTGCACTGGAGGAAGAAAGATGAAAAGTGAGGTGCACTGCTTTTACAACAAAGACTCTGGTGTCTTAATAAGGAATGGAAATAATGCTATAAAACTGAAGAATGTTACATCAGCTAATCTTGCAGTGATTACTTTGGTCAGAGCCTTAATAGTGTTAAGGCATCTAATTAACACTGGTTTCAATCACAGAAGTTGAAAATCTCTGGTGATAAGGTTTTAGATAACTTAAATAACCCTGAGAATGCAAATCACTGGTCATCTTTGCTATGTTTCTCTCCATGTTTTTCGTTTTTCCTACTTTCATACTCAGTCATGACTCATGTCTTTTAACTTATTTTGAGATACTTAATACAGAATCAGCTAAGTCTGACAGTGACCTCTGGAGATCACTCAGTCAAAACTCCTGTGGTCAGAGGAGGGTCATCTAGACCAGGTTGCCCAGGGCTGTGCCCAGGCTGATATTCAGTATCTGCAAGGATGGAGGCTCCACATCATCTCTGGGCAACCTGCTCCAGTGTCTGACCACCTGGCACCTTGCTGCCAGACCCTTGACCAACATAGTCAGAGTGAACACACTGCTGACAGCCTTCTCTAAAATCACAGCAGTGTAGATGGAGCCAAGGGCTGGTGTGACTCTTACTTGCATTTAAAAGGAAGGCATTTCCTTGATTGACTTCCAGATGACCAGGATACCAAGTGTCTGCAGCAGCCTTCCACGGCTTTGCTTTTGATCCAGTGTTTGTTATCAGAGATTTAGATGATGTGAGCACACTGTTGCTGATCTTTCTTACTGCCTTAATAAAGTTTGTCTTGTAATGTGTTATTAGACATGTCTCTGTTTGTGCCACACCACACTCACAGTGAACTAAAAGCTCAGGAAGATCCCCAATGGCACCACAAAATCCTCATCACTTAGGATATACAACAGAATGACAAAAGTTAAGCTTTTTCTGACAACAGTATGTTGTCATACTAAAACAGGACAAAAAAACTACAAGGCTGCTGCCTTCATCAAGGTTAACCCTGAAATAAATATATTTATTAATATTTTATTTTCTAATTCATTTCTTGTGACACAGGATGATAAAAATGTTCATGAAAAGCCTTCTTAGTACCCTAACAATTAATTAGAACTATGTACCAGCAAAAAATAATCATTCACAAATAATGAATAAACTCAGTGAGGCAATAAATCAAAATAATATGTCTCTACTAATTCAACTTTTCTCTTATACTCTGACTAGAAGTGAGTGGAAGATTTGCATTTAACGCAATCACTAGATGTAATCTTTCTATTGTAAAGTCTGCATATCTGGATGGTTTTTTATTCCTACTTCTGGAAAAAACAACAAAAGAAGATGCCTAAGTTTCATGACCATTGTCTTGAAATTAAGAATAAATAAGTTTATTCTTCTAAATAAAGTTATTTATCTAATTGTAGCAATAAATTGTGATGATAAGAATTGTCTTGTAGCTAATATTCTGTTTTTAATTTTGTGTTAAAACCTTTGGCTAATAGACTCTTATAAAGATAAAATACAGTTCATCCAACATTATCAGAATTCAGGAGAAATATTTCTATGGAATTTCATGAGATTTTGTTAGGACTCATCAATATCTGGAATAGAATTATCTTACCATTGCTCTAATTATCTTCTGGCATTTTTCTGGAACAGTTCACTGCAAAACTAGCAATTTCCAGTTCTAACTATGTATAGAATTTCTTAAAATTTCTAGAACATATTAATTGGAAAATTTTCTTTTGTGTGCACATCATAGGGAGAGACATTCTGTGGATTGAAGTTTTTCTTTTTTTTTATTCTTTTCTAGTAAATATTATGCATTATTTTCCACTAACAATGAATTCCAATTACAGTTTTATGTATTTTCATGAAAACCCAAGCAGATGTTCTCCATAAATGTAGACATTTTTTCAGGAACGTTTTGGTTTAACTGAGACCTATTTAATGTTATTAAATGTGGAAAACTTTTCAGCTAGTACTAGTTTTCAGAAATTTTTAAAAGATTGAAGGATACTTTGCAAACTTGTCCTGAGAGCCTAAGTGGGAATAACCGAGTTATCTTTTATCTTCTTCTTGGCATTCTGTTGTAGGTATCATTAAGCATGACAGTTTTTAAAAGTCTTCTGTTTCGAAATGCCCATTTACAGAACTTGGTTTAAAACCCTGTCTCTCCTGTGAGAGCACAAAGCAGTTTAAAATGCAACCTCATTTAATATAATTGCTGTGTTCCAATGCCTTACCTCTTCACTTAAGAAAACAACAGTTTTAATGAGTTTGGTTTTTTTTGCTTTTTAAATATACTTTTCAGATTAAGTGTAGCAGCCAGAAATTTCTTCCTCCCTTGATAGAAATACAATGAAAACAAGCTCATTCTCACAGTCATACTTATTCAAGAAGATGCAGAAGAGACACCTGTCCTCTCAGGTGAGTTAGATAAAGCTCTGTCATGGGTAACAGAAACAAAAATTTGGGTTTCATGAAAACAAACAAGTCATTATATTCCTTCCATTGTTTATTCAATACAGCTCACTTCACTAAGAGGCCTAGTTTTCTCAGATGATGTATTCAAATGTGTCACTCTCAATCTTCTGTCTCGACTTCTGAGGCTTTGTAACAAGATACACCGGCTCTGCTGTTCAGCTGCAATGTCCCCATTCAAACAGATAAAAACTCTTTTCCCTCTTCACAAGGTATCAGTGGTGGTAGTTGTAATAATACCAGTAGCCACAAGAAAGGGGTTCAGAGTAGTAGAAGTGTTGCTGGTATTAGTAAATCAGAGCTCTCCAAAGCCTGTTAGACACCCAACAGAACACATTTTGTGAGGGCCAAGGAGAAATAAAAAGAGAAAATTCAGAAATGGTACATATTATTCATATAGCTGTGGATTAAAACAACATCAGCATAACATTATTTTAAATTTAGAAACACAGACCACAGATTTAATGTAGAAAAGTGAAAAAAAATCATGAAAATCCAAATTTGAATAGGGATCACAGGGAAGGATGTGAAATCTATACCTAGGCACAGAGTTTGACCAACTTTGACTATTGATTTCTCTTCAAGATACAGAACTAAAAGTATTTTTGCATAGCAAATTTACATGGGAAGGGAGTAACTCTATCGTTGACTAGGAAAACTGTAGAAACATTAGAAGGTGATACTATAAATTTTTAATAATGTTTAACTACCAATGAAGTAATAAAGATAAGTCAAGGCTGTTCTGATTCAGATAAATGACCAGTTCTTGGGAAATGGAGAATTAGTCATGAGACATGTGGTCAAGGCAGTAAAAAAGTACTCTATCACAAATATATAGAATTTTTGTGGCATAGTGCATTGCATAACTGTTGATATAACAGATTTGGGCAGAGGAGACAGCAGAAATTTATAATTTTTTGCAAGATTCTGGCCATGAATTTAGAGGTGAACAAGCTCGTTGTATCTGCACAATAGGCTGAAAGTGAACTAGAAAGTCCTGGAGCAGCTTTTTCTTGTTACACACTACTCTAAAAACAACAGAAAATGGATCTAATGTACCCTGGATAAAGTTCTAATATTAAAAGAAAAAGGAAATGCTACTTAGAGTAAGTCAGTGTAAAGACACCAAAGACACCATCATGAGTTTTGTAGTTAGAAATAAATGGAAAGAAGATTAACAGAGATAGAGGAGATATGTACAGATTTACAAAAGAAACTGTAAGCTTTAAGTGGAATGCAAACCTGAGAAAAGAAATTAAGAACAGATTTAAGTGTGAACCAGTGCATAGGATGTCTAACATGCCTTTATACCCAATGGAAAGTAAATAATTCAGACAGCAGACAAAACCTGGGATATCTCCTTCAGGATAACCTCATTTCACTGTGCCCAATGAGAGGAGATGTACCTCCAGGTATGACTGCTGCCATTTCAAGGGCTCTGTGAGAGGCCCTGGCTACACCTGGGCAGCACTGCCTGAATGTGGACACCCAACATCATTTATGGTGCTCTGAGGTACATGTGTGACCTTCAGCTGCTGCTCCAGGAAGGCCAGGAGGGTCCCATAGTCCTGCAGCATAGTTAACTGCCTGGTGTAGCCCAACCTAAGGCACACCTACAGATCACAGATGGTTCTTTGTATGAGCTCAAATTAAGCCCCAAAGAATTGTATAAGTATATACACCAAAATGCATAAACACATGTATCTCAATTTGGAAGTAGTTTTTACTCAAAAAGTTTAATTATGGATGCACATAAACTCACTCACCAAAGATAAGGGAAAGAAACATCACAGAAAAAATGTAAATCTATAATGAATCTTATGTGGCCAGAACCTAGAAACTATTAATCATATGTAAGAGGATGAACCAGATTCACTAGAGATGAATATAAAATACAGAACTGACAGTCTTAAGTGCTAGGAGCTTTGTAGGAATTATGGACTCAAAATAGAAGAAACGCCATGCTGTCAGAAATGCAAAAAAAATGGTAGATAAGAAAGATACAAAAATGCTACTAGACTACTGGAAATCGCTAATTTTCATGAAGCAGATTGAAGAAAAACTAATATGGGGCTTTTATAAAGGAAAATATTTTGCTGTTTTATCATTTGTTTAATTAAAAATTAAATTTAAAAATGGCAAATAGGATCTGGCAGAAACTAAAGAAACTGTAGGGTATGAAAAATATAAGCATAAAACCAATTATTTGCAGCGCACCAGAATCTCAGGACACATTATCACAGCAGTACTGTGCACACTGAATACAGTCACACTGAATGCAGACACGACAGAAAGCAACCTTGATGGGAGCACTTGCAGTACTGAAGAAGGTGATAAAATTCTGAATTCACTTACAAGTCTAACTTAGAGATACATTAGTAGTTATGTTCCCATTGAGATCTCAGGTAATGGGAAGAAATAACAATAATATATAGTTTTTATGTGGGATGATCCAAATGCCTTTGAATTCACTAGAGCTAAGCAGTGAATATGTATTTAACTTAGAAATCAATGCTTTCACAGATATCTCAATAGAGGTAAATCTCACCCTCTAGATAATACATGTATTTCACAAGTAATCCATGTATTTGGCTTATGAATTTTCACTGAACTAGATTATATTCTTTAGAATATCACCAATTGTGCATTTACATATTGTTTCCTGACTAGATCAACTAATTAATTAGCACTATTGTTTAAGTAGGAAAAAAAAAAAGTTGATCAATAATTTTCAGGAATGTACAGTATCTTCAATAAAACAAGTAGATTAAAGTGTTATTTTCAGTCAGGTAGGTTTAAGATGAAAATTTTCTCTAAAGAAATTCAGTGCTTTCTCACACTAACTCATGTACAAATGCATTTAGCTCTTATTACCTACTCTTTGGTTTGGTTTAGTTTAGTTTGGTTTGGTTTAGTTAAATTATCTACTCTTTTGTTTGGTTTAGTTTGGTTTGGTTTAGTTTAGTTTGGTTTGGGTTTTGTATATTTTTGTTGACCTTGTGAAGAAGTCATATATATTCTTAAATTCAACAACTTTGAGGAACCTGAGCTTCTGACATAAGTTGGACCTAGAGATACTGAGGATTTTTTTCTACTGTAATTAAATTAAACATGCCTAATTAAACATGCAGAATCCCAACTGTAACTTATCTTTGCTTGAAATTATTTTTTATGTGTATACTTAAGATTGGGAACAACACTTGCATATTACTGTCTTATAAAGATGAAGAATGAAATAAAGTTATTAAGCCATTGTGAAAATGCATCTGAGGGGAAGTCCTGATAAGATCAGCTAACAAAAAGGTGAACCAGCTAACAATTTAACCACGTCAAGAATAGAGTATGTAAGCCCAGAAATAAGTAATTTTTGAGAGGGCTATATCTGAAATTCTGGACCATTACAATTTTTTATTTTTTTTATTGAAGTACTAGAAAGAGATTTCTGATTGATCTCAAAAATGGTCAGTACTCAGCCTGTGTCCCAGTTTGCAAGCATCTGCAGACAAATTGTGGACAGCACAACCCAAAGCTTGCTCCAGAACATACCAGGAGCAAAAAAAGAAGTTAGAACTTACTTTATTTTAATGTTGCATTGAAGATAGTGGCAGGTGTGTTTACTTTTCAGTGATAGAATTCATCTTTAATCAAATTAATCTACCTTACACAGAGAGGTAAAGCCAGACTGACATAAATTTATGAGATAAATTCAGATGACTATTCATGTGAGGTGAGAATTTATCAAAATGTTGTGTGTTCACCAGTTACAAAACTTAATTTGGTGTTTAAGCTTAAAGTAGTTTTGCTTTTTTGTTTATCCATAATATAAAGAAATCTCTGAGATTATTTCAGTTGATTCTGTTTACAACAGAACCAGTTTGTTCTAGATTAGCAAGTAATTTATTCAGTGTCTCCTAGCTCTTAGTGACTTAAAGATTTTAAAATCAATATTTAATAAAGATAATGCTTGGTATGCCCCACAGAAAGTGAGTCTTGTGTGCTTTTATGTAATAACAGGCTGCTCTCCTCCATCTCCAGCTGCATTCAGAAACAAACGCACAGAATCACAGAATCACTAGGTTGGAAGAAACCTTCAAGATCATTGAGTCCAACCCACCCCTAACACCTCAACTAAACCATGGCAATGGGTGCCACATCCAGTCTTTCCTTAAACACATCCAGGGATGGTGATTTCACCACTTCCCTGTCTCCCTGGGCAGACAATTCCATTACTTTATCACTCTTTCCATAAAAACCTTTTTCCTAATATCCAACCTATATTTCCCTTGGCACAGCTCAAGACTGTGTCCTCTCCCTTTCATTCTGTCAATTGCTGCCTGGAGAAAGGGACCAAGCCCCACACTGCTGGCTCATGTTCAGCTGCTGTCACCAGAACCTCCAGGTCCCTTTCTGCCAGGGCACTGTCCAGCCACACCATCCCCAGCCTATAATGCTGCAGGGGGTTATTGTGGCCAAAATGCAGGACTCAGCCCTTGGGACTTATTAAACCTCATCCTTTTGCACTCTGCCCACCCATCCAATTGCTCCAGGTCTCTCTGCAGAGCCCTCCTGCCTTCCAACAGATCAACACACACTCCCACCTTAGTGTCATCTGCAAATTTACTAATGAAAGACTCAATACCCTCATCCATGTCATCAATAAAAATATTGAACAGAAATGGCCCCAGCACAGACCCCTGAGGGACACCACTGCTGACTGGCTGCCAGCTGGATGCAGCACCATTCACCACCACTCTCTGGCCATCCAGCCAGTTCCTAACCCAGCAAAGAGTGCTCCTCTCCAAGCCATGGACTGCCTGCTTTTCCAGGAGTATACTGTGGGAAACAGTTTCAAGGCCTTGCTGAAATCCAAATAGACAACATCCACAGCCTTCCCTGCATCCACCAGGCAGGTCACCTGGTCATAAAAGGAGACCAGGTTGGTCAAACATGACCTACCCCTCCTAAACCCGTGCTGGCTGGGTCTGATACCCTGGCCATCCTGTAAATGCTGTGTGATGACACTCAGTTTAAACAGTTTCATTACCTTACTGGGTACTGAGGTCAGGCTCACTGGTCTGTAATTACCAGGATCCTCCTTCCCACCTTTTTTTGTGAACGAGCATCACATTGTCCAGCTTCCAGTCATCTGGAACCTCACCAGTGAGCCAGGACTGTTGGTAAATGATGGAGAGTGGCTTTGCAAGCTCCTCTGCCAGCTCCCTCATCACCCTGGGATGGATCCCATCTGGACCCAGAGATTTATGAGCATCCAAGTGGCTCAGCAGTTCTCTGACTCGTTTAACACTGAAGCATTATGAACTACTCTCACTTGGTTTTGCAAAACTATTCCAAGTGCGAGAAGAGACTTTTCTTCCCTGAAGCGTAACCTTCCCTCTGCCCCACCTTTTCTTCTTGCAAAGAAGAAAATAGTTGTTTTCTCTGTGAAGAAGAAATGTGTTCTTTGAGGAGCTGAAGCGCCACACACACAGACACAGAGGGGAAGAGTGCACCTATTGTGCTGTTCAGACAATCTGACAAGTAACATTCTGCTTCCCCTATTTCAGCTAACCTGGATTTTTTTTTAACCTAAATCAAGCACTTCTACTTTGTGTATACACTCAGCATGATAAAATGGAAACAGAGGAAAGTTTTCAAAATCTGGACTATAGCAGCATTCAAACCATGCACTAGAACTAGGCATTTTATTTTAGGGAAATTCAAGGGAAAAATGCAGGAAAGCAATTTCCTCACAAATTAAGTATGAAGAGGTAGAGGGCGGGAGGAGAAAAAATACTATTTGGGGGTGATTTTTTAATATAACATTATTTTTAATTTTGCCTGAAATAGTACAGGTCTAAAGGAGTAATTTGCTGAGCATAAAATAAATAACCTCCTTTAGTGAGGGCAGAGATTATCAATATAGATGTTATCTGCATTTGACTGCTATCTTGTCATTGACCTCATTCATGTCATATACAATTGAATTTTCTGAATTCACTGCTATTTAAACTGAACACAGTTCCAATTTTGTAGATTTTTGTTTCTTCACAAGATTAGTTTTCCATCAAAAATAATTTCATAGGAAAGTTTTTTCCCAGACCCGTTTAGAAATAAAATACACAGATAGATTTTAAATCAGAGCAAAATAACTTTTCTTTAGACAGAATCGTCAGCTTAATATATGCCCACACCCACTTTCCACAGGGACTAATAATTCTTCACTAATGCCCTCATGTACATTCAATGCTGAACCAGGTTTGGCACTTTATTACTTTTTAGGAGTTATAATCATATCTTCTGCTTTTTTCCTGGAAATAGATCCTTTAGACGTTTGTTTCTGCTATGCAATGAATAAAAATATATTGGCTGTATCATCTATAAAATTCTTAATATCTCTCTAGGTAATTGTAATCTGGGATATCACCATATATACATTGATAAAAGAAAGCAAACACCTCTTCAAAATCTGCATTATCAAATATCTGTTGTGTCAGGGGGTGTTTTAATCTAAATAGTTTTCTGGATTCTACTCACTTCTATAATTTGGAGGCTAAAAGTCTGGTGATCCCATCACTGTGTTCATAGAGTTGTTGATGGTTGTATGTAAATTACTTATTTATTTCATCAGTGGGCAGCCTTTTGAGGGCCTCTGCAATTTAGCAAAACTTCAGTTTACTGTGAATTCAGGGTTGTTGTCCTTCATTTTGTCCCTCTTCTTTCCCTCTTTTATTTTCTCTCTCTCTTCCCTCTTCCAAGGCAATTTACAGTATTATTTTTCCTGAGAATTGGTATATTTCTGAATATTCAATATACTATCTTGAAGTAATTTTCGTCACTTTTTACTTCCACATTTTAATAATTTTCTGTCATTCATGATATGTTTCAAGTAAATTTATTTAAGATGGAAGGAAAAGGACTTTTTTTCTAGGTTTTGGAGAGAGGTTACAAGCTGCCTTCTGCCCCTAGGCAGAGCTAATGAATGTTCTTCACTTTATCAGGAACATAACATGACAAGTAAAGGACAGATGGTCCAGGGAGTGGACATGAACCTCTTCTCTGCTATGTTTAGTACAGAAGAAGCAGCAGATGAATTGTCCCATTTATGCTTATTTAAACCTCTGCTTTCATGTACTGCTGCTTTTATTGTCAAAAGCTTCTTTTCTACTTTTCCAGTTAATGGAAACATCTGCCTTCAAAGATTCAGAGTATAAAACCAAAAGAGGTTTAATAGTGTATGCTTCTGCATGATGCAGGCCACTATAAAGACAGGGAATTAGTGTTGTTTTGAAGTAGAGCATATGTCTTGGGCACACAGTCACTATTGATTTTAAAATTTCTAGTGATGGAAAATCTACAGTAGACCTTGGTAAGTTCCTCTCATGTTGAATTGTTCTGTTTGTTAGATACATAGGCTTTATTTCTAATCTGAATTTGTGTTTGGTCTTCCAGGCACTGTAACTTGGTCTATGTATTCATTGTGCACTGAGCCAGGGCACCTTATCTCAGAGGCACACTCTGGGCAACACATTAAGTGTTTCCACCCTCTCCACACTGAATAGAAGGAATTCTGTGTTTCTTAAGGGAGAGTCCTAAGCAAGTGACTTCCCAGGGCTAACAGAAGTGAATCAAACATGAGGAGTTTTCCAATCATCTTTTCACAAAATACTTGCAGATTTGCAATGGTCATTCAGAATATGCTAAATATAGTCTCTAAGTCCTTTTCTTCGAAAAGGTGTTTGAGTATTTCTCATTTTACATCTTTTCTGCTGGGCAGACTGCACAGCAATGAGAATGAATGTACATAAAAGGTACACTTCCTTTTTTTCTGTGGAAATTGCTCCACTTTTTGGGTATAAATACAACAGTTGAAGAAGAGCCATTTTATAGTGTCATATCTTATTGCATAGTGGGGCCAGAGAGAGCATCTGTCCCATCTTAGCTGAACTGCCAGTACACAGAGGAATATAAGTGTTTTGCTGAATCTGATAAGAGATTATATTTCTTATTTTACATATTAAAAATTAAGTGAGAAGGCTAGAAAGTGCCAGATTCCAACACTAATTCATGACTTGGAATCTTGGCTGCTCTGAAATCTACCTTTAAACCTAAATAATTATTCTATATTCATAGTGCATGTTCTTACCAAGGGGTCATTGAAGTATCTAACTTCATTCTCTCGCAAGCTACTTCAGCTAGTCACTAACCTTCAAAATAGAGAAAGGTTAGCAAGAAAAGGTTAGTTCTTCCTTACTGCAGGAACAAAATGTAGGGGTTTTTTTTCATTTTTTTATTCATCCCATTCTCTGAAACCACATATAGGCCTTTAATGAACACTCTGAAGAGAAAAACTTTTGCAAGCCCTCCATAAAGAGAAAAAAAACACATCAATAAAAAAAGCGCAAAGAAACCTCACCAAAATAAAAACAAAAAACTCTAAAGAAAGCCCCACTACCAACACAGCCACCCCCCTCAAAAATAAAACCACCTTAGTTGCAATTTTTCTTTATCAGTCTGGCAAAAAAGTACACTTGTTTCCAGGGAAGAGTATAGATGTTACATATTTGACAAGACAAGAACTTGTCAATATTATGGGTAAAGAAAGTGTTGGGATTTAGAGATGTAAGGCTGGTAAGAACGAAAGTCAGAGATGAGACTATTTCATGGGTAATATAGCCAAGCTTATTGCTATTTTGTCAGCCTCAGAGAGATTTTAAGGTCCCCAGAGAATTTTAATTCTTGGATATTTTGTCTGAAGTCAGATTATGTTTACTATTTTTAAATGTTGCTTTCTCTAATGATTGTGACAACCTTGATTGGAAATCTTTTCCTACCTGGGAAAACTGGTAAAAATAAGCCTGGAACATATATGTTCATGAGGTGAAAATACCTGCTGAAAAAGAAAAGATATTAAAAATTCATATGGATAAAGCAAAAGAGAGTAAGTTACTGTAAGATCATATTTGGTATTCCATCTGTGGTAAATAAACTGAATTCATAGTTAAAACAGTTTATTTCTGAATTAGTTTGTAGCATACTAGTAAGAAAAAGTGAAAAAACAAACAAACAAACAAACAAAAAAAAAACAAAAAAAAAACCAAAAAAAAAAAAAAAACTTTTTCTTCTCTGACCATTGTGTCATGAATCCATGGTAAATTACTTTGTTCTCTGAAGGGGAATGTACTAAAGTTATCACTTTCATCTTTCCACGCAACTGCTTTCCTCATCAGTAGAAATTATTTGCTTTCCCCTAAGTCTTCCTTCTATTTTTAGTCCATCCATCTTTTTCTCCTTTCACCTTTCATCCTCAGTAAATTTCTAAATAGCTTCCAAAATTTTAAAGTTTTAATCTTTATAATACAAAGGGACCATGAAAGAGGTGAAAGGATAGACCTTAAGCTCTTAGAATCTTTAGCTCCTCTGCTCCCACATCCTATCTCTATTTTTCAAGACAAATACTCCAGTATTTGTCAAATACTTCTAAAAGCCTTGTATTATCTTGTCACTAATCATGATTTCTGCAACCCTGCCTCCCCAGTGCTGAAGCTCCATGACAGAGCTGTCCCAAATCTGGTGGGACTGGATGCTTGTTCCCAAGCTATTTGCTTGGTCATATGAAATGATGAACCACTGACAATTAGAATATAAGTTCAGACCTATTGTGGTTTAGGAAATGGTATTCTCCAATGTAGTGCTCCTACTAAAACCACACTAAAACTCCTACTAAAACCACACACTTCACCCTCCCTTCTTCCCCTCATCCTGCAGTAGGCTGGAGAAGTGAAGGCACACAAAAACAAAGTTCACTGGTTGAGATAAGGAAAATTTACTGGAAACAGTGAGATGATCCTCAAGGTCCCCTGCCAATCCAAACCATTCCATGATTCTATGATTTTATAAATCTAAAGAGAAGAGCACACTAGGTTTTATACCTCTTCATTCCTTCTAAGACTAAAGAATATTAATATGGGATTGGAATTACCCACTGTGGTAATTTTCTCTTAATTTCTCCATTTTAATTCCCTAGACAGATCTATAATAGACAGGACTTGCTTTTTTATTGTTAACCTTTAACTGTTTTACTGGGAACATTATCCCATTTATCTGATTACATAGAGGAGCAACACAGATGCAGAGATGAGTTAGGAGCAAGTTGAGCAGAATGGAAATATCCCTGGTGAAAACAAAACAACACAAAACAAACAAACAAACAAACAAAAACACCCCACCTCATCTGAGAAAATTAATGAGGGTGAGAATTTTGGCTGAATAACTTGTGCGTAACATCATACCAGTAGAGCTATTTTGTCTTAAAATCTTTGCCTGAATTCTATTATGTGGACATATTTCCTTAGGTCAGCATTAGCTCAGGTACCTTTAAATCAAAATGTGTAGTGTAGCAATGCGGTAGATTGTCTTGGTTTCAACAAAGTTACAAAGTGAATACAGATTTTTTTTTAATAATAGAGTTACCATTACATTACTCAAATGCTGAGACATTTTATCCCAGGTTCATTCCACATCAAACTCTTCTGGATGAAGTATAATCCCCAGAAAGTACTGGTTTGTAATAGAAATGCTGACAGGCCCTTAGCTATAGAAGCTCTACCAGCTTTGCTATTCTACAAGGTCCCTAACTGAATTTTTATTCTCTAATTCAATGAGAGGATTTTGCTTTCAAATCACTTTTAAAATCCTCCAGCTGCACTATTTCTTAGTTTATGATAGCTACATTACTTTTCAATTAAATTATTCCAATGTTCTTATATTTTCTATATTAAATTGTAGTTATATCTACACATTTCAAATATTCTGGGATCTGCCCACCTTTCTCTTTTTGCCTTATAAGTACCTGAGTGTAGGAGTTTTGTGGCATATTTAAGGCCAGTGGTGACATAAGCTTTAAAGTTTCTGTTTTATTTTATCACTCTCTCCCAAAAAAACTTACTAGACCTTGTTATCATCTCTCAGGGGTGCCAGCAGCAAATAAACTAAGATCCACCTTTAAGTATGAGGCAAGAGAGACAGAGGATTTGAGTCACAGCATGTTGTTGACATCTTCCTATAATGGCTTCAAATACATGTGTTAATTTTATACATGCCACCTCTTCTAAAAACTGTGGTCATTTGAGATATAGCTGCCTGAGAAGGTGTCTAATGTTTTTATTCAAGTGTGATGAAGTTTTCCAGTTGTCCTCCAGTGGCTGGTCAAGAAGGATACAATCCTGTACTGTAAGTTCCAGACATATGTGGGTGCCTGGGATCTTCCAGGGCATCCTAAATTACACTAGATAGCCAATTTTCCTATGCTGCCACTTATCAATATCCTGGGGCTACCTTTCACAAGTAGATTCATGTCTCTATGGAACAAGCCTGAAGCAAGCCTGAAGCCACATCCAGAGCACAGGGCCACACATGCTATAGAGCCCACTGCTCACTAGCACGCCAACAGAACTACTTGGAAAAGTACTCTGCAGTCAATCTTCAGGCTGTCCACGGGGCAGACATATGGGCAGAAGGCAAACAATATGTAGATCATGGAGTGCCTGCAGCCAATCTGCAGCAGAGTAAGAAAAATCCATTGACAAAATCCCAAAGCCTTTTTTGGCAGATGGAATTCCAGCTTGTTCACTGTCCTTCTGGCAATGTTACCTTAAGAGAATGTTCTGATGACAATGTGCTTTGTAGAGGTAGGTTGCCACACAGAAGATTGGGAGCACACCACTGTCATTTTAATTTCTAATGCAGCTTGATCTGCTCCTTTGTCTTGTGATATCAAGACAGTTGTGTCTCAGAGTGCAATGGTCATTGCAGCGTATTTAAGGGGTGTATGTGATCTCCAATTTCAGGAATCTAAGCAGTTTGAGGAGATTTTTGACATCATCCCTTTAGATTTAGCTACCCAATTTACATATAAATTTAATTTGAAGTATATAGGTGCTATTTTGGCTTTTAGTTTATATCATAAGCTAAAATTATAGGGAATATGCTGCTGTGTAAGCAAAATATATGCCAGAATTTTGAATCAAGGTTGTGTTCCTAAATTTAATTTTGGTGGTTTAAAGCAAGATTTATCTCCTTAGTTTAAGGGAGGGAGGATTTACTCAGAGATTAAAATGCTTACTTTAAAGTGTCTGTATATAGATTTCTAGGGGGATGCTAGGGGCAGGATTCAGCTTCTTGAACCTATGTGTCCATTTTTGTACACCATCATGGAATATATTATATGGCTTCTAGCTGTCAAAACAGAATGTTGGGGCAGTTTTGTAATTCATGTGTCAGAGCTGCCAGCTCAGTGACCTTGGGGCATCTCAACCAATAAATTACCCCTTACTTATCTCCTTGGTCTAAGACAAATCTCTTTTCTGGCATTACTGATTTCATGGTGTGAGGATGCAATGTGATTCTTTAGGGTGACTTGTGCAGGGCCACAAGCTGGGACCCGATGATCCCTGTGGGTCCTTTCCAAACTCAGGATATTCTATAATTCTGTGATTTACTAGAGTTCAAACTTCTAGTATTTTTCAGTGCTGAATTGTGGTGGACACTCAAATGTAGATATTTCAATGTCAGACAAAACCCTGCTTCAAAATTAATGTCTTTAATATGAGATCCTTGTGTTGGGCCCTAATGATCTAGATCCATATTTAAGCAGAGAAGAATCATCATTTCTAGAGGGTAACTCACTAACTTGATGAAGTGGGTTTGCCTTGGTTGGGTGCCAGGTATCCACCAAGCTACTCTATCACTCTTTCCTCATCATACAAGGTGGGGGAGAAAACTAGAAGGAAAAATTTTGTAGGACAAGATAAAGGCAGCTTAATAAAGCATAAACAGAGTCACACTGTGAAAGCAAAGGAAAACAAAAGATTTATTCTCTATCTCCAATCAGCAGGAGATGTCCAACCATTTCTTAGGAAGCTGGGCTTCAGTACATGTAGTGGTTGCTCCAGAAGAAAACATCATACTGGCAAATGTCCTCCCTCCTCCTCCTTTTCTCTTAGATCTGACTGTGAGCAGACATCCTACGGTATGGAATATCCCTTTGGTCAGTTTGGGTCAGCTGTCCTGCCTGGGTCTCCTTCCAAGATCTTGCCCATCCCCAACCCACTGGTGAGGGGGGACAGCCTTGATTCTATGCCAGGACTCCTTAGCAGTAGCCAGAATACTGGTGTGTTATCAACACTTTTCTAGCTACCAATACAAACCACAGCACTATGAAGGCTGCCATGGAGAAAATTAACCCCATCACAGCCAGACCCAATACATTTAGCAGCCTATTTTAAGAGTGGAATATCTCCACCAAGTATTTCCTGAACAGCTTAGAAACAGATGTCTTCAAATTAGCTAAGATTAAGGTGAGATGTTTCCTACCCTGCTTTACTTCTAAATCAGTCATTTTAAATTATAAGAAAAAGAAGTCTGTAATGAATGTGGCTCTGAATTTAATTTTATAATTACCAAGGAATCACAATTCTCACAAATGTTGACTCATTTCTGAGATGTGGCATTACAAAGAGTCAAACCTTGGGAGCTTTGAAATAGCCCCTAATCAAAGCAAATTATATAAGCACAGTGTGATGTAATCATAGTGCTGACACAGTCTTTGGGCTCCTGCCATAATCCTCAATGTTTCTGAAGCTCAAATCCACACAGCAAGATGACTGCACTAGTGGAAGACATTATATTATGTAGTGTAATGTTGACCGTAATTATACAAAAAACATAAGCTTTAGACAATCCACATTAGGAGATTTTAGATAAAAATGAAGGCAAAGAAGGAAAGAGATATGTGCATCACCTGGCTTCCTATTTTTGCCAAGTCTTAGTATCCTCAACTGTTTGCTGCCTTTCTCTTTGCAAACAGACATAGAGAAGCCCCCCATCATGTCCAGTGCATTTTTATAGCACTTCCATAGGTGGGATGACAGTTCCTGTACATGCTACGTTTTCTTGAACTCCCTGGATGATTCTAGACCTGAGCGACTCAGCAGAAATGTATCATGGGGAGACTTCATGGAATGTGTAGAAAGGGAGAAGATACACCTGTAATTTCACTGTGTCCTTTGTCTGATAGGAGCATTAGTCCATAATAACAGTAAATTTTCTGATCTTTTCCCTGAAGGTCTTACACAGCTGAGTATATTAAACAGTCTCACAAATGCAGTAACTTTCTTCCTTCATCCATCTTGTCTTCTCTAGAGGGATTTTTTTTTTTTTCACTTTGATACGTTACTCACCTTGTTACCACTCGTCAGCTGTTTCCTCTGTGGTTTCAGACATTTTATGCATGGCTGCTTACATCTTGTTTTCAGATTCTTTCTGCCTAGGCCTGGAATAATTTTTGTCTATTCAATACTTCACTCCATTTCCCATATTTAAAAGTTTGAATTAATTTTTGCAGTATCTTCCCAACACTTTCCAATACTGCCTAGGCTTAAACATTGGGGGAACAGTACTAAAAGTGAGATGAAGAATTTAGTGAGGATAAGATAAGTGAGGCAGTCATATTAAAAACATATTGCATGGCAGGTTAATTTCTCCAGTACAGTTAATGTCTGGAACAGCCTACTAAAATAATCTGAAGAATGCAGCTTATTGAAATTTTGGACTTTTTGAGATCAGATTTCAATGACTGAAGAACAATGAAATGTCATAAAGTGAATATTAAGATGGTGATGTATCATAAATGGCCTCACAAGGAGGACATAGGGGACTTTAACAACTAACAGATGTCTCATACTCTCAGGCCCTCACATTATAAAGGAATTTGAGCCATCTGAACATCTGTGGGGAGAAAACCTAAAACTGGGTAGATGGCTTAGGAAGCTCCTAGACCATGTGACAGTTTCCTTACATGAATGCTTGAGAGGCCAGTCAGGGATAAAGCTGAACCTGACCCACTACTCGCACACACGGGGACAACCATGGTGACAGTGCACTGTCATGGACAAGAGCTTCAAACTGAGTTGAAATCAAGAGGGAGGTGGGAGGCTGAGAAGCAGCATTAAGACTCTTGTCTTTAGAAGAGAAGGCTTCAGCCTGTGTAGGGAATTGTTAAGCAGAATGCGCTGGAAAAGGCACAATGAGTAGGGAAGATACCAAGCAGAGCCAGTGTGGTTGGTTTTGTTTTGTTTTGGTTTGGTTTGGTTTGGTTGGTTGGTTGTTGGGGGGTTCTTTTTTGTTTGTTTTCTTTTTTTCTTTTTACTTTTTTTTTTATTTTTGTGAACTGGTACACTGAACAGGAGCATACAAAAGATGGAAAAATCCCAGGAATAAAAAAGAATACACAGAAAAAGAGGGACATAAAAGCCCACTCCAGTAGAGGAGTTGGATTAGTGTCCTCTCTCTTAGCCTTTTCTTCCACTGCATCTCTATTAGAGAGCACTGTAAGTGGAATCAGGCAGATTAATGTGGAAAGGGTACCTCTGGGCAGAAGGCTGACAATACAAGCAAGTGCAGGTAAGGTGGAAAACAGGGAACTTTTATCATGCCAAAGAAGGGCATGCTCTTAGAATCATAATACCACTTTGGTTAAAAAATATCTCTAAGATCACTGAATCCAACCATTAACACAGCACTGCCAAGTCCACCACTCGTCCTCTTAAACTCTGATATAAGTTCTAGTCTATTACATATTTTCATTAATGAGAATTTGTCCATTGGCTTCAGTGGCTTTGGTTTCAGATCCCTGTATGTCCAAGGGTTATACATGCTAGAGCAGAAAATGAGCAATCAGTCAATGCAATTTTTGAAATCTCATTATCCCAGCAAGACGCGTTTGCCCAGACAGGTTTTGATCTTTATTTCCAGATGTCCTCCCTGTACCTTTTCTGTTCATTTTTTTTCTTCTACTTTCACAGTCCTGGTGATAAAGCTCTTAGGAAGTCTGGAATTAATATATGAGTAACAGCAAGAATATCCATTATTCTATTACAAAGTTATTCTAACAGCAATATTCTATTAGGAAAAAAAACCTCTTTAATTCCTGGATTAAAATAATATTTCAAGGATTAATCAAGTTTTAGCTTATCACCTGCACCATTTGCCTTAAGCACTATGAAAATCTTCTGTGTAATCTACTGAACATAGAGCCAAGTAAGTTAAAAGGAAGTTTTATTTCTGATATCACAAAATAATATTTAGGAAATTTGAATCTGCAGGTCTAAGATTTTCCACTGCTGTGATTCACAAACAGATTGACCAGGACATACCTCTCTTCTATAATAATTACTGTCCTACCATAAAGACTATTCTGCATCAAAGGTTATTGCTTAAAAAATATTCCTAAGAGGCACAGGGGAAAGCTGGAAATGTGTAATCCCTTGTTTTCATGAAGACAAATTACATTTTTAAATTCTTCTAATGAAGCAGCATTCAGCAGTCCTCCTTCATCTGTTTCTTTCAGAGTGAGTTCCAGTGCACAGATAAGAAGATTAATGTCTCTGAACTTTCCACCACTTTCTGTGCCATCATAGTAGTACTTCAATGAGATGAATTAAATCAACATGGTGACTACAGAGTCCAGAAACATTTTTACATGTTATGATATTTGTCCATTCTGCCTTTCTATTAGAGATCAGTAAAGATAAAATAAAGTTATTGTGAATCTGATTTGAACCCTAAATCTCATTTCAGTGAATAAGGACTCCTAATAAGCAGAATGAGTAGGCCAAAAATTTATTATTATAGTAATTCTTCCAAGTTCAAATGTGGGTGTGATTATGCAAGCATATATAAATATATGCATCCAACAGATGAGGTTTTTTTGCTTTTTTTTTTTTTTTAATGCTTAGGGAGTTTGCATGTTGCTTATTCTGAATAATAGATTTTTCAGGGGATGTATCCTCAGCGTACCATAGAATCCACAATCAGCATCACTTGGGTACTGACCACCTCATCACACACATCCTCTCTTTCCAGCTCTCTTATTATATGATGTCAGAGCACTGAGCTCCCAGGTTTTGTATTCAGACCAGAAAATGTCAGGATAAGAGGTTTCATGTGCTAAGAGCTGGAATACACTCATTTATCCTGGTTAACTTCTCATTCCAGATACGTTCACACAGTGGTGAATAAAGCTGGTGGAGCAAAAAAAGAATGCCAAAGCTGATAAAGGTGGAAGAATTTGGTAAAGGTACTGTCCTGGGTTATGGAACAAAAAATGTGTATTCTATTTCATTTGCTGAAAGCAGTTGGAGAATTGTTCTTCTTTACTCTGGGAGGAGGGGGGTGGATGCTTTCTGATAATAGGCCAACTGTCAAAACTCGGTAGGGCATTGTTTCTTATCTCTTTCACCACCAGTCCTCCCTCCAGGGGGATATTTTCTGCTAATGGGCCATTAACACATCCCCAAAATAGACTATCCACATTGCATCATCCTATTGTGAGATGTTCCACCCAGTGCGGGGAACCAACCATTCCTACTTGGATAAAACTGAGACACAGGAACACAGAAAGTGTCCAGCTTCACCCGATTCCTGGAGGAGGACCGGACCCTTCTCACCATCACTGGACTCCTTCTCACCACCACTGGACTCTTGTTCTACAGGATCATCTCTACTCCACCAGAACCACATCTACCACTCCAGGAGGACTCACTTTTGGACTGCTTCCAACACCCTGACCAACAGGGTGTCAGGTTGTACCTCTGACTCTGTCAGGGTTTTCCAAAATTGTTGTTTGTTTGCTGGTTTGGTTGGGTGGCTTTGTTTTCTACTACATTTATATTGTAAATATTCCTAGTAAAGAGCTGTTATTCCTATTCCCAAATCTTTGCCTGAAAGCCCTTAATTGTAAAATTATAATTTGATGGGGGTGAGGGGTTTACATTCTCCATTCCAAGGGAAACTCCAGCTTTCCCTGTCAGATATCTGTCTTTCCAAACCAAGACGGGTACATACCAGAAATAATGTTGCTAGAAAGAGCTTGCAAGGAAGAATATTGGGTTAAAATTATTTCCTGACATACAAGAGGTTCCTAATCAGAAACTAAATTATGTGTCATAAAGTAAGACATTAGAGAATAAAAATCAAAATCATATGATTTGTCAATAAATCCAAAACCAATGTAATTACAATCATACTTCATAGACAATATGCTTATTTAGGAAAAAAAAAATCCTGTAGCAATTTTTTTTTTTAATCAAATTTTCTTGCAGAATGTATCAAATAGTTTCAAATAACACTAGTTATTTGTTTCAAATAACAAATAGTTTCAAATAAATATAGTTGAGAAAAATCAAAATCTGGAAAACCTGGATATAGACAACCTGGGATAGACAACCAAAATGTAGTGAATAAAACCTAATAGTGTGTGTAGGCAAAAGCTGTGGCAAAGTCTTCCCATCACAATTCATACATCAAACTACTCCAAACACTCTTAGCAATACCATGAGGGTCAATCAGTTTTCCTTTCAGACAGTGAAAACTCGAGGTGATAGCACAGAAAGCAGATAATTAAAGTCAGAATCAAGCCCTTGGCTTTTAATATATATATATATACACATATGTATACATATATACATACACACACACACAAATGAATCTGGGCTCCAGCACAGTGTGCCAAAACTATCAGTGACATATTACAAGATGGCTTTTTTTTTATGATTTCTTTTACTGGAAACAGCAGTTTGACATGCCTATTATTCCAAGGAAGCATTCACATTTCACAAAATGCTGATACCTTCTTCTTATATTTTTTTTTTAGAGACAGTTTAAATTCATTTATTTTTGCATGAAGAACCAGTAGTCAGGATTATTTTCCTATTCGTACAACTAAATGAGTCAGGTTATAGTATGAGTTGCTTTCAGGTGTCAGGGATAATCTTCATTACATCTTTAAGAATATCAAAAATCCTCTTTTTAAATACATTTATTAGTACATAAGTCCAAATTCACAGAAAACTATTTTTTTCCTATTCTTATTGTGCAACAGTTCAAGACAGCAAAAAGTAATTGATTATCATTATCATTTATTTATACTAGCAGAGCTGTTAATGGACCAAAATTTAACACATGCTGAAAAAATTCACACTCTTGTTCAAAAAATACATAGATTATATATATGTATGCCCATTTATAAATCTACCCGTGAATTTGCTTGTGGCATTAATGTCATTCCATTAGGAGTATCTTAATAACTTCATCAAACTTGCTCATAGACATAGATATTACTAATTATATTTTGGATTATTTGCCTTATACAGAAACACAAATCATAAAAAAGAACGTTGTAAAAATTGTAAGAACTGTATTATGATCATGCTTCAGGCTTTCAGTCAGAATGAAGTATCTCCTTCATAGTTTGCTAAATCCAAACTAAACAGATGATCGTTGCCACAGAGAACTTCTTTTCTACATGGGAAAAAATGAAGGACAGATAAATATATTTGTAGGTAACAAGATGAGTGGAAAGAAATGTTGTTCACTCTGATGTACAGCAGCTGAAAGGGTTGAGCAGCCAAATTTTCTTTATTTGTTTGGTAGCTATTTTGATAGCCTGGCTAAAAGAAGGTCTTAATGAGACAAGTTCTTTGTGGAGTTCTTGCAGCCTTGAAGGCAATAAGGAGAGCATTTAGGTGTTTGAAGAAAGTCTGGAGTTTGGTGTATAATACATGACCCAGATATTTCCTTTAAAGAAGCAACTGTAACAGTCCCTAAATATTCAGAAATCCAGAGCAATCTTTCCTTCCCACTCCATAACCATAGTACAAAAGACAAATAGTTGGCTTAAATTACAGGAAATAAATATCATTTTTTTCTGATACGAAGATATTAAACCACGAAGAAAAATTTCAGGCAGGCTCTTAGTTCTTGCACTCTGGAGGTCTTTCAAACAGGCTAGAGCCAGTCTAAGGACTTTAAGTCTGGGGATTGTTTGACAGAAGTGACAGATAGACTGAAAATACAAGAGTCTTGGAAGCAAGCACCATTAGCTCATTTTTAATGTATCTGAGAAGAGGGAGCTGATGAAGGGTTAGGGGAAAGTTGTAGCATGATCTCACCCATGTGATTGGAAAATGCTTTTGTAGCAGAGCGAGCTGTAAGCAGGGTGAGATTTTTCTCTCTAGGGTGAGGGAAAGGCTGTTTAAAGAGTTAACACAAATGAGTGATCCAACTGTATGTGGCTGTTGTTTTGTTTTGGGATACCTGCATTAGCATAAAGATCTACAAAAATGATATATGTACAAGTCAACTCCACATCAAACTTATTTCTGGGTACCATCATCTGTGCTGTTTATTTCAAAAAATATTGAAACTCAGAGATATTCTCTGCATGGATTAAGCAGTAGGTCAAACTAAATGATCAAAATTATCGCTTCTGGCATTAAAATTGATAAATTCTGAAGCATTGAATATTTCTTCCATGTACTAAATGAGCCCAATATTCTAGTTTACAAGGAGCAAATGCAAATATGTGATGCATAGGGCTAAGTCTCCCATATTGCAGTTTAAATGTATAGCAAATGCACCAGTACAATATATGTGAAAAACAATGTTAAAGCACATACATTTGTTTCTTAAATTTCAATTTGTCCTCTCCCTGATTACTACATTTTACAGGCAAAACTTGTGAGATAAAAGCGTGCACCTAACTAGAGCAAAAGCTCATGAAGGTTACAAAAAGCAAGAGAAACACTTCTTTCTTCTTCAAAAATATAATTTGTCAAAGTATGAAGTTCTGCAAGATATTTTTCTCAAATGTCTTGGATGTGCATGTTTCTAAGTTGGGGTTTTGCCATTTACTACTGGAAATGAGATTCAGCTCACCTTAATGTTATGTCTCTTGTGCAAACCTCCGTACACTCAATTGGTTCTGCAATTGGTTCATTGTCCTTGTAGTCTGAGAGAAATGGGCACTGCTAGATCGTAATTTGTATCCTCCTCCTTCATATATCTAAACTAGGTCAAGAGAAATTAATACGTAGAAAGGCCCATTTCTCTGTGTTGATTATAAAGCGAGTCTGGCCTGGCTGGTTGAAACATAGATGTCTACACTGCAGTCATGGGTGTTCTCTTCGATGAATGAGTTCTTAAGGGAAGTGAAGTGAAAGTGAGAAAGCACGATCTAACATGACTTTACTACAGTTTTATGAGTATTATCAATCTGTGAAGATAATGAGCTTTTATTTTTCTTGCCACATTCACTATTGTCATCTTTATAGACCTATTGGGATAATGAGCAGTGAACAGAAAGCATGTGGTAAGTGGATTCAGAATCTGCAAGTAATAGGCAAACTACCAAAATCTTGTTTACAGATATAAAAGAGCAGGATCTCAAACTGGGTGGGAAAGCCATAAAGTATGTTAATGAGCATTTTTGATCTATGTGGATTGACCTATCAAAAGCAAATAATAAATGAGAAGATGACTTAGAACGGAACATTAAAAGCTAAGACAAAAGAGTATCATGAAGTCTATAAAATGAAATCTCTAAATTCACTGAGGTGTTGGTTCTAATCATGATGTTTAAACATACACAAACCTAATACTTACAATAATTATATTATCTTGATATGTTTGATATATCATGGTCATGATACAAATATAACTTTAAAAATCCATCTTTAATAATGCCAAATAACTATGTTGTGGAATAATACAGAGAAGATACACAGAAAGGCAAAATATATGCAAACAGGGAACAAAAAGAAGGACAAAGATAAACTGTAAGTACTAAAACATTATCATAATAATCCCATCATAATATATAACACAGAATCACTAAGAAGACAGAAAAGGTTTGAAAAAGCATGGTAATAAACCACACCTGATTCAAAATTGGTATCAGGTAGGAAAAAAGTAAAAGCAACTACAGAGGAGGAAAAAAAATATAAGAGCAACAAAAAGGAAACAAAAAGGTTTGAACTACCTGTAAAACAATTTACTACATTGCACAGTGCAACAATTAGTCATCTATTTGAAATAAGTTATATAATTATAGAATCATTGAAGTTGGAAAGGAAAAGATCTTCAACACCATCAAGTCTAGTCATTAACATAACACTGACAAATATACTTCTAAACCATGGTCTTAAGTGCACATGTTTTAAATATCTCCAGGGATTTTGACACAACTTCCCAGGGCTGCCTGTTCCAGCATTTGACAACCCCTTGCAGGAAAGGGATTTTTTTTCTGAAATCCAATCTAAACCTCCTTTGGCCCATCTTAAAAGCACTTCCCCTTGTCCTGTCACTAGCTGCCTGGAAGGAGAAACCACCACCCATCTTGTTTAAATCTGCTTTCAAGTAGTTATAGAGAGCAATGTCTTCCCTTGAGTCACCCCCAGCCCCCTCAGCTGTTCCTTGTAAGACCCTTCACCAGCTCCTCACCAGTCCAGGGGTCACTTCTCTGATCCTACTGGTCACACTGTTATTGATACAGTCCAGGTGCCATTGGCTTTTTTGGCCACCTGGGCACACCTGGCTCATGTTCATCTGCTCTCACCAGCACCCTCAGGTCTTTTTGCCCTGGGCAGCTTTCCAGCCACTCTGTCCCAGCCTGTGGCACTGCAGGGGTTGTGACCCAAGTGTGGGACCCAGCACTTGGCTTTGCTGAACCTCAAGCAACTGACCTTGGTCCATGGATCCAGCCTGTCCAGATCCCTCTGCAGAGCCTTCCCACTCTCCAGCAGATCAACACTCTAGCCCAAATTGGTGTAATCTGTGAACTGCCTGCAAGTGCCCTCAGTCTCCTCATCCAGATCTTGGATAGACATTAAACACAACTGGCCCCAATACTGAGCTCAGCAGATCACTAACCACTTCCCCCTGGATTGCAGGGGGCCTATTCTGCCTGTATTGCTTTCAACCCATCAGTTACAATTTTTTTCCAATTTCATCCTCCATTATACTCTGTGGGAGGGAACAAGTGTGGTGTTTAGGAACTAATAAAGAATGTAGTTTTTAATAAGGATCATGACCACTTGTAACTGGGGATATGAGATATTATACAGAAAGGGGAAAAGGGAAAATTAAAATCAGTTTTAAACAGCTAATCATGATGTTGAGTGATAAAAATATAACACTTGAGCTTCCCATTGTGAAAACTTGAAATTGAGAACAAATTAACAGAGTAGTCTGCAGTTTCTATTTGTTGTTTGGAAAAGTAATCAATACAAAACATTTGTCCTTAAAATGTCATCATAGATATTACTGGAAATACCTATTAGGACAATTCTATATGACCCAATTGAGTCACAGAGTGCTCTCTTATCTCAGTGTTCTGCTTCAGGAATCTGTCAGGTTCCAAACCTGATTCTGCACAGAAGTTCATAGAAAATATAGATTTATCCCTCCATTTATTTTAACTAATCTCCATTAATAGAAAAATCATAAAACATGTCTAAAAAATCAAAATATTAGCGGTTGATATAAAATTCTCAAAGTAACCTAAGTATCAGACCTATTCCAACATATTAAAATTATTAGGTCATTCAGGTGTTACATTGTCATTGAGAAGAAAACAACCTTATTTCATTGTCAGCCATAAAAGTGATTGAATGTTGTCAGTCTCAATTCTGAACAATATATATTTTTAACATTTCCAGCAAAATGTCTGGCTGCATGAGTGTCATATCACTGCCAAGTTTTAACCAATGCCAGATTAGGCAGCCTGCCCAAATTCTCTCTCCTCATGTTATGCAGGTCCTGTGTTATATACAGGAAGACATTTTAGCTGATTGTAGAATTCTTCCTGGCTTAAAAATCTACAAATCTAAGATAATACTTCATCTCTTCCCTGTCAGACCAGGATTTCAATAAAACATCCCAATACAAACACCTCAAGGTGACACAGATTGCTACATTTCAAATTCACATGACAAATTTAGGTGAAAACAACATGAGCTCTCAAGATTTAGCGTACAACTTCCAACCCATGAAATATATGCATGTGTGATCTTTTAGACAGCAAAGTTGTTTACCCAGGGGCTGTTTTAAGCATTTGAGGGACTATCCTGTCAGCACTGTTTTCAGATAAATTCTATAACAAATAAAAATTCCCATGCATACTCCTATCAGCAGTCACTTGTTACATGAAGTCAAGGATGTCTCTTGCGTGGTTATTCTGTAAGAAATAGCATTCACCAGTGTGGTTGTTATGACAAGGGGCTATTAGTAAGATTATACTCCGGTTTCACTGATTTTGTTTTTAAAGGGGTGAGTTCTCCAGCTTAAGACAGTTTGGTTTTGTACAGCTCTCAAATATTAGATGTTTAATTCTTACAGATATTTGTTGATATCAGTGTTGATAGAGCCTCCTCAAGGTTGAATGGGGCATTAGTGAATGCCCTTTCTCAGGTGTGCTGCCATAGCTTGAGGTTTATTGGCTCTGTCACAGACATTGCATTCAGAGACCTTAAATTTCTCCTGTTCTTTCCATTTTTGGTGGTAGGGATTTAAAAAGGAGATTTTCTCATAGAGTGTAAGTTCATAGTCATGAGAAAATGGAGTTCTGTTGTCCTCACGTAAAAGATTAAAATTCTTCAGTTCAATAAGTAGGGGCTTGGAAATTCCACAAATCCAGACATAAACCCAGTAATTGACCTGGACATAGTAAGTACCTGGCCACAAGATGATTTTTAAAAATAGTAACAGAAAAAATGAAATTAAATTATCCATTAAAAGTTAGTCAAATTTTTTAGAGGGATAGTTCCTGCTTTGCATGCATTTTAGAGCTACTTTTTTATTGGAGTATTTGGTATTTCAACTTTGTGTTTCAAAAAGCAAAGATAAAATCTACTGGAAGGTTTGGATTTTAACTCGACCAATTTTTTTTTTTTTTTCTTCCTAAGAGTCAGAAATTGGATTGACAACTTTTATGTGTGGACTTATCTACCTAATGGTATAAGATACATGTTGGAATTCTTATTATGATTTTGTGTAAAAAGATTATTATTGTATTTGGTTCATCTGCCACTTTTATGTGTGCAAAACAGGAACAAGTCAAATTAACCAAAGTTATACAGGATTTAATATCACAGTGAATTATATCAGAATTCGTAAGAATCAAAATAGGATATTCCCATCCAACTTACTGTAAAAATCCAAAGAGATGATACCAGCTAAACCCATTGCTCTTTAAAGTCTAAAACCCTAATTGTTCTATTTAGTAGGGAGGTAAATTCCAAATATGGTTAATTTCTTTTTTATTACTTTTTAATCTGATGAATAACTTTTCACTTTTATAAAGCCTACTAGATGGTTGATATAATTTAAAGCTTATAAATTTTACAGTTAAATATAATGTAATTACAGTATATAAGTCTAGCAGACTGGTGATCTTCTTTAGAGACTCAAAGGGTTGTTCAGTTCAGCACTCTGTGGATGATTAATTTTCAGTGGTTGTCTGGTCTAAAATTGTGAATTGTTTAATATAAAGTTGCCATATGGATCACTAGTCTCAATAGGCAATAAAGCAGCTGATTTACCAAAACCTCTGTAAAGGAGAACAAAAATTATGACACTTTAATGAAAGTTGGAATTATTTTTTTATGGTAAAAGCTGCAGCTCCTATTCAAAGAAACCGATAAACAATAACAGCACACAATCCCGCCCCATCATCCCCCAAAGTGCTCATAATTTTTCAGAAAGGCAGGTGTAGTCGATTCAAGTTTGCCTGTTTCTGTTTCCCAAATTATGGTAATGGTTTGAGTGTCTACTAGAATTATTTACACTTTTTCTGCTGTGAGATAGGATTAGGAGAGAAGCAAAGCAGGCTCAAAACTTAAAAAGGGTATAAAAACAGGTTTATAAACAAAACTACAAGAAAGAAAATAGTAAAAAGAATCAGTATAAAATCTTCAAAACACTTCCTCTATCCCCCAACAGCTTCTTTTTCTCACAGATAACATATGAAGACAAAACTTGGAACTCTAGGTCGGTTACCATTTATAAAATAGTCTTTTATCAGTTCTTTTAGAGAGAAGTCTCTTTGGGTCTGCCATGGAAACTTCTCACAAGAAAGAACAGTTGTGGCCTTTTAATTCTCACAAAAGCAGCTGCCTGGGAATCTGCATTTTTGAAGTCCCTCCCATATCAAACAGCTTTCCACAGGTGCATATGGGCCCTGTATACTCATGGGGTATAATTTGAAAGATGAACTGTTCCAAAAGCAAAGGTTTTTCTTCATCTCTAAGAACAGATATCTTTTTTTTCTTTCAAGGGCCAGATCTTCATCTCATCTCTCTCTTTCTCTCTTTGTTCAAGCTTCTTATAAGACCACAGGTATTTCAGTATTTACTTGGTGCATCACAGATATCTTTGCTTATATTTGCAATCTGAATACTCTCATCTTCCCAATGCATATTTTTCCTCAACTTAAAGGGATATTCTAGTATATTACAGTCCATTATCATGACTTACAAAAGACTTTTAGCCGAAAAATAAGGCATCTTCTCATTCTCTTCCATCTAAGACGTAACTCTTCGTTCCCTGACTTTGGTGTCTTCATACTGTATCTTCAGATGGCTTCACTCTGTCTTTTCTCTCACTCAGAGAAGATTTAATGTTTTGCAAGTTTCATTTGTCAAGGAAAGAGTTAACATTCTCCCAGGTCTGCAGAGGGCATGATGTTTCTTCCTGGGCAGTGGCCAAAGGTGGCAAAATCAGGCCACGCCATGGTTGTGCCAGGCTCTCGGGGTTCTGGCTGCTGCAGGGCCGCCTGCCTGGCTTCAGGGCCACCTGCCTGGCTGCACGGCCACCTGCCTGGCTGCAGGGCCACCTGCCCAGCTGCAGAGCCACCTTTGCTCTCAGCTGGATGATCTCTCCTGTGGCTGGGGATAGGCCCGGCCCAGCCCAGTCCTGTGGGCTGTGATGGTGGGGGAAGGGGCTTGCCCCTTGGCAGGGTCCACCCGGCCCAGCTAGGCCTCCCAGGGATCATGGCATAGAGGGAGGATGTTAGCAGCCGCTCGGGCCCAGTATGGCCGGGAATGGGGCACGCTCTCCTCCCCTCCCCTGCCTGGGAGCCACCAGGTCCGATCCGGCCAGGACTGCTGCAGCAGCAGGGCCTGGCCAGGGGCCATGTGGCAGAACAGGGCCAGCACCCCTGGCCCCTGTTACCTGTTCCAAGGTTGGAACAAAATAGGAGTTTTCCCAGGATCTCTCTGATTTTAACCCTGTGTGTTCACAGAGGTATGTCACCTTTCTAGTGGCTACCTCAGATGTCAATATTCAAACCTAGTCACTGATTGGTTTTGCTATAACTTTCTTGGAAAAATCACTTCCTTTCAAAACCAGCACAACAGGGAGACCCTACTCTATTTTCTTTTAAACATCATATTTTAAGGTATTTAGAGTGCTCTTGAGTATATCATCATTTGCTATCATCAAGATTCTTGACCTTAGGGAGGAAAAAAATGTAAAGTATAAAAGAAAACATTTTTCTACAAAACACTATATTCTGTTGACTTGCTAAAGACTTCCCTTGGAAGACAGGAGAATCACCTTTTGTATTTGAGGTAGATTGGTTTCATTGCCAACTCTAAATGAAATCCTTCTTGATATGATGCCATTAGCTGGACAGCAATAAGACCTGCATACTTGCCCTTTGACCCATCAACCTGAAACAAATTATATTCTACGAACATTTTAAGTATATAAATATGTGACTGTGTCATTTAAAAACATATATTCCAGGATTGTTTTGGTCAGACGAATGTAAGCAACTGCAAGTGTGTCAAAACAAAAACTTAAAACATTCCTTCTTGCTAATACTTCCTCAAATCCCTTGACCAGAAAAAAAATAAACTAGTCTTTATCAGTCATTCAAAGTAAGACACCTCACCATATATGTTGATCTTGTCTATTCTGTAAGAATATTAGATAATTCTAAGGGGTTTGGGCTGATTTCCTGGTTTGGTTTGTTTGGGTTTGGTTTTTTTGTTTGTTTGTTGGGTTTTTTGTGGGGTTTTTGTTTTATTTATTGTTTGTTCTGGGGTTTTTTTGTGTTGTGTTGTTGTTTTTTTTTTCCATAAAATAATAATTTAAAAACTCAGATCACTATGAAAAAATGTCCAAATTTCTCAGGGCCACCATACAGCAAGAGTGTCATTCTTCATTCCTTTCTAGCAAAAGATCATACTCGTTTAAAAGAAAAAAACCCGCACATACTTTTGGAGAGGTTGAACAGCACTACTAGCAGATATCACTATTCCAAAATTGCAAAATCTGGGGTAAGGAGATAAACTCCAAATATGGAGAAAAAATCAGCTGTAACTGTCCCAGCAGGCAATATTATGAAGGTTTTCTGTCCAAGGCAGAAGGGTTGAAACTAGATGATCTTTGAGGTCCATTCCAACCCAAACCATTCTGCAATATTATCATTCCAGGGTTACAATCCGTCTGCACTGACCAAAGCTTGTGCTTCTGGTTTTGGAACTGGTTGCTAAGAAGTTGGGTACATGAAGGAGCAGTGTACTTGATATGACCAGTGGAGCAAGCCAAAAATCCCTCTGTACTGCTGATAGGAACAGAGGGGGAAATTGATTCAACATCAGGCTTGCAAAGGAGCTTCTAGTTTTGGTATAGTGGATAAGATTTATAATGATATTTACTCCCAGCCTTTGAAATTCTTCTTAAGTTGTGAGTTTTAGTTTATTCTCCTTACTTTTCCTTTTTATGATTAAAAGGAGCAAAATTCCACAAAAATATCCAAAGAGAACATATCATCTTACATTTACTCAGCATTTTTCCTGTGTTTCTTGGCTAAAAAATGTTGACTCCAAGGAAATAGATATAATAATGCTCAAAGTACTTAAAATCTCCAATTGTCCTGCCAGTCCTGAAAATGCTGAAGTCTTCATAAACTCTCAAAAAAATCACTTGCTGAGTTTCTGAAGAGAATGTATTTTTCACTTGTCACTTATTGAACATCTCTAGCACAGCAGAATGTTGAAGGTTATCTCCTCAGCTACTGGAGACTTACATAATTAATGTAAACAGATTGTCCTATAGCTATCCCCCAAACATTGAGGTGTAAAGATGGAGGAAACTCATATTAACTGAGAGTGCTTGCAACCATGTAGGGGCACAATTTAGAGGTTTTCTAGCTACATCTGTGTTAGTAATTTGAGCTAGTGTCTTGGGTTATGGAACCAAAAATGTGTATTCTATTTCATTTGCTGAAAGCAGCTGGGGAGATGTTCTTCTTTATCTCTTGTAACTCTGGGAGGAGGGAGGCAGGTGCCTTTTGATAATAGGCCAACTGTTAAAAC
This sequence comes from Phylloscopus collybita, assembly GCA_027886175.1. NCBI lineage: Eukaryota > Metazoa > Chordata > Aves > Passeriformes > Phylloscopidae > Phylloscopus > Phylloscopus collybita. Next base: position 49,642,137 of record JAJNNQ010000026.1, read on the forward strand.
CAGGTGGGGCAGTGTTTCTTATCTCTTTTCACAATGAGCCATTAAGACTCCCCAAGCTGTTCTCCTCCACAAAGCAGTACACCCACAATACGCTCCCCAAACTATACCCTCCCCAAAGTAGTACATCCACATTCCATTGTGAGATGTTCTGCCCAGTGGGAGGAGCCAACCATTCCTACCTGGATAAAACTGAGATGTAGGAACAGAAAGTATCTCACTTCACCGGATTCCCAGAGGAAGACTGGACCCTTCTCAACCACTAGACCTTTCTCACCATCACTGGACCCCTTTTGGACTGCTTCCAACACCCTGACCAACAGGGTGTCAAGTTATTGCCTCTGACTCTGTCAGGGTTTTCCAAAATTTTTGTTTGTTTGTTTGCTGGTTTGGTTGTGTAGTTTTGTTTTCTACTACATTTGTATTGTTAATATTCCTAGTAAAGAACTGTTATTCCTATTCCCAAGTCTTTGCCTGAAAGCCCTTAATTGCAAAATTATAATTTGGCAGGGGTGAGGAGTTTACATTCTCCATTCTAAGGGAAACTCCAGCTTTCCCTGTCAGATACCTGTCTTTCCAAACCAAAACAGCTAGTCAGGGACTACTTGGGCTGGGTACCCCATGACAGTTTAAGTCCCAGGAAACTGACAGAGTTGGAAGTACACAATGTAAAAACATGACAAATCAAAAAGACTTGGATTACGTCAGATGTCACAGAATTGTATACTCTTCTGCCTTAGTATATCTAGCGGTCCTTCAGTTTCTTTAGCATGTGTGAAAGATCTCTTAGATCTCAGCTTGTAATACCTTTTCCATGCATCATGGATATGTTCTGCTTCTTCCTGCTCTTCACTTTAATTACTGTTTGGCTCTTGCTTGCCTTCTGTCCTCTTTCTAAGCCTGTGAAACTAACCACCTCTCCTTATAATTTTGAGGCCCCTTTAAATAGTGACCTCATTATCAGCTTCAGCATTATCAAAATCTCTTTCAGCTTATCACTGCTGGTTACCTTCCCCACGTGCAGAAGAGGTTATATGCTTAAGAGTAATGTTCCATTCAAGGACAATCAGATTCAAACACACACACACACAAAAAAAAAAAAAAAAAAAAAAAAAAAAAAAAAAAAAAAAAAAAAAAAAAAAAAAAAAAAAAAAAAAAAAAAAAACCCACCAAAAAAAAACAAACCACCAAAAAAAAAATACCCACCATATCTTTTTTTAAATTTGTTTCAGGTAATAATCAATTGCCACTCAAGAGAATTAGTATGCTATATGATATCCAAAGAATCCACATATTATTTAAAAACAGGTCACTTAAATGACCTATTATAACCCCATCTCTAACTTGTCTGTTTTCATTACATGAAACTGTAGATTAAGGAATACAAACATAGACAATGTAACATCCATTAGCCTCCTGGATCTGAATATCAGTCCACAATACTGAGTTTTTTTTGCTTTCCCCAAATATTTATTTTGTGTCATGTAGCCCACAAAAATTAACTTTACTACTGTTTTCTCTATTCAACTTATGGCTTTAATTTTTTATATTACGAGCCCACCACATTCATGTCCACTTTAAGTTCACCAAATTCAACTGAATTGGTATGAAGGACATTTCCTGAGGAAGTTTCTAGAAACAAGTTTGAAATAGGTTCAAAGAATTATTTTACTGTTTGGTACGTTATTTTTTAAATAGTTGTGAAAACTATTTCTCTAAGTTAAAAATATATGCCTAAATATTCAAATTCAATCTAAAGTTAAAACTATTATTATGTTTGTTGTTCAAAGTAATTTTTAAAACATTATTAGGTTATCTAGTTTTTGAATATTTTGACCTTGAGAAATTTACAGTATTCAGCTAAAAGGTGTTTCAACTTGGAAAGGATGGTCTGCCTTTATGAAGAAATTGCTTTAAAAAATACCTTGTATATTTGATAATTAATACATGCCTCCTTCCCCATTCACACAGGAGTTAATGTTTCCAGTATTCCAATCAATAAAACAACCTAGACATTTTGCTGGGTAAACAGGTCCTTTTACTGAATAAATATCCAAATAAAACACATCAAATCTAAAGTTTAGGAACACTTTGAGCAGACATACCTGCTTCTATATTTTCCAAAGAAAAAATATCTTCGAAATAGCTGGAATGTAAAATTAAAAAATCAGTCCAAAGAATATCTTTATCTCCTGAAAATAAATGTTTACACCAGAATTAAATTTAGCATACTTTTTTCTTTCACCCCATATGTGCATTTTACAATTATGGCATTAATAACTAATTGATTTTGTCTTATTTTCACCAGACCATGGCAGAAATGGTGATTAGAGGAACAGAACAGTGCTCAGAGGTAGAATCTAGGCAGAATTTTTTTTTTCAAAGATATGCTGTTGAGGGGATTAATCTGAAAGACACTTGTGTCCTCTGTTTAAACAAATTATATGCAGTTACCGACTAAATATATCTTTAATAAAAAAAAAAAAAAAATCCAAAGGGACCATCTGGGATCTCCACAGACCATCCAGCACCTTGGTGGAAAAATCATCCATGTGATAAAAAATGATGATAATCTATTAATGTTTTAAAGAATATACACATGCTTCATGTTCAATACCCCTGGAAACGTGGAGCTGATTAAACAGGAGAGGTCTGTGTCAGAATGGAGAACTTTGATCAACAAATGAAGGCAGCTGGTGAGTGCATCCATCCACATCGCCATGCTGTGAAAAAAATTTGTAAAGTCAGCTCCAGGAGGAGCGTAGTCCTGAGCAAGCAGGTCTGGTTCCAGGGTCTTGCTCAGTCTCAGAGACCATGTAAGACAAATGGAATAAATCAGGCAATATGAGACTTAACATCAGTCTTGACTGAGTTTCTCAAGGTCTATCCTAATGCTGTAATGTTCAGCATCAGACTTAACAATTTGGATCATAATGTCAGCCTACTTACTGATTATGCAGATATAAAAAGTTGAGAGGGACTCTAAGTATGTTTAAGGTAAAGCTATAATCAAAAATTACCTTTCCAAACTGAAGAAATAACCTGTGGGGAAAATAATGGCAGGAGCAAATATGACATTTTATTTTCAGGCAGAAAAGAAGGGCAAATAAAGGAAGGTGAATGGCTAATTAGTCAGCAGTTCTTCAAGGAACATCTGAAGGCTGTAAGAAGAAGGCAGTCATCATATGACAGCAGACCATAAATTCTTTATTAGCATTTATAAACTGCAGCAGAGCTCTGATATACAGCGAGAGTCAGGAAGCTTAAACACAGTGCTTTCTCTCCAGTAAAGCACTGAGGATGCCTCAGCCTTAGCATGAGCTAGTGTTGAGCACTGCACTTCAGTAAGTTGACCTATTTGAAGCAAAAAGAAAGATCTAGAAAGTTCTAAAACTTTTTTTTTTCTAAAATAGTTAGAAAAAAACTAACTATTTTTGGTGCATCTACAAAAAATTTAACTGAGACATATGGTAGCAAGGTGTTGAAATAAGGGGAGAGCTAACCTGTGCTTAAAATTTATGGAGGTTAAGACAAGGAATGAGGAGAAAAATCTTGATTGGACATAAGGAATAATATTTTCATAATAATATTATTTGCCTTAAAATTTTGTTCGGTTTCCATCATTAGTTATCTTTCACGGGTAGCTTAAAAGCACTATCCAAAGGACACAGCAATAATTTATCTTGCCTTGGGTCTCTTTTCCCTGGATGATTCCTTGAATTCCTTTTTAGCCTTGTTTTTTTTTTAGTGATTCTACAACTTGAGAAAGCTTTCACAAAGATAATGGAATTTTATTGCTACCTGGCTTTTCAACAGCTAAGTCTCATTAAATTTAATTCTCTTTCTGAATTCATAAAGCAAATTCTGATGTTCCCATGGGAATTTTTCTATCTCCTAATCTTTTTTTTTTCCCTGCAAATACCCTTCTATCAAAGGATTCCTACCAATACGTTCAATTTTCTCATGAGATATCTGTAACTGGTAATATTGTAGAAACAAAGTATTCCAAGGCAAATGAGAATTAGGAAAGGTCTTTCTGGAAGCCAGAATTCAGGTGCTGATACTGTACTGGTTTCATTATCTGTCATAATTGTAAAAATTACACCTGACTGCAGGTAGTATAAATGATAATACATTTCTAAGTAGGCTCTTATTTAATTTTTTGGTGGTTTTTGATTGACTGCATGTTTTGTTGTGTACCTCAGCAAAGGAGATACTACTGCAATCTTGTAAAATGTACACTTTTGAGTTCATGTATGAACTGAATGCCTTCTTAATGCTTGAAGCTGAAGGCAATGGAAATTACTATGCACCTCTGATGATACAATCTGATAATAGAAGCAGCTCTTTGCTTCTTAGTTAGTTCATCAAAAGAGGATAATCCTTTTCTTTTTTGTCACTCTCTTCTTCAGCTTTTTACTTCCACTACAGTTTAGAATGTTAGCTCTAGAGAAAAACATACAATTTTGAAATTCATTGTCATAAAGCAGGCCCAAAGGGTATTTATGATTAAAAGCTTAAAGCGTGCATATGGATATATCAACATTATGACTAGGAGGCATCAATTTTCATTGTTTCTCCAGGCAAGTGCTCACTGGGGCAAGTCCTTTATCTCTCAGTTTAATAAATTTAGTCTTTAAGCCATCGGTCATATTACGTAGCTGTGTTATAAAGGTATAAGTATTGCTGACAGCATAAGGAAACTAAGGCACACAAGATAAAGCTCTGACAAAAACTCCCCATATGTTAATAAAGGATTAAGCACTGGGAAGAGATGTGGAAGCTGTCTTGATGGATTGAGTCAAAGATATGTTAGAATGAGAGAACCATCACTCATCCAAAGTTGTCAGGGCTGGACCTTCACTGGCTTTGCTAGCTGATGGTGAATGCTAAGTTAAAGATTAAGCAAATTGTAATATGAATATCCATCATGTTTTCATAACATAACAACCTATAACTGCTATTAAAAGCTCAAATATATTTGAACGTCTGAGGTTTGCTTTAACTTGTAGGGCCTTGTCTGTTTATTCAGCATCCTCTTGTGAAGTGACAAATTCTCTGTTTTTATAGTTGCCCTCCTTTCTTTGAACTGTACTCAGTTGTGCCTTTACCAGCTATTACACTCTTAAGTAATTTCCTCTGGTAGACATAGGTAATTGGGTAGTGGTAAGCATCCAGGAGATCTCTCAAGATTTTTGGAACACATGATGGTCTAGTACATGAATCAGCATAGGATTCAGTTTTAGGGGTGGTCATGTGCAGGGCCAGGAGCTGGACTTGATAATATTTGAGGATCCCTTCCAATTCAGGATACTCTATGGTTTTATGATTCTGTGTGTGAACGTGTGTGTGTGTGTGTTTTGTATTCCAGATTGTAAGAAAATCTTTATTGCCCATGGTACATATAAAGCTATCATGTTCAGGACATTTCTAAATTTGTTTTATATACTCAGCAGACTGAAAAATTTGGTTTCAAGTTTGCTGTCTACTGTGCACAAGAAGACTCTAGCATTTTATGATAAATTGCTAATTGACCCAAGAGAACATCTCAATAGTTCAGTCTGTTTCAGTACATTATTCTAGGAGTACCTAAGGTCTCAGAAAACGACTGATTCATTGACTGCATGTATTCTCAGTTGATTAAGTATGCCTGGTAAATATTCATAGGATATTTTTGTTAATATACTGTATACTATATCATCTTTTCAGTTAATCACATTCAAACAAAAATAAGGCAATTGCTTTTAATTTTCTTTTTTTCCCCCAGTGGTTAATTGCCTAAAAAATTCAGTGTGTGACTAAAATACAATGCATTCATTAATAAAGCCATCTCTCTACAATGAGATTTTGAGCTATCAGATCACATAGTGGTTTTCTTCACAGCTATAAAGCCATACAATGGTCTCTCTCTCTATATATATATATATACTTTTTTTTTTTTTTTAATTATTTTTTTTCCCCACAGGTTTGACTAGAGTGTCCCAAAGGACACTATGCTTCAAAGACAACTCTGAGACTGAATATTCCTTTGTTGCTTCATGGCTTTTCTACAGAATACATTTGTTGCTTTTTGCCCACCTCAGTATCTAAATACAGCAATGTCTGTATTTAGATACTGTCTCTTCTGGTAGAGGACAGATGTTAACTCTTAGTTTATTTCTCATCAGGTTTTGAAGAGTAAACAGATATCTGGTACAGGAAGAAATATACAGAGCACATGAGGAATTATATTCTCACTTCATGCTGTGTATGTCCAAATTTTCTGAATAAGCCATCTATAAATGTTCAGCAAATGAGATTGCAAGGTCAGTAGTCTAGAAGGTGGAGTGGGCAGTCTCCATCAACCACAGTGAGCAGAGGAGACCAGCTGATGTGGTGCCACAGAGGTGCAAGGCTCAGAACGTTGGGTTGCGTCTAACCACAAAAACTTTCAGCAAAACGGTCCAGTAGGTTTTCCACCTGACTTATGGTCTTCTTATATTAACCATGTCATCATGTAATTGTTATGTCACACTGTGTCAAAAGCCATTCCGACTGTTCCCAGCCACCTTTATGCCTTTCATATGCCTGGAAATTTCTTCCATGAGCCATAGACAAATTCAAACACTACAGAGAAACCATCTGAAGCGGATATCTTCTCATAGAACAAAGGTCTGATCCTCTCATAAAACAAGAACAAAAGGTTTTTTATTGAAACAAACAGATTTAAACATGTTATATTTTCCATGTGCATCCTATTTAGTTGGGGGAAAAATGTGCCACAGAATGCCAAATCCTATATATGTACTGGCAGGGAGGGTGAATACTTTGTGCCTCCTGCACAAGGATGCAGAATTTGGCCTTTTGCAAATACTGCATCAGAACAAGAAATGCGTGCACTGTTCAACTTCCTGGCCTCCTTTCTTTAGGATGGAAATCAACAAAAGAGGAGCTCAAGTTTATTGCAGTGGAGCCCTTCAAGAACACTACTCTGACCTGAAAGAAGTTGTCCATTATACCTGTTCAGTTTCAGCCTACCATTACACTCTGCATTTCAATTTAAATTCAGTATTTGAACCCAGTAGTAGATAAGCAATGTGCACCAGCAGGAAAACACTTTCATCCAAGTGTTTCCTTACTCAGTTAAACATGTTCAAGTGGGATTTATTTTTCTTAGGATATGGGGTTTTTTCTCCCCGTAGAACCTTGATTTAAGATGGTCACAGTCATCCCTGAAAATAGTTTTAAGTGTAAACTTAGGCTTAGAGAAATAAATGCTTGGGTTTATTGATAAGAAGAGGAGCTAAAACTATTATATTTAATGCTAAAAAAATGCTTTGAGAGCAGTTATAATCCTCAGTCTTGAGAGATCAATGAAATCTTAACAGAATGAAGACTTTCTGGGGACAGACTCTAATGCATTTTCCTGTTTCTCAGCTGACCATTGCTAGAGAGAGGATATTGGATTAGGTAAGGTGTTCCTATGTTCTTATTCTTCACTAACTGCCAGGAAGAGTTACTGTTCAGCTAACTGCACAGCAAGAGGGCCACAGTTCCTGAGAGAAGGGACATACTGCCTTTATTATGTGTTGATGTTATGGACATACTGATAAATCTTCCTCCCTTCCAGATCTTGAACTCATACGTGTGTTTTGAAGAACATCACACTTATCACACTTGTTTGAAGAAGACCTTTTTTATGAAAGGAAACTTTTACATCCTTCAAAATTTATGTGCACAAAAACATGCATTCTAAAAGAGAAAATATATGTAGTTCATGTTACATATGTCAAAGGTTTTAAATCCAATACAATGAGGTCTGTCATACCTGCTCATAAATTTTCTGATTCTCAAAAGGAGACCGACAAATTCTTTTTTTCCAACAACATAAAGCTTTGCTTTCTGTAGATTGACAATATTAAAATTATTTGACAAGGAGAAAAATCATTGTATATGTTTTCAGAGCCATGTGATGAACAGTAAGAAAGTTCTTGGAGGTGTGTTGAAATCAAAGCACAGTGAGGAAATGTGAACAAAGAAGTGTTCAAATGTTTGAACAAAGAAGTGTTGTCTGTGAAATATTAGATCATCATTCTGAATTCTCCACTAATTTTCAATGTTGCCTTGAGCAACTCTCCTAAATCTCCCTGTTCAGGTTTGTCTTTTTAAAATTGAGATACTCAAATTTTATTTTCTGTTCTATGGAGACATCTTTGATTAATTGCTATCGGTAAAATCTTCTAAAATGTAAAGTGTCCCGTAAGCATGATAGGCTGCTTAAAAAGGTATTTTCATGCATAAATGAAAAATTTCTCCAGTCAGTAAACTTGCTAGAGGAATAGATTAAATGCATAAATGAACATATTCAGAGGGTGAAAAAACAAGGCTAGATATAACTTCAAGGAGGAAACTGGAGTATAGATGGGATGGGTAGCAGAGCATCACAGGTCTCAATATCAGGCATATTTATGTGCATGCTGTAGATCTATTAAACTGTCTTAGGAGAATGATGTGGCAGTAAAACAATAAAAAGTGGTTGGATAAAATTAGGAGTGGTGTCACTATACAAAAAGAAGGACAATAATAATTGGAGATCCTCCCAGTCCGGGACATGCTGCTTGACTAAAAACTGCAGCCTTTTAGCAACTCCTACTGGGTCATTTCGATAGGTTTTAGCAGTCTTTTCCCAGGATTTTAAATCTATTGAGAAAAAGGGGACCTTAATTAGTCTTGGTTCTCTATCGGCATTTATAGCCTGCCTTAGGGGTGCTTGTATAACTTCTTTAGTTTGTTTCCTGGTTCTTGGTGGGAGGACTTTGGGACTTGGTGGGGGACCCCCAAGTTTAGTTTGCTTCCTGGTCCTTGTTGCTACTGGACTCGGTGGGAGAGGCTTAGAATCTGTTACAGGGGGCTCAGGCTCATCCCATTCACTATCACTACTAGGTAATGGTGGGTACAACTTTGATGGTTCCCTTGGGTCAGGAGTTAGTGGGGGAACGCTTGCCTCAGTTAATGAGGGTTCTGATTTTGTTTCATCATCTTCTCCTTCTACTGCCACCTTTCCTCTGTTCTGTTTCTTAGAAGATGGAAGGAGTTTTTCTACTGTGTCTGCCTCCAAAATCTCTGCCTGATATACTTTGTTTGGGTGTGAACATCTTTGATTTATTGAGCATGTACTGCAGCACCTTTTGGGTTTCTCTTTGTTAGCTTTGTAATCCTTTTCAAGAGCCAGTACCAGGGGGTCAGATGGTGGTCTAATCTCGCAATCCCTTTGCCACTCAGGGTGGTTCCGTAGGGTGAAAAACATGTCAGCATAAGCTACTTCTGACCACTTTTGTTCACGCCGGAGGAAAAGCATCAACTGTAGTAAGATCTCATAGTCCAGTGTGCCATTTACTGGCTACTTTACACCCTCATCTAGCCTGTAGAGGGGCCACCACTGCGTGCAAAATTTAACAAGCTCTCTCTTAGTTTCTGTACCACCATAACCTACCAAATCTTTCCAATGTGTTAAAATGCACCCCAAAGGGCTCCCTTTAGGAATCTCTTTGCTCTCATTTGCCCCCATGCCTACTACTATCGTGTGTCACCCAACTAGTTATTAACAAAATATGTATCTTGGGTAGCTTTTTCCCTTTAAACAGCAAGATTCACAAGTCTTTTTCGGTGCTCTCTACTTGACCTGTTTAATTCACGGCTCTCGGCTAGCTACACAACAAAACATAATTCATAGGTTACGACAAATGACCCCCCCTCAGGCAGGGGAATCCTCCCACACCAGGCTCTCGGTTCCTGCACCTCTTGTTCTTACAATTTTGTTAGCAAGCAAAGGAATAAAAGCAAGGTGTTAGCGAAAAAGTTAATGTTATTTCTAGGGTGTAGCTATACCTGTTGGTAAACAAAAACATGTAGTTATAGGTTTGGCTGCAACGTTCACTACACAAGGAAAAAACAGGGGGAAGCTCCTACAACTCCTTCTGCCGGTGCTGTGTCTCTGAGCACCAGCAGCTTTCAAGCTAACAAAAACAAAAGGGTCCAAAATACTTCAAACACACTTGACCAAAAGTTTTAAAACAGCTCCTCCAAAAGTCTTTATGTTTTTCAATCAAAACACAACACAGATTTCTCGTTAACTTGAGACTGTGAAATCTAATTTCCCTAACTAGTTGCTGGGGAGACAAAAACAAATTGCTACCCCCATCACAAGCCCTTCTCACACAGCTCGCCTTTTCACACACAAAATAAACAACTTAAACACACAATCACTTCTTTTGCACAACAAAGCCAGTCAAAACTCTGTTGCTAACATGCTCCTTTTCAAATACACACATTCATATACTACTTAATTATTTCACAATGCAAGCACTTTAAAATCTTCCACTTTTCCGGGAAGGTATTCTGTCTCTTCTGTCTCTCAGCCAGTCAGACAGGGATTTCAAAATCCCCTGACAACTTTTAACACACTAAGCCTCTAGCTTTGTTCACAAAGCATAACTAACACACTCCAAAAACAAATAAACCAAGCACCTACACACAAACCCTCACAAACCCACAATACACACGGTGCACCACTAATTCTCCACAAATTAAACAAAAACTAATAAAACCACAAAACCACAATACACACACCCCGTGCGCACGTGCGATTTCAGTTTCTACGGCCGACCCCACAAATTACAATTGGAGCCACTACGCTCCAAACCAGAACGGTACAGGCAGCTTTCACTGCAGCCACAGCCCCTTCTTCACTTTGGGGCACAACTTACCAAACCAGCAAACCAGTAATACCAGGTTCCGCGGAACAACCCAGACAGGCACACGTTATGCGCAGGGCGTCCCCTGCGTCTTACTAACTGCCCGTATCACAGGTACCTCTTTTTGATTATAAACATACTTTTTGTCCGTAGTTCCAGCAAGCTCTGGTCTATCCCCGGGTGGACAGCAGGATCGCAGGAGTCCTCTCCCAGAAAATTCCGGGCGGGCCCAGAGGAGTCCCGTGGACCCCACTGGCCCCACGGCCAGAAAGAGCAGAAGTCCTGCCGCGGTCGCCAAAATGATTTATTAAAAATAGGAATATCGATCTAATACCGATATCTAACTGAGACGGACAAAAACTCTTTAACAGTTTGAAGTTAGAAAGTGTATGTTTATTGCAGCGCTGGGCAGCATGTGGGATAGTTTCCCAAAGGCATACCGCACCTTACAGAAAATCACAAAGCTATTTTATTTACAAAACTGTTGAATATCTAAATTACAAATACATATTCATCACCTTGGTACGTCCCATTCCCCGCTTTGTATGGTAATTAGCAAAAAACCAATTAAGCATGCGTAGTTTGTCCTTTGAAATGGGTCGGTGGTCTCATTTAAGAGGAGTGGGTTTAAAGTGAGGAAGTAAAATGACTCTTCATCGCTCTGAACTTTCTACCTTTTCAATGCAAATGGTGACAAATGATTGTTGGTAGAATTCCCATTTCCTTAGGTACAGTGACTTTCAATAAGTTTCGGGATTGGGGAGTCTCTGTAATTGTCCTGTGTCCCTAAACCTATTTATCAGGTTCTCTATTTATTGTTTCAAGCACAGCTAAGCAAACATAAGGTTGACAAGCAATCAGTTATTTGGAAAAAGTTAACTCAAGCTTAGTCTTCCTTAGCTAACTACAAAGCTCTTAATTAACTTCGACAACTATAAGGCTTATTTCTAACTAAAATCTTAATTTCTTTAAAATCCTATATTCTTTAAAATCTATGTCTCAATATCATACTATAATGAAAATATAATGAATAGAGAGCCAGAGACCAAATTAAGAAAATATCCCCTCATGCCAAACTACTCATGATGATACTTGAAAAGCTATGGAAGCCAGAATTTTTTTAGTAGGGTCTGTAGCACTAGGACATGGGTAATGGTTTAAAACTAAATGAGGGTAGAATTAGACTAGAAATAAAGAAAAAAAAATTACAATTAGGAGGATGAAAGCCTGGAATAGGTTGCCCTCTATCACAGTTAAATGTGATAAATGCCCCTTCCTGAAAACATTCATGGTCAGGTCAGATGGGCTTCTGAACAACCTGATCTAATTGCAGATGTCCCTGTCCATGGCAACGTTGGACTAGATGGCATTTAAGGGTCCCCTCATACCCAAACTATTCTATGGTCCTATGCTACAAACTGCAGAAAAAGAAAAGAATCATTAATGTCCGTAAAATAATCCACTAAAATGTAATTATTGGGTAAATACACAAAACACAAAGCAAACAGGAAAGAAGAGAAATCTTGAGACTTAAAAAATAAAAATAAATATTTCACCAAAGGAACCTGGTATCTATTTAGAGTGCATAGACAGTGCATAGACAATTTCATGTGGTAGAAAAACAAATACAGATGGTTTATGGATTATTGCATAAGAAGAGGCTCTCCAATGGTGGTAGATTATTTTCTTTCTGCATTCAAGGATGCAAACTAAATTTTTACTGGATATCCATTCATTATTGCCCAATAACATGAAAAAAATTATATTATTTGGAAAAAAAAAAAGTAATTGCAATAGTTTGGTGGAAAGAATGATTGTAAAAATATCTTTTTTCCCTCTAAACTAATAATTTACTTTCAAGAATTTACAAATCAGAAGTTGTAAATACCCATTATGTCAGATGATTTATACCCATAAGTAGTTTAAAACCAAAGAGTAAAACTTAAACCAAAACTTTTCTAAATAACTGAAATAAAGCTTTATGGTGCATCCAAGATACATGTATTTTCAGTTATAATATTCAATGTATTGTGTCAATTAAACAAGGAAAGAATAAGCATTTTGTTGTTGAGAGCTTTGTGCAGCTGAGAACGATAATACTGTTTAAGAGATAACAGAGATGCCAAGTAGCTGATTTGATGATATATTTATAATGTTGAATCTCTTTTTAATCATACAATTTACTTAATATAATGATTAGTATCACTAAATGACTCTTAGGAGCAATGACATCTATGAAGATGCTGAAAGTGGGAACAAATTGTCATTATCTGCTCTTCATTCTGGTACCTCCTTTATCCCGCACTTTGATTTCTAATTAACATTTACCATTGAGGTAATGTTTGCCCCGGCAATCTGAACACAACCAGCACACTCAGCTAGACCCTAATAATTATCTCTTTGGTTGGTCTCTCACACTGCAATATTTCTTAAGTGTCTTGTCACCTGAGAACGGACTAAGGCTCTCCAGAGATCTCCCCAGCTGATGACATGGTCACCCACAAGGACCAAATCCCATACTACTTCAACAGCAACATCAGCCCTTCTTGATGAGGAGCTTGTGTTGGCCCTAAACTCACTTGTTAAGTCTCCCCAAGGTCTGGTGAATCTTCTATATGTGAAGGAATCCCATTCCATCAGAACCAGCATCGACATCAACTTGCAAAACTTCCTTGTGAAATCAAGCACTGCCTTCAATCAAAAATGACCCATTTTTCCATAAAAACTATTTTCTTATGTTTGCTAGATCCCAGATTATTTTGTGTGCATACCACCTTCCAAGACTGGAAACTGTTAAGCCATATTCGCTTGAGCACCTATTTGAATGCTTGCAAGATCCCCAATACGGGGAGGTGAATTCAGTGTTTGGAGATGAGACAGATGACAGATATTTTACTGAGTTGTGTTTGTGGCTTTGATTTGTTTACCAGATATTTGAAGTCAGGTGATCTTTCAGGAGGACATGGCATGAAATCATTTTCATATGACCATTATGTATGTAGGAAAATATATGTGGTATGGTGTCACTGTGGGACACAATGAATGAGACGCGGATTCATCAGAAGGCTGCTGGACTCCTGAGGAGGTGCCGAAGGTTTATTTTCTAAACCTCTTTCATACCTTTTACAAATGTGCCCACCTTAGAGGTGGGACCCCTGGAACCATTGGTCACTTGCAGAGACCCTCACGTGAAGTCCCTCCTCTGGGAAAGCATGTGGAAAACATCTTTGTTTACGGAATAGGATGACCTTGTTGTTCCCAGTTCTGTCGTGGGAACAGAATCTCCTAAAACCAAAACGTGGCAGGCACGAATTGTGGCAACAGTATGGAAACTCACTCTAACTAGAAAAATAACAAGAATTGTTTATGGTACTTTAAAAAAACCCAGAACCAAGCATGCAAATTAAAGAAAGCAGCAAACATAAGCTACTGATATTCTATCTCTCTCCATGTAAACAGTTGAGTATGTGCCTAGAATAAAGTATGCAAGGCCTCACAGTATTAGAAGAAATCTTGACACATTGGAGGAAATTCGAGGAAAAGCAACATAAATTATTGAGGGGCTGAAAGGATTGACTTACGGTGAAAGATTAAAAGAAATAAATATGTATAACTTGCTAAGCAATGACTGGAGGGGGAAAGGGGGAAGGGAGATGTTAACTATGTACATTTGAAGGCTATAAACACCAAGGACAGAAAGAAATTATTTAAGGTGGTCTTAGTGTACAGCCAAGCTTAAATAAGACCAACTAGAAATTAATGATAGTAAAATTAAACCAGAAATGAAAAAAAGTATGAAATCATATATTCTTTTATAAAGTAGAAGAATTCTATGAGAGATGTACTTGTTCAGAAGTGTTAGCAGTCTTCTTATTTGGTCAGGGTATGAGGCAAATATATTCAAATCCTTCTTTTTCCAGAAATAGAAATTCAAGTTTTCCTAATTCCCAGTGAGTTTTCACACAGGTGGCCCTAGCTTGGTACTGGTCTCTCTCTATCCTCTTAGTTCTCTCATGAATTTTGAATGTTGTTCTGATTCAGAATGAAAATAAATTTTGAAACATTTGTAGGGAGAGAGCTTTGGTGTTTTGTTTTGTCTTATTGTTTTTACAAAATTGATTTGTTTTCTGTCTAGGCCTGCACAAGGTAATTTACCATAGGAAACGTACTTGCATTTACAAGGTGTATTGGATTTTCATGGGCAGGTTTTGGTAACGGGGGAGCTAAGGGGGTGGCTTCTGTAAGAAGATGACAGAAGCATTCCCCTTTTCCAACAGAGCCAATCCCAGGAAGCACCAAGACACATGTGCCATTGGCCAAGGCTGGGTCAAGTATAAATTATGGCAATGCCTCTGTGATAACTTATTTAAGAAGAAAAAAAAATGTATTGTGCAGATGAAATTTCACCCAGAGAAGAGCAAGGTGAGAATATGTGAGAGGAACAACTATGCAGACACCAAGGTCAGTGGAGAAGGGGTGGTGAGAGTGTTCCAGGCAGTGGGGCAGAGATTTCCCTGCAGCTTGTGGTGAAGACCATGGTGAAGCAGCTGTCTCCCTACAGCCCATGGTGGTCCAAAGGGAAGAAGAGATCCAGCTTCAGCTTGTGAAAGATCCTACCCCAGAGCAGGTAGATGCCTGAGAGGAGTTTGTGAACCTCTGGTATGCCTGTGCTGAGAAGGGCAGAGATCTACAGATCCATGGAGAGAGGAGCCCTCACTGGAGCAGGTTTCCTGGTAGGACTTGTGATGTTGTAGATGACCCACACTGAAGCCTGTTCTTGAAGGACTCCACCCTGTGGAAGAGTGACCCATGTTGGAGACTTTTGCGGAGAACTGTTTCCTGAGGAATGAACTCACACAGGAGAAATTCATGAAGAATTGTCTTGCATTGGAAGATGTGCTGTGGCAGTGTATGATGTACTGGTAACCCCCATTCCCTGTCTCTCTGAGATGATGGGGGAGGAGGTAGAGCTGAGAAGGAGGGAGGTATGGGGGGAAGGTATTTTTAAGGTCTTGTTTCACTTCTAATTACCCTGCTCTGATTCTATTACCAATAAATTCAATTAATATCTCTAATTTGAGACAGTTTTTCCTATGATAGTATTTGCTGATTGATCTCTCTGTCCTTATCTCAACTCATGAACCCTCTGTTATATTTTCTCTGCCCTGTCCACCTGAGGAGTAGAATGAGAGAGGAGCTTTGTGAGTGCCTGGCATCCAGTCAGGGTCAACACACTATGGCCTCTTTAAAGGACTGTAGTTGGTTGACATTTGTGAACATCAGATGCCCATCAAGCCACTCAACCATTCCACTTCCCAGATAGATAGGGGAGAGAAAATAAGATGGAAAGCAATTTGTAGGTTGAGATAAGGCAGTTTACTAAAGCAAAAGAGCAAGTTTGTATGTGCATGAGCAAAGAATAAAAAATATTTATTCTCTACTATTTATCAGCAATAAATGTTCAGCTACTTCTCAGGAAGCAGGGATTCAATATGTACAGTTGTTGCTCCAGAAGGCAAACAATGTAAATAAGAAATGCCTCACTTCCTCCTCCTTATCTTAGCTTTTGTATCTGGGCTGACATCACATGGTATGGAATAGCTGTCTGGTTAATTTAGGTCAGCTGGCCTGGTTGTGTCCCCTTACCAGAATCTTGCCCACCCCCAGCTCCTTGTTGGGGGAAAAATGTTGAGAGACAGCACTGCTGCTGTGCCAGCTCTGCTCACCAGAAACCAAAACACTGGTGTATTGTCAACACCTTTCCAGCTACCAATGCAAAGCACAGCACTGTGACGGCTGCTATGGGGAAATAAACTCCATCTCAGCCAGACCCAATACACCAGCAAAGGGATGAAATGATCTAATAAGCTTATTTCATCTGTAATACCTATATTTATGTGACAATTTTTTTTGGAAAATAAAGGCTTCAGACTCAGGCAATGATCAAAAAGCTCACAAAATAAAATACGGGGATAGAATGCCAAAATAGCCTTACAATATCAAACTTTCAAGCAATTGGTTTTGTGTTTCTTCTACTCTGCCTTGAAAAAGGCTCTCAAATCCTTTAAAATGTAGGACTATTTGTAATCATAGATTTGTTTAGGTTGGAAAAGACCTTTAAAATCATTGAGTCTAATGGTAACATAGCAATGCCAAGTCCACCACAAAACCATGTCCCTAAGCAGCACGTCTACACATCTTTTGTACTCTTCCAGGGATGATGATTCAACCATTTCCCTGGGCAGTCAATTCCAATGCCTGACAATCTTCTCAGTAAAGAATTTTTTCCAAATAACCACAGTGAACTGTTAAAGACTGAAGCAAAGATGGAATTAAGTACCTGTCCTGGTTTAGGACAAATTTGGGAGGAAACCTCTGAATGGAGGTCCCTCTGGGAAGCAAACCCAAATGCCCCCTCCCCTAAATGGTCCAGCAAAGAACCTCCTCAGAGAAAAGTGGTAAAAACTATTTATTTAACAAACAAAGTTCCCACAAGAATAAGGAATGAATAATATAAAACAATAAAACCTCTCACTTTGAAATGAGATGGCAATTTGAGAAAGTCTTTGCTGTGGGTGTAGCTCAGCTCTCTCAGTCTCTTATCAGTCCCAGTCCCTCCGGCACTGCTGGAAAATGCCGAGGTCCATGCCCCAGTGGGCCGCAGGTGTGAGCTCTTGATGCTCTTCTGGGTTTTTCAGTCCAGGACAAGTTTAAAGACTCCCAAGAAAAACAGCTAAAACTAGCTAAAAGCAAAAAGATCTCTGTCCCACTGCCTGTCTGTGCCTCAGACACAGTCCAGGAGCAGAATGCAGAGGACTGAACGCTGTCTCTGAAAACAAACTGTGCACTTCTTCTTCCCCCGCTTTGCTCTCAGAACCAGTCTTAAAGGTGTAGAACCCAGTATACAGCATAAACAGAACAGACAACTGGGGATACAAGCATCAAAAAGTCACCCCAGGACAGTACCTCAGTCTTTTCCTCAGCCTTGGTCACTACATTTGCCTCCACATCCAATATAGGATGGGCATTCTCCTTGGCCCTCATTTTCTTGCAAATGTATTTATAGGAATATTTTTTATTATCTTTTAGAACACTAGCCTAAAAGGCTTTGGCCCTTCTAGCTCATTACATCTCTGTAGTCCTGAGTTTCCTGCCCTTTCTTCCAAAGGTTGTAAACTCTCCGTTTTTTCCCTGACTACCAGCCAAATCCCTCTGTTCAACCAGCCTGCTCTTATTCCCCATCAGCTCATCTCTTGGCCCACGGGCACAGCCTGTTCCTGTACCTATGATTTCCTTCTGAAAACTCTTCCAGCCTTCCTGGATCCTTTGTCCTTCAGCACTGCCTCCCAAAGGACTCTCCACCAATCTCCTAAACAGATCAAAGTCTGCCCTCTGGAAGTTCAAGGGTGTGAGACCCACTGAGGGGTCCCCCTTATGCTGTTGGACTGTGTCTCTGAATAATTCAGTGAAATTACCCTCCAGTACAGTAGGACTGCTCAGGGAAGGGTCCCTACAATGGGATGCTGTCAGATGATCAGGCACGAGGGTCTTGGTTTTCTTGAGAACTGACAGAGGTGTCAAACACTAAGGAAATCTCCCTGCACTAAGGGTTGAGAAAAATCTCACCCTTTCACATGGCATATGTATTTTTAAAATTCCATTTGTCTATATTGAAGAATAGATAGAGCCATACATATATAATGAGATCAACACTGAAGTAAGACTTTAGGTCACTGAAGGAAAGCTCTGGGAAAAGTGGCTTGGAAATTAACTTCAGGTTTTGTTGGGTTTTTTTTTGTTTTGTTTTGTTTGGTTTTTGGGTTTTTTTGTTGTTGTTTTGTTGGTTGGGTTTTTTTTTTTTTGTATGCAAGTAGGTTGTCTGCTAGCTTAGAAACCTGAAATAACAATTTCTAGTAATAGTGCATCATTCATCATATAATTTCTTTAGACCAGGGATTTCAGGAACTGCTGATGGAGAGTTTACTTTCAAACAGTATTAATGGTCTCTATTATTTTTGCTTACTAAAGTGAATTACTTCAAAATAATAGGTGTGACTTGTCCAGGACTTTAACTGAAAATATTTAAACGAGTACTTTCCTGTGTTTTTTTTCCACCAGTTGGTAAATACAAGTTAATGATCCCCCTACTCATGTGCCCCAAACCTCAAAGGTAAATAGAGGAAATCCCAATTTTAACCTGTAAGAATATACCACAGTTTTACCAGTAAAAAAATTGTGTTGAAGCTGCCAATGTACTGAATGTGTAAGCATTAAAGCAGGAGAAATTCTATTTAGCTGATATTCTATAGTATAAAAGAGTTCTGAATGTCCAGGGCAATCCTGAATTGCTGGATGTTGTGGCTTAATCTAGCAAACCCCAAGCCATATATTAAACTCTTCAGATATATCAATTACTACAGAGTTATTAATAGCATATCCAAGTGGCAGGCCAGGTGATGTCAGAGTGATCAGGTGTTGGTAACTACTTCAAGCTATTCTAACATTGGAATAAAGGTTAAAAAGGCATCTTCTCTGAAGAACAGGCAGTTTTGTATGGGAGAGTATTGTGACTTAACCCTGTCTGGCAGTTTGCTCAAGTGGGATGGGGGAGAGAATCAGAGGTGGGAAAACTCGTGGGTTGAGCTAAAGACAATTGAACAATTAAAAGAAGAAGTTGCACATGCAAGCCAGGCAAAATAAGGAATTCAGTCATCAGTTCCCATTGTCAGTCAGGTGTTTAGCTATCTCTGGGAAAGCAGGGTTTCATAATGTGCAAAGCATTCTTGGGAATACAGCATGTGCAAAATGCCCAAATGCCCCCTTCCTCCGTCTTTCACAGAGCTTCTATTGCTGAGAATGGCTTCATGTTGTGTGGAGTATCTTTTGGGTCAGTTGAGGTCATCTTTGCCAGCTGTGACCCTCCCAGCTTCTTGTGCACCCCCAGCCTCCTGAATGGCCAGGCAGTGTGAGAGGCAGAGAAGTCCTTGACCCTGTGTGAGCTGTTCAGCACTAGCTGGACATCCCTGGGTTATCAACACCTTCCAGTGTAAAGCCAAAACACAGTCCCATGCCAGCTGCTGTGAGGAAAATGAACAGCACAGAGAGAAAAGAAGGAACACAAATCACTATAGGTAAAAACTTCACCACAAGGGTAGTCTTGTTTTGGAATAAGTTGACCAGAGACATTATGAAGTTTACAGGGTAGCAAGCCCTGAGAGAGCTGGTCTGATCCCATAGCTGACCTTATTATGAGCAGGGAGCTCGGCTAAAGAACAACTGCAGTCCTTTCCATGCTGAATTATCCTGTGGTTTTGTAGGGGTGGCTGGATTTTCCAGCCCAACAAAGGTGAGCCCAAGAGCTCCATCTCCCCACATTCATACTAACAAGGCTCAACATGTGCTCCCAGCTGACACAAAGACAGAAGTAAACAACACATATATAAATATACACATGGCCAGCCACACAGATCAACAGAGGCAGAAGCACAAACAATATTCAATATTCATGCAAACACAAAAAGTACCAACAATCTCATGCTGTTCTCTTCTCTCTCTGATCAAGATAAATGTCCATTAGTGGAAAATTTATTGGCATGTATAGACATATAGGCAGTGTGGATCCCTACAGGAGCTGGCTTTGGACAATGTTTATTTTGTGAGTCAGTAGCCTGAAAGCTTGAGCATTTCCCTAGTGATATTTTGCATCTAAACTACAACATAATCAAAATGCAATAGAAAAGTATGTACTTGAACATTGGATCCAAAAATCTGCATTAGCAAGCTGGGATTTTAAGAGGTAGAATTTTAGCATTAAGCCTTCTAGGAGAAAGAAAAAAAAGCAAAACAAAAACATCACCACAGCAAAATAAACCCATTTTCTTATCCTGAATATTGCCTTAAGAGGAGTGAAAACACAGGTTCAGGGTGCTTGTATCCTTTATATTTTGCCTCATTTTTAACACTTGAACTTGTATGGTGCTGAATTCCTTTTTTTACCTGAAAGTTCCTCCAGCAGATATCCACTTTATTTTGTAGTCACTGTTTCAGAATTCTGATGCATTTATTTGCTTTCAAAGCAAATTTGGATCTATTCCATACAGTTACAGAACAGATTCAATTCATGAAGTTATTTTCCTTTAAAGTCTATCAAGATGCATCTTTAAATGATTGCTCTACATTCAGAAGACTCTGGTAAGTAGATTCCATGCTCCTTATGAATCAATGCTGCTAATTATTGCAGTTTTCTCACAAGTCTTATAATAGTTGATAATGACTTTAAAGATTTTATTCTGGAGACAAACTGCATGTTTGTCATGCAGTTACAGATACACAAATATACAACCTTCTATCTTTTTCATGAGTGAATTTTCAAATTGCAAAATTGGTTGTGGTTTAGCTTGAAAATATCAGTAGTAAGTAAATTACAAAAGGTTTGAAAAGGAAATCTATGTGTGAAACTGTATCAATACGTATCTGTGTCTTTGCCTATTAAAATCCGTGTTGTATTTCTATAGGTTACAACACTAATATACATGCTTAACACGTCCATTTATACTTAACATGTTCTAGCATTGTTAGGTGGAAGCTGGCCTGTTCTCCCAGGCAACTAGTGACAGTACAAGAAAAAATGGCCTCATGCTGCACCAGGAGAGATTCAGAATGGACATCAGGAGAAATTTCATCACAGAAAGGGTTGTTAAACCTTGGAATGGACTGTCCAGGGGGGCTGTGGAGTCACCGTCCCTGGAGGTGTTCAAGAAATGACGCACCATGGCCCTCGATGTCACGGTCTAGTTGACAAGGTTGCAAATGAGCTTTCAAAGGTTGGGCTCAATAATCTCAGAGGTCTTTTCCAACCTAAATGATTCTGTGATTATATATCTGTGTGTTAAGATGTTAAAATTGATTCATTAGTTTTGAACCTTTTGATTTTTCATACCGTAACTGCAATATATGCTTTCATAAAATAATACATTATCTTACAATTATGAAGTATTATTCATCCCTAAAAATCAACAGAGGCCTATTTCTCAGTTTCACAGAAGCCATTTTACATTTCATGGCAATATAATGGTCCATTTGGTGGACACAACTTCTCTTTATTCTCATTTTCAGATCCCTTTAAAGTGCCACAGATGTATAATCTACCCTTTCTGTGACCAGGAATCACAGCCAAGACTGTCATTAAAAGAATAACACTGCTGATCACTGTCTGGGACTAAGCTTTGTTGCAGGACTCTTAGGAGAAAAAAGGAGGAGATATTAGATATGAGAGTTGTAGAAGAAACCTTTAAAAAATGTGATTTCCATTATTAGAATTGACTAGCAAAATTAAAAAAAAAGTGGTATATATTTTTATTAAATATTGATAAATCACTCAGCAATACTCTGGAAGGTGTAAAGGAACTTAGCAGTCGATAAGGAACATCTCATGACTCTGAAGGCTTCCAGTATGAAATCATATTTAAGTAAGGCAGAAGGAATTGTATGTGCTTCCCAAGTGGCTGCTGAGAGGGATACTAAAGCAGGATCATCAGTGACTTAATGACTGCTACAGTTACTAATGTAATAGGAATAATACTTTAAATTCCCACGGATTTTAAGGGCAGCTGAGAGATTGCTGAAGTACCACTTGTGCCATACATGGTTGATCAGGCTGAACTGAAGGTAGCAATCATTCTAAGGCATTGACTAAAGCAGCAGAAGTCAAAAGAAAGATTTCCATCTAGAGAGGTTGTTTAGGACTAAGGCTGGTTCTCCACCTTCTTTACAGAGACACATTGCTAAAAAGAGACATTTCTGCATTCACCTGCATTCCCTGCAGCAGGGTCAGTAGAAGTCCGTGGTTTTAGAGAGCTAAGATCCCCTCCCAGAAAAAAAAAATATCCTGTAACTTTTATTATGGCTATGAAATGCAAGGAAAGACAGAGCACTAGAAGTGCAAGGCAAATATCGTAACTGCTTGATCAAAAAAACCTGCTTAAATAGCCCTATAGAATTTAGCACTTTCCCATAGCAAGGAATCCTACATTGACAGAACACTACTTATGCTTGGGGATGATTTAAGTAAATTTATAGGTATGAAAAATAAAGTCATGACGTGTATTTTAATCCTTCATGAAGTTACTCTGTCATCCTCAGTCACACACCCAAGCCAAAAGAAATACAGTACCATCAAAATAATCAGCTCCAAAGTTTATGAGATACATGATTTCCCTCTCCTTCTAAGGATGTGACCTCCCTACCCTTAATCATCTTACTTATGAGCTCCCTTCTGTGACTGATAGCCTGTTGTTAACTCTAAAAACCGCAGCTGATTAAATCTCATCAGAAGCAACAAACAAGTTTTAAATCTCATGGACTCCAGAATAAGAACCAAAGTCAAATAGGGTTGTTTTGGACTCCAACTGGTGAATGTGAGATCATAACATGGAGCACCAAAACTTTAAAAACCTTTATTTTATGTCTCAGTACTTCATAATATGCCTATTTATTAGTCAAATGTCACCTTCTGTATCAACAATACTCCTTAGAGACTTTCTTTAAGAGACCCCTGCCTTTGTACAGTCTAGTCTTTTCCCAGTCTAATCACTCCATGTTCACATCAGCTGCTGACACTGAGATGTCTATATCCTTCCTACATTTTCCTATTCCAAAATCTTAAATGCATCATTATAATTCTACTATGCTAAGAAAAATCTGTAACAGGAGTTTTTCAGCCTACTGTCAAGTTTATATTTTAGGGTGGTAGTGAAGAAAACTTTCTTGATTATACTTAGATAAATTCTCCAGACAATTTATGTTAATTTTTTTAATGGAACGGAAGTTTGGAACACAGTGATTATTAAAGCAGGGAAACTCATCCAGCCTCTTATTAGATTAGATAAGGAAGTCATTTTGCTTAGAGCAACAAATTTGAAATCTCCTAATTTTCTTTCCCATTCATGTGACTCTAGCAGTTTAGATAAAACAAGCAGTTAAAGCAGATGATGAGTATCAGATCTCAAGTTAATACAAAGTAAATTGAATTCTGAAGTATCTCTTCTATTTGCAACTTTGCTGCAGGTGCCAAGGTTCTCTTTGTGAACTTTCTTATTTAGCAACATTGCAGAGGCCACAAAGTCAGAGGGAAATAAGTTTAAATAAATATCTTTCAGCTTGACAGATTTTCTGCCCCTAAAAATCCTGAAATACATTTCAGATTCACATATTGCTTGTAATGAAAATTCAAGTTATAAATGACCATTAATATTTTCCTTTCCCAACAGCTATATCCTATTTTTTATAATTGGCATACATACTCCAGGAAGCCTTCTAGTAGAGATGCCTTAATACAGCCTTCTTGTGCACAGCCAAAAATCTTCAATTGACATCTCTGGGTTTTCAATGAGGCCCTCCTTAAAAACTGCACATCGGTGCTCAGAGCAGCTGGATTTGGGATCCTTCAGAAGAGTTTGTGCAAAGTCACTTGGTAGGGGATCAGAAGGCTGTTTCTGCACTACTTTGTGAAACTCAGTGGATTCATATCTAGTGATAAATTCAAATTAGCACATTTCTCTTTTCTCTTCAGGACTCACCAGAAACACTTTTGGGAAGAGAGTAAAAAAATTAATAAAATGCTCAAGGTACAATATTTGTTGGCTAGAGGGCCATTCATGAGTTAGGAACAGCTCTGATTTTGACTCAGGTGGAATTTGGGCATTCCCACACACACACACACTCTGGAGATGATACAGTTCCTTCCACCATTGTTATTCATAATTACATTCATTTTATTCACGTATTTGAATTAATCTGTGGGTTTGGACTGTTTGAATCTGGTCATATTCTGACATTTGGCTACTGGAGTTATATCCAAGCAATGAATAGACCAAAACTGGGATTACAGCAACCTGTAGATACAGAAAGGAAGAGGGATCTCCATCTATATGATCTCTCCAGATGGGAGATCTCCCTTTCCATAATATTTTCTTCTCATCACAAACACCATGGTGACAACCATACCATTGTAATTCCCTTAGTAACTGAATGAACAAGTCCTGTGACTGGATTCTCCAAGTCATACAACTTTGTTTATGTTTCTTTCTGGT
The DNA here is from genome assembly GCA_027886175.1 of Phylloscopus collybita. Taxonomy (NCBI): domain Eukaryota; kingdom Metazoa; phylum Chordata; class Aves; order Passeriformes; family Phylloscopidae; genus Phylloscopus; species Phylloscopus collybita. Next base: position 49,666,957 of record JAJNNQ010000026.1, read on the forward strand.
TTTCTAGAAGTAAGAAAAAGGCATGACAATTTTGTTGTCTTAAGGGAGTGTGCATCTGAGGGAAAGGCATCAGGAAAGCAGACTAGGTTCTTGAGAATATTAGTGGTGGATTGACACAGACCAGCAATGCCTTCACTTAGTTTCCCACTTACTCCTCACAACTCTCCATGGGGAAGAGCATGGGAAGGGCAAATGTCAGAAAACTGCTGGCTTAAGGTAGACAATTTAATAAACGAAACACAGATGAGCTTGCAAGCAAAGCAAGATAGGTAGTTCAGCCACTTCTTCCCATCTGGAAGCAGGTGTTGGCCACTTGCTGGAAAGCAGAGCCTCACCACCCAGAATGGTTCCAGGGAAGACAAGCACAGCAAACCCAAAAGTTCCTTTCTTGTTATCCTTTCCTTGGCTTCTATGGATGAACATATTCAATGACACAGAATATGCAGTTGGTCAGTTTGGGTTAGCTGTCCCATCTGTGTCCCCTCACAATATATTTGCTGGGGGAAAAGAGAAAACCATTGTTCCGTGCAAGCACTGTTGCAGAATGGCCAAAACACAGTGTGCTATTGACATGGTTTTAGTCATGAACTCAGGACAGCACCAAACAGGATGCCAGAAGAAAGTTAACTCCTTCCTAGTCAGATTGAGCTCTTCAGTTTACAAAAGAGTTAGAAAATTTAAAATGCAAGGTTTCAGCCTTGCATGCAGGAGCTTGATTATGTGTGTTGCTAAATTATTCAGCTAGTTATAGTTTTTTTCAGCCAAAACTACTTCTCAAACAGTGCCTGGCTGTAGCTTAGAAGTAAACACAAGCAGGGACCTGTCTCAGTAGGCAGTTTGGATGCAGTCACTGTGTTTTGGAGGGAAAGAGGTTGTAGGATTATTTATGTGGCCTCAGGGCCAGATAATGAGTCCAGTTCTGAATAGTTTTGTAAAATAAATCTTTATTTTAAGAGCTGACCTCCCTTTTATAGTATATATATATTTAGAGTCAGTTTTTATTTTTAAAAAACAAGAACTTTTAATAATAAAACTAACTGAGGAGGGAGACATAAACCACTTAGAACAAAATTTACTAGCAGTGTACAGAAAGCTATCCTTAATTACCTTTTGTCACCATTATACATGATATTTGCATTTACAATCTTGTTTGAAAAGGGCACTGTCACATATCTTTGCCTATCTTGTTTGATTAATTGCCTCACTGTCAAGATGTTAACCAAGGATTTTGGCTCTCTGTTGTCCTGTCATTGATCTAATACTCCACAGCTCTTTCTGTTAAGTTAGTATAATTTTCTTCCTATGCAACTTAAAGTTGCATCATTAGTAAGATTCTTACCTCTTGAGATGTAAATTGTGACATATTTTCTTAGATCAGCTGGGGAAAAAAAAAAAAAAAAGACTATTATTTGGACACACAGAAGTGTATGACCTGTAATTCCATCTTAGAAGAAAAATTTTCTTCCTTAAATACAAAATTCAAGTGGTTTCTTCGCAATGCTATCTCAAAAAAAAATCCCAAAATAAACCCCAAAAAAACAACCCCACAAAAAAATCCCAAAACCTAACAAACAAACAAAAGAACCCCAAACCAACACACACATAAAAAACCCTAAAAATCAGACCAAACAATAAACTTTTTTAAAAAGAAAAAAAAAAAAATTATGAGCAAACAGAAAAAAAAAAACCAAGAAAAAAGCTCATTGAACTAAACAAACCCAACAACAAACTCCACCTTCCCCCAAATATCCAATTAAGATTTGATTTAAAGTATTAAAAGAAAAAATAGAACAAAAGTTGTCACTGTTAATGCATTAGCCTTTCCAATTGCCATTTTTTATTGTTATTATTTATTATTCATGCAGCAGCTTCCCTACACTGTGCAAGGAGAGTAAAAGAAAAAAATGTTCCCCATACCAAAATCATTAAAAATCTAAATGTTTCCACAAAATATAGATACAGGGCTTTCTGTAAAGCTTTACATGCTGAAAATGTTGCTATTTAGTCAAGAGTTTTCTTCTGCATTGTATTCCCAAAAAGACAGAATCAATTACAAATTCTTGGTTAATCCCTTAAGTTATATGTGAAGCATGCTAAAGATCTTTAAGTTGAAACCTTGGGATCAGCAGTGATGAAAACATTACTAAACTAATAACAGTAATGGAAAAATGCCTCAGCATTGATGCCGAGGAGATAATCTTCCCAATTTTTTTTTTCATTTTCCCTTTTTAATGATTTAAAATGGAATGGAAAATGTGCTGCTCAGAATACAAATACTAAATATTTGTCCTTCAATACAGAGGAGGAGAGTTTAGTCTAAACTCATTTCCATTTTCCACCTGCCTACTGTTGAAGAACTTGAGCTTCTGTTCTATCACGGAAGACAGGAGAGTAAAGAGTGCACGTTTGTGCAAAGGCAAATTGAAGGCAGATAAATCCACCACACCAGTACAGCAGAAAGTTGCCATGGGCAATGCAGGACGACCTGTAGAACTGCACAAAGCAGCAGCACCTGACTTACAGTGAACAGGGAAAATGACCTACTTTGCTATAGACAACACACAGATAGCAAGAAAAGGAAAAAAATCCCAGACCACTATATAAATATTCTGGCTAACCCTAGGCATGTCAGAAAACTTGTGTCTCTTTTAGTAAATGAAGAGAACTAAGCCAGAGATTTGACTCTCCAGCTGACAGCCTTCAGAAACTTTGAAGAGTGATGAATCTGAGATGTGGGTGATATCTATGATATCGCCCACAACAAGACTGTCATTAATTTAAGTATTTTGTAATTTCATTTTCCCTTAAAAAGAAGGACAAAGGTTTCAATCACAGTCCAAATGTTGCTACTATTTTAGTTTGCTTTTTACTGCCTAGATAATTCTAAACACCACAAAATCTGCTGTTGTTTGGATCTCTTCAGTACAAAAACTATAGCCATATTTTGAAGTGAGAAACTTTTCAATGGTTGTATTTAAAGAATTGTATCTAGAACTTAAACAGCATTAATATGTAGGGATAGTTTAACTGAGTCAACTTGGTCCTTCAAAGACATTTGTGAAATTAAAAGTTCCAGTTTCTTTTTATATAGAAACTCCACAAAAATATTAATGATTAACACAATGTAAAAAGAAGAGGAGAAAAAGGCAAGTTCCATATCAAATATCCATATTTTTCTCCCACAGCTTCAACTGTGCAATCAAATTTATCACTTTTCACATTCCTGTGACTTTTCTGTTATTTTTAGAATTTCAAGGGATGTTTAGTGACTATTTAATTCTTCAGTGATTAGACACCACTTTAGAGAATAGTATCTGTAAACAAGGTTAAATTTAGAAGTAAAAAGGAAAACCATGTAAACAAACAGAAGAGCAACAATATTTTTGATCAAGTAACTAAATTCTCATGGAGGTAAATAGCAATTTTCCTCAGTTGGGTACATGATACAAAAATTAATGCATAAATATTCTCAAAAATACTATTCACTATAACATAATCATCAGATTTAGATCAACAAAGACAATTTTTCATAAGCATCTAAGAGAATTAAAATCACAATCTCAAAAATATAATCATCAGCTATTTAGAGTTTCTGAATTTGAGATATCATTTGCAACATTTTTATTCTGTGGGAACTTCTTGTGCCTTTGAGTAGATAATTATTTAATCTTCCATTTAGTTAATGAATCCAGTATCTCTTGCAGCTGAACTGTAAAAATCTGCCATGTATAAAGATATTACATCACAAAATCCCAGAACAATTGATGCTGGAAGGTTTCTTAGCAGATCAAATAAACCAAAGCATTTGGACTAACAGGAAGTTAAATCGGGGCAGGTTACTTGGCAGGTTACTGTGTCCAGTCAGGTTTTGAACATTACCAGAGGTAATTACCAGAGACTAAAGAACATTTCTGGGAAACCAGTTCCAGTGTCTGTCTGACCTCCCAAGAAAGAAAGTGTCTTATTATGTTTACACTGCATTTCTGCATTTAAATTTGTGCCCATTGCCTTTGTTTATTTAATTGGGAACCACTGAGGTTGGTTGTATTCTTTACATTCCCTGATCAGATTTATGCATTGCTGAGACTCCCCGAGCCGCTTTCCCCCTCCAGACTGAATAGTCACAGACCTTTCAGCCTGTCCTTGTAGATCGGATGCTCCACTACCTTAATTATCTTCCTAGCCTTCTGATGGACTCACTCCAATGTACCTCTTTCTTTTGTACTGGGGTGCCCAGAACTGCACCTGTGACTTCAGATAGCTCTTGCCAGGGCTCATTAGAGGAGAAGGATCACCCCCCTAACCTGCTGGCAATGCTTTCTTTTCTGTAGCCCAGGAGGATTCTGGTCTTCCCTAGGGCCGAGGCACCTTTCTGACACATAGTCAGCTTGAGGTTCCAGCAGGATACCCCAGGTCCTTCTCTGCACAGTTGATTTCCAATCTAGCCCCAGACTTTATGCGTTTGGGGAGTTATTCCTCCCCAGCTTCAGGACTTGGCATTTCCCTTCATTCACATTGACACATTTCTCCCACCTGTGGAGGTCTCTCTGAACAGCAGCTCACCCACCTTGTCTACCAGCCATGCCTCTCAGATTTGTATCATCTTCAAACTGAGAGTGCAATGTGTACCTCCATCCAGGACATTAATGAAAAGCCTACACAGCCCTGGCCACATTATCAACCCCTGAGAAGACCAAGAGTGACCATCCTCCAGTGGGACCCTGTACTCCTGACCACAGCACCTCAGGCCTGGAAGTTCAGTCAATTTTCAGTCCATGTCACTGCCCATTTACTAACCTTTATTTCATGAGTTCACAGAAGTAAATATCATGGGAGATGGTATTCAAAGTAAAATCAAAATAAGCAAAACCACTGAACTCCCCTCATCCACTGAGGTAGCAATTTCATTTTAGAAAACTATAAGGTCGATCACACATAATTCCCCTCCTATAAATCCAGCCTGATTGCTCCCAACCACTTTGCCCCTCATGAGTTTGAAAATAATTTTCAGGATTAACTGCTTCATCAGCTTCTCAGGTGTGATGATGACCAGCCTGTAGTTTTCTTGACCTGCCATCTTGGCATTCATGGACATAGAAAGTGACATTTGCTTTCTCCCAGTCCTTGTGAATCTCTCCTGGTTCCATGATCTTTTGAAAATTAGCAAGAGTACCCTCACAATTACATCGGCAAACTTCCCCAGCACTCATGAGGGCATCACATCAGGTCCCACATTCTTATTTGTGTCCAGACTAAATGTTCTTTGTCCTCATCCTCTTTTACAGAGATATCATAGTCTCTTTAAAAGTCAACTGTCTTTATCTCTTTTGTGGCATGGTTAAATACAGCAATCTACCATCTACAAGGTTTGTTATGTTGCCCTCTCCATCCCCTGCTACCTCCTGTGTTTGCTCCACTCACTGGTTAAATGTCACAGGTCAGGTTATGTCTTTTTATGACAGGCATTAATACATTACAGTATGTTCCTGCAAAGGCTTTGTGGCCTCAGTGGTGGTGTTTCTTGATCCAATTCCACTGAAAAGATTTAAAATACATAGTGACTATAATAGTCCAATAACATGAGACACACTGACTGGACACACATCTGCCACTGGAATGTCTATAAAACAGAAATGTAGTGCCAGCAAATGGAGTGAGAAGACACTGCTATTGTTTTTGTGATGAAACTACAGAAGTCTAAAGAGAGATGCTAATTCAAATACGGTTGTTCTTGAATGTATAATTGTTTAAATTTCTGCATATCTGATTTCACTTTGGTAATCCTACTGCATACATAAAATGAAAGAAGAAATCTCCAACTTCAGACCACATTGTTATCATTACCTCCTTAAAATTGTTTCATATTTATTTCCTTCAGAGTTTTTCAATTCAAACATGCTCCATAGTGTATGTGAGAAAAGTCAAGTGAGTGGAATGAAAACACCAAAGTATGGAAACTACAAGCTATATAGATCTGGGACATTGAACCATTCCAGCCACTTCTGATTGTCATCTGTTCTATTTGTCCATCAGAACTGACTTTAAATTTACTTTTCTGGCTCTATTTGTAAATATGACCCTTTTACAAAACAGAGAGATGAAATCTACACTAAATTGACATCAATACTTTCAAAGTCTGTGCTCAAAGGCACACATTTTGACCTGCAAATAAAAAGACAACTATTCCTCTCCAGATGTCCAAATATTGCTCCCTTAACTCCTTGTTTCCATACTGCACATGTATCTTTTCTTCTAGGCTCATTGAACAGAACAGGAATTTCTGTTCAGTGCTAAAAAAGGATTCAAGTGGATGTTTATTAGACATGTCAAAATATCCATGACATCTAATTTTTTTTCTTTAAAATATTTGTATTTTTTTTTACAGACTTGTCATCAAAACTGGCAGAAATAGTCTCCCTCCCAACATTGATAATAGTTATGCTGGGAATCCCTTAACACCCTCAGGCAGCACAAGACTCCCAAAGCAATTTTAATACTGGTAAACTACAGGTGAACATCCAAGCCATTAGGTATAAAGCTGACACATACACAAGCTGAAGAATGTCTAAGATTTATTATTATCATACTGTTCCTGGAATGAGATATCTGAAAGGTACTCTTCCTGCCAGATACTGAAGTGCAGCAAGCTCAACAAACTTCAAGTGAAATCAATATGGTAGCAGCATTGTCATCAAACTGTCCCTTACCTGCTTAATCCAGGCCAAGATCTAGACAGACTACATACATACATACACTGCATACTAACACAAGTGTAAGTGTCTGAAACCTGGAAAATAGGGAAGAAGTTTTCTTGTGTCTGAGCAGGGAGTGTATCTAGCAAAGAATGGTGACTTTATTTTCCTCATGGATCTGAAGGGAAATCCTGTAATTTGCAGTGGAAAATCTGAGAAGGAAGGACCTTTCAGGCATGAGAAATTCACTGTGTGCACCCAACAGGGTCTCACTGGAGGCTGGAACAAAGGAGGAATTGCTCTGCTGTCTCCTTTGGGTATGACTCATTTATGGTATCTCTCATTTTATGGTGACCAGAAACTTTAGAACTTCTTCCAGTAAAAAATATTTTTTCTCTTTTTAGCTGAAAAAGTTTGGAGCATGTAGAATGTCTAAGGATCACACCCAAAAGGAACATGTAGAAGAATTGAATTTTGAATTGAAGTTAGAGGATAAGAAAATAAAAGAAAAAAGAGAATGAGTGAATGCTCTGTGTGTATTCTTGTGGGTTTACCTTAACAAACCCAACTGTTGATTTCCTTTGTTCACACATCTGCTGTGATGCCTGTGAAGTTTGATTTTTGTTTTAAGAAGTTAATGTTTCATGACTGATGTTTTCAGCAGAATTCATGGCAACTGATACACAAGGATGGCCTGAGGCCTGACATATCTTTATACTGACAATCAATGCCATGCATTGCCTGGTGATTAAAAGGAATAAAACTGTTTATTCTAGAGCTTAAATACATCATTAAGAAGGAGTCTTCTAAAGTTACTCATTAACATGAAGATTTGGCCATCTAATGGGTTATGGTTTATTCTCCAGTTTTATTGTTCAGTAACACATGGTCAAAATAGCTGACAACTCAGAAAACTATTTAAATAAGCACAGTCACTATTTTTATTTTTGATTCAGGGGAAATATTTTGATTAGCCTGATCAAAACATTGGGCTCTGATAGCTATCATCAGGCTATCATAATCAGGCTGATGATTAGGGTTAAAATTTTCAAATTATTTTTAGGAAAATTTCTATTCCCAAGTTTCATGGTGTTTTCAAAATTTGTAGCAGTTAGCATCCTTTTAACTATTTTTTTTTATTATTTAAAATACTTGATGCTTGTCTCAAACCAGAATGATGCAGAAGAGGAACATTCGTCATGACCATCAGATTTTAAAGGATAGTGAAATACAGATGACAGCTTGTGTTATGTAGCTCTAAAGGTTTGGTTTGAAACAACTCAGTAAGTAAATGGAAATCTATTCTTTATGAAAATAAAATCATGGCATGTATTGCTGTGGTTCTTATCATAGAAATCATGGAACATGTATGTCTAATTAAGGACTGAGTGATCAGTTTTAAATCTTCTTGGATTAACAGTCCCCCAGAAACTGGGATTACCATCTGGAAAGATGCTGCAGTCTCACACCATGGGCTTCTCCAACACACCTTATTTTGGAATCACTGGGAGAATCACTCTGCCTTTAGCATCCCAATACTGTCTATCCTTAGCATACAGAAACCTCAAACCATGTATTCAGCAAGGGTAAACTAATTTGATGCTATTGTCTTCAAGGGTTTTATTTTAACCAGCCAAGGATGTTCACCCACATAACTTCCATCTTTTTTTCTTTTTTTTTTTTTTTAACTAAATATAACAGTATTATTCTCTGTGTTGAATTCTGACCTTAATTTCTTTATATGATGCTGCCATTCAGTAATTGATACAGCACTGATACTTAGTGTCAGGCATGGAACACTTGACAATACTACAAAGAATCTGAATGTTAATCTTAATGTGAAAAGGTTCTAAAGAAGCAACTTGCAAATGCACAAATTAGTGGAATAAGAATTCAAATAAATGAAAAAACGTAAGACTTTTAACCCCCATGGTTTCAGTAAATACAGTCTGATTAAGGAAATCAGACTTTGGAGAGCTTCTTAAAAAATAAATAAAAGGAGAACAGCTGAGAATGATGCAGGAATATCAATGAAGGAAATGTGTGAAAACTAGATAAGGAAAAGGCAGCATCAACACAAAATTATTGGCAATAAACTAAATCATTTAAAAAGGTTATTTTCAACACCCTTCTTTCTCCTCCCCACTCTCCTCTCTCAAAGTGTAACTATTTGGCTGACACACTGAAGATAGAAGTTTTGCAAATCATACATAAATTACTGATATAAAACAGTTCAGATCATAAACAGAATGAATATATCTTCTAGTCTGAGACCAAATAAGCCCATATCTTTTGAAGTGACACTCCTCTTCCAGTCATGTTTCACTTACAAATTCAGAAAGCTGCCAAGATCAACACGAACCATTTCCACTTTGTTTTTGCATCAATTCCTGCCTCCTTTTTTACAGTTGACCTCAGATGAGAAATATTGCCTCCATACACATATCTCTATTGATTACCAGAAATTATTTAGTGTATTTAGGCTTTGCAGTTAAGAACCTGAATAAAAGTCCTAAGTTTTTATGAGCCTGGCTTTTGGCGTGTTGTCTTCAGAGCACATTGATTTTGCATTCACAAAATGAAGGACTGTGATATTGGGGTTGAAAAAGAATATGGTAATTCCTACAAAAGTGAAGAAAATCAAGTGCCAAATTACAAAGGTAATCCTTGCTCTCTTCAAAGCAGATGAACCCAGTTTCTATGTTTCATTCATTAACAGATCAATTAGTGAATATTAATCAAAAATTACATTTCTATGAACAAATCATTGGAACTCTTCTGGTCCCTGTGTAATGACAGGCAATAATATTTATTTTTTTTACAAAGCAAAACATATTAAACAAGTGGTCAGCCTGTAAGTACAGCATTCTGTTGCTAACACTAATACTGAGAGTGTAGATTGTACTTAAAGCCACCACTGCTTTGCTAGAGTGACAGAGGAGTTCAGTGGTTAGGGTACTTACCTAAAAGCTTGGATGTGTATCTGAAATTCATCCAACAAATGAACTTCTTAAAAGGGTGTCTTGGTTTGGAAAGACAGGTATCTGCCAGGGAATGCTGGAGTTTCCCTTAGAATGGAGAATGTAAACCCCTCACCCCCCGACAAGTTATAATTTTGTAATCAAGGGCTCTCAGGCAAAGATTTGGGAATAGGAATATCAGTTCTTTACTAGGAATATTTACAATACAAATGTAGTAGAAAACAAAACCACCCAACCAGACAAGCAAACAAACAAACAAGCAATTCTGGAAAACCCTGACAGAGTCAGAGGTACAACCTGACACCCTGTTGGTCAGGGTGTTGGAAGCAGTCCAAACAAAAGTAAGTCCTCCTGGAGTGGCAGATTTGGTTCTCTTGGAGTAGAGATGATCCTGTAGAAAAGGGTCCAGTGATGGTGAGAAGGGGTCCAGTGATGGTGAGAAAGGTCCAGTCTTCCTCCTGGAATCAGGTGAAGCTAGATACTTTTTTTTCCTGTGTCTCAGTTTTTATCCAGGTAGGAATGGTTGGCTCCCCGCACTGGGTGGAGCATCTCACAATAGGATGATGGAATGTGGATGTACTGCTTTGGGGAGGGTATAGTTTGGGGAGGGTATAGTTTGGGGATGTCTTAATGGTCCATTAGCAGAAAAATATTCTCCTGGAGGGAGGACAGGCAGTGAAAGAGATAAGAAACAATGCCCCACCTGGTTTTAACAGTTGGTCCATTATCAGAAGGCATCCACCCTCCACCCCCCCCCCCCCACCCCCCCACCCCCCCCCCCCCCCGTTCTCCCAGAGTTACAGGAGCTAAAGAAAAGAAAACATCTCCCCAGCTGCTTTCAACAGATGAAATAGAATATACATTTCTGGTTCTATAACCCAAGACATTGGGAAACATTAGTCTAGAAATGTTTCACCAGCAGGTTCTCCTGCACTGCATGCATCATTTGGAGAACTCAATCTGGTTTGAAAGATGTAGAGACCAATGAAAGCTCCACCCGTCACTGCTGTCTTCAGTGCAAGGTCTGCAGCATCGCTCCAGACTGGAGAAGACCAGGCTGTATTCTCCTGTTTCCAGCATTTCTCTGCAGTGGAGTCTAAACACAACTTTTTAGGTCAGCTTCAGATATCCTTGAAGCAGGCATGATTTCTTATCTTCCTAGGGAAGGACAATGTGGCCTTAACTCGTATCCCTATAGGTAAAGGGTTTATTTAAAGTCTTTTATGGCTCAAGACTTTCCCTCTGTTTGAATAATAAAAAGTAACTATTTTGAAGTTAAGATAGTAGCAGCAAAGTGTGCCTTTGCTCAAGCAGATGACAATTTTACTGTCAGAGGGCAGGATTTCACAAGTAATGGTCCTCTTAGCATATAAATTAGATTTCTTATTAACGGTTAAAAACTGATTACTTTCAAAATACATAACAAACTATATTGAAGGCATATCTTTGTATACTGGATCAATGTCATTATACATTAATTATCATCTTGTTTCCTAATTTTCCCAGATAACAAAAAAAGGAATAGGTAAAAGAAATTAATAATATTGGAAATAATTCTTCATTACATCGGTGCATCTCCAATGGATTAAAGACAAGTACCTTGGCATTAAAATCATGTTGTGAAATGCAGAATCAAGTCCTTTGAAAAAAGAATTAAAAATCCCAGAATTTTAATTATATTGCAACTTTATCAGTGACCCTCCTGACAATAGACATCCTCTTTAGTTTTGCTCAGTATTTAGTTGTTGAATACCCACATAATTGTCTCAGTGATTTTTCTTTTAAGCAGTGCCATTTGACCTGGAAAAACTTGTTTATTGTCATATGCTACCAAGAATAAAATGTAACATTTACTGGGAATTTCCCATTTTCCAGCACAAGGCTGTTGTGGACATGATGGCCTATAGACATAATCAAGTCAAGTTTTGTGGGCTGATATAAAGCTTACCTGATAGGAAAAATAATATGGATGTCATGCGTTGGAGGTCCGTGTATAATATCTCAGCTCAGGAACTCTTCAAGTCTAGGTGTTATCAAAATCATAAAATTTAGAGGCAAAGCTTGTATGTATATTTCCCATCTTGGCTTCCCACATGCTTGTTTGTGGAGGTGCACTGGAGAGGCAATGATTAGCTCAACCCAACTAACAGATATGGATGAAAAAAGGATAGGGAAATCAGGGCCCAGTGTTGAACACACCTGCAGACCTAAGAAGGTGGGTCCTATGAAATTTCCTGAGCCAAATGGACAGAAGTCTTTATAGCCAAAAAGACAGGTTTCTTCCCCACAGCAATATCAGTTGGTCTAATCACAATATTTCACTTTCAATGCACTTTACAAGCATGAATCCATGTTTTAATGAAGAACATATCAGTCTTTGTTCTCTTTTTGCATTCACAGCTTGATAGGAAACCCAGTAGTTAGGAGTAGACATCTCCTCCCTGCATCACTCCAGTCTTAAGCTAAATCCAAATTATAGTGCCAGCATTCTCATATGCAGCTTGTAAATTAAATCCTAGAAGTCTTCTCTTATCAATATACCAAGAATAGAATGTATTGTTAGGCTGCATGGGTGTTGCCATTGTCATCTTTATAATCCCTAATCAAGAACACTCAAATTTCTAAATCCGTTAATACCTGAAATCATGGTAGGTTTTTTCAAGGAGAGAGAGGGGAGGAAAATTCTGTCTCAATCAAGTAACACTTTTGATACTTGTAACTGAAATACTCAAACACATGACCTTGAAAGCTGAAAAATGGGAAAGGAGGAAGAGACGTAGGGCTAGAGGATCTGGTCCTGCTCTGAAAAAAAAAAAAATTAAACAGCTCTGCATACAAGAAAAAAGTTTTACAAGGGAGTTACAGCTCATCTCATCATCTATTCTCAGTGCAGTGCAGCATGCAAAAGGAATTAAAGAAGAGGAGAAAAGAAAATGAAGAAACAAAATTAGAAGTCCCGTGACACCTTAATAACAAATTATTGCAGCTTTTCTAGGGAACAAAAGCATCAATACTGGATATGAGAAAAGTTCCGAAAGTTCGATTGAGGAGACAGTACTTGGAATAACTTAGTGATAAAACTTATCACCTCATTTTGTTTGCCTTGAATCTCTCCAGCCATGAATCTATCTACAGGTTGAGAGTAAAACACAGTTTCAATTCCCTGCACCAAACTGTGCTCTGTTGAATCTTAGTTCACAGGGCAAATATCTGTAAACAGGTACAGTCCTGATGACTGGAAAAGACAGAAAATTTCCACATCAGTGAGGAAAAAATGTGTACTGTTAGAACTTCTGTGCTGAAAGGATATCTGCAGTCATGGGGCAGTAGGGATTCAGCTTCAAAATCCAAACAGTAAGTGTTTATAATGTAAACTCTCATATTGGTCTACATAAATTCAAACTGATTATGCAAACAGAGGCACCTAGTGCTATATCAGACATTATACACTGCCATTGATACTTCCACACTCTATAGGAACCTTTCTGGTCTCAAATGGCAATAAACAACTATTTTTAGGCACCTGAACAAGACCTGGACAAGTTTCTCCTATGCGTTGTGTGTCTCAGCTCCCATTTTACTGAACAGAGAGTTCATCGGTGCAGTCCATGGACCTTAGAGAGCTGTTCAACTGGTAAAATTTGTGTCTCTGCTCTAAAGCAGTGATAATCAGCATCAGCACTTTAGCCTCCATCAGCATAATTTGCCTGGAATGGGATCCTGTGCTCAGATTTTCTCCAGCCTCCAACTGTTGCTTCAGAAGAATAAAGAGCTCTCCTAGCTTCCATGCCATACTGTAAGTCCTGTGTAGATGTCTCAAGCCCTCAGAGCCCAACCAGCAGCAGAGACCTGTATTAGGCTACAGAAACCCACCTGAGAATCCCAGTAACTAAACTGAAACCTTAGACAAAGAGATTACATCTAAGCACCAACATCATGAACAGCTAAATTATTCTGAAGGTGTATTCTTAATGCTTCTGGAGTTTCTGTGGTAGATTTTTCACAAGCGTCACTCTTGGGATAAAACCAGTTTCAGACTGTCTTCTCAACCTTCTCTCCAGTAATGATTCTGTCTTTACATTGAGAGTCAACGTGGCTTAACTTCAACTGCAGTTATATACAAAAATAGGCATAAAGACTAGTAATTGTGATATAAAAGACAATATGCCTGAAAGGTAAACGGAACTTTAAATAAAGGAAATTCATTTCGTAATGTAACTAGTCCAGGTAAATACAGGGGACTCAATCTTTTTCTTAGCATAAATAACTTGAACTGAGCTGCTCACATGAAACTTATTTGATATCCTTAATTCAGGTTATCTGGAGAATTGCTCTGTAAAGCAGGATAAATCTTTCTAGAGAGATATCTTTAACAAGTTGCAAAGCAGTTTGCAATTTAAATCTCTTGTTGCTGTTGCTACAGCTTTTGACCCATCCTTTCCCTTTTCCAGAAACTATTTGTAATATATAGGTAGAAACAATTCTTGAATGAAATTTCCCTTTTTTTCCTGCAAATTAAATATAGTTATTTAAATACGGTATTTCAAGATTTCCCACACATATAATGCTTCTCTAAAAATTTAATTTAATTTGCTCACAGGTTTTCTACTTTCATTTTCTGTAGGAGAATATGTTCTTTCTTTTGATTTGGAAGAGAAATGTCAGTTTTAAATATTGACCGAACTTCTAAGACACTGTCATTAAACAGACTAATACAAGAAATATGCGTTTGCATCAGTAAATCTCTATTAAAGTGAAGACATGTCTTCAGAATAAAGCTGTCAGTGGCATTTTGCCAGGTGCTGTGGAAGAATGTCCAGCTTCCATCCTATTTCTTTATAAAAACTACAATTTCATGGGATCCAAGTTTGCTACTAGCTAAATTACTTTTTCAGACCTCAGCTGGAGTATCTCAGCTGTATGCCTAGGATGGCCAGAGGGTCAAGAATGAAGGAATGCTTCCCAAGTCTGAGGAATGAAATAAAACCTCCATATAACTCCATTTTACTCCTGAGGATAAATAATCTTCTGAGACCAGGGTCCCTCAGGGTCAAATAGGTCTAATCTAATTCTTAAGAAGATCCTCAAAACAGGTGGGCTCCTTCTCCTATAATCCTGTTCTGCCTAGCATTAATAACCCCGCTGCAGCTGGTTTTAGTTCCCCCCATGCTCAGGTGTCCATTCATCATCCTGTGTGCTCCTGCCAACATCCCAGAGGCAAGAGGGAAACAGAACTGGTCAAACAGCAGAAAGCACTAAACTGTGATAGATGGAGGAGAAGAGAAAGGTGAGAAAGGAGGGAATGGCTCAGTCTTTTAATGTGATTCCAGGATCCGTGCTGCTTACAACACACATATCCTGCTGCATAACGCAAGTGGCCTCATACACCATATTAAGACCATATGAAATATCTGTTTGCAATTCACAGTCATACTTAAATCTTTGCCTAAATTATGGCCTCTTAAAAAGTGAGTAATAACCAAGCAGACACCAGGAGAAATATGTCTTAATTATTTTAGCTCATCCATAACCACTCTGGATCTCTCTATGCCAGCTGCAGAGGCAATCATTTGGAAACTGCACTGTTCAATAACCTCTGCATATCGCTTTCCATTAAGATATGAAAGCCTAAGCTATCTACTTACGTCAGAGCCTAGGAGTCAATGCAACTTTAAACTGATGCTTAATATTCACAAAATCTTGCATTAGCATGCAAGAACATAAACTGTTGGTTTGGTTTTTTTTTCCTTCTTTTTATTTATTATTTTAGGTTTCTTCTGAATGCAAACAGTTTCCTCGCACAGGATGTAAATTATTATTACAATGAAAGCAGCCAGAAGGACAGAAGCTTGGAAATGATTTCTCCTCTGAGCAGTAGGAGATTGTTCGGGTCCTGCTGTTTTGAAAACCTTCTTCCCCCCACGCAGGCTACCCTGTGAAGAGAAAGCTGTTTGAATATTTTGGCAATCAGAGAAGGCTCCAACATAAATTATGGATACAGAAACTCAGAAGACATTCTAACAAATAGAATACTATGGAATCCATTTTTCAGCCACCATATGGAGTCAACAGAATGCCGCTTTGTTTCTTTTGGGTAGCAGCTCATCATTAAAAAAATAAACAGGCTGGGGTTTTTTTGGTGAGCAGGGAATCTACAGTCATTATGTAGAAAAAGTAACAAATTATAAACCAGTCTATTGCTTTACCATCTTCTTTCATTAGTGCGTATACATAGGTGTTTTAGCTGTTTCTCTTTTCAAGTAAGCAGAGGAGAGTCTGTCATTGAAGCTCAGAGATTTTTATTTTATGATATATTTTCAAGTGTGGGAAAAGTTATTCAAAGTATTTATAACATTAGACTTGTTGCAAGTAATTTAAAAGTTGTTTTTTTAAAAGCTAAACCCTATCTCTTTCTTAGTAACACATTGCATGTATTTCCCTTGTATCCTGGAAGATTGCAATCACAGATGATATCAGTTTTCATTTTTGGTGTTCATTTATGAGAAAAAAAAATTAAAAGGTGTGTATAGAAGAGTGCAACTACCTCCTAACTCAGCAAAGATTTTTTCTTGGCTTAGCAGGTTTTCCTTCTTAACATCATCTGATGTAAACCAAACTATTTCCTTCCAATAGTTTAAAACTTGGAAAACAGATCAGTTTTCACCATGGATATTTTCTGCATGTTACATCATTTTCCATTGTCTCTAAACTAACCTTAGATTAAATTAGATCAGTCTTTGCTTTTCCTCTATTGAAATTAATGCAGCTTCTCTTGAAGGGCTACCCTGAAAAAGCTCCAGAAAAACAATCTGTCACTCCTTTTTCCAGGTCTTCTGTACATCTTTTGCCAGCTATCCTGCAGTCAGGACATGAATTGGATCTTTGAGCTTGGATTTTCAGTCTCATAATGACAATTAGCTCTAACAGAGTGCAAGGTGACATGACAAACAATATGAATTTGCTGCAGATTCCATTTTTTTGAATGAAATAAGTAAATGGTCTGGACATGTACCAGTGTATTATGATTGGAGTCAGAAGTTATGACACTTAATTTTGTCTTTCCTATGCCAGAGTAAACACACTTTGAGAGATCTCTTGAGTTTTTCATTGGCTTTTTCAGACTCTACTTTTCCTACAATATTATCATATTTTACATATTAAAACAAACAAAGAAACAAAAAAAAAAGCAGAAATTGAATAAGCTGTATTTACAAGCTGTCAAAACAATGACCATGGGTCAATTTACAATCACAGGAATTTGATTCTGTGCAGAAAAATACTTATTTGTCAACAGGCTCACACTCTTCTTCCCTTTTAAATATTGCTCTCTCCCTTTCCCAGGTGAGAGCAACAAATTATAAAGTATGCATAGCACTTTCTCCCCTGTTTCAAGTTAGTTTAACATAGCAAAAGGTTTGTATAATGATAAAACAACATCAGAATATGTCTCTTTAGCTAAAGATCACTCGTAAAACCAGCAAAACTCAAAAATGTACTGTAAGAAATTAAAGATATGAGAATGAAGTCACCAAGTTTTGTGTTAATCTGGTATTGTCCTGCTTTCAGCTGGGATAGAGTTAATTTTCTTCTCAGTAGCTGTTATAGTGCTGTATTTTGGGACTTAGTATGAGAATAATGTTGACAACACATTGATGTAGATTTTGCTAAATAGCTGTTCCCAGCTGAGAACTGAGAACTTTCCAGTTTCCCATGTTCTGCTAGTGAGGAGGTGCACAAGAAGTCAGAGGGAGCATGGCCAGGACAGCTGTCCCAAACTGGGCAAAGGGATGTTCCATACCAAGGAACGTCATGCCTGGTGCACAAACTGGGGGGAGTTGGCTGGGAGCTGCCAGTCACTACTCAGGGATGGGCTGGGAATTGGTCAGTGTGTGGGGAGAAATTGTATTGAGCAGCACTTGGTTCTCTTGGGTTTTAGCTCTCTCTCTCTCGTTTTCTTACAATGAGGATGATGATGATAATCACCACTACATTATTTATTTATTTATTTATTTATTTATTATATTTTAATATAATAATAATATAATTAATATAATAATAATATATTTCAAATAATAATCTGTTCTCTCAATTCACAAGATTTTCCATTCCGTTCCAATCATTCTCCCCAGCAAAGGCTGGGAGTGGAGTAAGGAAGAAGAAATGTGGTTCTTAGTGTCTAGCTGGAATAAACCTCTACAGGTATTTTACAAGTTAGGAATGGAACAAACCAACTAAGCCATTCTCCAAAGACAAACTTTTCCTGGAATACTTTGTCCAATACATTTTCCAATCCAGTCATAAAAACTTTTGACTATGTGTGATTTCTGGTATGGGATCTCTAATTAGCCCAGGATATATCACAGCCAGGAAAATATTTATTTTTTTCTTTTTCTCAACAGGATATTTTTCCAAAAAATGACCTTAGTAAGTTTCCATGCTAGAGTAGATATTTGTCTTTTTGTTGTGGTTGTTATTTAATTTAGTCCATTATATTTCTTTTTTCCCTTTATTCTTTCAAACGTGAAAGCAAATAAGTGTAAAACAAAATCAAACATGCTAGTTATAAGCACAAGACTTTTTATTCACTGTCTAAAATTCATACAATTCAGCTCTGCTTGTCTGGTCACAGTTGTCTTTCTTCTATTTATGTCTGACTGGATAAGTATAAACTGGAACTATAAATAGTTGATGATATTTATTATTTGCATAACACCATACTAAAAAGAGATTTTTAGTATCTCTTGAAAGAGATACTAAAAAAAAATGTTATCATATCTTTGGCTACATTGGGTGACAGCAAGAAGTGTCAGAGCCTAGACTGTTTTGTTTGGATTATATGCTGGCATACAGAGAGTAGAGCAAGATTTCCCCTTGGGAAGTTCCCTGCTGTTTGGTAGAGGTAATGTAGGGAAATTCTAGGAAAAAAGAAAAAAAAGTATGGAAATGTATTTATATAAATATGACTCCATTAGGGAATTAGAGTTGGCTAGGTTGGGAGTGCTTGGAAGACTGATATATCAGTCCAGTGTAATCAAATCTTTGCTGAATTAATTTGTTCCTTAAGAGTACAGATGCTAATGGATAATCTCTACACACTGTTAATCACTAACACCATACAGAGCTATTAGCCCTTGGTAGCCATATCCTAAATCAGAGTGCCCACCAGCACATGTACATGTAGTGCCTCTGGCTACAGCCACTGACAGGTGTGGTAGCTGAGATCAGACTTCAGAGCCTCTTGATTAGAGCAGTCAGAATTGAGTCAGACTTATGTTCTTTCACCCTGTGACATTGCTGCTATTGCCCCTCTCCCAAAAGGAGCAGTCTCATCTGCCTTATCTGCCCCTGACTGCTTATCTTGGTTTTTGGTGTTGGCAGTCATCTTCTCTGTACTCAGTAGGATTATCTGTTTGCTATTATTTGTGCCTTCCTTCCCCTTTGTCTAGCAAATTATCACTTTTGAATGACTCCTGCCAGCAGCTACATTCATTTTCCCTTGCCTTGACTATTTCTACTTAAATAGTTATGTAAAATGTTTACATTTTGTATCTGTCTGTGACATCACACTGCTACGAAATTCCTATAGAATCACAGAATGTTTGGGGTTGGAAGGGGCCTAAAAGATCATCTAATTCCAATCCCCCTGTGCCATAGGTACAGACACCTTCCAGGCAATGCTGGTAATATACTTGTTCTCATTACACTATTTTAGTAAGTTTTTGGTTGAGTTCAAAGGAAGCTAATATTATAATATCAGAACTATGTTCTGGTCAGACATCTGTTTCAGGAACAAAGGTTTGACCCCTTCTCAAAGATGCAAGAAGTATTAATTTCATAATTTGACCTAAGATTCCATATTCAAGACAACTATAAAGGATCCCACCCAAACTCACTTGCTTACTGAAAGTCCTGACTGAAGATCCTAAGTTCTATTCTGTAGTGAACAAGATTGATCCAGAACTAGTTGCTATCCATTTGCAGCAAAGAAAACCATCATGATTAGTCTTCCTAAAAAGGCACTCAGGGAATACAATAAAATAACATGACATGAACTCAGATCTTGTTCTTAATCATGTTCTACTCTTTTTTTTTTTTTATAGAATTGAGCAAACTTTGGAGCAGATGCAATTATTTTTCAGCAATAATAACTGTATAACAAATCTTCAAACAGCTCAGGGCATGTTTCTTAGATGATGTACAAAGCTGTAAATATTGCTGTTAGTTTACCATTTCATAACTAATAAAAATCCCTGTGCCTTATCTGGCAATTTATGATGTAAAGAGAGAAAGAAAAGGGTCTTTATGTGGCTACTACACTCTTTAAATTAATTTTTATGGTGCTCTTAGAAAGTTATTGTTATCCATTCCACCAACAGAGAAATGAATCATGGATAATGGGTAAGCACCTTTGTACTTTTCACAGGGTTTCAGACTTTAAAGTTTACATCCTGGTAAGAGAGTATATCAATTTAATTAGGTGCTTTGAGTAATTTACCCAAGTAAGTTGTTTGGTGATAAGTCCTTAGTCCTCAATCTTCTTCTGATTAAAAGGATGATTAATCTTCAGCTGCTTAAAAAGCCTTCAGCGACAAAGGATCCAACCACAGGTTTTGCTGATGTTCCCTTTTCCATTTGTATTCTGAGCATGGGAAGTAGGTGGAGATGAGCTGCCTGGCACTTTGTTTTGTTGGAATATATTCAGTATTCCATAATTGCAAAATTTCCTCATGTCATGCTTCAAGGGTGGGCGGTTTTATGTTATTCCCAATTTTGATGATATGCCAGTTGGTACAGCTCAGTGAGTTTTGGAGCACTGTAAAATTGGAGTTCATGGAACAACTGGTTTTCATTTCAGTCCCTCCTTTCTCATAGTCTGTTGCTTTTTCCTTGGCTCTGAAGTTCAATCTTTATGTGAAACCGTAGCTCTGCCTTTCTTGACATCCATATATACACCATTACATAATCTCTCCATTAATAATTGTGGATTTAAAGCCACTGATCCCTTTTGCTCTCCCTTAAGGAATAAACACCTGATACTTTTCAGCCCTCTACCCACTTTGTTTCTTAATGCTGGAATTTCTTTGGAATTTCAGCAGTGATTTTCTTCTGCCCTAGAGGTAGGATTTGCAGCTTGAAATTTCCTGAACAACCCAGAAAAGCTGTTGGGAAAGCAAAAATCTTCACTCTAGGCTTGTGGAGATCATGGACGTATCCCTTAAAAGTTTTTCTGGAGGGTGTCAGAAGGAGAGACACTTTCCCAAGGCCAACTTTGAATCTGTCTGTGGGAAATAGAAAAAGTAGAAGGCTTTCTAGCAGTGCGGATTTCGGCCTAAAATTAAAAAGATACAAGAATGGGGACATAAAACAATAAGACTGTGTCTTTGTGCTGTGTAGTTAGGCCTTAGCAAGAAAAAAAAATGTTAATCAAGATAATAGAAAAGTTTAATAATTAGGCTCTATGTGCTTTGTTTATAGAGGAGTATAAAAAGTTCCTGTGTAATAGAAATACGGAACAAGTACTTATTGATAGATATAAGGTATACATGTAGTTTTAATCATTGGTTCATGCAGGTCTCTGTGAGCTCTTAACAATTTGCTATTGGTTAGAAAACTTTTAAAAGGCCTTGTAACGCAGAGAATTCTGGCTGCTGTTGGCAAGACATGAGTTTTTGCCATTGTCTCACCCTGTACTGAGGCTGATGTTGCAATAAAAGCTCAAGGAACATCTCCCTTCAGTCCTGTCCCGTTATTCAGAAACATTTATCTCCAATATCTGTCCTTATTTGAAACCTCTCCACGATGGTGGCATGTTCCAGCCAAGCTTGCAGACACCAGTGGTGTAACTGCAGTCATGCTACACATCAATCCTGGATGTGGCACTTTGCAGCACAACAAGGAATGTGCTTGTCCTGTAGCGTCTGATGCACTCTCACTTGCGCTGGCCATGCTCAACGTGTCAATGTAAGTGATGCCTGTGGAGGAGGAGGGATACTTCTCCCAATTTCTCCACAATCAGTCAGATGGTAATAGTCAAAAGTTAGAGTATTTGCATTTTACAAGTGATGGCAGGAAGAATGCAGCTAAAGCCTATGCATCACACTCATGTCACTTTTCTCAGGGTTTTAAAAATATCTCAGAGGTTCCTCACTTCAGTTATAGTCAGGTTCAGTAAGCTGAAGTCATAAAAGTTTATATTTTCCTACACTGACTAGACTAGCTCTTATTTCACGCACTATATTTTAGCTGAACCACATTAATTTAACCCATGTTTGTGGCTGGCCATATTTTAGACTGCCTTGGGCATGCTACTTTACCAGATGTAAGTCAGCAGTGAATCACAAGCAAACTTTGGTCTGGCATTACTTAGCTTGCCCTCAGGTTAGTGGCACTGCTTAGAAATGTGTCTTAAAGAAAGTTGCCTAAAATGCTAGCCTGAGCAATTTTAACTTCTCTCTTTTGTATAACACTGCTCTAGGCTTACAGCAGTAATTACATGGAGCAGAGATACAGAAATACCTCCTGCCATGCTCACTTTCTGCACCATGTGACAGTGGAAGATCTGTGAATCTGTTTGGGATTTTGAAATTTATTATTTATTTGGGGCCATTTAACCCTGCTGCTCACTGTGTATTTTCTCCTCTCTTTAGCTCTTTGTCCCTATTTCCTTGTGTCACACAAGATCCTCAGATCCTCATTTCCCCCCTTCTCCTTTTTCCTTACTCGCTGTTTATTTTCCTCCACTGCTAAGCTTTTGCTTTGTGCTTTTCTGATGCCTTCCTTGCTCTTATTTTTGGCCAGGTATGGAAGTTAATACACACCCAGTATTTTCATTTTAGAATGAAAAACTATCCAAGAGAATGCTTCTGACCCCAGTTATCTCCATTAACCACAGAAAGAGAAGTGAGAGTTATGCAGGCCAAAAACCTGAAGGCTATTTCAAAACAGTCCATATTTTTCCTTATCTAACCCAGAAGATGGTGCAGCTCTGAGAGAGACAACTGTAAGTTTAGAATACAGGGAGTGTAATGATGATGTAACATCTATGCCAAGCTTTGCCAAACAATCCCTCATTACATTTTCCTCTCATTTACTGTGTTTATCGTGGCATGCAGAGCATGGCAGAGGATTTGCCTGATTTAACATCAGCAAGTCCAATGGGATCAAAACACTGTTATCCAATGTTTTGTTAGTTTCAAACAAGTCAGGTGGAGTTAAACTACCTGAGCAGTCTCTTCCATGGCTTGTTTGGACTGCTTCCTGTAAAGGAAACCTATACAGAATTACCTTTGATTAGCAAAACTTCTCAGAAAATTTCCTGCTTTCTGAATCCCAGCTGAGCACATATTTGCAAGGATGTATAAAGTACCAACTTTGCATTAATCCAATACTTTATCTGAATAAAGGAAGTAAAAATATAAAAGCCAGCATTAATTCTTCTGCATTAAGGTATACTGCAGTCATAAAATCAAGGAATCACAAGGTAATTAGGCTTGGAAGAGACATTCTGGAAATCAATTCTTAGGTCAGATCAGATTGTTCTGGGCTTTATATTCAAAACCCACAAGGATAAACCCTGCACAGGCTCTCTGGGCAACCTGCCCTATGCAAGACAGTGATTAAAAAAGGAAAAAAAAAGGCAGAAAATATTAAAAAGTTCTTATTTATATCAAATTTTAACTTCTTAGAGTTTCTGTTTATTCTCTCCAATCCTCATATCACATTGCAATGTGACAAGCTTGGCTCCATCTTTGCCTTTTTTCCAGAGCTGCATTCCAACTCCAGAATAGATAGATACAAAGACATCTTGCCTCCAAAATGCAGGTCTTTTACACTTTTCTCTTACTGGTCTTTTCCATATTACCATTGTCATTACAATTTTTCTAGTCTTCAGAATTGTGATTTTAAAATTATTTGTTTTCTTCTCTTTCATGATCAATAAACTCTTCATAGACAACTCTTTTTATTTCAAAAATCCCTCATATGGAAGGGAAAAGAGACTTGTAAAAACTTTTTGATGTTATATTTTTTTAAAAAAAGCTATATTATTTTAAGGCTTACTTTTCTTCTCACCAGTTGTCACAGTTCACTTATGCTTATAGATAAATGATATGGGAAAAAGTTTCTTTCCCTTCAGATCTTTCTGCCAATCTTGCCCTTCTCAAAATTGCACAGATGAAGAAGAAATCAAACAAGTTTTAGTTTCAAGTGGCCTTTGAAAATATTAATGGTCACTACAGTTGTGACAAAACTAACACCTCATCCAAAGGGATGTGTAAATATTTAGACTTTTTTTTTTGGTTATGTTAGCACAATGTCAATGTACTGACTACACCATTGACATTCAGCAGAAGCAATAAAAAAATAATTTTCTTCAATAATATTTTTTTCTGATTGGTTTTCTAATATTTAGTTTTCAAGGTAAAGGGCTGCTATACAGAGCAATCATTTTTTTTCTCTTTATAATGTTGCTTTTACAGAATCAATGGGCGTTCTCCCAACTCTGGTCTACAGTTAAAAAAAGTTCACTAGTTCTGATGCACTTTCTAGATCTTTCTAGCAGGTCCATGTCTTTATATAGCATTGGCACTTTCACTTATCCAAATCATATCTGTCACCAGTTTCAATCTTTCTATCTTCAGTGATTTATATTTGGCTCTGATTCAGATTTAGGTTGTGTTTCCTACTCCTCTGATAATGCTATTCAGTTTTAGTTATGCTCATCACTGGAACTGCCAGGTATTAAAAAACTATTCCTACTATTCTAACCCCTTTATCTAGGATATCTCTTTTGCACAGGAAGCATCTAGAAGACTTCTCTAAAGTGGTGCTTTCCAAAGGGAGTGCTGACATGCCTGGGTTTAGTCAATCCAGACTAACAGGATCCAGTGTGAAATCGAATATCCTAAATATGTCTTGCCACTCAGAACTCATATACAACTTGCCAAAATGAGGAGAGCAAATGGATGTCCAAAATATTGTAATCCTCATTGTCAAAGGAGGAAAAAATCCCACCATAATGCAACTTTTCAGTGTTACCCTTTAAGAATAAAAGCTTTTCTGAAGCTCTCCAGGCTTCTTTCCATTCCTGCCAACAGTTGGTCCACTCGTATGGTCCCAGCATCTCTTCAGTGATAAACAGAGCTGTAGGCACTGGAAATAATTTTTCACTTCCAGTAATACTATTTGGTTCAGTTTTTCCTAACAGTACAGTTTCACACTTAAATGAAATTCTTTTATCCGACCAGCCTGACTCATAAAGAAGTATTTCTGTAGTACCATATTAGTATATGTATAGTATATATCATATTAGTATCATATTTTAGGAATACTTTTATTTTGCTCTGTACTTCATGTACTTACTTATGTACATCCGGTTCTTCTGAGATGCACCTCATCAGAGCCTTTTTTGAACATCTCTGGAAGAGTTTCATCTTTCACCATTGAATAAGGAGACGTTTATAAAGAGATCAGCTTCTAATTTTGTGGAAGCTGGCCTAGCATACTAAGCAATAGGTCAATGTCCTGGGAAGAAGCAGATGAGGATTTGAAGCAATCTTAAACTGCATTGGTCCCAAGACCAGATTCACAATGCCTTTCACCATTTGCCCCACAGTCTACAAACTGAGTCTAATTGTTGCGGTTTTGGTGCCACCCTATTACTTTAATTTTAGGAGGCAGGCAAGAAAGGCGGGAAAGGATAATACTGTAGGGATTTTTTTCCCTAAAAAAGTATGCTTGAAATACCCCATAAAAACCCAAGGCCAGTTCCTGTTCTCTAAACCACCCCCCGAGGATTTCCCTGCTTGTGGTAAATTACATTATTGTGTTGTGAGCCATAAAGCAGCAAAAGGGTGAAGAAAAGTGTTTGCTGCTCATTGTTTTGCCTGTTTTCCGTGTACCACTGGCAAGGGTCAGAAGACAGACTCTGAGATTCAAGAGAATTGTTAAATTATTGTATTGTCCATACAGTTTGTTTGCTGCACCAGGTGATTTGCAGAATCAATGTTAATAAATAAAACTCTGTTCCTTGATTACTCTTTCCTATG
Source organism: Phylloscopus collybita (assembly GCA_027886175.1). Lineage (NCBI taxonomy): Eukaryota > Metazoa > Chordata > Aves > Passeriformes > Phylloscopidae > Phylloscopus > Phylloscopus collybita. Next base: position 49,692,676 of record JAJNNQ010000026.1, read on the forward strand.
TAAGGGTTCACTCTCAATTTAAAAGGAAATAAGGATGTGGTCATAGACAAAAAGGTCAGTCCACCAATTTTATTTTAAAAGTGCAACAAGTCTTTGCAATGAGGAGAACTGTTGCAGGAAAGTAACAGACAATTACTCAGCCAAACAAAACAGAAACAAGAAAGAAAGTCAATTTGTTTACAAAGTAAGGGATGTGACCATCCTGTAATAAAGTCCCTTCCCAGCAATAGCTTAAAGTCATAAAGCTTAGAATTTAAGATAAATTCTGTGATAAAATTTAGAAACATTTGTAGCAGGAAGAGGACAAATTAAATCCTAGCAATTTGCAGTGAAATCTTATTATATTTTGTTAAAATAGAAAATCTAGCTTCCTCTCCCTATTATTTAAAATAACAAAAGAGAAATGCTAAATAATGAATTCCATTAACACTTAATTTAAAAGGAAATAAAGATGTGGGCAAATAAAAGTATCCCCATAAAAAAACCAAAACCTAAACCTAAACCAAAACCAACAACAACAACAAAAAAATTAACCCAAAAACAGTACCAAGAGTTGACACAGGTCAGCTGACTGTCTGTTTCCAGTAGATTTATGGATGTGCCCATTCTTATTTAAATCTTAGGACAATTTATAGACTTGGATGAGATCTCATATCCCAACTGGACATGATTGTGATGGACATAATTTCCTTTCTCGTGGTGCTGTGCTTTGATTTTGTGATTTTGTGCTTATAACACACTGGGTGGAGCAGCATTGGCACAGCATCAAGTCTTGCTTTTTTTTCAAAATCTGGGCAAGTGTGTTAGGGGCACATAATAAGCTGGGGGGGGGTGGGGGGGTGGGGGGGCGGGGCAGGGGGTACACAACCAGGAGAATTAACTCAAACTGACCAAAAGGATATCCCATGCCATATAAATCCATGCTCACCAAAAAAAACATAGGGAATAGGGTTTTGAGAGGAAGGTAGACATTGTTCAGAAACTGGTTGGCCATTAATCTGATTGGGAAAGCCTTTTGCATAACTTCCCTTCCCTTCCCTTCCCTTCCCTTCCCTTCCCTTCCCTTCCCTTCCCTTCCCTTCCCTTCCCTTCCCTTCCCTTCCCTTCCCTTCCCTTCCCTTCCCTTCCCTTTTCCTTTCTAAACTACTTTTATTTTGACACATGGGCTCTGTTTTAGTCTTGCTTTTCCCCTGTCCCACTGCAGGAGGCAGGGATTGATCAGGTGGTTGTGTGGTCCTTGGCAGCTGCCTGGGGCTAACCCACAACATCCAGCTGGAAAACAGGCTCTGGTACAGCTACTTTGCCAGTAGAAGGTGCCTGAGTCAGCTTGTTGTTCACTACATTCATATATCTATTTTTAATCCTTGGTCATCTCCTGCAGGCAATCTTTGGGTTAGAAGGGGTGTTCTGACTCTTCATTGTTGAGTTATTAATGCACAAACATTTTCAGAAAAAGCTCGGGATCAATAGAATCAATTACTATAATTAACTGGAAAAGAAAAGAATCACAAGTGATCTAGCACTGCAGTAGGGCATATTTTAGTTGGCTATTAGGAAACTTTTTATCTCAGGACGGAGTTTACTGTCAATAACAATAAGGAAATCAGTCTGAACATCAATATTGATTCAGACTTTAATGGATGCATTTTAATGATAAAATTTGATGCATAAAATAACCTATTAGCATATCCTAGCCATTATTAGACAACTACTGGAATTCCCTCTATCCTGGGACAAGGTTTGTCTCCCAGGATGGATTGTGATATTGCTGTTTGCCACATCTCTTGCATGACCTTGGATGCATCAGATATCCATTCATAAAATTGCTACTTTATGAATGCTTAATAGCATTTTGGGAAAAGATTGTGAAGTGCACAGATATTATGATGATGGAAGCTGTATACATTCTAAAGTGATTGTTTTTCTGTTTGACTTTCACTTATTTTTTTCTCCTGAATAATCTTGGGTTCATTTCTAAGGCATTACATTGTTGAAGTCACTGGGAGTTTTGCTTGCACAGGGTCTAGATGACTGAGTAGGCTCTGTGAGTGATGAGGGACTGTTTGGCAATTACTTTTGAGCCGTGTCATTATGCTGAATATCATCCAGACTCAAGGCTATGTCTGACTCATTAGATTTGTGGAACATTTTTTTGCTGTGGTATAACACGTATTTACATTCAATCCACAGCTCTTGCTGTCACTCTCTTTTTACCACATTGTATCATGCTATGTTATTTTGAGAAAACGTAGTATGATTGCTGAGATATTCAAGGTCTTGATAAGCAACTGACTCAGTACAAACCATTAAAATGTGTACTGTATAATGGAGGTACATGACATTGGTGAATTGTTTCCTTTTAAATCATTAACTGTCCATTGGTGAGACAGTTTTAATTAAAGTTTAAAAGGCTTAAGCTATTGCTAAGAACTGGTAAAGAATGACAGTCATATGGAAGAGGACTTAGCAAAATATTTGCAAGACATATGAAGTCCAGAGAATATGTCCATCTCCTCCTTGAGTTTATCAGCCTTTTCCTTCAAAAAAAAAATTTCTTTTTGTCACTGGGTGCAGAAGTATTTAGAACACAGGGGATGCTCATCTGTCAAGCTGAAAGAAGTACAAGAAAGTAAATTATTTTATCAGTCTTTACTGAGCCCTAGGGACACCCATCTGGAGCTCTGGGTCGAGATCCAGGAGTGCAAGAGAGACATGGATGTGCTGGAACAAGTCCAGAAAATCTCCACAACTTAGTTAAGGGCTTGGACCATCTGAAGTAAAAAAGGAGGCTGAAAGAGCTGGGACTTCTCAGCCTGAAGAAGAGAATGTTCAGGTAATGACTTTCAATGTGTATAAATACCTGACGGGAGAGTAAAGAAACTGGAGACAGTGGTGCCCAGTGGAAGGGCATGAAGTAATAAACACAAGTCGAAGCACAGGGACTTCTGTTTAAACAGAAGAAAAACAGGGGGTTTTACTGTGACAGCAGTCAAACACTGGCAAAGGTTTCCCAGAGAGGTTGTGGACTCTCCATCATTTAAGATACTCAAACACGACTGGACATTGTCCTGACCAACCTGCTTTAGCTGGTCCTGATCTGGAAGAGGTGTTGAACTATATGATCTCCAAGGTGCCCTCCAACCCCAGTGGTTCTGTGATTCTTTGATTATTAATGCAAAAGACTTTCTCAATGTCTGTGTTACAGATTCCCATCTGTATTGCAAAAGTGTCTTCCCCATCCTCTCCTGTGTATATCTATTTAATCACTACTTATAACATTAATAAAACCTAATCAGAATCCAGTTGACTGCCAAAAGGGCTATGAGCTATGAATTCAGTTTCTACCCTTTAAAATAAGTCCTGGGCAAAACAAAAACATTTAGCACTTTGTTATCAGCATAATGTGGATGTGCCCAGTGCCTAAAATGGAATGTCCATTTCTGGTAAGGAGAAAGTAATGCTTCTATTCTCACTCTCTCTGCTACAGAAGAACATCAATTTATGTCAATTGTGCTGATGGCTTTTGTGTTACAGACACCTGTCTACTCTGTGCCAGAGAGACATCAAATCATTTTAATTAAATTTTCTCTAGGGGGAAGTTTAGCAGAGCAGGATGTAATTATCCAGATAGGAATTTTGTAAGAACATTGAACTTAACATCCTCTGCTTTGGTTAAAAGTGTCATTGGATGTTTAATGAAACAAAGTGGTCAGGGACCTCTCTTTTACTTTTCATCTAAAACACAGTACTTCATTCTGAGTCATAAGTATAGATTTAGTGAAGAAACTGCTAACTAATGGACCACCACTGCCACTTTATTTAGCTTTTAGTCCCACATAGCATCGTCATGTCTCATTTGTGAGAGGTGTTTCAAAGCATCAGGTCAAGCTTCATATTTTAGGGTAGTTGAACAGGAACAGTCATGAACACTCTAAGATTTCAGGGTATTCTTGTGAGCAAATTGCGTTTCTTTTTAAATAATTTTTGCTGCTGGCAAGAAATTCTTTCACACAGGATGGTTATCTCTACTGTTAGGACTTATGAATGAAAAGTAAATCTACTTCTCCACTGAAACACAAAAGTGAGGAATTTTTTTTCAGAATTAATTTGTATGCCTATCTATAGTTAATTTGGGCTACAGCTTGGGTTGTAAATCAACTTACCTAAGAATCTCATTTTGTTTATGCATCTGCAGTTGTCAAGTGATATATGAATTAGGCAAGTACAGGCAGAGTAATTGTGTCTCTCAATATCAATACAAGGAGTCCTTAGAAATCAGAGAAACCATGTTCAGCGAGGAGTTTAGTCTAAAACAGATCCTGCAAAATACTAGATGTGCAGCTGCTTATGTCTTTCTTTGCATCTTTGGGGTGTTTTTCACTTTGTGACAGTAAATTCGATGTAAGCTTCAAAGGGCACACTCAAATTTAGCAGGCCAAAACCATATTATCAGACCTGAGATTGTTGTGATAAATTTGTAAACGTCACTTTTTGTTCTGTAGTACTGTCTTGCCATGGTAAATTAGTGGCACTACCCGTACAAAGTCAGATCAGAGAAGATAGTGTCATGGCTTTGGCAGGTTGGAACCACAGAACTGAAGAAAAAATATCTTCTTGTTAGATTTGAACTCAGAGCAGATTGTCAGCTAAAAGTGATGCATTCAGCCCATGAATTTTGGGAAAGGAAGAGATATACCATAATAAAGTGTTCTAGTCTGTCAATTTTGGACCATTAAGTTGCATACAGTCCTGAATTGGCTCTATTTAGTCCTCAAACCAGTGCAATTATTGGGGTTTTGGCCTCCCTCTCACATTCCAAAATAAAGTATGCTTCTTTGTCAAGGTTAAAAAGTAAAGAAGGAAAAAACAGTAACAAAGTTTACCAGACTTGGAAAAAGAAGGGAATTTGGCATCCTTTTCATCTATTTTTTGCTAGACCTGGAAACGAGCAGAATCGAGGTTAAGGTCAGGTCAAATGTTTCACTTACCTGGAGTAGAACCCCTTGTCAGCCCTGCAGTATAGCAGGAAGAAGAGCAGAATAATCCCAGTTCCTCGACACCATTAAAAATATTTTTTTTCAGAAAGTAAGGTGTTTCCTTGAGAAAGATGTTTCAGGTCATTGATGAATCTTAGATGTAAGACTGGAAGACCTCACCTTATTCTCCTCCTTCTGATACAATTTTCACATCCATAGAAGTGGATCTTGACCCCTGTTAATTTCATGTTAACTGATGTACAAAAAGACATAAAGGACTGGGGTATTTTTTCTGTTTCTGATCTCTCACAAGAGAACCAGATCCTTTATCCTTAGCACGATCCTTAAGTGCCTGAGTTAGATGCATTACCAGAGTTAAAATTTTTCAATGTAATTTGGGCACAGATCATAATCAATTACTATTAATTCCTATATCAACATTATAAAGGAAAAAAAAAACCCAAAACATTTTTCCAGTAATTCCTCTAACATTAATTAGTTCTACCTACATGAAAATATTGAAGATTTAATGAAATTTCTGACACATCCCTCCAAGCTGCTAAGCAATTTAGAAGAAGAAGGGAAGAGAGACGTGGAAAATGAGAGACACCTTTCTGAGCAATAGCCTTACAAAATATGTCTGGCAAAGAGATTATCAATAAACATAAGGCATTTTAATACTGACAAAACATTCAAAAGATGCAGCTTATATTGCTGATAAGTAGCACTACTTCATCTCTTTCTTTCCTTCCCATCTAACTTCTGTGCATATAGGAAATAGCTGAACTCTTCAGTCCTTTATATTCAAATGAATGTTTCCCACCAAAATATTTATTCAAATGGGAATGGTAGTGATTTTCAGATCATACAGGCAGAGTGGAAACAGAAAGATAAATGACTTTCTCACTTTACTTCAGTGTTATTGTTATCATATATTGTGTGATGTTCCCTCATTATCTGTCAGTACAAAAATCCAAGCAATGCATAATTTCTGAACCAAAAGTAAAATAGCAAAACATTTTTCAAGATGTTTTCAGCATTTTTAGATTTAAATGAAGGGAAAAATGTGTCTAACCCTGGCTGATAACAGACATTAAAATTCTGAACATATACACAATCTTGAGGTGCCTGAGCAGACAAGCAACCAAATTCTTTCTTGAGTTCTGGTCCTTTTGTTCCACTCAGGTTATGTAAAATGGAAAGATCCTGAATTTAAACAGCAATGGATGATAAAAGCTGATAATGCTGACAAAAGGGTGGGATGGTGGGCTCTGCACTAATTATTACCTCCCACCATCTTGAAAAAATAAAATTCTATGAGAGGAGGGACACTGCAGCAAATCAGAATTACACAAACTTCTTTCCATCTCTCACAACCTAGGCCAGCATGGCACTGACATTTAGATCATGTAACCAATCCTCCAAGAGAGAGAACTCATCTGTTGCAGAAAGAGGTTTATCTCAATACAGTTCCCAAGCTGAAGTTTCCTTCTCATTTTAGCCTAGAAAATGTAGATTCATTGATGTGAGAAAGGGTGGGTGAAAGGAATCAGAGTACTGTAAGGGTTAGGAGATTTCTGAATTAGTTTATAATTTCAATGATACTTTTAATTGCTTATACTCTAAACAAATAGATAGATAGATAAATAGATAAAATACAAAATAGATACGAAACCTGAGAACACATATATGCAAACCAAAGGCAATTCTTACATCTCACTTTATGCGGTTACTGAAGCACAGATAGATTTTTCATCTTCCAGAATTTCAGAAATATATACACAGTTAGATCATTGCTAGCTTATAGGTTTCATTTAATTTAGATTAATACCTAAATTTTAGGCCTCTAAAGAGTTAGTTCACGCCTCTGGAGAGTTCCTAAAACCTAAATTCTTAGAAACTTAAAATAGAAAGTTAAAACCACTTGTCAACAGTAAATGCATTTGAGGATTCCAGAAGAGGAGTCTGCTTGCCTAAATTTGAATTTAAACAAAAAGTTTATACAGCAAACCTACCAATATTCCTCCTGCAGACTTCCATCTCAAGGAGAAAAACACTAACTTAACAAAGCACCACACTGGGAAATGAAGCTGAAATTACATGTTTAGGGATTCAGATGTCATGGAAGAACATTGTTGGATCTTAGCTCCTGAACTGAATTCAAAATTAACTCTTGAATGTATCATCTCTTTCCATCCTGGTCTCTCATATGTTTTGGGTTGGCTGGGAAAGACGTTCTCAATGAAATGCTTTCTGTTTGGCTTCAAAAGGAGCTGCATACATTAAACATTAGACATTTTTCCATATTCTTTGGGCTTCTTTTAGTATGTTCTGCTATTTTCCCCACTAAAATGTGGAAATATCAGAGATAATCATGTTTATTTCATGGTTTTCCTCCCTGCCTTTGGAGAAAATGATGTAACATGATAGGAGTCTCCTTTTGGTGAAACTTAAGAGTGTAGCTGTCCTAAAGCAAAGCGATGGGGACGATCAAACCAATTAGACTGGAAGATCAGCTCTAATGAATAATCTTAACCTCAGCTCATCCCTCAAATCTGGTGTACTGGTGAGGTCTAAGCTAGGAACCCAATTGTCTGACTTCCTTCAGTAAAAGTTAACAGGTAAATATTTCTGAATGGCCTTTTCATACATCTAAGATGTGAAATGCCTTCATAATTACCCCCTGTAAAGACAGCCTAAGGGACCAGCTTTCTCTGTCAACTAACAATGCTCAATGATCAATAATGCAGTCTTGGCTGAAATCCACAGATATCCAGCTGTGACCCGTTTCAAGTTTGTTTGGGTTTTTTTTTTCCTTTTTTGCTTTTATTTAACTTTACAGCTTCAGCAGTTTCTAATTTGCAGAAGAATTTAACGTTCATCTGTAACTTTTAGGGCATCTAAATGCTGTATCTTGAGAGGGACATTGGAATTCCCCAAAAAGCCATATAAAGTACTTATGACTGCAAATGTATCTTAATCTGTAAAATAACCATTTAACAGTTTTGTTTTCTTTTTTTTTCCTCTGAAAAGCTCCAAAAATCATGGTAGATCAAGTCCAAAATTTTACAAGAAAATTAATAACCATAAAAAGAGAGATATTTTCTGTCTTTACTGTATCGTGGCTTGTAATTTTCTTTTTAAATTTTGATTTCAGCAAATGTTTCAGGACCTAAAATAATTTTGAATTATTTTTATTTTTCTTCAATATCCCTTTTCAAAACTATTGATCCCCCTAAGCTAAAAGTAGTTTGCAAAAAGGCCTTCCACAGTACTTTAAGTGCTTTCTATTGACCACATTGCAGAGAAAAAAAAATCAAAAACAGCCTCTCCAAGTATTCTGCTGTATCTGTGACTAGACTGCACAAGCACATAAAATTCAAAACTGGAACTTAAAAATCATTTATTTGAATTAGGAAAAGTTAAAATTTAGAATAGTTGAGAATTTTTTTGTTTTGTCATGATTCAAAATATTAGGAAGTTCACAATTAAGAGTTATAAGAAGGAAAACTCTTTGTGGGCAGGGTGTTATAAAATTTAAATTTCCTGAGGCTTCTGGCCTACAGCTCTGAATTCTGCCATGAGCCTGGCAGGATCCAGATCTAATGGGCTATTGGCCCACCTTTATATGACTTCTGTTACATTCTGAAATTTCTATTTCTAACTTAAGACATCCTGAAAGGTAACTATGCTACAAATCCCTCTAAGCTGTGTGTCCCTGAATAGGATATCCACTGTATCAGCCAGCAAAGAGCAGCCAAATTTGTGTCTCCCAGTGTCTCTTTTCCACAAGTAATATTTCAAGTGATAGCAGTTAATTCTTACATCTGACAGTCTTCATGGACTTTCACTTTCTTCGCAATCTTATACTTCAGACTTTATACTTCAGACTAATTCAATTTATCTTGTCCATTTTACTCAAACAACTGAAACAGATCTATGGTAAATTAATGTACTATAGATAATTTGGAATGCAGTGTGAGAATTCAATGCACACCAGCAGTACTTTATTACCTAAGGATATAAGATTTTAATTTAAAAAGTTAAAGGTCCATAAATCACACTCTATCTACACTTGTCAACATTTCTGACAACCTATTTTAACATCTAGAATTATTTCTTTCTTTATCACATAAGAGATTTTAGTTTAACTCCACTTTACCCTACAAAAGGAATCAGGGAGCCAAAAGTGATCAGAAAAAGGAAGAGAATGTTGAAGAACAGTAAAAAAAGCACCAGGCACTCACTGAACACATTCTTAAAATATGGTGGGGGTACTCTTAAAGTGGATGAGAAATGAGCAAATAGCTTTTTGTGGTGTTTTTATTACTTAGCTTATGCAGATAAGGCCAAGATGTGATACATAGGATTGAGAACAGACGTGTGCTGCATGGCAGAAGATAACTGGTGACAGCACCCCTGACAACCCAAGTTTGAGAAATCCTGTTTAATATTCCAAAGCTTGGGGGCAAAGTGACGACCTCATTCCAACTTGGGTCTGTAAACAGCAATTACAAGTGACTAGCAGCAGGAAAATATATGAAGAGACAAATTAACATCTATTCAGACTCCAATCTGGAAGGTAGTCAAGGTTTATGATGTTGTCCTCCTTTCTATCTCAAGGGCACACTTAAAAGCCTACTGCACACTTTGTGTTGCCATAGCTCTCTTCCTAACAGCTGTAGAAAGCAGGTAGTTCAAAGCCACCTTGCAGATGTCTCCAATGCATGAGAGTCAAACACAGTCTTAATGTAAACACAATCTAACACCCTGCTACAAAGGGTAGCAAAAAAAGAGATAAAGTGTGGAAATTTCAGATAGGGAAAAAATAATTTATTTTTTTTTCTTAACTATTTAAGGCTAGAATCTTAGGAAGTGAAAAGATGAAAGAAAAGCCTTCAGTTATGCTCCATAATACTAACAGGAGTTCCAGCCTTCAATGTCTTTTACACTTTGATTCATTTGCCACTAAAATAAGCTCACATGTAGAACCAGAATTGTAGGAAGCTTTCATGACACCCAAGAGAAGATTTCACAATACAGTTGTCATCTCTTCTGCTTCTCATCCATCCTCTCTCAGCACACCCTCCCTTAGATCCTGCATTTCCCAGCAGCCTAATGTCACGACTTCTCCCACGAGCATGTGCCAGATGTAGTTGATTCTGAATTTCTTTTAGTTCCAGCCCCACTTGGGAGGAATGTGTTTATCCCAAGCAAGAGGTAAAAATGTCTTCCAGTTTATAAACCAATTTGTTTCCCTTTTGTATTAAACACTCCAATTGTGAACTGTTTAGGGTTCTGTGTCTCCCAAAGGCAACCAATATTTTGCAGCCCACCTGGGTTTATCTCTTAACATTGTCCCCATCTTTGGAAAACAAGCAAAGCAGCTGTATGCTTCTGTCACTTCACACTCCCGCTTCCCCCCACTTGGTATCCTCTCTTAGAGGATTTTTTTGTAGGCATGTTCCTCTCATATTCTTTCTGGAATTTTGGAAACTAGAAAGTGGAAGGAGGGACAAAAATGTCAGGAAAAATAGAGGTATTACTCTACTTGATGTCTCAAGATGAGAAAATGCAATAAAATGGCCAATGACCAGAGATGCAAATTCAATGCAGATAATGTATCAACATTTAAACAATGCATACATCAAAATGATCACCAAAGGAAATAACAATAAATTAGCCATGTTTTTAACCCACCATTTATATGAACCACTGCTCATTACAGTTTGAAAAGTAAAGTATAATTACAGCAAATGCATGATGGTAAGTGCTTTTTCCACAGAGCATACCCTTTCTCATGGATTATTTTCCACTGAATTCTTTTATGATGGGATTTATCCCACCTTATTACAGCATTTTGGAACTGGGCAGCTAATTTTAGAGAGCTGAAGAGCAGATATGTTCAGCAAGCAATTTTTTCCACCTGTTTGAGTTTCCATGAATTGGCATTCTGCCATTACATTGCTTAAATATCTTCAAAGGTGCTGAATGGAGGGAAATTAAGGTATTTAATGTCAAAAATATATATATATAATGCATCAAACACTTTAAAATTGCTACAGCCATTTTCTTCATTCCTTTTGGGCAGAGGGTAGAAGGTAAGGAAGTTGGTATCAGCCCCACTGTGGCTGTTGATCTGATTCCATGTAATCTTGTTGAAGCAAGGTTTTTTCATTAAAGTAGAAATAATTTTTTTTTTATTTTCTTCCTCAGCACCCAAGCTAATATCAAATACAAAATTATTCTTCATAAATGAAAAATTCTACCCAGTAGTGTTTGGTTTTTTTTTTTTTTTTTCCTTTCTCATCTTCATGGTTTAAATGTGTTTAAATTAAAAGCTGTGAAGTTACATTTTTAAACCACTTACTCCAACATTAAAACCTTTTCAATATCTGGTATTTTCAGTCTTAGAAAGAAAATACACAGTGTGATCAAACCACCTCTCATCATTCTTATGGATAATGTAATAGCCTGAACATTTTAGCAGGTCTGTAACTTTGTTTCTACAGCTCCTGAATGTTTTATAGGGTCCTTTTCAGAATTTTCTTCAGTTTTAGTACTGTGTTCAAAATATAAATATCACTGCTGACACAAGTTCTGAGTTTTGCTGCAATAATGTCTTCTGCATATAGAGTTATGAAATTGTTTATATTCTAAACACAAGCTTTGTCAATGAAAAGTCTAGCCTTACATAAATTTTTCTAATGCAGATGATTTTTCTGTTTGGGTCCTCCCCTCCTCCTTTAATTCCATGTCTATCAAGCATACTGTATATTATTATTCTGTGCATTCTCTTCCTTTTCTGCTTGCACCTCTTTGCTTCCATGGTCATCTCCGAAGAGCAAAATTTCCATCAACAGTTAAATATCTTTGTTTCATCAGCTTTGGTACTGTCAACAATAATAATTTAATCTCTTAGGTCAGATACTTCATGTGTCCAAAAACATGAGTACTTTGAATCTGGTGAAAATAGAAGCTTTGTGATGTTGAGTGTGTCACCCAATATCCTCCTGTGCAATAATATAGAAAAATCAGCTGTGACAGATTCTGTTCTAGCAATATACATGTAGGATAGTCTCCATCATGGGTCTGTTGCAGTCTGGCCTGTTTGCTGTGCTCCTAGATGTTCTTGACTCCTGGTAATCTGATCTCATTTTAGCTGTGTGTGTGTGTTAACTGTTAGATTTGGTATTTGATCCCTGGGTCGGTCACAGGACTACAGGGTTCTTTGGTTTGGTTTTTTGGGAGGTTCCTTGGGGTTTTTTTGGTTGGTTGGTTGGTTGGTTTTTGGTTTTGTTTTGCTTTTGATTTTTTTTGGGGGGGGAGGGGGGGGTTGGGGGGTTGGGGTGGTTTTTTGTTGATTTTTGTTTTGTGGGATTTTTGTTTTGTTTTCTTTCATTTTTTGTTTTGTGATTGGGGGGATGTTTGGGTTGTTTGTTTTTTTGTTTGGTTTTGTTTTGTTTGGTTTTTTTGTTGTTGGTGGTGGTGGGTTGTTTTGTTTTGTTTTGTTGGTTTGGGGTTTTTTTTGTTTGGGATTTTTTTTTCACTCTTTTTTTTTGCTTCTTACTATCTTACTTTCTAGCAGACAGAATGAAAAGAATATAAAGGATAGCGGATATTATACCCAGGTTAGAATATTGTCAAAAGTGATGATGTCCACTTGCTCAGAGCACTGGAAGTCACTTAATCCTCATCCACCTTTGTGGAATAATGTGTCCTGCAATATGATGCAATAAATGCTGCAATAATTCATGCATCAATGACCCATGTCAGGATGAAAGTCTCACTGAAGAGCAGTTAAGTGTTCCCCTTTAGCCATTTATGCTCTTGCTACAGTACTTGAAGACAAAGAGAACAACATAACAATTTGACGTAATTCAGATCACCTTCCTTACATTCCTGTTTCAGAAAGGGAATGAATAATAGTCCAAGACATCTGTCTTGTCTCAAAAAAGCCTCACTGATCACCTTGCCCTGGGTATCCAACTTTTAAATTGCTGACTCCAGCCCTGCTAACTGAGATTCAAAGTTGTAGCCTTCAAGTAAGATTTCTACTTAGCAAATGATCCACATATTTCCTTCCTGAAAATATTTTATCTCATTCTGAAACAGATAGAAGTTTTTGGAAGATTTTTCCTGTTAAGCTAATTAATGCAATTACATTTCCCATTCTGACTACTGACATCAAGGCCCAGAGTCAAATACTTTGCAGTGCAGTTCCTTGAGATGTAATAACCAGTCTTTTCTCATCTATTCAGCATCAGTGAGCACCTTTACTTTGGGCTGTGCTGTCAGTAGTCAGAAACCATGTAGTTAAAAAAAGTGATCTCATTCACAATCCAGGAGAAAACTAAGATAAATAAACATTCTCTTCTCTGAATTGGTCTCAAGCTGTAGTCAACCTAAAGAAATTACAATAAATTATGGGTATGCAAAAGAGTTGTTCATATTCCAAACTCAGTTACTGTTAATCATCTCAGCAAACCTGTTGGCTTGCTTTGCATTCTGGTACAATTAGATGTGTTAGAATTCCCCTAGGCATGCTGTCTTCACAGGCTAATTTATTTTTATGAACATCCCAGGGACACTGAAGACATTTTGCTGAACTTTGTTAACACAACTTGCTGTCAACCTGGTGCACTAATGAAAATAGTTCCACCTTTCCGATATGCTACCGACATTTAATTTTAAAAGCACAATTAATATATGCAATGTTATTGTGTCTCTCTCTCTTTTGTAAGCCAGTAAACATTAACTTGGGATTTATTAACTACTAAGAGCAGTAGACGTTCAATCAATACAGTATACTTCTGGCATGTGAATGTGGCAAGAGCATAATCAATCTTTTGGTGGAAATGTAAAACTTAAATCCCAGCCATCTAAGAGGTTTAAAATCTGAGAATACTATTTTGTTGCTTGAATTATCTTGGGTTTTGCTATTTGTTTGGCAGGTTTTTCTGGTTTTAGTTTGGGGTTTTTTTTGTTGTTGTTTGTTTGGGTTTTTTTGTTTGGTTAGTTTTGTTGTTGTTGTTTAGGCTTTTATTTTGTTTGGGTTTGAGTTTTTTCTTTTTGTTTGCTTGTTGAATGGTTGGTTGTTTTTTAGGTTGGAGAGGTGTTCATAACAGAAAGAATCAACTAAGAAGGCAAATATATTGGTTACATTTTACACGGCAAAATACCCTGATCTACTTGAATTCACAGCCTCCTGTCATGTGGAAGATACTAAAACCTTCCTTAGCTGCAGCATGTCAGAAATTCATGAGAAAGTCATCATATCTAGTGTATTGTTATCAGGCAGCATTTGGGTGGCCCAACACTCTATCCTCTACTAGTCAATAGAACATAAACACCAGCCAGTAGATTATATTGTATCAAGCCCAATTTGGAAATCTATGTTCATCCTAAATTCATGCTATGATTCCAGCATCAGGATCTTCATGATTTTCTCTTGGAAATCTAGTCTTGTCATTGGGCTTTAAATAACATGAGAATAATTTTTAATAAAATATGCCTAATAAATATGACATTTTGGTATAAATGTAAAACATTTCTTTTCGGTTTTTTATTACCACAAGTTGAAAATGATATTTCAAAAAACCCAATAAAGGTCCATATTAAATATGTTAGCAGTTCATTTTCTGGAAGACTATATTTTATTGCATATGATTATTTTTTAATTTTTTTATCTACAGACTGAATGACTGTCCTGAACACTGAACACTTTGTCCATCAAAGTATGAGATTAAATTTCTTCTTTTTCTAAAAAAATAGTTCAACACACAGGAACAAACCTTAGGTCTTGAAAGTCATATTAGTCAGTGTCTAATGCAATTTTTGGTGGTTTGGTGTTTTTTTGGGTTTGTGTTGTTTGTTTGGTTTTTTTTAAACTTAAAATATAGAACAAGAGATAATGTTCCTAGAAGTCAATTGATTAGAACTGAACATGAGAACACCTAACCTTCAAATGAAAAATATGTCTTGTTGGGTTTCCCATGTCATGCTACTTAACACTTGGCAGCATCCAGATAATTATGCTGGCCAACAGCAGACTCCTGCTCAAACGTCTCACTGGCTTGCAGTTTCTTGTTTATTATGAAAGAAAAGTAAACCAGTATTTTTGATTTTTTTTAAATTTTTTTTTATTTTTTTAAATGCAAACCCAGACTTTTGACCAAACAATATGCTTAATCATTTGTGATAAGCATCTACTTCCCTGCAGCATTTATTGATTTCATTGAGAAGCTAAAAGCTTTGGTCTAGACTATCTGATCAGAATAAGTGTCCCACATGCAACACAGCTGCAGTGTTTTATACATCCCACTCAGGTCCCTACAGAATCAACAAGAGTTTCATCCCAATTAAGAGTTTAACAAGACACAGGCATATTCATATTTCAGCAGTACCTATGTTTTTCCTGAGTATGCTTTATTGATAAACCCTGAGCTCTTTTTTCATCCTTTTTAAAATAATAATTGCCTTCTATTCTTTACATAAAATGAGTTTTGCAGGGAAAAGCACTGCTGGTCTGCTGGCACAAGCTGTTGAGAACCAGACACGTCTCTTCCTCATCAGCGTAATACCATCTGCCACAGACAGGAAGGAGGAGATTAAAATTAAAGAAGAAGGAAGAAGGAAGAAGTCTTTTCCAACAAGAAAGATGTTCATTAAGTCTCTGGTGATATGATATCCATTCAGTATTCTCTACTTCTAGTCAGAAAAACAGTCACACTGTTCAAAATATAATATATTCCTAGAAAAAGAAGTGCATTAATTTTCTTTCACCTTTGTATTACAATTGGTCCATGTGGACTTTTGAAGACTAAGAAGCTCTGAGGCTAATTCAAAAAAATCCCTAAAATGTTTTGTTTCAAATATTTGATGGCATTAAGGAAATGTCACTCAGGGCAAGGAGAATACCAAGAAAAAGTCAAAATAAACTATGTGAAAGTCCTCTTACATGCCTATTAAGAAAATTATAGATTGACTCTTTATTTCCAGATTACCTACCTGAATCCAAAATGATAAACCAGCAAACATAAGATGTGGTTTCTTTTTATATAAGGTAATGAACACCATAAAAATATGAAAATTACTTTGATCTTTGTGCATTAAAATTATACTTACAGGCTTTAACTGAAACAGAACCTCACTGAGCTAAAGTGTTGCAGAAACAGTCAGAATAGAACCAGTACCTTAAAATTTATGTAATGCGGAGAGAAATTAGATCATCAGTAAATAAAATGTCATAATTTTTTTTTGTTTTCAGACTTTGTGGATTCATGCAGAGAAGCAGGAGGGAGTAAAAGGACTTCCAGTTTTTCTTACAATTGCTCATTTTTAAAACCAGAAAATAAATAAAGTTGGCATTCTCACTGCTACTCTAATATGTAAAAAAACCTCCTCTTGCACTCTGAGAGCAGGGCCACTACATCCAGAAGAACTGGTATGTAAACCCAAATGGAGGTACACCCATCTTTTCAAGAAGGAATTATCCATCTAGCAAATTAATGCCTACCCAAACCAGTATTTCTTTGGGCAGCAACTTGCTAAAGGATACCACTCTGGTATGTTCACTTCTCCATATGCACTCTCCAGGGAGCCAAAGAACCTAACACATGATGCTGGACTCCATCTGGGAACCTGGAACATAAATGCTGTGGTATAGCCATGGTGATGCATGGCAGTACAAGTATGGTCCCAGGCAACACCTTCATGGCCACATAAGAGAACTACAGCACATTTAGGCAAAATCATGCCCTGTGTCATCTCTGTGAAGTAATCCTTCAGTGACCCTGATCATATAATTGATTATCTCTTTCTAAATATGCACCCTGTTGTTATTGAGGAAGCTGCTACCTCCTTGTGCCATATCTAACAGAACATAAAAAGACAAACTGCAACACAAGCAAGGAGGAAAAGCTAAACAGAAGAGATATCATATCATGGATACTGAAAGTGGAAAGTCATATAGTAATATATCTGTCAATACTGGAATGCTCCCAGGAGCATGATTCCTTGTGCTTTTTCAGCACCATCCCATGGCACGTTTGAAAAGATTTCACTCGCTGAAAGTTTGGCTTAATACTCAGCTTGAAGCTACCTCTGCAGAAGAGATTCTGCTCAGGCTGTGGGCTGCACTTCAGTAAAGAGGCAGGAAAACACTGAGCATAAAATACTGAATTATGTCAGTGACTTACTCTTTGTCCAGTTATCCCATATGGGTTCTTAGACCTACTCTAGACTTTGTCATTTTAGTTTTGTCTCCCAGAATACATCTTTTATTCATTCTTCCTATTTTTAAATACCAGCTGTATGGTTTCTGTCTTTTCAGCATGAAGACACTCAAAGCAATGAGAGAAAAATAGCAAAATTTCTTTCTTTCTCTGTTTCCCTCTTTCTCTCTTTCTCTCTCTCTCTTTCTCTCTTTTTCTCTGTCTCTCTTTCTCTCTTTCTTCCTCTTTTTCCCACTGACAGAATTTATTTTTCTCTTTAAATATATTGGCCAACACATTTGCTACTCTGTGACACTCAACGTGAGAGACAATCGCTCCATATTCAGCTTGTGGGAGTTCTGATAATGACTTTTCTGTAGCCAGGATATCATCTGTACTCCAATTTCCATTTTCTACCCAGCACTAAGTATATGTGAGGTGAAATTTTTTTTCACCTATGCATAATACAACAATATTCAGTGGATATTTAAGAGCAAGCTTTCAGATTAAGCCCAGGTGCATACTTACATCAGGTTAGTTACTAATTTGTTAGGCCATAGGAAAAATTTTATCCCCTAGCCAAGGTGATATTATTCAGCATAGCTCATCTGGGGCTAATATATATAAAAATAATTTATTCCTATAGCTTGACTCTTTCTCATACTCCTATGCCACGTTTCCCTCCTAAATCATTAATGTCATTAGCATTTCTTGTTTATTGCTGAAAAGTTAAAAAACACACATAATACATAATATCCATCTTACCTTTAAATGCCTAAATGCCTTTAAAACTGTAGCCCTAACTGATTTATGTGCATTCAAAACAGAGAATGAGCACCTTAAAAGGTTGCTTAATATTCATAGCCATGTACTTGTCAATTGTTTTTAATGAAAAAATCACAGAAAAATACTGGGAAATGCTCTAGTGGTAATTGTGGGCAGTTTTCTAAATGTATGTCTTTACTTCTGAGCTATGTGTTTGAGTTCTATTTAACATCACTAAAGAAAGACTGACATTTGGGAACTGTGATTAACCATTCCTAAAGCTGCCACCTAGTTTGATTGAGGGGATCATGTCTTAAAACAACTGACTCTCCATAAATTTTAAGAGAAACTTGCAGCAAGTCCTAAAGTCGAAGCTATCTATGATGCAGACATCAATATTATAAGACCTGATTCACAAATGATGCCAATGGGGCAGGGGGAGCACTTACACGTGTGTGGGTTCGTGAGTGTTATCCTGTCCTTTCAGTGGAAAGTTATTTGTGACATAATGGGGCACAGATTCCATTTACTGTTTGACACTGAAATATATATGTATAACTTTATTCCTTAGTCCCAATTATCCCCATAGAAATTGGGGCAATGATTACCCTTCTAAATCAGATTTTTCTAAGGGAGCTGTTCCATAATCTGTGTGAAATACTTCCAAGATTTCACATGGACAATTTGGAAAATGTTGTAGTACTAACTTGTATTTTCCCTTTCCTTCTGATTCAAATGTCTCTGCCAAACACAGCTTAAAAAACATTTTTAAAAGGAATCAAACTTTCATTGAAGTGAATTAATCCTGGACTTTGAGTGGTAACAATATCTACAGAATGTGTTGTTTTGGATAAGTCCGTGTGTAAAGAAAGATGTATTAATGAAAAGAAAACAACTTTTCATATTTGCTGAAAAACAAAATATGCAGTAGACTCTCATTTGTGTTTGATTATAAACTTTTTGAGAAGATAAAGCCTTCTGGCAATACATCAAACCTTCCTGCTTGGTTTCAGTCTAACAATTCCAAACTGAGTACTTCTTTACAACTTCCCTCCACAGTGCTCTTTAGAATGTCCTTAGGTTTTCCTCCAGGCAATGGCAGCTATAGTATGTGCTGAAGGATTTGTCAGTACAGATATTAATACACCATCAAATAGAGAAATTCTTTTTAACTCCGTGTCAAATGCAAAATTATCATCACTAATACAAGAACTTAGCAGTGTCCTGCATTTTTTTTAATCTAATGCATTTTCATTAATGTGGCTTTCTTATCAAACTTGAGGGATACTGTAACAGACAAACTTTGATGACCTTGGACTGATTCAGCACTGAGCTTTTTAATTTGAATATATAATATTGTCTGGGAATATATATTCCAAAAAGGACAAAATGTACCCCAGGAATAGCTTGTCTTTTCATTTTACTCAATTAGCTTGTAATTTGTAACTCCTATACTAATTCCAAAATTAATTCTAGCTCTCTAAATAATATTTTATCTGCACATATTTAGAGAATTATTCAGATGCGCAAAATATTAACCAGGGTTGAAATTACAGAATTACAGACAGTACCAGAATATTACTCCAAAACTACTCTTCTCTCTTTTATGTTTTTTCTCCAAACCTACACAGATGAAACGTTACTTAAATTAGTATATTTAATTTGCATTTGCATAAAAATCTTCAAGTACTTCAAAAATAGATTTTAATTATTCTCTTCCTTGTCTTGGTGAAAAGAAAATGTTGCTGCATTCATTTCTACATTAGTATTCTAGAACAAAGAGATTTAAAGGATTTGGTCTTTTCTAGATTGTGGGCAAATCAGAAACTGACTGATGGACAGTCATGTCTTAACCCAAACATAGTACAACTTCTGTCATAGCTGTAGAGTATTTTCTTGGGATTTTACATTACTGTGTTCATTTTTATCATTGTTATTATTCACAGCATGTGAGTTTAAACTTGCTTCTGATATGCGGAAATGTACCAGGTTTCTGCTTTTCTTCCTTGCCCCTCTCCCCACCCCTCCCCAGATGTGCTTCCCTCTCTCAACACTTCATTCTCAAGCAAGATATAACAGCTTTAGAAAAAAGACTTTCAACTTTAAGCCTGGAGACTGAGAACAGGATCAGGCTTTAGGCTCCTTTTCTCCCTGCTAGAACTGAAAAAGGTTCCCATCCTTACAGAATGTACAGCCTGTCCATTTCAGATGTGTATAAGCCTCCAAATTTCCTGCACTAAGCTGTGTGGTTTGCAGTGGAGAGATGGCCAAGTGCTGTGCAATGCCTGCCAGCACAGCCTGGAAACTCTCAGATCATATTTCCTCCAAAGGCTCTTCCCCTTAACTCCAAGGGTGATTTTGGGCAAAGTATTCTGTCTCATTCTCTGTAAGACAGACATTGATCTTCCTATACAAATAACTTTGTTACATATGGTCACAAAGCCTGGCAAAAAAGGTAATGATGTTAATGAAATTATTCAAAATTGAGTTTATCAGAGTTCTTGGTCTGAATTACTACCACCACTACCATGGTAAAGTCTCCTCAAATCCACCCCTGACCTTCCCATGTGCACAGCTGTAAACCACTCTTCATAGTTTGGCACTCTGTGATGCACACAAACTGAGGGATGTGCTGGCTGACCAACTTGATTGTTCATGGGAGCCTGCTGTAATTAAGCTTGGCAAAGAAAGTGTTAGCAACCCATCTCTTCAGAAACTTAGAAATTCCTCTATTATCTTAATTCTGGTTTGAAATGGACCTTTTTAGTGAATGAGTCTAGAAATAAGACTAAAATCCTCTTAACTGCTTTGAAGTTCTGGGAAATTTAATGTAGAGAATTTTTTTTCTCTTTTAAAAGAAATTTGAAAATGACCAAAAAAGGCTTTAGGTACAGTCTTGAGGAAAAAAAAAAAAAAGAAAGAAAATAACAAACAAGAATATTTTTAGAATTTTGAGACTTCTTTTGGTTAAGTTCTGCATAGATTTAGAGTTTCAACTTGAGACTTCTAAAGTAAAAATACACTCTTGCATAAAAATTTGAGACTACTTTCAAGTTGTTTGTCTGTTTTTGTTTGGTTGGTTTTGTTTGGTTTTGTTTTGGTTTGGTTTTGCCAGGTGTGATGAATCTTTCTGTAGTCAGTCAGTACAAAAAGAATTTATATTACAACCCAGTTAACATCCTGGAAAAAATCTTATGGTGCTCTTGGGTTTAGGTAAAGAATAAATAATACATTTCAGATACTGAGTTGGTCAGAGAACAAAAATATTCTCTTTAAAAGAGCTTCCAAGTTATTTTCACATATCTTTTAAGGTGCTCCATCGTGATTGTGAAAATTTTCTTGTTTCATTTTTCTTGTCTCTCTCCATAAGGTTTTTTATTGTAATTCTTCTTAAGCCAAACCCCATTTTCCCAAATGATATTTTGACTTCAAATGATTTAATTTTTACAAATATAATAAGGAAAATAAAATAATTTTGTTGAAAAACTACAATTTATTCACAAGCCTAAGTGACAGGACCAAAATATTATTTGTGCATTTAAAAAACTGGATGTTTTCTTTGAGTTCTAATAGATTTTGTGTAGTTTCAGTTGCATTTTAACTTCACGAAATATATATTCTTTTCCTTTTCCATTAAGTAGCAAGTACTCTTAGAAGTACTGCACAGTAGGAAGCAACCTTACAGAAAATGAAATAGGCCTTGCAGCAAGTACATAGAATTATTTGGAATAAAATACAACATGGTTTGATGAACAGAGATTTGGCCTAGATTGGGCTTGAAGAACAGTGTTTCACTCTTACTGTGGTAGCTGTCCTTCTAAGTAGCCTTAATCAAGATTTATTACTTCTACTTCCCTTTTTCAGACTTTTTCTTCTACTTTTGTCTTAAGGTCAGGGACACAGACTCACTCTATGTCTCTACAGTATTTAGCACAGTAAGGCTTTAATCACAAATACCTTGCAAAAACATCTATATTTATCTTTACAATCAAATGATTTATTCATGTTTGGTCTAGACAAATCATACAGTTACTCCTGCATGATGAACCGATATAAAATATAGGAGTTCTTCAGATTCATTATTCTCAGGATAGTCTGTAATTGTGTACTTATCACTAGCAAGAATTAATATTTTATACTTGCAAGCACTTAAAGTGCACTTCTTCACTTGCTAAAATACTGTGGTTCACATGAACTCAGCTGATACCAAAACATGGATATTAAAGCATGCTGCACAAGGATCCTAATGTCTAGGGAATTTATTTAACTTCTGATAGTAAATTTTCTGCATTTGTAAATCTTACAAGCTATCTCTTCCTAATGTATTAGGAAAGAGACAAAGAATCTTTGCATTAATGCAAGGAGCAGCTTTTTGGATAGGACCCTGAAGAATGAGTGTTCAAACACTGTTGAGATGGGCAGCAGTTTTAAATCCCACAGTGTGAGCACAGAGTTAGCAGAAATGTCAATATGAGCTCCATAAAGCAGAATGCCACCAGTGTTCTCATTGAAGGATAAGAAAGGGGAAATGAGCTTTTGAAAATAGTCATAAATAATAAAAAATGGTTGGCCTATAGCATTTTTCTTAAATTAACAAGAACTCGAACCCAGTATAAAGTGCCTCAAAGAAAACCTGTCCAGTTTTGAGGGATGGGGGTTTTGATCAGGATAGATCAAGTGTGTGAACAATTTTCAGATGCGTAATTTATTTCCTGTTTTGAAAGAAATTGCTTAGCCTTGAAAGGTTTGTCAGGAACATTATCAAGTTTTTTAAGAGTGTTCAGGGAGTTCAGCAGGAAGAAAGCAATACATTCCTAGCAGATCCCTTCCAAACTAAAATACAATTTCATAAAATATTCAGCATCTTTGTGGGCTTATAGTTATACTTATAGGAACTCATTCTCCTAGGATAAGGAACTGAATCTGTTGCATATGTAATGAAGCCATAGGTAATCATGGTCATAACTGAGGGCAGAATCCATCCCTCCTTACATGAAGCTCTTGTGGAGAGCAAAAACACAAGGAGCTCTGCAGCATGCCAGAGTTATTATTCAAATTTATGAGCCAGTAACCAAACCACACTGCAGCTACCATGTAAGCTAGAAAAACATTCCTGGCACCTCTAAAAGCAAGACCTTTGTGCCACAGAGGCTTTGGGTTAGCTTTTGAATTCTGCCGCAGCTCTTACTCCCCATCCCTTTGTGGTGAACTGTCTGGGAACACTGCACTAGTCCCATGTCCCTACCCCAGCTGGCCCAGGAAGCCTTAAGTAGCCTGATCACACTCTGCCCAGAGAAGGGAGAGAGTCTTCAAAATAAGAGGTTAAATCACAGTTTAAAAAAAAAAAAAAAAAAAAAAAAAAAAAAAAAAAAAACCACACAAAAAAAACCCCACCACCAACGGGAAATCTGTGAGGGGAAAAAAGAAGAGAATAAAAAGAAGAGAATGCATTCCAGTCTGGTGCTTGGTAAATATGAGCAACTGCTCATCAGATTGGAGGCAAGGAAGTCCAGCCAGATCCACGCTAGACTATGACCAGATGCACAGCACTGGGTGAATCACTTCCATTCTGTTTCCTTTGCTAGTCCTTCCTTTACTGATTTTCGGACAGATCCAGACATCACAACTGAAATGTCTGACTTGTGCATTAAAAAAGGTATTTTAATGAAGATTTACTCCCCAGCAATGTCTGTTTCACCTTACCTGCTGTGCTTCACTGTTCAGGTCTTGGGCTTTATTATTTGAGCAGGAACAGGCATCCAGCATCACCCAACACCCACCTCTGCTGGGGGATTTCCCCTTGAGGGAACCAGTTTGCATCAAACCAGAGGCCGACAAGCAGGAGTCATACAGGCTGTGGTGATGCTCAGGGGGGTTAGGCTTTGCTGTGAGAACAAGTCCAAATTAATGTGAGAAGATAAACACTCATCCTGATGTACTTGAGTGGCCAGTAAAGGTGATGGAGGCTCTCAAAGGCTTTCAAGAAGAGCAGAGAAATTCTTGCCTATAATAATGAATAAACAGCTCTGGTGAGAGGACTTTGAAAGATCATGTGGTCCAACTTTTTGTGGCAAAGGGCCCTCATATTATCTAGCACCCCATCCAATCACATCTTGAAAACTTCAGCAATGGGGTCTCTATCTTAACCCAGGGGAGGTTTCTCCAGTTTTCATGGTAATTCCTACTGCCTGTGTGAGGTAGTCAGGTTTTTTTTTTACTGCCTCACTATATGCTTAAAATGCACATCTCTGTGGGGTGTCCAAGTCTGGATCCCACTATTATCAAGTCTTCAGAGTAAATATTGTTTCTCAGCATGAATCTGTGCTAATAAAATAGAGTTCTGGTTTCATCTAGGTCCCATAGCTGTTTCTGTAATACAAATAATCACAGATACAAGATTGAGATTCTCAGAAGGGGTTGGAAAAATAGGTTTAAGGCAATAAAATTTATGTAAATAATGTCAAATAAGGCAGACTGGAAACTGGTCAGGAAAATGGTGAAGAATGAGGTAAGTAAAGGTGGTAGAATGTTATAAGAAGAAAAAAAAACCAAACAGATATTTTTACAAGAGAATGACATTTGAAGACAGAAAGCTTTACACACTTTCCTCCCTGACAGATCCCTTCTGAGGAAGAATGGAAATCAGAAAGATCTGATGTTGCTCAACAAGAGAAATATCATTTTAGAAAAGAAAAAATTATAGAGAGGAGGGACAGAATGAACCTTTAGGTATGGTCATATGGAAAAAGAGATTTGTTTTGGAAAGAAATAGTAAATGGCATATGGAGTAACATGCAGTGAAATATTTAGCTACAGCATGTTATTTTTGAAAACTCTATGTTAAATTATAAAGTAAAAACTAGAAAAAATTGACATAACAATTTATTGATAGTGTAAGAAACTTATTTTCAATCCACCCATGGTTGTGTGAAGGTGGGTGCATCTTGCCAGTTAGTAATGAGAAATGCTAATAATTCAAAGGAAGATAGATGTGAAAGAGAGACATGAGAAGAAACCTAGAAATTCTTTAGGAACGTTTATAGTTATTATTCATCCACACACTGGAAATTTTATAAATTTTTCTATACAGTTCTCTGTATAATGTAAACATGACAATCTGCCAGAGATAGCCTGCTTTTCCTAAAAATCTATGTATCAGCTTAAGATGTAAGAGAACACAACATATTCATAAGAAAAACGTGAGAGAAAATCTATATCTGAGGGTAAGTGCATACACAGATCCAGACATGTGTTGTTGTCATGCTTCTTTTTTTGTACATTTGCTTTTATATGGGCGTTACTTGCACAAAATTGTGTTATGTGTCTTCTGAACCTTTAGAAAGTGCATTTCCAGGGAGGGCACAAGGGGATCAAGAGGGATATGTAGGAAGTAAAATTGCAGGAAAGAGACAGACGTCATTAATCCATCGATCTGGCGGCCTGGGTCTGCCTTTCTCTGCATTGCTGACTCCCTGGCAGCTCGGGCCAGGTAGCGTAGGAAGGGCTAATGCAATCTGACTCAAGATCAATACTAACATGGTCTTAGATGCGCTGTTTGTGCTTGCCAGGATACTAGTTTGGAGACGCTACTGGATTATGTTTTACACCTTTTAGCATCTAACAAGCATTCTGGCCTCTAACAGAAACCAAACACAATTATCAGAAGACAGAGAAAGGCTGGAGGGCTTGGTGATGTTGTGATAACAGAGTGAACCTTTGACCTCTCAGTAAATAGTCTAAACCTTGCTTAAATTAATCATGACGGGGGCTAAAGTCCTCACTGACTTTTGGAGTCTCATGGAAACAAACAGTCTTGCAGGGCATTCAGGCATTTCTAAAATTTGGTCTTCGAACTGAAAAGCAATTAGAAATGAACTGGGATTCCAAACACTATTCCTGTGATCAGTTTAGGCACGCAGGCACACAGCAAGTGGCATCAGTCATGTTGCGAGTAAACTCCACAGGGATGCTGCGATTGCAGACTTCATCTTCCCCATCCTCAAAGAGACCTACCCAGCTGGTGGCACAAGCTGTTGGAGGGCAGAGTGGGATGGTACTGCTGCCATCCACCCTCTGTGTGAGCTATGAATAAAGGTCTCCTTCCTCCGAAAACAAACCCAGGTCTCTCCAGAAGCACCAAATCCATTTGACAAACAGAAGAGTCTAAACCAACTTAAAATCATTTAGTGGCTATAATATCTGCTCACTGCAGAGATTCAGAGTTACAGCTCCCATTTCAGCTACAGGATGCCACATAGACATTATCGTATGCAATAATTTCGGATAGCATATTTATACAGAGACATTTAAGCTCCCAAAGCATTTCACGTGTGAGACATAAGCATTATTTCATTCGCTAGCAAAATGAAGTCACCCATTCATCTGAAACCCTCTTCTGCACTTCAAGTATGTTAATCCCTAAGAAAAAAAAAAAAAAAAAAAAAAAAAAGAAAAAAAGAAAAAAGAAAAAAGAAAAAAAAATTTAAAAAAGGCAGGGAAACCTTAGGAAAGAAGGACAGGAAATGTGTAATCCACAAAAGATAAAGATAACAGACTTGTTTACTTCCAAGTGCTTTTTGATAGTATGGGAAAAAGTCATCTCCAAAGAAAAAAATCCTTCAAAATTTATGTTCTCTGACAATCTGACAAGATTGTCTGCTTTGCTTATGTGCAAATCTTTCTGATTTTTAAATTATTCAAAGTAGGACACTTTCATCAGTTCAGACACTTGAGAAAATCTCTCCTGTTCAGGTTTTCTCTTAGTTTATTTGGAGATCAAATGGTCAAAGTGCATGGACAGAACTCCTCCTCCAGGTTCATCCAGAATGCCTCCATCCTCACAGAGATTCTGGTGAAATTTGTCATCCCCATTGACTCAAACAGATCAGAGGTGATATAGGAAATTAGTTACTAACTCTACTTTGTGCTATGGGAAGAAGTTTTTATTTGCCATGCTGCTAGAAAAATAGAACTCAATTCAGTACCAAAGAACCCCTGTCAAGGGCACAGAACTATTATACCATGTGCTGTGACATAATACAGGAAGGTTATTACCCAGTGTCCTGGGTTTTTGCCTTTATTGAATTTTTGGTAAGGAAAAAATGTCAACCGCGGAAGTGAGCGTCTCCATAGAAATATTACAATTTCCTTTGTGCCTGACAGAACCAATTAAAGAAGCTGGACACGCCTCTATAAATCATATTTAGGAGAGGAGAAAACTAGGGGAAGTTCTCTTTTTACTTCCTGTTTTTTGAGGTGAGGGAGGGCCACCCCATACCCCCATCCTCCTGGTGGGAGGTCAGGCCGGGCCCCTGCAGCCTGGCTGCTGGGATGGGTGGGTGAAGGAACCCAGGCAGGCTCCACTGGGCTCCAACTGGGCTGCCAAAAAATCCTACGGCCACTGAGCCCGGTGCAGCCCCAGCACAGTGCCAGGCCGAGCCCTCGCTCCGGCCGTGAGCTGCCAAGCCATCTGCTGCAGGAAATCATGTGGCTAAAGCAAGAAGCAGCTCTGAGGCCCGTGCAGAAAAACAGCCCTGTGGCTGGAATTGAAGGTGGCAGGGGCTGGAAAACCAGCGTGCAGCAAGAGTGGCTGCTGCCCAACCCCTGAGCGGCAGGAGCTCAACACCGTGAGCAGCTCCATGGCCACAGCCCAGCAGAGATCATGTGCCCAACAGGAAAAGGACATTTCCTGATGCGAGGCCTGGGTAAGATTAACTCTTTCAGTGATGTAAAATTCCATTTCAAAGCAGATAAACCTGCAGGCACCATCTCTCCCAAATCAGAGAAAGGAAAAGGTGAAGGCACATGAAGAGAAAATAGAGACACCAATGTAAGTGAAGAAAGAGCCAAAGACCAGATGGGGAGGAGAATGAGGAGATGCCTTAGTCTTGGGCTGAAAATCTCTTGTCAGCTATGGTGAAGATATTCTTGATACATCAGACTCTTTTTCCCTGTAGCTCATAGAATGCATTGTTGGGGGGATGTAGCGTTCCAACCGTAGCAATGAGCAGAGGTGCCAGTGCTGAAGCAAGCAGATGTTGAAGTAGCTGTGATTTGATGAGAAGCTTGAACAGAGAGAGATGAGAGAAATGAGAATCCTTGCCCCAGGGATAGAAGAAGCCTCTATTCCTAGAGATGGATGAAGAGAATTTTTGTTTCTCTGCTAGAACAGCTCTTCCTTAAAATTGCACCCCAATAACATGGGATGACCCATGTTTGGTAGTTGTGGGAAGGCTACCAAATGTGGGAGGGACTTCACAACTGTAGATTTCCGGGCAGCTGCTATTCATGAAAATTAAAACCATGAGAGACTGAAAGGTCTCCATGGCACAGGCAGGAGAAATTCCTCTCCCTAAGTGAACTGAAGATAATTTTAGAGGTGGTAAACTGACTGAAAATACCAGGTTTTGTCTCTTTATATTGTCAGTGGGAAAAGAGGAGTTGAGGGGAGAAGTGTTCTGAAGGTTTATTCTGATTTCTTATTATTTTTCTTTTAGTTCTGTTATTAAAGATTTCTTTATACCCTTTAAAGTTTTGAGCCTGGTTTGCTCTCCTCCTAAGCCTTATCTCATAGCAGAAAATGAGTAAAAAATTTTAGTGTGTGCACAGGCATTTGGCCAGCACTCAACCCACCACATTAATTGGTGCTGTGACTCAGATTGGCAAACCAAAACCACTATACCCAGCAAAAACCACAGAATTAGGCTCACCAGAATCATTGCATGAACAAATAAAAAAGTTAAAGTTGTTGTCCATTGCTTGAATCTTCACAATCGTTTACACATCTTGTTCCTTCCTCTGTTGTGACTGGCTTCAACATCAGCATTTCTCAATTCTTTCCTATCTGAAAAATTGTTACTAGAGATGCAAAGAAATGAGCATGAAGCACTGATGAGTCTGAGATAACATAGAGTATCTATGCTGCTGTTTTTCCTTATAACAAAGCAAAAGATGTGTTTGATTTAAAGAATAATGGTTTTTAATGAGAAGAGTAAAATGCTATACGTACTTTACACAGTTCAGGAGTTTACAGATACCAGGTTGGCCTAGCACAAGCAAGGCAGCTTTGTTTCTCTTTAGAGCTCAGGAAGGCGAAGGTCAGACAAATCAGAATATGGAACATTTGGTTCCTCATTGGCCTCCCTGGTGCTTTTTCCTCTCAGTGCATTTCATTTTCTTGGCAAATGTCTGTGACATATCAGTAAGTCATTTTAACTCTTCTTCATGCCCTACTATTTCTGTTTCAAGATCATTAATAAAACAGCAGCTTGGAAGGTGGCACAACAGGCATTCTAGTATGCAAGCAGGTAGGGTGGCTGTCTGATGGGGGGTTTTTTCCATACTATTAGTGTAGTCAGACTTCATCCTCATAAATAAGTAGAATATAGTCTATAGAGAGTTTCATATATATATATACTTATATATATAAGAAAAAAAGCACAGTATGCTTCTCACTGACTAGCTATGTGCTATTGAATCATCTATTAGAGAAACTTTACCCTGGAAATTCAGGTCTTATAATTTTCAAGTTTTAAAATGAAACCCCCTCAGGCTAACCCAGCATAAACAATTAGTTGCTCCCTGTTAAACTCCATATCCATAACAGTCCATTTTGAATGTTTCATAAGGTACACTAAGGGACATCATTAGTATGTGAATTTCTTTCACAAAGATCACAATGAGGGCTTTAGGAAGAGAATGCACATATCCAGGGAAGAGTGGCAGATGGAATGCCACAAGCTGCTCGTGCTGAGTCGATTCAGAACCAAGTGAAAGCATTTGAGCCATTTAACTCTACTTCTTTTGATCCTCAAATGTCTGCCTTCACATAATCTTATGAGTACAGTTTTCTAAACCCAATTTAATATCCTATCTTGATATTCCCTACTGGGTCTTCAGATTATTTCTTTAACTATTTTTTCTTCTTTTCTATTTTCCTTTTTAAACTTTCATGGGATTTTTTTGTTTTGGTGTTTTTTTGGGGAGGTTTTTTTTTCTTGTTTTGTTTTTGGGGGGGTTTTAATTGGTTTAGGGTTTTTTTGTTTTGTTTTGTTTTGTTTTGGGGTTTTTTTGTTTGTTTTGGTGTTTTTTTTTTCTATGTGTGTATGTGTGTGTGTTATTCTAATATGAAAGCATTTGACTTTTTTGCCTTTTAATCTATTTGCTTCTGCCATACTTCAGGGATATCCACCATAAAGTTTATTTCCTCATCTATCATTATAGGCAAGTCTAATGCTGCTTCTGATCAGCTTCATTGACTGCTGCATCCATGAGGCTTTACTTGAAATAGCATGAAATGCACACCTCCTCCTCATTGATTCCTAGCTTAGAACCTGACTCCGAAACTTGAAATCTAAGAATATTTACCCCATGCACACCCTTTAATCACATAAAGAGATTCTAGGGACCTTAACAGAAATCTTTACCTGCAGATAAATCTTGAACTTACAGTAATCAATAGTTGGAATTCCAATAATTAATCAAAAGTAAGATCTGTTGAGGAAACAATAAACTGAACTCTTTTGGCAGTTAGGTTGAATTAATACCATAGCAGGACAAATAATTTACTTCAGCTTTGCTCCTAAAGTAGCAAGTATCATATTTGAAACAGCAGAAAAATTCAAATACTAAAGGTTAGCCAGGTTCCCCAAAATCACATACTTGATTGTCATGAGAAAAAGCAGCTAGTGATTCTTCAAAGGACAAAACTGTATTTTCATCATAAAACGCTTTCTGTCTTACTCTGCATGGGCTCAGGTAATCGTGAAATCCATGTGTAATATTTGAGAGTCACAAATTAGGAACTCAATATCAGTCAGGAATTGTTCTACTCAAATGCTGTGGCAAGTTTTTTAACAACACTTTTGCCACAAAAGAAATAAAATAGTTATTTATCAGTAACAATTCATACTTTTTTTGAATAAATCAATATGTGGTAAAATCTGATCCATTTTACTGTGGAGCTTTGCACCGATGGAAAGTTCCAATGAGGAACAGAGCAATGCAACCCATGAAGTCTCTGTCAGCTGTGTTCTTCTTTTGTACATTTCATCAATATTACCCACTTTTAATGACTTTGGATTTATCTAGAGCATGAGTGGAACTATAATAACAATCTCAATAGTAAATCACAACTTTTCCTATTTTAGGTAGAAGTTTTCTGTGGACAAATTTCCAAATAAGAGTGTTTTTATATAAATGTAGCTAAATTGGAAGGAAATCAGATTTAAATTATATCAAAATAGATAACTTAGGCTGGAATAATAGCATCAGCACACCAACTCAAAACAAAATAATGAAGGGTGTGAATAATAGCTGATATATTTATTTGGTTTCCATTCAACATAGTGTTGAATAGCAGAAGCAGCAAGTGAGGGCTATTTTTACAATGCCTGCCTTGATGGAAAGAAATCAAAACTAGAGAAAAAGGCACAATAGTAGGAACTGGGAAAGGGGTATTCCTAATGTGCAGCACAAGAGTCACAACACAAATTAGTATCAAGAATACAAGTTATATAATTTTAGACACTCAGTTCCTACTAAGATTTCTCTACTTTTTTACAAAGTGTGTGCATATCTATATATATAGCTATATATCTATATTCATACTTCTGAATCTATCCCAAAGGGTTCAGTATTAAGCAAGACTTCAGTTATACTCAGCAGGATTACTCTCTTGCTTTTGTAGTTATGACTATGATTTGCAGAATCATAGGAATATCAGCATGTTTTAGAACTGAGTCCTGATTACACTAATGGAAGAAGAGCTAAGATCAGACAGGGTTGGTTTAGGTATTTATCTTATTAACCTTTATTTTCTTGAAATTTCAATTGATTTTTTTATTTTCCTAACATTTCAGGTTTTTTTTATTATTATTTTCTAGTTGCTGAAAGCTCATACAACTCTAGTCAGCAAGTGCCTTACAGATTTTCTATTCATTATTTTCAATGTATCAGTTTAAAATATAACTTTGTGATATTGGATCACATTGCATGTGTTATGTCACACACCCTATTACAGAAAGTCCTGGGAACACCAAATTTCATGTTTTTATTATTCTGTAAGCATAAATAAAAACTGACGTTTCCTGGGGGAGCTCTTCAGCCAGGGATACCACCATGTTAAATGAAGTCACAGATTCCCAAGTTATTAGTCCAGCTTAAAGCAAATACTTCAGCATCCAATATCAATTTATGTTTCAGTCTGTGACACTGAAACATAAAACTGTCTTTTAGTCAGTAAAGAGAAAGCTTATGAAACCCAGGAATTATTGTTTTGCATTTATTGTTGTTTTTCCAAGTTTTACCATTATTTTCTTTTTAAAGTGCATGTTCCTAAAATATTAAGTTAGTAAAAAATGTGGGTTTCAATCTCAACTAGTATAGCATTGATAAAGTTAAGTCCCTTGAAAACCAGCCTCATGTTTTATTTTACAAATTATAAAAATTGACAATGAAATTGTGCATTCTTTGTTGGTTCTTTTTTGTTTGTGTTTTTTAATTATGTGCAGTTGGTGGGCGTGCAATGCATGTTCAAAACTGGTTTTACTAGAGTCAAAAAAAAAAGTTTATTGAATGCAATTTCTTGTTTCATCAGTTGTTGGAGTCCAAGGCATTCCTTTGAATACCCTAGACTGTCAGAAACCTGTACAGGGGGATCTGGGATCTGTACAGGGGGGTTGGAGACCCTGGCACAGAGCCCAGAAAGGTAAGGGTCTTGACTTTATTCCACGGGAAAGACTTCCAACATTAAGAGAGGAATTGCAAGGCACAAAGTGTAATAAAAAGTAGTGTAGTTTTCACATTTGGGTTTCTAGAATTGGGGTGAATGGGGACAAGACGGAGGATTCTGGGCGGTGCCCTGGGGTCTTCTCCTTCTTCTTTATCTCCATCTTCTGCAGTGACAGTGGCACAAAGTAGCTTTAGAGGGACCAGGTTAGTGTAGAAGAAACCTGTTTAGTATAGAGTGTAGATATTGGTTTGTAATTGTAAATAATCTGTACGCAACTATCTGTATAAAAAAGGACGAGCCTACGTCAGGATAAGGAGTTTTCGCCTGTTGCCCGTGCTGTTCAGACCTTGGCCAGGCACAGAGAAAAAGGGACAAGATAAGATATAACAAACAAGAGAAAAACCTTGAAAAAAGAACATCTGAAGACTCCATGTTGTTCCTGCATCCAGCTTGGGGCTTTCAGAGGGCAGAGGACAAAAACCACCCAAATCTCGGGTGCCCAGCCAAACCCAAGAATCAGTATCCTGAGACTTTTTGTGGTAAGAACATTTAAAATGTCTTTTTGGAAACAATCTGATTTAAGATAATTTTATAACTGTAGAGAACAGGTAAAATTAGCTCTTGAGTAACAGAAATTAGGCAGAGAAGAAAAACCCAAGAATGCTGCTGTCCACCTATATGTGGAAGCCTGGCCAAACCCAGGACAATAATGATATACAACAGAATGTTCTCAGTGCTAAAATTCAGATTAAATACCATGCACATGCTATAGGTCTGTATGGCTCCAGAGCTCTTTCCAGCTCTGAAAGTAAAACTCTTTTATCTGATAAGAGCTTCCCACAGAACTGTTTTTTGACTTTCTGCTAGTTTAAGGAGAAAGAGAACAGGAAAAGCGAGGTAAAAAACACCTAAATATTGTTAATTGTCACTTCTAAAATTAATGGCTGTTTCCCCCCTAAAAAAATTTCCTAGGAACAGAATCTCCTAATATGCAAAATATTATACTACACAGAGGGGCAGTAGCTACTGCAAAGCAACAAATCACTGAGATGTTGATAAGCAGGGTGTGAGAGAAGAAAGAATGATACTAAAAAAAATGAAAGCTGTTCACAAGAAATGGAGAACTAATATAGTGCCTCAGAAAACTGAAACCTGGGCCTGGAAGAAACCACCCAGATCATTGAAACTGTTTCCTTGCAGTCATGTACATTTATTGCCTCATCTAACATTGGCCAGTTCATCACTGTAGCTCTAAACCAAGTGATTTGTCTATGGACAGCTACTAAAATGCAGTGAGGAAGCAGCCTAAAATAAAAAGAGGTCTTAGAGTCCCAAGAGCCAGAACCCCAAACACATCCTCATCCACTGAAAGAAGTCACAGCAACTTACAGATAAATCCAGGACATAAGGAAGGAAATGAAAGCAGTACAAATGTCATACAGACAGTTACTGAAAAAGAAAAGGAGGTAGCAAGAGCAGTATTCATATCCATATTCCTGAAATAACCAATAATTTCCCAGGAGAAATAGAGAATACACTAATATCTTTGGCTACTGCTCAGTTCTCGTATCTCAATGCTCAGAGCATTTTAATAATTCCTGAAATAGAGGAAAAACTAGTGCTGATTGTCACATATGATACAGTAAACATCTATATGTTCAATAAATAGAAATCTAAGTACAGTAAATAGAAATTTATAAAGGAAAGCATATGACAGAGTCAATCAAATTATAATTTTTACTCTGTTAGCTGTGGGAAAACCTCAATATAAAAAAAGGAAGGAGAAGAATAAGGAGACTATTCAGCTTGTTTGACATGTGGGGTCTTTTTTACAAATATAAGCAGGTAAACCTAAGTAAAATAAGAATGCCCTTCCTGGAGAAATTCCATTGTAACAGTACTTAAGGCTTTTTGTTCATTTTTGCATGAAAGAAAATAACAAGGCGAAGACCAGAAATTCTCAACGAAACAAAATTTTCCATGTGAAATATTTTATTTTCAGGTGAGATGTTTTCTCTGAGCCAGTTCATGATTAAACATCATCACCCATGACTGCAAAAGTTGCTGGAGGCTGTGGTTCAAGAGCCTTTTAGCCCAGCTCTTGGCTGTAACCTGTGTCACCCTGCTCTGCTATGAGTGAGACAGCAGTGGAGGTTTCCTGTGTGAAATGCCTGCCTGTCTATACTAATGTCTATATCTCTATATATGACAGTTTGAAACTGTATCATTATGTTCTATCTAAATGAAAATAAGGCATCCATAAGTGACTAACCACAAATGAAAAATTATTTATGTTTTATCAGTCAAACAAGACTATCAGTTTTAGACTGCAATTTAATCTGTTTCATATTCTCAAGCAAAATTTCTCTGAGGAGATAGAAAACCTGAAAAAAAAACCTGAATTGTTTGAGCTATCACATTCTTAGATTCTTGCAACAGCTTATATGGTCTTTCTGTAGCTTTTTGTTATCCTCAAAGTTACCGTTATATTTAAAATGCCATTAAATCCAGGCAGCATTTCTGAGTTAAGCCTTTTCTCTGTCACAATTGTCCTCTCTTTAAAAATTAAGTTAATATCTTTCAATTTATTAACACTGTCAATATTTTCCTTTTTGGAATAAAAATAATTTAAATACTAGTAAAACTGTTATTGAAACTTTCTGCTTCTTCACTACTAAGTTCACAATGAAATGTGAAAAGCCAAATTGATCTGTTAACACTTCAAAAGGCTAAGCAGTGCCAACAATATATGTCACTCAGTCATTTCTCATTTATTAATTACAATGACAAAACCTCAACAGAGAATCAAAAAGAGGAAACTTTTGATTAATTGTTAAACAAAGATCTTTTAAATGTCTTTGTTTCTTAATATTTTAATCTCTAATTTTAATTTGGGCCAATCTATTTTCTCATTTTACTGAAAACAAAAAAAATGCAATTTTTTCAATGCAACAACCCAGTCATCATTATAGACAGACTAGTATGCACAAAGATAGTGCTGAGTAAATCAGCTCTTTATTCTCAACTCTGCTGGGTGTGGCTGAGGTGAGTTAATTTTTTCATAGCATCTTGCATAGTTCTGTCTTCTGGATTTTTGACCAAAGTGGTGATGATGATACAGGGATTTCGGCACTGGTTGGAGGGGTGACCAAAAGGTTGCTTTCAGCTGGGGTTAACCCAATTCATCAATTGATCCAACCCACCAATTCATCTTTCATTATTTTAAGGGGGTTTTTTAATGCTTTTTTTTTTAGGATTTTTTTAATGCACAACCTTTCATGTGAAACATCTACAAAATGCAATCTAAATTAAAGTCCTGCTCTATCAGAGAATAGGCAAATGTGAACAAAAGGCAGAAATTCAAAGAAAGCTAGTTCATACCATCAGAAACACACATCCCAGGTTTTCAGTCGGATACATTTTCTGCATTATTAAAAAGCTCCCAAAAGTTAGGGTATGTCACAGCAATCCAGATTACAGTAGCAAAGTTATGGATAAGAATGGCAGACTTCATAGAGAAGAGGAAAGATAACAAGCTAAGCAACCCACAGATAATAGAACTTTTGTGGCATTTGCAATAATAACCTGGGCCTTTTTTTTAAACTTATTTCTTCATTTTTACTTATTTTTATGCAAATATATTTGAATGTGTGCATGTTGAGTTGTTAGTTATAGTTCTGCAGTTTGAAGTTTTCTGTTGTACGTGCAACTCTGCCATTTCATGAAAATTTTCCTGTTTTTCCAAACACATACTGACCTAGTTTTAGTGTCTAAAGGTCAGTAGCAGCAATGAGGAATTACACAGCTCAACTTTACAATGCTAGGGAATGCTAAAATGTCCTTCCTCTTTCTTTCCATTTGAAGTGCCATTATGAAATGTTATTTCCCACTCTTCCATTTTGTTCTAGCTTACCACAATATTCTACTCACATATCGGGTGCACTGAGACCTCCTTACATACTGATGACATTCAGAAAAAATACCTTTTATTTTGCAGATCTACTTCACAAATATTTTCAGTATCTACAACTATGCGGAGGCATTTTGCATGCAGGCAGATTTTTGTTCTTATTCATCTCTTCTTCTGCTCTCTCATAATCTTAAATAATGTTGGGCAAGCAGTTTATTACCTCCACATCTTTGCAGCCTTCCTCAGAGATCTCCTCACCTCATAACACTTCTCTAACAATCAGCAGACAACTTCCACTTGTTACTTGAACTATTAGGAGCCAACACATTCCATTTGCTTAGTTTAGGAGCTAGAATGCAAAGTACTTTATTTATTTGCCTGGTTTAAGGCATTTCACACAAATATAAGACTTGGCACTTAGTCAGACTCCGGGGACCATGCCTAAAAATTAAGTAGCCAAGAAAGGCCCTTAACTGGGATTTGGCTTATTGAGATGAAATGTGGCCATTGGCAATAGTCCAGATTCCTCACACTTTGCAATATTCATTAAAGAACAAACAAACAAACAAACAAAAACCAAACCACCAAACAAAAGCCAACCAAAACACAGTTTAGCTGGCTTTTAGAACATAAGGAGAGAGCTCCAAAACAGCAAGAACAAGTTGTTTTGCAATAGATTTTCTGGTTCAACTAGAATTTGACTTTACTGTAAATGTAACTCTAGCAATGTCCTTAAGGAACCTAGGGGGAAAAAATGTTTACAGTTAAACTTTTATATTTCTTTGCTGTCATTTTAAAATGCTGCATTTGTCAAACAGTGTACTGCTTCTTCCTCGGTAATTTGGAAAGGGCGGTAATGATTCATAAAACAAACTGCTACTAATGCTCTGGAGGGCATAGACATGTTTTTGTATTAGTTTTGTAATTTCTTCTAGATGAGGTAGATAAGCCCTTAGCTTCTATAGATACAAAATCAGATATTAAATATTTAAATTGCCAGTAATTTTGTAGCCTACTGGGGACAGTTAAACTGTGGTGCAGGTTTTAATGACTTTCTACCTTGATTTACTTACAGTTGATAATTCTGGAAGATGAAAACAAATCTGGAAAAAAATACAACTTCAAATGAAAAAGTAGAACTAGATTTCTGTGTTTAACTTTTTGTAAACCTGTGAGACATTTCAAAATGGTATTAGGCTAAGTCTCTTAAAATTGGTCAGCATAAATTCTAGTATTTTGGGGCATTGCCTGTAAAGGTGGGGTGAGGGGATTTTGTGTGATTCTTTTTCATTTGTTTTTCCTTAATCAGTGTGATACTAAGCATTTCCAATTTGAGCTGCTACAGGGGCTTTGTGAATGCTGTAATTTGGGTGTGTCCTATCCTCATTCTCTTTCAGGTCTAGCCTAAATTTTTTATATGTATTGTATTTTTTGACATCTAGAAAGTTCCCTTCCTGGCTTCAGAGAAAAGAAAAATAAAAGGGAAGGGAAGGGAAGGGAAGGGAAGGGAAGGGAAGGGAAGGGAAGGGAAGGGAAGGGAAGGGAAGGGAAAAAAGAAAAAAGAGAAAAGAAAAAAGAGAAAAAAAAGAGAGAAGAGAGAAAAGAGAGAAAAGAGAAAAGAGAAGAAAAGAGAAAGAAAAGAGAAAAGAGAAAAGAGAAAAAAGAGAAAAGAGAAAAGAGAAAAGAGAAAAGAGAAAAGAGAAAAGAGAAAAGAGAAAAGAGAAAAAAGAGAAAAGGGAAAAGAGAAAAGGGAAAAGAGAAAAAAGAGAAAAGAGTTTTCTACTGACTAGCATTCAGGCTACTCAGCTTAGTAAATAAAAAATGTTTAATTCTTTTCAGGAACATGTAACAACCATTTTGTTATTTACTATTTCAGCAATACTTTAGAATAATATAATTCACAAATAATTTTATATGTTGGTCTTGATCTCTACTCCAGGACAAAAAGAAATTTCAACTTTATATATTTATACATATATATGTATATATGTATATATGTATGTATACATACATACATCATTATTATATAGTCAAATGTGTTAGAATATTTAGGATGTAAGAAGTTTCTTTTTTGAGCAAAAAACCCTTTTTCTAAGATTTTCACAAGCATCTTATATTTGAGGGGATAAATACCACCTACCAGGGACCACAATGTAGGTCCAGATAATTTCTTACCTTTTCATATAGTTCTGCCATCTGCTATAACATGAAGCACTTTTGCAACAATATAATGATATCCACAAAGGGAGTTGTTCTCTTGTAACTACATAATTAGGAAAAGTACCACAGCTAGCCAATATCATTATATTAACACACTATCAATGAGTGGGCAGGGTCTATTGAAGCATGAGTCTGCATTTAGATGTGGTTTTGAACATAAATGAGTCAAGAGAAAAATGTCCTGTCTTTTCCTCAGCTATCCCTTACTTCCTCAACAAAGACAGTCACCCCTGGAATATGTTGGAGAGAACACCTCATGTCTGGCTACCCCTTATTAAAATGTTGTAAGTGAAAACCCAGTGACACTGATTAATACCAACAGTGATGACTTTTTTGTATTATTTTGACATAAGCATAGTTTAGCAGGCAACTCTGAGGGAGCAGTTATTCCTCACATAAGGCAGAGTGAGGTTCAGATTATAACACCTCCATCCAGCTCAGGTGCAACCTGTGCAGCAATTCTGGCCGAGGCTGGACTGTGTGCTCATCCTCCAGCTGCTGATAAAAGTGAAACTTCTAAAGAATTATTTAGCTTCCTTCCAACTAGACAGCTGAGATCCCAGTAGCTGTGGATCTTTGGTAACTGGGAATTAAAATCACACCCAAGTATGGTATGTGTGGGAATTACACTTTTTGTGGACAACTGTCAAAACAGCCCCCAAAAGAAGCTACTTTATACCACCTTCTGCATCTTTTGACTGCGCCCAACCTGCAAGACTTTGAAAAGCAGCTGCTCTAGAAACTGTGTGCTCTTCTGTTTGAATTTTTTTTTTCTCTTTATTATTGATCTTTTCTTTCAGGTTTCTCTGCATGTTTGTTGGTCTTTTTTCTTTATATATTCTCTTTGACAGACAGAAGTACTTTTTTTCTGTGCATGTATTTAATTTGTTTTCTTCTGCCTTTCTGTTTGCTCTTCATCTGCAGTCTCCTGGAGATGCATAAGAGACTGATCACAGGAAAGATTGACTCAAATTTTCCATCGTGCAACAGGTGAGGAGGTTCAAAATCAGGAAAAACATACCTTCCCATTGGAAGGTAAGTATTTAGAAGAGAAACTGAAGCAGTTTAAGCAGACATCTTCAGAAGAAAATCTTCTTAAAGTATCCTTTACTTAGATTGATAGATATAACAAGTCTAGGAGTGCATAATTTTGATAAAATTAAACTGCATTAGGCTCTTCTGCTCCATAAATCCGACTCACACTCCCTTGACGTGGGCTGACTTTAAAAAAATCAAAAATACTCTTCAAATGTTCTAAACATTCACTACTTCTTAAATCTGGCTTCTCTTTGTAAATCTTTCTTTTTCTGGTGTTTTCTATGCTTTTGTAAAGGTTTCATTAAAAGAAATAAGCATACACACATTAAAACCTCCAAACACTTCTATTCATTTCCTTATTATAGCATTCAAGCTCTTTGTGGCATTGTGCCTAGTTTGTATTACCAAGACTAGGTTTTTGCAAATGAAACTCTTTCAATTAGTGTTTCAGGAAGCAATTAAATTGTCTAAAATATATTAATGAATACATTGAAATCTGGAAGAGTACCCTTTTTCTAATACTTCCATTATTAATGCACCATCTGTTTTGTTTTGTTCCCTCACTAGTGTACCATTTCAGTAACCTCATGTCCACAGAAGACAGTATTCTCAAAAAGCAAAGCCAAGAAGTTTAAGCTGTTAAGCAGTCTTAATTATATAGTATACATTCCAAATAATTTTACAGATACAATAATCAAGGATGACTTTTTTCCTCTATTTTTTGAATGTTCTGTGCGGCAAAGTTCTCTGAATATTTGATCTCTGTTTTCTTGCAACAATAAAGACAATTAAATATTTGGCTTCAGCATCTGGGGTTATTTCTATAGCAGTCAAAGAAGCTAACTTTTGCACAAGGACACATACAATAATGAGGAGTAGAGGCATTTGAGCTTTCATTAGAGAAAAGGCTACAGACATCAGATGTATTTTGGGCATTATTTGTGTAGAGTACTTGAAAGAATTTGAGCTAATCGAGGTAGGGCCATGTGTATCACCATCTGTAGAGAGCATCCATAAAATATCCTGAGGTGATGACTTAAAAAGACACATGAAAAATATTAATTCATTCAGACTGCCAGAAGTATTTCTTTCTGTTTTAATGGTAGGAATCATCTCATTTGACCTCAAACCAAGCTAAAGTATCAGACAGTTTTAAATCTGTTCTAAAAGACACAGATTGCTCCCTTATACACTAGTGGCTCTTTTGTGGGGTGAAACAAGGTGCAGAGTGAGATGATGCACTGGATGCCCTTAGAGTGAGGGGCAGAGCACCCTTTCACTTCAGCATTGAACGCTTAATTTCTAAGGATCAGAAGCAACTTTAATGTTTCCAGTCTCACAGTAGCTAATCCTGAATATGCATTTATCTGTGGAGATTCTGAGATGCATTGCTTCATCTTTCCTGGTTGTATTAAGAATACAACTGTTTGTAAAACCAGAAGTTTGCAAAATCTCTCTCATGACAAATTTTTTGTGCCTACCCCCTGCTCCCTTCCCCCCATCACCCCCCACCCCCCACACCACGCAGTTTCTACAAAGAGCATGAGAGGAGCATGAGTCATATCTGTTGTTCAGGGGGAAGGCCCTTTCCATTGAAAGGTGAGGCCAGTTAATGGTAGAGGGAATATGCTGGGATTTCTTTGGAAAGAACTAAGACCTTAGACATGAAAGAGACAAAATATGTGCCATTTCAGAGGACCAAGCTTTCAGAAAGGCCAGAGGTGATGTGCATCAGGAAGGACTGGCAGTGAGGGGTATCATTTCAATTGGCACCTCTGGTTTCTTGGGTTTAATGCCAAGGAGGGAGTTTCTTATCATTTGTTGGTTTGTCTGCCAGCTAAAAGTCCCCCACCCTTCCCAGGAATAATGAAAGAAACTTCTAGATGATGCGTGAGGGGATGAAAGGAGGCCATTGTCAGCATGAGGGTATTTTTTTATCAAAGATTTGTGACTAAAACAGCACAGCCAGCTACAGAGTATGAACCCTAAGTTCTCAAGTCCTGCAGGCTACACTCTATTTGTTACCATTTTGTCATTTAAAAATTAGCTTTGGTGCATCCACCTGAGCTACATTTAGGTCCAAGCTCTCTGAGAAACCTCTGCTCTGTTGATTTGTAAGAGCTTGAAGAGAAAAAAAAAAATGCATTTTTGTTCACTTTAAGGAGGCTTTTTATTACCCAAGCAGTGTGAAGGGATCTAGTATAAAAGAGACTTAGTCCTTAAATTTTAAACATTATATAAAAATTTAAATTAGTCTCTATTCTTCAAATTGTTGTCATTATGGAAAGGTCAGAGATGATGAATTGTTTGTTGCTGCTGCAGATATAATGTACTGTACAGTTCTATTATTTGCTGTTGAAGAAAACATGATTTATTGTACAGTGTCAGAAAATATTTGCTCCAGGCCTGCAGTATATGAAATATATAGCCTGTTTTCAACCATGTTCCTTAAGGGAACTACTATACTATCCTCTGAGGCTAAAAAGGAGATCTTTCTAGTAGTCTAAATTCTTATTTAGTGTTTTAGCAGGAACACTATGTCTTCAAAATAGTTTTCACAGCTACACATCAAATGGTCTAATTAATAGGGAAAAAAGAAATAAACAAAACATGCAATAAGTGGCATTTCAAAAGCTACTGACCTTTGCAGTTGTTTGAGGAGACATTCTATATGCTGCAATCACAGCCATGTGATGGGAGCCAGTCAGGAAGTCAACAAAAATCTGTGGCTTCTAATCACAGATAGAAACAAGATTAAACACTAACCTGTATTAAAAAAAAAAAAAAAATCTATGTAGAAACAGTTTATTCATCTTAGTTTTGCTTTTATCTTTTTCCTTTCCCAAATCACTATGAAAAAGGAGTAAAAAAAAAGTAAGCTTTACTTTGATTGACGTTGTTTACTTAGTTCTAATAACTTTAAAAGTACTGCATTTAAGTCAAAGTGAAAATCCAGAAGGTGAATTGAAATCACAAACTTGGAGATTTTGAAAGAATATGGAAGGTTTTTTAAAGAAATTAAGTCTAACCACTTTTCTGCAAATGTACTCTGTTCCAGAAAATCAGCCCTTTCTGGCAAATAAAGGTTGTCAAAAAAATTCTAACCTGCTTCAGTTGTTTTCTGATCTGTTATACCATAATTTCATTTCAAATCATCGTTATTTTAGCAATGGACATTGTGAGAAATAGCATCATAGTCCAGTCTGTGTCACAGTACCTGTTTTGAGCAACAGGACACACAACCATTTTAAAAATGGACAATTTTTCATGAGCGTCTTTGAAAGAGGTTTCAAGTCTTTCAGTCTCTACTGCTAAATTCACCTTTGCATATGAAAAACAAGAAGAGAGTTATAATTACCTCAAGGCACTTATTTTCAAAGAGTATCTGGTGCATTATATCTGCTCAACAGGAGAGTCTTAAAGAGTGTGGGGAGACAGTGTGAAAAGAAATGTAAAGAACACAAGAAGCTGGGAAAACTGGCATGTGCATGAGCACATGCTGAGAAAGGCAAAGAGACATCTTTCCTGGGTATCTTTCGAGAATTATGACATCAAATTCTAAAGCACTTTAGAAAAATGTGGCAAATTCATCTCAGCTGGTAACTCTGTTACTGTCAGTGGAGTTACAGTGGGAATGAATTTGTTCCAATGAGAGCATCACAAGGAGTACACTACTGTTAAACTGTTACATTGGTTATTAACTCGCTTTCCTTTCAGTGTTAAAGAGCATAGATGGAGCTTCATGGATCTATTTTTAAACTATGTAAAGTATTTGCTGCACAGATCAAAGAAATATGAAACCAAACTTACCATGGCACAGACTGGTGGAAAAATGGGCTAGACTGAAAGAAATGTCTTTGAAATATTCTATAGACACAGCATGAAGCCTGGTTAAAGTTGCATAGCTTTCCATTTGAAAGGTCATGTTAAGAATTGGCTTATAACTTTGTGAAAGGGTTACTTTTCAAGCTGAAATTGTTCATAGTTATTCTCAGTGAGATACTTTTTTTTAAGATAATGAGCAAAAAAGGGGAAGTGATTTTTAAATTTTACTTTTGATTAATTGCCTTCAGTGCATACAAGAGCAGAGATTGAGCAGCTGGTGCGTATCAGTATCAAGAAGGTGAAAAATGTGGTTCAAGCAGATGAGAAACCTGTCTCCCTGAGTGCAGAGAATGACTTGGGAAGCTCTAAATGCACTAGGGACAATACTGGGAATGAAGAAGGGAAGAAT
The DNA here is from genome assembly GCA_027886175.1 of Phylloscopus collybita. Classification (NCBI taxonomy): domain Eukaryota; kingdom Metazoa; phylum Chordata; class Aves; order Passeriformes; family Phylloscopidae; genus Phylloscopus; species Phylloscopus collybita. The sequence continues at coordinate 49,736,765 of JAJNNQ010000026.1, forward strand.
TATGATTAAATCTGTGGATGTCTTTCTAAATTTTGGGGGGTTCCCCCCCCCCCCCCCCCAAATGCTCTTGACATCCCAATATCAGTCTTTCCACAGTGGATTTTCACTCCTGGAGATATCTGAGCAACAGTGTGTGGTATGCAGTGAGTGGGAAATGTGGTTCCAGGCTGAACAGGGCAAAAAAAGAACCATTTACACTCTGCCCTCAAGATCAGACTTGCACAAAATAACTCCCCATGTCTATGCACAGAGAAAGGTCACCTTGGTCCTGCTTTGGTAGTCCTGTTTCTGATATGTCAGTGGTAAATTTTGGGCACAGCCCTGGCTAAGAGTGCTGAGCTAATACATGAGGTAGAAACTGCCCTGATGACTGCCTCCCCTGATGATAGTGTGGGTTTCCAAGGTGGGCTCTAGATCAGGTGTGTGGTGGAAAACACACAGCTAGTGAGGCTCACACAGCCTGTGCCAGTTGCTGACATGCCATTCAGGCAGGGATGAATTTTGCTTTAGGGAAAGGATTTTCTTGCCTAAGTCCATGAAGATTATCTGATGGACAGTCTCAAGGAGACAGCAGAGGCTGTCCTAGCAACAGTCAGGATCTCAGCCATGATTTCTGTGCTGACATGATGGAGGTGCTTTGTCAGCAACTTTAGCACAAACGGAGAAAGGATAACGATGCTGTACCAGATACTGTCCTGGCCCTCCATCATTCCAGAGGTTTGTCTTCCTTCCCTCTATGACTTCCCCCTTCCCTAGCCCTGGAGACACAGCATGCACCTTTGCTGTTCCCACAGTTGCCCTTTCATTCCTCATGCTGCTCCTGTAACATATGGAAGCACCATTTGCTTGTGTCCTGGTAGAGGAACAGAAGATTATCTCTATTGTTTAGACGGGTGCCTCTTTCATGGCTTTACTTTGGATGAACCACCTGGTTCACCTACCAGTGCAGACACAATCTCAGACTCACCTCTCTCCTTCCTCTCCAGTTCAGCTCTGTCCTGAATTAGCTGAAAAAGGACCCTGATTTCTGCTCCATCCACCTGAGAGGAGAGAAAATCCTCCATGGGTGCCTCCTCAGCATTGCCCATTTCTGGCACCCTGGCCCCCTCCTTGCTGTAGCCTTTTTGTCTGCAATAAGATGCAGCAGTAAACAAAGAATAAGCTTTGTCTGTTCAAACACACTAATGACCAGCCAGTCAATACTACCCTATTCATTTATTAGAAACTGAGAAAATGCCTGTTACCTTTTCAGACCCGACTACTGCGGGTGGTGGGTTTGTTTGTTTAGTGTATAAGAAGCTATTGATCAGAATATTTAGGCAAAAGTTAGAATGCTTATTGTGAAGCGTTGCTGAGATGTGTGGTTTTACTTGGCTAATCTAAAGCAAAAATTATTAAAGTCAGGTCAATAATATGGATTGCTCCCTTCTTTAACATCTTGCTCAAAGAAATACAAATGAATTTATTTATAACCATTTGTAATATAGATTTTTGCATTCATCTCCAATATACTAATATTTATTCTTGTGGGAGTTCAACTGGTAGGTTTTTCCTTATCATATTTATTGTCATTAAAATTGTTGAATAATTTTGATACATAATTTTGTGTGTGTATCCTGTGAAATAAATTAGTAAAATTGGTGTCTAAGGCCCTTCCAAAGCTTTGAAAAACATTTTCAAGAAGGTATATTATGGGGTTTTGACTCACTAAGCTTGGGAAATACATTTTCTTGTTTCCCATCAATATTCCCCCTTTCACTATATATCAAAAATGGATTTCCTCTCCTATAGATTTCCAGTTTCCTATGTAAATATTTGTCTGCATTAGACCTTCACACTTTGTAAATCACACCCTACTTGTACACTGTGTTTTCTTCGTGGCTATAAGCAGGAGCCCTGTGCATCCTTTCTCCAAGTGAAGTAATCTGTACTTTGGTAATTTTATTGACTTCAGTGTATGCAATTTTTGTTTGAATAAGCCTATGGCAACTTGCATTTATATTACTGCTCAGTTATAAAAAACTCCAAATGCATTATGAAAACTTTGAATGTACAGAAATGAAAGATCATTTGCAAGGAGAAAATATACAAAAGGTCACATTTGATACTTAGATAGGATTGATGCTTCCCTGCATCCCAGCTGCTCCTTTTCTGAGCCATGGAGCTGTGTTGATAAGACACACTTATCTTTCTTGATGGTAAAAATGTCCTGCTTTCTAGAATCAGTCAAGTACTACAAAAATCAGTGGGGTCTCCCCAGAGGCATGTCCTCATGTCTAGTTGTTCATATTTGTGTTTTTCAGCTGTCTCACACAAGCATAGCATCCACATTCAGGCACATTCATCACTTCAGCATTAGGAGGCTTATCACTTGCTGTCATAAGGTGATCCACTGACAGATGCTCTGGCATTTTCATCACCCTCAATACTGTTTCCATTATATCTTGTATAGGTTCTCTGAAGGGAGATGACAAGCACATGTGGAGATGAATTCTTTGAAACACCAAGTAAATCCCAGTCTTTCTTTTCAAGGACTATTGAATATTTCTAGTTTATTTAAAAATCGGTTGTGCTTTCTGAAGAATTTGAGTTAATTTTGGGAGGGGGTAGATTGTAGTGGTGGTGAAGTTCCTTATCCATAGGTATCAAGTAATTATGTTCATTTCAGAGAAATTTTATTCATCACACTATATTTATTTACAACTCACTAATCTCAAGGCAGTCTTAAACATATGCAATACATTTCACACATGCATCTGTTTTTTATGCAATTAAAACACATCGCAGAAAGCTGAAGGATGACGTGTCCAAGGTACTACCAAAAACTGGAAAGCCTCTGTCAGGAGACCAATATCATATGATATTCCTAATAAATTTATCATTTTTATTCCTCAGAGCACTGACAATCAGTCTAGAGTGGTTTGAAGGGGCAAACTGCAAAATAATAATGTGGTATTAGAAAAGCTACTTCTGCCTATCTTCTTTGTAATAACTTTTCTCATTCAAAACTAGCTGAAGAAAAAAAAACTTGTACTAAATACTTATTATTTGCCGTTATTTTTTTTTTTAGTAGCTTGAACTATTTGCAGTATCTCTGTTATTTTCCTCTTCTGAAAGGAGGACGTAGAAAAACATATTTATTGTACTTTCTGTCCTAAGTTAACCGCAGGGCTTGAAGTTTAATATCTCAGCACTTCACAAGTCTCATGTTTACATCTGTGAGCTAGTGAAGTTGTAGATAGTATTGTATGATTTTTTCAAGGCTGAAAGAGTTTAGCAATTCCTTGAAATTCTACAGCATACATTGTAATTCACACAAATCCTTCCATCATGTACAAGAGCAGTTATTTCTATGGAAATAGTCACTGAAAATCAGAATATAACATATTATGTATATGCTTCTGTAGGGGTGAATCTGGTACCTGATTTGCTCATAAACAACCATAACCCTCCCACAATCATCTGTGGTCTTGAAAGGGAGGTTGTTTTAATGCCCATGCATTGCTATTGCCCCTTCAGTGTGAGGATGTTTGGTGGACATCATCTTCAGGCAGTATAGAGCAGCAATGTCAACACCTGTGTGCCAAGCCAGAGTATGAAAAAGTGCAGAAAGAACAATGTTCACAAGCTGTGAACAGGAAAGCAGATATTTGGGTGGAGGTGTAAACCATGTCTTTTCAAATTGGGCTAGAGTTAAATGGTTTGCAAAGGTCCCAAGACTGCTTTGGCACTTGAAGCTGGTCACTGACATTGTGTATGGGATGTATGACAGCGGTTTTAGTTCAGGCTGGGTATGACAGTAGTTTCTGCAGATAAGAATTTTTGTGGATATTCTTTCAGGCTTTGAGCATAGAAAAAATAAGGTCCTGGGATAAGAGCTTAAAATAATTCTTTGTTTGTTTCGTATTAAAAAAAACCTGAGCATTTTAACATGTGCCATGTATATACAGAGGTATTTTTTATCTAATTTTTTGGGCAGGGGAGGGTTGTTTGCTTTCATCTGGGTTCTGGCTTTATGGGTTTTCATACTACTGCTGATCATTATTTTGAAGAATGGTGGAAATAAACACTTTCAGACAATTCATGGAGATCATAACCAAGATTTCCGTATGTTCTTTCCCCATTGCTTTTCTCAAAGACTCCACAGGACAGGCAAGAACCCAGCTTCTGAAATTTAGATTTATCACCAAGATGCCTGATCAATATATCCTTGATCTCAGCTGGACTCTCCCACTGGGAGTTGAACTAGGTGCAGATTTATTTATTTAGAACAAAGCAGCCAGCACGTGGCTTTTCCCAGATGACTTTCTGAGCACTGCACTTTTGTGGGCATTAGCTTATGGGCTACCTGATTCAACAGAACTCTTTCCCCATTGTTATTTCAATGTATCAAGGCGTAAGATGAAGGCAGTCCAGGTATGTCAGATCATATATTCTCTTCTCATTGTATTGTCTTGTTTTTCTAGTAGCTTTTCTGGGCTAGTTGCATTTGTTCATTTGTTTGGCCTTATGTATGTTTGTTCTAATGTTTAAATTGACCCAGCAACACACATCTATTCAAAAGACTGCTTTGTGAGTGAGAATATTAACCTGAATAAAAACCCACCAAATATTCCAGGTAAAATTAGCTCTTTTTAATTATAGCCTCTCAGGTAGACCTGTAAGGTGTATATAAATTTTTTATGTTCACAACAATGAGAAGCTTGTTCATGAATTCTATTAGTACTGTTGCTCTATTGTACTTAGAAAAAAAAATGCAGATTCTGCTCTTTAGCATAACTAAATTATACAAGTCTAGTGAGCAGTGTTATAAAAAACCAGCACTGATGTCTTCAAGCATCAACTGATGTCTGCTAGACTTGACAGGTTCTAGTAATTGGAGAACCTGTGATTGACTTAGCAATGCCTGTGCTGCTGCATATTGCTGAAGAAAGAAGCTTTCTCTGTGTCTGTGGAGAGGAGTAGGAGAGTCTAACAAAAAAGATCAGAATTTATTTTAATTTCTTAATCTCAAATGTCAGAACCACAGAGATCATTGCTCTTTTTAAGGTCCATTTATTATTACTGATTTTTCTTTCCATATTTCCCAAAATTCAAAATGAAATTTAAAAAAAAAAAAAAAGATTATTTGTTTTCTACTGATAGTTGCTTCTCTGCCCATCATTCAATAACTGATGGGTACTTTTGGAGCTGTAGTACTCTATGGGACCAGAAAAGTTTACACAGCACATAGATAACTGTTATGATGCTTTTGCATCCCTAGAGAACTTTTTCTGTAAACCTTTAGAATTGCTATACAGACGTGGTTCAGAGTGTTTGTCACAAAGCAGCATTAAAAGGACTCATTTGACTTTATAATGTCTAATTTGTGCATGTTTTTATTAGAAGGAGAGGGTTTAAAATGAGCACAAGGGCAAAATAAGACATAAATTAGGACAGTGACTACTCATAATACTCTGAAATTCCCCTTACTCTTCCATATTTTTCTGACACATCAACTCTCCCAGATGTGGTGAGAATGAAGCACCAGCTATGTGTGTCAGCAACAGTGTCCTAAAATCCTGTTAAATGTTCTGAAATAGGAAACTTTTTGTGTTTATAACTGGCAGAGCAGGAGAGGAGGGCTGTGTGACCCCCTTCTGTCTACTGCTTCTCTGACACTAATTTCAATCTGCTGACTGATTGGCAAGTGGCAAACCTGTTAGCAAGAGCTCTTCAGCTGTGGGATCTGAGATGAGGTTGTTTAATAGTGGTGAACTCTAAAAATGTATTTCAACCTTCTGATTTTGGTTTTGTCTTGCATATTCATTTCAGTCCTTTATATTGGTGGAGGTTTTCAGAAACAGATTATGCACAAATATATTGGGAATGGTAAATCACGGAATCAAAGAATCACAGAATCACAGAACTGTTTGGGTTGGAAGGGATGGTAATCTAGTTCAACTCCTTTACCATGTGTACAGACAGCTACAATCTGACCAGGTTGCTCAAATTCTCCTCTCAAGGTTGAACAGCCACAGTTCTCTCAGCTTGTCTTCATAGGAGAGATACTCATATGATCATCTTCATGGCCTCCTTCAAGCACTCTCCCACAGGTCTATCTCCTTCTTAGGTTGTGCGCTCCAGAGCTGGGTGCAGCACTCCAGGTGGGGTCTCATGAGAGCAGAGAACAGGAGCAGAATCATCTCCCTCAACTTGTTGGCCACAAAGCTTTTGATGCAGCCCAGGACACAGCTGGCTTTCTGGGCTGCATGTGCACACTGCCAGGTCATGTTGACCATCTATACCCAAATCCTTCTCCTTAGGGCTGCTCTCAATCCATTCACTGCCTAGCCTGTTTTTGTGCTTGGGATCACCCTGACCCAGATGCAGGCTTTTTGCTTGGCCTTGCTGAACTTCATGAGGTTCCCACAGTCCCACATCTCAGGCCTGTCCAGGTCTCAGGATGGCATCCCTTCCCTCCAGTGTGCCACCTGCACCACAGAGATCAGTGTCACAACAAACCTGCCTCAGTCCCTCTCTCCATGTCACTGACAAGGATGTTGAACAGCACTGATCCCAATACAGACCCCTGTGGATGGCACTCCTCAGTGGTCCCCACTTGGACATTGAACCACTGACCACAACTCTTTGGGTGCCACCATCCAGCCAATTCCTCATTCACCATGTGGTCTGTCTGTAAATGCCAACTTTCTTCAGTTTAACTGAGACAAGGATCTTGTGTGGGACAGTGTCAAATGCTTTACACAGGTTCAGGTGGATGATGTCAAGTTCTTCCCTTATCCATCAGCACTGTAATCCCCTCACAGAAGGCCACCATATTAGTCAGGCATGACTTGTCCTCAGTGAGGCCCTGTTGGTTGTCATCAGTCACTGCCTTATTTCATATGTGCCTTAGCAAGGTTACCAGGAGGATGTGTTCCATGATCCTGCTCCATGATCTTTGCTGGGTGTGGAGTCAGATTGTCCAGCCTGTATTTCCAGAATTTGCTCAAGTATAGCAAAGCCTGTTTCTGAGAATAGAGTTGTAATAGGTGATGTCTACACATGCCATCCACACTTATTTTAGTTTATCATCATGTTTGTGATGATACACAGAGCTAAACCACAAGGTTCTGTAAAAATGCAAAAAGTAATGATGATTTGGGCTAAAGGGTAGAGAATAAATCAATTCTTATGGCCCCATTCGATTGTGTAAAATCAGGTTTTTTAAATAATATCCCTACCAATAGATGGAAGATTTTCATCTGGGCTTGCTGGACCTAGATAAAACATGTGCCTTCTTTTTAACTCCTTGATCTATTTAAAAAAATATTAATGATTTCTGCTTGTTAATGTCTGGATTTCTGGTATCTTTATCTCCTGGTGTGTTCTGAGCAGCCAAAAATGGTCTTTTTAGAGATTCACTTCTGAATTAACCTTTTCATGATACAGGAGACTTAAACATTTTAGCCAGGCTCTATTGGTGCTTTAGCTGCTTCTCACATCATAAATTTTGGCTGGAGAGGCTCACGTTCAATTTAATGTATGACTCAATAACCATGTCTTCTCCCAGGAAGGGCCACTACAATGGCATTTATATGCCCAGAGCTAAGGTTTTGTATTTGTAGAGCACAATACAGTATTATAATTATTTTCCTTTCTTGGTGTTTTGGGGGATTTTTTTTTGTGTGTGCTTTTTTGTAATAAACCATGTAATAGGCTACTCAACACATCACTTCATATATCCAATGTTATCTCAACAGTAGATAGTGATGAGCTGGAGACAGTAAGAGAGAGAATAGTGGATTCTTCTTCACAGGATTTTGCTGACTTATTTTAACTTTGTAGAATGACCATCTACCATGCCAACAGATGCTTTAGAGAGGAGTATAATAATAAAAAATCATTGTTAACATAATTCAGCTATATCATTATTGTGAGCACTAAAAAGAAGAGGCTACCAAAAAAAAGCTGGGTTATATTGATTTATGGTTGTCCTCATTCAACAGAACTCTCCTTTGAGAAAGCACTCAGGCAAAATTAAATTGCTTAAGTATTTATGCGAAAGAAGAAATACCTGAAAGAGATAAAGCAGTTGTTTTCAGTGTGTCTTTTTCTACGACAGTTTTTGAGTGATTACCCTAATTGGAACTGTTAACAGTAGAATGAGATGCCAGCTGTTGGAGAAGGGGATAATGGAAAAGGCTTTGTAAAAGAACTCTGCAAGTTCAAACCTTTTGAGGGAAAAATTATGATTTATCTGATGAGTCTTCAGTTTGGCTGAACTAAAAATACAAAGAGATGAATGTTTTGGTTTGGGTTTTTTTAGCTGTTGTTGCTGTTGTTGGGTTTGTTTCTTTCTATTATTCATTTGTAATACATTTTGACTTGCAGGAAAAACAAACCTGTTTTTTGCAAAACAAGAGCTCATGGGGGACACTGCAAGGAGTGACTCACAGAGTGTGATATGTTTGCCCATCCTGAAGGTGAACACAGCAGCCTGAGGAATAGCAAGAATGCTTGTCTGTGGCCCCTTTTCTGTCAGCACAGGACAAAACTATTTCAGAAAACTCTCATCAGGTGTAAACATTTTTCTCACATTTTCCTTGCCTTCTTGCTGTGAATGTGAATGTGTATGTCCTCCCTTAAGCTTCCAAAGGCATGATGAGTGAAATAAATGAGCAGTCCATTTTATTTCCTTGTTCTGTGTTTGCAGTGTGTGATGCCACCCAGCCAAATGAAGGGAGAAAGAGCAGGGTGAAAAAAAACCAAGGAATGCTAGTAAAAGGAAGAAGCAATCTATAGAGCAAATAAAAAGTCAAATGAAATCTGTGCAGATACAATTAGTCTTCCCACAGTATTGCTCATGTTCCAACATACCCAAGGATGATACAGGGACTTCTGAAGTATGAAAAGAAGTCTGTTGGTTATTCTTCCCATAGTATCTTTTGGGAACAAGTAGCCTGATACTGTGCCTCTTTCACTCACTTCAGTTGCAGTTCAGCATTCTGTGTCTAAGAGCAGAAGACTAAAATTTTACAGATATCCCTACTGTGTCTAGTGCAGCAACACTGATAAAACTATGAGGTACAAATACATCTGAAAGTGCTGAAGGTGAAATAAGTCCCTTCCCTGGAATCTTTATGTCTGAGATACACTGTGGGACTCTGACCACTTCTTTATGGACTACTCTTCCACAAACATCAATATATTGAAAAATATAGAGTCTTTATAAATCACACTTTGAATTAACACCTTCTTTTGGTAGCCAGTTACTGGTAAAGATCATGCTAATTCTTGAAGAAAAAAAGAGACAAGACATATCAAGACATAACTGAATGTACTTTCTCTGTGTTCTATTTCTATTTAAAATATTTGGCCGAATCATCTAAGAGCATTTTAGGGACTCTTGGACACCTGAAAGCCATTTGGGGCTGGCATAAATACTGCATAGTCTACATGAAACACATGTTATCTGGAGGCAGCTAGAGACACCACAGGGCATTGGAAACAGTTGTAGTTGTCCACTGCCCCACACAACATCCTTGTCACTTAAGGGAGAGACATGGATTGACAGATGCACCTCTCAGTGGATAAGGAATAGATTGGATCAACACACTCAAAAGAGTTGAAGGCTTTTTGGAAATCCTTTTTTGGTGCCCTGACCTCCAGCTACCCTCCAGTACCTGTTTTGTCACTATCATCTCCAGGTATAAGACAGAGCTACTGGCTTAAAAAAACATTAGGAGTCACATGTGGCTATTTGCATGTTGGTGCTTTGGCTTCAAACTGAGCTCCCGAGTTTAATGGTGCCAAGTTTAATGGCAAACACTGGCCTCACACTGGCTCTTGAAGGTAGGTTTCTACACCTTATAGCTTATTTCAGACACCTATGGATGTTTGAATGCTACACATGTAAAGGGAATGAGACTAGATGCTCCTGGAGCAGGGAGAAGGCTGCCAGGTAACCATTACCTCATGCTCACTCTTTTTTATTATTTTAAATTGAAAGATTCCAATGTAAACTTGGTGTGTGCAAAAACTGTGCAATACAGTTGCATTTGGAATATTCAGTTTCATTTTATAGGGTTTTTTTTAAACTAAATTTAGATTTTGTTTTGGCAAATCGGATGTAATGTGTATCTTTCACACCCATTGTGAAGATTTCACTTCTAACTTACCTTAAGACCAAAATAAATGGCTACCTAGGACCCACATTAAATATGTGATGCAGAAATCAACTTCTTACCTAATTGTATGGACTCACAGGAAAAGGTCCCAAGTATCAGAAATGCTGCCTATTCAGCTGAGGCAAAGCAGATGGTGAAATTTGCAGCACACTAAGTGTAAAAGGACTTAGCAATGATGCCAGGCATATCAGTTTTCTCAACAAAGAATCCATTGCTTTCAAGGGATTTAAAGCATGCTTCTAACAATCCATTCTGCACAGCACAACTCAGCAAGTAGGTTTGAAGCACAGAGCATGTGGTTTTTTTTAATTTCCCTGATCAGAACAAGTCATTTTGATCCACATCTGATGCAAAGTGGGTAAGGACATGTAATGTTCTCTTATTCTAGCACCTGCTAATTTTCTTTCTGTCTTTTTTTTCTTTTTTTTTTTTTTATTCATTTTAAATTATTCAACCTCACTAGTTTGTAATCTTTCACATTAAAAATCTGTAAAAATATTTCAGTCAGGATATTTCCCACTATGTCAAATGCCAGATAATGGTTATGGCTAGTGTCTCCAAAGAGCCTTACAGGTTTAGGCACAAGTAGTGTAGAATTTCTGCACATACCAAGTTTTAGACAGGACTGCTGACAATGACTATTAGTAAGGTTCCTCAGCAGTTTCCATCTCAAGATTTTGTTTATAGAATCTGGCTGAAAACTTTGCCAAAATTTAACTAGTTTAAACAAAATTAATATATTTACTTGCCAAAATGTCATTACTTTAAGTGAAATTAATTCACTTATTTAAATGTATTTAGTTTCTCTGGAATTAAGCCAGAATAAGAGTAGATATGAGATAAGCTTTTTTTGCTTATCTGCAAAAAAAGTTTGTGACCTTCTTAGTTATAAAAAAAAACCCCACTCTGCTAGTCTAGTGTTTTCCATCCAGCACTTAGTCTTTTTGCAGTGATTGTGAGAACAGAACTGCATCTTCCACCACCAAAACAGAGTCAGCAATCAGCCTGGGGGAAAAAATGAGTGTTCACCACAGACGTACTGAAGCTTCCCTACAAATAACTCTGATGGCTCTGTGCACATTGAGGGAGTGAAAGATTCACTGAAATTATGGCAATTTTCCCTCTAAAGTCATTCAGAGGAAATGGCTGCAGGGTTATTGTGTCTTATGAGTCTTCAATGATTCGTCAGCTGCACAAACTAGAAAACACTAAGGACAGCAGCAAAACAGCAAAAGTACAATAAGGCAAAGAGAGTAGACTGAGACAAAGAATCAGTCTGGAGACACTATGATTAGAGGATTCAGCCTTGATAAGAGGAAGACATATATAGCAACAGTGGAGATAACATACAAGACCGGAGAATGTGATATAAAAGTAAAAGAAGGGATAAAGAGAGATTGAAGTTGAGTTGAAAGAGAAAAATATGAAACTGACCAGGGCAACAAAACATAAAACATGGAATAGGTATGTGGGGAGAGGTCTGAATGTTGCTGGGTTGTAGTTTAAAAGCAAATATCTCCTGGAGAAGGTGACAAAGTACCATTGCAGAACTGATCACTCAAAAGTTAGGGATGATAGGATTCATTTTTCTTAACTGAAACAGTAAAATGCAAAATTTCTTGAAAATAAATCAATTGGGACTTTTTTTAATGGCTTTCAAAAACTTATTCAGTGCTGCATCTTCCTGACTGGCAGTAGAATAAGAATAGTGCCATCTCTTTCCCCATAGGAATATCAAGAACATTTAACATTTTCAGAGTGCTTAAATACTACAGGGGCACATGTAAAAGATAAATGAGGAAGTTGTTCATTCTGTCCCTAGAGAGCAGATTTCATGCTCCATATTTATTTCACGGGATCCAGAACCCTTGATGATCCTGAAAATCTCACATGAAGCCTGACTATAAATACCATGGAATTTTCTAGATAGATCTTTGTTCCATCTTCAGTACAAACACCTAAACCCATATTTGGGTTTATTTAACAAGGCAACCAGCTGCTGCACCTCAGCACAAAGCAAAGTGAGCTGTGGGGACTCGTATGAGAATAAAGGATGGTACCAAAAAGGCAACATGAATTCACCCTCAGTACCACACATAAGGGGGACCTTGCAGTTTCTTATGCTGCTGTGGTGATGAACGCAAGCTGAGATACCTAAATAAAAAATCCTGTGAGTAAGATAAACATTTTAGGGGGATGTAACATAATTTCCCACTAGCATCACTGAATAAGAAATTAAGAGTCTGAGAACAGAGACAAAGCTGCATATTTCATCTGTTAATGGAGGTTCTCTTTCTGCACTCATTAACACAGCTGAATGACACATAGAGGATTCCATCATCAATCAATTGTTTGTGAATAATCTTCATACTCACTCTCCAATTTGTTGAAGAATTACTTTGAAAGAAAAGAATTGAATTACTATTATTAATGAAAGTTCAGTTACAAAAAAAAAAAAAAAAAGTAAGAAAAAAAAAATCTATTCTTCACTCTATTAGACAAAAAGAACTAGCATGAAGGCAATATTTATCCAGAGAGTCACAAATCTGAGAGCTGGATAATGTGCAACAGGTGAATAAACAAAGAAAAAGGTACAGAAGGCAACAAGAAGAGTTTGAAAGGATGTTAACAACAAATACAGATGTGACTGTGTAGTACTCAAATAACTGCAAACAACAAACACCTTTGAGAATTCTGCAATTTCCTCATAATTAATGGAAGGAGGGAAGAGGGAAGTGATATAACCATTATCCAAGTCAATCCTACTTGCCATTTTCTGGTGAGAAAAAAATAATTGATTTGCAGCGAACACAGCTGTATTCATGTCATACTCTTCTTATTTTGGCACAATTTGTGGTGCCTACTGCCAGAAGAGATCAGCAGGCCATTGAGTCTAATCTCCAGCCTACCACATGCCAGCTAACTTCCCTCAGTTACCCTTGTACTGACTTCACAATCTTGCTTTTGGCAAATTATAACTTCAGGAAAGTATCCTGTTGTAATTTGAAAACTTCAAGGAGCATAGACTTCATCAACTCCCTTGGTGGTTTTTCTCATTAGTTAATAAGAGAGATTGACCACATAAAATCTAAACTGAAATTGTGAATTCTTTGCTTTCACCTTGCTCATTCTTCCATTTTTAAAGTTACTTTGAAGTACAATTTACTTTCTATCTATTGAAAATATTTCTACTCTGTAATTACATCTATCTTTGGTCATGGTTCTGATAAACTAAATAAACTGGGAAAAAAATCTTTTGTATATTCTCTAATTCAAAAATAGAGATTTAGGTGCTTCTGCCATCTCTGCAAGTTTTCAATATCACTTTTAAAGTAGAGGACAGAGCAGCTAAATATATGTCACTTGACTCATTTTTATAACTATCTAGAACTATTTGTGATATCCACAAGCATCTAAGACATAACACACTGCAGGAAGAAGTCTCTCAAAAGACATGTGGCCCTTCTGACAGGAAATTAGAATCCAGGTATGCTATCCTAGAGCATCACAAATAGAAATAGACGTTAAAGTAAAGGCAAAGGACTCATCCCACAAGCTCCAGACTTATTCAACTTAATTTCATAATCTCACATGCATATGTAAAACACATCTTACATGTGCACATGTATTCACACGCATTTTTAAACTCCCTTTAAAATCAATTATAATCCGGTCAAGGTAGTCAGAAGCACTTAGAGAAAAATTTAATTGAAAACAGGTGAGATGAATCACTGCTTAGATTAATGACTATAGAATAGGATCTCAGATGAATAGCTTGCTGATATTTATTGCCCCTTAAGACATGCTAGGGTATCTTCTTTGGCCTCCAGCTGCTATCCCAGACAAGCAAGAGACGACTACCGTCCTGCATCAGCTGTGTTTGGATCTCTTGGATATCCTAAGGCATCTCAAGTAGTGCAAAACAAATATGTTTCATCAACTGATTGAGGCCATTTCTCAGAGTACAAAACCAGAGTTGTACTCCAGTCCTTGTAAGGTTTGTACTAGGTACATCTCTGAGCACATCCCTTATGGAATTGCTCCTGCTCACACTCTAGAAATTACTGGAGCTCTTTGTGCCACAGCATTCCACTGAGATAAAAATGCCTATTTCCTATAGTCCTAAAAGTCTTTCAGGACATGGATGGACAGCACCTCAACTTTCATATGGCCCAGGTTCCCTTTGTAGCCAGTGATGAGAAGTTAGCATTTCTACAGCATGAATCATCTGGATTTTTTAGAGGTCCATCTTGAGATGAGATGAATTTTAGCAAAGACGTGTTTGTTTCTTCAAAGGGACATGAAAGAGAAACTAGATTATTATCTTGGTTTTAAATATCTAAGTTGTAGATATCTAATATTTTTATGATTAATATGACCTTTACTGTCCAAGGTATAGTCTTGCCTTACAGAATTAAACACTCATAAGTCAAACTGTTAAGTCAGTGTTATACTTCTCCACAACTCTAATTGTTGGGTCTCTAACTCCTTTAAGAGCTGTATCATCTTTTAACAATGAATAACAATGTATTGGATGAAAATTACCCAAATACTATACTGGATAGGAATTCAGGGTGCCAGCTCTCCCAGAGGAACAGGAAGGAAAGAAACCTCTGTACCACACAAAGGCAGCTGTTTTTCCTCCATGTTACAAGCATATATCTCTGACCCTGAAGAGTGAATGTGCCAAAGTCTAGCAATCATATCTGCAGTCCTGAAAAATCCAAAAAAAATTCCAGGATGGGAACTACCTGGAATTTTCCTTTTACTTGAAAATTTTACTTTTTACTCCCAGCACTTTGCTGTAGATTGCTTAGGTTAAAAGCAGTGCTAAACAGCCCCATTGCTCTCTGACACTTGAAAGGCTGTTCTGCCTTCAGCACACATCTGTAATCCTCATTAACATCAGTGGAAGTCATGGGTGCATAGCTGGGCATTTTGGAAGGCATCACTGGGGCCAGTCTTCAAAGGGATGACATGTGGGAAGACAAGAGTCTCTCACAGAGGCAGGAGGAACTTCAGGAGACAAACATTAATTGCCCATTATATGCCTATTTTTCCTGTTGATTGCATTTTCTGAGCATAAACCTGTGAAATACAAGGCTATTTTAATATTAGAGTGCTGAGAGCACTCAGCAGCTTTCAGAATTGAACCATCTGATTTTTCTGTGTCTGCTGCATAACATATGACTGAAAGCATGGGTTTGTTTGGTTTTTAGAAACCATGTGTATGGAAAATAATTGTAAAATGCTTTTACTCTCTCTTAAGATTAACTTGCTGTCTAAACCTGGCACATATGATTATTCCGTAGTCCAACATGCAGGCACATATATAACATTTATAAAAACAATACTTGAAAATATCCACTCTCACTGGAGATTTGCCCCCGACATCTTTAGCACATTCCAAAGTGTAAATAGTCTGGCATCTATACATTGTGTAGATGTCACTTGTAAATCAAGCAGGTAAACATATAACCTTACACTTGCAGGTTTAGAAAACAGCTTTTCTTTCTCCTCTTCTGCCAGTGAGGCTGTTCCTGCTGCCATACCAGCAGCTGCTGGCATTGCTATTTGTGCTTCTGCTGTTGGTGCTTCTTCTATGCCCTGTGTGACTGTCCCTGTGCTGCATAGGTCAAACAATGCAAGTTATCCTTTCATTAGATAATCTAATATGCATTTTCTAACTTTTGAGAGGTTAATTTTCTTTTAGTATTTCAAAATATCTAATACTTTATAATCAGATTAACACCATTCATAGGCAGACAAATATGAAAATTACATTTTGTTTGTGAAGGCAGAGTTCCCAGCTCATAGTTATTGACCTACATGGTCACATCTGTGGTACATTATTTTTTTGCTCAGCAAGAAAGCTGAAGTAGAACAAAGTGTAACCTCATGCAAACTAAAAACCAGGTTATGAAAAATCTAATTTTTGGAGTCAAGGTAGTATTAGCAGACCCTTGGACTTTCCTGTTTCTCTCTATAAATTTTTATATAACTGGAATTCAAGGAATTTAGATTAAATTTCCTCCAGGATTTCCTGACATCAGCCAGCTTGGTTGCAGCACCAGCTCCAGGAATTTGCAGGCTCTCACAGCCTGTCCTGTGCCTGCACACTGCAAATTTAGAGAACAGATGCAGAGAGGGAGCCTTTGGCCTCCCTGCTCCTAAATTCTGCTCCTAAATTCTGCTCCTAAAATTCAGCAAATCTGAAGTCTTAAGAACCTGTCAGACTTGCAATGTCTGCAAGACGGTCAGTTCAGTGAGAGTATAGAGTGCAAGCCCTCTGTTTATTTCAAATGTGCATATTTATGCTTGGTAAATCCCATGCAAAAAAATTGACACCATTTGATCAGGGAATTGATTGTAAAATCATTTTTTGGTTATACCTGAAATCCTCTCATTTATATTGGTCTCTTTTGCACTTCCACCACAGCAGAGACAATAAAGATAAGACACTGTTGTCTTGCCCATCCATAAAGGATCTGGAGGAAATCCTAGTTCATACAGAACAGAGGAGCAAAGCAATAGATAGGTTTTTGGTTTTGTTTTTTTCTTTCATGGGAATGCCAGAGTATACTGAGCAATCCTTCTTTTCCAACTCAAAATCAATGAATTGAGCAGTTACTGAAGATCTTTAGTTGAATTGACAAGCCCTGTGAACTGGCAAGATTGCCAACTCAGGTTCAGCACAGCATGAGGGTGTCTCAATCCTACAGCAGACAGAAGTCCAAAGGTTAAAAAAGTGTGGTTTCATCAGTTCTAGTCATAGACTTTGTAGACAAAAAACACAAAGCACAACTTTTACTTCCTTCTCCTGGCTTTCCCTTCTAAAATGCTGTTACCTTTACCTGTGCATTTACAAGCAAGAACAGTCTGCACACTGTCAGCCTGAGTTACCTTGGCTGCTCTGCTGTCTGACAGAGTTTGTTGCTCCAGGTGGTCACTCCTGCTGTCTCCAGCTGGGTTTTGCTGTCCAAGGGGGCTGTATAGCACTTTGTGTTCAAAACAGAATGTTTGACATGTCAAGAGCCTTTAGCAATGTCTGCCATTGTTTGTGGATCTGAGACCACTAAGCAGGAAGCTCTTAGCACCCTTCAACAGAAGGGTTTTTTCTATTTGCACAAAAGAGGTCACATCAGTTTACAGCAATTCCAACACAAAAAGAGGGCTCTACCACAACAGGATAACCACAAGGGATGAAGCACATGCTGAGAAAGCTGGGATTCTTCAGCCTGGAAAGGGAAGATTTTGGGACATTTCATTGCAGCCTTTCAGTACCTTATAGGGGCTTATGAAAATGAGGGGGAGGGACTTTTTTACAGGCAGGCAGTGACAGGACAAGGGTTAATGGTTTCAAACAGAAAGAGAAAAAGTTTAGATTAGATGTTGGGAAGAAGTTCTTCACTGTGAGGATGGTGAAGCCTTGGCACAGGTTGCCCAGACCAGCTGTGGATGCCCCATCCCTGGAAGTTTTCAAGGCCAGGTTGGGTGGAGCTCAAAGCAACCTGGTACAGTAAATGGTATCCCTGTCCATGGCAGAGGGGTTGGAGCTAAATGATCTTTCAAGTTCCCTTCCAACCCAAACCATTCTACAATTCTAAGAGCCTTAATTGTTTCCAGATGCTATTTTTGAGGGGGAATAACAGCATTGGGATTGATGGAGAACATTAGAAACATATTTGGTCACTAGAAGGTTAATTTAGTAGCTCACAGAGTTATTCTTTCATGCTAGGAGGGCACAACATTTCCCAAAAGTCCTGTGTGATACCTGCCAGCCCTGTTTTAATGCTTGGCATAGTCCAGTTTATTCCAGATTACACTGGAGGTCCTAAGCACGGACAGAAGATGCATGAAAATATCTTCAAAACTGTGCACTGATTTTAAAATGTTCTTGCAAGAAGTGTCTATTCCTTGCAGATCTAAACACAGAAACCACATGTTACAGGGGTAATGCTAAGATAATATTTCTCAGACCCTCCTGTCCTACTTCCTTCTCTTTTCAAGGATTTAGTGCTAAGTGTTTGCACTATCTCAAATGCAACAATCACAGTGATAAAACACCTCCATGAACTGCCTAAAAGCTTTTTTTTATAGGATTTTGTTTTCCCAGTCTCGATGGATCAGCTTCCAAATTCTCCACAAGAAACGCCAGCTTCTTGAAACAGAGAAAAAAAAAAGAGTAGCTGAACAATCTCCTTTTAATCTGCAGTTAGCTGAATAGTCTTTTCCTCTTGTTCTCTTCCAATTGGGCAGGGGCACCTGCTGTCAGAATCCCATAAATCAGCCAAGTCCCTAGAAAACAACCTTTACAATAGTTCTCTGTGCTCATAAGAACTTCTGTATGGCTGCAGAGGCTATTTATACACTACGAGTCATCTCCCACTGGTTCTCAAATAGACTCTGAAGTGTCCTGCCATGTCACTTTACCACCACAGAAATCACCTCTGCAGCTAACAATAATTAATGAAACCACACAGGGTAAGATTCATCTCAGCTATTTTTGGTCATCTAAAGATTAGGCTTCTCTGTTAAGAAAAAAAAAACCTGTCCCTGCAGCCCTCATATTCATTTTCTAAAGAAAATTCATGTCACCTAACATCAATATAGACTGACATGCCCTCTGGACAAACTTATCTTTCTCCTCTAAGAGACAAACTTAGATGCTAAAGTTTTAAAAAGTATAAGATAAAAGAAATGAATCATACGTGGTTTGACAATTTTTGAATTTTTGGCCCAGTTGACCAGGTTTGTCACTCAGCTGAACTGCCAAAAAGAAAGACAGAATTATAATGTGATTTATTTCATCCCACTTTAGATATCTAATAGTCAAAGCAGTTCAGATCTTCTTGCCATCAGAGATAAAGAAATGCCTTAATCATCCCAAGGGCTGATGGGTGATTTTCTTGTATGTATTAACCAAGGAAAGCATTGGGCAACACAGTTACATTTCTCCCTTTCAGTCATATGGAGTAGAGCAAACAAGTGTTTGTGACTTCCCTGCAATGTCTTATCTTATGTACACTAGAAATTTCCACAATGTATGTTTATAGATAAACTAATACCTTGTTAGTACTGTTACAATTTTTTTCCCAGTGCATTTTCTCTTGATAGGAATAAGTTCACTATTTGGCAGCAAAAAGTCCACTGATGATCTGCTCTGCTTCCTTTGTTTATATCAACCATCAACTTGCTTTTAGCAAAATAATGTTTTAAATACAAGAATCAGTATGTTTATTCTTGATAGATCATGTGAAAATAATACAAATATTAGCTGAATAATTTATGTGTGTTGATTTTATCATTTCAATTATCCCTAGTAGCTGCATCACATGGTTGAATTTTGCGATATTCTAAGACTTGACATGACCCAAGACTGACCAATCTGCAGTTTCTAAATCTCTTTACATGCTAGAAAGCATATATCCCAACAGGGAAAAGCAATATCTTCCAAATAAACGAGCAAGATGGAAAGTACAGTCATGTCATTTCTAAGTGATACATTGCTCACTGTCACCATTTCAGGAACAACAAGCCTGATTTGAAAGTGAATGTCCTCTATCCCTCCTCAGTGAAAGAAAATCAATTTGTCTGTGTCCGCTCCTAATTAATTGTTCTCAGGAGGATCTGGAACATAATCCACTTTGAGGCTTGGTTTTCTTTCCCTTCCTTCCTCACATGTTCCCAACTTGTTCTTATTTTCCCTGTTTGTTCTTAGTTGTAGGTCTACAGGACTAAGGCAAAGAGCATAATGCATCAACGCTGCTATTAACCAGCAATGCCATTGTTTAGCAACTTCTTGACGACTTCCAGCACATTAAGAATAAAATTCCAGCCCTTACCATCCCTGGTGTATTTTGTCCATATGTCAACCTCTTTCTGCATTTCAACTCATGGGGGATTTCTTACCATAACCAGCCACTGTTGCCAGCACCGAAGCATTTGGGCTCAAATATAATGCATTTGGACTGTAAAGAGATATGCAACAGACAGATGGCAGGAGATGAGATTTTACTACTGTGATGTTCCTCTTTTTAGATTAAATCCCAGAATACATACTGTTGAAATTACCCTGCCATTTGTGGTTGAAGAGAAGGAACAACCACTAGACAGCACACTGAAGGAGGTAGCTTTTACATGGCAAAACACATGGCACTTCCAAATACTGTCCTATGAAATGCATGAAATGGGTTTAAATCGGAAAAATCGAGAGTTCAAGTATCTTAGAGAGAGAAAGACTAGAAGAAGGCCAGGCTAACATGCCCTGTTACAGAGCAGCCTGGAAAAGGAGATGCTATCACTGGTTTTGATTTTCATTCTCTCCACAAACCAGGACTACAGAAATGCACACTGCTGTTTATACAGAGAGTGTGTCAGCAGAGAAAGGAGGGGGAGCACAATGTGGGAACATCTGTTCCAAGAAACAGGTTGAAAATAGCCATGTAATAGCATGACAGAAACATCTGCGCAGCACGCACTACCATGAGCAGAGCATCAGGAGGGACAGGGACGCAAACAAGTCTGTGAGCAGTAGGTCAGGAAGAGGCTCACTGTCAGGCAGGAAACGCTTCACTAATCCTTTTTACTTATTGCAGCCCCATTATTATTTAAAAGGTAAGAGTACAGAAGGAGACAGAACTTCCTGTGATATGGGCAGATGCTACAAAGAGGGCTGCATTACATATCCGATGACCCAAGGATTGTTAAGGAAATGTGCTGAA
This sequence comes from Phylloscopus collybita, assembly GCA_027886175.1. Lineage (NCBI taxonomy): Eukaryota > Metazoa > Chordata > Aves > Passeriformes > Phylloscopidae > Phylloscopus > Phylloscopus collybita. The sequence goes on from JAJNNQ010000026.1 coordinate 49,757,661, forward strand.
CAGTAATCATAATTAAGAGATAAGCAGCAAGCTAAATATAATATTAATCAGAGCTTTTGTGCCATGTGTTAACTAATACTGTTTTTTTCTCCTTTTGAGGAGTAATGGATTATACCATATCTGTTCAAATAGTAACGCACTGTTGAAATTCTATCTCTGACCTAGTGAGGACGTGGAATAGATTTGTTCAGTTTTTTCCTTAGACATTCCAACATATATGTAACCCAAGAGGCTGCCAAAAAAATGGACAAGTCTTCAAGCAACAAGTTTTCCCACTGCAATCTTCACTTCAGCCATCAGCAAGCAGAGCTCTTGACCTTCAGGCTTCAGGTATGGTTCCTCTTACCATCACAAAAATCTAATTTGCTTAAAGAAAGAAAGGAAAGCATCTACTTTGCCATACTCTGAAAGCGTCCAGCAACAAAAACATCCATATCAGTATTTACACATAGGTGAAGGCAATGTGAAAATATTTCTGAAATGCAGAAGTACTTTTGAATTATTCCTGAACAGCTCATACATCACCCTCCTTAGAAATATGCAGATACCATCTACACAAATTCAGCACTTTTCTGCACATATCTTTAGCACAGCCCACTCATTTCTCAAGTCTTAGACAATATGAGGATCTGTGTAAAATCCAGTATGATTCGGATAGTTTTCCCAAGTATGTCAAACCAGGGGAAATTCCAGAATCTGTATTGTACATGTGGAATGACATTCAATAGGCTTCCCTCCTTCACTAGTGATACTTCTGTTATTTGTTTGCTATAACTTAAAATAATTCTGTAATGTATAAAGCCAACACTTTACAATCTCATTGCTGAAAAAAGATGATGGATCAATAAGAGTAGAAAAATAACACTGTCTTGAACCTACAAAGAAAAGTAATGCTTGTTTCATACTGACAATTGGAGTTGATGGGGCTACCTTTGGTGAAGGGAAGATGTTATGACATGGAAAAAGCATTGCAAACCACAGTCATTCAAAGTGGTTGATGACACTTTTATAACAAAGTTATCAGCCACCACTGAACACACAATAAAATAATGACTACTTTAAGAATCATTTCTGACTGCATGTTCTCCAAAAGTCTTTGACTTTCTTGCAAGGTTAGACTGACCTAAGATGGTGCTGCAGCCGATGGGCAGCATCACTAGCAATGTGTCAGGGACGGCTAGCAAAAAAAGAAAAATTTCTGTGTGCACTCACATGAGAGTGCTAAGCAAAAAAAAAAATGGCTGTGAAAAAGCTGAAAAATCTCTGGGTGTGAAAGAACTGGTGACCAGAAGCTGTGCCAGCAGATTGCTGTCATTTCTTCACACTTCCTTTCATACAGATCACGATCTTCCTCCTTCACCTCCTCTCCTTCAGGACAGAAACTCTGGGTTTCCAGATTAACCATCAGTGAGAGAAAAAGGACCAAATGTCTGAAGAAATCCTAACTGTTCTGATCAATCATTAAGAAAAACAAACATTTTCTGCCTAGAGACTGAGCTTTTACAAATGCTTGTCACCAACCAAGGAAAATTAAATTATTATGGCTTAATCTGGTTTTGATTGTTGAGGGTTTTTTGTTTTTTTTTTTCCCAAATAGTCACAAATTGACCAAATTCTTCAATTAGCAAATGAAACAAACAGATCCAGAGAATTCATAGCTAAATGAATGGAAGGAAAAATTTCAAATAAAAAGGTAGATATAGCTGTAAGGTAGAGGGAAAGGAATGAGAAACAGGCAGTATCCCTCAGGTATTTTTGTTCAGCCTTAATTTTTCCATTGTACATGTAATTTCAATGTAATGCTAAGAGAAAGAAATTAGGACTTTTACAATATAGGTTGATTGGAACCAAAAGGAAGGTGGAAGAAACAGACTCATCTATGAGATAGATGAATGAAGCATCATAAAGAGTATAAATATGATCTTTTGGAAGATGGAAGCGACTGAAGGACAGACAAATACCTAAAAGATCCAGAAGAAGGAACCAATTAAGTTAAACACAAACTACTGAAATTGTTAAAATGGTTCTTGACTAATACTGGGTTGACTAGTTCTGCTTGCTGGAGCAGAAGATAGTTTCAGGCATCAAGGCACACCTGAGGATGCTTCAGGTGTGAAGGACAATCTGGATTCTTCCTGAATAACCCAAAAAGCCTGAAGATGAGTAAACAACTGAAGGAAATTAATGTAGCTTTATTGAAGTCAGACAAAATCAGATGGGAAATGTGGCATTAATTTTAAGCATATGGTATAAATGATAAACCACTGGAATAAACTATTGCTTCACCATCTGCTGATACTATCAAAAATAAGATTGTATATCTTTCTGGAAAATAAATATTTTACACAACCACATGTTACTGAGCTCAAAACAGAAGCAGCAGCAGGAAATCTAAAGTCTGTAAAAATATACGTCATCAGAAGAGTTGTCCTGATGGTTTCTTTATCCTAGAAATCTGTAAAACTTTCACAGGATCATATTTGGAGTGGTGATGGGGTGTCAAATGGCACATGAAAAACAAGTCATTGATACCAATATGCCCAGTGATACAAAGCAAACCATAATATTTAAAATTTCCTTTATGTGTGTGTACATCATGTTTAAATAAGATTTTAAAATTAAAGTCATATTTGTGGTTCTCTAGAAACTTAAAAAAAAAAACAACAACTCAGTGTTTTCATGATCTCTGTGGTGAAATGACTGTCATAGTGCCAAATAGTGATACTCCAAATTATTAGCAAAAGATTAAAATTGCATAGCATAATATGTCTGAAACATATTACCACATATTCTTGCTTGGATTAGGATTTCACTTCTGCTAGTTTGTATTCTTTGTTAATTAAAATCAAATATCCACAGATGGAAGCTACTTTGCACAATTGACCTGTGTTACATTAGTTGAAATCAAGACTAACCCATGGCAGATACAGAGATGAAATCTGTTTTCCCTTCGCCACCAAATGCTACAAATTCTGTAACTGCCCATGACAGCAAACTGTCATCCTTCAAAAATAATAGAGGCTCTTCTCACCATAAATCTTATGAAAGGTGTAATTCCAGAAAGCCAAAGCAGTTGACAAAACCAATACAAAAACTAGAGTTATTTCCAGTCTTGTTTGCCCAGCATTGCTCAAAGCCTCCCCAGTCTCAACAGGCAGGAGCAATGTTATCAAAGGCATCTGCATCAGAAATGTTTCTGTCTGTGCTGGTCACCCTGGTTCCTCATAGAGAGAGCAAGAAGAAACAAACACTTTAAGGATGAGATTCTTCCTGGTTTGTAGTTTTCCTCTATAATAGGGCAGATGAAAGTGCCTGTTTCATTTAGCTGAAGACAAGAATGGAAAGTACAGCATGGATTTCTAATACTAGGAGGGATGTATACCCCCTCTTCCCCTCTCTGAAATAGCAGAGTGCTGAGTATTTTAGAGTTTTCTAACCATTGTGTATAAATGGAGATATGACATAAGCTCACTTGCATTAAAACATTGACAAAAATCTTTAGTATTTTTACTCCAGTAAGTAGCTTGAGTTGCAGCCTAGAAACTTTCAACACATTGCAGCAGTTTAAGTGAAGGACCATTTTAGATACCTTGGGATATCTGTAGGTGTACAGGAGATCCAAGACAGTGTCTACAGGATCCTTCAAGCTGGAGGTCAAGAACAACCCGTAGAGTCCAAAATAGCTGTGATCTGAGTGCTGACTTCTTGTTACTACCTCATTTTCAATCACTTTGCTTTAAGGAACCCAATCTGACACCATAATTTCATTCGTGGTATAGACCAAGTTGAGTTGTCAATAGCAAGAGAACCAGGAGCTGGAGGCAGTGATTTTTGCAGTTCCCTTCCAAATCAGGTTATTCGAGGATTCTATGACTTAAGCAGCTTGTCTCTCAGTGCTGGTAGGTAAGGATGTTTCCCCCAGTCCATTCTGACAAAAATGTTGCACCTCATCCAAAAGTACTTCACTGTCAGCTTTCTCTTTACTTGCAAAGGTAGCTACATAAGTATTACTGATTTTTTCATATTTTTTAAAAAATTAAAATAGACTTTTTTAAAAAACATAGTGAGTCTCATCTACTTCAAAGGATAGAAAAAAACTTCTCAAGATAAATTATTATAATACTCAGCCATAATTCTTCATATATTTTACATATAAAAATTTTTTGTTTTCCCATTAAAAATTCTGACTTAAACAGAATTGTCTTATATAATTTGGTCTAATATGCAAATGAGTATTTCATATTATACTACTCTTTCATTCTCTTTCATCTTAAAATCTTAACATTTACAAACATATTGTATTGAACATTTATTTTATACTAAATTTAATTAATAGAAACTATTCACAGTCATTTGAAATGCGTTCCACGTTGATTGAAATAATTAGTGTAGGGCTACTCAATATTTACTTTAGATATGAATCTAGAGGGATTTGATAAAATTAATTAGCAGGAACTAATTATAGTTAGGATATGAGTTATGGTTTAATAAATATAATTACAGAGTAAAAATGATGGATTCTTAATTAATAGATACTAGTTGCCAAACATTGAAAAGAGATTATCATATTGCTGTGCAGGACATGCTGTTCAGCACACCTTCAGTTCCTGAGGAAATAGTGACATTTAAAGTGTTTAGGGAAGGGTCTGAGAGGGAGTAAAAAACAGATAAACTAATTTGTTCCTATTTTGCAGTGGAGGTATCAGATCAATTAATGAAATCTGCCTTCTAAACAGGGATACCTCCCTGCTTGTGGTATGTTGGCAACAGTGGCTACACAACAGAATTCTAGAGGTATTTAGGCATTTAATGATGACAGTAGGCTCCTGATGGGATTTTGGTATTATGTAGCTGTTTCTAAACATTCAGCATGACACCAGGTCTCTTCCTATATGTGACTAACTCTTTCTAACTGCTTAGCTCTCTTCATTTTATCTGCATCTAGCTATCCCACATAAAAAAAATGGGGATAATAATGTTTTCTGTCTTAAAAAAATGTTTTGGTTATAACTTCTTCTAAGGCAATCAACTAGTGGAGTATTAGAAGCTCTATAAATATTATGATAAATTGATGGGAAAATTGCTGTCTATTTTGAGGCAGAAAGCTGACCATGGTTTAAATTAACTTTCTGAATTTGGATTGTTCCTCCCACTGGGGTTCATTGCACTCTAGGGCTTTTTGACATGTATCTGCATAACAGTCCAGACATGCAATTGCTGTATCAGAGACGGGTTGGTTGACCTATGTGATAGGTCACAGAGGTCAACCTCCCCACCAGAGGAGGGATGATGGAACTGTGTGGACACATATCTTATTCTTTCAAAACATGAAGGGCAGGTTCATAAATTGAAATTACTGACCAACAGTAGAAGAGGGGAAGAAGCTAATTATTATTTGGAGTAGAAGAAAGCAGGACTGTGATATCCTATATGTTCTCTTACCCTGTCCTAAAAAATTGTTAAAACAACACTCACGAGTTCAGCCTGAATCACATATCATCTTTACTCACAAGAACTGAATTTTGTCCTTGTATAACTTCAGGACTTTCTGAGTAAGTGTTGAATTTACTCAGAAAGTCATGAAATTAGATAAGGACAAAAAAAAAAAAAAAGTATATTTTACTATGAACAGCTATTCCCGTCAAGAACTGAAATTTCTGTGCATTGTCTTTTTAAGAATTCATGGGGAAACTGAATTAAACATGGGGTGTTTTTCCCTGGCACATTTTCTCCATTCATCTCACTTGAAAAGTTTTCAAGTTACTCTGAAACAATTAGACTTGACCAGGTGCTCCAAAGAGGACCTTTCCAACACGAATGGAACTCTGTGACTCTGTGACCAACCACTCCCAGAATCAAGAACAGCAGCTGTCTTTTTCTAGGACAGAGAAGAGCATTACATTTCCAGCAATATTAGGCTATATTTATTTTCCAGTTTTCCCCTTTCAGAACACAACTAAATGTCCTGATTGTTAGAGCCACCAGCTACTTGCTGCTCACACACACTTTGTGCCTGAGTGTTAATCTGGAAAGCCTTATGATTTAACTGCACAGATAATTTCTTAGCTTCTAGAAAGTCTCCCAACTTCTCATACAAGTGTTTTGATAGAAGAGGCCTTGAATACCATATTTTTGCCATTGTGAAAAAAAATTTCTAGCAGTTTGGTGTTATTTTGCTGACATCAGCTGCATATCCAGCTGGTGCAAAGGTACAACTCCTTCACAGCAGCTCACTGAACCAGTTGATCTGTTTGCCAAGTATCCCATAGTGAGAGTCAGATGAAAAAAGCATGAAATCAAGCCAAAAAAGGGAAGTTATTGAATCATAATATCATCCAGACATTGTTTACCAGTCAACTCACCTCACACCTGCTGTTTAATGCTTATTTAGGTAAGACTCTATTAGCTAGGTTTAATTTTCTCTATTCTTTTAAGTATGACTGCAAAATATGAAGACTTAAAATTCATTCACTACAAAAACCTCAACTTTTCTTCTAAATTCAATGTAAAATAAAAACTTACTCAAAACACAATAAACCTTGTATATTTTATACCTGCTATAAGCATTAAACTGTACTGTTTATTAAATTAATTAAAAATAATTTAATTTTATTAAATTATTTTATATGTAATTCCAAAAAACAAAAGGAATGCAAAATATGTCTTTTTATTTATCAGTGTCTTAGTGAAACACTACTGAGCTCCTACTGGACACAACAAAATTCCCCAAAGTGCTCCAAAGGCTGGATGGCAGCAGGCACTGATGAGCAAAAGATCAAGAGGTAATGACCACAGATGCTTTCCTCTTTCCAGCCCCCATCTGATTCAAATTGACAAATGACATGATCTCTAATCCCCCATGGCCTTCCTGGAGAGCTATGGAGCTAAGGATAGGTAGCCTCTCCTGCAGCAACAGCAGTGGGAAATCTGGGAGTCGGGAGAGCCTTGGCCACTGTGTCCCAACTTAAACACCAGAAATTGCCTCTTTCACAGCTACAGTATAGACAGAAACTCATAAGGCAGTAAAAATTAGTTTTATGCATAAAGCTCCACTCTTTCGTATGTGGATGGTCATCTCTCCTGGAGGGTTGCAATTTGTAGCTTCACAGGATCTAACTTTCTAAGGAACTCAAATGGGTGTATTCATTATTGACAGTGATGGAAACAGATGGGAGAAGGGCAGGGATAATGAGTAAACAGAAAAAAAGCAAGTTAACAGGAATGTACTCGAAGTTTATAGACTGATTCCTCCATTTTTCACTTAATAAGAATAAAAATTTAAAAAGCATGCGAGATCACACAGCTTTTTAAATTGATACAGAGCAGAACACATAATTTATTCACTTTTTTTTTTCTTTGCCCCCTTAAAGGAGCTGTCACAGTGGCAAAGGAGAGTGAGTGATCCTTTATATGCTTGCAGTAAAATGAATTTTAAATATGTAAAGATAGGATGGGAATAGATGCCAAACTGTGACTGTAAACTGCAGCTCTTTCTTTGCACTCTTTCTCTTCTACAGCCCACCTAGAAAGCAACAGTAATAGACTCTTGTGCAATTTCTATCTTGCTTCTTCACTGCTAAGCAATGCTGACAGACACATCACTGCAAGTTTGTCTCTTTATCCACCAGTAGTACACACCTTAAAGGAGACCTCTAAAGTCTGAAGAGTGAAAGAGTCTCCTCCACCCACTCTTCTTTCTCCTGTCATTATCACACCATAGCTGACTGCTTTTCAGAATTGCCTCTCTCCATCTCTTCCTCGAAAGGTGATCTCACACAAAAGTGTATAGCAAAAAGATACTGGCACCATGGGGAAAACTTGTCAAATGCTCCCTCTATGTTTCCTCTTTGTGGGCGAAATCTTGGCAATGAGCAGACAGCGCTCCTCTCTGTGCATAATATGCATCTTCTTCTACAAAATTCACAGCACATTCAAGACAAATGCTGAAATTCTCAGCTGAAAACAAGGCCAGATAAACATCCAGGTAAGGAAAAACATGTGTGACCCAATGATTAATAAGAGCTGTAGAGAAAAAAACTTTGTAACTTTTCCTTTTGGTTCACTTATGTTATGTTTATAACCACTAGCTAAGTAATTAACTCCTCCTTCACCCTTGATCTGTAGAAATTAATTTATGTGCTATTATATACAGCTGCAGCATTTCCAGAAAAACAGATCTGTCTTCAAACTCAACAGAGACAGTTCCAGTTTGAATCAGGATTCATTCCACACTGTAATCTCTGTTCAGTGGTAGAGAAGATGTCTGCTGGGACAAAGCAAGGGCTGTTTGTCACAGCTTCCTCTCTACTGAGAGCCAGCCTGTTTCAGCCAGGAAAGATCAGCAAGGATTTGGAAGTGCTGGAAGTAGGAGATTCAGTCATCAGTATAAGGGTTTCAGAGTGGGCCCCTCAGCTATCTCTTTGGAAATATAACTAACTGACTCTGTAACTGGTTAAGGACACTTAAATTGTAATTGTTGTTTGTTAGTGCTGTTTTGCTATTTACCAAAGGGGCATTTTGCAACATTACATACCTTTTTTTTTTTTTTTTTTTTTTCTGAGCTACTTAAAAGAAATCAAGAAGTTTCTGAAGGGACCGGCTGCCTTATCTCATTTCCTATCTGTTCTAATCATACTTCTGTTTCTATTAAAACTCTTCTTGGCCTGTGCTTCTAAACCCATGAGAGGGTTTGTAGACTATTTCCCACAATCCTCTCAATATGTTTTCCACCACTAACCCACACTGATCAGCAGTTCCCAGAAATATTATGTCTACTGTTGATTAAGACATCACATCCTCCTGTCTATACCACTGTCACTTCTTTACAATTACACTGCTAAACTGGCCATATCCACATTGAGATTAAGAGCTTAGCAGGAATGGACATTTCATCTAGAAAATAAGAATGGTCAGAGTTACAATCAATAGTCTGTCCCACACTTGTCAGTACAGCAGACTAGGATGTTCAGGGTGCACCAATCCTCACAGACAAGAAAATGATGTGACAAGGTAGATTCGTTCCCCAGATCTTAATGACTGACTACCTGCTTCTGACTGGACTTATTAAATGTAATTCTTTGTGTCAGCTTGGAGCAAAGCTTGAACCCTTCGAACGTGGAAGGGCAGAAAAATATGTAACACTTGCTTTCCTACTCTAACTTGGATTTTTCTTATAAGTTATTAAGACCATAAATGCAGGTTTTGCTAGTAGTTTAAATCCTAATTCAACTGTTCACAGTCTTGGACTACCATAAGCTAAGTAGAAATGTGTCCTGAGGAAAATTGATGCCTATCTGTCTTTTTCTGTATCCTGGTTTCTTGGTGGAAACAGTTGGCACTGAATATTTTCAGAGTTTGCTGAACTTATCTATGTTTTAATTTCATAATTGAAAAGTAGATTTGTTCTCACTTGGCAGGATAGAGGTTGGTCGGATCCAAAGCAAGAGGAAGATTATTTATAAGGACTAACATCGCTTGTCTGAATGTGTACCTGACTCATCTCTGTCATTACCACAGGATCGAACCTAGAAGTATCTAGTATGACTACTGTTGTCTTTTAGGTTTTTGTTAAGGAAGAATTTTCATTTTAAAGAGTTTGTGAAGATATAGGCACTTATTAGGAAAATAGGCTTTGATGTGGTCATTTTCCACTTTTTTATTTGTACTGAAAGGTCAATTTTCAGAATAAAAGAAAGAAAAAATACCACTTGTCTGCTGTGAGAGCAGCAAACTCCTCCAGCTTCTGCACATTGACAGAATTACTTTTACTTTTCAGGTAACTAATCCTACATCCTTTCTAAAACTGCTGTTCTTAATGCTTGACTTCTTATCTCAAGGATTAAAGGCCATTGCTGTTTAGAAGATATCTTGGTTTTCCCCCTCTGTTCAGTAACAAGGTAGAATAGGAAATACAACCCACTCCCTAACCATTACCTCTCCCAGTCTTTAGGGGAAACTCTCTGGGCTTAAACGCTCTCAGAAACTTTTGGGATGGCTTTTTCAAACTGTGCTAGACACTCTCTGAAAAATAAGTACTTTTTAAAATGATGGGGGAAAGCAAAACCAGTTCTGTTTGCTAATGCATCAGTTTCTGGCCTTACAGTCCCACTCAGTAAGAGGGGTTATGTTCACATGGAGTTCCTTGGCTTCATAGGAGAAGTCTTTGTTACAGTCTCTACATTTGTCACTTGAGAAACAAAATGTATGATGTATGGTATGATTAAGTATAGAAATTCCTCAGCTGGACCACTGAAGTCAGCCATAGGGGCTTCAGGTGGAATAAATACTCATTTGTATTCCCCAGGACAGAGCTGGGCAACCAGACGTGTCACAAGAGCCTGCAAATTTAATGTAATATTCACAGCAGTTGCTTTTTCTTAACCTAAATCCCCCATTCCTATAGAAACCAGCAGTGTGAAATCTCAGATTCCTTTCTGTTGTGTATTTCAGTTTCAGCTCTCTGGCTACAGAGAATCTTGTAAATGTGGCACAGGTGCACAGTGCAGATGATGAACAATAAGACAAGTAATAAGATGCTTGATTCTATAACACAATTCCAGGGTTCCTGATTCTCATTTCCCCAATAGTGGTATTGCCTCTATTGTTTTTTCTCTTATATTTGAATATTGGGTTTGTTGCCAACACAGTGCTTTTGGTGGTCTTCTGTTGGAGGATAATATTTAAATTATTATGGCCTTGAATACATACTGAAATTATTTACACAAAAGGCTTCTGGGTCCAGTTTTGGGGAAAATGTTAAAACATTTAGAGAGAATGGTTGCTTACCCTGCCAGTTAAACCCCCCAGACAAACATAATACATGAGAAAGGAAACAGTTAAATGAAGCACCAAGACAAGATATGCACCAAATGCTTTTTAGTCTTCATTTTTCAGTTATCTTCATTATCACTTACTTGTTCCATTGTTTAATATTATTCATTTTTTTTATGCTTGTGAATACTTTGCTTGTTAAATAAACAGGTTTTTTGTACTTTTCTCCAATGAAACCTTTTCCTGAACCAGTAGGGGGACACTTGAATCTGCTTTCTAAAGACCCCTTTGGAAGTTTCCTCCCAAATTTGCCCTAAACTAGGGCAGCTACTATAACAGAACTGAAGACACTCAAAGAACAGAGAAAATGAAATCTCAGATTTCATTCAGCACCCAAGAAGTGGTGATATATTTTCCAGTTTACATTAAGGAATTCTACTGAATTGTGAGCAGCAATACCAACCTATAGGCAATAAAACCTGAGATGAGACTCTCATTTTCACACCAAACTCAGGTACCCACCTGTGTACAACAGGCTCCATTCTCCTGCCTCAACACTGCCCTTTTCAAACTCCTCAGTTTATTCAAGAGACCCACAAACGGGTTCATAGATTTGACAAGGAACCTGCTGGAGGAGATTTGCATCCTTTTGAAGCAGCAGAAAGCTGCCAGGGGATACAGTATAGCTTTTCAAAAGGTATTAGGCATCTATGTTTGGGAAACTAAATCAAGATCATTGTATAAGCTCCCATTATCATTAATGGAGATGCAATCAATGTAATCTATAAAGACCAGGGAGCTGGAGAGACTCTATGATTTGTATTGACAAGGTCTTCATCGATTGTAACAGGATCATAGACACCTAGTGTAACAGTAGACATCTGTGCTAGATAACAAAATTTAGATTTCCTAATCTTAAACTGAACCAAACACCCTATCAACTTCATTTAGTGATTAGGAGTAGAAATAAATGTTTCTTGAAAGTTAGAAGCAGTTTCAAATTAGGTAATAAATGAGAAAATGTCACTGTGCAGTGAGAATGTGATTATATTTTTAGAAGAACTTAGTGAAAGTAGGGAAGAACATAAGAATTGTCTCACTTCGACAAATCCAAGGTCTGTACATCCCAATATCCCATCTCTCACAGTGGCCATGAGAGGATGTCAAGGGAAATGTAAAAACAGGGCAAATATGGCATTACCAGCTCAGTATTGTGGTCACAGCTCCTTTTAAAATATATCTGTAATTAACAGCATAAATGCAAGTCATAGGTACACACTTATTGTTGTATTCCCCTGGGGAAATGGTTTTTCCCCAGAAACGCCCTAAAGCTGTAAGCTTTTAGTTTAACCCTACCTTTTCCCTATCTCTGACCAATTGGCTTAATGCCAGCTATCTATCCTGGGACAGAGAGTCTAGCTAAACCCATGCACTTCCCTGTTCATTCTCTTTGCCCCTGGGATCCCTTCAGGAATAAAGCCTTGGAATAATCCCTTGAGCTAAGGGCCTCTTTTGAATCCTTTACCCTATCCCTTAAAGTATATCCCCCCAAAGCTCCCCAGAAACTGAGCTAGCACAGCAGCCAGGGAGGCGGGCAGGGGGGTAGCACTTCAACTTATATCACTTCCCAATTAGAATTTGAAGCTCTCAGATTTTGAAGATTAGTCCTACCTCTCATTTGACAATATTAAAGAATTTCAAAATTATATATGTTTTATTGTAACTGATAATTTTTAGCTTTCTGCCTAGACAATTTATGTAAAAAGAACATATCATTCACCAAAGTATGTATGAAAAAATCCATCCCCAAATACTGCTATATGATTAGCAAAAACTAATTGTGGTTACGGAAGAAACCTCCCTGTGACTTCCCAGAATTGTTCTAATCTGCAAAATCAATCTTCCATTTTAAAATGGGCTTTTACCCTCCCTTCTCCTCTACTTCCTTTGTTTTGAGAACTTTCAGAAAGCAGTCTTGTCACATATTGACAGTGACGAGACGGGGAGCCGACCTGTTCAACTCGATGAGCTGAGGACTTCAGAGATGAACTGAAGCTTGATCAGTTTACAGGAGGGATTGTGTGTCTGTGCCAGTGGCAGCAGGGGCTGGAACTGGTGATCAGAAAGCCTCCAGTAGTGTGTTCTTATTTAAGTGAAGCATGTTTAAACACAGGGCTTTTTCTACATTTTTCCTTTGTTTGTTTCTTTCTTTGTTTGTTTTCTTTGGTTTTAATTATCCCTTTTTGAACCAAAAAGCACTGAGAAAATGTAATGTCCTGCCTTGCAAAACACATTAAGAGGCAAAATTCAGAGCCAAATGAGGCAAGGAATAAAGATGGGAAAGCCAAACTGGCTGGAATTTAGATATTCTGCAGCTATTGTAACAAAGCAACATGTTTATGAGATTGCAGCAACAGGGCAGTGAATGACCCAAATCCATATTAATGAATTCTTATAACCTACCAAATAGGAGAAGACACCCAGTGAGACTCATCCCTGTCCTTTCCTGACTCTTGCACTGTGAATTGGAAGTGTTTGGGAAAAGGCAGTTTGCACAAATCAAATCAGGTCAGAGATTATCGCAATATTTTGATACTACAGAAAGTCAAACTCCAAGGCTTGACCATTGGACACAATATTGATACAGCCATGAAGTCATTGCAAACCCCATACAGTGCCAGTGACAGGGATACACCCAGTTGTGTCCCAGTCAACCAAGAAAGTCAATGAGTATCAGCGTGGTCTTAGCTGGTGACACAGCACAGATGAGCTGTGATCTTCCACATGGATTCTCTGTGCTTCTTTACGGGTATTTTCCCTTTCAAGCCTGAGCAACAGGGCTGTTCCAAACTTTAAAACTAACTCATCATCTCTATATGAGTGACAATTAGGACACTTACCATGTGGGTGTAGGCATGAACATGTATCAGTTTTCTTCTTATTTATATTCTTGTCTCTTTCTGTTGTAAAATGAATGCCAATGAAACAGCAACTGGGGAATGTTAATGTGGGCACTGAAACATTAACTTCTCTGAGATATTTTTGTGATCTTAATTGTAAAGTCTTAAATAACATTGACAAAGCTTTACTCTCTATTGATTCTATTGCTACACTAAACTCTTAATTATGTGAATTTGTGAATGCTCACAAGAGTAAATCATAATTATGCATGGCCCAATATAATTGAAATCAAAACAATGGATTGATTCATGCTGTAAAGTGTTCTACTTCTAGGAAGCTCTGTGAGGCAATCAACCAAAAATTAGATCTGTATATTAGTGATTTATTTTTTAAGTATTAAGCAACAGTTAGCAAACTTCCAGAGGTCCTTTTCACATAGGTTCACATCAGCAGGCCAAACTGATTTTAGGCTTATATCCCCTAAACTCCTAAGAATTATACCCAAAAGCACAAAACCAAACAGTCTTTTCATTATAACTTTTTATATATATATATATATATATATATATATATATATTAAAAACCAGCACATTTTATTCTACTAATCCATGTTCCTGAAAGTCTTGGTTTTAGTTCCACATAAACGGAATAAAAGTCAGACAAATTTTGTAAATGGAATGGAATGCTACTTTATCTGAACCACTAATACGCCATTTTGAAGTAAGGGGAACAAAGTATTATCACCAGTGACATGAATATTTTAAATAACACTTTGGTGGGATTTTTTTGGTTTTGGGTGTGAGTTATTTTAGCCAGTTCTGGAAATACCCTTAACAATTTTGATTCAAACAATTCTACTGAAAAATGAAAATTAAGCTTCAAATTTATCTACACGTTATTAGCAACAGTAAAAAAAAAATCTAGGGATTTGGTAATTGTGATGCAGTTTCTACAAAAGTATGATTGCTTGGAGAAGCTAAAATGATCCCTGGTCCTAATTGCTAATACAGCAAAAGATGGCAAGTGTAGGCAAGGTGGAATCACTGTGACCAGCTGCTGAGGTAACCATGTGCCTGATATTACATTATTACAACACCAAACAAAGAAAAAAATATTTGTTGCATGTAAATTAGGGTAGAAAATAAGGAAAGATCCCTAAAAAGTTCTCCAATTTTATTTCATCCTGGAGCTGGACCCAAGACATGCAGAGCCTACTGACTTTTGCCAAGAGTTGAACAATTTAAGAACAAAAATTATGTACAATTCTGCAAAATTCCTGTGCCCATCAGATGGAATAAGGTGTGCTAAGAGAAATAAGTATGTGTTCATCCCCTTCCAATGAGATACAGATTCCTGCCATCACGTCCCATAGACTGTTTATACTGAGACACTCCTCTTTTGTCTTTCACAACAGTTCTTTAAATTCTTCAACATTTTGATTTCATGTAGTTCTGAGTAATCTCTATGACTTAGTGAAGCCATCTTGTAACCCCAGAGAGAAGAAAGCTGTCAGTGAAATTATTTCCATGTTCTCTCAGGGTATTGATGTTCCTGATTAGACTCCACACAGTGGGCAAAGATCACTTCTTGCAAATTGGCCTTCAAAGTAGGCATAACACACCTCCTAAGTGTCAAAGAGCAGGTTATAAATGTTCTTTCTTAAGAAAAAAATTGGTAAGCCATGTGAAAACCTTGTTTTCTCCTTCTTCCTCTTCATCCCCCCTATTTGATAGACCATGAATAAAGCAGTATTTTTTTTTTCTTTTTTCTGATGAAATTCAGCTGGCTCTCCACCCTGGAGTTCATACTCCTGCTCCACTGGACAAGGACAGAAATACAGAGAGAAATGTGTATCCTCACAAAGCTCTTCTCTGCCACAGGACTCCTCAACGCCTGCCCAAGGAGATAATTTCAAAAAGGCAAATAAGTTTAATTTAGCCTCTGAGCTTTTTCTCTCCTCGTTTCTCTGATGAGATGTTCAATTCACTCCATTTTGTTGTCAGATCTGTGACATAGAGACCTGTCTCTGAGCAATGAGTCTAAAGCCAATATCTCATTTCACATAAGCCACTAAGCAGTCATCACATGGTAATGCTTTCCAGTCACTATGGATGCAAGGCTGTAAGCTTTCATCTATAAATTCTTTTTTAGTTGCTCATTTCTGTCAAGCTGGTCTAATCTACTTACACCTGGCACATTAATTCTTATCTTTTCCCTGCAACATTGTAATTATATGTTATTTCCAGCAATAATTAATTCTCTCTCGGGCGGGCTTTTTATAGCTTATAAGTCAAAGTGGGTTGCACCATACTAAATAATTAATTCAGACTGTATTTTATGTCATGACATACACACAGCCCCCAGGTGTAACAGTTAGAGAATTCTTTTGAGAAGGAAGTCTTTGGTTCACAGAGGTTTACAGACCAGAAAGCACCAATTGTAATGGCTATTTCTCTCAGACCAACAGTAGGTGTGTTCAGTTCTTTGTCCCAACAATCTATTTGTGGCAGCTGTTTCCAGAAGGCCTTGCTATAGTCTCAACTCACAAGATCATGCAGCTGCAGACCACGTGAGTTACTCCAAACAGTACATAGAGCCCCTCAGAAAAGCCTGCAACCGTTCACGCACTTACCTGCAGTTGCCCATATTTCTTTGGCTTCTTAATTATACAGGAAAGGGACATTCACATGAAAAAAAACGTGATATGAAATTGTAGCTATGAGATATTGACAAGCTGTGCACGTAGAAAACTCAATCATTAAGCAAAAGTCGATAGCTAGATACGGTACCTTACCTAGGGGAAGTGTAATCTCAAATACCTCACCCTCCAGAAATACAGAAAAGAAGAAAAAATTAAAGGGGGGGAGAGTACTTTAAAAACTAGCCAGGAAGACAGATTAGGTAACAGAAGCCTGAAAGTTTCAGTGTGCCTAAAAGGATTTGCTGGAATCCAATGAGATAATGTTTGAAAGACGAAAGAACTCTATTAATAGGAAAAGTATAATTACCAATCATGAACTATAAAGAATGCTAATATATTAAACAGAATTATAACACATACCTCCTTATCAGAGGAAGGATAGCAACTGCATAAGGAAGACAAGGATCAGAGAATAACATTGTATAGAAAATATGAATAGTAGCAATTTAAATTGCTTGTGTATAATGAGGCATCAGAAAAGAACATGTTTGAGGAATATTTCCAGATACCTTAAAGCAATAGCTTCCAAATTTGCTCTTCTATTGTGTTCTTTCAGTTGCTGGTGTGAGTAGTGGCAGTAGAAATGCAGAGTCCTATCTTCCCTTTTGTCCATACAAAGCCTTTTAGCTATTTCAGGAATGGTCTCACCCCAGCTACAGTACATTAACCAGTAGCAGCACAACATGTCCCATCATCACAGGATCATTCAAGGAGTTATACTAAGTGAAGTACTGTAAATTTACTCCTTTGGATTAAATAGAGCAAAATATTATATAATTTTACTGATGAGAAAGCCCCTCTACCATAAATCATTATATAAATAGCAAAAGGTTTAAAAACATATATATCCTACTGAAAAACCTAAATAGCTTGGGCAAAATCTTGAACTACACTGACCATAATTTTTTTTAATTTATTTTAGATAATATTTTGTCCTATTGATCTGTCTTATTTTCTGATTCCAGTTGTGCAGGACTGGACAGCTCAATAGGAAACTACAATAGCAATAGGACCATAAGTCTAGGTTTTTTCTGAGGCATAGTTGTGTGGCATGACATTTTCCTTTCTTTTTGTAGAAAACAAATACTGCTATGAAGCTGAACTAGTAGTAATAGGCAGATGTGATTCACACAAAGACAATCAATTAAAATAAAGTAAGGTCCTTCAGCAGTTGCTACCATGAGCTCTGTGTGTGGTGATTATAAACATGCAATGATCTAAATCAAGGGTTTTCTTTGCATGTTTTGTATATAGAAGAGATTCATGTAAGGCCCATCCCAAATCTGTTTTCTTTAGATAACAGCCACAAGGCAGAGCTGGTGGCTGAAACCTGAAGAATATATATGAGAAGGGAACGAGGGTTACAGTGCTCTTCCTTTATTTCAAAGGGGAGGCAAGGAAAAAGTCCTGTCTTCTAGCACAGTCCAGGACTACTGGACCACAGCACACTGCTATCCCCACAGACTAATACAGAGTGGAAAGGAGGATAAGAGTATTTCCGACTGCTTTGGAGTATCTGCACCAAATTTGGATCTCGTTGAAGGAGGAAAGTACCAGCCATGGGAAGGGAACTGTGTGACGCCAAGAATGTGTTCTCAAATAATGAGACAAGGACAGAAAAATTCTGTGAATGCAATCAGGTCATAATGACAGGCTGGCTGTGTGCACCCTCACGAGCAAAATGCCTTGAGTGTTCAGACTTCATAAGGAAACATCATATCCTGCAATTATCAAGATATTCTTTTACCAGTTCTATTTGTACAATGAAGTTCCAGCCATCAGACATCTCTGAGCAGCACAAGCATGATAACAGACTGACAATTAATAACAACCTTCAGCAATATGGCTGCAAGGTGGCCCAGAGCTGTCCTGCATCCCCTCAATATGAAAAGTGCTGGCAATATTTTTCTTTAAAACTGCAATAGATGGGTGAGAGCTAAACAGTCTGAAAAAAATAATCATTTCTGCAACATATTGGTAAAAAAAAAAAGAGCATGGCATTTTTTTTTCTCCTGTGGCTCTCAAACTTAGCTTGGAGAATAAATCATACAGTTTTACTAGATGTTGTCTAAAGAAATTTACTGGATGTTTTGGTCCTACCCGTGTTGAAATATTTCCTTTTTTTCCCCAGCTGAGTTAATATTCAAAGGGTTATGGTCAGCCAAAAAAAGGAAAACCACTGGATATGAAGAAAACCCACATACTTTTCACCTTCTAAATGATAACATTCCTAAGATCTGGCAAAAAGCCAAAATTATGTCAACTTCTTGTCTAAATATGAAAGATTCTTGACAGCTCCATTATGCATAATTTTCTACATCCCATGAGAGTCCTGGTGCTTATAAAGAGCACACTTGCTGTCTCCTTTCCGTCACAGAAGGAAGGTAAGTGCAGTTTCTTTAAAAGACCGAACAAGGAGCACGCTGAAATTCCTTTCAATTTGCAAACTGTCTCACAAGGTCATTAGTGCTGTTATAGCTGTTTGTTCGTGCTGTTATTTATACCATGGCATCTGACCACATTGCAAGCATTAAAATAAAATATCTGTCCATAAGGCAGCTATAATTGTCATCTTCCTATTAACCACCTCTACTTATCACACAGGGAGAAGAAAGCTGCAGCATTCTGGCTTGGCCCTGCTAATCCAAGGGACAGGGAGAGACTCATCTCAGTTTCTGGGCAGAAATAAGTCTCTGCCATAAACAACACTCAGAAGTGAAGTCCTTGAAATTCTATGCTTTCAGTCAAAAGTTTAAATCTGAGGATTCTGGCAGATATCAAAATGTGCTTTCTGAACTGGGCTGTGATGATGACTACAGACAGTCCCTTGAGGCACAGGGGTACATGGTGTGAGCTCTGCAGAGAAAGACTGGGATAAATATACGCTGCTACACTGGAATTAAGAAAACTTGAGGGTTCTGGACATCAAATCTTTAATTAAAATTTAGAGAAAGTGTTTATTAATTATGAACATATTTACTTAAATTTCCCAGGCAGATCATTAAAATTAGCAACTGGCAGATTTATCCATGTCTTTGAAACACAATATTCATCCTATAAATGCATGAAGAAGGAAAGAAAACCTGCAAAAATAAAAGTAAAAAATATGTTGATAATAATAAAGATGCTATTATGATGTACGTATATATTGGTTAAAATAAGGTTTGTTTAAAAAGGATAGCACAGGCACTTACTCATTTTGAGGGCTCACCTCCAAATCCCACTATTTGTGCTGTCTTAACTCATCAGTTTTTACTATTTAGATGCAAAACTAGCCTTGTTGGAAACATATTTGTGAGGTCTTGCCTTCTGATTTAAAAATAAAACTGAGAAATTTCACCTGCACTTTTAAAACAGTGGCACGGAAATGCAATGTAATTTCCTTAAATGTCAAGATTTCCAAATTTGATTGGGAATATGTTGCACATTTTATTTCTGTCTTATAGCAACTATCTGATTTGTTAGCAGAACAGATTAGGAGAGCTGAAGGCTAAAAAATATAGCAATTTCCTTTTATTTTGATACCTGCAAAGCAGAAAGAACTGTGTAACACTGAATACTGCAGGTTCCTCCCATTTCAAGTGCTTCTTGCCTTGGTCCCTGTGTACTGCCATGCATACACCTTTCTGAAATGAAATTCTCTCATTTTGTGTCAATGCAAGTAAAAATTATTCTATATCAGAAAGGATGGGGAAGAGTTAAAATCGTGCAGACTGTCAGTGTGATTCATCTGGCTAAATACAAATGCCTACTGTGCAGAGGTTTGCATCAATGATGCCAGAGAATATACCCCTTTCATACCTGATTGAGAAAAATTGCCACATCTAGAGCTCAGCTAATTTCATCTTTATGCTGGAAAGTAGACAAAATGACAAGGAAAAAAAATTAAAAAGCTGTGGAAGTGTCTATTCCTCATATTCCTCTTCATCAGCTAAAGAAGGAGTCTAGACAGGCTTTTAGATGGAGATGTCTGCTTTGTAGGTGTCTAAAGTCTGATGAGATGAATCTTACCCCAAGTGGATGTAAACCTTTCCTGCATTTTCACTGTGTTAATTAAGAGCTGGAATGCAGACTTTATTCATCATACACCAAGTGGTCTGGTTTATCTGTCATCATCTGGATTAGTGGGGACTTTTCAACATGACTGTTTACTCTTATCAATTTGTCTTCATCATTTAAATTCTATTGTTTCATTCTGCTTCCAGGACTGAAGGACTGATTGAACAGTCTTATACATAAAGGAATAACACAGAATGTACTTCCTAAATTTTAAGGCTACATTATTATCTTGAAGACTATTAATTTGAAATACTTAAATCATTGTTTAAATGTGCCTTTAACAAGAGATTGTGGGTATTTTTATTTTTTTTTTTCATAAATTTTCATGCCTTCAGGAACCCCTGTTTTGGCTACAGTGGCACAAAATGTGCATCTAGAATTAATGTGCATCTAGAATTAATGTGCTGTGTGAACTCCATAAGTAAAAGTGAAACGAGCTTAAGGCTTGCCCATTAAAAGGTAGTTGTGACCTCCACAACTTATAAAAGCATTTGTCTGGTTCCTTTCAGGAATGGTTCTCATAAATGGTCCTTAGCTGCCTTCAAACCAAATGCTGGTAGCCAGTGTGCAGCAAGAAATGTGCAAGAGGGTTATGGTAAATACAGGCAGCTGCACTGATTAGATCAGACTGTTTTTCTGGTGAAAAAATGTAAATATTTAACCCTCATGCACTGAATGGAGGGAAGATTCCACAGGTTTCCACAAGCATGTTTTGGTTTGGGTAGTTTTCACAGCTTTACTGATGGCTTTAATATTGTCTGCCCAAACCTGACTATTTTAATGCATTCAGTCCAGGGATTTTACCCAAGAAATCTAGATTAAAGATAGATAAGCTACCTCTATAACGGCTCTGATTCTGGAGACCCTGGCAGCAGTGTGGATATTCCCTTAATAAAGTCTGATTTTATGACCCCTCCAGCCAAAGGAGCAATACAGAGCCCAAGAGGCAGAGGTGCACATGTTATACACTGGGACAAGAAATGTGTTTGGAATTGCTGCCTCAGTTATAGGTGCCTTTCCTCAAATTGGCAATGCTGCTGCCAGTCAAACGATATTATATGGTTGATCTATCCAGATGTGACATGCCATTGTAACAAAACTTCAGTCCAGGAAAATTGTGATCATAATAGTTTCAAAACAAAAGGAATTTATGGGATTTTTCCCCCTCTTTTTAGAAGTTTTTTAACCCATTTACCAAGTGTCAGAGCCCATGAAATAGAATGATATAGGCTGCTCAAGTTAAGATGCTGGAGCAGAAATAGAGGAAAAACCTGGGTAATTTCCCATTACCTGCTAGTATCAAATACTTGAAACCTGGCTGCTCAGCTTGAATCACAATAAAGCCCTTTTTTCCCCTGTGAGAAGCAACAGAATCTTAACCAGCTTCATTATTTCCATTTCTCCACTGCTTTATTTTTGATATTATTAACCAGTCCATTACTGGAATCTGATATTCCATACCCATATGTAAGCACAAGGAATAAATCTGCAAGATTTTCATTATTAGAGCTTTGAAAGTATTAACACCTTTAAACTTTGCATCCTACTAGATTTCCTTTTTTTTTCCTTCTCTTTCTCTGATTTTACTATAGTTGCCTTAGTAGGTGGGAAAATATAGTCATATAAAAAGTATCCCAAGTTGTCTGGGCACCTTTTGCTCAGGCTGAAAAATAGTTTAGCACTCTGCTTTCCCACTGGAGCTCTTTAGCCTCTAGAGTATCCATTTCCCTTATGGTCAACTGCCCATCTCTCTCTCTGTTGTATCTCTGGAAATGCTGAAATGCCTTGAACAGTTACCCCTCTGACCATCTATGTCAGTAAGGAGTTTCAGCCTCTCTGCAGGAATACAGGCTGGAAAAGTGTCTATACCCTTTCTGTCTCTTTTTTAAAAACAAATCTGCTCTCATAAGGATATGCTGACAGGAAATAATTATCTGTCCCTGAGAGTACAATGGATCTCTTCTCATCTAGCCTGTTTAAGTCTGCAGACAAAAATACAAGTCTGGAAGGGCAGCAAATTAGTCTATTAATTTTGGGGAGACAGTTAAGAGAATTTGAGGAGCTTAGACTTCCTTACACATTTAATGCACAAGGATCCAGATCAATGTCTCACCTAATAAAAAATAGCCTGAGACACATGACTGTAAAATCAGACTCAGAACTGTTTCCTTGTCTCAAGTTTAATCAGTTTGTACAAGCTCCCCAAGTTCCTCAGCTGAAATGCAAATGGTGGTGGGACACATGTTCCAAAGTATAATTCAATAAGGGAATTGAAGGAAATTCTGGCTGACCAAAAAGACTTCTTTGTGACTGTAGGTACTTCCAGGATTAGACAGCTGCTGAATGATGCAAACTGAATTTGACTCAAACTGATGGAATATTCAGATATGTCCCAAAGTCCTTCAAAGCTGGAATAGACATTGCAATTCTCCCATGAGGATTTTGAGTATTAGGGGAGATGATTTTCTACAGGACTAAGTATTGGAGGCAAGAGAAGTGGACTTCGTCTGAAAAGAAATTGTCATGGTGTGCTTAAAAAAACCTACGCTGGGGCTTCAAAACCTAATACATAACACACAGGTGAAGGACCAAAAGTGCTGAGTGTCATTATGTGTGTGGCAGTAGAGATCCTCTTTCTCCTCTGTTCTTGTGTGTGTGTGTGTGTGACCAGTCCTGTTCATATTTTGGGTGTGCATGTGTGCGTACATGTAACTCTCTGCTTACCTCACCTGGGGACACAGAACTGTAGAAACCTTGCAACTACCAGCCCAGGAAGGAGGAATGTCCCTGGGGCCATTAGCTACCTGATGAAGCTACCTCTAAAAGCCCTACCTGGGAACCCAGAACCAGCAGAGCAGCCTAAGAATACATATCCATCCAGACAGTGGGAAAACAGAAAAGATACCCTAGGACACTTCAGGTGGCAGCAGATGTCCATATGGGCAGAGTGGGACTCAGGTGTTTGAAAAGAGTCCCAATCCCAACAACAGCATTAGACAAAATTAATCAGAAACCTGATTAATTTTGTCAATATGAGTATTGGTTGATTTCTGTCCTTCAGTTCACCTGAAATATGTTTACTTGCCTGAAGGAGTGTTCTGATCTCCTTACATGAAAAGAGATCACCATCATTATTTTTTTCCCAAATGATTACTAACTTAATTCTGTATCTCACACAGGAGTGGGTGATTCTCAGAAAAGGTAGTTCTAACCTTCTCTGCACACTGCACCTACTGGGAATACCTTGGGAAAGCAGCAATGGCAAAATGCTTGCTCAGCACTCAGGACAAGCAAAGCTGTGTAAGGTTCATTTGCTTTTACAATAATTCATTGTGCTACAACAATTAATTCTTTTTAACCTTTTAACTCCTGATTTTTTATTTTTTTTAAATGAGACTATATGGCAAAAGGTCAATAAATAGCAGGTCTCTTTTAAAAAATGTGACTTCCACACTCTTTCTCCACCTGTGATCCAGAAAGCTGCACTAGGCCTTTCTTTGTAAATCTCGGCAGTGGGAGCTGCTAATCCTTGAACTGAGCACAAGAGACATCATCTGGTGTCCAGGGACTTAACTACATTATCTACCAAAGCTCTTTCCCTTTTTCCCACCTTTTTGCCCCAGTCCCTGCTCTTGGCCTTTGGGCTCAATATTCAGGCAACTGTAAAGCCCAGGTAACACAGTAATAAATGCAGAGGCAGGTGGCTTTCCACTGAGGGCTGTGAGCTTGTGAAATGACAGAGCACCAGTGATCTGGGGTAGCTTTGTTACAAGGCCAGTGGTGACCCAAGGAGGAGATGGCTTGGTCTCCATTGTTTGCTGTTAATTTCATTCAACTTAAATATTCTCCTCTCGTGTGTAGAGCACATGCATTGCTTCTTACTTTCCAAATGCCAACAGCAACAATTATAGCTTTACTTTATTTTCTTTTTCTTTCCCCCAGACAAAGTAAATAAATGTTTTTCTTGCATTTTTAGCCATGAGTATGTTTTTGATCCATTTTTAGATTTCCTCTGAACCCTGTCTTTCTCAGCACTATCCATTAGCCAAAGTTTAACATTCTGGAACTTCCAGCCTGACTTGAAAGCTGTATGTTAAATTATGCAGCTGAATTCCATCAGTCAATTTCTCCTTTGCTGTCAACACATCAGCTACATTTTTTACTGTCTGAACAAGCTCATCCCATATAACAGACTGCAAAAACATCAGAGGGAAAAAAATAATCAACACAGGACAATGCTTCCTAATCGTGCCCACATTAAAAAGAGAAAGGATTGCTTTGTATTACTTATTTCTTTTGCAAAATATTTTTTTTAAAAAATCTCTTTTGCATATCAGATAAGCCAGAAATTGCCTTATTTAACTTCTGAAACACTGGGATCATTCAGAGCAAAATTCTGCTGTGAATAAAAAAATATGCAAAGCTGCCTGTAGCAGTGTGGTACAGGTTATCTGACCTATCAGCTTCACAAAATGAAAGCTAATGAAGTCATGGCAGAAAAAGCCAACTGTTACACATCAAACAATTGCAGAGCCTTTGCAGAGCATGATTGTAAATTGCATGTTAGTATGTGGATGATAGTTGTGGATAGCTATATGTTTTTATAATGTGCTAAAACTATTGCTACTGCAAATTTTTTTTCTAAGCTAGGCCTACATGATCTACTATTCATGTAATCTTAATGGCAGCTAAAGTGGGAATAAAATCTTTATGAAAACCACTATGGTTAGCTCACTTTAAGGCAGGAATTCAATCAGCAGCCCACTGGAATTACTTATGTTTTGACTAAGGTATTTGGCTTCTTTTATTGAACATTCTGCTTTCAATGCATACATCCCATGGATATAAAATGATGGATCTTGCTGGATTTTAAACCAGTGGCACTTTATATCATTAATAAATATTCATTTTCCTGCTATCCCTCCAGTGGTATTTCATCATCAATCATGGCTGAAATCACAGCTGTGAGAGCTGTTTATGCTTTAGTGTTCTCCTCTACATGATTTGGCAGATACTTATGAAATTATTGGAGTGTGGAAGAAAAGGGGGGGTTGGACAGGAGGGAAGAGGGGGGTGCTTTAAAAAAAACCATAATCTTTGTGTCCGTAGTTATTCACAGAGAAGTACTGCTTTGTTTTGCCTTCCAAAGTACACATAAATCACTCCATTGGTCTCAACTGTCCTGTGAAAATAAAAATGATCCCAAACTGTTCAAGAATTACTCAGGGACTATTCAGTGCTCAATATGTCAGAGAAGCAAAGACAGACGCTCAGGAAGAGGAAGATTACAATCAATGAAGAAAAATCAATAGCATGTAGAAGTTATCCTGCTGCCAGCATTGTCAGGAAAAGGTTTCTCCATTCCCCAGTCTCATTACATGTAGAAGATTATTAGAAACTGAGCAGCCAAAGTGAAGCTGTAATCATCTTCCCTTTGCTTTTATGTTCTTAGTGTAAATCAACATTTCACTTTGACTTAATAAACAAAACAACCTGCTCTGCTACCAGTGTAGCATTTTATATATTTGCTTTACCTGCCACTGTAAATGAAAAGGGATGAGATTAAAAATCCTTCTTTAAGGCCTTAAAGTAAAAGTTGGAGAAAACTGAACAATGACTGGAGCTGTTGGCTGCAATATTTTCTGTTTACTTGTTTTTTATATTTTTCCATCTGTGACTTTTTCCTTCCCTCTGCCCAAACCAGTGGATCCTGGCTGCTAAGCTCTGCTAGCTAATGAGATGGTCATTTTTTGATTCTCCTCTGAAAATCAATTAGCCAGCCAATGAAATCACTGGATTTTATAGAACAATATTTGTGTGACCTTGGGGAAATATGCATCCTTTATTGTATCAACTGACAGAAAGAAATAACTGCAGAGCTAGTGACAGTGTCTTTCTGACCCTGAGACAGAAAAAGTTTTCTTGGTTTGGAAAATTATTTAACATACAGCAAGTGAAGTAATTGAAAGCATGATAGATAAATATTTAAATGTCTTCCTAAATTTAGACCTGTACAAATAGAAAATAATATCCATGTTTAAATTATAACAGTTTATGCCTTAATATATTGTACATTTTAGTAAAATATACACACACACACTGACATACAGCAGACAGTCTACAGCAAAAAACTCACCTTCAGAAATATGTGCCAAGATTAATTCCCTAACCCTTCGCTTCCCAAGACTCTCTAAATTATGGTGACAACTGTTAGCAAACACAGATGTCCAAACTCATAAACTTTGCATTTCTGTGGGCTAGGATTGTTTGTGCATGCAGGTGGGTTTTTTTATCTATGAAAATGCCAACAGTATGTACAAAATAAGGGCATTTTTTTCAGACACCATTCAATAAAATTATTTCCAAATCCCAACCTATCACCATCACCTTCATCATCATCATCAAGTCTGTTTCTGAACATAGTGCATCACATATTGGTGGGAGATAACAGATGAGACAAGTCAATCTATAATATTCATGTTTCAGAGTGCTGCTGTATAGTTAAAAACATGTCAAAATGGACATTTTTAAGAAGTTGAATTGCCAATTTCTTAACTCTGAGACATTTTTTAAGGGCTTGAATTTGATTTTCCAAGGTTTGGTACTTAACTTTTTACTTTGTAGACAATATTTATGCTAGAATATTTTGTAATTAGCTAAACTAGCTATTCATTATTTTGATTTCTTGCTTACTACTGTGATTAGTTTTGGAATAACCATCAACACTACAGGAAGGGTCTGCAAACATCTGAGAGGATCTTGGTCTGCTCTGATGAAGTCAGATTCATTTGCCTTCATAAATGCCATCAGGAACTCCAGAGGAATTATATAAAAGAGCCACCCTTTACTTGTCTTATCTAGAACCTTTTCTAGAATGTTTGTAGAATGAAAATGCAAGGTTAATCCCCACACAAGAGGATCTTCAAGCTCCAGTGGGACTGTCTGATGCTACTCTTAGAGCAAATAACCAGAGCATACCATGAATGTTCAACCTGGTGTTCAGTTCAACTTCTACAGCAATGAAAAAATCAATGCTTTCCAGGCAGGAAATCTTAAATAGTGCTAAATTTCACTTTCCCACATGATCTTTCAAGTTACATGCTAGACAATTTGTCACTTTTAAGAGCCAAAAATTTAATTATTCAGAAGTGAAAGTCTCCAGCAGTTCTTAAAGTAATTGACTGGCATCTGGAAGTGAGTGATTTTTCTTGCCTTGGCAAAGGTATCCTTTAAGTTAATAGAGAAAATACCAAAAACAATACTTTAGACTCAAACACTAGTGTCTGTTTTTATAAAAGAAATCTCTGAAATACAATACCATAATAAATTCTCCTTATTCCTAAATTTTCCTATATTCCTACAAAAATAAAAATTAATAAACTGAATTCTCCTCACATTATCAGAAACTTAATTCCAAGCATTTTTATATGCAAATTACTGAAAATCAAATAGTCCAGTCCAGCTTCATTATGGAAATGGTACATACCAAGCAGGTAAAGAAATGGTAAAATGAGAGCTTCCATGAAGCATTACTAATTATGCATGTCAGATTGATTTTAAGTAGGATACACACACACACACTCCTGTCAGGGGATGCCATCATTTATCTTTCCTAACCCTTTTTCTACCCTCTTCATATGGATGTCCTTTTGTAGTCAGTGTAGAGATATAGTCAGGAATATTCTGCAGTCTTTTTTGTGTCTCCATTCAGGATTAAATTTATTATGTCCTCACTTCTAGTAAGAGGTTTTGTCCATATCTCTCAAAAGCAGCATATGGACACTCACTCAAGCACAGTTGCCAATACTGTAGGTGTTTGCATGTACTGAGATAAATCCAATTCTTAATGCTATTTATTTCCAAACTTGACCAAATAGGATCTGGCCAGACTCTGTAAGTATTTATAATAAAATATTATGGCATTTCAACTGATTTTTCATAATGTATGTTAAAACTTGTATTTTATTAGATAAAAGTATGTCTTTTCCTGTTTATTTTCTGTCTGATCAACTATGGGTCAAATGTGTATATATTGAATTTCAATGCAAATTGTATGTTTTTTCACTTAATACATGTACATTAAAAAGTACATAAAACTTTTGGCCCCCAGCCCTGAAAAGATGAACGTGTATATATATACACACAAATATATGTATCTATATATATATGACCTACTCACATGATTTTCTTATTAGAAGAAAAATCATTTAAAACTGACACGCAATATGAAGGATTCTCAAAAGAAATTCAGGCATCTGCTCCAGCTAAAATCAGTGGGAGTCAAATATTTACAAGATTTTAAAATTTATATCAGATCTGTCTGAATCCATGGATTCTTCAAAGGGCTCGTCATTTGTAAAGTATTGCTGATGCATCTGGAGAAAAGGTGGTGCCTCGTCCCATATACAAATAGACAACATTCTTACCTTCAAATCTTATTTTCCACTTCTTTCTTCATAATGGTTCCATTTATCTATTTTGGGAATCTCAGAATATCCATTCAGAACCCAGCATGAGGAAGATGTTTTCCCTTTGATTTACTGTATCTTCACACTAAAAGTATAATATATTTGACATGCTCTTTGTGTAATTGCTCTCTATAATGAAATGTTGCAGTAGAAAAGTCCCTGCTCATTAGCAGCAAATGTTACACACACACACACATGCACACACATACACACACCTCATTTAAGTGTATTAGCAGTGAAGTTAAATCAAGTAAATGTCTGCAAAATGCACAGAATTCAAACCAAAATGAAGGTGTGTGTTTCTCAGAATTATGTAGCTTTTAAACCATCTCCTGGGCATTGTTCTCATGAATACAGTTCTGAAGAAATATATATGTCACATCTTTCATGAAAACAATTGCTTTTTATTGCTTCTGCCTTAAATATAATAAAGAAAGGACTAGAATATATTGAAAAGAAGTCACACAATAAGAAAAACAATTTGCAGTATTTCTAGACTTGATTTTGGTTTTATTTTCAGAATGGACAATAACAGTTAAAATAATTCTTCATGACATGTATGAATACTGACAAGTTTAGTTTTAAATTAGCAGAATGATCCATAGAGAAAATTTAAATTATTTTTGCATGAGCATTATTTAAGAAATTATTTTTAAAATCTATTGAAACCAACTCAGCCGTAGCTTCAACATTGTTAGTGTCAAGTTTGTTTTAAATCAGCCCCAGTATGGAAGCATTACATGCAAGGATTTTCAAATTATGGGCTGCTTAAATTTCAGTCCAAGAATTGCCACATGACCTTCCTCTGCTATATTACAGTCTTGGATGTTACTGCTCACAAGTACTTTAAAAGTTAGGAAAATTTGTTCTTTTTTTCTACAATTTTTATTTTACAAGTACATGGAAACTCCCTTTCCGAAACCTTTGGAGTTGATCTTGATTGAGATTAAGTACGAAACCAGTGGCAAGATTGAAGCTGTTGCTTGACATGCTCTTGTTCTTCTTTGCTCCTTAGCAGGACTGCCACATCCCAATCTAGCTGCAATTCTCAATATCACCACCCTTTGCACAACTACCAGAACTGCAATTCTCTAATAATTAGTGTAGCTGAGGCAAAGTTGTTTGGCTGGTTGCTAAATAAGGCAAAGACAACAGAAACCAGAGACAATAAAGGCTGTCCTCAAGGTTAAGAGTGGCTTTGAGAAAAAAAAAAAAAATTATAACTCCCTATATTGAAGGACATTGTAATTTTTTTAATCCTTTACAATATTTTGTCCTTCACACTCATTTCATTTCTGCCTTACCTCGATTTGTCTTTGGGAAATTCCTTCAAACGGGGTCTCTATTAAAAGATGGAAATAGTTTCATTGGCACATAACATAGGGAATATCTATCATTGCATGCATTCAAATTATTTTCTTCTGTGGTGATGATATCTCATGGTTCCTTCTAATAATTTTACAGTTGTAGAAAAAGAACTTAATAAACTCATCAAGACATTAAGGTAGAATTGCTCACGGCCCTCTTTGTTGCTCTGCGAGGAAGATTAGAGCACACTGATTTTCGTCAGCACACTTTGTTCAATCCACCAGCTCCTTCCATATGTTAATAATGTCCCGTGGTGAAATGTGTTCAAAAGTATCACTGGGTATGTACCTGTGTGAGGACCATTGTCCCAGGGCTCTTCAGGGAACTTCTGCATCACTGCCAACAGCCTCACTGAAGTATTAATCAACACCTTATTAAGACAGAATAAGATGGAGCTGTAATGTTCTCAAACACTTTGTCCAAAAATTGGGGTAGAGTAAAAAATGTTTTTAGCAAAGCCATTTGTCATTGGTGATGATTTCTGAATCAGAGGACTGATTTAATGTAATACAGTTGTTCTAGTTCAAATGCATCTCCTTAAAACTTATACATGCACTCCCCCAGAACTTTTCTTTTAAAATCTCCTACCACTGATATATAAATGAGACATACGAAAACTAGGCTGTTATAATAGTATCATAATTTTAGTCACAGTTCTCTATTTCTAGGATTCAAAGCAACCCACATGATGTGGTGAAATTATTTCATAATTTTGGCTCAAATATTTTCAGAGTGAGCTCTGCTGCTATCTCAACATCAGTGACGGCAAAACAGCTCAGTGATCTATAGCTTTCTTAATATATTCTACTGAATATAATTTAAAGTTTTCAGGAAGAGTGAAGAACATAAGTGTTGGGCCATTTTTGCAATAACTAAGTAGGCTGAAAGTAATTTTGTTACTGCTATTACAATTAATTATCCATATCTGTTCATATTTCCACCAACTCCATCCAGTATTGTTCCCATTATGTTTCTATCACTTTCTGTCTGACACTGAAAGCTCTCTATTAGATAATACAAGGAGTGGTACTTTCTTTGTTACTTAGTATTCTATCCTATCCTATAGCTGTGAAAAAATACTTATGCGGAAACATAAAAAAAAAAAGTTCTGTAAAAATAAAATAATATAACATTGACCCTTCCCTGGATTTTCAGGGGGTTCTGTTCATTTTTAATTGGAGTAACATTTTATGATTTTTCATAAGTGCAAAAAATCGTCATTCAGACGTTCTTCAGAACAAAACAAAACATACTTGAAAAAGAGTTTAGGTGAGTATAAATTAAAACAAGAATGGTAAAAGTATTAAAATGCATATCTTGTTTAGGAATATAAATTCTAAAGAATTACCTGAATTAATCACAATAACTATAATAATTAAAGAAAACTAGCAACCAAACCAAACCCCAGAAGAGTGTAGAAAAGGATGTATTGCAAAAACTAGGAAAACCCCAAAGGTGAAATTTGATCTCTATAACAAAGTTTCCATTCTCTTCTTTTTGATAGTGACCATGAAAAAATCCAACTTCCCTAGGAAATGGATTGTTATCTCATCAAGAGCAAGAAAATATTTTGGGTTACTACAATTGTTTTTCAGAATTTCGCAAAGACTAGGAAACACTCAAGTGCTAATTAGAGATTTTGGTGATCTAAACATATTGAAAGGAAAAGTAATATACACTTCTTGCATTTCAGTGTCCATTTCTAACATCTATGATACTATCACAGAACTCAACATCCTCTGCTGTACTGCACTTCTTTGTTTCCTTGCAACTGAAAGTTCCACAGGATGGGTTTTTATTTAATTATTGTTACTATTTATTTTATTATTTTCTTGTTTCTATTTTTCAAGCACTGGCCAAAAATTGGCAGATGGAGAGACGGGATGGGAGAATTTCAAAGCTACTTAACGTAGCTGAGGTAGGTGATGGGAGTTGCTCTTTCCTCATGCCCCGACACTGGAACTCTGTAGTAGAAGATCCTGTGCCTTAGCATAAATTACAGGAGGATCTTCTCAAAAACCTTGTTGGGCAAGGTCTTGGTGGGGAAAACCTGCCTGTATCTCCCCAGGTCTTCCTGGTCTTCCTTTTTTCACTTTTCAAAAATGAGAATGAGCTCAGAGGGAGTGAGAGAGTCCTGATTTCAAAAATTCATGTAGCATGACCTGATAAGGTCAAAAATGGAACACCCAATAGACAAAAAAGAAAAAGAAAAGAAAGAAAATATTAAACTTTTGATGAGTAAAAACATTTCGAGTTTCTTTAGGAAGAAAAGCAGTAATTAGACAAGGAATATGGACAGAATAAAGAAGTGTGGGCACCCAAAAACTGAAGAGATAAAAAAAAATGGGATTTGCAAACAACAGATAGAGAAAACTGGTGGATTACAAAGAAGGCCTGGAATGTTTGTGTTACTTGTCTGGTTTATTTGCTGCTTCTACTCTCTGTAGCCCATGTGCTTTGCTGTGTCGTAAAATCCTCTCATGCACTTAAATAAACTGTACTTTATTGTCCTGCAAAAGACACTTGGACTGATGCTATTACTCCAAATGAAATCAATGGCAGAGCTACCATCAGCTCAATGGGAAGACAACGTATCCCACTCCCATAAAGCACAGTGAAAGAATTAGCACTGAGTCTGATCAATGCCTTTCCAAATCATAACTTAGTGCAACACTCAATAAGTCTCCTGACTTGAGCAGATTGCTAAGTGCAGGTTCTTTTTCACTCACAGGAGCAGCAATACCTGGGCACTTCTGTAGCCTCTTACCCACACAAGGACTTAGCAGTATACATTTTTATTCCCTTTACTGCCTTGCAGAGTAACTTATTCTCAGCTGAAGAGAGGTATTTTTAATCGCTAAAAATATCCTGAGAAATTCCTTGAAAATAGCTTGATCTTCATTATAGGAAGTACTGCTGTGTCAACAAGACAAGATTTTTCAATGAAGATATAATTCCAAATAAATCTTCAGGGAATATGCTGAACAGTAGAAGAGAGGACGACCCCATGATGAGTAGTCAAAGACAAAAATTATGTTCAGCCTTATGTAATTCCTAATATTTTACAGTCATTTTGATTTGCTACTACTCCAAAGAAAAAGCAAGGTCAATATTGAGCGGGTGATCTCAATAGCAAAAGAGACACTTTTGAACCTTTTAAAAACTGACTTACTCCATAAACAGAAGACACTAGAAAAAAATATTAACAGGATTTAACTGATTTTCTTGTATTTATTTACTGCATGCATTGCTATGTACCTAATATGGTGTATAGATAGCCACTTGTTTGGCTAGAATTCCAAATAAATGAATATTTCATTTTATTTGAAATATTTCTTGGATAATTGAATTCTTAGTGAACCTCAGAACAAAAATATATAGAATAAGTTCTACATGACAACTATGAGGAAAATGGGTTCCTTTAGTACTGAAAATACATTTGTTCATCCATTCATTGTTGCACATCAAATTCAAGGGTAGGTCTATGATTCAGAAGTGCGTAGTATGTGGAATAAATGCTGCTGGTCCCACTTTTTTTCCATTTCTGTGGTTATTTCACAAATTAAAAATGTTAGTAAGTGGTACAGAAATTTGGCAGTGAAGTTGTTTAGAGTCCTATTTTTCTTACATTTCTGAGCTCTCAAAGGTTCCTTCAACTTCCATTTCATATCCCTGTTTATCACCCTCCTTTGTAAATAATTAGGCATCCAAAAAGATTCCTCTGTCTTTGTTTGACAAGATACTTAATAATCTGTTTGGAAACAAATAAATGGCAGACTGAACTTGTTAATATGGCAGGTGATGCTCCACTCACGAGGGTTTTTTCTTCACTTTAATTTACACACCTGTATCTTTTAGCTATCATCAGTATAGAAACTCACACTTATGTCTGCATACAAATACACATACAAAGCATGCAAAAACATTTGGGAAATATATTTCTAGAGTTTCTAACTCCAGAATTTCCATTTGTTTATTGAGTAAACATTTAGATAGAGTAATTGGATGGTTTAGTACTTAGTGTGAGTATTTCCATGTGTATAGGAATGCTGAGCTGTCATAGGAGCATCACTGCAAATCTACATTGAGCTTCCAACTAGTACAGGATCTGTCCAGCATTTTTAAAATGTGTATTCATGAAAATGCTGGAGAACTGTGAGTTTCAGAGATCAATACTTTTTTTCCCACCTGCAGATGATATACAAAAATATTATGTTCCTACAAGATTCAGTAACATTCTTCTATTTTTCTTTTGAGACAATGTACAACTTTTTTTAAAGTCCAACATAATACAAATTCAATCTGGTAAAAATACCAGGGTTTTTTCACCTGAAGATTTCAAATCAGAAGGTCTATTAAGCTTTCTTTTTTATCAATAATTTTTTACCAGTTTTATTTGTTAAGTGTGTTCACTATAGTAACTAATAGCAAAAATTTGTGCAGAAGTTAATTCCACTGTTCAAGTAGTCCAGAAGAAGTCAGGTTGATAAGCTCATATAAGTTAACAGCTTATGTAAAAGTGAAGTTTAGCTTAAAACTGCAATATCATCTCTTTGCATTAGCATTACCTTGTCAAAAAGTAGTAAATCTGTTCATGTATTACTTTGTAAGCACAGTAGAGAGTTACAGATTTTATATTTTCTTCCTTTAACCAGTTTTATACTGACTTCAGCGCCTGAAAGCTTATGTGTTTGGCTTTACTGGAGTTGCTTCGGAATTGCATGCATCTCAAGTAGCAATAAAAATCAATCTTGTCCTCTCAGAAGAGGTTAAGAATTACTGGGAGACTAAACTGAGATTTATTGTACATCATTACAGCCTTGTGTCCAGACTCACAAAAAAAGAATATCTGAAGTTTACCCACATGCCTTCCCACTTTGTGACTTTCTGCTGATTAGATTATCCAGCATTATCACACTTCCACAGCAGCATCACCAAATCCAAGGACGGCAGAGGTGGACCCAAGATATCAGTCAGATCTCTCCTCACATCCCTTCAGCCCTAAGTGTCCTGCTATAATCAAACCTTGAGACATTGCAGAGCAATTCCAGCTGCAGGCTTTGCCCAGAGCATTAAGGAGGCAGCTTTCATGAGAAAAAAAGGACACAGATTACACAGATTGTTCTCTCAGCCAGGTGGGAGTCAGTCATCAGGCTGCAGGACTTTAGACCTGGCTCCATCCTGAATAAACTCAGCAGCTTGAAACGTATCAGTGTGGTGTTTTCTTTATTTCCATTTCCTGCCTGAAGAGCTCTTTTGCTGGGCAATTCCAATGTTGAGAAGTCCAGAGCAGAGGAAAATATTCATTGGATTTATTTACATGTCAGTACACACCCCACCCCCCACCAAAATATCTCCCCAGCTCAGATTTTTCAGAGCAGCAGTGCTGTCTGATCTGGAAACAATAAAAAGTTACAGTATTTTTCTCTTTTTATAGGAGATGATTCATCATAGCTGTCCAATTGTTTTTTCAGGTAGAGCTGAAATTCATTATGGTTGGGTTTCGGTTTTTTTGGCTCACATCCCTTTTTAAGGGGACATCAATATATTGAATACTTAAACACTGAAGAACATTGATGTATTCAGTCCTTTTTATCTTTGTTCTACCAATATAAGTGGCTGACCAATTCCTTGTTGTCTGAAAAGGCCCCATTGTGCTCTCAGTGTCCAAAAATACCATGAAAGAAAGGATGAAAATGTTACAATTATAAAAAAATCATAATGGAAACTAATTCCTTCCTGCTCCTAAGGTAAAACAGAAGCCATGACAGGATGGCAAGGAGACACCTGGAGCTCATAGGTTGTGGTGAAGCCAGCCCAAAGTAGGTCTCTTGTGCAAACAGACAAAAATGAAAATTATTCTCAGAAATGTTGCTCAGCACTAACACAAAGCCTGGGCAAAATGAAAGTACAAGCGACTCAGTTTGTATTCTCAAATGGCTCAAGAGATTCAGGCAGAACAAAATATTCAGTCAGTTTGAACAAAATATTCAATTTTTATCAAGAAACTGAAATGCTACTTTTGATTCAATAGCATCATTTTTTTTTTTTTTTGCCTTGATCCAGATACCTGGGAAACTTTTTACTCTGAGCTTCTCATTCCATTAGAAGGCTCTATACATTGTCTTATTTTATTTCAGAAGAGAAAACATGGAAATACTGTGATTTCTCACAAATGAAATTTCACGTTTAAAACTACTGCATAACTACTCTCTAATAATAGGGTAGGCAACATAATACCAGCTGAGCACTATGGAAGGACCATGCATAACTAAGATGACAAATTATAAATCTCTAATGTTTGAGGGGTCGGTTTTGTTTTTAGTTTTGGTCTTGTGTTTTTTGTGGGTTTTTGTTTTTGTTTTTGTTTTTTTTTAATAGGAACACTACTGAGGGGTGTTTTCAAAAACAGCTTTTGAAACAAAGTATATGTGAATAGCTATTACAAAGAATTGTTGTCTTCAAGTGGCATTAAAAATTTCATTGCCGTTGTAACAACAGTATATCCCCAGTGTCTTGGACAAATTCCAATTTGAGAAATTGCATTCTGCCTACCTAAATTTTCTCAGCAGTTGGAATGGATATCAAATTAAGCAATATCACCCATTGCTAGGGATCTGGTAAATTACTCTGCCCTTTTCAGGTTTGGAAAACAAAGCTCAGCGCTCTTCACAGCACTACCAACCGACTTTTAGTGGAGATAAAAGGGGAATCACAAGCACTGAACTCATACCAGGAAGGGTTCACATTTGCAGGATTAGGCCCCTGAAGTTTTTGTGGTTTTTGGTTTTGGTTTGGTTTTTTGTTGTTGGGTTTTTTGGTTTTTTTTTTTTTTTTTTTTTTGAGTTTTTGGGGGTTTGGTTTTTGTGGTTTTTTTTGTTTTGGTTTGGTTTGGTTTGGTTTGGTTTTTTTGTGGTGTTGTTGTTGTTGTTGGGTTTTTTGTGTTCTTTTGGGGGTTTTTTTGTTGTTTCTTTTTTTTTTTTGTGCCAGTGTCAAATGCATGTCATTTTACAGAGGAAGTGAAATGATTATTGTTAACATGGGGCTCCTGTATGTAAAATCAAATCAAAAAATACAGAGTACTTTCTGGGTCCTCTGTCCTGAGGTCGTTAAGGCCCACTGCCCAGCAAAAGAAATCAGCAATTTACATAGCAGTCTCTGCTGGATGATCAGCTGATAGATTCACACAGCAAATGGGACTTGTATGAACAAAATGTTCTGCCCATGGACGAGCGTGTGCATCAGTAACCCATGATATGGAACAGTGCACTGCTCACTTGGAATTGATTTCAATCAGATGTCACCCTAGTGTTGCATACATATTCATTTACTATTCAGTCCTCTGTAGCTACCTACACATACACATATGCACACAATAAACACTTTGTGTATTTTTTATCCTTATAAACCACATAAAGGAGTTCATTTCTTTCTTTGGAAAAAAGCAAATTGAAATGGTAAAGATACAAAATACAGTTCCTTTCAAGAGATTTTCATCTTTCAATGTGGGTGCCTGAAAGATGTTGCTTAGGTGGAGACCCTGGAGGAATGGAAGAGGATTTGTCTGACTCCTTTGGGGGTCAAATGAGGAAATGAGTCACCAAATACATTGCATGGATGTCTGGTGGATAAAACACTTAGCTGGTGTAAAGGGCTGCAGTTGAATCCTCCACATGGATTCCCAGGCTCTGAATTCCCTACTAATGTCTGTCAGTGTCTGTGCTGAGTCCAAGACCATGTGATTTAGCACAAGGTCACAAAGATGCACTTTGGTGACTTTACAGAGAATTCCTTGCTATGGATACCACACTGCTCTGTAACTTTACACAGCCCTTTCCGCCTGTCATTTACTGCCCTGGATCCACCACAATTCATTTTGCCTTCTCAGGATCCTTCCCAAACAGAATATTTGAAACAGTGAGGGTGTACTTATTTAACCTGTTTCTTCCTTGGAAAATTTCTTATTCTGATAATGATTTCCTCTAGACAATAATTCACCAGCTTTTCTGGGTGGATTCCACATCAAAACCGTGAATTCTGTCTAAGAGTGAACAGAAATCAAATTTCCTGGCCACATTCTGCTCTGTCATGCCACAGGTTTCTTCCTCACCTCCATAGAAGGCAGTGGGAGACTTGACATTTTCCAGTTCCTACAGGGATGGGATGAATTTCTCTTCACATGACTATAGATGCCCAGTAGATGTATGCTTAATACCTGCCAGTCATTCTGGACTACTTGTGAGCAGGAAACAATATGGAAGTAGAAACCCACTGAACACAAGAAAAAAAAAA
Source organism: Phylloscopus collybita (assembly GCA_027886175.1). Classification (NCBI taxonomy): domain Eukaryota; kingdom Metazoa; phylum Chordata; class Aves; order Passeriformes; family Phylloscopidae; genus Phylloscopus; species Phylloscopus collybita. The sequence goes on from JAJNNQ010000026.1 coordinate 49,796,220, forward strand.
AGAAAAAAAAAAAAATTGCAGCCTCAATGTACCTTTTGAAAGTGGAAAAACTCATTTTTATTCAGAATCAAGCCAAAAGTTTGACATTTTACATGAACTGAAACATTAATATGACGTCAGTCTGGAGCAAATTTATGATAATATTAAAATGAAAGGGACTTATTTTTAAAGAACATTTTAAATTTAAAGATTAAGTTAAAGAAACTATTTAAGCCAAAGAGAGTAAACCAAACAAAATTAAGCATCTTATTTAGAATATTTGAGAAAGATGAGGGTATAATGGCAAGTATTTGAATGCTTTTAAAAGTGACATTCTCTCCCTTAAAATGGTATTTAAACTAAGTTCAGTGAAGTTTGATATTGAATTATGCTTCTCTAAGTAGACAGCATTATTTCAATAGTATTTAAATTTACTTTCTTCATTTTAGGAATGATTCAATGAATTCTTGTCCTAAAGATGGTCCTTATGGACAAAGCATAAGGCCTCTTCAATGACATAAGAACAAAATTTAGCAGTTTAGACTTGTGTACATCTCTCTGATATGATAATATCTCCTATTTATGTCACATTAGTATCTTATTTCTAGTAGAATGATGGCGTGTTGAGCATGCATCCAAACAAAAGAGCAGTGCAACTTGAATAGCTTGAAAGGCACAGAGGAGAGCTCAGATTTGGGAGCAGAATGAGGAAAGAATATTTGTAACCCAAGATGGTATTTAACATTGAATTGACAACCTTCACCCTTTTGCAGTACACTGTTACAGATGCAATAAAACAGAGCTTCACACATAATCCCAAGGAATCTGGAGAATCAGAAAATTAATGAATAGTTTTAAGAGAAATGAAAAAGGACAGAAACATGTAATACTCTGAAGCAGATGCTCTCAGTGCATGGCTTCTACGTATATGAACTGGAGCTTGCTCTCTTCCCTCGCTTTGGGTTTTAGGAAGATGAAATGTGATATCCTGCTTTCTATTAGTGAGGGGAAAAGTAATTTAAAATAAAAACACAAATCCTGTGCTAACATACATGGATTCATGTGAATGACAGTCACCCAGACTAAACCTGAATTTCTGAAATCAGTTAAACACTTCACTGATCCTCTAAGAATATTGCTCAGGTTGAAACCTTTATATAGTCAGTTTTGATAAAAAATTGTTAACCGTGAGTTTCTGATAAACTTTATTGCATGGCTTTATGAATTTTTGATGTGCATAATTCTTTAGTGACTGTTCACAGTCTACTCAATCATGGAGATCCTCTCATGCTGTCAAAAGCTGAATACCAAAGTTCATGGCAGAGATTTGTTCAGCATCTGGACTATGAGTATGATACTGTAAGTCTGAAACTATGTACCAAAATATGCCAGATAAAAAGCAAAATCTCTACTCTCTATGGCAAAAGCAGACCAGTAAATTAGTCATTTCAGTGAAAAAAATGCAGTAGATGAAAATCAGAAATAATAGTAATTAATGTTTAGTTATCTCATGCATATTTGAGATCACTGGAAATGACAGAGCTCAAAGGAGATATCCTAAAACCCATGCCAAATAATCCTGGCAGGAACTTCTGAATTTTAGAAGTAAAGCCTCAAGTTCTAAAAGTCAATTCTATTTTATAATAATTTCCCCAGCTACCAGGAACTTGAATCCTGAAAGTGTATGGTGAAAAAAAGGATATAAAAAATATTTATTCCACTGACTGCTCCCCTTTCACCTCTTTCATTCCCCTCATGGCTGGAGGGACTGGATAAGAGAGTGGACCAACCCTATCAAAACAAGTAAGTTTCAGTCATTAAAAACAGCAGCCACCTATCTGCCAGATACAAATGCTTGCAGCATGAGAGATAGAATCAGTCACTCATGCTGGAAAGTGTGAGGTTAAATAATATAATTGCTATATTATAATATATAGGTCTTCCCTGTGGCATGACAGCCTATGTGGAGTCAGCCACACAGCAGGACTAATTAAGAAGGCAGATTAAGAGTAATGCTAGCAAAAATTGTAATAAAGACTTCACTTTTTTCCACTCTTCTTTTCCAATTGCCAACAGAAAGAGGAAAAAAAAATCACAGTGTGGTCCATATTAGCCCATACTTGTGTGTTAAAAGGAAATTCACTCCCATTACTGCATGGCAGGTGTGCATCCATGGCTACATGTTGGGATTTGAGCACTCACCGTTAATTATATAATTCTCATCCCACAGCTGTGTGAAGCTGTGTAATCAAGATTCCATTCAGAAGGTGAAATTCACCCCTGTAGACAGAGCTGGAACACAGACCATACAACACAACCATCCTACTTATTCCTTCCAAATTTATACTCAATAATTGTAATATTAACCTGTCATTATGTGAATATTCTGTAGTCATTGTAATCTGAGGTCTTGTATCTGCATTTTTTCTGTAGTGAGTTCAACCAGTGGGAGATCTGTGTGCAAATGAAGGAAAGTGTTTCTCTTAAAGAGTATATCTAGGATTAATTTCACCAAAGTTACAAGGTTTCTAAAAGTTAAGATCTAGGATGGGATTTATTGCTTCATGTCATCTAGACAATAAAAAGTAGGTAAAACCAATTTCTTCTTAAAAATGCCCATTTCTCTTTAGTGGTGATTTATGGATCCTGGAGTACCAGCCCAAATGAACATGTTGGGTACATTGGCTGGAGCTAAGGTGACCGTGAGTGTAAGAATGGCACTTACCACCACTAAAGACAAATACCTTCAGATATTAATCCTCCCTATTTTGGACTTCTCTCAGGATGACATGAGAAAATTACCTCACAAGATTTCTGTCCATTATTCATTGAAAGAGCACACCTATAGAGTCCAGGGTAGAGAGCAAGTCTTCATGCAGAGTTCAATCCACTTCTTTAAATAAGGGCATTCAAAGATATTTGAGTCCTTCAGCAGTATCTGAGACATCTACAGGGAGCTGGTAGACAGGATACAGGACTTGAAGGAGACCCATGGAACAGCAACTGGAAATCAGGCAGAGGATCTGAGCATCTCAATTGCCTGCATAAGGAACAGGCTACTCAGGGAAGCGGAGTCACCAGCCCTGATGGTGTTTAGCAGATGTGTAGATATGGTACTTAAGGACAAGTTTTGGGGGTGGATTTTGCAGTGTTAGGTTTAATGTTGTTCTTACGGATCTTAAAGTTCTTGTCCGATCTAAATGATTCTGTGATTCAAAGTGTATTGAGTGCTCAGAGTTAAAAGACATCAGTCTCCCCATGATATATGATATAAAGTGTCACTAACACTACATTACCCTCATAGGTTTTTATGGGAACATGCCCATTGATGGCATGTCAAAAGCACTCAGTTAAAAAGTCTTTCTCAAGGTAGTACTTTCAAAAGTATCATCATAAAGGCTCAAACACAGCAAATACAGATAGAACTTTATTTTTGAAAAGAGTCTTGAAAGGCAGGACCTTGTGCTTTGCTTATATCCACTCCGATCCAGGTTGTTTCTAGGATTGGGATTCAATATCCAGGTGACTCAGTATGGATCACTGAGGAAGACATGCAAAGCTGTATGTACTCCACCCTGCACATTCATTTTTCCAGTTGCCTACCTGCATGCTGATATTTCATGGTGCTGGGTGTTTTGGGTTTTTTTGGCTTTTTTTTTTTTTTTTTGGCTTTTTTTTTTTTTTTTTTTTTTTTTTTTTTTTGTTGTTTTTTGGGGGAGCTTGGTTTTTTGTTTTTATTTTTGTTTTTGATTTTGTTTTGTGTGTGTATTTTTTGGGGGGTTGTTTTCTTTTTTTTTTTCCAGCTGGTCCTTGGGCAGTGAAGAAGTTTTGAAACTACTGCAGCCTCAAAAGGCTCTGTCACATAGAATACAGCATTAGAATTAAAGGTCAGAATAAGATCTAGCAAACATGATAGATAGTGATAAGACACAAAAGGTGTTCTAAAAAGGAGAAGGAATGCATAGGAAAGGTACCACTGAGCAGGTACAGTTCTACTTAAGTGAAAACAACGAGGCTGTATCAGCTATTTTTCACTGAAGACCTTGACACCTGCAATTAATCTCCAGTTGTTCACTAGGTGACTCTGAGATACAGGACATAAACTAAGCCACTTACACATACAGGCATAGCAGGACAAAGACTCTTCCAAGAGCCTTTTGCTTTCAGCTAGTCACTCTCACCTCCCATTGATTGGTAGCTAAGGGCTTCCAGCAACCCAAACGAGTTCAAAAGCTTTAAAATGTTTCAGGCCTCTTCCAAGGTAAAATGTCACATCTATTTATCATTAAAAAAAGAAAATTTTATCTGTTGGTGAAATCAATCCTCTGAAAATAAAAGGAACTCAGGAAACAGAAAAAAAAATCCTTGGTAAACAAGAGAGCTAAATTGTAAATACAAGGTACATTAATACGAACAAATAAGTGAAGCCAAAATAAATTTATCTCTAGACAACTGAGTCACCTTAAGGAGCTTATTTGGCTCTTTTCTTCTTGTTATATTTCATTAAAATTTAAAACCTTTATAAAAATGTAAAATATGAATGTAAAATGTTACACTTTTATAAAAAGTTAAACAAAAAGTAGTACATCCAGGTAGGTCAGACTTGACACACAATGCAACTTATTAACACTCTCATAAACATTGCCAATCTTGTTAGAATCTTTGAATATGTAATTCATTATAATACTATACTAATGATTAATCTCAGCAACTATTAACCAAATAGATATTGAAAAATGAGAAACCAGCACATTCTGATTAAATTGGGTTCTGTTCCAGATAAATTTGTTTAAATTAATGAACAGATATACTCAGTATACACATAACAAAGATATTGTTAACTTAAAGACAGCCTGAAGACATTCATACTCAAACATTTTTTTTTAAGAATCAGAAGATTTTTTTTCCTCTAGCTGCCTGTGTCAGGCTGACCCTGGCTGGACACCAGGTGTCCACCAAAGCTACTTCATCTCTGCCCTCTTCAGCTGGGCAGGCAGAGAAAATACAACAAAAAGCTCAAGAGTTGAGATAAGGGCAGGGAGAGATCACACACCAGTGACTGTCACAGGCAAAACTGACTTGACTTGGGGACATTAATTTAACTTATTACAAATGAAATCAGCATAGGATAGTGAGAAATGAAACCAAATCTTAAAGCACCTTCCCATTCCTCCTTTCTTTCGAGGCTCAACTTCACTCCCCATTTTCTCTACCTCCTCCCCTCAGCAGCTCAGAGGGATGGGGAATGGGGGCTGTGGTCAGTGCATCACACTTTGCTATTCCTTCCTGCTCAGGGGGAGGACTCCTCACACTCTTCCCCTGCTTCAGTGTGGGTCCATCCTCTGGGAGACAGTCCTCTACAGATTTCTCCTGACAGTCCTTTCCACGGAATGCAGTTCTACACAAACTTCTCCAGCTTGTGACACTTCCATAGGGTGCATTTCTGCAGGAACACGTTGCTCCAGTGTGGATACCCTACAGAGTCACAGGTCCTGATCACAAAACTGCTCCAGCAGTCTTCCCATGGGATGACAGCCTCTTTCAGGCATCCCCCTGCTTTCTGGTGAGGTCCTCCATGGCTGCAGGTGGATCTCTGCTCCCTCATGGCCTCCATGGGCTGCAGGGGCACAGCTGTACCAGGAGATGTGTGAGGAGCTGCACCAGGGGCTGCACCAGGGGCTGCATCAGGGGCTGCACCAGGGGCTGCATCAGGGGCTCCAGGGGAATCTCAGCTCCTGGACTGCAGCAGTTCCCTCCCCTCAGCTTCACTGACCTGGGGATCTGCAAGGCTGTTTCTCCCACTAATTCATATTCCTCTTTCTTCTGGCTGCAATTGCTCCTGTGCAATACCTGATTTCTCTTCTTAAATCTGTTATTCCAGAGGCACCACCACCATTGCTGAAGGGTTCAGCCTTTGCCAGTGCCAGGTCCATCTTGGACCCAGCTGGGACTGGCTCTGTTGGACATGGGGAAGGTTCTACCAGCGGTTCACAGAAGGCATCCCTGTACCCCTATGCTATCAAAATTTTGCTGGGCAAAACAAACACATTGTTAGATTAATATGCCTTCATCAAAAGAGAGCAATCATGGACAAATTATAAATTAACATTAATATAAATTTCTATTTATGTATTTCGGAAATATGTTTCTGGAATGAAGATGAAGATGATTGTCGTCTTTGTAGGAAACAGCACAACTTATGGAAAACCTCTCTATTAGCAACAGTATTTCCAAAAGCACTGTAATACTCCCTTTTAGTTGATAACAAATATTCTTCCCAATATAATTTTATCTTTGATCAGACTGCATATTTTTGATCCTAGGAAAAATTAATTTTTGGAAATTTTCAGCATATTTGCATGCACAATTTTAACATATAGACCACTAAGATGGTTTGAAGAAGTCTGGTAGATATGAGAACAATTCCAGTAGATTTCAGACTGAACCTGAAAAGACAGCAAACTTGGTGTCCCAGCACTGCTACCACTTTTAAGCCAGGATCAAATTATGTCAGAAAGGTAGAAATTTCAATGTATTTTAACCTGCAAAAAATGCCTTATGCTTACCAAATATCTCACATTTCTTCACTGTCAGGTACAGAGGGTCTTAAATCACTATAAAGTCATGCAAAGTTATTCAGGTTGTACCCATGACTTTTTTTAACATGTTCTCACACCACTCATTTCACACACTTACTATAAAATTAACTTAATTTTTCTACTTAATTTCCTGAAAAAATATTGTGTGATATATAGTATTTTCATACTCTAACACTGTATAACTATAGTTACCAAGGCCTTTTTGGTGGGAATGATCATACAATTAAGACTTTGCTTGAGGAAACAGAGAAACTGCAAAAGTTTAGGTTTTTTCTTAGAGAGAAAGAAAATAGTTATATTGAGAGAAATGAAGAAGATGAAATGCTACTGCTCAATCCTGCACCAATTCAAAACACCCAGTAGCAAAAATAAATTAATGGAATGCAATGGAACAGACTTTTTGTACTTCGTAACAGGAGGGGAAAATTTTCTTTAACAGAATTATTGTATACCACTAAAATGTTTAGTGGTATACAAGAACCTCAGCCTTGCTCAGCAGTGTAGCTCCAATGGAGGACTTCTAGAAATCTTTCAGAAATCAGACATAATAAACTCAACACATTCAAGCCATGACTGTGGCAGCAAGAGATCCCCAAAAACACTGCAGTACATCTTTGCCAAACACCTGAAACTAACGCCTAGGGAGGAAGGAGGGGAGAGCAGCAGTGGCAATTAATTATAGTATGACAGTACCAATAATGCTCCACTTGTTGTTATGCCCAGGATTGTGGAAGAAAGTTTTGGAAGCATGAATAGTGGATCAAGAGGAAGGCTGGAAGGTAGACAGCAGTGTTAGTCCTGGCTTGGACCCTCTCTGTTGAAGATGATAAGAAATTGGAGAGAGTCTGATCAGGCCTGACAAGTAGTTAGGACCTTATGTCATTGACAAGAAGTTGGTGGAATGGGCTTGTTAAATCTGGAGAGGAGGAGGGCAAGGCTTGGAACTTTCTTGCCCTCTGAATCCATTTCTGACTCCTGACTAAGATCTCAGACAACTTACAGAAGAAAGGAACACTCAGAACATTAAACAGCTATTACCTTGGGCTCATAGCCTGCCATGGGTAACTGACCTAAGCCAAGTTTTGATCTAAATTTTCAAATCAGTATTTTTAAGGAGTAGCACTTAAAGTCATATTTTCAGAAGGAAAAATGTAGTCTCTTTTGGACGCCATTTTTCTTCATCCTTCTCTGCTGATGGATTCTGGCTTGTTTGCTTCTGGACACCAGGACCCTATGAATTTATGTACCTTGAACTTTGAGAAAGATGTACAAAGTTCCTAGAAAATTCACTAAAATAGCTGGGAGGGGTCCTCTCTCCAAATTAAGTACCTTCTATAAGAACATTTGTATTCTGCCTCTCATTCTCCTTGCAGATTGTCCATTTGCTAGCTACTAACTAAAAAATCATTACTATTTTGTGTTAGGACATTTTGGTGTTTATCACAGGAAAAGCAATGTGATGAACACTGAATAGACATTCTGCTCAAGCATTATGTTGATTGAACTATCTTCAGCAACCCAGAAAGTTGCCCAGAATACCCACAGTATTCCCAGTATTCCATTTTATTGCATAATGAGGAGTCAATATTTGAGACTGACACTCAAAATTCTAAGATGTTACTTGTTAACAGCAGTGACAAATCAGAGATACTGTCTGCAAGACAAACAAAAATGCGTCACTACTTTTCCTCAACCAGTTTAAGACTCAAACACAACAGCTGACTGATCTTCATTAAATTTTAGCACACAGTTGGAGAAACATGTGGCTGATGAGAAAAGAAGGAATTTGATGTATGGTCAATTAATCATCTAGAGAATATACATAAGATGACATCTTTTATCGTGGTGAACAAAGGTCAAAGGTTCATTTCCATTATAAGTCTTCTCTTTAGTTATATTATGAACTGAATTGATGAAGTGAGTAAACGGCATCACTTACTCACTGGTTTATTTCCAATTAAAAATACAGAGATTCATTCAAGGATATGATTTGTAAAATTACCATACTTCTTTTCAAACTCCAAAATATTTCCTTGCAATGAAAAGGAAAAAGATCATCTTTCACCCAATAACAGTAAGACTCTTGCCATCCAAATTTGCTAAGTTTTACACTGAATAACAGCAAGGAATACTGGTTTGCCAAGACTCCTTTGCCCAAAGAGTACTATGTTTTTAATTAGACTTGGCCAAGCCATTAAAAAAAAAAAAAAAAAAAAAAAAAAAAAACCAAAAAAAACCCCAACCCACTCCCCAGAACAAAGGAGAGTGATTTTTAATAAAAGGTCCATTACGGCTCTTAAAGAGAAGGCAGTCAGTGGAGTGAAAAAAAAAAAAAATGCAGGTACAATGCTGTTCCTCAGGAGACTGAGCATATACACCCACAGAAACAGCTAATGTGTATTGGATGAAAATAAGTGAAGATGAGTGTCTATCTATGAATAATGGGTGCAAAAAGCAGAGTGATTTGTAGCAGGGCATCATCATGAGAATTTAATCATCATAAGTCAAAGGGAGAAGAAAGAGTTCTTGTTTAGGGTTTTTCTCTTTCTGGCAAGATAAAACTAGATCAGTGAACAGAATTTACCAGCTACTAAGAGCAGGAATCACTTTGCCAGAATTTTTCTACCTGGAAGTTGAATGACCAACCTAAAGTAGCTGTTCACTTCATTTCCAGGTCAATAGTGCAGGATAGGCAGTACCAGTTACTCTTTTATCCTTGACAAAATGCTAAGGTAGGATAAATCCCCTCCTGGAGAATGTATTCACCTTTTAAGCAAACAGTTCAGGAGAGTAGCTTAGACTTCACCATTTCAAATGTTTCATATTAACTTGAGAACACAAGCAGATGGCAGAGTAGCCACAAAACACATGCAGTAACACCTACCTGAAATTCCCCTGGCCTCCAGTGATTTGTATCTCAGGGAATTCATGCTTTTGCATTTATTGCTCACAATGCATTCCTTTTCCATGAAGCTGGGTATGACAAACACTGCTGTGGGTCCATGCAAGGGAAAGCATCACTTCCTCATAGGTGTTTCTAGGAAAGATATCAACCAGATTTGTCTTGTTTAGCTCTTTTCTTCCTGTAATACTAACTAATTAGAAGCCTATGTTTAGCCTGACTGCAACCCACTCCTTTTCACAGATCTAAAGGTATGTCATTCAATAATATTAAAGTACAGGTGTAAGCAATTTATTCTTCTGGACTGGATGCCTCAATCTCTGAATGAGCCCTTTATGTCTCTAATGGCTTGTTGGGGTTTTTTTTCCTACAAATCATCTGTTTCACTCTTCATAGCTTCCACTATCAAAATAATCTTAAATGGATTTTAAGCACATTAGTTTTAGAGAATAGTTCTGCTCACTTGTTGTCAGAGACAACCTGGCTGTAGAGGTACTACCATCTATATTAGATTATGTGTTCCACAAAACATCTAATCTTCAACTCATTTCCCCAGTTTGAGCTTACTGGTGCCTGTATTGTAATGTAACTCAAAAGCACCACCTAATCCTGCACAAATTATTCTTATTACTCCTACAGAGCACTGAGTTCAACTCAAAATCAGCCAAGCAAAGACTCTTCCATGTAATTTTCTGATGAATAAAACGTTCGACAATATGCAAGAACAAAACTCTTGTCTTTTGTCATCCTCTGGGGGCTCTATCTCCCAAAAGAGTAGCTTAATCTCAAACACAGGTTTGCCCTCTTCTTGCAAATGGGTCATGTGGAATAAATGAATGTAAGAAAGAAGAGCAGCAATGGAATCATGATTCTACATGGCAGTGTACAGGGAGCTTAGATGAAACATAATTTCTGGTAAAACAACATTTAAATTGGGCAGTTACAGGAGATAGTTTGAATACAAACTATCAATCCCATTATTTACTTAAAGGTTATATGCTATTCATTCAAAGCACAGAGTAATTATTATTTCTTCAGAACCTCCTAAATTGCCTCTTTTTCTAAGACATGCCTTATTTGCCCTCTGATACATTGTACATGTAGTTTTGTGCATGGATGAAAGAACACTGCACTAATAATATGCCAAAGACACAAAGCCAAATACCCCAACAACCTGAAACTGTATTTTTAAGGTTGCTTGTACAACTGAATTCTGATTTTTGTGTACTCGATGGTGATTTATCTGTCATTGACTTGTTTTCAGTTTTATTAACTGTATAAGGTAGATGGAAATGTATGAAAGAATGGACAGTGCAAGAAACTGATAGCTCAAGAACAACTTCAGTAGAACTAGTGGATACAGCCAGGAAGGCCTCAATCATCTGATAAAATCAAGGCTCTAGATTATAAAACACCTTCAGTTCTATTGCACATCTAGAGCTCCATGTATATCTGGCATATCATAAAAAGAATAGACCATATTACTTATACTGTCTGTTCAAAGGGCACACCTGGATTTTGTGGATGGATGGCCTAAAAGTAAAGACATCATTTTTCCCATCATGAAGGAAACAATATTGTGTGAATATAATTTTCAAATGTGCTGTGAGTTCTGAACATAGATTTGAAACCTTGATATAAATAAAAGTTCCAGGTATTCTAATGTATAATATCTTAAAAAAGACTTATGAACTTATTCTAGCTTTGCAGGCAAAGTTGTATGAAAAGTGCAAGTTGAGGAGATTTAAATATCAAAAGATATGGGGAATTTCTAGCACCAGCCAACAGGGTTTGACTATATAGAGCATCCTGTAGTGTTGTATGAAGAGCTTTTTTTGTGTTCATTTTCCATAGAGAAGGCTGTTTGCTTATGATGGAAATTCATCCAATTGCCTATAGTAAGTAATTGATGAAGCACTTGAAGAGTGGTATCTTATTACCACTCAGAGCACATTGTAAGAAACCACTTCAAAAATTTTCTCTATTATTTGTATATTTAGATCAGTGGATTCATTGATTTTAAAAGTATTTTGATTAATCCTTCTGAAGTACATTATGTTTTCCTGCTTGCCAAGAAATTCTGTGAAGGAAATCTGTTAAATACTGTACATTCACTCTCTAAGTAAGGCAAAGAAGGGTCATCTGTTAGTGGCTGGGGAGATGCAGGATTGTTTTTCTTTCCAGCAAGAGGCATTTGGAGTTTGCTTTCTTATTCCTTCCTTAATAAATAATTTAATAAATTCTGCATGTATTTAATTGGTAAATGTTTCTCTATAGAGAGACAGAGATATAGACAGCTGGACATGTAGATCCCTCTATGTAAAAGACACTACCAGCTGAACTTTCCTCTGGCAGACAGCAATGTGAGCAAAGATGTGTCAAAACTTTTTCCCCCATACCTTGGGGTCTTGGTAGGGAGCTGATACACTGATCATTTCCTAGTCCACCTCCTACAGTTGCCTACAACTTGCCTTGGCCTCCTACTCCACCTGTTTGTTTCACCCTCACATTATACCTGGATTTGTAGTCAGAGCAATTATTTCAAGAGTAAGATGTTTCACTGTTATGTGGGATAGGTGCTTTCTTCTGTTAGAACAGAAGACTGTTAGAATCTACTGAAATTCAGGAAAATATTCAGTTGTTTCATTGTTTGCATATAACTTTTTGTCCCTTTTTTCAATAGAATTCTTAATGCAGTAAGCAACATGGCTACACATATTCTATTCTGTCTTTTCATTATCTCTCAAAGGAGGTGTGCAAAGAGTTGAATTTGCTAAGGATTGTCTAAAAGTTCTGAAAATACTGATGTTGCCTTACTGTTTCTTTTAGCAGGTACTGATGAGTTTGTGGTCCCTAGTTTCTAAGGAAGGTTTTATTTCCATTTGTGTGTTTCCTTGTTTATTTCCCTCCCCAGAATTAGATGGCTGAACATACAATTTACAAGGTGATCCATTGCACTAGATCATCAGATCTCTTATAGGATGGTTTCCATTCACAACTTCGAAGCAGTCCTAAAATACACAGAACCAACCAAAGCTGAGAACTTAAACCCCCCTTTAACTTGAGTGGAACTGCACACACGTTTGTGAGGAGGGCTGCCAAAGATGCAGCACTGGTAACTGTGTGAAGTCTTTTAAATGTTGGAGGCTCTGTGTCCAGTTATATCACATTATTATGGTCAAGATGAAAAGTAAATAGAGATGTGAACAGCTGATAACAGGCACCACAGATGAACAGACACAGGAGTTACCTAGCAACTGGAGAGAAGGTTTTGCTAGTGCTAGGCTAGAGCTTCGCCAGAGCACTCAGAGATTATGGGGCAAATTGACAAGTTGATGAATTGCTGATAAGTATCCACAAACAAAAACCTGGAAGAGGCCAAGGAGCTGAAAAATTTCCTGAATGCTGTCTTCTCTCCAGCAGCATCAGTGCCATCTTACTTGAGTTTTCAGTATTTATGGATTGCTGATGTCTTTTAAGCATAAGACAGTTTTGGAGGTAGGAACATTGATACGGTGAGGGACAAGTAGTTGCATCATCTGCATATTAATCCATATCTTTTGACAGTCTATTGAACACCTGTGTGCTTATGTAACAGCAATTAAGGAGAATAGAACATTTTAACACTTCCAGGGTAGTTGGATTAATATCTAGCCTTGGCAAACTGAGGTTATAAAACAGACCACATGTACAACTGCAGTGCAGTGTAAGCCACTGCTTTTGATTTCCTCTTTTTTCCCAGGGGAATAGGTCTGGAAGGGATCTAGATAATTGCATCTTGCCAGTCTTATCTTGTAACCTCATCACATAATCCTGTTATCAAGTTCCCTCAGAAAATGGTTTCTCGCTTCAACTACTTTTATGAGACGGCTGCTCAGGCATCACATTGGTGGTTGGGAACAATTTAATATGCAACTTAATTTGCCCATGGCAAGTTTATACAATGTTATTGTTATGACAATATCAGCTTATACAGACATTTCACCTCTTAATGTCTACCATAACCCTGTGTTTAACAATCAATGCCTTTATCTTTGTTTTCCATCTGAACATGTCTTATTTCCAAACCTCATATGGCTTGAGTGTGAACAGAGTTTACCACCATTGCTCAGTTATTACTCAGTCATTTCCCTCTCCTTCAGAAGTTCCTTTGTGCCTAAGCCCTTGACGCATTTCCTTGGCTCCTTGGCACAGCCCTCTTCGATTTTCTCAGTGTACTTCTTCTACCCAGTACCTGCATCTCTCAAAAGACGAGTCACTGCCTACTATGACAGTTCTCCTCCAAGTCATGCAACAGGGCATAATTTTAGGGGAAAATGTACTTGTAAGTAAGCAGGACTATGCCTTTACTGGTTTTACTTAGCAGGACCCCACAGAAGAAGCATCCTTTTGGCAGCCTATCACATAATTCTGTAGAGAGTGATATCTTGGTGAAATTTTAGCATTCATTCAGTGAATGCAACATGTTGAATAGCAACACCCAGAGCTCCATTTAAAAGTCTCTTAGTCAGTCACCATAGAACATACTGAGATTTGCTGACACTGAAGTAAATCTGCTAATTTCCCAAAAGCCAGCAGGCCTATCTAATTTCTTTGATGTTGCTGAAAAATGATGTGGCTACAGCTAAAAGTATCTTTGAATACTAGAGCAGATTAGGGATTTTGGTTTCAATTTGCTCCAATTCATGACAAAAATAAATGTAACATTCTAGATAAGCTTTCCCCTACACTGATGATAAGCCTGGAACTAAAATTTGCTGCGGCCAAAGACTTCACATTGAGGCACGACAGGTTCAGAACCAGAATATGGCAGCACTGAGGACTCCCCACATGCACAAATAGAAAAAGGGGACGTTTTAATTAATGGAATACTTGCAATTATCCAAACTTTGGTTTTTTTGGGTTTTTGTTTTTGAGTTTTTTTGGGGGTTGGTTTTTTTGTTGTTGTTTTTGTTGGTTTTGTTTTTGTTGTTGTTGTTGTTGTTTTGTGTGTGTGTGGTTTTTTTTTTTTTTTTTTACATCAGCAGGTGTCCCTGGCTCCAATAGTTTCTGGTGCAGTAGGATACTATAGCTCTGAATAGAAGAAGTGGGGCAAGCTGCTAACCAGAGCAGCCCCTCAAGGCATCTGCCACCTGCTGCCTCCTCCAAGGAGCTCTTCTGATTAATTTACTAATGTATTTGCCTCCTGCATATGCATTATGACTGAAGCTAATGGGACTACTTTCCACAGACATGACAGGCAGAACTTGGCCCAGAAATACCACATTAGTTCTATTGGGGGTCATATTAGTAACAACTGGCTACCTTGTCTAAACCAATTAGCAAGATTTGGGTTTGTCTGGAGCAAGATTTTTTTTTAACCTCATTGACCTAAAACTCACTTATACCATGGTAATGGGTCTGCTAGGCTTGCTCCTACTGCTGCTTCACATAGCTCTTTCCTTGAAAACACAGAGGTATTCCATAGTAATCAGGACTGCAGTGTGGATATAAAATTACCTGCTTATTATTCTTACCTATTTATTAAACAAATTAGTCCACCTCTGCATGCTTAGCATGGTAGAAAAATCTTAAATTATAATAACAGATGCATGTTAGACAACTATAATTTAGAGTGCATTTTTTAAGCAACATGAAAGAAAAGTTTTACTCTTTGTAATATTTTTTATAGACTATAATGGCCTATTTATAGGCCACTGCTGTAAGGAAAGTATAAATGGGAAGATATGCTGTCAGAATATTTCTCTGTCTAAATAACACTATTGGGAGCCAGAGGAGTAATAACGCAGGAAATCAATTGGGAAATTTTGTAAAAAGTGATTCTCAGACAAATTCTTCAGAAAATGCATGAGCCTACTGTGTTCCTCTCCTTCACAAACATTCAGCCTCAAAAGTTATCACATTCTCAGCTGAGGGAGTTTGGGCAATTTGCTTGGAGACAAAACAGTCATTTGAAGAAATAAAGCAAAAGAAGTCAGTACCAACACACCCTACTCAGAGAGAGGGGTAGCTCTTCCTCTCCCATGCTGACAGGTATTTGTGCCTCATGTCATCATTAATAGAGAAATAATATGAGAAAGAAAGGAAAGGAAAGGAAAAGGAGGGAGGGAGGGAGGGAGGGAGAAAGGAAGAGAGAAGAAAGGGAGAGAGACAGAGAGAAAGAAAGAGAGAGAGGAGAATAAAGTCTAAAATGAGAACTACTGGAACAAAAGTAAATCACGATGAAGACAAAACATTATTCTTTGGAATATGGCATAACAATATACTGAGTCTCGCTTTGGATTTCAAATAGCATAGGAAAATATAGGAATTTAACTAGTAGTGTTCAGCACTATCTTTAGTCACAATCTCTTAGACATATAGCAGTATTCCTCCCTTTTCTGCATTTGAAGTTATTCAATACCCCTCATCACTCTCACAGTTGGCATTAACTGCAGAAGAGTCTTTCTTACTTGCTCACTTTTTTTTGGCATGATAACAAATGTTAATCTAATAAAATCAAGGCTTTCCACACCCAAGTGGAAAAAAAATGAAAAGGAAAAAGGTTTTCCTAATGGGAATAGCAGCGAGGCATAGAACAGAGAGCTACAAAAATAAAAGTTGCACAACTGCCAAGCAAGGTATGCTGACAGGGGAGGAGAAGTGGAAAGGAAGAAATGAAGAAAACAGATAAATATGAAGATGTAAAGTAAAATGGGTTCACCCTGATGATAGCTGATACCTGATCGCAGCAGCTTTGCCAGCATCCAGCATCAATGTATTTGGCTTCAGCTAGAATATGTTTTAGTATGGTAAAACTCCTGTCAGTTGTAAAGTAGCGGCACTTTCAAAACTTATTTTTAATTCATAAGTGTAAGAGAAAAAACAATTCAAATATATAAATGTGTTCTGCCATAAACTGCAGTAGACAAACGTGTTGCCAATTCTTCCACAATATTTAGCATTTTTCTACTTTTCTCATGAAACTTAGCATCAATATGTGAGAATTTCACCTTTCATTTTCATATTTTGCCAAATGTTTTATGCTTTCATCCTGCCACATAAAGCTAAAAAAAAATGAAGCAACGCACATAGGGGCTTTGTACAGTTTACATTTTCTTCTTCTCTTAATCTTCCTTTAAAACTCACCTTATCCCTACAGAGTTGGGACACCTGGTCTGATGTATTTTTTCTGGTCACAAAGCTGAAACAATAACAATGACATTTCAGACAGAAAGAAAACTTCTCTACACTTTTTTTTTTTTTTTTCTACAGGTCATAAATAAGCCATTAGAGAAACAGATGAGTGGTAGGATGTTGCATTTTTCTTCTTCACATAGGTAAGTTTTCATCCAAGATTACAAACGTGATAATTTAGGCCATCTTGGCCATCTTTTTAACATGATCATGAGGAAGATGAAAGAATGGGAACAAGTGAACACCACATAGAAAACCTAAGACAAAGCCAAATGGTTCAGCTGCAGTGGGGAAACGTAAAGGAGAAAAAGTACCCTTTTTGTCTTTTCCTCCAAATAACCACCCTGACCCACTGCAATGGCTCTCAGGTGGAGCAGCAGTGCTGAGCTGATGCAGCTGTGTACACCAGGGATGCCTGCTTTGGCTCATCTCCTCTCTGCTTCTTTGCTGCTCTGCGGATACCAGATGTGTTTCTGTCTCCACGGGAGGAGGGTAATCACCAGCAGCTGTTTCAAGCACAAGGAGACAGAAATTTGTTTATTGGTCCTAGTCCATAGGCGTTAGGATAACTTGTTGGATGTATTATTTTCTTCTGCCGAAGCAGAGCTGCCAGAGTGGAGAGTAAACTTAACATTTCTATAATGAGCAACAGAGTTTCTGAAGCAGAAGCCTGCATGCTGTGTGTCACACAGTCTCAAGAAGCAAATGCTTTCTTTCAGGCTGTGTCAAGAATAATGCACCTCAGCTGATAGAGTCCCTGTTTGATACTCCTACGAAACAAAAAGGAAATAGATCTCAGCAGTAAAATTTGGTCAGTTTGCAGCCTGATTTTCAAACAAGATCACAGCTGAAGGGTGCAGTTTGACTAAATTTTTTTAACCAATCCTGCTTTCCCCAGTTTGCCTTCTTAATAGTTGGACTCAATGATCTTGGAGGTCATTTCCAACCTTAATGATTTTATAATTCCGTACATTTCAGAGATGCTTTCACTGTGATTCTCTGACCCATTGTTTGCATGAAGTAATTTCTTTTTGTCTTAGTTAAGTGGAAAGATGGTTTCTATTAATTTATTTCCTAAACCTCTCCAACATACTGAATAATTTTTATTTTCAATGCTCCATGTTATTTTCAGATATTCCTAGTCAAAAGAAACAAGGGACTTAGGTAGAAATCCAGCTGGGTCAGTCAGAAACCACAGATTCAGTGGGAGAGCTAGTGAGATTCTTTTCCTCTGTCACTTAGGCTCTTTTGAAGAACATATTGAAATGTAAAATCTATTTCTAAATATCCCATTGAAAAGAAGGAAGTTTTACTGGGGCAATTTATTATTATTATTATTATTATTATTATTATTATATCATTATTACTTTGATCTGTTGGAGGAAACAACTGAAGAGTAAGATAGGAGAAACTTTGAAATGAGATGAGAAATAAGGTCTTTTAGCCTTTGACCAAAAGCAAGTTCTAAAGTCAGTTCATAATTGCACTGGCACCCAGTGGAGAATCTTGCACATGTCAATACCAATGAGCGATTGTCAATATCTCTGATCAGCAACATTTTGCATCATTTGTAACTTGTATACAGAGTCTAAAGGGAGGCTTCTAAATAAATCATTACAGCACATTGTAAATGCAAGAACCAGTTTCTCTTAAAACGCTTTAGTAACACTTCATTAGTTATATTGAACCTGCAGACCGAAATTCTAGTTGCCTATATTCATCACCTACCACGACCAGTTGTCTATACATTGTCTAAGACACCACTATTTCAAGCCAAATAGGCAAATTATACCCCACGGACCTCAGCAGAGAGATAGAGACCCAAGCTCCCGCTGGTGTCAGCAGTTCAGACACAGCTGAATGTGGCATCTGACAGAAAGAGAAACAAAGCAAGGCATGTTAGCAAATACCTTGGCTATTAAAGGTACCCACTCTGTCTTTTCAGGCATTTCCCACAGGCTGACTCAAAATCTCCTGCATTTGCTATTCACAGTTACTCACCAAGGAGTTCCCTCTCTGCACTGAATAGCTGGGTGCTTTGTTCAGATGGTGAGGGTAGATCACATGCTCCCTACTTTTGTTTTCTTTGATGAGAATCAAGTTACTGATCTTCTGATACTCAGGGTCACAGTATCCTGTTTCCTTCTGCTGGAGATACTTGGAAAGCACTTAAAATACAGATGAGCAAACTGACAGATTTTACTGTGGAGAAAAATAGCCTCTGAAAAGTCATTGAAAGGACTCTATAGAGAAAGGACGTTTATAGAGAATTATTTTGACAAACATTTGCACAGAAGTTAGACCTCCTGTAGGTTTCTGAATCTACTTCACTTTCTTTTCTGCAGACAGCTATGCAAAGTTGATGTCTTTGTGTCAAAAGCCTTGCAAAAGGACAACAGCAAAACAACGTTAAAATTTTCTACGGGGACTTGCCATGATTCCCAGCAGCAGCTTTATGCTGGGCTTTAAAGGTGGTTTCAAAGTGGACCCAGCCTCCCTTCCTCTTTGCTTGAGTACCCCTGCATGGTAAGTCAGTTGGCTCCTTCAGATCTCCTTCCAGATCTCCACACATCTGGGAATCATCAGGGCTCATTACCTGGACTTTGTCACTGTGTCCCATGAGAACATCATAACATCAGTGTCTCCTCAGGCCTGGGCAACTTGCATCTCAAATTAGGCAGCTGGAAAGAATTCTGTTCTGAAAATACAGGAAATCATAAAATCATAGAACGATTTATGTTGTAAAGGACCTTAAAAATCATTGAGTCCAACCATTAACCCAGCACTGCTAAGGCCACCATTAAAGCATAGAATCATAGAAAAACTTGGGTTGGAAGGGATCTTAAAGACCACCTAGTTCCAACCCTTGGGCTTTCAAAGCTCAAAGCTCCATTTATGCTTGGGATATGGCATTCACAGCTTCTTTGAGCAAACATTACCTCACCATCCTCACAGTAAAGAATTTCCTCCTAATGTCTATTCTAAACCTACCCTCTTTCTGTTTGAAGCCATTTCCTAAATACCATATCTATACTTTGTTTAAATACTTCCAAGGATGTTGACTCCACCACTGCCCTGGGCAGTCTGTTACCAAGATTTGACAATACCTTCAGTGACAATTTTTTTCCCTAACATCAAATCTAAATATAAAATATAAATGCAGCAGAACTCTTACCAGATACAGTGCTTCAGCCACAAGAAACATCTTCCAGGATCAAAGCCTAATTATCTCAAATGACAAAATGCATTATCATTTTTATTACACCCACATTATGTATTATTCTTCATACAGTAGTATGAGTAGAGCTTTCAAACCACTTTTCTTTTAATCTCCAGTCTTTTCTCTTCATCATCACATTGGCCTGTGCTTTCCTAATACCTGCACCAACATTAGTCACAACTGGCAGGAGCCCATAGAAATCTTTAGAGAACATTATTTTTTGCCCTCTGTGCATACATTAGTGTTGCCCTTTAAAGACACAACCCTTTGTCCTTTTAATGAAGAATAAAACTCATTTCCAAGCATCCCAATAAGATTATCTCAAATAATAGAAATCCAATTAGCTCAGGCAGTTTGAAGTCTCACTTAGGCTCCCGGGTGGTATTGTCCATCATTAAAAATTCTGCTTTAAAATACTTTCAAATACCTGTGTAGTATCCTGAGACAAAGATGACTCTAAGCATGCATGTAGCATCCAGCCCTTAATATTAAAAGCATTTGAAGGAGGACACAGAGATGAGGAATAGCCACAGTTAGAACACTTTGCCTCACAGCTGGGGAGCACCTCAGTATGATCAGGTCGCCTCTGCCACCTTAACACAAAATTTTGAGCCCACCTGCACTAAGATAGGAATATTGAAGCAAATAATGTTGCATTGGTCAGTGAACTACAGGACCCTTTCATCCTTCAGGTCTTGCTGTCCCTTTGCCACTCAGTGCCTTTTCTTCCTTTACTTTTTTAAGGCAGGGTTCTATTGAGATGAGCTATAATTACCTAGACAGCAGTCCCTCTCCTGCCATGGCCTTCAGGCATCTTTCCTGGCTACCACCACTATCTCCTTTAGTTCCCACTTCTAACTTCCCTTTAGAAACTGTTTTCTGTAGCTGGTTTAAAATATTCCCAACTTCTTTCATACTCTAAATGCTGAAAAACTACTGTTCTTGCCTCCAGCTTCTGACTCTATTTTCCTTTACACTTTTGCATCCTCTTGGGGAATTTTACTGGTTCCAAAATCATGAATTTCAATTTACCATATTTTTAAGCTTTCTTTTAAACCCACTCACCTTACTAAAAAAAGCTTAAGTATTAGACCATGTTATCACTCACTTGTGAGACAGGATTGAGGGAAGAATTAGTTGAACTGGAAGTCAGGCTCTTAATACATGTCAAAAAAGCTCAAACTTTTCCTGTCTCACAGCCTTAGGCAAAAGGAGATTTAAAGAGGGCACAGAAAGCACCACACTGTTTTGTCTTGCATCTCTCTTGTTCAGATTGGCTGTGCAGTCTGAAAACATGTTCAGTCCTGGAGAATACTCAAAACATAAGGAATCCTCTATAAAAATATTACTTTCCAGTGTTGGTATTCCCATAATTTTCCAAGGCAATCAATCTAAAGACATATGGAAAAATCCTATCAGACCTCTAGCTTCCCACAGTTTAGGCTGTGTTTATATGGATATACTTTCTTTAAGACAAAAAGGACAAATTAAAAAATTCTTAATAAATTATATATGGACCAATTTCTCCAAATTGACTACTCTACTTTTAATCTAAATTGAAGAAGAAAATCTGATACAGAGACGAAACATGGATTATTTCAGGCAAAGTCATTAAAAAACAGAAAGTTATCAGCAAATTAAAAGCAAAACAAAACAAGAACATCTTAAAAAAAAAAAAAACAAAAACAACCCACCAACAATGATCTTTGATACAGCAAGAAATGTACAAAAATACAAGGCCACAGAGGCACACTTACTTCCGTGGAGGTATAGAGAAGTAATGAAGAAAAAGTGTTCAGATTCAGCTAGATTCAGATGGTTTGGATGATTAGACCTGTGGGGAACAAAAGTACCCCACAGATACTTTGTGAAATAATTATTCTTGAGCCAACAGAAAAAATCTGTAGGACATTGGAAGAAATGGCTCAATTGTTCAGTTCAATGACAAATGCAGTATTTGAGAGAAAGAGCTCAATTGTTCAGTGCAATGACAAAAATGTTATTTAGGGCTAATGGAGAAAAGGAAACCTTCAAATTCACATACAAAAAGAAAATCACAGCCAAAGGGGGAAAAAAAAGTTAGATTTAATATTTGGTTTTATTACAAAAAAGAATCCAGAATAAAAATAAAAGTGCTGATTAAGTTGGTGCTGGTCAGCCGCAATCTGTATTCAGCACCCATTGAAGAGGAAAATAATAACACTGTAGTTTGAGGTAACATGGCAATCAGAAAATTTGAAAGTCTGGCATCTTATAGAAAGTCATATTATGCATGATCATATGTATGCAGGACAGAATGCAGTATTAAAATGCCAATGAAAGCTGTATATTTTTCTCAGAAAGAAAATAGTCCTTTTCTTCTTTTCTGTCTCTGTGTTTTTATTCTCAGACAGATTCAAAAATAGGAAATAGCTTCTCAGGGTTAAATAACATGTTTTCCAATCCGATATAATTAAAAACCAAAGAAACAAAACCCCCTTGTAATTTAATATCTTCTTAATTCTGTTTAATTTGCTACACATTGTCAATTAACCAAAGATTCTTTAGCTAGATTGCTGAAAATCACCTGATGTATACTGAAGTCAATGGGATGATGCCCTTTACCACTTCCACTGCAGAGCTCTGTCCCCTTCTCCCTGTATCATGGCTGCTTACATGTGCTATAATCTTGAGAAATTATAATCTTGTGACATGGCCAAGGGAGACTGCTTCCTGCTCCCAGCATGGTTGACACAGTGGTTTTTGCTGCCTTGTTCCCAATGCTTACACTTGCTCATGCAAGTGTAACTTGCCCACTGCGCATGCCTTTGCCCCTGATGAAATTCACTTTGATTCAGTCATTTGTCTTTGGTCCCACAAACCAATCCATTGCATAACATTACTCTGTAAATTGATAAGGAACTCTCAAAGAACTCTTAATCATCTTCATCATCATGCCTTTAGGCCTGCAACTGCATGTCCTGAAACACACTTGCTATTGCTTTGATGTTTATACTGAAATATACAGCCTTGCAGAGGTTGCTTTTTATTTATGAACCCTAATTCCTTGTGCTGGATACCTCAACATCATGCTGTGATTGCTTCCATTGCATGGCAAATAAATCTAGACTCTGCCACTTGTTTACTCTTGTACTCTCTCTTTATAACTTGGCGTGCAGTTTTTAATTAGATCATTGCTAGCTAATGCTATCATTTGGACAGCACAGCTTCAACATGACCTTGAGGTAACCACTGCCAATTTATTGTAACCACCTTGTTTTGAAGTATTTATCCACAACTTCACAAATCATTCACTCAGTCCTTAATTAGTTCATATAGAATCATGCATTCAAGTTAGCTATATTGTACAGGTGGGTGATGGGATGATGGGGCTTCACCAGCCAGCTTTTTTCTCATTACACCAGGCTCAGTAAATGGCTGTCTGCATACACATAAATACGAGATCAAATGATGCCAGAAACTAACATTCAGAAATACATAGGCTTTATAGAAGCAGTAAAACTTCATTATGTGAAGTTTTATTATTATACTTCAAATATTACTTCTAGAGAAATGCTACTTTGTGAGACAAATGGCTGCATGAGAGGATTGGGTGCAGAGACAGACAATAGCTTTACTCACAATAGACAAATTGTTCAGGCACAGGACATAGGACATGGGGTGAATTGACATGGAATTTTCTGCAGTGCTGCTGGTGAAAAATGTGCTTTCTAATGAATCCCTGGTTTCAGCATCAGGCCTTTGTGTGTCCCTAGGTCCCCAGCTCCACGCACACCATGCACTTCTACAGCAGGATCCCAGTGCTGGAGAAAGGGAGCAATGCCAATACCTGAGGTTGTCTGGGAAGGTTGAGGTGGGAGCTTTCTCTTCACTTTCTGCGACTTCCAAAGGTCTGAGATTCTCCTGTATAGTAGGAGTTCATGTAACCTTATTTCCACAGTTATTTACTTTACTTTTAATTGAAAACGATATTGCATGTGCAAGAAGTGTGCAACTAATTATCTTTCTTGGATATGATTGACTTAGTTTCCCTGTCATGACAGAATTCTTCACTAGGAACACTGTGCCACTAGAGCTCTGGTTACAGTTAATTTTTCATCTTGATAGCCAAGGAAAACTTAGAAAAACTTACATTCTATCAAAATTAAACAAGATTTTCTGTTGCCTTGCCAAATCAAAAGTCCCTAAATAAATATTTGAGGGAAGTTTTTATTTACACCAGTAAGTATGAGATTTTTTAAAAAACTTTTAATGTAATTTTGTGCCTCATTCATCACTTCTGATAAAGACACTAGTTTTCTATTAGTTTTTCATTCTTCTGGCATCAACTCAAATGTTCTGCTATATCCACATCAGTGAAAAGAGCTTGCCTCTGTTTTATGGCCCTGGGTTTAAAGGGTGCAGAATGTTCCTTTAACATAGATGAACTTTTTTACCTGCCAAAATAAGGGTCCACAAAGTCTGTATTGGGGATGGTCCCTGATACAACTCCTGAAACATGATCAGATGTTGTCAGGGACAGCAGTGACCAAAAAATCAACAGATACCATCAGCAATTGACTTGATCATGATGATCATGGGACACTACCCCAGCCTTATTTAATTTGCTCCTATGTAGAGAGACTCTGCAAATACATCCTCTGAAGGTTGTGGGACATGCAGCTGTAAATTGACAAGCTGAAAAGACAAATGTTTCCCTGCTTAGCAAATATGAAGTACTCAATTTTATTCAGAGGAAAGTATTTGGTTCATATATAACTCTCTTAAGCATTTAAAAAAAGCTCTTCCTAAGCAGTGTTGTCTACCTTCAATATTCTCCACTGCTGCCTAGAAGTGGATCCATTCTAAAAAGTAACTCCAGATACTTACTACAGAGGCAGGGAAGGATCTTCAATCTTGTTCCTAATTACTGTGGCTCAAATTGATTTGACCTGAACTCTCCCTGCTTTCAAGTAGAGCAGGATCCACAGGCAAGCTCCTTGCTTTTTGAACTAACATGCTGACTGACAAATAAGTAATTGTAAGGAGCTGATTTATTGCCCAGCCAGACACAGCTGGATGTAAAATATTAATTTTTAATGTAAGAAACAATTTCCATTTCTTTTACCCATAAAATCCAATAAATTAATCCAAGCACTTACAAATAATTGATATTTCACAATGGAGATTTTTTTTTGACTACTTACAAATATACCCCTTTTAAAACCAGATGCTTTAAAGAGAAGATGGTTTTGAATTTCAAGGCTACATAAATATCTCAGGACTCTGATAACATCAAAATAAGCCATAAAAGCAAAAAACAAGAGTATTTTACAATGCCACTAGGACCCCAAAATATAGCTTTGTCCAAGTTTTATTTTTATTTTATATAATACATGGTTCCTACTACAAATTACAAGGTGCCAATTCGTTATTGTAAGTCTTTTTCACTTTCCAGTTCCCTTATTCTTCCAAAATCTTACCCTAGGAAGAAAGAAAAATAATCAAGGGATCCTAAATGGCCACACAACTGGTAGTAGACTGCTGATCTTTTAAACTCCAAGAACTTTCTTCTTCACATGAAAAATGAAAAAAATTATTAAATGCTAATTACAAGAAAAAAAATGTCCATCTCAAAGGTTAATTCAGCTCTAGAATGGATTAGTCAGGAAGTCTGTGCTTTCTTCATCATTGAAGACATTTAAAACCATCTGGAAGCACCTAAGGAAACATCTGTCTACAATTTTTCTGTACTTGATTTTGATGAAGAAGTGGACCCATGTCACTCCCACAGTTATGTTTTATGACTCTACTACACAAATATTTAATCTGACTTCATTACCAGTTGACAGATGCTCAGATGACAATTTCCCTACCCAAACCTTCCAGGAGTTTCTTCTCCCCAAATTCTAACTAAGCCCTTACTGTTCCTGTATCAGTAAAAAAGAAAAAAACAAAAAACAAAAACAAACAAACAAACAAAAAAAAAACCAACAAAAAACACTAAGGACAGTGCATCACTAACACTGAGATGCAGTGTGGCACAGCTCACCTTCAAACAGCTAAACCTCCCAACCCTGACCAGGAAAGAAGAGATTACCTCCAAAGTAGGTACTGGGAATGACTCTTGACTTGTGCTAACCACTCACTGCACTTAGGCAATGTTTGCTGGCATTCTACCAGGCACCAGTTTATTCCATGTCATGGATTTTTGAATCATAGAGTCACCAAGGTCAGAAAAGACATTAACCCAGTACTGCCATGTTCACCACTAAACCATGTCCCTAGGTGAGACATCCACACAGTTTTTGAACACTTCCAGGGATGATAATTCAGCCACTTCCCTGGGCAGCCTGTTCCAATGCCTGACCGCCCTCAGTGCTTTCAATTTTTCACAGTTTAGCAGATGGTTGATCATATACAAGCTCCCAGGTTCATGCTTTGCTCTGTTTAACTTCCCAGTAAAGATACAGCCCTTGATTTGCTCTTCCTGCCTAGAAATGGAAGCAGAGCTTCAGCAGAGAGACAAGAGTACAAAAACCTGCAACCTTACTCCATTGTAAATAGACACACAAGGCTCAAACAGGAGGAAGGAAGGGAAGATTTTGTGTAAAAGCTATAGACCATACCTATACATCTATATACTACCACAGTGACAATCTGAAACAAGAAAATCTGATTTATCTTATGTAAAAGACTTGTAAGGTTCTAGTACAGGTTTTCAAAGCTGCACATTATTGTCATTCTAATCATTAGCACTTAAAAAAACAGAAAGCAATTGATTTTTTAGAAGCTTGAAAATATTGGCTCACCTTGTATCATAAAACCCTTCTACCTTTGGCCATGATTTCACCTCTACTTTCAGAAAAGTTCAGACACAGGAGCAAAAGTTTGCTTTTCTTGGACTGAATGGATATAACGTAAGTAGAAGATAAATACTCCTTTTAATGACATTCTGTTATTCTATGATTTTAATTTTCCAATGATGATGTGTGTTACAGCAGTGAATGAAGATTGCTGATGACTGCAATCCCTTTCTGTTTGTACACAGATGGAGGATGCCATACCCCACAGTGTTCATATTACCTATTTGCAGGACAGGCAAAGGCTTATATTTATCATTCCTATTGTCACATGAGCAAAACAGGTTATTTTCCAAGATCAAAGAGGGAGTCCACAATGAACTAGGGACAAAGTGCAAATCTTTTGAGCCTCAGCTCAGTGCCTGCACAAAAGACCTTTTCCCCACAGAGAGAAAACTGACAAAACCTTTAAGAATATTACTAGCACATCTGAAATCTCTTTAGCCCTGACTTCATTACTCCTCTATAAGTCCCTGCAATCTTTTGGACTGATAGTGTCTAGGGAGTCTGTGGAGCAAAGACTGTATTAATGGTTATAGAAACGTGCTCAATTTTTCATTTACTTGTCCGCACCTCACACCAGTGCTTGGGGCTCGTTGAAAGTATAGAATCTTAATTGGTTTAAACCATCCCAGTTCCATTAATTTATGTGTTACTATACCCCACTGAGGATCTATCTGCCTCATCTTAGGCCAAAGCACTGATCCTTGATTGGTTTCCCTTGGCACCACTGACAATCAAATGAGTAATAATAATAAAAATAATAACAACTATAATAACAATAATACACCATCATCTGCTGATTCCATAAGAATTTCTTAATTCTTTTCATTAAATCTTTGCTGAGCAGTGTCACATGAATATCAAGTGGGTAAGCAAGGAATGGTATCTAGAGGGATTCAAGAGTACAAACGATGCAGTGGCGGTCTTGCTGTTATTAGCAAAGTGATCAGGATTCAGAAGTGCTGTGAGAATTCTTTTGCCATGTCAACCATCAAAGAGAGACACCAGAGAGATAAAAGTTACAGAGTGTTAAACCCTGCCTGTCGCCTTCGGCATGTTTTTGTTTAGTTCAATTCATCTCAACATTTGATTTTTAATAGTTCACTTCTGTTGTTATGAGTGAAAAGTAAAAAAGGACTATTAAAAAACAAGCTGTGTGCAGGAAAAACACTGTTTCTGGCACTTCACACCACCCAGAACACAATGCTATCTGCCAATTTGACTTGCTTTTATTTCATGTCCAATTATAAAAAAAAAAGTATGAGAGAGAGAGAGGTCTACCTTTCCCTTTTCTATTTGTTTTTTTTACTTACTTGTGTTTAAAAAATACAAGCCAAGTTAACAGCATCGGCAAAAGCAGCCCCTGCAACCCTAAGGACCAGAAAACTATTTTTAACTTCCTTGAGGAAAATTATATAAATACTATCCACTGCAGCAAAATAGGAATTTAATAAACCCCAATATCATCACTGGAAACAAAGCTATTTAATTTAAAGTCTAGGCTGTGGCCTGGAATTTAACAAAGAGAGGTGATATCGAGAAATAGGTAGGAAAGGTAAATAAATATAAAAACAATGTCTTTCCACCTTTTGCTTTCCCTAAGGTGTTTTGTAGCCAGCAGCATTTCCCTAAACCCATCAGCCTGGATGGCAGCAGCAGCAGCAAGTGAAGGTTAAACTTGTATATTCATTAGAGACTCTACATAAAGCATATTTCTTACCCCTCAATGCACAATTCTGTAACATTTTAAAACATCTATTATTCTCTGCACCCATGTTTGCAGGGCATAGGATACTTTCTGTATCTGTCATTTAATTTTATTCATGTGGGGGTGTTTTGCCAATAAAATAATTTTTTCAGCTCTTATCTGAAAGTTAGTTGTTTTATCCCACTATTCTATTTTGCATATGTCCAGTCTCTTGAATTTCTTTGTTTTCTGGATAAACAATCATTCTGACTTGCTGAGCCAATCACATCAAAACAGATGTTTGGGGTTTTTTCTGTTTATTGATACTACAGTTAGCTTTTCTTGGGTTAATCCAACTCATTTAGGTCTAGTACTCTGTCCCATCTCATTTTCCTGTGTGGGAACCCTGACTTGTAGCACATCCTTGTGACAGTACTTGCTCCATTCAGAGAGATGCACAAATTTTTTCAGTTTTAAGATTTCTATAACAATACATTTTTGAGCTAACCTTCACAGCATTTTGTTCCCTTGAGAGCTCCACAGTTTATTTTCTGCTCCAATAGCTTCCATCCTTCCAGTTAGTTGTCTATCAGTGGTGCTAATTTGTTTCATCTGAAAGCTCAGTGTTATCTTTCTGGTCTGTTCACCCTGGAGAGAGGAGACTGAGAGGAGACCTCGGTGCAGTTACAGCTTCCTCATGAGGGGCAGCTGAGGGGCAGACATGGATCTCTTCTCTGTGGTGACCAGTGACAGGACCAAGAGAATGTCCTGAAGCTGAGTTAGGGGAGGGTAAGGTTAGATATTAGGAAAAGGTTCTTTACCCAGAGGGTGGTTGGGCATTGGAACAGGCTCCCCAGGACAGAGGTCACAGTACCAAGTCCGATCAATGTTCAAGAAGTGTTTGGGCAAAGCTCTCAGGCACATGGTGGGACTCTTGGGGTGTCCTGTGCAGGGCCAGGAGTTGGATTGGATGATCCTTGTGGGTCCCTTCCAACTCAGCATATTCTGTGATTCCTGCAAGATAACAGGAACAGACACTCTTACTTGCAGACTGCTGTGTCAAGTGGGCTTGATGATCCAGGTGCCTGGGCACAGGTAATGTGAAACTTGCCCATATTTCTGCTGCCATTTTTCCTCAGGGATCAGAAGGAATTATCAAATAATTTTTTCACATTATGTTACCCTAATTTTACCAAAATTTTCAAACATCTGAAAGTCAGTTTTT
This sequence comes from Phylloscopus collybita, assembly GCA_027886175.1. Taxonomy (NCBI): domain Eukaryota; kingdom Metazoa; phylum Chordata; class Aves; order Passeriformes; family Phylloscopidae; genus Phylloscopus; species Phylloscopus collybita. The sequence continues at coordinate 49,825,853 of JAJNNQ010000026.1, forward strand.
TAGTCTAACCTGGTCAAGAGGGAGGGCTCTGCATATATTCAATCATCTCTTTAGATACTTATTTACATTCTTCATCTTATATATTTAGAATCATAGAATTCTTTGGGTTGAAAGGACCTTTAAAGGTCATCTAGGTCAACCTCCTTGCAGTGTTCAGGGACATCTTCAACTGAAACAGGTTGATCAAAGCTCCAATCAACTTTACATTGTGTGTATCCAGACATCTTGGGTTGCAATGTAAGGTAACCAAAAGTAGGTATTCTATCACAATCTGTTGAAACTAGTTGGGGAGGTGTTTTTCTTTAACCCATTCCTCATAACTCTAGGGGAGTCCCTTCTGTTATTGGGCCAGCTGCTAAAAGCAGGTGGGGCAGTGTTCCTTATCTCTTCCACGGCCCATCCTCCCTCTGGGGGATATCTTCTGTTAATGGGCCATTGAGGCTCACTGCATGACTGATACAATTACATCATCCTATTGTGAGATGCTCCACCCAATGGGAGGAGCCAACTGTTCCTACCTATATAAAAGCTGAAATTCAGAACACCAGAGCAGCCTGTTTCCACTGGATTCCCAGATGAGGGCCAGACCCATCTCTCCACTGGACCTTCAGAGAAAGCTACACCCTTCCATAGGATCATTTCTGCTCCAACAGAATCACATCTGTCACTCCAGGAGGGCTTAATCGGACTGCTGCCAACACTCTGACCAAGAGGGTGGCAGGCTGTATTCTGACTCTGTCAGTGGTTTTTTTTTGTTTGTTTGCTGTTTTTGTACTACTTCATTTTTGGTTTTAATATTCATAGTAAAGAACTGTTATTCCTATTCCCATATCTTTGCCTGAGAGCCCCTTAATTTCAAAATTATAATAATTCGGAAAGAGGGGGTTTGCATTCTCCATTACAAGGGAAGCTCTGGTTTTCCCTGGCAGACACCAGCATCTTCCAAACCAAGACACCAGGGATGAGACATTTATCACCTCTCTGGGCAGCCTGTGCCAGTGTTTCATATTTCTTCATTGTAAAAAACTTCTTCCCTACATCTACACTGAATCTACCTTATTTTAGTTTAAATACCTTACCCCTTGTCCTATTGCTATAGACCCTACTAAAAAGTCTGTCTTTATGTTTCTTTTAGGACCCCTTTATGTATTCAAAGACCTCAGTAATGTCTCCCCTGTCAAATTTAAATTAGACATGTTAAATCCCCTACAGTTCATTTTTCAACACTGACTTTAGGAAGCACCAAGGATGGTATTCTTCTATGCCTAACTTCCAAATGACTAAGCTTAGGCGAGATGGAGATGTTCTCTGACACTTGCCTGAATTCATCCTATTTCAGAAAGAAGGATGCAATTTGCGGCCCTCAGTCATCACAGAGAACTGGGACTCCTGGTAGCCTAGTGCCTGTTACTGGGATGGGAAAAGAGTTTCTAGTTTTCATCTATACTGGCAACCTACTGGAGTGCATGTGCACCATAACATCATTCCATGCAAAAAAACTTGGATCGTGACAAATCTTGCTGAGAACACAAAAGAGGTCAATAGTTTCAGCGAAGTACCATAGCACACTCTGGAGCAGTAACACAGACTTCTAAATATTATCATTTTGTATGTATTCAGCCTTTTTTATAAAACTTCTTTCTTTTGAAATTCCCTGAAGTGGCTTAATACATTTTGATACATGTTCTCTTTGAACAATCTGGTGCTTTTGCTGCCTCTGTAATAGATTATTTTTATCATCATCATCAACCACAACAATTACAACAACGGCAAAGTAAAAGGTATTTGTCTGGATTACCTTTCAAATTTATGAACAAACAATTTCTCAGTGAACCATTTCAGATATCCTCCAAACACTACAACCTTTTACAAGTTCAGACTTTCAATTAAGATCATGCTAGGAATGCAATCAAGGATCTCAGCACTCAGAAGTTAATTATCTCCTCAGGCTAAGTCATAAACATACTTGTTTTGTTTTTGTCCACTTCATCTAATGATATAACGTACTTGGAAGATACAGATTTTTTCAGTTGTAACAAAGAGGGCCTATGGTGAGGCTGTGGGAGCTTTTGTCACTGCTGAAATACAGCAAAAGCTAAAACAGTTTCTGTGAAATAACAGCACCGGATACTCTCTGTCCGAAATTACCCACAGTCTGCCACACCACATAAAGCTCCAAGATTGCTACAGATCTTCTTTGCATGCTCAGCCAACTTACTCATCCCCAAAATTGGCTGGATTCGAGCCATGCATATACATTTCTTCTATACACGTGCTCTAAGGGAAATGATTTAGACTGACCTCATGGAAAGCTGAACAGGGCTGAAGATAAATAACTGAATAATCCTCTCTGTCCCTGATCAAATACTTGTCTTATTCACAAGGGCCAAAAACCTCTCTGACTATCAAAAAGCAATGACAGTGTTTGAAACTTCCAAGTTAATCCAGCTCAAAGTTGCATTGACTGCCCCGGAGACTTCTAATTGCCAGATGGTTCTGCTAATGCCCACCTGGGAAAGCGTGTGATTTGTGTGGCTCACACAGATAATCTGATCTGCTGCCAAAAGGCAGTGCCTGAAAGAAATGTATCCACTGTCAACATTTCTAGGTTTTAGATGTGTTTGTGGACTGATAACAGCCATCACTTTCCAACTCCACTGTAATTCTTGAAATTCATTAGAGATAAACTGTTACAAATGAGGTGCATTTTCAGGAGGGATATTTAGCCTTGTTCATTTTCCACTTCCCAAAAGCAGTGTTTTGTTATATCTACATTTTCAGCTCAGTGCTGCTCAGAACACAATCAGACCCACCCATTGTAAGTACCACAAAATTTCACAAAAACCTTAAGCAGAATGAATGAGGAGCTCTCCCACGAGAGATATAATTGAGGTGTAGTCTCCAATCCTGTGACAGGAGCAAATCTAGGTCCACAGATCAGGCCAAAACTGCACTTGTTATTCACTAGCAATAAGAGTGAGACAAGTGCACCCTGGTAAGCTGATATCCACCCAGGAGAAACTGAGCTCCATTCTTCCATCATACAACAATAATAATTTGAGCTTTAGCTACAGCCAGTTTTGCAGACAGCCTATGAGCAGCAATATGGACAAATCATGTGAGACAGCACACTCATGATCTCTCGTATTGTTGTCTTGCAGACATAACAAAGAATCATAGAATAATGGAATGATTTGGGTTGGAAGGGACCTTTCAAATATCATCTCATCCATTCCCCCTGCCACTGGCAAGGACATTTTTCACTAGATCAGGTTACTCAAAGCCCCATCCAACCTGACCCTGAACACCTTCAGGGCTGGGGCATTCACAACCAATAATGCTGTTGGTTTTGAGGAGCAATGTCATAGCAAGCAATTCATTTCAAGAGTGGGACAAATAACACAGAAACTCTGCTAAAGAGGAATATTAGCAACCAAGAAAACACAGGCTGTATTGATATCTGAAAAAGCTTTAGGTGAAGCATAGTAGGTTCATGACAACCAGCCAGTAAATATTGTCCCAGTGACCAGCATCCATAATGGAAAGAATCAATGACAAACAAATAAGCACTATTTCTTGTTTTCCAAGACTGTTTTTCAACAACTCTGAAAGCATCATCAAGCTGCACTGCTTGCTCACCCTTGCCAGTGCCACAGGTGATCAGTGCCCTATTTCACCCACTGGAAGGCAAATCTTGATTGTTATTCACTGTTTTGTATGGCAAGGTTTCTATGGGAAGAAAACCATTCCTTACAAAGACATATTGAGAATTCACATTTCACATTCACCATTTCATATGCTCTTTGTGGTTTAGTACTTTACATCAATCACAGACTGCATCCTAAAAATCTACCAGAAAAGATCCCACTTGTTTTTGTAACTTCAGCTGACATAGACAACCATTTAGTGACAGTAAATAAAATACAGTGTCTGGGAACATGACAAAGCAGAAGACTTTACAGGAGCTCCAAAATCAACACAGTCATCCAGGGAGAGCTGGAAAGGTCTTCACTCTATTCTAAATGCTAATCCTTGTTGTCCTATTCAGTGCACAGAGCAGGACAAATACACTGCTGGTATTAACAGGCACAGCAATACTGAGGAGCTGCTCTCACAAACACCACCACTGAATTTGCAACAATTTTCCTCTATGCCTTCCATCCTGCTTTCAGACTTACTTTTTGCAGCAATGATTTCCATAGATTCATCCTATTCCTCCACAGGTTATTTTCTGGACATTTAAGAGGCATGGTCCAGATCCAGAAAGTTAAACTTCCTGTGTTATGGAGGGAGCTGCTGTGCTGAAGCAAGTCTGTTTCCTGTGGGTGAGGGAGGGCATTCCTTGCAGATCCAGACCTACAAGAGGCAAACAAACCAACAGCAGCTCAGAGATGGCAACACTAGGAAGTGCCAAGCACTGAATTTTTTTCTCTAAGTTGATCACAGGTGTGAAGCCCACCACAGCACACCTCTGTGAAATATAGCTCAAGCCTACTGTTTTCTCAAAGTAAGATGAGGACAAAATTCACAAGAAAACTGCTTTAGCTCATCATCATGGCTTTTCAGTAAGAAACACCTGAGCAGGAAAGGAGAGGTCTGATGTTGGAGGTGTTCTGGACCCAACATTTCCAAAGTCCAGGAGAGTGGTGTCATTGTGGCAAATGTCAAGTGAGAGCCACTCTGACTGTCTAGTAGAAGGGTCACTTTGCAAGCAAAAACTTCAAATTAGAGGATTACAAAGCAGGCTGACAAAAACGTTGCTTTGATAGTCTCAGGGGTATTAAAACACATCTTTAGTCAATGTTAGAAATAATCTAGAACTAAATGTTTGAAACTCAAGATTCCCACTTACCTGAAGACCTCATGATCAATTAATCTGTTATAACATGGCACATTGTAACATCATCTCCACAATTTCAGATTGATTCAGTGTAGTACAAGCACAGGAAAAATTAGTTTAAGGATGCCTTTTCTTTCTGAATCCCAAAAACCTGAGGAAGAAACCCCCAGGACCCCAAGAGCCGCAGTGAGGAATCACTTGACTCACTTTCATAAATGTCAGTGAGTGTATTTAATTCAAAGGGCGCTTTAGGCTCCTATCTTTTAAAATTGGTTTTTCTGATACTATCAAGTTTTCTTAAATGAGTGAAGTTTTCTGGGTGTTAATAAGTGTTTTTCCAGCCTAATATGGAAATATTTAATTTTTTTTTCTTCCCCCCCACCATGCTTACTGCCAGAAAATGCTTTGATTACTCACCCACAGGCAAAGTAGCCCAACTCTTCCTTGATAAACTACTATGAATCTCACATGATTCCATTTCTATTTTTTTTTTCCTTTTTGAATAGATTTTTCATTTATACCTTGTTTTTGTGCCCCACAGCATGTCTAAGGCAAGAACAAAGAGGCTCTGGATCTCAAAATAAGAGTTGCAACTCCCCCAAGTCAAAGAGCTAAACTCTTTTTGTCAGTAAAATTATTGTCTATGAAGCCTCAACAAGAAGAAATAACTCCAATGTGGAACTGTGGGTTTTATTTTGGGCTGTAATATATTTATGCAATTACTTTGGCTGTCTCAGGCAAGAATTTCTGAAGCACACTGGAACTCTGTAAAGATACAACATTGAATTTCATTTTTGCAGTTTTAAGCTGCCAACAAGCAGAAGAAATTTAAGAAATTGCACTGGTCTCTGAAATCTTTTATTCTTTTTCTTTACCCTCAAGAGTGACCCAAGGATGCTCCAAAAGCTTTTTACTTGCAGCATTGGAATATTTGTCACCATCCAACCACTTGAATTAGAGATTCTCTTGGCAGATAGCAAACCTAACTTTGCTATTGTCTTTTTTCCCCACAAGTCAACAAGCTCATTCCACATTGCAATGTACTTTAACAAAGCACTTGATTCTGTACATCAAAACTCAAACAGCAACAGCAAAATAATGTTTATTTGGGAAGTGCTCACAGATACAGAAACACACATATGTGCCCACTGGGGAAGCACAAATTATTTATGGTTCTTACAACATTTTTCACAGATAGTTTTGGTGAATTAACAGAAAAAACGTATCATTGCAAGACATTTCATTGATAATATAAAGAGCTGAGTATTGACTAAGGGTCTTATTCAGCCATCAGCACTAAGTCAATAATGTTATAAGTCTGCTGTGGTCAAAGAACCTGTACTGTATTACAGCAAAGCACAATTCATCTGGATTGAAAACTAAGGATGCACATGCCAACTGTGGGACTACACCTTGAAAGAGAACAGGGACTTCCGAACAGGTCATGACAGGTATATGGACAAAAAATGGCCACAATATTGATCCAAAGAAGCACCAAGACCTGCCAGCTGCTCTCTTCTTTCCAAAATTCTCTCCCACGGCCTGAAAAAATACTCTTCTAATGAGAAGCTGAAAAAAAATTCTAGCCTACATTTATTTAGTGACAGAGAATGTAGAGAAACCATTGGACCTCAATGTAAGAATGCTGACCTAAGAAGATACCAGACACATGCATGTCCTTCTAATGTTTTATCATTAAAGAAAAGAAAACCCCAAGTCTGGAGGCTTAAGCAAGTAACAACCAATGAAAAGTAAGATACTCATTTTTAGTAAGAGAAAAATTAAAAACTGGGGCAATTTACCAGTGAAGTTTCCATATTTAAGAGTCCTTTGAAGAAGACAAGTTATCTTTTTAGAAATTATGAATTTGGCATTAAGTTATTGGTTCCAATAAAAAGTGAAGTGTGCATGTCTGCCTCCTGTGTAATGCAGATGATCAGAAAGGTCTCTTTTCCCCTAAAATTGATTAATGCATTTCTTGGAGGCTAGATCTTAACTAGCTTGGATCTTTTAATGAAATTCCTCTGATCTCAGAACAGGATTAACGTGAAAGAAAACACATGAAGAGATTTGGATTTCCTTGCATTAGCTTGAAGCCGTCACTGCTATCTGCACGATTTTTCCAGCCACCCAATGATTATCATTGGATTTTTCAAAATCACATCAATTTTAGTCACACAGATCCTACTGCCTTTCAACTTGCACTTTTTGCTCTGGCTACAAGCCTCATCAGTGCAAAAGGAACCTTTGCCAGGACCATGGCTGTTCTTTTCAACAGTTAACTGCAGCAAATTGGTTACATAATTAGAGTTAAAATTTGCCTCATTACAAACAAGCAATGAAAACTTTAATCTTCCTTCATCCCAAGAATCAAAGTGTGGAAGCTCTAAATCTTGTCTGAAATGGCAAATAAGAACAAACCTTGACAGTGCTAAATGGAGAGAGGGAACTATTTTGGAAGACTTGTAAGACAAATTGATCATGCATGACTTTGTTTCTGCCTTAGGGGAAATGCTGATGAACACTAAAAACCCTGCTGAAACAAAAAAAAACAGGAAAAAAAAAAATCAAGGGAGAGAAATAAATATTTCCCTGCTTTAATTTATTCTAGACTTCCTGTAATTAGAAGAAATTATTGTTGTCTGATATTCGTTCATCTCATTAGGAAGAAACAAATTCATCCTTTCTGAAGAGAATGATGCTTTTCTAGAGGTGGCAAAAAATTCTCAGCCTCCATTATAATAATTAAGTGTAGTGTTTATAATCTCTTTTTTTCTCAAAGTTGCTAGTAGTCTGTCATAAAACCATCCCTGAGGAATATCTAAATGCCATTGCAGTGCTTTTGGCTCTTCCAGTCCCCTTTCTACACAAAAGCTCCCTTCTTTCTGCATAATGATTGCTTCGCAAAATATATGGGGTTTGCCCCTATGCAGACTGCCTGGTAACTAGGAGGGAGAAAAATTAACCTTCCTGAATTTGTTACTGAGGATGTCACTACCCCCCTATGTGGTACATACTGCTGAAAGCAAAGTAGGAATGGTTAATTCAAAGATCTTCATCTATAGAGAAAATGATTGTCTGAAAGTGAAGCTGACCCTCAGATTCCAGTGCCTGTGGCCTTAGATGTTCACCTAATGCAAGCCAGCACAATGACACTCTGCAAACAGTCAGGCTAAGCTGGAATTGCAGTGCACCACACACAGTCAACTGCTGAGTTTTGCATTTATTGATTTGGAGAAGGGTTGGTGTCCTCTGGAAATGTGATATCCAAGGCACTAAAGAAGCAGTCCTTCAAAGGAAGTCTCTGGAATTCATGAAGGGTGGGACAGCTCCAGGCAAGTTTGAAACAGAACTTTTTCAGGTTAGATGTCTGTATCCTTCAGTTGCTCCAGAGGAGGGATATATGTTTAAAAAGCCCATCTCTTCTTCACCTTTCTGGAGGAGATGGATGGAGCAGTAGGATCCTTTGCATCCAAGAGAAAAGCCTGGAAATTTCTCTGTTTGTTCAGAACAGGCTCGGTTTTGGTCTGATGGTTTGCAGGGCTTTGCTATAAATTAAGATCCAACACTTTTCCAAGTCTCTAAAGGTCTCATACAATCAGTGAAAGCAGGGTGCTGTGCTTTGCTATGGTTTAAGGGGTATTTTTTTACTCTGAATAAACAGGAAAGCAGGGATTATGTTTCAGATGAGTTGTAAAGAACATTTTCATAATCCAGAGGCAGGAAAAACAAATAAACAAAAACCACCTGCAGCACAGACAACATTTGATGACTGTGTGGTAGCCAAGCCATTGAAATCTGTGTATGTCTTGCAATTAAAGCTGAAGCAGGCTGTCCTGAGCATGAATCACTTTTCTGCTACAGTCTTCTCTTTGGCTGACTTCTCATCTCAAGCCGAATTGAACCGCATGGCTTGTGATTAAGAGTGCTTAGACAGATATAAGAAACCATGCCTCTCAGATGTTATGAAACAGTCTCTCTTTTTTTGCAGAGAAAGAGTCAGAATAAGATCAGATTAGTGTACTGTTATGATCCCCCTGTCTTTTGTTCTCTTGCTCTGATGTAAACGTAAAGCCAGGCTGATGATTGCTTCAAAAGCATGGCCGCTCTGCCTCATAACAGCTCTGCTTTTTTCTGTGTGTGTGGCTCTGTGTCAGTGTATGCTCAAGGATCTACCTTTTTCTTTCTTGGCTGTTCCAAAAAAAACTGGCATATAGAACTTATTTCAAACTTGTTTCTAAACCTTGATTATATGCAAAATACCTGATGGAAAGCAATGTAGATGCTTAGGTATTACATACACTTTAAAAAAATCACCTTTTCAACAGAGATTCAACAATGTTGCAGAAAATTAGTTTAAGTCATCATATCCTGAAAATTTATTACTGATAATGGGACAGTGGTATGACCCCCATCCCTGGTTTGGATCTATGGTGAAGCTCGCATCTGAGACACTCCCTGCTATTCTCAGAAAAAACTTAGCTCCCTTTTTCAGTCCAACCCCCTTATGATTAATACTTACCTACTATGTTCCATCTCTTTTTTTCCCCTTGATAAATATTCCCTCCAAGGATATTCCTACTCATGATCAAACCTACTAATCATTCTTGTTTCCCTGTCTTTAAAAGTGTTTCTTTCAATAGAGCTAGAAAACTTGAGAATTCATGAAACAGGAATGTTTACAAAACAGGTGATGAAAAAAAGAACCAGGAGACAATTCTAAATACCTTTGGTCACAAGCTTGTAGTACTATTCAGTAATTAAGATATTTAACAGCTTTTGGTCAAACCAAAGCAAGTATTTATAGGTTTCTTTCAGATTTGACAGAAAGAAATATTTCCTAGCTTAAAATTACTCTCTTGGAGAATTGAGATTGATCAGCTTCCAGTAATACTGATTCCTCTCCATTAGCTATAAAATGTGTCCTGCCTAGACACAACCAAAAAATTTTTGGCATCTGATACTAGGAAATCCAAATTCTATCCTAACTATTCTCCACTAATACCCTTTGACTACACATCAGTATTCTCTAGACAGAGATATCTACTGTAACTGTATTTTAACATGGCGAAAGGCCCATGGACCACCTGTGCTCAGCCAGGCTGCAGATGACACCTGGCCACATGCAGGTGCCTGCTCACTTCAGGCAACCAAATATCCTGGCAAATGGCCTGAGCAACAACCCCTGTTAGGATGAAAATGGGAAAGAACACAGATAAAAAGGACAACAGTTTCTGCAGTGTGTTAGCCAAACTCCATCATAGTAAATAAATAAGTATTGATTGGACATTCAGTGGGGAATTTCAAAGTTGCTTTTGAAAGACAGAAGTCAACCTGAAGGAGCACACTGGCATAGAATAATTTTTTTTTTTTTTACAGTTGGGAGCAATCTTGGAGCAAGAGAGGCAGCAGTTTGAGCTGGCTTTGGGGCTGCCAGAAGTTGCCTCATGGCATCAGAACCCTTCCCAGTCTGGGCTGAACATCCCCTGGAATGCTGCAGGGAAACGGCAGCCAGCCAGCAAGGGACAGCCAGGGCAGCATGCAGGGATGCTGGAATGAGCACTGATGCCTGTGTTTGAGGGTTTTTTCCTTTTTTTTTTTTTTTTTTTGGATATGCTTACAAGTTTCTTTCCAATTTCCTTTACTCTTGGCTAACTTTTTACCTTCACTTTCTCTCTCTCTCTCTTTCTCTCTCTCTCTCCTTTTTTTTTTTTCAATTGTGTTATTTTCTTCAGCTGGAGACACTATGAAAAAATGTCACCAAGACATCTGGTTTTGCCTTTGAGCTATATCATATTTCATCCGTTTTTGATGATAAAGAGGATATTTTCAGACATAGTCATGTATATCAAAACAGGGAGAATGTTTACAAGAGGAGACAACTTCCAGATCTAGCTGAGATGTTTAATCTCACAGACAGGTATAATCAGAACCAGGGACTGGAAGATGGAGAAGGAGATTCAAAGTGGAAATAAAGGTGCTCCTTCTTAATGATTCGAGTAAATAACTGACAAATCATATGCTATTGGACCTCCTGTCTCTGGAAACCCAAAAAAAATCAGCATTTTACTTTGTCTTCAGATAATTTGGCTTGAGAGAGGAATTATGAAGCAAAAATAATTGTTCAGTGTTTGACTGATCACAGTTGCTTTTGAAGACATATGAAACATCAGAGCCCATTTAAAAATAGTTAAAAATTGGTTATTGAAAATATTTTGCTTTTTTTTTCTTATATTAATATATCTCAGTTTTCCGTGGTGGTCTTTTTAATTTTTATTACTTTAAAAAGGACTTGCTTTACAATACAGGTTTAAAGTGAAAAGTGCTTATTTGTATTTTTATTTGCAGATTGAAAATTTCAATTCAATTTCCTTGGATTTTGCACTGCAATTTCTATTTCACTATATAAAAAACTACAAAATTTATTAACTTTAATATGCACAAATACTCTTCTACTCTGACAAAAATACAGAAATATTCTTTGTTCTGAAGTGAGTGCAAGCTAAGTGTTGAAGAAGGAAGTTTGGGATTTTGTAAGGCAAATCCTGGGTTGATTTCTGTCTCAGTTTCATTTGATCCGAAAGTAGCAAATCCTTGCACATTAGTCATTAGGAAATATAAGCTGTTGGTTTCTGCTGTATGCCCACGCTGATGCTGTTCACAATTCCAACAAAGCATAGTAAACAGTGAGCAAGATATGAAATAAGGAGAGGATAAGGACATTAATACAGAAGTTTGATGAAATAAGGAAAAAAAGCTACATCAGAATGAAATTCCAGAGCTAAAATAAATGGAAACGTTTATACCTATGTATTTTTAGAAGTGACTGATTTTTAGCTTATGGTTAAACATTAATAACCAGGAAGGACAGCTGCCTGATGCTCTGTTTATTTTCAGGAATACTCTAGAAGTTTAGAGAGAGAATTGGTAGAGAGTAGCTGTTTACCAGAAATATTAGATGTGTCTGTAAAGCACTATAAAACCCAAAAAGAGATTTGTGAATATGTGCATGTGTCTGCACACATTTATGTCACCTATCTGTTTTCCCTGTTTCCACCTGTGTGTTTTTGTGAGACTTTTTACATCTCCCTGACTTTTCTTTCTATAGCTTTGGTTTTCTATTGTGGGTTGGGTTTTTTTGTTGTTGTTGTTTTTTGGTTTTTTTCCCCTCTGAATCTATATTTTCTTCTTACTTTCTCTCATTGTGTTTAAAACTATGTGATCACTAATATCAGACATAGCATTAATAGCATTATAGGTGTTTAATTTAAATTTTGCTTTATATCCCCAGAAAAAAACAGCCTCTGATGAAGTGAGAATGTGCATGCGAGACAGAATGCAGACAAGCTGGGGATGTGACAAGTTAGATAATTAATTAGTCTCTTTCATGTCAACAGGGGGGTGCACGTATTTTGATTTTGTGCATACATTCTCATTCACACATCCTTTTTTTTTTTTTTTTTTTTTTTTTTATGCCTAGAAAAGTGAAGCCTTTAGCTTCATCCTGGTTTCGATAATGTGCCTGCTCTGATTACATGGATCTGAACGATGAGTGTTAGCACCCTGCTTATTAACCACTCTTCATCTTGCAGCAGGTCTGTGTTAGACACCTGTCTCAATCTCCCCATCACATGCCTTCTGTGCAGCAGTGTCATAGGAGCAGCAGACAGACAGACACCAACCCATTATTTCCAGGGGGCTTTATTAAAGAAGCTAAATGTAGACAAAAGGCACTGTACTGGCTTTTATTTTTACCCTTGTCTTTCTTTCCCCTGTAAATAAAAGTGTATATGAATTTTCTAAAATCCAAGTTTCACTTTTAGATCAGTTCCAGATACTTTGAGAATGACAATAAGACAACCAGCCACTGATAATACTCTGGTGCCCATTCCTGGATTCTACAAAGCCTCGGCAGACAAGAGAAGTGTCTTGTTCACTACATTTCCTTTGTGAGAATGCCTGTTGTGACCTATGTTTAGGAAGCCCTTCTTCTAAAGTTATACCATCAGATAGCATTTTAAGAAACATCCTTTGAGGTCACGATGATAAAAGCAGGAGGAATTTATGAACATATAAAAGGACATTATAGCTAAGTGGCTGGATGAGTACTGTACTTTGCTGTCTTGTCCCATAGGTAAGGTTCAATTTACCAAATTTTGCTGTCTAAAAGTAGTTTTGGGAAAAAAGCTAAGAATGTGAAGAGTACTATTTCCCCTATTTTAAAATATGATCCTATTACCTTCAACGTTTCTGCCCTGTTCTTTCAACAGAGATTTGACTAAATTACACAATAAAAAAAATATTTTTGTCATCTCAGTCCTCTCTTTTCCAATGCTTGTGTCTAAGATTTATGATGATATTTCCAGATACAACTTGTCTTCAAAACTTGTCTCCAAAACTCTTTTTGTGTCTTTTTTCATTCTTCCCCAACAAACCTTGTAATCCTTGTTGCTCTTGCTTGGGAAAAAAAACAGTAATGAACTCCACTGTGGTGTGAGGCGCAAAATGATTTTCATTTCATTATATTTTCCTGATGCTTTCTGTTAGAGCCCATCCTACTTTACTCTTCTCTTGGACTTCAATTACTAGCCCTACTGGGGGAATGGCTCTGTGTACACCAGCAGCAATGAAACCAAGCAGCAAAGCTGCTGGAGCCCATCTGCTCCTCACACCACCAGAGACATTGATGTTTTTCAGATTTTTTGCTACTTCCCTACCTTTGTATGGCTCTCACCCAATTCTGTGTTTTCTGAGTTCTCGTGAAATCTATTTATCTATATCTCTCTCTCTCTGTGTTCTTTTTCCTAACAGCAAAATTGAGGAATTATGTATTTATTTATATTTATTTTAACTCTTTTTTTCTCTCAGGATGGTCTGAAAAGCTGAAGAAAAAAATATCAAGAGATTCAACCTCTTACAGAAAGTGTACTTACCTTTACACAGAGACTCTTCACAATATTTCCAAAATTACCCTGGTTTTCCAGGCACTTTATAATGTGCTGAGCATGTAAAGGATGGAAAGACTAAGTTCTGGGGTCATACCTCCCTTCCCTCTAGCCAATAACTGACAGGATGGCTGAGTGCCATGAGCAGTGAGAAGTCCTTCTGTCTGTGCAAATCATTTGTAGCAGAGTTTAAAAATTTTATTCCCAAAACTATGTTGTAAAGTACAGGAGTGTGTCCATTTCAGAAAGGATATACTGAGGAACAAATCAGACTTACTGGCTTGTCCAGTATTATACAGTTTGCGGATGTGCCAAGAATTGAGTGTAGCTCCTCAGTCCTACCCTAGTTCTCCAGAGTATCACCCGGATTATTGGCTCAGCTCTCTGTCAGCTGAAGTACTGAATCACTGAACAGGAGTTATTCCTTTGTTCAGCCCTCTTTTTCCAGCAATTTATAATTGCAACAAGCTGAACTTGGATTTTTATTTTTTTTACTCTTAAAAAAAACCCTCTGTGGTAGGTTGATTTTAAATTCCATGGAGCCCACAAAACCTTCAGGCTACCACAGTTCTGAGGTATTTATAACATGGTATTGATGTTGTGAAGTACTTCACCTCCACCTCTGTCTGCCTTGAGACATCTTGTTTTCAGAGGGAAGTGAATACAAGTTCAAGGTTACAGGAGAACATTTCCCTGGCTTGTCAGCTCCTTCTCTTTCAGCTTGACTAGAGAGGTGCTTCACTCTCTCATACTTTATTCCTGTGATCAGACTGCAGGAGGCAAATGAGAGCTACGAGGGTTGTGGCTTTTGTGGTTTATTTTAACAGTGGTTCATTCTCAGGGACAAAAAAAAAAAAATAAATAAAAGCACTGAAAATCTCACATGGAAAAATGATGTGGGCTGTGTCATGTTGGGTTGCTCTAGAGGTGGGTTGTAGCTATTCACCCTTTTCTCCTCTGACAGATTTCTGCTTATGTATGGCAACAAGTGACATTATTAGTGCTGATAGCCAGGCCTTGAACTCCCTGTGTTGATTGACTGAATGTTTCTTTTTCTCAGTGTAATGAAAGAACAATCTGCCTCTGTGACACACTCATGCAGCACTAACTGCTATTAGAATTTATGACCATTTGTTTGCAAGCATATATTATATGTTCTGACAAGGGGCTCTACAGGACCCTACCAACATGATGTTGTATAAGGCATTGTGCAGATTCATAGGAACATGCTAAGAACTTACAGCCTATATAAATGAGTAGGAAGGGAGAAAAGGGACATGAAGTAGAAAATTGCCTTCCCTAGCAGTCATTTCAGAAGCTACCATGCAGTGCCACAGTCCCCACACATTCGATCATGCCTCCTATCTCATTAGAAGACTCAAAATTTACTGTCCTTCATTCCAAGGCTTCAGCTTGGAGCATAATAACATGTAACTTTGGACAACAAAGGCTTTCTGAATACAACAAAAATCACAAGAACATGAAAGGAGGAGGAAAGGAATGTATAATGAGTTTGCCTGCTAGGTTCCCATCCCCTATTTATAAACAATGTTCCCACCAAGAATAAAAACATATATTTCCCTGTAAGAAGAAATATTGAGATCAGATTGCTTTTTCTATTTTCTACAGAAAACCTAGTCCCTGAAAACTATGCCAAAGAGAGAAGTAACAGGAGTATTTTGGGGAGGATAAGTATCTGATGCCAGAAAAACACCCAGAGAAAGAAAATCAGCTACCTAAATGGGTGCCTCTGGTTCCTTCTTGGTCTTGGGATGGTGCTGAGTAGATCTGCACCAGCCTGGCTGATATGACATGGCACCATGGGGAGCTCTATACCCTCCTGGCACAACACTCAGAGGCCAGGTGGAATACATTATGAAAAAAAAAAAAAAAAAAAAAAAAAAAAAAAAAAAAAAAAAAAAAAAAAAAGGCACCTTAGCCCTGTGTTTAAAAGTCAGACTAAATAAACAAAGAGAATTTTTTAAAAATTAGTAAAACAAAAAGCACTGAATGTGCACCCACAATTTGTCACATGTGGAGCTTCCCAGGATGGAATAAAAAGCATCACTAGTGGCAGCAAGGACCCACCCAACCTCAGCACCCTGGGATGTTAGCTGACCTCACACCAGACATCACCCTCCCTGGGTAGAGCAGCACTGAAGGGCTCTCACCTGCCTGATGCAATTATTCAGCTCCTGAGAGTGGAGGGGCAGTTGCACAGACAGAGCTTGAGGCTGCTTTAAGCATTTATCCTGAAATATTTGCTTCATCTTTTACTCCTGTTTTTCAGTGGAGCAGTGGAAAGCTAATCCCTCCATAGAAGAATCTGAACATATTTTCTAGCAATAAAACAAGTGGTGGGGGTTTAAAACAAAACAAAACAAAACAAAGCAAACAAACAAACAAGAAAAAGGAAACAGGGATACATTAATTCAAATGGAAAAAGTCTTTCCTTTGCTATTCATCCTAATAGTAGGAGACAAATTCCTGCCAGGGATTGCAGTCTATACCTCTAAGTCAATTAGCAGTAAATGCATATTAGTTAGTGGGAGGGGTGGAAATCAAGAACCTTGTTATTCCTGTTTCTCGTTTCCCGTGCATTTAAATTCACAATTACGCTTCTAGAGGAAGCAGCCTCTCCAGCAGAGAGGTCTGTGCTGATCAAGGGAGCTGCCTGTTTCACATACACTTAAGAAGGTATCTGTTGCCAAGGGGCCTCAGAGTTGTAACTGTTCACTGTTCTCATTTTCTCTTCTGCCAATTATCCAAACACTTTTCCCATTCACTTCATAATAATGATAATAATACCTTCATTAGATAATCTCAAGGCAATTTCTTCTATAAAGCAAATTGAGGTTATTTCATCCTATCAACAAGAAGCAGGAGAGGTCACTTAGCCTTTGGCTGAAGCTAAATGCCCAAGCAAAATAGCCAGATTTCACCAGTTTCTTTACTATGAAAAACACTGGAAAAGATCTGCAGCCACTACCACTGCAAGGAAGCCAGTGGCTTAAATATCTGTGGCTTCTTTTGTGTCTGAAGTGACCAAAGGTTACTCCAGACTGATGGACATGCTTGGCTAAGTTCTCATTGTTTGTGCCTTTGGCTAGGCCATGAGGATGACAAACCTTTAATGTAGAAGTGTTGTGAGGACATAACCTCACAAAGAGAGCTTTTATTATCCCTTTAATATTCCCAAAACTTGAGATTGGTATGCTGTGACTGAAGGTGGCTGAAGAAACAGTGAACCTCTGTTGCCAGCAGGGAAAACTTTGCCAGTAAATGTTGAATGAAATTCCAGGCAGATTGGTGAAATTGGTAGATTGCTAAAATAACCTACTCTAAGCTAGCAATCACACACAGCTTGTGGCTGCTCATGGCAGTGCTGTAAGATGTGCAAAACAGAATTCCACCTTGTTGTAATTGGACATGAGCTCAGGAAACAAAATTTGGTTCCAAATATAGTCTTGCAAAAATGCACAGAGAAAACAGTCATTGGTCTAAGTTTATCTCTAGTAATGGCACTTGGTCTATTTTTATGCAAGAGTAGATGTTTACAGCATTATAGGAATGACAATGTGACCTTCTCAGCTCTTTTCACAAAACCCTTATTACTGAACCTATAATGATCTGAAGGTATAGGACTAGAAAATTTTGGAGAGAGAGGCCTGATTAAGGAAACTAATACAAACAGGGGAAAAAATAGTCAAGTTTTGGCAGCAAAGTCTGTGCTCCTGACACCTCCTCTAGTTTTTCCAACAGTTGGTTTAATAAAATCTGTTACCTATCTCTGCAAACCTTGGCTTGCTATAGCCTTCAGATCAGGAACCAGTCACACTATCCAGAGACATCCACCTCCCAGTGTCAGAACATGGCCCATAGTAATAAGCCAACAAGTCCTTGAGATAAAAAGACACATTTTAATTTGTGCCTCAAATTTGTGCTGCAGATTGCTAGACATATGGAGCTCATTAAAAGCTTTCAAAGATAACAGAGCCATTGTCATTGGACTCTTGTTTCAAGTGCATATGGTTGCTTATGTACATGACAGTAGCAAAATACACAGCTTATCTCATAGTCTCTTTGAGTACCTGAACTAAAATTGTTATAAACAGTGGTACTGAAAGGTTCTTCTTCAGGTGTGCCCTTCCACCACTGCCCTCAGGCCAGAGATCAAGAGAAGATAGTTAAATCCACTAAGAGTTGGAGGCAAGGTGTGGGAGAACAGATGTGTTCTATGGACTATATTGAGCCCTGACCTCATAGGGATGACACATCATATTGGACACCTATCAGAAAAGGGGGAAGAAGGGCAGTGAACAGGACTTGGGACTGGTGTAGGATATTTGTTTAAAACTTCATGAGTTCTTCTTAACCTGCCCTGCAAAAAGCCCTGTTATAAAAAATACACAACATTCAGAAAAAAATTCTGAGTCTTTGAAAAATAATCACGAAGGCAAGGATATAATGAGCCAATCCCAAAAATCTTTAAAGTTATTATCATTTATTTTTATTACTTTGACCTTATGAGTGCGTAGAAGCCAAACGTCCTGTGCTAGAATGGGCATTCTAAGGCAAATGCAGCAGATGTGACAGATGTGACAGACACTTATGAGTCTTTCTACAGCATTATTAATCTTGACTCATGTCACTAACTCTAGGTTTGACTGCCCTGAATCCTGAATGATATCATGGTTGTTCAACTAATTCTACTTCAGGAAAACATGAAGAGAGTCCCTTCCTTCCTTCCTTCCTTCCTTCCTTCCTTCCTTCCTTCCTTCCTTCCTTCCTTCCTTCCTTCCTTCCTTCCTTCCTTCCTTCCTTCCTTCCTTCCTTCCTTCCTTCCTTCCCTCCCTCCCTCCCTCCCTCCCTCCCTATCTCTCCCCCTCTCTCTGCCAACAGATTTTTCTTTTATCCTATTTTTAGAAGAACTTGGCCAATAAATCTGAAAGGAACAGGGTGTGGGAAGTAAAATTAAACCAATCTAGCAGAGAATCATAACAGGAATCAGTGGATGGGAGCTAAAGCCAGATGAATTCAAATGAGAAATAAAGTGCAGTGAGTGTGATTAGCCATTGGAACAAACTGTGAAGGGTACCAGATTTACACCTGTTGTTTCCTTTGTGGAAAATGTGCTTTGAAAGGTGGTTTAAACAGGTAGCTCCTGGATTCAATTGTGAAATACTTGGCTAAAATGCAACTGTAATACATAAGAAGTCAGACTAAGACCATTTACCCTCAAAATATGCAAAGAAGTGTTAACAGCTCTTCTGTTGATCTCCCTTCTCTATTCATTCTCTTTTCTCTGGGTTGCTGAGATTTTGCTTTGATTTCCCTATCCAGTGGGCACCAGAAAGAATGATGCCGGCACACAAAGTCAGATAGAATAAGCTCCCAGCTCCGTGTTTACAGCCAAGACCCAATAATTCAAGTTTATTTCTCCACTGGGCTCTCTCTATTCCTGTGTGTCCAGAAACTCAAGCCACCAAAGAAGACAGGCAGACACGTTCATCATGTGAAATTTTACTCTGTGCCATTTTGCAAGTCATAAAATCATTATTAGATGAATGAAAACCTACTGATATTGAAAAACTGGAGAGAAACTGGCTGCATTACAGCAGTCTAATTAATGAACAGAAATAAATAAATGTGTTCTGTTTGCATCATGCTTAGATAGCATTATGCCGCTTTCTTGTTCTGTTCTGCAAGAGCTAGTGGCAGAAATATTAAATCTCATTAAATCTAGTGATAGGGAGCAAAGAGGATAAAGGTTACTTTGCTGTATTTTGGGCACTTTTTCAAGAATGATTATGACAATTCCAGTGTGAAGAAGTGGTTGATGATTTTCCCTTTTACAAGCAGCAGCAGCAGCAGGAGCAACTCAGTCCAGACCAGGCAAGCAGTACGAGCCATCTCCCAGCCTGCATGAGCAATAGTGGCTCAAAACCATGTTTCCACCTGTAGTAGGAGATACAGTCTGTAGAAACTAAGGGACGACCTTTCGAGACCTAAGAAGGGAAGGCAGCAATAAACTGTAGCTAGGAATGATGCAAACTGCCTGCAATCTCAGGCTCTGTGAAGAAGGGATATGTGCCAGTGCTTAGGATGTGCAGGGCCCAAGTACTGCCCTAGTGACTGTGTGCCATTGGTGATTCATTCACCCCATCTTCTGCCTTTCCATACTGTTCTGTGCCTCACTGCTACAATTCACTTTCTTTTCCTCCCAGTTAAACTACCACGTGGTTTGATAACTCACTGACAGTTATCAGAAGACAACCTTTGAAAACCACTGAGGTACTGACCAAATTTGAAAAGCTATGCAGAACTAAGAAAGGGTCTAATGAAGATATGTAACAAAAGTGAAGGCTGGTTTAGTGGTAAATGCAGATAAAGAAATTGTAGGTTACTTTAGCTGTTATTAACTGATAGATGTTTGACTGATACCAAACCCTGAGCTATCCAATTCCTGCTCACTCACTGAATAGTCTGATTTCTTTTTATAGGTCTGCCTCATCTGCCATGCCCACTCCCTTGTGGCTGAAGTTGCCATGTCATTAACTGCCTTGGACCTGACTTCTGTCTCATCAGCAGGAGCTGCTGAAATATCACTGGCAGGTGCCATGAGGGGTTAGCAAGGTCCCAGCCATCACAAGGCTGAAGAAATCTTTGGCAATGACAGTGCACATAGTAGAAGCCCTGATTATGTCTTGGACATACGTATATCACTACAGAGCAGTTTTATTAAGGCAGCTTATTATAAGAAGCTTTATTAAGACAGTTTTATTAAGGAACTGATGATTAAGTAAGTCTCATCGCTATCTCAAAGGCCATGATGAAGGGGTCACACGCATGCTCACAGACCAAGGTGACACCAGGAGAAATTATCAAAAACAAAGAGCGTAAATCGTACCTTGGAAAAGATTTCTTCCATTGCTAGCCAGAATTTTACCACCACACTAGCAAGGAGTACCTTCCCATGGCTGAGGGTTCCATGTCACCTGCCAACAGCAACTGTGAAGCAACAAGGGGAAACACTGGGACAGGAAAGGGGAGCTTCATCTAGTTGTGGATGGAAGCAAAAGCTGTCTCCTTCCAGCAATGTGAGTATATTTGAACTTGAACCTCTTAGAAATGACTGCCAAACAACCTGGCTGAAGAGAACCATAATGACTGTGAGGAGGAAGCGTGACCACCAGTAGATGTTAATCACACTTTTTTCCATTTGGAAGCCAGCAACAGTGAGAAGCTACACATCACTCACCTTCCACCCAAAAATTTTGTTGGGTAGTTTAGGTTTTAACAGGAAAGGAGTTCACATGCATACTAGAAAACAGGCTGGAAATCATATTGATATATCAGCACAAAGCTCAGAGGATGTACCTGAGATGCTGCAAAAGCTTCAGTGTTTTAGGCAAACAGATGAAAATACCTTCCATCTTTGCTTCAGGAGGATGGCATCCTCCTCCACACCACACACTTAATGGATTAAATGCTAACATCTCATCTGCTCTCCATGGAAAAACACATGGAATGAGGATGAGCAGCCTTCCTCTCCAGTTTGTGTCTAAGGCTACCTCAAGCACAGCATGAACAGAGCAGCTCCTGTTCTATGCTGCCTTGTGCCAGATAAGAGGTCTCGATATTGCTGCCTGGCATCCTCATCACCTCTGCAGTGGTGAGGTGAATCCTCACATATCAGTTCAGAATGAAGTCTTTTCCCACTTCATTACTACAGCACTTTCCTAGTATATCTGCTTTGCTTCCTGGTTTGTTGTTTTTTCTTTTCTTTTAAATGAAAATAATTGTTTTCCCATGTACTCCAAAAAGCCATCTGAAAAATGCACTGGTTTTCAACAGTGGAAAAAGTTGTTCTCTACCCCTTTTTATTCTTAACTATAGCCTAAAAAACTATATTTCTTTTCTGATTTTCAGAAGTCAATTGTTCCTTTTGGGATCTTAGAACATGCACAGCTGCCTATAAATTTTTTTTTCTCCTTTACTTTTCAAAATACATTTTCCCATTGGAGCTCCTACATTCTGGTTCTAGGAATCAGGTAGATGCTGTCATTCCAAACTCCATTGTTTCTGGCCCAACCATAACTTATATTTTTACCCCCTCTCCCCTAGCAGTGCAGATCAGCAGGAAGTGACAAAGGAAAGCTCTTTCACTGGGCTGCAAATATGCCAAGGGAACTATTTTCACAAGATTTCAGGCTATGAGGGTGGAAGTTTTTGTAGCTTGTTAATGACAGTCTCCAGGAGTGGAGAAGCTCAGCATCAGTGTGAAGGAAAGGATATTCTCTACTCCAGCAGCCGGACAGGCAGATCCCGTGGTTTTCTCTGGCTTCTATCTCCTATGCTAATTAACAGAAACTAGCACCCCACCGGATCTTCATAAATCCTGTCCTGAATGGATTATCCATGGCAAAGATATTTTCAAATTAAGGCTTCAGACTCAGAGGAAAAACAATCACATAGCAGAGTACATGAACAGTAACTATTTCCAAAGCAATGAGTGGATCTACTATTACTGACAACATGGTATCACTTTCTAACGATATGAATAATGAAATAAGCTGTCAAACAAGGTAGGGGGTCCTATATTTTCTGATGTCTCTAAATAAAGTCAAGATGTATTTCTGGAAGCTCTAGTAGCCCAGCACAGGTTACAAGTACCTTTACAAAGTTGACAATACCATGTCCTGTACTTTGCAGGAGGTCAAGCTAGATGGTCAGAATAATTTTTCATATATTTGAATTTTTTTTCCTGAGTTTGAGAAAAGAAGTTACCCATTTTTTAACTCTTTTCCGTATTTAATTCCAGTTAGCTTCCATAAAAAGAACATAAAGGCACCCTGAGGAAAAAAGAGAGGGAAGGGAAATTAAAGAGTTTTTATCAGGGCGTTTTTTGCTTTTCTGTTGTGTGAGTGCTTCTAGCACGAATATCAGGATTTATTCACAGACACACAGAACAGACTGTATATTCTGTCTGCTGCCTTCTATGAGCAATGTAATTTTAAAAGAGTAAAAAAGAAAGGAATATTTTAAAAATGCATTCTCTCCCTATTATGCATTTCTGCCCAAAGCTTGTACTGACTTGCTGGGATACCTGCTGAATGTTACAGGAGAATTGTATGCATCAGAGACAGACCTATTCACATCAGTAGCAACCCCCCCATTGAGTTTAGTAGGACAGGAGCTTGCCTACCCATCCCTCAGCAGAGCTGATTTTCACCTTCTCTCCTTGCCCCTGGCCCCATGAAGAAGAGAGAGAAAAGCAAATAAGGACTCCTTAAAAAAGAAAAAAAAATCTAACAACAAATGTTTCAAAAAACATCAGTAGGTAAAGTTAGAATGTATGCCTTGCTCAGGGATGGAAAATTGTTGCTCCAGAGGTTAAAGTGAAAAAGACACAACTTCTTTAAAGGCATACACATGAAATCCCATCTCTCTCAAGTGACATTAATACACAAATCATCAAATCGTTGGAAAACAACAATGTCACTGGTAAGGAGAAAATTTAATTTGTAGGTGATCAAAAGTTTACATACACTTAATTCTACAGTTATGTCTCTAAGGCAATGGATATGCCAAAAAATCTCACAAGGGCTAAGTCCTTAATGAATCAAACTGAATTACTCTAGGAATTAATTTGGCTGAGATAACACTATCCACACTGGGATTTTCAAAAAGACCTGTCAAAAATTACAATGCTGAGATCTTACTTAAGAACCCTAAAAAAAGCCTGAAAATTCAAAAACATGTGTTGATTCCCAGCCAGGATTTCAGCATTTAATTAAAAATAATAGTAATTTAAAGAGACTGCCTACTGCATGACAGATATTTAAAGTTATACAACTTAAAGAACTAGAACCTTAAAGAAGAAAATGTCAACAGTAAAATTTTGCCCTAAGACCTTGCTAGGAAGCATATATCTTATACACTTTATAACTTTTTTGTTGTTATTTATATATATTTTCTCTTCAATAATTGCTTGCAATTAAGGTTTCTGGCCATTAGGGGCTCTTACAATACCTATTGAAAAAGAAACAAAGAAGTTGTTCCTTTGTGCTTTACAGTAAGGAAGGAGGAGTAGATGTCAGTACCAGGCAACAGAAAAAGTGAAAGAGCTGAAAAGTGACAGAGATATTTTCCAGCTGTTTTTTCAACATTCAGCAGGTTCTGCACACTTTCCTGAGACTCCTTTCAGTGGGTTTTAAATAATTTCAT
Source organism: Phylloscopus collybita (assembly GCA_027886175.1). Taxonomy (NCBI): domain Eukaryota; kingdom Metazoa; phylum Chordata; class Aves; order Passeriformes; family Phylloscopidae; genus Phylloscopus; species Phylloscopus collybita. Next base: position 49,849,868 of record JAJNNQ010000026.1, read on the forward strand.
CATCAATTTAAATAATTTCAGTAATCACAGAATCAATGAGGCTGGAAAAGACCTTTGAGATCAAGTCCAAGCTACAACCCAACACCACATTGTCAACCAGACCATGGCACTGAGTGCCACATCCAGTTTTTCCTTAATCATCTCCAGGGATGGTGACTCCACCCCTGCCTGGGCAGTCCATTCCAATGCCCAATCACCCTTTCTGTGAAGTAGTTCCTCTGCCCAGCTTGCTCTCAGATGTTTCACAGACACTAACATTTATTCCCACCAGGCATCCTCACACTATATATCCTGTATATCCATCCCTCTACTCAGAACAGTCTCCACATTACTCACTGACCACCTTCCTGTGCTGTTCCACAGTTGCTCCTCACCTCCACTGGCTGCAATGGCCAGTATTTCCAACTTGGAGTATATATGAGTGTGAATATATGTGTTCATTTGGTAAATAGCACAGTTCACTCCAGGCAAAGCACAAAACTTGGCATTTCTGCTACAAGAAGATCCAACCCTATGCTGTGCTGACTCTACGATTAGGCATATGGTTGCTCCTGAGATTAAAAGAAGCACTCCTGCTCCTTGCAGGACTTCACAGCTGTGACTTAAATCCTGCAGCCTGCTACAGCTCATGCTTTACTCACTTACCTGTTTTTATCTTTGATTTTTCCTTTTAGTCATTGTTTCAAAAGTAGACTTCTGAACAGTTCTACCCCAAACTGTTCAAGATATTTATTTCCTTTGGATACAACAAAGCAGACAACCCAAGAGTGTGATCTGAGTGGTGCGTATCAGGAACTTCCTTCCTATCTGTCAGGTCACCAAGGGTGCCAAAATGAGTTTCCTGCTTTTGCCAAGGTTCTTTTCCTATCCAAATAGAGAACAGGCCTAAGATTTCTCAACATCTGTGGACCAATGTATGTCACCAGTGAAAGCCATGTGCTCCTTAATTAGCTTTCCTAACTAAGTTGCTATGTCAAAATTGTCGTTTATAGAATTTAAAGACCAGAGCAAACCATACAGAATCATCCTACTAACAAACTTATAATTGTAGACATCTCTTGATGGGCACCTGGCCAGTTTACACCAACTAAAAATGTGTCCTGCAGCTTTAACTATGAACACTTGAATAAACTCTTTGAAAAGCAATGAGTTGTCAGCAATGCTGGAGTTGGAAGCAGCCAGTGGATTTTATGAGTAACAGGACAGTCTGGCCCATACAGGTGACACTGTGCCTTCTGCCTCTTAACCCTGGGTAGCCAAGAGAGTTGTATCTATTGTGGTATATTCACATGCCCAGTGGAAAATCAGAGACTCCTGTGTACATCTGTCTTATCAGTCTTCCTGATGCAATAGCAATAGCAGTGTTACCAAAAGAGATTATCACTGTTCCACTCAGCTGGTGATTGTCATGCAAAAGGAAACACATGAGTGACTGTTCACTGCAGCTTGAGCTTCCATGTTTTATTATTCAGCTGAGCATTTCTTAGGTAGGCAGCATTTAACTGTCCCTCTGGAAACCAAAGACAGGAGAGTAATTCAGTCACTGAGTACACAGGTTTTAACACCAACAGCGGAGCAGAGACAGTCAAGCACCCTCAAGTCTCCACAGCAACAGACCCTAATCAGAGCATGTGATTTTCAAATTATTTTTTAGAGGAATTACACTTTTGGTCATTACAATTTAAGAGCACATATTTGCATATGCATTGTGTATCGGTCAACAAGCTGATAACACAATTACATGAACAAATGGCTTCAGGAGAAGGATAAAGCTGTTCTGTTTAAGCATCTAAGCCTCCCCTACCAGTGACAGGATTTCCAAAGTACCCTTGATGAATTAGTTAGATGAGGGAACCTTTCTATTTTAAGCTCTTATTTAAAAAAAAAAAAAAAAAAAGGAACAAGGAACAAGAAACAAGAAAAAAACAAGACACAAGAAGCAAGAAACAAGAGACAAGAAAAAACAAGAAATAAGAAACAAGAAAAAAAAAACAAGAAACAAGAAAAAAGAAAAAGAAAAATAGAAAAATAAGAAAGAAACAAGAAGCAAGAAGCAAGAAAAAGAGAAAAAGAGAAAAAGAAAAAAAATAAAAGAGGAAGTTTTGGACATGTGTTCATCCCCTCCTTGCTAAAGCCACCAGGCACTGGGCTCATTTATACTAATAGCTGTTAGAACCTATCTTGTCCCAAAGAGCCCATGATCTGTAGCATATAAAGAGGAAATCAAGTCTTTTCATACGGGATTTTCTCTGAACGACAGTTGATTTTTCTGAGCAAAATAATTTCCATCGGAAGTATGCTAAAAATCAATCTGAAGACACATGTTAATGAGGGAATGTTGAGACAATCAAACCAATGTTGTGTCTCATTGGCTTAGGCCAGGAGTGAGCAACATGTGGCTCTCAAGCCATATGCACCTCTTGAGCTGCTCGAGTGAGGTTTCCTTGCCAGGGCTAAATGACGCTGCAGGAAGAGGAGCAATGGGCCGTGCTGGCACAGGGACCGTGGGTGTAATCAGCCTCTCCTGCTAACAGCAACTACCGAGCCAGAAGGGGCTAATGAAGCTGATATCTCTGGGTGACCTTGAAAGACTATATGCATAGCCCCACCAATTCCCAAAATAGGATCCATGATGAGCCATTGTCATCTCCCGTCTGTGAATTGCTCTTCAATCATCTCTCCCATTGATTCACCATGTGTCCTATGGTTTACAGCCACATGAAAGCACACAGGATTAGCCACCCCTCTGCTACCCTGCAACTAGTATTTGATATTTTAAGGGGAGAAGAGGTTTCAAAAATCCATCTGTAACAAAGATAGATAATTATGTAAAATGCAAAAGCAAGAAAATCCTCTTTAGCTTCCCACTGCCAGAGTTTTAGAGCATGGTGTTTGATTATCTTATATAATTGTTAACTGGAATTATTATGATTGCTTGCTAAATGCTTTTAATTTTAATTTCAAAAATAATTTATATGTTTATACCATCTGAAACTGTGTTTTTAAATTATCGTGGATGTTCCTTAGATCAAAAGATTCTTAGAAGTGAGAGGGGAAGAATGGCACACAGGGACTTAGGCAAATTATGACATTTATCATTACAAGCGCTATTACTGAAGAACTGTATCCACCCATGAGTTATTTTCTCTTTTCTTTCGTTAAAACAAACCTCATCAGAGACAGAGTGCAGAGTGTACATAGACCTGGCTGATGGTGAATTCTTGGAAAACCGGTGAAAGGCAAGAAGTAGTGTACAAAGTTTTCATAACTCTTCATTTCAATACAAAAGACAGTCAATTTTCAGCAGCTAAAACCAGATGAAAAATATCTAGTGCTGCGGCTCTTAAGAAAAAATCCATTCTCTGAAGTCAGGCTTTTTTTCATTTTTTTGATTTTAATTTCAGAACAAAAAGGGTTTTTTTCCCAATAATGTTATTTGGAATATAGTTTAACCATGTTGAAATGTAATATTTTGGCTTTCAGGTTTTAAATAGAATTATTTTTCTGTTCTTAACATGTATTTTATGGGGGTTTCATTCAGAGGGTGGTTGAGCATTGAAACAGGCTCCCCAGGGCAGTGGTCACAGCACCAAGCTGGTCTGAGCTCAGAAAGAGTTTAGGCTATGCTCTCAGGCACATGGTGAGATTCTTGGGGTGACCTGGACAGGGCCAGGAGCTAGACTCCATGATCCTGATGGGTGCCTTTTAACTCAGCACATTCTATGCTTCTATGATTATATTATTGATTTTGAAATAATGCAGAAACTCCTGCAAAAATAGTAGCAAAACATAGTCTCCTTGATGGGGAAAGAATGGCTTGACTGGCCTAAAAAATTGTTTCTTTCCCCAAAATGTCACTTTATGAAGGACTTTGTGACTGCTGGCTTCATAGTCTTTTCCTCAAAATAAAAAGGAATCTTCCAATAGTACAGAAATTCCACATTTTCAGGATCTCTAGAATCTGGTTAATGATTTCCTGCTACTACTGTTAGGAACACTAACCTTTAAACACTTCCTTTAATCCTTGGATCTCATCTATTCACACAGAGATGGGATTGCCTCAAACTCTCTTTGACTTGCCCCATTCAGAGTCCTTTCTTGAGCACTGCACAGCCTGCAGTAAGGGACAACAATTTCAGTACTTCTAAACTGCTTGACACTTAAATCCATGAAATAATTTTAAAGCCTCAGTCATCACCAAGGAAGTAACTGAGCAGCATCTGTCTTTGAAATCGATCTGTTAAAATCTGCAATATTTTCCATATGATAATGAAATTCAAAAGAACAAAAATCTGAATGCAAGCATCAAAAAAACCTGCACAACATTAGGGACATATTTTCCAGAAAATGTGCTTGTAATTTGTCTTTTGTGCAGCAGGGAGTTGCCATTGCCATGCTGTGCTCTCAGGTGTTCATGTGATTCTGTGCAGGCAGCTACTTTTTGTGCTGTTGATCAAAATGCTTCCATTGTGATGGCCTTTATTTTATCTTCTCAAAGAAATTTTTCACACACAGGATTTAGTGAGGCCCTGATCCTGTGATGTAGGAGTGTACAGTTGAGCTGTTGAGGCCACACAGACCTCCTACCAATTTTCTGCTCTTGAATAAAGTTATATTACACTTAGTGTGGCCTTTCATGAGATGACATATACACATCACACTCGGTCCAGATGCTCTCAGCTATCAAATCAAAGCTCTATCATTGGTTCTTCCATGTTTGAACTGAATAATAACTCAGGAAGTATTATCATAAAGTGCAAAATGCACCAAGAATGGGGTATCAACATATTTTTCCTAAAAATCCCTCACATATCTAAAAAGGTTTGGAGCCCTGCAGGATCCAACAAAGATTAAAATTTGCAAGAATGTCCCCCAGGGAAAAATAGTATACACTTACACTGAAAGAAGCACCATGACTGTTATTTCTGATGCTCTTCATCCAGCACTGCGATTTGTAAGTGATTCAGCCTAAAATTTGGGAGGCCATTGGAAATTTCTAGCTATATTATTTGCCTAGAAATGTAGTGAACTGATATATTAGTATCATTCAATAGACTGACTAGACCAACCTGGCCCAGGTCTCACTGATTTTAATAACACTGTGCCATTCTACATTTGCTAAGCAACTGAACCAGAGGCTGTGATTTCTCTTTCTCCCTAAAAACAACAGAAACTGGTTATATCCTAGTTCTTCACAGAGAAAAGCTAAGCTGATGGCTGTTAAGCATATTTGCTACAGAACAACAACCAAAGACCATGTGAGAAAAAAAATATGACTGTTCCTGACACATTTAGTAATGACATATTTTATCATAACAGACATGGTATCCTTTAAACATTGAAAGGCTATGATAATATTTATACTATGCTCAAGGTGCTGCAAGGGGCAATAAAACCGTTACTGAAATGCAACAAAAATGTAATTAAAAAGCATCCTTTATAAAATTCAAAAAAATAAAATCAGTCACCAAAAGAGAGAGGAGAAAAAAGGATCAGCTAAGGTTGGAACAGGGGATAATTATGAAGTGTCTCAGAGATCAGTATATTCAAGGGAAAGAAAAGGCAAAGCAACCTATCTTGACACTGAAGAGGAAGAAAAAAAAATCTCTTCTTGTGCTCTCCTAACTAAACTGCATAGAGACTGAGCTTAAAAGGATAATTAAAAGCTGTGCAGCCAGAGGCACAGATGTGAAGGCTTTAGAAGGCAAAGGCAGCCAGACTGCCAGAGCCCTTGGCGAGCACCCACCATCCCCAGGGGTGGCTCTCACCTTTCTCTCTATAAGAACCCTGCTGTGCTTGTAAGGAGGGGTCAGAGCTCGTTTTCCCCAGCACCAATGGATATGCCCAGTGCTCATACACAACTATGTTTGCCCTAAATGCAGGCATGAATCCAGTGAGACACCTCTCTGAGTCTTCCAGGCTCTCTCTCAGTACCACAGCCAAGTCTCAAGTTGCCCCTCCATTCATGGGGCTGAGACAATCCCCTTCTAAAATTCGGCTCCTGCAAAGTCCTTCTTTTCTCTTGCTGCAAACAACTTTGCCCCACAACAAACAGTTGTTAAGGCTGAGGTAAAGATCATTTTCACAGCCCCTCAGATTTATCTATGCACTATTCATTCCCTTCTTCTTTTTTTTGTACCCTCCTTCAATATTGCATCCAATAACAGCTAATTAGTTCCATTTTCAAAGCCAACTTGTCCATCATCTTAAAGTGACAAAATGTCTATTTTGATCAGCCTATAAAACCAGTCTCCATCATCTGCTGGGTCTGGATTTTAAACATGATTTCTATTCTTTTCATGCATAGGAAGAAGTCCCAATGTTTCATTACCTTCTTTTAAATCTATGCTTATAACTCTCCTTTACGCTGGTCCCTATGAAAACAGTTGCAAGAATTAAGATTTTGATATACCAAGACCCTATGATGGTAAACAGTATTTCTTATTATACTTTTCTGCTCACTCGTCCTTTACACTCATCTGATACATGGCCTATAAGCTTTGAGAAAAAGGCTTAATTTTGTTCTTTGTTTGTACAGATCATAGTGCAATAACTGCTAGGTTTTTGTCTTGTCCAAGTCTAGATCTTCCATCTATTGCTACAGCTGAAATCATAATAACAGCAGCAGTACAATATAAAGGAGATCTACCTGGAGGTCAAAATTTAGCCAAAATGTGTGCAACTGCATCTTCTGCCCTGTGCTCAGAGAACTGTTTGAAAAAGCCACAGTTTCTAGAAAGTAATTGCAAAACTACTAGGAAACTCACTGTCAGAGAATTGTAGCCATTGGGGAAGTCTGTCCTTTAAGCCTATCACTATGAAATACCATCTGTGGAGTAGGGAAAAAAAAATCAAAAAACTGAGCAGTGGGATCAGTTGGAGAGGCAAAGAAGATTTCTTGCATTAGTCTAATAAACAAATCTCAAACAATTCACCTGTGATTTGAAGCTTGGAGATGCTTCCCATACCATCTACCCCATCAAACAGTCTATAGAGTCCTTCAATACCTGAGTATTGAAAAGCTATGGATCCTGAAACATGTTAAATCTTCTAAAAGCACCCCACTGGGCTAAAAAACTATGCCAAAATTGTTACCTGGCTTAGCAAATTAAATGTTACTGAAACTTCCAAATTTTCCCCATCAGAAAAAAATAGCATAGTGAATATTGAAATTTACAGTGGGGTATGTCCTAGCCAGTGAGTATGCAGAGATTTTCCATACATTCATGCTAAAATATAGCTGGCCTTTGATTATATGTATATGTTTTGATTGTGTGTACATGTTTATATTTTATGTATGACTGTGGGTGTGGCTATAAACATGAGCATTTCAGAATCACCAGCATCTTATTATTTATTCTTTTAGACCCTGTGAAATCCGGTGATGCCTGTAAAACAGCTCCAGTAGTTTCCTTTCTGTGAAGTCAGTGAAAAGACAAACCATTCTAGCTTTGATTTGTATTTGAACAATTTCATACAACTCTCTCACTCATAACATCCCTGTTTATCCTCAGTACACAGTGCAGAGCGTGAAGCTGGATCCATAGATTAAACATGCTATCCATCAGCTGCCCGTAGTTGCGGATAATTATTTCAACTGCCATTAAAAAAAAAAATAAATCAGAATGGTGCCAAATTGAAAAATCTGTTCCTCACTTCTCCTGGTGCATGAGGTCCCTTGTTGGGTTATTGAAATTGCTAGGCTGTTCTCGTAGCCAAGGAAAAGAGGGAAGACAGATGGAGCCATGCATTTTTGTAAAAACTCTGAAGAACTGTCCTCGTGACAACCTTCTCTGTCTCCAAGGCAGTGGGTAAATCTTGTTATGTCTCCTGCTCTGTACTAAAGATATGCCAAGCAATGCCTGACAATTCTGGCATGTTTTCTGTGGGGATTTACTTGTAGTGCATCGTTAAGGAAAGATATTTTTCATATGATCTCCTTGAAACAAAGCAAAAACAAAAATCCAAATATTTATATGCATATATGTTATATATATAAAAATGATTTTTGTCCTGAAGGAAGATTAAATTAAGTATTTATTTGAGAAAGTATGCTTGCATTTTAATTGTTGTGGTAATACACTCAAATTGTGCGTGGGCTAAAACTCCCAAGGCAATGCAGATCACTTTCTAATATGTCCCGGGTGTTAGAAATGCAATGCATTTAATTTCACACAGAACCAAATCCCATTCAGAAGACCTATGCAAGAAGCAAGGCTGTTTCAACGCTGCATTTTAAATCATCGAAGTATTTTCTTCTGCTTTGCCTCTGCTCAAAAGAAAAAAAAGAGCCCACTGTAAAGCCATTTCAGCAGTGCCCTTCCCATTTTCAAGTTCCTTTAGTTTAATTTACCTTTCTGATTTCTTATTAACCTATTCTGTCTGCTACCCAGAAAGTCTTAGTTTCCTCTGTATATGACATTGATAGCTCTAAATATTTTGTGCTTACATGACCAGGAAAAAGTCTTATACATGCACTGTCTCCATATCTAGAAAGTCCTCTCTCTCTCTCTCTCTCTCTCTCTCTTCTTTCTTTCTTTCTCTCTCTCAGAGTGCATTCAAGTCCATGCAAATGATGTATGGCTATATTTTCAATTTCAATAACACCTTCCTTCAAGTGCCTTACAAATAGCAGTGAATTCATAACACTGATGAGAGGTAGAGAAATATAAATAACCTTACTGAAAGATGGTAAAGGTTGTTCAAGATGGCCTTATTTTTAGAGGTATTGAACATACACAGCTGTCTTTAACTTCAAGAAGAAAATGGAAGATGTTCATCACTTTGGCAAAGAGGATTCAAATCCTTGGCCCCTTCTGCCTGAGATTTAAGTGTCTAATTTTCTCCAGCTCAAGTACAATATAGACTTGAAGTAGAAATCCTGAAAAAAGTTATTTGCCTACGTTATATAGAAGATTGGATGAGATGATCATAAAAGTGATCCAAACTTAATGTCTGTGAACTTTGAAGATAGTGGCTTAGGTAATATTTCTGCAGTAAATCTTCAGTAGGATCAGGAATAGAGCCTAGGTCCTCTGACTGACATTATTTTTGATGCTTTTATCACAAATCTGTGCTTGTTCTTTTCAAGTATGTTAAAAAGTCTTGAATTAGTAAAGCAGTGAATTGATAAAACAAGCAGATGCATCACTTTGTGAACATTATCCACATTAATGTTTGCAAAGCCTATGTAGTAGCATAAGACACAATTTAATAATATCCTGCCTTTAAAGCAGACTATTTCTAGCAAAGAGTCCTTTAGATTTTAACCAGTTTATTGTGCTATATCACAGCACAATGCCCTGCTTATAGGAGAGGGAGGAAAGAACTGATTATACAACTGCATTAGAACATATTGTCCCTGTGAATCAAATCTGCTGAATAAGTTATAAATGTGATTTTCTCTTATTCTGCCTGTTATTTGACAGAGAACTGAAAGAAAAGAATAGAGAAAAACAACCAACCTTACTTTTTATGGTTTTGTCTCAGGGTATTTAAAAAAAATCAAGCTCCTATTTTTTTTTTTAATGTATGATTTACCTTCTAAACATACACCCCTACTTAATAAAATAAAAATTCCAAAAATCAATTCTAAAGCTGTTAAAGGAAGAACACATTAAAGTGAAATGATTTAAAGATTTGTTTGTTATCCATGCATGACAGAGCACAAATAATTGAGTATCAATTGTGGGAAAAACAACTGTGCTCCTCCTTTTGTCTCAAAATCTCTATGGTCACTTGGTTAGGAATGGTTTATGATTCCTCCTTTGCTTTGATTTATAAGCAAGTCATTGTTCAATTTAATTGTGTCCAATATATCACCAGAACACATTGCATCCTGGCATTTTACCATTTATAGCTTCACAGAAAAATTGATACTAATAAAAAGTCTCTGTTTCCTTCCTTCTCTTCCACCCCACAAAAAAACTAAGAAATCAGTTCATTCAGTGTACATGAGTGAATCAATAAGAGCAATAAATCAATGTAATTGGATAAAATTTATAATATGCTGGACTATACATATGTTTATTCAAGTGAGCTCTTATCAGTTTAGGTCTGCACATAAAAAGACACTTGTGGATTCCCAAAAAGAAGAAGTCCAATAACTAGTTTTAAAGGTCATTAAAAATCAGAAGTTAGAAGGTTTCAGTACAATTTATGACCCAGTTGGCAAAAAAATGTGGCACGCTGCCAAAGTGTAGTCTAGACAATCCTCTAAGGACTATGATGTGGCAAGAAAAATCCAGTAACATCATGGGAAGAAATAGAAAACAAAAGAAATTGGATTTTCTCAACCAGTGAGACAACAAGAGGTAAGCATCAATTCTGGGTGTTGCTACTCTGATCCAAGTTTTATCAGTTTTTATCAGATGATACCTTCTCCCAGGTAGCAAGTGACAGGACAAGAGGAAATGGCCTCAAGTTGCATCAGTGAAGAGTTAGTTACTAGTAAAAAATTCTTCACTGAAAGAGTGTTCAGGCACTGGAACAGGCTTCCCAGGGAAGTGGTGGAATTATCATCCCTGGAAGTGTTGAAAAAACATCTAGATGGTGCACCTGGGGTCATGGTTTAGTGGTGAAGACAGCAATGTTAGGTTAGCTGTTGGTCTTGACGATCTCGAAAGTCTTTTCCAGCCTTAACAATTCTGTGATCTGCACAAATGTAAACTGTTCTCTTGGTAGTGTTTTTGCCCAGTTGTGGACTGTCACCTTCTCTGAGAAGGAGGAGGTATTGGCGCTGTGTCACTATGGACTTGTGCATTCTCCCTCAGTTGTTGTTGTAGGAGAGGCTTGCAGAAGGGTATAATTACTGCTGCTCCAAAAAGGAAGATAACAGAAAGGGGCAAGTTGCAAGGCTGGCATCACACCAAGGCTGTGGCAATCCTCCTGCAACCTCTCTTCCCACCCACTTGGACATCAGACAATGCTACAAGAAATATCATCCCTCCCTCAGCTCAGATGTTCAAGGCAGATGTTTCAGGATATGCACTGACCAAGTGTTTGGCTTTCACTGTTTGTAGAGCAGTCCTGGAAAGTGTTGGCTCAACTGTAGCCTATGTGGCTAAGGAAGATGAGGTTTCTTCATGCTTTGCAGTTCAGGGATGGTGAATAGTTAACCCAGCCCATTTCTGATTCTGAGTTCAAACAGGGAGAACATCCAGGTTTGCCTCTGTCCCTTATTCATGTGAAATTTAAGCTACTTCTGTGAATTCCTTAATATTTATAATCTCTTCATCAAAGATTTACTGGGTGGGGTTTGCCTGTGGTGGGAGGTGAAAGAAAGAGCAAAAAATGATTCAGTACCCTCTAAGCCTCATAACCCTTCAAACTAAGATGCAGTTGAATTTCAGAACGACCTATTTATCAGTAAAGTGTCAGTAGGAATTGATGAAACCTTAAAAGCCACAGTTAAGCAGCATGCAGCAGAGGATGGAGAGCAGAAGCAGCTGTGTGCATTGTGCTATTAAGAAGAAAGCATGCTACAAGCAATAGTCATCCCTTTTAATTCAGATAACACCTGTGAGGAATATTTAAATCACATTTAGTCTGAGATTAAAAAAAAAGAAAAAAATTGACTTAATAAGAAGGCACCATGAGACACCATGGTGAGAACAGACCAAAATAGACTTATGATACAAAACCCTTTTTGAAACATCACTCTATGCAGTGGTATATTATCAACAGAGCAGATGAATAACTAAAATCCAATCTTGCTGGCTTGATTTTGTTACATTTAAGACTATCATTATGGCAGCGAACGTCTAATTTTTACTTCATTATTAAAATTCTTTGTAATGATTATTATGGCCCCATCAATAATAAAGAGTGTTGTCTGCTCATATGCACCCATGCATGCCCAAAATTATATGCAATTTTCAACACGCATTGTGGAGTCCTACCGCTTGCCCCTGCCTGCACAGCCTTGTGTAACTATTAGGTTTTGCTTCCCACTCCTTCTTGCTTTTGAGATAATTTGAATTTCCTCACTGTTTATCCTGAATACAGTAAGGATTATGTATCTTATACAAACTTCACAGCAATAAACTCAGTAAATCCAAAGAAAATAAAAAGGAAGTTAAAAAAAAGAGAGAAACAAGGTGAATGAAGAGAGAATTGAGACTTGTTATCAGTGTCTTGTTTCATGTGTCATCAGGTAATAAATGTACAATCTGCTGTACTAGGTAAGGACAGGGCATTAAAAGAATTTACTGTATATGAAGTGAGGTTTAGAGTTGTTATCAGTAGTCCTCCACCTGAAACAACACTATAATTGCAGCTACAACAGTGTATGTAGACATCAGGCATACACAGATAAAAGTGCACGTGTATATTACAAATTGCAGAATCATCGACTCATAGAATGTCTTGAGTTGGAAGAAACCTTAAAGATCATCTTGTTCCAACCCCCTGCCATGGGCAGGGACAGCTTCCACTAGACCAGGTTGCTCAGAGCCCCATACAACCAGGCCTTGAACACTTCCAGGAATGGGGAAGCCACAGCTTCTCTGGACAACCTGTTTTAGGGATGTCACTATACACAGAGAGATGTACACAGAAATTTACGTTAGTGACATTTAAATATCTCTCCCCATTCCAGAGCTCCCTCTGTAAGAAGAGTGATTTTTCTATGCATATTATTAATGAGTTTAATCCTGTAATTACTTTAGTTGCTTGCAGAGCTCTGAGAACTTGTGAAGACTTCCTTGGCAAGCAAGCTCCCAAAGAGAAAAAAAAAAAAAAAATAGCTCTCTAGATTGAATAACCTCCATGAGCCTGGGGTGGTGAGCATCACTAGAGAATTGGAGGGGGAAATTTCAGCTAACAGGAAGGAAAAGAAACTGTTCACCGAGGAAGAGAAGATAAAAATCAGAGCAATGAGGAGAAAAACAAATATGTTGTGTCTTAATTCTGTTGCTGGGAGGCCCCCCTGTCCCTGTCCTTAGTCAAGCCAGCTGTGTGTGGCAGCAGTGCTGCAGATGGAGCACACACACGGCGTTATCGGCTTAAAGGAGAGAACAGCCCACGGGGCAGAACTGTTCTTACTTGGTGGAAGGAAAACTTGTGAGATAGTTATTGAAATAAACACAAAACTCCTGAGATCCTTGCAGGAGAAGTTCATTTTTTAGTGGGTCGTGAAGCACAAAGGCAGATATTCTGCACCAATGGCAAGGAAGCTGTGCCAGACTTTTGGCAGGTAGCAGCAGTCACTATGAATTTAAAACAAAAACTGCTACAAAAGACGACTACAAACACAATGATAGAATAGGAGAATTTTTTTTAAGCTGATCATGATCTTTCAGCATCACATAAGAATGACAGTCACTGGTTTGGCATTTCTGCTTTTCTTGTCTTCCTTGGTTCACAGTCACTATTTTCTCAATAAGAGATGATTAAAAAAATAATAGAAAAAAAAAAATAAAAGTGAGAAGAAAGGCCAATTGCTGGCTTTTGAGCCATCACATGAGTAGGTATAGCTCAATGTATGGATCTCTAAATAAATTCCAGCACTGGTCAAACCCTGGGCTACAGAATGTAACTTACTGAATATTTCTTTTAAGTGGCTACCTTTTAAAGCCCCTGAGAAAAGCCACAAACACATGGACCCACAGATCATGTCTAGAAAATCTTTCTTTCTTCTTGCATGAATCTCTATGACATGGCTTACTACACTCGGTGCCATCTAGATCAGTGCATCTCTTTTTTATTTCTAAACTAAACCATCATTTATCACTTAAAAAACTATTCATACATCTTCTTTTATGGTTTCTCAGTCTAATTTTAGTCGACTAATTTCTGAATCCTTGTTTGTATTTTCTGTTGAGCTATTATTATTATTATCATTATTAAGTTTGTGGTTTTGTTTGCTTGCTCACCCACCTGTGTAGGAATACTTTTATATGGGACAAAAATGTAAGGTTCTAGTGTCATTTTTCAGACTCCATCTCAGGTCTTACAAACGGATGGCAGTGTACAGAGCACACATTGAGAAACACTGATAAATGTCAGCTGCTTGAGAACAAGAGATTCTCTTATCCTCAGAAAGGACACAGGGAATAATTTTATGTGTATGTAGCCTGGAACATGGGGTGGAAAACTTGTGGCATATTGTAATAATAAAACATGTCCTAAGAGGTGGCAAGTGTCCAACAGCAAGCAGGATCAGTGCATGACTTGGGCTGCAGTGTCACTGCAGTATCAGATAAGACAGAACAGGTGGCTACTCCCACCACAACTGTGCTAACAAAGTAGAAAAAGTCATCTTCTACCCAGGTCACCTCATCAACATGGGACAAGTCCATGCAGTGTCCCGAGAGGGTGTGCTTGCAGAACATACTTCAAGGAAATCTGTGAGCTTATGTTTCTGTTCAAACACAAGGAGTAAAGAGGTGAGGCAGTTATAAGCAAAATAAAGGAGGAAGACAATCCTTGGTAAATGGAGATAGGAAGTGCATTCTCTAGCAGTGGTTATGTTTTATTCTGAAAATATGTTTCATCCTTGACACAGGATTCTGTTTGCCTGGCAAAGAGAAGATGGTCCAAAAAACCTTTTGGAGTTACCTAACTCCTTTCTCCCAATAGGCTATTTTCTTGAAAAACTTTCTGCTTATCACTATCTAGTCTACTATAAAAGTATATATTTCTTTCTCAGAGCAATTTCATGAGTTTCAGAAATAAGGGGAAAGATACTGCCCTGAATTTCTCCTTTTACAATTTTCAGATGCTCAACACTCAGAAGAGCTGTTTAGTGCCTCCATATCTTCAGCTCATCTGGGACAAAAGGAAATCACATCATGACACTTATTCTTTTGCTGAAAAAATGACTCATTTTTGCTGAAAATGTGCTGCATCTGGCCCCCACAACCACAACAGTCGAAAGGAAGGGGATTATTTTAGCTGAAAATGTCTGGGGTTTCCTTCTGGAGTCAAATCTATTCTATGACATTGCTTACAAAATGTTTTGCAAATCATGTAATTTCATTGATTCCCTTAACCATGGCTGACTTTGCATAATTCTGTGTGAGTCACTGTATGTGACACGTATCTATATTAAACATTTAGATCATGGCCTTCAACACCTGATTTTATTTCAAGAAAGAACCTTGAAGGGTGTCATTACTGGAGATCTTGTCAAATCTTTCTGGTGAATACTCACCAGAAATTTTCTGAGACTTTTGACACAAAAAACTCACCTTACACAGGAGTATCCACTTCTTACAAAAGCTGTTCTCACAATACTGTGAAAATGAAGCACTCAAGGTAAATAATCTTGAGAGATAAGCTGCCCTGAATTGTCTTGCATTAACTACAGAGTACGAGAACATGCAATAGATATGGCTGTAATAGGGCAATGCCCTGGCTCTGAAATGAGTGTCATCCACCCAGATTCTCCAGTCCTATCACACTCCAGAATCCTATCAAAAACACAAGTCTTGTGGTTTTCAGGGATTTTCATGTCAGAAGAGATACACAACAATTCGGTAGCGCTTTCTGCAGTAAAATACTTGTTCCACAAAGACATAAAGACTGAGCAAGCACACAGCATTCAGAAAATAAATACCTTAAAGAACATGAAGTCCACATATCTGGCTTTATTATTTTCCTGTAAGTCTATCTATTCACATCTGTGGCATTTCAATCATCTTGCACTAACTCTACTCAGCTAGAGAACATAACCAAAAATTAAGAACATAACAAAATTAACCAAAAATTAGGAACAAAAAAATCCACACATCACTGTCAGTGTCAGAATATCATAACAGAATAAAAAACACCAATATTGTTTAAAATCTAAGGGCAGATTTCCAAGGCATATTCTCCTTATGCCTGTGTTTAAGGTCCTCTCTAACAGCCATTCTCTTCTCTGTTGCCTCAGCTCAAGTTTGACCCCAAGGTCAAACTGGTGATACAGTTCAGAATATATTCCCAGTAGTTACATCATACATACACTTACTCAAAACATATGCACACAGAGACACCACTGCCCCCCATCTCCCCAGATCTGCAACAGCAGTGAACCTGGCTCAGAACGACAAAAGATGATTGATTGTCCTTCAACTGATGAGCTTAGAGGAAAAACAGATCTAGATACACAGGTAGTTATTCTGGCATGCTGTGTGTGCTGTATATTATTATTAAAAGGGAGACACCAATTTCTAGCATTTTCTAATTCAGACATTATGTCTAGTTACAAAAAGAGATTGCGATCTTAATTGTTCTCTTTCGGAAAAAGAGAGCCCTTCTTTTTAATTTTTTCATTTAGCCTTGTTAAGTATAAGAGGGGACTTCTTGATTTACTAAGGTACTTTGTGTTATTACAGATTTTATATTCTTTACAAATAATACTTTCAAGCATATATCTAGTATCTCAGTTTTGTAACACCATGGATACCAGAAAGCTCCTCCCCTTTCAAGAAGTTACTTGCCATCCTCTCTTTCTTTTATTTTAATAACTGTGCAGATAATTCATAATTTTGGTCACAGCTGCTATTCTCATTAATAACATAGACTGCTTAATAAGAAAAATCTATAATTAGTCTTTACTGCATCATAATTATTAGAATACAAACTGTCAGATTCATTCTTCATGAATGTCACTGACTGGAAAAGAAGATTCGAAGAGATCATGGTATTGTTCAGCTATCACTGTTATAAGCACTGAAAAAGGACTTGAGCAGTTTGAGTGTAGAACTCTCAAGACTCAAAAGACTTTATTATAACCTCAAAATTTTCACCCTAATCTCAATCCACAGTATTGACTTCCGCCATTTAATTTATCATACTTTGCTGAAGGACTGATATAATGGAAGTTCATTGGCTCTCATATCCTCTCAGAAGCAGCTCTCGATAGTTATTTATTTTTCTGTAAACACGAACTCAGCTCTGCTAATTAGTGATGACAGTACCTGAAAAGGTTCAGGTTCAATTGCGATTAAGACTCAAAATCAAATCTTAATCCTAACTGCTTGAAACTTCAAACTAGAACGAAATGTAATGTGAAAGATTGCTCGTGGTGAGATTTTTCACACTTCTGCTTCTGTCCATGGCCAAAATTAACATTAAAACAGCTTTTCGCACTGGCACTTCCAGATCTGACCACAGACAAAATACTGAAAGTTAAAAGTAATTTTTGAAACAAGTTGCAGAATCTTAAATAACATTTGGCTTTAGCAAAAGAATAGAAATTTATTGCTTTGTCTTTCTTTCTCCTTTCTTTCTTATCTCCATCTTTCTCTTTTCCTTTCTTTCCTGTTTTTTCTCTTGCTCTCTGTCTCTCCATGTCCCAAGTTCCTTCAACCCTTTTCAATGATTTTTAAATGCTGCCATTAACATAAAGCTCAGTTCATCAAGGTATGGAAGCAAGAACCTGAGATTCAATATGTAAATTATTTCATTACCTTTAAAGAAATATTAATATCCTTTAAAAAAACATGTGCCCTACTGAACTGGGCCTTATTTTGGTTCTGCAATGAATTCTGTTATTAGAATTAATCCTTTTTAACTGTCGGTTTGGTAGCAAGTATCCCAGCTAAGTGCTAGTGTCATTTGGCTAGCCTAGCACTTTCCTAAATTAGTTTTTTGTCCTAAAGATCCAGTAAGGTTTCTTGTGCCTCCAGTCTGGAAAAACTTTCTCTTTTGGTGACATCTTTGTCAGAAGAGGAAATTAAGGCCTCATTGTTACACACTATGAGAATTTACTGAGCTTGTGTAAACACTGGTGAAAGCTTGTATGAAATTTCTCCAAGTGCCTTCAGGCAAAATTTGCAAGACTACTTCTAGTAGAATAATTGTGTGGTCTGAAACTGTTAGTCTGATTTTCCCTGGGGCAGCATGGGGCACATTCATATAAACTGCTCTGCCAGAGCAGCGGGGGAGTCAGTAATTTTTAGGAGGAGGGCAGCTGAGGACAGAGATTTCTACAAACCAGCACATTTGGAATTGGAAGAAGATATCTGTCCACATCCCTTATTTCACTTTTCTAAAATGACAAGACTAGGTGTTCTCACCTCAAAAGGATACAGCAAGAATACATTAAGAAGACAAAATTCTGTGACACTGTAGAAGCAACATGGGTACCTGAGATAGTGGATAATTTTAATTATATTCTCCAAATCTATTAACATGCAAGTGTAAAATGTAGGGAGTCCTAAATGCTCTAAACATCTTTGTTGAAAACCATTATTTAAAAATAAAACACAAAACCACTGTAAATCTCTGCAAAAATTTTCTGACAAAATGTTTTTTATTAGAGTATAGTAACTTGTGGAAAAAAGTATCAGACTGACAGTTCTGGAAATGTCTCTGTCTGTCCACAAAAAATGTACTGCACACAGGGAGCAGGAATAAAAGCTTCAACAGCAATGTTCCTAAGCTCTGATCTGAAGGGACTACCATCAGCCCATTATAGTCCTTGGCTGGTGACAAGGGTGCCAATTAGTACTGCCAAGTGCAATGATGGCTTTTCTGATGTGGATGCCTCACTGCTGGAAACTGGAACCATGAAACTCATTTCCAATAGCCCATTGAAGAGCCATCAGATGGTAACAACTTTTAGTCACAGACTTAGACTGGCATTGTACTGACAATGCAGAAATAAAAGACTCTACATCATATTACCAATCCCAGTGCAATCCAGCTACCCTTCCATTATATTTCTAGGAAGGACAGACCTTACACAGATTCACTGAGAAATCATAAAAAAGAATGTGACTGAAAGTCTTTCTTTCTCAGATCACCATGTTCAATCCTTATTTTAATTAGCTTTAAATACTTATAAGTACTGTGTAGGTGCAATGAGGGGTAAAGAATGGTAGAGACACATACAAAATCTTTTATTTCCATCTCAGCATTTATTTTCATGTGCTTTAAAGGTACTATTGTAACACCATTCTGATGGGAAATAACATGAAAAAAAATAGTGACCTTAATCCAATTTTTAAGCAAGTCATCACAGCCCCCAAACCACATTATCAACATGCAATCTTCCTCCTCACAGGCTGGCCAGGGACACTAAGTCTTTAAGAAGAATGAACTGTTCTCCAGACATAAGAATAATTGCAGAGAAAAACTGTCAAGAACCTTGCAATGTTGTATCATACCATTTATAGCCATGTTTTACCATATTCCTTAGTAGAAAAAGTAATTTGGCTACACTGAGAAGATTTTCATGATGATAAATTACCTTCTGTATGAACCTATGCATGCATGTATATCTACATAACTACGTGTATTTGTGAATGTTTTATGAGCACGTGAGACAGAGATACTGTATCTTTTTGCTTTTTTCATATCTACAGACATACGTAAACCTTAGAGGTACTCCAAACTGGGAGTGATTTCATATGTGCTTTCCCATTAGTTTAGATGAAGGTGACCATTCATGCATTTTAACAGGAATATAACTTGGCAGAATAACACCTTGAAGCATCTTTTGTTTATTTTAAACATGTCCTTGTCACATAAACACACATAATGAGCAATAGTGAAAAATGCTCTATTGTAATTGTTTATTTTAATTCTTCCCTGCCTACTGTCAGATCTTTTTGTTTTGTTTTAACAGATAAGCCCTATTATGTGAAACCATTCAAGATTTACAAAGGTTGTTTTTTCCTTGGGTATAACAAATTGCAGTATGAAGAATATCTGTTTATCATTGTACATTACTTTCAGATGTCTTAAGTAAATAAATACTCAAAGTATACTCACCTAAAGTAAGTGAAGGTTTCTAGGCCACAGAGATTTAGGAACATAAATCACAGAATTATTTAGCTTATAAAAGATCTTTAAGATCACTGAGCTCAACAATTAACCAAATACCGCCAAGTCTACCACTGAAACACGCCCCACATTGACACATCTTTTAAATACCTCCAGGGATGGTGACAACCACTTCCCTGGGCAGAGTCTTTCAATGCCTGACAACTTTTACATTAAGGATTTTTTTCTAATATCCAATTTAAACCTCCCCTGGTACCACATGAGGCAACTTCCTCTCACCCTATAGCTTCTAACATGGGAAAAGAAAACACCTTGCTGCAATCTCTTTCCAGGTAGCTGCAGAGTGATAACATCTCCCCTGACACACAGAGGACAATCACTGCCCTAACCCCTTTGGTTATACTATATGTGATACAAGCCATGATGCCATTGGCTTTCTTGGCCCCCTGGGCACATGCTGGCTCATGTTCAGTTGCTGTTCAGCATCCCCAGGTCTGTTCCTGCCAGGTATTTTCCAATCACTCTTCCTCACCCTTTAGCATTGCCTGTGGGTTGTTGTGACCCCAGTGCAGGACCTGGCACTTTACCTTGTTAAACCTCATATAGCTGGCCTTAGCCCATCAATCCAGCCTGTCCAGATGCCTCTGCATACCTTTCCTAGACTCCAGTAAATCAACATTCTCACTCAGTTTGGTGTCATTGACAAACTGACTAAGGATACCCTTGATCCCCTCAAGATATAAAACAGGACTGGTCCAAATACTGGGTCTTGGGGAAACCTACTTTTGACCATTCACCCACCAGCTGGATGTGACTCCATTCCCCACCAGTCTGGGCCCAGCCCTTCAGAAAACTTTTTACCAAGTGAACAGTTCATGAACAGCCAGTTTCTCCAGGAAAATGCCGTGGGAAATGGTGTCAAATCCTTCAGTAATGTTCAGGTAGACAAGAGCTACAGTTTTTCTCTCACCCACCAAGAGGGTGACCTTGTCATAGAAGATCATAGGTTGACCATATTGGTTGATCAAAGGTTGATCATATTGTCATAGGTTGACCAAGCATGACCTGTTTTTCAGAAACCCAGTCTGTCTGGGCCTGGTCCCCTGCTGGCCTTGTATGTGTTGCATGATGACACTCAAGGTGATCTGCTTCTTGACCTTCCCCAGCACTAAGGTCAGGCTGACAGACCTGTGTCCCTTTTTATAAATGGGAATCACACTGGCTAACCTTCAGTCAAGTGGGCTGTCTTGGTTTTGAAAGACACGTATCTGCCAGGGAAAGCTGGAGTTTCCTTTGGAATGGAGAATGTAAACCCCTCTCCCCTTCCAAATTATGATTTTGCAATTAAGGGCTTTCAGGCAAAGATTTGGGAATAGGAATAACAGTTCTTTACTAGGAATATTAACAATACAAATGTAGTGAAAAACAAAACCAACCAACCAAGCAAACAAACAAACAACAATACTGGAAAACCCTGACAGAGTCAGAGTTACAACCTGACACCCTGTTGGTCAGGGTGTTGGAAGCAGTCCAAAAGTAAATCCTGCTGGAGTGGCAGATGTGGTTCTGTTGGAGCAGAGATGATCCTGGGAAAAGGGTCCAGTGATGGTGAGAAGGGTCCGGTCTTCCTCTGGGAATCTGGTGGAACCAGATACCTGTGTTCCTATGTCTCAGTTTTTATCCCGGTAGGAATGGTTGGCTCCCCCCACTGGGTGGAGCATCTCACAATGGGATGATGGAATGTGGATGGGTGCTTGTGGGTGATGGCTTGTGGACTATGATTTGGGGAGCCTTAATGACCCATTAGCAGAAAATATCTCCCTGGAGGGAGGATGGGTAGTGAAAGAGATAAGAACCACTGGCCCACCTGGTTTTAACAGCTGGCCCATTATCAGAAGGCACCCACCCCCCTCCCCCAAGAACAACAAGAGATAAAGGAAAAACATCTCCCCAGCTGCTTTCAACAGATGAAATAAAATACACATTTTTGGTTCCATAACCTAAGACATGGGCCCTCCCCAGTTAACCAGCACTGATGGTAAATTAAGGAGAGCGGCCTGGCGAGGTCCTCCACCAATTCCCTTAGTACCATTGGATGAATCCGTCTGGGACCATTGACTTGTTTGTGTCTAGGTGGTGGCCGCTGACCATTTTTCCCCCTTGAATTATGGAGCTTCATTCAGCTCCCCATCCCTGTCTTCCAGCTCAGGGGCTGGGTACCTGAAGGACAAAAAGGTCTTATTGTTAAAGACTGAAGCAAAGAAGGCATTAGGTCCCCCAGCTTTTGTCATACAAGCAGTTGAAAATAAAAATTGTTCATGACAAGGAATTTGGAAATGAAAGAGGGAAGAGCACATTTTCAATCCACCAACTCAGTCTGTCAGACAATTTCTGGAAGTCAGACAATTACCATTTGGTTGTACAATAAAGCCCACAGATGAATAAGTGTATTCATTCATTAGAGCAATTTCACTGCTGCCCTGGCATGCAACCTGATCCTGAGACTCTCATAACTTGATAGGATACTGTTAAATTACACTCCACTCAAAGCCTCTAAACCATCAAGACCCTGTTTTTTGGTTGGTTTTGGTTTTGGTTTGTTTTTTTTTTTGTTTTTTTTTTTTTTGTTTGGTTTTGGTTTTGGTTTGTTTTTTTTTTTTTTTTTTTTTGCAACAAACAAGCACAATAAAAGATCAACAAGTATTTGTACTTGCTGAAAAATGCACAGTTCCTTTTTTTTGCCCAAATACATCCTTTATCAAAAAATGAATCAACTCAGCATTCAGGTTTACAACCTAGGAAACATTTTTTTCACTATTAGCTCCTGGTTCACAATCAAACCCACACAACAAATTTTTGAGCCTAAAAGATCTCCACTGAGGAATTTTGTTTATGTGGAGCTCAAATGCAAAACCAAGGTCTAAGTTTAAGATACCAATGGAAAGTCTAACAGAGAAAGGTTAAAGTAAGGAGAAGAAATCATGATCTCTGAGGACAAATCCACAGCTTTTCCGTAGGCAGAACAAGTGTCTGAATCTTAATACCATAGCAATTGAGGTTTTAGGCTGGTACCTGTGATGAAATGTGTTCTAATCTGTCCTGTTGTGCTCTATTATTCTATCACAGAGTGATTTTCTTTGGTTTTGGAGAATGAATCACATTGGCCCTCAGAATTCCACCCCTAATCAATCCAAGCTGTAAAGGAAATGGGATGTTTAATATTTATACCTCTATTACTTTTCAGGGGGGTTAAGAGAATCAAAATCAGAAGATTTCAAAAAAAAAAAAAAAAAAAAACAAAACAAACCACAACAACAAAAATCCTCTTGCACAGAATTGATTGTTAAAACAGGTTGACCTTTTGAAGAAGCAGACATATTAAGAATGAGCTAGACTACAGGACATATTTTCCCATCTCCTTGAGTCTCTATATGCTATAAAGCAGAGGTATATGCACCACTAATATATCTCTAGTCACAGAGCAATATGCAAAAACTCAGCAGACCACCAACCTTTTCAAAGCAGAAAAAGCAAATACTACTCAGAGCAATGCCTCCTTGTGCCCATGAAGACCATCAGGTCCGGAATTAGAAGCCACTGCTGGCTTCAGATGTAGCAGAATCCTCTGTATTTGCTGCCAGTTTTCAAGTAATTGAAGTCTGGGAACTTGCTTTAATTTTTATAGTAACTTTGACAAACATATGTAAAACCACATGCAGTTTTTGTGTCCAGATAAATAGAGGTCACTTTTACTGTGTGTTGGCCACTGACATCACTACAGCAGAATATCACATCAAAGAGCACGAGGTTCCACCCCCCCCCATCTGACAATAAATTTTCTCATGTATATTTACTGTAGTATCAGCATTCATCATAGAATCAGGATTTTCAGACATCTGTGATTTTTAAGATTGCATCAGCTTAATTAAGAGATGCCACTAGAATTGTCTGTGGTTATTTAAAATATTTTCAATTCACTCAGGCAAGGCTTTTTAAAATTAGGCCACAACATTTTTCAGATTTGAAGATGTGACTTAAAAGGAGTTGATCCACTTCTGACAGTTTCATTTTTTAGGGGTTTTACATTTTTGGAAATTGCACTATTTTTATCTGGATAAGCAAATGCATGGGTTTTTTATTTTTCCCCTCAGCAAAAGTCACAGCCTGCAAAGACCTGATTTTGAAGCAGATTTTTTTTTCTGTCTGATATTTTGTCAAACTATTTTTTTCTTTTAGAGGGGTGTGAATGTTGCTCTCATCTAGGCACACACTTTTAGAGTGCTGTGTGTCAGGCAGACAAAAAATTAAGACACTAAGGACAGACCTTGAAGTACACTTAATTTGTTCGGACAAATTTGGTGTAGTGACTGCAGCTTTTCTCACTTTCCCTTGCTGCAAACACACCAATATGCAAAAGAACACAGTGCAATGTTTTGGGTGCAGGATAGACAATCTGAAATATGTCCCCATATGTACAAGAAGTACTTTGCAGATGTCTGAATCTTTTCTATTTACATGACAGATTGTAAGGACTCCGAAGAAGCTGTTGCTCTCATTTTCACGGAATCTTTGCAATCTTTCTCTCTTTTTTTCTCTTTTCTATTTTACTATTTACATTAGAAATCATTCACTGACATAACTGGTTTTTCAAGTTGCACCTGTACACTACTGAGAAGACCCTACACCCTGCAGACCTTGTGGTTGTGGCCAAGTGGGGCTAAAAATCCTGAGCAGATTGTTTTTGTGGCCTCTCCCATAGCAAAGACTTATTCCTACTGTTGGGTTTACCCTTTAGTAGCACCTCTCTGAGCAAGAGATGTATTATTCCCATTTTGTGCAGAGGAATTGAATCATGGGATTGCTTCCTTGCAGTTATGTAGAAAGTATGAAGCTAAAGGACTATTTCACCTCAGGGCTCCTGAAATTCTTTCCCCATGGACATATCTGCCAATCCAAATGGGAATGAGTTCCTTTATTCCAATTTCTCTCCTTTCCCCTTCTCCCACAAAAGATGAGACATACAGCAGCACCTAAAAGAATATGAGGAAAAATAGCTACAAATTTCTGGAATGGCTTAGTACTTGTGCTGGGTCCACCTATTTAACTGTGCAGTGCTCTCTCTGTCTTGTCCACTCAGGCAAGCATTCTGTCTTTCCCTTTTTGTGTGCTCTCCCATTTTCTATTAAACAATATTGCCGTTAAGGTTGCTACCTCCAATACACCAACAGGCTCCTGCAACGAATAGATTTTTCAACTTGAAAGAAAAAGTTTCATTCAATTTAAAGTTTCACTTCATTCTCAAGTATTTCTTGACTTTTTGGGGAAAAAAAAAAAAAAAGTGTTTTTGTCTTTTTTTTTTATTCCCAAGCGTTTGATACCAAAGGCAGGCTACTCAATAAGGACAAAAATATCAAAACAATTTACAGGATGGGGGGGGGGGGGGGGGGGGTGTATTGAGGAGGGGGGATTTCTGCTTTTCATAATACATCAGCTGTATTTTATTTGAAGTTAGCCAGCAAATGAAACCATAAGATGTTTCAATCAGTGAACGAACATCAGAGTAATGTTGCCTAGCTCTTTCATTTCTAGCTCCCCTACCCTGCTTAGATTTTAGATCCAAATCCAAATAGCATTTTTTCTCCCATAGCCATCCCTTAGGAGGACTCCCCTAATGCTTTCCTTTCTGGGATCCTTAACGTGTAATAAGAAGGCCCTGTTCTACCTTCTTCTCACTTAAAAAAGTCCACAGCAATGCCCCAAATAAAATGCAGAAAGAGAGTATGAGGTTAAACTCTAAATTAATAGATCAAAGTATAAGAACCCTAATTCTGAAATAAACTGACAATGGAAAAGGATTAAAATGGAGAGAGAGGATTATAGTACAATAATTGCGACAGAAGACTGTGAGTGAATTGGATGGAAAACAGGGGGTAGGCTTAATTCTGCATTTCTGAGCAAGCAAAATGAAAAGAGAATCTGAAAGATAATTAAAAATCCAAGTGGACTCAAGGAGGAGAGGAGGCTGAAAACTCACAAGAAGCTACTGCAATGAATTCCCTGCTGTGCCTGCCCAAGACCCATATCAGTTTCCTTTAAAGAGTATATCTACTCTTGCTTCGCATTCCAGGGAGGAACATAATAATTGGAAGAGTGCACGATTTCAGCTAATTTCAACTTTACCACCATCTGCCACTGAATCTCCAGAGGAGACCAAGACTCTAAGCTATCAAGGAGGAGAGAGGACATGAAGAATTCCTTGGAAGTTGCCTACTCAGCCACTATAACCCTGCAACATAACAGCCCAGTGCTGCATGTTTTGAAAGTAACATGTATTTCTCCAGGCTCCTCTGGGAGGCAGAGAAAGACTTGGGATATAAACATGAACATGGCATAATAGAAGGAGTTTATAGGCAATCTATAAAGCCAAATTGAGTGGTATGTTAATAATGAAAAAGTTGATAATGGATTCCAAAGGAGTGGAGATGTGGGGATACTCTTGAAAGTGGACCAATATTAATTGCTGCAAAGCTTATTTATGTGTTTACACAATGTAAGGGGAGCTCCTGCCAGCAATATCCCTAGTGAAAACCAGAATGTGCAAATAAGACAGCTTTTAGGGAAAAATATGAACAGAGCATCTCTTCTATCTAAATCTTCATTTGAGGAACTGAGAACTGAGCACACATCAGGGTACAAGGACTGAGTACCTGCTGAGCAGTGTCATGGGAAAAAAACTAATGAAGTCTTGGCCATACTGAATTCAGTGGAGTTTAGAAATATTTCAATAAGGCCAGAAGCCTGATCTTTACCTCATTGATTAAATATGCCAGGTTACACTACCGCAGCATTATACAGATTTTATCATTATAATCCTACAGGAAGTGCTTGTAAAGGGAGAAGTTTCATTGTTTCATTATTTAGTTAGTAAGAGCTTTAACTGAGATTTTCACAAGCCACCATCATCCAAATGGAAAAAAAAAAATAAATATTAGGTATCTAAATCCCATGGCTGTGTTTGAGAAAAGGAAAAATAAAACAAACCCAAACTGAATGCAACATTCCTCATCTCCCCCAAATCCTTCAAGTTTTAGTTCTCTTAGCAGTCATCTGCACCCTTGATATTTACCCCTTACAAAAACTGTAATCCTCTGGCGTATTTGAATATGCATACTACGGGCATGATGATGTCTCAAGCAGAGGGTAGTTACTTTAGTCGATGTAGGCATTGATAAAAAAATATACAATATTGTGCTTTGGTGCAAACTTTCTTCACAGCAAAAACAGAAGAAAAGGTAACACTCTAATATATTTGTTAAATACAGGCAGACTCTCTAGTAACTTGCACAACTTTATAAAGGGGAAGCATTGTGTTATATTTTAATTTTCAAGCCTCATATTATTTAATCAGTAACCATAATTTTCATTCAAATAATGTGTATATAAAAACCATGATTTCCCATTTCTTATCATCTGTAATAAATGGAAAAACCGTTTGCTTGCCCCCAAAGAGTAATCAACACTGCGTTAATAAGCTCAGGTCTGGGAACACTTTTTCAATAAGAAAAACATTACACATTATAAAATCAATAATGCTGCCTGACAAATGAGGTTGTGCATAAATTTTTGACATGAAATCATACTCTGAAGTCTAAATATAAATTTGGCAATGCTTTCAAAGTCTCACACTTTATGATAGCTATTCTGGAGAGTGAGCTGTACTGAAACTAATCACATAATTTAAAGGATACATTTGCTCTACTACAGCAATAAAAATACATTACATCATGATAAAAGCCATCCTGATTCAACCTGCTGTGGAAATTTGTGAACACCGTGATGGGCTGAACCCCATGTGGGACCGACTGGCTGCTGTTTATAAACCATGCAAATAAAACATTTAGCACCATTCTAGCAGCCCTCATTTTCACAGTGCTCCATAAATATTAACTAATTAATCCTCAGGACAGCTGGGATATTGCCGAGAATCGGAGCTGAGTGAGAAATCGGTAGAAAATCACCACTTCGACAAATTTAGTCCTTTTCTCTGTTTATAATTTACCTACTGACAAACTTTGCTTGTTCTGCATTTGCCTGCCATTGAAAGTGGGCTGGGAAATGCTTAATGCAAAACCAGCTTCACTCCATGGGTGCCTCACTGAAATATTCACTGCCACAAACCCCAAGAGCTTGTCAGACCTTCTCAGGACAATAGCCAGGCACTGTGCAAGGGCCAGTGCACCCCAGGGAACATCCCCAAACTGATGCTTGGCCACAGCCATTCTGTTTTAAGGGTTTAGGGAATTTATCTGTGCATGTGCAAGCTGTGCTAGCAGTTGGTGATCTTTAGCCTGCTTTACTCACAGTGTGGAGGCAGCCAGTGTTTCCAGAACCAGGCTGCATGCAGGTGAACTGACATCACCTGCACCAAGAAGCAACACAAATGTCTGCCAGCTGAGGACTGGACCATTCAGGCTGTTCCTTAGCAAGAGAAAGAGACTGCATAAGTGTCACTTGATCTCTCATCCATCCTTCCACATCTGCACAGTGAAGGTCTCTTAAAACCCCCTACCAGGCCACTTCTTCTGTCTTTCTCTACTGGGTTTACAAAGCAAGATTTTTACATCTTGCATTTATATGTAAGGTGGATTTTATCATACACAATACCAGTTTTGATGTTCTTCATTTGACAATTAATCACATCAAGCCACAGGCTGAAGTATTTTTCTAGCAATACTCCTTCCTGTTCCAGCATAAGGAGCAAATATATTTCACAATTTCCAGTTTTAGTTCAAAATCCTTGATCCCATAGGAGCTTTGGCTGCTCCATAGAAGCAAGAAAAAAAATTATAAGTGATACAGAATTTCCACCACAAACTGGTATCCATGGGATTTTTAGTATTTTGTTCCTCTGGAAGCCTGAAGGACCTAGATTTCTACATGGCTACATGTCAGGGTATCGGCCATTCACGGAGTAGGATAAAAAGAAAAACCCTAATCTAACAAATAAAAGTTATATTAGCTTTCACTGAAAACTCAGAACACAGGCAACATCTTTAAAACTGGGCTTCTCTATTTATTTCCTTATGGTAGAAAAGTAGGCAATTCTTTAAAAAAAAAATTCAAAATTGTAAAAATGAAGATAAAATAAGAGGTTATGTCTTTCATTTTAAGTTATTTATTGCTGAAGAAAGGAGCACAATCAACCAATATGGTTCAGCATTGATTATTTTCCTCTTTCTTTAAAGGCTGAATAATTTTATCATTATTAAAATAACTTTGATGATGACTTCGCAAGAACAAGAAAGCCAAATAGCATGTGTGGGAACTGCAACCTTTTGTTGTAGAAATTGAAATGCAACATTTTCTTCACTAAAATATTTCTTAAAGAATCTGAGTCCTTCATAGATTCATAACAGAACTTAGAAGTATATGGTCTGTGATCTATGATTTGCCAGAGGAGTTTTGCAAGTGTCACTGCAGAGGTTTGTTACCAGACCCCGTGTGTATAGCTCAACCCCGAAAGCAATGTCTGTACCCATTTCCCAGGGTCTTGATTAACCTCATTAGTGAAATATAGGCCTGTGACCTTCTCTATCAGGACAATCCCAGCAGACAGGGAAACATGGAATTGTAGCACTGTCAGATAAGCACTTGCCTCATTTTTGCCTTGGATTACCATAGCTCTGATTTAACTTCTAAAAAACCTTGTTCTGGCCTGATCCAGTCAACTTCAAGGATGATGATGCCTTACAGTATGGGATATTTTACAATGTTTTCTCTCTAGATGGAGAGTGCATTGCAAGAACACACACACACAAAAAGACTACTATAGATGTGTGAAAGTTCATCTGACCGGGTAGAAGTTCTTACAATCATTATAACAGCTATAATATTGGATGAATACTGAAGAAATAATTTTACTAAAAACTTTACTTTTATTTCAACCCAAAATATAGGTGCTAATTTAGTTCTAAGGACTCCTTAGGCACAGGAAAAGCAAAAATTGCTTCTTTGCTTAAGTGGGCAAATCACCCATAGCTACTTTCACTCAATTGAACTTGGATAATCTCAAATATATCTGCAGTACCTGCATAAACTTCATCAGCCTCATTGCTCTGTAGCAGGTAATAGATATTTGAATCTGATAGTCATTACCATTCCCAGTCAGAAGTACTCTTTAGTGTGCCCTAAAATGGCTGATTAAAGCACTATTTCTACCTACTATTTCTCAAGTGGACTGGATGACTGAATAAGGAGACAGGAATATAGAATGGGAAGTGGGGTGGAGAATACAGATCCCAGTCTGGGATTTTGTTGTTAAAAGTGATAAATATTAATTATTTCCAATTAAGTTAAAAGACAAAAAAAAAATTTGGATTGTAAGACCTCTGGGACACAAGCAATTATTATCCATCCATTTACACAACACCAGTCTGGTTTTTTATCTCTTTGGCCTTTGGGCACAATTATAATACTTAGACACAATTTATACAATTTTACTCTGAGTTATGAAAGCCTAATATCTGACACACACTGATGATTTGTACTTCATGTTGAGATATTACTCCATTGGGCAATTATAACAAAAAATATCGTAAGTTCAAAACTAGTCCATATACTAAGAGAGCTAACTCTCCAAAAAGAGAGCTAACTCCAGTCCATAAACTTCAAAAGAAAATTAGCCCCAGGGAAGGGTAGAAGATGATGAGCATGAGAATAGACTAAGTCAGAAGAAATTCAAATGCAAATGAAAGAAAACAAAATAGTATGCACTAATGTGTGGAAGGTTCTCCCAAAAGGAGGTACTGAACATGTGAAACCTCAGTGTAATAGAAGACTGGGAAATTATCCTAGGGGAAATATGCTTATAATCAATGGCATAAAGCAAGATGGAAAAGTAGAAGCTCCCTGGACCTTAATAGCAAATGCTGCTGGAGAAGCTAAAAATGGACTTGTTAAAAGTATAGCCAAAAGATATCTTCTAGAGCTCTTTCTGATTACTGTAAGAGAATATCACTTGTCCAGCGGCTCTGGCAGAGAATGTAGAAGTGAGAAAAGATAGGCCCATAGTAGGTCCAGTAGGTAGATTTGAAATTAATGAAGTGCTTTTTGCTCATGAAATTATACAGAAATTATTCTATTGCTGCCAAAACCATAGCTGTTGAAGTGCCTTCTTGAATTTTTTCAGATGGAAAAGAGAAAATTTTCTGGATGGATTTACTGAATAAGAGTATATCACTGTTTTTCCAGCAGAAGAGTATGTGGATTTATTCAGGAGTAGTTGCTTCATTTTAAATTCACAGCCCACCTTTGCTTGAATTAGCTTGCAGATGCAGAAAATTCCCAAGAGAAACATTGATGAAATGCCAAAGTAATAGAAATATCTTGTAGTCAATTGATTCATCCAGGTCTAGAAAATATTTTAAAGGTTTCTTTAAAGTTTTTGTTTGGGGAACACATGTGGTAGTGTCTGTTAAGATCAGATATTGCAATATATTCCGATTTATTTCACTGCCATGCTGCATAAACAGTAGTTTGTGCTTCAAGGATCATGACGTGGCAGGTTACAAAATGTCTGTGAGGGGTTTCAGGTGCTACAGGTAAAACCTTGGTTTGTATGAAGGAATGTAGTGAGTGGGAGCCAAAGTACCAGTGGTGGTCACCAAATGCCAATGGAGGCTACCAAAGAACATGTACTTTTGAGGACAAAAGGCTCAAAAGTGCTACTCAGGGATGGTTTTGATGGAAGTCACAGTATGAAGATTTGGGACAGTCAGTAAAAAAAAAAAAAAAGAGGGAAGAAAACCTAATACCAGTATTACCTGTAACATTCCCTCCTGGGAAAGGACGGAAAATGGTTTGAGATATTGGGATTTCAAGAAGGCTGAGAAAGGTTTAAGCAGGTCTGTAGTAATAAAAAAGTACATAAATGCCCTGAGTGAGTTTCTGTTTCTCAGGGATCTGCTTAGAAAGTCATCCAGTCTATCTAAGAAATTTTCATCCAAGCCCCAGCTGGGTTTTTCAACACGAAAGTGTTCCTGTACCTTATTTCACCCTAAATTTGCAACATATTTTTTAAAACCAATAACAATTAACTGCTGGAATGGCAACACAGGAGTCTCTTGCTTATATACTTGAGAATTAGATTAACTCACTTAACGAGACTGTGATGGATTAATTAACCACAGATTAACTACTGATTAACCTTCTGGCCTTTTCAAAAATGATGTGCTCTGAGATAATCTTCAACTTTGTATGACCAGCATTCTTTACAAGGAAAGATCAAGAATAAAAGCAAATTTCATTATTAAACTGGATGGTCTAGATGAAGTCAAGATGCACACATAACTAGGGAGATAGGCCACATTTTTAACTGCATTTTTTGACCTACTAAAGAAGATTACTTCTACCTTCTTCTTTCTCTAAAGCCTTTGACCACTAAACATACAAAAATAGTATTACTGTAAATGCTTTCTTCTTAGCTGTTGGACTTCACAGCTGGTCTTAGACATGGATTTGTGTTCAGTTCATCAAACATTCACAGATTCACTGGAAAAGTGAACTGTGCTCCTCACCAATAAAATTT
Source organism: Phylloscopus collybita (assembly GCA_027886175.1). Classification (NCBI taxonomy): domain Eukaryota; kingdom Metazoa; phylum Chordata; class Aves; order Passeriformes; family Phylloscopidae; genus Phylloscopus; species Phylloscopus collybita. The sequence continues at coordinate 49,882,170 of JAJNNQ010000026.1, forward strand.
GCTTTGATCATTTGTAAACTTCATCAGTGATAATCTTGTACTTCTTCCTAGATGTTGAAAAAGTGTTAAATTGCATGTGGTTGAGGAAAAAATATTCTGAAAAATTCTACCATAGGATGACAGTGCATTTACAATTAAATCATATCATCCATCAGTAAGAAAAGGTTACAATCCATTTAATGTGTGTCATGTGCATTTTATATCTTTCTAGTTTCTTAATGAAAGCGTTATGCACTATCAAGTCAAATAGCTTGCAGAATAGGGTACATCAATACTATTACTTTAAAAAATAGCTTGTAATCTAGAAAAAATGATATCAGCCTAGTTTGACAGGATCTATTTTCCATAAACTTATGTTGATTGGCATTAATTCCATCCTTCAGCTCTTTTCTAACTGAGCCTTATATCAGATGTTCCCTTATTTCACCAAGGATCGATGTCAGCCTGACAGGACTATAATTATTTGGGTTGTCCCATTTACCATTTTTAAATATTACCACAATATTAGTTTTCTGCTGGTCTCAATTAAATGCCCTTACTCCATCATATGTGTATATATCTCTCTCAGTATCTGGCTTCCATCACAATGATCTGACATTCTAGCAGATAATGCAAACCCAGAAATTCACATTAAAAATGACAGCAGTAGATCAAAAGAAAGAGATGTCTCAAATAAAAAAAGTCTCATCTCTCACTCAAATAAAAAAGTCTCATCTCTCCTGAAGGAACTTCATCCTCTCTCTCAATGTTCCCTTCTTCCTACAACTGGGAAAGGCTGAGGAAAGCTGTGCTCCTTGTAAGGTTACCAGGCCGTAGCCTCTGAGGAGAAGCTGACGGAAAACAACAAAAACACCAGAGAGGGCTCTGAGCCATATTGATTAATGTACTCCTGGAAGGCACCAGTGAGGAGGAAAGCACACAAACCCAGCTAGAAGAGAAAAATGTGGCTCTGTCTGATTTATGTGACAGGAGACAAAGTGCTTGGTATTTAGCAGGAAGGTAGAAAGTTGCAGCTGTGTATGACAGAGTCAAAAGTCCAGATTCGGGTGCCCTACATTTCAACCAAGGACGGGTCCCTGCTGTTCTCTATTGACAATGTGCCTCTGAAGGTCTGCAGCCAGACAATGGGAAATACCGTGAATGGGGACAGAGATAGAATTTAGGCCACATTAATTTCCATCAAAGAGCTGACGTGTGCATAAGGGAGAGGGAGTTAGGCCAAAGAGTGAATACAACAAATTTTTATTTTTAAAATTCCAAAATGAGAGTGGTCAGTTACTGGTATACTCACTCCATCCTTGGAGATATTCAATCCTCAGCTGGAAGAAGTCCTGGAAAACCAAATGCAACATTTGGTAAGCTGTGATTTGAGCAGGAACTTGGCTTAGACAACTCCCTGAAAACACGTCAGGAAAGGCTAAGAAAATTAGGGTTGTTCAGCCTGCAGAAGAGAAGGCTCTAGGAAGACCTTATAAAATCTTTCAGTACCTGAAAGGCACTACAAAAGAGCTGGAGAGGGACTTCTTATAAGGGCATATAGTGACAGGATAATGGGTAATGACTTTGAAAAGAGTAGCTTTAGATTGGATATTAGGAATAAATTCTTTGCTGTGAGGGTGGTGAGGCACTGGCATCAGTTGCCAGACAAGCTGTGGATGCCCCACACCCACACACTGGGAGTATTCAGGGCCATGTTGGATGAGGCTTTGAGCAATTTGGTCAAGTGGGCGGTGTCCCTGTCCATGGCAGAGGACTGGAACTACATGGTCTTTCAGGTCTCTTCCAACCCAAGACAGTCTATGATTCTGTGATTAAAAAACTAAATTCCTCTTCAGAACTTATTTTAGAGGCTGAATTATAAATGGAGTAGAGTGCAAAAGTTTGAGTAAAACTACAGCGAGATGGAAGAAGGTTACTAACACTAAGACACAGAATTTTAAGAATGGACATAGCTAATTTTTTTATTATCTGATTTTTTATTCTTTTCCAAAGAAAGATGGGGGGAAGAGCCAGTAACAGCATTGGTTTGAAGCAGATCTGTGCTAACTCCTTTTGGATTCAGTAAGAACAGAAAAAAGTCCAGACAACCAGAGGGAAAAATCTTCAGCTGCAGTTCAGATAGCCTTGAAAGTGAAGCACCTAGACCCATTTATAAGAATTACTTATTTTTAAAATATTTGCAAGATTTTCAAAATAGTTTTTTTATCTCAAAGCTTAAATTCTAATTCAGCAGGCTAAATAAAATAAAAAAGCATATAGAGAAAATTTCTATAATTTTGTAGAAGATTCCTCCTGTGCTTCTCCCACCACTTTCCAAAGTGGTATTCTAGAATAAATCACATTAATCCCATAATTTTTAACCAGCGTCAGAAAAATGCTAGTTATTAGACAGAATTTGAATGAAAATGTAAATGGCTACATAAGACATATTATAATGCAATTTTAGGGTCCTAATTATATTTTCTCATTTACTGTCAGAAATTAGGAGTCCACCAAGCAAAGTAAGTCCTTCTTAGCCTTCTTTAAGTACATATTGCAATATTCCAAAAAGTTAAACTATTTTTGATGCAAAACACAATTTAATGAGCACAAGACAATTTTTTTTAAAAAAATTGTTTCAATAATTCTACCATTTTCCAGCTTTTCATTAAAATTGGGACAACTTAGCTTGCTTAAAGAAGTTGATCATAGAATCACTTACACTGAAAAAGACTTTTAAATTCTTTATGTACAACCACTTAAACCACTGCTAAATCATGTCCATAAGCGCTGTATCTTCATAACTGTACTTCAGAAAACACCAGACTCTGGCCAGTTAAAGACTGACTTTTCCAAAGATTTTTCAAGATTTATATTACTTGGTGCAAAATGTACTGAACCAATTCACAGTAAATATCTAAAGTTAAAAAGAAAATAAATTCACACAGAAGGCTGAAATCAAGCAGCATGTGTGTATGAAAGCTGGAACATTTGTTCTGGCATAACAGGTTGCTAAAAAAAAAAAAAAAAAAAAACCAACCAACAAACACACCAAGGAGCTATTTCTTTTTTACTCAGTTATAGTTTTGGACTCTTAAGTTAATTGAAATCAGAAGGTAAATCAGAAGTTATTGAATACTTCAAAGCATACAATAATTTAACAGAAATGACATGCAACCTTACCAGGCATTAGCAGGCATGAGAAGTCTTGATGCTATCCAAGGTGATGATGACACAGAAACACTTTCCAGGTTTTGGATCCAGGTTTCATACCCTAGTAAATTAAGGAAGAAATTAAGAATTTAATGCCATCTCTTCTTGTGCCAATTGCTGTAAATGCAAATTAGAGGCCTTGCTTTTCCACTCAACTGAGTGTTGAACTCAACTGAATATTATGATTTCCATTGCCACGACTCATGGCAATGGAAATCATTTAGATTTAAAATCTAAATTTTAAACATCTCAGTATCTGTGTCTCAATGCCCAAGTCCCTTCCTGTATCCTGCCTGCAAAATATTTCAGTTACCAGTAGTATTTTGAAAGGGGTGATGGTAGTCCCAATCCAGCTGAGACAGAAGAAAAGGGATGGCTTCTGCAATTTGTCACAAAATCCAGTGGTAACCAGTTGATCTACACTTCTAACTGTTGTTTTATTTGGTCTTGAAAACAACATCAAAACATATACTTTGATGTTGCAGTGTTTATATTCTGAGTATTTTGATGTGCATCCAGTTATTCCAAGCCAATTCTGACAACACAAATTTGAGTCAGGAAAGTTCAACATAACATCAAAGTTGGTAGACTTAATGCATACCGAAGTTCTTCAACTTTGCTCTCAGTAATTGGGACAAAAGAACCCAGGTAAACCTCATGTAACATCAAAGCTGCAGATCCCAGATGAATGAAACAATAGAAGTTTCTTTTTTTTTTTTTTTCCCAGTTGTGAAGTTTCCTGGGTGTTTGTTGTTCTTCAGTTATTTCTCCTTTGTTTAAAAAAAATGAACTAAAAATCTCCTATTAGTTCAACTTCTGTTAGAATATTTTGTCTTATCTTCATCATAACAAGCATAGTAATGGCAAAAGGATGTCTTCCAAAGAAAAGATAAATGAGAAAAGCATGCTGTGAACTGACTGGGAAAAAGATTTAGGGGTCTTGTAAGAAATCCTGAAAGTAAAAGTCATCTGCAGACAGACAGCTGGGAAGAGAAAAAGAGAGAAAGAAAAGAAAAGATGTGTCAGTGTGTTTGAACTTGAGAATCCAGAAAAGATTAAGACCTTACTGCATGGGGATATCAGGATTGGGGAGCAGCAGTAAAAAGACATGAAAATTTTGTCAGACAAGAGATCTGCATCTGTTCATGTTCACTAAGTGTTCCCATTTTCCATCTGGCATTACTTCCATTTTTTTTCTTTTTTTTTTTCCCACTTTTTATTGCCCTGCAGCAGTGAATTGTACATAGGTTAAACCAGGGTGAATCAAAATCTCCAGAGGAAAGGTTGAATAGCTTTATCTGTTTTTGTGCTGCAGAAAGAACTTTCAGAATAACCTCATGAATAATGTTGAGGATATGTTAAGCAGAGAATGACAGCACATATTGTGAGTGGAAAGTGGAATTCACCTGACATAAATAAATTCAGAAAAATAAGTACATGAAATCCATACCATGCCACTATTAAAAGTACAGTTGTCCAAAATTTCACATTAAAATTCTGTTTTCAAAGCTATAGAAATATCAGCTATTATGTTGACATCACCTATGTTATTCTATATGCATATTAATTTTCATTCAAAATTAAATTAATAGTGAGAATGAGACTAGCACAAGAATATATATATTTTATCAACATATAAACCCTCATGGCAAACCTTTGAAATGCTCATCGTAATTTGGGATGGAGAAAAATAATTTAAACAGGGAAGGATTATATCTTGTGTCTGACGTGCTTCTTGCACTTCTGTGGAAAACATGCCTGAATTTTCCCTCAAAAAATGTCAAAACTAATTAAAAAAAATAAATAACTTAGTTTTTATATAAAGAATTTCTGCAATTATAACAGCAACAGACTGTATTCCTTCTTTGGTGACTGCTTTTGCCTTTTTCCAGTTTTCCACATCATAGAAGTCTTGATGTCATGAAGTGGCTAAATATGATCAAGTCTCCAGGAAGTCATGGTTTTTCCTCTGAAGGGAATAAAGTTGAGTAGGACTGAAAACTGAAACTAAGAACAGAAAACATGACTGCCTTAGCCTCCTTTCAACTGGTACTCAAGTAAGCACCCCTGTGAGCCCTGAGGGATCTGTTCTCAGAGCAGGAAGGAGAGGATGGACGGTAGAGGGAAAGAAAGAGATTACTGGGGTTGGGGGACAGGTGGACCAGCCGAACAAGGAAGCTGAAATAAGGAGAAGAAAGCTTCTGGCCAAGAGTGATCATGCAAGGAGACCAGCACTGAATATCACTGCAGAAAAGACAGTCAAGCCAGAAATTGACAAAGGCAAAATAAGTGTGGGATCAATTTGGCTGGAGGGATTAGATTCCTTTGGTGGGTGCCTAAAGCCAAGAGATTGAAGGCTAAGACTCTAAGAAAAGAGTCTTTTCCTAGAAAACAATGTTAAAAGCTGCATAACTGGAGCAACAAAAAGAATAAATGGAAAACTGAAAGAGCACCAGGGCTTTCCAAGAACAGCTTTGGAACAGTCAGACGGGTAGCATACAGGTAGCAGATGCAGCTGGCATGTAGTTGCTGCTGTGCACCTGAATGTCACAGTTCTGGTTGTCCACATCAGAAACATGGCTTGAATATGGGCTCAGGTCAGCTATCAGTGTAACCCACTGCATACTGCCAACTTCCACTGCCAGAGGGGCAGAAACAGTTCCTTAATGCAGTTCAGAGCCTGAATGTAAGTTAACAGATCAGTGCTGCACACAACTCAGGGTCCAGGACAGCACAATTAAACAGAGACATATGAAGCTGGGGGGAACAAAACAAAACAAAAACAAACAAACAAAAACAAAACAAACAAACAAAACACAAAAAACCAACCACTGTGAAAAGCTGGTCTTCTTAATGGTTCCATGTAGAAAGAGAAGTCTGAAGGGTCCAGCCCTGCTATAAAGCAGGTATGTCTCAGCATGATGTTTGCTTGCCTCATTCCCTCCTGCTCTCAGGTACCTACCTCTCATGGGACCCTTGCCTTGCTCAAGACTAAGAATGGAGAGTGCCTCTGATCTCTGGTCATTGCCTTGTATGGCCTGTGGCAATGCCTTCTGGAGGCTTGGCTTCGCAGACAAAGCAGTGGTCTTTCCAAAGGGTTCAGGATATTCTTCAGTAATATGAGATAAGATACCAAGCTTTACCATTAAAGCTCCCCGTTTACCATTTTTATCCTTCCACAAGATTGCCATAAAAAATAAATAAGAGCAGGAAAGATCTGCTGTACATAAAATTCTCTCTCACTCTAGACACAATAAGGTCAGTTAAACAGGCATTGATCTACCTTGCAGGTCAGTATAATGCAAGCAATAAAGTCCACTGACAGCTTTTTGTGACTGAGATGGGTCTGGCCTGAAGGATTTTGCATCTTTACTTCTCCAAAAGATAAAACCTAAGCTTAAAGTGAGCACATATAGATATTTGGATCATGCAACCATTATTAGCATGGACACCGATGACCCTTCTCTCTTGTTCATGCATATTCTGCAGACTTCTCATGAAAGAGGTAAAAGTAAGTAAAACTGCTTGAGATAGTCTTCTGTTCATACCATACAAAAATATGAGTTTTCTGATACTGAGAAGCATCTCATGCACAGTTTTCAAATTGTAATATGCACTCCTAATAATTTAGTAAGTAGAACTTTGATAAAAAGTAGTTTAAATCAAAGCGGAATACTTTTTTAAAATCATACCCTTTTATTTAATACATAAAGAAACTCTACAAATTGAATGTTTATCAAAAAATTGCTAAAAACAAATGTATCATTTTTGTCTCTATTCCATAATTTCCCCTCCACAGTGTGCCAAATCAGGTAAACAAAAATTATGTCTTGGGTATTGCACTGGTTTTTTGTGTACACTTCCCAGTATTTTAGAGAAATATTGAAGTATTTTACGCCTTATTGTGTCTCGGTTTGCATTTCCTTAACTAATCCTAGCATTCACACTTGTATTTATAATAAATCAGTTTATATATCCCTAGTTAATATTTGCTTAGGGCTTATGTTGATTTCACAATACATGCAATTTTCTGGCTCCATCTTTATCTTCAAGGATTAGATTGAATTGAGCAGCCATGTAGTAATTTAGTTTTATCTTGTGCCTTACAGTTTTATGTTCTTGTAATAGCACTTCTCTATCTTATTTAATTAAATATATCTTATTTCACAATGACAACATTTTTATTTTTTAGTTTATTTGCTAAACAGCTGCCATTGTGGCAAGAATTTGTGGTGAGAGAACACTTAGAGACATTTAGAACAGAAAATATCAAATATAGAGAGGAGGAAAGGATTTGAACTTGGCGTAAATGCACTCTCGGATTAAATTTGAATTGCTTTGGATTCACTGGCTGGAATATGGAGCTAAATAGCTGTATTTGGATTACTTTTCTTCTGCTTGCATTTGCAGGGATGTATTTGGGTTTGGGTTTGTTTGTTTTTTGGGGGGCGGGGGGTTGTTAGTTTTGTTGTGGCTTGTTGTTTCGGGTTTTTTAATACAGGAAGTACTTTTTGAAAACAAATGTAGCCAAATCTCTGCCAAGTTATATCGAGAGATTTGTGGGGGTTTTTTTGTTTTGGTTTGGGTTTTTTTGCCTTTGGCTTCACTTAGCAGGTAAAAGCTAATTATTTTTTCAACTCCATTTTAGCACTACCAGGTTAATTTTGATGCCGATGCGAGGCTGCTAATTGTCAGCCTATCCATAATAAAAAAAAAATGCGTCTGAACACAAGGACTCAGAGTTTTTTCCATCTTCTTAGCTTAAATGGGCTAAGTGGTTCTGATAAAACCAAATGTTGTGCAGGTGCATTGAGTCCCTGTTGCAGAGGATGTTAAATGGGTTTGATCCTAAATTGACTAGTAGGTACAAAGTGGATGTATTTTACTCACAGCACTGGCAGCTTCTCCAGTAGAGAGTCTGGCACAGCACAGAGTAAGCATGCCTAGCTTTTTTGATCTGCAGCTGTGTGTGCTTATCTCCATTCTTAACAGAAACAACCAAGTAAAACAGATTTCTGAAAGAATGGTTTGGGTTTGCCCCATCAGTTTGTCTTCATGAAGTGCCTTTTCTTCTCGGGGGATTCTTCTTAAACCTTTAAAAGGATGGTTCCTCTGTTAAACACAAAGCTTCTTATAGCTGGAAACCCCCTTTTGCTAACTCCTCCTCTTGACAAACATCATATTGTCTTTTCCTTTTGCACTCTCTCTGCCCTCTAATCCCTGCCAAGGACTTTCAAGGATAACACCTTTTCTCAGCATCAGGCATCTGCACCTGTGTGTTCCTATCAATTCCCTTATATATCCCACCAGTGTAAATTAAACTCACAGATTCTAGGATTGAACTGACTTTTGCAGGTTTTGGAAATTTTCTCTGATGCCAGTCAGAAGTAGGTTAACTCAGCTTCCTTTTGCTGTTCAATTGTCACAAAGTAACTGTAATCTCTGACTTCACAGCACCAGCTGCACTCCGACACCACTGGCCAGGTAGTTTAAAATCCTATCCCAGTACAGATCAGTCTAGCTGTTATGCAGGAAAGGAGTCTGATAATCAAGCACATCACAGAATCACAGAATATGCCGAGTTGGAAGGGACCACAAGGATCATCCTGTCCAACTCCTGACCCTGCACAGCACCATCCCTAAGCATCCCACCTGCCTGACAACATTGTCCAAACACTTCCTGAACTGTCAGGCTTGGTGCTGTGATCACTGTCCTGAGGATCCTGTTTCAGTGCCCAACCATCCTTCAGGTCAAGAACCTTTTTCTAACATCCAACCTAAACCTCCCCTGACACAACTTCAGACAATTCCCTTAGGTCCTGTAACCTGCCCCTCCTCTTTCCCCTCACAAGGAAGTTGTAACTGCAATGAAGTCTCACCTCAGTCTCCTTTTCTCCAGGCTGAAAAGACCAAGTGACCTCAGCTGCTCCTCACAAGGCTTCCCCTCAAGACTCTCCACCATCTTTGTTGCCCTCCTTTGGATGCTCTCTGTTATATTGTGGTGCCCAAAACTACCCCCAGCATCGAGGTGAGGCCAGCCCAGAGCAGAGCAGGACGATCCCCTCCCTTGCCCAGCTGGCCATGCTGGGCCTGATGCCCCCCAAGGACATGGATGTCCCTCCTGGCTTCCAGGGCACTGCTGGCCCATGTTCAACTGGCCAACAGCCAGGACACCAAGGTCCCTCCGTTCCAACACAGGCCAGTTAAACACATTCCTGGCTGAAAGATCCCTGACTTAATATAAAATGCTTTAAATTACTTGTTTACAGTAACATTAGCACATGATAGTCAAGAAACGTTGTAGAGATGTAAAAATATATGAAAAAATATAGAAAATATATGAAAAATATAGAAAATGTGAGCAAGAAAATGTGTTTTACTATGTGTTCTTGACATGAGCGAAGGAACGTCAACTGAGACTCAGAAGCTTTGGGTTTAAAAAAAATCTTTTTTTTCTGCATTAAGTACACAGTTAATTTCTAAAACTCTTTGTCATAGCAAGGCAACACTTACTCACAATGTTTTCAGGAAAAAAAAAATACTGGATCTGACTATAGGAAATATGCAAATAATTTTGGAAATTGCAAGCATATTTTGGGCTGGTGCCACCGGAGACCACGCGTGTCTGGGGACGCGGGGCGAGAGCCGGTAGTGGCAGCCTGGTTCAGCAGGGCTACAGCCGGTCACTACTTTTGTCACACACAGACCGTGCTGGACAGAGCACTCACAGACACCGATGCAGCCGATGGTGGAATGCATTTATTATTTGGCGTGCAGCTTCTTTTATGGACGCTACGTGTCTGTGTCACGGCCATGGGGGTCCGTGAGGTACAACGGGATTTGGTAAGAATGCGTGGAAAGGCGGGGACTCTAACTGCCCGTACAAACCACTATCTTCCGTGTGGGACCCTAACTGCCAACAGGCTGGGTTATACTTTATCCAAATTTATCTTCTACCATATAAAAAGAAGAAATACAAGAAGAAATGAGAATGTGTGGTGCAGGTAACACTTGGTTTTCATGTAAGGAGGAATGCAAATACTATAAGTTTTGATATAATTCATTTCCTTACATACATCGCAGACTGGGACATGCCCTAAAGAGAATGATTAAAGAGTTGGTATGGGAACATTGGAAAAGATCCAAAATTTAATGCAGAGTGTAAGTTTTTCAAAGTTTCCTACTTTAAAAGTGTACTAGGTTGACTCTGTAATGCTTTTAAAGATAGGTGTAATCCTGGGTACCTGGTTTTTAACAGCTAAATATTTTGTCATTGTTGAACCACAGTAAGCTTACTTGGCTCATGCTTTGGCCTTGTTTTTAGGACTAAAATGTTTGGGAGCAGAATGTGTTTTCTTTTAGGTTCCCATTCGTTCAAAGCAATGCCCAGCAGCAGTACAAGCACAATATTATGTATAACAATAATCATATCCAGTCATTTCCAATCACAGTGGCTACGTGTAGAAGCAGCTACAGACTGTTGGAAATGTGAGGAAATGTCAAACCATATTAAGCTGTCTGGAAAGAAAAAGGAAGAAGTTCACAGCTTGATGAGGAAAATTAAAACCTTGCTGAACCACACTGAACACCTGAAAATATCAAAGAACAAAAGATAAATGGGGGAAAGCCTGAAAAAGTTATGAAATGTAAAAAGGAATAAGGTTCAGTAGAGTAATAAATTATATGTAATAGCAAAGAAAGTAAAAATAAACATTCTGTAACTATCAAAATCTCATGGCCCGCAGGAAGCTGCCAATAGGGCTCTAATAACTGGAACCTAGAATATTGTGTTCAATTTTAAATAACTTGAGTCTGAGGTAGACCAAGAAAGACCAGAGGGATTTGGGGTTGCAGTCTCATCCCTATAATAGATTCCTCTGATACATTATACAAATTCAGGAGAGTGGTTTAGACAGTCCACTATTCCAGTTGCAGCAAAGAGCTGGTATGTAGGTGTGTTGGTTTTGCACAGCCTGGTTTTTGGCAGTGGGGGCCCCACAGAGGTGGCTTCTGTGAGAAGCTGCTGGAAGTTTCCACCATGTCCAGCAGAGCCAATCCCAGATGGCTCTGAGGATGGACATGCTGCCAGCCAAGGCTGGGCCTATTAGAGAGGTTGGTAACACCTCTGTGCTGACATATTTAAGAAGAAAATCAAATCAAAGTGGGGGTTCAGTTTGTCTTGCTAGCCAGAGAAGAGGAGGAGGTGAGAACATGTGAGGAAAACTACATGGAGACACCAAGGTCAGTGCAGAAGGAGGGACAGGAGGTGCACCCAAGCCCAGATTTCTCTGCAGGCCATTGTGAGACCATGGTGAGGCAGCATGGTGCCCCTGCAGCCCATGGGCATCCACAGGGATGCAGAGATCAATGCACAGCCCCTGGGGATCCACGGGGGATGCAGAGATCCATGCACAGCCCATGTGGGAGGTGCCCATGCTGTAGCAGGTGGAAGAGACCCAATGGGAGACCCAGTGGAGAGAGGGGGCCCTCATTCCAGGCTGGAGCAGCCTGTCCTTGGAGCACTGCAGGCCATGGGAAGAGAGCCACGTCACAGTGGGTTTGGGAGGGCTGTGTGCCCGTGGGAGGGACTCAGGTTTGCAGCAGGGGCTGTAGGCCTGCTGCTCGTGAGAGTGGACCTGGGGAAGTTCATGGAGAACTGCGTCCCGTGGGAGGGACCCACGGCTTCAGAGGGGAGGGACTCCTCTCCTGGAGAAGTGGAAGAAAATCTCGGTGATGAACTGACCCAGAAACCCCATACCCTATCTCCCTGCACGGTTCGTGGGAAGGAGGGAGGGGTTGAAAGAAAAAAGATGTTTTGAAGAGATTATTTTACTTCTCATTCTCCTCCTCTAATTCTGTTAGTAATAAACCCACTTTGTACTTCTAAGCTGAGCCTGGTTTGCCTTTGGAGTGTTTTCTCCCAGTCTGTATTTCAACTCATGAACCCCTCATTTCATTTTTTTTTTCTCTCCTCTGTCTAGCTGTGGCAGGGGAGGGTGAGCAAGCAACTTTCGTGAATGCCTGGCATTTGGCCAGTGTTGAACCACGACATATCAAATTATGGTTGTTTATGTAAGGTATTACTTGGTGGTCTCTGTGCAAGAAGCCTGTGCCTTGCAGACTTATATACTGGGAAGTCTGAGCCAGATTTGTAAAGAAGGTGCTGTAACAGAGGCAGAAGTCCAGCTGTGATTATCTAAGATAGACAGTTCATGTTCAGACCTTTTGCAGAAAGAAAGCAATTTCCTTCTGGGTCACAGGTGAGCTCTGTATTGCACTGCCTTGGGTATCTGCCCTTGGCTGGACACCAGGAGCCCTGATACTGGAACAGATAAATACAAAATCTGTGCTAACTGCCATCCACACAACCTTATAGCTCAGAGCTTTGGAAGAAGGATTGGGATGGGTTCTAAAGCACTTTGACTGGCTCAGGAATGCTGTAGCAGACCATGTTCACTGTGGTTCATGCTGACCATGGGAACCAGAGGACACCAGAGCAGCATATTCTAAATGTACTTGTGGGACTTTCACACAGGCTGGATATGGCATGCCACTTCCACCTATTCTAAGATCTTTTAAACCATTCTAATCTTTTTGCCATTATGAGTCTATGAGAAACTCAGGCTCCACAAAGCTAGTATGAAGATAAGGTCATAATGTCTCCCAAAAAGAGGAGGGTCATCTATATCTACCTGAAAAGCTGAAAAACATGAAACAAAAGATGAACAGAGAAAAAAATGGAAGTGAAATAAGACCATTTAATTTATACTTGATTCTTAACATTTAGAAGCAGAAAACAGATAACCATCAGGGAAAACTTTCTTCTTGTGAGAGACATTAAAGTGACTCCAAAGGAAACATCTGGGATGTTAAAAAATGATTGAAGAAAAAAGTGAGAAATATATTTCATAGAACAATCCTCCAGTTGCAGGGCAATGAACTGGTGACCTAATAGCTCTTTTCCATTCCTTACATCTATGATTCTGTGATTCTAAATATATATTCAGAATTCTACAAGAGACAATGAGACAGTAGAGACATTGAAGAACATAAGTGGAAAGTTAGTGACAGATGAGTTTGATTCTGCTGCAGGCATAAATGAATTCCTCACCTCATTATTCATTGGGGGGAAGTGGGGAGAAAAATTTAAAAAAAAAAATAGGAATGTAGCATCTCTGTGACTGAGAGACATTCTCCTGGAGGGGAAAGTAAAATGTTAAAAGGCTTTGCTATTGCACTGGAGAAGATAATAAGGCAATTAGGACTGTTACATTTGACAAAGCACCAGGCTCAGATGAATTGTGTTCCAGAATCCTGAAGGAAGTAACAAAGGAAATAAGAAAGCCTTCAGCAAAGGTTTTTGACAGGCCACTAAGGAGTGCAGTCATACCCAAGGACTTAAGGGGTACTAAAGCTATCCCCAGATTCAAGAAAGAATCAAGGGAAGATTCAGAGGACAAGTCCTCTAAGTCTCATTTCGGTTGAGAGAAAGATATTGGAAATATTTCTAAGGGACCGTGTTGAAGTAATTTTCATGTATAATTTAATACAGGTAATGGGAAATCATGAGAAATTTGCATGACATTTTAGCATGTTATGGGAGTTGTAGACCACAGTGAATAGATTGATCTCATTCATACAGCTGTCAAGGTGGTAAAAAAGGGAAGAGAAACAGTATATAAACTATGGTATGAAGAGCTGGGATTAAACATTTTCAATTCAGCTGGACATTGCCTTAAAGGTTGCCAAAGTAGATCTACTTTAAAAGTGAAACATTTCAGAAAAACATATAAAAGCTAAAAGGGAGAGGCACAGTAATGCATCCGAGTGGTTAAAGACATTTGAAGAGCTTGGCTACTGTAGTTACAACCACATTGCAATCTTGTGTAGATGGATCAAACCATAATAGCTCTAAACTAGCTAAGCTAAGTACCTGGTGCAGCCAGGCAGCACCAAGCTGGACTCAAGCTGCAAAGCCTGACTGACATCCAGGTAAATACCTCGGCATGATCCTGCTACAATCAACTGATATCACAACTGCATTACCCTGCCAGGATTAACCACTTTAAAGCTAGCTGAGGTGAGCCTGTAAATGCAGTGGTACCTGTAGACATGTTCCTAAACTACCAGTCCCCAATCTTTTCAATTTGGTGAATCCTTTGAAGCTTAAAACATTCCAACCCTACTTAAATCCTTTTATGTATATAGATGCAAACTTGGAAAACAAAAATCCTGAGAACTGTATTCCCAAAACTTAAATAAGGAATTGAGACACACTGAATCCTGAGTCTACCAGCTCTAGTCTGTCATTATCTGTAGGTTGTGACTATCCACACTTCTTCAGGAATCTAAAGAATCTCTTCAAAGAATCTTTGTGTTCAGTCTTTAGCACAGTTATTTGTCTCTCAATTCTCTGATTTTCCTTTCCTTCTTCCAGTATTCCCTTTAAAAATTCCTTAAAAACCTAGGTTTAATACCAGACCAAATCTGTAACCATGGACAAGTCATAAAAACTCAGATCTCTAAACATTCAAATCTCTTATTCCTTTTGTTACAGGGTGTTGAAACCTTCCATATATAGAACATAATATTTTTCTTTTCTTTCTAGGGTTTTATGGCTTGTGGCACCAAGTAGCATGTAGTCTTTTAACAACTGGCAAGAGTAATGGTAAAGAAAATAGTGCTTATCTTAGCTTAAAGAGATCAACTTAAAGAGTTGATGCACTGAAGGCAATAGGACCTGTGCCTTTCCAAAGAATAGAGGATGCCAAGTTGTTTAAGAATGGACAAAAAGAATTTCTTCTGATGTCACTTCTTATTCTAACCTTCTTTGCCTCCACAAAATGAGATATTGTGCTTCGATACCTTAAAAAGCCAAGACTTTTTTTGTGTGAGATGACTTCACTTTCACTTTACAAATTGTACATACTGCCATGAGGTAAGTAAAAACCTGCAAGAAAGTTAGAAATTGCAGAGGTATTAACAGGACTTTTTGCATTAGGTTGTTCAGGATATTTTTCCCTATTTGAATCTTTTAAGGGTTTTTTAGTTCATTTCAGCACTGCCACCCTTCTTCCCTTGTCGTCAACTCACATTTGTTCAGGTTGTTGTTTGCTCTCTGCTTGGTTTTCAAGTGCCACACATTTTAGTAGAGGGCTGAGTCTAGGCCTGCAAAAAAAAACCTCCTTTATTTTGTTCATATGACTGTAAACACCTGTTCCAGATGGAAAAGTTACAGGATTTTTTGGATTTAGCTTTTGTGGCATTTTGCCCTGAACAGAGCAAAATATTTCTAAGAGCTGTCTGAGCTGTGTCTTTTCATCCAGCACACACAAAAGGCCACCACCCGAAGGTAAAACTGAAGTCAACAGGGTCTCACTGGTGTGACTAAAAGCTTCATTTGGCTCAAGCTTCCTTCATATTCACAGGTACAGGTTCAGACTGTGGATGCATATATGCCAATTTCAATGAAAATAAATGAAGTTGTGCAGGGGAAAATAAAAGAAAAAAAAAAAAAAAGAAAAAAAACACATCACACTTCACCCCCACCAAAAAACATCAAGAACCAGAGAGAGAGAGAGATAGCCTAGTGCTCTTGTGAGTTTTCAGCTTTATAGAGCAACCTGTGCTTTAGGATTAAAAAGATATAATATGTAGCATGCAGAGGGATGACTAGGGGGCATGAAACCATCTGCAAATGTTTGAAAGACGTTTGCCTTCCCCTTAGGCTTGAAAGAAATTACTTCCTATGTTGCCAGAAAAAAAATCCAAGAAATAGTGGGTCAAAGTTAAAAAAGAGAAACTTAAAATAAATTTCAGGGAACTGTTACTGGCAGTGAGGCTATCTGTATAATTTTTAAAGCAAGAGTAAAATCCCAGGCAGTAGACAATGCAATACTTAAGTCTTTTGTCTGTTGGCTAACCCTAACTTCTTATATTATCTGGGAAGAGAGTTAGGAACCTCTTTGGTTCCTAATAAAGAATTTGGGGTTCAGTTTTCCTGGGAATGTGAAATGAGCATCCTAGAAACCCTGAACAAAGCTCCATGTCTTTCCTTCAGTTGATATCCTTTAGCCTCACTCTTGCATTCTTGACTGCTCAAGGAATGACAGTCATCAAGACCAGGAAGGTTTTGGACATACTGGGAGAAGTCAACTAAAGAAACTCTGAATATTAATGATGAGAGTACAATAAAATGATACATAGAAAGCAAAGGATAGAGAAGAAAACCCTGCAAGTAAAGCTAAAAACTGCCAAAAGCTCAAGACAGTGGTGGATGCCCAAGTGGTCACACTGAAGGTATTTTGCATGGGTGTCAGAAAACCAGCTGTATGTGTGGATGGTAAGGGCAGCTCATGGCTTCAGGGACAGGAACGACAAATGAAGGCTTACAGTCAAAAAGTAAATAAGTTAACAAGATCAAAAGCAAAATAAGTTAGCAAGATCAAACCATACTCCAAAAATCACAGGACAGAATTTCCCTGCTCAGATAAGCAGATTACTAGAGCCGTGCTACTGACTGCATTGGTCTGATAGCAAAGGCCAAGAGATTTCAAAAGACACTGAGAAGATTAAAAAAAACAAACAAACCAAACCAATAAAATATACTCAACTCCAAACAAATTAACAAACAAAACCTCACAAAACAACAATCCAAAACTCCCATGTCACTGGAAGACTACATTTGCAGTAATCATAAACAACAGCTTTCTGGAGCCAGAAACCCAGATGACAGTAAGCATTCCCATGTGCTTTCAGGATCTGCTTCAAAATAAGACTGTTGGGGAAGATGAAGTAGCTAGGCCTTGTAGAGATAATTTAATAGTAAAAGATTCTAAAACTATGAAACCCACAAGAGAGATAGAACTAAAAGCAAAGTTTGAGCTTTAAGCATGGACAGGAAGAAGGTGATTAAGCAGCTGAAAGGCCTTGGCTGGGTGGGTCAGTGACACCCCTGACAAGACAAAAGGATGAATGAAAGGCTGCGCCTTCTCAGGTATCAGAGATAAGGTGGGTTTCACAGTTTTTGGTATGTAGAGTAGTATTGTAATGTTGTAGCTCCCATAGGCTGTATGTAGATTCTGTAGGTTTTGTATCTATAGGTGATTGGTTAATGTTCATTAGCATATTCACGATAGAAGGGGTTAAAATAGAATGTAACAGAGAGTTCCCCCTCTTTTGCCTGCCTTCCCTCTTGGACTTTGCACTGGATCCCTGGACCCTCTTCCCTAGTCAGGCTGCATTCCCACGACCAATAAACCACGTGTTCTAGAGGATCCTGATCTTCAGGTCATCTCTCTCGCCGGGCTACAAGCGTCTTTTCTAATATCTGGCGCCCAACGTGGAAACCGCCGGAGCAGCCTGACTCATCCTAGTCTATGGTAATCTGAAAACTGTTTCCTTACCTCGAGAGACTGTCCCGAGCGCATGTCCAGTGCTGAGAGCACCAGGACTTGAAGCGCTTAAATATTTTTAGCCCCAGGGACCCTTAAGCAAGGCTGTGGGTTTCCCTGAAACGGGCGAGCACAGGCAAGCTAAGGAAAAGCTCTGCCTGGAGCTCTTAAAATATTCGCAGATTGCGGTGGTGCCAGAAGCCGGTGAGTCGTTGCTGAAAGCAACATTCAGCCGAAGCTTTCAGGCACCTACAGCAGTTGGTGAGCCCCGCAAGGCTGTTACAAAGTAGCAGCTGCTTCGGGGGCTTGTGGAAAAACTCCTGTAAGGATCCCCGACGATGAGGGATCTGTTGGTGTCCCTGAGAGGACACGTGGTGCCTGGCCAGCACCGTTTGTTGGAGTTGTTTTGGGACGTCTCTCTCTCTCTCCCTCCCTCCTCGACTGACTTCTGGTAAGTATAAACCTTTTGTAAAAATGGGTCACGGTTTTTCTGCCTCAGATATAGATTTTTACAAGCAGCTAAAGCATTTGTTGAAAGCTCATTCAATCTCTCTGCCCAAGCATGAGTTGAAGGGTCTTTTAACGTGGACTCTGAATAATTTTCCTAATGCTGATCGATCAACTGTTTTTACGAGTCACTTTTGGGAATCAGTGGGAAATAAGCTTTTTAATGAGATTTCCTATCGAAATATCGCTGTTGCAGAACATCTGCCCGCGTGTAGAGCTTTAGTCCAGCTCTTTTCTGTACTTTCGCAGTGCACGGAGTCCATTCCCTCTGTTTCCCCAGGGCTTTCTGCCCCGTCCCCTCCCCCCCGCCACTCTCCAGAGCACGTGGCAGCTGCGGTGCCCTCCCAGCCCCCCTACCACGTGGCCGCAGCCCCCCCCGCAGCCCCGAGCCCTGCCGTCCCTCCGCTCCACGTGCACGCTCCCTCCGCCCCGATCCCTGCAGCCCCCCGCCCGACCCCGGCTGCCGCGGCACTTTCCCTCGCTGTGCCCCCTTCTCCTCTCCCCGCAATGACTTCCCCCCCTCCAGGGGCCCCTGTCCCTGCTCCCCTTGTGCCGGTCCATGCTGTCTCTGCGAACGCCGCTTCCCCCCCAGCCCTGTCCCGCGCCTCGCATTCCCTCTCCGTTTCACCCCCCCTCCCGACCCCCGCTCTTGCGCCGCCATCTCCTCCCCCCGCGGTACCGGCGCCTCCCTTCCCTGCTCCTATGCCCCCCCCAACACAGGCACCCATGCCTGCGCACCCCCCCTCCCCCTGCTCTGCTCCGACTCTCCTAATCGCCCATCCTGGCTTTCATTCATGTGCAAATACATCCAGCCTGTCCCCAGCTGCGACCCCTCCCCCCGCCCCCCTCACCCCCTCGACCCCGTCGCCTCCCTCGGTGCTGCCCCAGCCCCAAGCCGTCCCCTCCCCGCCCACCGCCGCCCCCCCACCCCTCACCGTGCCTCCCGCCCCTACATGCCCTGTGCCTGTCGCCCCACGACTGTCCATTGCCCCTCCTATGCCCACAACTTCCCCGGTACGGTTTCCATGCCCCTCCACCACTGCTCCTACAGCCCCTATGCCAGCCCCGCCCCTTACCCCGCCCCTAGCAACCCCTGCCCTGCTCTCCCGTCCCGCCCCGCCCCTTACCCCGCCCCTAGCAACCCCTGCCCCGCTCTCCCGTCCCACCCCGCCCCTTACCCCGCCCCTAGCAACCCCTGCCCTGCTCTCCTGTCCCGCCCCGCCCACTACTCCGCCCCTAGCAACCCCCGCCCCGCTCTCCCGTCCCGCCCCGCCCCCTACCCCGCCCCTAGCAACCGCAACCCGACCCTCTCTGCACACTGCCCCAGCAGCTCCTGGGCAGACCCTGCCCTGCCTGCCAGCTGCTGCCTGCCCCACCCCCTACGTCAGCCTGCACCCCCATCCAGCCCCTGCTAAGGCACAGCCCCACACCTCCCAATACCCTATCCCTTCTACAAACCCCACTACCCTCCCCATACCTGTACTATCCAACCCAATCCACCCCGAAGCCACATTCAGTCCCGTCCAGACCCCCTGCGACACCAATGTAGCACCAGACAAAAGATGGCTCCCTTCCCCTGCAGCAGCTACCTGGGCTTCTGTGCCTGGTGCAGCTGCTGCTGCTGCCCCTGCATCACCTTTATTTTTCCCTGAGACAACCTGCGTCTTGAAAAACGCGCCGAGTTCAGCAGCCACGCCTCCCTCGGTGCCGGGGAAGGCACCAGCCTGGCCTCATCACCCATGCCCACCTACACTACCGAACCTGACAATGCACCAGCCCTGCCTTCCCCGGAGTACTGTGCCTGCTGCCCCTGCTGCGCCCGTCTGGACCCCTGCACCACCCCTCCAACCCGCACCTGATTCCATCCCAGCAATGCACCATTCTTATGCCATGCAAGCAACCTGCTCAGCCCCAGTACCTGCCTCCAGCTATTCCGTCACCACTGCACAGCCACCAGCCAGCCCACCACCTGCCATGGTGCCCTTTCAGCATCTCCCCACCGCCCATGTGCCCGCTGCAACGCTGCCACAGCTGCCGCCATCTGAGCAAATCTCAACATCACGACAACTGCCGTTGCCGCTTCCCCCACATCTCGTCCAGCCACCGGTGGAAGTCAAATCGCCTGCACCCCCTGTCCAGCCGACCACCATGGTGACACAACCCACGCATCACAGTGTGCCACAAGTGCCGTTCCAGCTGCATCAATGCCCACCGCATCAGATGACAACAGCACAGCCTCCTGCAACAGTACCACAGCCCCTCCCTGCCTCCTCCCTGCTCTGCTATACTGCAGCGGGGGGAGATAGGGAAGGGCACCAAGCTCCAGCACCTCGAGCAGCACCGCTGCCACCTGCACACCTGACTACTACACCTGATCTGCCTTCGTTGCTGTGTCCACCTCCTCCAAGCATCTCTGCGTCACCGTCGCTTCTCCCAGCTGCCACCGTTCAGCCCCCACCTGCTGCTCCTCCGCCTACCAGGACAGCCTTACAGCACCTTTCTGAAGCTGCATCCATCCTACAGCCTGTCGCAGCCCCTCCAGAGCAACCACCGCTGCCTTCACTCCAGACAACTGCCATCAACTTGCCGCCGTATCCCCCAGCTTGCCCAGCTGCACCCCGAAGTCCTACCCTCCCGACACAAAACACCTTCCCCAGCAGCCCTACAGTCCCTCCAGCTCTCAGAACAGCTCCCACAGTTCAAAATGAGACACCACACATTGAAATAACGCCAGCAACCCTGCAAGTGAAAGCCAAGAGGCAAGCACCCAGATCTGATCTGTGCAGAAATCATCAGGAGAAGATTGTCTACCAAAAGAAGCTCAAGAAGCAAATGAACTGTTATTATTTACCTGAATGCATGTTGTTTTTACCCTTTTATTTTTGTTTTTATAGTAATGCTTTACCTGTAAGTCAACCAAAGACAAATGTCTGGGTTGCTTTAGCCAAGCCTGCTGACACAATCTGCTTATCTAACAGCAACCCTGAAAGACCCTTTTCAACCTGCCTAGTTGGTGTGCCCTTAGACAAATACTGGCCATATTATTACTATCCCTCAGGTCCTACTTGACTACCTTTTGTTAGTCCATGGGCATAGATGTGAAGATTTTAAAGGGTTATGTTGCATTAACCTACCTGATCATTCTATTTCCATCCAAAAACAGTTACAAGACTTAAGAGATCTAGCCAACCAAATCACTAAAGATAGCCCATCATGGCTAGACAATTTCTTTGACAATTTGAGCTTTGCACCTTGGCTAAAGGAACTTTGTAAAGTAGGTTTAATTATTCTAATAGTTATAGTTGTTATTTTATTAGCAGTTCCCTGTATACTTCATTGTGTGAAAAGAGTAATGAATAAGACAGTTTCCAGTATCTTAGTGATTCAACAGAACGGGGGAGATGTTGGGGAAGATGAAGTAGCTAGGCCTTGTAGAGATAATTTAATAGTAAAAGATTCTAAAACTATGAAACCCACAAGAGAGATAGAACTAAAAGCAAAGTTTGAGCTTTAAGCATGGACAGGAAGAAGGTGATTAAGCAGCTGAAAGGCCTTGGCTGGGTGGGTCAGTGACACCCCTGACAAGACAAAAGGATGAATGAAAGGCTGCGCCTTCTCAGGTATCAGAGATAAGGTGGGTTTCACAGTTTTTGGTATGTAGAGTAGTATTGTAATGTTGTAGCTCCCATAGGCTGTATGTAGATTCTGTAGGTTTTGTATCTATAGGTGATTGGTTAATGTTCATTAGCATATTCACGATAGAAGGGGTTAAAATAGAATGTAACAGAGAGTTCCCCCTCTTTTGCCTGCCTTCCCTCTTGGACTTTGCACTGGATCCCTGGACCCTCTTCCCTAGTCAGGCTGCATTCCCACGACCAATAAACCACGTGTTCTAGAGGATCCTGATCTTCAGGTCATCTCTCTCGCCGGGCTACAAGCGTCTTTTCTAATATAAGACTATTCAAAAAAATCAATCAGTAATAAAAATAAATCAAATTAAAGGGGGGAAAAAAAAGAGAAGAATCTACAACAGTCATATTTACTTGTAAAGAAGAAATACAAAAAAAGGGGAACTCGTAAAAACACCAGGAGTATGTAACAACATAAATTGTTTGAAAGTGGCACTATGGAGTATTTAAAAACAATATCCTTGAAGCTCAAGATAAACAAACAAACAAAAATCCAACTCCAAAAGGATCAGGAAAAGCTCTGCAAGGAAAATAGTAGAGGAATTTATTAGAAATAAAAATTCTTCAGCAAAATTGGATTTGTATCTACTTAAGAAAAATAGAAAAGCTTATAAGCCTTGGGAAGCTGGATATAGAAGTGTAGTAAGACAGACAGAAGAGATTTTGAAGGAGAACTTGTTAAAGGCAGAGATGCTAACCATAGGACATGTCAGAAGTGGAAAGTTTACCAATGATCACCAGTGGGTGATCAATGTGTATCAAATACCACTCAGGAAGCATATCAGAATAAATAAATGGGAAATAAACTTAAAGCACTGTTCCTGACTGGGCAATGACAGATGTTTAAGGAAAAAAAAATTGAAAATTAAGTTTATTAAGGTCCTCAATGGGAGCTTTCTCAACTAATGTCAAAACTAATAGCAGTTCTATCTTACCCCTAAATTTTTCCCATAGCAGCAAAACAGGATATGGCAAGTCCATGAGAAGTCTTTACCCAGAGTTTCAAAGTGATCAAGTGAACAACTGACTAGTAACAAGTATCCTGGAATTTTGGAAAAACTAAAAAGAAAAACAAAAATCATGACAGTGATAAATATGTCATGCTTGGGAAATGTCAGTGTCATAATTTCTGGGTAGAGAAGCTGTGCTTCAGAAGGAGTTCTTTGTGGAGGCCTGAAAGAATGTGGAAAACAGCAACTCAGTCTGTACAGCAGTCCTCGATTTCCAAAATCCACTGTCGTGGTCCTTCACAGAAGCCTCTTGGAGAAACTGAGCTGTCTGGGTAAGAGGGAATGTCCTCTTATGAATAAGTACCAAGCATAAGACAGGAAACAAAAAGATATGAATAGTGATTAGTCCTCATAATGGAGAAAAATTACTGCAGAATTTGTGCTATTCAGCATGCCAAAAAATGATCTGGAAAAAGAGTTAAATAAAGAGGTAAAAAAAGCTGAAGATGTACAAAATTATGCAAGATATTTAACTCTAAAGCTGACTGTGAGGACTTGCAGAAGGAGCTCATGTCACTGAGGCAATAAAATGGAAGATGAAATTCAATGTTGATAAGGGCACATGGGAAAAAATAGCCCTAACTATACATACACTATGATGGGCTGTAAATAAGCCATTACCACACAGGAAAGAGATCTTAGAGTTGCTATGGATAGTTCTCTGAAAACAGCAACTCAGTGCTCAGCAGCAGTCAAAAATGCAATAGAATAGCAGGAATTATTGGGGAAAGAAAAGAGAACAAAACAGAAATCATTTTTATGTTTTTATGTAAATGCATGCTGTGCTTGCATCTAGAATGCTGTGCACAGTTTCAGCCACCCAACTGAAAAAGATTACATCTGGGCTTGAAAAAATGGAGAAAAAGGCAAAAAAAAAGGCAATTGCAAGTGTGGTCTGTCTCTTCCATACAAAAGACTGAGCTAACTTAAATGTTGGTGAAAAAGGAGACAAAGTTATCAAGTGATTGAACAGGGTTATGTACAAATTACAGAGGTACCAGTAAAACAATTAAACAACATGCTAAAGAAAAAAAAAAAAGCATTTTTCTACATGGAATGCAAATAACTATTGGCCTCTTTTTCATGAGATGAAGCTGAGAAGCAATTTTTATATATATATATTTATTTATTTATTTATTTATTTATTTATTTATTTAATAATATATATTTTTATTTGTAAATTTATAAATTTATAAATAATTTATATTTATTTATTTTATTTAATAATATATATAATTTTTATTTTTATATATATATATTTAATATAGATTTCAAAAGTTAAGTCTCATGGTCTGAAAGTAAACTCCACTTTAGAAACCCCCTCACACATTTGCTGTTCAACTGGGTAATATATTACAGAATGAACTGCTTCACAGTGGTGTTGAGTTCCTATGGTCATCCCTGAGCAGTCACTACAGAGTAATGTTGCAAATAAGAAAAACAGCTTAATGGACCATTGATCTGTGTCTGAGTCAATCTTACATTAGAGGAGACAGAAATTACTTCCCCCAAGGCTGGTCTGGAATGTGGTGGTTAAAACATTGTGCTGGAAATTAGAAATTGTGGGTTGAGAACCCATCAAAGAGAGAAAGGTCCAGACTGCAGGTCCCCAGGTACAGGACTGAACACATCCCTCTGTGCCAGCAGGGACATTGAAAGGACTGAACACTGTTTGGCCTCTCTTGTAGACAAGTGGAGATTAATGACACTCCTTAATCTGGGCTGCAACTAAACACAGATAGTAAAGTGGTGCCTTTCCTCCACTGTCCATAAAGGATGTTTACAAGGAACCCCCTGAGTCTTAGAAGAGTAGAAACTGCTGAAGAAGAGAAATCCCACATTGTTACCTGGGGTTTGTATCCTATCTCTTCTAGCAGTCTATCTGGATTTTACCTCTCATTTTTGGGGGCAGTGCAGTACATGCATAAATGAAAGACACCAGAGCAGAGGCCTCCTTCTTTTGATTTAATCCAGGCATCAGAAGTGGGCTGTTATCCTACATGTAACTCAGCTAATAGACAGAACATGCATTTCCCTGCCCTGTTCTTTAACAGCAGAGCAGAGGAGTGTCAGGAGGCACTGTTTTTCCTGGATCTGAATACAATTATGTTGTGTTTCCAGACCCCTTCTCACTTTGCCTCCCTGCACTACCTCTGCCCCCTTCAACACCCTGCCTCCAAGTTAACCTTCCTCAGTGTAGGAAAAATTGTGTCCTCCTATACTAGTTCAGCTGACTCCTCACCATCCACATCTTAAGAAGGGAAGAGAAGCCTACTTGAACAAAACAAAACAAATCATCATCATCATCATCATCACCACCACCATAAAAAAGAGAGAGAAACCTAAACAGGCTACACCTTTCTCATGATGTTGGAGCATGAGAAGAATCAGCATCAAAATCACAGGAGGTTTCATTAACAAGAACAGAGTTTTATCATCATATCTCTGATTCTTTACACTTAAACAGATCACAGTTTTTCTTTGCACAAAATCCTCTCTCCAACCCCAGCAGCAGCACGATCAGAAAGATGTAGATGTGCACTGCCTGAACCTTCCCTTTTAAGATTTCATCTGTTCTTCTTAACCTGTTGCACCTCCTGCCAAAACTGTACATGAAGCTGAACCAGAGATGAAATCTGCATACAATTTCCCTGCAAAGCTGGCAGGTAAAGTCTCAGGTCACAAATAAGCATCATTTAAAAAATCAACACAAACAGAGTGTGGATTTGCCTTTGCCTGCTCCTGCAAGGCTGCATGCAGGCTCAGCCACTGTTTTGCAAGAACAGCTTTCATATACAATGTAAGAGATCACCAGGGATAAGTAACGTCTCACTACATTTTCAATGCTGTGATCCCTTTGAGACACTACCTTGTAGTGTCTTGAATAGCCCCAGTGTTTAAGTTCAACAGTGTTGCCTGGTAGGCCACTTCAAAAGTTTATGTTCTTCTGAATAAAAAATGTTTCCTTACATCTCCTCCAAATGTTGGGGTTTGTTTTTTTTTTTTTTTTACCTTTTTGATTTCCATTTTTACTTATTTTTTCTTTTTTATCTGTGCATGACTGAAAATATTAATTTGGCTTGACACAGTCTGTTCCATTTAGACTTTTCCCTTCCTTCTCACTCTCCCTAATTCTAGGCTGCTGTAGGTTTATGGATGTTTTTATCCTGCATTAATGTCTTAGTTCATTTGTTAGCAGCATTAGAATTGGTTTCTTTAGTTTTGTTTGGAAGTATTACAAAATTCTTGTACTACAGTGACCAAACCCACAAAGTAATAGCTCAGCAGCAGGCACAACTAGAATGATATTCCACTCTGGTATTTTCTTTTTTCCTATACTATTCCTCTCCCTTCATGAAGCTGGAAACAAGCCTGTTTCCTATGGATGTAATTTAAAAACAAATAAAACTTCTATGTTGGGAAATACAGTTATGCAAGAAATAAAAAGGTTTACATCTAGGAAAGTACATTTATATTGTGATTTTATAATCACGCTCTACACCTATGTGGTGCTTTGGAGCTAATAAAAGACCATAAGAAGTGCATAATGGCTTATTTTCTGTTCTGTCGGGGCCAATGATTGATGAGGTACCACACTTTTAATAGTGGTCTCGTCTCAGGAGCAGGGATCAGCACATTGATCTCCAGCTCCATCTTCTGCCTGTTCTCTTGGCAGCCCCAGGCACTGTGGGGAGCCCCCAGTGCAGCCTCACTCCTGCCACAATCCACCACCACCCTGTAAAGGGCCATCTCTTCCTCCGTCCCTGCAGCTGGAGAGATGAAAAATCAGGGAATGTGGGCATTAGAGTCACAGTCTTGTCTTTGAGCAGAGCTTTGGGACATCTACAGCCTAACTGTGCTGACGTCTTTAAAAGTCACCTCTGCTGGGATATGTTCTGACACATGAAAAATCCTCCTGTGCTTTAGTCACTGCTTACTACACTAATGTTAATAACATTTTGTTGTCTTCTCCCTTATCTCCCTGCTCTGTACATCTTGTTCCTCAACTCACAGATAAAATCATAAGGTCTTTTTGGGAAGATGTCACACTGCCTAGAATTACACATCTCCAAATCCTTAACTGGGATTATTGGTCAGTAAGAGTGTGTGGGTGACACAAGCAATCATCAGAGCTAGATAGAGTTAAGGGAAAACATTTCTCCCTTACACCAGAAAAGTGTCTGGGAAGTGGTTTGGATGAATTAATCATTAAAAAAATGCAGTTTTGGACTACACTGAATCTAACGATTAATTTAGCGAATGGTTCCAACAAAACTGAAAACAGGCACTGTTTTCTGAAAATGTCAATATGATTCATTTTAATGTGCTCTAAATGTTTTGCTTTCTCAGGCCAGATTAGCCATAGGCTTTAGATGGTTTTCACAAGGCAAGTAAGAATTGGATAAGGAAGTTTTTGTATGCTCTCCTATACTTTTAAGGCTTTTCTATACTATTTAAAGTGTCTCCCAAGCTGAATCAATGAGCTTTGCCGTTTACCACCTTCATGATTAAATGCAAGTCAAAATCGAGGTAGAGATTTTCCCTATCTCTCAAATTCTATTTACTGTAAAGTATTTCTTTAACAAAGCAAGGAATGGAGCAATTCTACCTTTCTCTCTTTCACTGTTCCTTTTCCTACATAGTCAATTCAGGTCAATGCAAATGTATTCTTTTGGTTTGCTTTAAGCACTGAACTAAAATGCAGCTCTTGCTTCATTGTGGAACACTAGCTGTGTTTTAAAGGAGTAATATATCCGCATCAAAATTAGAACCACAACCCAAAAAGTCATTAGTCCACCAGTTTTACATACATATACAGATCTATACATACACAGATTCAAAACAGGTGTGAGATAGTGATATTATAGCTGATAGGCCAAATAGAATGGATGAGTTTTTAATCAATAATTTGAAAGGAGACAGAGCATTAATAATATGGGGACTGACTCTGTTAAGGTCATATAAAATTTAGTGTTTCTACAGTTTTCTAAACCCTTTTACTCCACTGACAACCACTTAAAAAGCAAAGGGGAAAAAATGTATTTTGACTTCAAAAAAACCCTCCAATCCTTGCCTGTAATATGCTTCATAATTTGTTTGCTGTATTACATGACAGTTGCATGTTCCAACGAAATTGCAGTTAAACAGTAGGCCTCATCTCTTCTCCAAAAGCCCTGTAAACACAATATATTTCAGAAATGGTTTGCCTCTAGAGGGTCAGAGTCAGAAAGATGATTTTGTCAATGGAGTAAGTGTGAAGCTGCTTTTGACCTTAATCTGAGGGCATTAAAATGCATTTTTATTCTTCTTTTTTTGAAGTGGTACATGTGAAAAGTTAAAAAAAAATATATCTGGCTTGCAAGAAGAGGTTTTTCTCATTGGTGTGTTAAATTTATCAACTAACTACAGTAGCTTGAGAGGAAAAAAAATCATGTTTTTATGTAAGCTTTTCCTGTTTTTAACCAGAGACACTAGCCTGCCAGCTAAATACAGGTAGAGAAGAACTGTTCTGAGTTTTTCTTGATTTTATTAACCAATTAAATCCATTGAGAGAAAAACAAGTGGTACCTGTGGAGGAGGAAAAGGAGACATAATAGCTACTGAACATTATATATTCAGAACAGTGGTTCCTGAACTTGTACTATGCTTGAATATTTCTCCTAACAAACAATATTATTTTTCTTACAAAAATTTATTTGGTTATAGCCTTAAATCATCATGTCTACAAAAACATTATTTTAACCAAGCAAATGAATGAGGTCCATGGATCTGCATGCAGGTTCAGCAGAAAATATTTCCCTAAACATCCATCTGTGCAGTCAAGGAGGCATTTTACAACTGAGGTGATTTAACTTTTCCAAACTTCTTATAGAAGGAGTTCTAGAAGGGCTTTCCAAGCCCTTCTAGAAAACTCTAGTAATTTAATTAAGACCCTTATCATTAGGTGCTTTGTAAAGCATATGTTGATATTGATATGTATTGTATCCTTCCTAGATACAATACATATCAATATGTAGATCCTAGATCCTTCTAGACAGAACTAAAATAATATCT
The DNA here is from genome assembly GCA_027886175.1 of Phylloscopus collybita. NCBI lineage: Eukaryota > Metazoa > Chordata > Aves > Passeriformes > Phylloscopidae > Phylloscopus > Phylloscopus collybita. Next base: position 49,911,015 of record JAJNNQ010000026.1, read on the forward strand.
TTTTTCACTCCAACCCATAGAGGTCTGACTGCTTAGGTATTCAAAGTGGCTTTGATGGTGCTTGTGATTCTGGTTTTCAGGAGCTTCTGTGGTCATCTCCTATCACATATGGGGCCAGGATACAGAGTATTGTCTCACTCCAGCTCTTGAAACTATTTCACTTGGAATGGTAGGACCTAGGATTCCCTGGACCACCATAAGGGGAAGGTGTCTCTACATCCCAAGGTTGGAATCATTTTCTAGGAGATATGCATAGATTCCTGCCTCTTCTTTATTAACATTTAAGTATTTTTATGTGCATAGAGACAACTGTATAAAAAAAAAGGTCCTCCCTGCCACTGGAATTAGAAAGCTGGAGCCTTGCAGTCCAAGATAAGAGGTGGTCTCTCTGCTCTGTCAGCTTCTTTCATGGCACACTAAGCCCAAACCTCAGTATTAGCATGTAGATGGAGATACCTGGGAACTCAATAGCTGGACTCATGCCACCATCTCATTTTACATAAGCCACTGAGCTGTTCCCTCATTTTAATGTGCTCAGTCGCAACTGACAGCCCCGAGGGCAAACTCTTCAATCACATTAGCTGCCCAAGTCCCAGTGGAAGCCACTATTTTTGAAGAAATTACTTCATCTTACCTCAGCTTTGTAACTACTATAGCATCTTCAGATCCCACTACTAGATTGAGACCAAAATTTAGCAAGTAACAATAATTTCATGACAATGACAGATATCAATGATTTTTCCAAGCAAAAAGTGCTTATTCTCAGTATCCTGCTGGGGATAGCTCACTTGTTCTTCCTCTGCTTCCTCATTTTCCCCATCCCAATTAAATAACCAACCTGGTGTAAAAAGCAATTTTGTTGGTTTTGGTTTTTTTTTTCCACTGACTAAATGAAAATGGGTTTAATTAGAGCATCCAGTACATGCCATAAACAGGGCAGGCACATTTGAAACAGCTGCAGCAATAGCTCCATGTATTAATATTTCAGAAATCTCTAAGATTGGGCAAATACACTACCCTTCACAATAACAATTATTATTTAATGGCTTACTTTATCAAATGCCGTGTCAGGGATAAATGGGAAAATTTATTGTATTTTGACTGATTAAGGTTTGTCAGTCACAAAAATATACTTAAATCCTGCTAATCAGCTGACAAAACAATTCACATAGCCCTGCTTCAGAGTTTGAAAGGAAGCCATTGGAGGAATTGGAATATTCCCTCGAATTCACATCCTAGCACATATCTCAGCATGTTTTGCAAGTAACATTATCTCTACTTTAAATAAGGAAAAACAGGGTCTATAACAAATTGCAGAAAGCAGAGCACAGCTTCTCAAACTTCTGTCAGCTCAAGCCAAAGAAGTACTCATGATGGGGTTGCCTTACATGAACCACCATGCACTGCAGCTACACAGACTTCAGGTGCAAGATCTGGGCAAAGACAGCTTTTCAGCTTTGTTGTCCTTGGCATTAACAGTCCCTGGCTGGCTCAAGCACAACCAGCTCATGCAGGTTTGGCTCCACCTACCAGGTAAGCATGCCAGCCACACCAGAGTGCAACCACAACTTCAAGGGAGATATCACACTTGAACTCAAAACTTCTGAATCCCAAGAATTTACTGAACACTTCTGAATCCTGAACAAAAATCTGGGTTTCTTCTGGGTTCAGATTGAAGTCTGAGGGCTCTAAAACCTTGGTATCTTCCCATGACATAGCTGTGAAATGATGGTGCTGGTTGGCTCCGCTGCCTCCAGGGATGGATGGGGGTGATTAACATGAAGGAGAGGGTACCCATGAAACAGGCAACAGCTGCAGAGAGAGAGACACGAGCTCAGCATGAGGCAGGCGTGGGAGAGGAAATGTATTTAAACTAAACTGCTGAATCTTCTGAGAGCTGTTTCTTCTTTTCCTGAAACTGCCACCACTGCTGAGCAAATTCATCAGCTGAGTGACTAATGGGAGACATCCTGAGAGGCAGAGGTACAACTGAGCCAAAACTGCTTCCCATAAAGCCCTATTCAGTGCCTGTTTGTCTCATTTATTACCGCATAAAATATCCTTCATGGGAAAGTGACTGACAATTATACTTTCTCCATACATCTTTGCACTCTACATTCTCTTGACAAAAATAGGTAGCTTCTGTCTTCAGCCCCTTTCCTTCTAAACCATCTCCTTTCTTTTGTCAATTACTTAGTGAAAGAAAGTGTCATTTTCCTGAAATCTTCATATCACTCTTTCTAAGGGAGTCACTTCTGACTTTTTCATGCAAATCCAAAATACAGCCCCATATGAGCTACTATGAAGAAAATTAACTCTATCCCAGCCAATACCAGAATACTTTGGAAGCAATGTCAGCATCAGCTGGAGCATAAATCCACAGGCAGAAGTTTCAGCTCCCAGAAAAAATGGGCAAAGCAGAAGAAGATGAGACAGTGAAGTGCCTCCTGTTGCCATAGAGATCAGGTAACAAGTGACCTCATCTCCTGATTTTGCTCCCAGAGCAGGGAGCCACAGTTTCCAGGCCTGTGAAGGGAGGACTTGGCCAGTCCATCATGATGCAGCCAGTGAAATTGGCTTAATGGTGCCTTCTGTTACATGAAGTTTTCAACCTCTGAGAGGGCAGAGCAAGCAGACAGGTATTTTGTTCTCAGGATAGGAAGCACACATGCTATTTGCTGTCTTACAATATCTTTCCCTTTTCTTTCTGTTGCTGCTTCTGACCTGTATTTCCACCGTGCTCCCTGTTTTGAACTTAGGTTGCCAATGGCTTTCTGCCTCTCTCTGATCTCCTCGTTTTAGAGTCTATCTTATCTACAACACTTGGTTTTGTACGTTTTATTTTGCTTTATGTTGAGAACAGGAGGTAAGCTGATGTACTAGACAAATCACTGCACTGAGGTTTGAAAGACAAGCATTAACTCTGGCTCAGGTTCTGAACAACAGTAAGTTATTTCATCTCCCTGAGGTTTCCTCATCTGTTCAGCTGGGACTGTCAGCTGCACAGAGCAGGGACACACATCTGCTGCCTGTGTCTGTAGCATCCTTAGGAAAAAGGTCTCAATTGCACTTACTGTCTGTAGGCACCATACAATCAAATCAGACATGCCATCAAATGACACCAAAACAAGGCAGGGCTTTTCCTATGTAAAAAAAAAAAAAATTCCTCTTCAGAAAAAAACCCACATTTTTGAACTTCAAGGAGTAATATGCTTTCTGTAAGGCTGCAACATGACCCCTAAAAATCTTCTTCCCTATTTGCTTTTTTCCTTTGGCCATCTCACCAGAAACCTGGGGTTGTGGCTATATAGAAAGTAAGATAGGTATCCAATCTAATAGATCATGAATGCAACCTTCAACAGTATAAGCTCAAAAATTTGCATTTCCTGAAATAAATTAAAAACAAACAAACAAACAAACAACAACAAAAAACCATTGCAAATACCTACAAGCAGTGCTGAGTGCTTTTTTCGGGGTGTGATATTTTGCAGGTGGCCTCTGAGAGGGAGCTAATAGCAGCTATTGAAGTCATGACTGTGATTTGCCTGGCAGGACACAGGAGTCTGCAGCACTTCATACATCCATCTACTCAGCAAAGGTTGCTTGCCAGGACCTTGATTCACATGGGTTCTGGTCAATTCTGGCTGCAAGGAGAGCACGTTTGCTTCCTCCTGCAAAGCACAGTGTTAACAAATTTTCAGTCTCCTGATACTACAGAGGGAATTCATGGGCTGGTCCCTGGTGAGTTAATATGACAGTATGTTACTTTCGAGAAACAAAATGGTGGACAACTTGAAATTTGGGAAAAAAAAAAAAAAAAAAAAAAAAAAAAGTTAAAATAAACCTTCCAATTAAATTATGCAAATGTGAAAGGAAGTTAAATATTTAGATTTTTAAGGATTTCTTCAAAATACTTCCCCAGAGGATGGTAGAATCTGTACTAAAGGGCCTAGCAAATATATTAGTTTAACAGAAGATTTCTTGGATTGAATGCAAGCGCACATTTAAATGGTCTGTGAAAAGTAATTCCGGAGTTTCAGTGTACCATATGACATATTTTATTTTTTTTTATTACCACTGACATGTCAACAGTTTTGAGGAAAACATTTTTTTAGTAAGCACAGCTGCTATCAATTTGGATAATGATAGTCCATCACTATTTTTTGTGTGTGCAAACAAAGGGAATGAATGATCATGCAAAACAGTGAGTCCATATAATATCCATTCATAAACCATTTGCAGACTGCACAGGGTCAAGACAAAATTATTACTTCAGTTGCTGGCCTCAGCAGTGCAGACACAGAAATAGAATATTTTTCTGATCTTGGTAAATTTAATTTCTGTGACCTCTTTCCCCATGATATTGTATACAAATAATAAAAGACACCCCCAGAGTTCTTCTCACAGTGACAGCACATCCTGCTGGCGTAGCCATGTGCTTTGTATTTCCACTGCTCTACTTTCTACATTACTCTGAGTTTCTTGGTCTGTCTGCCCAAGATCAATGATGTTCCTGCATGATTGCTGCTGGTGGCTGCTCACTAAAAATGTAGCTGGATAAGCTAATTTTCTTTCTTTCCTTCTTCATTATTCTGCAGTGAAGGTTTAAGTGTGAGATTCCTCATCTATCTCTATACCTGCAGGTAGTAAATTATAAGGCTAATGGCAAGAATATGTGAATATTTATGACACTTCCTCATTAGCACAAAACTTGGACTGGATTTCCCATGGCTCAATTGAATTACTTAAGCCCTATTTTAAAAGGCAATTGTTTATTTATGCAATTGCCTTGTGGAACTTCTGGCTAGTTTAAACTCTCATAAATGAAAATATTTGTGAGAAATACTGTTTTCCTCCTCCTCCTTTTCACATGTAGAAAACCTGCACCAATTGTGTTACTGGAGGATAAGGGCTTGGTCTCTTATGTTTGATTACAAGCAATTAATTTTTGTCTGCATTTTAGACAAAATTTACCCAAGATTTGTATGAGAATAAATTCCCAATTTTCAGTAGTTGGATTAAGTTCCTTTGGCCTTCCTGCCACATGTTCTAAGAGGAGACTGTAGGTGGAGGAAAATCTCTTTCAAGCTCCAGGTTTTAAAAATTAAGGTAAAAAAATCATAAAAAGTATGCAAAAAATTATAACTTGAGTGGAAAAGAAGAGAAATTCAGTTTAATCTACTAGGTGACACACATCTTTCTGGTGTTTTTTCTAAACCAAAATGTTTCTTCCCAATTTTTTTTTTTTTTTCTTAGAGTGGTTCTTTCCACAGAAGTCACAGGTGACCTATCTAACAAACACCTATGTTTAACCATTTTAAGTGAGCTCAGTCTGTTTGTCAAACAGACCCAGGAGAGAAAGCTCCAATGTATTCTTCCTGCATGGGAAAAGTAGACTACAACATTTAAAATATTACCACTTCTTCTAATAAAACATAACTCAGCCTACAACAAGTGTTTAGGGACATAAAAATACAGAAGTGGAAGAGATCTCTTAAGTTTTGAAGCATCTTCCTGTTCAGGTGACCATTTCATAGAATCTCATTAAAAATGTAATAAATTCCATTATGAAATTATTTTGCATTTTTCTTCTCATTGTTCCTATGGGAAGGATACTTCAGTACTTCGTATCTCTGCTGGTTAAAATCTATCTGTTAATATCCAGATTAAATTTATCTAGGCCCCATGAGAATTTATTTGTCTTTTAAGCAACTTTGGGCTTCAGTTTCATTTTCTTTTAAGTGTAGAAGTAACCTTTATTTTGATCAGCCATAGAACTGAGTAAAATTCCAAACAGGGATTCCTTATTATAATTTCTGGTGTCAATAGATTTCTCTGAAATATTTTGAAATGTTTTTCCTTATCCATAGAATTTAATGTTATTCTATTCCATAGAAGAAATTTAATGTTTTAATGGATTTATCAAACACTCATGGTTTTGTCATTCTATAATAATTTTCTGCTCTCAGGATCTTCCTTTCCTTTCCTAGTTCTTGCTGATGGGCCTATCATTTTCCAAAAAAAAAAATTCTTGATAGAATTTCCAGTAGACTTATAACTTTAATTTGCATTGTACACTTATCATCAGACCAAATTGTCTCAAGATCAGAGACAATTCTGAAAGATTTTTGTCTTCCCCAGTATAGCAACATCTCTCTTCAGTCATCAGCCCGTTTTTAACAATCTTTGCATCTTCTCACAGTCAACGTTAGTTGAAATATTAAATAAAATTAATCTGAAAACCAGTCTGCAAGAAATGCCAACAGCAGTTTGTCTTGAGACCACTATGTTCTCCTTCAGCACAATCTAATGCCATTTTATTTCAATGCCTCAGAAATTATTCTGATCTCTGTTATTCAGTTTAACTAATAATTTTCAAGCAGTCCTTTTATTGAAACAGAATTTAACTGCCTGCAGGTTCCTTCTGCTTCCTCCCTGGCTACAGTGGCAACTGAGAGAGGCTACACAATTACCTACTGATAGACATCTAATTTCTGGATGGATGAAGTTAAGTGAGATGGAGATAATCCTATTATCTGAAATTCTTTTATCCTGTTCAGACAGAGCAGTCGGATTGTGTCCTTGTTGTCTCTAAAAGTATATGTTCTTCTTATCTATACAATAAAACCTCTTTATGAAAGAGATTTTGACATAGAATGAGAAATAATAAACCAGCTTAATCAGTACCATGGAAAATACCAGCCATTGGTATCTTATCAAAGTAAATATTCTTAATATTAGGATGGGTAACTAAAATTTAGGAAATTTTAATGTGCTTTATTAAACATAATCTAAATTTACTCATATTTTTCCATTATATCTAATAAAAATTTGCCTCTTGGAAAAATATTGGGAAATGCTGGCTTCGCTTGAAACTATTACCAAAATTGTTATTTTATGCACAAATTTCATGTATAATTGTGTATTTATTTTTATAATTTGAGTAACAATCAAAATGGTTCACAAGTTGCAGACAAACTAGGGTTTTATACGTTCTTTTAAGCCAAACAATTAGCATTTATTTTGATATTTTTTCATTGAATACATATCTTTACAAACATCTCTATTGTTTAATGTAGAGAAAGGGACCTCATACCTTTCAAAAGAGAGCCTAGAGGAAAATACGCACTGTAGACATTAAAGAAACACTGGAAATTAAAAAATTAAAGCCACTAAAATTATATCCAAGTAAAAATATTTTACATATTATGGTCATTTAAAAGTTTTGACAACCAATTTACTGTGAGAACCAGGATATGCATTGCCTATGCTACAAGATCTATCCATATGCATGAACTTAATCACTGTTAAAGGGAATTTTTTTCACTCTGCTTAGCCCAAAAGTAAAAGAAAGCAGCAGGAAACATTTTTCCTTCAAGAGACATTGCATTGTATCTATACCACCCACTTCATACCTAATGAACCCAGTTATATTATCTAAGTCAAAACCACCAGCTGTGATCCCAGAGTTTAATTTTTTTCATGTATTCCTTTTTTTTGAAGGAATTTTTTAATGTCTGAAAGAAATAATTGAATAGCAGCTGTTGTATATGATGCACACAAAATAAAATTAATCATGACCTGAAATTCACTTTATTCAAATAAAGGAAAAACTTTATTTTTAAAAAAAGTTAAGTTAAATTAATTTACACTGACCTTAAGATTTTTCCAGAAAAAGACATACATTACCAGGCTCATAAGCCTTGATTATGTAAGCAGATTAATGTGGATTTTTAATTTGAGTGTGTTCAAGTAAACTGGGGAATTATTGGTTAAGCAAATGATGGACAGAGCATAAAAAATGCCACAAACAGGTAGCTGGAGACTTTACACATGTAGATAAAGAGCACCAGAACCTATAAAGTGAAAGAAATAAAGCTGGAGATATAAGAAATCTGATTTATAAAGTCATGACAAATTTACATGTGTGTGACCCTTCCCACTGCTCCAGGTACAGCTCATCTACAGCTGTCTTGGCAATGCAGTGCAAGACCTTCATCATCACTCTTTATTTTACAAGACCAATGTTCTTCATAAACAGTTAGATGTTTCTAGCAGTTGAGTATTTTGTTACCTAGGGCTCCTATATATATATATATGTAAGCTGACTAGGCTGTACCACTCAAGCTGATGCACACACCTGGACTTGCACAATTTTTATCCATTGTCTGTTTGTCAAGCAGACCCAGGTGCCTTTTGATGTCATAGAGAAGTTCAGCTAAAACCAGTTTTTATTGAAGATGGCTACAGCTTGATTTTTTTTTTTTTTTTTTTTTTTTTTAATTAAGCAGCTTTTTTTTTTTTTTTTAATGGTGGAAATCTCAGGCAGAGAGGCAAAATGGCCCTACAACTATCCTGAACACAGCAGCTGGCTTCAGCACATCTCCTTCTGTAATATTTGCTCCTGTAGAGCTCCCACAAGAAAGTAGTATCATCTACTGCAATAAACAGCAGCAAGGTGTTACGTTTCTGTGGCAGTTTTTTAAAAAAGAGTGGAAGATGTGTTTGTAGACCAGAGACCAGAAAACTTTCACCAACTGAAAGCACAGCTAACTTTGTCATTACCATTCATTTGCCCTGAAGTATGAGATGTGCATCCTTTTGAAACACTGCACAACCATTTAGTCTACAATAAACATATTTTCTTTATTGGGAAAGTCCAGGGTTGTCACTTTCTTTCACATTTGTAATGAGAACAAAACAAAAAAGAAAATCAGCAACGTAGCCCAGACTCCCTACTTAGATGTTATGATATGAAGCTGTTGAAATTCAGACCACATGGTTTGGAGCTGTATCCTATGTGTTGATTTAACCTAACACAGATTTTCATTCTCTTGGAACATCTGTATTAAGAGCTTTTATTGGTCATCACATGTTGATACAAGTTCTCTAGGAGGTTTTAGGCTATTTTTGCAAACATGTGTATGTCTTTAGAATATCTTCTTAAAGGCCATTTAGTCATATTTATTATGGCTATTAAATACAGGGAACAAAGACTCAGTTCTGCAGAGCCTGACATACACTAGAACAAAAAAAAGGAACAGAAAACAATAGAATCACTGATTACCTATTTAGCCTTGGGAAGGTCAGCAGCATAAAAGCAAAACAACTTTCATTCCAGAAAATGTTTCCAGCTTTATTGGCTTTGGATCATGTAGCTATAGGGGGTTTTGCTATTGATTTTTGTCTCAGTTTAGACTGTGGACTAGGAGTCAGATGGCTAACCTGCTAGGCAAAGCTATAACTGCACTATGCACAGTCCCATTCAGCATCTTTTCCTAGAGGTAAAGGTTATTGACTATAGATTTCTTTTCTCCCCTGTTCTGTAAGACTGCTGCTGACTACCACTGGTAGACTGTTGACTATTTCTTGGGACACGTTCCAAATTTCAATTTCTTTTATTAGTCATTTCAATATTTCTTCCTTCGACCTGGCTCTAATGCTTATACCCCAATGTGGTCTATATGAGCTTTACAGCATCTAGGGCAATACAGCTTTTCTTTTTGGCAGCTAGTAAGAATTATGGACTCTCTGCCTCCCTTTCCTTCTGCATGTCATATTAGTATAAGCTAGAGTAATTAACTCTAGCTGGCATATGTTTCCAATGTTGTTCAGTTGGCATGGTGAAGGGACTTCCTGAAGAAAAGTGAATTTTTCCATAGTGTTTTCAAGTCTGCCTATGTAAACTTTTAATTGCCTGGAACCTGTACATTGGAGCAAGACTCTGACCAACAGGCAAGCAGATCTCACACTGTTCTAACAGATGCATATGAGCAGAGACTGCCAAATGAGTGTATTTGCATCTATTGTGTTAACTGAAAGCATAATTTTCAGCAGAAAAGGCTATTTACAGTTTAGATGGCTTTGGTCTTAGAAATATTTTATTGCCTATTAGAAGATTTTTTTGGAAAATGCAAGCAAGCACCTCTGTAAACTTTCAGATAGATGTCTTGGGGTGGAAGGGCATTATCAAGGAAAAATACCTTTTCCCTTTTAAATGTGCCTTCCCTCTTTTCTCTCTTTTAATTCAGCATCTGAAACTAACCAAGCCAATCTTCTGCATTCCTGCCGAGCTTCATCTGACGAGGTCAGCAGTCTTGTTCTCTGCAGTTTTTTGGGTTTTTTTTGCACAACAGGGGTACTCACAATACAGTGCAACACCCCCAGTAAGGGTGATACTACATGGATTCTTGAAAAGAAAAGCATGTGTGCCAATTTGGCTTGAATTCTTTGAACACGTTGCTGGATTGTTAATGCATGGGAAAAGGATGGTCACAGAATCCGTCTGCATTTCACAACTGCTCCTGGTGCCACATGACACTACACAGTGATTTCTTTAGCAAGTCAGAGGGCACATCACAAAGGGTAAATGCACTGAATTGGATTAAAAGCTGCCTTGTAAAGAGGAAATGGTTTGTTCTGGAAAAGAGCAGACAATTCAGGAGGACGAATGCAGTGACAGGGCTGCCACAGCAAAGCCTTGTATTAATAACACTGATGATGCATATTAATAATAATACTTTGCACTTCTATAGCACTTTGTTTTTTTTCAGAGTACTTTACAAACATCTAATTAATCATTATCTAATTAAGAAATACTTTGAAAGGGGCCAGGGGGCGTGTATGACAATATTTAAAATATGCCTTTGTTTGATAATGGCACAAAATTGTAGGAGGGCAGCAGCCACAAAGGCACAGAGCATACGCATTTAAAATGTTTTGGATAGATGAGGTTTATGGTCTGATAATTGGCTTATGCAGTTCAGCATAGAGAAGCATAGAGCAATGAGAGAAGGGAGGATCAAAACTATCCACAGAGACTATAGCCTAAAATGAAGCACAATACAAACCAAGAATAGACTTGGACATGATAATGGATAATGCAGTAAATCCCTCTCTACAGCGTTTGGCAGAAGCAGAAAAGGCCTTGGGATTTACATTGTATATATAATCAGTGTCTTTTTCTGTTAAATAGGGCAGTAACGAGACTACATTAGGAATATTGTGCATTTCTGGTCTCCTTAAGCCAAATTTCCTATTAATTTACCTGTCAACACAGCTTTTTTGAAGCAATCAGAATTACAGAGGCCATATTTGGCTTCATAATGTTAGTGTTGATCTTACTGCTAAAGAAATTCGGGCCAAATCGAGATGTCATTTAGTTATAGATCAAGCCCATGGGCAGAGAAACAAGTCAGCATCTGCAGAAGCTGATATGAGAGCCCCATTTATCTCCTAACACTGTGAACTGGGATCCATTTGGAGGGACTAAAGGGGCTTCATCAGCTCACATCACTGTATCAAGCAAATGCAGAATTTTCTTCCCTCTGCATGATTATGTTGAGGGGAAAGTGTTAGAAAGGGACATGATAGGGGATCATACATGGAGTCAGCACAGTATACAACCAAGCACTGACAGCTGATTCACAGCTATGTAAATTGATATTCAAAGTCATTGCAAACCAAATGACACTTAAGTTGGGAAGATTAGATGGCTGTCTCCCTCACTTTCATCTCCCTACACCACATTCACTGAAATCCCTCCGAATATTGCAGGAATATTTGGTATTTGGAGGAGACAGCATATCTAATGACTGTCAGCTGAATCAACTTTACTTATTATAGGAAGGACATTGCTGATAATGAAAACACGCAGCAAAGGCCATGCAAAATGATTAAGGGTCTGAGTGCATAAGTTATGAAGGAAGATTGGCTTATAGTAGAGAAAAAGAGCCTATCTTAGAAGTATATATGACTCCGAAGGGATCAGATAGACACCAGCAAACTGATTAGAATAGTAATTAATTTCTTTATAATACTAAAGTTTTTGTTAAACATGTGCAAGGGAAGTGGCTTTCACAAATGCAGGTAATACTTCTCTGCAGAGGTGTTGGTGCAAAAGAAACACGTAGAAAAAATAGCAATTATACCCAACACTAAGACATGGAAACACATAGAAAGAACAGCAATTAAACCCAAGCATACTCAGAAGAGAACTCCCTAATCAGATGAGTGTGGTTTTATGAAAAAAAAGGATCCAGTTTTTGAGAAAAAAAAATGTGTGATGTGCAGGAGTTTTCCTCTTACATTCTCCAACAGTATCACACTTATGCAGGTTAATTCCCACTTCTAGTCATGTATGCAATTAAAGAATTTATAACCTGGAGAAACAGTGGTGTCAGGTGGCTCTGCCCATAGCAGAAGCATTGTGAAGATATAATTGCAGCTACCAAGGGACACTCATGTGCCTCAAACTCAGTTTTCCCTCAGCAGGTTACAATTACTCTTACCTTAGCTATTTGTATTTCTGCAGGGCATTGGTGGAAATGAAGTCTTAAGGTATCAGGTTACTTGCAATAAATGGTTCCAAGCACCCCAAGTCATACTGAGAACCTTGAGAACAAAAGAACCAAAAAACTGCCAAACCTACAGGCTGGGAACAGGGGAGATAAGGGCAGTGTCCAAGTCCTGAAGATGAAGTGCTTCCAGAAAGTTTGAAGAAGTATGGCACAAATCATTAGAGAAGGAAAAAAAAAATTTAAAAATTGAAATTATTGTTTTCAGTCCTATGTGACATAAAATTCTCATATAAAATTCTTAAAAGAAGTCTAGTAATCAATTTGACTCTGAGAACGTGAATCTCCACCGAGAAGACAATGCAACCCAACTTGTGGCCTGAGATAAAGACAGTTTGATAGGAAAAGCAAAAGCAGCATGTGCAAGCAAACTAAAGCAGGGAATTAATTCCAGTTCCCATGGGCAGGCAGGTGTTCAGCCATCCCCAGGACAGCAGGGCTCCGTCACAAATAAGAGTGACTTGGGAAGACAAATGCCCCTTTGAATGTCCTTCTTCTTCCCTTCAGCTTTAGCATGGTGCTACATGGTCCGGAATGTTCCTTGGGTCAGCTGCGGTCAGCTGTCCTGGCTGTCCCCTCCCAGCTTTTTGTCCACTTAGTAGTCCGAGACTACTTCTTAGAAGGGCAGCATTAGAAACAAAGACCCTGATGTTGTGTAAGCACAATTCAGCAATAGCTAAAACATTGGTGCATTATTAACAGTTTTAGTCACAAATCCAAAACGTAGCACCATAAAAGCTACTATGAAGAAAATTAATATCCCATCCAAAACCTGTTCATCCTTTCACTTTCTGTGACCCACACTTCTCCCAGCTTCTCATCCTCATTTTCTTTACAAGGCTAGTCAACATTTTTACCCAAAATGAAAACATAAAAAAAATTATTTCCTCAATGAAATTTTATTTAGAAAAAAATACAAAATGGTAGAAAAAGAAAATCTAATAACATAAGATTATTCTATTAATATATTTTGATTTGTATATTTAATCTTTTGGAGTATTTAAATCAAAATAATCTTAGAATCTGAATGTTAATATAGAGCTAAAACAACTTTGGCAAAATTACAACAAAGAAGTGAGAGACAGAAAAGAATTAATGAAAAGTCAGCAAGTTTGAATTCTTTACATTCTTCACATCCTTCTTTCATAGCAAATGGGTAGATTAAAGGAACATTTCATGCAAGCCTTTTAGAAAAAAAACCCTGCTAATGTCAAGTAAATGAATTTGGGGCTGTCAAAGAAAATTTGATAATATGGTTTCTAGATGATTCATTTGTTAATGTGCAAAGCATGAATAGAGTCTCTAAGCCATGTGTGTGTCCACAAATTTGACATGCACCTGGCATCAAAGGACATCCTGACAGAACAACTTAAAGTTCTCATCTCAAAGACTAAAATTAAATTAAATTAAAAAATACATAGCAATTACCACACTGAGAAATTCAGAGAGAGAGAAAAAAAATGCATTAACTTTTCCACTAGACAAGATCTTAGAAAAATATGACAACTCACACTGTCTAGAATACAGGCAATGTCATTTATCAAATCCAGGTAAAATGATAGTGAAGGCAAGAATTCAGACTTGCATTTAACATTGTGTTATTTTATTAGTCTTCATTCATTTTGCATTGTTATTGGACCATATCAAAAGCAAATTTGGCATTAACATTTATTTTTGCCCAACACACACAAAAAAAATAGGGGTTTGTACTGAACATTCCATGTGTGAAGTCTAATATTACAAAATATGAACTTCCAGAGAAGAGCATTTAACTGTAAAAGTGTCTTTCCTGCTGTGGTAGCCATATAGTGGCATAGGCATTATATACTGTGTTAAAATATTAAAATGCAGACCAACTGTATGTTGGAAAGGCAAAGGTTTAATATGTTTGTCTGCTTAGAATCATACAAACTTAAAAAGTACTTTCACCTACCAAAAACCTCCTTTCTTTCCCTGTCTTTTTCCTCTTTTTATTCTGTATTTTCAGTAAAATAAGTCAAGTTCCAGACAATAAACAGCTTAGTTAAAAAAATATGTAGGCCATTAATTTTCAGATTCAGCTAAACCTCTGTAGGCTTTCTTAAATTTCCCGGGGGAATTTTTAAAACCTCATATTTATAAGACCTTAAATTCTAACCCTGTTAATTTAAGCCAGTCAGCAAAGAAAAGGCATAAATGGTTCAATCCTCCATATCCCATCCCATCTCTCCCACTTAACTGGCCTGACAGAACTGGGCAAAGAGGGCACAGGTAGCGTCAGAAGGAAGAAATAATGGTGTTTTAAACCTTACAAAAGGGAAAGCACAGGTGGCCCTCATAGCCAGAAGACAAGCGAAAAAGGAAAGAATGGCCTTCCAGCAAGAGAGGCTGAGGCTACGCTGAGATGAGGTAAAACCCTTCACCCTTAAATAGTGAAGAAAACAGCCTAAGGTCCAGAGAGAAAGAGAACGTGTACTGAGCTCAGCAGGATATTTGGGAGTGAGGTATTTGTGGTTTGCTGGTGCCAGGAGAAACTTTGTGTCATGTCAACCCCAACACAGCTTTGCTGCCTCTTTTCTGTGAGGAAAGAGATGCACGCACAAAACCCAGAATTCACGTGGCCTAAACACTACTTACTGGGGGGTCAAACTGCAACCTTGGTCATCAATTTTAAACAGTAAGGAAAAAAAGAGGTGAGGTGTTACAGTTTATGATCTATTAAGAGTGTCATGGTTCAAATGCAGAGTAACAGGCTGCCCCTAGTTCATAAAAAAACAATTTTCTGTCTCTGTCTTTTTATACTAGCATGTAGCCTCTTTATTTGTCTTTCATCATTTTCTGTAAATCATTCTTCTTTTAAAGTCAAATAAAAGCACTAAGAACCTAACCTTGTACTGAAGCCTTGCAGCCCAGAATCCCAGCTCTGAAGAAGGCTTGGATGTATGCATTTGAGTACATGTTCTAAGGGGACTTTAATTTGCTTTTGTCATGTGATCCTTTTTAACTCTTCACGCATATTTTTCATTCCTAGTAATTGCATGGGGTAAAGGATGAGATACTGGCTTGAGGGAGAAAAGAAAAGTGTTTTCAGATGATATCTGAAATGAAAACAAATAAAAATGACAGATACAGAGGCTGTCATGGAGGCCAGGATCTTCAGAGAAAAACATTTTCACATTAGCAGTGGCCAGAATCTGCAAACAAAAAGACAAAAAAATCTCCCAGTTACATTTTGGATTTTCTATAATCAACACTTGTTTTGATAATATTCACTGAAATACATGATAAAGCTGAGATTAAGACACTCTTTCAGAAGTTTGACTCCTGTAACTGTTTTGCATGATTGTGTTAGTGTCCCTCTGGCTTTCCGCTGAATCCAAACAACTTAGTTCCTTTGTTTATAAAATGTTACATGTGCCAAAAGATGCACTGTTTTGTTCTAATGCGACAAGTAGCAAATGACAGTGCTCTGGGGAATTCCAAAGAAGAGGAGAACAAGCAAGAAATGCTAATGTGCTTCTACATTTCCTTTCCAGATTAGAGGATGTGCCACAGATATTTTGACTGCTATTGCACTGTAGATAATTTTGATAGAATTATACACTTAAAGAATAAATTGAGTTGGAGAGAATGTCTGACAATTTTCTGATCCAACCTCCAGTATAAAATAGGGCAAAATTAAAATAGGTAGAAGAGCACTTCCACCAGCTGAGTAATGAACATCTCTGAAGGCAGAGATTTCACAGCATCTCTGGATATCTACTCCAGTATTTGTCTGCACTTATGTAAATGTTTTTCTCCATAAATAAAATTTTCTGTGGTTGCATCTTCCATCATGTGCTACTTGTCCTTTTACTGCACTCCCCTGAAAGAAGCCTGACTCCATTTCCTCTGCAGGTTGTGGAAGACAGTAATTAGATCCCCTTTAGATTTCTCTTCCCCAGGTTAAGCATGCTAATTTAATCAGCCTCAGTTCACCTATCATAGTCCACAGTTTTTTAACCATCCTAATCACCCTTCACTAAATACTTTCCCATTTGTCCTTGTCTTTTTGAGTGGGGGCCCAAAATTATTGTAATCTTCTCTCCATGTTTCATGTGACAAGGTGACAGTAATGTAAGAAATATTTTCCAAATAATGGTGCCTGTACTGGGTACCTTGACTTATGTCTCAGAAACAGATGTGTAGAAATGTAGATCTCCTGATTTAAGAAAAAGCTAAAGCTAAAATTGCAGTCAATATGTTCTCATTATTGAGGTGAGAGGAAGCAGCCCTCCAAAATCACAGTTTTAGCTGCTCATATCAAAGACATGCATGGTGAAAAATTCTGTAATTTTTGAGCCAGGAGAGTAGAATAGCACTGTAATTTGTTTTCACAGGTAAATTGAGTAAAGGAGTTAAATATTGCCTATACTGGACTATTTATATGTAAAGGAATTAAATATTGCCTAAACTGGACTATTTATGTATCTGACCATAGGTGGCATCAACAGAATGAAAGTTAAAACAATCCAGACACAGAGAGATGCAGTTTTTCAGTTCAGCATGTGAGGTACAGAATTCCACTGCATTGTGAAATGATCTATAGATATCTCTTGTTTCTAGTGGAGTCCTGCACACCAGGTTTGCTGCAATAAACAAACAGAGACCTAAATTGGGTAAATAAAATACCAAATGATGCAAGCAGTCCATCAAAAATAATTTTGCTGATAAACTTCCCAGAAGATGGAGTTTCTTTTTCATCTGAGTGTCAGTAATTTGTTCAGTAATTTCTCATCACAAAAATGTGTAAGTGCCCCACCATTTCTTAAGGGAAAATCCTAAAAAACACTTGTTTTCAATTTATATCATTAGCCATATTCTGTGAACTCTTCATTTTGGTTATTTTAACCCCAGTGATCAGTTTGTAGCTTCCAACAACTTGCAGCTAAACACACTCCCAGTCAGAGGCTCCACACATTTGTTTTACCTCAGCAATGTATTCCTGTGGCTTGCTGTGTGTGTGCATGTGTGGGCAGGGGGGAGGGCAGGCAAAATTGGAAAGTTTTAACAAACCATTAGAACATCCAAGCCTGAAGTCACAGTGTTTAATGCTTGGAATGGGATGGTCAAGCAAAATACTATCACTTTTATCTGGAATCTGGGAATAACGCCAGCTCAGATAAAACAGAAAAAAAAACCCAGCCCTGACTAATCTGACAGCTGTGGCAAAGCATATTGATAGCAAATGTTAAGCAGGCCAGAAATACAAATACTGTGCTGCAAATGGAGCACACTTACACTGTGCAATGATGGTGTGTGCAGGCAG
The DNA here is from genome assembly GCA_027886175.1 of Phylloscopus collybita. Taxonomy (NCBI): domain Eukaryota; kingdom Metazoa; phylum Chordata; class Aves; order Passeriformes; family Phylloscopidae; genus Phylloscopus; species Phylloscopus collybita. The sequence continues at coordinate 49,928,658 of JAJNNQ010000026.1, forward strand.
CTGGATGGAGGCAGTGTGTCCATGGGTGGTAGGAAGACATTTCAGGATCTCAGACACAATAGCCTCATGCTCTCTGGAGGATGAGCACCAGTCCATTACTTCAGTTCCAGTTTTGATTTGTAAATTTTACTTTATATGGGCATTTGAAAGGAATTCCTAGTCTCCTTAGTATGGACAACAAAACCCAAAGAGCATTCCCAAAAAACCTAGAGAGGATGTTCCAGATTTCTCAATCAACCTGCTACTCTTGTGCAAGACAGAGCTGCGTGGTTCTGGCAGTTCTGCAGAAAAGGCACTCTATTGGAAAAAGTTCTCTGGCATAGAGACTCCTGTATTGAAACTCTGAAACAACTTCAAAGCTGATGCAAGGTAAACAAATAGTATTGCTGTATTATCCAGCAATATTATGAGATAGCAAAACTGCCATCAAGGCAGTCAACACCAGCCCCAGTGGAAGACAAAGCTTTTTACAAGGCTGTAAAGAGAATCTTAGATGGGGACCTCCTCTGAGATTCAGATGCTCTGGTCACGTGTGGAATGAATAAATTTTAAAGAATAAATGAAATGGGTAATTCAGATTCAGAGTTCAGCCTATGTTAACTCTAATATTTTGATTAACATAGCATTCTGAGAGCTCATAATAAAAGAAACAATCTTCATCAGGAATAAACTGCATATTTGATTTTCTAAGGTCAAAATCCAAAAGAGACTCAAATAGGCTTCATATTATTACTTGGGTGAGGAACCTGATATGGGTGTCCTTGGTTTACCTGTAACAAATTTTAGATATAGTTGTACTTCACTGACTTAATATATCAGTGAATTCTTTGATTTTTAATCTTGTTTTATACAGAAAGTATGCTGAAATCAGAAGACTAAAAGAATGGTGTAAATCCATGTTTGGATTTTTCACCAGATTTCTTTTCCTTTAAGAGTTTCATAACGTTATTTCTTTTTTAATTCTAGTCCAGCAAGCACTTTATTGGGACCAAAACCTTTTAATTTGGAGGTTCCTTTACGTAGTAGGGGGTAGGTATGTAGCTTGAACATGCCTGTTGCAAAGAAATCAATTGATCCAGCCTAGTCATCTGCCAAATTCAGATTAATTACCAGTTTGTTCTACTTTCTTGCATAGAAGCTTCCATGTCTCCCTGTAGGGAATTATTCCATTTTTTCACGCTTTGACACATAGATTTCCTGCAACCCAGCCTCATTTCTATTTCCTTGAGTTTGTATTTTGCATTGTTTTTCCCAACAGAATTCACAGCTGTGACTCTGTTTGAATCTCCTTATGAAATTTCTTACCACATTTCTCTTCTTTTCTGTATTTCTATAAAACTTGTTCTGTATCTCCATGACACTGGAACTATCAGCTTTCATCCTAAAACTCATAGCTTTGGAGCATCCCAATACCTTCCACTTTCCAACTGATTATATGTTCCCATCTATATTTATCTCATTTAATGGGCCTTCTGCCAGTTTTAAGCTGATATGGCAATTTCCTAAGGAAAGCAGTTTAAATTAACTTTTTATAGCTATGTACTTGCTGATCTTATTTATTTTGAAATACAATTTTAACCAGAAAAAAACATGTTTGTTTCTTCTTTGACATTACTGAAGCTTCACCTATTATATGGATATATTATGGCTAGGGAAAGGAATAAAAAAATACATGGTGACATTTTAGGAAACTCTGCTTTGGCCTGCAGTGGGTTTGTTCTGGAGCTGTCTGGAACTGGGTCTGTCCAATATGGGGCAGCCCCTGGTCTCTTCTCACAGAGCCCAGCCTTCCAAAAAGAGGGAAATTCAACTGAAAGTGTTTGAAGGCTAGCAGAATATTTGAGGGAGCAGAGGGACAACAAAAGTAAGTTAGACACATCAAGAACTCACCAAGGAAGATTTTATTGAGGCTTTTCAGTATTTAAAGCGGAACTAGGAGGTAAATTAGATAAACTTTTCAGCATGACCTGCTGCAATAGAAAAGAGGTTTAAAACCAGCAGAGGGTAGATTTATATTAGATAAAAGGAAGGAGTTTTTTGCAATGAAGGTTGTAGAACTCTGGAACAGGTTGCCCAGAGAAGTAGTGATGCTGGGCTGCAAGCCAAGTCCAGCCCACCAGATCTGTAAAATTTCAGAGGAGGTATCATCATTTCACACCTTCATAGGGGTGCTTGGCAGATCCATCTTGATGTATGAGGTTTTATCATCACTCAAATGTGAACAACTCATGGCTGCCTTTGCAGATCCTGAAAAAGTCAAAGTTCATTCACTGAAAAGAGAATCCCTTCTGTGGGTATTTTGGATAGATCTCATAAGGCAAACAGAATAACAGTTTTAAATTGCCATCTCCGGTTTTTACTTTAAATAATTGAAATTTACCTATTATATGTCCCATTTGGTTTTAGCCCTCAGAGGTAGAAACCACTGACACACTTATGTTCTGAGCCTGACTTTTCTCATTTGTTAACTCCAACAGCCCATATATGGAAATTTAAGATAATTTGAGGTTTTCTAGGGTATCCTGACTGGCCTCTAGCTGCTAGTCATGTTTCTGTAGGTCTTGGATGTACTTGATGCTGTGCAGACACTTCATTAAATCTAGGACATTGCAAATGGCACTAGGCACACATATTTGGGCACCAAGCTAAGCTTTGAACGTCCTTTTTAAGATGGTTCTTTAAATGATGCAAGTTCACTGTTGAAAGTAGAAGAGAATATTGGAAACAAAATAAATTTCAATGATGCAATAATACAGTAGTTCCCAAAACACATTTTATATTTTGCTCTGTGTAACTGCATAATGCTGTGGGGGTTTGAGTATTCACCTACAAGTTTAACAGCTGGGTGCAATCTGTGTGACCCAAGGCAGGTAACTACAGTGCAGAGGTCTACATTGAACCACCACTGCTCGTATTATCAAAGAGGTGCAGAGGCACATTATCCTGAGAGATTCCTTTTAAACTTCCTAAATGTACATTAAATGGGGTTCATGGTCCCTACTGAAAGCAACTTTTGCATAGTCAACAGATTGACTATAAAAGGGATTTAGGGGGACAATTCCTTGTCCACATGTAAAGTTAAGGTGGCAAATGCCTTATCTAAAGTCTCTAAAAAATGTAAGCTTGCCTTCTTAAGGATTTATGCAGATATAAGATCCTACAGTTGATCTACTCTAAGCATTCACTGACAATGGTTTGTTGCTCTCGTTTGCTCTGTAATGAGCAGCAAAATGAGAAAAACAGAACTTGTCTAGCAATACTTCATGATCTAATTGAAAGTGTTCAGGGAAGGAATAGGATAAATATAGAGAAGCCAACAACCAAGGTGAGTTCCCAAGATAAGACTGAAATACAGAAATTTGAGTCCTTGATATTAAGCTCTGAAAGATGCCAAACATACTTCCAACAGAAAGTACCAAGGGATAAGAAGTTACTCAAGATTTTATATTAAAGTTTCAAGAGGTGTCATTTCACTAGCACTGGAACATTTTTCATTGACAAGTTGGTGAGAAAAACACTGACTTATTTTTCTTTACTCTGCACTGCCTATGAATGTATTACACTGGGCTTTAGGAAAAATAAAGCTATATGCTTGGGACTTTTTCTCACTATTTTATTGTGACCTACATTAAAAAAAAAAAACCAAAACCATTATATTAAAGTACTTTAGAAAGTTTTAGCACAAGGCATTTGAATATTGTGAAAACAATGAATGCTTTCTGTATACATAAAATATTAAAAAAAATAAATCTGAATATTTTGTCTTCAGGCATATTACACTTTAAGTTCATTAAAAAATACACAAATGTCATATCCAAGATTATTAGTTTTGAATGCAGAAAGCATTTCCTTCTGTGCCTATGAGGTGCATTGTGAAAAACACAGTTTGATTTGATGAGGAAACTTGCCATTGCTCCTTCAACCCTTAGGACAATTTTGGCTTCTTCACTGCAGTCACTGGCACTCTAACAGTTTTATTAAATAGTTCATGGCTTATGGGTGTTTCATCAGACTTGATCAAAATAAACCTAATTCTTACTCATTTTAGCTCTATTGAGTGTCTGTATTTGGGTGCAATGTCTTATACCTGTCCCAGAATTTTCTACCTAAAAGGTGGGTAAACACCTGGAAATGAGGAATGCACGGTTTGCAGCAATTTTATGTTCAAGAACCTTACTCACCACACAAGTGACATGTGTCAATGATTTTAATTCTCTGAATTGCTTAAGATAGAAATAATTAACAGTATTTGGACTGTAACTGGTTATCTATCAAAGGAGTGTTGACTTAAACTTTACAACCTGCTTTTTCACACCATGTGACTCATTTAATCAGAAACCCAGTTTGATTTTCCGATTCTAAACCCAATACAGTGAAATACATAAGAACAGATTTAACTGTAAGTATGCAAATGTTTCCAGAGACTTCAAGTTAAGCATATATTTAAGTGGTCTGCTGTCTCAGAGCCTAAGTAAATCTTGATTCTTGATCTAAAATTTGCTTTTCATAAACATCTGTGAGCTTCAATTCATACAATTGTTAAAGAATAAAAAGTTCAGCTACAAAAGTTACCAACAAAAGGAAATCCACCAATGTTTGAGATTCACCAATATGTTTGCCAATCATTTTTTCAGTATTTGCCTATGTCTGTTCAAATGTCTGGGTTTTGACTTTTCATCTATTTCAGGAATATTTTAAGCAAGCTATGCAAAAATCTTTCTTTGTGCTAGTTTGGCATACTGCAGGAAGGTTGAAGGTTCTTCTTTTACTTTTCTTTTTTTTAAAATGCCTTCATGTAGACTGTAGAAAACTTAAATCACTTAAACTTCCTTCTAGGAGTCTCTGTTTTTCAAAGAGTTCATTCAGATATAGTGTATATTTCAGGTATGTTGTTAGCAAATATGCCTTTATTCATATAAATGCCACTGCTTTACTAGACCTGGGAAATATCTAGTTGTTTATATTTCTTTTAACATCGATAGCTAAAGGCTTTCCATCCCAACATTACCTAATGAGGTGCTCTGTGTCTCATTTCTTACTGTGTCTTCACTGAAACACAAGCACCTTCAACATTAATTGGGAGAGAAATGGCATGTGTGTAGAAGCTTATATCAAAATCACAAACCTTGTTTTTTATGTTTTTAAAATAGCTACTCATGCCTGACTTCAGATTAAAATACTACCATTAAAGGATTTTAGCCTTCAAAGGCAGTATAATTTAATTTAGATATTCTACCAACGCATAATGAAACCATTGTAAACACTGACCAGTGATTGGACCACGTTTCCATTTCAAGGGTCATGTCTGAGGATAAAATGTCATAAAATGACCTCTTTCCTGAAAGAAGAATGAAAGGCAGAAAACCAAATTAACAAATATGAAACATTTGTTAGAGAACATGAAAAATCTTCCCTTTGAAAATATGCAAACAGGCATAAATGACATATCTAATTCTCTTCATGTTTGACTGGAGAGCCAATAAATAGAGAAGATGGGCGCAAAGTATTTCAAGCTATTATATGAATATGTTAACCCCAGTACTGCCTATTCCTAACAATTAACCTGAGATATGGTAATTTAAATTTGCTGCATTTTTCTTTTGATTTATAATGCAAAGTTTTACAATACAACAATACTGTTAATAAAATTAATAAATATTGAATGCTCCAGAACGATTTCACAAAGATTGTCATATACACAGAAACCAGTGAGCCTTTAGAAATGTTCATCATACAAAAAGTGATCATTCTTGTCCTGTTATTCAGAAAGGCCCAAAATGAGAGACTTATTTATTTTTCTTCAAACATATATTGGTTTATATACTTCTATCATGACTTTTCTCAGTCCTGTTTTCTGACTGCTCTACTATTTTTCACTAATGTGACCAGGACATTGCAGTACCCAAGATGAGGGAAATCATGATTGCCATGAAATTCTAGTCAGGACTGTTGTACATCCTAGTCCTCACCATAGCACAAGATGTGATATTTGGCTTTGGCTTCCCACCCCCTCAACAGGAGATCTCTCCACATTGTCTGCAGGAGTTTTCTAGCAGAGATTTCCCCTCCATCTCTCACTTCAGCAGTTTCAGCCATTTGCTGCTCTTACATCCCCCCCCTTAGCTTCAGTGAACAGTGAGAGAAGAACAAGGATGGAGCCGCAGCATTCAGATAAAGCTGTCCTACCCCTGCATGGTGCTGGGCCAACCCACGCACCTCACCCTGGGTTTGTCCCAGAACTCCTTGCAGAAATTCAGCTCCAGTGACCAGAGAAAGTGCAAAAAAACGTGTTGAGCAGGGAGAGGCGGCAAAAAGCATCTGGCTTTGAAATAGGAAGCAGTGAGAAATTTCAGGAGAGCACAGTGGGAATTTTGTGATGGAAGGCTGATGAGTACATGGGGAAACCACAGTAACTCTTGTTCCAGGACTGGATGTGAACCACACAGCTACAGAAATGACAGCAGGTTTATTTGTTTGGGGAATTAATTTTTAACTCATAATTACTTCAAATTATTCTATTTTTTCAATTGGATTTGAAATTTAATTTACATTTATAATACCTAAACACTCCTGAACATTGAATTCTTCATTTCTCTCCAGTGAAATAATTGCATCACATTCAAGTGCTATCATTTTACAAAGTTCATTCTTCACTAGCTCATTAATAACCAATATATCAAGCTATGCAGAACATGGGGGGTTTCTCTATTCAAAAGTAGAGGTGACGTTTAACTCATCAAATGTTTTGCCCTCCTAAAAGTGGAATACGTAGTCTGAACTAGTCACTGAGGCTCCCTTGAGAGAGTGGATCTCCATGAAGCACTTCCATAAGGTGAGTCATCTCATCTAGGATGAAGTGATTTGCCCCTTGTTTTCTGTCGCTTAAGCAGTTTCTGGCACGTAAGTGCCATTCACCTCTAATGTATTAGGGCTACTTCATTTCCTTGAAAGCCTTCTTCAAGGAGTTTCATAAATGGCTTGTTGAAATTCCAAATTAGTTATAATAACTGCCTTCTTCTGCTTACAATTCTGTTCAATTACTTGTCAGAGATGCATGATTTTTTTTATGGCAGCCATATTTTCTTCAGCTTTACCTTTTTATACCAATCAAGGGGTTTTGTAAACAAAATAAATCTTCATTTATAATTCAAATGTTATTTTAATACTGAAGCAAAACTGAAACCTAAAATTTCTAACACTTTTTCAAAAGGTGCTTATACTTTCTCCATCAAACTCCTCAGCTAGGTTGATTAATTTAATGAGGGATTATGTCTATTTTGACAGCATTTTCTTTAAAATCCTTGAGCATGTCATCCAGTCTTGATATCTTGTCACCATCCAGCACCTTTCCAGAACTTTAACCACTGCTACCACTTCCTTTTATTGACGCCAAAAGTTATTTCAGGAAACATATTTTTCCATCATGCTTAGTGAGAAAGACAGTCTGAAAGAAATGTAATTATTTCTTGACACCACTACCACCTCTAAGCACATTAATTTACAATAGTGGAGTGCAAGTTGAGGAGGAGGAAAGGAAGCAGGAATCCAGATCCTCTTGGGTATTAAGATACACTGGAACTGCAGTACCAGCAGGTCGAGGGAGGTGATCCTGCCCCTCTACTCAGCCCTAGCGAGGCCACATCTGGAGTGCTGTGCCCTGTTCTGGGCTCCTCAGCAGGAGGAGCAAGTCCAGCAAAGGGCCACAAAGGTGATGAAGGGACTGGAACATCTCCCTTTCAAGGAAAGGCTTAGAGAGCCTGTTCAGCCTGTTCAGCCTTGGTAAGAGACAACTGAGAGGGGAACTCATCAATATATACAAGTACCTGAAGCAGGTTCAGAAATGGAGGCAGGCTCTTCTCAGCAGTGCCAAGCACTAGGACAGAGCAGTTGGAGTATAGCAATTACTTTGTGGGTTGGTTGGGGTTTTTTCAGTTCAAAGTGTGTGGAATGACATGCAGTCTCTGCAGCTGACCAGAGCAGTGTTTGTGTGGCCTTTGATTCAGCACAGAAGTATTTGCATAGAATCATGGAGTCACGGAATTTTTGGGGTTGGAAGAGACCTTAAAGATTGTTTCATTCCAACCCCCTGCCATGGGCAGGGACACCTTCCACTATCCCAGGTTGCTCAGAGCTTCATCCAACCTGGCCTTGAACACTTCCAGAGATGGGGCATCCAGAACTTCTCTGGGCCTCATCATGACAGCAAAGAATTTCTTCTAATATCTAATCTAAATCTAAACTCTGTCAGTTTAAACCCCTTCTGCCTTATTCTGTCACAACTTGCCTTTATCAAAAGTTCCTCTCTGGTCTACTTGTAGGACCCCTTTAGGTACTGCTCTAATAATTAGGATCTATTAGGTTTCCAATTCGGATTTCCAATTAGGATCTATTAGGTTTCCGATTCCCCACATGCAAAGGCTGTGGGGACAGGGTTGAAAGGCCCTGTGCAGAATGCCCAAACTGGATGTTCAAAGTGCCTCTGAATCCATTTCAACGGATTTTTTATGAAGGGTCACAGTGTACCAGAATCTGGCAAAACAGGGCAGCTTATGAGTACCCTCAATGTCCTAATTTCTGTTTGAGATAAAGAAATACAAAGAATAAACATCTCTATTTTTTCTTTGTGGTTTTTTGGGTGGGGTTTTTTTGCACATGTTGAAAGGGAATTTTTTTTCTTCATGTCATTACCACACATCATGAATTTAATTCAAGACTAGTAAGTAGAATCTCCCATATTGTCATTTATTGTCATTTTCCCCACTGTATTCCCAATTCACATTTCTACTCTTGCTTTGTCATTCTTCATTGTATTTTTCTCCCACATTTTACCAGTAGAACAATCTTGGTTTACAGAAGGGAGAGGAGTTATACTTCAAAATAGAAATTAACAGTTCAATTGAAGGTCTCCAATTCAGGATTTATGAGTAACAAGACCATGTATTCATTTAGTGTTTTCATGGATAAAAGTAAAATACTGCAAAGTGATTTCCCTTACATTTTTCTAACAAGTGCTCAATTAACCTCATTGATTTAGAGATAAATGTCCAAAAGAAACATCTCTTGTTTTATTCAAGAGTTAAACTGTCAGTCTAAAATACAATCTCTCCACAGTCAGACGAAATCAAAAAATACTACAGCAATCCCAGGAATTTAAGTAGATTTGAAGTAAAAAGAAAATACAGCGTAAGTTTCATAAAGCTTCATCAGCTCTCAGAGTTTTCTTTCTCCTTCCTCTCCTTTTTTAATCCTTACAATAAAGGAGATCCTCTAACTATAGAAGGAGATTTATCACAGATGACAAAACTCTGAAAGTTGATCATAATTTCTGACAATTCTCTCCCATTCCTTCCTCTTAGACCTAACATAAAATTTCCAGACAAGTTTTGTAATGACCTAGCAGGTGCTGGTTGTGCAGCTCCAGGTAGTGTCACAATTCAGACCCACTAGGTACTGATAGCTTTCCACCAAGAGCAATGACATTACTTGGGTGACTTGCTGTGATTTGCAGTCTGCCATTGCTCTATGTGTTTTTACAATAATGCTTCATAAATACACTGCTGCCTCAGCATCTGATAACTGAACCATTCCCTGTGGATGCATTATGGAAAATACCTCATGTTTAAATTATTGTGAAATATTGTCCATTCTTATCTCTCATATACATTATCCCCACAAATACTATAAATGCTGTAGCAAAAGGTTTATCTGTTCTAATTAGCATGTGCGGAGGAATGAAAACCTGCATAATTGCATTTTGTTCCTCCTGAGCATTTAATCACTATGTGTCCACTGAAAAGAAAAAAAATCTTTAGCCTGGAAATTGTCAGAATGGTTATCAATTAACATTTTTAAAGATTAAAAATAGGAGTGGGAAGAGCTGATTATCTAAGACAATGTTTAGCAGGATACAGAACCTTCTACCTGCAGTTTGTGGATTCAAACACAGTTTGTGGTTTCTGAAAGGTTTATCAAAGCCACAGCTTTCAAGACCAAAAAAAAACCTTTTGATCAAATATCCTGACTTACGTAAAAAATACCTCTTTTTCATTTTATGAATATCTTTGTTTGGTTCAATTGTATGCCTCAAAAATGCACAAAAACATTCAATAGATCACAAAACCCATCCTTGACAAAATTTATTTCAGTCAAGAACACCTATAACCTTTTATATATTTTTTTTCCTTTTTTTAAGAGTCATTGGACCCGTAATATCAGGCATTCTCTTTACACTGCTGGACTTGTGCTGTACAGCCCACTTCATGAAGTAGACCAGCTGCTTCTTCATCTCATTTTTCTGGGTCTGTTCTATGTTGTCTTAGTTTTTCAACATTTTCTTAAAAACAGATACAATGTCTGCTGCATGTGGTGCTCTTTCCAGTTCAAGTCTACCTCACCTCTCCCAATCAGTGTTTCACTCTTTATGCTCAAAGGGTCAGTCACACTACTCTTTGACAACAGAATGCTGTTCAGTGCCTGTGTTGACTTCCCTGTTCTCTTTACAGGATCACTTTTTGTCCTGGCATGAGTTATTCATGGTCAATACCCTAAGAATAAGGTCAAAGTTGTCTTAAATTCATGCAAGAACATGATAGCTATGAAGTACAAATCATTTCCTGACTTTGGTCCATGGGCAATTAAAATCACCAGAGATCTCCCTGACTGGCTTGAAAGGCCCTGGGTAGTGGACTTTTTTTACCCACCCATGCTCAGAAATGCTTGTTTATTGGAGATGAACGTGGCACCCACCACGTGGCATCACAACTAATTCAGGTAAGTGCAGAAAGAGTTGCCTTCAGTTTAGAAACAGATACAAGCATTCATTACTCCAGTACAGCATTTTCACAGCAATGTGCAGTGATTTGCTTATTTTTAATATATCATTTTGCCTAAACAGCTGTTCTCCATACCATAATTTTGCATTTGATTATTCCTCCACCTTATATACAAAATAAATAACGGAGTTTACAATAAATCATATTTTTCCAGTATTGCTGATTGATATGATATAGGCCTATATTTATCACTTGTGTTGCACATGCAAAGCTGCAGGGTCTAGAACTGGGGCCTTTCTGTGCTGGATGCCTGACACATATTTAATAAAAAAAATGTAATTCCCTGCCCCACAGAGACTACTTTCTAAACATAGAGTTGGATAGAATAGGTGGACAAAAACAAAAGTAGACAAGGCAATAGTGAAACAATCATTTTTCATCTTGCAAAATTGGAACTGTTATACTACACAGCAATTTAAATCTGTTTTCCCATGTACCAAAAGCAATCTTTTTTTTCCAGTTTGAATAACTATCTCTTTTCCTCTTAGATAATTTTTTTATACCTATCTTATTTCATTGGATTTAATAATTTCTAAATCATTTTCACTGAGATATAAAAAGGTGTTGAGCTTCTTTATTTAAATATGAAACACAGTAATAATCACTCTTTGGTGCTATTCTAATTAGCTAGATCTCCCCATGGAGGATACCAAATGCATACTAACTCAGGACAATTAGGAAGATGCTAATAAATGCAACATCGTAGTTCCTTGCAGAATGCAAAACCAGCACAACATGTAACCAAGCAGTTTGCAAAGAGAATTTCAGGAGCTAGAACTGAAAGCTCTCATTGGGATGATTTCAGGACACAAGGGCTCATAATGCTTATCAGTCAGTATTCAAAGAGTTACCTTTTCATCTGTTCTGTTGATGTTAGACTGCAGAGAAAAAGAAAGTTATAAAAAAAAATAAAGGCAAAGCTGTTGAATGAGAAAATTTGTCAGTGCTGAGACTAATTCATATCTAGGAAAACACAACAAAAATCCTCAAAGTGCCATGGAATTGCAATATCTTCTCCTGTCAATGTTTGTAATTTGTCTGACAGAGAATATAAAATAAGCTACTAAAAATCTGGAAATGAGAAAGAAAAGCACACATCAGTTGATGGCAGAGTAGGCAGTTTCATTTTTTTCACTTGGTTTTTGCCAAGATCAGCTTTGCTTCAAACAAGCTGCAATGCTGAGGACAACCCAAGGAGGAGGACAGTGGTGTCATCCTGTCCTGTGGAAACTTAATTGGCCCTTCTGCACCTGCTTTGAGACACTGTACACAGCTCAGCAGGGAGCTCCTGTAACATTCCCTATCCTCTACAAACATTTAAGGGTCCACCACACAGCCCACAGGATCCAGTAGAAATGGTCTTGCAGGCTTCAATATTCCTTGGATCAGACCACAAGAAATAATCCAATTAAACTTATTTTTTAAACTGTGATAGTTTAACCTGTTCTATTTGTGTGTTACTCCAAAGCAGCCCCGATCCCATCAAAAGATGCCTTCTAAATTCAGCATGAATCCCTTTTTAACTTGTCATATCCAAAGAGCAAGGACAAAAATTCTGCTGGATTTCAAAATTAAGCCTTTGGGACCAAACATTGCTGTCTTTCTCCATGAGAAGTCCCCGTGGCTTACAGTCCATCAACATGTTCAATACCCAAGACAAGCAATTAAGAACACGAAACAGTTTAAAACTAAGGCACAAGTTATAAAACTGCAGTATACCTTTGAGAACCAGGCAAAATATTTGCTATTGTAACTTTCCCATCTTGCCAAAATATTTGTTATCTCAGAGGCAGCACTTTTCAAATCCATGCTCAATGGCATCCATAGGGTAGTCCCACTGGTGTCAAGTTGGCACCACAATAAGAAGTGCAGTAATACTCTGGGAATCCAGAACAGGACTATAACAAACACGTAGCCCCGAAACACAACAAAACCAGGAAGAGCTCCAGGTGGTGCTAAGAAATATGTATTTATGTTGCAAATATAAAGTTTGATCCCATTTTCTTCCTTCAGGTTAAAAAAAAAAAAAAAAACACCAAAACTCTGAGATTTTTTGCGTAATACAAAACATTTCCTAATCACAGTGGTACTCCTAACTGCAAAAATAAATTAACCCTTATTTTTCAATATCATAGTATAAATAATAGAATTCTTGATTTAGCAATTCTTTTTAAGGAGTTGCCCAACAAAATAATTCCATTTTTTTCAGTGAGAATGGTTATGGATATATGGACTTCTTAAATTAAGGTTTCTAGAACTGGGGCCCATTTTAAATTAAATTGATAAAAGAGAAAGTTCCTACTAACCTAATAATGCGAGGACAACTCTGAACCATAGAGAGGGTATCTTAGGAGGAGGTAGGAGGTGATGCAGCCCTGATTTTGCGTGCAGCATATCATCTGAGGTGTCCAAAGCAATCACTGCTATTTTTTGTTTAAAAGCATCAGTAAAACCCTGCTTTCAGAAAGGGCCCATGCAAATTTAAGGAAGTGACTTACTTGTTTATTTGCATCACTGGCTAAAGAGCAGTTTTCCCTGCAGGCTATAAGCCCATACATTTGTGTCCTGCCTAAAATCCCATCACTTTCAGATGGGATTTACAGATCAGCATGGATGAAGGTGTCCTTGACTGTCAGAGCAAGGTGGTCTTCCTCCTCTGGTGTCTCTGTGGGGAAGAAAAGAGACACATGCAGAAATTAAAGGTGCTGTGGAAATTTCCAAGTGAAAAGAGTTGTGGAGTGGCCTCTGTTGTATGTCCTCTCCTTCATTTTGTACCAGCACCGATCAATGGACTCATTGCCTCCTGTAATTCCCTGCAGTCATTACTTTACAGGTGAGTAATTTATGGCTTTGTAAAGGGCTCTGGGATGTTTGATTATGTCAAAGGTGTTATTGAAGTTCAGATTGTAGTTGTATCCTAAATAGGATGAGATTACCATAGGGAGTTATATCATTACTTTCGCTAATTATTTACAGCATGGTGCCAATCACACTGTAGGCACAGTTGCAGCAAAAGAAGAGATGGTTCTGTGTAGGTGAGCACAAATCCTATTAGGTGATAAGCTATCCAAAGCAGTGCATGGCATTGACCTCCAGTGGCAGAGGAAACAACAGGCAGAACAAGGAAATCCAACATCAAAGACGTTAACCTGAGCTTCAACAGGAAGGGTTAATTTCTGTGTCCCCATCTCAGGACACCCTAATTTCTCAGTCCTCATCTGACCCAAGCTCCCTGTCTCATGGGAGTGTGGACTAAGGGATGGAACAGACTATTCCAGAGCCACAGGATCAAAGGGTGACTGTAGAATAATTTAAAAACTGCTGTGGAAATGTTTGCCTATGGGGACAAATACAGCAATCATGGGGGGAAGTCTCCTGTGTAAGAAGAGAGAAATTTCACGGCCTTCCAGCTAACGTGGCAAGAAAAAAGAATGAGACATGATTATTCCCCACAGGGGTCAAGTTCTTATCCCTACAGAGCCTTCAGTCAGAGTAGGAAAGCTTACACCACAAAGTAATAGTTTTCCAATGCGTCTGTAAGCGGGCTGGGTCTCAGGGGATTACAACTGTGACAGCATCCTTCGATCTAGCCCCAATGACAGAGACAGGGGAAAGCAGTAAAACTTTCTTTTTAGTGGCATACTACAGTGATGTCAGAACTCCTTTTTTCCCCTCAGAGGGCTCACATTAGCGTTTTCTCTGTCCTGAGAGTAAATCATGCCATTTAGTCACAGTCTATAGCAGGACTCCAACATCCCCTTTCTGAGCTCTCATACCTTCACCTTCACCTTTCCTGCCTGATGAGAGCATCCTAAATTTGCTAAGTGAGCCACAAACTCCAGTTCACTCTTTCCTGTGGTCCTTCCTGTCTTCTACTAGGTCTATACAAGTCCACCTTTATGAAGCTTCTATTTCACTATCTATGGGAAGGACACAGTACAAATAAGTATTCAGAGGGACGTCAGCAACAGCACCGTCACTGGGGACAGAGTCACAAAGTGACTTAAGCATCATCACACCAACATTGTGGTATTTAATAGTCAGGCACTGTGCTCCAAGACTCATCAGAGCTTAAGAGATATCGCAGTCTTCCCTTTCATTATTTAGCAAATAATTATTTGATATTTGGTAGCTCATGATTCACAGAAAACAAGTCCCTCCAGAGCTGGGGGGAAAGGAATTCTACTGTGTTTATTCTGCCTATTGCCTAGCCTCTCCTTTTGATTGTGAGAACATGATTTGAAGGATTACTTACTGGATTTGGAAGAATTACTGGTTTCAACGTTCCAACTGAAGAAAAGGAAAATCTTCTAGGCTACAAAAATTGAAAGGTGCTGTTGAATGCATAAGACAGGACTTCTGTGCCAAAACGTAACTATAGAGGTATTGGAGATTATATTAAAGTCACTGTGAAGAATCAGATGGATGAGAATTGGAATGAAACACATTGGACTTCTGTAAATATTTTTCAATGTTAAATCTTACCTTCCTGCACACAGAAGGCAGGATACTTTTATTTCTGTCCTACAATTAGGAAACTATACTTGGGGAGGCAGTGGAGTTCCAGCTTGGAATGTGAAATGCTTGGGCAGTATCCTTGAATGGTAGAGAAAAGAATGAAAAAGCAAATCTGACTTGTGATGGATGTGTTTTTAGATGTACAACAGGTCAGCATCAATGAAATGCAGAGACAGAGAAAAGCATCCTGTTATTTTTCCAGGAAAGGCAACACATTGACCAGTTATGTTTGTTTTGGCCATCAGACCTGAGTACTGATTATTACCTGACTATTAAATATCAGCTTATTTGAGAGCAAGCGTGCCCATCACTAGAAATTATAATTGCACAGATAAACCAGAGAACTGACATTCTTTCCAGAGTTTAGCCAAAGAAAAATCATATATATAAAATAAGACAAGAATAAGGAAAACAGAGTTTAAGGAGCCATCAGAACACAGAAAAATGCAACAGAACAGAAACAACATTTCTAATGGAACAAATCCACACCAGTCAGACAGATTCTGAATGATGCCTGGGTCCACCTTCAAAAGAGTTCTATGACAAGAAAAGTATCTTAGCATAATAGAATATCCTAACCTGGAAGGGACCCATGAGGGCCATGAAAGTCCAGCTCCTGGCCCTGCACAGGACAGCTCCCAGAATCATACCACATGCATGAGAAGTAGAATGTGGGGAAAATAACTTCAACAAATTAATGGACATTATTCAAAATAAACAGTGATTTCAAAATTGCACTTCTATTATTAGACCTTATTAAATCCATGTGTCTATTTTCTGTCAAGACCATCTGCCCCTAAATTGATCAAGGTTTCTGAGAATCAAGGATCTGAAAATGGTTGAATGGTTATGCTTGAATGACTTCTTTAGTCAGGGATTCAAAAGTCATCCCAGAGGCCTCAGGAAGTAGAACTGCTAAAATATGTAGAAGAACAAAGTTTCCCAGAAGGGCTTGGCTACAGGGACAGCAGGTAAGGAAAATGTCAGTCAGAACTGAACTTGGAAATAAATGCACCAGTCTGTTGAACTATCAACACCAAAACTGTTTCTATGCCAGTTTAGAGAGGCTCAGTAACAGCTAAGGAAGAGGTGGAAGTGCTGTCATTCACTGTTATGACTCAGACCCACAGAACATTGAATGATTATGGATTAGCAGAGAAAAATTACTGACGGGCATGCATTTTCACTCAGCCTCCCTAAAAGGATGTAGAAAGAAAGCCTGAGTTATGATGGGTGACCTTAACTTCAGGAATGTTTTCTGGACAACTGATTCAGTTTGTTACTAAAAAGAAAGCTGGGAGTTGTACACCACAACACAATACCTAAAATTCAGAAGCATTAAGTCTTACTTAGGTCCCTCGGGGGAGAAATCAGCAGTTCCATTAGGCAGTTCATCCCGACCTAAAAGAGATCTCTAAGATAAATCAATTAAATCGCCCCTAGTAGTGCTTATTTCTCTCAGTAAAATATTTCAGAGTGGTTTGCTGAAATTTAGGAGTTTAA
The DNA here is from genome assembly GCA_027886175.1 of Phylloscopus collybita. Taxonomy (NCBI): domain Eukaryota; kingdom Metazoa; phylum Chordata; class Aves; order Passeriformes; family Phylloscopidae; genus Phylloscopus; species Phylloscopus collybita. The sequence goes on from JAJNNQ010000026.1 coordinate 49,945,511, forward strand.
ACCTGATCAATCTAAAAGGAGAGAGGAACCCCATTCCTGCTTCTTTAAGATGATTCCAACAAGTTTCTTTCTTACAACAAGAAAGCCAGCATTTTACAATGAGATTTGAAATATCAATAAATTATATCTAACATGAGCAAATAAGAAATGAATGAATGGTGAACTTAAAATATAGGTGACTTAGCAGAAAGTTGAATAACCTTAATGTTAGGCATAACTAGGGCATCAGGAAATGAGGATTAGTGTTCACAGGTATTAGGAGGAAAGGTGATGAGGAGGTCAGCTGTAAGTTTTGTTTCAGGAGATGTAGATGGAAGAATTCTCAACAGCAATATAGGAAAGTAAAACATTTGTCATAAATACACCTTGATATCTAAAACAAAGAAGTGCTCTATACCCCTTCTAACTTAACCTCATCTCTATCAAAATACTAGCATAAGAGAGCATAAAATAAATAAAAAAAAAAAAATTAGCATGTATTTATACCTTAGACCCAACCTTTTTTTTTTAAGGACTGAATAATATTTCTAGCTTAATTTTAATTTTTAAGAGATCTCAGAAAGTTGGGATACTGAAATTTTCTAGAAAAAGAAAAGTAATTCTGGTGTTTAATAGAGGGTAAAAGAGATAACCTAGGGGCCATTGAAAAATTTCTCTGTTGTGCATGGAACAGTTAAATGAGGATTCTATCAACAAACAGTGGCTAAACATGTAATTTATGCCACTCAACATGGTTTTGTAGAAAGTAAATCTTGTCAAACACTGTTTTTTATTACAGGATTATAGGCCCTCCTGACAAAGGTGAAGTGTTGCCACAGCATTCTTCATTTTAAGGCATTTGACTTAGTGCCACAAAACACTTTTAAAAAAAGCTTGAATTGTGCAGAATTAACATGCTGTACATTAGATAAAATATCTCACAGTGTTCAGAAAGGGACATTAAAGACAGCAGTGAGCACAAGAGCTTCTACAAGCTTCCTCCAAATAGCCATTGCTCCATTTATAGAAGGAGCAATGGACTAGAAAGAGCATATGAACAAAACAGAGCAGGGTAGTAGGTAGCAAAGATGAGGCTTTGATGCAGAACTACCTGAAATGTCTGCTAAAACAGCTAAATTCTAACAAAATAAATTTAAGGACACTCAAATGCAGAACAGTGCATCTGGGGACCAGGAATACAAATTAGAGGTACAATGAGACTCTCCTTTGGAAAGAAGTAGCTCAGGAAAGGATTTGTGAGTCATTGTGGATAGTCACCTCAAAACAGGCTCTCAACGTAATGAGACAAAGTGGTTATTATGATCCTTGGTTATATAAATTGTGATTGTCAAATAGAAGTGTAGGGAAGTGCTATCACTGTTCTAAAACTTCCACTACCCTAAGACACCCAGGTCTGCACTCAGATCTTACAGAAAAGCATAGAAATCACAAAGACATTTAAAAAAAAAAAAAAAAAAAAAAAAAAAAAAAAAAAAAAACCACCTTTAACAGAGACTGGAAAACAAATATAAAGATGTGAGTCTTAAAGAGTTCAACTTAATTTAACAGAGAAGGCTGAAAGCTGACTTGAGGCGTCTGTACAGATCCTTGCACATGAAAACACTATCCAGTAGTATGGTTCTCAAACCTGCTGACAAAATCATAATTAGACATAATGACTGGAAGCTGGAGTTAGAAAATTTAACCTTGAAATAAGGCACAACATAGAAAATTAAATAAGACACAACATAGAAAATGAAATTTTATGAGGTACCAGCTCACAATTAGTCTGAGTTGTTAAGATGGGTTTAACTAGCTTTCTGAAACAGGTGATATAATTTAGTTTTTCAGAGAAATTACATCTCCAGCATGAGAAAGGGTTTAGATTAGACAGTCACAGGCCACCCTTCTGGCCGTGAAATCTGTCAAAGCAAGAATACCATCTTCTCTACCCCCAATATTATGTGCCATAGGATAACCAGGATTACCCATGTTACTCAGCATAACCACTGTGTGGGCAGATATGCATGTGGCCAATGACTGTACTCAAATATCATACCTCAGGGTTTCAGTCAACTACCCAATAGAACCCAGGAACATTTATTTAAGTAACGCTACACTGGTTAGATGTAATCTGTTTGCACTTGATGGAAGAGGAAATTTGACTTTTTGTCTGTGTGTTTAAAAGCAAAACCATTACCTTTCTTTGTAGGGCTCTGCAGACTACAAATCACTTTTTTTTCTTTACTCTTCTGCTTATCTTGTAGGGCATTCAGCTCCTTCTGAAAGTCATAGTAGGTAAACACCTATGCATTTAAGTTTATTTTTAACAGGTGTAACTACTCCAAGGCACCCTTCTCTCACTTGTGGCACAATCATCCATGTTTATTACACAAGAACAGTAAACACACAGGTGTTGTGTTGCAAAACTTATGGTTTAGTCCATCCCCAAATAGAAATAAAAGTACAGTAAGTTTATTTTTCTGAAATTATGGAAATTAACATTTACTGTAGGGTCTGAGAAGAGGGATTTTTATCTTTGTATCTGTCACCACCACAGAGGACATCCAGGCTGAACTGGGCTCCAGTAGGCATCTTCACTGCCTGCAGGCTGTGCCTACACAGGTACCTGTGCAGAACCATTGTTTTCCAAGTGCTAGCACAGGTGCTTTGTGCTTGGAATACCATTAACATTAGGAGAAAAGAGATGCCACCCATCATCTCTCAGTTGGCTCTGCAAGACTAATAGGCAATCCAACTTCTTTTTAAACACTGTAGTAAGAAGACATGACTCTAAATACACACAGCAGGCAGAAACATTGGGTAGGAAGGTGCCGTTTTCAGCCATTCTTCAGTGAAACACCATCTGTTAGAACATATGCAAGTGCAGTTACACATCCAGTTACAGGAGGTGAGAAGGGTAATTTTCAGCTTGAGAAGGATGAGTTCTGCGTGCTCATCTCCTTTCACCACGCCTCACCCATGGCACCAGAGTCAATCTACTGGAAAAAGAAGGATCACCACCATTTTCTGTCTCCCCTTAATGGAAAAGAAGAGCCCTGTACAGGAATAACGCTGAGGGTTGTTTCTAGATGTAGATCAGAAAAGTTAATTACAGAAGTCCCAAGTAACTGGAAGAATTTGAGAGTAGGAGAAATTTAAAATGAGACTAGAACCAGCAAAAAGAAAATTAATATATAGAATTTATACATAAAAATTTAATGAGCCTGAGCTTCCAGTTTTCTTTATTTGAATATTTTGACAGATACATTATTAACACTAACCTTATTTTCCTAGCTGAAAAATTAACATAAACAGAAACACAAAACTTATGATGTGCCAAAAAAAAAAAAAAAAACTTAAAAAAATTAGAAGAGTTATGGCTTGGAGACCCCTTTTTTTTTTTTTTTTTTTTTTTGTATGGAAACACTAGACTATAATTTAATTTTAAAAGTAACTAAAATAAAACTAGTTTTCTCAGCCTGAAAAATCTCCTCCAAAACATTATTTCCTCACTGATTACAGAAGCAGACAATTGGTGCCCAAACAATCAAAGAAGGTTGTATTGTCAGCATGTTAATCATAGTGTCTCTTAGCAACCATATTTTATTTACATGTAACAATACTTCTTCAGAACCCTGTTGTCGCTGTTGGACACAATAAATGAGAGGCAGGGAGTGATAGTTTCTCACAGAAGGCTGCAGTGGACTCCTTGGGGAGGAGCCCCACGTTTATTTCTTGGGCTTCTTTTATACTTTTACAGATGTGCCCACCTTAGAGGTGGGAGCTTTGGGAACCATTGGTCAATTCCAGAGACCACCACACGAAATCCCTCCTCTGGCAAAGTATGTGCAAAACAAGGTAGTTTACATTATGTCACCTTGTGTACCAGGAGAGTGCCTGGGAACAGAATTTCCCAAAACCAAAACATGGTAGGCACAAAGCGTGGCAACACCCTGTCACATTTAATGACAAGTATTTGTGAGGGAAGGACTGGAATATGTATGTGCAGCTCCCACCTCTGGTGATAAGCAGCTTGTGAGGAGGACGGAGCAAGGCTTTTGCTGATAACCAGGTACTGATGGTAGCAGAGAGAAACCTCTGAGGAGGTGAGGCAAGGGCTTGCACAAAACTGTGACTTGCCCTGGCAGTTTTCTGTGCCCACTCTGGTGCTTTTGACCCTGTGAGTCCACAGGTTCCTCTCCCTTAGACTCCTCACTGACCCTTTTAAAAGTTTACAAGATAGTCAAGGAATTTGGGGATCAAGAACCTTCTCATTTCTTTGCTCTTGGAGCTCTCCAAGGACCAGGTTCTGCTCCCAGTACTTTCTCAGCAGCAGACAGGGGGACAGCTCTGCATCTTCCATGCTTTCACATCAGCAGCAACAATCAGTGCTCACATCACCTGTTAAATGTAAAAGATAGTCCATTTCACTCCAACTCAGTTTTCTTCTGCACTTGTAAAACAAGTGCCTACTGGTCATCTCCATGTTGAATACCAACACTTTGGGATATTTTAGAGATTATTTCCAGATAGAAGATCCAATTGTCTGAAAAAGAGAGAGAAAACCAGAACATTTTTTTTTTTACTGTGAAGACATTTTGCAGCAAAATTATACAAGGGACAGTAGAGGTACCCAAAGGCTCATTTCAGTTTTCTTTGATCAGCCGCAGTGATGGGAAGGACTGCATAACCCAGTAAAAGTCACCTCAGCTCATGCTGATCTATTGCAATATCTTATCCCTATTCATGGCCATCACAAGATGCTTCAGAGAAAGCTTTAAGAAAAGATAAAAATAATCTGCTTCCATAAAAATCTCAGCTTAATCCCTGGGAGTTAGAGTCAGCCTTAAATCTTTAAGCATGAACTTATGTTTTTTCTTCCAGAAATGTTGGTAGTAAGAGCTTGTATTCTATATGTCCTTGTTATCTATCTCTTAAAATCATAGGAGTTCTACCCTTAAATGCTGGGTTGCTCGTCTGTTCCCTTTTTTATCCATTTTGCAATAATCACCTTTACATTTCAACAAATATCTTTATTCCTGAGATATGAGGAGCAACAAGCAGGTTGGAGAATCACATCAAAGCATGTACCAGTAACACACCTGTGGACTATATGAGATGCTTTTGTTTGAAGAACTTACATATGATATACACAACAGAAGGCCAGTCTGGACATCACCATAGCAAGAGGTTTGTAGAAAGAATGGAACACTGGAGCCAAGGTAGATTTCCAGTAGCTCTTTTATTCCCAAAAATCTTTGCAGACTTTCAGAGATACACCCACCTCACAGAAGGAAGTTTGGAAGAAGAGTGGCTAATTTTTTTATTATTCTTGTCTGAACTCACCTTTCTTTTTTTAGATATTCTGTCCTTTCATGAGAATAAAAACAGAAGTGGAAATAACCTTTAGGCATGAGTCCAAACCAAAAAAAAAAAAAAAAAGTAATTATAAGCCTGAGAATTCAGGCTCATCCTTAAAAAATTTCCAAAATTACAAAATGCTAGTCCAAACCCACAAAAATCTTTGTGGTTTAGGCCTGCCCTAAACAAATATTCCCATAATTTTAAGCTCTCAGCAACAGCTGGAAAAGGAAAGACATTCCATGTAAAGCATAAGGACTTATAAAACTGTCTCTGACCTCTTGGCCTGCTTCAATTAGTAAGCAGTAATTGCAAAAAAAGAAAAAAAGTGTAGTACCTAAAACAGTTCTGACAATTCCCTCTTGCTTAGCAACATATGTGAACAATTATTATGAAAATACTTCAGAATTATGTCAGATGGTGCCTTCCATTACCCAGAAAACTGGGGCATCCACAGTGAAGGAAAGGGCAGACAGCAGCAGCAGATTTCTGGGGAACCATATAGTCCTTCCTAAGCTGCAGTCCCACCACAGAGCCTCTCATCTCTGCACTCATTCCGCAGCCAGTGCTGAGAACACTTTGTAGCTCCACGTGGTGAAATAGAAATTTATATTCACTGTACTCCACCATCCACTGGGGAAAAGAAATGCCAAATTGTAACTGCAGACCCCACCCATAGCTAGGCAGCAGTCTCTGCAATCTGCTATGTGCAAAGAATTCAGCTATGTCTGGCCCTCATACACACCATTAAAGGGAAATAACAAGCCCATTTCATCCTCTCCATCAGAGATCTAAACAGAGACTAATTCAGTTTATTATCCAGCTGCCAACCACTCACCTTTGAAGGATCCTTATGACCACCAGTGCTCCTGCACTGGAACTGCAGTAATTATTTCAGAGCAATAGCAATGCCTTGCAGAGTTTATTGTTTTCTCTCTCATAGTTTATTTGGCTGTTAATGGTAGTAGTATGGTCAAATAACCAAATGAAAAAAAGCAACCAACAACAAAAACAAACAAGAAAATGAACAAACAAAAACCCCACTAACATTTCAAAGCACAGATAGTGAGTGATATTGCCAATGAAATTCAGAAAACATATTGAACAAACCTGGCTGTGGAACATTTTAATAAAATTGAAAGCATCAGGAAGCTTTGAAGTCTTCCAAGCATACAGCAAAATCTGTTATTTACTATTACAGCATCAAAAGAAAGATCCACCAATACACTGTACAGACATCAGGAAGAAAGGCTGTCATGGTCTTTGTTTGCAGTTTGCTTTTTTTTTCTTAAAGTCTGTGCTAAAGGAAGAATCATAACTCTTTGTGATATAGCACAACCCTCATGTTTATTCCAGGTATTTTTGCTTTGAAGATCACTAGGGAACAGGAGTTCTTACATTGACTGCAGACATACATGAGGTTAATATCTTCCTGTTTTTTACAAAAAAAGGAGGGGTAGCATGACCACAAATGACAAGAAGTCTAACAAATATTTTTCTGGCATTTCATTGTACATTGACTTTTCAAAATGTCAGCTCTGATTTGAATGTAAGCAATGCTCAAATAAAAATAATTTATCCTTTTAAAGACCATTAAAGGTTTCTGCAGAAGAATCTAAACTGCAGAAGTCTCAGGAGTTTGAAGTTCATGGTAATTTCAGTAGAAGTCATAGCTGCTCAACCTTTGGGAGTCAGAACATTTATACAGGTGTCTGAATAAACTGTTTGCTTCATTGACCATTGACCAAAAACAAATATAGAATCTTAGAATTGCTTAGGTTAGAAGAAGCCTTTAAGATCATCAAGTTCAACCATTAACCCAGCCCTGGCAAGCCCATCACTGAACCACGTCTGTAAGTGCCACATTGACACATCCTTTAACACCTCCAGGGATGGTGACTCCAACACTTCCCTGGGCAGCCTGTTCCAGCACTTGACAACATTTTCAGTACAGAAATGTTTCTTAAGATCCAATCTAAACCTCCCTTGACACAATTTGAGGTTATTTCCTCTCATCCTATATCTTGTTACCTGGGAGAAGAGACCAACACCAACCTGGTTACAACCTCCTTTCTCAGAGTTGTAGAGAGTGATAATGTCCCCCCAACCCTGCTGCTTTCCAGGCTAAACACCCCCAATTCTCTCAGTTGCTCCTCATCAGACTTGTGCTCTAGACTCTTCAGCAGCTCTGCTGCCCTTCTCTGGACACATTCCAGTATCTCAGTGTCTTTATTGCAGAGAAAGGTCCAAAACTGACCACAGGATTTGAGCTGCAACCTCACCAGTGTCCAGCACAGACAGTCACTGCTCTTGTCCCACCAACCACACCTGTTGCTGACAGAACCCAGGTGCCATTGGCCTTCTTGGTCATCTGGGCACACTCTGGCTCATGGTCATTTGCTCTCACCAGCTCCCCCCAGGTTCTTTACCACTTGGCAGCCTTCCAGCCACTCTGTCCCAGCCTGTGGCACTGCAGGGGTTGTTGTGACCCAAGTGCAGGACCCAGCGCTTAGGATGTTTGAACCTCACACCATCGACCTCGACCCATCAGTTGAGCCTATCCAGATCCCTCTGTTGGCCTTCTGACCCTCCAGCAGCTCAACACTCAAGCTGAGATCGGCGCTTTATACATATATAGTTATAATTACAGCTATCACTTAGAAATATTGCTCATCACTAAAGGAACCACTGCAGCTGTGCTCATGCTCTCTGGACCTGCCAGAGACCTGCAGGGAAGAGGGAACGGTGCAGATAAGAAAAAAGGGAGACATTTTGTTGTTATAGTTTTTTTCCCTGTACCGGGTCTAGACAGACAACAAAATTGCACAAACATAGACTGGTTGGAAGGCACTGGAACTGATTACCTGGTTCATTTTTCTTCCTATAACCAGGAATTACTCTAGCTGTCATATTCCCAAACTATCTTATCCGTGGTTACTGAGTCTGTTCTTTAATACCTCTAAGTGATGAGCATTGTGAAACCTCCTTGAGCAACTGCAATGCCTACCAATTTCTAACATGAGAAAAGGAATAACTTTACCATTCCTAAAATTCTAAGTAAAATTCTCTGTCTGCAGCTTGAGATTTATTTTTTGCCTTACTCTTCACGGCCATGGAAGATATTCTTTTTGCAGCTTTTTTAATGTATTCATATACTGATATAATATCTCCTTTCTATCTTGTGTGTTGTAAGGACACCAAACACCCCATCCTTTGTAGGTTCCCAGGCTTTCCTCATAGCCTCTCTGCACTTCCTCCTGGTTCACTTCTAAGAAACCATAACAATGTTGTGAAGAAGAATTATATTGCAAATTTTATGGACTATGCTGCTGTTTATAAACCCCAGTGTGATGCTTGACCTCTACACAGCAGTGTGGTGGACTGACCCTGGCTGGATGCCAGGTGCCCACCAAAGCCACTCTGCCATTGCACTGCTCAGCTGGGCAGGGGAGAGAAAATATAATAAAAGTCTCATGGGTTTAGATAAGGGCAGAGAGAAATCACTCACCAGGGACTGTCATGGGCAAAACAAAGTCCACTTGGGGAAATCAGGTTAATTTATTATCAATCAAATCAGAATAGGGTAATGAGAAATAAAACTTAAAACACATTCCCACCACTACTCCCTTCCTCTCTGGCTCAGCTTCACTCCCCATTCCTCTGCCTCTTCCTCCCAGCATCGCAGGGGGGTGGGGATTGGGGGCTGTGGTCAGTTCATTGCACATTGTCTCTGCTGCTCCAATCTCCTCAGGGGGAGGACTCCTCACAGTCTTCCCCTGCTCCATGGCAGGGTCCCTCCCAAGGAAGTCAGTCCTCTATGAATTCCTCTAGCTGAGTCCTTTCCATGGCTACCGTTCTGCACAAGCTCTGGCATGTGCAGACTGCAAGCAGGTCCTTCAGGAACAGGCTGCTCCAACATGGGTACCCCAGAGGATCACAAGTCCTGCCAGTAGGTCAGCTGCAGCATGAGCTCTTTTCTCCATGGAGCCACAAGTCCTGCCAGAAGCCTCTTCCAGCATGAGCTTCCCAGAGGGTCACAGCCCCCTTTGGGCTGCAGGTGGATCTCTGCTCCCCCATGGGCCTCCATGGGCTGCAGGGGCACAGCTGCCCCACCATGGGCAGCACCAGGAGCTGCAGGGTAGCACCTGGAGCAGCCCTGCCTCTCCTTCACTCACCTGGGTGCCTGCAGAGCTGTTGCCCTCATGTATTCTCATTCCTCTCTCCATCTATAGGTTCACAGGTTTTTTTTACCCTTCTAAAATACATTACCCCAGAGGTGCTGCCTTCTGACAGCTTCTCACAAAAGCCACTCCTGTAGCCCCCTTTCTGCCAGGTACCCAAACCTTACAAGGCAAAACCAATACAAACAGCATAATACTCTTAACCTACATTCATTTTGTGACCCACTGTAATGTCCAAATACTTCTTTGCAGGACTGTTACCTTTCTCATCTTTGTTTTTCTTATTGTATTTTCTCGGCTCTTTATTCCCACCTAAGTGCAGAACTACGCATTTTTTTAAATTCAATTCTCTGTTGTTTTCAACACTATTTCTCTTAATTGTTGTGATAATTCTGAATTAATTATTATCTTTCAATCTGTTTTCTGCCTTTTCAGATACATTTCACTTCCAGGTTTAATAAGCATATTCTAGAGATCTGGTATGGGATTATATTGAAAACATTGAACATACTAAGCCTAGGCTGGATCCTCAATTCATCATAGCAGTTTGGCAGCGAAGCACTGGCAACTGCTCTGAATGCAGCATCCCCAGACACCTTTGTCCCCCATCTACACTAACCCCAACTTGCCTGTGTTATGTGAGACACTAAACAAAGCCTAGCTATACCATGTCTATACCCTTAAGGCATGTTACTTCATATAAAAAGATTTTGGATTGATCTGATATGATTAGATCCTGACAAATTATTTAACACTCACTGCATACTGCCAGCAAATTTACTAGTTACTCATCTGGTGTTCTTTTAGGTGGCCTACAAAAGTACTTCTGGATTTCTTTATCTAGCATGTTCCAACAAAAAAAAAAAATTGGCCCATCATTTTATAACCTTCCTTTTTGACTTTTTTTTTTTTTTTTTGATTTGTCTTATGTTTGCCCTTTTCCAGTCTTCCAAAACTTGATCCACCTCCACACATTCTCAAAATGTACTGAGAGACTGCTGGGATTGCTTCAGCTAAGGTTTTCACAAACCTGAGCAGGATTTCATCAAGATTAGAAAATCAGAAATTTTTAAGTGTACTCAAAGCAAGCCTTTCTTTCTTCTTCTTCTTTGTCATTGATGTTAATTGTGATAACAGTTTGAACACCATTGCCTTCATAACGTGCAGCACAGACAAGTCGTGATCCAGTCCTTACAGCCCCCTCCTGGGAGAGGCAAGAGATGGCCAAACCAAGTTCTCCAAAAAGCTCCTGAGGTCAGCACACAGGAAATCTGCCTCTTTCAGTTTCCAAGGAACTGAAAGATTGATCCAAACCAGACTCCAACAAGAATCTTCAACTCACAGAAGATATTTCAAGACATGGGAATCATATTTTCCCTGTATTTTTGATTCTACTCAGAATCCTAGAATCACAGAACGGTTTGGTTGACAGAGACCCTAAATTCCATCCTGTTCCAACTCCCCTGCCGTGAGCAGGGACACCTTCCACCAGATCAAGTTGCTCAGAGCCCCATCCAACTTGGCCTTGAACACTTACAAAGATGAGGCATCTACCACAGAAAGTGAAATAACAAACAAGCTCAGCTAACCTTCTAGCTCAGGTGGAAATATTAAGCAGTGTTGAAGGCTTGTAACTCAAACTTTTTTGATAAGAAGTTTGTTCAGTTTCTATGCAACAATGCTTTTCAATCTTTGAAAATATCCAAACATTATCTATGAAATGATCCATTTAAAGCTAAAATATACTTTAAAAAATCAAATGTCCCAAACATTGGGACTATTAGACTTAGGAAATGTCATGCAATTTTTATTTGTGCATAAGGATGATTATTTTTTTGAATGTAACAATTTTTTGAAGACCTCAGCCTTATTGATCACAGAAGAGACAAACAATACCTCCAAACATCTGATAGCACTTAACTATTTTTATCTAAATATTCTGTAAACATATTATTGAAAGTACAGTAAAAATATTCTGATCCCACCTACAGGGAAGAATTACATGTTCTTTGCATTCAAGTTTGATGGATATACTCCACTGGCATATGGGGAAAATTCCCATTATCTTTAATAAAGGTGAAGCACAAATGTTTTAAAAGACAAGGCAACCTCATTCATTACAAAAAGGCATAGCAGCAGGTGGGAAGGCACAAAAGTGTTTTTTAGCTACAACCAGCTTCAAATTTTTATAAAGACAGCAAATAGAGTGAATTTAAATCCTTTACATCACTACTCACTGAGACAAAGAGACTCACTAACATCACTGTCAAGGCCAGCCTAAAGTCAAATTGAAATTCTATGACTATGAATGAAGTACTGTAGAAAGCAGACAAATAAACTGTAGATTTTGTAAAGAATGGCCTGAGACACATCTAGGGGAAAAAAAAAAAAGTAAAACTATAACTGAACAAAGAAGTTTAAGGGATTAATGTACATGGGAGCATCATTAAGTAAATAGTTATATTGAAATATTTTAAATCAAAACATATTAATTATATAACTCAACTTCCTACATTCAGAAAACAATTAAAACAATTCATCATTTCATAACTTGTTGCCTAGAGTATTTACAAAAAGCATTTCCTTCTAAGTAAGTTCCATGGCTGGGCAGATGTTTTGCACAATTAAAGAAGGGGTTCAGAGATCCTGCTGAATGGCAGCACAGCAGCCACTCCTCCCAGTTTTGTATCATCAGTGAACTTCCTGTGAAGGTCTCTACCCCCTGATCCAAGTCATTGAGAAATTAGTTAAACAATACAGGACATAGTATTGACCCTGAGGGGATACCACCCCCTTTTCCTGGATTTCATTAGTTGGCTTAGGTGTCCCAGTGTTCCCCAGTTTAGGCCGTCCCTACCTTGCTTTCCTAGCTTTTTCTTGTTTAATCCATATGACACTGCGTCTGCCTTACAGGAGGAAAGAAAATATAAAAATGAAAGAAAAAAGAAAGGAAACTGAGTGAAGAGGTTCAAGCACCATCATGTGATCATCCAGACATGTCAGGTGTCAGAGCTGTCCTTGATATGACCTTTGCCAACTCATTATCCCCCAGCAATGCCTGGCCATCACCCAGGAGTTCTCATAGCTCTCCCAAAAATCTTGTTATATGGACTGGAAAGTAACATGAGTGTTAAACAGGGGTTATATAAGCAAAATAATCTGTTCCATGGCATCATGGACAGAGGATGGCCCCTAACATGGTCTCTAGTAAAGCCTTGCCTCTAGTCAATTACCACTCTGAGTCTCATGATGTCTAAACCACTTCTTTGTCTGAGCCTTCAGCATTTGCTCAAATTTCTGTGAAGAAATGCTTAACACCATGTTTACATACCTGCAGAAAATTCTGTATTTTCAGTGGCAGTGTAACAAAATGACAAGAAATGTACCATAAAACCCTATTGTGCTTTGCTTCATAGGAAACATGCAATTAATTCTTCTAGCAAAAAAGGGGTGGGAGGAACTTGTCGAATTTTCTTTCTTGCTGTCTCTCATTCTTTTGGGTTCAATACAGTCAAACAGGTTTTATAAGAGGAAGAAATCTCTTCATCCCTTTCTGTTGTGCACATTCATGATGTAGAATGGTGGGGAGGTTTCTTTATACTCTACAACTGAAGAGTACAACTACAACTGTACAACTACATAAGAAGGTCATTTCATGTATAACAATACGTCAGGAACACATGAGAGTGGCTGGCAAAATTTTAAAAGTCACATATGCAGAAATATTTTATGGAATATGCACAGGTATTCACTTTGGCAGTGGACATGCTCTTTCATACCTTGAATTTTCCTCATCTGATCCTCATCCTTTCAGCAGAATCAGTAGCTCAGCAATGACATTTGTACAGTTCCGAAGGAGGGTAAATATCTATTTAATATCATCAAAGGAACTGATAAAGAGTAGGGAACTTCAGGACGTTTTAAAAATGGTTTTACTTGCTTTTCCCTTATCTGTTTTTTTTTGTTTTGCTTTTTTTTCTAATTAAGATTTTATTGAGTTTTACATAATGGAAGACTGTAACCAATCAGCAAAAGTATTATCATATGAATTTTAGCTTAGTAATTTACTGGGGCCAATTCATTTCTTTTTCTAGCAGGCCAAGAAGCTGTAACTTCAGGTGCAGTCAATCACATCTTTGGGAACATTAAGCAGAGGAAGCAAGAAATGAGAAGAAACAGCATAAATTAGATTAAAAAAAAAAAAAAAAAAACTAAACAAAGACTGAAAAGAAGGCTAAATTCAGTTTACCAGCAAAATCTGATGTGCTACGTACATGAAAATTTGAAACTTTAGAATTCATGAGTCAGCCATTCAGGGAATCATACCAGAAAGCTAATGAGTTTATTCTCACATGAGACCCCATGAAAAAGAAATTGGTCTGTGAAAGCAATTCCAGAAAGCCAAACATACCTTAAATCATTTCCAGCTAGCCCATCAGCTCTTCCCAAGAGGAATTAGGAGTGTCTGTTCCAGGGGTAAAAGCTGATTGGCATGCTGGTCAAATAGTCCATCCGTGGAGAACACTCAGTGCCTGTGGTCGCTTTGCCATCACAATACCTTCCTGCCAACACCCATAGAAAGCTCTGTGCAGTCTCACCCCAACACTGCAAAAGCTGGACCAGCTTGGGCTGGTACGTTTCTGCACATTGAATGGTTTTACTTCATTCAAAGGAATCTCTTCTGCCATTCCCGGAAGCTCCCACTGCCACCAAGCTTTTGCATATAACAGGATAGGGCAGCAGAAGCCTTTCCCAGGCCCAGTGCAGGAACTGGGAGATGCTGCTTTCTCTGTGTCCAGCTACACAAAATAGATCAGTCACCTTAGCCCAAGTCCCAGTATCTCTGAATGGGAACTATCTGACCCAATGTCAAGGCTTGTCTCATTCTTACCAGGCAAGAGGATGCACTTCAGCACCCCAGGCTAGAAGTCTCCTTCAATATGAGGTGAATGGCACTTTGAGAGCGCTTATTTCTATCAACTATAAAGAGATCTTAAGGTAAATAATTCAGATGTATCTTTCAACAGCAAACACTTCAATATAGCCGAGAGAAATGCATGCTATATGTCCACAACACCAAAAAAAAAAAGCACCACAGTTAATGCCAGTCAGAGTGAGGGGGTTTGTCAGTCCTGACAAGGACCCAGTCTTAATTTGTCCCACCTTTCTCAGAAAAAAAGAGGAAGTTTACAGAGGTTACCATCCAACACTAAGCCACGCTGGCAGGTTTCTTTTTAAAATTTTCAATTTAACATTTTTCAGGAGAATTTTTTTATATGTACATGTGTGCATATATAAAAAATTAAATATAATAAAAAATTAATAATGAAAAATAAATGAAGGTTTTCCTTGATCTAAAGTTTAGAAACTGGCATTTGGGGAATATTTATTATTTTCTGGAATACATAAGAATTTATATTTGACTGAAGATGAACAATAACAGAGCAAAATCAAGGTTTTAATTAATCACTGAGTGCTTGTCATTTTGACAACTAAAGAATTGGGAAGCTGCAAAGAACCAAAGTGAAAAAACATCAATCATCTGGCTACAATAAATAATTTAATAAAAAAATCACTGAATAACTATGAGGTCTAAGGAGGCAAAATAAAAAAGACAGAGAAGTAAAACAGGAGCATCAAACAAACTATGTACATCTGACCCTATTTATATTAATATTACACAACAGTCTCAATCTCCATCTCATCTTTTGCTATGCAGAATAAAACACCATACTCATTTACCTTGGAGAAGAACATCACATCTTTTAGAAAGAAGAATAAAACAGATTTACAATGACATTAATATATTATTTCATCATGTTTTCTATGAAGTTAATTAGTCTCATCAGCAAACAGAGAAAAAGAAAAAGCCAAATAATTTAGTTGCCATCATGCATCATCACAGGCAGGTCCAGCACCCTGCTTGGTGCCCATCTCACAGAACCTGCAATCAACCAAAGCCAGCCACAGGGAGCACAGACAAAATTAAGAGTTAACAAGTGCCAAGCAATGAACACAGTGAGGAACAACTTTACATAACCAGCAGTGCCTCACACTAGATTGTTTTCTGAAAACTTCACCTCAGTCTTCAGCAGTGGCCAGAATGACAAACAGACTATTAAAAATTAGCAGCACAAGGCAGAGGGCAAAATATAAAACAGCATTATATCATTGTGGAAACCCACTGTGTGGATAAGAAACCTTTCCATAAGCTATAATGGGGCAGTGTTAAAGGGCAGTGCTGGAGCAGCTGAGCCTCTGGTCTGACACAGTGAAGCAGTTTTAGTGGCTTCACATTCTGTGAGATTTATTTGGACAGAATGTGGGCCTAAAGCAAGAGTAAACTTCTTGTGTTTTATTTCATATGTAAGAGCTTATGGGACATGATTGTGTCAGGATAAAAGTGAAAAAGCCAGATAATGTTCTTTCCTTTTTTACAAAAATATATTCCCTCCCCTCTCCCTGGACAGAACATGCTCGTACAATATCATTTCCTCTCTCCTTTGCTTAGGGATCAAACCGACTCAAATCTAACTACACATATAAAAAGTCCCATCACTTTTCCAAAACGACACAGGACAAAGCCACTACCTAACAGCACTGCAGCATTTCAGCAAGACTCCAGCAAGGTAGTGGAGAAGCAGGACCAACTTTCATTGAGCGGTTTTACAGAGTGCTAGGAAGATCCTGATATATTTTCCTCCATGAGGAGGTTTCACAATAAAACAGTGAAATCATCCAAAATTACGGCGTGCTGCAATCCTGCAATCAGCCAGTGGCCTTCTCCACAAGAGCTCTTCCCTCGGAGTTCAAACACTCAGGCACCAGCAAGCTTTCAGCAGGCTGCAACATCTGCTGCTCTCAATTCCTGCTCCAAGTCTGCAGCTGAATTGGCAGCTGGTCTGACTCGGCAGGTGAAGGGGATGGTCATGAAGGAGCAGTCCTCCTACCCCAGCTGGTTCCTCCAGGGGTGGTGTCAGCAGAGCCCTCATACCTGCAGATACCTTCCTGAAATTAGTATTATGCACCTTCTCTGTCTAATCCAGTTTATTCTTTTCATCAGGGATGTTTTTCCCCTTTGACCTATGGTCCCTTGCCATTTAAACACAATATGGCTTGCAACACACCTTCCAGCTTTCCTGGAAGTTAGTGAGCAACAGCCCATGATGTGGTAAAGGGGGCTGCAGAGCCAGACTGGGGAGCAGAGCAGATGCCCTGAGATGTGCTGAGGGATGGCATGGATTGGGAGAGAGTGAGTGAGCTATGGATGCCAGCACTGCAGCTGAGTGGCACATAGTGAGCTGTCACTCCTGGCAGACATCACAGGTAGGCACAATAAAATGCTGTGTTGAAAGATTTTCTTGGCTAATTGTTGTTTTGTTTCAGTTAATTACACCTCCTTGAATTGCAGGGTGCAGCACCCCTGCCTGCCCAGCCAGCAGCCTCAGGAATCCCTCCCTGCAGCTGAGCTTGCTGCGCACATTCACTCGTTTGGCCGCCTGCTTGCACGTCAAGCCCTGCGGTCCATTAATCATTTCAACCACTCTTCACTCTACAAAATAACATAATAGACTCCTAAAAATGAGAGATGAAGAGGGCTAGCAGTACCATCCAATCCCTTCCCCTTCCCAGGGAATATTTCCCCAGTCTATTTTTCTTACCTATTTTTTGACGTCTCAAGTTTAGGCAAACAATTCTTCTGCCAGTCCTTCCACTTTGTTAATGACGGGATGATGGATAATAGATTTTGTTTCTGTAACCTCTCCACTTTCTTCTGGGGAACTTTTTGAAATAATCCCATCAGGATTTCTTTCAATCTTAAGTTCAATGGTTGGCAGTGGGGAAGAGCAACTCCTCTCATCCGTATTCTCATGCCACGTTAAACACAAAATGCTTCAGCAGTTTAGTTTCCCCACACAGCTTTCAGCTGCCCTCTGTGCTGCATGGGAAGAACTAAGCCCTCAGGGTAAGGAGTTATTTCTTTTCCTTACCATGCTAACCACAGGCTCTTCCAAAGCAGAGAGTCTGTTGTCACTGGAGCCCAAATATGACAAATTATGTGTAGATAATTTTCTGATATACCCATCTATCTCCCTAAGTGTGGTGAGACCACCAAAGGAAAATAGCAGGTGATGGACCTGAAAGATACTGAAAGTTATGCTTACTTTTTTACATGCATCCTTATGAAACAGATTATCTTAGAGCTTGGTAAGAAAGAAAATACAACCTTGTTCCCCACCCTTTTTTTGTGTATTTATTGCTTGGTTAATAGAATGATCAAAATATTTACGTGGCAGTGAGCACATTTACATATACAGAATATTATTAAAAGAGTATGGTTTTCTCTCCTTACAGCATGCAAAAATAAGTAGCTGCTTAACAATCATTGCTATTCCAGGAAAAATCTAGGAGAAATACTTCTCTACACTAGTGCTAATAGTGAAAAAATATGCAATATTTTGGACTGGTATTTTCAAATTAGTTTAATGGTTTTAGGTACCTTACCCCTCTTGAGTCTCAGGAATAGCTGCATCTCACATGTAATAGTTACCCCAAAGCAACTACACATTTAGTACTCCATGACAAAGACAAATGGGCTTTGGGTTTCTCAAAGGATGGTACAGAGTGGTTCCCAGCTCCTTCACAGCAGCTTCTCTTCACACCATTGCACTAATATACTCTGGTTTTATTTTTTTAATGAACAGGATAAAAAATATAGAGCTACTCAAGTAGAAAGCAGAGCTGTGGCTGTTTGATCTTCAACACATAGAAACGTTTTCACAAAAAATCTTGAGAAATAAGGCAATATTCAATATTTATCATGAATAACTGTAACACTCCATGTCCAAGATTTTTCCTGCATATACAAGAGAAATTATAGAAAGTTTTAGAGCAGCTGTGGGCCTACAGCTCCACAGCCTACCTACAAAATAGTGTAGTTCAAGACCAGTGACAGAACTTTATTACAAAATCCTGATGTCACGTTCTTTCAGTCTGGCCCATCTGGAACTGAACAAGTCTACAAGAGGCCATTAAGATGTTCAATAGGGCTGTAGGACCTCTTCTGTGAGGAAATGCTGAGAGAGTTGGGTTGATCAGCCTGGAGAAGAGAAGGCTCCAAGAGACCTTATAACAACTTTTAGTACCTATAAGGGAGCGGGAGAGGGACTTTTTGCAAGACCCTACAGTGACAGGACAAGGCAGAAATAGCTTTCAACTGAATAAGGATAGGTTTAGATTGGCTATTAGGAAGAAATTCTTTATAGTGAGGGTGATGAGACACTGGAACACATTGCCCAGAGAACTTGTGGCTGTCCCATCCCTGCAAATGTTCAAGGCCAGGTTGGATGGAGCTCTGAGCAACCTGGTCTAGTGGGAGGTATCCCTGCCCCTGGCAGGGAGGTTGGAACTGGATGAACTTTAACTCAGTCCATTCTATGGAATCCAACTGAAATCATTCTATGAGTTCCCTCTGCCTCATCATTTATTCTAGTACAAGAAGTTTGAGTCCAACAAAAATGTTTGATTTTCATATTTCTTAATTTTACTTTATGTCAGGCTGTTTAGTGACTTTTTTAAAAATACATCTAATAAATATTTGAATAAATTTCATATTGTTATATTGTAGCATTTTATTTTTAATTATACAATGTAGATTTTATTACCATTTTTATAAAATGGCTGTGCTATAAATTATAGAAGTTAAAATTAGGTGTAGGTCCTTAAAAACATCTTACAAAATATTTTTTCAGCAAAGGCTTTCAATACATCATCACCTGCTAGTCTAAGTGCATTTTAACATTTAAATACCCCTTCAAAACCCAGATAACCAAGGAAACTGCATTTCAGATAAACATCCACTCTCAGCTTTCCTCCCTGGCATAAATCTTAATATCACAGAAATGTCTTTCACTGTAAATGTATAAACAACAGACCACCGCAAAAGTGTAAGTAAGACAAAGGAGTCAAACTTGGATGCCTTAAGTTTATTATCAGCATACACATTTAAGTAAATGGACCATAATATTCAGAAGTACTGAGTGCAACTGCTACTGCCTGCTGTCAGTGGAGGGAGAGGCAAGGACAGAAATCAAAGGGGAGAAAGAAAAGACAGGTATATGAGTTTTCCAGAGAGAGGTTGGATTTATGAACACAGTTATTACAGTATAGTAAATAAGACCCTACTGTGTGATTTTCTGTCTGTACAATCTAGTTGTCCTCTTAAAATGTGCTAAATATAGAGTAAATGTACCAGCAAAGAGAAAATGAATTGATAGGCAAATAAGCACAGCAGTAGCTTGCAAGGAATGTAAAAAATAAAACTCTTTAAGAGCTCTTCAAAACATATTGCTATTTTTTTCTCACTCTGAAGCCTGTCTGGGAACCACTTGCTCAGCTCACAAGGGATTAGAAGAGAAGAGGTGCACAGGGGATTTCACAATTTTTGTCAGCCCAGAATCAGCAGGAGCATCTCCTGAACTGTAACCAAGCAGAGGTCTGACTTCAGCCCAGCCCCTCATTGGCCTTCAGCCAGCTCCAGGCTGGATTTGCCGACTGCAGCCCCTGGCACACAGATGACTTTGTACCACAACACAGTGTGAGGTGACCTGAGTGCAAACAAAACAAACCAGCAGGAGAAGGGCTCTTGCAGCTCTGTAGGAGGGCTTGGCCAGCAATGGCAAGGTGCTGACTTGATGTACCTTGATTTATTTTTATTTATCTTACCACATTTACTGTGCTCACCTACCAAAGGGGATGCAGATTTTATCAGTCGAAGAGCCTTTCCTCTCGCCTTGCAGAAGGATGTTGCAACAAGAACCTGGAGTACCCATGTCACCTTTTCCTTGTCAGCTCCTGTCAGCGCCTGGTGGGGAAAGGAGTTCAGGTGTCAAGTCACTCAGCCTCCCCGGTAGGTCTTTGGGCTGAAGCAGACCAAGGAAAACAGAACTACCTGAGTTATTCATGCTCGGATGTTGCTAGAAAGAAAACAAAGCACTTACCTGAAAATTTTTGAAAATCCCAAACTAAAAAATTGTTCTCTCTCTTCCACAAAAACTCACATTCTTTTCAAACTGCAGAGAGTATGTAATAAAAAATTTACATTCCTATCTCAGATCTTAACCTCCTTCAAGTTTGTACTCAGCCTTTCCTGATCAAAGATAGTTCCAAATGCTAGAGATAATTGTCCACATTACAGGTATTAGTATTTGTTGGTGCTAATGACTAACAGACTAACATGAGCATTCCTGTAGGGAATATGTTTGCTGGGACAGTATAAAGTAACTTTAATTTCCACCACTTGAATTAAAAAAAACCTGAAGTTCCTCAGTCTTCAGAGCCATAAATCTGGAGCCAGATGAGCTCCTTTTCTGCTCTCATTAATAAAATGAAGATGCATTTCTTTTCTTATTCATGCAGTGATTCCTTGCCACCTGTATAAGCCGTTAGTACAAATGACAATGGCAACATGTCACCACAATTTAGAAAAGTAGAGATCACAGTTCTCCTGAGATGAAATTCATGGCTATGAAAGCCCTTCAGCCATCAATAACAGAGAAAGAAAACAGTGAGATTCTGTAATTATACTCAGAAAATGAAAGAGCAGCCCCTTTTGCAAATCAATGCCATATAACCTGTCAAGAGTCGTTTGCATGTAACCCTATTCTTCCTGAGCCCACAGAGGTCCAAGGGAAATACATCAGTGTAGTCAGGGTCTCTTCTACAGTACATTTAACATTTATGATTCTCAAAGTGTACCTGTGGAAATAAATTCCATTACCATAAGGTAAACAAAATGTAATTGCACCAGCCAATTATAACATCATACAACACTACAACATTTCATTTTTATCCTTATTAGAGCTGGTTCCAAAAGACTCCTGCTCACCTTCCATCCTCCAGCCCAGTCCCTATTATTGTTATTTATTAATCATACTGCAGTAGCAGAGACACAAGACAATATCCTAACTGTTTCTGCTTTTCAATTATGAATATGTGTCAGTTTTGCCAATAAGAAAGGCATTTGTGTAACTAGCTCCTGGAATCAGGAATTGCTGCTCAGGCTTATAATTAACTTGGTGCTCTGAGGCACCAGAAGGAGAGCTGCAGTCCAACAGCTCTTTGAAGCAACCCAGACATAGGCAGTATGTGCAGGTCACGCGCTACACGAGAAAGGTCAGTAAAAGTAGGACACCCTGTTCTCAGATTGATGGGCCTTCAAGGAGCTGTGGACAATGGCAAGGATTGCTGTGCTGCCAGTGAGCTGCACATGGAGACTCACCTTCAAACCAGAGGCATTTCTGCACCTTCTCCTTGCTGAATTGTTTTTCTCCTTGTATTTTCCTGGGTCCTTGGTCAGTGACGAACAAGACCAATACTGCTATTTTCAATGCACACAGGGAGAAGCCCCAATGCCTGAAGCATTTCTATAATAATGCAGTCAAAGTTGAGGGTGGGAGGGTGTATGTGGGTATGCCAAGTCAGCACTTGAAGAGCACACTGACAGCTTCTACAGAGGGGAAACAGAATGATAAGGACTTCAGAAATTCAACGCCAGAGTTCCCAAATTTCCACTTGCATAAAAGATTATGACACTATTGCCACGGACCTAAGTGTGCTGGGTTTCTTCGACCTTGAGTTAAATTTCTTCGCAGTGGCTGGTATGGGGCTGTGTTTTGGATTTGTGTTGAACACAGGGTTGATAACACAGAGATGTTCTTTTCTCATTGCTGAGGAAGGAATACACAGAGCCAAGGCCTTTTCTGGTTTTTTACTGCCACACTGGTGAGGAGATGTGGGTGAGACACAGCCAGAACAGCTGTCCCCAGCTGGCCAAAGGGATATTCCATACCATGACATCATGCTCAGGGGCAGAAGGAGGAATGGGGGGACATGTGTAGTGTTGAGGTTTGTCTTCCCACATCACCATTACATGTAATGGGGCCCTGCTCTTCTGGGGATGGATGAACACTTGCTTGCCCATGGGAAGTGGAGAATCAATTCCTTGTTTTATTTTGCTTGCTTGCACAGCCTTTGTTTTTCCTATTAAACTGTCTTTGTCTCAACCCATGAGTTTTTCCAGCTTTTACCCTTTCAGTTCTCTCCCTGATCCCACTGGTGGTGGAGTGACTGCACGGTATTTGCTGGCTGGAGCTAAACCATGACACTAGGACAACACTCTCCTAACAAAGCAGTGTAGTGAGCATAAAAATCCCCTTAAGTGATACCATAAAAGGGCTTTACTTTTATGAGATCTGGATAAACAGAAGAACATTAACTACAACAAAGATATGCAAAGGCACAAGTTGCAGCAAAGGAAATTCTGATTATACATTAATTCTTTTACCGTGAGATGGTCGAACACCATAACTGGTTCCCCAGAGAGGCTGCAAGAGCCTCACCTTTGTAGGCAGTCAAAACTGAGAAGGAAAGAGCCTCGAGGAAAGTGCTCTAAGCTGGCCCTGATTTGAGCACGTAGGTAAGAACATGGGATTTATAGTGATCCTTTCCAACCTAAATCATACTGCAATACTAAAGACCAGTCGTAAAAGTTTATCATGGAAACATTTTCCTGTATCTCTCTGATCCACCATCAGAAGACCCTTACAGAAAGGTCAGTGTCTCATGTCTTTGGTTTCCAGGAAGGTCCTTGTCCAGATATCCAGACTAATAACATTGCCCTCTTACAGTCCAGTGCATTGAACCTCAGTTTTCGCAGGTTTTTGAGCCATTCCTGCAATCTGTGACCTAAAGAAGGTGCAGCCCTCAACTGGGATTGGTGTTCTAGATAGGAAATATGAACAGAAACCGACAAATAATTCAAGGACTTTTGACAGGATTCTTAATTCTATTTTCCATCTGGTCTGCATAGCCTCTAAATTATAAGCAGCAAATAACAGCATTGTCATCTCTTGTGTGAACAGAGACAAGATGGGTTGCATAAACCCGAACATCTCATAGGGGATAGTTTCTCCTTTTTGTTAGCTCTAAGGGATAACTCATCCCTCATCACTTCAGCTTGCCCCTTCAAAGGCTAATCGCTCCTCAGGTGCAGATGGGTGCCAGGGTCCTAACTAATCCAAACAGCTGGAGTAAATCACCTCATCATCACAATGCTTCCTTTGTGAGCAATTTCACAGGCATTCCGAGTCCCAAAAGGGCTTGTAAGACAAATGATGCCAAAGCTTTTACTTGGCATGTTTGGGAAAGAACACAGGCAGAGTGGGGTTAAAATGAATTTTAAAAAAATAAATAAAGGCTTGAGAATATAGATATAAGTAGGAACAACAGCAAGAAATTAAACAAAGGGAAAATTAGGATGAACATCACAGAAAATTCAGTAGTGAGAACTACTAGATTGTGTGACAGTCTCCCATGGGGATGATCTACTGCTTCCAATACTTAAAACTAGATTGGACAAAGCAACATCATTCAGGGAACAGTCCTGTACTAAAAAAAGAACAGACTGCTTTGTCTGACATGTCTTTTCCATGTCTAATTTTGGTGGGTATATGATAGCATTATATATGACTCAGGATCCCTTTTCAAGTAAAAAAATGTCTGTCACTGACTCTTTGTCCTCTTGCTCTTTATCCTTTTTTTTCACCTCAAGTCTTCTGAAAGCATTAACTACCCAAATCAAAGCACACAGTTTGCATTTGCAGATCTACAATTTCAATAACTATCTGCAAATATTAGTTATTTCACACACTGCTTCTCTTCATTTGATTACAAGTAAGAACAATTCCCTTAAAAACATTTAATATCTATATTTTAGTGTAGAATTATATTTAAAAAAAAAGTAGGAAGAGAGAAAATTACCTTCAGTGACAGGTAATTCACTGGCTACTTGCCTAGAATTCACATGCTACATTTCATAATGCTCATTTTAAAGTCACAGTAAACTGCACATCTTTTCCTCTGAAAGTTGAATTCAAACATGAGAGGTGATGAGAGCTAATCAATTTTATTGTGACATTAAAAAATAACAACAATGGTGTTTAGAAAAAAATAAACAGCCTTGAAAATATGAGTGTCTGAATATTTTTGTATATTATTTTGTAAGTTATGTAACATTGCAATGTTGGTGCAGTGTTTATTTTCTTCATCCCACTCCTCTCTCCCCCTTCAAATGAAATAACAATTCAATAGAATTTAAAGACCTTTTCTTGCACTGTAAGAACAGCATGCTTAAGAGGAACATATTTCCTTGGCAATCACAGCTCCACAAAGGAGGCTTTTACAAGTAACACAGAAAAAATGGAAATTTTTCCATACAGGGAAACAGAAACACGTTTAATGGCTTCCTGAACTTTGGCTTACATCAGCACCACACCTGAGCTGGATACACAGGCAGCAGTACTGCCCACCCTTTCCTTATACCACACCAATGCAAAGTGCCAAGGTATGTCCTGCAGGAGCTGGATGACAGCAGAGCAGATCAGGCATGGGTATTCCTGAACCTCCCTGCAGCTGCTCCCTGCTGCCAATGACCCCTGGAGCTGTCACGCATAAGGCAGGACAGACTTTAAGATGCTACAGGCTCTAGAGATGGAAGCAGATCCCTGCAGCTCCAGAACAAGAAATTGTTAAAAAGAGGGTAAATTAACTCCTCTTTAGGTGACTAAACCAACTCTGGCATAAAGGATATTTTTATCTGTTAGTATCAAATCATTCTTATTACAAGGACAGGAAGAGAAAAATAATTTGCTTCCTGACCTGAAAACACGTGATGCTGTTCTGTCTCACTCAGAATTTCTATGTCTCCTTCCAGCTCTTGCTTTTTTCTGTTCAACTGCCAGGCAGAAAGATCACTAATGAACCACAGCTTCTGTTCAGGTCATTAGCCCTACCAGAGAGAAAGTTAATGAACCCTAGTATATAAAGACAAAATCAAGTTTTCTTTAATAGTTTCCATACCAAGAGCATCATTTTCTGTTAGTGTAATCCCTGGATGATTTAGTTTGAGTACCCTTTTTTTTTTTTTTTTTTTTTTTTTGCACTCTCTAGCCTAGTTTTGGAAGAAGTGCAACAGAGAACATCTGGTCATTAAGTGCATACAGATCATATTCAGATGCTGTGGAATAAGCACCAGAGGTAGTCAGACAGGGGGGGAAAGTTAGGCTACCTTGTACAACAAGAAAGGCTCTGGCGAAAGTCAGAAATAAAAAGTGACAACTTGCTGAAGTGTTGTCCCACAGAACTGGTCCAACAGAGACAACAAAATAGTTAAGTACCCACTGAGCCCCTGATATTCCCTGAGAACATCTCTTTCTCTTGCTGGTCTTCTTTCCCTACTTGTAGACAAACATTCAGACACAAACGACTTATGCACCTTACCTGAGTGATTTGAAGACTTCAGAGCACTTACCTCTTACAGTGGCCCATGGGGATAAGAAAGCACAGTTTCCATTCTATGGCATTATTTATGATTTTCCAAGCAAACAATGGCCAGGCAGGATGTCTTTTCCTCTAGCTCTCCAGCACCTTAAAAGAACAGTTATTACTTTCTTCACAGCTCCATCAGGATCAATAGACAGTACTGCACCCAGAACTTACCCACTCCTAAAAATGCTTTCTTTTGATGGAAATGTGCTTAAGAAGATACACAAATATAAGTTGTGATGATAAGGAAATGGAAGAAAAAGCACCTATGACAGTCCCATGAAAATATGTGTACATGAAATCAAAGCGTAGGAATGTGGGCCAACTGTACCAATGAACCCCTTTCAGTAAGCTTTATGTGACAACTCTTGAACCCATCAGTCCTACTGGGACACTGTCTGGACTATTACCCATTTCATGATTATGAACCCTATGTCATTTTTTACATTTATTCATGGAGCAGTTTGTATAATTTCCATGCCACACTAAAACCAGATGGGGTGTATGAAGAAATGAGGTGCCGTATAATGCAAGAAATGTGGATGAACATTATCCAGTGTATTTTACTTCCATTTAAATTTTCAGGTTATTTTGTATTATATTCCCAGCAAACTCCTTCCTGCAACACACTATAGAGGTGAATAGAAGACAAAAGGAAAGGGTCTCATCCAAATGAAACTTTCCTTATTTTTTTAATGAATACTGATTGGAAAGAAAATTACTCCACAACCACCCCCAGCTCCACAGCAATGTGTATATTAAACACACTGTCAACAAATCCTAATCTCCTGTTACCTGTGGTTCGCATTAACATCTACCAACACTGAACACTGGGAAGATTACATCCAGTTTTGTGTCAAACATGGAACCAGATTCACTGCTCCAGCCTGCATCTTTGTGCTGGAGAAATAGATACAGCCTAGCACAGATAAATGCTGCATCCCTCATTAGGGAGTAGCTTTAAATTATGGAAAAGGAATCAGTGTGTTTCCCGACTTGTCCCAGCCCTGAAATGCTGCAGCCTCACTCATAGGCCAATGGGAATTGTGAGAAAGAAATCTGGCTTGCTTTTTCCTTCATTACCCGACCATTTGCTTCTCAGCCACTTTTAATAGTAATGAGCAGAAAGATCAGCAAAGACTTGGAAAAACCTGGTGCTCCTTGCATGTGCGCATCCTTCCACTAGCATTACTTTTCCATCAGTATTTCTCTAGAGTAGATAAGCATGGTATTTTTATCCAAAGGCAATTTACTGGCATAGAAAAAGTACAGCAGACAATGCATTCCTACTCTATTATGCATGAACACCCGGTATGTGCTCAACTTTCCTCTCGATCTTATTTATCGCACTGTCATTAAACCTGTGTCGCTATTACTGTTCTCTAATACACGTCACAAAAATGTGTTCTTATCAGGCCTCCTCTCTCCTCTGTTGATCTAATAATACACTACCTCAACATTTTGGTGATTTTAACACAAATAAACAAACACAGAAAGGTTCAGGCACAATATTCTCAGGAAAGTGATGTTCGTGTTTCAGCATAAACAAAAGCTTCCTGTTATTTTCAAGTCAGCTTAATGGTTCAGCACTGCTGACAAAATCATTCAATAACGCCCAAACAAGGGAGCTGCAACCTAATTAAAACTTGTGGTTATGGAGGCCTGGTTGGCAAATATTTGTGAATATTTATGGAATTTTAGCAAAAAACATTGTAGTGGATTGTTTTGAGTCATAAGAAATGTTTGTGGCTATATTTAGAGTAGCTCTCAGAGAGAAGTGTCCTCGGGCTCTGTCTGACCTAATACTCTGGAAATGACAGGGGAGTCTCCCAAGACACCAAAACTCAACTGACCAAGCAGTGAAATCAGCAGACCAGTGGTGGTGGTTTTGGCTGAGGACAGCAAACATCCCCCAGAACACAGCCTGATAGAAACAGGAGGAACCACTCCTGATGAGCAGACCAGATGCAAATCCTTTTTCAGACGGAGACCAAGCTCAACAGCATTTCGGCCCATTTTGCCTCTGCACCCAAGGACACTCCCAGGCATGTTCAATTTATCTGTAGAAACAATGCTGAGTAGTGTCTGCTCCACTCTTGTCAGATAAGATGGTGGATGTCAAGCTTGCCTGAATTTGCTTCAAAAACATTACTTAGTGTCAGGGCTGCACAACCAAAAGAATTTTATCGGGCATCTGAAGATAAAAAGGATACAGGGTTCTGGAGATGTGTTTAAACAGGGCTCACCACGCTCTTTTATCATTGTATCGTTTGTTGGTGCGGAAGAGGAGGCATGTGAAAAATCATTAGAATGAGCAAGGAGGATGAATAAATTAATTAAATTATGAACAAGGCAGCTCATAATCCAATTGGAGAAGGTGATTATATATCATACTCAGCTAACTAGAAAACACAGGCAGAAAAGATCCACAGTGGAAACAGAAACTCTTCTATTAAAAAAAAAAATTGTGGGCAGAAAAATTAATTCAGAACTGCATTATTTTAGCAGAATTTTCCTCAACTAAGCTCTAATAGATCTAATCAGTGCAGCAGATGAGGACAGGCACTGTGTTGTTATTTTACAGGATGGTGAAGGCATTGTAAACAAGGGGAGTGATATTTTTCACCTTGTTAAGCCCCTTAACAAGCTACCTGATTATATACTGTACCTTTAGAAGGCAGAAGATAGGAACACAGTCTAGTAGGGGACAAAAATCTAGTGGAGGTTGTATTAAGTTTAATGATGTTTGCAGGTATGTGGTGAAAGTGCCAACTCTGCTTTTCAAATAAGAACTCTGGTTATAGTTACAGAAGGGACACTATTAAACTTTTGAGGCATTACATGTATTGTATCTCTAGAGCAATATATTATATCAGTAAAAATGGGAATTTCAATTCAGAATGTGACTTTGCTATACTTATCAAACACCAGTTTGATTTCTGTTGGCCTTCGTTTTAAAAAAAAGTTACATTTATTTTAGCATTTTAGTACTACTTGAAGAGTCCTGACTCAGTTGTTGGCATAGATGGTGTTGGAGTGTCGTAATTACTGAAACCATTAATTGATATGACCACTAGTAACTCTACTAATATTAATAACCATGAAAATCAGCATCAGTACCATCATAGTAGCATCCAAATGCCAGTGGCAAGTGGGCTGCAGTCTGCTGTGCACTGTGTAATGGGTGAAGACCTCTTTAGGTGAATGTTAAGATAGTTTATATATATAAAATTACACATATATAGCAAGAAAGCATGTACATGTATGTGTGTGTGTGTGTGTGTGTGTATATATATATATATGTATATACATGGATGTATAATTCAGCCCCTGCAATAAGGTCCAATTCCAGTGAACAGCTGTATATTATCACAATTCTGCAATCCAAAGTCTGGAGGAGCTCATTCAGTCTATGCATTTCATATAGCCTTTGGTATTTTTGGAAAGAGATTTCTGTCAAATTTCCCTAGATGTGGCAGTTGGAGCAAAATGTGCAGGTAAGGTGTTTTACGTGAGATCAGTGTCATCACAGAAACGTAAGGTCCTTCAGTCCCAGTTAGGCACACTACTGAGTAATGGCTTTTTAAAATTCCCGAATCTTGACGAAGTCCATATTTTCTATCAGAAGACAGAGCCAAATTCCCAAGGGGACTGCAGCCAGGAGCTTCTGTTAGATTCAGCAGGAAGGGTGTTTGTTGGGTAAGGATTTGGCTTTATAAATTAAAGATACAATAATATTTAGCTGAAAAGGTTTCACAAGTCTTGAAACATTTCCAACCATAAGCTCTCTAAAATGCAATGAAAACTATGAGACTGGCTTTAAAATTAAGTTCTCTAGCTTTTGCAACTTAGTAAACATATTTCTCTTCTCTCCCTCGCCAGTTCCTTTACAAGGAGCAGCATAATAAATATACTGTATTTTTAAATTGCATCTGAATGTCTCATACAACCTTCTGGTTCCTCAGTCTACAAGAAAAAGCATTTTAGTAATCAGCAAAATCTCATTTTATCCCTAAAAAAGCAGAGTCATCATGTTCTACAGCCTGTCATGATTAGCCCTGCTTAGTGCTATGTCCCAGATTGTTCCCATGTATTTTTGGGGAGAGTATATTTCAAATAGCACTCACTGCTTCAAAATTTAGTATTTGAATGAAGCT
Source organism: Phylloscopus collybita (assembly GCA_027886175.1). Lineage (NCBI taxonomy): Eukaryota > Metazoa > Chordata > Aves > Passeriformes > Phylloscopidae > Phylloscopus > Phylloscopus collybita. The sequence continues at coordinate 49,975,575 of JAJNNQ010000026.1, forward strand.
GATAACCCCCAACTCCTAATAATCATACCACTTTAAAATTATTTCTCAAGCAATTCTTTTGGCTGCTTCAATACAAGTAATCAAGGGACGTTTAGAATTTGAGACCAAGTGTGGTTCTAAACCTCTCCTTCCATGATACCTGACGGGTATCTCACACTTAGCCATGGTTTTGCCCATAACAACTGAACACTCTCACAGGCAGTTCCATGGTCTGGTGAATAGCACAGACCAGGAATGATTCCTAATAGACAGATAGGACATAGCCACACTACTTTTTCTGATGAGATTTTTTTCAGTGTGGACATGAGCCAGACTAAGCCAATAGGTCTGCAAGTCAATTTCCATTGTGTTTTCTTTAGCACTGTCATTACGTCATTGAGACAAATAAACTATCCAGTGGAAAAGTCGCATTCTAAGGGAATGTCTTAGGTTTCAATATGTAATCAAAAATGTTTATTCTATTTTCCCTCTGTTGAAACCAGTTGGGGAGGTGTTTTCTTTATCTCTTGTGTAACACATTCCTCATAACTCCAGGGGGGAAGGGGCAGGTGCCTTTTGATAATGGCCCAGCTGTTAAAACCAGGTGGAGTAATGTTCCCTATCTCTTCCCTGGCCCATCCTCCCTCGGGGTATATCTTCTGTTAATGGGCCATCAAGGCTCACCACATAATTGATACAATTACATCACCCCTTTGTGAGATGCGGCACCCAGTGGGAGGAGCCAATCATTCCTTACCTAGATAAAAACTGAGCATCAGAAACACCAAGGTACCCTGTCTTCCCACTGGATTTCCCGGAGAAGACCGGACCCTTCTCGCCACCACTGGACCCTTCTACAGGATCATCTCTACTCCAACAGAACCACATCTGTCGCTCCAGGAGGACTTAATTGGACTGCTTCCAACACCCTGACCTACAGGGTGTCAGGCTGTATTTCTGACTCTGTCAGGGTTTCTAGGATTTTTTGTTTGTTTACTTAGTTTTTTTGTACTACTACATTTATATTTTTAATATTCCTAGTAAAGAACTGTTATTCCTATTCCCATATCTTCCCTGAAAGCCCCTAATAGCAAAATTATAATAATTTGGAATGAGGGGCTTTGCATTCTCCATTCCAAGGGAAGCTCCAGCTTTCCCTGGTGGACACCTGTCTTTCTAAACCAAGACAGGGAAGAAGCACAGATACTGTAGGTATTAATATAACTATGCACCAGAATGCTAGAGCACTAAACAATTCCTTTAAATATCAAAAAGACTCCTAATTTTAGCATCTTTACAGCAGTTAGTACAAAATTCATCTGCTTCCAATGTGTTCAAATATTTCTGTGAATGAACTTCCATGAATATGAAAGTCACACTAGACTTTCTAGCTGCACTAGAGAGCAGCTTTGCCTAAACACCTGCAATTTTCTGCTTCTTTGCTCCTCAGCCCTTCAGTTAAAAAGAAAAGAATGGTTACCATGAGTCTGAAAATAGGAATATATCATACTAAATCTTCCAGTGGTATGGAGAGTCCACCAACTTTCTGGATAATATTCTCCTTTGCAGATAAGACATGTCTTCCTAAGGACTGTTGCTGCAATTTACAATCATTAGTTCTCATTCTAACAACTGTGGACACATAGAAAACTTTATTTAATTTCATCTTTGCAGCTACCATTTATGTGTGGGAAGGCTGTTTTCAGATCATCTCTTTAGCCCCTATCAGTCTTCTCAAGATAAGGCAAAACCATTTTTCCAAGCTTGCAGGCTTATTTTAAAACTTTCATTTCTTTCTTCTGGATATTCTTTAATAGATCCACATCTTGCCTGAAGAGTGGTGTCCTGTCGGAAGCTTATCGGCCCTGAGGAGACGATTACAGCTTGGACACAATATTCCCTTTTACAGTGCTCAGAGTAATAGTTTCTTTACTGAAGGAAGTTAAACTTTCCCCACTGAATTATTTTACATGATCATTTTCTTTACTCAAATAAATATTTTTTCCTTGGCTATTTTCTTGGTTGGTTTTTTTTTTACTGCCTATGTACTAACCTTTCTGATTTTGTCCTCACTTGCATTGCTTTTCCATTTGCTCTCAATAACTGAGTACATTTTTCTTCTGTGTGACAACTGTTAAATGTTCATGTTTTGGAAGATTTCAGTTTTTCTAAGTCACTAGCCGTACTCTCCAGTGATGCTGCAATGGGATAATTTTTTTCATTAAAATATTTCCAGATTACCTTTTATTACAATTATTTTCCAGCAGACCATTCTGAACATCTAGTTACAGACTTCTTCCTTGGAAGATTTATCACTCTCCCTCCTCGTACTCCTGTGAATCAAGGATTTAGTGTTTAATGCTCTTGGTCACCCAGGCTGTCTTTCACTTTCCTTTTCCCAAGTAGTTCTTTTTCATGAGTCATGATCCAACCTATAAGCATCTTCCTCCTTCTGCTTTCTTTGCTATTAGTATAAACAGTTGTCACCAATAATTTTGAATAAAGCTTTGTCTTTTTCTGTTTGTATATTGACTGATGCATAGGTTATTTAAGTACTCCATCAATACTAATTACTGTGCATAAGACAAGTCTATGAGTTACAAGCTCAAGTCTCAGGTTTCATTCTGGCACACAGCATGCTTCCAGAAGCATCAGAGCCCAACAGCAGCTGGATACTGCTAGTCATCCCAAAAGAGAGACATTAAGTACTCTCTTCTTTGTTTTCTCCACGTAAAGGTGAACTTCCAAGAGTTTGAGGCAACAGAAACTCTTCTCCATTTGTAGGAAGCAGGTAAAAGCATAACTGGGAGCAGAGTATAATATGCTGACATCAGCTGGGTTCTTACTGGGTAGTTTCAGGATGAGAAGAGTACAAAGGAGTGAAAGCTATAAAGGGACAGAAACAGGTAATGGAAGAGGAAACAGAAAACTGAAGAGGGACAAAAAAGTTTAAAAAAAAATCAGTTAACTCTTCCCTCCAGTTTCTTTTCTTTTTGTGCAGGCACACCACTGGAATCTCAGTCCCATTGAGCTTTCCTGAGTCCCAACAGCTTTCACATTGTTTGTACCAACCTTCTTCTGAGAGTCCTAAAAATAAGTAACTTCTCTCCTTCATTCTTTTTCCACAGCCCTCATACAAATTAGGCTATGCATCTGTTAATATTTTTAAATGCTTTGGCATCCACAAAGTCTGAATCCTCTCTCACCAGCTTGCTGCAGTCTCGATAGTCTGACATATGGCTGGACAGGAGTCCTCAAAAAAAAAGAGGCTAAAACTAAGATAAATATAATTTTGTAGCAGAGAAATGCATTGTGTGTGGAGTTGAAGAAACAAGCCAACGAGCAGGTCATACATACCAAATTATCTGCGTAGCCTTACATAAATTTGCTCAAAACTACACAGACACATAGGAAATAATGTCTAAAAGGCCACTGTACATATTTCTGTGCAAAATTTTTACAGGAGGCTGGTTGCTAACATGACTGCAAGTTGTTCCAATATGTATGGTAAGAACAAGAAGGATCATATGGTTTGTTTCCCATGTGCTTAAAATGGAATTATTTCAATTAATTGCAGTATTTTAATTTCTCCAGAGGTATATCAACAATGTGAAAGAAATAAGCAGAGAATACCTACACCAAATGGAAAACAAGGTAATACAGGAAAGACTAAAAATGCACAGAAGGAAAATTTAAGCACAGAAAAACAGAGCAGAAATAACAGAGTTGGAAGTGAGAAAGGAGGGTAACAAAGGGAGGAAAAATATATTTTTGGTTTAAATAGTTCTGTCTTTCTAATGTCAGCATCTCACATCTGCTGTCATACAGTAATGAGAGCTGAGGCTACTGTAGTGCTGACCCAGCCATAGGTAGATGACTTATAATGAAATTGTATCTGCATGTGGAAAGGTGTCACAGCTATTAGCTAAATCTTCAAGGTAAGACAATTTAGAAACCTGAGGTTCAATAAGTTAGGATGGCCACTTTGTTATTAACTGTAGAACTGACTGAAATGGAAGAGAAAAATATATTTTAAACCCCATCTATCCCAGTACAAAAAATTCCATAGTGGCCTCTTTTTTTGAAGCTTGAACTCTACTGTCCCAAAATAAGCTCTATGTAGGAGACAGATAACTCCCAGCTATCCAGTTTTGCAAATGATGAAGTAAAATCCACCATACTCTCAAGAGTGGTTTTCTTTCTCTACTACTAGCTAGGCTCATTCTTGACAAAGTTGTAAATCTGGGTGGGTTTTTTTTATCACCCCAAGACAATATAACCACCAATAAGTTCTACAAACTGATGGTTTTCTTTCCACTTGTTGCTATTAGGACACCAAAAAATCTAGTGAACAGATGTAGAGACACAAATGTTTTATTTGAGATGCGACTGCTCCAGATAGAGTGCAAGCACCTTGTAGAGACTTCTGCAATAGAATTACATGCATTGAATGGGATCTGGGAATCAGTTTGGACATACACAATCTAAAACACTGGAGCAGGGTAACTCAACCTGATCACATCCAGAACCCATACCCACAGATCCAGACCTCTTCTAAGCAGCTCATTTCTCAAAATTATTGTTCCAGCTCTATAGAATCAATAAGTGTAAATGCTCCAGTTACAGGTAGCTCATGCTGTACATACAAATGTTTGACAATTTCTCAATTTTTTTTTTTTTTTTTTTTTTTAATTTTCAGGAATCTTGGCATCTGAGAAATGAAACAGGAGCCAATATAGCCCATTTGAGAATTTCAGGTATGTCCAAGTTTCATGATTATTTCAAAACTGGAAAAAGCCAAGTTCTAGATGAACTGTCAAAATTTAATCACTTTTGAAAAAACTAACACAGAATTATGGTATGATGTGTCACCTGTAGAGTTTTAAATTCCAGACCTTTCATAGCAAAGAATTCCTCATTTGCTCTAGAGAAAAAGCAGTCTTGAACTAAATCTATACTCGTAAATTGATCAGTGAGTGACTTAGAGCACTCCTGGAGCTTCTCAGACTGTTAAATTGCTAGAACAGTCCCTGGGACATTGTGGCTCCTGGACAACCAGCCAAGACCTAACAAACTCGCAGATGCAAACTGGCAGCGTGCTGAGATCAGGAATCATTTCCAACAGATAAGATGGATGTCACCACCCTGGTTTGGAGGCTAAGAGGCTAATGGCACAAACTCTACCAAAGCAAGACAGCTGGACATCCAGTGAGGGAACAGCCCCACATGCACCTGCTGGAACAGAAGTAGCTTCAGATAGATTTTCTCACTGATGTAACTGCAAAAGCAAGAGGAGGCAACTCAAAACCTGCCAGTGCACAGGATGCACAGGATGATGTTTGAAGCTTATTCTTTTTCATACCCATGCTTAAAAAAACTGTGAGGCATCCGGCCAAAGAGGAGGAAAATATTTGTCACCATAGCACAAAAATAGTGAATAAAAACCAATGAAAAGTTGATGAGTTTGTCAATAGTCCATTACCTGAGAAATTTTTGCCTAACTGATTCAGCAAACATTTACCACAAATTTCCTGTGCCTCTTGCTTCTCTACTTTCAAGTTTCTTCCCTGTTTTATCTCATTTCCTAACTTTAAAATAATTTTCTGCCTCTAGACTCTCATTCTGTTTTTCTCAGCTCACTCCAATCATCTTTCCAGAGGATGTAAGAGACAAAGAGATATTAGGGTATGCTGGGAGGCAGAGGAAGAGATGACAGAGGGTAAAGGGGCCTGGAAGTGGAAGCAGAAAGGGAAAACTCATCTTTTGACCAGTCTTAAATCTAGAGTGGGTGCCTGAAAGTCCTTAGTAAAGGGATTTTGCAGGTGTGACCAGGTACTCTTGACCTTATGTGTTGGGATAAGAAACAGGGATGAAATTGAAAGAATGGAAGAAAAAATGGTAATGGATAAGTGTTAGACCCCTGGCAGAAGTTTTACATGTTCAATCAAAAGGATTTATATGGAGCCTTGTAGGTTTTCTTGAGATCTACCAACAGACTTTACAGTCACAAGAGGTTACTTTCAAATTACTAGCCATGGAGTGATGTAGCATCTCTACAGTTTCCTCTGACTGGAAGTGAATACTGTAATGGAAAATACTGGTCTGAACGAAGTAACAACCACTGGTCTTTTTCCTACTCCCAAAGTTAGATAGTATATCCCTATTTGTAGTGTCTGCAATGCCTTGGAACAGTCCAGCAAAATGAAAGTAACATGAGAAGGGGAAATAAATCTATACTACCTGCTGTGAGTTACTGGAGTGGAAAGAAAACCCTCTTCATCTGCTTTCCCCCAAACCATGTGCCTCTTCTCATTCATGTAACAGATGACTCTGAACTCTGCTCTCACCTCACCAGAAGCATAGGCTGCTTTAGGCAGCAGGAAATGACTTTTGCAGCCCTTACTAAGCATTGGCAGATCTTTTTTCAAACACCACATGAAAAAAATGCTGTGACTGTAAAGGACATGCATTCAACAATTACCTTTAAAATATCCATCTCCCTTTCTTTCTTATTAGTTTTTTAATTTCTGAAATTGAAAATCACAGACACTTCAGGGAGTTCCTGGTTCAGTTTGCTGTTATGAGGTTTGTTCATACTGCAGGATGAAATGCAGAAGTGTGAATACACAAATGGATAACTTTTCCCTCATTAGGAAACACCAAGTTCTGTCTACACTCAGAGATGCTTTCCTGCAGATAGGGACACCCAGAAGATTGATGTCCTTTGCTACATAAGTAATTGGCCAAAATTAAAGCAAAATATTCTGCAGAAACCCAGTATTTAAAAATAGAAACAAAAGAAATATTCAATATGCAAATAGACTTTTGTGGAGGAGTATCAGCAAGTCTGTGAACCCTACCTCAGAGTTCATTATTCAGGAGAAAAAGTTATTTTTAAAACTGGGTCTATGAGCAACAGAATAAAGTTCAGGGATGATTTTTTTTTTAATTGAAACTACTTCATTTACAGAAATGAAAACTATGATCTTGATATAACTGGCCCCTGAATAAATTATAATCTGAGTAAAATTCTCATGTATTCTTAAAAGATTTAGGTATCTATTTTTATTGACTCTCAGAAAGCATGTAAGTTCTTTTGAAATTTTAGCCAGGATAATCAACAAATATTATGACTAAAACCAGTATCTGCCCAATTTTAGGACTACTGTGAAATAAGTGAAACTCATTAGGCAAATAGGGATTTTTCAAACTGCTATGTAATCTACCCTCTGGCAACACATTCATTAAGAAAGTGGTAGGGAAGGACAGTGCATTTAATGAGTAATAAGTGACTATTCATTATTCTAAAGACATAAAGTTTTATTTATACTTTAAGTCACAAAAATAAGTTGCCACACTCTTTGGGATACTTCTTATCTACCCATCTCTCCTGAAGAGTACACAGTGCCTTACAAACAACTGTTTCCATACCATTTCAAGGAGTCTCATGTGGAGATACTCATGTGAACTGTGAAATAAAGAGCAGCAGTTTTGCTGTGCTAGTGGAGGGTTAATTAGTGCATGCAGAGCACTGTGATAATGTCATTAATGTCTTTGTACAGCTTTGCTTTTGGAAGTAAGATATTCTAACCTCACTTGGGTTCTCCACATATCCTGCTGAAAGAAAGCTGTCAGACTGAGGCAGATAAACTGATGTGTCATACATAAGATGTATTATGTGCTGCTTTCATTATATTCAATTGCTGTAGACAAAGGCTTCGATCCTGCACGCAGTTTCACAAAGGTCTAAGGGAGAGAAGAACAAAAAAAAAAAAAAAATCTGGAAAGCACAATTATTGAAGCCAGTCAGAAATTATTTTACTTAATTAATACAAAGCAGAGACTGCTGAAGGTAGACATGTTAAGTTCTAAACTGTGTAAACAGATGGTGCAAAAAAGAAATTAATCAGATGATTTCAATGTCCACTAGAAACAGGACAAGAATTAATTTACTTGAGTATCAGCAAGGGGCATGAGATATTAGGAAGAACTCTCAAACTGAAAGAATAGTTACACACTTTAACAGATTACTGAAGGCAGGTCTCAACTCACCATCGCTGGTACAAAATAAATAAACATCCATCAGAGCCAATTAAAGAGCAGATGGCTTGGTACTGGGCTGGAATAGTCTAACAAGGCTATACACATACTATCTGATATTGAACAGAATGCTTTTGAACAGGAAGAATGAAGCACTGATTTCCCTGAATCAACAGAAAAATTGCTGGCTCCAAGTCTTGATCAGCTTAACACAAATAATTGCCTAAAAGGTTCTGTGTAGTGGGTTCTTCTGTAGTTGTCACAGACAGCAAAATGCCATTGTGCCTTAATAATGAAGCTCCTTTTCCAGAACTTATGTAAGGACTTTTTTTTCTGTGAAACAATTAGAAAACCTCAGTGAGTTTAGATGAGATGTTGGTAACCCAGGTCTTGGACCCAACACTGAGGACTCATGTTTGGCATTTGTAAAAGGAAGACAACTTGCAAGCAGGATAGGAAGGAACAGTTGTGAAAATAAGCAAACAGCTGAGTTTTAGCATTTCAACAATTGGGGTTTTTTACTTTTTAATTAGCTAGCAATAATTTTCCTCCACATCACAAGCACATTTATAACCCAATCAATCTCTGTCTCGCATATAGCAGAAATTCTGGAAGAACACACTTGCTAAAGGCTCCAAACATGATGTCTACAGTTCTCTTGCCAAACTCATGCATGTGCATGAGAAAGCTTTTGATTTTGTGTAGATTGACAGATTAGTATACTAATGGTGGCCCATTTATTAACACATTTGGCCATTTTTATACACCATGTATGCTATGATTTTATGATAGTGCTGTGACTCAAAAATCTGATCCTCAGCAAAAGGAAGAGCTAATATCTATTGACTTCATGTCCATGAGCACTAGAGGGATGAGGACTTAATGCAGAAGATAAATTAATCAGAAGCAGTTTTAATTCCATCTAAGCATAAATAAAATATATACAAAGATTTTGTTTCTTTCATTTATTTAGCACATATAAACTACAAGCAATCAATCCAATTACATCCTCAGAAAAAGTAATGCCAACTCCTATAAGTATTTGGTTAGTTTTAGGTTAAACTGTTGAAGGTACTATTCAGTGAGAATAAAGTAATTCCAAATAATCACTGAAGTAGTCTGCCTGCATTAATATAAATGTGTTATCAATGTATAAATGCTGTCTTATTCGAACAGCCAAAAGCATAAGCAAAACATGGCATGGTTTCCATTAAGTCCTATGCTTTATATTAGCAAATTTGATTTGTCAGCACTTGAATCTGAATTCCAATATATAATGATACACCAGCTTTAATTTCCATCTGTAAAGAGTTTTCCAAGAAGCAAGTTGCTGAAAATATGAGGAAAGGCTGTCTTTATGCCCATGCACGTATCCCTGAGCTGAAATCAGTTCAGCCAGAACTGAATTTTGGATTTTAGCTTCAAATTTGGGCATAAGAACCAATAAGCTTACCTTTTGCCATTAATAATTCTACTTCTATGTTTCTTACTTTTTAATGTGTTCCCATTTACTTTCCTACGTGGACATAGCCTGTCTCACTTTCTTCTCCCTTTCTTTAATTTTCCCAATTTCCCTTTCATCTGTTTTGTTTACATTCCCTATTTCTCCTTCATTACCTTAGTCCTTCTCATTTCAAAAGTGCAGTCCATTTTACACTTATACCATTATGTAAACCAGACCACTAAGCAGGAGACCAGGCTAGAAATACAACATGGAAATCCCTGATAAGACAGGCTAGAATGAATATTTGTATTACTTTTTTTTTCTTTTATTATAATAAGAAAAATATCTTATTGTATTACTGAGTACAATGGAAAATATTTTGCTAATATACTACACTGGTCACTAATCCGATGTGAAGGTCATATACACATCATCTATTAGCTTTTACTATTGCTTTCTGTAATAAATTGATAACCCAGCTTCTGAACCAATCTTTTACATACTTATTCAGTTTATATTGTAATTGAAGACATTTTTGAAAAAGTAAAAAATTTAAATAAAAGAAAGGGAAAAGAGAAAGACGAGTTCATGCTGATGAGGGTATTGTTTTCCTCTGTCTATTCAGTCTGATTTATTGCAAAGTATTTGCCATTGAAAACCCTATTGTTTTTTCAGGTATTGAAATTTGCTGTATCATTTTTCAGAGGTTTTTAAATTGCATTTGCAAATTAAAAAAGAGAGGCAATAACAATAAATTTCAGCTGTACCACTGTCAAAGAGACACTGTATATTCCAGGACAGTAAGGAATAATAACATTCTGGGAAGGTATGCTCACCTTTAATTTGGAAAGCTGTCTGAAATTAAATATATTAAAGACAGAATTTTAAGCTAGTTTGATCATGCTGAAGTTCACTGCTTTCCTTTATAATATCCCCTTTCTCAATATTTTCTGCTATGAAAACAATTGAGTTGAATTGAAAACAAAACAATTGAGTCACTCAAGAAAAATATTGAGTTTAAGAAACGGTTAAGGAGCCTGACAGAACAATTACCTTTGGTTAAATTATACTTTATTCACTGTTGGTCCAATCCTGTTCAATGTTTGGTAATGAAGGATGCTCATCTCTTCTCAAAAAGCATACCTAGATTGCTTTCAAAGAATAAATATTTAGGTACAATCTTCATCACCAGTGCTCTGAGAAATTACCTGCTGCTATTTCAGTATAAAAAGCATTTTTCCAAGTTTTAAGTTTGTCTTTAACATCACTCTAAATGTTTCTTTACAAGGCCTTGTTTTTGCTTTTGTGTCTGTTATGGGTTAACACAGTTTGGTTTTTAGTTTAAAAGGAATATGGAATATTGCCCTGTCAGGACATTGAGATTGCTTTGGAAAGGACAGGGATCTATCAGAAGCCAATTCTTAGTTACTGGCATATTGTTTGACCACTGAGAAAGCTGAAGGTGACTTCTGGTAATACCCACCTAAATCTTGAGCATGTCCAAGCCAAGGCCTTTTTCCTTTCTGCTTTAGAGCAGGTAACAAGGCCGGTCCTGGTCTGACGGCCCAGCCGGGCCCGCTGCTTCCCGCTGCGGGGGGGAGCCAGGCCTGGCGCTGCCCGTGTCTCTGGGCCTCCCTCGAGCCACCAGCGATGGGGAGGAGAGGCTGCAGCCCCTGAGAGCAGCTTGGGGCTCAGCAAGGCTGGCCCTGCAATGAGAGGGCCAGCCTCTGGCCCTCTGAGACCAGGGGGTGGGCAGGAGCCATCTGCGTCCCTGGCTGTTGGGATTTCTGACTGCCTGAGCCGCTGCGATCTATCCGTGTGAGTTCCCGTCAGCTTGACGTCTGACACCGTGAGCCGCAGCCGAGAGAAGGAGGACCTGGGCAAGATTTAGCTCTTTCTTGGCACAGATGAAACTTCCAAAGCCCTAACTCATTTCTTAGTGAGAGAAACGGCCACATTAGAGACATGTAAGGGGACAGTGCGGAGATTTCAAAGTCGGTAAAGGAAGAGTGACCTCTGAGGTGGAAGAGATGACAAGTTGCCTTAGTTCTAGGCTGAAATCTCCTGTGTGTTGTGGTAACAGACTAATATGAATATGCTAGGGCAATCCTTTAAATCGTAGACAATATGAATTGGGGACATGATTTGTGGGTTTTGAGCAAAGGTATCTGTGATTTACTGAGTGAACATTGAATCAGAAGTTGTGATCTAGTGGTCTTATGTTTGAACAGAGAGAGCTGATAAGAAGCCCTCTGCGCCAGTGAAGAAGTGAGAAGACACCTCTGTTTCTTGGAATGAAGAATTCTTTGCCTTTGAAGTTGTTTATCTTTAAAAGGTGACAGCCCATATGTGAGTCCTCAGCCCACATGTAGTCACAGGAAAAGGCTACATGATATGGGACATATACAACTACAGAAGTTTCCCAGGCGGCTGCTTTTGTGAGAGTTGGAAGCCACAAGCAGACCATTTCTCTTGTGGAAAGTTATCAAAACAAAACCAGGGAGACCTTTCTCTCTCAAAGACTGAATGAAAAACTGTTTTGTAAGTGGTACTGACCTGGAGTTCTGAGTTTTGCTTCTTTACATTGTTTGTGGGAAAGTTAACATTTTGTAGTAGGAGAAGGAGTTGTTTTGGAAGATTCATTTGGGTATTTTTTTTCTTTTATTTTCTTCTTCTTAGTGTGTGTTAATAAAACTACCTGTTTACTTTTAAGGTGAGCCTGTTTTGCCTTTTTCCTCCTAATTCTATCTCACAGCAGAAAAGCCACTCAAACCACTACAGTATCTCAGGTGTTGAAGAAACCAGGGCTTTGTGTGCTGAATTACTTTTAACCCACGAAAGGTCTGAGAGTGCTGACGTATGATGCTTAAGTACTGTAACTGAGATATTTATTGAATATACAACATGGCATTTAGGATGACAAAGTTTAGAGAATGAGGTGTCCAACAATATCAAAGCCATGAAATTATGTAATACATATTTTCAAGGCTGTTGTAATTAAACCTGTGAAAAATAAAATTTAACCTGTTTTCAACAAAGAGATAACTAGGCTAGGTCACCCATGCTGCTTTGGCTAAGTCACCTAAACAAAGAAGAGACATTAGTTCTAATCTATTAAGAGTTCAGTAAAATTCTGATGTCATATGTAAATGTGATAAATATAGTAAATAAAATGATATATGAAGAAGCATTAATGATGGAGTCATTAATGTCCAGGAGTTGAACTCTGATGATCCCTGAGGAGCCCTTTCAACTCAGGATGATTCTATGATTCTATGATTAGGAAGATGGGAAATACTGTAACTGTGAGGTAAGCAAAGAATTGGCTACCAGAGAAATATCTAAAGCATTGAAAGTGGGAAAAAAAAAAAAAAAAAAAGTAACAAATGGTTGGCCCTGGATCAATTTTGTTGATTTTTTGTGTAAATAACAGTGGCTTAAAAAACAAAAAGTATTCTTTAGATGAAAAGCTAAAAGGCACTGTCAATACTGAAGAGGATTAGGGTATTTCACAGAAAGAACTGCATGGCCCAGAGGATGAGTGAGCATAATTAAGTTAAATTAAATTAAAAATAAAAAGAGTTAGGTCATCAGGGGCTATGAATAGGAATTTCTGCTGTTCACTAGAAACTTGCCAGGACTGGGAAGAGAGAGACACGGGTGTACAAGCTGATCACAGGATGGCTAAAAGGTGTCGAGGGATGGCAGGCATGGAAAAACTCAAATGCCATCCTACAATACATCAATGAAAGTGTTTCCAGCCCGGATAGAAAAGAATAAATTCTATTATACTAAGCCTCAATGAGACTTAAATTGTAATATTGTGTATGGTTCTGGTCATTTATTTTCAGGAAAGATATGAAATGGAATAGGCATAGAGAAGGATCCCTGTCATTATCCATTGAGTGGCACCGGGACCTAATCACACAAGAGAAGAGTTCACCTTGCAACACAAAGAGATGTGATTGGTGCCTGTATGTAAAGCAGTGCACAAATACAGGAGATAAAGGAGCTGTTCATACACGGGGAGAGTGTTTTATACTCTCCATAAATATCCATAACCTGAACTGTAATGCAGTAAGAGACAAAACAGAGGATATTCTGAAATCAGATTCCAGGTAAAGTGCCAGGGATAATACATGTAGCTACTATTAATACACTACTTGAAATGCTTAGAAAAGTAAATATATGATACTTTGTCCATCATGTCAGGAACTTGTATTTGAAGAACAAGAAATCATTTCCAGTTCTGTGTTTCCAGGATTCCAAGATTTAGCCCTTTCTAAGGATTTCAATATTCCCTATAAAGGCATGAGAATATCAAGAATAAGATTTTTTTAAACTTACAAATGTAAGAAGCAGAAAGACATTCAGTATGAAAAGGGAAGCCCACTTTCTAAAGAATGTCTAAATTGTTGAAATTGTCTAAGCTGAACTGTCAATAAGGACCACGGTCTGAAATTCTATAGCAAGTCTTCAAGAGGTTCCCTCCCCTGCAGGATCTTGAAGGATTATGGCAATTACCCTCATCCAAACCTCACTGCAATTCACTGAAGTCCTTCAGATTTCAGAAATTCTTGAATCAGGCTGTAGATCTATCTCTCTATAAATGTGTTTATTTAAAAATCAGAAAAATTAATTCAGTCAATGTTTAAGTTCATAAAAGAGAGAGAGATCATAACAGTGTGCACTGCCTTAATTGTATTTTAACTCAAGCAAATTAAAACCAAGTATTCCAGCATGTCATTCATGGAGAAAATCTTATTCACAAGGCTGCTTTATTCATGATGGATTCTTGCACATATTCAAATTCATCATAATTTTCTTAGTCTGAGGTTCTTATTTTCATGGAATAAATTCGTAATTAACATTTCAGCAGAGGGGCACTAGTTGACACACTAGAAAAGTATTTCAGCTAAGAAGGATTTAAGAATAAATGAATATATTTTTAAGTGGAAGTAGCTCTTTATTCCATCCAAAACTCTGTTCACTCTATCAGAAAGTTACAGTGTATAAACATACCTAATCTCACAACATACACACATGTAAACACATTAAAAAAAAACAAACTCAAAAACAAACAAACAAACAAAAATAAAATAAAAAAAAAAAAACACCACAAAGATAAAAGAGAGTTTTGGCTGTTAGAAGCTCTTGTGAAGAAGTAAATGAAGAAATAGGTAGAAAAAAGTTTGGTAAATACAAGTAATCTTAAGTTATATTGTGTTTGGAGCTGAAAGCACAGGCAGAGGAGATTAACCTGCCCCAGTAATTTACCTCTGGTAATCTCCTTCAGTGTAAATTACTCTCTAGTTTTATCATGCCGAACTTCACTTACTTTCATTTTAATATCACCTTTCTGGATATTTTCCACTAAGAAAAAAAATCGTTACAAGGAAAATGTTGAGTTTAAGAAATGCTTAGGGAGCCTGACAGAATAATTACCTTTGGTTAAATTACACTTTATTCACTATTGGTCCAAACTAAACCAGCTAATAGAATCACAGAACCACAGAATATCAGGTGGGAAGTCTGTCTCAAGGATCATCCAATCCATTCTTTCTTGGCAGAAGCACAGCAAAAATTAACTTCTTTGCTTTGAAAATAAGTTACTATTACATATTCATGTCATCTGGGTACATCCTTTAGATGGGAAATGTGTTGGTTTCTCTCCTAGAGAAATTTTAGCCACAGATCATTCATAAATATTACAGTGCAAAACACTGCCTGGATACTAGCTTATCACTGTTGGAGGCTGAAAGATTATTATAATCTTCTACCACACCATTGCCGGAAAGGTCAAGTAGTTAAACAGTTATCTCCCCTCACTGTTAGAAAAAGCTGGACCACATCAAATAGTACAAACTATTAAAGGGAGGTTTCTATGCAGTCTTCAATGTAAAAATAAAGTGAGATTATAATGCTAGATTGAAGACATTACGAATTAAACTATAGTGTCTTCCTCAGCACCCCACTCTAAACTCTCATATTCAAAATTCAGTCACAACTTCTCTGAAAATGTTTTTAACACAGTTGTAGGAACCATGGGAAAAAAAGAAAAGTAATAATTGAAAACATTGCACCTCCCACCACACACACAAAGAAACCTCTGACAAACAAACAAACAACCCAAAAACAGCAAAAAAATCTCCAAACTTAAAATGCCTGATTAAAAAGATGAGAAGAATGGAAGTCGAGCAAAAATTACATAGTTTCTGAAACACAGATCCCTGCATAAGTGCCTGAAATGCCTCTAAAATATACTCAGACCTTAATCAGACTTAAAACACTGCTCTCATATTACCTAGGTCCACTTAAACAGAGACCCACCTATAAAAACTTGCTATATTAATATGCCTCTAAGTGTTAGAAGTAATGATTTGGCAAACGTAAGAAGACAGAAGATAGAGCGCTAAGCTTTAGGACTGCCAGATTTATGACAGTGTTATTACTGCTGGCAGATCACTTTTCTTTTTTAACTGCAACATGTACCAGGTGGAACTGAATCATTCCAACAGTAGACTCTGCCTGGGTGTTGCACAGGTATTAGCAAATGACAGAAATTTATCAGGAAACATCCCAGGTCTCTGCTGAATCAGGGCTCTGTCATACTATGGAACCTCCATATCCCTCACCTGCTGAATTATAAGGTCTAAATCCTGGTCATTTGGGATCTGCGAAGAAGTCATTGACATGCTTATGTCTATCTTTAGCATCTAGGTCGAACTGCAACTGGGATAATAACATTATGAAGTACATCTTGTTGTTGCCTATTAATAAAATTTTCCATGTTCGTTAACAATCAGCCATTTTATGTTCAGTTCATTTTTGTCTGGTTTTTCTCTCAGTCAAAATTAAGGCTTATCCTAACAAAAAGTATTAATTTATTCCCTGGGTATGAAAGGATGTAAATGCATTTGTGTATTAGTGTATTTTTAGCTGGATTTAACTGCTTGCATTGTTCATTGTCATATTATTGCAATGCCTCACAACATTCAGGCTCTTGCATGCTGTTTTCACAACTATGCAACTTTCTTCCTGCAGTTCTGGGGGGAAAAAATTACGAAAAGATAAAAAGAGGCAAATACTAAAATGAAAAAATAAAATGACCCAGTGGCCTGACTCAGTTCTGATCTGCTGTATGTGGCATATTCTCCATAAGAACATTTTGATGCATGATGAGATATGTCTGGCACACATGTGATCCTATTAACAGCCGCAGAGTGATGCAAGACCAATGTGTTGCAATCGCAGCTTTGCCTCTGTCTAAAATGTGGATTCAGGAGCACTCCTGAACACCCAAATCTGTGCATGTACCCTCACAGCATCTCTGCACAAAGCACAAGTCACAGATGGGAAGCTTGAGTATATTCAGTGGATGTCAACATCCATGTGCTTTGGTTGGGTACTAATTTGAATGATCAGTGAGAGTCTGTCTTTCAGTCCAGAGTCAGCCCATGAATCTGTCTGTCTCCCTAACAGCTATGCCTGATTTTCCCTTCTTTATGTCTGAGAGGCACTGACATAATTTATGGTCGCAGTCTTGTATGTATCCTGTTAGACAGGTGGTACTAATTAAATATCGGACATCACAGCTATCCATTTAGCAACAAATATAATTATGCTCTACTGTTGGTGCATGAAAGCAGGAGTCTCTTGAAACTCAGTTGAGGCAGGCATATTTTAAAGGAAATTGCAAATAACTTATCAGAGGCTCTTCCTCTCTAAAGCAGTCCTCAGTGAGATTCAAAAATTGAATAAATGAGATCTAGCTCACCAGGTGGGTTTTTGCAGGCTGTGATGTTGGTTCTTATAGTTCTAAAAAGGAAGTGATAAGCCTTCTGTATTGAATGTGAGTGCTCTACAGGCAGGAGGATAGACGACTGAAAAGAGAAATCCCCACAGTGAGGGATTTGTGAGATTTGGCAGGAAATCTGCATCACAATACTGTGCTATTTCCCACAGGGAAGGAGCCCAGAGAATTTCTCAAGAGGAAGGCACTATTCCACCATTGCTACTTTAAAAGTGACAGGCAGGACACAAATCAGGGCACGGCCACAGACAGGTATCTTCTTTATTGTGTTTCTTGACACAGGAAAATCTGAAAGGTCTAAGACACTATTTTCAGCCCCATTGCACTTAAGGTTTATATGCAGAGTAAGACTGCAAGTTCGGGGTATCTTGGAAAAATCCATTGGGTGAACAGAAATCACTTATTTCCAGAGCTTTCTAGCAGCTTGCCAGACTTGCAAGCTTAGCAGAAGTCTGTAGAAGCAAAAAATAAAGCCATCACAAAAGGCTGTATTTCGGGACTTACAAATGGAAGCTGAGATATTTTAACTATTCAATTAACTCTGGCTGTAGGATTTGCTTTGTGAGCATTTTATTTCTTAATCTATGCTGCCCTTCTCTAACCTCTGAATAACTTTTTACTATCCTCCTTTTTATCTGTTGCTACCTTAAAAGATGAAGCAGAAGACTATGTGAGTTGCTGGACCACCTCTGTTGCCTCTGAAAACCATTACGTGTGGTGAGAGCAATAGAAATTCAGAAATAAATTGCAAAGTTGGTTCAGAGCACAGTGAAGCATTTAGTTGCAACTCGGTTGGGTGTAAAAAAAAAAAAGAAGTCACACTCCAAAAGAGACAGAGCACTTTCTCTGCTTGAAATTATTGAATAATTTATTTGAAACACAAATCAAACTATTAGAAGGAAGGTGATGGTCTTCAGATAGAGGTCATGTAGAAAAGTACAGGGCCAATAACTGTCTTTTTTTTCTCTTTCATTAGCTGTCAAAATACTTGGTTCTTTTAAACGAGAAAAGAGCCACAATCAGCCATTTTTATATCCCTTCCATTGTAAATTATGTCTAATCAGTGTAACAGGATTTGAAAAACTCTATGACATAGAAGCTACAAGTCATGTAAATATCTCTTAAATAATGAAGCCCAAATGAAGATGTATCACGTAAGTCCATTGAAAACTCCATTTCCTTCAAATGCTTTGTGAAAAGCAAATTTTATAGCACGCATTTGGCTTCACTACAAAAACAGCTGCCTGACAGAGCTCAGAGCTGTGCAGCCACTGTGCATGAGGCAACAACAGCTATAAAGCAAATGATTAGCTTTCAAACACTCAGCCCATATCATTTTTAAAGGTAGTTTATGTAAGGACCCATTAATCCCCCAAACAGGAGCTAAACATGTTGCACAGCAAAGCATTCATGAAGGGAAACAGTTCTTCCCATCCTCCCGGGCTCTCTCCTCCTCCTCCTTTTATGCTCATTGTATTCTTCTCTACACCTTAACCAATGGGTTTTTCTTCTTCAGCCTCAGCAACCGCGTACAGAGGAACCAAACTCTCGTTTACTTTTCATGTCCAAGTGCTTTCTTCATCACGATTTTTGATAGCAACCCAAAGAGCCACAGATTGCAGAATTAGCACGCCGGATTCCTTAGCGGTAGCCATAGAGAGATTTAAAATCCTTAATCCGTTGCTTGCCTGCGGTAAACCTTTGTAATTAGCCTTGGGAAGGATCCTTATCAGTCAGCAATCTGATTTATCTCTCATTCCCAACTTGCTTGGGTGTTTTACACCTTGTGGGAAACAATCGGTTGAAGTTGTTAAGCTTCTTTTTTGTGAGGCTAATAAGCATTTGGATGTCTGTCGTTTTCTTTGAAAAATTTGCCTGGATCAACATGATTCTGTTCTTGTGTAAAGCACCAAGGCCTCTCTGTCAGAGCAAGAATTATACTTCTTGAACGGTTTTATTTTTTCTACAGAGGAGAGATAAAATCCTGCACTTTGTTTCAGTTTTTGCATGAGTATAACTTTATCATTGGTTTCCAAAACAAAACAAAACAAAAAATTGAAATACAAATATAACAGTAAGTAGGCATTATATATACACTCAGAGATACATAAATTCTGCTTTACTCTCTACAGTCTGGCATTTGAGATTAACTCTTTGTAGTATCACAAGCCAGACTTTCATGTAGTCAGAAATTTTCAAAGCATTATAAAGGATTAATTAATGCAAATTTCTGATAAGGACATGTTAATAATTCTCAGAAAATAACATATTAGCTTCAGTAAAACAAAAATTTAAGGCATCCTTAAAATCTTGTTACCAGCCTGAAACACAGTAAACAATTTGTGTACATTAAACAAACACCATCAAAGAGTAAATCTTCTATCCATGACAGACTTCTGCATTTCATTGTTATTGTGTATATTCAAATACAAGCCTTCCAAACAAACCATACCTATACTTAAGCTGAAATGTACACATATTGCCTTCTGATCCAGAGGTGACAGGAAACTGCAGCATGTGTCCCTTGTTCCCCTGAAAGTCTGAGGAGAATTGCAACATTCCTTGGATTTCCTACCCTAACTGCAAATAAGCAAAAAGGCACACGTCTGTGGTTTACAGGGAATCAGTCCTCAGCTTTCAGCAAAACACTTCAAAACACTGGCCCTCTTCGTAGGCACATCTCAGCCCGTGTCATGGAGACATTCAGGTCCTACAGTTGCCTTTTACATCTTAATTTGTACATTTGTACCGTGACTGATTCAGCAGACAGAGGTGTGAACTGCCAGGGAGATGCCTCCCAATAAAACCTTACCAATAAAAGCTATTGAGAATGCATGACAGTTGAAACGTTTTCTTTCTGGTGTTTCAGAACATTCCTAGATGAGTTGCTGCTTTTTGTAGAGGTGGCCATATATAGTATATATAGTACTCCTAATAATAACTATCTTCTCTTCCTCTGCCTCTGTTCTGGGATATGCTCTAGCTAACCAGGATTTTTCAGTAGATCAAGAAACCAAAGTTTACCTGCTGAGAAAATTCTTTTCTAAAATTTCCTTTGTGGACATATACAGAAAACACAGTCACAAAGTTTTGCAGCTGAAAGTGATGTAACTCTCTTTGAAGAGATCTGTATTTTGTTTCATGTTGCTAGTTCTCAGAAAGCAATTTGATTTTCTTGCAGAAATAGCCATTTTAAAGATTTCTTGCTCTTTGATACTATTATGAATTTATTAATTAGTCTACTATTGAGTTAATTTTCAGCAGTTGTAAACTAGATCAAGACCTGTGGGATTAAACAACTAGATCAATATTGAGCCAGTGGGGCAGGATTTTAATGCCTGTACTTGGGATTTTTTTTTTTTTTTTGAAAGAAACCTTCTGAGACTTCAGTAGTCTTTTTGTGGGTTAAGGTGCTACTCAGCGAAACCAAAATGATCAATACTGGACTCTCAGTTACCATCAGCTAATACTTTATGAGACTGGAATTATTCATGTGTATCCTAAATATTTCTAAATTTGTACATAGCTGTTGCTGACACTCCTAGGAATTTCCACAGTGAATTGAAACCAAACACCCTCTAGGCCAATATTTACTCTTCACTGATGAGCATCATGAGAAGTTTCAGAAATCTGCAAAATCCAGATGGGCAGGCCCAGAAGAAGTCTCAAGAGACCATTCCATTCATTCAAATCTTTCTGTTTGGAAAATACAGAGAATCTGTCTTTCACAAGGTGAATCTCATTTTTGGCAGAGATAAATTTAAAAACTTCAGGTGTGAGATTTAATATTCACTGCAGATACTTGGGCACTTTTGTAACACCAGTGTTCTCTGGACTTCTTGGTTCTCCAGCTTTGGCAAGACTTCCCTTGAACACCTCCTCTTTATACTTCTTAAAATATCCATTGAATTCTTCTAGTGGTCTTTATTATAATAGAGATAGCTGTGATAACTTTGTTCTTTACTCTGTTCATACTCTGTTAAGTATGTTCATTGATCAACATTTCTTATTTAAAATAAAAAATACTTTATCCTGAAACTTTTTGGTTATGGTCTCCTAGCAACAGAATTTCCTCTTAAGAAGCCACTTGTCTTTCAAAGGGTCTGTGCCTAGAACATATTTGACAGCACTTTTAAAAAAAAATTAATAAACTTATTTCTTAATATGAGTTAAATTTTTTTTCACAGAGATGGCAACAGTATCAAGTGCTACAATTTTAAGTCATCATTAAAAAGAGATCACAAAAAGTAGATTCATTGTCCATAAAAATAGCAACTAATTATTATTAGTGCTTATTATGAGTGTTGCTGTCACATACCAGTATATCAGTGGGCAAAGTCCTGTAAAACCAGAAAAAGAGTGTGCTCCCTTCATGTAGCTTTCAGATTTTCATGTTCAATATTTCTGAAGCATAAGGAAAAAGAAGACTCTGATTTCAGTTAGGAAATCTACTTGTTTACAAGGTCTCTCATCCTTACAAATAATTCTAGTGCATGTATTATGAAAAAATATTTTGAACAGATACTCAAGATCATTTCTAATAGTCATGCTAACTGCAAATGCCAAACTTAAAAACTTGAGACTACACTGTTCTGCAGGCACAGCCTTACTGTTCTCCCCTCCAGCTCATTTCCACTGATATTTTCTGGTGTTAATTGAATGGCTTGTAAAGTGACCATTTTCTACAGTTCCCCACAATGGCAAGGTACAGGCCCTACCACGGTAGGAGATCACTTCCAGTTCTGTTCTCCTGGAAATCCCAAACTCTTACAGAGTATGTGAAGACAGCAACCCTGAGAAAAGGAAAATCAGCTTCAAAATAGCGGGTTTAGAAGTGTTATTTGAAGGGATCCAGACCTCTCTGAGATCCAAAGATCAGAGACAGTAAACCATGGCTTGGTTGTGATAGGCTGTGATTGCACTGCCGTGGAGTAAATGTTCCTGTAGGAGGGGAGATCATAGAATTATAGAATCACTAAGACTGGAAAAGACCTCCAGGACAATAGATCATAACATTAAAACATAAAACCAGGCAATATTGACAAAATTATAAGTAAACAAACTTGCAGAGTAATGCAAATGGAGAGTTACAGAAAATAGAGCAAATTTTCTATTTCTAGGATATGGTTACTGTCTTTCTATAGGGAAAATCCAAAATAAGTTGGAAAAATGAGACCCTGCAATTGTTTCTCACCACTGACTCTTCAGGGATCACTGGGAGTGTAGCTATATGGATATATGTCTGTATGTGTACATATAGACACATGACATCTAAAACTATGAGAGTTTAATCCCACTTTCAGTGTTTTATTTTGGTAAATTGGTTCAAAATTTATCCTCTTTATAGACCTCATGCTTTCTCTTAACTTCTTTTAACTTTTTAAACACTTTTTGCCGTGTGCATGAGATTATATAGAAGTACTTCAGATGCAAATCTTTCAATCACAAGATGGAAATGAGAAGACAACCAGGAGTATCAAATGTGGTATCCACACTTTGCTGTCCAAAGTAACAAAATGAGCAAGATCTATCTTGAAATCCATCAAAACTCTTGAGCCATGCCTCATATAATTAAAAAAGTGTTCTCTAATTTCCAACACAAAGTTATCCATGGCCCATTTATAACAATTTGACTATATGCCAACAGTTCACTTTACCTTTAAAAACCTGCCTCATTCTCATATACAGAAAGTGTATCAGCTGATTTAATGAAAAAATCCTCTTGGAACAGTTGAGACTTGGTGTCACTCCATCACCTTTCTCTCCCTTTCCACATCTTTTGGCGCTGATGGCTGCCAAGAAGCTTTCTTCCTCTTTGAAAAGTTATCCATTTGTTGTGAAATGCCTATCAGAAACCCAGTTACAGTGATACCAAGATTGAGTAGCAGCTAGACAGTGCTTTATTTTTGTTATGACTGCATGCAAAAACACCTCTGTGAAAGGCTTGAGGGGTCTGTACAATTTGTTAAGCTTAAAATAACATAATGATCACAAGACCATTAAATATTCATATTCAGGAAAAACATTAACTGAGCCAGCAACATTAAATAACAATATGCAGGTGACAAATTACCAATCAATATATCAAAGCATTTTAAAAGCACTTTTACCACCTTCAGAAACATACTCTTATTCAAAAAATACCTTCAATAAATTACACTGCAAATTAATTTTCTTTTAGTAGGCTTTCATGAGATTCTACGCCATCAGAGAGTACACTAATTCATCTATATGACCTTACTACAATTATTTTTATTCAACCTGATTTTTAATATATTGCTATATTTTTTCTGACACAGGTTTAGTGGGTAATATTTTCACACCAGAGTTACATCTTCTTGAAGGTCTGCTCTGCTTGCAGAATCCTTTGAACCTATACATTACTACCTACTATGGTAATTAAGAATGATCCCAAGAAAACCAGGGAAGTTGAAGCTACTTAAAGAGTTTTGTCATGTGATTCTGCTTAGGCAGAAGTATTGAGGGCTGGAGAAAAAGGAGGAAGAGGGAGGGTGTTTTTTTCTTTTCCTGATGAGGCAAGTTTTTCAAGTCCAGGAAATGGACTTCTAGCCAGTTCCTTGTCTCCAGTCCTGACTTAGAGTCCCTGGTGCAGGTGACCACCTCCAGTATGACATCCTGCTATATTTGTCATAAAATGAAGTGCTATCTTGTAGAACTGGACCAGCAGTACTACATGGAATTTTTCATCATTGCTGCTGCCAACTTTGCTGGATTCTTATTGCCCTGGAAAAAGAAAGAGAGCAAACAGTGTAGAAAGACTATGGGACATGCTA
This sequence comes from Phylloscopus collybita, assembly GCA_027886175.1. Taxonomy (NCBI): domain Eukaryota; kingdom Metazoa; phylum Chordata; class Aves; order Passeriformes; family Phylloscopidae; genus Phylloscopus; species Phylloscopus collybita. The sequence continues at coordinate 49,999,645 of JAJNNQ010000026.1, forward strand.
AAAAAAAGCAATATATCCTTGGATATGAGAGAAGTGAATTCATTGTTCATATAAACTGCTAAATAAAAGTCAAAGAAACTGGACTTTACTCATTCTTTCTGAACTCAGCAATGAAGGGACGGTATTTATGACATATCCTTCTTTCTATCTCACCTTTGCTCCCAGTCTCCACCCTGTGTGGACCTTCTAGTGAATTGCCACCATCATTCAGGTTTCTTACTCATCTCAGGCCTCTTCACTGATGCTAATTACAACCCATGACACGTTATTATCTGAACACTCTTGTGCCAGAAAATAGTTTTGGTTTACTGTCCCATTGAGTAGTCACACAAAACTGAAGTATTTAATTTAAAATGTATTTCATATGGAATTTTACACTCCATCCATGATTCCCCACAATGTTTCTTCGAATAAGCAGATAAAGATTCATTGCAACACAGATCCAAGATAACCACTGTAAAAGCCAGGTACCACAGAAAAAATATCAGAAACCCTCACATGTGTTCATTGATGGGAACACAGAAACATTTAATTGGGAAAAAAATCTGCTTGTTTGATTTTTTTGTTAGTATTTTCAGTTGCACAATTAAAGATTTTTCTCACTTCAGCAGTTTTCCCTGCTGATTTGTGGGGGCTCACAGAGACTTTGCTGCCTCAGCAACACCTGGGACCAGAGGTAAAGCTGTTTTAAACTACTTGGCCTATAGAAAAACAATTTGAGCATTGAAGCTGAAATTGCACTAAATTTTCTCAGCTGTCAGTAACCACACAGTTTGGCTGTATATGGACTACACTGTAGGCAGAGAAAAAAAAAACCCACAGAGAGTGCATTTTGATATGTTTTTGACTAAAGAGTGCACATGGTTGATTTAAAAATGCTGTAACAGGCTATACATTGTTAAATCTCAGGTTGAATTGTTTTGTTTTTATTTTGTTTTCCCAGCTCTCACCATACTGATTAAGGCCAGTTTGATACCTTATATTCCCACTGATTAGTACCTCCCTTCATGATTACTGCCATTTAAATTACAAGGTTGCTCAAGGACACTCATATTCTCCAGAATGAGTAAAGTAGCTCAGTTTGTCTCTGAGGCATTCAGAAGCAAAATGCAGATGTCTTCCTGTGCAGCAGAAAGGGAATGACCTGTTCAGATCAGTTCAGATAACTATGTCAGTCTTCATCTGGTCTCTGTAAAGGGAGTCAGATCCTTCCTCCCTTGGGCACCCACATGAAATGTTTCATCTCTTGCGAGCAAGAGAAGGGTCAGTTCCTTGACTCAAGTGTGAGGATTTAAGAGTTTCTCCTAATCCATGAAACTATGGGCACGTCCTCCTCGTGGTGGTCGTAGACCCGTACTTGCTCAGGACAGCAGGCTATAGGCCCTCTAAGCCCAAGACATAGTCCTCAAGATTTGCCTTAAATAACAACAGGGTTTCACACCTCTTATTTTATGTATGGGTATCCCCTCTTGCCTCCCAAAACAGTCAACTGAAACTCAACATAAGAGCACGTACTTTGGCTGCCTGTGCAACAAACCCACTTGAAAGTGAGCAAATCCCTCTCCACTGAGATAACAAACCAACATTGTTCACTTAGATGCCTGAGTCAGGTGATATGTAGTGCCAACAAAGATGGTACAAATACCTACAAAAATTTTCCAAAGCCTTGGTTTTGTTCCATTTCCTTTTGGCAAATGTGGGATGTTGGAAAACAATTGGCAAGATTCACAGTGTGGGCCATGCACTACCCAAAGACAAAGACCTAAGGCCATAGCCACTTACTCATAGACAAGGCTTCCCTGAAGCTGTATATGGTACAAATAATTGCCGTATGAATTTCAGTACAAATTGTACAGACAGCCCTAAATAAGGGTTTATGTGCACAAAACTGAAAGATTAAAGTTTCCTCCTGTGGTTACTACAGCATTTCTTTGCCTGGTCACATTAGGGAGTGTAAAGTGTATAAGTTCACTCACCACATGTACAAGGTACAAACATAATTTTTGTGCATCTACAGTTATAAAAAGTTCAGTCTTATGAAGACAACCTATTTACCACTTTTTTTAATTCACAATATAGTTATGAAGAATAGGCACTTTTTTCTTATGTGTTCACAATATCATGATTGGTCATGGAAGGGCAGATTGGAACAGTCTACGTACCAATAAGAAACTGCCATTTGAAGATCTGGAATTCATCCAAAGAAATCAGATGGAATTCTGTTTAAAGCCAGCAAATAGTCATGGTTATTCCCAAAGAAGGTGATTCTTCTGAAATTCCCAAAAATTTGTTAGTTGTACATATATGGTAGTGAAAGCTCCACTAATAAATTCTAAGTGGACAAATTATATCAGGCCCAAGTAATTCCATGAACTTAAAATACCTAGAGGCTGGTTGAACAATAGAGAAAAATAACAAATAGCTTTGGCCTCTTCTGTACCTTTCTTTTCTGTGTGGAAACACTCCTGTGATAAACTTAAACCTATTTCTTGAATAGTGAGGATTAAAACTGACCTTCTTTTTGCACCAATGTATTGTTTCTCTCTAACTTCCCTTCTAAGAAGATGATTTCAGTAAATAATTCCACCACTGGAATACCTAAGATTCATTTGCATGCATAGCCCAGGAAAGCAGAAGAATGCTATCAAAGCTCCTGCATACGTTCTGAGCAGAATAACCTCTGGCTCAGCGCAGCATGCACACTTTTAACCCACAACATAATTGTTTTACAAGACAGTAGCTGTTTATAAAAAATGAACAATCTAAAAAAATATACTCTTAAATACAATATCAATAAAAGATAGCTTTCTTCCCTGAACTATAAGCAACTCTGGTTCTTCAGTCTGTGTTGAATATTTGAGAGCTGTTTGAGACTTTTGAGAGTTGGCTTAATGTCCAAAAGACAGTCATACACATTGTGATATTTGGTGCAACTCTCAATATCATGAACAGGCCAGGTCCAGCAACACTTAACCTTCATAAGATATTAAATCAGGTCTAACAAATCAAATTCATCCATCTCTCCTCACCTGGTCTGTATTTACTAACAAGAAATACTGGTAGTTTCCTCAGAGCTATAGGCAACTTTCAGATAGGTAAAGCTTGAACTGGACTGTTGCTTGGACTGTTCTTCTAGAGGAAGATAGGAGGAAGTCATACCTTCTCCCTGAATGTTTTATGATTATTCCCTCTAATATTTCAAAGGTAGCTTTCTTCTTGCAAGGCAAAATACCCATTTCTACTTCAAGGCTACGTGAGCACCAGGTCTGGTGTTTTTAAACAAGACCGAGTTACCCACGCATGAAATAGCTGAAACAATTTTCTTAACAGCTGAAAAACACTTGGCTAACTCAGAAATAGCTGAAGCAATTTTCCTCAAACTTTCCAGTGCAGTACACCTTTGGACTAACACTCTACCTGTTAAATTTCTCCCTTTTACATGCATCTTTCCTTTTAACCAGTGGCTAACAACATAAAATACAGATTAAAGATCCAATCTTGGACATACACAGGTACATGATTAAAATCACTAGTAGAATATTGGGCCACTGTTGGCAGGGTCAAACCCTAAGAATGTTTCTACTATTTCAGCTACATAACAGTGCTGTATTGACACTGCAGCTCATAAATATGGAATAAGGTAAAGTCCACTATATTTTATAAGGCTGTAACTTTTCATGGTGTTCTCATATTACTCTTAATAACACTCTAGGGCAAACCTAGTTGGCTGAATTTTCAGAGATTGCTTTCTAAATCTGCTCATGGCTATTTCACATCAGCTGGGCATGTAAATTGGAAATAGTTTTATATAGAAACAGATCATGTGACAAGTATGAATCAAAATGGGACACATTTTGATTTTGTATGCAGTCATGTTCTGAAATGAACAAAAATGCTCACAAGTCAAACAATAGCATTCACCTTTTTTAAATATAAAGAAAATTTTAATCCAGAACCTGTCAAGCTTTCTTCCAAATCAGTGCAGGTATGATTCCCAATTCATGCTCTTACCTGTGGTAAGTGAAGTATATTCCTCTGTACATTTTCCTCACTCTGAAAAACATAGTAATCTACTCTGTGCAGATGTAATACTACAAAACACATGTAGACCCTCACACCCTTATCAACATCTCCTGGAGTTCAGCACCTATTAGACATTTATTAAAGTTATGTGGATTATTACATAAGAATTTAATTTGAAAATCATTGTTTTCTCTGTTCTCCTCATCAGTGGCACTCAGCTTTTAAGAGCAACATAAGTCCATTTAGTAATCAAGTCAGTATGGCACATCTGTTTTTCTCAATACAGAGGGATAGCACTGGAAATCTAACACATGTGCAAATTAATGACAGCTTCCAGTATTGTTCTTTCTTTTGCTTGGCCAAACACAATCCACTGAAGTGGATTACATCTTGTACAGCTGTAGAATATACAATAAACTGGTCCTTATCCACATTAAAGAAAACTCACAATTACACTGACTTCACCAGCAAATTTTCTTCATAATCCCCATTAGCTCACACTTGCTTTAAGATCAGAGAATCACAGAATGGTTTCAGTTGGAAGAGACCTTACAGATCTCCTGCCCTGGGAGCTCTCCACATGTTCCTCAGGGTTGTCCTTCATGGTAGTGGGGGGTGACCACCATCACTCCTGGCCCCACACACATCTTGTCAGCTGCTCTCTCAAGAGCTGCCAGCTCCTGGGGGTTCTTGGAGGATTACCTGAGGTTTCCCAAGCTCAGGAAATCCCCCTGCATGCCACAATCCCTCCCCCCACTTTAGAAAACTCCTATGTGAGTGCCTGGCAGGGGACAGAAGCTCCTCCCAGAAGCCACCTCTTTTTCCCCCACCCCAACCAAAACCTTGACACTCAAACACAATACAGCATTTTAAAACGAACCCCAATTTCACCCCCTGTTTCTTCCTGGGTCGCCTCCACAGGCTTCCGATGTCTCCTGTAATGTGCTCAGTTGACTCAACTGTTTTGAACTGCGGTGTTCAAACTGGGCAGTCTCTTGTCTAAAGTTTAATAAGCTCCGGTAGAGTCAAAGACTCTCAGGTTTCTGAGCTGTATTTCATTTTGTACATTTTTTCAGAACATTGAATATTAGTAATATTAAAATGCACCTTAAGCCTTCCATCCCTTTCTGTGTTACACAGATCTCCCAAGCAGCATTTCTTCCCAGTCAGAATACATGTACCTTTGTGCAACTAATTTCTTCCTGTGTGCAGCACTTTCCATTTCTTCAACAAGATCCATTTTTCTGTGCTGCCTACAGGTTTGGCAGTACCGTTTTCATTTGCAACCCTGTCCTGTAGCATACCAACAGTACAATGCCATCTGAAACATTTAACAAAGATACTTTCTGCTTCACCACTTATTAATGACTTGTTAATGAAAATAAAGTATTGACAAGCCCTCTTGTCACAGCAAAAATAAATTGAACACTAAATCTAACTAATTTTTCTTGTGCAGGCTTAGCATTAGAAGGCTGCTTTCTTCAGGTAATAAGGAATAGAAGCCAAAATTAGAGCCATTTAGGCACACACAGGTGGGCTTCTCATCACACAAAGGCCCAGTGATTTAAAAGCATCAAGAAGCAGCATAAGCTCACCACGTGGTAAGTTACTTTTTCCATTTTTCTAAGTACTCTGACAGCAGAGAAACAAAACATGATAAAGTATATCCCAAAGCAGATCTTGTATAACGGTGAGTCAGTCTGTGTTATACTCATTATTGGACTGAAATTACTTGAAATAAAACGTGCTTTTGAAGAGAGCAAAAAGAATAGGAAAAGGAAATGAATGATTCAATATTTTATCTCCTCAGGCTGTAATATACAAAGCGGGCAGCTTTAGCTTTACCAGCACTTTAATTTCAAGAGACAAAGGTCTCATTTCTATTATTATTCCACTCACTAAAATTTACATTTTAACCAAGAAAGACCCTCTGTGCCAACTCGTGTCAGAAGTTACCAACTTATATCCATTAAAAAAAAAAAAAAAAGAGTGAGAGAGAAATGCTAAGAATAATAGTTGAATTTCTGTCCCAGTTCAAGTCAATGAACTCATAGTCTCAATTCCAGCAGACTGCACACAGAGGATTTGATATTCTGTGTTAAACAATTATACCAAATAAATCTGCTCTTCTGCTTACAGCAGTTAATCTTCTAATGAATACACAGAGGTAGAGCTTCAGAAATATATATACATATTATGCTTATCTATTACCATGCAGTTTGTGATTATTTTAATAATTATACAGGCCTTAAAAACTTCACTTTTTTCCCAACAGGTAAGTTTTTTTCAGCTATCTCATATCAATATCTTTTTCTCTAAATATATACAATGATTTAAATAGAACCTCTGGTGGCATAAGACAAATTTGGTTGGACATTTAACGTTAGTGGCAATATCTGAGAGAATATCTGAGCTTCATCCCTCAGTTTCCCCTATAACTGAAATACACAAAGTGACATTGCACACAATATCTCTTCACAATATCATAGTCCGTAAAGTCTTTGCAGATTTTCTGGGCAGGAAGATGTCACAGATGAATATTGAGAATCAAACTGAAGACATTTACTTGGGGTCCAAACCCAAAGTATTCTACTGCCCCTTGGAGCATAACATTAATTGTATGTCATAGAAAGTTTCCTACAGCAGTGCTCTCCTTACATCATCCACCTGCTATAAGTACAGTCACTGGTATGCATCTGCAATTCTCCATATCTTCAGGAAAAGCCATCACCTGGAAGATTTGGCTTTCTAAATCCATAAATCTACCTTTCATTCAGTTGGAGATGGGATGCAAGCAAAGGGCAAAATCTGGTATTTCAATTGTGGGATGAGAAAAGCGTTCCTGGAGTTAGTAGAAGTCTTAAGTGAGTCTGCAAAGCAAGCATAAACTTTTAGTATAGTGGTGTCTTGGTTTGGAAAGACAGGTTTCTGCCAGGGAAACCGGGGTTTCCCTTAGAATGGAGAATGTAAACCCCTCACCCCCCGACAAGTTATAATTTTGTAATCAAGGGCTCTCAGGCAAAGATTTTGGGGATAGGAATAACAGTTCTTTACTAAGAATATTTACAATACAAATGTAGTAGGAAACAAAACCACCCAACCAAGCAAGCAAACAAACAAACAAACAATAATTTTGGAAAACCCTGACAGAGTCAGAGCTACAACCTGACACCCTTCTGGTCAGGGTGTTGAAAGCAGTCCAAAAGTGAGTCCTTCTGAAGTGGCAGATGTGATTCTGTTGGAGTAGAGATGATCCTGTAGAAGAACCAGGTCCAGTGATGGTAAAAGAGATCCAGTGGTGGTAGGAAAGGGTCCAGTTGTGGTGGGAAGGGTCCAGTGGACAAGAAGGGGTCCAGTCTTCCTCCCAGGAAATCGGGTAAAGCTCCCTGCTTTCCTGTCTCTGTGTCTCCGTTTATCCAGACAGCAAAACTGCCTGCCCCCCCCACTGCCAGGGGGATGTGGTCCATCTCACAATAGGGTGATGGAAATGCAGATGCACTGCTCTGGGGGCAGGGGTATAGCCTGGGGGGTGCTAATGGCCCATTATTAGAAGGCGTCAGGCCTCTCTCCCACAGATGAAAATAGAATACACATATTTGGCTTTACAACCCAGGACAAGTGGAAAGGTGCACAATATTTAGGGGTACTCAAGAAGTAGGTGAAACATTATCTTCCCTACTCCTAACTGAGCACTTGGTGTAGCCAGTACAGCCCTGCTGACTCACTTTGGTAGACCTGACATTCAGGGAGTAAGGGTATTATTTTGGCAGGTGGAAAAACATGCAACCATGTATCCTGTAGTGTGGAGAGGGTCCTGCCCAAAACCAGGGCTTTGGGTGCATATTCTGGCTTATACCAAAAGCTGAGATTTAAGAAGCTGATATGAAATTGGAACCAGCACTGAAACTACTCTATACCTTGAGGTGTCTTGAAACCTAGCTCAAGGTCTAGCTTCTATGGATCACACCAATCAAGCCCAATAATTTGGTCTCTTGGGAAGTTTTTGTGATGTAATTAATCATTGGGTTCTGTGGCTCAAATACAGTGCAGTATCAGCATGTTATAAATACCTGTGCTGTTACTCCAGACATCCACTCATTTTCAATCTTGCAGGATCAGAGGAGGCTGGCTAAATCAACTTCAGTAGAGGTACCAGATTAGAGAAATTGAATAGGACAAATAACCCTCTCTGTTCATCCAAACCAAAACACATCATGTTTACATTTTATGCATTTGTCATTATGCCCTGAGTAATGGACAAGGAAAACGTGCTATGTGCAGTGTAGTCACATTGAAGAAGTTTGTATTATTAATAACAAGGGGGTCTATCAATACTCTGCATACAAATCTGTTTTGGTTCAGGTTTTTTTCTTGGGGAGACCTGAGTATTCTTTTAAAACATTTTCTCAGTAGCACTACAGAAATTGTTAATTATTTCAATGCTCAAAATTACATTTTTAAACTTTATACATGAGTAACATATTTTCAGATATACACAGGCAAACTGCCATTTGCAGAGGCTACTGACGTGTTTGGGGAGAGATCTATCTTTTGTGTGTATTTATATGATTGTTAGAACAATCTAGTGTGAAATAAAAACACGAAGATGATGATGGCAACGATGATGATGATTATTGTTGTCATTGTTGTTGTTATAGGTCAAGATTTTAATTAACTTCTGTGTGGAGCTCAATGCCTTTGAAAGATAAGCCCACTTTTATAACAGTGCAGACAAAAAAATTCAGGTTGCTACATCTGAAAGCAATGCTCCCAGTTATACACAGCTTATGACTTAGTTATGGCCTGAATTTTCAAAAGAGTCTAAAAAAGTCATGCTTCTTAATCCCATCACATTTTAATAGATTTGGCAGCCCATATCCTTGTGTGCAGGCAAGGTAATACTATGAAGGTTGGAAAAGCAAGAAGTCTGGTTGCCTTCAATGTGATATAAATGTGCTATAACTAATAACTAGGTGAAAAGCACTCACACAATCTGAAAAATTGCTTAGTTGCAAAAATGACTAAGCAAGCTGTTCAGCAAGGGATACTTGGATCTGACTTATCCAGAGAAAATATTTCTCACAGAGAAGAAAGTATTAGTTTAGGAACATAAAAATCCTAACTTCAAAATTATGTGGCCAGAACTGGGCAAGTCAATAGTTATTCACTCTGAGTGCTGAATGCTTTGGATTTTATATGAAGTAATTAACTAGTCACAGAATCCAGAACAGCCACATGATAAAAGGATGATAACCAAAGGACTACCATGTGGTCAATTGCATAAAACCAATGGAAGCTATAAGTACAGCAGCTTGCAGTCAGCCAACTTGGCTTCCTGATAATCTGGACCTCACACAGGAAACATCTCACCTCTAGTTCACAGACCTGTGCTTGCTGCCTCCAGCCTCAAGTGCAGTCTGATACCTCATTGTCCAAAGGTGACAATCTTTGTCTCTTGGGGTTCAGAAGGCACCCTCATTCTGCTGACTGCCTGCTTAAGCATGTCCTTAGGGGAATGTGCATTCTACACTGATCCAAAGCCTTTGCTGCACCTTTACCCTGGTTGAAACATTTCACAGGGAAATAAATGAAAGATGTAAAACTTTAGGTTTAAGGTAAATATCTGTGGGTAGTACTAGAAGCCATCAGATAGAAGAAACTGCAAGTGCTAAAACATGTATATAAATACAAATATAAAAGGAATTCTATCCTATTAACAGTATGTTGTCTTCCAGTGCTGGAGTATTTCAGCTGAAATACAGAATCTCAGAACCCCGCATTTATAGCAACTCTGACTCAGATTGTAGAAAAACTTCTGTCTCTTTTTATAATACAGTACTTTAAGTGTCTTGGTCTAGAGCAAAACAAATGAAGAATCAATGGCTTGTGCCATTGTCTAGAATGCCTGCCCTCTTTGCTATTAAGACTCTCCGTATTTCCCGCTCCTCCCCTTTATATCACATATTTCTGGCAAGAAATGCTTTTATTCTAACTCCAGCCAACTCGTCTCAACCCATGCTACCTAATACACATTTTAAAAAGCTTTTCTGTTTTTCCAATATGCCATATGGTATTCATCATAAAAGTAATGCATGATGGTGCAGGCAGGGTGATGATCCTAGAGCCTTTCTATGGGGGTTTGATCAAGATCAAAGCACTTTAAAGCACATTACCAGAAAAACTCTAACCACGAAAATAAAGTATTTTCCTGGGCAGACCTTAAAGAGCAAGCATCCTTCCTTTACCTTCTCCCAACCTTTATTCCCAGTTGAGTCCACCCAGTACTGCTAAGGATGAATTTTCTACTGTACTGGAGGCCCTGTGTTACAAATGGTTCCTGTCACAAATGGTTCCTGTCACAAGTTTGGCACCACCTTTCACCACTCCCTTTCCTTATGTATTTACTCCTTATCTTTCTCAAAAGAGGAGGAACTGAGAGAATGAACTAGAACATAACTCAGTTGCTTCTTTCCTCTTTAGCTCTAGACAAAATGGGTAGGAAAAGCATGATGACAAGGAAAAGCAGTGCATTTTTCAGAGACTACTAGTACCCTACACCACTAAGACATCTTTGTTCTAATGATATCAAAAGCAATTGACCATGAAAATGCTATGCAAATCTTGTACTCAAGGAGAATTCATTATTTTAGTGAGCAAGTTGTGCACAAAGAGACATAGATTCTGTGAAAGTTATATTAGTGTGAGATATGAGTCCAAAGCAAAATAAGAATGCTTAGGGAGCTATGACTTTATTTCCATTGCTTTCCACAGTCTAACTTTAGTAAATTAAAAGCAGAAAAGGAGCTATTTCAAATTATTAAGTTTTTCAAAAAAATAATACAAGAACATTTGTATTTTTTCCCCTTTGTATTTAACTGTCTGTACATATCTCACCAGGTCTTCTTTTGTGAAACTCCCTGTATCTATTCTGATATATTTGACTTTGATTAGTCTAAAAGAGGAAACTATGCACTGGCAGGAAATCATGTATTTTGCAAATAATACCCACCAATATATATCTACAGAGTGCAGTGCAACTCAATTATAAAGAACTAGATATAAAGTGCAGTAGCTATTAGATGTACTCAGCAGGTTGTTAGGATTTTTTTTTAATTGACATTATATAGGAAATTTTAATTGATAGAAGCATTTTAAGCAGACTGGTTGGGAGTAGGGAGGGGGGTAGCTGCAAGGCTTGGGTGTCTCTGTAGGGTCACTGGGCCCTGGAAGATTTGAACTGCAGAACTCATGTGACTTTTGCAATAGAAAAATATTTTCTAAACTATCAGAAGGCCTTTTTTCTCAATATAGACTCTTTGCTCATTCACAGCAAGTGTTATGGTCCTAAGGGGAGAAAAAAGCAAGGGACCTGGTATAAGTAGGATGTAATGTCAGGAACAAAGAAACCAATGTCTGCATCAGTCCAGGAACAAGATGAAAAGTCTTCTAGGATTAAACAGCTATCTGAAATCAAGAGCAAGAAAATCAAGAAGCAAAACAGGGAGATACATTCACTTTAAACAGCTGTTGACAGTTTTTATTTTCATATAATGTGGCTCCTGGTCAGGCTTCTGCAAATCCAAAGCTGATATTGCTTTCCAGGGCTGTAGGTGTCAAGGGAGCCCTTACTGCCAACCTTCATGGTAGCCACAAAGCAGTCACAGATAAAAAGCTTTCTATGAGGATATCAATTGAAATATTCTACATTTCTTTGTTTTATTTTCTGTTGCCCATGCTGTATTTTCCTTGGAATGCCTGTCAATGTGGTTTGAGAGGGAGTGCTCTCTCCAGACAGGGAACAATATCTCTGAGGCATCCAGCCCTCCAGAGTGCTCTCTCATTCAGCCAAGTTGACATCCAGAAGCTTCTCTATCTAAAAAGCTGTGAATCCACCCTTCAACGCAAGCCAATTTTCCCATTATTCACAGAGACCCTCAAAATTTCCAACAGTCAAACAGAACAAAGATCTTTCACATTTACACTTTGATAGCATTTCGCATTTGCAGTACAATGACACCACCCTACCAAAGACCTGGTCCCCAGAGGATGCCTATGTATTTATCTCTGTAGGCAGAAATGCAACTAGAATATCTGCAATATTTCCAAAATCTACACCTACAGATGTAGATTGCTGCCTTATTATAGGAAGACTAGAAAACTGTGCAAGACTGAGGTTAAAAAATCTGAAGGAGGACTACAAAAAGTCATCAAGAGCAATCTGAGAAAGGAGAGGAGGAAGTAAACTCCTGTCTCAGAAATTAAGTGTCTCAAGGGGTGTTACCATCTTCTCTCTCAAAAGATGGGGGAGACGGAAAGAAAAAGGAAGGAAAATTGTTTTAATACCTTCATCTAGGCACATCATGATGGGACAATGGCAGGGTAAATAACACTTAGGGGTGACCATGGCCGCAGTACCTGACAGACAAGAACACAACCTAATGCCTTTTCTTCCCTGTGCCCAAATGGCTAAGCAGGGCAGATGCCTGAACAAGCAGATCCCCAGTCCCATCCTCACAGGAATGTTTGAGCCAGGATGCTTTTAACAGCCAAAACAGAACTGTATTTGTGTTCTCTATCAATTACTGTGGGAAACCTGACACACATCACTGTCTAAAGGGGATATGTTTAACCTCAGCAAGTTCTGAGAGATTCCAGATGGTCCCAGGAAACAAGCAGGTACTCTATGAAGCTGTTCTCTTAACTGTGATTCACAAATAATGAGGTCTGGATCCCCTTAGAGTAGCTGCCCTTCCTGTTCAGACTCTTTCTTGGTCATTAGTCTCCTCACGTAGCAAGTAGTCCCTGGGGTACTCTTACATACACCCTGAGATTTCAGGGTTCACCCATAACCTGGGTAAGTTGCCTCAATACTCAACATATTTTGTTTGCAGGTGCTGTTACTAAATAGTTTCCACACACAGCAACAGAAAAGTATTTATGTGCCCAGTAGTTTGCATCTGCTTTAGGGGTTCAGTGTGTGGTAGGAAGAACTACATCAGTACTTCTTATCCTTTGCAGCAGTCCTGGCAGGTAAAACATTTACATACCAGGAAAAACAGATTCTCAGAGGAAAGTGTCATATATGTGGGAGATATTATAAGGAGAATACAGGCTGGAGAAGACATTTGCCTCTGGGGTATGAGGAGTCTTGCAGTAGGGTGTGAGTTGACTGTGGGAACAGGTGAATAGCCCAGCTTCACCTTTAATCTGAATTCAGGGGTGTCAAAATCTGTTCTCCTATCCTTGGGCAGAAGTAGCAGCTGAAGCATGAAGCTGCAAACATAGAGAAAAGTGTGATATTTAGCGTTTATATATGATGTTTCACATTTACATATAATGCTTTGTATTTACATACAATGTTTTGCATTTACATATGATGTTTTCTTTACTAGCACAGGGCCAGGATATGACTAAGAAATTGGTGTGCCTCCTTGGATAGCATGTGAAAGGGGTCTAATAAGAGATGTCCGAATCCCTCATTTTCCTGCAAACAAATTGTAAAATGCAAAACAGGTAACTCTCAGCAGTGCTCTCCATACCAGTGTCAAACCAGACAAACAGGCAGGGTCAGAAGACCTTGAGTCAGCTGGGGGCACATGTAGAAGAAACATGGTTATTACAGTAGGACCACAGCATCCTGGCAATTGAGGATAATTAGTGCACAGCACCACCAATATTAAATCATTCCTAAAGGAGGAAGGAATCATTCCTCTTCTGCCTATGGTAATTATCTTCCCTCCTGAATGTTCTGGTACTGTCCTGGGTGCCTCATTTGGCAATAACACAGACTCACCAGCCAATATATTTACATATCATGCTACTACTTACAACGACTTGCCATCAGCACCTTGTGACACCACCATGGCTTGTCAGCACATCTCATGTGCTGTGACTTGATGAGAGCTTGGCACAATTTATTTCCAGAAGGCAGCATCTATATGGTGAGCTTAGCTGGGGCACCAACAATAACAACAGTACAACCATCTTGACAGTGTATTACAAACAGTTCAACATAGTTGTGCCTGGAACCATCCATCATCACCCTGAGATGAGACCCAGCACGTGGTGGCATGTGGCAGGCAGGTTTAAGGCAACAAAAACGTGGGTGAGATCTTCCGTGCAGAGCTGTGCTGTGGTTCAGTGTCGTGGACAGAGCAGAAAGGTCTATGGCAAGTTAACAAAGGAGCTTCACCAGCAGATTTACAGAGTTTGTGAGATGGGGTTGATGACTGGATAAAACTAGTGCCCCTGTAAGAAATTATATGATCTGAAACCTACAAGTACCCCAGCTGATGGAAATCTTATGTGTTTGACAGAAGAGTTCTGGTAAGCTTTACAATTACTGTGGGCATAAGCAAGCACTACTTTGTGTTTTTAAATAATAATGTTGGCTGTTTAAAAAACTTATCTGTGTTTAGCAAGAAATTCTTTACTAATCTATCTGAAAACACCTAATAATGTGTGCCTTATATTCAGTTTTTTTATGTAATAGACACAGTGTTTATTCCTTGAAATATTTTTAAAAAGACAAAAATTCTTGTTTGTGCTTGGCCCAAACTGAAAATGAAACACTGAACTGTCACAACACCTTTCTGACAGCTTCTCTAATAGCATTATAATAGCATAAGAAATCCCAGCCAATTCCAGGCTAAAAACCAGTAGCGTGTGAGCTGTGGAGAGGGTTAACCAAAGGCTGATGGGAAGATGTGAGACAGGAGAAAAGAAAGAAACTCAAAGATTTGCCTGACATTCTGAGGTGCCTTCCTGCAATACAGCATTTGCAAGAGACCATTTGTCTGTGCCTGCAGGAGAAAAGTATTCCTTAAAATTCAGCATCCAGGGCTGTCAGCCTCGCTTTTGATGCCTGTAGCTCAATAAGAGACACCCGCCAACCTCCCGGTTCCTGCAGATGGTACCTTCATACACTGTTTTATCTCTAAAGGTCTGCCACTCACAGAAGTTTAGTGACAAAGTCAAAATTCATTCAGCAAAGCAATCTTCTCCAAGTTTTCTCTTCTCCCTATCTTTCTTTCATTTATTATTCCATAGAAATGCAGTTTCCGTTGAATCATCACTTGCACCAGTCTTGTCTTTGGGAATTAGACATTGAAATACAACTAATGACAAGTTATCCAAGAGTTCTTGCTATTCAGAGAAAATCCTTGGCAATTAGAACATTATTAAGGTTCTCATAATTGAATTGCAAGAAATATTAATCTTTCCTACATTCCACCATGCCCAGGATCTTCAGAATATTTTACCATTGGATGACACATAAAATTCTACTTCATTTTTAGTTTAAGAGACCATCTCAGGACTAAATTTTTGACTGTCTTTTACGTCTTACTATTAAGAGCAAACAAGTTTCCATAATCCCCTTGTGCTGGCAAAAATGTATCATTTTCTTCAGTCCTAAGACTTTATTTTCTTTAACAGGTTTTAAAAAAGGAAAGAAAACACACACACAGACACAAAAGAACCCCTGCAAACACAAATGAACCACAAAAAAAAAAAAAAAAAGACATTAACTAGGTATTGAGGAATTAGAAAGTAATCTAAAAAAGGCTTGATGAGGTTCTCAAAATTCATAGAAACAGAAGAATAATGACTTTTGCATTTTTGAAAATAATAAAAAATCATAAATCATTTACTTGTTACATAAAATGTCCTAATAACCCTGATGTTTGGTTTTTGTATTTAGCACACAAAATACAACAGATAATATTCTGCAAACTAATTTCTTAGACTCTGTCGTGTGGCTTCCTCTTCATTTTAGTGTGCATTTGACCTTATTTGTATTAGCCATTTTGCCAATAGCTTTGTCCAACATCCCCACAATATTTTGCCCAGTTCTGTCATCACTGTTGACATACTTTACATGTGACTCCCAGTTTTTCCTTTCTGTCCTCCAGTGTCAAGGGGAATGATGTCATAAGCTCGACAGCTGTCCCTTCCCATCTGGAATTCATAAATGGATAATATTTTATTTCCACAAAAATAGTTCAGTGCTGCCTGATTGCTTGGGTTTTTATGAAAGTCAGATGGTTGTGCCTCCACACACATTCCAGTGGTCTCTGGAATGATTTCCATTATACCAGCCCTGTGAAATGTCCTTCCTCAACCCTCACTGCAGCAAAAGCATACTGCAGTGATCTACCAGCTTCTTGGGGGTTTCTAACTGTGTTGGATGAAGTGCTAATAGCTTGGTTTTATGGAGGGAAGAGTTTGAAATCTGAATACTTTGTCTGCTTTAGTATCGAAATGGAGATGATGGCCATGGGTTTGACTGTGTTCCTCACATTGTGCTTGGCTCTCAGACTTTTGGGAAGGGTGCAGCTCTAAAACAAGGCAATGATTGCCCAGCCTGTGCCTGGAAAAGACTGGGTCTAACTACCTTTTTTTTTTTTATCCTGAAGTATGCAGAGAATCTATTTTTTATGCAGAATCACTATTTGCTACATTTTATTGCAGTCAACCCTGGTTGAAGAGCAGGGAATGGTATCAACAGTTTGGGAATATTTCAGATTTACAATCTTTCTCTACAATGATTTACATCACTTACAATTCCTACAGCAGAGGTAGAAAGGAGGCTAAAAATCTGTGCATAAAAATTTAACATCCTTGAGACTACCAGAGACTCTGAAGTTAAGACCACATGCAAGAACAGGAACAAAGTTGGCTTTTTTGACACCCTATTGCATTTCAGAATTTTCTTTTCCTAGTGGGCACGCACACGCAGCTCTCAAAAGAACCATGGAAAAAATGGCATTGTTTGCTAACATTATCCACAACCTCAGTAAACAGGGCAAAACCAACAAGCCCTGAGACTGTATCAGACCACATCAGTCTCCTGAATGAACGTCAGCCCTTCCTAAACACAGACAAATCCAGTTGGTAGAGCAAGGTAAGAAAAATCTTATGCTGTCATTGCCTTTTGCCATCACATCTTTTCAATAACAAAGCCTTCTCACAGAAAGTTGTAATGTGATGAAATAAAGCTGGTAGTTTTTATAAATATATATATAAGAATTATGAGAAAATGAAATCTGAAATAAGACCCCAGAGAAATACAGTGACTAGCACAAATATAATTTTAAACAGATGAGGAACTACTTGCATTTTTAAATGCTATGTTGAATCATAGCCTAAGTTATTATGTGAATTGGGTGGAAATGTACTCCGTATTTTGAAAGGCTTTGAAAGAACTTAGACACAGTTCATCAGCTGCCTCACTTAGGTGTTAAAAATTGTTCTTCCACATCTGTGCTTCTCCCAAAGGAAACAGCAAAGTCAATGGTTTTCTTGTACTTCTTTCTCCCAAATGATTGAGACAACAGAGTAGGATTTTAATGGATAAGCACTTACTCTTTTTTTTTTTATCTCCCTAAATGAGCAGCTAAATTTGGTATAAAATGACCTATCCCTTTTCTCTGTGTTTATAATGCTTGTTTATAAAATGATGCCAAATTTTCTGCCCTTGAGCAACTCTATTTTCATGCATGTAAAAAAAAAAAGTAAATCATAGGCAGCAGCAGTGGAATATTCCACAAAGGTCTCCACCAAAATGCTATAATATTGACATAAAGGACCAATTTACATGGATAAAGGCATAATATGTTCTCTAGACCAGCTTCAATTCCATTTTTGTTTTCTGTTATGAGGCCTTTCTGCCAATCATCAAGCTAATTTCAACATTTCTGAAAATATCAGATTGTAACAAGCTTAAGTTACTTCTGATTTAACAGAATTAATAGCTGCAGCTGAGGCCACATCTAGATGATGTTAATAGCTTCTGTACTCAAAAGTTTCAGTGCCAGTCTAGCTAACCTGATTTAAAATAAAACTTTGCACCCGGTATTCCTTTGCAGTCCAGAGAATATATGGCAAGGACATCCTGACTGGCAATTCTCACATCTTAATGCCCCATTATGTTTTGTAGCCCAGATTCAGCCAAGGAGAGGCCAGAAAAGGATTTCAAATTCCTGGGAAAGCTCACTTTTCTCACTGATGGCTCAAGAGGGTTTTCACTCTGTCTCCATAGGGAAAATGAGGAAGAGAATTCTTTACTCTTTTGAACTATTTAAAGAAATATAAAAAAAGATTAATTTTGATTAGGATATTATGCTATTTTAAAATTTAAATTGATTTTATTATTTTCAATAATAGTAAGGCTTTTGACTACGTCTGTGTATATATGTCCATGTACATAATCACAATCCACATACATAAAATGGACTTCAGGGTACTGAGGAAATGTCACATTACTCCACTACACATTACACAAACAGACACAGATGTATGTTCAAAAGGTACAAATTATTTTTGTACAGTAACTCTCCCTGCAAACATCTGACCACTTAAACTTTTCAGTCTCTTCTTCAGAATACAGCCTGAAAGCAGCACAGGGACTCCCAAGCAGATGGCACAAGTATTCCAGAAGAGTATACTCTGCTTTTTCCAAAAATTTAATAACATGCTGAGCTTTATTTTATTATCACAAGAGAATTAAATATTTCCATTTCAAGCAGCTGCTGCACCTTCCCTTTTTGCAGTCCTTTCTCACTGTTGGTGTAAGCCACCCAACCAGTTAAACACCAGCTACAATTCTTTATACAAGTGCTAAGGCAACTAATTAAACGTGATGAAAGCAATCGGTTTGTAAGTGTGAGAATGTTCTTTTTTTGACCCCATTCTGAATACAGCTACAAAGTTACCAACCCTTGGTGGTGGCAAGCCACTCAAACATTACACTAATATATAAATTAAACAAGACATGAGCTGTAGATTAAAAATCTCAAGTGTCAATTCCAAGCCAATACCACACACCATCCAATTTTCTATTTCTGGCATAAAAGCTTACTATTTCCTCTTAAACTTTTATTACATGGTATGAAATCAGTAGTATGTAGAGGTTAAACCTTTTCACTTGAACGTAGCGCCTTCAAGATCAAATTATGTTAATTTAACACAAAAATTAGCCATTGAAAAAGAGCAATATTTCCTAATAATTTTTTAAGTTTAGGACTGGATTTTCAAACTGTGTATTTGAGGTACATTATTAAGTGTGGAACTTTTTTCAGCATGGTTATGCATTTATGCAATTGTAAGGACATTTTTAGGAGCCCCAATTGTTTCAATCAGGAAACATTGTACAATCTTTTTTTATGAACTTGAAAATACTATGGACTTTTGGGAAAAAAAAAAAAAAAAAAAAAAAAAAAAAAAAAAAAAAAAAAAAAAAAAGGGTATCTATTTTATCACTCACTTATCCAAATCACCATGGTTAAATATTTTTTCGTTCAAAAGATAAAAGAATTACAATTACATTTTGTTTCAAAATTTTAGGTTTAAATTACAATGGAAAAGCATTCTGTGATTTGATTCACCATAGTTCTCGTATAAAACAGGACGCTCTTTCCATGTGTTTAATTCTCAGATTCAAAAAAAACATCCATCGTCAGAACAAATAAAATCCAAGCTGATTGCACTAATTGATTTCCTTGGAGCAAGTGATTGCACAGCACAGCGAGCTGCAAAGTAAAGAATCAAGAAAAAAAGAATACCAAAACCATGTGCCTTAGTTACAAAAGCTGATTTATGGAAGCAACTTTCCAAGTCTCTCGTTGCTCTGCAACATTCCAGACGTATCAGGAAAATCCAGCAGCTGTGCTGCCTGATGATTTTTTTGCTGGTTCGACACATCCTGATGTGTGCTTGTGACTGTGATGGAACATTGGAACGTCAGAGGAACATTGCTCCAGGAAATGTTGCTGAGTGGATGCTGCACTGAAAAAAACAGTGGGGGAACAGATGGAATGAAAATCGCGAAAATGTTAAAAAGTGGCAGCAGCTTAGCACATTCCTCTGAGGATCAGACCACCATGAGGCAGGTGCTGCATTATAATTCATGTATGTGTTTGTTGGGGTACACGTTTAGTCTGACCTTCCATCACGAGATGCGGTATGAAAACTCAGACCCTGGAGAATTGGTAATTCCACTGAACTCTGGTAAAGACTTTCCACTGGATAGGTCTCATCCTTAATGTCCATGTTCTTTTGTCTTTAGAGAATTATAGAGTTTTCAATATCATTGTCTTTACTTAATCTAAGTGATCCTATGCTGCTGACTCAAAATGCAAAATGCAGTTCTGCAGTTACAGAACACAATAAATGAACACTATAGTATCATTAAAGAAAGAAAATGCCCCTTTTCTGAGGGACTGTGGCTTTTTAAGGGACCGGGCTTTCCCAGTCCTGCAGAAATGAATAATGGAAACAGGAACTGCTGCAGGACACTACCAAAGCTCACTACAAAGCAAAGCTACAGTGCTGCTTCTGGACTACCAAGATCTTTGGACACAATTATTTAAATCTTTTACTATCAAAAGTATTCAGTGATTTCACAGTTTTATTTTAGAAGAAAACAATTGCCCTCATGCCAATTAATTATATTTTTCTTGAGGTGTAGCTGGGAGCCTTCCACTGCCAGGTTAGAAAATCTGATGATGGCAAGAACTTTTGTCAAGAGCAAATAGGATTTATCTTAAGCACCAAAACACAATATTACCACATTCGATTTCACAAAATTCAGTGAGTGTACCTAATTCTTGCTGACGTCTTTTATTCTATACCAGGTGGTTTTTAACACTCTAAGATCCACAATTTAAGGTTCAACTTATGTGTAAAGACTCTATTAAAAATCTCTTGTGGCACTGGGACAATAACTGAAATTACCAGAACCATGTAATTTTTGTTTAGTTTCCTGTAGAGGAATTTCATCTATGTATATATGTATCTATCTATCTATTTATCTATCTGCATATATATGCTAAATAAAAGTAAGAGGAATTTTTTTTTTTTTTTAATGAAACCTGTCTTTTTGGTCCTTCTTCGGTGCTCGGGACATGACTATTCCTACAAGTCAATTAAGTTTTCCAAAGAAAATTCCTAGGATCTTTCTCATAACCCTAGATAAATAGTAAATAAAAGGGTAGGTAAAGATTTTTCCTATGTTATACACAAATTCATCCCACCTAGATGCAAGCACACAGCAGAGTTCAGAAGGTGGGACACTTCTTGCTGTAGGCTCCCTTTAGGGTCAGCATAAAGCAATTTCTCCAGAGAACAATTGGTCTCACCTGAGATCAGATTCATACCTGAGGTGTCAGCTGCTCCTTCTTAGCAGTCAGAGAGATAAGACAAACGTGTCTACAACATGCTTAAAATTAAGTGGGATAAATCTAGTGACTAAAATCACAGTCTCTAAAATAACATAAATCAGATTTTTCAATAATGTTTTAGCTTTCTGACTATAGAAATGAGCATCCAAAATTAACAGATATGAGACCAAAATTCAAGTATTTTTTCACTGAGTAAATGTAAATTTATAAAATTGATACAACTGAGTAAATTTCAGACACTTCTCAGAAGAGTATCTTCAAAGAAACCATTTTTTGTTTATTATTGGATGGAATCAAAGATTTAAGTCCTGTTAAGAGTGATAGAACTTACAGCCACATTCATAATGATTTAGTTTCATGTCTTTAAAAAAGAAAGAGATAAAAACACTTGAAATCCTAGTAGCTTGTCAGAAAAATGTACCATTGGCTGGGTCACATCTCCTGCTATCATTAAGCAGAATGTCATAGGCAGAACACTTTGAAACGGTAATAAACCTCTCCTGCACAGCTTAGAAAACTGAGAAGAGAAAAAATATTTCAGGACAAATGAGAATTCAAGATTATAATGGGCCTAATTCTCTCACATATAATTTACCAAAATTCTCATCACAACATTACTAATTCAAAGGCTTTGTAAATAACTTGACATCTGAAAAAGATTAACAACAAGAGGAAAATGGCCTTTTCACTTTAATGCTCAATGAAGTAATTACGGTTGAGAATAAGATGAGTTCTCACTGGCAGATAAGGCAAATAATTATGGTGAGTGAGATAGGTTGAAAGAGGGTCAGTGAAACAAAGGGCACGAAATTGCAGAAACATACAAATTCAAATTTGAAGTTCAACGAGGAAGAAGATACAATTTATTCATTTGGAAAATTATTCGAGTAATGTTTTGAGTATGTGTAGTTAAAATATTTTCATTTAAAAAAAAAATTAAGTGATTTTAGCATATCTTCAATGAAATGGAACACCAAATACAAGAACCTGCTACACTACTGAGAGCACACTATTGTTGGATTTTGACTCAGTAGAAATAAACAAGGCCAAGAGGTAACATCAATAAGAAGCTTTTCTGATTGTTTTTCTCTTCCAGACTAGTTCTCTAGCAGAAGTTGCCATGTGGAACAAAAATGGAATCATTAAAATACTTTACCTATTTCAAAAATCAGGATAATGCAATAGCACTGTGGGGTTTTAAGACCTGGGAACTCATCCACAATTCACTGAGACAAAAGAAATGTCTTTATTTACAACACTTGGTATAATTCAGTCCCTGGTTTAATAGCAAGATTCTGAAGTACTTGGATTGCTTTCCTGCAGATCTGTAGATCTGATTAATGATCTGTAGATCATTGTTCCCCACTAAATCTGAGTATTGATTAAATTTATCCACTCCCAACATGCAGACATTCTGTAGAGTCTATGGTTCTATAGAAAACAAAACGAAAGGGAGCAATTAGACCACATCATCTGATTTCAGGTCTCTCTTAGAAATTCATATTTTATCTCAATAGCCTATATATTTAATTGCAATGCATTCATTTCAGTCCTCAAAAACCTGAGAGGTATGACAGTGTAGGGATCAAGATGGACAAGGTACACATGAAAGAAGAAAACAGATTGTGTGTCAACTAAAAAGATATATCTGCAGGTGAAGAAGAAAGTGAAAAGCAAAAAGGCCCTTTCAGAACAATCTAGGACAAATTTCCTTCTCAACTACACATCTCAAAACAAATATGACTCTGAGTGTGTGAGAAAATAAACCACTCAGACACCTGTGAGAATTCCCTGTACCAAATCAGTGACCTATCCAATAACCAGCTGCTGCTTATTTCTTTTACTTGAGGGGGGAAAAAAAAAAAAAAAAAAAAAACCACCACAAAACCACAACACCTGAAAACTTGGCAGCAGGAAAAAAAATTCCTCCTTGACTCTTACAGATAATCATGGGAAGTCCAAAAGCCATTAGCTATTATTGTAATCATTGGCTTAATACAATTCTGCACAGGCCTAGAATAAAAGCATGATCAGGGAATGCAAATCCTTCTCCCAGCTGTCATTCACCCAGGCAAAAGAACTTCTTCAAACAGCCTGAACAAAACATCTTTTTCAGAAAGCTGTTTAGTTTTGCCATAGAAACACCTAAGGTTTCTTCCCTTCTACCAATCTATCAGACATTTCCTGTCATAGTCTAAATAATGAATAAATGATGTTAAATAGCTCTTTAGGAAAAGGTGGTATTTTGGGGCAGTTCCAATGAAAACAACTCCTCTCATAAATATCTTCCTAAGAGCTACTGCATTGTTAGATTTCAGTGAGACAGATTTTAACTGAACTCCTGTGCACCCTTATTACTATCTCATAATGTAAGCTTTTGAGTCAAAATGTCATGAGCTTTATTCAAGTGCCTTTGAGAAAAGATATTTTGGGTATGATGGAAGACCATTTAAAAGCATTAACAACAGTACCTCTGTATCTTCCTGTGGAGTCAGGTTGGCAGCTTTTTTTGTATAAATGTCTGCAAGAAATGTTTATAAAGGGGATAGCTCTGTTTCTCTTTCCTCCAGTATCCTACAAAAAACTGCTAGGCTTTACTTTTAAAGCTGTCCTACTTGGGCAAATAGTCCCCTGACCACCTGAGGTAATGAAGCCTCATGAGAAGCAGGGTTGCAAGAGAGCAAGGTGGTCAGGTGAATACAGGAGTGGGAGAAAAAATCAGCATGACACCATGTAGCAGATAGCAAGAGTAAAACCTATTCAGCAGAACTGTCAAGACAGAACTTTAACCAAATTTGTGTTTTAGTAGGAATGGACAAACTTTAATCAAGCTTTTGTTTAGAAAGAACTGTATGAAATAATATAATGAGCCTAGCAACTTCCCATACCTCAGAACAGAAGGGAATTTGAATAACTTTAGTGCATTCAAGGAAACAGGCAAACCTTGCAACAACTTGTTAATAGTCAAGAAGGGCAACCATGTTCAGAATAAGAAGGTCATGAGCACTAAGAACAGTGAAATAGCCATTTTCTGACAAATGGAAATTGGAAAACCTCAGTAGATATCAATAGAAAGATATTCTCCACCCTCATAAAGAATACCGGAGGAGGACTTAGGAACCAGAGAGACTATGAGTGGCTCTGTGTCCATGGAGTGGGGATTTGGGACTATTTTTGCAGCTCCAGGAGGAGACAGGGATCTGAAAAAAACATGAAGGACCTGCAACCCTGCTCCAGAATGTTGCAGAGTTGGAACCACTACATTTACCCCTCTGGCATTTCACCTGGACCACACTACCTCTTTCATATCACAGGGGATCTGTGTAAATGTTAAAATTGCTTATCTCTATGATTAAAGTGGTTTCGTATCCAAACCACATCAAAGTGTTTTTTGTATTTGACCACAAAATTCCAGTTGAAGTGATGTATTACACATTGGAGAACCCTCACAGAAAACAGATGCTAGGAGGAAGCCTCAGTGCTTGTATTTTGCTACATCTAGAGCATCCCTCTTTCTATAGCAAATTTTGTCCCTTCCTAGAATAAATGTCTAGAATAGATAACATAAATCACCATATACTGTGATGATTCACTTCCACTGCTTATGAAGGGAGCCTGGGATATTTAGTTCAAAGGGGCATATCTACACTTTCAGCCATCCAAAGTTACATGAGATTACTCTCAGCCTTACTCTCGCTGAGATTTCTTTCCACACAGGTGTAGTTGAAATTGTCCAGTAAACCCAATTTAATACCTGCACACATACACAGCATGAACGCGTAGACATTGATTTCTTAGGAAGCCAGGTTAAAAATAGGAGGCAATAAATCAGTGCTGAACTGTGTTCATTTCTTATCCTGTGTCCCATTATTTCTTTATGGTCTCTGAGGCTGCTTGGGCTAGAAAGTCACAGAAGTGAAACATTATCCTGGATATTGTTGAATGTTATATTATTTAAAGATAATTATGAAAATATTTAGAACCTGCAATCATTCGTTTCCGTATGAGGAACACTTGCATGATGGCAGCTTAGGTTGAACAGACTATACTACATTGTAGTTTGATAAAAGTTTTGTTTGCATTTAATAACAAAAGACAACTGTAATTTCTGAATATATTAGAATTCTTGTGAGTCTTCATAGATACTTGCTCATTCATAGAGTCAACTCATAGTTTCAGCCTCTTATTTGGGAAGTAGGAAAGCCCAATCTCAAAAGACATAATTGACACCATTTTAGTAATTAGTGGGAAGTTGGTGGAATTGCACCTACTGCAAGGTTAGTCCATACTGCAAATATGCTAAAAAAAATTTTAGTGTAAATGAGAATATAATCTGAAGCAGGTTTTTGGAAGTTTTTGGGGTTTTGGCTTTGTTGTTTTTTTTGGTTGGTTTTTTTTTTTTTTTTTTTTTTTTTTAGGAGTTCTTCAAGGACATCTTTCTTCTGGCATTTAAAACTTTTACTAATATTAGATTTCCCAGAATAGAGAGTTTTATCTCTTCAGGAAGCTGAAAACCTATGACCTCTTCTTGAATAATTTCCCAGGTGGTAGCATTTAATTTTTAATTATTTCTAAGTTTATTCTGGCATTTTCATGTCACCTGCAACAAAGCATATTTTACTTTCTCTTTTCTTTCTAGATGGTCACCAGCCACTTTGATTACTGGGGTTAAAGTCAGCACTTGCCAGAGCTTTACCTCACCCAACACAGACAAAGAAAAATGTCTGAATAGAAGTCTTCAGAGACAGGCACCTCCAGAAGGTGATTCATCTGCCCTATCTTAGATACCTCTCTTAGGGAAAGATGAATAGACTTTTGACTAGGATTCTGTCAGTGAGAAGTTTCATATAAATATCTTTCAGAAGTGTTTTTAACAGAATATTTTTTATCTAAGGAATATAAATTGCTTCTATTCCTCCAAGCTGATGTATCTGGATGGCTTTGAAAAGTGAGTTTGCTTATCTCACTCCAGCAACCACTGTATTCAAATGTTACCACTGCCACTGGATCATATTCCTCATTAGCACTCCATGGGGAGAAAAAAAAAATAAAAAAGAGAATGGAAGAATAAACATCCTACCATCATTCTATGCTCTTTCCATGTCAACAAGGAAGGAGGCTGAGCAGATAATTATAGGAAATTACTGCTGTGTGAAATATAGATCTCAACTTTAGTCATCTGAAAATAAGGGATCTGCTCAAAATTATCTACCCAAGTTGTATGCTCACTGAAGGCCAACTCGAGAATCATCTTTCCTGGCTAGAGGCATCTATTTTAAGATGAGTCATCTTATACAGGGAGTGGCCTAGACCTCTATGTTACAATATAAACTGCTTTCAAATAATTAAAGTTAATATCAAAGTAGTCACATGCAAAATTTACTACTCATCCTATAGATTTATGGAGATCCAAACAACTACTACATCCTGCTAATAACAATGTTATGGAAGCACAAGAACAGAATGGATGAAATGGATGTTTACATCTGGGGTACCTTGCTGAGGTTAACTCTTGAGCCTCTGTCTTAGGGAACGGGACTTGCCAGGTTTGCTGTGAGCTTGGCAGGAGATTTGCCAGCAGCACAGGTGTCTGTTCTCCAGCTTTCACATTCTCTTACTTGTTCCACTTTAGAGGCAAAACCCTCTTAGAAACACACACACACAAAAGATCTTCCCACCATTTCATGAACTTTTAACTCCAACGATTTATATTGACAAATCTGGCTCCTAAAGGACTAGCAATTGTTTAAAGCAAAGAACAAAGTCTGTGTAATTGCAAGACTATTACTGACCCCAGCAGTCAGAGCATTTATGAGAAAATAAACTGAGAGAGAGGAAGGAAAAAGGAGAAATTAAACAATGGCTCCTGAGGTCAGGTCTAGTCTTTGTGTGGGCTTGCTGTGCTAATGGGTGTGTTCAGCCCTGGGGACTGTTCCCACACTTAGACCACCCAGCACAGACTCAGCAGATGTCTTCTCAATCTCCCCAAAGAGCTTGACCTGAAAAGGATAAGCAGGCACAAACAGCAGCTCTTCAGCTCGTTTTCACTGAGTGTAGTTCTAGGGGTCTGCCTGGGGCATTGCTTCTGCTTTATGTTAAGATCTATATTCAGAATAAATACCCCCTTACAGGGACAGCAGGTTCCTCTCATCCAGTGCAGAGAGCAGGCAATGAAGAGACCACATGGCCAGAGTCAGTGGCAGTGACTGGCAATGCACAAGGATTCTGCTCTTTTTTTCTTCCCTAGCTATAGTTAGGGTCCACAATCAGTTTACACTGGACTGGAGCTGCCCAAGGGACTCATCTTTTATGGTCAGGAGACAAGGCTAGAAAAAGGGTGGAGAATCTCTGTGACAGTTGAAAGTGGCAGGACTTAAGGGGGAAAGAGCTGTTTTCCAGCTTATTCAGACTTTGTTCACAGGGATCGAGTAAAGAACACAGCAAACAGTTTACAGAAATTCCCAGAAAGTAAAATCACTTTATTTCACAGAGCCTAAAGGGCCATTCCTCACAATAATGTGTCTCAGATTTCTTTCCATATTATCTCATGTGGACCTCCTGAAAATGTCTTAACACAGCATGAGAAAGTGTAACATATTACAGTGTGACACTTCTGAGTAAAATGGAAGATATAAAAATTATTTAAAATATCATCTCTGCTACCAGAAAGACCTTGAAGCATCAACCTTCATTCCTGATCTGTGCATAACTGCCAACCACAACTTAAGTTTAATCAACCTCATAACTTCTTCAGTTTCCTTCCACAGAGAGAACCCAAAGCATAAACATAAAGCACCTCCTCCTGCTTTTCCTCCTCAAGGGTATCTTTACATGTGAGCAGATATTACATGCTCAGCTCCATGAAAAGTACTAGAATTAGATTTCTACAAAATTTTTATGGCTGAATCTGCCTTTGCATTCAGAAAGGTCTTGTTCTTTTATTTTTATCAGTAATAGAGGCTTTTTTTGTTGGCTGTGTTAATCTAATTTAATTCCCATCATAGTCACTGCTCCATAGTGACAATCAACATCTAACTGAAGGCAATGATTTTTAATTCATTACATGTGTTCTTTTAACTTGTGTATATGTATTGCTAACTTTCCTTTTCGACTGTTTCACAAGAGCAAAAATTAAATCATCAGTGCTAGATGCATAAAATGTTTTTATATGGTTCTACATTTCAGATTAATTTGCAAGTCATAAGTTTCCAGTACGTTGTGCTAAACAACACTATGAATTTATCTTGACAATGATGCAGGAAAACTAATAGCAATGATGCATATAGAAAGCTTTTCATCCAAAGATCCTGAGACACACAACGAACTTTACATGCTGATTAGAATGTACCCTTGGTATTGTTCAAGCTTTTCATTGGTTTTAGAGGATATAAATGTAAATAGAAAGCTATGCACAGATAATATCAGTCACAGATATACAGCCATGTCTGGGACAGGAATGCAAGGAAGAAAAGAATTCCTCCCCATCTACACGGGGCATGAGGAATACTGTGCAGAGAACAATGGGGCAGCAGCTATAATTGCCTGGTGTAAATCACAAGTTGTTCTCTCACTTTCTTCACAGCAGCTTTCTGAGTAAGAACCAAATAAAACCAAAGCACATGGGAAGAAAAAAGTAGTTACATGTGATCTGACTTTGGTTTTTGCCTTAGTTACTTTAGAGTAAGAACAGAGTGAATTGTAGCCTAAAAGCTGGGGTTCTTTTGCTGCCTCAGTATATTGCTATTTTGGAGGTATATTTTAAAAGCTGAAGAGGCTTTTGGTTGTATTTACTGTCTTACTGAAGTCTTCATCTCCTATGCCCAAATGGTTTTTAAGCAATTTAAGCTGAAACAAAGCCCAGAATGTTTTATAAATATAAGTACCTGAGGTCCTTCCAGATCACCATGAGCTGAAAAGTCCATATGGCTTTTTTCTGTGTGCTGACTCTGTAGGACTGAAAAGGTTTGCTGTACTCGATAATGTGCTTTTTCTCTAAACAATTCTTGAACCCCTAGGAGTAATTCAACTAGGTCAAACATTTGCCCAGTATCCTGCTGTCAGTTCCCTGTCTCCCTAAATAGGAGATGTTGGCAACAAGAGCTCGCAAAAGAGATCCTGCAGGAAGACAGAGCTGTATTTGTAGTTAGTAAAAAGCAATAGTCAGCACATCCCAAACAGTTACCTTGTCTGGCATTTGTGCCCTTGAGAAGCCAAGGTGTTGGACCCCAGAGAAGCTAGGTTGAGCCTGTCCAGTTTTTGGAAGGTATGTGCAAATTTTAGCTGCTTCCTTCTCTCATTTCCTCTGCTGCATGCCACGAAACAGATTCTTTTTCTCCAGTGCTCAATATAACCAAATATAATCAACAGCTGGTTAAATTATATTATACAAGTTTATTAAATGTAATATGCTGTATGAGTAGAACAAACTCACAACGGAATGGGTCACATCTGTGGGATATTTTCTCAAGTGCTGTAATTACCGTGATTAGGATGGGTTATGGTGAGGCAAAAGTGCCAGAAGACAGTGATGTTTATGAATACCTGGTTTGTGAATATATGGGTTCCTGGAGGAAGCCCTTGACCTTCCTCTTGACCTTCTAAAAAGTGTCATATGGATGCAGTTATTCACCCTTTAGTGAACAAAATGACACTGGACATAAAAGCACAAAACCTGTGATAAAATGCCCAGCTTTGCATGTGGAATTTGTTCTATTTAAGCTCAGCTATTTAACAGAAAGATCTGAAAGTTTGACGGGAGGTGTGTTAATCAATTGAGAGCACAAACTGCAGAAACAGAAAAAGGAGATGGGGAATTAGAGCCTAACTTTAAAAATTCCCATATGACTGGGATTTCATTTTATTTGAGGTTCTACAATTGTTTGTTTTTGGGAAAGGAGAGAAAACTAACAAAATGGAAGAAAATGGATTTGACTAACACCAAGATATTTTGTCTACTGTTGCTCAGCTTTTTTGTTACTTTTCCCCCCTACTATTTAATGGGCTTATAAATGAGGCATTATTGAACACTTACAGACAGAATCTTTAAAAGAATCTGAAACTATTGGATCTGTTGGAACAAGGTAATGTTCACAAAGGGAACCAAACCTCTCAAACAGGATGGTTGGTCAATGCTTGGTTGGTGATGAGGGAATTTTGAGGGTCCTTGTAAGGACACCTTCAACTATTCAGAGTGAAACTCTCCGAACCTCTGTTCTGATGCTCAATTCTTACACCCACTCAACCTGTGGTCATGCTACATAAAAACATCTCTTATCTATCTTTACCATATACAAGACACTTTCCCACCTGACCATTTCTGCACCTGCTGAAGGAGTTTTTACTGGCTGTTTGAAGTGTCTTATTGACGTCCAATTTGATCAATTCTGCATCAGGAATCACCTCAAGAAGCTTCAGGAATGGTCAGATCCTCCACTCTCAATGCTAATCAACACAGTTGAGCATAGAAATTGGTCCAAGCATAGTTGGAGCTGCCGGGAAAAGACAGGCAGAAATTCCCACCTGGAGACTTCCTGTGCCAGATAATCAGATGCTTTGTGGTGAACCAGGCTGGGGGTGAAGTTCACCTTGTCTTGAGTCTCCACCGATTCAGATCAGTCTATTATCTAATCTGTGCAGCCAGATAAGGAGTTCCTGGGACACCCAGGGAACTCATGTCTAAAGTGCACCGGGTTTGCACAGTGACAGGCCTGAGCTGTGCCATGGTTGCAGAATGAATTTGAGCTTCATATTTATAACTGTCACACAATTCTTTTAAAAATGTAGAAAAAAAAATCAGCCTTTCCTCAAGGAGATATTCTATTTCAAAACATCAGGGTGAAGCATTTCCCCAGGTTTAATTTTCTCCATTCTTTTCAGCTAAAGACTGAATGGAAATTCTATCTGGTTAGATGATTTTTCAGTCTCTCACAAATACCATTTTTCAGCAGATTTACTACTCATTGAAAAACTCTGGTCTGGAATTACTTTGCTTTGTCTTATTATCCAAAACTGCTTCTGAAGTAGATCATGTGCCGTTGGTCTGTTTCTCAAGTGTCAGGAAGTATAGTGCTTTAAATAAAGTATTCAGCTGTCATTATCTATTTCAAGAATTTATGATGTGGACTGTTTTCTTAACCACATCATTTCACTGCACCACACTTACCAAAGGAATATCTAAAGCCTATAACCAAACTTTCCTGTGCATTTATACTTCAGGATATTGAGGATACTCTACCATTTCTATTAGGATTCTGACTCTACTAAATCTGCATACAAATACTATGTATGTTTCTTGGATTGAGCAACTGTATATTTTGTTTATCCTTAGAGCACATTTTCACTTGTGGTATCAATTTTTTTTTTATCACTTCATTTGTTAACATTTTTATGTTCTTTTCATATAAAGATTTTCATTATCCTAATTTACCAATTATAATCTCAACATTTGGCCTGAAGCATTCAAGTGAATGAAATGGCTCACTTCTCCTCAGCACTGTGCTCAGCATGTCTGTGGCGAAAAAGGTGAATGTTCTTTGTCTGTCCTGAGGTTTCAAGCAGGGGCTACATTTTACTGAAATTCCACTTCTTGTTCCAGCTGCAGACAGAGCATTTAGGGAAGCAGATAGGGAGCTCTCCCATTGGCACATGAAAAATTGTTCAAAAGTTTTATACCAGTGCACACCCTGGAAATCAGGTTCATCCACTGCCTGTCTTCTGCCTCTCTTCAGTAGCAAAATCACAGCTTCCAAAAGTCAGTTCTTGTCGTTCCTTAACCCATTTTGATTTAAAAATAAATAAATAAATAAATAAATAAATAAATAAAACCAAACTGGGTTAACCATGACCTATTCCCATTACTTAAGCTAATATGACTTTGTGTAACTGAAATGGGTGAAGAAGCACTCACACAATCAGTCCTGCTAGAAAATAAGAGCAAGTCAGCACTGATGCACAGTAATCTCCTCACAAGCAGAGCTGGGCTGAGAAAAGTACATCTGTTCCCAGCCTGAGCTATGCTCTGCAGAGCCCCATCCACAAAATTAGCCATGCTCTGCTATACATTCCTATAGAGGAGTTTCAGCTTACTTTTGTATTATTATGAAACCAGTAATCACCATGACTGTGAAAACATGAGAGTGAAATATGGGACATTGCAAAGATAAACACCTGAAATTACAGCTCTGAGGATATGGCTTTTCCCTGACTTTCCAAAAAAATGTTAAGTCTGAAACCTAACTACCTCTATTTCAATGGGGGCATTGTTAGCTATTTTACTGCTGAACATTGTAACAAATCCATCTAACTTGTGTGCTAAAATTCCAGAGATGTTCAAAATCATCTGTGCCCTGAGATGGCTGTTAAGGGAAAACTATCAAGCTATGGGAGTCTGCATTATATTCTTGGCATGAAAAAAAAAAAAAATGGGAAATGGGCCGAGCACAAAACAAATAAAGTTCTTCAAGAAAACAGATGATATTATCAACTTGTGCCTCCAAGAATTATTCTTCTTATGTAAATTACTGCAACTTGAACTTAAATTCAGTTCCTGTTAAATCAGCTCAGATTTTTTACCAGCATAACAAAACTCAGGTGTCCTACCACAGTCTTTGGATCTAGTTGGTCAGAGAGCACACAAGGAGATGATCCCATTGACCAGCATTGATAACAGCTACCACTCCTTTCTCAGTTTGCATCCCCAGGATTTGCACTGACATCTAATTTTGGGGAGAATGAATTCTGCTGTTTCAAGATCGATGCAATATGTTGGCACCAATGGCAAAACAGCACACAGAAGCAGTCAGAAGTTGGACTCTGGACCATTATGTGTGTTACCACTCCACTGTGCAGCATTCAAAAATTGTGTAGAATAAAAAGATTCAGGACTTTATACTTGCCAAGTGTAAATACATTATTTATTAGGAGAGTTCTTTAAAACTGAGTTAATAATCACTTGCCTGCTGGACAGATGTTTTTTTGTGCTTCTAGAGAAAGAGAAAATGAAAAAGACATCTTTCTGCATAAAGAAATATAATATAATCTGCTCTAATAGGGACAGCTTTTTCAATTAAAGCTGTTCATATTGGTAGAAGCCCATTTTAGTTGTTCATTCAGCCTGCTGACTGAATAAAAGTAACATCTACATCACAGTAGAAATGCTCTGAAAAATTCAATTTCTAAGTAGCAAGTAAGTATATAGTGGAATTACAGCTTCTACGTTTCAGAGACAACATGGAACATTGCATTTTGAAGAACCCATTAGGAAAGTAAAATAGCCTAAGAGCAGTGATATTTTCTCATAAACCAACCCTTAATTATATACATACTGCCCTTGGAGGTTGTGGGACAAAGTAACTTGAATTTAACTGACAGACAATCAGCAATATACTGAGTAAAATCTGAGTTGTCTTAGGTGTGTTGATGCTGTTCTGAGTTACAACTTTGGAAATTAGAGACTTATTCCTCATGAATAGACCATGAAACTACCTAAGAGCCATTATGTCTTTTCTCCTTCCTTATCCAGATGAATGTCCCATAATAGAGAGCTCATGGCTCATTCTGTTTATAGGAAATGACTTTCACATACAGCTCAAGAAGATGCTCTCCCTAAATTGCAGAAACAGATGTAGGAACAAGCTGAACAGTTACAGATCCATGTTAAACCCATATGAATGACTACAAAGAGATTACCAGCAATTCATTTAAAGCATTAGAAAAGCTATTTAGTTTGATTTATATGAATATAGGACTGAATGGGTTTTTTATATAAACCTTATATAACCTAGGCCATATCTGGGGAACAGGAGAGACAGGGCATATGAAAAGACACATGCAACAGAAAAAGTCACAAACTTAAAATATTTGACTTGCTAATGAGTCACTGTTACCTGATCTCTTCTTATGCTGGATTCTTGCTCATTAACAGAACTATCTTTGGATTTCCAAGCATTTCCAAGAGCAGTTTTATTACACTTCATTTATGCATGTACCATTCCCCCCTTATGCAAAAGTATTTACAAATAATTTACAAAAAAAAATACATTTTAATTTTATAAGAGAGAATCATCCATCAGTCACTGTGCTCATTTTTCCTGCCTAGGATAAAACAATATTTTGGCAAACAGGATATGGTGGCTTACTGTTTCTTTGCTATATGCAACTTTACAGTATTTGCTGTAATTCAGGTAGTCATCCAGCACAAACCTACAGAAATCAGCATATTTTGAAGCCTAAATAAATAATTTTCTTTAAACAAAACCTGAGAAAATTAATAAAATTTGCATTAAGGACAGAAAGTTCATATCATCGTAATAGTCATAGCATAATAATAACATTCTGTTAGTTGATACTCTCTCTAAAACATTCTTTCTATGTTAACCTTCCTTTCAAAATTCTGGGGATTACATTTCTCATCCTTGGGCTCAAACACAAGATGTAGTTGTGTGCAAAGTAGGAGTGTTTTCTAAGAGGTGACACTCTTACATTTTCTGAAAAAATATGATTGCTAAAAACACTGCATCTGCAATCATATTCTGAAAAGAAAAATATCAAAACTGTCAGAGTCTAATAATTGGGGTTTGAATCTGTTTAGCAAAATTAAAATTTCTAGAATGCATAAAAGAGCCCAATTAGCACAACTTAAAGGTGAAAGAAGCAAGAAATATTTGAGTCCAGTCCTCCTCTTCCTCAGTAACAGGGAACATGCAGCCAGTAAACAAACTCTGTCTTTATGGTCACAATGGTTTTATTTATTTTAATTTATTTTATGTGACACTTTTCATAGAATCACAGAATCATAGAATCACAGAATATGCTGTTGGAAGGTATCCACAAAGATCATCCAGTCCAGCTCCTGGCCCTGCATCACAGGACAGGCCCTGCAAGGACACCCCAAGCATCCCACTATTTGCCTGAAAGCATTGTCCAAACACTCAATTCTGTCAGGCTGGTGCTGTGAGCACTGCCCTGGGGAGCTGTTCCAGTGCCCAACCACTCTCTGGGTGAAGAACCTTTTCCTAATGTCCAACCTAAACCTCCCCGACACAACTTCAGGCCATTGCCTCATGTCTTGTCACTGGTCACCACGGAGCAGAGATCCTTGTCTACTCCTCCTTGTCCCCTCATTAAGAAGCTGTAACTGCACTGAGGTCTCCCCTCAATCTCCTCCAGGCTGAACAGATCAAGTGATCTCAGCCACTTCTCATACAGCTTCTCCTCAAGGCCCTTCACCATCTTTTTAGCCCTCCTTTGGATGTTCTCTTACAGCTTAATGCCTTTCTTATCTTGGGGCACCCAAAACAGCCTCCAGAACTAAAGGTGATGCTGCCCCAGCCCAGAGCAGAGCAGGACAATCCCATTCCTTGCCTGGCTGGTGATGCTGGGCCTCCTGGCTGCCAGGATACTGCTGGCTCGTGTTCAACTTGCAGCAGCCAAGACTCCCAGGTCCCTTTCTGTGGCACTCCTTTCCAACATCTCCTCGATCTGTCTGTACACCCAGGGTTGCCCCATCCCAGGTACAAAATCCGGCACTTTCCCTTGTTGAACTTCATATTATTGGTGATTGCCCAGCCCTCTAATTTGTCAAGGTCACTCTACAGGATCTCCCTGCCCTCAAGGGAGTCACAGCTCCTCCCAGTTTTGTATTGTCTGCAAACTTGCTCAGTGTCCCTTCCAGTCCTGCATCCAGGTCATTAATGAAGATGTTGTGGAGCACAGGGCCAAAGACGGAGCCCTGTGGAACCCCACTTCTGACAGGTCACCAGTGTGGTGTCACCCTTTGTGCTTGACCTGTGAGCCAGTTGCTCAACCATGGCATGATGTGTTTATCCAGCTGAATGATGGTCATTTTGTCCAGAAGGATCCTGTGAGAGATATATAGAAAGCTTTACTGAAATCCAAAAAGAGTCCATCAACTGTCTTTCCTTGCTCAACCAGGTGGATTACCTTGTCATAAAACAAAACCAGGTTTGATAAGCACTCCTAATCAAGTTATGTAAAAACATGCTCTAAAGTCGGAGAAAGAGGGCTTTGAAAGGAACCTTGCCATCAACTATTCCAGTGCCTTTCAACTTTTTATTTTGTGCCTCATTTCAAGTGTGTGACTTCTGGGACAGCGAGGTGCTTCATGCCTCATTTGCTGCAGTAACGCTTTCACCACAAAGGAACATATCTCTGGCTGAGAATTTTGTCTTATCCAGCCCTGGTCCAAAGTCAGGATCTGCTATAGCTAAATCATTCCAGACAGAGACTTGTTCTATTTTTAAAGTGGCATGCTTTTATCTACTGTCTTACCTCAATAACCCATGCTACATTTTAAGCTATTATTTCCTGTCATATCTGTGGACACAGGGAAGTGATTATTTCTTTCCTTTTGCTGGCAGTCCTAGAGAGCACTGTTACCACGTCCTACTCAATATTCTCATCTTTAGGCTAAGCAAAACAAATTCCTCCAATCTCACCTTAAAGGTCATGTTTTCTACATCTGTGGATTACCAGCACTCACTCTGCTGGACTCCCTCCAGTTGGCCCATCTGTTACTGTGCACTGCTCAAAACTGAGAACAGAACAAGGTCTTATGAATGCTGAGTAAAGCAGAAGGAGTAAAACTTAGAGCGCGTCTGCCATATACTCTAGTATGTGGCTTACTTTTCACAGCGTGAGTTTCTTCACTCACATTCAGTTAGGGATTCAGTGGCGTCTGTTTAACTTCTGCTTTGCCAAGAGCGCTCTCTTTCTTATATGTATGCAATTAATTATTCCTCAGGATAGTGTTCTCTCCTCACTGAGGAGTTGTGTCCTATTTTTCCCTGAGACTTTTTCTTCAGCATATCGAGACACTCAGGAATCTTTTTGAATCTTGCTTTCAGTCTTTCAGATTTCTCCTCCTAAGAGCTGGCAATCCCCTTCTATGTTGGTAGAGTCTGCAGATATTACAGCTCTCCTCCCTCTTCCACCTTGCAAGGTGATTAATGAAACTATTTCATATACTCCAAGCCAGGAGAATCCCTAGAGCAAGCAGTCTTTCTTCCACTTTGAGAGTGGGCCTTTAATCCCTTCATTTATTTTTTATTCCCAGTAGTTTTGCTCTCACTTCATGGCAGATTTATACACCCCATTTGCTACTAAGAGTGTCCTGTTAGACAAGATCAATTTTCATTAGAGTCAAGTTACATAACATCTCCTCTCCTGGTCACTGTTTTTTTCCTAATTATACATGCAAATTATTCTTGTCTGACATAATTTGATCTTCTCAAGTTATACTGACACAGTGCTTTTCATACTGTTAGATTCCTAGCTCTATGAGTTTCACCAGTGTCTTCCTGGTCATGGATGATCACCTGGCTGGCCTATAATTTACCCATCCTTCAGTGACCCTCCCCAGAGCTCAAAGAACTACAGTCACTTCCTAGGTCTTATGTGGGAAATTTAATCAAGAACAACTGATCTAACTTGAATGGCCTCTAAACTGTCCTTTTTCCATTTCCACATGGCCTTAGCTGCTGCTAATTTGCCAGCTGCTTCTTCGTGTCTCATCTTTTTGATGGACACTGATGGAAAAAACTGCCCAAAATCCTAAGTCTTTATATCAAGATCTGCTACGATCTGTGCTTAGCCATTTGTAATCCCATGTTTACAGTGTTTCTTCCTCCTGAAGAAGATTCAGGTCTCAAAAAGCCAAACTTCTAATGAGATTTCAATCTGTCTTGAGAAGGTGCACACTGCTTGGATATGGAGAAGTTGCTTAGACAATTTTAAAGACTCTATAGGAATACATACAATTGAAAGTCTGAACAAGACCTCTCAAACAATATAAGCTCTGCAATCAGGCAAAGGAAAAACTTCGTAATATCTTTTAATAGATACAGCATTGAAGACAGCTGCCTCAATGAGTAACCTACACAATTGGCTGGGAATCACCAGTGCAAATAAATAATGTAGATTTATTACTTGGCTCATAATTCAAGTAGAATAAACTGAATTACAAAATTAATGTCTCAAAAGACTTTTCTGTACCAAACTGCTGTAAATTCAGAGCATGTACTCCAAGGAATCAAGTGTATTTATGGTTGATAGAACATGGCTTACAGCTTTGAAGGTATGAGAAGGTGAATAAACTGGAAATGCAATTCTCTGCTCTCTGAAAAAAAAAAAAAAAAAAAAAAAAAAAAAAAAAAAAAAAAGGCCATGCAGAGTAAACAGTCATGAATACAAGAAATTCATCTGTCCCCTGGGATAAAAGTACTGATCATGGTAATAGGAGCATTATAGAAGGTGCAAAGTAGAAGATGGCAGAAGAGGAATTAATCAGTCTATTACTGTCATTGGCTTAAGAACCAAAGTGCTACTCCAACTTCTACAGATAAAGAAAATGAAGCTGTTGGAAAAGTATCCTTTGAGGGCAGTTATCTGCAACTAAGATCCAAGAGAGATGTGAAGAAAGGCATTTAAAATGAAAAATCACATTCCCATATCAAGCAAGTTTACATTCTTTCTGGATCCAAGTAAACACTATTGCCAAATACCTTCAAGTATAGGGAAAATATCCAAATGTTTAAATTAAGGCACCCTTACATTAACTTTCCACCAAAACAACTTAATGTAACTTCCACAGGGACACAGCTCTGACATATTGCAAATAAATCATTGATTGTAGTAACTTTCAAAAACAGTTCAGAAGTGCTAAAGAGAGCTTGGAGATGAAATTCCTGTTTTCAGTAGGAATTCAGGCAAACAGGAGATTGCATTTTATGCATTTTTACATAAAAACTTCCATTCCAAAATTTCTAGCATGAAGCAAATGCCCCGAGGTCACTGGGGTTTGTCTTAGAGCAATGATGACAACTCAGTAAGATATTTTTCCCTTCTGGCTGCATTGGAGCTGCCCAGCTGCCTGCTCCTGAGGCTGGATTCAGCCTCCTCACGCACAGCTGTGAGCCCACAGCCTGCCTGCGTGCACATATTCTTTTGGGGAAAAAAATGACTGGCACACAGGGGAGTCCCACCAGTAGCATCTGCTCACAAATTTGGAAAGTTTGGATAGCTCAGATTTCAAACCATGAGACAAGTTGCTCGAAGGAGAAGGTAAACTGTGCTCACATAAATTAATTCAAATATAAGAAAATGATATTTCCCTAAGGGAATGTGTTCATTTCAGCTACTGTAATTAAAATTCTTTAAAGCTGAGGTGACAACAACTGACCAAGCAAAGCAGCTGACATGCATCAGAAGTACTGTTTTTAAGAAATCCCTCATCCCTGCCTTGATTAGATGTCAGCAAACACTTCTGACAGTAATTTTTCAACAGCACAGGAACACGGTCAATGGCTGTTCTCAGCCTACCAGAGAATGAATCTATTTCTAGAAACGAAAAGAGAGGGGAAAAAAAAGGAAAGAAAAAACCCAAAACAAACCAAGAATCCCTGACTTCAAGGATATATGGGCTTCCCTGGGAAGCTTGCTTGAGTGAATACATTAGAGTCATTGCATGCACCACAGAGCAATGCTGAACAGAAGGCGAACAGGGGAGACCTCATCCTCTCTCCAGAATAAGGAGCTTCCCCTGACTACCAACAGCGTGATCAGGGGGAGGCCCTGCCATAAGGAGTGGAAAAGGCTGAACTGTGCTGCCACTAAGTGAGAAGCACAAAGTGTTACCAGAGTATGGCTCTGTTTGTGCTGCAGTGAATGTGCTGCTATTTACTGTCCCCGCTTGAACCAAGTGGGTATCTGCAAATCTCCATTTTTAATGTCCCAAAATGCTACACAAGTTTTGAGCTCAGATAACTCATTGACTTGTGTGGGTTTGCCCCAGCTCTACAGCAGCCTGCTGAGGACAGTAACATTAAAAGCCATTTGTGTCTGTAGTCCCTTGCTACAGCACTTCAAGAAATTTTGATGAAAACCTGCCCCTAGGCAAAGACTACACAAGTGCTGAAATACAGAGATAAAGCAAACACATCACAGGTTTTACAAATACATGAACTTTAGACAAAACGTCCTGTTGGGGTGTAACACGCATTACTGCGCACTGAGGAAATAGAAGATCTGATTTTGGGGAGTATTTTTTTGTTTGTTTGTGGAGAAAAAAATACAAAATGCAATGTCATAGAAATAAACTTTAAAAAAATTTTAAAGATATTTCAGATGAGGAATAAATTTTATGTTGGTGCTTTACTCATTGATCTGAAGTAAATTCAAATGACCAAAGTTTGCTACTTTACCAACTGAAATGACACTTTGAAATGGAAAATCACAATTTTTTTTCAGTGTTTAATTATTTTTACACTTTCAAAAATTGCTTTAGTTTTTCAGCAGAGCTTAAAGTTTCAAATATCTCTGTGTGCTTTAAGAATCATTTACCAAAAAATGGTACAACTTTGACAGGAGAAAATTGTCCATTTGCATTACTTTGCCTTGTATATGCTGTTGGGGCACTGAGAGGCACTTTGTGCAAGGAGAAGAATCTCAAGCAAAGTGCAGCTGGTATAAACAGCAGATGCTGACCTTTTCACTCAGTGAGAGGGGGATTCATCTCCATCTCAGTTGGTCACTCTGGCTCCATTTAGAGCCAATGGAGATAAATTAGTAGTTTTAGGACAGAATTCATAAAATCTCTTTCAAACATCTAAATTAGGATGAGAAGAAATGCATCTTAAACCAAGCTGCTTTCTACCCAAACCCTAAAAAAAAGCTGCTTTACCGTCCCTGACTATAAAGCAAGGGTAAGCTACAGGTCAGATGCACATGTCTACACTTAGTCCGATGGATCCCACCCATCAAAGACCAGTGAAATCACTGGGACTTGTCTACTGAGTTCACTGGGCACCAAAAGGGAATCAGTGCTCATTAAGGAAGCATTTAGCTGCATTTATTACTCACAAATCGTAAGTGCATTTATTTTGTTTTGGTTTGGTTTTATACCAGGTCACTAAGTCTTGTATAATGATAATTACATAGCATTGCTTCTTAATGGCATTTGCATAGATGTAATACTTAAACAGCCAGTTGTAAGAGGTCACACACCTTTTCAACCAAAAAATCAGGGGTTTTTCCCCTTGTTGACTGTGAGGAGTCTACAGGTCTGATCCAGGACCCTGCCAACTCAATGATAATGTCCCCTGTGGCTGCAAGCCAGTGCTGCAGCAGACTTTAAAAGTGTGGGTGGGGGTAAAAAAAAAACCCACACATTTTCTGTTTTGCAAAGCATTTCAGAAACAAATTCACTACTAGCACTCAAATCTTTTGTTTTTCCCCAGAGCTCCAACAACCC
The DNA here is from genome assembly GCA_027886175.1 of Phylloscopus collybita. Taxonomy (NCBI): domain Eukaryota; kingdom Metazoa; phylum Chordata; class Aves; order Passeriformes; family Phylloscopidae; genus Phylloscopus; species Phylloscopus collybita. The sequence goes on from JAJNNQ010000026.1 coordinate 50,041,114, forward strand.
TCCCACTCAGAAATAATTATTAGCTGGAAGCTCATTCTGGCTTTTACCATTCCAAATGAACCTGACAAGCAATTTCCAAAGGAATTTATGTGCTGCTGTATTTCCTTAGGCTATGTTTTAAAAGTGAGATCCCCTTTATTGCCTTTTGAGAGAGTTTAAGCAACTTTACCAGTCCCCTTAGGGAGTATTGGTGGACACTTTGTGAAGAGAACAAGAAGTGATGCCATCCTTTCTGCAGGAATTCTCATTATTTCACACCACTCATTAGAGCAGTGAAAAAAGGACGTCTGTGAAAGTTCTTTTAGATAATCCCTGACTTAGCTTAACAGATGTTATTTAAAAACAATATTGGCATAGTGAGAGTAACACGAATAGTTATAAAATACATATAGGACACAATTTATTGCAAACCACCCTGTGCCACAAATGACACCTGTCCCTTCATTTTTAGTTAATTTTTCAAATACAGCTTAGAAAGAAAGCCATGTGACATAAGTGATCAGGCTTATCCAAGTTAAAGAAGTCAAGTATCTAAAGCTACCTGTGATTTGAACAGATCAGAGGTTAACCTATAGGCTCACATATGTTCACATGAAAACTGAACTAAATATTTTCAATTAATAAGAAATAATTTATTTTGGCCTCTTCAAAGGTATTAAAAGCCTAAATCTGTACAATGCATTGCTTCCTAAGAACAATTCAAGACTGTTAAGCATGAATGGTGTTTGCATCTGCTCCATGGGCACACCTGTATGTAATAAAGAAAAGAGTTATTGCCTGTAATAGATAATTGGAGAAAATAATATTTACACTGGAAATGACAGACTATTCCAATTATCATACCTAATCATCCCTTAGATATACCTTCATGCATATGTGTGTGTGTCGTATACCTGTGAAATACATTAGTTTCAGTTATCAAAAATCTAAGAGGAAGTCAACTGATAAAGCTTGTTGAAGGGATCTGACCAAAGCCTAAAAGCAGCAGCTGAGTTAGGATGGGAATTCAGATGTGATAAGTGAAGTCCTAAACCAGAACAGTATGGAAAACAAAATCCTTTTTCTATTGAAAAGGCTGCGGGTGTTACTCCCATTGCTAGCATAAAACTGTTCCTGCAGGGCATCTAATCAGAGCTGGCCATCCCCATGTTATTAAACACTCTTACTTTCCAAAACATGACAGCAAAACCCATACCATGAGGAGAATGTTCTAAAAGCTCTGACCCTATAATTGTTAGCAATAAAAATAGTTGGTCAAAAGTGGCAGCCAGGGACCATTTAACAGCATGGACAGCCTTCAACTCAGCCCCAGCCATCCCGTTCTGCCACACAGAAGTGTTACCTCCATCTAAGACTTGCTGTTTTCTTTCATTTGATCCACAGAGAATATTTTTGCTGTAGCTGCCTCCAGGAGGGTAAGTAAGTCCTTTCTCTCCATCAACAGAGGTTTGCATTTGATATCCAAGGCACACTCTCCAGTGGTGTCCTACATATCAGGGTTACATAGAGATCATGCCTCCATGCTGAGCTAGGCACCCTACAGAGACATCATTTGTTTCCTCAGGCAAGAAAGTATTACACATATAAACGAAGAGTGCCTTCAGTTGAAAAGACATTTCACAGCTTTCCCAAGTGTATGAGGGACACAACTTACAGAAACATCATTTAATAGGATTTTTTAATGAGTTCTATGAAAAATGTTTTATGGCCATAAAAAGAAAGTAAAACCTGTTGTACTTTGTGAGAAGCCAAAGAACATGTGAGTTCCCAAATTAATTCTTAGGTCTCCTTTAAAGAGCAATCCTTAATGCCCTCTATTAAATTGCATCTCTTTATTTGAGAAAATGGATTTACTTATTCCTTTGCTAGAAACTTGAGAATGACATCACCAATCACTTTGTGTGGCACCCACGTCAGCAACATTGGGTTATGTAGTGAGGGACAGATGAGACTCCTTCTATACCTAGGAACAGCTTAATAAAATTGTCTTAACAGATTTTTTTTATTATTCTCAAGAACAGTGTTGATAATGAGATGTTTTAGCTAACCACCCTTCACTTGACAAATTATGAAGAGATCAATTTTTTTCCCATTAGCTTCACCTTCATCAATGGCTCAGCTGAGGTCAACTAGCCCTTCACTTGTAGTTAATGGTACACAACCTTTGTCTACTGATTTTTCTTTATCAAATCCTAAAAGAAGAAAAATCAATGGCCCTTATTTCAAATTCAAAGGAAAATACTTTAAATTAAAAACTCATTTCACTTAAAAGACATCATGAATATATTTGGGAGTGAATGTCTTAGTCCGATGACAACTCAATACAAAGGCCATAATCTGAGTGGTGCTGAGCATTTGGAAAACTCACAGTACAAAATCTTAGTTCTCTGAGAATATTATTGGTAATTTCAGTGAGGTCTCAATGTTATCTTTGGATTTTATCTGGAGATTTAAGAACTCAGTGGTGGTTTGTACTGATGTAATAATATCTAGATAACATATTTCAAAAATACTTAATCTTAAAATACTTTAAATTATGATTATGTCATTGTCTTTTTGTACTGCTGTATGAGGATCTGTGCTCCAATCACCTCCATTCCCTTACCTGACAGAAAATCACCATTTCCACAGTACAGATTGTGACTTTTAATAGAAATATATCGGTGGATGCTGAGTCCCATGGAGGGTCATGTCCTCAGACACTCTCTTACCACACACATGCAGGCCATCCATGTAAGACATGTCAGCAAAGAAGTATGGTATCAAAAAACCAACTCAAAAATTTATAATAAGCACCACTTTATTGTGGGAAGCTGGTCATAATTTTTACACTGTTGGTGGGTTTCAAGGGGATTTAACTATCTCTCTGGACAGAATTGTTAACCATTAGTTGATTATAAACATCATAATTCAGGCCAGGTTCATCCTTCCAAATTTCTGACACTCAGATGAGGCATGTCTCTCAGGATATCCCTCTTTGGTCCACAACAACTTAAAAGTGTAGAAGCTCTGCAGGGTGTGGTCAGCTTGGTATCATTTCCATTGGCCATAACCAAAACTTAGGATAGTCCAGTACGGTTTGTAAAGAGACATCAAAGTTTGGATTGGAGGAATCTGGATGTCTGTGTAGCAGATGTCTCTGAAAGGAGCACAGATGCCTCTTGCCTAATTTAACATTAGGTAACAGTGGTAACACAGCACCATCACAGCCAAGAGAGGAACATGAATGTTTCCATCAGTCAATTTTTACTGACCCAGGTGTATTCCCTGACTCTCTCTGTGGAGACACAGACACTAATACAAACAGCCTTCTGTTTATCCTTCACAGAGTCATAGAATATTTAAGATTGGAAAAGACCTTTAACAGCAAGAAGTTCAATCATCAACCCAGCACCACCACCATGTTCACCATTAAACATATCCTTAAGGACCTTATGCACAGGATTTTGAACACTTCCTGGTTTGGTGACTCCGTACTTCTCCAAACAGCTGATTCCAATGCTTTTCAACCCTTTCTGTGAAGAAATTTTCCCTCATGTCCCATCTGAACCTCCCCTGGCACAACTAGAGGCCATTTCCTCAAATGAAGGAACTAATACAGGATTTTAGATTTGAATTCCTGGAAATGCTGTGAGATTTATAAATTCAGCCTGAGCATCTTTGCAGATCTAGCCAAAGGGTGTGTTCTTTTAATGCCTGCATCAACTGAATTAAAAAAAAAAACAAACCTAAGACTCAGGGGTTCTTCCTCTGGATTTTCACTCAACTATGTCCATTTAGGCTCACACACCCTATCTGCAAGATTCTTTCAGACTTCAAAAGATGCTGAAACTTTAACTGATAATTTGCACAAGAAAGGTCTATCAGAGCTGCATGTAATAAGGACAATCAAGATATAAAAAACATAGCAAAAATTTTGGCAGTTAAATTAATAACTGGTATAACTCTTCAGAAATGCCTTAGGATTTTTAGGACTGCAAGCCCTTTTCCACAGTTTGTCCTTTCAATTTTCTGCATGCATTATGACAAAAAAGAATACACTATATGTAAGATTTAGCTAGTCATAATACCAATACACTCCTTTGGCCACAATGAACAGTAATCTCTTTTTTATGAGTGTGTATAAGATACGTATTTGTTTGTATGAAATGGAGCAGCTTTTAAATTTCTTTTTTTTTATTTGGGAAGGGTGTTTTAATCTGATTATAATCAAAAAAAGAAAGGTGATCATCATGTCAGGTAACATCAACAACTTGCAATAAGTGGCTGGACCTGGAGTCCATTTTTATATCAGTCACAGGACAGATGGTCCCTGCCCAAAATAATTTAAGGTCCAAAATTCCCATCCAGAAATTTATTTAGATTTTCCTGCTTCCATTGAAATCAATACCAATTACAAGCTTACATGACCTTGTAGATCTGGTCTCAGGTATTTACAGTATTGTATCAGGAGTCAGACACTAATGTAAAAATGTACAGAGATTATTAGTTCCTATCTAACTGATCTTGTCTTACCCTATCTTAATGAACTTTTTTTTTTCCTCAGGTTCATCTTGCCTTGTAATACAAGATTAATTGCTTCTAGCCCAAATGTTGCCAACAACAATACCATAACTTTTTTTTTATAAAAGGGTGGATGGATGCTTAATAGATCTGTTCTTAATGGACTACAAGTATATTGAATACTTAGGGATTTGTTTAACCTCAGATCATCACTACAGAAATAAAGTAAATTTTGCGGAGATAATTAATCAGCTTCAGGAAAAAGAAAGCTTGCACCTTTCTTCATTATCTTACTGGAAAGAGCCAATGAGGCATGAATTGATTACCTGGAATACATTGTCTTTCCTAGATGCTGCCAAATATGGTTCCTTCTTCAGTTAAGTAGAATCATGACTTCTCATGTTTGAACCAGAAAGACATTGAATTAGCATTTCAAATTCATGCAAAAATCAATACAATCAAGAGATTTACTAAGTTCAGATCTCAAACTTATATAATCTAGCTGTAGTTTGAAATAGAGGGATATCCAGAATTAGAACAAGACTAAGGCAAAAGAACTTCAGTCTGAAAAATAATTCTTGATAAATTAACTGAATTCCCCCTACATCCCAGGATCCATGAGAAAATATTTGAAGTAAACTGGAATCCAAAAAAGATACACAGATTTGGTAAAAATATTAATTTCCCTAACCTACAGATTTATTAGTAAAAATACTAATTTCCCTAACCTACAGATTTGAAGTCTGTCAAATAAAGGTGTGGCCATGATCAAATCTCTCCCTGGGCTATGACAGATCAGCCTTATATTAAAACACACCCAAGCTTTCAAGCCCTGTGTTTGTCTATGTGCACACTGCCTCTTGGAACAGAGTATTTTGAAATAATTCTAATGGGCCAGCTCCAAATCCCACAAATTTTTTGTTTGTTTCAATATCATAATCTCTACACTTTTACTCACCAATAATCAGGGTAGCACATCCTGCTCAAACGGCTGCAGTGAGGAGGCACAGAGGCAGGTCTGACATAAATAAGTGAAAGTGAGGTACAGGTTGGTGCTCCACAGAAACAGGAGCTGCAAAAAGCCTTGGGCCCCAGGCTCTGTACGAGTGGAGGCAGAACTCATCACAAGACCCACAAAGAATGGCAGCATTTTGTTGTTCTGAAGCCAAAGAAAACTCCTGCAAAGCACAGCACCAAAGAGTAGGCATGGCTGGGGCGGACGGAGAGAAGAAAATGGAGTAATCAGAGGACTGAAACAACTGATTCCCTTTCTTTCCTCAATAAATCTGCATATGTGTATTTTGCAGCCATACAGTAAAACAGTCATTTTTAAAAATGTCTAAAATATTCAGTCATTTCATGAAATGCCTGTTTCAATCTCAGATATGACTAAAGTTTTCAATTATTTCAGAAAATTACCAAATACTCACATTTGTGCCGAAAGCTACATAGCAGTACACATCACAGAGCTAAAATTTATTTTCAAAATTGATGCTATTTCAGAAATTGATATCTTTCAGTCCATTTTAAAAAATAAATGCTTTAAAAAAAACCAACCCTAAAACAGATTACAGGGGAAGGAGGTTTGCTGAAGGCATTCTGCCTTCAGTGATAACCTGACAGTTTAACCCTTGCTAGTGCTGGAACTTGCAGCCCACACTTACCTGCTAAGGAAAGGCTTCCTCTCAGCAGCACATGAATGAGCAAACCATGGGAGCAGCTGATGGTGTGCTGGACTCCATCAATGAGCACCGTGGCGGGCACCGTGGTCCATCCCAGCTGCAAAATCTCTGAAGAGGGCTGTTCTTATGGCAGAGTACTCACTGCCTGTCAAAATGAGGGAAAATCTATTTGCAATGAGTGGAAGGAAAACAGGTGTGGATCCAGTGACAGGTCCTGCAAGAGCAATGCAGATTGATGAGACTTCAGGCCTTATGATTCCTTTCTTCATATTATTTATTATTAATTGATTATGGACAAGAAATTGAGCTTCAGATGTGACCTGAGACCCTGCTGCACACCTAGAAAAGAGAAAGTGAGTTGCTTTAATCAGGTCAGTCTCATCATCTCACAAATTCGTAGAAACATGGAATCATTAAGGTTGGGAGAATGTCTAATATCACCAAGTGCAACCATTAACCCAGCACTGCCAAGTCCACCACTAAACATGTACCTAAGTGCCACATCTAAAGGCCCTTTAAATACCCTCAGGGACAATGACCCCACCACTTCCCTGGGCAGATTTTTCCAGTGCTTGACAAGTCTTTCAGCTAAGAAATTTTCATTAATATTCAATTTAACCTCCTCTGGTGCTATTTGAGGCCATTTCCTCTCATGCTGTCCCTTGTTCCCTGGGAGAAGAGATTGATCCCACCTGGCTACAACCTCATTTCAGGGAGTTGTAGAGAGCAAGATCTCACCTAATCCTGATTTCCTCCATGCTGAGTCCCCCCAGATCCCTCAGCTGTTCTTCATCAGATTCGTGATCCAGACCCTTCATCAGGTTCATTGCCCTTTTCTGGACACTTGTCAGCATCTCAGTAGCTCAGTCACTTGTGTTCCAGCCTTTCCTAGAATTTTTGAATCCTAATATGTCCTGATCTGAAAATGAACCTGCTACTGCTCTGAAGCACCCCTGGATATAAGCAGGATTTTGGTGCTGCTGGTGGGAGCCAAAAAGGAGAGACTTCCACCTGAAGAACAGTTTCTCCTTCACACTCCAGTGAGCAAAATGAAAAAAAAATAGCCTATGAAGAATTGATATATTTAAAGGAGACAGCCTACTTGGAGATATTGTCAGTGTAAAAAGTTTGCAGAAGGAGAGTCAACAAAAGGGCATGTGGTCCCATAGCTAGGGAATTTCCAAAGGACTGAAAGATGCATGACTGCTCTTTTGCTCCGTATCACTGCTGTTGTTTATTAATTCCCTGGATAGTAAGAAGTGGCTAGAGACGTTATTTCCCACATAACCATAGTGTGAAAGCACATGGATAATGCCAGGATTCACCTTCTGTCACTTTATGAAACCAAGTGAAACAGGCATATGATCCAGAACACCTGTAATGCCAGTCAGTTGGCAAAAATGCCTGAAACCTTTAATTATTTCATGAAAGGACTGATTTCACAAGATGACAGTAATAAGCACAGACAACAGAGACATACATAGATTTTAAAATACTGCAGTGTATACTTATGTGTATATACATGCACGCCAAACTAAACACACAGCAGCCAGTTGTTAAAGGAATTGGTTATTTCCCAGTGCCACCAGCTGTCTCCTGCCTCTGCAGTGGTGACTCAGTACAAACCAATGACCCTTGTGCTATAGAGAACAGTTTGTCTTTTTGAAGTTTGATTTGTCAGCGAGGATAATACTGCCTCAGCTTTTGCAGTGTCCTCCAATGTGTTCCTACAGGGCTCCCCAAAACCTGGAAAGCAATGAATCAAAATCATTCAGGTCCCAGTTCCAGTCACAGCCATGGCTGCACATCACATAAAATGACTTTTTGGTTGTTGTTGTTGTCGTTCTTTAAAATGTCATTTTCTACAGCATGGAAAAAAAAGGTTTCTGAAATTTTCAATCCATTTTTCCACTTCTTTCCTGAACTAACTTGGCAGTCCCAGGTTTCTTATCTCATGCTTCACAAATTAAATACAATGAAAAGACAAGAGCTTTTCATTTCAGGAGGGTGATATCATTTACACTTCAATTTTTTATTTTATTTTATTTTCACTTCAGTCACAACTTCTTACATTTCATCTTGTTACATTTTAGGCTAAAAGAGATAATCTAAGATGACTATGTGGTTCTCCCAAGCCACAGCCTGTCAGATTGCTGAATTATCAGTAACTAGTCAAGCAGCACAGTAGAAACAGATCACATATGCCAATTCCTCCCATCTTGGTAACCATTTTCCAGTCACAGGAGGAAAGAGCACAGTCCAATCTCTCTTTTGCATGATCAAAGTTAGTTCAACTCTATAGTTTAGCTGATGCCCTTGGGCACCAGGTGGTCCAATCAATTATATCAGAGAAACCAATAGTTCTCTATCAATCTGGTGATTCTTTGCTCTCTAACTTGTTAAAAGAACACATTCCCTTTTCTTCTCTCCTATTTTAATGAAACTTCAGACTGCCAACCTTCTTTTACAATAGTCTCAAGGAAAATACAGCAATGAAACTGCTTTTTAAAGGATTGTCTAGAAATCTATCAATTGTTGGTATCTGGAAACAAAATGTGGGATGAGAAAACATGTTGAAAATATCCAAATATCATGCACATTGATATCTGTGTATTCAAGCTATTCCAACTGGAGCTATTCTGATTTACACCAACAGGAAATCCTCCCTAGATTTGTCATGTCAACACAGATCAGAAGGAAGCACAACCTGTGCTGACACTTAGAAACACCCTAAAGACAGTAACAACAAAATTAATGTCACATAACTACATAAAGAAGCCACAAGTCCTTGATGAATTGCTGGGGGTTTTATTTTTTTTCCTTTTGAGAAATGAAACAACTGTTGACAAATATTTTAGTGATATCCATCTTTCTCACAATATAACTGATTCACAGTCACTTGGCCATTAACCTCAGAGCATTTATTAACAGTCATGCTTCTAGGCAGAAGTGATGCTTTATGTTTAATAAAATGGACAGAAAGCCCAATCATTTCATCCCCATTTCCACAAGACCTTCTCTGTGGACTTAGCAAGCATCACATGTTCTATATTCCTCAATTATACCACGGGTGAAGTCAGGATAAGTCTTTCCCCCACTCACCAGAAACTTATGAAATTTAAAGATTAGTGAGTTGTTTTAAGGTGATTAGCTGAAAAGGAATGTATATGTAAATTATTTCCAGTCTTGTTTAGGCTACTGATGCTAACAAACAGAATGCAGCACAGACAGATGAATATAGATATTTTTCTATGTGTAGCATTACAAAATCTAAATTCCAGCAGCTGCAAGCATTAACAGAAGTAATGACAAATGATCTGCATTTCCTTCATTAAGGTAAGGGCTGTATATTACAGTCTAATCAATAATAGAGTCATGCTACTAAAAATTAGATCGGTAATTATTTACGGAAGCAAATAAATGGAGTCTTAGGGCTCTTTGCTACTACAATTTAACTTCCCTGTATTTTGGCTTTTAGCATATTTTAAGGAAAAAAAAAAAATCTCCATTCAGACAGAATAAAGACTACAGCCAACTATTTCAAAACTCCCTATCCTCGAGGAGGATGGCAGCAGATTTGTATGCAGTGACAGCTTTAACAAATCACCTGATAATGGTGTGTGGAGTCTGCAAACATGTTGCTTTCTTCCTCAATGGATAGCTTTCCTAGTGCATTCAGGGATTATGCATCCACTTGTCGGCAAGAATAAGTTGCTGCTTTTCACTCCCTTCAGCTTTGCACAGGCAGCACGGTAAAAAGAATGGGAATGAATCTATTAGTACTTGTGCATCATAAATACATTTGTTTACAGAGTCCCTTGTGCTTTCAAGACAACAGAGTTGCATGATTAAATGCAAAGTAACGCTGTGGAGGAAGAGAAGCCAGACACGCAATTGCCTTGAACTTTTCCTCCACTCCATGAGAACCATATAAAAAGCTCCCAAGGCAGAATTCCCCACAGGTATGCATAGGTCAGAGGAGAGTTTTACAGCTAGTTTGCAGCCACTTTTCACACAGGTATAAACGACTGCATAGCATTAAGGCTCTGCTGAGCATATTGTGTTGCTATTATATAAGGTGTCCACCAGAGCTGTTACTGTTTTTGATGATGCTCAAGAAACAAGGAAATCAGCTTTGTTCTGAAAACTCAAGCAGAATGCTTGTGCCTAGCAGAAACAAGGGAGGCAAGATAAAATCTGACCTCTGTGCTCTATATCCAAATAGTTGTCTTCCTGGAACAGTTGCTTTTGAAGGACTTGATTACATTTCTTGAGCATCATCAGCACCTAAGAATGGTGTCACTATACATATGAAAAAAACAGCCCCACAGCAGGACCTGCTTCACCCTTACATGTGAGCATTTCAGGCAATCTAAAACTGGGTTGTCCAAGGGAGAGAGGCAGATGCCCACTGGTGACATTTTCTGTGTCCCACCATGGCAGTGAGTTACTGCAGCTTTACCTTCTCTCATAGAACAGGCAGCAGTGTCATGAGAGATTTGAGGCTGGAAAAGTCTCCTGGCACCTGGAACCAAACCCTTTATCACTCCTCAGATTGTAGATAGCTTCAAAACATTCCTTTGTGTCCTATATATAGAGTAACATACAAAGAAAAGTATTGAAATAAAGGACCTAGATGGCAGAGGACATTCATGCCAGAGGAGGGATTTCCCTTCCATTTAAAAGGCTGTTCTGCAGTGTGATGTTAGAGGGAGATCTGGTTAGTAGCCGATGAGTGAAATTATGAGTCAGATGGCTGCTTTCTCTTACTACTCAGCCAGGCAGAATGGCACATCACAGCCAATTTCACTCCTCGGGTCTATGTACATAAAGACCAGTATTTTCTTCAATCCAGAGGACAAAATTTAGTTATCCTTTATATCACCTCATACTTACAATTATAATGTCAGCAAAGAGTCACAGGCACTGTGACTGCAAAGGCACCCACATCCACTCCACCTCCAATGTCACTGAAAGCTCAAGAACTGTGCTTTTCATCCTAACTGTGGATGTCTTCCTCCATGAAAGCTGATGTTAAAAATTCCCCAAGGTCCCTCAAATATTATCCTGCTTTGAGAAATTGCCACAGGGAAATTCAGAGCAAAATCTGGAAGTAATTCAGTTCCCTAATCACAGGTGCCCCAGGGAGTCTGGGGCATTCTGGCAGTGTCACAGAAATGCCACAGGACCAAAGGCTTTTAGACCAAAAAGACTTTTATGACCAAACAGGGCAACCCAGTGGAAAAACAGCTGGAACACAGGCCAGATATGCTTTCATGTAAAAACACACCTGAATCACATGTAGGGTGGTCAGTATTTGCACTGACTTCTTTCCTGGATTAAGTGCCTGTGGTTTCATTTGGAGTGGGAGGTAGTCTACTAAAAATAGATTTAAGAACCTATGGGTGTTTTCTAAAAGACAAGGGTATATTGCTGAAAAACACACTCACCAGTCCTTTGCTGTACCACTGGATGTCCATACAGCTTCAAAAATATTGGTCAGAATCTGAAATTTCTTATAAGTAAGTAACCAAATAAGGTAACATTTTTATATGGTGAGAAACCCCTGCGTTTCCTTTCTGTGGTTTTATATAACATTAAAAATAAATAATAATTAATATTTTCTTTACATCTATTATTCCATCTATTGTGGACATAAAATAACATAGTAATATGTTATTTTACTATCTTACTTTATGTTATCCAAAGCTATCTCGCTATAGATAAAAATAAAGTAGTAAAAAGCCCCCAGGTACAGAAGTTTTAGGCAAAGAGGCATTCATAACTATCATATATGTCAAAGCAGATGGGCAGAAATTCACCAGTGGGACAGTTTAAAGATAGTCTCTTTCTTATAATTTTCCCCTTCAGTCACATGGCATTATGAAAGATCAAAACAAGGAGCTCTGAAGAATGCAAACCTTCAGAAAGCCACACCAAAGGAGAAGGTGAAATATAATGTGATTTGCCACTACAGCCACAAAGTGACAAAGTAGTAAGAGAGAACAAATCTGAGTGTTTAACAGCATCAGATGAGTAGGGGAAGCTTAGGGGGGAGAAAATATCTTTTAAATTACCCTTATCCAGATGTGATCAAATTTCTTCAGAAAACACAGAGCTGAATCTAGTTCAGTTAGACATTGAAATTACAGCAAATGGGGTTACTAAGGCTCCTTCCTTTAGAAGACTAGTAGAAATGTCCACTGGAACCCTGAAATCCTGCACTGATGAGAGATTTATTAGCATATGGATGGATGCATGGATGAAAATCAGGTAAGTAAATTTGTACTTACAGAAGAAGGAGGAGGATTATTTAGCCTAATAAAAGAGAGACAGAGTTTAGGACTGGGCTCAGTGCACTTATTTTAAGACAAATTGACCCAGACTTCCAGATTTTCCACTATGTCAAAGAAATGAAAAAGGCTATGGCCTTCTAAAAATAAATGTGTTGCAGATAATATGTGGTGTTGATACCTTTCTATAGAAAAACTTCAGACAGTAGCACATTTCATGACTTAGGAAATTCACTGGAACAATTATGTCTGCAATTACATAAGTCTGTGCTATTTTGACTTTAGCCTAGTTTCATTATATTTTAGGTTTTAACCCAAATCCTCATAGGTTTTAATGACTTTAACAGACATCCTTTCAATTTAAACCAATGTCATCAAGAGCTAAATCAGATGCTTGTGCTCATATGATTAAAAATAGATTTCAGAGACCCATTCAAGTATCTTACCTTTACAGCTAAGAAGGAGTAAAGTCAACAGCTTGTGCCTAATAAGAATGCAAAATAATTAATTAGAAAGACACTCTTCACCCCAATTTGGATAACTGCTCACCAAAAAAGTTTGTCAACTCCTTGTTTTGTAATACCTCAGTCACTACAAATGAGACAGTGAGACAAGCAGAGTTAGAAACAGAGTTCATCATATTGTGAAGTCCAGCCACATGAAAGATATTGCCCATGAACCAAGATTAGAAAAGTGATACATCTATAATATAGCTATGATAAAAGTCCACCAGCTGGATTTGCACCAGAATTACTGTTTTCAAGGAAAACTAAGTGGTTTCAAAGCCATCAGCTTGTAGGTAGAAAAATCACTTTGTTCAGTTAAGCAAGAAAGGGATGTCTCTGACTCAGTGAGATGTTGCATTTGCTCATCCCTGCTCACACCCACTGCTGACCCATGAGCTTTGACGTTTACCCAAATCGAGTAGAGCAGCTCTGTTTTCTGCCCACATGAAACACCCAGTTGTCTCTGTAATCTCTATACAATTTTCATGACTGAATTTTTTGCAAGGAGACCAAAGTAGAACATAACACACATAAATATAAGACACAGTCCTCATCTAATGGCACCATCTTTGTAAATTCTGCAGAATTTAGGTGCAAAGATTGATAGTTGGGATCTAATCACAGCTGATAGGTGACTGCCAGCAAACATCCCAATTTGTACCCAATGATGCCATTAGGAAAGGTATCATTAAGCAAGAACAGCCTACCTATGGGAAACTGTATATCAGTATCTATCTGAACTATCTGTCCTCTCTGAAAGGTAAATCAGCCCAGAAATCTGCCCTAAAACTTGACACCAGGGAAAAAAAAAAAAAAAAAAAAAAAAAAAAAAAAAAAAAAAAAAAAAAAAAAAAAAAAAAAAAAGGGGGGGAAAATAGTTTTCAAAGGCATCTAAATTATTTCAATTCAGCTTTCTGCCATATCCAAACAGTGACATAACTGGAACAATTTAATAAGCTACTAAGCCTTACTATTCATTTCCCATCCCCCTCCTCTCCAAGAGTTGTGATCCTGTCAGCTGAGAATGGACAAAGTGCTTCTGTTCCCCTTCAAAGCAAAAATAGAACTGCTTAAACCATCCTCCAGACATGTATGCAGTTTCCAAATGTTAACCCAGATCCACTTTCTGGCATTTGTTCCTAACATGTTTCCAACCCATTTGAGACAGGATTATTTTATCCAGTTGTTTGTTTTTTTTAGCCCTGTTTCAGAGTAGCAACCATAGGTTTTTTCCATGTGCACAGCATCTGACGTAGCACTGATCCACATAGTGGTTCCTACGCATTGTCATGATTACAATCCCCAAGTTTTCACCTTCCATAAAGACATAGTGCCACCAGAGACTTATACAGCCATCATGCATTAAAAAACCCTCTAAGTGCTATAACATCAGTGGGCATCCACAGAAAACGTTTACTGCAGAAGCACTGTTTTAAATAGCCTTATCTTTGCACACAGTTTGAGCATGATCTTAATATTATGAAAGGATGAGGATGTATGTCATATGCCACACTGCAGTCATTGTGGATTACAAAACTATTTGAAAATGACTTGACTTGGTCAAGAAATATTGTCTGTGGAGGGCTTGTGTTATCCAGGTATAGTAAAAAAATCTGAGAAGTAGAAGGAAACTGAATATTCAGCTTTGTAACTGTTTGCGTCTATGAAAGATTACTGTGTCCATGTTATTCAATCCCAGTGCAGTAGCACTGAAAAAAAAAAAAAAAAAGTTGCAATAAATTTGGAGAAAGCCCTATAAATCTCCAAAGCTGGAACTGTCCTTAACCTAAGACAAATGAACTCAGATTCAACTCTTCATGTGACAATTCAAAGACAAATGAGACATGATTTAATATGATGGTACAAAACATTACTCTGGGGCATCCCAGGCTGACCCTGTGGTCTTCTGCCCAGGGAAACAGAAACTGGAGCACCAAACTCCAAAGAGGGGTAAAGGATGCAGTTATTCCACCAGTAATGTCTCAATAACCTGCTAGCCTTTCTGATGTACTTCTCTATACATACATGATGCTCTGCATGTATTTCTGAAGCATGTTTTGCCCTTTTATTGTACTGTATATTGCAATAAAACATTTAGCATATTAATTCTATTTTAAGTCCCCAGTTTCAAGTTTGCAGACACTCTTGCTGGCATTTCAACCCTTTAGGACAGTCTAGGCCCATCCTCTGGGACTTATCTTGCTTTCTTGTGCTTACAAGGGACAGTGTACATTTGTACTAAAGACATGTCTCAGCAGATTATATCCCTTCTAGAGCTGTAAGAAAAACCTGTATCAATCTTTAACTTGCTTAGTGCGATATCCAAAGGCAGACTAAGAAAAAAAACCCCTTTTTATTTCTCAACTGCTTCTTCCCTGAGGCAAGCAGGAGTTAGCAATGCCCTTCAAAGTATAGATGGTGCCAGGATGACACCATTCAGTGCAGGAAAGAAGTCTGATTTAGTCTGTATAATGGGTAACAGGACCATATCTACTGAATGCACAAAGGAGCCAGTTCTAGTTCTTAGAGCACTAGTTAGGGACTTAAATGCTTTTGAATTCATTGTACTTAAATCCTTGATATTCCATAGAATCGCTGTGGAAACCTTGGTAAGTTTCTCAGGATAAGCTTCAGCCTAGATCAGACATCTACTCCAAGGCAGCTCTTCAAAACATCAGCTGTTGGCAGCAGCAAAGGGGGTTGCAGTGGGAGTGTGACCCCAGCAGAGCAAATTCTAGGCAACCCAGGAACTGCAACAGGGCTCTTGTCACCCGCAGCTGGTAATCCAGCCCTTACAGCTGCTCACTCCTCAACAGTGAGATGGGGAGAAAGAACAGGAAGGGTAAAAGTGAGAAAACTCAGGGGTTGAGATAAAAACAGATTAAGAGGTTTAATAAAGCCACACACATAAGCAAAGCAAAACAAGGAATTCATTCACTCATTCCCATGGACCAGCTGGTGTTCAGCCACCCTCAGGAGAGCAGGGCCCCTTCATGTGTCACAGCGACTTGGCAAGACAAATCCCATCACTCTGAACACACCCCTTCCTTCCTCCTCCCCTCAGCTTTATCTGCTGAGTATGATGCCACATGGTGTGAGATAACCCTTGGGTCACCTGGGGCCAGCTGCTGCAGCTGTGTCCCCTCCCAAGTCCTTGTGCACACCCAACATCCTTGCTGGTGGGATGAGGAGCAGAAAAAGCCTCAATGCTGGATAAGCACTGTATACAGCAATAATGAAATATACAGCAGTAATGAAAACATCCCTGTTTTCAGCAAAATTCCAAAATACAACCTCATACCAGCTACTGTGAAGAAAATTACCTCTAGCTCAGTCACAACCAGCACAGTTTTATGTTCAGGTCAAAATCCATTTCACTGGAATTAGGTATTGAAAATTTGTCTTTTACATCTCAGTCATTCACCATAGTCTCCCTGTTTACTGAATGCACACAGAATGAGTGGTATCAACATTTGTCTGTGCAAAACATTGTGGTACATTTTTAAATACCAAACAAATGTTTAAACTTCACCATCTGGTTGTAGATATATCAATACAAACAACCAAACATGATACAACTAAGTAAGTGTATTAATCAGTGCCAGATGATTAATTCCCACGTCATTTCCCTGCTTCCCTACTGTTCAGTTATTCCTGCATCTTTTAGACCCAGACTCCTCTACTCAGGGGTGCTTCCATATGTGCAGGTGCCCACACACACAAACACAAACACAAAAGCAGGCACATCTAATTACTGCTAGGCACAGTGGGACTCCAGTTCTCACCAAGACCTTTGATTCACCCATATTATAAACGATGAAAAATGAAAACAATGGAAAATCCAAGGACAGGAAAAAAACCCCACAGGACAGTAGTTTTCCAGATGCTGGATGCCCAAAGCTCCAATCAGACCCCAAGGCACACCGTGTCTGTCAGACTGCACTGCCTCTCACTTCAGCTACAACAAGGCTGCATGTGAAAAGTTGGATGAATATACAAAACCATTTCATCTTCCTGCAGCTCCATTGGCTGCCTCAGCCATACTTTGATGAACACAGTAAATCCCACAAGCCACCATCCACTAAGGAAAAACCCTGAAGTATTTCAAAGTGCAAAGAACCAAGTGACTCAAAGAAAAGCACACTTTTCAGTGCTTTCATTAGTCATATTTCCTCCTATTGCACCTTTTTTTAATTCAGTGAAGGGTCCATAATTCAAAGGAAACATTTCTCATTATCTTATCCCAGCCTGAGAAAGAGAGGAACATAAAGCAGAAGTCAGCTGGAAAGATGTGTTCTCCTCATTATCCTCAACTGTCCTTTACTATTTTGTTTCTCATCCTCTCAATTCTCTGCCAGCTGACACTCCTGTTTTGGCAGAAAAGTTGCCTGTGTAAGGATCGGGAACTGAAACTGAATCCCTCCCTAAATTTCCCTGTTATTACCTATTTGTAACAGGGACTACAAAAACATAAACCTGACAGCCAGAAACTGTGTGGATAAGTGTTTCTCGCCTCCTCCATGGCTTCTTAAAATATATTCCATGTGAACTGTAGGAGAAACAATAGCCAGTAAATCTTTGATAATTGTTGAATACTTCCCTACACTGTATGTCTGAAATAGATATAAAGCCACAGTCTCTTCCATAAACACTAGCAAGAGAAGTATTTTATCTAATGCTAAGTGAATTTACCAGCAACAACCAGCCATAAAATATAACTGCACCACCCTTTCATTCTCGTATTGCTGAAAAATTTCATATACGCAGAAAAGAGACTTCTATGGTTACTGTGTGCACATTTGAATTTGGCTTTCAATGGGAATTAAAATTTCTGAACTCAAATGTCAGAATCATCATTTGAATAGCTGAATAGCTAATTTTCCATCTTTTCTATGTAGTTAATGAGACAGGTGTCTTCACTGTCACCTTCTCAGACAACTATGTCAAAATTATTTTTTTAATTGATTTAAATATCAAAGTTCTAAACACAGAGCAAGTACTGAGTTCTTGAAAAAAATAATCCAAATAATTTTCAAAAAGATTTCTTCCTGAATCTAAGTATAAATAGACTTCATTCTGGCAGCAAAACTTGATAGATGCTACAATGTAGGTGAAATTTTCCTTTTTGAGAGAAGGCCTACACTGATAACCAAATTTTTCAGATTCTCTGACTTCTGCTCTAAAAATGGAAGTGTTTCATGCAGTATCATTTCCAAGAGAAGTGAACCAATTATATCTGACACATTCTGCTTTCCAGCTTGCTCTCCTTTTCTTGGAGATTCATGAAAAGGAGATATGTGCCACAAAATGCTCTTCCCTGCTCACTGTCTGCATTGTCTAATCGAACAGGTGACGGATGTTCTCAGGTGGTCAGATTGATTCCTCTGAACCACTGCAAAACAGCAGTGCCATAACTCCCCCTCAAAAAGAATGAGTGACGAAGAAGAGACACAAATGGCACCTAAAAGTTATCTGCTCTCTCCAGTGCCACCTCATAATGAACAGAGACAATAATCAGAAAGGAAGAGAAGCCAGCTTGATAACCTGGTTTGGCACAAAGAAATTCAAGTGTAAACCTGTTTAATCATAAATCCTGCACATGCACCTCATGACAAGGAATGGAAACCCATTACCTTGGATGTAAATGGCAGCCCTGCAGACAACAGTGACAGCGCTCCAGGATTCTCTTTTCCTCATCAAAGCATTTTAAATATGTTAAGATATTTCCTCAACAAGCAACTCTTGCGTATTGGAGCCTCATATCACCACTACTTCAAAGCAGAGGTTTTTGAAGCATGTTCTTGGCTCTCACTAGGAGAAATCACTCATGTAACAAGGATGCAAGGTGCAATTGCAGCAGATGTCTACACTGCATCATATCTATTCAAATGAATTCAACACGCACTGAATTACTTTGCATATTAAGTGAACAAGGTTGTCATTTTCATTTGCCTTTAGCTTTTCCCTGCAGATAATCTAGGGCATTTTCTCTGTCCTCTTTTACAGGAGCACAATGTGGATACAGGGGGTTTGGTGCCTTCTCTAGAATTCAAGGATGACTAGAGGAGGCACTGCAATCTCTCTGCTTGAAGAAAGTTAAACAAGGACTTCTCAGACAGTTACTTTCCTCTAAGCCACTCTAAAGAACTTATCAGTAGTTAATGGAAAACAATCTTTAGCTTTTTTGGGCTTGCCTCTCCTGTGCTACTTCCACAGAGGTCCACATCTCCTCCAAGGAGCCAATGCAGCCAATACAGCTTGGCTAATGACACAACATGGCAGTACCAACTACTCGGTGCTCCTGGAATTCAGAGTACTTGTGTGAAGGCTTATATGAGTGCGTGTACAGGGTCTAATGGTTTATCATACTTTCAGAGGCTGATTTTCAAAATGCTTTAGTAAGACTCTAGCTCTGGAACCTCAGAATCATAGAATCACAGAATGGTTTGGGTTGGAAGTGACATTAAAGATTTTCTAGTTCCAATCCCCCTGCCGTGGGCAGGGTCATCAGGGAATCTTTTGTTCCACTGAAGAAATACAAGGAAGAAGGAGATGGGTTTGTGGCATGTCATGGTTTAACCTTGGTAGGCTCAGTACCCCTGCAGTAGGATGGGGGAAAGAATCAGAAGGGTAAAAGTGAGAAACCTCATGATTTGAGATAAAATCAATTTAATAAATAAAAACAAATTAACAAATAAAGAAGACAAAACCAAAACCAAGTGATGCAAAAAACTCCAAAGTGCTCACCAGCAACCAACCAAGGCCCAGCAAGTCCCCAAAAAATGTCAGTCCCAACCAATTTTCACATACACACATAATTTTATTGCTGATCACATCGTTATATGGTAAGGAATGTCCCTTAGGTCAGCTAGGGTCAGCTGTCCTGCCTGTGTCCCTTCCCAACTCCTTGTAACAAAAACATCTCCTCTTTGTCTTAATCACAAATCCAAAGCACAGAACCTTAAAAACTGCAGTGAAGAACTTCAAATTCCAGCTAAAACCAGTTTGTTGCTGGATCAAATATCCTGCAGGTATCAGAGGAACTGGAACTTAAGCATATAAGGAAAAACTAGGAGGGTAAAGAGCTTAATCTCTGAGGACAACAACTGGATTTTAATTCAAATTGACTCCTCTTTACATGAAAATGCTTTTTACATTCAATATTTTATCTGTAAATGCTAGAAGATAAATGATGGTGATACAGGTAACGGAATTCATCTAAGTTACCTAAAAATTTGGTGATTCTCTTCAGGCTACTTATCTCGTTCCTCAATAGCCAAAGGAGAGGGACTGACAGTGCCAGAAGTCAGTTCACCTCACCTCTGTCAAAAGACTACTTGTTCTTCACTCTCTGAATGTCTTTGCTTTTCCATAGTGACTGCAAGAGTAAGCTAGAAAAACAACTTGTGCACAACTCCTAAGCTTTAGACAGCTGAACATAAGTAACTGAAATGCCAACCACACCTTAGGAACACCATGGGAAAGAGTCATTAAAAATAGAGATTTGGAATGGTCTGGAACCAAAACCTTTCTGTGATCTTTATGTGACAGTTGCATGGGGCACTGGATGTGGCACTGAGACACCACTGTCTCCACTGTGAAAACTGATTTCCAAATGGTGCAGACACACCCAGTCCCTCTGCCACTTTTCCAGGCAGCAGCATCCTTTTCCAGGATCAGTATCCTCTGCATTTCACATGAGCATGGATGGGAGGAAAAAGTATTACTTGGGGGGAAAAAAATGTAACAACATTTATTTTAAATGAAATATTTTTAAGTGGCAGAAGGAGGCTATGGTTCCTGAATTCTGGCAGTGGAGGCCCCTTGTGAATTTGGGAATGTAAGTGTCTTTGCCATGTGTACAAATGACCTTTGGTTCTGCAAGACAACACCAGTGCATTTCACTTTAATATTTGTCTGGCCACCATACTTAGACAAAAGGAGGGATTATGTGCACATAAAAGATATATATCAGTATATGCATATTGAACTGCTCCCTATATAATGTGATTATGTTGCCCTTTCAGCTTCTAAACTAACAGAGAAATTGAGAACTTGACTTTCAGCTGAATGGAAAAACAGACCAAATGTCACTCGTTTTAGAAAGAAATAAGAAATATGCATTTAATTCAAGGAAACTGTATTTGATTAATGTATTCTGAGAAGTTCATTGTTGATGTAGGTTAGGCAAGATGGTCTATAGATTCTAGAGGAAGAGATTTGAATACACTATTAAATACAAATCAGATAACTTAAAAAATCAATTTTCTTCAAGGGAAAAAGTTCTCTCAAGCCAAAAAAGATTCAACTAATTATATCAAGAAAGTGCATGTAATGCACTGTATATGCACTAGTATAGATTTTTTGTCTGTTCACAGAAACAGGCACATAGAAAACTATGGGAGATGAGCACAGCCCAACCCAAAAAGTGAATTTTATGGCCTTTTGCAGATATATGACTTTGACCTAAACTGGGGTTTGATCAATTTCCACATTGTCATCATTCTCCAAAGAAGATGAGAGTAGCTATAACTTATAAGCAGAATCCAAAGCAGAAAAAGATCCCTTATCAGATGGAACAGGAACAGCTCAACAGTGAGACCTGATCATGGAGTGAGACATTGTATGGATGCACTTAAGCTTTAATATTAGATATATTTATTTAAGATGTAGCACTTCACATTTTCTTAAATGCAACAGCCTAAATTAAAGCACTTTTTTCTGAGTTTCAGTTTTGCTGAACCCATTCCCTCCCTTCATATGACATCATAAGGGACAAAAAGGATATTCACCCCAGAACAGTTTGCCAGCACCCTCAATCACAACAAAATGAAATGGAGAAAGCATTAGTAACTGTATACTACTACCACCAAGATCTCATTGCCAATAATTTTCAACACAGGCCTCATTAAGGAAGTCATCTACACCTCTGTGTCATTAAAAATTTAATAAATATGACACCTGAAGATGGCAATCTGGAAGGAGCAACAAAGGTCCTGAATTTTGTAGGATCAGTGCCTGTAAGCTGCAGATTGCTCTGCAGCCTATTCTACACCTCAGCCATAAGCACCTCATTGCACTACTCAGGGTACTTGAAAAACAAAATATCTTTTGAAATAACAAGGAAGGTCTCAATTTCACAAAAATCCAATTGATTTCAAGCACCAAAAATGTTAAAGAATGAAAATTTAGTTCTGGGTCTGGGGCAAGGATGGTGTCCTGGTCTCCCCTTTAACATCTACCCTGCAAAGTACAAATAGGAGCCTAGGATCTGTCGTTAATTACAGAGTGCAGACCTTAGAAGGCTAAGGGAAAGGAGGCCTTAAATTTCATAAATAAAAATGTCATTTATTAAAAGGGAAAAAAATTGTGAGTAAACCTCTTTATCTAACCCTCCCTAGCTATTATAAAAGTGATACTTTGAATGAAAGGTGTCTGCTGTGTATTCTAGGGAGCAGACATATTGATCCACCAGAGACATCTTGCTATTGCTATATAATAATATTTTAAATCTTTTTATTTTCTTCTTAGGATTCAGCCCCACATATAAGAGAATATATCCCTTAGGACTGGACAACATCTGGTGTATATATAGGGATGAATCACAAGATTGATATAAAGAAAGAAAGATCTGAAATCCCTTGACATAGTAGATGTTTCAATCCTTTAAGAAGGCTACTGAAAGTTGATCTTAAATGTGATTTTAGAAGCCAAAAAAGTTTCTAGGCTATTTATTTTCTTTACAAAAGAATTTTTTTTCTTCAAAAATAAAACTGCCATGTGGATCCCCACAGCAGTGGAGCTATTTTCTTTCAAGATATGGCTGCTTCTTAACACTGTAATTAAGTTTGAGTAATGCTGCCACAGTAAATCATGCACTTTACACAATTACTGTACAGAATGTAAAAGGGAAATAAAGTATGATGTGAGCTTTGTTAAACTTAAAATACACTTGACAATCACTTTACTTAATTAGATACATTTGCCTCCTGAAAAGTTGCTGTACTAAAGGTGATGTTCACCTTTCCAAGGAAAATAATCGTCTCCCACAGCCAAAGGCATATATCCCACCTCTATTTATTATTATTACAGTAACACTTCTGTATGAAGCATCACTAGCCCAGCAGCCAGGGGACATTTTTCTACTCCCAACTCTGTCAAGGATCTGCTCTGTGTTCTTGAGCTGGTTGTGCCAGCTCAGTGCCTCTGTTTCCAGATCTATTGCTTGCATGTCTTTTAAATTTGGAAGTTATTATAATACTATGTACAGCATAATAGCTAATAATAATTACTGTAATATACATAATTATATTATGTGCCATGTAGAGAATAGTAGTTATAGTAAGAAAACCTCAATACTTGGAGGAAATTAACATTTTGTGGTTACAAACTAACCTAGATTTACAATTCCCTAGGTTTCATGAGGTTCCTTTAACAACTTTAAATGGTGTTTTCTTTTAAAGGACACGTAAGTTTTCTTTTTCTTTGTACATTCACAAGAGATTGGAATATGCACAGGGCTCAGACAATATTGTCCTTTTGTGCAGCTTGGCAGAACTCCATTTATTTCCATGGGGTTGAGTTAATTTACATCAGATGAGAATCAAGCTTTTGTTTTCCTCTACCTTTTAGATACTGATTTATTTTAAGCACCCATAGTGATAAAACAGAACAACTCATCCACTGTGGTTTCATATCTGTGAAAATCATTATTCTTCAGGGAGAACTACAGGGAGCAAGTTCTGTTCTGGAGTCCTACCAAACCAGTAATGAAGAGCGAGGTGGTGGGTTTGAGTATGATGCTGTTGTCTACACTCCACAGAGCCAAGGAGGAAAATGAGCAGCAACTCATGTTATTTTCCTCCTCCCCCAAGCCCAATTCTACTGAAAGGGCACCAGATGTAGAATTAAAACAACCTGAAAGCTCTTTTAGGTCCAAAGCAGCAGAGTTATGTGTTCACCTTATCTTGCAACAGATCTCTCCATCAAGATTGGAGGGTGGCCTAGGGTTAGTGATCCCAGCTGCACCAACCAAGGAGTATCCTGGATCAGCAAGAACCTTCCCATAGTCTCTCAATAAACCTCCCTGGCTCCTTCAAGTCCTCTTAAAATGGCCAAGGTCTGATGTATTCTCAGAACTTTTAAAGTCTGTCATGGACATCTTTAATATAGGTTGATTGTAGTCAGAACATAAAGAGCAGCCAAAAATGTACCAAAAATTTTGATATTATGTGGGTTCCACATCAATTAAATCTTCCTTGCTCCTAAGGTTAATTGCTCATACGTTGCTTTCAATGAAAGGGTCATCTGAAAAAAATGGCCAAAACCCAATTTAATTCCACTTTTCCCCTTTTTTTATCCACAAGTGTCACTGTGACAAATAGTTCCCTCAGGCTACAGTATCTACATCTTCCAAGAAGCACCATTTCATGATATTATTTATTATTTAATAATCTAATTTAATAATTAACAATTGTCTTTAATGTTAGTTATTAATATTATGAACACTAAAACTAATAAAGCCTTATTCCTTAAGGAATCATGCCTCGTGGTTGTACCTCCTGATGTGTAACAAATTGCATATTCTAACCAAGATCTTCACTCTGTCTTGGAGCATAGAAGGTAATCTTCCTTGTGGCTTCTCCTGTGTGGACTGTAGCCACTCTGGAGCCTTTCCCTAGCTCAGGCTGCAACTGAGTCTTATCTCTTTTGAAATTCCCACCGGTCTGTAACCAGGCTTGCTACTGGTCAGCATTTTCATGCAAACAATAGAAAATCAGGATAAAGAATGACAAAGAGATGACGTATCATGGAAATTTAGGGATCTCTTTTCCCAGGCAAGGTCTTCCCTCTCTCTGGAATGTCAGTGAGAGAAGGAAAGGAACGATGAACCAGTTCAGTTCAGGTTAATACACAATTTTTCATACCAGAAGGTAAATCGATAAATGGTTGCCTAGATCAATTTTCTGTCATGTCTATGCAACATACTGAGGAAATGTAGCAAGGGAAGCACTTGAGGATGTGGCAGGTAGGAACAGAACTGGCATTTTGATTATTATATCTGGAGATTTTTGAATTACTAGATGGTGGGGGGGGAGATTTTTCTTTCCACAAGTGAGACTGAGCTGTGTATTCACCACACGTACACACCACTGCATTGGTTGTTTATGCTCTCTGATTAACTGTAAAAAATGTTATACCATTTAAGTGTGAAGATCTCCACTAAAATTATAGAAATGTATTTATGGGAGACTCAATATGTACAGCAGTTGTTTATTAAGGTCATTGGTATAAAATATATGACTGATGCAATGACTGTGTATCATTACAGTGCTGAACATACAATACACCAACGGGGTACAACCATCTCACCTTGACAGATGCATGAGCCTTTCCCAGACAAGGCTGGGGCTGATGATCAGGCAGTGGATGTGCTGCAGCCTCTTCTGCTGTACCTCTCCTGAGCAGAGGTTATTAGAGCAGCATCCTGCCCATGTCACCCTGCTAATGTCACCAGGTGCCAGACCACAGCACTATAGGTGGAAGGTTTTGACTGTTCAGTCTCTTAAACCTGCATTGTGAAACGCCAGGACAGCAAATCAGATTTAATGTCAGCTTATTGGCAAACCCACTGATGTGACCACATCCCAGGTGGAAATCACAGCACCTTTTGCATTAGCCCAGGGGCAAAGCACCTGTTTGAGAAATGCCAGACCAGGGCTACTATCTGCTTCTGCTCCCTTCTTGCCCCTGTAGGAAGAGAGAACAACTGGAAGCCTGAAAACATTCGTGCACCCTAGTGGGTTCGTTCTGGGTTTCCTTAGTCCTCTACTATCTCTCCATACTCACCAATGATTTTGGTTAACAATTACATGTGTGTTTTGATAATTATAGGTGTGCATTTAAAAAATCCCTTCTTTTTCCTAAAGTGGCCTGTAACAAAGTTGAAAAGGCAGCTAGGTTTTATTTGTGTACTATGTAAAGCTGCTTCTTTGAACTGCTGTTAATTTCATATTATACAATCCTGCATTCGCAAATAAAAGCAGATATTTCTAGGTACTTTTTTCCCCAGAGCTGAAAACCAGGGAGAGTCCAAATGACCGGTCCAGGCAAGCTGTTAAAAGTAAGAACTCCTGGAAAAAAATATCGAGCTTGCACTCTGATGCCATAATTTTGCAATCATCCTGTTTACAGACTGGGACATTCAAGTGAAATCAGACCAGTGAGCCATGACCAAAGCTAAAAATAAAATTGCAGGAAGGCTGTGTAAAAGCTACAGCTCTAATCCCTACAGAAAAAGGTAGGGCACCATTTTCAATTTCATAAGAATTTTAAGAACCCTTCTCTCCTTCAAACACAGCTTGAGACTTAGGAAAAGTACTGCTTTTAAGAAACTATCCCACTGGAACTCAGGCTGGGTACAGAGGCAGAGCACTGCCTAACTTCCCTGGTCTGTCACCAAAGAGAAAGAGTTTATTACAGCAGGGAGAGGGAGAGCTTTGACAGAGAGCTGGCCATCCGAGCACTCCATTATTAAAGACTGTTTGGCAGGATGCTTTGTTTGAAACCTGTGTTTGTGAAAGCAACCTCTCACCACCAGCATCTGCATTAACTATTAGTTTTATGAAGTACTAACTGCTTCGCAATGTCATTGACACAAAGCAAGCTTAGCCCTCTTCCTACTTGAAGGAGAAAGGAAAAAAAACTCCTGGGGTTATTTAATTTTTTTCCAAACATATGTTGTGAAAGGCTTCACAGCAATTTGAACAAACTCTCAGAGCTACAGCTAGAGGCATGCTGAGACCTTCTCTTTTGCAAAGAAAAATCTGAAGCCTTTTTGCTTTTATCAGGAGAAACAATGAGCATGGAGCAGGCTGAAGTACAGGTAAACCTTGTCTTGTCTGGGCTGCCATGAAGATAGAACCAAAGAAGACCTAAGTGTAATAGGTGTATTTTCTTGTAGTAGTAAATCCAGGCACAACACACAGGTAGGATGCTAATACAGTTTTATTACCAGAGCTCTGGCATCTAAACCTCTCTCCAACAGCCAGTCCAATTCCAGCTGCTCTGTGGCCGTCAAATTAAAATCTTCATAGAATAACTGAATTATTTCTGTTGGAAAGGACCTTAAAGATCACCTCATTCCTACCCCAGCCATGGGCAGAGACACCTTGCACTAGACCATGTTGTGCCAAGCCCCATCCAGCCTGGTCTTGAACGCTTTCAGGTATGGGGTAGACACAACTTCTCTGGGAAATCTGTTCCAGCACATCACCACCCTCAGAGTAAATAATTTGATCCTAGTATCCAATCTAAACATACTCTCTTTCAGCTTAAACCAGTTACCTGCTGTGAAGCACCAATTCATACACCAAAGCAAGGTATTTCTATTTTTTATTCCAGTTTGTGCATAGTAGGGAGCTTGGCAGTAACCCAGCTGGCTTCCCGATTATCAAAACTTTATACTATTTATATCTTTTAATAAAGGCATAGTCATTAATTGGTTGCAAATTACATAATTTTTCTATTAATTAGTAACCCAAATGCCTATTTGCTGGTTATGTGTCTTGTTTCCCATGTTAATTAGCCCACAGATGCAGTTCTTCCCTCACTTTGAGCCAGGAGGCCATTCTGAGTAGGTGGTCAATGAGTTGATGGTTGCAACCTCCCACAGCCAGAATTACCTTTCCCTCAGTTATGGCTCAGTTCTTGGTGGCTGTTGTCCAGACAGCCTATTTATCTTGAGATTGCCTTTTTTTTACCTTAAAATAACTTTCACAATGCAATTGTTTAATTGTAACTGCCCAGCTATAGCTACTGATTAACACCTGAAAACAATTGCAAAGTTTGATTTACGTCTTGAGGGACTCATTTTATACCACTATCACTGATTGTCTTTGTAAACAGTCTCTCTCCATCTTTCTTGTAGGTTTCCTTCAGGTACTGGAAGGCACCTCTAAGCAAAAATCCTCTTCGTGGAAGGGAGAATAATAAAAATAAGTCTAGATTCTTGCCAATGAACTTCTACTTCCCTTTAGACATACCCAAAACTCTTGGCCATTCAACTTACATTATTTAGAGATTCCTGAGCAATGCTGTCAAAGCTGTAAATATTAGGGCCCCTCTAAGTGGATATTTTTGCCTTTCCCATGCTAAACCTAAGAATTACTCAGATCCATATACAGACTTGTAAAGCCTTAGTATTACTCTTTCCCTAAAGTTATGTTTGGAATCAGCATTGTCCAATACACCTGTCCTCTGCCATGGGTACATCTACTTTCCGCCCCTCACACACATAAATACAGCACACAGAATGTGCAGACAAAAATATAAACTTGCTCCCACATGAGGGAGGATGCTCCTTATCCCATCTATGATGTGGCCAAGAAAGCATGGCCATTCAGTGAGAAGACCCCAGACCACTTCATGTGGAGTTTCTCTGCATTGGACTAGGACATGGATGGGCTGCAAGATAAGAACCACAGGAGTAGGGAAGTGATTGAAATGAATCATGATTTTATTCAGTAGCAAAACGTGGCATCAGAGCCAACTTCAGCATTCAGTCTCTTGGTGGACTATATTTATGCTCTATTAACAAAGAGACAGCATCTGTACCTAAATCCTAGGACCAGCAGCTTCTGCACAGTCTCAGGGCTGAGCACTGGCCACAATCATATCCTCCCTAAAACTTGGGAATTTCCGCTCCATCCTCTGGCTCCCCTGGAGAGAAATCCCTGCAGGTTAGACACACTCCAGAGCACCTCCAGAATCTAATCCATCTTGTTTATCCTAGACACCTATCTTACAAACTGAACCACCCACCTATATTTCAGTTGACTGTAGATGACTCACTGGACAGCTAAACTCAGCTGAAATGAATTCCATCTGAAATGTTCTGCAGGATTAGACTCTATTTTACAATTACATGGTATTGTAGGAGTTTGAAGTGCTTTATCTAAATTAAAAAAAAAAAAAAAAAGAAAAAAAAATCAAAGAAAAAGTATAAGAACTCATGCTTTTAAGCTTACGTCCCTAAATACACCAAAGCTGTGAATTTTTCAGTAATCCATTTTCTGCAGTGGTAGGAACATGTTGACTTCCTCTATTAAGTATTATAATTGGTAAAAAAACGAAACAGAACAGAACAAAAGGTCTTTGGCTGCTGTGTTAGCTCTCACCTCCAAGAATAATTTTGATCTTGCGATTGTAATAGCCAATCTACAGCACAGAATTTATATAAGACATTTTTGGCTGGTTTATGAGCGAAAAATCTTGGCATTCTCATAAACATCCGTGTATGTGTCTTAAAAGTAATGTTCATAATTTACATAAACTAAATAAGGTAAATTGAAAATTTCAGCTCTCAGGCAAAAAGTGTCTAAGAGGCAATTTCAGATTGATCTAAATGCCAGAAGGACTAAAGTCTACAAAAATATTGTCCCTTTCCTCAAAATGATAATACCTCAAACCTGAGCCCACGCACACACACACACACACATAAACACACACACACAGACTCCTGTACCTGTCATCTCCTCCTGTTCAAAACCAGAGAATTTTGTGCCAATGTACTATTCTTTCTGCACTTCAAGCATCTTTTTTAGCCTAGTCAGTTTAAAAGCTGGTCCACTGTATCTTCCTGCACCTCATTTTGATTTCAGTGTTGTAAATTGTCAGGTAGACCTGTAACAAAAGGTCACACTCTCGAGTGTTTGCCGTCTGGACCAAGCTGAACCTAGCAGCTCCCAGCCATAGATCCACCTGGAAAGCTCTCAATTATATTGCCCTAATGGAGCCTGATTCCCAGGTCTTCTTTTAAGATAATGCTCAGGTCAGTCACTCAACATTTTTTTTCTGCCGTGGTGTTGCCAAATCTGGAGTATGCAAATCCCCTTTTTTATTTTTTTTTCCCAATGTGATAATCATTCTCTTTTGTCAGGCACCCTGCCTTTGCATCTGCAGCCAGATAAAAGGAAACCAAATTGGATCAAAAGATGATTAAACCAAATGTCACTGTTTCACACCCACTTTGACATCCCTTCAAAAGGCTGTAAATTATCAGAAGACTCAGCAGGGGAGAATTGAGCCTGGACAAATAAAGATTCACGTTCAAGTTTCTCAGGTGTTTTGTCAAGTCCTGACTTGGCAAAGGAAAATTAGAAAAATTCATGAAACACCAAAGTGTTTTGAGGGTTATTCATGGGATGTTTTATGTTGCTTTAAGTAGCTCATGACCATTATTTTAAAAATTACATTAAAAGCAAGCAAAGAAAAGCAAGCAAAGAAAAGAACAGAGTTTAGCCCTGAGGTTTGTTCCTGTTAAGTATGCAAATGAAATTCACATAGATCGATCTCTAAAAGGATATTTATTGTGTTGAAAATAATAACTAAAAGTGTTTCAAAATGGTTCTTCTTTCATATCCCTGTGCTTATGAAAGTCCATTTACTGTAAAGGACAGTTAGTAAAGGTGTGTTTTATTTCAGACTATAAATAGCTGAACTTTGCTAGTTCTCTCAGAGGGACACCATGAGACAGTTGCTTAGATCACACACTCGACGTTAAGGAGCATAAAATCCCAAGCCATCCAGATAAAAACTTTCTTTTTTTTTTTTTTTCAAGGTATTGGGTACTCAGGCTACATACAGACTCCTCTTCTTCCTTTTCTAAATATAGTGTGTCTGATTGCATGTTCATCCAATAAGAATCATGAATCAAATATATTTGAAATTGAAAATGAACAAATTTCACTGAAGGCTAAATTTTAAATACTCTCTCAAACTCCACCTATCAGAGACACATCCTGAAGTGCTGCAGAGCAAGAAATAGCTATTAAGGAAGGAAGCAGGGGGTGGGGGGAAACACCTTAAATCAGAAAAGATTACAGGGGGTTTCAAAAAATGTCTCAGTTCTACCACTTATTTCCCACAGGCATTTCATTGCCTATATTTTTACCACAAATTTCCAATAAATAAACCAAAACATAATCCCACCTGGTTTCTGAGAGGTTTAGCACTCATAAAATAGTAGCCCAATCAATCACTGATATTACAGGAATACCAGACATTATTAAGAGTAACATGAAAAATGAGCAGGAAACCAACTTTTCAAGAAGTTTGGGGTTTATTTGGCCTTCTCTATTTGCTAAATTCCAAAGTTATGTAAATAACCCCCTTAAAGATGAATTAATAAAAATACTACCCTCGTCCTGGTTTCCATTTCTGGTGCCAAGGACATTTCCTATGCTCTGTAAGAAATGAGACAGACTGGTGAGGAAGCAACTCACTGTACCCTGAGGTCTGCTTGAAGGAGCAGATGCTGCCAGGCTGACACAGAAAAGAAGGGAGTAGAAAAGCACTGAAGGTCTTATGTTTAGGAAACAACGTCCCCTGACTAAACATTTCAAAGTAAATAAACCAGCTGACTAAACATTTCAAAGGAAATAAACCACCTGTTTTTGAAGATATGAGGAAAAAACACACACACACATTTTCAAGATGAGAGGCAGAATACTTACATGGAAAATGAGCAAAATTTCCTTAGAAGTCTGATGGCATTTCCCCCAAGTGGCAGGAAACAACTGGCTTGGGACAGCCAGCTGAGAGCCCCATCACAGCTGCTCAGAATGAAACTTCTCTCAGAGCTTGGCTAGGAGGATACAATTTTTTGAAAATTGAAATCATAGAGGAGTATAGGAGATATAAAGCATTTGTAGAAATTCCAACGTACATCATCAATGGATGATTGTTTGTTGCTGGCACCAAGAGCACACAAAGACAGGTGTAACCAGATGGGACCTGCGTGGCCGGTAGGTTTTGTCCTGGCAAAACACAAATGGTGGGAACAAATATCTCAGCTAGTAAACAAGAAACACAGAGTCATGGAACATTCTGAGTTGGAAGGGACCCACATGGATCATTGAGTCCAACTCCTGGCTCCTTGAGGGCATCCTAAAAGTTAAACCATGCATCCAAACGCCAGGAGGTGCTGTTCAAACACTACTTGAAAACGAAAAATTTCTTCATGGAAAGAACAGGCTGCCAATGGGAGTAGTGGAGTGTGCACCATCCATGGAAGTGTTCAAAAAATTGTGGCTGTGGCACTTGAGGGTTTAGTGGTGAACATTTAGTGGTGAACCACCATTCAGGGTGGCTGACAGTTGTACTTGGTGATCTTAGAGATCTTTTCCAACCCTAACATTTCTGTGGTTCTATGAATTATGAAAGAGATATTTTCATGGTTTCACTTCATAGTGTGAAGTGCAGACTCTGTCAGAAAGACACAAAGGTTGATGTTTTGTAAGCCTACATGAAAGCAACCAGAGATCATGAACACAAATGCAGCCAGAGATCACAAGCAGAGCCACTGGGTACTGAGAGCAAGGCTCAATTGCTGAGACACCCAGAGCTGGATGAGGCAATTCAGTTAAGACTACGACCTGGAGACCTGTCCCCTTCCAGACCATCAGCTGGAGATGAACACTTGATATCCTGGGCATCTCATATGGCACTAGATACTTCTATTTATGCAATTTCTTCCTTGTGAACAAAACACCCATTGCAGGGGTGGGGGAGGAAAAAAAACAACAAACTATAATAAAAGCTCCCTGAATAGCCACTCAAAGAGTGGAATTAAAGAAACACTGAAGAAAAAAGACAGAAGTAATGTCAACTATTTTAGGAATGTTGATGACTCAGCCCAGTACTTGCAAATCCACCTTAATTACCTGGAAATTTCTATCAGACTGCAAGTCTCCTAAATAAAGGGGTTTAGAGACTTTTTTCAATATCCTCTCAGTAAGCCCACACATAATAATAACCTGTTTGATCCGAAGTCAAATTTGAAATACACTCAAAATAGACACCTACCTAACTATGATTTTATTTTTAAGTTTAAAGCATCTTAATAACTGTATTTTCTTTCCATAACACTTGAGTCTTAGTTGCAGACAAGAAGAAAATTGTACCAGATAATTTAAAAGAAGTGAGAAAGTAATAGTTCCTCTTTTAAAGAGGTTATAATCAGAATATAAAACAGGACACAGCGGATGGGTGTTCTCTGATGGAAGGACACAGGAAAATGATAAGGCCAAAGTTGTTCACTATGAGTGAAGACGGAGTTAGTGAAAATAAAGTCAAACCTTCATCCTCTTTTTTGACAGCACCATAGAAAACACTTTTTTAAAGGGCATTTGAAAGCAGGTGATGGGATAATTTAGGGTATATTTCTGTTACGTTACTATGAATTGGAAAAGGCTTAGGCATGCTTCAGAATTTACCATTTAGAGGATGAGGAATGACATGAAGGGCCAATAGAAAATGATTTCAGAAACACCAGTGGTAGTAAAAAGACCAGAGGTGGGATAAAGATGAAAATGAGCAACACAGGCAGCTAGTTTCTAGCAGATTTGACAAAGGGGTTCTAGTGGAAAGCCTTTAAAATACAGCACACCTTTTATATGTTAACTCAGAAGTGAACATGCAGATT
Source organism: Phylloscopus collybita (assembly GCA_027886175.1). Classification (NCBI taxonomy): domain Eukaryota; kingdom Metazoa; phylum Chordata; class Aves; order Passeriformes; family Phylloscopidae; genus Phylloscopus; species Phylloscopus collybita. The sequence continues at coordinate 50,074,583 of JAJNNQ010000026.1, forward strand.
TAACAGTAAATAAAGTTAAGCCTCATATAGGATCTCTTCTTACAACTTCATTTTTAACAATGAAATCAATATACCTTTTAGACACATGAAAAATTCTCTTATAATTAAGTTTAATATAACTGAAGTCAGGAATTGTCTTCATTCATTTCAGAACTAGATTTGTGCTTTATTAAAGAACACTTGCATTTTTTTATTCAATAAATTAGTCAGATTTTTATTGATTTAATTTTACAAAGGACAATGAGCCATGGAAAAGGTAAGAGTTATTTTTTTTTCTCTCAAACTACTGAGATTTACTATAGGATCAAAACTGAATTTGGTGATTTTTTCCCCAAAAAAATTTCCATTGTGATGTCAAATCATTTTGCAGCATTGACCTCTTGAGGTAAAACCTGTGGCACTTATTGAAGGTGATGCACACAGAATGTAACTCTTCTCCTTGGTCATCTTTGTTCCTTAAAACACTTGGGGAGCCAGAGGAAAAATATATCCCAGAAGTCATGCCATCCATTCTTGGAGTTCTTCCCAGAATAAAACTGTCAGAAGGATCTTGCTGTTTCTCAGTGCTCTTAAGCAGGTGTGGAGCTCAATGGAGAGCACATCCAATAATGCAGAGCACATCCAATCCCACCGCAGTCTGTAAAGAGCTGCAAGGCTTGTGACACCTGCAAAAGCACAAGTCTGCAGAAATGGAAAGCACCTGGCTTAAAAAGTTTTAAGCCCTGTTTTTCAGAAGATTGCGATAAACTTCCCTGACAAGCCAACAAAACTGAAATCCCAGGTACCCTTGGGAGGAGGTTTCTCTCCTAAGGAAACAACAGCACGAATGGCAGCCCTGAACAAATGTTTGCAGTAGAATTGCACTTTTCTTACTCTTACAATTATTTGAGGTATATTAAAACAGCACTGAGAAGACAGACATAACTCCTCAGTATACAAATGTTTAACAAAAAGAAATAACTTGACCTCAGCCTAAATATAGAAAATATCCAGAGTGAGCTAAGAGGGATGCTGGGGATGGGAAACTGAGATAAAGACAGGCTAATTCACTTGCCTGAGGTAACCAGGCTAAGGACTGAAGAGAAATTTCCCAACTCTCACACCAATGTCTTAACCACAAAGTTAATGCTCTGCTGATCTCAATTTTATCCTTCATAACTTTTAAAAAAATCCCATTCCTATTGGGCTTCATTATCTCACTGCTTTGACTGAGCACAAGGATGAACCACTGCAGGGCAGGCAGGTAGATGAATTGTATTTGAGTTGGACTACACTAGGAAAATATGTTTGTCCTTTAACAGTGAAAGATGCATTTTTCATTCAGGCAACTCAAAAACAAATTCTTTTTTATTACATACTGAATGTAGCTAAAAGTGACCATATTTCCTTATATACCTGTGCTCAGAGAAAGCAAAGGCTAAGTAACGTATCCAGCCAGTTCATCATATGCAGCTTGTTAGGAGCTTCCTCAATTTCTCATGATTCCTTCTCTCATAATTTCTTCAAAATTGACAGAGGCATTTGTCCTCACTGAGAACCGAGGCCAGACTGGAAATGCAGTTATTTTAAAGACAAGTTTATGCTGAGTTTTCCAAATGTGACAACACTAAAATATTATATATCCCTGAAATGCAAGGCTTTTCACTGCATATTATTAAAAGAAATTTTGTCATAAACTGACAAGCAAATGTTTTATTAAACCTGTTGGAATTCATTGTTAAATAACAACAATGTTCAGCATTTATATCCTTAAATCTCTGCACCTACATAAACCACCAAATCTTGAAACACAAGTGGATCAATTTTTCTTTCATTATTATTACTAAATCTGCATTACAACATGCAGCACTGAGGCTCAATTTCCCATTTTCCATTTGCCAAAAGGTGCAGATTTATTGCATCATACAAAATCAAAAAGACATGGATTTAACTTTAAACTGCCCTGACTTGCCAAGTATGTGCTCCGTTGGCATGTGTCATCTCTCTTCTCTTCTGGTCCATCTCTCCACTGACCCAGTCTGCAAAACACTCAACTCTGTGACCAGTGGGGGTATTTGCTGTAAAGACAGAAATTTTTGCCTCTCGTTGCATATCCAGCATCCACTGCTTAGTAAAGCTCAGATGGTTTTGGTGAGAACAGAATGTTGTCACATCACATAAAATTTTGGGGAGTGTTTAGGGAGTGCATAATTTCTGTGAAGGTGATGAAAGACATGAATTTTAGGAAATACATTCCCTAAGCCTGACAAAAAATAACCCCTCCCCAAAAAATATTGCCAAGACCTGGTATATCATTAATTATAATTATCTGTTGCAACATCATTTAATTCAGTTCTCCTTTTGATCATGCCAGGAACAGAAGGAACCACATTCTGTCAAGGCCTTGCATCAAGAGAATGGAGAATATTATTTTGTATTCAAGCAGTTCACATTTCAGGGCAAATGGGCTGCACCCTTAAGAACAAAAGTAATGGTGAATCACATACCATTTATGCATTCATACTTTGGGCTGGGTTTCATCCCAAAGTAGCACACAACATACCATTTCCCTCAGCAACTCTGGTGCTCAGAGTTCTAAACACTTTTCTGCCCACAGTACTACTTTTCATTTTCCTTTTGTTTTTCTTTCTTTTTTTCCAGGTCCTTGGTGCTAATATTTTCCAGGGTGACTTTGTTTCTTCCCTATTGTCCTTTCTGTGTTCATCTTTGCCCCTTTACACAAACAAATCTGGGGTTTGCCTAGAACCAGATGATAGTTTGTGGTTATCTGAAACCACAGCCTATTTCCTCCAAGGTAGTCTCTGTTTTGGCAGTGAGAAATCCATTCCAGTAAGTACTTGACAACATTAGCCTCACTGATCCTTCTGCTTTACAGGAGCTAATCTTGCATCTCTTAAAGTCATCATTGGCTTCAGATGTCCCAACAGTTGCTCAAACACCATGATATATTTCAATTTAATAGTTCAAGGAAGATGCCACTTGTCCTCTTGGATTTGCTTTTCCAGTAAGTCCAGTGGGATCACTTTTGCTACTCCTTGCAACTCAGCTGTGCATGGGGACCAGAGCTTTATGTGGTGTTAAATCATTTGTGAGATCCCTGGCATGCTCAGCTACTGCTCCTTAAGAAGCTCAGGCTCTGTGCAGCCTTCCTTTTCTGGGAAAAAGAGAACGTCCAGAGCCCAGGAATGGTATGGATGTGTCCCAGATAACATTAGGTCTGAAAGAAAGATAAGCCTGAGGATCTGGAGCTTTTGGGATAACTAGTATAGGTTTAGTTTGGTATTTATTCTCAGAAAGCAGGATATAAAGCTCTCGGCAAATTTGGAAGCAAGGTTATGCAAAGAAATGGATGTTCCTTTCTAGGCTGTCCCAGTTTCTCTGCTCACATCTCCCCTCAAATTTCCTTACTGGTGCAAAATTTCTTGCTGCACTCTCTTCCTTCTCTTATTTCCAGACAGGTTCCTTGGTTGGTCTCTAGCAGCAATAAAGCTTCCACAGCTTACAGAGTGTGGTTGGGCAGGGGCCTGATAGAAGCACCTGACTTGCTCCAGTCTTCTCATTCTTCCTTGTTTTTTTCCAGAGTAGCAGCTATTTTAACCACGGTTTTAGCAGTGCCATTCTTTTCACCAGACAGCTTAATATGCACTGTAAAACCTTCTCTCGATTTTGCCATATTTTGTAAACACCATAAAAATTCTCAATCACACAACAGTTCTGTTCTCTCACAGGCTTAGCTTTTCATGAACCACATACGACATAGCATTAATGATGCACCCAAAAGCCTTGTCAGCTATTAAGCTGATTTACCCAAAACACCTTTTCACACTTAGAGGGGATTTGGTGAGCACTATCAACCCCTGACCATTTACAAGAAATGGTTTCCCTGTGCAGTGAAACCCCATTATCATCCCCCCACTGCAGGCTCTGAGCCACACTTTGCACTTATTTTACTTTGTTTTGTTTTCCTTTCTTTTTTTCCTATTATTTTTATTGAGGGACTGGTCTTTCTAATTTCAAACTATTCCAATCCCTAACATAGTATCACCATATTTGTTGTAATTATTACTGCCCTGGATCCTGCTCTACCTTGAATACCTTGCGCATTACAGACTTCAGAAAGTTTTGTGGCATAATCACCCAAGAAGTGACAAAACCTGTATCCATCAATATAAAAAAATGGAGAGGTCCGAGATAATGATTTATCCCAAGAGCAGACAGGTTTCCAAAGCAGATAAGAGAACTTGCCTTGTCTCTCAGAGGAAGCCTAGGATGACTAGGTCATACTTTATTGGCCAGTTTTTAGATACTTAAAAGTTGGATGAAATGAGGCACAGACCTACTGCACAGGAGTCAAAATGACAGATTATGACACCATGGTGCTGGGCACCGTCCAAAATTATTTTGGCCAGCCCAGAAGAGTCATCATTTTATCCTCTGAACTTCAGACAATTGGTTTGCCTGAGGTTTTCACTGTGCAGGAAAGTAGCTTTGTTGGCATGCTAAAGTGGGAGCAGCAAGGGGGATTGGAAAATTGGAAAATTAATTAAGAGAGTGTCAGTGGGTAAAATACAATAGGAAGCCAAACTTTAAGCAACTTCAAAAACTATGGGATGCTCTATGGTATCCTAGAGCCACTGCCCTTAGAGTAGGTACCTTTATTGCTCCTGCTACATTGGGAACTGCATTTTTCCATTGAAATGGTGCATTTCAGTACAATCCCTCCTGCTGCTGTTCCTCCTCCAGGCTTTGCAACAGTGACTGATGTCTCCTTAACTCAGTTTCCCCTCAGACAGAGTGAATTGTGAATAGAAATATTAAGAGCAGAAGAAAGTAGAAGGAACAAGCAACGAGAGATTGAGGTAACAGAGGAGCTGTCTGAAAAGGGATCAAAATGTCAGTGATGAGCAAAGAGAGTAGTGATGTTAATTATGAAATAATCAGAGAGAAGTTGTTGTGGGTTTTTTTGCCTAGATATTTATTGCAGTACAGAAGTACAGGGTCACAAAGCAGCAGTGGGGTAAGGACTGCAAAATGTATTCCTCTACAAGGAAGCAAGAGGGAAAGATTACAAGGATAACCATGGTCTGTGTGGACAAGCAATAAGAAAGGCAAGACAGCTGACAAAGCCAAAGGCCAGGCAGTGGAGAAACTGCAGCCATAGAGAGAAAGAAGCAGGAAATATTAAACACCTCATTCCTTCAAGTAGTGGCAGCATCTGCTATGCCACTCCAAGGATGTAGCCTGCACAAGGCTCACCAAAGCCATTATCTCCCATTCCCAACTAGGAGCCTGGTCAAATGGTTGAGGTATTAGACTGGGACTCAAAAAGATTCTCAATTTCTATCTTGCTTCAGCCAGCTCTCCTGGCAATCTGGGGAACATTCCCACCTGTAAAACAAAGATCAAAATACATCCTCTGTCTATTCAAGCTCTCTTTTCTCCTTTCTTCATACAGCACCTCACATCATGGGAGTGCCAGCTGAAAGAATGGCCCTAGTAAAGTTCAAGTAACAACGATAATATGCCTTAGATGGAATTCTTTGAAGAAAAAAAAAGAGGGCTTAATTGTACCAAGATTTCAAAAACTATGTATGCACAAAGGGTTTTTAAAAATAATTGTGTTTATTTTTAATCTTATTTGCCAGCCTTATCTTTCAAGCAGTCAGAGATAGCACCAATATAATCTGGCAAAAGCAGCAGTAATTTAATGGAAAGAGTAGATAAAATGTCCAGACACATGTCCAGCATGTAAATCAAAGGAATTGCCTTATTGTCCTTGCCAGATTTAGTGAAGAAAGATGCAAAATATCTCAATGAGAAAATTGTTAAGACTTGGATAGTTAGTATATCTCTTGCTTGGCTAGGAAAGTGCTAGAGCGCAGGAGAAAAAGATTGATATTATTCTAAAGTAATATAGTGACAGGGAGACTTGGGCTCATAAACACTCTGAACTAAGAATGACGTGAGCACCATAAACAAGTCTTTGTCCAGAGAGTGCTCACAAAGTTCGTAATACATATTCTAAATCAAGATGCACATAAAAATTGCTGATAGAAAATTCCACTGGGAGAGACAGATCAAGAGGTGCCTGTGGGGCCACCATAAATACAGCTGCTATGGAGAGTCCAGAAACAAACCACCACCAGGCACAGTTCAAGACCAAGCACATTAAATGGAAGACTTAGGGAAAGAATCCAAAAGCAAGAGCCAACGTATGGGAGCCGATATTTATTTCTTGTTCTGCTGTCTGACCTTGGACAAGATATTTTGGATTTAGATCTGAAAAGTACTGGCCAGTCTGTTCCCAAACTAACAAAGTCATTAGAAACATGCCTTGCCAACACTGTTGTTTCTTGCAGGCACGGAGAAGGTGCTTCTTATCCCAGGGTAGAGCCTGCCAAAGTACTCTGTTATGAATGGAAAGGGTGGCATCTGTTCTCAAAGCTGTATTTGCACTGGTTGTGAATCACACCATCACTACGGGTAGGCACCAGCTGATCACACTCAGATCTCATCTGCACGAACAGCACGGAAATCCTGGAAGGGGACCAGGCTTCTACAAAATCCCTCTGCCAGCTTCACTTCTATCTCTCTGCATTCAGCTTGCGGATCTCATATCCCAGCTCACGGACCCTTTAGAAGGCTTGCAAATTCCCAAGCTGGTTGGAGCATCTTTGCTAAGTGTGACTGCTAAGTGTGCCTCTGTTCCCAAGGAAGGAATGTTGCAGGACGTGGGTGTCCCTCAGGGTTCTTCCAGACTTTGATAGACCACATCCATCATAGCCCCTACAAAGGCCTCCCCACCATTAGTCTCTCAAAGTCATAGAACCACAGAATCATAGAATCATAGAATCATAGAACCATAGAACCATAGAATCATAGAACCATAGAACCATAGAACCATAGAATCATAGAACCATAGAACCATAGAACCATAGAATCATAGAATCATAGAATCATAGAACAGACCGGGTAGAAGGTGCCTTAAAGCTCATCTATTTCCAACCTCCCTGCCGTGGGCCAGGACACCTTCCACTAAACCAGCTCAGTTGCTCCAAGCCCCACACAACCTGGCCTTGAACACTTCCAGTGATGGGGCATCCACAACTGCTCCAGGAAACCTGTGTGCCATCACTCTCACAGTAAAGAATTTCTTCCTTGTCCTGTCATGCTCTTGCAAATAGTTTCTCTCCATCCTTCTTGTAGGTTCCCATCAAGTACTGAAGTCCCATGAAGGAAACACAGAGCTAAGCACATTTAAGCTCAGACTGTACGTTCTCTGGACCAGATTCCTCCCCGACCCATATCAATTCTACTGCGGTATAAGGCTATTGATTTTAGTGGCGGTGTTGCTGATTTACACAAGGTTGAATAAGAGGAGAGCACTGGTGACCCCTGTAAGAGTGGGATAATAATCTTTACCAACAACCCAAGGGAAATGTGAAAGTTAATTAATTAGTATTGTAAATCTCTGTGAAATCCTAGAAGTCTATAAATGAATTCAAATAGTACTAGAGGGAGAGCATAAAATTTTTCTTCTTTCAAAAGTTTAAAAACACAGACAAGGAGGAACAAAGTGGAGAACAGACCCAAACATTCAAATTTTAAACAGTGTTTGAATTTAAAGCCCCATTCCATTAAAATGGTTTAAGACACATATAAGACCTATAGTGTTTTCAATCCTGAAAGCAAGATTCCCTGACATTTTCTTAAAGAAATTTCTGTCAATAGAGCCCAAAGAAGCTCATAAAAGGGCCTGTTTTAAGTTTAGTCAATTAAAGATGTGAGCAAAAGAACTTTAGACATCATTGACCCAGATATTCTATGGCATTTATATTCATGAAAGAACAGAATATGGACACCATGAATTGCAAGAAAAATTCCCAATACAGATGGTTAACTCACCATTCTGCCCTTCAGTAGTGCATAAGTCAGAAAGGTGAGGGAGTCAAATGTAGAGGGCTATTCCCTGATCAGGGGAGGAAAGTGTGCTATTTAATAATAATGAGGAAGGGAAGAAGATTTTTTTAAAGCTGTTGGAGTGTCAGGATGATGCTCCAATAGAGAAATATTTCCCAAAGGCTGCATTCTTTAAGGACAATAAAGTCCATTTCTGACACCTTAGTAGGGCACCACGGTTTATTTGTACACCCAAATATTTAAATGGGTGCACACATGATTTGCAATGGATCATTGGGATTAGCTACTCCTTCTACAGATACAAGGACTACACGTGGAACAAGGCTCTTTTTATGTTGTGTTACAGACAAACAAATGGCACAAAGACCAAAAGCTTAGAATGTGCTTTTCCCAAGAGAGACTGAGAATGTGTTCATTTGTGCTTTGCAGTCTCATTCTCTCCACTGACCCTAAGAAAAAGACTGAGAGATTAATTGAAAGCCTTGAGTAGCCAAATTAGGTCTCTCAAGAGATTATGTTTGCAAATACTACCCAAAAAATATTAGAGGCCTAAAAAGGCTAATAAAATATGACCTGCTACATTCCATAAGTAGTGGGGGGGGGGGGGGGGGTTTGTTTTGGTTTTGATGAATTTGTTTCTCTATTTTTTTTTTTATTTCTTATCACCTGCTGTCCCCAAAGTCAGCAGGAAGCCAGGTAACAGTTTTAAGTGCACCTGTATAAATTCAAAGCAATCATTACTGGGAAATCAGCAGGGTTCCTCTTCATTTAGATGACTTCATGGTTTCCATCTGACTCAAGTAAATTTAAAGAAGCCAAAGAAAATGTTCATCTGTTAGCCACCACCATCATCAAGCCAGTGACTGAGTCAGAGGAGGCTGGTTGGAGCTCACCAATCCCATTGAGTCCCACAAAATGAATGTATTTTCTAAAAGAAGGTGAGAAAAGACAGCTGTAGATCCAAATAAGAAAGTAGGACAAGCATTGCTAACTTAATTTGCAGCATCATGTTGAATAAGCCAACACTTTTGCTGATGATTTTAGATGTTTTTCCCTCTAAAGAGTCATGTAGCTTCCTTTACCCTGGCATTCCATTACTGCCTATTTGTAGCTGGGCTCCATGACTACAACTGCATATACAAGGGCACTTCTTCCACAGTCATCTCTCTGTCCTGTAATTAGTAGCTTCCTTCCCTTCACAGGTGACCCGATCACTGATCATGCTCCCTTATGTATATGCAAAACCTTTGTGAATTAAGCTTTTCAACAATTGCTGTGTTGTAAAGAGCCGTTTTTTGGATAAATGGTAGTCGTGCAGTGTTAAAAAAAAACACCCCAAGCAGCAGCTGAAATCATCAGCATTTTTCAGCTCTCTCCTGTGCTCAGTGGGCTATACCAGGTATAACCCAGGAGAAAAACCAAGCAAACCATGTGATAGCTGAAGATGTCTTTTGAAAATGCTTTGAAACAAGCCCAGAATATTTTTATAACCAACAAAATGTGCATTATTTATTAGCACTGATCCCCGCAGCCAGAGATTACACCTGGATCCTAACCCCCAATTCCCTATGATCTCTGTGTTTCTTCTTCCTTGAGAATGAAATGCATTTGTAAAGCAGCATGAGGGAGATTTTCTGATGTTGGTCTGTGTGACTGACTGTGTGGACCAGGCTGGGCTCTAGAATGTGAGTCAGGCAACCTTCCCCCTGCTCCCTACTTGGAGATCTGAACCTACTTGTCTAAATAGACATCTTTATGGTCTATCTAGACAGAAAAACATCTCTTCTTAAGCACAGTGCCTAACAGGACTGGAAACCAAAAGCAGGGTTTAATATAATCTACCTGTGACAAATAGCTTATTCAGTTTCCAGGGGAGCCTGATCTTCCTAATGACAGGCAAGAGAAGCTGATGAACTAAAAGTGGGATAACAAATACAGAACTGCTGCAGAGTTAGCTTAAAAGTAATATATTGTCCTAGGCCAAGAGAGGCCCTTCTTATTTGACACTACTATGGCAGTAGAGAAAGTGTATCTGTACAAGATGTCAAATGCTGCTCTGTCTCCTTACATGTGTTGACTTTAATCCCTAGAAATCTGTAACGGTCCAGATTCTGAAAATTTCTTTAGTGAGTCTTAGTGCCTCAACTTCCTCATCTATTTCATGTTAGCACATTATTGTTTCTTATACAGCAATAATGTCTAGAGAAATAGTGCCTAGAGGCAAACCAGCTGAGCATTCCATGGTGCCTTGGTAAGAAATGGAAAATTTCAGTCTCTGCCCCAGATATATAACAATGTAATTATTTATCTTCATTACAGACCTCTTATTGAGCCTAATGCTTCTCAAGTGCTTAGAAAGCCTGCAGTGAAAGGTGGGTTGTAAATGTAAGAGAAGTACCATGAATAATATAATAGATTACTGTGATTGAGGTAAAATCACAAACAAATATACCGTGTGGTGTATTAAAAGTAAAGAAAAAGCCAAGGATTTAGTAATCAGCTATCATCAAACTAAAGAAAAATATCTCTCTCACCAAGGAGTGTGGCTAGAAAGTGATGGGTGGACTTCAGTTCAAAAGTTTAATTATACAATTTCAGATTCAAAGGAAACTTCAACTCAGCTATTGCCTGGTGATACGATTACTGAAACCTTGAAGGAAGGAAATTGAGTTTGAGCTGAGTGTAGGAGCAGTATTTTACCAGGTGGAGTAGTTAGAAAACATTAACCCTGTAAATGCCATTGGCAAAGCAGGGCTGATTAATGCACCAGTGTCTTACTTCTGAAGAGAGCAGTCAATTTCTATCTCATAGCACAGAAAAAGTATATTTTCAACTTAGAGAGTTAAATTCTGTCCAAAGCCTAAGGAAAAATTCTCTGTCTTGAATACCTGATAGAAGAATTACTGTCCTGATCTAGTCAGAAGTCCATCTAATCCTGGCTCCCCAATGGCAGTAAACAGCATCACCAATTCTGGAAGAAGAAAAATAAATCTTTTAATAGTTTTGCTGCTATAACCTGCCCCAGTGAATCCCCTTCTTATATAGGTCATAAATCAATTTATGCTCCAAGTTACCAAGTTGTTGGCTTTGTCTAAGTCTTTTTTTAACTATTGTGGTTGGCAGCTAAAATTCAATTTTTGCTATGATATTGTATTGGGCTATGGAACCAAAAATGTGTATTCTATTTCATTTGTTGAAAGCAGTTGGGGAGATGTTTTTCTTTATCTCTTGTAACTCTTGGAGGGGGCAGATGCCTTCTGATAATGGGCCAAATGTTCAGACCAGGTGGGGCATTGTTCCTTATCTCTTTCACCACCCGTCCTCCCTCCAGGGGGATATTTTCTGCTAATGGGCCATTAAGGTTCACCAAGGACACGACACATTCCATCATCCCATTGTGAGATGCTCTACCCAGTGCAGGGGAGCCAACCATTCCTACCTAAATAAAACCTGAGACATAGGAAAACAAGGTATCTGGTTCCACTGGATTCCCAGAGGAAGACTGGACCCTTCTCATCATCACTAGACCCTTTTCCACAGGATCATCTCTGCTCCAAACAGAACCACATCTGCCACTCCAGGGGGACTTAGTATGGACTGCTTCCAACACCCTGACCAACAGGGTGTCAGGTTGTATCTCTGTCAGGGTTTTGTAGGATTGTTGGTTGTTTGTTTGCTTGTTTTGGTTTGTTTTTTCTACTACAATTTGTATTGTTAATATTCCTAGTAAAGAACTGTTATTCCTATTCCCAAATCTTTGCCTGAAAGCCCTTAAGTGCAAAATTATAATAATTTGGTGCGGGGGTGAGGGGTTTTCATTCTTCATTCCAAGGGAAACTCCAGCTTTCCCTGGTGGATACCTGTCTTCCCAAACCAAGATAGATACTCATGGGTAGTCTTCCTGTCCACCTTGCTAACATCAAACCTTGTCATTTAAGTGTCTGTCTTCACGTAAGCACATGACTAAAACCAAATTCATTTTGCATTTGCATGGCAAATTCCCACCTGCAATGCTAAAGCTCTACATTGGCATTGATTTTACCCCCTATCAAAGCTACAGCAGAGCAACAATTGCAATAATCTAGTTGAACATCCCACTTAAGAGACTGTATATCAGTCTAACTCACAAGTTGTGCACCTGATCCAATACCTCCTATCTGAGCCAAGGATTTGCTTCAGAGAGAGATCCATCCATGAACAAAAAAGTTTCTTATCCCTAACATTAAAAAGACAGAATATTTAGACCGGACACAAGGAAGAAATCGTCTGTGCTGAGGGTGGTGAGGCACTGGCACAGGCTGCCCAGAGAAACTGAAACACTTCCCTGGAAGTGTTCAAAGCCAGGTTGGATGGGCCTCTGGGCAACCTGGTCTAGAAGAATGTGTCCCTGTCCATAGCAGGAAGGTTTAACTACATCTTTTAAAAAAGATTGCTTTCAACCCAAACAATTTTATGATTATATTTCTGATTATGATTTGATATTCCAATCATTATGTGAAAAACTCTGCTGTGCAGTGTTTTATTCTTGAATACTAGCCATCCAGCCACAGTAGGGGAGGACAACTAGGACAATAAGATGAGCCTAAATTTTCTTTCTCAAATCCAGTGCCCTGTGCAAGTTATTAAATTCTATGCTTAAGTCCAACTTTGTAGTCTTTCCACAGCAGTTTTTAGAAAGTACATTTCAGAATTGATTCTGAATCACAGAATGCCAGATTGAAAGGAGCCTCAAAGAAAATCTGATTCAACCTTTCTTGGCAATATCATGGTCTAGACAAGATGGCCCAGCACCATGTCCAACCAAATCTTGAAAGTATCCAGTATTGGGATAAAATCCTGATTTTGCTTTGGACATGACCTACAGGAACCCTCTTTGTCAGGAGAAGCAGCTGGCAAGCAGTCAGGACATACAATGGTCTCTCAGTGTGTCATTATGTATCCTGGTTACATAACTGAATCACGCTGCTGCTACTTAGTGCAGTCAGGGAAGTCTAAACAGACCTTGAAATGCCCAACCCCTGGGCCACTCAGATATAAACATCTTATGCTCCTACAGGCATTTCAGGGGTCCACCTGCCAGTCCAGAAGGACACTGGCTCCCTGTGGATTGCAATGCATCCGCCAGCCCCTGCAGTAGCTGCAGGTGCTGTGAGACATCTCAGAAAGCTCCTCATGCAGGGCCACCAGCTCTATAGGTCAAGATTCAAACACACTGTGTGAACAAACTGTAAAGGGCAACAGACCTGACTGACCACTGACCAAAAACGCGCGCTTTCATCGGCACTGAGACTCAGCTCTCCCAAAAGGAAGAGATAAGGCTCAGCTGGTTCCATGGGAATTAACTGTATGACCCCTTGAAGATGACAGCCTGGGGCAGTGACCACACCTTTGATGCCAGAGGAACTGCCAATGCAAATAAATCCCAAACTGTTGATGAACATGGAACTCAAGGAGAAAAGCCCTTAATCTCACTAGACAGATGGGATAAACATTTATAAAGGAAACATTTTCAAAAGGCTAGGCAGATTATAAAGGCACCAGGAGTCACTGAAATCTTGTTAAACATTGTTCACTGCATTACTTTAGATTTTAGTTTGAACTTACACTGTCAGATAAATTCCATTTATCTCCTGAATGCTTTTCTCACTGCCTTGGTTGCTAAGAATTCACACCTTCACTGAAGATTTACATTTTGTCCTTGATCAAGACAAAGACAATGCTCAGCTTTAACCATTCTAAGACACTTTTTCTTTTTTTTTTTTCTTCACTTTTCTGGGTCAGTGTGTCTTGGTGTGACACTGAAAATACAGGCTGTGGTGTTCAACCCTTAGTGTAGGAGAGAAGGATGTTCTTACAGGTAAGAGACTGAATGAGTCCCCTAAGAGAAAGGCTCTTTCAAACACTTCATAGACTTCCAGCCTGACCTTGGGAAAAATTACATTACTCTCCTCATGGATCTATAAAATAAGGAAATAAATGCTTTTTCTTCCCCTTCTGCTGACCTTGCCTTTTCCTACACAAAAGACCAACCACAATGGGAACAGATTTTAGTCGAAACTCCTAATCATTCTTTCAATACAGCCTACCATGAATTATCAACATCATGGTAAATTTGGTGATTTAACCAATTCAGTTGCTCCACTATAATTCAGAAACATAAAGACCTAAATGATATTTTTGGAAAAGCTGTAGAAGAATTCCCTTGAGCACTCCCACACTTCCATTTGCTATCCTATCTCACTTATCATTAATTACAAGCTAATGAGTGCCATTTTCTGTTCTGCATTGATACTTTACTTTCTCCTCCTGTGGGGCTATCAACCAGCAATGAAGGATGTGTACAGACTGACAGCATTTATCTATGCCATCTCACAAAGCTCAGCTTTTCAGATTTAACAAGACTTTATTACAAAATAACCCCTCTTTCCAAAAACTAATTTCACTGATAATCCCTTCAGTTAGGCACAGTCTGTACTAGAAATTAATTTTACCTGGACTCTTACTTGGATGCTGATAAGGATAACCACATGCCCTGTGGCATTTACCACAGCCCTCTGTACATTTTCCTGAGTGCTAATACCATCTTTTGACCCAAACTATCCTCAAGTAAGTTTCATTTCCTGCATATTTCACCTCTTTGGCAATACAGAGAAGATTATTTAGCTCCAAGTTCCTTGTTAGAAATCATGTTTCAGGCAACGGAGTGATTTATATTAATAAATCTTAATGATTATCTCTATGCACTTAATGACTGTCTACAATAATTACCTGTGATATTAAATCTATACTTTTAAAATGTTACACTAGTTGCTTGCATGGTTTTGGCTTGGGATCACAAGCTCATTAACAAGGTCATAGTGAAGGCATTAGCAGGAACCAGGAACCACTCCTGGAAAGCTGTTTGGACAGAGTGATCTTATTTTGGGTGGTTACAAAATCTGATAGTGCAACCATGATCTGTTCTCTTCCACTTGACTGCCAAGTCACAGAATAGTGCTGGGTACATTTAGCAGCATACACAGCCACATGAAAGCATCAAGGTAGGAACTGAGAGTGTGTCTGAAAAGGCAAAGTTGTCTAACTGCCCCTAAAACACTCTGTAGATGGGCTACAGATCTGCAGACTGTATGCTCTGTTAGCTGATGATAGAATAAAAATTATTTTATACCAGCTGGGAGATGGATGGGGATATGAGCTATCTCAAGTGCAATCTAAAATAGACTTGGGACTGCCTGGACTATCCAGGGCTCCTTGTAAGCTGGCCAGAAGCCCTATACCTTCATGGACTCTGTCCCTTAGAGCCAATCTTGAGAGCTCCTCCTCTTCCTACACCAGAATTCCTCATTGCCCATTTTGTGTAAAATATGCCAAGTGGTTTCTGGGACTCAGACCACAGACTTTTCTCTAATGCCAAAATGGAGAAGGAAATTTTTAGAAAAGTTAGAAAGCTTTTCTGTGGGGGAAAAAAAAAAAAAGTGAAATAAAAATATCACAGAACCTAAAAGTGATTGAAAACTCAGTGCTACCCTTCCCACCAGTAGACATATTGAAGTTATTGGTAAAAGCATTAATTAATCACACAACTTCAAAGATCTGTGTCAGTAATAAAATAAATATGGACAGTACAGCCAGACTGTTCCTGATTATTGGATGTGTTATTACAGTAATTAAGGTGAATAGTGATCACCTGTCTTCCTTGTTGATATTTTCTTGGGCAGATAACTATAGCTACACTAAATGACATTCTAAACGTAAGTTTGGAGCATCATTCACTGATGCATTAACCTCTTTCATATGACAAGAAAAAGCCATACATATTAAGTTCTAATGTGCAATATTCAACTTGAGCTTCAAGGAACAGTGATGGGAAATAAACTGTATGCAAACTACAGAGTGAAATTCAGTCCAAACAAATTGTGGCTTTATCACTCCACCATGATTGTAAGATCGTTGTTTACTCAAATTCTGAACTATGGGTCTTCTTTGTAAAAATACAGCATGTTGACAGAAGTGAGTTAGACACAGAGTATGGTTAGTATCTGGCAGTGCAAAAGATCAGAGAAAAGAAGATAAAATGACAGCAGTTTACCTTTCCCTCAGGAAAGAGGATAAAAGGGAAATTACTGGATTGGAGTCAATTTGAACAAAAACAGACTTTATTTTCAAAATGGAGAATGGATATTCCAATTAATTATTCCCAATTACTCTAGTCCAGCATATTTTACCATATCCAAGATTCACTTCAGAAACTGGCAATATTTGGCATTTCACACGATTAGCCCCTGCTTCAGGATATCAGCTTTACCTCCAGTCCCCTCTCCTCCTCCCAGATTACACTGTTCCCCCCCTTGCTCCTGCTGTACTGTTGTCATCACCAACAGTGACCAAACCTCAGCTGCTTCTCAAAGTGACTTTGTCTCCCACTTCCCATCAAAAGACATCAAGGAGAATATGGTAATTATTTATATGCCTAGATAGAGTTCCCCTCCCAAATTCCTCAGTAGCATTGCTCTACACTCTTAGATATCCACTTCTTTCCACTACAAAGGAGTTTGCACTCCATTCTTGCAGGACGACATGGATTAGATTAAACTGAGTTTATGAACTGCTTTTTTATCCATTGGGAAACAAGACATTATAAAAAGGCAGGGCTTTGTATTATCATTAAAGTGATGAACCGAATTATCATTAAAATGCAGAAATTGCCAATGGACAACCGAGTTTTTTCTATGAGTAAAATCCCCATTTTATGGAAGTTGATCTTGAGCCAGTTTTCAAATGTGCAGTCTCACATGTACAGCTTTCATCAAAGAGCTCTAAAGATGACACTGCCTGGATATACCAGCACAGCAAAACCACAAAGGACCCAACTGCCTTCTGAGCTGGGAGGAGCACTTAGGTGATATCAAACTTTTATAAGACAGGGAAGCGGAATCCCAGCACATGAATGCTAAAGAGCAGAGGAGCTAGAGTAGAGTGCTGAAGAGTACCACAGCTTATCCCATCAGGCTGAAACAGCATTATCTAACAAGGAGACTAAGCCCAAAGAGAAAAGGTTTAAACCCTCCAAGTTGAGTAGCAGAAAACCCTGTTTATACCTCAAGTTCCTCTGTGATCTTGAGAGGCCACAATAATTTGAATCATTGGAAATAAGAAACAGACTGCTCTCTGTATCACAATACAGGCTGCTAAGTACTTCAGAGTCCCTTGGAGAAGCCTCTGGGGCATGAGTGAGGACATTGCACAGCCCAGGGGAGGAGCATGATAGCACATGACTAGGGTATCAATGGAAGCATCAGTGGTCAGATTCCTCACATGCAGAAGGAAGGGATATAAGCACAGATCCTATCAGGTACTCCTAAACAGATGTAAGACAAGGGAGAGTAGGAGAGCTGTGTTGTTCAGGCAGAGAGTGAAAATGAAACAAGTTCTTGTATAAATAATACCTAGGAGGGTCAAACTCATTATTAAAGGACTTCCTTGGAACTCAGTTTGTACCTGACTTTGGACTCAGATGCACAGAGCAACATGGGCACCTTGGTTTTTTTTACTTAAATAGAGGGCAATATCCTCAAAAGACCACACATAATTTTTCTCAACGTCATTCCTCCATCTATGAATCAGGGGTAGCAGCACTCTGGATTTTAAGAAGAGAAACCCATGAAGAGTTTGCTTACACCAGTAGCAATGAACATATGAGCAGTGAAGGTAAGGTAAACAATCAGACACTAATAACTTGTGTCTTACTAGTTTGTAAATATTGCAGACATTGAATCCCATTCATTCCTGGTACAATGTCATTAATGAGGTCACATTCTGCATTGTCTGTCTTTATCTTTTTAATGATCCCCATGGAAAATTGAGGCAGAGAAAATGAGAAGCTTCATTGTGCTTAATATCCAAAGTGACAGGCCTTTGTAAGTGGTGAAATGAGATTCTTCTACACAGGTATAGTGATGAGCCTTGAAAGAAGCCTGTTGCTGGATTAAACAGGGTAATTGCAGTACAATTAGGTACAAGCACTTAACTCCCCTCTTCCAAATTCTCAATTATAGTCATAAAAATGCTTTTGTTTTGTCTTTTGTGCTTCATGGCTTACAAATGCTCCTGTCTTTTGCAGCTCAAGAGAAAAAAAAAAAGGAGAGGGAGAGAAAGAAAGAGCTTTGACACATATCCAATGCAAGTGGTACAGTGTTCCTCATGATACATTACAGCAATGCTTAAACCCTGACAGCCCCAGTGTAACAGCACAGCTAAGTCTATCACAGTACTTTCCTGCCTTCTGAAAAGAGCTTTGCATTTTATGCAAAGCAACACTCTTAAAAACCTTCCAGTGGTTTTCAGAATTATTTTTGGATGCATCTGGTAAATCATCTTCACTTGCAGAGCTCATGGGAGGCAACTTAGACCACAAACTGAAAACAGGATCCTTGTGATTTAGTCACCCTTGTGTTTCATAAGCATCATTTCTAACATCAGGCAAAGGAGTCCTGATTCCTGAAAACATATCCATTATTGACAAATATTCTCTAAGTAATCCCTGTGAAAAAAAGATCCCCAAGATGAAGAAAGCTGATGCAGCTTCTTCATTACTTGCATTTCTTTTCTCACATGATTTGGAGGGCACTTCCATCACTTAACACTGTTTCCTGACTGGATGGCTTTAACTTTTTAAAAAATTTAATTAATCCAACAAAAAATAATCACTGTTGAATAACAGCTATCTTTATATATGATTATCTTTCTTTGCATGTAGATCTGGGCATTTACATAAAGGAGGAATGGGGAATTGCCAGGCCCTAACCAAATTTTACTTTGATTTTTACCTGTCCATTGCACTGTTTATCACAAGTGCCCACCTCCAGTTCATATCCTCTGCTCTCTTCCATCTCTCTTTGCTGCTTTACAGGGCAGACCTATCTAGAAATCTGCTGTTTGGTGGGCCTACGTGATTTTATTGGGTTTTTAAATATTACACAATATTTTTCACATTGTTCACTCCTTCTGGGCTTCTTCTTCACACTTTTCTAGTATCCAAAAAGGTACAAGAGTGCTCAAAACACGCCCCACAGGACATGGGGTACAGGGGTACAAAACAGGACAATCTTTAGGACCTATAACAGAACAGCATTTTGGAAGTCTCCACAATTCCTAATATGGAAAGAAAAGAGGGTAGTGTTTGGTGTCAGAGTTTAAAAAGGATGGTGGGATTTTGACGTTATCACCTTTCCACTTTCCTATAAGGTTAGTATTCAGGAAGCCCCAGGTATTTTTATCCCATCATTTCAATCTCTTGAAAGCTCGGGGAGGCTGTAATTCCTAGTAAAGCAGATGTGCATTACTGCCTCAATCATGCCTTCCCCATGTTTTAAACTTTACTAAGCCCACTGCTCTTAACCAGACAAGCTCCACATGTATGGCCATTCAAAAGATATTTGGATAATTGTTCAGCTGTCAAAACCAAAACAGATTCTCAGCCTTTCAAAAAGTATTATTTCTCTGTGTTTTAGCAAAGGAAAAACCTTTCCCATAAATGTTATGGGTGATGCTGTGGCCAAACAGCAGATGCTCAGAATCAGAAAAAATATGCATGCCTGTTGGGAATCAGGCTACTGAAAATTCAGTCCTGAAGAGCACTTAGGTATTCACTTCATTTTATTCATATGAGTAGCCTCAATGACATTAATAGGCATGAGGCTTAAATAATAGCTGGATAAGTGCCCCGAGTTACAGGAAAAAAAAAAAGTAAGAAAAAAGAGAAGCAAAAAGGAAAGAAAAACAATGCAAAGATTAGCTGATTTTTTTATTATCATTATTATTTCACTGGAAATTTTCTTTTGTATATCATTATGCTAAAATCTATGCATAAATATGTATGCCTGAAGTTTCATTAACGCACATTAATCCCACATTTTATTGCTGCGCACATTTCAGATAAGTAGGGGAAAAAGATTCCTTGACCCAACGAAAAAAGTTGATTCTGCCTACCATTCATGTGAAGTTACATCGTATCTCCTAGATGTGTTGCAAGAGAACAAAAAATTGTAATTCATTTTAAAGGCGTCTCAAAAATGTTCCATTTACTCTAAGGGAGTCACTTCTAAGCTTCTGCTGTTTGTCACCTTTCAGTCATTTCCTACATTTGATCTGGCCTGCTCACTTTTATGGACAACCTGGAATAACTCCCTGGTCAGCCAGCACTGTAGGCTCTTTCAGTAGCCCATAACAAATCTCCATTCCCATTTAAAGTGCCTGAGGACTTAATATCTCCAGCTGCAGCTTCAGTAGGGCACAGAAATTCCCCTAAGTCAGTAGAGACAGTGGCACCTACAGAATACTTTAGTAGATCCCAAAGTAAGCGGAGAGGTTCAACTCAGTTGACTAAACAAGGTAACTAAAACATCTCAGGGATTCAATACAGCACATGCACCAGAGAACAGCAAGGGCTGATGCTGTTCCCACAAGTAAAGGGGAGCTGGGAGCAGGGATTGACAGCAGGGCAAGTAGGGCAACTTGCCAGTCACAGGCATGGCTGCTCATCATCCTCCAGGTCAGCAAAGGTCAAGAAGAGACTACTAGAATGCAGCTCCTAAGAGAAGGGTGGGAACTGCTGTGTTCCTTATTTATCAGACAGCTCCTTGCAACCACCTAAGCTGGTCAGGACCCTCCCACCATAAGATGGATGACAGGAAGAAGAGTTCATGACATCTGAGACAACACAGACACTCACACCTAGGTAGCTGAACAGGCACATATGGGCATCTAACACCATGTAAGAGAACCTCACTGGGCTGGCCCAGGACTCAAAGCAGCCTCATAGCCTCACATGCAGCTGAAGTACTGCAGGCAATTCAGATGTCACTGAGTGCCACAGTGCCACACTTCCAGCTGCTGCCCATCTTGATGTCTCTGTAGGCTGCACTGACCCCATTATTACCTTTCTTCTGAATATCAAGTCTGTATCTATAGGTAGCAAGTATCTCTAGGTGGCCTAGTAGCTATAGGGGTCTGCCTACAGATGAATAAATTCAGATTCCTTAATCTCCAAATCTACCCCACCTGTTTAATACAGTTGGTTGTGAAAGAGTTGGAAAAAATGGTCTATAGGAACATTGGTTCTTGTTCCCTGTCAAACAGACAGAGACATGAGGCTTGCACTATTATCATTCTTGTGATCCTAGCTGTTGTGAAACAAAGCCATCTGCACTTACAAAAATAAAATCAAAACTAGATTATAGATTTCATATTTTATATGTCTGTGGATATATGTTTGTATAAAAAGCAATGAATTATAAAAGAACAAAGAGAAGGAAATCTTACTGTATTGGTGGAAGGACTTAAAAGTCCCAGGTATTTAATTTTGCAAGAGTCTTTTCCACGTGTCTGATGCAACAAATTTCTTTGTGCATATGTTCAGCCCTAGCAGGGTCAGAAGTAGACATTGCTTTGTCTTTTCTGGATATAAATATAAATGTTATGGGCTAAAGATGTATAAGAAAAAAAAAAGACCTTTTAAGATGTTACTGTCTTTTGCAAATCATGTTCTGGCTACATGAGAAAGAGATACTTCACAAGAAGATATCTGAGACCCAAGAGAACTCAGGGATGAGGGAGACAGGGCGAGAGGCATCACATACCCCACCTGAAGTCACTGCACAGAAATAGCCCCTTCTGTCTGTGTGCTTCATCTGCAGTGATGAAGACAAAAGCTTTTCCTAGGCTTGAAAGGAAAAGAGCCTTGAAGATTATGAAATGTTTCTGTACTTTGTTAAGTTGGGTTGCATGAGCCACAGACAGAAACTTTAACACACATCTCATTAGAAACTGTTCGAAAATCACATACACCTTCTCTCTTTTTACAATGTCATGGTTTCGGGGCATCGCATTTGCAGGAAATTGAGAACTACTCAGTCTAGAAAAAAGTTTCCTCTGGCATGACATCCCATCTCTCCTCTAAAGATCATCATTTCTTTTCATGCCTCTCTCCTTCCTGACTTCTTGTCATGAATCTGAAACAGATGTGCTCACTTTTCCTTTAAAGCAAGTAAATAACCATGGCATGTTGTGATCCTACTGCAATGCCTCCTCCTGCCCACCACCTTTGTCCCTTTAGAACTCTATTGTTACAGTTTTCAGAAGATTTGGGAAGCTTCTGTAAATTTTCTGGCCAGAGTACACCATACAGATTCTTGTTCTCCCAGACACACCGTCAGTGCTCTGTATTAGATCATAAATATGTATTTACATGAGGCTGATGCTGATAACAGCTATGAACCTAATAGAAAATTTTGCATTCAACAAGAGAAAAGATTTTCGTTTTTCATCAGCCTGTAAGTCTTGCTTTCAAATTCATTTCTTTCCACTGGATACAATCTAATATGGTTTGAGAGTATCATAGCAATCTTGATACAGCACCTGTTGAAAAATACATGGCCACCTCCTGGGGTGTGGATAAAACCTCAAAATGGAGAATAAATAACTTATTATAAAGAACTGGATTTCCAGTTGTTATTCACGGTAATATAAAAGAACTCCTGCTTTATAATTTAGAAACTCCATCGGTTTCATATCTTTATAGTATTTTGAAGGCATACATCAGGTAGAAGGAAAGAATAACCATTTACTTTTCCATTAGGAAGGGTAGAAAAAAGGGAGTGATGTACTGCTTTCTATATAATGGTACTAGACACTGCTTAAAAACTGAAAATGAAAAACCTCATAAAAATAAATAAGGATCTCATGTCTTTCACCTGTAAAAGAAATACACTAAAGAAGGCCCCTTTCTTTAAAATTTTAAGGGGGAAAATACCCTCAAACTAACCCCCCCAAAACCCAAAGAAAGATATACTAAGTCAGAGAGTCAGAATACACGATCATGACAACAGATTTGTACTTCTGGCTCCAAACCAGGTGGAGAATGAGTTCCTGGGGGGTTTATAGGTTCCTGTTGCATGCAAGGTGGGACAGTGGCATTATCAATCATCCATGGTATCTCAGTGGCAAATCCACGGACCAGTGAGACACCTGACACTGAATTGAGTTTTTGGCCTCTTGGCCAGAACAAAATCAAATGCCATGGTATCACAGCAAGTGGAAACTAAAAAATGCTATATAGTGAACAATAGCACATAAAAAATATCAGAATGGGATTTGAAGACACTCAGAGTAGGCTGACATTTAGATGTTGTATTTCAGTTTCAAAAAAGATGGTTATTATGTGAAAGCTATGAAATGTGACATTTTTTTACCAACTAGTACGAGGCTTCTTGATATATCTGTTACATACTTTCTCTGCATGTACCTATGCCTGTGTGTGAGCACAAGAAAATGTAGGTTTTCATTACAGCTTTGCACTGCTTGAAGCAATCACAGTGCTGAAGGTCTAAAATTATCTCATATTCTTTCTCTTTAGATTGTTTTTTCTGTCCCAAGAATTGGGTTGGATTTTCAAAGCTACCTGGAGAATGTGGATGAATCTCAGTGTTCACCCCATCAGCCATTATCTTGATCTAAAGCACACAAACACAACAGGAGCTGTCTGAGGATGGCGTATGCATAGGACAAAAAGAATTTGTATTTACAAGACCCAAACTCAGTCTGCTGCCTACATCTGTACTTCTAAATTAAACAGTCCAGGGAGCCCAACTGGCTGTCCTGTTAAATGGTTTGAACAGTACATGGCATGCTTTTTCCAAAAAAGCTGTAGCAGACATAGTTTAGGACTTAGTATTGGCTGTGGCCCATTCACATAGGCATATCAGATGCAGCTCCCCTGTGTTAAAGAACCAGCACCATCATGGTCATAGCCACAGCCAAATAGATGGAGCCACTTCATGAAGTCATCCTGACATGACCACAGGCCCTCTAATGCTATTCGACACATCACACACTATGCTCCAGGCAAAAGAACCAGTAAAATGCAGTGAAAAACAGTGATTAATTATGTACACTTTTGGCAACAGTTGGGAGCACTGCAATTCAGAACTTATTTATTTGCATTAAAAAAAAACCAAAACAGTAAAAGAGTACTGGAAAGATAGTCTTGTGCCTGACCACAGATCTGGCACAGCAGTGGATACAGGTCTTACCTGTGCTGAGTCCTGCTCTGTGACCTTGGGACTTGGATTTCATATCCCTGCATCTCAGTTCATCAATAAAACTGCAATGACAAACCACTCTCAGTTCTCAGCTATTATACTCAGCTCATCAGGGCAGTATGTGAACATCTCTTAATATCATTTTGGACAGCATGAAGCTCAATGGGCTCTCGCTCTCAATTTGGGCCTCTAGGCTTCTGGAATGCACCAAACAATAAAGTTGTCTATTTTGAATAGCTTTAGTAAATCATCTATTAAAAAAACAGTTTTTGCAGAGCTCACAGTGTGCCTCATCATGGCGAGTAGTGCCAAAATTGTAACAATTAGATGTCTATCTTAGGTACTTCTGTGGCTCCCAGAGCCATAGTATATCAGTATATCACAAACTTTAATGGATTTTTCCTCCCCATCCAGCTGTGAGGCTGAGAAGGCAGTGTTAGCATCGCCCTTTTACAGCACTCAGTGAGACCTGTGTCTGAGCAGGGGAGCCTGGCAGCTTGGGAAGAGCCCTGCATGGTCCCATTGACCCTTGCCCCCTGTGCTCTCACTGTAAAGGAAATCCCAGCCTGCAGGCTGGAAGGGACTGTGGCATACCCTATCCAGATCCCAGATGTGGGGGAGTGAAGGACCAGGGTCACTGCAGAGCACATTTCTCTGTCTGCCTGGAGCTAGTCAGAAAGCCCAAGTCATTTGGAAAACTAAATGTCACTGATTTCAGAAAGGATGATTTTAAACACACCTACAAACCCAGGCAGAGGCACAGATCTGTGTTTTTAAATTACAGCTGGATCTGATCACAACATGAGATAGCTTACCCACTTTAGCTGCAAATTGTGCCAGATTGAGTGCAATTTTCTGTGTGAGCTCTGGGATTGACAAAGCCCAAGGGGCTGACCAAGGCTACACAGGACATTACTGACAGGGAAAGCCATTTTTTCCTCCAGAAAGTCCAAGGCAGACCCTGCAACCTCTAAGCTATTTTTCCTTCTAATCATAATTTCCCTCCTGGATAGCAGAATCAGGGAATTGGATATTTTGTAAATATCCTTTTCCCATCTTGATGATAATTGACTAAAGAAGCTGTCTTATAGCTTCTGGTAAATAAGGTGGTTACCACAATTAAGTTTCATTTCAGGAATATGTTTTATTCAAGAGACTGTCAAACTGATTGTCAAACAATCTTGAGTACAAATTTTGGGAATAAGGACCCTGGAACTACTGCCTTCATTTCAGAGAGACCAGGAACTGGAAGCAGAAAACTTTGGGTCCTTAGTGGATCTGACAGAGAAAGGAGATGTGGTCACCAATTTCTTCCCACTAGACCTTGAAATCCTAGGCAAGGTCCCTGACCCATCACAAGAGACGGAGAGGCCCAGAAGGAGCTGAAGATTTTAGACCTGTTGTAGAGTTAAATGAAACTGTGAAAGTAATCTGCATTTTGAAAGAGGATGAAAGATCAGTTAAAAGCCAAGTGCATTCTTTTGAGGTGATTTTTCCCAAAGAAAAATATCTGTAAATTTGCTTTCTGGCAAAGAACTGGAGCTTTCCTGGTTCTTCTGTGACATATGTCAGCACTGTCATTATTGCTAAGCAGACACACTGGGAGAACAAGGCAGAAGTAGAAGCTGAGAAAACGGTTGGTTGAACAAAGCCATCCTTTCTTTTCCTGCTGTTAGGCAGCACTTAAAAGAAACTGAGGTGGGAGCTAGTTTTCTTTTCAGCATGAGGTTGGAGAACACATGGGATCTTTAAACACAGTTCAGCACCTTAGTCAGTGAGCAAGAAGTAATTAAATTACATTTGTCCAGGCTGGTTGTTAAGTTGTCCTGGGTGGCTGAACAATGGGTTTTTCTGAGCTGGAGAAAATACATATTTTTACAATTAGGTGACGTAACAAGAAGACAGAGAGATGAAGGATGTTTTAAATTACAAGAGCTATAGAGACAGAAAATCCCATGTTTGTGTTGCTAAGACAACATGGAAGAACTTTAAGAAGGCTTCAAAGAAGGAAAGAGGACATAAGTAAGGCAGAAAAAATTCAGAAGTGTGCACATAGAAAACATATAAAGGAGACTAAAAGTATGTTATTATTTTTCTATTTTGTTTTCTCAGTCTGTGATGGAGTTAGATAAATCTAAAACCAATAGCTGCAATATCAGTCAGAGTATGGAGAACCTACAAAGAACTCCTACTGCATTTGCCTCTGCTCCAGGCATTCCCCAACAACAGCTTTTCAGGGTCCAGTATCTGCAAGACTCAGTGTCATACTCTGGAGGGACTTTGCTTTGAGACACAGTGATTTGAGATTTATGTTCCTCATGAAGGAATATGGTCTTTCAGGATGTAGAGCTGCTCTACTTTTTTCTGGAAAAGAAATGAACACACACACAGACGCACTTCACTTTGTGTGATACTTTCAGCAAATTTAAAAAAACAGTTACACCCATATTCTTAAAACCAGATGTATATTATCATTTCAGGCAGTGAGATATGAACATTTTTAAAAATAAGTTGCTCTTTTGTAATGCCAGTCACCACCATCTTTTACTTAAAATGTGCAAAACTTCTATTGCACTAATCTAAAAATTAACATTTCCTTTTACTTTGGGGCATGAAGACTCATAATTTACATTACTGAGAAACAAATTTCACAGTATGTTGTTCTGAAAACTTCATGTTGGGTTTTTTTGGGTTGTTTTTTTTTTGTTTGTTTGTTTTTGTTTGTTTGGGGGTTTTTTGTGGTTTTTTTTGTTTGTTTTTTTGTGGGTTTTTTTGATGTTAATAATTTTTCTTTGTGTCTCTTTCAGCACCCCATTGCCACTGGTTTATGCCATTTGTGTGTTTGCATATCTGTGCAAGTCAAGGCCTGTGTAAAAGGGAGCAACAATTCCCTGGCACATACACTTCACACAAAAGATTTCCTATTTTTATATAGTCTTTTGTCCCACTACTTTACTTCAAGTTTCTTCAAAACAAGAACAACAGCTGCTACAATACATTTAGGATACAATATGACAAATAATTGTAATAGATGTTCTTATTCATACAAGACAATCCACTCATGGCAGAGAGGCTCTTCTCAGGCACATGAGGGAGGCCTTTGGATTGAAAACAGCATAATTTCTGTCAAAAATTAAGTCATCAGGAACAAAAAACAAAATTTCAAGAAAATACACACAATATGGCAAATGTAAAACACAGCTGTACCTTCCTTCTAGAGGCTAGCTCAGCTGGAGAAAGCCATAATTATCTAGTTTAATGTGGCTATGGGATCACCACAGAATTTGGGAGTCCTGCAATTTTCCATTATTGACAGAATCCCAGAACATATTTTAAGTTGGACATGGACTTTGGACACCTACATATGGTAAGAAAAAGCCAAGAAGAATGTGATATATTTGAATCTTTATGCTTCTGATTTAATTCCAGTCTTCTTCTGTATCTTTTATTATTAATAATTTTAATTTAATTGGAAGGGCCTGGCTTCCTTTGCTCTAGGCACCACATACATTAATTAAAATACAAAAAGAAAGATTAAAAAGTAATTCAACAAAAATTATTTTGATTGGACCAAATATCGGGGCCCAGTAGGTCATTTTAAAACATTCCTCAAAATTACCATTCACAGCAACTACAGCTTTCACTCTTGGGCCTCTCCAGGACAAACACCAGTGCAGGAGGTCAAGCAGGTTAGAAAATCCAAGCCAAAGAAGAGATCAGAGCATTTCTGGCAAAAAACAGCAAACAGGGTGCTCCATCCAGATGGAACTTCATTGCTAACCCCAGTTGTCTGGTTCAGGGAAGGTGAGGAGAAAATATTCTCCCAAGGAAACAGGTTGGTGCTGTGCTGTTGGCACAGGTTTTCTGACTTCTCCTTGGCAGAGGATAGAAGCCTGGCAGCCTGCAGGGCAGCAGTGCACATGCTCCAGCTGTGTTGGCTCCTGAGTGGACTTGTGCATTTTGCACCAGCTCTAATTCCCAGCTGCTCCCACAATCACCCTTCCTTAAGGTGGCTGATGCACTGGATGTATCAGAGAAACGATCACACTCATTGGGAAATGATTCTGTTGTTCTGGGCTTTATTCAAGGCCTCAGCTGTATTTTAGGTGCATTTTGATTTTTGGGAACCATTGCTGTAAACCCCTTTTCGTATTGATTCTCTCTTTGTACTGATTGACTTCCTGGAAAAAAGAGGTTACAGTTCAAATCTTCCAAGGATTTTATGAATAAAGTAGCTGAGCTAATAGCAAAATACAGAACCTCTCTATCAAGGTAGCTACTCTATTACACTTTTGAGGGACTGCAGACAATGCACCTATACTTCAGAAAAGGCTGGATTTATACACTGGCATATCTTGATAATTTTTTAAAATAATCATTGCATATAGAATAACAAGTTTCTTTATAAATCAAGATAAAACAATATCTAATTAGCACAAATTCTGCAGAGAGAAACTGTGCCTCACTACTTTATTAATATTCTTTGAATGTGTTGATAAATTAGCAGGTAAAGGAGAAAATATTCCTTTGTTAATACAAAGTTTTTGACAGGGTTGCCAACATGGTACTCCTGAACTTAGAAAGTCATACAGAGGCAAAGTACCAGTGTGAATTAAGAAGAGACAGAAGACAAAGCTAGAATTAATAGCCAAGTTAAAAATTTAACAGCAGATGCCTTTAGATTTTTACATTTGCACTGGCATTATTTAACATACCTGTTAACATCTGCAACAGGAGATGAACAGTGAAGTATCTCAATTTAAAAATGACAATATATTATTTACATAACTGAGATCTGGCCACCATTTTAGGATTCTCAAAGAAATTTAACATATACAGGTTTTAGCTTAATGAACACCAAAAAGTTCACCACTGAAAAATGGGAAGTGATACACATGAAACTGAAAGAAATTGAGTTATACAGCATACACTGCTTTAAACTATGCTAGGAAAGAGATCAGTTGCAATTGTGACCATGTAACAAAGTCTGCACTTGCAATTAAACAAGCAAATGCAATTTAATAACAAGAAAATTCCTAAAACCAGTATATGAAATAATGATGTGCCATTATAATCTTGTATCCAAACAGACCCTGTTATCTCAAAAAAGTTATTAAAAATTACATGTTCAGAGACAGGTTGAAAATCATTAAGAGCACAGAGGTCACTTGGGTAAAATCAGAATGAAAAGATTGGGATTGTTGACTCTGCAAATTAGAAGACCAAGAAAGCCTACACAAAAGCATATAAAATAATGAATTGCTCAAAAAGGCAGATTGCTAGCTCTGTTCTCCTTTGCCAAGGAGACATTCAATGAAAATGAAAGATAATCAATTCAAAGCTGATAGAAAGTAATAATTTTTCATCCAGTACATGATAAGACTGTGCAACTCCCTGCAGCAAAGCAGTCATGAGATCAATAGTCCAGTAAAACCCAAAGAGGAACCAGCTTTCTTTCTGACAACAAAAATATCCCTCCTTTTAAGAGCTTGACAAAGTATGCTACAAGGTATGAATATTCCAATATTTAAATATAAAGGGAGTTTTAGTCCAAGGTTTAAAATTCCAATGAGTGTGGACAGCCCCTAGGCTGCATCAGTTAGCAAGGTCTCCCCTTTGGAAAGTGGGAAGTCCCCTTGAAAGATTTCCCTATAGGTCAGGGTGAGTAAAAGTGCTTCAACCCATGTGCAGCCCCTAGGCTGCCTCAGTTTCCAGAGACTCTTTTGAGAAGCCCCTTTGAGAGTTCTCCTTGTGGCTCAAGGTAAGAAAAAATACTTCAACCCATGAGCCTTTGCAGTTCTATGTTAACATTTCATACCCCATTGGCTGTTCCCCTTGTTCCTGGTTTCTACCCCTCCTGATTGGGGTCCTTCCCCAGATTGGTCCCTTTCCCAATTCCTTTCCCCATTGGCCAAGTTGTGAAACCCCAGCCCTGGCTACCCCATAATAATCCCTCTGCCCCGGCACCATTTGGCTGTTTTTCCTTCCTGACCTTGTGGAATAAAGCAGCTCTCCTGGAGATGGGAAAGGCCCTGTCTCACTGCTTTTACTCCTGCATCACCCGGGGTGGCAAACGTGGCTCTGCTGCTCAGGCAGCCTCACAAAGAGCAAATCGCTCTGTGCCTGAGAGTGCACCAAAGAGCTGATCACTTTGCACCTAAGGGTGCACAAAGAAGCTGAATCACTCTCTGCCTGCAGGTGCCTGTGCCTCTGTCCATCTAGGTGTCTTTTTAAAGACGCTTCTAGTGAGGAAGGTTGCAGCACCTTTACCACTGGACCAGACCGCAACATCTGGTGATTATGGGCATCCCTGAACACCTCTCCTGCAGCATTCCCACTTGGGGGAACACCAACTCAGCTGGCTTTGGCCATTGCCAAAGACAAAGATGGTCTGAATGGATCCTATGTCTGATCTAATAGGGCAGTTCAATATATTCTCATCTTTCAAAAATAAGATTAAAGGACATGCCTGCACATACATCCCTCAGTAGGATTCTAGCAAATGTGCAATGTGGTTACTTGCCAAGGAGAAGTTTTGAATTTTTGGGTGCAGTTTCCATAATATGGCTCCTAAATAGTCCTTCCTGTGATGCTTCTTCCTTTACACGTCAGACTGCAGCACCTAGTGAAGGCAGAAGCTTTTGTATTGTCAAATACTTCATAGAGTGAATTTTCTCTCTTCTTCTTCTCATTGTGATAGATAGCACAACTCTCCTTCCTCTCATTTACAAAGATTTTTCTCAAATGAACTATGAATAATTAAAAGCTAACTCCATTTGTTCATTTTTTTCTTAATTGAAGAAATTAAAGATGTATGTAGTGTGACTTCAAGGACTGCATATGAAAAGATATACATTATTTTATTCAAGTATAGCACTTTAAATGGCACAGCACATATTTTTCCACTAATTCATGCCTCATTCAAGTTAAATATTTGCTCTATATGTGGCAAATTAAGCTAATAAAAGCAATTTTATTAGATGCTGGTGTTTTTGTTACATCTGCAAACTCCAATTTTTCCAACCTTGTGCTCACTGAGCACTAAAAATTTCTTTCCTACATTTTCTTCTCCTTTTTTTAATCCCAACATTGAGTTATTGCATTTATATTATTAATGAGACTGTCCATAGCCAAATAACTGAAATATAGATTCATTATGGACATAAGCCCTCTTGCTGCAGGGCACGAGCACACCGCTGACTGTTTGGGGTTAAGCAGAAATCTCCCCAAAGGTCTGGTTGTTACAGTTATTCATTAGGAGATTAGCTGCATCCTCCCTAGACGTATCTCATTATGATGGCTTTTGGAGTGTGGATACTGGAACAGACTAATAATTTAGCAGGTTCTGTGCTGCTGTTCCTCTGATCCTAACATGCCACTGTTACAAAACTTATGGGAGGCCATTACTGGAGGCAAAAGAATAAGCAAAACCTAATAGGAATTATTTTCCATATGGATCATTTGCTAATTAATTTCATCTATGGCTAATGAAAAGATGATAGACCAGTAGATCATTGGATCATTGTAAAAATTTGCTTGGAATGCATTCTTAAAGACTTTTTTCCTTTTTTTTATTACGAACATGCAACTGTTACAATTTTGCATCTCATTCTATTCCAGTGATTGTCCTTCCTACCCCATTTTTAAGCCATCAGTATAACTTCAGTTAATTATACAATATAAACCATAGAAGAATGAGAAGTTTGTTGAATAATGAATTTCACAGTGACATAGTTCCAAAATCCCTCCCATCAGAATATTTGCTGCTTCTCCTCGTCCCCTGAAACATACCACTACCACAATTTTAACCATTTCTTATAGCAAAATATCCCTCTCAATTCCCCAGAGCCACCTTCAGACCCTTTTTCTCAACTTTGCTTGCCTAGTAGGCAGGTAAGAGTTGACTTGTGCTGTGATTAGTTCAGCATTTCTGTGCAGGGAATGGCCAATTGGCCATTGCCAGATGGAACAAATAAACCATGGCTTGAATGCTCCTTGATGTAGGAGAATGGATTACAGGCAACCTCACCCCTGATAAGTCACAGCTGTGCTAATTACCAAAAACAGCCTTGCCCTTAACAGGTCACAGCTATATCCAGAAAGGATGTGTGATAAAAGAGTGGCTTAGCTGGTTAACAGGAGAGAGAATTGCTACTGTGAGGGGTCTGCTGTGAGGTCAGTCAGAGTCTGCAAGGAAAGCTTACAGTGGGAGTCTGCTGGAGTTGGAGTCTATTGACCAAGCTGTGAGGGAGAACAAACTGGGACCTTTTCAGGATGCTTGATCAAGAGGGTGTGTCTTGTCTCATTCCTATCCCTAATGCGAGGTCTGCTTGGCATGACTTCAGCTGGAGCAATGATATATAAACATCTATGCAGATGTTGATTTTCACAAAATTTGTAGGAATGTAGTGTTTTTGAAGCCTTTAGTCCTCTGTCAAAGAGCTAAAATTGGCCCGCAGGTTCAGAAGTTACAAGGAGGGAGCTGCTGTACAGCATGATGGCATCAGTCTCATTTCCTTAGGAAGCTTGGCTAAAAATGCCAAACCTTAAAAGCAAGAAAATGAAGTGCAAAAGACATCATAAACTCTACAGTGCTCTCATGATAAACAATAATGTTATCCTTGTCAAGCACAATGGAATGAGATTTCACCATTTTATAACAGGCTGTGAAGTGCTGACTGATGGTTGATGTCAATGGTGCACTAAGAAAGTGACACACTGCAGTTAGCAACATACCTCCATTTACTGCCCTCAATTAGGTGTTGGAAGTTAACATCATAAATTACTGTCTGTATGAGCTAACATGGATTGTTGTTCTGATCCAGTGGTTGGCATTTACAAGTAGGAAATGCATGTCCAGAGCTCCTCTTTAAGTCAGGCCTTAAACACTTGAAGTCTTTAGTGATATTCACCTGTCATGAAGTCAGACACTTTGCTGGAGGTGCCGAAGCTACAAGGCTAGTCACTCAAGCCTCTCACTTTTGATGCTGGAGAAAGACTGGCTTTTCTGAAGAGCACCTCAAATCAGCTGCTGTGGTGATTCCTTCTTTTATAGGAATTTTTAACTCCCTACTGATCAGCACAAGAGGCCTGTTATTCGTCTCATAACTTAAGCTCCAAATGTTGGTGTCTAAAGCTAGATAGAAACACCATCAACCTTTAAAATGCTTGCCAAAAGACAGGTGTTTACTAACACTTTCCCTTTCCATTTTTTCTTCTCTCTGATGGCACATAAAGCAAAACCTCCTCGTTTATTTCTTCTTTAATACCAGTATCACATATTCCTTTGCACCTCGAAGGAGGTCTATTAGTTGGCCACATTTTCCTTTGCTGGCTCTGTTGAAACAGGTATAAAGCAACACTGACAAATAATTCATGAAAAGTGAAGTCTCATATACATCACTCAGGCTCAGCTTCTATCTGTTGCAGTTTTGAGGAAACACAAAAATGTTCGGCAACTAAGTGTCCAGGTCCACTAATTTCAACTAATTATTTCTATATCCTTCTGCATGGAAATGATTAGGGTCTGAAGCTGTGAAAGCAGTAGTTTAAATAAAATATTTAGATCCAGAAGAATACATCTCACCAATCTAAAACAACTGCAAGGCTCAGTGATCTAAACCCATTTTGGGTCTGAGGTAGCCGACTAAATCAACTAAAGGGGCAAGAATAAGAAGAATAATCTGTTCTGGTTGGCCCTCTAGAGTGCTCATTGATATGAAGGGGGGTATGATAGCTGGGCTTCTGTGTTCCCTCAGCAAAGTCTAAGCTCCATTACCAAATGACTGCATACTTTCAAGATTCTCTCATGTATACCCCGAAAACCTGGTCAACAAGTTTTAGGCAAGCTATCTGACCAACAGGAGTGCACCTAAGTGGTTATTCTGCTCACAGGCTCACAAAGGACTAAACTGCATCTTCACCAGCAGCTCAGGGGAGGATCAGTGGGATGATTCACTGCCAAAGAGGGGAAAGGGAAATGGACTGTTTTTCAGAGGCCACAATCTTTTCCCCATTTCCCTCCAGCACAACTGTCTCAGCTTCATTATTTTGAACAGCTTTTTCCCCCTCAGGCTCCTGCAATGCCCAAGCCTGAGAGGTTCAGAACAATGACAATAATCCATCACCTCCCCATGTCCGTGGGGAGGTCATTCCTTCAATGAAGTTGCTCTCTGCATTGCATGGGTCACTCCACAGCAGAAGATGGGAGGAATGCTGCACCTGTTGCATTAGATGCCATAAATGAATGTGTTTAGGACAATGGAAATAAAGATGAATGCCCCCTTTTTTGCCTTCATGTTACTAAACAGTTAATTTAGGACAAATCAGGCTGATAGCCCTCATTGAGGAAAACCTAGCACAGTGCCTGTGCCTTTAGACCAGAATAATTCTAAGAAACCATACATTCAGATCTAATCAAAGCTTTCTAAAAGTCCAGCAGGTACCACCAGGATGCAAGCAAATTTTGGCATGTCCACCTCCCATTAAAATCCTCACTTAAAAACGAAAAACAAGTGAGATTCTCATTTATGGAAAGGTCCCTTTACATTGCAGAGTGGTATGAATAGGTAGCAAAAATACTGTGTTGCATATATATACCTTTGCATGTGTGCACAGTATCTCGTGTGAAAGGAAGCGCTTCAATATTTGCTCAGTATTTCATTTCCCAATATAATTTCAATATGTAAAACAAATGTTACTTATACAGCACATCCTTGTAACTCATACAGATGCAGTTTGTTCCACCAGGCAGGTTTTATTAGTCACAAATCCTAGCCAGCTTGTTTCTTTTTCTTGTATGTTGTAGTGTTCATAAGACAATTGAGTCTAGGGACCAGAAAATATCCTAATATGCAAATTTGCATATAAAGCATACCTTTTAATTTATTGTTTGGATATTAGGTGCTGTGACAAGATAAGTCATATGATGTGTAATTGGCCCAGTGAGGATTTGTTGGTGTGTATAATGTATACACTTCTATTAAAGTACAAGAAGAAAATTACTTTGTCAATCATTTCTAAGATAAAAAGGGCCTGGAGAAAGCATTAATTCTTCTGCTGTCACTTCTGGCACTGTAGTCCTTTCTATGCACAACTACATTTTAAAAAATATTGCTACTGTACTTTAATCTTAAATAATTCAGAAGTTTTCTGATTTCTGATTTGATGCGAAAGATGGTCAGATGTGTTCGCACAGGCATGTGCATGCGCACACACAGCAGGCACTCAAGACCTGAGTTAATAATTTATAATTAAAAATCCAAATAGATAAAACAGATGGGAATGACATTGCTGTCCCTGTTTTGTCAGAGGAGACGCAAACTCCACCAACAGGTAAAATTTACCCAAAGCAATACTGGCACAACTAGCACACATATGTTATCAATACACAAAGCATTCTGTATCTGTGTGATATCCTCCCACTTCATTGGAAATAAGAACACCTATTCAATCACCATCAGAAATAAAAGTATTTCCTTTGCTTTGCTTATACTCCAGCCTTGTCCACAACACTATCTTGCTCACAAACATCTAAGGAAAGTGAAGGAAAGGTATGATCTTTGCTCTTGAAGCAGACCTGCTATCCAAACCCTTTCATTTCCACCCATCACTGCAAACAACAGGGTCTCTCTTCCTGCCTCTTTGCCTCATCTCCTCTGTCAGCTTTTATTGGATTCTACACTGTTCTTAGGGACCATAGCAAATTTTGCTACAAACTATCCACAAAACAAACACACCCACCAAAGTGGAAAAGGTTCTGTCTTTGGGCATTCATGGAATAGATTAACCTACAGCTTGACTGGAATATCTGCTGGGATCTTTGTAAAGGAAAAGAAAAAAAAAATAGCTTGTCCTTAAGCAAAGCTGAAATTCATCTCTGGTTTCTCAAACCTCTATATGGAAACACCTTACAGTTAATAAAGTTTACAAAATACTGATTCACACCATGAAATCCATCCTGGGCCACCACTGCTTTAGCACTCAAAGCTAGTTCTCCGTAAACTAGGCAAACACCCATTTGGACTGCCTAGAAATTTTGAAATATAACATCTCTTCTCAGGGGCATTTCAATAACATAATGAGCCAAAAGACTGCTAGGGTAGCACCTTTTTGGGTCAGTTCCCAACCATGTTATTTACATGTGCACACAGAATCAATTGTTGATCTATGTACAGCCTGGGGAAGGGTTTTGCAGAAGATGCCAAGCCAGTTAGCAACCAAGTACCAAACCACTCTCTTATTTACTGGCCACCCATTTTGTGGTCCATTCTCTCAGTGCCTGAAGTAAGCCCTGCCAAGAGGTTGTGAGCCCATGCCAGCAATCCCAACAAAAAGCATGGAGCCCAGGGAGCTCCCTGGGCCCAGGTCTGCTGCAGGAGTAAAGGGCTGGTGGCCAACAACCCATCAGACTCCTCAGGATGTCTCCTGAGGCCTGCAGCTCACAAAAGCACAAGCATTTGCCTACCTCTGCTGTCCTAGGGCAACTCTGGCTAAATGGCAGAGAGGAGAGAGTCAGAGCCATCCCTGGCTTGGCATGGCCTCCTTCACTCTCTCCTGCCACATCACCTCCCTTTTGCAGCCAAATATTCTTTTTCCTGCGGGTTGCTCTTTTTGTGTGTAACTTCTGAAGCATTTGTGAACTCGAGCCTTTAAAAGAACTGTAAAACAACATCACATTGCCTCCTGTACTCTCTTCCAGCCTGGCAGAAACCTTGAGATCTGCTCTACAGAGCCTGCCAGCAGAGGCAAGACTGCAGCTGACAATAGCCCCTGGTTTTCATCCTCTAGGTGCAGATGAAGGGCAGTAAATGAAGTTTGTTTCTTTGTTTTTCCAGTGCAGTTTACAACTAATGGCAGGTGGGATGGGATGGTTCATTTCAAAACAGCACACCTTCCCCACTTCCACAAACCAAGGGGCCTACACAAAAATACCTCTTGCAAACAGTCCCTGACACAGGCTAACACTGGACCTGAGCAGCATTTGGGAGTGTGATAATTTATGCAGGCCAAAATTGTACTGGGTCCATGATAAAAAATATAACAAAATAAACTGCAATACTCCATGTGCCCTGGCACTGACCTGCAGGCAGAACAGGCTATCCTTGTACAAAGGGGCTTGGAGCAACCTGGCCTAGTCCTTGTGTGGTGGTGTCCTTGGCTGTGGTGGGGGGGTTGGAATAAAAGGATTCTTAAGCTCCCTTCCATCCCAAACCATTCTGTGATTTTACGATTCCACAATTCTATAAAATACCTTCCCCAGTGCTCCTCTGCTGATTCCAGGTGTTGTTCACATATCTTTCCCTTTTTTAAGCAGGATTTTTCTACTTTTCTCCACTTTCAAAGCACAGACCCACCTCTGAGCTCCCAATCCCAACCACTATGGCCATGTCTGGTTTTATCCCTGCTGCTGCTCTTCGTGTCCCAGCTGTTCACGCTGCAGCAGATCCCAGCTTGCCCCACATTCTCACCCAGCTTGCTCACTGGGATTGAAATCCTTAGGACCCAGAATAACTCCTCAGTGACCAAAAAAAAACCAAACAAACCATATAAATATTTTTCAGAAGCTAACAGTTTGGCCAAATGAAGGCAGCTGTATGCAAGGACAGCACTTCCCTGACACACAGGCAATCTATCTGCCAGACTTCAAGTCCTTGCCTGAATTAACAGCTAAAAGCAGAACAGGCAAAAACTTGCTAATAAAACAACTGTAAGATTTTTGTTTTAATATTGGCAGAAAACATATTTTCCCTGACCCAGTTTGAAAAAGTGCTGATTCATTTTTTTAAAGCTTCCTAAAATAGTCAGCTAAACACAGGCTATTTTCACATTTTTTGTAAGTTTTAATCCAAGTTATTATAGTCTGGCAAACTTATAAACCACTGAAAACAGAACTCAAAAATTTTAAGGACTAAGAAACTTTAATCACAGGTTTTGCAATGGTGGTTAATCCCCAGAGAGGGTTATTACACCAATAATAATTTTTAAAGATTATGGAATTATTTCATTTTTTATTTCTTGACTTGGAGACATTTCTAGTCTAAACATATTTTTATGTCTAATTATGATAGAGAAATACAGCACTAATAAAAGTTATAACAGCACTCACATTATTTAGACTGCTAGATTTTGCTAAGTAAAAAAGCTTATTGGTGGAGGGAGCAGAAGAGTAATAGAGACCTCACTATTGTTCCTAAGTCTGGCTTTTCTTCCAAAGGATAATGCAGTCACTAGCAGTCTGGTAACAAATTCAAATTTCTGCTGGAATACATTATTTCATTATTTTTAAACAAGAGAGGGGGGAAAAATTAGGGAAAAAATATATGTACACTCATTTTATTGCTTTTGAAGTGCCATAATGCTGTGAACATCATCTCTTAACTGGTAGAAAGATGGGCTTCTCCACACCATTACAAAAGAACACACATTTCAGACTAGAAAGCAAGGAAAGTGATAAGTCTCCCTTCTGAGTACCAGTCATCATTTTTTATTGTACCAGGCAAATGCATTCTGGTTTTTAAACCTTTACACTAGAAACAAGGAATATCTGGTTTAAACTTTGTTTAAAAGCTGGCCAAGGTTATATTTGCTTATGTAAGCTTCATTAAATTCCAGTTTCCATTTGCCTTTTTTTCATACTATTTCCAAATCCTGAATAAAAGCATTAGTCCTCTCTGCTAGTTATAACAAACAATTCTTGTCAGTTATTTTCTATCGACAAAAAACCTCCACCCTTAAAACCTTAGCTGATAACTCTTTATAAAAAGCAACAACACTAAAAAAAAAAGAAAAAAAAAAAATTCCCCAAAAACCCAAACTCCTGGCCTTTCCAAACAGGCCAATATATTTGTAACAACATCTTTACCGAGTTCATGTATCTTCTTTATTGCTCTTCATAAACAGGCTATTGGATCCTTCGGACTTCCAACGTGAAAAATGAAAGAATTTCCTCCCATTCTTGCCTCTCTTATCTCATAATTGTTTTGTTCAGAGCAGTAGGAGAGACCAATATAAATGTATCTGCTATTTATTTGCCCTTTTCAAGCTCATTCATACTTTTCTTGAGGGCATTTTTTTCTCCTTTTCCGTTTGAATTTGTATGTGTTTACTGCTCTGTACACACAAGCGAGTTAAATTGTTTGAGACTTTATTCCAGAGCCTTATGTAATGCAGATAACAGAGCAAAATATTTAACACTGAGATTTCACTGTGTTTTGTAATGATGGTACAAGGTAAAAAATTTAGGGATGTGTTCAGCCCCAAGGAATACTTATACAACAGAACTTATGTTCCCACACCTGTTAATCTTTTGAACACGCAACATTAGTCATCCTTCCTTCCAGACATCCTGGGCTATGTTGTTAGAGACCTTGTTCTGAGCTCATAAAGAAAAGGATGAGATGGATATCCAGGAGACAGCTGGATACCAACATCTGAAATGTCTGTCCTGCATGATAGGGTTCACAGCTCGTGCTTGTCCTGAGGTATGGCAAGTGCAACTGGAGAATGACAAGAGCTGTCTTCAGGAAAGTCAGTGTTTTCTCATGGCTTTAGGAATATAAATTGTGGTTTGGAACTTAAAAAACAAATCCCAGGACTGGATACCAGTTGTATTGGGTTTGCATGACAAAGCTTTTCTAGTGGGAATTTTACAGGGGTGGCTTCTATGGGAAGCTGATGGAAGATTCCTTCATGTCCAACAGAGCCAGTGCCAGTCAGCTCCAGGATGAACCCACTGCTGGCCAAGGCTGAGCCCATCAGAGACCATAGCAGCACCTCTGGGATAACAGAGCTAAGAAGGGGACAAAAAAAAAAAAGCAACAAAAAACCACAAACAAACAAACAAAAAACCTGTTCAGCTACAGCCAGAGAGGGAAGTAAGAATGTGTAAACAGTCCTGCAGACACCCACCTTGATGCAGAAGGAGGGGCAGGAGATGCTCCAGGTGTCAGAGCAGAGATTCCCTTTCAGCCCCCGGTGCTGCCCATGGTGAGGCAGCTGTGCCCCTGCAGCCCAAGGAGGCCCATGGGGAGCAGAGATCCACCTGCAGCCCCTGGAAAACCCCACAAAAGAGCAGGGGAATGCCCAAAAAGTAGGCTGTGACCCATGGGAAGCCAATGCTGAGCAGGCTTCTGGCAAGGACCTGTGGCCCCTTGGAGAAGAAAGCCCTCACTAGACCAAGTTTGCTGGCAGGACCTGTGACCCTGTGGAGAACAAATGCTGGAGCAGCCTGTTCCTGAGGACTTGCACCCCATGGAGCAGTTCATCAAGAACTGCAGCCTTTGGAAAGGACTCAGAGGAGTTTGTAGAGGACTTTTGCTGTGGGAGAGACCCCACGCTGGAGCAGGGAAAGAGTGTGAAGAGTTCTCCCCCAAGGAGAATGAGCCACAGAGACAACATGTCATGAGCTGACCACAGCCCCCATTCTCAGTCCCCTTCAGCTGCTGGGTGGAAGGAGGTAGAGAAAATCAGGAGTGAAGCCTCAAAAGAAGGGAGGAGTTGGAACGTACTGTAAGATTTGGGTTCATTTCTCATTATCCTACTCTGGTTTAAATGGCAATAAATTAAAGCAATTTCCCCAAGTCAGGTCTGTTTTGTCCACAAGACTCCACTGCCCACAATTCACAAACATTTCTTATATTTTTCTCTGCCCTGCCCAGCTGAGGAGGGCAGTGACATTGGTGGGCACCCAGTGTCCATCCAGAGCCAGCCCACCACACAGGTGAAGACCCAATTTCTGTGGCTGAACTTTCTTGCCATATAACTCTGTTAACCAAAGTAGACAAAATCTGCTCCTGCCTTCCTCGGCCTCCCTACCTGTAGCTAAGGGAAATCATTATGGGTGCCTCTAGAGAGCACCATGGGCCAGCTGAGCCTTACACACACACACACACACACACACATATATACATATATATATATGAATATATGCATTAGTAATTTGGAATTAAAATTCTCTACCTGACTCCAACATTCTCCCATAACCTTTTCCCAGCTAAAACCTAGCACAGCACAAAATCTCTGCCTATGTTTTCAGATGACAGCCTGTAAGGTATAAGACTGGTATGGGAATAAAGGTGATATGCCATTAATTATACAACAGAAGGTGCATTGAGAATCTAGACAAGGAAGTGTGGAAACAATCTCTTAAGGGAAATTGTCATTTGGTAGTTTTTCCTATCCTCTTTTTTCCTCTGTAGGTTCTTATACCACGCTCACATCTGTAGCATCTAGTGGAGCATTAAGCAATGTGACTCACATCTGTCAAACGTGTGGTGTCTGCTTGTGTGAATATTGACTTGGAGTGCTCCAGAGGCTTGGCAGCTGGTTGTCTTTTGTGATCTGGAAATCAATCAAGGAGGACTTCTGCCAAATCAGAGATTTTTACACTCTTCTCTGTACTAATCGCAGCACACATTCTCTTACTGAGGCAGAGACCAGCAAGTTGAGGGACTGGAAAACAGAACTGCCCAGAGACACGCCTTGCCTGGGATACTTGGACAAGGTATGTGTCCTGGGGGCTGGTGGGGAACAGCACCCTGTGTTGTTGAAGTTGTTGATGAAGTGAAACTGCTTTAACTGGCCATATTGTGAGGGTGCAGGGATATTCTACTCAGGAACTGGGAAAAATTGCCTGAAATCTTATATTACAGAAGTTGTCTAAAACTGACATTCCTGACACTGCACGATGTGGGTGACAGCTCACATTCCCATGGCCAGCTCTTCAGTGATCATTAGGCTGCTGGGTAAAGCAGATCAATAACTGCTTTAATAAGACAGAATAAGAGGAGGAATACAGATAACAAATAAAATGTTACATCCCTTTTGTCCCAGCACTCTGTGTTTGTGCAGCATCTCACACACCCTGGCTGGAATTTGCCATAGCCCACTGTGTGAAGTGGATCCCATCCAGGGAAATAAACATCACCATTTCAGTCATTTCAGCTAATATGTAATTTAATAGAAAACCACACTATTCACAAAGGACTTTTGCATGACAGCTTCTCACTGTACTTTTTGATAAAGGCAAGGCTGAGCAAGCAGTGTAATTGCCGGTACCAGGGGGAGCTGCCTGTGACATCAGTCACAGTGATCTGGCTGAGGCTGTCCTGTGACCAGGAGGTTTGTGCAGTACAACACAAATCAGGCCACCCTGATTGTGCAGCACAGGCAGCATGGCACAGCCTGCTCAGGGAGCTGCTGTGTGGGTCACCAACAATCACAACATCCAACTGTCTCCCAGTCAAGATCAATGTATTCCATCCATCCCTTGATCCATATAGAGATTTCCTGTCCCAAATATAACTTCCAGAATATATCAGTAACATAGGGATTTCTCAGCCCATAAGTACAATGGCCAGTGGAGCAGACAAGGCCTGTGCAGGATCACTGATTCCTGAAATACAACACCTGCACAACTCCCAGTACTGGCAGTAAGGGAGGTGGGCTTGGGAGGTTCTGGCAGGGCTTCCTATGGAGGCAGGGAAGTTGGGTGGCTGGGTATAACTGCTGCCTCAGGACATAGCACTACCTCTTCTGCATTGTTTCCTCCTTCCTGATCTCCATTCCAGGCTCATAGTGAGTCACAGAACTGCTGCTGTTGCCCCAGACGTGCCTTTTACCATTGACAGCATCAAGATACATAACTCCATTTTAGTCATTTAATGGCTCTGCTCTCTGGAGAAAAACTATCCACAGAGTTTTTATGGCAACATGACCTTGGTCAGCATTGCAGGAATGAGGATTTAGTCACCCCAGATCCCAGATTCAGAGCTAAGTAAATCTCTAATAATACTTTTGAGAGAGAGGGGAATCTGTGTGGGATCACATCAGAGGTCTCCTGACAGCAGTGCTGTTTCCTGTCAGTGCCTGCTGCCACTGAGCCTTGCAGTAGGTCTTACACCATTTAATATCATTACCCTGGGGCTCACAGCCTCCCTGATACAAGCAAATGTAGCTTGTGGCCAACGTCAAATGTGACAGAGGGATCCACAAGTATGAGAATGGATATTTGTCTTTTGTGATGCCCAAGAAATCTATTTCAAAAACTGAACTAAAAATTATATCACATAAACTTGGTTCTATCATTCATGAAACACTTTAAGAAAAGTTACTGAAGTACACTTATATAATACAATACTGTAATAAAATACCTAATAAAAAATTAGTTCAATTAGCTGAAACATTTTTCTTTCTACCTCTAGCCTAAGACATATGTAAAATTTTATTATGTTTAATGGCTGTCTGGGTTCCTGCTGTAATGACTTCAAGCAGCTCACTGAGCTATGATGTTTTTGCCACATGAAGTTTAAATGGAGGGCAAGACATTCAGAGGGAAATTTCAGAGAGAAACACGACAAGGTGCTGGGCTTGATGGAGGCAGGGAGGTCAGGAGAGAACAGGTAGATTTGTAAGTCATTGATGCAAAGCAGATAGCTGAAGCCATGTGAGGCAGCAAGCTCACTGAGAGAAGGGTTTTAAATGAGAAAAGTGAGACAAGTACAGTATCAATAATCTGCAACTAATTGCCTGGTTTTATACGTCATGTCAGAGACACTGTGGGAGGTGCCTCTTGGGATTCACCTTAAATACTGTAGAGGAACTGAGCTTGGAAGGAGACAGAGGGTGTTTCTACAGAACTAATTTAGCTCCATTCAGGACAGTGTGCTAGGAGTAAAGCTGATAAGTAAAGAAGTAAACCTGTAGGCTCATATCATGAGTAGTCTCAGAGGAGGCAAACTGGACTCTTGGATGGTTGGATTAAACAAAAGGATGTGCACCAGGTGCATTTCAGCTGCCAACAAGAGTTCATTTCCCTGGGTGAGAGTAGATCCAGTCCAAAGTAAAGCCTCCAAACCAATTTTAGTGTGGATGACAAGTCCTGAGCAGTGCTGCTGTCAGTGTTGCAGCCCACTCCTGCAGTGCCCTACTACTTGCTAATGTAAACACAGCCAGAGTGGTATTTTTTTCCCAACTTTGCTGCAGACTTCTTGAATGGACTCACATAAATCACTTCCCTTCTCACTGTCTGTGTCCTTCATATATGAAATACTCTTAATACCGCATCCTGCGCTCGCTGGGACGTGGAAAGGGTAAAATTGTCGACATACATCAGGCACGCAGACACGACGGTGACAAGCATCCCTCTGTAAGGCAGGGAAAACACTCCAAAACAATATTTGACTGGTGTTCAGTACATGAGAGGGGAACCTTAGCCTGCACACTGAGGATACACTTATGGACCAGACTCCTCAATTTAGTGACTTGTGTGCTTCTTGGCACACTCTGAAAAATGGGTCCTGTTGGAAGAAGCGTGACATAATAAAAACAAGGAGCTGAAGGGACAGTGCTGCCAGCTCTAAATGGTGGGTACCTCACCTTGCTGCCTTCACATTCTGTTGAAATACCCTGGGATGTTCCTCTGCCATGAAATTGCATAATGTTCTCTCATTGTTTCTTTCTGGTGATCAAAAAACCCAACTCACTGTACAACAGCAAGGGAACTCTCTCCACATATTTATCAAAGGTCTCCCATCTAATCTCCTTGCTTGAAGTCTGGTCATAATTTTTTGTGGTGTTCTTGTGGTGTTGATTCATTCCTGTATTGAACCCAGCTGTGTTCGGTTGTAGAATCCATCGAATTCAAATCAGAAACAATGGTCTGATACCACAAAACCTTGAAAGATCTTGCTAAATAATTCTACACTCAGCAGAACTGCTACATTTATGTTCTGTAGCAATCATCAGCGCAAAGGCTACTGATTTAAATGTAAATCACCCTTTTCACAAAAGGAGTGCTATTCCCTCTTACTTCAACAGTATTTCTTCCTCAAAAACAGCCAATTGTGCAGACACTCCAACAGGATCTGTTTCTCTTGTTGTCAATAACTTCATCACAGCTGCAAACATA
The DNA here is from genome assembly GCA_027886175.1 of Phylloscopus collybita. Lineage (NCBI taxonomy): Eukaryota > Metazoa > Chordata > Aves > Passeriformes > Phylloscopidae > Phylloscopus > Phylloscopus collybita. The sequence goes on from JAJNNQ010000026.1 coordinate 50,119,508, forward strand.
CACAGATAGCAAACTTCTCAAGCCCTATATTAAGGGGCCATGTCCTACCTATAGAGCTTTCTATTTAAATCAGTGAAACTCCTGAATTAACTCAAAAAGACAGTTAGATTTTTGAGCATTTTCTTTGACACACTTTACCAGCTTCTCTGGGAAAACAGTTACAGTATCCAAAGGTTTTCCCGGCTATTGAATTTGTGTTTGCTTGTTTCTGCTATTTGCACACAAATATCTCTCCACTACACTTGAATTACTGAAAAGGGAAGATCCACACTCCTAACACCAGGCTGTAATAGCAAAGAGCATTTTCCTGCTTTGCTGGCACATCACATTATAGAGGCTGTCCCTAATCTTAGGAGAACAGACAATGTAAAAAACCTTCCTGCTTATATCAGACCTTGTTATTAAATTTATGTCCATTTCTCATAATAACCTACATTTTCCTTTATCAGAACTCTGAAAAATAACTCCTCGTGCAGGACTTGAGCATGGCATTTGATACAGTTGTCAGAGGAATTCTGATGTCCTGTCTCAGGGACATGGCAGGGATTAGTGGGGTTGCAAGTAGATGGCTTCAATCATTCCGCACAGACAATACTCAGTGAGTCATGAAGGCTTTCTACTTCCAGAGCTAACACCCACGAAGTTCTGAAAGAGTCCACCTAATTAAGTCTTTAGAAGGGGACCCTTAGTGTTAAACAGTTTGGACTAAAACACAGGTAAGACACCACAGGCATCCAGCACAAGCTGGAATTGCCTCTACACCTCTGTGCCCAAGGTGGCACAGCTGGCTGAGCTGAGGGACAAGGGGAGCTGGGCTGCACCCAGAGAGAGGGGAGCACCAGTGATATCATGCAAGCCACACCAACCAGGAACAGGCATCCTTTCCACTGCTCTGCTGCCCCACAGGTCCTGGAACTCACTACAAAAACATGTCTTTGTATGGAAAATGGGAAGGATCCATCTCCAGTGAGAACAAGAGGAACCCAAACAGCCTCTCTCTGCTCTCAACCCTGTCTTGCCTTCTGGCACCTCTTCCCTGAGATACAACTAAAGACACCAAAGCCAAGTCCTCAGTCACCACCCCACTGACAAGAGGCCTGGAATTCTTTTTCTAGTCCAAGGAAACACTCTGATCAGGTACCTTCTCCTCAGCATAAGGCTGGCAATGTTTATGCAGAATATTAATACCTTCATTCATGGGGTTTGCAGATTATCCACTGTTTCTTGTCTACAGAACTTCAAAAGCATGATTAATTTTAAATAATGTAATTGAAACAAAGACTCAAATTCATCTTTAGCAGGGAGAAAAAAAAGAAATTTTACTGCAGTGTGTGCAGAGAAAGGCAGCTGGACCACGCATATTTTTTGAGAGTGATCCCTTGGCATCCAGGTGTCTAGTTTGCTGACAAATTAAAACTGGGATGTAATTTCTTTTGTGAAGAAGCTCTAAGATAAGTGTTTTTAAAGACTTCTTCTTTGCCTAGACCTATTTATTTATCCTTCTCACCTTTTTACACAGAATAGCTATTTCATAAACTCTTACTAGGAGTGCCATATTTAATGTTATAACTGCCAACATGAGAAAAATTATTTTATTTTTTAGAATAACTTGCATCTGGGATAATACATTCATGCTTTTTAGAGGGATCATGTGGATGTATTTCTCTTTGTTTTGTAGACTTGGTCAGCACAGTCTAGAGGAAAGGTTAGATACCAGAGAAAAAAAGCACTTGGTACTTTCACATTACTTTAGCAAGAATAAAAACATATTTTTAAATATTTCCAAGAAATAATATATTCAACCAGACCAGCCTTTAGAGTACTTTTTTGCTGGAGCTCTCTGGTGGCACAGAAATTATTTTTACCAGAGATCTGCTTAGGAGAAAAAGGAAGAAAAGGCCTCCAGCATTCATCTTGGATTTGTGTGATACTTTTAACCCTTCTGCATGGCAGAGGGAGTTCACATGCTTTCCAGTTTGTCCCATGTGCCTAAAATTTGTACCCTGAGCTGCTGGCTTATATTCTGACTGTATTTTACCTTTTAGAGCTCAGCCCTGGGGAATTAGGACACACTGATGTTTCATATCAATCCTGCCCAGCATCTCCAAGATAGGATAATGGCTTGTGGCCCTCTAACATAACTCTGTCACAAAAGGAATTGAAAAAAACTTACTTCTCTACACACCTTCTCATTCACATCTGCAAAAGTTTTCATTAATCTTCTGATTCCCAACTTCAAGAAGAATCAGAGTAATTGAGAAATCCCTTCTCCACTTTGCTTAAGGTTTTAAAGTGGGAATCTATCCTTTAATATCAGGATGCTGAGCCAGTTGTCCGGATGGTTGAAAGTGATGACACTGTTGCTACATGAGCATTTGCAAGTAGAGGGTCTGGCTTCCCAGTCTGCACAGAGCTTCAGTAAGCCTAAAAGAGTCATTATCTTTACTACCCTAGTTAACACCTTGGTTAATTTAAAGATTCCAGAGCAAAATAGCTCCCATGACTCTGTAATAAAACTGCAGCCCTTTGACTATGAATGTTTGTAGAGCTTAAGTCAGAAAAAGTAGCTAATTTACAATGACATCTCCTTTGCCTTATTCACTGTCCACTGAAGGAAGCTAAAAACCTCACACAAAATAGTTACCTCATCCTTAAATTGTTCATTCTTCACAGGTAAGATCAGGTTGTTAGTACAGCCACACTAGATGTGAACAGGTAGCTCAGGGTGGTCTCTGGGCTCTGAGTTTACAATCTAAGTAGACTAGGCGAGAAAAGAAAATGTTACCCTCCACTGAGGGTAAACTGAGTCTGACATAAGGTGATTTACTGTGAAGAAGGATTCCTCACAACCAGAAACTTAACTGAGATCTTTTAAGGTGCAGCCCAGCACCCTAATTACTGGATCATCTATCTTGTATTCTCCTTAGAAGCAAAGGTTTTTCCATAATACAAAATTCTTCCTGCAGGTCTGAAAGGTTAAGCTATTTGAGAAATGTGATTTCTTAAACCTGGCAAGATTTGTCCACATAAAAAAATACAAAATAACAGTAATAAAGCATAAGTAGTTTTTATATCTCCAAAGCAAAGCAGAAAATATTAGCTAATTCAACCTTACAAGACCCCTATGAGTTAAGTACAGGCTACACTTCTCAAATATGCTTTTTATCCCTCCCTCTCTCTTTCTCTAAACATGCAACCAAAATTATAAACAAGGTGAATAATCCTTCTGTGTGGTAACCATGGAAATCAGCTATATCAACTACTGTAAATGGGAATATATCCAGCAAGTCCACAAAAAGCAGACCTACTCCACCCTACAGAAGGTTTCCTATATGCAGCCAACCAATGTCCTAAAAACTATAATATTTTTGCTGAGCACCTGTTCCAATATTCAGGAACTGCCCTTTGTAAGCTTGTTTTAGAGGTGAGTAACTAATCATTTTAGTTGGACTGCTAAGGAAAATCCAATCCCAGTGCCTATCCATGCTTTAGACATTCTCTGGCCTTTATTACGTCAGACCCCATACCCTAAACAGGACAGCCTGGCTCATGGCATCTCTTTCTATCCAGACAAAATTAGCATATGGACTGTTAATAAAGATTGTGACTCAGAGAAGATATAATATGTAAATTAATGGGGCTAGAAGCACAATATTTTAAGGTTTTGTTTCACCAAAGTTTCACATTTCCCCAAACAACATTATTTTCTTTATCATTTTAAGCAGACATGGTTTCACAAGAAGTCACTGGGCAGCACCTTTAGGATACAAACATGATTTTCAGCCTGCTGCAGCTATACCACTGACTGATGATCTACTTTTTTGATTACTTCAGCTGAAGAAATATAAAAGCCAGTCCTTTCCTCTGAGTGCACTGATACAAGATTATGGGTACCTCTAATTCATATAACCTCTACCCTTTTGTATGTCCTACCTCAAATGTTTTTTTATTAACCTTGTTTTCTTTCAAAACTCAATTCCTGCAGGTGCTTTCTGGCCACATGATGACTAAGGCTGCTTAGTTTAATAACATCAGAAACTTTTAATGTCCTTTTTGTCCCATGAGGCTAAGACTCACTTACCTGGAGATACAATTCTTCACATAGAATCACAGAACAGTTGTGGTTGGAAGGGATTTTAAAAACCATCTCATACCAACTCCCTGTCATGGGCAGGGACACCTTCCACTAGACCAGGCTGCCAAAAGCCCTTTTGAACCTGGACTTGAACACTTCCAGGCATGGGACAACCACAGCTTCTGTGGGCAGTTCCAGTGCCTCACACACTCGTAGTAAAGAATTTCTTCCTAATCTAAACCTGCTCTTTGTCAGTTTAAAGATGCTCCCCATGGTCCTACCACTCCATGCCCTTGTAAAAAGTCCCTCTGTCAGCTCCTTTTAGGTACTGGTAGATTCTATAAAGTCTCCCTGAAGTCTCTCTTCTCCAGGCTGAACAATCCCAACTCTCTCAGCCTTCCCTCACAGGGGAGGTTCTCCAGTCCTCTGATTTTCATGACTCCTCTGCATCCACTCCAAGAAGTCGTCCTTTTTAGTAGTTACATTGTAGTGACCACATCCTAGTGGACAGCTAACCTGGGGGCTCCAGCAGGTTGAGAAGGGACTTGGGCAAGCTAAACAGAAATAGTTTAAATCCAAACAAGAATTTCTGACAGACAGAAATGGTTCCACTGCGATTTGACATGCCAAAATTCATCTTTTGGTCTCCAAAAGCTTGTATCAATAAATGCAGCATACCTGTCCGGCTCTGCAAACCCTCCTGCTATTTAGAAAAGCATTACAGCTGATCTCAGGGAGAGCTCAGTCTGAACCTGCACTGCGTAGGTCTGTGCTCTCTTTCAAGCAACAATTTGCATAACGGTGTTCATTTCCAAAAAAAGCTCTACAGGGTTTATATTCACAAGGCCATCTCTGGATGGAGAAGACAGAAAAACAGAAAACAGAGTGTTGGCCACCTGAAGAAAGGAAGGAAGATTTGGACGATACTGACATTTGGAATTGAAACCCTGTGTTTGTGGCACAAACATCATTGGTAAAGATGTATACAGCAACATTCGTCAAGCTCTGTGTAACTCTGAACATCCAATCCAAATGAGCTGGGTGCCAGACTGGGACCATTCCATACAGAAGTGCCCCAACCTCAGTATTCAGGTTTCATTCTGAAGATAAATGCAGAGTAACTTACTAACTGACCCATGAATCCTGGGAGATTCAAAGACTGCATTAAAGCTACTAAATAAGTACCTGCAATTCTAACTGTTGTTTGCAAACAGATACTTAAACCACTCTCCAGAAGCTCCCTCATGCTCCCCCATTTCCCTAAACAAAGGGAAATTGGCACATTTTAATTCTGTACTAGTCAAGGTAGTTCTGTAGTGCCCCTTGCTCACCAACAGCACTACCAGTGACATGATAAATACATCTCAGGTATCATTCATCTTCTCCTTCTTGTTATTAAGGTGAACTGTGTGTGCAGCATAACATTTAGTTTTTAAAGGACTTGGGATTTTCACAGGAGAAAGGAGAAGATTGATACAATTGTCCATTCTTATTTTGGAGAAGGCAGGTGAAAGAAGCAGGTACCCAGGAAAATGGGAGGTGATGAGGTTTGCAAAGGTCCTCAGTCCCTGAACGCCTTATTTAGTATGGAAAAAACACACCGTGAACCCATCAGCGCCTGATGACAGTGGGGCAGGGGGGAGGGGGGCTCGGGGTATCACTGGAATCATCTGAGGGGTGGGTTCACATCCCTAATGCTGAACCTGGCAAGGGATGTGCTGAGATCAGCACCCGTGGGCAATGGGCAGCGAGCAGCAGGCAGCAGGCAGGCAGGGATGGACAGCAGGCAGGCAGGGACGGACAGCCGGCAGGGATGGACAGTGGACAGGCAGGGATGGACAGCAGACAGAGAACAGTGGACAAGCAGCAGTGCAGTGGACAGGTAAGATGGACAGCAGGCAGGCAGGATGGATGGGGCAGGCAGAGATGGACAGAAGGCAGTGGGCAGTCAGGGACGGACAGCAGGCAGGGATGGACAGAGGGCAGGGACAGATAGTGGACAGCAGCAGGGCAGCAGACAGGGATGGAGAGGGCAGGGATGGTCAGCAGGTAGGGAAGCTCAGAGGACAGCGATGGATAGCAGACAACAGCAATGCAGCGGGCAGGGATGGACAGAGGGCAGGGATGAACAGGGGGCAGGGATGGACAACGGGTAGGGATGGACAGAGGACAAGGATGGACAGCAGGCAGGGATGGACAGTGGGCATACAGGGGACAGAGACAGAAAGTGGACGACAGCAATGCAGAGGGCAAGCAGGATAGACAGTGGGCAGGCCAGATGGACTGCAGGCAGGATGGACAGCGATGAACAGCGGGCAGGGCCGGACAGCAGACAGGGACGGACAGCAGACGGACAGACAGCGGGCAGGGCCGGACAGCGGACAGGGACGGACAGCAGACAGGGACGGACAGCGGGCAGGGACGGACAGCAGACGGACAGACAGCGGGCAGGGCCGGACAGCAGATGGACAGAGAGCGGACAGGGCCGGACAGCAGACGGACAGACAGCGGGCAGGGCCGGACAGCGGACAGGGACGGACAGCGGACAGGGACGGACAGCGGACAGGGACGGACAGCAGACGGACAGACAGCGGACAGGGCCGGACAGACAGCGGACAGACAGCGGACAGGGACGGACAGCGCACCGCAGCCCTGCACGGGCCGGCAGCAGCAGCGCGGCGCGCGCCCTCTGGCGGCCGCAGCCCGCAGTGCGCAGCGCGTCCGCAGGCAGAGGGAGAACGGAGCCCGACAGCAGCAGGGCTGCTCTCCCCTTTCTTTACTCACTATTTCACCCTTTTCTTCGTTAAAACGCGAGCTTTGCACACACTCTGAAATGGCTTCAAATTGTAAACAACACCAACCCTTTCATTTTCATACTTCTGTAGGACTGCAAGATATATTGAGGAAGCCAAATTAAGGCAAACAGTGCTCCTCTTGATCACTTAAAGTTTGTGCTTCTGAATTTCAAGTCTGCAACTGAAACGGATTTTATAAAAAGTGGATGCTTATGACGTCATTTAAATTTCACTGAAGGTAGCAGAGGTTAAGTAAGCAAAGTCCAGACACAGGCAGTGATGACTGTGGCATGAAATGACAAAACAAAACAAAGCAAAACAAAAAAAAAACAAAAAAAAAAAAAAAAAAGGAGAAAGTAATAAACCCTGCATTTATCACAGACAGCAGCATAAAAGGGATCTAAAAGGGTGAGTTTGGCTTGTCTGACAGTTTCATCTGAAATTAAAATATATTTAACTGTTTATAAAAGGGAACTGACAGCACTTCTGCCTGTAAGGGGAATTTTCAGAAACCTGAAGATCATGTTTATGAAACAGAAAGTGAGAGCAAAATCTTTGCTAAATCAGGAGCCCTGATCCATAAAGTCTCTAAGTTAAAGAGAGAGGGTGCTATATATAAAACAAGAGATTTACAAGGTGAGAATCATGACCACTCTGATACTTTGCATTGCTGCCCATAATTCAAATAAGAAATATTTTAAAATACATCTTAATGTCTGTCAAGTTTTTCTGAACATGAAGCCCTGTTTTCTGCTGCCCATTCAAAGACCATTATAGGTTATGTAGAGATCCAGAAATCAAAAAACAACAAAAGCATAGTCCCTTAACTTTCCTTAGATCCTGATTCTATATAAGGATACCTACAGAGACAAAAAAATTCATTTCAGAACTGTAAATATTCATGTCTGTGTGTGTCTCCCACAGCAAGTGCATCTCAGAAGGAAAGTTCTTAAAAATTGAAAGACACATTAAAATCAAAGCAGAACCATTTCGTAGCTGTTGCTTATACATAGTGAGGTTAAAAGTTAATGCACAACTGTGGACCTTTCCTAGTGGAAGCACAGCTCTCCTGATCAGAACTCCTTTGTACAGAAATGCAGGATGTGCATGGCAGAAATGCTGAATTCTCTTAAATTCACTCATTTCCCTTTTCAGTACCTGCTTCATTCTCCCCTCCTTCAGCTGAAGGCATCTGCTGTTAGACCACAATCACTGTCCCCCAAATAAATAACTCCAGTATTGACATTTACAACTCTATATAAATATACCCCAATAAAGGCATTTGAGTGAAGTGCAGCAGGTAAGTAAAGATGATAACATAATGGTGCACACACTATTTAAAGCAAAAAGGGAGGAAAAAGCCACTGCATGCTGGCTCTCTAAAAGATTAAACATCTTTCTCTTAAGGAAGGAAGTGAACCAGAACTGATCGGAGCTGGAGTCAGTGGAGTTTGGGAGAACTGCATGTCTGTGAGGAGGGTCATTCCAGTTCTTTTGGAAATCGATTACATTCCCCAGCTACCTACTGTTATATTGCACCAGGATATTATTGTACAGTCTTGCTACAGAGCCCTCCATTATAGAGCAGCTCTATTGGCATTTCAATGCTCAATGAAGGCTAGAATTGCCACAGAGGTTTCAATTAAAGAAAATTCAAAACGAAAATGGAGAAGGAAGAAAGAAGAAAAAAGGCTGGGTTGAAAGTTTCCAGCAAAGGTATTTATGGCTGTCTGTCACCTTCTCTTTTTTCTTCCTGTCTCCTGAAGGGAAGTCTAAAGCATCCATTTAAACTGACATGTTTTACAGAATTTTTGGGAGGATCCCTAATGGCATCATTCCAGTGCCGTAGTAACAAACAAAAAAATAGATATCCTTATCCATTTGGTATAAACTCAGCACTGCTCAAGTTAGAAGGGGGTAAACTACATTTACCTGCATTCCCCCTTGGCTGCATCACTGCAGGATGCTACTAGGACATATCAAAAGTAGTTATTCCATCCATAGCAGGCTGTAATCACTATTTTTCCTAACTTCTAATCTGGTTCAAACACCCCGTGGTACCCACCACAACTACACAGGACTCCATATATCTTTTTCTGAACTGAACAGTCCAGCAGAATGGGTGATTACTGATTACCTTATATAGATCAACATACAAAACCAGAGCACTCCCTGGACTGGCAGAGAACACAACTGCTTGAAAAATATGGCTTAAGTTTGCTTCTACTAAGGCATGATATTTTTAATGTTTTATCTTTTGTATTTATGGTCTGAACAAATTGGGTTAATTGTTTTATTGGCTGTACCAGACCCTATATTTGAGTTCAAGATTAACATTGCAGCCAGTTTCCAAGGTGATGGCCATTTAATTATTGTTTATGTAGAAGTGATTAACTAAATGCCAAAAAAAAATCCTAGCTAAACTTGAAAACAAGGAGGGTCTGTAAAAAGCTAAACAAAAACCTAAAGAATTCAGGCAAGCATGTGAAATCCTGTCTACAAGGGGGTTTAATTCCCTTAAACAATTTGATGTCAGAAACACCTTGCTGTTTACAAGGAATTTACAAATCTTTAATTGCACTTTCACTATTCAGTTACATTTTTTAAAACTTTCCACAAGACAGATCTGGAGTGAGAGACTCTGGTAGAGGGCAACAGCCATAGCAGAGAGGGTTCTTTTCTTTTTAATCCTTATTTTTACATCTTGATTGCATTTCACAATAGAAACCAGGCACTCCAGGCAGTGTTTTTAGGGCAATTACTACAATTCTTGGGTGGTCACTCTGCATTAGATTTCATGCCTTATAAAACAACATGAGGTGTGCCATAATGACTCAGAAATATACAGCCTTTCATGTCCTATTGCTTAATTAAGGAGGGTGTTTTGCAGGACAGATATTATTGCTAGTCTGTGGTTTTTAATTTTACTACACAGTAAAAGCACCCTAATTCATACCAGGAATGGGCAAACCTGCAAATTAGTGCATTTTCTGAATTAGAAAATAAGTGAATAAAACTGCAGAAAGAAAATCCAAATGTGAACATGGCAATATTAAAGCAAATGTGCTCATTTACCCTGGGAAATATAGCTGAGTCTCATTCTGTTGATATTTAATAGCATAACACCTCAGATTTTTTTTTTAATATAATGAGGCTCCAGACCCCAGACCTACAATGAGCTCCCTGTGTGTGGACTCCTGCACAAACATGGATTTCAGCAAGGCCTCCCAGGAGAGCTGTCTGAGCATCACTTGTGGCCGTACCGAGAACAGGGTAACAAGATCCTGGAAGGACTTGTTGAGACAGCAGGGTTTTGTGGCAATTATCATTTCTGTGAGGTGGTGAAATAAAAGCCAGTGATCCTCCAGTCACTTTTACATTAGCGTAAATACTGTAACTTTTAAAGCTATGCTTAATTTTTTGAGAGGCACTGATAAGCAGATAAGTCGCAAAATTTGACCTACTTGAATAAGTATCTATAATCTGACCAACAGCCCGCTGTAATCTCTATTTCCCTCTCCCTTCTTTATAAACCCACTGGGGTTTTTTGCTGGCAATTTAAAATGACCAAATGCACAGACAAAACATGGAGTAAGTGCACTCACTTGCTCATCTTCCTTTGTCCCTATGCCAGAAATTAGCAAAAATGTTGATCCCAACCTTTATGCAAAATTATTTCGACTCCAACGATTTTCCACGTGTCGGCAATGAAGATTACAATTTCTAACAAATGCCAGTGATGTTGACTCTGTCAGGGTTCAAAGCCTGGTGTTTGAAGGCAGTGGGGCAGCACATAATGAGTACAGGATTCTCCAGCTAAACCCAAACATTCTTTTTTAACCCACTGGTCCTTGCTGAAGGCCAGTTTGCTCTATCGTTTTCCACCGGCCTTGTCTGGGCAGCTCTGCCTACCTCACTCCCCATATGAAGATACCCTAACCCACAGTAGTTTTATGAGCTGGAGGAGATGAGCAACAACCACCTATTCAAGCTTTGGTCAAGTTGGCCAAAAGAGATTATTGACCAAGTTGGCCAGATGAGATTATCAGCCAAGTTGACTAAAACACCTTTCAACCACGGCTCTGCACAGCTTTGTTGACTCATTCCAGCAGCATACTCCAAGAGCTCAGCCAGAACTGTAGTTTTCATCCTGCCTTCGGAGAGTTTCATCTCACCAAACACCTGCCTGCACCTGGCCAGCAATCATTAATGCTGAATTATGGTCCCTAGTCTGGTGGAAGCACATTCAGTCAGCAAAGAGCTAATTGCCTATCTACTGGATAAGTTCATGGGGTCATCCCTACAGCTTCAGACAGAAATCCTAAATCATCCATGACTGCTTGGTTCATGGTTTGCTGGTTTTTTCCAACAAATTCTGCTGGTATCACTCTAACCTGCAATGGCAACTTCTGGGCATAACAGTGTTATCCCATGGAGAATAAGGGAATTTTTCACCTGTCTGGGAGCCAGGTTTCAGCCTTGGTTCCTGAAGAAGTGTGTGATGTCCCTTATGAAAGTAAAGAAAGGATGTACTACTGCCAGAGGAATTATTCAGGGCTCTTCAGTCTGAGACCTGACTATTTGGGACCATGGGCCTCAAAATTACTGAATAATTTGGAAAATTACTTTGGGTCTCTGACCCACAGCTGCATTATCTTAACAGCCTGTCCACAGTGCAGCATGAGGAAACATTTCCTTCCATTGACTTAAAATTTATATGCAACCTATTTCAATGAAATGCACTTATTTTTCTCTTCCCCTTGGGAAAAAAATGGGGGTAAAAAATAAAATAGCTGCTCCAGTTTTATTTATGTTCTCTGTAATCATAAATATCTGCGTTCAGTCTCATTTACATGCTAAACAATACTGCAATCTCTCATGCCAGGCCCACTTCTGCTGTCACTGTAGTCAGTGGTCAAAATTCATATGGATCTCACACGGAACTAGAGTGGGCTCTGTGCATAAGCTGTCCTTCTACGTTTCACCATCTGCATTGAGGTAAACAAAAAATGCCATATTAACATAACTGGAAACAGGAGAGAAGGATATACCAGCATTTGCTAAATATAAAGCAATAAACAGTTTTAAAAGGTGCTACAAATAATGGATGGCTTTAAAAAAAAAGTCACAGCTGCACTATATGTGACTTCCTTAAATAGGTCCATGTTGGGACTCTTTTTCTAGTGATTATTGCCTTTACTAATATATTGTAGCAAATAATATGTAATATTAACAATATAACAATATGTAATAATACAATATAGCATTATAAAATAATTAAAATTATTGATAATTTTTCACTCTTGCAAGGAGAAAGATTTCATTACAGCCCTTGCCCTGTCATGGGCTGTGTGCGTGATCAAATTTGCACAGTTTCATTTAACAGAAAACCACAGAAGCCCTGGGATTTATCCCCAAAGATTTTGCTCAGGAGTGACAGGGTGAGAGTCTCATTCTGTAAAATACGATGATGTGGCACAGGCTTTAAACCAGTAAAGAACCCCTGTTTAGGAAAATACACCTAAGACAAGAAGCTGTAGGCATGTGCTTTTGTGCTTTCACAAATCAGCCTGATTGCTATATTTTTCCTGAGGCAGAGATAAGGTTTACAGACACAGGTCCCAAATTTGGGCCAACCTAAATATTATTCAAATGCATCTCTTTCTCTTTCCTCTCCCTCTTTTTTTCTGAAAGAGCTGGGTATGCCACACATCTTATTCCTATCCGCCTTTATTAAGCTTTTTATAAATGTGTAAGAAAAAAAAATAATTCAGCATCCCAGACATCTTCTTGGGTTTAAGATCTTAACAAATGAGGACACAGCTGGGCTACTTGGTCTGTGGATTTGCTAGCTGCAGGATTAAGTCCAGCTGAGCTGAAGTTTATAAACCAAGTTATTGACTTTAAAAATTCTCATACCGCTTATCAAAACACACCACATTGAAAGAACACCCTTCCCAGAATCAAATGTGGCAAAGCTTTCTCAGTTATAGACAGCCTCTCCCCATACAGCCAGCCTCACCATAACCCTATTAGTCTCCTGCATCTATTTTATTTCAAGACTCACTCTCAACTTGCTGTAAAAAAATAGTCTTTTCTACCTCCCATCCTAAATAAGCAGTGTCTGGGCAGCAAAAAGTTGGTTGCATATAGCACAGCACTGAAAGTAGAAACAAATCATGCCTCAGGAGGCATCATCCTCCCTGGGCAAAGCTCAGGCTGCCATTAGGTGCTGCTCACCTGAAAGGATTTGTCTCTAGTCTGATGTTAGCACAGCGCCTTTGTACATTGCTTTCCACTAAAGGTCTGATCCAGCTGCCATTAAAATCAATGAAAAGGCTCCCATTGACTTCAAAGGCGTTGTGATACACAGTATATTGCAGCAGATGAAAAATACCAAAGGAAAAGAAAACCTGTCTTTTAGTATATACTTTCAATTTTCCATGTCTGTCAATACTTAAAACGGGGAGTGGGGTGGGGGGGAAGAGGAAAGTTTTGACAAAAGAAGATACTTCCCTATTCACTTCAAACTGCATTCTTCTGTCAAAATTGTTTTAAGTAGTAAACATGTTTAAATTCTAAACTGCCAATAAAGCCAGAGAAGTATTTTAAAGCAGACCATCTTTGGAACCATACACTTACTCATCAGTCACCAGACTTTCTGTGACTTTGGAAGCTTAATAAAAAGAAAAAAAGGTAAAATATTAGTGATTTTATTGCTTCTCTCTATAGGGAGGATCCCAGTGCCTGACTTAGCCCAGCATTCTGTGACAGACCTAAGCTGGGATAACACTTGGAGGAAAGAGAGGGATTTTTTGGAGTACAGAAAGCTGGGCCAGAAATCTACCTATGAATCTTTATAGATGCATGTATTTAAAACACCTTTCAGCAGCTTTATATACCATTACAGTTATTGGATTTTTCATCTTTGACTTAGATACGAATTATTTAATTAAAAACTTCAATACATGCATAATTTTGAAACCCTTCCACTATTATTCTCATTAAAAAAAGAAAAAAAAATTACACCTAAGAGAATTTACCTGCAGTCAAAACTTCTATGGAAAGCAGAAGTACAACTGAGGAAGGCTAGATTATTCAGGATTTGGATCAGGCCTCACTTTGGTTCAGATTACATCTGGCTATCCTTGAATGTAACGACCCAACATTTGGTTATTGTTTTGTGAATACGATTTACTACCAAATTATTCCCTCTGGATTCACTGGAATCTGGCAGAAAACATCTTGAAAGCACAGAGATGTTTCTATTTTTTTTTTTTTAAACACTCATTTTAATTAATTTTCTGGTTTTAAAATATTTTATAACCCAGCATCTCCAGCAGGTTTTTCTTTTTTCCCACCCCCAGTGACTACTTTGAAGGAACGAGAGGCTGCTGAAACTCTACACAGGGCATTTGTCCATTATGGAAGGGAGATCACAAAAGCATTTCACATCCCGCTGTTCAGAGAAAGAACAAGTCTATTTCTACCTCACATGGCAGGGTCGTGCACATGGTGGGTTCAAAGAAGAATGATGGAAAAATGCTCCATATATCAGATACAATTATACCAGACACATAATGGACTGCACAAACGTAACTTACCTAAGGGGTTCCTGCTGACCCTCTCACAGAATGGCTTCACCTCAGGGATTCCCATCCACCAAAGGATTCTGCAGATAAACGGTCTTTCCTCTGGGGTTAACCCCTTGCACACCCTGGCAAACACAGCATCCTTCCAAGGTACCCCAACAGAGGTGCTGGGAATTTCTGCTAAAAACCTGACATGCTGGAGTGTGGGATGCTGCTGGGAGGGTAACACACACACTTGAGACACACATGAAGTTCCTCCCCTGCAACCACTGTCACCCAATCTCTGCTCAGAAGACTGCTTAGAGCTCAGGGACCTGATATATGTCTGCAGGATCCACTGTCTGTGCTCAAATCATTCTCACAGTTGACTGTGGGGCACCCTGTCCTCCTGACACGGGTGCCATCGGAACACACTGCACTGAAACACTGGTTTGTAAAACATTTTTATTGGTGGCTACCAAAATACTACTGGGAGCTGGCAGAAAACCCAAAGGTTTGGGTGAATGACTGAACAGCTCAGGGCCACAGCTAATGCAGTTCCCAGGACAGCAGCCCTGACACTAGGCAGGAAGGGAATGGCTATGTTAAAGGTAAAAACCCTGATGAGCCTGATTTGAATAAATAATTAATATCACAAGGAAGGGATAATGTCACAGTATTTTTCACTGACCCTAATGCCAAAATGTTTCCCATTCCCTCTGCTTCATGTTGGAGAAAGTATCATGTTAGCACCTCACTTATACCAACACCACTGCCTTGAGAAAAGCAGAAGCTGGAAGCAATTAATTTTGGGACTCCAGCCCTGGACAGGCTAACCCATGTGCCTAACTCCACATGAGTAGCCAAAAACCAAGGGATTACTCCTGAAAGTCAAGTGACAAACGTGTGCTTTTCTGGCTGAGAGTTTCTGACACAAAGGAATTCCAGCTTCGCAGGACAAAAAGATTAGGTTTCATCCCTAGTGCCTAACAAGATATTGCTCTTTAAAACAGTCATTGGTGTACAGGAATTGAAAATATAAATGCCAATTCTGAGAGAGACGAAGATTTTTTTTTCTGTGTAGTAACAAATAGTCTGTGCCGATGAGTGAACAGAGGATTAGATTTAAATTCAACATATTAATGTACATTTCTAATCCTTAATTTCAAAAATTAATAGCCATTTATAGGCTGAATAACACCTTCTGCACTCATTTTAGCTAGTATAAAAATCATAAAGGTTAGCAAACTGTGTGGATCAGAATATAAACCAATTGGCATCTGGGATTAGGAAGAAATCTCCTCCAATTCATTGGTAAAGGCTTCCTCAAATATGGAACAGAGCCCATTATTGTTTGGCTGTTAATAACTTGAGTGACATTTGCCATATGCCATCAAAGGGCCCGGAGTCAATATGGATTTTATCTCTGTTAAGGTCTGCAGATTCAGCCTCAAATTGCGAGTTCACAATTCAATAGTGAGTTGAGCATTCCCATTTTAAAACAGTGTTTGAAAATGGTGGGGATTACTTGGAAATTGTGTGATGCCAAGGTGCAAGGGAAGAAGTCACGGAGAAGCAGAAGAGAAAGGAAATAAGATTTTGACATAGGACAAAAATCAAAGTAGGTGATCTTTTTTCTTTCGCCAACTGTGCTAAAGTTGTCTTTTTAAACTAGAATCACTGTGTAACTCCAATCAAACCACATTCAAAGCAGTTATTCTAGTATGTCCCTAGCTGCATTTACACAGTAATTTAAGTACGTTATTCATATGCTGAATTTCTCAGAGAAAGGGAAATAAACTGAAGGTGTTTTTTTCCCGCAGTTAAAAAGTACATTGAAGGTATGACCTTAAAGTAAGGATAAAATTCAAGGTATTTCTCACTTTTTTTTTTTTTTTTTTTTTCTGGAATAAATGTTGATAATATAGGTGGAATTAAGACTCAGTTTCTTATGCTTCAGAATCTCTAAAAAAATCACAATTTGTGCTAGAGGGGATCTGCAAGAAAATGTCAGTGTCTCTGAAGGGGCCATCTCTGCCACTAAGAATTAATGAGATGTCTGTAGAGGTGGTGATAGTCCTCTCCCAGAAGTACAAGTCGGCTCCACGAATTAGTGTTTTTCTAGAGTTGCCAAGCATGTCAGCTAGGAAAAACCCTCACTCCCTGATGTCTCTTGCTGAAATGTCTGCATCCCATGTCCCTGCAGTGCAGACCTACTGCCTCACCTGCACCCCCAGACAACCTGTACTGTCCTTGAGGAATGCTGGTAGAAAGACTAGAGATTCATGAAATCACAAAATGGTTTGGGTTGGAAAGGACCTTAAAGATCATCTATTTCCAATCCCTTGTCATGGGAAAGGGGCACCTTCCCCTAGACCAAGTTGCTCCATCCAATCTGGTCTTGAACATTTCTAAGGATGGGGCATCCACAACTGAGTTGAAAAGTTACATTTTCCCCAGAAGAGTCCAACCACCAAAAGCTTTCCTCAAGTTTAGGTTACCATCTAAAATCAGAAGTCTGTCTGTACCCAACATGGCAGGGGCCAAGGGAGGATGCCTTGAGAAGAATGTAAGACAGGAAGCTTTTGCAGGAATAACTCACTAGGATGCCTTCCTTGACTCCAGCTAATTGCAGCACTTGGATTTCCTAGGCCAGCCCTCTGCGTTCAGCATCTCTCCACTGACATTTTGCCCTCGGGAATGCATCCAAGCCCTTTCTGAACCCAGACAAACTCCTGGCATTCAGCACACTCGGTGCTGTGCACGTCCTGCATCGAGAGGCTGCCCACTACAAACCATGAGCAGAGCTCCCTCAGGCTGTTTTGAAGCCTGCTATTTGCCTGGGCTGGCCCCAAGTGCAGAGGTGATGCTGGCACGTGCCTGGAAATCCTGCCAACCATGATGCCTGCCAGAGCAGCCAAATGTGCTCCATTTTCAGGAATATGAGAGGTTATTACTGTTATTTCTTAATGCTGGGTGAGGGTCTGCAAGGATACAACCCCAGGACTGTGCAAAAGAAAGGGTTCCCAGAGGTTCTTCCTTGGGCTCCAGCCAGCAAACACCTGCTCACACACAAAACTCTCCATTCAAGCCAAAGGGACAACACCTGTGAGCACAGTCATGCCTGCCATGATACCTGTCTGGCTTCCCAAGTGGAGGAAAACCTGCTCCAAGCTGCACCAAGTGCCTGATGTGCTCCATGCTAATATTTGATTCACAAGTCATAAATCTGCTTTGCTCATGTGGATCTGGGGCAACAGTAAAACAACCACTGAAGGTGGAAACTGCCACAATTTCAGCCACTGCCAATGAATAGTAAGTTACTCTAGTTTGAATATTTTATGCATTACTGAATCAAAACTTAAATCAAAGGCAACTTTTAGAAGACACTAATATGATTTCTGAGGCTCTGGATACCTTCTATATCTATTCTTTGAGCACTGAAAATTTTAATTATAACATGTACAGACCTGATGCTGTAAAATACTGAGAGTCATGACCTGTGATTTCCAGTCACTGTTGACAGTTTTCTGCCTGGGCTTTACATCTACATGCAATCATTTCCAGGAACTAAGATGGGTGCTCACAAAAGTCACTTAGATTACTGCTGAAAATCACTAAGATATTTTGGGATAAAAACATATTCCTTGTGGAAAAGACAATCATAAAATAGTCTGGGTTGGAAGGGACCTTAAAGATCATCTCTTTCCAACCTCCCTGCACCATAAGCAGGGACACCGTGCACTAGACCAGGTTGCTCAAATTCCCATCCTACCTGGCCTTGAACACTTCCTGGGATGGGGTATCCATAGTTTCTCTGGGCAACTTGTACCAGGGCCTCACCATCCTCACAGTAAAGAAATTCTTTCAATGCCTATTAAATGTGTTGTTATTGTCTGCTTCTTCTAATGTCTATTATAGAACTAAAAAGACAGATTTATACTAAACACTCACTCTAAAACAGTGAGACTAGTAACGAACCACCTTTTTGAGACAAAAGGAAATATCTCCCAAAATATCCAGACATAAAACGAGATACAAAGAAAGATACTTTGCAGAAATATTACTGCCTCTTTTATGAGGAGTATGATGGAGAACATTCAGATAGGGTGAGTCTGTCCAGCCAAAATGCACAGAGAATTTAATGGAAAACACAACAGACAGGACTACTTGTAGGCAGCACTCATGTTTAATTTATCTGTATGTGATCCCCTGGAATATATCCATTTCCCCAATATTCAATTACAAAGGGTTTCAAGATGCAGAAAACTTGTGTCCAAATACAACAGAAAGGAGGGTGTTCCCCATTTTTTCACTGAACAGGTTATGGGATTTATTGCATTGTGTTGTGCCATTGCAAAATGGTTGTAAAAGTTTGTCCCTAGGCATAAAACCTGCTCACTTACTTGTAGCAGTGCATCAGCTAATGAGCTCTTATTTGCCTTTCCAAATTAAATTATTCGTTACAGGTAGAAGGGATTTTGCAGTGGTGGGTTAAAAATAAGAGTGAAAAAAGCACATTAAGCAACTTTTCTAGTCTGTTCTAATTCAAAGGTACTTTACTGTTCTTCTAACACAGAAGCACTAAACTCACACATCAAGTAAAAGTTGCTGGCAAACTCTCAGGAAAGGTGCCCTTTTCTTTCACTGTCGTTCAGTGGCAATGCTGCCGTTTTCCTCTGCCTCCAGTGGTTATGTCATCTCTGAGGTCAGTTTTCTGCTTCTTGAACATGACTTGGCTGTTTATGAAACGTGAAATCAGCATCAACAACCCGTAGCAACTTCAAGAAAGAAGCCTTGGGCTAACAAATAATAAAAAAAACCCTTATTTTTGCCCACAATGAGAAAAATCTACAGAGCTGCTACCTAAGGGCTTTCATTGCCTTCGGCACAGAAGGAATCCACATTTAGAGAGTGCAGCCTAAACATTTTCACTCTCTGAGCTCATCATTTATTTCAGTGGCAGATGTCCCTATGTGAGACAACCTCGCTAGTCATCAATCCCTCTTTAGATTAAACATGAAAAGGGGTCTATCCTCCCATCAACACAGGGGAGATGTACTAATATGGCCCAAATTAATGTACTAATCATTCTTTGACAGAATAGAATTTAAAATATCTCAACTCTACCACTCCAAAATCACACAGCCTCAGTCTGATCATTTGGAAAGCAGTGTTGGTCATCAGAGATCTAAGATGCCATCTGAATTTTTTTAGGGTATTGGCCACAACCACACACATTACGCTGGGGCAGAGGGGAAGAGAAATGAAAGGGACAAGTCAGGGGACCTTGGTGAAAATCCGAACACAAGGCAGTTCAGCCAAACCCCGACTTCTCCCCAGTTATTTAGTTACAAAACAGAATTTTCATCCAAAAGAGCGTTCACAGAAAACACTATCTTTGCACATACTTGCTTGAATACACACTCGCATGGGTTTTCATTCTCAGTGCTTACTGGGGCCCTGGTTACATTCTCCAGACAATTTACTCATATAATGTGGTTTTTTTTTTCTCCCTCTGGCTACCGTGAAACAAAGCTTCAAAAAAGGTAGGCAGGAAAAAAAAAATCCTCTTGCTAATGTTTTTCTCTCCTAAATACTGAGGAATTCTACTTCCCTGGCACCGTTCTCACTGTTTACATGCGTGTAGCTGTGTACATACCACAGCTTGCTAACCCATGCTCTGCACAAGGGATATGACTGAATAGGGTTATTCATAACCAAACCCTCATACAGCTCAGCCGGTGCCAGGATTTTAGTCTATGCTCACGGGGCTGTGATTAGTCCTAGAGAACATTATGAAAATCAACCTGGCTAATTATTACTCCAAATAACTGAGACAGGAATGCAATAGAGTTTCCAGGAAATACTAAAAGAGAAGCAAGATTTGAGTGTTTGCATTTGTTTGTTTGTAAATGTTCTCATTAGCTCATCTGTAAGATTTATGCTCCATGCAAGAATTACCAGGGGAAATTCTATAGACTGTTCAAAGAAAGAAGGCAGAAAGATCATCACTTCACTCTTTTTGGATACAAAAGCCTCTGAATGTAAAAATCTTGTGCAGAATATTCATCACAACATTGTTAATCATATGCTTATTGACTATACAAACCATTTATAGAAAGTTTCCCAGCATTTAAAAACAGAGCTGAGAGCTTGATTTCCTATATATCTTGAAGCAATATGTTTTATCCTTATTTTAAACCCCTAAATTAAAACACAGCAGTTTAGTCCATGGGAGAGTACATTTATGTATGAAACAAAAAGAACTTGTCAACAATCTCAAGACCCCTGCAAAAGCACAAATGGACTAAATGAGAAACCTCTAGGTGATCCCAGTATGAGCAGTGTGCCTTATGCACCATGTAACCTTCAGGACTCCTGACAATCTGACATGAGGCAAAAGACCTAATCAGTTTAACTACTGGAATTAATTTTACCATAAAGATGAAAGGAAAATACAGCACTGAGGCATCTATGATGAGAGGAGGGTGGATCTACACCAGTGCAGAGCAGTGATAAAAAGCCATCCAAGGCCACCCATTCATCTCTGATGCTCCAGATGAATGCAGAAAAATGAAACAATTCCCAAATAACCAAGATAATATGTGGCCAGTTTCATCCAAGAGAAAAAAATAAATCCTTCCTGACAGTCTGCAAGACCTCACTAAAGCCACAAAATGAGACAGTGATTATTTGCCAATAATTATTCTCCTTTGAAACTGCAGGTGTTACGAGGATGGGGAGAGTAACCCTGGCAGTGCTGGACCCCTCAGAAGGGACTGAGGAATAGGAGAAAAAACAGGTTCTCCGAGTGCGAGACAAGGAACTGCCACCAACTCCCACTCACACACACAGAGAAGATTTACAGATTTTTCCACAAAGCATATGAAAGGAAGTATTTAAAAATGTATATTTAACATCCTCTTAAACGTTGCTGCCTGTGACAGCTTTTACAGGGCAGTGTTATTATTTAGGGCTCTGTAGGCTAGGAAAACATTTCTTCTTTTACAAATGGATTTGTCTGACTTAAGTTGGCAAACACTGGGTCCTGAAATGCCTTTGTCAGGTAGATAAAGTGGCTCCTCACTCTTGGGTATCGTTTCCATGGGTCAGTACCTACCTGCAGTGACCAAGTCACTTCTCAGCTTCTTCCCTGATGAGCTAAATAAGCTGAGCTGCTTATGCCTTGTGTTGTCATGCTTCTTTTCCCAATCCTTTTTCATACCTTTCCTTTGAACTTCCCTTACTATTTCTGCACTGCTTTTGAACCGCAAACACCAAAACTGGACGTGGTTCCTAACTGTACCCTTACCACTGTTGTGCATGTGAGCAACATCAAATCCTCTTATCTGCTTGATATTCCTCTTTTCTACATCTCAGGATTTCATTGCCCTTTTAGCCATAGAATTACAGTGAGATTTCATTTTGAGGTGCTTATTCAAAAAGAATCCAAAATCTTTTTCAATGTCCTTGTTTTCCAAAAAGAGCCCCTGCTCTGCACGGCCTCTTGTCTTCGTGCTTTATTACACTGCCTTGCACTAACCTTATGCTCAGAAGTTTTTCATTTTATTTTGACCTCTTCATAAACTGAAACAGGGTAAGTTTAAATTAGATATTAGAAAGATATTCTTTACTGTGAGGGTGGTGATGCATTGGCACAGGCTGCTCAGAGAAGCTGTGGCTGCCCCATCTCTGGAACTATTCAAGGCCAGGGATGGGGCTTTGCACAGCCTGATCTAATGGAAGGTTCCCTGCCCAAGGCAGGGGAACTGGAACTAGATCATCTTTAAGGCCCCTTCCAATATAAACCATTCTAGGCTTCTGTGATTAAGCACTTCAGGTCACTCAGCAATAATAGTTTGCCCCTTTATTACTTATTCTTCCATTTGTTCACCATTAACCTGTGATATGTGTAAACGTGATTCTGTATAATTTCTTTGATAAGTGATAGAAACACTTGGCCTTTGCTCAAAACTTGATTCCTAAAGGAATCCATTAAAAAGAGTTTTATATAATATGTTCAGAATCTGTGAAAAGCATTAACCAAATAAAAACCAGAAGAATCATTGTCATTTTAAACTGACTTTTACAAGACATTAGTATAAAGAAGGAAAATTTCTTGTTACAGTCAGAGCAATGATGCCACCCCCTTCCAGGGTGTTGTGGAGATGAACTCCCCTAATGCCTGTAAGGTACTAAAGGGACAATGCCTCAAACTCACTGCCTCAAACACCTACCTCATGTGTAAACTATGTGGTGAATCAGGCCTTATGAAATAGGTATCTACAGGTGTGTGAGACTTTTGAGTGCCTCCAGGCTCCAAGTTATGCTGGTATGCCTGGCTGTACCTCAGCTCTATTCCCAGGAAAGCCCAACGTACCACCAGCCTTCCCCTATCAATGTCTGAAGGGACCTTCTCTGGTCAGTCTGTATAGAAGGATAACAAAGACTGTGGAGTGAAGCACTGTCTCCATGTTGCCCCAGAACCTGGATATGATTCCCTGTGTTATCAGTGGCAACTAAAGCAAGTGGACACTACGTCTTCTGAGAGGCTTCAGCAAAATTGTCTCATTTTCCTCTCTGTGAACCTGCTTCTGGTTCTTTCCACAGTCAAGTTTATGAGGTACTTAACATTTACAGATTTAATTAAGCTGAATTACATCTCAGCATTTTGCTGAGATTGTTTGGTAGACCATCTAAATATACAGAAAAATTATGTGTAGATGTTGAACCAAAATATTATAGCATATATTTTAGTCCCTCTATTAAATGACAGAACAGCAACATGTCTTCTCTGTGCCCAGGGTGTCATACCACTGCTTCATTCAGAGCTGAAATGAATTATTTATAATTAAAATTACCAGAATCACAGAATATTCTGAGTTGGAATTGACAAGAATGGGGGGCATGATGCCTCTCCTAAAGGAAAGGCATGACTGAGTCATTTATATTTTTTGTTCTCACTCTCTGTTCTAGTTATGCCACAGATGGCAGAAAATAGGAATCAAACCAATTTAATACAGACATTCAGTTCAAAATGGCATGTATTTTAGTTCTCCCTGTATAATTATGAGGAATAGGTGGAAACATATTGTTACTATTCTAGACAAACAAATCAAACAACACAACTCCCTCTAAAATCACCTTCAAAGTCCAATTCCTCCCACATCCTCCCTCATAAGCCAGTGTAGTGGAGTTACTCTGATAAAACTCAAGCAGCTGATGCAATGACTTCAATGGCAATGAAAATGCTTCTCCATGTGACTGAGTGGGACTAGAGGTGACTGGAAATAAAGTTGTTAAACAGAACCTTCATAAACTTCCGAAAAGTCCAACAAAAACCTGACTTCTCTGCTATCCCTAACTATTAGAGATTTTCAAATAATTCAAGACAGTGCTCCAGACTCTGCCAGTGTAGTGAAATAGATCTTGCTTTTATTACTGCCCATCAGAAATCACAATCACAACTCCAGCAGAACCCACTTCTGTCTTCTGGGGGAAGTTTTAGCAAATGGCTCTGTCATAGCTAAGAGAAATCAACTCAATATACTGCTTGTTCTTAGAGGATCAGACTCTTCTCATTCCCTTGACAAGTCAGGGACAAGGACGTTTTGGCTCACACATCTAAAATCACACAAATCTTTATTTCACCAATTCCAAGCAAATGACTTTATAACCTCTGCCCGCAGAGATGTGTATGTGTTTGCAAACAGTTTGTGGTCAGGTTAAAGAGATAAATGCCTGAGGAAATCAGGGATATGTAAAGTTGGAGTTAGAATATAATCCTCTTGTGAAAAAAATACAGGAATATGGTCAGCTATTAGGGGGATGATCACGTATCTTCCT
Source organism: Phylloscopus collybita (assembly GCA_027886175.1). NCBI lineage: Eukaryota > Metazoa > Chordata > Aves > Passeriformes > Phylloscopidae > Phylloscopus > Phylloscopus collybita. The sequence continues at coordinate 50,143,798 of JAJNNQ010000026.1, forward strand.
CATCCCTTGGTACAATAATTTCAGTCCCTCAGTAGGTCATCAACCAAACAACGATGACCAGACATTCCTCTTATCTGGAGGTTGGTTCTTTTCACAAGAGTAGTTGCCTGCCTTGATGACTACCCTATAAATGACATGGAGCTGGGCATGGTTTGGGATGTATGAAGGACAGAACCCTTTTCTAACCAGCTCCCAGTGACAGGACATCGTACTTGCCATCTCTGCCTTCTCACCCCGAGAGCAGCTTTGATTGCTCAGCAGAAGATAAAAGATTTGCTCAGGGAAGGAAGTATTTCATTTAACATGGTGTGCCCATAGAAGTCAATTATGTTTTTAAATAAATTGCACAGGTTAGTGCTTTTAATCCATCTTAAATTCATATTTTGGCAATTAACTCAAGCTGCACGTATAAAAATTACTTTAAATGTCGTTTCCTGCTTCCTTTGGGCACTATCTTTCTGTTAAATGCTAAGGATAATTGTAACAGATATGTACATATGAATGCTCAAGCAGAAGGAAACAGTCTCTATACTTTAAATAAATAAAAATAGATGATTGAAAAAACCCCTAAGATATCTTTCAAATCTCCACTGACTTTTTCAGAACCCCCAAACCCTGTGTATATACAAAATATCTACTACCGTATTTTCTAGATATTTTACTAGATCTATTAACATTTTCAGAAAGCAGAAAATTAATGCATTGACATTAGAATCTGTGTTGTAAATCTGTAATTAGGGAGATCTTCATTAGCTGAAAGCAGAAGTGAAACCTTCCAGTTAAAGTCTGTGTAGCAGGCATTCCTCTTTGGCTATGGCTTATAAACATCTCAGGCAACAATTTTGGAGATGAAATTTCATTGCCTTTGAAATGGCTTAACCTGCATCAAAAAAAGTTAAGAATTTTTTAGTAGCAATCTCAAGAATTGTATTTTAAATCCCTTAAAATAAATAAGAATTTCACTCCCTTAAGCATGTACAAACCTACGGGTTAAGTTTTACCACAAAGTAGGAAATATTTATAGGAACCCCTTTGCAAAATCCTAGTACTCAGCTACTATGCTGGTCCCTGTGATACATGCCCACAGCTAATCTAATGGCATTGCCATCAAATATTTTTCAGACTAAAATGAAATCTCCAATAAGATGAATAGATCTGTGTGTCTTCTAATATTTTATCAGAAGATGGACTTGATGCTCTGACAATTCAAGATGCCATTAGTTTTGATATGATCAGCAAAGACAGGGGAAGTTGTATTATTCTCATTCTAATACACGCCTTGTAACATAATGATCTATTGCTAAAAGAGGAAATCTCTTCTTTCAGAGGAGCAAGCTTTACCAGACACCAAAGTCTTGCAGGCTATCAGCTGCCTAATCCAAAACTGGGATTCTTTCAAATAATCCTCAGCCTGTCAAGCACAACCTTGTAACAGATTCTATTTAAAAAAAAAAAAAACCACAGTCCCATCCAAATAAACCCCTCACCCCAGAATATCTGTTTTTCTGGAAATAGATCTTTTGTTTCATTAACATTTGAAGGATCCTTATTTTCAGTATTATTATGTGGTCAAAGGTTTGCTTCCCTTAAAATATGAGCTACGTAAGAGGAGGACACAATTTTCCGAATACTGAGAAAGGATTTGAGCAGCAGTAGATCTTTTCCAGTGCCAGGAATAACATGCCAAGCACTGGGGAATTTTTCCAGAACCAGGTATTAATCTAAATTTTTAAAAAACTTGCGGACTGTTGCTTTAATTCACCAGGAGCAGGATACCCCCAAATAACTTTACAACCACCTGACCTTCTCTACAAAACTTGCCCGCTTTTTTCTTAGAATCAGAGCAGAGAAAAAAAGGAAATAAAAAAAATAATGCAAAAAAAAGCAGTTTCTTCTTAAATTACTGAAGTTTCTAAAATAAAATTGCAGCAAGAAAATTAAAGTATAATGGTATATTCAATGTAATCAAATGCTTATTCTTCATGAATATGAAATTGTGATGCTAATTCTGAGTCGAACTGGTTTAGATCTAAAGTCACCAAGGATCAAGAAATTCTTTGAAATTCATTACCTGTAACTGAATGCAGAATCTGACCCTATGTCAGCATTTGTAAATCCGGTATTTGACAAAATTTGATGGGAAAACTAAAGTCAAGATTTGAACTCTATCTTCCTGAAGTGAAAGAGTATGAAAGCACCTTCCTAAAATGAAAAACACAGAAAATGGTCAGTAAAATAGACATATAGAGCTTCATAGCTTAAAAGTGCTGTCCAAATATTAGCTAAATCCCTACTACGAACCTGTGCGGCAGATAAGATGGAAGCACTTATGCTAAAAATAAATAAAACCTAGAACTGTCTCATAAAACTGTAAGATTTTATTAAAAATAAACAGGGCTGGTTGGTATCCTTAACCTCAAGGTCACAAAACAAAGTACTAAGCACTGGAGGATAGCAGCAGAAGCCAGTACTCCAAAATCACTGTGTCTAATTAAGGATTCCAAAGAATCTCTGCTTTATGCTCTCTCCTGTCTCGAAGCATTCGCTGTGAGAACATTCAAATGCCACCGGGAGACTGACATGCTACTTGTTAGGTCAACAGTCCCATTGAGACTTCTCATCGGCTTCGTCAGATCCTGGGCCAGCCGTGTATGCTGGGCAAACAACGCTCCACCAGGGCAAACAACACCGGGCAGGACTCTCCTCCTCGAAAGGGAGAAAACCGAGGGGGAACAAAAACCCGTGTGGAAAACAGAATGCTGTGTCGTGTGTGCACGTGCTAAATAATTCAGCTTTAAACTGTTCTGAACTTCTGACCCTCACTCTCCCCTGTGATGTACAGGAGTGGAAGTTTCAATGTTAGTCCACGACATGTTAAAGACAAAAATATACGAGGCCTGCCTGTTCCAGAGTGAGGCCATATTCAGCTAAAAGCATTCTAATATTAATGATCATGGCTGGGTTTAGAACTGTTTTAGTCCACTGCAATAATTTTCATTTGTTTATGAGGTTGAGAAGAGAGAAAATGAAATTGCTTGTTAGTGCTGCACCCTGTTTCCTCCAGGCATAGGGCAGCATGTGTCCCTTTTCCAATAAAAACATAGATTTGCCTGTTTCTGTGGGTTGTGGGCTTCCCTCCCTTCCCTTTGCTGGCATTTGGCACAACTGCCTTACTTCCAACACGTTTGAGCATAGACGCATTTTTTTAACCAGCAAAGTAAGGAGAAAAGAATTTGATGAAGCTTATTTTTATGCTTACAGGAAATATAAAAGACAAAGTGTTCTACGTTTAAAACTACAGCATATGCAGCTTGTGTGCACATCAGAGAGATCCCTACAAAGCAGCACACGCAGATACAAGATTATACAGAAGAGAGAGACAGATGCAGATTTCCACGCGGAAAATCTCTAGTGACTCCAAACGCGACGGATACTTAAAAAAAAAAAACAAAAACAAAAACAAAAACAAAAACAAAAACAAAAAAAAAAAAAAAAAAAAAAAGAAAGAAAAAAAACGCGTTGTTGGGTAAGAATGGTACCAACGTACTCCAACACTCCTGTGGACTTGGAGAGGCCCGGGATCACGCTCTCGGGGAGCGGTGATTCCATAAAGCGGGGCAATATTTCTTTCCAAGTACCCGCCACTTTCCCGCAGGCAGCGGGAGCGCGGTGACCTTTGGAACGCGCTGTCCCCCCGCACGTCCCCAACGCGGGCCGACGGCAGCGCCCGCGGCTCCGGCACCGCCCGCACCTGCGCCCGGCCGGGGCAGAGCGGCGGGAGCGCAGCAGGGCGGCCCCACGGGGCGGCGGCGGGGCCCGGGCTCCTCCATCCTCCCTCCCTTCCTGCCTCCCGCGGGGGCGGTGCGGCGGACGGGGCGGGCCGGGCCGGGCTCCGCCGCCTCCCGCCGCCGCGGTGATTGGCCCGGCCCGCCCCTCGCCCCGGCGCCCAGGACACCTCCCTCCCCGGCTAAAGCGGGCAGTAGGTGAGGGGAAGGCGGCCAGACGGGAGCATGGTCGCGGCTCCGCAGCAGCCTCCGCCGCCGCGCCGCGCCTCCCTGCCCGGCCTCCAGCGCGGCTCCCGGCGCCCGCAGCCGCGCGGGGCTCTGCGTTAGCGGCGGAGGCTGCGATGCACAAGCCGCCGCTGCCGCCTCCCGCCGCCGCGCATCCTCCCGCCGCCTGAGGACGCGGCCGCCTGCGCCCCCGCGGAGGGAGGTAAGCGGCGCGGCGGTGCCCTGCGCCCGCCGAGCCCCCGCCGCCGCCCGCCCGCCGCGCCGGGCATCGCGGGGCTGGGGCTGCCCTGCGCCTGCGCTCGCTGCCCGCATTAAAAACTTCCTGCGTGCCTCCCGCTGCCTGGGGGGTGCCGCGCGGGGGCCAGCGGGTCCTCAGGATGTTGCTGTGATGGTTTGGTTTTTTTTTTTCCCAGGGTTTTTTCATCTTGGCGTGGGGGTCTCCGCCCCCGCCGCGCACCCACAACTTCAGGCGTTTGCTCGCGGAGCGGCGGCGGCGGCCGCGCAATTCCTGCCCCTCACCCCTCCCCCCCAGTCCCGGGGGCGGCGGTGTCCCTGCAGACCCCCGTCCCTCCGGGGCGGCTGTCCCGGTGGATCCTCCATCCCATCCCCGGGCCCGCTCCCGGAGCCGCCGCGGAAGTGCCTGGCACGGATCGGCGCGCACCCCGCAGGCAGCCTGCTTCCCTCCCTGCCTGCTTCCCAAACGCCTCGGCCAGCCCCGTCCTCTCCCTGTGCCTGGCATGCATTCCCGGTCTCCCTTCTTGCTTCTCCACATCCCAACGGGTGATGCATACGAGGAACTTTTCAGCACAATATTGCTTAAATATATATATATGTGTGTGTGTGTATATACGTATTAAAACATTTCATACGATCCCCATGCCGATATGTTCTCGCCAGTGAGGTTTGTTTGGCTGCTGCTGTGCTTTTCCATTGATGCTTTGCTATTTTTTTTTCTTCGTTTTTTTCCTTTTTTTTTTTTTTTTTTTTTTTTTTTTTTTTTTTTTTTTTTTTTCCTCCCCTGAAGGTTGTTTCCCTGTAACTTATCTCGGAACCCAAGTGCTGCCTGGTGCCGTTCGGAGCGCAGAGGTGCATCCCTTGGGTGCCGGTTTTCAGAAGGTCTGGCTTAGGCTGGGAGGGAAAAGCTACTTTCTGTTTTGACATTGAGTGGACGTGGCGAGCTGTCCTTGTCGTGTGAGGATGCAGGTCTGTGATCCCCGGGATTTTGGGTTTAGGTCTCTGTGCTTCCCCGGAGGGTGGAGAAAGGTCTGGAGGAAGGGACTGGAGATGGATGGTGGTGTTTGTCATACACTTCATAAACAGTGTGTGTTCATCGTCTCCAAGATTATTTTATTTTTCCTCCTCTGGTCTCATTTATTAAACTGAAAATAGCCCTTGAACGCTGAGACAGATTTATCTCCCCACCACAACCAAAAATGATGGAGCCCTGGTCATGTAGTTGGCTGCTTATCTTTTGTTACTGTATATGAAAACTGCATAGAAAAAAATACAGCGTTCTGGTAACTAGATTAAGGGCGATTTAATCACTTTTCCGTCAATGAAGGAAAAAGCCATGCATGTTTGCTGCAGGCTTATTACTTGTTTAAATGGAAGATTATATAGAGCATATTTCCGATAAATTAAGAAACTTTCTTTTTCCTGGTAGTCTTGAAAACAACTGAGCAAGTGTGTGTGTGTGTGTATAGGCACGTGTGAGTCTCTTGCACCGATTTAAACGTGTCTATCAGGCTCTTCTTTTGAGGTACCTTCAAAACCACTAACTACTGTGGCTTTAAGGTGACTGCAGATAACAATATTATTGTTTCTTATAATTAGCAATCTGCTGAAACTTTAAATCCTTCTTGAAAGGCAGGATCTGTGTGAGAAAAGGGGTAGTGTTCTATAAGCTTTATTGTTTTTATATTATTGTTTGCCTCCAAACCAAAGCAACAGTGTGTCTATTATTGTTGTATTCTGGCTTAAACTGCTAATGGCTTTATGTTTTTTCCCATGTGGAGAAAAATCAAGTACAGCAATATTTTACTCTGACATTTATCTGCGTCAAACTTTAGTTAAGCTCAGGAGGTTGTTTAATCTTCTCAGAGTAATGTTCAGAATTGTGGCTTTTTGTTTATTCTTTTAACCTGTTCTTATTGTGTGTATTTCTGGAAGTTGTCTTCAGTTTAGGATGAAAGATTGGAGCTATGCAAATAATTTAGACCCAACCAGAATGAGACTTAGCCTGCATATGTAAACTGTGCTTTTCATTGCCTTGTTTTGCATAGCTGTTTTTTTTCTTGCAACATCCATGTTGATATTTCCTAATAATGCCTATGGTATTTTAATTGAAAGTTAACATATGGTGTTTGAATAACTAACTCTTTTAAAAATTGAGGGTATCACTGTGATTTATTTAAAAGTGGAAAAACATCCTGTCATACCAAGTAGTTGTATTGCAAGTAACAACCTGTAACACTTAATTTGGATGAATTTTTGGTCATGTTCATTTTGCTTACAATAAAGGGTCTGAAATGAACTTTGAAATACAAACTGGGCTTTTAGTCTCAAACTGCTTGACTTTCCTGCATTTGTTGTCTCCAGTAGCTTATGAAATGTGTGCACAGTGTGTCAACCTTTCCCTTAACAACAAAACCTATGAGCAAATGTTCAGTGTGAATTATATTACCGAAATAAAATATTCTATAGTTGTCATGGTTACAAATAGAGGCAGGGTTACTGGTTTTCATCTGCATGCTGGGGAGGGGGGATCTACTTTTGTCACTTTTTAATTACGTTTCTAATGAGTGATGGTCATACTTCAGATACCTAATACAGTAGATATGTGGCACAGTGAATCAGATTTTGTCGAAGTCTTGCTGAAATGAAACAAAAAGGTGGTGTGCAGGAACAAACCCTTGTTCATTTGTTTTTTTCGAAGCAGAAATCTTGTGGGAAGAAAGTAACCAGCTCTGTTTTGTCTTGGCATCTAGATTAGCATGCTGCCAGGGTTGCTGCTCTTCTTCAAACAATAATAAAAAAGTATATAGTGTGTATGTTGCCTGGAAATCTTCTCAATGAAAGGAGTGGAAGGCATGGATCTAGGAATGAGATGTGATTTTTGGGTGTACTGAGCACTGCATCTGGTGCTATCACTTTTGGTGCCTGTTTGCAAGGAGAATTCATTATGCCCAGGTTTGCTGTGATAGACTCTCCGGTGATGTTGCTCCGCTCCCACGCGTCCTGCTCTGCCAGGTAGCGATCCGTGCTGTCCCTGGGAGCTGCTCAGGTTTGGCCTGCACTGGCAGCCACCAGGATCAGGACTGTGACTCTTTGCAGTTGTTGGCGCTTATCCCAGTACTGTGTCTCTCCTTCTCTGTGCTCATCTGCAATTCAGTCTTGTCCATGCCTACTTGTTTTCCTGACCTTTTAATTTAGTTCCGATACCTGATGGACCCAGTTCTTCTGAAGCACAGGAGAAAAAAAAAATAATGAAGGGCCAAAAGAATTATTTTTTCCTTCCCTTCTTGCCTCTTTGTGCTGTGGTGAAAACTCACACACAGCATTAGGGTGGGAAAAGTACCCCATGATCTGTAAATGGAGAGAGAAATTCCAGGCTGTCCCACCTTGTTTAACCCTTGTAACTTGCATCATAACCTCTTTTGTGTTATTTATGTTTTAATCTTAAAACTCTTTTAAGTTTTCTTTTGCACTTTGAAGTTTTGGTCTCTCTTTAATATTTTTGTTGAGGTTTTCTATCGTCCCTTCTTTAGGTTGAGTGTGGTCTTACTTGAGTTCTTTTAATGACTTGTCCACTAAAGTCCATCAATCGCTTGGATTTGCTGCTGTAGGCTATGGACCCAGGAAGCCCAGACAGCTGAGGGCCTTATCCCAAAGGTGCTCTGTTTGCAGAGCCTCAACTTTATAGTGCAGCACTGAAGTCTACATCATTTTCAAATCACTAACTCTTTGTGCCGCAGTCGAGACTTTTAGCTGGCTAAAAATCTCAGCATGGGTTAGTGACTTACTTGGTCCTTCTGGGTTTTTTTTGTGTTCCCTCCAGATCTTCCATTTTGCACAGTGTGCTGATTCAGGAACCTTAAATGTGCCATAGTATCATTAGGTTCTGTGATTTATTTGTGCATCTAATCACTTCCTTAATGTACTCACCTCTCTGCAGAAGAAAGACAGTATGAAACCTATATCCTAAAGCCCATAAACATACAAATTAGATAATGTTGAATATACCTGCAGGTAACTGAGTTACTGCATTAACCCCTTCTCACATTTTTTTAAAAATTTCTCATTCTATGTTGGCTCAGCCAGTGTGGAGAATGGTTTCAACATTGCTCTGTTTAGTTAACTCTTCCATAAAGTTACTTGTAGGAAGGTGGAGCTCCAATGTGGAGGCTTAAGATGCTCTTCCCAAGAAGTAAACTGCCAACAGCAAATCTGAGTGTGAGGCTGTATGAAACAGCTTTGACATGCTTCTGTCACTTCTGTGTTTCCTTTGTTACCAGAAGTACAAAGAACTCCTCCTCAGCTATAAAGAAAGACATTAAAAGGAAATAGATTAGAAATCTCCTATGGGAACGCCTTTCTGTCAGATTTTTGCAAGTCAACAGTGCTTCCCAGGGTGTGAATATGCATCGTGTACCTGGTGTGGTGAAACCAGACCTGGTACAACAGTGCCCAGAAGCCTTCCCGGTATGTTATTATGCAGCCACTTACCTCTGTGCTGTCTTGACCATCTGATAAATGACAGTAACTGAATTCCTAGTCACACTCTTCCATAAATAATTTTATGTTGTGGATTAGGATATGTGGAACATGGGACCATTTTGTCTAATTTTTATGTGCTGCTTTTTTTTTTTTTTTTTTTTTTTTTTTTTTTTTTTTTTTTTTTTTTTTTTAATCTGTGATGCTTAGGTTTGAGTTTTCAGATATTCACCACTGGTATTTTGGCCATAATTGGCATTAACTTCAGAAGAACACAGGGTTTTTGGGTTTTTTTTGGTGGTCTTAAATTTCAGGTAATGTTTAGTACTAGCTTGCAATAATAATAATACTAATTCTGTGAAACAGTCTGCTGAAGCTGTAGACAGAGACTTATTTTAAAATGAACTCAGTGTTCCTTTTGTAGCATTCTGTGATTTGTGTTTTTGTTTAATTCCCTGCCATCCATTACAATATGCTATGTGATGTTAGGTGCTGGGATTTCTGTTCAGGTTGGGCTTTTCTTGGATCGGTCTCCAGTTTTAGAGCTCTGCGTAAGTACAGGTAGTATGCAGTTTGATTGGGAAGCAGATTATATCTCAAGGTGTGCATTGGAACTCGTTCAGTGCAGCAGTTTGCAAGAAAATATGCCACTGATAAAATTGCTCTGCAGTATTTCTGTTAACTAAAAACTGTTAAGTCTGCCGTGGCAGGAGTGTTTCTTGGATTGTTGGTGTAGTTAAGAGATGCTGTGAAGAATCCTTCAAGTTGATACAGAGGTATCTGAGGCAATAGCAGTGTTTGGTAGTAGGACTTAAATTCAAGATGTGCCTAATTTGTTGAGCTGGACTCTATTCATATGTCTCGTCATATTTTTGAATCTTGGAGAGAGACTCATTATCAATCTTCACTCCTGTTGTTTTTTGTTTGGTTTATTTTTTTTTTAAGCCCCCCAGACAAACCCAAAAACCTTCACCCCAAATACAAGATCTGCATGATAGTGCAGGCTTCAGAAATCCTGGATTTAAAGTGTGATTTAAGGTCTCTTGCTTCAGACACTTCTTAAAATCCATGCTGTTGAGTAATTAATATTCAAATTGGATAATTCTGTTCTAAGATCTGCTTTGTCAGACCTTGTTGTAGGATTTTGTTTTTGGTCTGCATGGTGGATTTGCAGATTGCAGCATGCTGTAGCTACTCGGCGAAAGGTTTATTTTCTTAGTCTGAGGCTTAAACATGCTTTTCCCCTTAATTAGAGGGAGAAGAATTTAAATGCTGTTAGTTTTTCCAGCCACAGGTAAACCCCAGATCAAAAGGAGAGGCAAAAGAGTTCAGGAAGTTCATTGCAGTAATCACACGACACGGAATAACTTTAAAGTGGATGCAGCTGTGTTTACCTGTGCTTTGAAATCTATATGTATTGCAAAGTTCGGTTGATTTGTAGCTTGTTGAGCACCTGAATTCATTAAATGATTCCTAACATATTGTATACTTCAGAAACTTCATTTTTCACTTTCTCTTGATTTTTTTATTGTCTCTTGCCTGCCAAGGGTGGAACAATGCCAAATTGGAACACTTCATATTACAAAATGTTGTTGGGTATATAAATGTCTGGAAAATACTTTTGAAACTATATGAAACGTTGCAGAATGAAGTTAAGCAATATATTTTTGAGCTTATTCATTAACCCTTCATAAAGTTTGGAAAAGCAGTGGCAGGGAAGCTGCTAATTCTGTATGAAGTTTCTTATGTTCTAATACTAGCAGTAAGGCACAAAAATATATGTGTATCTGAAAACTATTTCAGCTGTCTTGACCTACACACAATGAAATGGTGCCTATATTCCTAAGTGTGTACCTAATATGGGATGGCTTAGCAGAGATGTTTAGCATGATGTTTTTGCTTCGATTATTAGGGCCAGGAGCTCTGATGGCAGTGGAAGTTGGTTTTTCTGGTTGAAGTGGGTTTTTTGTTTGGGTTTTTTTTTTTTTGGGGGGGGGGGACAGGTTGTGTGGTTTGTGTGTTTGGTTGTTTTTTTTTTGTTTCGTTTTGGTTTTTTCCCTCTTACTGAGTGGCTTTTTAGTGAAATGAGTTGGAGGCTCTAAGGGATATCTCTGAAGACTCCATGAATGAAAGAAGGAAAAGAATAGAAGAAGCATGTTTCCTAGAATTTGACTGGTAGTCACTGGAGTACAGAGAAATTTCTAGAAGGCTGGAGTAAGTGGCTGCTTGATTATTAGATACTGGTTGTAATTTAAGGGTTTTATTTTAAAAGTGGATCATATAAATATCTGCTTCAAAGGTGCAACTTGTTTCTTTCTCATCCTCTTTTCTCAGTTGGGGATAGGAGTAGATGCAACAAAGCTTAGCCAGATGTTCCTCATGACAGTGAACTGCCCTGATTTCCCCCCAGAGAGTGGGTTTCTCCCCAGTTGTGCAAACAGCTCAATAGATTACATCTGAAATACCTCTCTACTACCACAGACACTTTGCAATCCATCCTACTTGGAGCAGAGAAATACCAGATACACTAAAGATATTGTGTGATGAGAGGTTATGAAAAATGCTGTGCCTTCTTCCTGTAGAAGGGCACAAAAAGTGTGTGACTAACACTCCCAGGTCATCTCTGACAGACGTGCTAATAAAATGCAGGGCAAAATGTTAAATGTACTGGGCTGCCCTCTTTATTATGCTATTTTTGGCTGATCATATGAGGAAAGTATGTATCATTTAAACAAAAGTCACTGCTCTGAGTGTCTTCCCTTCCTTCTCTCCCCCACACTGTTTCACATTTCTAAACATTGAGCATACCAATCAATATTCCATTAAGAGGAGAATTAACTTGGGAGAAGCTTGCATGTATTTGCATGTAGTAGCTTATTTCTTGGTCTGTGGCTTTATGTTGCCTATCCCCAGTGTCATATTTTCTTTTATTTTTTTCCTAATAACACTCCAAATATTTGCACAATTACTTCTAGTTGTGAGGTTTGCCATGCCCCATCTTAATTTTATCAATATGAATTGCTGGTAGAGCTGTCTGCCATGCCATGCTTGCAGGCAACATCAGTCAAGTGTTTGTAGTTACCTTTTTGCTTCTGTTTTACAATAGCTGGGCATCAAGGTACTAGGCTGCAGATCAAATGTTGCCCCCGGTTACACACATGTAGTTAACAGAAATCAATGTTGCATAGGCGTAAATGAAAGTTGGGTTTGATCTTTGGTGAGTTAACTCTTATCTCTCTTACACTGATGCTGGTCTGTATTTTCTGCAGGCTGGGTTGAATGCCCATTCTCAAATTCAGAGTTCGTGAGGCTTTGGCCGTCTGTGCCAATATTTTATTCCTTATGGTCTTTGTATGAGACTGAAAGTAAGAACCTCCCGCTTGCTTTCTGAGGTCTGAGCCTTAAGACTGCAAACAAATGTAATGAGATGTGATTAAAAGCTGCCTGTGGCACATAAGAGCGTGGGTTGTGGTTGCGTGGGACCTCCTGGGGAACCTCTCAGTTGATCTTGATGTGTGAATTGTCACAAGAGCTGCTGCACTGTGGACCAAATCCTGATCTAGTTAACACCTGTGGAGCTGACATATTCCAATATGCAATCTGATGTTGCACAGTGCTTTTCTACCCTGAGGAACAAAAACCTTGTGAAATTCAACTGTGAAGGTCTTGAGGTTGAAGAAAAAGTCTGCAAGTCTCAGTAGATGACAGCAAATGCAAGAGAGAGGGAAGGAAATACTTACTTGTTTCTGGTTTGTATGGTCCAGATACTTCAGTACCTTTTCTTCTTTCCCCTCAGTTCTCTGTTATATAAAATGTGCCATATTTGTTCTTAGGCCAGATCAGTGCCATCAAATGAAGTTACGTTTGGTACCCTGAAAACATTAGATAAATGTTCTACCCATTTTTTAGGTTTATTGAATCTCTGAAATAAAGCCTATTTCATAGTAAGTTTTTCCTTTTTAGAAGAAAAGTGTATAGTTTTTATGATTAAATATCTGGGCAGTTAGAGTTCTGCAACATCACCGTCTTATCTCTCTGGGAGCTAAAAGGCAATGCGAAGTTGTGGCCAGTATTTGAGTTACTTGGAGGAGGAAAAAAAGCATAGAAATGGTATAGGAATTAAGGAAATAATAAGGCTCGCCTGAAGACCCTAAAATGTGAGATTCGTTTTAAAAGTGGTACTTAGATGCAGAACTGTGGCCAGAGAGGAAGAGGAGAATTGTGATTGCCTTAATACTCTTTATTTTGGTTTATTTGCTTTTCCTCTGTCTCAGAGAGAAATTTTGAAAGCCCATTTATGTGTGTGTGTAGGGTATATTCTTGCTAAAAAAGAATTTGAAGCAAGTTTTCCTTAAATTCACTGTTTCAATATCACACTTGAACAGTTCACAGCAGCATCCTTCAAGCCTTCTAAAAACTATTCTTAGACAAATATTGTTGTTACAGCAGCTAAGTTACTGAGGTATTGTATTTCAAGAATAATACAAGTAAAACAAAAAACCCAACCTTTGTGTCATGCTGGCATCTTTATTCAAAGAACTACATAAATCTGCAGTGCCCTGGTGGCGAAGTTAAGGTGGAGTGGGCTGGAGATCAGGAATGGCACCCAGTTGGGCCAGGTTGAGAAGCTTAAACACTAATTTATGATGGAAGTGCAGGTGCAGCTTGAGCCCAGGCAACTCCTGCTTGAGGTGATGGTTAACCAGGGCATCATTAGGCACTCAACTCTGGAAGCCAGGGGCTGGTTAGACTTCTGCTGCATGCAATCCAAGTGGAAGTCCTCCTTAACCATTTCTTGCCTATTTTTAGGCTGCACTGTTTATCAGGCAGTTACTCAACTTTAGGGAAACATGAACAGGCTCAGGTTTCCTCAGGATATTTAATGGAATGGCACCACATATGACTTAGTATAATTCTTTTCCTGTCTAAATATTATCTTGTAAAATTAGGCTCTATCAGTTCATGGCTTTCAGTAGACCAGTCATCTCTTGAATTGGACTATAGCCACTTCAGGGTTGGCTTAAGAGGATAGTTTTACTCTAGAAACAAAGCATGAAACCCTTATTTTTATGTAAAAAAGATTGGAAATTTAACAACAATCAGAACTGTTCAGCCTTGGGCTATCTTTTTGATTAGAAAATTGAAAGATTAAAAAACCTCAAGATTAACTACAAGGATAAGATCCAAGAAATGTCAGTGCTCATTTTACCTAGATAATGTTACTTTTAATTTTAGGCAAAATTTTAGGATTAATGCCTGGGCATTGTGTGTATAACTATTAAAAGCACAAACAGACCATTTAATCTTGGCTTTCTATATTTCATAAGATAAATATGTTTCACTGTATCTGCAGTCAACATAATGCCCAGAGATGCTTGCAAGAATGATAATCAGAGAGCTCATACAGGAGAGCACCAAGGGACAGCATTGCTCTGTGAAACCCATTGCCCCTCTGTCTTCAGAAAAAAAATGGTAAATGTAACTCTGAATCTCTGTGTGGGCTGTTGGCCAAAAAGAATTTTAAACGAAAAAATTTCTGATCTTAGCCAAGCCCAGAGCAGGCTCTAAGTATTGGTATCTGTCCTGTCTTCCACTTGGGAGGGAAGGAGCTCTATACAGAGCAGGGATGCAGGACTTGGATAAAGGCACATGTCAAAGAAATGAGTGGGTTTTGACAGTTTCTTGTTTTTCTTTCTGAGGGAGAAAGGAGGGCAGGAATGTTAAATCATGTAATTTCTTTATACCCCAGAACAACTTCATGAGCAAAGTTTTGTTGCCCAGAAACATCTATAAAAAGACAGAAATGCTTCACATTCCATGTGTAGTGGAAAGTTGCAAATATTTTTGGCATGAAGCAACAATTAACTGCAAATTGTGCTGTGGAAGCTGGAAACAAGTATCTCTCCATCCTGCTGAACCAAGAAAGTGCCATGTTCTGTATGAAATGGAAGCACAAAGACCTTCCAGGGAACTCTGGAAAGCAGTGGAGTTCTTCCATTTTCCTTCATGTGACCTCAGTGTTCTCTTTGGCCTTTTTATTTAGCTGCCACTCTGAAGCTTTGCTGCTGCACACACACACAAAAAAATATCTCTATAAACTATGTAAGGTCATCTTGAGTTCTGTGTGTAACTGCAGCTTTTTTTGGCTGCTTTAGGGTCAGGCTCGTGTGGTCCCATCTGCTTGGTAGCTCTCCTCTTCCAGTGTGGCTGGTTTGCCAAACCAGTCTGCTTTACATACACACATATATATATATTTTCTCTGAGTAGCTGTACATGCACTCTACCCCAAGTTGCTGCATTATCTCTTCTGTCGCTGAATCTTAAACCTTCAGCTCTCTTTTTTTAGACTTATCTCGTTTCAGATTAATGAAAGCACCACCCACAATTACTGAGCATCTGAAGGATAAAACATTGTGTTAACTCCAGTTTATATTTGAGGTTTTTTTTTTTCAATCTTTGGTTTTTCTGTTTAGGCAATAAGTTCTTCTGGAACAAGGGCTGTTATTTTTTTGCCTGTACAGTTAGAGCTGCCTCCCTAGTTGTGCCTGGTGCTCTAATAGGACAAAAATGATTCATGAGCTCTGAAAATGCTGTTATTCTCCACCCCTCCTTTATTCAGTTCAGTCAACAAAGATTCTGTTATGCTGAGGCAAAGCAGAACTTAATGCCACTTTTCTGTTTCTCTTAATTGCTTATTTTTTAAGGTGAAAATATCCTAGAGAGGTAAAGTGAACATTACAGAATGTTGTGATTCCTAAAACTATTTTAATAGAATTTAAAAAAAAAATTGAGATGATTCTAATCTAGAGATAGTGAGCAGTAAAACAGGCTTGTTAGTCAGGGGTGTATCTGTTTCTTCTGGAAAGCAAGTATGTGCTTTGTCTCACTTCATTAAAAATAGTAATCCCAGGAATATATCGAAGGCTCCAAACTATTTCGGAGGTGGTTGTTGATGCAGAGGTCCACAGTCACGCCCACCAGAGGGCATTTTATCACCAGTTTCTTGGGGAAAAAGTTTTTTCCTTAAGTCATGAATAAAGCAGTAAATATTGGATGGGAAAGCAATGTATGAAACATTGTACAGATAGCTTTTTTGTTTATATATAAATACATATGCTTATTTCCTGGCTGTATTTATATGTAAATAAGTAATGATGTTGGCTTGAATGGTTGGGTTTCCCCTCTGCTTTCTAAATACTTTCTAATTTTACTTAGGGATAATCTGGGGAGAAAGGAATTCCTTAAAGCTCTCCCACAGCTGGTGTAGCCATCAGTTACCAGGACCCTGCTCTCCCTACCACAAATGCAGCAGATGCTCTGGATGATTGCAGTGCAGCCTTGCTCCCCCCTTTCCAGGGCACTGGGAAGCAGAGGCTGCTGTTCAGAAGCCCTACTCTTTCAGGAGGCTGGAATTTGCGAATATAGTTAATAGTGAAGCCCCTGGATCTAAAGGAAGCACTTGGCAGCTGGGGAAGTGTACATCTGCCAGATGGACCTGACATCTTGTGTTTGGCAGCAGTTAATGCTAAGGCATGATATGCAAAATCCAAGGATGACAGCTAGGAAATGAATTTTTATTCTAAAAACTGTGTTTTGATTTTGGTTTTTGCTTTTTTGACTCATCCATTATGAAATAAAGCTCAGCAGGAAGGAAGAAAAAAAAATCTGCTCCTGAAAATACCTTTTCTGGCCAGTTTTCAGGGTGCTTCCTCATGAAGCTGACATCTGTGCTGAAGGTTGGGCTGCCCTAATTCGGATGTGTGACCTTCGTTGGCCTGATACAGCACGTAAAATGTGATTAATTCCCTTCGATTCCCTATGGATAAATACATTCTCTCCAGCAGAGCCCCTATGACTTGTTTGCAGCCTCAGCAGAGGCCTGGGGTCATCTGAGACCAAGCTGCAAACCTGGGCAGGGCTCTGAACAGCCTGTGCTGGGACATGTAGGCAAAGCAGTGGTAAAAGCCCTTCTCTCTGCAGGACATTCTCTGCATCTGTGTGGGATACACTCTGAATGATTTGATTGGAGATTTGGAGACTTTGTGATCTTTGAGAATCTGGCCCCTATCCACAGAGGATACTGATCTTGTTTGTGGTGAAGGGAGGCAGAGGTACAAGGTACAAGCATAGTTCTTTGGAGCACAGCCTCTGGGCAGATGCCTGCAGTAAGGATAGGTGCACTCTGTGTTTTGTGTGCTGCTAGTGGGGAGGCAGAAGGTGCTCTGGCTTCCCCTTATTCCAAGGGTTTTGTGGTGCTCTGGTTTGAGCACCCTTCTATGCAAAATAGGGTGAAGACCCTCAACAAATGGTGGCTGGGGGCCTGTGTGGAAACAGTTGCTCAGACCTTAAAATGATTACAATGAAAAAATGAAGGATTAATCAAGACTAGCTCTGCCTCATCAGCAGCAGGCAGTCTCCTACTAAACTACCTCAATGTTTTTCAGCCTCTTTATTCAGATGATATATCCTTTAGCCAGGAAATATCTTTTTTCCAGCCGTGTTAGTGTCTGTGCAAATAAATGACCTATTAAAGCGTTTTATTAATTCTCTAGGACTAAAACTTTGAGTAACATTTTTAGCTAGATAAATTTGCTTTCTAGAACTGTCCAGATGATATGATAAAGACTTATCTCTTTGCCACCTTATCATCACTGAATTTAGTAACTTAGTATCTCCACAGGTTGTAAAAGATACCTTGTGGTTAAGAGTTGGGGGAGTTGTGGGGTTTTATTAATATTTGAGGGCTCAAGTGTAAATCAGTGTTAAAAGGATTTTGGATGTCATGCTGCATTTTGTTTCCTTGGGTTTTAATTTTGCCTGTGATGATGAGCTGGGCCATGTATAAATGTGGGGACCCAACTCTAAAGACTTAAGTGAGGGAGTGTTGTCATAGTGTGTGAGTTAGTCTGCTAAGAACTTTGTTAGCGTAAAAAACCCCAAACCCGTTAGGGTAAAAAAAAAAAAAAAAAGAAAGTAGATGGCAGCACTAAGCTGTTCTGAAGGAGAGGGAATTTGAAGGTGAGAAAGATGAAAAAGCCTGTTAAATCTGCAATTATTGCAACAGTGCAGAGCTCCCGCAACATGATAGTAACTCATATTAGCAAAAGAACCTTGCAATCTGGTTTCCCTGCTGTTATGTTGGGAGTAGATACTACTGCTTCTTCTCATTTCATTAGTAAGGACCATATGAGGTCTCAGTGTAACTCTGAGCTAAAACAAGCTCATATCTTGGTTTCCTACAGAGTGACTTAAGGATTTGACCTGACTGCTGTTTCTATCTTGGTGCTAACTTGTTAGCACTATTGTTATTGTATCAGAAACAATTCCTTTGCTTCCAAAGTATGTTCCAAAGACATTTGTAACTTCAACGTATTTTCATTGAGGCGTGTGGGTCTATGGCAAAGTTCTGAGTTATTTGTTCCGTTAGTAGGACCACAAAGCCAGTAGTGTTTTTTTGACAGAGGTAGCCAATACCAGACTGAAATCTTATAAAGATGCTGATTATTCTGCATTTGAATTATTATTTTAATGTGCCTCAGCAGAAGCCTTTCATATTAAAAAGAACCATTTGTCATCTTTTGCTTACTTTGCTGCTTTTCTCAGTCTGATGTCAAACGCTGATTTAAGGCACCTCTGGAGGGGGGTGGGAGGGAGGAAATGCTTTCGTTTGAGCCAGGTGACTGCCTTGCTTGAAATCTATTTCTGAGCAGCAAAAGACTGTCTTTGCATTTTGTGAACGCCAAAATAAAGCAAGAAAGAAACCAGCTTCGCTCTTTTTGTTATTGTGCTTACTTTTTGAGGCAGTCTGTCCACTAATAAACTGAGGAGTTGGCAGCATGTGCCTGGGTAAGAAACCTGAATCCTTTCAGGACCTTCGGCTTTGAACAGAATGGGAGAAAGTCCATGTGTGTTTAGTTACCAAACCAGCTGTTTCCAACGTTTTGTCTGACCAGGACTCTCTTTAGGGAGCAGGAGAGCCTGCTGATGGTGCAGAAGGTGAGCTGCCTGGACTCTTGTTGGGTTTGGTGCTGTGACAGCTTCCTTGGGGAAGCTTGTTTTAGTGCTCAGCCACCCTCTCAGTGAAGAACTTCTTCCTAGTGTCTAATCTGAACTTCTTTTTTAATCTCCTTTTGCAAATGGAAAACTAGTTGTGTGGATGGATATTTGTTGCAGCTAATGAGAAAACTCTCAAAATAATTTAAGAACCAATAAAACAACAAAAAAGAAGCAAAACCCAACCAAAACATTGAACCAAGAATTTTTTACATAGGTTGATTTGTAGCTTCTGCTCTGGAAGTAAGTAACTTTATATGGTGGTGATTGCATGTATTGTTTGTTATTATAAGTATTATAGGAATTTGGCAGGGTTTAATACTGCTAAAATAAACTGTTATTTTAGGAAACAGCAAGTAAGTTCTGCTTCTGGAGAACTGGATATGTTTTGAGGACATAATTTTTAATATTACAGTTTTTGTACCTTCTTGAACAGCTAAGGTGGTTAACTGATACATGTTAGGAATGAACTTGTTTATCACATGGATCTTACTGGTCCAGTTGTGACCTCAGAAAGATGGGAAATATGATTTTTTTTGTCTGAATTTAAGTTTGTGATACTCCTTTTAAAATAAAATATTTAACTTAGTGTTTTTCAGGAAAAAAAAAATCAGTGTTTTTAAAGGGCTAAAAGTGTTGTGTCCAGATGAAGCTTAAAAATGGACTGGCCATGGAGCTGCCAGACTTTAGGTCCATTTAATCAAATACCCACTTCCAGCAGTTCCCAAGGGCAACCATTTATAAAAGAAGAAATGATATTTTGATTTGGGCTGTTGTAATTGTCTTACAATACCTTTCAGGAGTTATCCCAGAAGTTTAATACCTTGTACCAAGATTTGTTTTATCCTACACTCTTAAATCTATTGATGTTCTTAATCATGCGTGTCTGCTTTGGGGCAATTCTTGCTTTTTTTGGCCTTGACAACTGCTGGCTTCAAGCTTTGCAGTCTGGTTAGACATTTTTGAGACTATCTTATTTTTATCTCTTCTGTAACTTGTAGCTTTTATTGAATTTCCCTTTGTTATGCAACCAAGAAGAGAGAAATTGAACTTAGGATTTCTCTCTGCTAGTCATGATTTTACATTTTTATTTCATCCCTGAAGTCTGCTATCCAGTCTTCATTCTGCCTTCAAATAAGCTTTTCCACATCCAAAATACTGTTGTTGTGGTCCTCTGAGCCTTCTTGTAGTCTCCAGTGTTTCCCATGTATTTGGGTGCCTAGGACAGAGTAAGAAAGCAATACTGTTGATTTGATAGTGGCACTTCAAAACTGCATTATTCCTGAAACTAACACACTGAAGGTTTCTTGGTATTGTTTTCCCTGCCTCACTGAGCAGTTGTTTCAGGGTTTTCTGTGATGTCTCCAGAATGGTGCCCACAGGAATTTAGCTAAAGGACTGAAAGTCTGGATTGCTCTCCTTGAGATGAAATTACTTGAGCTACTCTGTTTATTTTAGTACAAGTTATCATTGATGTTTTTAAGGTTAGGAGTTGCCCTTTTGCTAAGACCAGTGTCTCTTCTGAATGGTTTTACAGAAGAGGACATTTTTGGGAATCTGAATTAGATATTATTCTGTCTTTGCAACTACGCTAATGTCAAGAAATTCTCATTTTTCGTGTGTATATCAAGGGTCCTGCAGTTCCACAGGTTTCCTTTCTTTACCAAGCTTTGCATCAGTAGGAGATGGTTATTTGCTGAAGTCTGGCTGTTCCTTTACTGTGCTCAGAATTAGACACTAAGTTTTGTCTCTTTCTGGTTTTACTGTCAGGAACAGATCATGGAGAGGAGGGGAAGAACGAGCAGTATGACTCAGTGTACAGCATGCCCTCTCTGTCTGACAAGCTGTGCAGTCCCTGAGGTTTCTGTCAGCTCGGGCCAGAGCAGTGGTATCTTTAGTGCAGACAGGCTTGTGTTGGAGTCCTCCAGGTCTACACATCCATGTGTGTTGGATTCCCCCAGCTGAGCAGTGCTCATCGCTACTTGTATGTCTCATCCCCATCCCACCTATTTTCCTGTGTTGCCTTTATAATGAGTCAAGTTGAATTTCTTTAAAAAAACTTGATGCTCAACTTCCCTCTCTGGCTTTAGCTTCTGGCTGTCATTTCTCAGGTGTCTGAACAGTTGCCTCAAGGCTTCTGCTTCTCTGTTGATTTGTGCTGATTTAAGCTGAACATGGCTGATTTATGAAATATATCTTAAACAAAGTTGGCTGAATAGCAAGATTTTGTTTCTCTCTCTTCCCCCTCCCTCCCCTTCATGGGAACTTAATTACTGGGGGGTAGGAACGATTTTCTTAGCTGGTGTTTTTCTGTTTTTATTCGATTTTCATGAAAATTAGATCCAAACATAAGTACTGTGCATTTCCTTCACGCTGCAAATTCTAAGAAAATATCACTTATAAACAGTGAAACAAACAAATAAAAATGTGTCCATTGCTTGTTTGCTTTGAAGTAATACTTGTATGTAATCAAATGACTCCAGAAGCTACCAGGCAGCTTTAAGAACATCATCAAATGTGATTAAAGCAAATATTCAGTTGGCAACCATTGGACCTTTATCACAGTTAAGGCTTCTCAGCATCAGACTTTCAGCACTCCTGAAACACTGTGAGAATAAATAAATAACCATCTTCAGAAAATCTGAGGTGATTGCATATGTTTGGCCCTTGTCGTGCCATTTCTGCTCTGTGACTTTCTGCATTTCTGCAGTGTCTCGTGTCAGGCTTTGCAAAGCTCTAGGAACCGGGAAGCTGAGATGCAGAGAAGGGAAGGGATTTGCCTGAGGCGCTCAGATCAAATGTACTCCCAGTTCTGGTGGCAGAAATTGCGACTTGCACATTTCTCTCTCTGCTCCAGCAGTCTGTTGTCCTGGAGGGCAGCACTGTTTGTTTGTGCCTGGGCAGTCTCAAGGTGAGCTGCCCTCGGGATGGCTCGGTGCCTCTTGGCTGCAGTGGGGAGGTGAAGTTTTGCCTTTGCTTTGAACAGGTTGTAGTGGTGATAGTAAAACCACATCTGCACCACTACCAGGGACTTGGCTGGCCTTGTAAGGATGAAATTTACTTCTAGTGTGCCTGTCCATCCTAGTCATCATAGAATAGACAGAGACAATTTTATTTTTTTTATTCTCCAAAAGCAAAATGGTCCTTCACCTCAAAAAAACCCTGAGAAATCCTCTTTGTCATATGCTGCCACAACAATGCCTGTGGCTTTCAGCACTTGAATTTTGCCACTTTATTT
Organism: Phylloscopus collybita; assembly: GCA_027886175.1. Classification (NCBI taxonomy): domain Eukaryota; kingdom Metazoa; phylum Chordata; class Aves; order Passeriformes; family Phylloscopidae; genus Phylloscopus; species Phylloscopus collybita. The sequence continues at coordinate 50,165,812 of JAJNNQ010000026.1, forward strand.
TGTGAAATACTTGTTCCTTATTTCAGTTTTCTCTGGGCTGTAGGATGTGCCCTCAGTCTGCCCCAGTGTGTGCCTCTGTGATGGCTGACAGTCACAGAGACCTTGCCAGGGAGCTGCTGAACACAGTATGCAAAGAAGTAGCAAAAAACCTATGGAATTGAGCCCTAGCAGGCAAAAAAATTATTTCAAAGCTGTGACTGAGGCAAGTTTTTCTGAGCTTGGCAAAGGAGGCTGTGATGAAGATTGCCTTGGAACTGTCGTCGTGCTGAAAGGGAATGCATGGTCTTTGGCTTGGGGATTTGTAGGATGTTAGCACAGATTAGAGCCACAGGTTCCTAAATGGTTTGGTTGTCTTAGATAATTTTTATTAGTGTGAGTAGTTGAATTGAGGCAGCTACTCTAGACTGCTCAGTTTCTTGAGGTGCCTCTTGCAAGGAGTCAGCAGTGTTCTGGTAACCTGGAAGAATGTGGGTGAGTAATCTGCAGTGCAAAATCACACCTCTGGTACCAGTGCTGTGCAAGAGCCTGTGCATTGGCACAGCAGTAAATGGAGCTGATGGAAACGTGTGCAGGGCTATGGTCTGTCAGAAGCTGTATTTATGAGTAGTCCTCATCCTGGTGCTGTGGGATGGGTGTGGGGATTATTCTGCGTTGCCCATAGGTGGGGTTTTTGCTTGTAAAAACTGAGTCATGAGGTAGGAAAAGCCCTTTACACCATTCTGGGTGTCTGGTGCCCAGACGCCAGCAGCAGCTGTCAGGTATCTCTTTCTCAGTAGCACAGAAAAGCCAGGGCTGTGGGGTAGCACTGAAACTTCAGCACGAGGGTATCCTTAGAGCACAGAGCTGGGGCTCAGACCTCAGAGCAGCAGTAGGTAATGGCTGCTGCAGAGACAAGGGCTGTAAGTGGGAGTGCCAGAGCAAATAGAGCTCAGTTGGAAATCTGAAGCACCGTCCAGAAGGGAAACATCCATGAAAGGAAAGTTGGCTGTGCAGGAAGGAGGTGATAGAGCTTTTCCTGTGTGCACTTAAAGGAGAATTAAGAGGATAATCTGCTGCGACAGCTGCCAGGTATCTGCTGCACTGCTGCCTTAGTGATGCACCACTCCTTGCCCAGCACCTGTGGCTGCCAACTGCTGATAGAGGGATGCAGCCATGCATGGCCCAAGTGGAAACCCCACTCCTTTTGGCAGAAGGAAGAACTTGGCCTGTGGAGAATAGGAGAACAATTACAGAGAGCAAAATGCTTCCTTTCTGCATGGAATTGGTGACTTCCACTTAAAGATAGGTTCTAGTATTGCTTATGCAATCCTGAAAAGTTTCAAGGAAGGAAGAAGTAGCAGTCGAAGACATTGTTCATAACTAATCCTGTTGCTGAGACCTGTCAAGTCTTTGCATTACTTGAATTGTTTTATTTCTGTATTTTAAAACCATCTGAGAAGGAAATTACTGTTGAGCTGTCTTCCAGCTGTATTTTCATAAAGTTGAGTCTGGTTCCAGCCTGAGAATGTGTTGCCCATTGCCTCCCTTTCTTTTGTTACTTTCTTTAAATGCCTTATCTCCTAGTTTTTGACTTGATGAGGTTTGTCCCCATCAGTCATGAACATTCTTCAAGTCTTCAAGCTTTGAATGGTGGTTGTGGGAGGAGACATTTTAAAGTACTCCACCCTTTTGGGGAAATGTGTTCTTTCTAAAAGACTGGATGGGCCACGTTCTTTCACTCGATGTAACCAAGCCAACCCTGCTGTGATCTGGCAGCACACGCTCTGACCTGAGGATGGAGAGGTCATGAGCTCCCATTTCCCTCTTTGGCTCTTGGTGTTTGACCTCCACCTGAAAACCAGACTGAGAGGCTTTCATAGGGCAGCATTTCTTGAAGTGACCTACTTCTTTCATGTGGCAGTGACGCCTCGCCCAACCAGCAAAGCTGTATGTGCCAAACTATGTGCATGGTTGGTAGCTCCAGAGTCCAGACCACAATCTTTTTGTAGACTAGAAGCCAAACCCTGGAGTTGAGCTGGTCCCTGGTAGTTACCAGCTGCCTGGCTTATAATCTTGAAGTAGTGCACCCAACATCTAATGTTAATTATTTGTCTATGCAAGCTTTCACCAACATCTTAAATAAGAGGCAAAAGTTTGTACTTTCAACATGAGAAAGGTCAGGGTTTACGCTGTCCTATAAAAGTTTGTGGTTATGGGCTGAATTTCTTGTTTTTGATGTAAAAAAAATCCAAAAAATCAACAAATTAAAATCAGTGGTTCAACGCTCCAAGCAGGTGTCCCTTAAAAACACATTGGACAGTTCAAAAAAGCCTGTTACACCCAAAAGAAAGTGCTGAATGTTTTCAGAAACATTGTGTGTTACTGGCTTAGGGCACTTCTGGCAAGTTCAGTACTTAAGTAATATCCTAAGCAGTAGGGAAACTCCCACTGATGGAGAGCTTGCTTAAACTATTTAAAGACTTAAACTGGTCAAATCTTTACTGAAGTCAGAGGAAAATGTTGAAATGTGTTCTTTTACACAAAGGGAATTCCTTTTGAACCCAGCTGGACATCTTTAGCCTGAAAAGAAAATCAGCAGCATAGGTAGATACCAAATCTGTTCTGCAAAGAGCTGTTAGTCCCACTGGAAAGATTCCTGAAATGAAAACCTCTCCAGAACAGTGAAGTATCAGTAGTGCATCCTTCCCCACAGTGGAACTTCAGAAACACAACATTTTGAGCATCAGTCAAGCAGTTTCCTTGAGGTCTTTTACTAGTTCATTATTCATGAGAGAGGGCAGCCAATGTTTGCTGTATCAGTTGGTTTTGGGATGGTTTTTCGTTGTTGTTTTTGTGTTATTATGTTTTTGTTTTGTGGGTTTTTGGGGTATTTTTAATAGTAGCTCTGAGGAAAAGCATAGTAGCAGTGGGAGTTCAGCAAACTTCAGCGAAATAGACTCGCAGAGTATGCTAGGAAGTATCATAATTAAAAGCAAAATACATTTGTCAAAATAAATGGAAAAAACAGAGTTTATGGTACATTAACTTGTTTGCTTACTTGCATATAACCAAATTCTTTTGGATTAGCATTGGTATCCCACTCATTAGTGAATGTTAATTAGATTCTATTGTGATACTTACTGGCAAATTTGAGAACAGAGAAAGAAAAGGAAATGAGTTATTGGGACCAGGCCCAGTAAACTGCTAAGCACTCTTTGGTTTGAATTTAAAGGTATTATTTAAGCTTTCCTTCAAAATGGGAGAACCAGCTACCTGCAGCCCACCAGGATGGCAGTGAACTTGTGTTGTCTGTCAGATCCCAATTGCTGTGTGATTGAGGTTTGATTTTTTAGAAGATGTCAGAGGTGTTGCAGACCCTCCTGGGCCAGGGTCTGGTCTTTATCTCACCCTGTCGTGCTGGGGGGTGAGTGGTGAGGCCCAGCTGCTCTTGTGTTCCACCCTTTGGAGCTGCAGCTGCTTCTCCTGTTATGCACAGCTTTTCCAGAAGGTACAAAGTGAAATTGGGGTGAGTCTTGCCAAATCCTTTGCTGACTCTGAGGCTGTGAATACCATTAGTGAAAACTAACTGTAGAAGAAATTCTCATGTTGCTGTTGGGAGAGGTAATGACTGTGTCTGAAGGATTTCCATGCTACCGACGTGAGGAACGAGGCACTGGTTTGTGTCACAGTCACAAGCCAAATCCCTGCAACAGAGGAGGCTTCTACATGCATTTAAAGGTGGCAGAGGAGCTGTTTTGGCAAGTGCATTAAGTCTTAGAGAATGATTAGGTAGGATGGAGATCTTCCCCCTCTGTATCAAGGAGGTTTCTCTCCTGATTAATTTTTTATGAGTAAGGTACAGGAAAGAAACTGTGTAATTCATTGAACTGTGTTTTAATCAGATGTTAGCACTTCACAGTTCCATATGTCTTACTAGGTATCTCAGCAAATTTTTTTGGGTAACAGTAGAACACGAATCATGCCACTCTTATCTATCCCTGCTTCACCAAGCAGGACTCAAATGAGGAGATCAGTACAGTGATCCCGAGCCAAGAGCCTCAGAGGTTTCTAGCAGACTGCAGTGGCAAAGACACTGATGAAGTGACATAGCAAAAGCTCCTTAATGTTTTTAACATTCAGAATGTCAAGGAATTTTTACTCATACCTGAGTGTTGTTTCTTCGTCCTAGGTAGCAGGTAAAGAAGCACTTGTTGGTCAGTGTCTCCTGCCTGGCACAGACGTCTATACCATCTGTGGCCTGGGATGTATTCCTTTATATTGTCCTGGTAAACTTAGCACAGTATACTTCTTGTATACTCTTAATTAATTTCACCTGAAGTGTGCTTCTAATATTCTAAGTTTTGTCACCAAACTTACTTCTATTAGAGATATGATTGGCATATATATTTAGTGATTTTTTTTTAAAGAAGTTTCTTTAGCTGGAGAAATATAATGAGCAAAACCAGGTTGGAGTTGGTTATACTTGGTCTCCAGTGCAGTATTATCTGCATACTGCTGACAAGTTTGGAAGATTACAAGTAGCTATCTTTGATGCTAAACTCCTTATTTTCAAGGTATTACAACATCACTCTAAAATACTGAAGTACCTTGAATGGCTTTAGAAGAGGCACAAGTTAATTTCAGAACCTGTGGTAAAGCAGATTGATGAGTAACTTGGGGTAGAGCATGAAGAGCAATGGGATGTCCTAACTCTCTGGAAGAGTCATCTGTGTCTAACTGAACTCAGGATGATGTCATATCTAAACTATTCTGTGATCACTGAAGTCTGTAGAGATAGATTATGCATTTTGTTGTCATGGGAAATCATCTGGATGAGCTCCAAGCTGCAACTTGCTTAGACCTTCTTGTCTCTGGCTGAGAATTTTTTTCAGGCATGCTGGAAACATAGTTCATTTAGCAAGGCTTATCAGCAAAGCCAAGAGCCAATATTAAGGTTAATATTCCTGCCTAAAAGAAGGTTTCTTGTGTTATTTCCATATGAATATTTTTGTTTTGCTGTGATTGATGGCCAGCTCTTAACCAGAGCATCTTGGGTTATGCAGAGCTGACTATTTGAATGCAGAGCTGTCAGGTGCATGGCCAGTGATTGAAATACAAAGATTCAAATTAGATACCTTCGTACTGAATGTAGTTCAAGGAATTACAGAACAGCTTGTGTTGGAAGGGATCTTTAAAGTCTAATTCAATCCACCTGCCATGGTCAAGGATGTCTACAACTATGTTAGATTGCTTGGAATCCCATGCAATCTGACCTTGAGTGTTTCCAAGGATGGGGCACCTAGCACCTCTCCACAGGGAAAGATGTGCTAGTGTTTCACCACCCTCCTTGTAAAAAGCTTCTTTATATTGAATCTAAATCAACTCTTTCGGTTTAAAATTATTGCTTCTTGTCCTACTGTAACAGGCCCTGCTGAAAAGTTGGTACCCATCTTTCTTACATTTCTTACATCCCATTCAAGTGGGACAAAATTAAATGGCCACAATAAGTTCTCCCTGGGGCCTTCTCTTCTTCGTGCTGACCAACCCAACTTTGCTTTTCCTAACAGAAGAGGTGTTCCATCCCTCCAGTCATTTTTGTGGCCTCCTCTGGACCTGCTCTAGCAGGTCAATGTTCGTTCTGTACTGAGAGCCCCAGAGCTGGATGCAGCACTGCAGATGGGGTCTCAAGAAGATGGAGTAGAGGGGCAGAATCACCTCCCCCTCAGTTCATAAGAATTCCTGAGCTCAGGTTCTTGAGATAAACTGGATGTAGGAACAGTTAAATTTCTCTCATTGTTCTGTGACAACACTGAAGCTGCCTGTCTTGGTCCAGTCAATTAGTGGAGAAGTAGAAGTGAGGCTCTCCCAGGGTATGCACTAGCACAGGTAGCATCAGCCTTTTGGCAGCACTTGGACTCAGCTGGGCTTTGGTTTTTGTGCCTGTCATTAAAAACTTAAACACCGAAGAAGGACATAATTGCAAGAATATTATATTAGGATTATTCTAATAAAAGCCATTGGAGTTGGGATTCTTAAAACTCATTCGCTAGGGGCACATCAGTTCCTGTCTTGATCTAGTCTCTGGGATTTTTTAAGCTGACTTTATTCTCTGTAAATTAAAACCAAAACTGAGGCCAAACTGATTTGGAGGAAATTATTAGGCTCTGTGGAATTGAGCATAGTGCTTCTGGTCTTCTAAAATGTTGCTTTCAACTTCTGCTCCAGGAATATCAAGTTGAGACTTTTCCACAATCATTTCAATCTTGCTGAGTGCTTTGAGTTTATCAGCAGGAGTACATGATGTGTTCTCCCCTTCCTACCCTCCACCCCCTCCCATCACTTTTTATTCCTACATTATTGTGCCCTCTGGGATATAAAATAAACCTGCTTGCTCCAGAAGGCTCTGTAATGCAAGCAAGAATAGAGATCTGCTCTTCCCATGGTGACAGAATGCCTAAATAAATAGTTGCCAGTATGAGCATAGAAGCTGGAGTAATGGTAGTGTAACCACTAGAAAACATATTCAAAGAACTATTGGTAGTAGAAGAAAATCAGCTAAAAAGAAGTCTGCCCCTTCCTAATGATGCATGGTGGGTAGAAGGGAAATATTCATCAATTTTCTATACCTCCCCTTCCTGCCTCCCATCCTTTATTTGAAAATTCTCATTCAATGGCATAAGGGGATCGTGAACAATTGGGTGTGCAACTATAAGTATTTTTTTTTCCCAGTAAAATCACTTTTATAATTGGAAAATACTGAAAATAGCTGCCTTCCTGCAGGAGGCTGGAAAGTGCTGCAAAATAAGATCTCATTCGCAGAAAAATGTGTGCCTTTGTTTTAAAGACAGCAGTAAAAGGATTTGTTTTGGGTGTTAAATATGTCAGCATTGTAAAGAGCGAGCAACCCACTTTGTTTTTAAATGTTTAAATAATTGCTCCTATGCTATGCTGCTGTAAATTATGATTAATTATACAAGTCACAACTTAGTGAGAACCTACCCATGAATGAAATACTATATTCAAGGGTTGGTTTTTCTGCACTTTTTTTTTTTTTTTAATTTGTGAGGTTTTTTTATTAAAAAAAAAAAAAACTGGCTAAGAGAGGCCAGCTGGCACTATTATAGAGTGATAGGGGAGAGCTGTGAGCATCTAGGAGGCACAGCGTGACGGAAGGCAGCCAAAAGGATTAAGGTATCTTAGAACTTCTTTGCCGCAGGCTTAGTCTGATGGCAGAGGGAACGTGTAATTCCTGCTTTATTTTATTTGTGGCACAAGTGAGGAAGGGGGTTGGAGATCTGATGACACAGTTTGAGGGATGGGGCCAGTGGAGCTGCTGCTGGGGTGTCATGCAAGTGCAGAGGGATAAAACGGGAAAGATGTTTTAGGTCGCCTTTTTTTAAAGCTGCCTTCCTTTGGGTCTGTTGGCATGAAAGGATAGTGAACAAGGCTGTCCAAATAGCAGAGGTTTCAAGGGAGGATTGGGAGTAATAAAAGAGTGCTCTGCTTCAGTATTAATGCTGGGTTGGCAGAACTCTGCAAATATTTTCAACTATTTTCACAGGACATTCAGGGACTACAGTATTCTCCTATATTAGACAAACAACAATAAAGTAATAGATACTGATATCTTTGAAATTTGTTTTTGTGAAAATTCAGAGACTTTATTTTACATTCTGGAGATATCATTGATACCAACTTGTTTGTCTGCATATATTTGCATGCTTATATATACACTGAAATGTATTTATCAGTGTATATATATACATTGAAGACATGCAGTATTAATGATAAATTAAAAAAAGGCCTAAATTCTATTTGGAAGTTTTAGTATTTTTTTAAGAATCTAGGTGTGAACTTGATGGTGTCACTTTAATGCTTTCACTGGCAGTATCTCTTAAATACTTTCATATTCAGTTTTAAAACATAAGTACTTGTGCTTCTTATCTTCTGTGGCCACTGTTCTAGGAAAGAAAATCAACATTCTTTGTAGCTATTTTACTTTCAAGGTATTGAGCCCTTGTGCCCTAATCTCTCTTGGAAGGGATTGTAGGAAGTGAAGTGCTGACTTGCTGCCTGTATTTAAATCCTCTTTGAGAACTTTTAATCTTTTTTATTTAATATTTTCAAGTCACTTTGCAGCAAAAGACTGCTCACAACTGCAGGGAAGGCGTTTTGGGAAGGCAAGCACAACCTGTTTTGTGGAGATTGAGATCTGGACTGTGGCATGATTAGCCAGCCCTAGGGGTAGAGATTGGCTGGACCTTAGGGACAGCCCTTCAATACACACACAATCACCTTGTATAAAGCTGCTGATACTTCTGGAAATACCCAGTGGGTATGCCAAAAGGCTTTTTGCTGGCAGTTTGGGGTTGACTAACATCATTGCCTTAGCTGGGCTGAAAGTGGACAGCGGTAAAGGCCACCCTACCCTTTGGATGCTATTTACAAAAGTAATTTGAGAAAACCTGAAGGCTGACAGAGATGGGCACATCTCAGAATGGTGGCAGGTAAACACTTGTAGAAGGAACACTAGTTCTTATCAGTTCTAAGTTTGGAAATCCTTGGGTTTTGCCTTACCACAGTCAGACTCTTTGGAAGGAAATCTTTCATTTCTCCCATACCTCTGGGGCATTCCTGACTCAGAGCCTTGAGTGTTTTATTTAACATGTTTAACTTATAGGTCTGATTGAGGTTTTTGAGTTGTGGGTCACTGTTTTTTCGATTTGTGTTTGTTGTTACAGGACAAAAGTATTTTTTGTTCTTAGTATGTGTACTTTATAGCTTCCTAATACAATCTAAGCTCTCTTTAGTGCAACTTGACTGGCCAAAAACATAACAAGCAGTAAATGCTTTTATTAATATTTTTTCCTCTTTATTAAATTGCCATAATTGATGCAAGATGAGCCCCTTAGAAAGAAGTAGAGGAAAATTGCAGCTGGCAATGTTAAAATCTAGTCTGAAGTGAGTCTGGATAAGACAGATGTGAAGAGGGAGGCCATGTTGTCACTGTGGCAGTGTTAAATCTCTCTCACAAAACAATTGCATGTAAAGCTCCACCTATGTGGCTAATCATGTTTGCATTGTTGAATGTTTCCATAGCACAGCAGTGCCTGCGTGCTGCTTTAGATTAGATTAGCTGCACACTGTGTTGAATAGATAGCATTTTGACTAACTGTGTGTCAAATGATACAGCCACTATGAAATGACTGAAGCAGCATCTTCCCCCTGCCCTACCCAACCCTGCAGGCTTGTCTCCATGAGTCCATTTAAAATCATTAGCATCAGCAGCTTAGTAGGGCTGACCAGAAGAGAGGGTCTGAAAAGATTTTTTTTTCTGTCTTTTGGAGATTAAGAGTGTTTTACTTGTAGGAGAATATTAATTTTGAATATCAGTGATTCCCAAGATCCACTTTGTCCCTCACAAAGGGAGAGAGCATCACCATTTCTGCTGCACAGCAATTTTGTGATCAAGTCCTGGATGTACAATCCTGCATAGAGTAATATCTGGAAGTAGGTTATTAAAGAGAAGAAATGTTTTTCTTGCCTTGATGCTGAGGTCATGCAGCAGTAGCACATGCTACATCCTGTGGGTACAGCTCTCTCAGGTGGCTGATGTGGGGATGTCACTGTGTACACTGTCTATCTTCAAAGCATCTTGGCAGTTTGTGGGTGCCTGTTGTTGTATAGAGGCAAAAATAAACACACAGTTGTTGCAGAGTGCATTGCTTGACAAGGTGAGTTTGTTTGCAAAGCAGAAGCCTCTCCATTCTGCTTATTTTTAGGGGGTGGGGGAAAACTGATTAAAATTAGTTTGGAGGAACAGAAGCCTTCTAGACCACTTTAAAGCTCTACTGACTGCTGCTCGGATGGACAACTGCCACTAGTTTTCTTCTTAGTACATTCACAGTGTCATGACTCAGGCAAGCAGATACTCAATTATTAATGACTTATCTACAAAGAAAAATAATTAAAAACAAACCCAAAGCAATAGAGCACTTAATTAAGAGTTAGTGGTGGAGTTTCCGCTGTCTCTTAATGGAAAGCTTCCAAGAACAATTTACCTTCCAGAAGGAGTACCTGCATCAGCCTGCTTCATTAAAAATGCTTCCCATGTAAACCAGAAGTTGGATCTTACTTTTAGGCAGGCAAATAAACTTATTGATTAGACATTAATTGGAGTTCTGCAGAGCGGAAGGGAGCCTGCATACATTGCAGCGACTTCACGTAGAACCTTGGATTGGTGTTGCATTGTTGATGATCCCAAGAACAGTTTATGGAAGGCCTAAGGAAATTTTGTCATAAAGATGAGTTTTAGGACACTTTACTCCTCTATCTTTTATGGCATCTCTTGGTATCTGGTTGGCTTAAAACTCCCTTGGGCATTTCAGCAATGTCATTGTTACTGTCCTTGCTGTGTGTAGTACCATATTTTTTTTCATTGTTCATCCCTTTTCCGTGTCATAAAAAAACCAGTGTGTAGCAAACCTCCCCCAAAATAGAAGGAAAATCTAAATGTCTGAAGTAGAATTAAGGTCTCCTGAAATTCAAGTTAGTAGTACCTGCTCGTAAGATGCAAATCCCTTGTGGAAGAGCTGTATATGCAGCATGTGCAAATGAGTCTGTTTATCTCTCCAAGAGGACACATTCAGGCTGGCTCTTGCCTTCTGCCCTGTTTCCCTGGAATTTTCTCCCCCAGCAGGACTCTCAGGCTACTGCAGTTTGGAGAACACAGGCTTACCAAGTCTTACAGCAGTAAGACCTGCGTGAATAAAAAGCTGTCTGGGTCTTAGGAATTCAGTGGTCACTGTTCCTGGGGAAAAAAAAAAAAAAAATTAAATAGAATCAACTCATTTTAGCGGAATGAAATTTCTGAAGATGTTTATATATATCCTCACATTTCTGTCTTGGTTTTCTATGTTTCCTATGCTGTATGCTTGCTTCTTTCACAGAGTCATAGAATGGTTTAGGTTGGAAGAGACACTTCAAAATCAGAGCTTCATCCAGCCTGGCTTTGTCTGTGGTGTCTTCCTCCCTACCCTGTGTTTCTGTAATTTTTTTCTCTCTATGCTTCTAGTGTGAGGTCTTTCTCTTTGAAGTCCTGTTCTCTCCCCCTTCCATCTGTGAATGTGTGTCAGTAATTCCTAAGGATGCACAAACAGAAAGCATGATAAGTAAGTCTCTAAATGCAATTTGGTAGCTGGAAATAAAGACCAAAACCAGCAGGACGTGACCAGCAATGGCTTTACAAACCAAAGGGGTGAGTGTTGTGTTAAATGAAGTCACAGTCCTTTCTCTATTATTTTTTGTTGTTTTGAAGTGCTGGCAGTTTCATTGCTGGAGGGTTTTATTTCCCCTTTAGTCCTCTGTGTGCTGTGTTAGCTGACAGTAACTGGCTGCTGAGGTAAATGATCTCATGACATTACTGTCTGTGATGTTTTTGTTTTGCTTTGCCCCCCTCTGTGGGAGGAGGGCTTTAATTTAATTACTTGGTTAAAAAGAGTCAGTGAGTGGTCACTCAAGATCTTGCAGAAGGTTTTAACCTACAACTAGTTAGTGTGACTTGCTAAAAACCCCAACTGGGCAGTCAGCCTTTTGCAATCACTGAGGACATATGCTTTAATTATGTTACTGTGTTCCATATATAGAAGTAGCCAAAATTAAATTGGATAAGTAAGCGGTTAATGAGTTGTAAGTCACTCGATTTCTGACTTTTCTGTTAATTAGAGGTGATAAATAGTTGAAATCTTTGTTTGTTTGTTCTAAATCTTGTTGTAACTCAGCTATGTTCTCTCAGAAAATTAGAAGAAAAATTCTTTAAGCTTCAAGTTTTCTGTCATTAGTATTTGACTTGTGTGGGTAACAGAGGCTCAACAGTGGCAGGATGTTCTTTACATAGATGGTAGAGAAAACAGCATTTATGAGACATTAGTTTCCTCCTGTTTTGTGTCAGTGGTGGACCCAAATTCTGTGGCAGAGATAAGAATTGAAAAAGGAAGAGTTAAGTGATGTCCCTTCAAGATGACTTTGGCAGCAGTGGTGTCATGGCATGCATGTCCACGTTGCCGTTCTGAGCCCTTGTTCTCTGTGTTTATTTAGTAAAGTTTTGTTTTCTCTGAAGGCTCAGCTTACCACAGTCTTTTGGCACATGCAGGCTCCTGGTTGGCACAGTCAACAAAACAGGCACCTTCAGAGGGGCTTTGTCAGAGAATGCTTCCCCCAAGTGAAGATACCTGGACACTGTTTTTTGCTTTTTACTCTAGCTATTTCTGAAACTTAGCTATTGATCTTTCGAAAACCTGTATAGTCTGAGTTTCTGTAAACTGCCTATGATGGGAGATCTGAACAGGGCTGTTCCTGCCGGCAGCTCATCCACTAAAATGTGGCCCTCCATTGAGAGCAGCATGTTCTCCTTCTCGAGACAAATAAATACTTTTTGACAGGTAACTTGCTAACTGTGTATTTGTGCATTGTGTTAAACACGATTCCTGACGTACCTAATTACCTTGAAATTATAGATAAAGGTCTTTTTACACTGACTTGACAAAAATGTTTTGGTTATAATTTTTATTTATAAGAACATGGCATTTTTTCAAAGACATTTTTAAGTAAACCTGTTTATTCTCCAAGTGCAGCTGTAAAACTGGTTTGAAAGAGGGTTGTTGATTACTCTTAAAACTACAAGACAAATTTTGGTCCATTTAAGAACTTTGTGTGCATGATAGAAAACAGTCTAGCTGAAAGCACGTGGTGTAGCTGTTTCTTTTCACATGCATGATGTTTGTCAGTGGGGGGGTTGTTTGGGTTTTTTTAAAATTTTTTTTGCCTCTGCGATTCTGTTACTAAATGTTAGAGGAATCTTAAGGAAAATATCGTCTGAATTTTTAACCTTGCTGAACAGCCAGCCTGCTCTGAAGCTCCTGATTAGTGCAGAATTTGATCACAAAGCATGATTGAGAGTAGCAGCTTGTCATTGTGTGTGATTAATGACAGCTCCACCTGCCATGGAGCTTCCTAAGTGGTAAAAGCAATCCAAACTGGAGTGTCCTCTTCACTCAGTTGCAATTTAGGTTGCAGATTTATTCCCTCATCTCCTTCCCCCTGCCCTCCCCCCCAATAGTGTAAAGCTGAAAGAAATATTCAGAAATACCTGCAAAGATTCAGGATTACAACAGGAAATGGCTGGCTTGTGGGGGAAGTAGTGGCACAGAAAGTGTAAGTGTGTTGGTGCTTTTGGTTGAGGGTCAGTATATATATAAATATATATATAAATACGAGTGTGCTGTGCTGCTCCTGATGGAGGTACAGCAAGAGGCTGCAGGGAGCTAGTTCAAGTGCACTCACCTTGCCCAGGCAGGGTGACCCACTGGCTATCCTGCCTGCTCTGACTAGATTTTAGCCATTTTTCAGGCTAGTTCTCTACTAAGTCTCAGTAAGAATTTTTTCTACTTTTCATTTTTATAACATCTGCAACACAGCACCTCTCCTCATGTGAGGCTTCTGCTGACCAAAATCTTCACAGCAGTAGGAGCAAGCCTGCATATGCCCTACTTGGCTTTTGAGAGCAAATCAATTTGGTAATATACCTAGAGAAATGGAGGTACCTGAAGGATATTGCTCAGTAGTGAATGATTTCTGCATGAATGAAGTCTTGCAGATACACCTAGTCATCCTGACTGATCTCGCTAATTTTATTATGGAGCGGAGTCTTTCACATGGCCATGGTTTGTACCACAAGCACAGATTATAGGGACCTGCCTGGGGAAAATGTGTATTTCTCTGTAATGGGAAAAGAAATTAAACTTCTGCAAGATATAAAGCTATCATTAGTGGTAAATAATGTGCTTCAAAATTGTGTATCTGTGAGGGCCTGCTCCTTTGCTCTCCTGCCTCTGGTAAATACTCTGCATAAATGATGCTTACAGTTTGTAGCTGACAGATCAGAAATAAAAATACATTTAAAAAAGGTTTTTCTGACATTCTGCCCCAGCTGCAGGTAGTCTGTCCTGGTGAAGCAGGGGTGATTACCATAGGGCAGTGATAGTGTGGTAGGAAGCACAGGCAGGCTGGGGGAGCCTGTCCTAAAGCTGGAGGTCCGGAGGAGAATTTGAGAGGTGGCCTTGGATTTCGAGAATGACTCAAGCACATTCTAGCACTGATCACCTTTCTTAAAATAAAAGCTGTTTTCATTTGAGTCAGTGAGGGTGGGATTTGTCTCCCCTTACCTCAGACATCTAAGTTTAAGCTCCTTGCCCCAGGGTGCCTGCATGGACAGGAGAAACAAATATGCCCATATGCCTGTTGTGAAAGCCTTGGTGCTGAGCTTAAGCTGGGGTTAGTGTCTCTCTCTCGGCCAGTTTGTGCTGATGTAAGTGTTCCCTATTGTTCACCTCATGAAATTCATCATGGCCAAGTGCAAGGTCAAACACGTGGGTCAGGGCCATCACCAGTGTCAGTGCAGACTGGATGGTGCCACCGGGGGGTGTTGGTCGAAAAACTGGAGGTGACTCAGCAGCATGTGCTTGCAGCCCAGAAAGCCCCCTGTGTCCTGCATCAAAAGCAGCAGGGAGGGGATTTTGCCCCTCTGCTCTCTCTGGGGGTCTGCGGCCAGCTCTGGGATCCTGGGTACAAAACAGACATGGATCTGTTGGAGTAGCCCCAGAGGAGGGCCGTGAAAATGGTCAGAGGGCTGGAAGGGTTTTCTTGTGAGGGCAGGCTGAGACACTTGGGGCTGTTCAGAGCAGAGAAGGTTATGAGCTGATCCTACTGTGTTGTTTCAATGTTTAAAGGATGTACAAGAAAGCTGGAGTGGGGCTTTTTACCAAGCTCTGTAGTGGCAGGACAAGGCATAACAACTTCAAGCTGAAAGAGGGGAGATTTAGATTGCACGTAAGGAAAAAAAAATTGATTCAGATGGAGGAAAAAAAAAAGGTGATTTAGAGAAAACCACTCTGGTGTCAGTCTGTGGTTGCACTGGATGTAGGGATGCTGCTGCATTTGGTACAAATTCAGCATGAAACTTTCTCTGGCTGCCTCTCTGGTGCCACTTGCTTCCAGCAAGCCTTCTTGGTGTTCTCGGCAGGGTAAAAGCTTGACACTTCATTTTAAACAAAAAATATCAGTTTCCAGAGCTTCTGTTTCGAATGCAATATGAGAGAGTGTGTATATAAATACTTCCTCTGGCTCATGCCTCTGTCTACAGTGTGAATTAACATCAGTGTTTTGTCTTCACAAAAAATGTTACCACACTATGTTGTTACGTGCCAGTATGACAACCTAATAGGATCACTGCTTCCAACTTTCTCCCTCTCCTTATTGCAGGAAATGATATCAATTTAGCTAATGAGGAACCCAAATACAGCAACTCGCAAATATTTGTATTTTGGCAGGCTGGTGTCTCTGCAATATATGAGGCTGTCTCTCCTAGTCCTTTGGTTTCAGAAGATGATACACTAGCTATTTCCATTTCCTGTCCTTAGCACAGAGTCTAAAGAGCAGTGTCTCTTTAAATGCAACATAGAACGTAATGTCTGGAAAAGTATTTGATCTGATTTGCCTTAAAAATGTGTATTTGTAGGGAAAGAAATACTTGGAGATGTTTGGATAATAGAAACTTTTAGAGTGCTGTTATTTATAGGTTGGCATTGCTAAGTGTATGAGCACATCAGCCATCCTTTGAGGTGTTAAGGAGGTATTTCTGTTACTAATTGAATTTGAGGCCAACAGGGACACTGTAGCCTGGCCCAAAATCCCAGAGACCCTGGTGAAAGAGGCAGTGAGAATCCAGTCCTATGAATTGTTTCCTCCCAAGCTGGTTGGAAAGAGGATGTACATCTCCAGTGTGTAGAGGAGCATGGCTTTGAGACACCATGGATATTCTTTGGTCCTGACGTGGTTCAGGTGATCCTGGCTCTTACCCAGGCCCAGCAGCAGTAGCATCTTGCCTGTGACAGTTCCATGTGCAGCTTGCTGCACAATCAAGGGAATTAAACTGAGAAGACAGCAGTTAGAGACTTACCTTATTCCCTGCAAGCTAAGAGGATACAGGTGGGAACCTGTCTTGCTGCCATGTGGTGACCTGCAATGACTTGATAATGAATCTGTGTGATTGGAGAAATTAAGTCATTTATACTGCAAAGGTAATATTTTTGTAAGTGGTGTGAAACTAGTGCTAGTTGTGAGGCTTTATTCCTATATAGGTATTTTAGTTTGAGCAGTCGTGCACAACAAATTATATTTATTTGGTTGGTACCAAAATATATTCCTGTTCTGTAATTTTGATCTATCTCCTTTCCTGATACATAATTCAGTTACTGCCTTAAAGGCAGAAATAGCTTTAAGTGTACTGTTGTTTACTTCCATCAAAGCAGGATTTTACCTGCTGACCTATGAAGGACTCTTAAAGTTAGCTTTGCTGTACATGAAATGCTATTCAACTTTGATAAATCTAAGTGGAGTGAATATGTATGTTGTGAAGACCTAGTTATGTGTAGAAAATGTAGCATAAGTATATGTTAAAGTTGCAAAATAAAAAAATAAAAGCCCTTGGTAAAATTGCTTAGCTGATAACTCAGAAACCAGAGGCTTAAGTCATTCAGAATCATACAAACAGAAAAGTAGCTTTAGTTTCTAAAAAGTGGAAAATAAGTATTAACATAACTGCTGTCAGGAAAGGGACTGTAAAAAGGTGAAGTCCTGCTCAGCAAGTCTGTTTCTAGCCTGTATTTCAGAGTCTGTTTTTCTTGCTTTCTTCTCCCCCTTCCTCCCGATGCGTGCCTCTGCTCCTGTTGGTTTTGCAGAGCCAGCACAGCGCTGATCCGGGGGGCTGGCAGGTGCAGCAGTCGGAATTACCGCCGGCTTTGCCAGGCTGTGCCTCGCCGGCAGCTGCGTGAGCCACGTGGGGACAGGGATGTGCAGGTGTCCCCACACACGGGCTGGGCCCCTGGTCCCAGCACCAATGGGAGTGATGGGCAATGAGAAAAGAGTCCAGCATGACTCAGGAGTGTGCTGTGGGAGTATTAAGAGAGCATCTTTTTCTTGTAAACTGAGACTTGAGATAGAAGCCTGGAAGCACAGTAAATCTGGAATATCACATAGCCTCTTAAAGTCTTTTTTGCCTCCTCTTCTCATCCATGTACACTCAAATGAAATCTTGTTTTCAGTCCACTTGGAAGAGAGCTGGCTGTTTGAGGTATGGGAAGAGAATAAGAAGAAAGCTGAAACTCTAGTTTCTTATATGTGGAATGTTCCATTTTGTGAAAATTGCCTCCAACTGATAAGGCTGCAGAACAAGTTCTCTGTGAATTCAGGCCATTTTGTGCCTTAAAGGCTTCTCCCTCAAGAAGCAAAAAAAAAAAAAAAAAAGGAATAAAAATAAATCCAACCATCCAATTAAATATTGGAATTTTGAAAACCTAGACATAGCAAATAAACACAGGCCCTTTTTTCCTTTTATTTTTTCTGCCTATTCTAAACAAGCCCAAAGCACTTTGCAAGCTACAAATGGAGGTCATACAACACAACCTAGTCCCTGTGGTCATTAGCCAGAAAACTGAAATACAGATGTCTCTGGGGCAAAACCAAGTAGTTTTTAAGTAGGACACAACTTTAGGACAAGAAAAGAATGTCATCGAGCTGAGCTGAGATTCTCAAGGTAGCTAAGAAGTTGAGCCCTTAGGTTGTACTTTCAAGGGTCTGCAGACAGCTGGCAGAGGGACCACAGCCTTCAATATGTATTTATTGTTACATTTACCTCTATCTTCAATGCCCTTTTGTGTCCCATCTCCCCCTTGATACATGAAGTTTAGTTTGTAGCATCCTATTTTTAAGTCATTACTTGGAAATTTTGTGGTTGTTCATTTAAAATGTCACGGGAAGGTTGAAGGACTTTCTCTTCAGCCAAAGCATAGGAAATTTTTTCTTAAGTTGGAATAATTTTACTGCTGTGGTAACTGGGGAAATAAAATAATCCTGCAGAACCTGCCAAAATGGAAGCATAAACAGAGGCTTTGAAAGCCCACATTTCAGATGGAAAAAAGAGCATGTTCTCAAGCTGTGATGGTTGATAGATGTTTGCAATATTTTGACAGTAAATGCCCCAAATTGTGTTAAAAAAATAAAGGAAGACATTGGGGTTTTTTGTAATAACTAGATTTTGTAAAAGACACTATTTTGCTGGATTCCATCATCTCATTTAATTGTTTCATTAAATTACCAATATTCATTGTAGCAATTAAAAGTGGGTTTATTTTTAAATTTTAATCTACAGTAATGGTATCCTACAACTTGCAGAGAAGCGCCCAAAGACCTAAGTCTGAACAGTGTTGTGTTGTGAACATGGGATTTTTACCGGTCTTCCTCTTCTGTTAAAGGTTTTTTTAAAAAACTGTTGATGATTCCACCATCTGGGGACTCATAATAATTTTCAGGAGTGTGAGAAGTGGTCTCTTTGGTCATTCTTTGTAGAATATTATGGGAGGTGTGAAGCTTATGAAGTTGGTGCTGCCTCTGTCCAAAATGAGTGGTCAGGCAGAATCCCTCAGGACTTGCTCTGTACAGGTGCCACATCCTTGTATTTCTACCTTAGGCTGTGGTTTGGTAAGCAACCAGACCTAATTTTTGGGAGTTGGGGTGGAACACAAAACCAGAGTCTTAGTAATGAGATGATTGATACTGAACTTTCTTACACAGGTAAAGTAACATACACAGCTCTTCCTAGAGTGTGTGGTGTTATTTCAACAAATGGCAGCCCTAAGGCATGATGCCTATGGAGGGGATAATGGTATTAAATGGGAATGAGTGCATGGTCTTCTTCTATAACCCACCTCCAGATGTGGTGGTGACCATAAATCTCTGGCTGTGGCTGGTTCTAATATTAAACAGGACTCTGCATTTTAATAGGATGAGCATAGAGCTGAGACATTAGCTCACGAGTCTTAATCCACCACTGCCTATGATAATTCATTAACTTTTCTGTCTGTCTGCCTTTGAAGCTGTGAAAGTTCATAATCCCTTCCAGAGGAAACTCTGGGAAGGGTTCTATGGCATTAAATCCTACCCAAGGAGCAACCCAGGGGAAGCACTTGTTCAAAGGATGCTGCAGCAAGGTCTTTACAGGAAGAGGGAAAAGGACCAAGATCTACATGATGTTCATTGTCCCATAGAAAAGTGTGGAGGCTATGGATAGAGAAATATCCTGGGGATGGCCTTTCTCAGCAAGGGCTAATGGGAAATTGCCTGGAAGCTATGGGTTGGGAAGAGGATATTTCTCTGGAGCTCTTTCCTGTAGTCCTTCCACACAGTGTCCTTTGCTGGTTGTTTCATTAACATGGGTTTTAGACCTTTCCTCATTTTAGACCTTCCCTTCCCTGCTGTGTCAGTTTTTCCTCACAGTTTTTTTTTTTTTTTTCTTTGCCTCAGAAACATCAAGACAAAATTAAACAGGATTTGAAAAATGACATCACCCAGATAAAGCTTGTTGCCAGGTTTTTGGTGTGTTGTTTTTTGTAGGGTCTGCCTCATTTTCTGCACCTGCTGCTATCTCTGCTATTTTGATGGGCTTTACAGTGCAGGCAGTGCCAGTTGTGCATTGCGGATAAAGCTATGACTGTGGTTTGTCCCAAATGATTTTAACATGAAAATAGTAAGTGCAGAGTGCTAACTAAAATCTAAATACCCATAAAAGAACAAGAGGCAGTTCCTCTCAGGTGATGTTTGCCACTTCTCAATTCAGCCTCTTCTTCTCATCTGCAAGGTCACTGGGGAGGTCCTGCAAATCCCGTGTTTAATTTGATAATTTAACTTTGTCCAGATGCTTGTTGTTCAGGTTTCTTGTTGCTGTGGCTGTTGAGAGTGATCCTGCTGGGTCTGTGAACACCCCATCTGTCTGACATGAAGCCTGAGTGGGAACGTAGGTAGTAAATGTACTGTAAGCCTGGCTGGTTGCTGGGTATGGTTCTTTTCTCTAGGACTGGGTTTTGTACATAAGGATATTGCAGCAAAATCACTGGAGGTTTTGAGGGCTACCAGTCTTTAACTTCAGTATTTTAGATGAGCATGTTTTAGGAGTTTAATTGATCTTTATGATTCAAATAATGCTAATTTAATACATATTTCTATTGATGTATGTGATGGCGAGAGAGCAACTGCTCACCAGAAGCACAAGCTGAAATGAATGCATTGCACTGAAGAGAATCAAGGGTTTGGTTTGGTTAGTTTTGGGGTTTTTAGATTGTTGTGGTTTTTTGTTTGTTTGTTTGGGTTTTTTTGGTTGTTTTTTTTTTTAAAGAGATTTTGACATAATTCTTTCAAAGACAGACTGTTTGTAATTTAATGTCTGGACTTTTCTTCCTTTTAGAAATGGGAAAATTGTTCTTTCCTCCAGCTATTTTCAGTGAGCCAGTTCCTAGAATTTTATAGGGGAAGGATAATATTTAGGTCATAGAAGAAGGCTGTTGGAAGTTGCTTTCAAATGTACTGTAAATATCATAGCAACAGTTACGAAAGAGGGAAAGTTGTAGCTTCTCACAGTATTAAAAATCAAGTAGCTCTGTTAAGCTATTAATTAAAACTATATGAAATGCAGTGTAGTGCCACATTAGATTCTGTGAATGAATCAGTAAGATTTTCTATGAAAGAGGAGAAGTAACCATCCAAGGAAAGCAAAAGTGGGGGGAAGATTAAGGCTGGAATGTTTTTAAGTTTAAATAGAATAAATTAGAAAGGAAAAATAGTATTTCTGTTGTTCATCAAAAAAAGGCTCTGTAGCTTTTCAGTGGACAGCCAAATCTTTGGGACTGAAGAGCTGCAGATGCCATCCAGGAATACCCATATCACAATACTGACAGATTTGCAAGGAAAAATAAAAATTGGAGACTTGTGGATGTAAAAATGAGTGTAATTTTTTCCTGTAACTGAAAAGAGGTTTTTTTTAAAGCCTGGGAATGGCTTGACAGAAATTGTTAAAAATTAATAAGTTTGGAGGTTTTTTAATTGTTTATACCGAAGTTGTGCAGTATCAGAGAAGAATGTTAGAAACTGGCCTAGATAAGCATTCAGCTGAGTACAGAAAGTCCCTCAGTGGCACCTGGTCAAATGAAGAAGTTAATCTCTCTGCTCTCACAGGCTATCAAACATTACATTTTGGCTCTTGGGTAAGTGCTCGTTAGTGACTGGGGGCTGCTGGTATTGGTTTTCAAGGGCCTGGAGAGACATTCTCTGGGGTTTTGTGACTCTGTCAGCTCAGGGAGCACTCAGTCAGGCCAGAAGAGGCAGTGGTATGGATGTGTTTCCTCATCTTTCCCAAACAAGGATGTTGCTTGAGCTGCTGAATGTGGAGGTGCCCAGGCAGAATGTTGCAGCCTTGGAGCTGGCTGTGCAGAGAATGCTGTGCAGGTGTCCTGGAAGGATGGGCACGTAGGAGGTTTTCCTTGAGTTTTGCCTCAGTCCAGCCCTAGGTGTGCTCCTCAGGAAAAGCACAGCTAGTAGGAATTTGGCCACCAGCCCAGCTTTCAGGCCTCTCATACAGAGAGGGAAGATGTCTTCTGTGTCCTGCAGTTGGACACTATGATTTGTCTCTGGCAGTTGTAGGGAACTGATACAAGCACAGGCAGAGTGCTTGGAAAGTTGCTGTTTGGAGAAATGTGATGTTTGATGTGAGAGGTGGGAAGCAGAGGGATTTTCCTCACCTTTGTTTTCACATGAGTGTCATTAAGAGGGGTTGTTGAGACAGTATCAAGTCTGTACTCAATGCTTTTTCCTTTGGAGGGGCAGGAGGAAAATGTTTGGTACCCTATGGCTTGTTTTCATCTTGCCTGACTTGAGACGTGAGTGGTTCAGCACGGAGCTGCCTCAAAAACATCCATAGCTGGGAAGTGGATTGGGTGAATGGAGTAGATGAAGCAGACTTGAAGTTCTTTGAAAAGCGATTAGATTTGCCTGTCACTTGCTGTTTAAATGAGTGCAAGTGGTATGTTGATGGGTTGGTTTTGGCCTGAGATGCTATTTTGTAGAGAAGGAGTTCTGATTTTACATGGCGGGGTTTCTTTGGTACCTGCTAAGAGTGCTCTAAAGTAAAAGCTTATAGCACTGAAAAATGGATGGGTTGAAGCATCCTTGGTAAATCAGATGTGTGAGGAACTCTAAAACAAAATCCTCCCTTCTTCCAAATAATCAGATTGGGAAAAAAATTCAGGAAGACCAAGATTGTCTGAAAATCAAGCTCATGTATCATAAAGTACCCATTTGCAGCTTACCTATCTCTTGCCACACTCCAAACATTGATGGGACTGTAAATGGCTTTGTGTTAAATGTATGCAAACCAGATTGTACAAAGCAATGATTTAAAACAACAACTGTCTTTCATCTTTGCTGAAGACAACAAATATTATAAAATCTAAATTGTCTGGAAAAAGTAGTTTATCTTTGAATCCTGACAGCATTCAACAGCTGAAATATATAAATGCACTCAATTCTAGCTTTGGAACCTAGATTTAATGAGATGCTCAGAGGAAAATCTTTGGAAGGGCTTATATAAATTGTAGAAATGGGCCACTGTGTTGTCATAGATAACTTTTTTTTCAACTTTTGATCCATTTTTATAAGCAATCATTTCATCAGACAGCACTTGGGTCTGCGCATCACCTGTCCTTTTTTGAAAATAATTTTCAACAGTAACAAATAATCACAGGCTGGAAAGGGAGTCCTGTCAGTGATGCCACTGAATAACAATCGATGAATGTGGAGTGGAGCGTGAGCTGCTGGGCTCTGCGCCTACCTACAGCTCAGCCCCAGTCTTCCAGTTTATTAACTATGGTGCAGGAAGAATGGAGGGGAAGAAGGAGAAGGGTATGGGTTAAAGCAGAAAATAAAGTACTTTTCTGTTGGTTTCTTATCCTAAAAAAATGTGTACCCAGGTGTCTGAGAGGTTGCAGAGCTCACACTTCCTCACAACTGACTTTCTTCTGACGCAAGAGTAATTTCACTGAGCAGTCTGCCATTCTCTTTTACTACTTGCTATAGCTCAGTGAAGAGAGGTGTTATCTGGCCTCATTGTCTTCCATTTAGTTAGGAAACAGCCCAGGATATTCTTAAAAAGTAAGACATTCTTAGATTAACATGAAAACAAAATATGTTTTGGCAAAGATACCGTGATGGGAATGGAAACCTATGGAAATGCTGAGAGTTGCATCCATCTTAGGAGGGAGTTATTACATTTGATCTGGTATCTGCTCACTAATTATAAACTGAAATTCCTGGAAGCAAAGGAATGCCCTTTCTATTTTCCCTGTTGTTGACAGCTTAAAATAAGTTACACTACAGTAGATGTGTTCTTAGTTCCTCCTTCAGTGTCAATGTGAGAGGTACATACTGGGCTTTTTCTTCTGAGCCACTGTTTTGGTGTATATCACAAAAGCAGTTAGGAACCACAGTCAACATTGAGTCCAGCTGTCCATTCAGTCTACAGCTCAAGTTCCTGAAGGCCTGCCTTCCCCAAATAGGCAAATTAAAAGCATGGAGAAGGGAGAGAACCAGAAACCCACACACATATCTAAGGCTCCCTATACATATTTCTGATGTGAATCTATTTATTGCCTTACATTCTGGGTTATCTAAGTTTGCTTCTTTCCTATGTCACCAAGGCCAGTAGTCTTTGATGTGATCTGGTCTCAATTTGCCATATAACAATCACTTTTTGGGTATGACAGAGTTTTTGTCAGCCGTGTCTGCATTTTTCCACAGTGGTTTAGCCATCCATCTAGATGCTGGCAGATGTTGTGGCCTTACCAATACGAGAGATTTAAAGTATTTTCATCTTTTCCAGGGAAATTTAGTGACTCTTGTTTATTCATTGACTTCACTTATTTTAATACTTGATCCATTTCAGGGGATTTGCTTTGAAGGTATTCAAATGTCCAGCTGTAGTTTCAGATTTTGCTTTCATTGCCAGACAGTAAGCTAGAAATAACTCTAAAGTCATCACCCTTACCCCTCCTCCAGTGACCAGATCATGCCAGCATGTGTCGTGTGTGTGTTACAGGGGTTTGTTTATTCTTGATGATGAATTGTTTGTACATTTGTATTCTTCTCCCCTCTTTCAAAATGTTTGACTTGAGACTGATCATTGCATGTTGCAGCCAATTAATGTGAAAACAAATTATTCAAAATTCAAATGCAAAAATAAATTCAGTTAATACTTAATGCTGGATGGGTTCCCCTTCCCTGCACACTTCAGTCTTCACTTCTGCACTGGCTGAGTTAATACTCAGAGAAGCTATGTTTGTGAGTAAATTGCATTCTTCTAATCAGTATCACAGATTGGTTTGGGTTTGAAGGGACCTTTAGATCATCTAGTGCAACCCTTCTGCCATGAGCACCTCCCACTATCCCAGGTTACTCAGAGCCCCAGCCAGGCTGGCCTTGAGCACTTTCAGGGATGGGGTAGCCACAGCTTTGCTGGGCAGCCTGTGCCAGGGCCTCACTCAAGGTGTTATTGAGGTGCAGGAGTGGGTAACTTCTCATACATTTTGGAGTGAGGTCTGGGATAACAGTGCCTTTCTGGTGGGAGAAGGGGATGTTGGGGCTGGTTGGATGTTGGGATTTGGCACTAGTTAACTGTGTTGATACCATTTGTTTGAGTTTGGTTTAACTGTACAGGATGAATGCAGACTGTGGTGTTCTGCTTTTGTTTTGTGTTAGAACAACATGAGGGCATCGTGGGGGGTTATCCTGCCTCTGTGGTTGCAGATAAGAGAGATTGTTTTCCATTTGATATGCACTTCTTCGATTTTGAGCTGGAAGACTGTAGGTTAACTATGGGTTTCTTCCTTTTTCAGTGGTTAAGATGATGCTGGAGGAAACTTCTTGTTTACTGATGGAAGGAACCTAATATCTCTTTAAGTCATCTTGGGTTGATATTTTGGGTATGACATAATTTTCCTGTTTTTTTCTCTGTGTGCTTTTCCAGATCTGGAAGAATTTGGGGATTTTTTTTTGTTTTTATCAGTCATCTCTTTATCCCAGAGTTTCAACATTTTCTCCAGTTGGTTTCCACTGGCAGCTTTCCCTTAAGCTGCTGTTATTGTATCTTTCGTGCCATTGTCTGTGTTGTGAAATGTTAAGCAGCTTAGCCATGACTGTTTAATTTCTCTGTTAAAGCTGACGTTTTTGAATAGACTTGGCCTCCTTAGCACTTCTCCAAAGTTAGTGGACATCTTCCCTTCACTCTTTTGGTGAAGACTTTCTTCTTTCTAGGTGACAGCAGATTTCTGGGTCAGGCTCCTGAATATAGAAGGCATTTGCTTTTAGCTTCTTTCAAAAACTACCAGTTTAGTATAGTTAACGGCATAATTCTTATTTTCAGACTGGTTTTTTTTCTTCTTTTCAATTTATTCCTTATGTCAGCTGCTGATTTCTCTGAACCTGTGTGTGAGAATTTGAATGTGTTGTATCATCTTTCCTACAGAGGTATCTCTGCCTCTGATTTCTGCGTCTCCAAAATTCATTTCCATTGTGGGAAGTGATTGGTGTACAGCCTAAAACATGTCAATTCTGAATTGTGTTGGATATGCATCTTGCAGTCCATAAAATCTTTTATTGATATTGATCTGAAATTGCTGCTGTAATCGTATTTAGTCCTCCAACGTGGATTTCTCTCAGTACTTTTTTATTTTGCCTTTTTAAAGTTTGGGTTTTGTTCTTGCTTTGCATGAAAAGTAATCAGATCAGATGTCAGCTGCACTACACACTTTAATATCCTGGATAAGTTGAGCTACGTTTCCATTCCAGTAGACAGGTTTTTAATCTGATCTATGGGCAGATATCTTACTAGCAGAATAAATATTCCACCAACAAGAAACCCCAAAGCGATTCTGTCAGTCTTTTGCCATCGTGACTTTTAAAAAATATTATTTTTGTTTATTTACTTACTTATTTCCAAGCATGCTTATGAGTTTTGTGCTGGCAGTTGTCAGGCCTCTCCAGTGTAAGCAGGTGTCATGGCTTGGACCCTGTCATAGTTTGCAGCAAGATTCAGCAGCACAGTCATTTTTCAGTGTGTGGAGTCCTGTAATTGTTATTTTCCTCTATAACATGTGAAATGCAGAAGTCGGCTGTAAATTGGCTCCCAGTCCTCCAGCAGCATTTCAGCATTAGAAATCCTAGTTAAATGTTCTTTTTGCAGGGAGAGGGAACCATTTTCCCGTCTTGTTTCATCACATCTTTAATGAATTCTTATATTTAGCTATATCGTTTAACCTACTCCTCAACATAAGCTGTGGATTTTGAGAACACACTCATCTGTTTTCTGTTACTTGTATAGCTTTTGACCTTGCTGATTTCTAGTATCCTGGAGAACTGTAATTGTAGCTGGTAGAGAACCACTCATTTTGGAAATTGCTGTTGCATTTGGAATATGTTACTGCCACTCCTCTGTGCCTTCCCCAGCTGTGTGGTGCTGTGCTGCAAGTAAAAGGGGGGACATTGGAGCACTCCAGCATCCAGTTTTGTCAGCCAGCCTCGCCTGAGAAGTCATTGAAAGGGATCTGACTAACCCAGGCAAGAAGAGGCTTGCGAAGTGCAGTAGAGATGAAAACATTACTTGACAGGTAACTATTATGAGTGGCAGAGCATACTAGATGTCTTCTGCTGCTGGTGAATGTCCACAGGCACAACCGACTTGTCAGAGCCTCCTTATCCAGATAATTTCTCGAAAGGCTCAAGCCTTGGGGTACTCTTGTGGCATGGCTGGTTGTAGAGCCAACCTTGTTTGGCTTACTGAGTTAACCTGCCCTACTCAGGTGCCTCTGTTGGCTTGTCAGGTCAGCTCGTTCCTGAGGGTGATTGGAAGTTGGTGGGTCTGAAACACACAAAATTACTTCCTTTTTGTCTTGTCTTTGCTCTTCTTGACCTGCCTGGCTTGGCTTAGCCTATCCTGGAGAAAGTTGCAGCTCTTGATGTAGCTTGTGAGGTTCCCATGATCTTCTATGTCCACGTGGAGATCCTCAGGAAAATACCACTGGTTCAGATGTAAAATTCTACATTATATCTTTCTCTACTTAGAGATGGATGCTTTTCCCATTCCTGATTGTGCTCAGTCCTTTTATACAAAAAATAGGCACTTTTGAGAGTGGCCATGACTGCAGAATTTTTGTACTTTATTAATATTATTTTTAGATCCAACTTTGTGTGCATGGCAGGAAAATGCTCATTCATATTGCAGTTGTGAAATTTGTCTATTATGAAAGTCAAAGATGATACTTGACTTGCTGCCATGTAGTATAGGGTACTGATCTTCAGTGCAGTACCACGTGTAGGTTTCTTGGCTGTCATTCTAAATCTGTAAATACATATAAAGCTATATATATATATATATATGTCATATATATAAAAAATTAAGAGTGTCTATTGAATGTAGCAGGAGTATTATTTGAATGTCTTTTTCATTTATGTGACAGGGAATTGCAGTGGAAAAAATGTGCAGGCATGCATCTCCAGCTTTCCTTGAGATGTTGGACAGTGTTACAGATTAGTGATAACACATGTAATCACAGGTTGAGATTCTGCTGCAGGGGATAATCTCTTGTTGTTTGTTACATTGAGTGCTTTTTCTTTCCTTAGAATGTTTTTCATGAGTCCCTTTCTGGGGTAGACTAAGCCTAGTTGTCCTTTTATGAAATCCCAGTTGGTGATTGCGATTAGCAACACAATAACACATTTCCAAAAGCTTGCACCTGGTTACAAAAAAAAAAAAAAAAAAAAAGAAAAAAAAAGAAAAAAAAAAGCAGCATGTGCTGCTTTGTCTCTTGGGTTATGAGGTCCAGTTTGAATAGCTGATTCCTGCTCTGTGCTGAGGTACTCAGTACTTTGCCTCTGAAAGAAGCTGAAACTTGTTTTTTGTGCTTGTGGGTCACTAAATTAAATAATCTGGAGGAGTTTAAAATGCGGGTATCTCCTTTCTTCTAAACAGCAACAATGGACGTTGGTCACAAATGGAAGGCAGAAGGTGAGGTGCAGGTGTAAGGATTTTTGGTAAAAAATGAAGCTTGCTGGCTGAAGGATCTTTGTAGCTGTAATCAGATAATTGTTTGATTAGAACTTGGGTTAATAAACTAACTTTTAATATCCATGAAGCAGTTATTGAGGTCCTTCCTAGCAGCTCTTCTACAGATAAAAAAGGACTGTTAAAGCTGAATCAAACATTCCTTAAAATTAGTGAGAAGGGTGTTTTATGTTTGGGAAATTTGGATTAGGTCCTGTGATGCTAGAAACAATGATTTAACAACTTGGCCTGTGTTCTGCTTGTTCCCCACCACCCACCCCACTACTCAGTTTTGGTTATTAATTTTACTAATAGAAACTATATTGACTTTATGTAGGATTCTTGGTAGTATCTCCATGAGCTTCTAAGATGCTAGCAGGGCAGAATTTGGGGAAACTCTAATATTACAAACTGATGTGGAAAGGGGAGAAAAATGGAATGGCTTTCTAGCACATGACCCCAGAAAATTTTCATGTGTCATGTGGAGAAAACATAAATCTCCAGAGTTTACAAATCTGAGTCTGTGCTTAGTCTTCTGATTGACAATAAGTAGCCTTTCCATGTTCCAGCACTGAGTAAACATGTTTTTAGGAAGCAGAGTATATCTGTTCTGGCTGAGGAGTATACAAGAGGTATACTGTACTATGTCAGTTGTTCAGGTTAAGTTCTTCTTAACCATCTCCTGGGGAAAAAAGCAAACCACAACAATGTAATAAAACAGATGGAGAGCACTGTTTCTTCATATCTTTCTGTGACAGGCAACATTCTTCTAACAGAATTACCTATATTAAATTATGGATGAGCTATATTGCAAAACTAACACAAACTCCTGTATTTTCCAACCATTCTCCCTGTGTTTGTCCCAAATGGCATTCATCTGTAGATATTCATGTCATTTCATTGTGGTAAAGCAAAACTGTACTCCCTTGCAGCGAAGTCCCTGATGATGGGATTTCAGTGAAATGAGTGGGAGCAAGTCACTCTAGATCCATTCTCTGCAGCCCTCAGGCAAATATGCAAGAAACTTCCTGGAACTTGCTGAACTTCCCGGGGGAAATGAAAAAAAAGAAAGCTTTTCTTGGTGAATTAAGTTGCATATATTTTATGTGGAGGTTAGCTGGGAGTTCCATCTAGGCATAAGAGACTGTCATTCTTGCTGCTGGGGAGATGCTGTGTGTTCTCCCTTGGGGCAACCAGAGCCTTTGCCCAGCACTTTGGAGATAACCAGAAAGAAAACAAGATTGGTGCTAACAAGTTCCCGAGGGGGCTTTTGCTCAGCCCTCCTGTGTAAGGAAGGTGGTGGCTGTAAACCAATCTTCTGGGTGAGAGGCAGCTGGGCCAGAGGAGAAGGTAATGGGGTCCTTGCAGAAGAGCTCTTAAACACAGATATGCCCTTATGGAATTAACTCCCTTCCTGGCCTAGTATGTCTTGCAAGAAGTGGGAATATTTCACAGGAAATAGAGCACCTATCACAACAAACATGGGGTTTGAGGGGTTTTGTTCCTCACCCAGTACTGGTCTCATTAAATTGGAGCACAAGTTTTATGAGGAGGAGCTGGTTGGGGTATTTGGCCTGGAGGAGAGGAGGCTCAGAGGCGACCTTATTGTTCTCTGCAAGTCCCTGAAAGGAGGATGCAGCTAGGTAGGGGCTCATCTTCTGGTTAACAAGCAATAAGGCAAGAGGAAATGGCCTCAAACTGCAGCAGGGGGTGTTTAGATTGGTTACTAGGAAAAATCTCTTCATTGAAGGGGTGGGAGGCATTGGAACAGGCTGCCCAGGGAAGTGGTGGAATCACCATCCCTGGAAGTGTTAAAAAAAAAGAAAGTGTAGATGTGCTTAGGTTTAGTGGTGGACCTGGCAGTGTTGGGTTAATGGTTGGATTCCACAATCTTAGAGGTCTTTTCCAACCTTAATGATTGTGAGCTGCAGTTAAAGCAGCATGGGCTGAAGCCCTCACTTGTGGCATTTGCTGTTACAGTCCTCTTATTCTGTATTCCCGAGGTTGCTTTAAATGCTGAAATTTTAATTTAGCTTGATTCTGTATAGCTTTAGTATTTTAGTAAACTAAACAGGGCCAGGTTCGAGTGTACTTGTGCATTTGAGTGATGTTCACATGCTCTTGGACCAGGTTTTGGATGAGGGCTTTCCCTAAATCATGTCCAGGTGTGAGCACATCTGTGGAAACAGGCTGGACAGAAATGCCTGAGGAGAGTTTAGGCAACTGGAGTGGCAGCTACAGTGTATCAGAGAATTGGCACTGACCTGCTAAATGTATCTTACTGGTGTGATATATTTATTAAAGTCAAGAGTCTTTTTTATATGTTCTGTTTAGGGTTGGTGGTTTTTTTGGTGCCTGGAGCTCACAAGCATGTGGATGTACATACAGGTGTGTGATATGAGATGGCAGAGCTGTTCCTGCCCCATGTGGGAGTGCTGTGGTGGGGGAGCAGGTTTGCTTTCCTTCCTGTTGGGAGAAGTGGGAAGAGTTCTACATGCATGCTCACATCCCATACCATGCTTTGATAGCCTGGTGGTTGTAGC
The DNA here is from genome assembly GCA_027886175.1 of Phylloscopus collybita. Lineage (NCBI taxonomy): Eukaryota > Metazoa > Chordata > Aves > Passeriformes > Phylloscopidae > Phylloscopus > Phylloscopus collybita. The sequence goes on from JAJNNQ010000026.1 coordinate 50,196,367, forward strand.
TGCCTCCTGGGGCTGATTTCAGATTTCAGGTGGGATTTTAGGTCTCAGGCAGTGGAGAGGTTTGAAGCATAGATGTCTACGTTTAAGGTAAGTGCTTTAACCACTGAGGCATTGAAGGGAAAGGGAACAATGCTTTCTAACTGCTTAAGGGGAAAAGACAAAAAAGCTCAACTTTTTATTGCTCTTGGCAGAGTGGAAGGGAGATGAAACAGAGCAAATTCCAGTAGGGAGATCACTCCTGAGAAATGGAAGTCAGGTTTTTACCTTCAGAGGGCCAGATTTCATTATTTATTCCTCTCCATAGTATTTCCTGGGTTTATGCTAGTCTCCTGGCCACCCAGTACCTCTTGTGCAAGCCCTGCCTGGGTGTGCCTCACATGGTGCCTCATGGTGCCTCATGGTGCCTGGCAGGGAGTGGAGCACTGCACTGCCACCAGGCAAGTTCCTCACTGCTTCTCCCTTTCTGCAAACACTGAATCATCTTTTGTGATCTAATCTGTTTTAATAGCTAAGAGTATTAAGTTTCATCCTCATACTGTTTTAAAGGTGGCGTATAACTACAGATCAGTGTGGTTTTTATTTTTTAAAAACATACTTTTCCTGATGTTTATGTTAATTCCTCCTTAATGGTCTTGAGTTCCAGTACTCTGAACTGATTCTGTTACTTGGTCAAGTCCCATTCTGGTTCTTCAGGGATGCTGTTTAAAAATACTGGTGAATTTTCTCCCTCTTTTTCTGGTATGGTATTAATTTCTATTAGTTCCATGAAATATAGCCTTAAGTTGATGAAATTAACTTTTCTTGATCCAAGAGATTAAATGTGGCTGTAAATTTTTAAGCAGAACCAGTTGCTGCAGTTCTCCATCAAAGAAAATCTTGTGGACTTGAACAAGTAAGACTTACAGAGAGCGTTCTCCTGGGGAAGCTGATTAGTTAATACTTGAGTAATATATTTTTCTTTCCTCTCCCCCTGCATCTCCAGACCTGAAACAACAGAAATGATTCCTAGATCAAAAGACCGCTTGAGTCCCTTTTATCGGACAAATATCATAAATGGTAGGCTCTTAACTTTTCACTTGAGTAACGGCTCAGGCTTTCACGATTCCTTTAATAAATTTAAAGTAGGTCATAATACCCACCACTGCATCCTTAAACTGGTATAAATCTTGGTTTTCAGAGTTTTAATTACAGTGGCTGCTCCCATTAGGTGGTCTTGTTTCATGGCAGGATGCTAGACAGTTCTCTTGCTCTAAGTCATTTATGTGGACTGCGGGTATGTCTGTCAAACCATAATGAGCAATGAAAGAATGAAGAATGTTAATTTAACTGATGCTGCTTTTGCTGTTAACGTAAGTACCACCAGCTGCACCTCGTAAACATTTGCTGTTTGCTTGCCGGCGCTTTGCTGTTTAGCAAGGCCTCGCCTGATTGATAGAGGCAGAATCAGACTGATGGCTGGCGTGCCGCAACTTTCCTGAAGTGCTACTTCTCTGAATGCCTTTTTGTCGCGAGAGACAGCTCCTACATTTTAATTGCTTTTCAAGCTACCAAGTGCTGCTCGTGTCAAATGCGGATAATTGTTTTATGACATAGAGGTGCTATAAATTAAGGAGAGGTCAGTGCAGATAATGCGTGCGTTACCTGCTGGAGGAGTGATGGTTGGGTGGAAGTGACACGTAGGAGATGCTCACTTCAGCGTGCAGGGGTTCTGGGTGCTCACACACAGCTTCTTAAACAATGGACCCTAATAGGAAAAGACTGGTTGCAACAATAGCAGTGCTTGAAATCACTTTATAATTGGAGAAATTACTGAATAACGCTGAACTCCACAAATGGCTTTTTTCCCCGACCCATTAAGCGTTCAGGTAAACATTCAGAATAAAGCTGCAGACCTCCATTCACCTGTCAGCTGTGGTGTGCACTCAGCAAAAGCACATTTTGTTCCTCTCCAGTGGGTCATTAAGAGGGTGATGGACCCCAGGATTTTGACACAGGCCACATGTGCTCCAGTGCAACTCACTCAGAATCATCTTTCCTTCCTGCTCTTGCTTCACTGATTAAGGTGCTCCTGTACTTCCTGGCACGAAGCTGCTTCTTATTGACGTCCTGTCCAGCTTTTTCTTCTTTGCCTTGATGTTTTCTTGAAGTGTTTTTCATCTCTAACATAGTTCCTTTCTCTCCCTGTCCTGATATACCCAGTTATTTTAGAGAAGATTTACTACACCTCTCTTTTTTATGCCAGATGTATGTCAGGGTGAAATGCTCTAAATCAAAATGACTGCAGTCTTTAGGATTTAAATTATTTAGGGCTTAAACAAAGAAATACTCATAGAAATAATTGATTTCTTTTTGCCCTGTATTGCATATAACTTATTTTTATAATATACTCCAGTCAGTAATAATTGAAATGTTATGAATTGCAACTAAATACCTGAAATTTATACCACTCTTTGCTAATTGTAATAATATGCTTTTATCTCTGCAACTATTAGGTTTTAAAGCTTTATATTCTCAAAGTAATGAATAATGTACCTTTATTAAATTTTTAACAGATTAATCCATGGCAAGCCATATTTTCTTTTTAGTTTTTTGTACAGCTACAATCAGTGAAACTCTTTGTTTTGAGTAGAGATGGAAGAGATGCAGAACAAAGTAGAACTGGTGGCTGTGACTCACAGGATTGGGTGGTTATGGCACCAGACCACAGGCCAGGGTCTCATCCCTGCTTCTGGAATACTTCAGAGGGATGAGAACTGTAGTCATCACAGATAGAAACTTGCAGAACTTGCCAAAATTGTGTGTTGTATACCAGTGTCCTCCTTGGGTCAAAACCTACCCCATGACCTATGCATTTGTAGGCTTTAGAGGTAAGTTTCATTGATTTCAAAGAATTACATTTATGTAAACTTCTGGTGTCTGTGCACTGGGATGCTGTAGTGAGATTTAAAAAAAGAAATGATTGCAGTAGTTCTGGGGACCTAAACTGGTTATTATAGGGATTCATGCCTGTAAAGCTTTGATATTAGGCTATAATATCTTTCCCACTTTGTTCCCTGTTTTCAGCCCATGATCGAGAAATTAACTTTCCTTCGTCTTATGTTCAGTGGAATTGGTCCCAGTAAAGAAAATACTTCCTGAGTAACAGCTGGCTGTATTGAAACAAACAAAATAAAACCACACTTCTGGACAGCTGAGGCTGAAAAAACAAGGCTTCTTGAGAAAGATTACCAGAGAGAAAGACAAATATATTAGCAGTTGTAAAAGTAACTTACCTTAGTTTTTAATACACAAACATGCTTGAGTTGACTTTAGATGTATAATTTCAAGCTGTTACCTTTTTGCTCATAATCTGAAGAGAATTCACTGATACAGAATAATAGAATGGTTTGGGTTCGTAGGAACTTTAAAGATCATCTAACACATCCAATAAAATTTTCTTTAAACCTTGGTCTGTTTAAACCCTTATATTAAACCAAGTTTTAATACTTTGTTTTTTAAATTAAGTTTTAAATTATTACATTTTAATCTCATGTAACTGAGAAATATTTGTTTTAATACAACAACTTGGTATGAATTTCATTATGCTGTCTTAAGGGAAAAAATCATTTTACTGACTTCTAACAGTATTTCCATTTAGTGGACTGTTTAATTTATAGCCACTAAAAGTAAAAGTATCTTTTTGTGTAACTCAAAGGATTGTTCTAATGGCCCTGACAAAAACAAACAAACAAAAAACCCCCCAAAACAACAACAAAAAACCAATTAAAATTTCATATCTGCTCCAAAGCAGGATGTTTCCATTTGCTTTTCTTTTGGTTACTTTTTTTTTTCCCCCACTCTTGACTATGTTGTGAGCAAACCGAAGAAAAGACCATGTGGGTGTAGTCAGGTCTTGTTTTCATTGTTCCAGTGTTTAACTTCAGCAGGAGACCTGTCCCTCCCCCTCAGTGTGGATTCCTCACCCTCTTTCCATTGGCCAGGATAGGCTTTGAGTGGATCAAGGGAAGCAAATCCCAGTTCCTCAGTCTGTGTTGGCTCCCAGCAGCTTTTCCAGAGCTGCTTTTGGCAGCAGCCCTGAAAGCAACTCAAAACTTGAGCTATGGTAGGAGGTGACAGTGGTTAATGTTGGTTCTTCTTGCCACAGAACTGATTTGAAACTCATGCCTGAACACAGTTTATGGAAGTGAAGAAGGGGTAAAAGACCAAGTGAGCTATGCGTGTCCTTACTACAAGTTATTTCTTTCATCTGGTTTCAGAGAGATTAATTCTGCATTGGGGGCTGCAGTGGTCTGTATTCTGGTATATTGCTAATTGCCATATAGAAACACAAATATGTGCTGATATATATATATATAGATATATTTTTATTTTCTCCAGGAAGGAAAACTTTGGGTCAGTAAGTCTAACTAGGTTGTATTTGTCCCAGTTTTGTAGGCTGGAGATGAGAAAATGAACTCCTGCCTTCCAGGTCTGTGTGTTAACCTATGGGGAGTCTGGGTAAAGAGTAGTGTATCTGTCCACATGGAGGCCATAAAGGTGGGATGAAATAGGTGGAACTCACAGCTTCAGTACTTCTCTAATGAGTTGGTAGCAACATTTCTTCTCTGGCACTGGTCTAAGTTTTGCTTGAAACAGATCTACTGTGTGAAGAGCAAGAGTGCTTCAGTGGATGAAATATTCCATGTTTAAAATTGAATGGGTGGAGAAAATTAACTTCTGCTGAACAAAAAAGAAATCCAATGACTTCTGATCTTCTATTAGAAATAGCTTAAGTCAGCCTGCATTAAGCAATCAACAAGTAACACTTTTGTTTTCACCAACTTCACTTACCTCCTGCTAATTTTCATCAAGATTTCAGATAATATACTACTAACCATTATTTTCTCACCTAGTTTGCTCAGTACTGACAGATAATAGATGATCCTATTACAAATAGATTTGACACTGCATCCATGAAAATGTGAAAATTGGAGTCTCTCGTCATTATTTAAAATGTGTGCTCGCTCACTCAAATGAGGTATAAGAGTCTACTTTGGAGATAAAGTAGTCCAGATTGCTGGAAAGGCTGCTCCAGTGTCACCCAGGTTAATGTAGATGTATTATGTATTTATGTAGCCTATAGGAGGATAACTTTTTAGCAAGTGATTTGAACTGAATATGCACTTGATCAGGACTCTCATTAATAACTCATGGCCACACTGTTCTCCTGGTAAGAACTTATCCTTGCAATCACAAAGATTAATTCTGGGGCTGTCTACTGAATTTGGGAGAACAAGTCCAAAGAAACGACTGAGTCATACAGAGGTCTGTATAAACTGAGCTATAGATTAAGATCCTGCACCGTCCCTGATGGTGAAAAAATGGCCATTTTTTTCAGTCATGGTTCTGGAATTTGGAACAATAGTGTTTTTCTCTGAAGGTGATGTCTGCTTGCTCCCACTGCATCTCAGTTGAGGGCCTGGTATCAAAGTTCTGTGCTTGAGATATCAGAGATAAATTGACTTCTTTCTGTTAGGTTTGAGGTCATGTCCGTGTTTCCAAAAGAATTGCAGTAATGTCATCAGGAGTTAGTAACTGATAGATTGACACACAAAGTGGGATTTGATGTGAAGGAGGGAAGAATTGGTTAAAAATGAGACAGGAAGCATTTTCTCTCATACTGGTAACTCGATTTCCCTGTTTGATGGGTCATGAGAGACCAGCATATTTGAAGTTCTTTGGAGAATAGAGAACATCCATGGACTGTTACGAAATTCATTATTTTGCACATCTCTGAATCCTAGTTACTGCGGAAGCCCTACAGCTCAGCAAAACAATCTTGATAGACTTTCTCCTCAACAGTGTGTACCTCTGGCATGGCATTTGTGGAAGTGGTCCTGGACCAGAGAATTGTCTGGACTAGTTACATGAAGGCAGGGAGTGTTTCGAGAGTCTCTAAATTATGCATATGATGAATGTGGACTGTAAGAGAGGACACTGAGTGGGGAGCATTTGGATGAAGGTGGCAGATGAGATGAAGACCTTGCATCTGAAAAGTACATCACCAGAGAGCTGAGGAGAGAAGGCCTTTTTACTAATCCCGACTTTACTGTTAGGCTGTGACTTAAAAAATGAGGATGTAAACAGCAGCATCCCTGGTGCTGGAGCATGATCATTGTACATTCTCTCTGTCATCAGCATATTCTCTATGTCAATAAGTGGGAGTGTGGTAGTCTTATTCAAAGCCTTTGATGACAGGCTGCAGGACACTGCCTGAGGCTGTAAGACAAATAACAGTAGTCTTCTCCATGGGTGCTATCTGACTTGTAAAAATGAGTACCTTCCTGCCTGTGCCAGTGCTGGTTTGTTAGACACAGGCAAGCTCTCTGCTATCTGTGCAGCTGCTGAACTTGCACGTGTTTTAGTCAGAGCTGTAAACAGGAGCATCAGGGGAAGCACCACACTTTGTCTCCACAGATATGGCAAAACATGAGGAAGATGGCAGTAATTCAGTGATGGCAAAGTACTTGTTGGAATGCCTCGATTCAAAGTAGTTATATGGAGCCTGTCCTCCAAAGCTTATTGAGGAAACTTGCTGGTTGGGAGGTGCTGGAGGTGGCAGTGGTGTGTCACCCACCTAGCATGCAACTGAAAATATGTGATGGCCAGGATAATATAAATCCTCTAGGAAAATTATTTTTCCCCACTTATCTTGTATGTAGGCATCTGGATGACTGCAAGCAGTGCTGACTCTCCTTAGGTAAGGTTAGTGCTCAGGCTACCCACTGCTGAAAGTTTCTTCACACCATATGTAAAAAGCCTAAACCCTATGTTTTTATATAACCTAATTCTTAAATTAAATCTAGCAGCCCAATTTTAACAGCATGATCTCCTTACACAATTGAATGAATTCTTTGATGGTCATATGTGCTAAATTCAACAATTTACATCAGGAGAACAAATTCTCACTGTGAAGGATTTGCTTCTTTTTCCAATTATTCTCATGGAATCCAAAGTTTGATTGACTGTAACCTGCGCACCTCCCACACTTCCTCTTCTGTCTTTGCTTGCTTTCTTTTCTCTAAAGGGGATCTTTTGTAACTGATCTGTTTGTTCTGCTGTTTCTTTGGGGATAACAAATTAAACCACAGGTCTTTTTTTAGTATTGCCATTGGGAGGTGGAGAGAGGGGATTTAGGGCTCCATTACTCTGGTGTGCTACTTGCATTCAGCTTTGGAAGTTTGTTTCATTCCTTTGGAAGAGTGGCCAAGATCTGTGCCTCAGTGGTGTGACGGTTTGACTCTTGTCATTTTAATAGCTAATTGGGATGTAATAAATGGGACAGCCTGTAAAGGGTTGAGTAAGAGAATTGTAATTAATGCCAGTCAACAGAAACTTCTGGAAAATAGATCCTGTCAAGCTAAGCTGGTACCCATTAAGTGTTTTTATTGTGATTGTGAGTTTGATATTTATGGCTTCTACAAGGCATTTGATTTGGTGGCACCATTTCAATTAAGAAACAAGAACAGTATAGAAACATAGATATAATTTGATTTTGCGGGTGTGAGGTATGGGAACTGAGCTTGCCCAACTTCATACATTTTCAGTTTTGCAGCCTCTCATGAATTTCTGCATGAGGCCAGCATGTTACCAGACCCACAAAGATTCATCACATTCTGAGAGTTGCCAGCATCCTCCCAGAAATGGCTTAAGAATAATTAGTGAGATGGCTGATCGGAGGTGTTTTGAAAAAGCAAAAATGTTTTAATTAGAGGAAAAATAACAAACTATACAAAACAAGGGAGTATAAAAGCCTTGCACAGTGCAGGGCGGGCCCTTGCACTTGCTAAGACACTGGGAAAAGCCCCCAGAAATCTCCTGCTCTCTCCTCAGTATTCAGTGATCTAGGAGGGGTTTTTGGCATGCTGCCCAATAGAAAATAGCTACATTTCTTGAGGAACAACTCAAGGGTACAGCCGGTGCCTCTGTCCTGGCACTGGGCCAATTATGGTGAAAAAAGCATAGAAGTTTCTGGTTCATCTTCCTTAAAAGTTCAGGGGTGAAACTTAAATTCTTTTCCTAAAATGGGAACACCTGCTCAGGTGTGGGGATGCACTGCAACACCTCTCCTAAGCCAGTTGTCCTGGACTCCTTCTGAAGTCACTGGAGAGGAGAGAGGGCCATTTCTCTACCTGAGTTGACAGTGGGGAGCGTGAGCTTGGACAAAGGACATGAGACCAAAGCTCTTGTTGCCTGTGTCGACAATCTCTGTGTAGATAAGAGAAATTCAGGGAGGCTGTGCTAAATCTGGTTCTGACCATACTGCAGACACTCTCAGAATGTTGTGTTCAGGTCTGTCTGCACCTCTAGGAGGTGGATGAGATAGTGAGTAGATTAGATGAAGAGTGGTGACGGTGGCTAAGGGTGGAAAAACACACTTTACAGCCACTGGGATTTCTTGTAGACATTCATTACCCTAATCCAAGAGAAAGAAAGAATTTATTAGCTTTTCTGTTTGGGAAAGTAAGAAAGGAAGAGTCTTCAGTCTGTTTAACAAAAATATAGCAAGATTCGTTGTCTAGAAATGAAAGCCAAGAAAATTCAAAATAAATAACGAAAAAAAAAAGGTTTTAACAGCCAGAATAATTAATCACTAAAATCTTTTGCCAGGACCCAGAAGGCATCACTAGAACTTTGGTAACAATGACAGTTTGGGCCTGAAAAAAGCAACAAATGCCATGTGCCTTATAATGCACAAGAGAATCAGACTGAGGTCAAAAAAGGACTGCTGTGATTGTTCAGTTTGTTAAAAGTATGCTGGTCCTTGTGAAGAGGATATGGTTTTCCCTGTTCTGGTCAGGCTCTCAGTGCCTTATTTGCATAGGGATGTTGCATTGCCCTGGCCTGTAGCAGTATTAGTTCAGATCTTAGGAGAAGTGATTGCTTTTGCCCTTTCGAGCAAAAGTGACAGGCTGTTGTTTCCAAGCTGTGGTACTGTGCTCTCCCCTTCCTTTTTGTAGCATCAGACCCAACAGAATGAGCTGTCATCATCCCTCATGTCTCTGGTACATCTTGAACCAAGTGCAGTTCCTGCTTGGTTTCTTGGCATTGTGCAAGGCTTCAGATAAGACGAGGGACACAAAGACTCTGAAGAGCCAAGTACTTACTTTGCCACCATCCTGACTTTTTTTGCAGCACCCTGATCCTATCCTGCTGCTCTCCAGCTTCCTAATAACATTTCTCCCACACTATGAAAGGCATGATCTGGCTGCTCTTACATCACCTGCAGTTGGTTATGTTACCTGACTCCCCAGCAGTCTCTGAGAGTCTTACTAGAAGAATAGGGCTTTGTATTAAAAACCATCAGGAAATGGCAAACCAACAGGTTTTGTTCTGCTTCTACTGACTTTTGACAAATATCTGAAAAAGACATTGAACTGCAGAAAGTCAGTTCATGGTGTCAAAGAAGTTGAGGTCTTCTCAGTCTCAAATGTTTCAGTGCTTTGAATGTGAGTCTCTCCAGCTGCTTCAGTGAAGCATTGACATTGAGAAAATATGTTAGTCAAGCTGTCCTAAAACTTTCAGTTTTTTAATCCCAATGCCTTCAAACTATTTCAGAAGAAGGTATCTTTGCTGGTCTTTGCTTCAACAAAGAAATAAAAGATGCTCCAACAAATGTACTTCCTTGCCTGTTACCTTTAAACTAAAAGTTTAGAGGGCTTTAAACTAAAGTTGCCAGTGAAGGGGAATCTCAATCCATCCCACTCCTATCCGTTTGATGGCAGTGCCAGCAAGAGATGCCCAGAGCCTGAAGGGGAGATTGCAGGTCTGCAGGAGAGCGCCTGAATCCAAGTCAGCTTCCTCAGGAAACTTAATGTCACTGTGCAGATGTGGCATGGGGAATAAACAAGAAGAGTTAGAGACTTGCATGCCTGCAGGGCTGTGACCTTACTGGCCTTGTGGAGACATGCCAGGATGGTTCCTGTGACTGGAGCATTGGAATAGAAGGATGTAGGCTCTTCAGGAATTGCAGGAGGTGGAAATGAGGAAGAAGTATTAGTGGCCAGCTGGAGTTCTGCCTGGGGATTGATGAGAGTCTGACGGAGAGCTTCTGGGACAGGATTAAAGGGAGTGCAGGGACAGGTGATTTTTCTGCCTTGGTCTTCACTGACAGGTGTTCCAGCCCCACTGCCTGAGTTGCAGGAGGCAAGGGTGGTGATTGGGAAAGAACCGCCTGCTGTAGGAGATGATGAGTTTGAGAACATTGAAGGAAGTTACAAGGGCACAAGTCCATGGGACCTGATGAAAATATGTCTGTGGGTTCTTAGGGAACTGGTGGATGACGTCACTAAAAGACTATCCATCATGTTTGATAAGTTGTGTCAGTATCATGAAGTTCCCACTGACTGGAAAAGAGGAAACATACCTCCCATTGAAGAAGGAAGACTTGGGGAACTATAAACCAGTCTGTCTTGTCTCAGTGCCTGGCAAGGTCATGGAGCAGATTCTCCTGGAAACTGTGCTAAGGCACATGGAAAATCACGGGATGACTGGTGACAGCCAGCATGACTTCACTGAGGACAAGTCATGCCCGACAAATCTGGTGACCTTCTAATGATGGGGTTAAGAGCATGGGTGGGTAAGGGAAGCACAACTGATGTAATCTATCTGGACTTGTGCAAAGCATTTGACGCTGTTCCATGTGATATTTTTGCCTCTAAATTGTGGAGACATGAATTTGATGGCTGGGCCACTTGATGGATAAAAAATTGGCTGGTTGGTTGCACTCAGAGTTGGGGTCAGTATGTCAATGTCCAAATGAAGAGCAGTGATGAGCTGCATTCCTCAGGGGTCAGTTTTGGGACCGGCGCTGTTTGACGGTTTTTGTTGGCAGCGTAGACGGTGGGACTGAGGCACCCTCAGCAGGTTTGCTGGTGACACTGATCTGTGTGTGCAGGTGACACACGGGAGGGAAGGGATGCCATCTTGAGGGGCCTGGACAGGCTTGAGAGGTGATGCTGTGGGAACCTGGTGAGTTCAGCAAGGCCAAGCACAAGATCCTGCACTTGGATCAGGGCAATCCCAAGCACAAATACAGACTGGGTGGAGAATGGATTGAGAGAAGCCCTGCAGAGGAGTTGGGAGTGCTTGTGGGTGAGAGGTTAGACAGGACCCAACAATGTGCATTTGCAGAGTCACCAAGGATCTTCTTCTTAGGGCCATGAAGATGATCACATGGCTGGAGCATCTCTCCTGTGAGACTGAGAGAATTGAGGTTGTTTAGCCTGGTGAAGAGAGGGTTCCAGGGAGACCTTGTAGGCCCCCTTTAGGTACTGGAAGACAACAGTAAGGAAGTTAGAAAGGGACTTCCTACAAGGGCATGCAGTAATAGGACAAGGGGAAAATGGCTTTAAACTGGAAGAGTAGATTTGGATTAAGTGTTAGAAGGAAGTTTTTTACTGTGAGGGTAGTGAGGCACTGGCTTAGGTTGTCCAGAGAAGTTCTGGCTGCTCCATCCCTGGAAGTGTTCAAGGCCAGATTTGATGGTGCTCTGAGCAATCTGGTCTAGTGGAAGGTGTCCCACCCATGGCAGGGGGTGTGGCAAGATGATTTTTAGGGACCCTTCTACGCTAATAATTCTGTGGGTTCTGTGACCTTCATCCAATCTCCAGGAAATCCAATGGACTTCAATGAATTGTGACATTTTCTCTACTTTAAGGCAATCTACTTTTTTACTATGTGTTTGTCTTCAAAGAACCCTCACTATTAGGGTTTTTAACTGAACATTTATGATCCTTTACAGCTCTGTAGTTCTTGAATAAACAGTCTTTTCAGTGCTTTATTTTTGCATGGGAATATTTTACGTTTCTTTTTGGGTTTTTTTGAAGCCCAGACATATTGGCAGCTTTTCTTGAGCTTTTAATGGGAATTAAAAAGTAAATAAACTGGGAATGAGTTAGAAGGGTTTACTTGCATCCTAACAGTGATCTCATTTTGAGTCTAAACTGCAGCATACCACAGAACGTAATGTCATCTGGATAAAGCAATTCTATGTTTAACATGCTTCGGGGGAGGAATAGTGAATTACATGCTCTAAGGATGGGCTCCTAACGTGTCTGTCTGCATTTCTTTCTGGAACTTTGTTCAGCTAGTTTGGTGTGTATGCTTTAACTTCATTTACAGCATCAACTAAAGGCCGTTTAAAGAAAATGATGGGACTTGACAGACACGCTAGCTGATCTTCTGGGTCTGTAAATTCATTACTAACTTGTAATATCTGTACATCTTTCAGTGTTTTGAAAGCATTTTAAATAAAAAGCATCTGTAAATTATCTTGGCAAACTTTGTCATAATTGCTCATTGCGTTTGAGTTTGCAAAAATAGCTTTGTTTATGATGTGGTATTTTTAATGGCATATTTCACTGTTTCCATTTAAACTTAGAAGTGACATCTTTGTTTTTTCCCCTTTAAAGAGCAGCATAATCCAGATGTCTGTCAAAGGAGTTGTTGATGTAGCATTTTATGAGTAATCCTTATGTTTGAGGTTTTTGTTTTGTCAGAATTGTTTGCCAAGCTCTTATGAAGCTCCCCATGAATATTATTGATGTATACTTCCTTTTAAAGAAGTGATTATCCAGGCAGGAATACAAACTCAACAGCCAGTTTGAAACCACAAATCTTTTTTCAAAAGTTATGTGATGTCACAGGAGGAGTTAATTTGTCGATGTAATGGAACAGGGGGAATACGGAGTGAATATTATTCTCCCCTTCCCTTTCCACTTATTAAGCCTTTGAAAGAGAGGCCAACATTGGAGTTTGGGGGACTTCAGCTATTTCACAGAGTGACCTCAGGGGTTACTGTGTGTCTCCTGTGGTCATCTTTGATGAAGAGATGTTCATAGTTCCCAGCCTGTTTTCAGAGAGATGAGTGGGATTGCGAGAAACTCAGTAAAACATCCCAAGTAGCCTTAGGTATCTAGCAGTTACCATTTCAAACCCAGAGCTGATGGTACAGTCATGTTCTCATTTGTTGCTGATAAAAAGTTTTCTATAAATATTTGAACATTATGCGTGTTCAGACATCCTTTTCTAGTCATTTTTTCTCAGGTAGTTCCTTAGTTTAGGTGGCCGTGGTTTAAATTCTTTGGACCTTAGTGAGGGCTGACAGCATTGCCAGGCTTTCCCCAAGCATTTCAGAATCCTTATGGCTTGCAAATGCCCTGGGATCTGCAGACCTCACAGCATTTTAGCTTGCAAATTAGTAGTTGGCTGGGTGTCAGTTGGGGAAAAGAGAGAGCTGTAAATTCTGTAATAAATAATATATTAGGGTAAACATAACAATAGTATTCTGCAGACGTTGTGGTGCAGAGCAGTCACTCCTTACCATAAAGTCAGGTGGGACTGTGAGAATGGATGTATCCTTCATTCCTAGCCCTGTGTTTTATTTTTTCTATCCCAGCCTGCAACTCTTGGCTGCAGCACTGCTGAACTTCAGAGCCTGTGTAGGTTCTTGTGGGATCTGTAATTACTCCCTTCTCAGACCACTTGCTTGGCTTCTGGCAACAGTAGAACAACAGGTCACACTGGGCATTATAGAGCTTTTCATGCTAAACATGCTAAAGATAACAAATAAAGATAGCAGCACACAGCTGTTCCCAGCCTGGCAGCACTGACACCTTTGGTGTGTTGGTCTGTACTCACCTCCCGTGTCCCTACAACTTCCCAGCCGTGCTGAGCTCAGCTGTTTGCAGTGACTCATTTGATTTGGCAAATACATTGCCTGTAGCACCCTTCTGTTGCCTGTAAAGCTTCCACTTAGCCTGCCTAGTAAGTGATCATACTTTATGTTGGAGTCAGTTTTTTCCCTCTCCCTCTGATTTGCTTTCCTTTGCCTTGTTCATTTGCAAAGAGAGGGTGTTCTGTGTCTGATATTTCACTCCTGTTCTTCAGCTCCTGCCCCTGCTGTGGTACCTGGCTTAGGAGAGCTGTTTGCAGGGCGGAGCATCTTGTAAAGGGCATTTTTAAAGCACTTTGTGCCTCAGAGTTGATTTATAGCTTGTCTACACAGGCAAGCTTTCATAGAATATTGTTGTGTTAAACTTTTTATGGGTAATTAAGCTACAATAACTATGTCCACATCCTTGGCTTAATCCTTCTTCTTGTCCAAATACTTTCTTCAACCACAGGTGAGATGTGGGAAGGCATTGCATGGAGCATTGCATCCTCACTGAGGTCCATGTCGTACAGCTCTGATGTTAAGTGAGCTTTTATTCAGGGAGCCTCTGGAACAATGAGTCCCTCATGGCAGTACCGAGTTGCCAAATGTTGCTGCCTGCTCCTTGCCTTTCTTCAGATCTGCTATGTGGCTTTTGGATACTTTGTCTGCGACAGAAGCTCTGAAACAGTGTATTGCTGCATTAAGAAAATTGTTGTTTTGGCTTGACATAGTATGAAATCATTGTCTCCTTCATTCTCTCTTGCCTTTTGGAAGCTTCTTTTCTAATTTACTACTTAAAGCGGAGCTTTCTGCTTGCTTCTTGTGCTGTCACCATATCTCATTGTTTGCTGGTGCAGCTGAACTCTTCTTTGGCCAGCCCAGAAGTGTAGAGGGGAATCCAACTGATACAGCTCCTCTCTCCAAAAGATCCAGACCTGCTTCTCACTTGACCAGGTCTTTCATGCCAAAGGCACTTCTGATTATTCCATCCCTTCACGAAGATACTCATGTTGATGAGAGTATGTTGGTGAGCTGACATCGACTTTTGATACCGTGGCCTGCAGCTGATTTAACCTGAAGAAAGAGCTCTCTCCTTCAGGAAGAAAGACTTGCAGTATCTAAAATAGATAGCTGTAGATGTACTTGCTTCCATTAAGTCTCTTAATTTAGAAGCATAGGCACAGGACAGAATCCTTAACCTGTCCATTTTGCAGTAGTTAGGTTCCCAAAGGAGATATAAGGCTGCTGCTGTAGGCTCCTGTAAGGCACCTTCAACTTCCTGAGAGCTAATACAGGGAATGAAGGTTTTACCTCTGTGTAGGGTAGTACACTGTGATGAGAGACAACCTGGGTTTGCTGTTGAAAGCTCCTTGCTGTGTTTCTGCCTTTTCCAGTTTCAATATTTATTTTAGCGGTTCAGAACTGCCTGGCAGGTGTTGCTCCCCCACAATGGTAACTGCAGCTTAAAATCCTTTCTTATAAGCAGCCAAGATTCTCTAAAGCAGGGGAAAGAAACTCACCCAAGTGCTAGTAAATCATGTAAGTTGCAGTATGTTAAAGACCATTAAGTCTGTCTTCGTATTTTGCCAAGCAGTTTTTTACACTTCTGGAACTGTGTGTTCAAGAGCAAGCAAACAGATTTTGAACTTTGGCCCATCTGTGTGCCATTTTCATGGTGACAGGTAATTGGTTTTCTTGTTCCTTCATTTCCTTCTGATTCTTCTTTCTTCAGATGTCCCATATCCAGCTGTGAGTTTTGTTTTGCCTTTCTATATTACGCTGCTGTCTAGAGCCTGCAATGTGCTTTGTAAATACCCTTCATGTCTTTCATTATTGAGGTGAGAGAGATAAAGGTTTCCTTCATGTACCAATGTCATTGTCTTCTCAGGTTTCTTCCCTATCTGAAACCTGTTTTATTTTTATTAGTCTAAAACGTTTTTTTCCTGTTCTGTGAAGTTCTGGAACAAGAGTCCTGAGATTGCTTTGAGAAGACTGTGATTCCCTAAGGACATCTTTCAGAGTTGCTCTGGCCTAGTGTTGCCCTTGGAGATGATGGGGTAACTATGATATGATGAGTCACTATGCAAAACAGAAATTACTCCCTTGAGTAATTTCCCCTTTTTCTTTCCATAAACTGCCTCATGAAAACAGCGCTCTTTTCAACCAACTAAAAGCAAAACAAAGAGAAGATTCCCTTTTTGTTACAGTGTTTTTAGGCAGTCCATGGTATATTCCTTAGTCATCTTGTGAAAGTCAGAAATACTCAATCAAAGAGTCACAACAATGTACTTAAGAAGTGTTAAATAGATAAATAAGTAGAGCAGCTATTAGAAGAGCCTTAGCTCCAAAATGAGTCTAGACATGTAAAGAAGACAGGCTCACAAAGAGTATGGAGCTCTGTTTGATGGAGTGAACTGTAATGATGAGGGATAATGTGGACAAGATGTTTACATTTCCACATTCTCCCCAGCCTTTCATGTGCTTCCTCTTTTATCATCTTAGGCTTTTAAGAAACTAACCTGTAGCTGGCTAGTGGTTAGACAGCACAGTTTTTTTCTGCATGTAAATGTTCTATGTGTTTTACTGAATCATAGAATGGTTTGGGTTGGATGTTGGTTAAGCAGCCTCTCTAGTGGAAGATGCTCTGCCCATGGCAGGGGGCTTGGAACTTTCAAGTTCCTTCCAACCCAAAGGTGGCCTTGAACACCTTCAGGTCCGTAGATGGTGCTGACTCTGACCTTCTCCCATAGTGGGTGGGTCTTCATTTCCCCAGTCCCTGCCTGCAACTGAGGCAGTGTGGGTGAGCACCTGTGACTGAAGACTGAGGCAAAAAAATCATTGAGTATCTGAAATGTTCTCTGTGTCCCAGGTAACTAGGTTTCCCATTTCCTTCTGTAGAGGGCCAACATTTTCACAAGTTGACATTCCCTGATGCCACAAAAGTGCCTATAGAAGCATTTGTTGTTGCCCTTGACGTCCTTGGCCAGATTTAGTCCTGTCAGCACTTCAGCTTTCCTAACCTGATTTGGGATGTCATTCATCAGGCCCTGATCTCATCCTTTTAAACTTTTTTTTTTGGTGGTTTGATCTTTTTTTCTTTTTTTCCCTCGTTTCTCAGGCTGATGGTGCGTTGTGCCTCTCAGCCAGCTCTCATTACAGATCATTCACTGCAGCATGAGCCATTTGGTCAGCTAGTCAAGCCAAAGTTGCTATATGCTTCATTTGCAGAAATATAGTAGGAATTTAGCAGTTTAATAAAACTCTTAATGGAGCTCATTGCCTGACTGATCCACAAAGTGACCTTGGATAAGTCATTCAGTTTTTCTCTGTGCTTGTACCCTTACCATCCTCACCTTTACCACACCTCTTTGGGCTGTAAATATTCAGCACTGAACCAGTTTCAGGCTTTCACAAGGGAAATTATTTGGTTAGGCTATTTAAACACAGCAAAAGTCATACAAATATTCTGAAATAATATCCTAGTAGGATAGGGAGATAACTTCCAAGGGGATATTTTGTGTGCTAAAGTTTCCATAGCTAGCAGGTTGGATTAGTGAGGTGTTACTCTACCACTTCGAAATTATTAAAAATACACAAAAATAAAGTTTATATAAAACGAAGAAAGGCTTAAGCTGAGGTAATGGGACAGAAGCCCTGATTGCATTGCAAGAGAGAAGTGCACTGTAAACTTCAGAGTCAGATTGTATCAACTCAATTACATGTAAGCAGCAATCTTGTCATTGTAAAAATCTTCTTGGTAGAAACTGAAACTCTAGTGCTAAAAACATGAAATCAATAGGCACAGTTATATCCACTTAAAAAAAAATTGTATTGATTTGCAGATAACGACAGCAGTTCATTCTTGCAGGATTACATGCCACTTCCTGTCATAAAGATTACTTCAATATGTATTGCATCTGAGATGGAAAATGTAGGGATAAAAATGCTTTGCTTTAATGAATAGTCATTTTACTCTGTGCATTAAAATGAGATATATTCCTTTAAATTTATCTCCAGGGATTATTTTGATTTCATGGGCAAACTCCATGTTACCAAAGACTCTAGAACACTATTAAACTTTTAAATAGTCTTAGATTGCCTTGTTTTTGCAAGTGCTTGAACTCATCCTCTCTTTGATAGCAACTAATTAAGCAAAATACCGTGCTCTTTGTGGTCTCTTCCACATGCTTGATTAGAGGGTTAACACCATGTTATCTCGGGTATTAGATGTTCTTTGCTAAACCCTGAGTGCCTACCAGGATCTAACTCTCTGTGCTTTGTAACAAATTTGCTTTCCAGGGTTTAAGTTCTCTGTGCTGATCATGGTGGTCTCCCATTGAGCAGCGTTTTTTTTGTTTTGGGTTTTTTTGTGGGTTTTTTTGTGTTTTTGTTTTTGTGTGTGGGGTTTTTTTGTTTGTTTGGTTTTTTGTGTGGTTTTTTTTGTTTTGTTTTTTTGTTTTTTTTGTGCTGTGATTCATTTGAAGCTTATTCTCATTACACATAGGTGATTTCATCTTTGTGTGTTAAAGTAACTCTTTTCAACTCTTTCTAGGTAATCTGGCTTCCCAGAAATCTTCTGCTAAATGCAAGGGTTTGCTGTCCTGTTTACTGACTGTTACACCTGAGGCTGATTTTGATACAGATTGTGAATATCACAGGGTAAGTGTGCAGATATCTCTTTTTTCTTGTGGTTTTTCTTTCATGGTCTCTTCCTTGCTTACACAAACACAATTTGAAGATTGCTCTCCCTTTCAGTGGCTGCAGCAAGTCCCTATTGCAGCATGTGCAACTGAGCATCTGTGCTATAATAGATATTGTAATATGATAAATACTAATGCTGTAAATCTGGTCAGGAGTATTTGAATTTGGTGG
Source organism: Phylloscopus collybita (assembly GCA_027886175.1). NCBI lineage: Eukaryota > Metazoa > Chordata > Aves > Passeriformes > Phylloscopidae > Phylloscopus > Phylloscopus collybita. Next base: position 50,214,935 of record JAJNNQ010000026.1, read on the forward strand.
TGTAGCTCCAAGAGGGGGCAAAGCTTTTTGTGTATATAGGCCTAGACTCATGGGGCCATGTCCTATAAAACTGTAAAAAGCTGTAAGAGGCTTATTTGGGTGTAGTGAACTTTGAGTTTTAAGCTGACAAAAAAGTGCATGTATTTTTATACTACAAATGAAACAGTCTTCATAATGTACATAGTTAATATATCTGTGAAGTTTGCAAGATTGAGTTCAAATATTTGGAAAAGGGAGATTAAAGGTTAGTTGGTTTCTTGGGGGCATGGGGAGGGAAAGAAAGAACTGATTACCTCTCTTGTCCAAATCTACTATGCACATCACAGTAGAAACTTAAATACTTGATTCCATTATTGAATCACACTTGCAGAATTTTTCACCTCTTGCCTATGGGAGGAAAGTTCAATTTTGTGAACAAAGATCTGATTTTTCTTTTTTTTTTTGCCTCTTCTTTAGTCTTGATCCCACCTGCTATTTTTCTTGCTTACTCCCTTTTCTAGCTTCTTTTTGCACTTCTCTGTTTTTTTCATTATGGAGTTAATCCTGTGCCTTTATGCTTTTTCTTGTCCTCTTGGCCTCCTTTGACCAGTTTTCTGGCTTCTTCCATCTAGATACATAATTTTTTGGGATAATTCAGGCTGGAAAACACCTGTGCAGTTGACTAGTCCAGCCTCTTGCTCAGAGCAAAGTCACTTTTAAAGCAGGTTGCTGGGGACCATATGCATTTGGGTTTTGAAGGCTCTCCAAGAATGCAGACTCCAAAACTTTGTTAGACTCCTGTTGCCATGTTTCACTACCTCGTGAAGGATATTTTCTTCATTTATAACCTGAATTTTCATTGTTGCAGCTTCTTTGTTCTTGTCATATTGCTGCTCTTTCAAGAATAGGCTCACTCTGTGCTCCTTGCACCTTCCCTTTGGGGAACTGGAAAACACAGTGAGATCTGGGGGAAACCTCTGTTCTAGCCACCACTGTCCTCCAGTGGACTTTCTCCAGTATGGCAAAGAAAGCCTTCTTGTTCTGGAGGGCTCACAAACCCTGCAGGAAAGGGGAGGGTTGCTTCCCTGGGCTGCTCTCTGTGCTCTCACCAACAGAGCTCAGAATAGACACACTTGGGTTTGTTTCAAGGGCATGTTGCTTGCTCAGATTGTACCTGCTGTTTGTCAAGACCACCAAGTCCCATATTATTTTATTTTTCATACTTCCAGTTTGTTTAATCTTTCTCATATGCTGTCATGCATTCCTTACTTCCAGCATTTGCTCTTTCTTCACAGGATTCCTTACTGAGCACCTCAGTACCCCCAGTGCACCTTCATCATAATGTTTCTGGCAACCTCTTCCCATCAATGTGCATGAGCTACACTTTGGAAATAGTGAAAGACTCTTGGAAATTGGTTTATTTCCCTGAGCAGCTAGCTTAAAACTTCCCATATAGCTTTGATAATTTAAAATTCTTTCTCAATTCCTGTCATTAGTATATTCACAATAAGTCAGGAAATTGTGTGTATGCTTGGATGTGTACAAGTGTGCATGAGACAGTGTATTTAATCCTTTTTTTCTGTAATGCCAGTACAGAGCCATAAATAGTGTATATAATAATAATAATACATATATGAAACTTGCTGGAAATTCAGTCTGAATTATGAACAAGACTTACTTTATATTCCTCCTTTATGTTTGTCCCTGCATGTGTGTGTGATGCTACAAATTGCAGATGCCAACAACTGTAATTGTAGTGGTGGTTAAATCAACCACCACCACATTCTGCTCTTTTTCTTTTTTTTGGTGGCCCCACATTGAGTAATGTGTCTGTTTGTCCTGTATTTTAATAGAGCACGTATGTTGGGAGATATACCAGAGAAGAAACACTCAAGAGTATACTCTCAGCCTTTGCTTGACATGATGATCAGATGTTTCTTGGGGAAAGGAGATGTAGTCCTGTGCTCCTGGAAGCTTTGCTGTCTGATTCCTTAGGGGGAGGACCAAAGGTCATCAATAGTCCAGTGCTGAGGTCGTCATTACTAGTTTGGCCAGGGTGGCTGGAGCTGCTGTACAAATCCTTTCGTTTATATCTGCCAAGGAGAGCAGAAGAGTGCGGTGGGGGGGCAAGTGGAGCAAAGAGGGTTAAACATACTAAGTCAGGGGGAAAAACAATTGAGCAGAAAACAGGAGAAGTGGAAAGGAAGAGAAAATGTACAGAAAGGAGACTTTAACTTGTGATAAAGTGTGTTGGTTTTAATTCAGAGAAGTGTTGTCCAATTCATGAAGGAGTAGTTACACTAGTGCAGCTCATATGGTGATGAGTGACAGTTTAATTCACTTTCTGTGGTGGGGAATGTCTAGTAAATCTGGCTTGTGATAAGTTGCCTAGTCAACACAGTATTGCCTAGTCACATCAGTATGAAATGTCTGGGATAATCTTAGGCTGAGTATCCAGTTACTGCAAAGTGATTCCATTGGGCTGTGGGACACCCATGAGTGTTTCTGCCACAGTGGCTGTGATCTGCTTATATAACATATATGTAACAAAAAAAATTAAAAAACTAGTAATTTGAAAATGAGAAGTCAGGTGTGTTCCGGCTTCCTCTTGGAGGCTTCTGTTGCACGTGAGAAATTGTTTGAAAAGGCTGTGAGTTCCAGGATGGACTCTTCCTATCTCCTTCTGGTAGCGAGCTGCACGTAGGAGTTGCATACTTGTCTGTCACACTGTTTTTGGATATTCCTAGCTCAGCTGTTCCCCTTAAAAGGCCATTTAACTCAGTTTTTCTGAAGGATATAAATAGTATTTCTGCTTGTTGACTGTAGCCTTGTATATCCTGACAGTCACGTGTGGTTGCAGTTTTTGTATTCCACTTGAAGAAGTACTTAACCCCAGTGTTTTCTGGTTCAAACTGAATTAATTTTCACCATATGCAGCACCTCTTACGATAGTGCAGGTGGTGGGGAGGAATTTGAAATGTTGGTGAGATGATGAAGTTTCGGTGATGAAGTTGTTTTAATAACACTGGGTCTCCCTGCACAGCAGACTGTTTTATGGAGTATTTCTTAGGAGGAGGGGTCAGGAAGATGTGTAAACTCTAAGCGAGACCTCAAATGACCACACGTGTTTAGGAGCTTGAACACAGTGATTGTGTTTTGCTTTTAATTTTTCACAGTTTTCAAGCGGGTGAAAGCAAAGATTTGGATTTGTTCCATTTTATCCCTTTCAGGAGAAGGAGCAAGCCAAATAAAGTAAAAAAAGTTAGTCACAGAAATCTGGGGTCACACCTCTTGGGTGAATTTGTGATAAGCTTTGGGATGTGGCAGAGAAACCAAATACCAGCCTCACTTGTCTTTGGGATGGTATTCAAAAAACAATTGAGTTTGGGAATGACCTTGGAGGGATTATCTTGCCCAAGCTCCGGCTCAAATCAGGCAAACTGCAGAGGCAAGGCAGGTTGTTCAGGGCTGTGTCCATGTCCAAGCAAGTCCTTTAATCTCTGAAGATGAGGGCTCTGCAGCCTCCCCACACAGCCATTCTGCTGCTTGAGCACCTGCTCTGAATTCTTCTTCCTTACCCCTAACCAGATTTTCCCTTGATGCAGCTTGCACCTGTTGTCTCTATTACAGCACACTCCAGGAAGATTCTGGCTCACCACATGCTCCACACCTTTAACCATCCACTAAATCATGACAAACTGGAGACGTGATTATAAAAAGCTCAGATCAGTGCTTCCCAAGCATCTATGAATCAGGCAGTATTTTTTGAGTTTGCATCCATTTAACAGCACCTGTGCTGGGACACTCACTGTAACATCTCTGTAGGTGCCAAAACAGAAATGAAACTGTGTTCGTTTCTGCCTATCAATAATACATGTCAAATAGACATGGATTTAGTTACAGAGCTTGGAGTTGGAGATGGTTTCTGTTCCTGTCTCTTCCACAGCTGTCTTATTAATAGCTGTGCCTCAACTTCCATGCCTTTAAAATAGAGATTTTGCACTCTTATTCACAGGAATGCTGTAAGTCCTACAGTAACTTAAATGCTTTTAGTTACTTAGGAGAAAACTGCTATAAAAAAGGTTAAAATATGTATTTTTATGGTATAAACTATATGTTTGTACTTGCACAGGTTTATGTTAACTCCATACTCTTTTGTAGGCTGCTTTTAAACCTAAGAAGTGTTATTCTGTAATGCATTGTGTTACTGTACAAATTGGATGCTTTTATCCAAATTATGTGTTGAAAATCAAAGGTGGCATGCACAGGGGTTGTTAGGATAGCCTTTTTTTCACACACAGGATTTGGAAGTAGAAACAAAGCTTAGAAATTTGATTCTTTTAAAGAGTAAGTTCTTTCATAAAAGCAGTTAAGTATTCTTTCTGTCAGCTTTAATAATAATGAGCTTTTTGGTGCTGGGATGAGCGATAATTGCAAATGGCAAAAAGTCATCAGAATGTTGTTGCTCTGATTGCAGATTTTATTAATCGTAGAAGAAATTATTCACCTAGAAGGGCTCTTTTTTAAGTGCTCATTTACATGAAGATTTGCTGCCTAATTTATTTTGTTAAAAAAAAATTTAAAATGAAACCACAAAACCCCACAACCAGAAACCTGCACAAAAGTAGTCCTGTCCTTCAAAACCCTGATTATTTTGTCCTTCTCATCTAGTTTGTTTAAAATGTCATCTGTGCTCCTTCTTATCGGTGGCACCAATCTTAATTTTCCCTCCTCTTTCTCAGAAATATAGGTAAAGCTTCTTGGAATTATTTTATAGTTGAGTACTGTGCATCTTCCCTGCATGAATTTCCTCCACATTTGAAAAGGACATTTATCTTTTATGAATGACTTCTTGGGTAGATGAGTTGTTTGGCCCTTTACATGCTTCTGATCTCATGATGTGTTGGGATTTGCAGATGTAAATTAAATTTTCATCTGTTTTCTCCCACTCCTTTTATGTTGTTTTCAACATGAGTCTTGATTTAATAAAAAAATGGAGCACATCCTTCACTGTAAGAATACAATTAATCAGTGAGCCTGCCCTGTGAGCTTAAAACAGGGTACATGCTGAAGTATCTCTTTAATTGAGGTTTTGGATGGTAAACTCTTTGGGGTAATGGTGCAGCCTTTACATGTTCCTGCTAGAGAATTCATACAGAGAGCATTGCTTTGGCATGAATATTCAACAGATGCCTGTGCCTTATTCCTTATGCTGAAATATTAATACAGCAGTGATTCTTCACCTAATCGTGCCGAGATCAGGTGTGTGTCAGTAATCCTACTGACAATATCCCAGTATCCTGCATACACCCCAGCCTTCTCGTGGGATCACGCCTTCCTGGACCACGCTGAACACCAATTGCTCTCAGTAAATCCACAGCTGCTGTTGCTAAAATGATGATGGGCTCTGCTCCTGGCTGTGTGCCATCAGGTCACCCTTTCAGCCTGCAGAAGGACAATAATAACTCCAAGGGGGCAATAAAGCCTGCTACTCATCATAGCAAAAGGGAGTTCAGATGTGCAGATGGAGAAGCACTTAGTATAATGCCCATTGTGACAAAGCTGTCTTTGAAATTTCCCAGTACCAGATCGAGATCCTTCACCTGGCATTGTGATCACTTGGGCCAGGGCTGGGTTGCACTGAGTTTGTGGCACATCCTCTCAGGAAGTGCAGAATTCCTGCACCCTGCCATGCTTTGGGCTGTAAATTGAAAACAGAATTTCACAGGATTGATGTGGCAGACTTCTCAGTCTATTTTCTAAACTAATATTTAAAGTATGCCCCACTAATTCTGGTCTCAGAGTTGGCTGTTGAAACTCTGATGTATTTTAACACAAAATTATGCAGGCTGAAGTGAAGTTGGGTATGGTAGTGGAGCAGATTCTTCTGTTTCATGTGTATTTGAAAGCTGAGAAAGCTTCTACTGAAGCCAGACAACACTGGCTTGTCAAATTGCTCACGAATGAAAAGATTGCTCTTGGATGGAATTAGTTTGCAGTATCTCATTTACTATCTTAGTTTTGTCATGAATTTCCCCTACTCGGCAGCCTGAAATGCCAAGTGAAAAAGTGTTTCAGTGGGAGATAATACAATATATTAAGAAAATGTTATTGATCACAGTATGCTTTTACTGGAAGATGACTTTTTCTGACCGGAACACAAGGGACTTTGCCTTGTTATAGTAGGAAAATGTATTGTAATATGCAAACAGGATTATTGTTAAGGTCGCAGCAACTTTGTTTTTGCATTCCACTTCTTTTGGAAGTGAGCTTCTGCACAACTGATGCTGTCAGCTAGGCTAGAGTGAGAACAATTTCAGCTTTGAACTTTCAAGCAAGAGATTGCAGCAAGTGTTCTTTGTTTTTGAAGTAGGGAATGGAATAAATACTGTTTTCCACATCACCAAAGGCCAGGACTATAATTTGATAGAGATTACTGTAAGCATTTCATTATGATGATGGACTGCTTTGTGGTGGTTCTTTGTCATAATCAATTAATGTGCATTTCCTCGTCACATATGTTTTATATGTACCTTACAGACAGATAATGTTGCACATTTGGGTTTAGAGTGGCTTCCACACACAAGGACTGTGAGGCACTTAATTTTTCTATGTGATGTGGGAAGATTAGCCATGTGGAAGAGTCCATGTTTCTCACAGATATCTTATGTGGGTCTGTGGACATAATTGCTCTGCAAAGCATGAAGGCATAAATTTGTGATGGGGATGCCCAGTACAGGCAACTTCAGAACAAGGACACTTCTAAACGTGTTTGATTTAAGGAGGGCTCCCACTGCATAAACAGTAACTCAGAGCCATTAAAATCCTGCTTGCAGTGAGGTTGCTTTCTGCTGAAGGGCTCAAAATTTCCCCTCAAGGGTAAGCATGTCATTAAGATAATAATTCTTAAAGTTATTTTGAGCTATTTCTGAGGAAACTCATCCAGAGAACATTCTGCTAAACTTTACTCTTCACCAAATCTTATCTCTGTGAGATATAAGTTATAGTAGTAGCCATGTTAATTTAGACTGGAAACACAAACTCTCTTGGAATAAATCAGCAAGGGTTGCGCTGCAAATCCAAGAATATTGTCTTTTCCGTGTTAGTTTTCCTTTTGCCTTCCTCCACTTGCAGCATATCCTTCCAGTGGTTTTCTCTTTTTGTTGCAATAAATCGCCACTTCAGTGAATTTGAAGATGCAAACCTGACTGCATAAATTAATCTCTGGTACAGTGGCAGCTTACTAACCCACTCAAGGTTTCCACACAGCAAAATGATTTCTTCACTTTAAGAAACCATTTCCTACACAGGCAAAGCACTGTTACTAAAATGGTTGTTATATTCTGAAATTTAATTGTATTTCTTTGCTGCTTTTTCTAATTCAGTTTGTACAATGAGAAGTTGTTGTAAGTCAGAGGAACAGACATTAGTTGTGCACAAGACCAATTTCCCTAGTCCCCTTTTGCAGACTACTCTTCTAAGTGCAGGAGAGAGACCACTTGTGTTATTAAAGCAAGCAGAATGGAATGGTTTAGATTTTGGCTTTTCAAAGAGTTAAAACAAAACCAGAAGTCCTTTTATTTTCTTTTTGACCTTTTTAGCTGCAGGAGTTTGCTATGGTTTATTCTGCACAAGAAACATGACTTGATGTGCAAGTGTAGTAAAGGTTAATTGTTGGACTTCCCACAGGAATTAATCTATTGTTTGTACTTAGGATGTTTAAAAAATATGCAAAATACTTTCTATTTTCCTTCATGGCTTAAAGAGAAGCAGAGTTACTACCATCACTTCACTTCCCAGTCCTCATGGGACCTTGGTTTAAGGCAACTTGGCTCACACAATCAGCTCAGCTTGTGTGGATGTCTGCCCTGTGGGACTCGTGCTCCTAAAAGATGCTTTATGTTGCCACATGTTTTCCTGCTACTTGGCAGGAAAATGATGCTCAGCCTTTGTAATTCTCTTCATCTTCCCAAGATGTGCCAGAGCTCACCCCGCTCACAAAGCCTGTCTTGTGCAGACACGAGTCTCCAAAATGCAGTGGCAGTTCAGGACGGCTGGGAATGTGTCCCCATCAGCTGTGTTCAGTAAGGATAGGTAGAGTTTCAACATGTGCTGTTTAAAAACAGCTCTATCAGTGTTGCAGCAGACCTCTTGTTAGGCGTAGAAATGAGCCAAGACACAGACTCCCATTTAACAACATGAAAAGGGTCCCAATTTATTCTTCTTTACAGCTCAGTTATCCTGACTCCAACTATGCACTGACTCTAGCTGCAGCAAGCTCCTACTGTAGGGTCCAACTGCAGACTCTGACTGCTGGTTATTTCCTGTTGGAATGTGGCTGCAAGTACTTCCTTGCTGCCTCTGACCACAGGGTTTTACCTGGCTATGACTATGACTGCAGGCTCCAATTCCATCAGACCCAGGCTGACCTCACAGCAGATCTTTTACAGCAGCAACTCTCTTCCTTGTTTCACTCTTCTTTATTTTTCTCTGGATTGTTCCTTCTTCCTCAAGACTCCTCTACCTCCTTCAATATCTCCTTCTTCAAAGTCCTCCTCAGACCACTCAACCCACCCCTTTTATCACACTTACCTTTATTAGTCACAGCTGCTACCCATTAAGAGCAAGGCTGTTCCTCTTCTTTGGTAATTAGTACAGCTGTGGCTTACCGGGGTGAGGTCACCTGTAATTCTTTCTTCCACACCTACTTACCAACACAGCTGTTCAGCATTTCCTTGCAACCTTTTGTGACTAGTTCTCCAGAATGCTGTTTAAAATACCACTAGAATCAGCTACATCTGGCCAGCCCCTTGATGAACTCAGGTATTAGTTTGATGTGTCTGAAAAGATAAATTATTTACACAAAAATCCATTTAGTTTTCATGTTCCCTATCTTCATGAACTGAAAGATGAGTGAGGGAGGAAAAAGAGAAACCCCATGGGAGAAGAGTTTGTGCTGTTGAAATCATAGCTAAGTTGTTTTATTTGGTTTTTTAAATGGTTCTTGGTGGGCACTGTAAACACAGGGAAGGTATCGTTCACTTTTACTGCATCTTGTGCTGAGTGTGAGAATTCAGTAGTAAGCAGAAAAGACAACAGTCTATAAAATCCCTTTGTATGTTTGTAGAAGAGTTTGATATAATGACATGAAAGATATCTCTTAATCTATGCAACTAATTGTAATGCAGTAAAGAACAGCTTCTCTGCTTAAAAGTATGGGAGTGAAAACATTTACGCTGAGCATTTATGGGGACACAGAGAGGTGGTTCTTGAAGAGCAGAAAAAGCTTTCTAATTTGTTTTTCCTTCTTATAGCAGTTTTGGGTTTTTTAAAAACAGTCTTTTGCACAGAAGAGATAAACTGGAAGAAGTGGTGGGGTGGTAGTGGAAAGATCATGGTCAGATTTGAATCTTCCCTTGCTCAGTCATAAACCTGCTCCTGAGCTGCTTCACATCCCCGTGAGACGTGGCTCTGTACAGCCTGAATTTGAATAATAGAGTTGCCATTAGAGTCCAACATAAAAAAGATGATTGGCTGTGTGCTTGATTTACGGGAAGGCAGAAGTGGTGAAGTATATGGTACACCAGGGGATATTTATGCTGCTAATGCTTAAAGCACAGCCCAGTGTTCTGCGCACTGTAGATGCTTTCAAATGGCAAAAACAAAGGTGCAAATGGCAGTAAATCCAGTTACTCTGATGGTTGAATGGCCCCAGATCAGGATCAGGCTGTGCAGTCTCTTCAGCATGCAGAGCAAGTCTGGTAAAGCCCCTGTTTAGTTACTGCCTGTTACAGGATTATCAGCTTTGAATCAAAGAAAATAATTTCAAATATGTTAGGATTTAGGGTATATTGTTTCATCTTCATCAGTTTCTAATGCAAGAATTATTTTTTTCAATTTATGTGCAAATAGGCTTCCAAAATCTGTTGCTGTGAACTGAGATTTTGTCAGATTTTTTCCTTCATCAAATTACTCCTGTTCTGCTAATAACTGTCAAATTGCACCCTCAACTCAGCATTTTCTTGATTTATCTTCCCTGCAGTAGCTAACAGTAGCTCTCTGAGGTGTATCACTTGGCTGCTGTGCAAACAGGCTGCTCTTAAGGTACTGAGCTGTGCATTTAAATTTTTTTGAAATGTTACAGCAATTATATTTGATTCTTAGAAGAAGAGTTCATTGCTGACTCAAACTGGATAAATTTTTCAGAATGTAGAGGGTTTTTTCTCAGATGTTCATAAGCTGAGTGGCCATTTGGCATTCATCATTCTGCAGTGTCTAAAACAAAATACTAACTCTGTTTTTAGTCCCTTTTTTCCTAAAGAAAATATTAGTCAGATCTTTCTGCTAAATAATACATTTTGCTCCATTTGCACAAATCCACCCATTCCCATTCTTCTCCAGGAAAATACAGAGAGGGAGGTCCTGGAGAAGCTGGTTTGGAGTTGGTTAGTAGCTCCCTTAATGTAAAGTTGTTAGTGAGGGTTACTTCTGGCTGCTTCCTTTCTGAAGGTGCTTCTAATTAAAGCACATTTGCTGAGCTTGGATTAATTTTGTGTGATACAGAAAATTCACCTGTATTCCCTAAAATACCATTTCTAAACAATTTTCTGCATTTAAAGCAATTTATTTCTCTCAACCCTCTATTTGGGGAAAACAGCTAGAGGAAAAAAAAACCGAGTTGTCTACTAAGCCTCTCCATGCAAAGTACATTCCAGCCCTTCCCCACTCATGAAAGAACAAGTAAAACTTCAATTTTATTGGAGTTGCTTGATACTAAGAAAATGTAGATGCACACCTGTCTCTGTGTGCTGTGTGGACTTGAACCAGCAGGATCAATATATCCAAATTATAGCAGCTTTGTCTAGTGTGAACGAGATGCTACTTACATTTTCAGGTAAAAGAAATCAACAACCATTAATTTGGTAGAATTATTTATTTCTTACTGATGGTATTTTCAGTGTATCTAATCAGAGCACTCATGAATAGAAATGAAACAATTTAAATAGAGGCAGTGTACATTGTATGATCTTGTTTTCTCAAACTGTTCCATAATGCAGTGAATAAATTTATCTGTTCTACTGAAAAGCCTTCTGCAGAAATCATGCACAGTGCTTTCACCTCTATTATTTAATACGACTGTTTTATAACTCTTGGAAGATGGTTATTTCTGCTGCTGCTACAGGCATCTGGAAAAAATGTTCATTTTGGGGCAACAGAAGGGAAAAGCAGACTTGGAGAGTCTGAAAATCCAGGAAGGTACACCAGGAACATTAAACTGAAAGGTGTGTAGAAAATGATGAAGTGGTCTTACTTCATATTACTCCCCAACCCCTGGAATAGCAAGGTCCAGATTTACAGCAGGTAAAATAATGACTGAAGAGAGGCTGCCCTGAATCAGCATCTGAGCCCCTTGGAGGCACAGGAGGAAATGCATCTGTGCAGAGGCAATGCTGACAAAATGTCCTGGTAACACTTGAATTTTACTCTGAATCATTGGATAAATGTGGGACACCGTGGGAGAGAAACAAGTTTTAGGTGGCCTCAGCACTAACCAACTTTTGCTTGTCCATCAGGCCTGTTGGGAACCTGGTGGGCTTTGCAGAGGTCTGTGTTGTTCTTGAGTTGTGGTACTGACTGTGCAGTTTGGGGTGGTGGTGGCCGAGGGTGCCAGCAATGAACTTTCTGCTTGGTGCTGATGGAGACCACTCTGTCATAAGGGAATCTGACCAAGATTCTGTGTTTTGCACTGCTTAAAATGCCTTTTTAGTAAAAATTTTAATCCAAATTTCAAATTTGTTTATTTTAAATTAGTATTTACTTAGAGGTCTTTGCAAGCTAATTTTTTTCTCTTTTCTGGTTTTTTTTTTTTGGGGGGGGGGGTGGTTTGTGGGTGTGGTTTTTTTTGTTTTGTTTTGGTTTTTTTGTGTGGTTTTTTGTTTGTTTGGGTTGGTGGTTTTTTTGTTTGTTTTTGGTTTTTGTTTTGTTTTGTTTTTTATGGGGAGTTTTCTTTTTCTCACTCCAGATTATTTTCTATGGGGAGCTTTGCTTATCCTTAGTAACTAAGAACATAAACAGATCTTAGAGGTGAATCTTCACAAGCTGGAAGCAAACTAGGAGATCAGCATGTCGTCTTATCCTTCCTACTGAAAGGAGGCAGATACAAAATGCCATCATCATTTCTGTTACAGTGCCTTTAAAAGTTGCAACTCCACTGTCCAGGCAGGATTTTGGTAAGCAAAATCTCCTAACTTGAACAGGTTTTAGATTGCCATAGTTTATTCATAGATACCAAAAATACAAAACTTGCTTATCCTCACTGACGGTGCCCTGGGATCATTCAGTATAAGCCATGGCATACGTTTCACTTTTCCACACTTATTAACTCTCCTAATGCTTGCTTGGGAAAGGGTTGTGGGCAGTGCAGGTGGAACTGGCTGCTGTTTATGATTTATCCTTTTCTCTTCCTCTATTTTTCTTTTCTTTCACTTGAAGAATTTTAATCCCAAAATGAATTCCAGCACTTACATGCTTTTAAAACCTTACTGGCAACCATCACCTCTTAATCTTTTTACATTTCTTGTGATTAGCAATGCTTTCTAATCCTAACACCAGACCCAACAGCAACTGTTAACTGCACTACTTGTTTTACAGCTAAATCTAATCCTTCTAGCAGTCTGAGGCCAACATTATATTTATCACTCTGAAATTACCAACTGCAAGATGTTGTGGCAGTTTTTCAGTTAGTTTGTTGTTTGGTGGGGTTTTTTTTTGTTTTGTTTCGGTTTTGTTTTTTTTTTTTTTTTGTTGTTGTGCTTTGTTTTTTGGTTTTTGTTCTGTTTTGGTTTTTTGGTTTGGTTTTTTTGGGGTTTTTTTGGTGTGATGATTTTTTGTTTGTTCTTTTGTTGTTTGGTTTGGGTTTTTTTTGTGTGTGTTTGTTTGTTTTATTTTCTCATTCATTATCGTGAATTGATAAACACAGAAATTGGTATATTTCCAGAAAAATATGAAAATAGGTGCTTACCCCCACCTTCAGTCTTTTTGTTCTTTCCTTCTTCTCCTGGTCCTGGAGAAGCAATTTGCTTTCCACCTGAGTTTATGATTAGTAGTGAGATGTGTAGGTGGAATGTGTTTTAGCGGCTTTTTTCCCCCCTTCCCTTCCATCCCCCCACACCTATTAATATATCTGTTAGTAAGCTAATGCTGTTAGGTTATGCAGACTGCTCAGTGTGTGAGGAAAGCTAAGACAGCCATCAAATCCTCACACTGCCCTGAAACATCTCTCCCTTGTGCCAAAGGCTCTGTGTGTGTTTGTCTGTGAGGCAGCAACTGATTTTATATCCAGCGACTTCTCAAAGAAAGGGTAAAGAAATTGCTGTTGTAGATTTACTGGTGTGAGGATTTTTTACCTTTTCCCCACCTGGAAAGTTGTGTGGGTGTTTACAGTCTCTACAGGAACTGCTCTGAATTTACATTAGGAAAGGGGGAAGAGAAAATCAGAAAACTGAAAATTTCTCTTTGTTGCTGCTTGGAGTTTTTGGTTTTTTTTCCCCATGGGAGGGGCCAGGGAGGTTTAGCCAGGAGCACGCAACCCCCAGATGACCCTATTTACTTAAATCCTGGAATCATTTTCAAGGTGGATGAAAAGAGAGGCTGCAGAATAAAAATAGCATTTTTCCATAATCACAGTAGGTAATAGCTAATGACATCTGGTGCTGCTGCTGGGGTCTTCCATGGTCTGTTTTTCTTAGCTGTGATTTTCTTTCTCCAGCCAAAGGAAATTTGAGTTTTATTTGTTGTTGGCAGCACTGAGAAAGCATTTTGGATTTTAAAGCAAGGTGGGAAGTTTTTATATATGTGTATATATAAACATGTCCATTTGTGCTTATGTATTTAAAGAGCAATGACCCTTGCTCTGTGAAGACCTCATGTCTGCTGGTCCTGGTGTCTGAAAGCTCATCTCTATTCCATGTCAATGGACTAATAAGAGATGGTACTTCTCTCTGTGTTCTTTGTCTTGCTTATATACTCATACCATGTCAGCTCTGGCAAAAAAAGTGCTACTTTTGTATTTAAAACAGGAACAGAATTACAAAGCAATATATAGTTCAAAACAATCAAAATGTAACTGTGTCGTTGCCCTTTTCACCTTATTAAATGTATAGTTACTTAAATCACTTTAATCCATTACTAGCGAGATTGTCTGGCTGCTGGAGGAGGATACTGGGCTTTCATCTCTGCTCAGACAGAGCTGCTCCACATCTCTCTGGGGGAGAGGGAGTCAATGCCTGCTCATCTGGGGTGTCTTCTTTTTCTATTGAACAGCCAGGAAAGTTCAAGGAGCTGTGTCCTCCCCGTGTACATGTGTGCTTACCCAACTGCTCTCCCTGCTCTGGCTGTTTCCTGAAGAGAAGTTCTGGCTGCCCCTTCCCTGGAAGTGTTCAAGGCCAGGCTGAATGGGGCCCCGAGCAACCTGGTCTAGTGGAAGGTGTTCCCCATGCAAGAGGGGTTGGAACCTAGGTGATCTTTCAAGGTCCCTTCCAACATAAACCATTCTATGGTGCTATTTCTGGTTTCCCAAAGTTGTTTTGGGGCTCTTCATGCTTCTTGTTCTCTCTCCACTTTCTCTGTTTTTCTTTTTCCACACATGCTGGAGTTCAGTCAAGGTCCCTGCTGAGTTTGTACAAGCTTGTAAAATATTTTAGCTGTGATTAATTTAGTCTTGACTTTCCAAAGGATAAGTGCTTGTAATATATGATGAAATTGGGCTCCCACCCTTTTTAAATTATTTCTTTGCTTCACACCTTTGAGTTCCTTCTCCCAGATAACTTTAAAATTTTGTGAGGTGGGGGAATTATTATGCACATATAAAGTGCATAAGTCAAAATTAGGCTTTTTAGTCAAATGCCCTGGCAGGGGGGAAGCTAGGATGCTGGCTGGACTTTCCCTGGCAGCCTGGCAGGAGACACTGATCCCTACTGTTCTTCTGAGCTGCAAATACTCATGGCTGTGGAAGGAGGGGTCGAAGTGAGAGCCAATCTGGGAGCTGGCAATACTCATATTGTGTCTTAAATTGCAAGTTTAGGGCTCTTGGTGCAAAAAGGAGAGGTTGAGGGGGTAGCCCTAAATTTTAGGGTCCTGATGCCTTTAATGCCATCTTCACTGAGAAAGTGGCTTAAGGAGGATCTAGTGTGAATTAGGAAACTGTGATGATTAAACATTGGGATGACCAATACAAGAGAAGTGTGGGATAAATAAACAGTATTGGAAAAATTAAGTTGGTACCTTGCATAAAATGTAAGGAAGTCAGGGGTGATGTTTGCAGACTTGCTGAAGTGTTGCTGATGGCCAGAGAGACTTTTGAGCTTGAGAGCTGCTGTTTTTCTACTCTGTTTACTTCCTTTTATAATTTCCCAAAGAGAGAGATTTCGTGATCCCCGCCTGCATAACTCTTCACTCTCCAGTCAGTGCTCCTGTTTCCTGCACAACGTCATACCTACTTACAAAAATCACTCTGGTTAAAAAGGAAAGCATATTTATCTGACAATTTTCTATTTTAGCAAAGGCAGAATATCTGTTCCTTGCAAAGCCATGCTGAGCTGATTTATGTAAGAAGTTGGATCTTCCACCATCTCTTTTTTTAATTCAGCTTTGGGCTCCAACTACAGAACACACGTGGTGGGAAGCAGACAATCCCATTACCCTGCTTCTCCTTCACTGTATCTGCTGAAAACCTTTTTTTCTGGTAGGTATTGTAAAAATCAATATTCCAGTTGCTGGGAAGGAAGGAGCAAATGCAGGTTGATACTGGGGGATCTGCAGTCTGTTAGGTGTGAGATTGCTTTCTCCTTGCACTGGTTACAATCTTGGTCCTACTGCTTACACGTTTTGGGTTTATATAGGTAAGACAGATGCTTTTATGTTTTTATGGTAAGTTTCAAAGAAGCAGAATTGATCAAGGCTTCTATCACGAATAGTAAATGTTCAGTCCCATAAAAATTGCTTGTATAAGTAAAAAGTGTTCCAGAAAGTGACAGTCCTAATGCCTTACGTTGAATTTCATTAATTCTTTCACCTCTTTAATTTCTTCAGTAGTTTTTGAGGCATGGAAACTGATAACCTTCAGGCTACTCTGTATCTTCGAAACCTCTCTGCCTTAGAATAGTGCAAGCAGTGACCAGTGAAGCTGAAAGGGAAGAAGATAGTGATTAAAAACATAATACAAATGTGTGGGAAATGGGAAGAATCTTGAGTTCAGAAGACACTGAAATTCAAGAATAAGAAATTTTAACACTCACGGGACCCTGAGTTCCAGCAGGGCAGCAATAATGATAGGCATAGCAATACTTACTTGAAAAATCTTTTTTCTTACCACTTCCTCTCACTGATGCCAGCTCAGGTGTTGGGCTGGAGGACAGGGGTGGCTCTGGCTGTCAGCACTGAGGGTGGAAGGGTGAATCGATATGCAAAGCATGTTTTTAACTGCTTGAAACCCAGGGACACGCTGTACCTGACCACAGCCTATTTCAAGGTCTGTCAGCTTTGAGGAGTCAGCGAGCTGGCAGCGTCTCTTTCTGAACATACCCATGAAAATAATTGTGAATGATTAATTTTAATTACTGCTGGCTGAGGGCAGATCCTTGGCTGTGTGGATGGGTTTTATTACGCTGTGTCAAAGAATTGTCTGAGCTAGAAAAGTCTTAAACTTCTTGCTGTTTGAAAGGTGTGCTGGGGAAAGGGTGTGTCTGCAGGAGGCTCTCTTCCTTCCCATCTCTCAGAGTCACTTAGTGGTGGTGTAGCAGCTGCCCATGGTGTGTGAGTTAGTGCAGAAAGCACTTGAAACTGGGAGTGAGGAATGCCTGGAGGTGAGGATGACTGATGGCTGCTCCTGTTACCTTAGGGTCTCTCTTCCACATGTTGTGTTCCTCTAACCTGAGACGAGCAGACAGGGTGACTACACCAATCTGAAAGGACTGCTTCTGTTACAGCTTTAAAGCACATTCCTTCTGCCTCATGGTGCAGTGGTGTTGTAGGCTCTGTCAGTGGTTAGAGTAGCTCTCCTCCAAAACAATCATGTTGGAGTTACTCTGTGTACCTCCTGTAAAACCTAATCTGGGGGCAGTGCTCTGTTTTCTCTGTTTCTGACATGTACCTGAGACAGTGATCAGCTGCTGCTTTACTGAAATCTCTTTTGGCTTTCCCATTGTTTCCCAAAGGCTGTTGGAGAAGGAATAGGTTTGAGCCTCGTCTCACTGTAGCAGCTAGTTTCCTCTCAGGCATTAAACCAAAGTGTCTTCATTCTGGTTTAGGAAGGTTTGTTTATTTATTTATAAATATTTACTCCGTATTTGGAGTATGCCTTTAGACAGAGGAGGTCTATCAGGTAAGCTGCTGGCCTCAGACTGTGAAATCTACAGTTGAAATCAAGTGCTCAGCTTCACTCCCAGCTTTCCCCCTAGCTTGCTTTTTGGAATTGATTAAATCGTTTGACCTTTCTTTCTTACATTTTTGCTTTTCTGTTAAAAAACATACACTTGATGAGCAGAGGTTGAATTTGTTTGTTTAATCCTTTTCTTTTTATATTCTTGTACATTACCAGGAAAAAATTTTGGTTGGAAGTGTGTAGATGAGAATTGAAATTGCATGTAAAAATATCTTCCAGTCATTTTAAAAAACCCAAAAGCATCCCTAATTTAGAAATGTCTGCTCATGGAAATAGTTATTCTCAGCCAGTGAAATTCAGTTTGGTACTACTAGACTTTGAACTATGAGAGTGTGCAGATCAGCAGCACTGATTTATGTCCCTACAGAGTTTTGAGAAATATTCCTAATCCAAGAATGGCTTTTGGAAAGGTTTCTATGGAAGGCTTGCTGCTTCTGATTTGAGTGGAGCTCTGTAGACAGCTGAACTTCAAGCCCTGAGCTCTTTATATATTCCTTAAAATTTTATCATTTTATTTCATTTAAATATTTATACAGACCTTATAAACTTGGTCTGACCTTGCTCTTGTAGGTGGAGGCGAGTGCTGCATTTCCCTAGGAAATTGCACGATGGTGCTGGGCATGGAGCCCAAAGCACCTGAACCTCACACCAGAGTTTGGACCACAAATAATGCCACCTTCAGTGCCTGGCATGGAGGGTGTGTGACTGAGCTGTCATTGCAGCATACTGTGGTGGTAGATTTTCCTGCTTAAGCTGATCGTGGTTGTGTTCACAGCACCTAATGAAGTGCCAAAAATTAGCAGACTGGGCAAGCTGAGTCTTGTTCCAACCTTTGGGAATGGTAGGAATATGTCAACTTTAAAGGTTAGCAAGGTGGGCTTGTTTCATCCTCTTCCTTTAGTTCTGTTTTCTGTTCAGAGGTAAGATACGGTGATTGTGGCAGTCTGCCATTGTATTGTCTGTGCAGTTTCCTTTTGCCAGGATAATCATCATCTGGACCCTCTTTTAATTAAATTAGCTCAAACAATGAACCGTATGAAAACTGCGCTGGGACTTCAGTGCAGTTGCTGCACTCTTTTGGGTAGACTCGCACAGAATTGTTTGGTTTGGAGACTGATGAGGAGGGGACTTGGCTGGGCTTGCAGAGTTGGGGAGGCATTTCTTCATACTTGAATTTTCTTGAGCTGAAGTCTTCAAAATAGCAATTTGAACAGGAATAGGCTTTTTAATAGGCTACCTCTGCTTTTATTGTTTCTCAGAGGAAAGCTATCTTGTAAAAAAGTACTTCCATCTGACGATTTTTCCTGTATTTCTAGTTGTTAAATGAATAAATGAAGAAGTGAAGAAATCAGGTTGGTTGTTTCTACCATAATTGCCCAGATCGTAACTGGTCAGTGGGAAATCTGTCAGTTACAGACTTCTTTTTGGTAATCTCTAATTTTTCTTAGCTGTTTTGCTGCTTTTTTTCCACACAATTTTTTGCTTTTTCCTCCACTAATAACTACTAATCTCACATTTCGTATGGCACCCTTATTTCCTGCATTTTTGTCCTCCATTTTTCCTTTCTGTATAGTTAAAACAGATATCAAAATACATGCTTACAGAACATACAATAAAATAGGGAACAAATGGAAGAAGAGGAAGGAATCATAGTATACTGTCTTTAAAGCATGCAATTCCTTTTTGTCTTTCCTTAGGCATTCCAGATAAAATACGACTAGTTGAATGACCTCTAATTATGCAAATACCTTTATTTTTTCTAGTCTCCTGTATGGATCTAAGAGTCAAGTAAGTGGTCTTTTCCATTCCAGCATACATGGAAAAGATTGTGATCTTGTACGCCTGTACAAGGCGAGTGTTTGTTCTTGCACAGCCTAAGCAGCATTTAAGGTGTCAGGAACCCCTTCCAAATCATCAAGAAATTTTCAGACCAGTTATCTGCCTGCCTGTTTGTCAGGAAATGATGGAGAAGATATGGAAGGATCTTCCTTTGTGAGTGCATTATGCTGGAGCCCCAGCTGCTGTTTTGTTTCTGTCTGTGTGCATTTCGATGTGTAAAACATAGAACACAGAGGGAACGTGATTTATCCTCGCTGAAGGATTTTGCAAAAGGGTGGATTCCATTTTCTCTGTAACTCTGTTTTGATAACGACGTCAGTTACACTTCAGCCAGATATCAGAAAACAGCAATGTAATTTCAGCACAGAAAACAGAAGTCAGAGGATGACTCTTAATCATTCTTACATGTCCAAAGGAAGGATAGAAGTGTTTTAAAGAAAGCATGTCAACAAAGGATGGTGGTTTCCACCCAGAAATACTACTGTATGTACCTCCCAGGTGACAGCTTGTTCTCTGTCATCATGACAGTCTCTCTTGATGCTACATAAAGGTCTTCTTTCATTCATGGAAAGGAGAATGCACAAGGGAGCTATGGGACCCAGCTCAGCTGCAAAGAGCACACCTTTATTTAATGCCATGGCAGTACCAGGGATGCGCACAGGTGTTGCATGGATGTGGAGAGGACAGCTTGAGTCTGAAACATTTGGGGGTGGTGGTCAAGACTTTTTGAGGCTGCAGTGCCATTGTTTCCCCTCAGGCTGTGAGCTGTGTCAGTCACACAACAGGTGCCCAGTGCTGAGTATGGAAAAGGGCAGTGTCACCCTGGACCTTGGCCACTGGAGTCAGCTGGTCTGTTCCTCCCAGACCTGCCAGTCGCCTTCCTGGGCTTCCTGAACTGTCTCCAAAGTGGCACATGGATTAACAAACAGCCATATGTGCCTTGCAGGAAACCCTGAGTGACCCTCAGGAGATGATTACAATTTGCTCTTTTTTTTCCTTGAGGGCTGTTTTGATCAAGTGTCCTGCACTACCAAACAGGGCAGCTACGTCACTGCTTTTGTTAGCTGAATAATGGCTGAGGATTTGTGCCATCGTGAGCATGCATCAGTGTCTGCTGCTGCTTTCTGCAGTGCCAGTACTAACTAACTGTGGTGAGAAGAAGCAAGGAAAAAAATGAAACAACACCCTAAAAATCACAGAAGAAATAAAGAATCCATATTTCACTTTTAATAAGTCTCATGATTTTTTTTAAACAGGCTGATTTCTGATTTTTTTTTTGTTTTCTTTCACTACTTTGAACTACTCATCACTTTCCTCTTACTGAAGGATTTTGCAAACTCCTAGGTTCATATTAATAGGAAAATTATGCAGCTTTTGTACAGTTCCCTTCCATCTCTTTCTTCTGCTGTTTTCTTCTAATTAATGTGCAACAGAGTCCAGCTACATCAGGTAATTTGCCATTTGTCGGATCACAGGTGAAGGTAGTTTGATGCAAAAGGCACTTTAATGTCATCTGGGTGAGCTTCTTTGCTAATTGGGTTTCAACATATGCATTATTGCCCACTTTACCTCAACACAATCATCAGTGATTCCTTCACTGTTATTTTACACTTAGAATTTGTGACATTCAACCTTTTTTTTCCAAGGAATAAATATTACTTAATTATCAGAGATTGGCAGAACCACTGAGGTTGGCAGGCTTCTCATATCCAGTCCAGCCTGAGGCTGCCCTGAGTGTCTGCGTGGCCTGATGCTTGGGTTATGGAGTGGCTGAGAAAATCCAGAATCGGGTGATCTTATTGGGAGAGTAGTACTTAAGGTTAAAAAACCAACATACCTTGCTTATTTAAAATGCATAAATTCTGGTTTACACGTGTATCCTTCTGCATCCTTAATGCAAATAGATATCTGCTCCTCTGACCTAGGACACCATTTTATCACTCTCTTTTATGCCTGTAACTGTAGATTTTCATAGAACTATGTCTTTTCTTTCTCATCTCAGATCCCCTTTTTTATGCAGAAGAGAATTACATTTTCTCCCTGTGAGCACTGCTGCTGCAGCAAGTTGGAAAACAGGATGCTAAAGGCATTTTGTTGGTACTTACTGAGTATGTTGATGTTGCAGGTACAGAGGGAATTGCAGTGTCATATAAATATACCCAGTCTAGCTTGGTATCTTCAAATACACCAAACCAAGTTTTCAGAAGCTCTGCCCACAGTCTGATGGGGTTCATAATAAGCTGATGTACCCTGCTGCTGCTACAGCTGATCTACAGTGCTTGTATTTACCTTGAAACCCTATGACCATGTCATAAAATTGCTGAGGTTGGAAAAGACCTCTGAGATCACCGAGTCCAACCATTAACCCAGCCATAAACAGCCATGTTCATCACTATGTCCCTAAGTGCCACACCTAGATGTTTATTGAATGCCTCCAGGGATGGTGATGATTCTATCACTTCCCTGGACAGCCTGTTTCAATGCTTGACCACCCTTTCAGTGAAGAGTTTTCTCTTAATATCCAATCTAAGCCTCTCCTAGTGCAAATGAAGACCCCTTGTCCTATCACTTGTCCTTTACTCCTGCATGACATACTTGGGAGGTGGGTTGTTTTATTTTTTCCTTTTCCTAGGAAAAAGCCTTTCTTTTTTAATGTTTTGCTTTTTTCTGAGAATGTATTTTTTGGTCAGGCAGGAGTAAGCTTAATCACTGACCTGGTTCACTTGGGGGCACAGCTATTTCTGGCATGGTTCTCATCACCTCCCTGCTGCAAGGGTCCTTGTGAAGAGAGTCTTTGAGGAGATCACTTTCCTGTATTTTAATTTATCTGACCTACGTCAAAAGCACTTATGCCTGTGGGGCACATTGGGGAATGCATAACCCCCTTTCTGAATCATAACCACAGTAAAGCACTATTGTCATACAAAGGAAATTAGAAAAACAGATAATTGGGCTGGAATTATTCAGGAATTTAACTCCAGGGGGATCCTGACTTGCACAGGTGGTACTTGGTTTCCTATCCAGTGCAAGAACATACTTCTAGCAGCCCAATAGCCCTATGCCTGGGGGAATGGTTTCTGTGCGTTTTTTTAAGGGAGCAGCAATGCAAAAAGCTATGAGAACCAGATTTTGTCACTGAAGCAGTTAATGTTTCTTAAAAACTGCAGAATGTGCAGGATTTGGCAACTTCACAGAACGTGGCAGTGTGGGAGCAAGCTGAGCTCCCTTGATGTGATGGGATACCCTCCTGACGTGCCAGCCTGTAAGGGCTCGGAGCCCTTGTTCTAATTAACGTTGCTGTTGTACACAAATGCACAGAACCACTTCCTTTTGTCTTCCTGCAAAAATCCAGGCTCCTGTGCTGAGAATTGTTTTGACAGTTGGCTTTCCATTAGCAGTGGGGAGAAGAGCGAAGAGCTCCCGTCTAGACCTACTTGCAGAACTATTATGGAGAGGAGAATAATCTTACAGGAGAAGTTCCTATTTCCAGGACCTATTTGTACATTCTGACTCCTCTCCGTATAATAGGATTACACATTTCTTATCACAACCACAAACTGGATGTGAGCCAGCCATAAACTGTGCACAGTGTAACAATATGATTGCAGGCAATCTTTTTTTTTCCTTCTCTCCTTTTCTCTCTCCATTCCTTCTTATTCTGGGTTAACAGGGGAAAAAAATCATATTAGACAGTGTAGGATGAATCATAAAGGATCACTTAAAACATTCATATAGCCCAATATATAGAAGCAAACCCACTTGACCAATGGAAACTAATTACAGACAAGAAGTGTGCCTTAGGAGGAAAAGATATTGATGTTTGAAGTGTTTCCTGAATGCATACATTTGAATCTGGGGAGAGAATTAAGGTTCTGTTGCTTTGAGGGAATCTTCATCTATTCATATGGTAAACGTGGGAGTGACACTTAAAGCTGAATGACTGTGGACTGGCACTCACTGCATTGCATTGCTGTTTTCCTTAGCATGTGAGTTTGATTTACATAGTATTGTGGCAGTATTCTGTCTGCTCTGAAGTGTCCTGGACTCTAGTGTATTGAACAGATAAAATTTGTTTGGGCTGAGGTTTCTTAAAGCTAAATAAATTCTAAAAGGGGAAATCTAAGCATGTGGTGGCTACCGTTAAACAGGATTTAAAAAAGGGTGGAGGGAAGACGCCCACCGTCTTAAAAGGAAAAAAAAAAATCATAATATACATAATTAGAAGTGGAAGTCTTTTATGGTTCCTACTGTTAAATGTTGCTGTAGCCATCTGCAGGGAAATGTGCATTCCTGGAGTCTGGCCAGACTTCAGCATTGTTCTGTGAGGAGAAGACGACCCAGATTGCCCTTCCCCACGTCTGTACCAAGCACATTCGCTATAGCTATTTTGGGATTTTTAAACCATGGTCTGGGAAAGTAGGATGAGCCGTAGCAGTCATTTCAAAGGTAGAGCCTCCACTGAAGCTGGGCTGAGCTACGAACGAGCGTGGCAATGTTAAACAGTATTTGGGATCTGCTCTGCATCTCGAGGCTGCAGAATAGAAATGTTTGTCACTTGCTAACCTCCATTTCTGAAATAATGTTCTTGCAAGAGATGAGAGTGTCATTGTTCTCTTGCTGTTTGGACTAGCTTGCAAATTTGGGTGGAAGAAGAGTAGCTTTTTAATAGTTTTGTACCTTAGTCCTAGTTTTGGAAGGACAAAGCTTTGAAGATATTTGCTGGGTTATGTCAGCTATGAGGTCTTGTGTTTGTCCTGGATCCCTCTTTTAATGCGTCTTTTCCTCCCTGAAGCAAATGTGAACTCAAGAAAGGAGCGTGTAGGAGTGGGGATTCTCTACTGGCAGGGATGCTGACCCAAAGGCAGACGTGGATGGGAGGAACCATAGGGCTTTCCCCCCCTTTACCCATACGAATTGTGGTGAAACAGTTTGTGCTAGATATTTGCATTTGGTGTCTTGCTGAAGAAAGCCTGCTCACTGAGTTGTTAGAAAAACAGCATTTTTAACTGAATTTTGCTGGCTCTTTAGAGGAGGCTAAAAAACTTTTTATCAGGATAGAAATTCCTTGCTAAGTATATCATGAAAAAAGCATAATGTTCAAGCTGTGTGGGAAAAACTCAAGTCAAAGCTATGGTCACTAAAGGCACCAAGTGCTTCTCAAGCAAGCGTGGGTGGCATCTTGGCTGGGGCAGCTGCTGCTGTGTTCTTGGCCCACAGATTTTATTAACTCAGTTACAGAAAAAAAAATCAAATGAAACTGTATTAGTCATGGTTCTGAGGAGGGGTTTTGGGAAGGGTGGGGAGGAAGGCTAACACAGCATGAACTAGTTGTCTCTGGGTGGAGCTTTTAGGATTTCCAAGTCCCCTTCTCCTACCCTAAACCTTAACTGTGTTGTGTCTTTTTGAGCTGTCTGAAGTAATTCTGGAAGTTGTTGAGGTTCTAGTCACACATCCATAAAGCTTCCCTAAATGTTAACATGCAAGGCTCCAATTACATGTGCTGTTGGATTCTGCATGCTAACTGTGGTTATTTCAGTAACTGATTTGAAAGGTATAGATGTGAGGTGGATTGATACATTTATGTATGTAAAAATTGGCAAAAGTTATCTGCATTTATTTCAGTATTCAAGCACTGTTTCATTCATTTATTTTAAAAGCAGTTAAAAAAACCCGAAAAATCAAAAAAACCTAAAACCAAACAAACAAAAACCCCAACAAAACAAACAAACAAAAAACCAAACAAAAAAAAAACAACCCAAAAAAACCGCACAACCAAAAGACAGTTAGCATGAAGCTTTATTGGGAATTTAATGTACAAGTCAGAAAATTAAAAGTTCCTGCAATAAATGTGACTCTCCTATTACAGGTATACTGCAACATAAATTCCCCAGCCTCTACAACAACAGTAATTTCTGAATATGTGCAAGTTGGTTGACGTAGAGTGGTTAGGAGAATTACAGCCTTGTTTTTCCTAACTACTTCATTTATATTCTTGACCTTAGTGTTTTGTTAGCCTTCCATTTTCTTGCTAATCTGCTTTAGAAAAATAAACAAAGTACAAACTGAAAGTATCTTGCAACTCTAAGTGATATATACTTGGAGGGAGAGAGAGATTGCAGTAATTTTTTGTGGCTTCATCAGTGTCGAATCCTTGACTGCTGATATTGATGCTAACATCCCTTGTCTTCATGGAAGTTGTCAATGGACCTATTGGACCTGCTCTCCCTGAGACTGAGAAAATGGGGCTGAAAGCACATTTTCATTTGGAGAGTGTGTAAAGCATTTTTGTGTCCCATGTGGGACACCTTTGGAGCTGATGGGAATGAGGAGATGAGCAGGAGAACACATCTGTGGGGTGCAAGTTGGAACCATTGCATCTCTGAAGAGGTAGAATCCATTGAGGGGACTACCCTATCCCACCCAGCCTTTAAGGTTCTTTTTAGGTCTGTGTCCTCTTTGCAGATACATCCCTGTCTTGCTGACTGAAGTCCTGCTGGGATCATTGTTGTGATATTACACTCACACAGTCGTGATGTGTAGCATTTTCATGGTGCAGTATTTGCTCAGAACAGGACATACAGACTTCTGAGGGCTCTTTCCCAGCTTTCCAGGGCTACAGTAAATCACACTTCTCTGAATTGCAGGAAATTTGATCTATCTTTGCTGGGCCCCTATCAGCAGTTAACATTTACTTCAGGGCATTGTACAGTTTCCCACTTGCATAAGAAACTGGCACGAGGAACTGATGAGGAGTCACTTCTGAATGTGGGTCACCCTTTGTGTGGCATTAGACTGTATGTGGTGCTGGCAGAGCTGAGAGTCAAGAGGAACAAAGTTTCAGAAGTAGCCTCTACAAACTAGTTAAAGGCCCCTGGGAGATGGAAAACTGATTTTGTAAAATAAATCTGTCATATTTCATATGCAATGCAATGCAATACAAGTCCCTTTTTGAAATCTCTTGTGGCTAAACACTTCTATCATGTCCTTACCACCTGCTGCAAATCCAACAAGAAAACAAAAATAACCAAATCTTAAGTTGTAGCAGCTGAACCCATTTCAAATAGATCGTAAAAGCTATTGTTTACGATAAGTGTTATCTGATTGCTGGCAGAACCTGTGTTTATTGCTTTTTCCATTGTACAGAGAGATTTGTAAGTAGACAGAAGTCTATAATTATACTTAGTGGGACTGGAGAGCATATAAAGCATAAAATGAAATTGCTTAGTTTTAATCTGAAGTAGCATCACATCAAATTTTCCCCTTTTTTACATATCTTGGAACAAATATTTTGCTGTGAATAACATTGGAGGACATTTAGGGACTGTCAGGAACATACTCTGCAGACTGTTTCCAGGTACTTGGATGTTTCAAAATGTTTTCACTGAAAGTCAAACACTGAGTGCTTATTGTGCTGGTGGTCATGAAGAAAAGCTATAAAGTGCAGTCTGACAAGTGTCAATGACTATCTAGAGTGAATCTTTCATTTCAGAACAGTAATTGGGTCTTTTTCCCTCTCTGATTAAAAAAACGACAATCAACAAGCCAAGTGCAAATGGATCGTACAGCTCATTTTTTTCCATGTTCTAGCAGTCCACTTTAGAGCTCTTTTTTTTTTATTTATTTCCCACATGAGGAATGAAGAACAGAAAAGCCCAAATTATGTATAAAATCCCAAGTTGCAGCTGTAAAGTCTCAGCTCAGATATATTCAGCTGTATATTTTTGGGTGTGCTTGGCTTCATGTCTTTATTATTTATTTACAGTTTATAATATATTAACTTTTTTGTGGGGATAGAAAAATGTGGATATAATATTTACATATTTTGATTTTCTCCAGTAGTGTCACACTTCATCCTAACAGAGCAGTCAACAACCCAGTCCTCCTGGCAGTCGCAACAGTCAAGAGCAGAGAGGTGTGATCCACCACGAGCAGGGTTGAATTTGGTATTAGATGAGCCTTATTGCTGCCCTGTTCTCATTTGTGTACTGGTGGTGCTGGCCAAGGCTGGTGGCTGTGACATTTCTGCCAACTGCCTCAGTCATAAAGTCATGGAATGATTTGGATTGAAAGGAGCTCTAAAGATCCTCTAGTTCCAGCTCCCCTGCCATGCCAGGGACATGTTCCACTGGAAGTCATCCTTGTTCATACCATCTAGACAGAATGAAGGGAATCCTTAAGAATTTGAGATGTTGACTCAGTGAGAACCTCCCACTGTTGTCCAGGAGAGATGGTTTTAGTTGGGGTAAAACCTTCATGTTACAATCCCTGTAAGATGAGGAATGAGGGGGTTGGTTGATCTGTGGTTTTTGTCTGTCAAGGCTCTGTCCGTACTGGGAAGGTCAGGATACAGGCATTTGACTAGGTAAGAGCTTACCTTGGTGGTGGTGTGTGCTGGACAGCCACAAGGGCAACACCTTTACCCTCTGCAAAAGCAGGGGAGGAAAAGGGAGGATCACATCTGAAAAGACCATTTTTGGAACACACTAAAAGCACTTCCCTGCTTTTGATTCAAAAGCAATGAAGGGTAGGCCCTGTGAAAGAAAATTTTGCTCCTCAGAGTTTCATGACCCAAATTCCTTTGAACTAGGAATGCTTCATATATTGCAAGTCTGGACCATTGTGATAACTTGTTTTAAAATTAGAGATTTTTGTGGAACTTAATCTAAATGTTCACTGTCTTAGAGAATGTGTCTCTAGGAGCATACTTGGCAAAATCTGAATATCAGATCTTTGAAATCCATTCTTCCAGTATTTGCCCCTTAGACTCACATGTGCCTGGAAGTAACACAGATTATATAGAATCATGAGGTCATGGTGCTGGGTCAAGAAGAATGTATCAGCATGTCCAAGAGCAAGAGGAGCAGGTTGGTTTGACCTCTTACCAAGCTTGACTGGCATACTTACCTCTTTTGAAATTGCAGCTAAAGCTAATGGTCTGGGTTGGAGGCACAGAACAATGCTGTTATCTGCTCAGCTGGGTGAAATTTATTTCACAGATGCTCGTGCATGTTCTGGTGCCATAAAAATGAAATGGTACTTGGTCAAGAGGATTTTAGAAATGTTAGACTCTTCAGGTCGTGGCAGGTATGCCAAGAAATGTAAGGTAGACTGAGTTCTGTGCAAGGTCAGGCAGCAGCTGTCTGACACGTGCAGTCCAGAGATGCCTGCAGATGTCCGCTCTGTCGCTTATTCCATGCTACTAGCTGCTAACTTTATCCCAATAATTTGGAAGAACATAAAGACTTAAAACCAAAGTACGCTATTGCCCACTGCAAAGAGGAGGAGCCCTCATGGGCATGCCAGGTCTTGAGGGTCCTAGAAGAGCCAAGAGATCCCATGGTAGACCTTGGGCTGGACCTGCTGTTACTTGTCCTCTGGAGAACTGAAGAACAGGGTGCTGCCTCAGTTCTTCTGCTTTATTTTCAGTATTAAGGACAGATTTTTCCTTCACCTTTCAGTTTAAATTAGAATTCTTGCACGATTTCATTCTTCCTTCTTCTTTGAAAGGATAGATTAGAAAAGTAATTTAAAAATGTCTTTGTTATATTGGCCAAAAAAATCTCTTCCACTGTTTGTTTCCTTATGATCTTTTACATCTATGTTCCTGCCTCTGATCTGTGTACCAGACCTGCCAGGGTGAATTTCAGATGTGGTTTAGAGTGTCTCACCGTGGTGGCATGGTCACCTCTGACAGCTTTCTTTGCCAACCTGAAGCAGTAGTTTCCCATGCTGAAGATGGAGAATAAATGTCTGAAAAGCAAATACAGTTGTAAAGCCCAGTGACAGAGACATTAATTTCCTCTCTGTGAAAATGCACCATCATTCCCATTTCGAAGATAAGAGAATGCATCCACAGAAAACAAAACCATCTCTTTCAATGTGTTTCTGTTGGGAGCATTCCTTGGAAACATTGGCCATTTGTGGTATATTTTGGAAACCAG
This sequence comes from Phylloscopus collybita, assembly GCA_027886175.1. Lineage (NCBI taxonomy): Eukaryota > Metazoa > Chordata > Aves > Passeriformes > Phylloscopidae > Phylloscopus > Phylloscopus collybita. The sequence goes on from JAJNNQ010000026.1 coordinate 50,244,134, forward strand.
AAGACTTTTTATGGAAATTGTAACTGCAGGAACCTTTTCTTTGTTGCACAGTCCAGTTTACTCAGATTGGGTGATGCCTCTCCACTGAGACTGCTGTCAAACCAGTGGGTGACATGTGGGCAGCACTTGGGAGCTTGTCAGCAATCACTGGAGGCCACTAGTTGAACATCTAGAGAGCAGTGCAATTGTACAAGTGTGGGATCCTTAGATGGGCTGTTTGACTAAATCTTGAATAAGACTGTTCTTTCAAAGTATTTCTTTTACATTTATATACTACAGCCACAACTGTCTTGAGGATAACAACAAGAAAGGTTCACCAAATATGTGCTATATATGTAAAAGACATGTTTACTATTAAAAAAAATCATTATCCTTTTGCTGCTGGGACAGCTGAAGTTTAGAAAAGATGGACATGTAGAAGTTGCTGCTAAATTGTGGCCGCTGGTTTACGTGTCATCCCTGGGCTCTCCTTGCTCAACACATTGGAGAGATTTAGGCTTCTTGCCTTGACTATATGTCTGCCTTCTGCTGGTTGCTAGAAAACTCTAGCATTAAATATAGCAGTAAATCCATTTTCCCCAACATGTCAAAGCTTCAGGCATTCACATCCATCTACTCCGAACATTTTTTGGATCTTCCCCAAAGGCAGGTTCTCTACTCCTCTGACCAAACATCCAAACTGGCATGTGATGTTATTTTTTCTTATTGTTACAAAACCAGTGCCAGCAATTGAGGTGCAAAAGCTGGCAGATGCCTTGGTGGGTAAGAGCAGTCAGTTCACTAGTAGAGATGCTCAGAAATGAAGTTCAGATGCAGCTGTGGAGTTTGGGAGAGAACAAAACTTCAGTTAAGGGGCTCCTGTCTGGGTTGTAATAGTATTGCAGCTGTAGAGAGGCTCCTTCCTTATTCTTTGGGGCACTAAAGAAAACTGACAGGTCAACGAGAACTCATGAAAAATGTAGGATGACTTAGGTTCCTGTGCTGATGTACCAGAGCACGTGGAGAGAAGCTCTGCATGTGGCAGAGCTCCCCCAGGGTTCAGGCAAGGCAAAGGTCCCTCGAGCCCCAGCAGCACTCCTGGCTACACCCTGCTCTACGCTCCTGGGGCGCTCCAGCAGCCCTTTGGATGTTTTTCATGATCTGCAGCAGTGTTTTCCCTTGGCCCATATGTTTTCCCTTTTGTACAGGGCTCTGCTTCCTTGCCTGAGGAACTGTTGCAGACATCTATTTCCCTCATCCTTTCTGAGCCTTTTCTAAGCTTCCTTCCCTTTGCAAGTCTTTGATATATTCCCTTCCCTTCCTGATCTGAAGACTGGTAAGCACAGCAGGTGAGGAGTGTTAGTGCTGCATCTGCTGCTAATTGGGCTCACAGGCTCATTCAGAGAGCGCTGGCAAGTGATGTACTGAGTTAATCAGGAGCTGGGTTTGTAGGAGAATGATCATAATATGTAGGGTAAGTAGAGATTTGCATGTCAGCTTTTAAAATGGGAGCTTACCAAAATGAGCCTGGCTGCTGCTTTCTGCTGTTAGTCTCCCCTTGGCCCCCGTTTACCTGGGGTGTCTCAGCACCTTGACTCTATTTATCCCCTCCAACAGCCTGGGAACATGAGGGGTGTTGCCATCCCCAGGTAGTTGATGCCTGGGAATCCAGGGTTTAGGGAGGAGGTTAAACAGTGCATTGCATCCAGTGCTGGTCTGGTTTCAGAAAATTCCTGGCTGTTTCTTCCTCCAGACAGCAGCAGGTGAAGTGTTGACATATCCTTCCTTCTGCTGCCCTTGCTAGGAGGGCAGCCATCCCTGCCAAGAGGGCTGGAGAGGCAGCTGGGGAAAGGGAGCCACATTCATCACAAACAGCAGTGGCTGACGCTGTCCAAATGCATCTGGCATTGCTGAGGAGGTTCTTTCACCAGTCTTGGATAGCACCTTGTCTTTGCAGCCTTCCTCCTGCTTATTGCAGCCCTTGTGCCATCATGGCTTCACCTCTTCTGCTGCTGTAGCTGATTGATTGTGAGTTCTTTAATCAGACCAATGCAAAATTACCCTTCTGCCTGTAAAAGACAACCAAAACTTGCTTTTAACATCATTCTCTTCAGTAATTTAGTTTACAGGATAGTGCCTGTGGGCTCTTGGGACAGCACAAGTGTGGAGGCAGCAAATGGCAGGCAGGGCGGGGGAAAGCAAGAACTTCTTAGGCTGACTTTGCCTTTGAAGCCAAGGTATCCACTAACTACAGCTTCAATGTTTTTGCCTAAGGTCATGCAAGAACACTTGGCAGAGCAAAGAACTGAAGTGGGTCTCCCCAGATCCAGGTTACTACTCTAACCCTGGGACTGTTTTTCTTCCAGCCCTTGAAAATGGTCTAAACCTCCCATGAGGTGTTTTGTGAGAGCTTTTTAGGCAAAAGATTTTGCTCTAAAAAAGCAAGACTGTTTTGCTTTGTAAGGGGAAGTTCTTGTTCCTGTTTCCTTTTTGATGTAGTCCTTCTGTTCCTGGCTTGCTAATTTGATGATACCACTCCCCATGCATTGGGCAAAAGCTGTTTTCCCTGTATTCAAAGAGCCAGGAGGAACAGCTGCTATCCTGCCTCTAATCTCTAGTTCTTCCCCCACTCCTGTGCCATGCCAATGGGAGCTGGGACCAAGGAGCTGTGTGGAGAACACAGATCCAGAATGGAATCTGCTGTGTCATCCTTGAGGCCAAGAAATGGTTCACTGATGTTTGTTCATGAAGGATGCAAAGTTTGTTCAGTGTGTGCAGGAATGAGCGCTGGCTGGCTGTGGAGCACACTCAGGCTCTTCGTCAGAGCCACCTGCGGCAGAGGAGGTGGAAGCCCTCACCACCTGGTGACTTCCCTGTGACACAGTATGGGAAATGAGATCGTAATGCTTTCCACCTGTTGCCACAGCATGCCCATGTTGGAGCTGTGGGTACAGCAACATCTTCTGGCTTGCCTGCATGCTCTGGAAAAACTGTATGAGCAATTAATTTCACTTCCTTCCTGAGTACCTTCAGTCAGGTACTCTGACTTCCCCTTTTCCCAGAGGACCATCATCCACTTGGGTCCTTGGTGCTTAACTGCACTGATTTCATGTGTTTGGAAAAAAAATTAAACCTTCTCCTTTTTTCCTTTATGTCCTTTTCTAATGATGATATCTCATTCTTTTAAAAAATAGAGTAATTGCTTCAGCGCTATCCATGGCTCAGTTGTGCAGGTGCCTGACTAAATTATCCCATGCATGCATCTAGTGTTCACTCCGACAGTCTTCTGTAATTGACAATTAATTTGTGACTCTTTTTCCATGCTGTTCTTTCACCTTGAGTGCTGGGCATACTGGATCTCTGCCACCTCATATTTCTTGGCTCTGTGGCTTTTTGTCTTACAATGTCTGACTCTGAGCCAGTGCAACTTTTTGAAATTAAAAAAAAAAAAACCTAGAAAATATAGTTTGTGTAGGAAGATGCATTTTAAAAGGTGGAGTAGTTGCTGGAGAACAGTCTCTAAAACGAGGAGAAAGTTAGAAATCTCCATCTGTCCAGAGAAATTTCAAGAAAGGTATTTACCAAGTAACACAATTAGGCAACACCTTTGTCATCGTTGCATTTTTCATTTTTTTGTTGTGTGAAGAGGGGATGATATAAATCATCTTCTGGGTTGCCTTATGTCCATCCCATTCAGATGTATAAAATTCCACTGTGTGGTGTTTTGATTTCTAACCTTTAAAAGTTATGAGCTATGACAGAGAAAATTATAAACTCCCATTTGTTTTGTGTGCTTGTGTGGGGAAATTCTGTCCCAGTCCAAGCACCATGAAGCCTACAGTGCCTTAAACTGATATATGAAGCCTTTTCCTTGATTTGCTTGCAGCTGGTATGTGTAAAGCCAAATTCAGTTACCACACGTGCAGTAAATCACCAATATATAAATGTTTTCGACTTGGGAAAAAAAATCCATTAGTGGTTGAATTAAACCTTTAAAGGACTCTTTATTTCTTGAGTGTTAGGCTACTATAACTTTTATGTGTGATTTTTACACATTCTGAAGTGTTAGGCAAACTACAAAGAGCCAGTGAGTATGTAGGTTGTTAATATATTTTAAGAATGGTTTGCTTCTAATAAAAAGGGTTCTGTAATGTAAATGTTGGTGTATCAGCTCTAATAAGGGGCTTACAAAGCAATCAGAAGTTGGTGACTTAGTAGGTTTTATTGTTTTCTTCACCTAAGAGAACATCTCTGCCTTTGTAATAACATTTAGTTTTTATTAGGGACAAGCTAAAAGCCTTAGAGAATGAAGGGAGAAATGACAGAGCATTTGCTAATAAACTTTTCCATCTTTTGCCTATCCTCCTTCCCTCTGCAGTCACTGGGACCTGAACAGGGAGCAGAAGGTGCCCCACAACCTCCTTTGTGTTCCCTGTGGCGAAGGCTGAGGATGCCCTGTGCACAGACATGCCCTGAGCTGAATTCCCAAGGCCTGAGCATGTCCTGCCTCAGCAGGAGGAGCTCCCATGGTGGAGGGGGTGGTGGATCAAGCCAGGCACACGGTGCCCCATCGGATCTGCCATCTAAGCTGCTCGCTGGGGCATTTCCATCATGTTCAAATGAGCCAGAGCTTAAACGGTTCAAGCACAGCAAGGCTTGGATAGCTAACCCATGTAATTCTGCTGGCATGCTGGTGGCCATATGGATGCTGCTTGCATGGACCACTGGGCAGTGGCAAAATTGGAGGCCTATCCTACAATTTGCTCTTCTTTCTACTCCTGTTATTCCCTCTCTCCTTCCTTCCCTTTCTCTCTCCTTCCCTTTGCACCTCCCAAGGTATATTTCCTCCAACACAGCTGAGCAGGTACAGAGAAGTAAACAAGTTGCATCACTACACTAAATTGCTTTCTCTCCCCTTTCCTTCTGAAAAGCACAGAAGGGAATAGAAAAGGAAGATTAGTTGTGTCAGAGTTCCATCCTGGAGCTGTTCCCGTGCCATGGATTGCTCAGAGCTGAGCATGTATGCTTTGTCTGGGATAAATAACACTGAAACTCTGTCTCAATTTTCTCTGCAGTTTCTCCCTCTTGCATTCATTTTAAAATTTCATTCCTCGCTCTCATTATTGCCAGGCCTGCTGTTGCGTGCCCAGGGGAGCCAGGTAAAACATTTTTATTTACTTTTGGTTTGGTTTGGTTCCACTTTTAGCTTCCTCTCTCCAGATTTTTTCGTGGGTTTTTTGTTTTCCAGTGACTTTGGAAAGAATGGGGGCAGCAAGGAAGGAGTGACATTTATACCATGTGTGAGACACCTTCAGATGTAAATCCGTCTCCGGCAGTGTTAGACTGCTGGCTAATTCTTTCCCTATAAAGTCATCCCAGTCTGGGCTTACTGTCTCCACCACTGGTTGTAGTCTTGATCTCAAAAACATTTACATGCAATGAAGAGCACTAGGAACTGAGGAAATTCGGGAATTCTGGATCGGATTGCTTCGATTATTATTGGATAATGGATTATTTGGCAGTTTAGAGGTACCAATCAAGTACCCTCATTTTGCAGTCTGAAAGTCTCAGGAGCAGCAGTGGTTTAAAGACTTCATCCTTTTTCTGTGTATTTATCTTCCCTGCAGCCTTTTCAAGCTGCCTGTTTGGTGGTGCTGGTGCTGTAGTTTGAGACATGCTGTGAACCAGATTATCAACTGGTCTGGGCTAAAAATAATCCTTCAGCATAGGGAGGAGGAGAGGGGTGATGGGGTTTTTTTTCTACTTGCTTCAGTTAACCACTTTGCAGGATGACCCACAAGTGGTTGCCACAGCTCAAACCAAGGGACAGCACAGTGGTGTGCAAGGATAGGAACAAGACTGTAGAGAGTTGGGGAGATGTAGGAACTCCATAAAATAGTTTTTTCCCAGGAATTTTGACTTTCCACTTGGCAGGTGGATTTTGATGCACCTTGCTGTAAAAGGTTTCAGATGTTCTCACCACGCCTCTCTATAACAATTCCTGCACTTGCAGCAGCTGCTCTTTTGTATCTCGGTGCTGTCGCTCTGTAGTTGGTAGGTTATTTCAAATCCATCTTTACCAGCAGTTGCTGTGGGTGCTGGGGGAGAGACACACGCATCCCGTTTGGCTGCTGTTGATCTGAGAGCAGTAACCTTTGCAGAGGGCCAGAGCAATAATGTTTTAAACCACAGACACTAAATCTGCAAGAGCATATATGTCAGAACACTTTGATATAAAAGGTAACATCGTTCTGCAGGATTACAAAAGGGGCATCAACTGAATCAGAGTTTACACAGCGACTTCCAAACTGGTGACTAGAACAGCTTCTGGGGTGAGGGTGATGGGCATTTTCTTACCTGCGTGACAGATAAATGAGGATGAGAAGGGTTTGCAGAAGAGGCTCAGGGATGCTCTCTGCCTCTTTGTAGTGGAGGAACATGGAGAAGCCCATGTGGGTTAGCAGACCACTAGACTGCCTAAATACTCTTAAGGGACAAAGTTCAATCAGCTTTTATTCCAAAGAGCATTATCAGTGTGTTGCACTAATCCCATGTAACGGTACTCTAGCCTGACATAGGTACCGTGAAGTCGATCTTGGTGGCATGGATTGGCCGTGCTGGTTTAGCAAAGACATTAAGATGCTGTCAAAGTTGATAGCCTGAAAGACTTTCTTAAATTACTCTGCTCTTCTGATTGATGGCCATGAGGCTTTGCCCCAAGTGGGTTTCAACAGTTAACATGTCGTGAACTCTGTGATATTAAAATTGTTGCCCAGTTATTTTTGATTCTCCTGGCTATTTTAATGTTTGGTTATAGAATTTGTTTTATTACTTTGAGGTATTGTTTTTTTCCCTTAGGTGTGACCATTGTGCCTTGAAGTTGGAAGTGTTCTACTTGGTCAGTCGAGTATTTTTGTCCCTGTGTGCACTGTGCCAGACTGGGTCTAGGTGACAGAATAGCCTGCACTCTTGATAGTACCTGCGTCAGATTTCAGCTCTTCCAGCTTCTGCAGTATCACTTTGTTTTTAATTTTAAAGCACATGGTAGAGGCAGAAGGGAGTAATCTTAAAATACTCACAGATACTCACATGCGCAAATGGGTTGTAGCAGAGATTTCTTAATCTTTCCATTTTCAAGGAAAGAGATAGAAAAAACCCTTCGGGTCATTCAAGGCTTTGCTCAGAAAACAGCGGATTTATTGAGGCTGGAGACATCCTGCTGTTAGGGCCTCTGGGAAGGAGAGGGCCCAAGGTTCCTATTCATGCACAATAGTCCTATTTTCCCCCATTTCTTTCTTTTATTTTCCCTATGCCTTTATATTGCATTACCGTGCTCTTGCCCCCCGCCCCTCCCGGCCGAGCGTGCCTCTCCGTCGCTGCACTTTGTGTTGCTTTTCCCCCGCTGTGCCACTCTCTTGTGTGCAGTGGCAGCAGCAAAGTAAAAGTGACTGAAATGCTGATCTCTGAAGCCCTGGCACACAGTGCTTTAGAGATTAGTATTTTAGTGCATTATACTCAGCGGCTAGCAGAGCAGAGCTCTGTGACAGGGAAACACAACGCCAGAGCCAGGGGATCTGGCTTGGAGCTGAAGACCTGGTCCCTCCAGGCAAAGCTCTTCACACTTCTCCTCCTGCAAAACGTCTTGGTGAGCGTATGCATGGATGGGCTTGAGTTTATGCAGAAGATGAAGAGGGATATCCAAAGGCAAGTTGAGAGCTTTTTCATCTAAATCATATCTATTATTAAGAAATAAATAAAAAGAAACCTTACTAGTGAAACAGGAAAGTTTTTATGGCAAGATTTTTCTCATTGTTCTAGCTACATCCTTATTCTTCCTTTTCCTTTGCTGGATTTAGCTTTTTTGTTTTCCTAGAAGCTAGGGAAGATGGATGTTTTTCCTCTTGTTCCCACAGACTTGCAAGCCCATACTGCTGCAGTAGCAATTTGCTCTAGATCCAGATCCCCAAGGTTCTTGGACAGTACAGGCATTTGGGGCAATGCAGTGTTGTAGGAGGACTAACAGCAGGCTTGCTGCTTGTCCAGCTTCCAAGGAGTCTGGCTGGGTTTTGCTGGGCACTTGCCCATTGCCCCTGGAGCTGGTTGGTCTGTGAGTACCCATGGCCAGTCCTGCAAGGTGGACCTTGGGACTTTTTTACACTTCAAAGGCCATTCTAATTACTGCCCTCAGCTAGTGCCTGCTCCTCATTGCTTTTGAAAGAATCATTACTTAATGACATAAAGGCATTTTAAAAACTTGGTAACCTCTAATACCTTTATCAAATATCAGATAATCACACATTTCTTGGTGTATAGTTTTTCCATTGGCTTAAGGCCACTTAGTTATATAAATATTAACACTTGCTGCTGCTAGGTTTAAATCCTATTTAAAAGTGCATCTATTCTGTATTCAGAAAGAGAAGAAATTATATCAGGTACCAGAAGAAATTCTCTCTTCTGGAACAGTGAAATGTTTCTCCAGCATAAGCTGATGTTTGTGCTGCCTGCAGATGCTGGTAAGCATCTCTCTCTGCTCTTGCTCTGTTCAGCAGCTCTTACTGCTGCTTGCTTTAGCATCCCATTTCTCCTTCTCCTCAGCACTGTGCTTGGTTCCTCTTCCTTATTTTCTTTGTCCATTGGCACTAGTTTCCCTCATGGCTTCTGCTGGTTTTTGTATGCCATTTCTTTCCTGGTTTTTTTCCCCTCCTTTTATGTTTTGACCTTGACCTAACCTTCAAACTGCAATGAATTTTCTCCTCTTTGAGCACCTTGGTGCTTCAGCACACTTTCTTTTCTGATCTCCTTCTCTGATCCATGATGTAGGTTTCCTTCCTGCATATTCTGTGACTTCAACCATCCGAGGCTGTTTTCCTCCTTTTTTTCTTTTTTCACAACCATTCTTAAGTGGGATTTTCCTGTTTTTCCTCCCCTACTACCCTGTTGCTGTGAAGCCATGAGGCACGAACTGCGGATCCTCCACTGGTTTCCTGCTTTTCACGTTCTTGGTAGCCACTTTTAACAACAACTTTACTTTCTCATCACATTTTCAGTGATTTCCAGTAACTTCTCTCAAATTCTTGATCTGACAGATTCAGAGGGTATTCCACCCAGCTGTAGTTCATGTTTGCTCTCTACCACATTTTCCCAACTTTGGTTTTTTATCTTTTCTTTCTGTTTTCCTGATTTTGCTGCCTTCCACTTACAACCTGTCTTCCTTTTTTTTGTGTGTGTTTTCCATATAAAAGCATAGTCTGGTAGCTTTGAAGCATCCCACAAGTGGCCATTTGTATTTCTGTTGTCTCTTTTTCCTTATAAACATGAGAAGTCAGCACTCACCCTGCTGGGGTTAGGCACAGTGGGAAATAAAAAATGAGAGTCCTTGAGCTGAAGTCCTTCTTAGTGTGATTTGAAGCACACACCTGGCTCCTGTGCACACCGTCTGGGAGTTGCATATGCATGAGCCATCCCACACCCCATCACTGTGGCTACAGACAGTCCCTCTCCGGCCGCTTGGAAACACTGAGCCCGCGCACGAGCCGTGGTGGCTGCCTGTGATCTGCGCTTGGTCCCCTCTGGTCACCCTGGATTCTGGCTCTGAAGGGCCTCCCCTGTTTATCTTGTCTCTTTGAGAAGATGCTGAAAAAGCAGCCCTGGAAAGGGAAGCGAGACAAGGGAGAGGAAAATAACAGAGCCAGGAAAGTGGCAGAAAGGTCAACAAAAGTAGGGATGAATTACAGCCTTTCAGCTTAACTAGGAACAGCACAAGGGAGACTGTGATAGGTGTTTCTCTAGGGGGGGAACACAGGTCAGAGAGCTTCCAGCTGCATACTATACCTTCTAAATAAATAAACCAATAAATAAGTAATGTGCATATGGCAGAATTTTGAATAAAATAGAAAATGTCTGAATTTTTCCCCAAATGGAAGTGCTGTTCAAGTTGCAGGACGTTGCTTTTCACCAGAAGCAGTGGATTCTAGGCAGACAGTTCCACTTGTCAGGGTTGGTCTGACTGACAGTCCCCAGTCTGCTGCCAACAAACACATGACTTAAATGGACAGTGAGCTGTCCTGGGCACTATTTTGTTGGATTTAGTAGCATTTCCTAGGTATTGCATACAGTGCCTGTTGTGGAAGTGGCTTGACACTGTGTTCACCATCCCTCATGTGCCGTGTTTTCCATGCAGAAGAGTGAGGAACCTGGTGGTGGGTGCCCACTGGGGACCCACTATGATAGCAGGTATTTTCCCACAGTCCAGAGGCAGCTGTAGCTCATGGGTGCAACCAATGATGTGTGTGAAAAGCACGAAAATGGGGATTTGCACTGGAATTTTGCTTCTTTGAGTAAAAGATAGGAGAAGTCTTGCAATTCAGATTTTTTTTACATTTCATTAACCCTGATCAGAGATTGTCCATATTTGCTGTCCCATCTATTGTGTGTGTCTGATCCTTGAGGCTGTGTCAGATCTAGGCAGTACCATTGCTATGAGGAAAGCGTTCATGGACAGGCTGGATGAAGCTTTGAGCATCCTGATCTGGTGGAAAGTGTGCAGCAAATCTGGGTCTCCAGAAGGTCTGTTTAATGAAAAAATGGTATTGTTCTCTTAAAAAGATGTCTGTACATTTTCTGTGAGCAGCCTAATGCCCTGCATTTAGAGTTGCTGTGTGGCCAGTGCTGGTCACTGACCCAGGGCTTAATTTTGAATAGGGAAAAAGGACAAAGGAAGGACTGAGAATCCTATTTATTTCTTTAATTTATACTTTCAAAAAGTAGCTGGTGCAATATTTGGGCCAGGTAATGATTTCTCAGCACTGTCTCTGTTTCAGTATTCATGCCTGGCTACCCAAGGGTGGGTTTTTTGTTGTTGTTTTGGTGGGTTTTTGGGTTTTTTTTTTTGCCCTTGCTCTCTTAATTTAAATGGTGCTTTGGGAAGTCACTGCTGTGGGTATGGTGCAGAGCTGGTGCTTGGTCTGGGCAGGTTGCTGCAAGCCAAGAAGCTGGTATGCTCTCTGACCTCAGGCCAGCTCAGGAGCAGCTCAGTAATACCAGACACAGTGTGTTCCAGTGGCCTGAAATCCTGGGAGCCAGGGACTGATCTGCAGCGAGACTGATTCTCCCTGTGCCATCAGGGCCTGCCGCCCGCTCTGCGCTGGGCACCCGTGGCCATATGGCTGCAGCATGGCTGTGCAGCCTCGAAGCTTCACGGCCTTGCCTGTGCCCAGAGCCTGCTTTTACAGGGCTCTTGCTGCACAGGAATGAGAGGAAAGCCCGGTGGTTGCTGGGTGCAAGCCAGACCAGTTTCCATGCTCGTCTAAGAGGAGGCTGTCGGTGCAGAAGTTTGTGCTGCACAGGAGGGTGGGTGCTGTGGGGCAGACAGGGCCTCTGTGGGGTGGAACAGCCCATTGCTGTTCCCACTGTCACTGCAGCTTGTGGTGCAAGGCAGGATTGCTGTGCCGCAGCCACAGGGAGCCCTGCAGAGCTGCTGGTTTTCCCTACTTGCTCTCACTGCCAGATTTACACAAGAGACAAGTTAAAGGCCTGGCCTGAACTGTGCAGAGCCAACAGGTGTAGCCCCTGCACTGCCCCAGCTGTGTAAAGCCAATATATCTGTGCTCACTTGCTTGGGCAGAGCAGTGTCAGGTTTGTGGGCAGGCAAACCTTGCTTTCCTGTCTCTAGGTATTAGCTCTGGGAAAGGCAGGATAAAAACAAAGGGGAAAAAAACCCAAAAAACCAAAAACCAAAACAAAACAAAAAAACCCCCAGAAACAGACAAAAAAAACCCCCACCACATTCAGGTGGTGACTTTCATGAGAGGATGATGCCAGACTCTTCCAGAAGCTGGTGTATATAGAAGTGAGATAGGGCATTGTTGCTTCTCTCACCAGTGGGCAGCAGTGCAGAGGTGGGAGCTGCTGGGGATGTGGAGCACTGTGCTGTTGTGCCACTTCCTTGTGAGGTTTTCCTGGTGCCAGGCTTTCTGTTTGTGCTCTGCCTTCTGCCAAACCACATGTGTGGTTAACCCCAGCTGGCAGCCAGTGGGATAGGATTGAGATGGTTTGTTCTGAGTGTCCCAGGAAACTTTTTCAGTGCTCTGTAAGATTTCACAGTTTAAAACTCCAAACCTGACCTTTACTTCCATACTATGTTTATTCACATACACTGAAGCAACTTTTTATTTCATATGAAAGAAAAGTATCCATTTGCTCAGCATCTTCCAGATAGATGGTGTCCTGCCATGAAGTGCTGTTTCCAGAGCAAAATCTTCCGTAATGGACAGGCAGGATCCATAATCTTGTCTGAGTTTCTGAATTAGATTTTCCTGAGCTGAGGAGGGATCTGAGTGGTGGCCAGACCCACTCCAGAATCTGCTTCTCACAGATGTGGTGATACAGCCACACAAAGGAGCCTTGCTTTTTAATAGCCAATTCAGGCTCTGTAAATAGCTAGTTTTATTTACTTCTAGTTTTACTTGTGTCATACACACAGACATACATATTAAAAAACCCCGGCTCTATCAGGAAAATTACACTGGAGTGGGGCTCTTCAGTGGTTATTTTTCTCCTGCAGCTCAAAACAAGTGCTTTAAGCGTCAGTTCATTTTTGAAACCTCCAGAGCATCATCATCCTATATTTGAAGAGTAAGGCATCCTATATTTGTTAAACCACCATCTTCACGTGCTGTAGCTGTGAGGGCAGCCACCAGTCGCACTGCTTGCTTACTCACCTGCTTGTGCTTCAGATGTGCAGGGTTTTTATTCCTCTTGAGAGGCTGAGCGCTTCCAGAAGGGACTGGCACTGTGGCTGGGGCCTTACTGCAAGTGGCTGTAGTGGATAAGGAGCACAAACCTATTAAGCAGTGAAACATGAGATTCCCTATCAGATAACGTGGTGCTGCTAATTCGGGTGTGAGGGAGACAGTGAGGTCATGAGGAGATAACGGTGAGTAAGCAGGGAGGGAATGGTCAGCAGCGCTGGGAGTATAATTATTGTACAAAAAAAAAATACAGGCAGAAATGCATATGTTTTTGTTATTGCTTAAAAAAACACAACAAAACCAAAACCAACAACAACACAACAAAAACCCCCAACAATAAAAACCCCAACAAAACCCCAAAAAACAAACCGGCTGCAAGGCAGAAAACTCCACCAGAAAGGCTTTAAAAATAGAGGGAGTTAAATCCAGCTGGTATAGATGGACTCAGATATGGTCATAATGGCATTTTCCCTTCGTAATTCCTGAGAGTTGTTTTTAGTAAACTATTTTTTTTCATAATTCTGTGCAGACACTGTATTACATTGGCATTGATTCACTGAATTTATTTGTCAGCAGTAAAAATGAATGAAATTCTAGATGTACAGTTGTACATCTGTTGTTGTTTACTGGTGAGACTACTAGTGACCCTTGCCATCCATAAATACCTAACTGTGAATTAAAAGCAGGGGACTATCCAGTAGTTTTTCTCTTCCTCATCTTTCCCAGACATTATCTTGCTTTTCTTCCTCCCCATTGTTTTTTTCAGTCTCATCTCTACCGCTTCAAGAAAAGCCAAACATTAAAAGGAAGATTTAATTTCTAGTGAAGAGTAGACTTGGTCATTTGTTAAAAGGTTCATCAAGTTGTTAGACTGTGTGAAGATTTTTCTCTGGTCTGTATGGTACTGACTTCCAGTAATGGCACTTTAAAGTGAAAACTCAGATTTAAAATATCTGAACATTATTTTTATCTCTCCTGAGCTCATAATTCTTATTAAGGAGAAGGTTGTTTGCTTTCATTGATTAGTCACAATCGTAACTTCCAAATAGCTTTAGGCAATATTACAGCAGGACTGCAGTTTCTAATCTCCTTTTTCAGCATGGGTTTTTTTTTTTTTTTCCTATTTTTGCAAGTTTGACATGGACTAGCAGATTTTTTATTTTATCACAAGACATTAAAACACCCACTGTTTTTACTCAAGCCTAGCTCAACCTTATAAGCCATTAGGAAAGATTTTGCTCCTCTGTAGTCTCACCAAGTAAAATTCACCTGCTCCCTCTGTATCGTGAGCATCTCAGTCAACAAGACTATTACTTGCCCTTTGATAAAAGATTGGACAACATCGCCATCCTCACATCAGAGTTTCTCAAGGCCTTATTAGCTGTTGTTAGAGATTTTGGGCTGGTTGGATGTTCAGCTTTCCCACCTGCTGTGAGGGTATGCTGAGCTCACAGCTCTGCTCTGGTGGAGAGGAGGGAGGCTATAAATTTGACTTTGATGCTGCAGAGCAGGGCAGTACTCCTTAGTTGGCTGTGCTGGATTGGGCTGGGATAGAGTTAATACTCTTCAGAATAGCTGCTATGGGGCTGTGTTATATTTGTGCTGAAAACAGTGCTGATAACACAGAGATGTTTTCATTATTGCTGGGCAGGGCTTGCACAGAGTCAGAGCCATTTCTGCACCTCACCCCACCAGTGGTGAGGCTGAGGGGTGACACAGCTGGGACAGCTGACCCCAGCTGACCCCAGGGATATCCCAGACCATGTAGGGTCATGCTCAGCAGATAAAGCTGGGGGGAAGAAGAAGGAAGAGGGGATGTTCTGAGTGATGGGATTTGTCTTGCCAGGCCTCTGTGGCACATGAAGAGACCCTGCTCTCCTGGGGGGCATGGCTGCACACCTGCCAGTCCATGGGAAGGGGTGAATTAATTCCTTATTTTGCTTTGTTTGTGTGCAGGAGTTTTGCTTTCCACGTTAAACTGTTTTTATCTCACCCCTGTGTCTTCTCTCTTATACCCTTCTGGTCTCTCCCCTGTCCCACTGTGGGAGTGGGGTAGTGGCTGTATGGGCTCGAGTTGCCTGCTGGAGTTAACCAGGCTGCTGCCCTCACACCTCTAGAAGTCAGTGCTGATACTGCTGACAGCACCAGACTGACTAAAATCTCTGGCAAAAGGGCAGTTTAATTCCATTCATAAAAAAACCTCACAGAGCAGACGGAGGTGGTTGCTCTCTGTGGGTCTGTGACAGGAGATCTCTCACAGAGCACTGTGAGCACCAGAGAGCCTCTGTCATTCTCTGCCTGTAAAGCTGTTCTCTTTTCCATACAGTGTTTCTGCATTTATAGAGTTGGAGGGAATGAGACACTTCTCAGCCTCAGGATTAGGGCCACTGTTGTTCTGCTGGCTGTCCCCTCACTTTTACACAGAGCAGAGATGCTTCTAAAGCAGAAATCTGGGAAGGACCCACCCAAGAAAGGGGGCAGTTTTACAGGAGAATCTCTGTTTTTACTAAAACTGAGCCAAACTGAACATTTTCTTATAAAAAAAGAAAGCAATGTTTTGCTTTATGCTTTATGTTTTATTTTGGTTAGCCACCAATTTTGTCTCTCAACCCTGTTATTCGTACAGTCCCAACTGCTACAGGATATGAAGTTAATAAACTCCTAAGGAGAGGCAGTGCAAAATTTGGACCAGATCAAAATGGCATGCAGCAGAACACTGGGAATGTGTTAACCAAAGAAGCCATCAGGTTTGGGGTTCAGCTACTTTTTGATCCCAGGCAATGGGGATTTTTCTTCAGCAAAATATATGTCTTGTTTTCTGGTCAGCTGTTATTACAGTCTTTTCTTCAAATCTTCCTACGGGGAAATTTTTCCGGCTACGGCTTTTCTCTTTTACTGATGAGAGCATCTTTTGTTAGCTAGAAATAGTGATTTTTATGACAGGGTAGCTGAAACCATTTGAGGACTTAGCCTTGCAGTCTGCTCTCATTGAGCAACCACACAGCTTGATGAAATGGTCGAATTTCAAGATACAATTGCCAACTTTCCTCATTAATTTCCTACATTGAAAAGTTAAAAAAAAAAAAAAAATTAAGAACAACAACAACAGAAACAAACTGCTCTTCTGATGAGAAATTCTCCCAAATTCTACCACTTGGGTGTGAGTACAATGAGAAGCATTCTGTTTCCCTGATGATCTTTGTGGCATCTTCAACAAGGACAAAGAGATGCTGATGTTCAGAAGGTTTTGTAGAGAAGCCTATTACTGTTTGCTAGTGTTTTAAACCAGGAAATTAATTCTAAGCTGTTTTGCCTAAATGGCTGAGGTTTGTCCTTTTACCTGCAATTAAAAAAAATCAACGTTTATTGAAGGGAAAGAAGATAATTATATAGTAAAATTGTTGCTATTCTCTTTTTTTAAAGACAAAGAAACATCCATCAGAACAGATGTGAATATGCAGACCTGTAATAGTTGAGAATAATTGCTGTACCCATACAAGCCAGTATTTTTTTTCCTCTGTAATTTCAGTGTAGTTTTTCTTGTGCATTTCCAGGTTGGCCGTGCTTTTTCATTAGCTCTTTCACAGGCTAGTCTGTGTATTCTGAGCTCGATTAATCCTTTTTTTGGAAGTGGTGTGCTTTTATTCCCCATGTAGTTATCGCAGCAGGAGGAAGGGGAAATGTGTGATGATGGAAGAATTTAACGTTTATGTATGCCACACATGAAGTTAGGGATCCCATGAGAATTGTTTGTGTTCTTGTATATGTGTGGATGAACATCTGTGGAATGACAGCTTAACAACTTCCTTCTGACATTATAAAGGGGCCATAATGGTACTATTTATTTTTTTTAAAGTTGGCTTTTTTTTGCATTAACGCTTCTAGTTCCACGCTGATTTCAAGCTGTGTTCACTCTATAATCAGTTAAAAATTTGCATTGTTTTGGAGTCAATTAGACCTCAAATTTGGAATTAATGTCAGAATGGTAAGCCTTGAATGTTCAGGTAACAAGGGTCTAAATCTGGGCTCCTTCCCTGTTATTCCCTATAATATTTGCTCAGATGAGACATCACCATTTTCCTCTCCCTTATAATTTCCCTCTCCATGGCCTGAGAACCATTCTGCAGGTAGACAAATTGTCAGTTACACTTTAACAACCTGAAGATGCAGAGGTGAATATGCATCACTGCTTTGTGTCTCAGATTAGACATAACTTTAAGAAAGCAGAGAGATGTTGAAAGTTCTCCATGAAGTTTCCAGGCTGTAAGGCTTGGGAATGCCAGGCTTGGAAGGGCTCTCAGCTCACTATGTCCAGTCACTGTTGGTGGATCTCTGTCCTGGAATAAATCATTGAAATTTCAGCTTACAGCTTTGCGGGTTTTATGTCTTTATCTCAGCTATTTTTTGCACCTTGTGAATATTAACAGTGCACAAATGTGTAATGTATCCTGAATAAAGTTCAAACTGGAAATGGGAAATCATATTTGAAAGCAGCATTTTACCAAGTTTCTACATTAACTTCCCAATAGGAATAATAAAGAGTAAAAGGAAAAAACAACCCCAAAACCCCCAAAACAAGAAAATGTCTCTCAATCTATTTTTGAGGGCCTGATCCAAATCCCAAAGCACAAACCTAATCAACATCCTAATGATTAGAAAGTCTAATGTACTTTCCTGGTAATCTCTGCCTCAAACCCTTAATTTCTGTCTGAGCTATAGCAGATCTTTCAGGACATTAACTTGTCTGGTTTACAAATTCTGAGCGATTAAAAGTCCACACCATCCTTATGGGTTTTTTTGGTTGTTTTTTTTTTTCCCAGTGATTAATTACTACATGAAACCAGCTGGTATTTAATATGTATTAACTATTTCTGTCTTGGCTTTAATTTTGGGTTTGTTTTCCCAGTGAATCTTCCAATGGATTAAGGACCTGTGTTTAGAGATGCTGATCAACAGCCTTGTTAACCTCCTTGATAACATCATGTTTCTTGAGCCTGTCCTTTATAAGCCAAGTTTTCTGTGCATTTTCGGATTTTATTGAGTGAATACTTTTTGATTTAATTTCTGTTTTATAGTAGAGACAGCAGTACTGGCTTTACTTATTCTTTATATTTTTCATATATACTGAAGGATTTATTCAACTGCATAACTGCAACATTGCATAGAAATCTAATGCTCAGTTGGTAATTTATGATAACCCCTTCTTAGCAATGGAGTATTGATTTCCCCAGCCTCTTCTAAAGGAAGAAGGGGTGGCTTGAATATTACAATTCTCCTACCATGATAGCTCTGTTTAATATTGATTATCATAACCATATAAACTCTTGAGATCTAGCTTATAGAAAGTTGCTAGAAACTTTGAAAAACACATAATAGCTTCCAAGTAAATAGTAGAATACCCAGAACTGATATTTCTGACATCAGGCAGTTCGGCTCCTGCATGCAAGAAATATGTGTTTATGCTAAAAATCCTGCCATAATTTTCTGCTGGGGGAATTGAGACTTGCTAAAAAAGTTTAATATGCAAAGCTGAAAATCTACATTTTAAAGTCCTTTTTATGCAAAGACACAAAAAAAATTAGCAAGTTTTAATAAGCAAATGTATAACTTAAAGAAAAATGTGCACCAGTGGTATGAATTGTTTAGGTGGCAGTCATTTGGCTCAGGAGCTTGGCATGGCAGACTTTGGGCTCCCGTAGAGGAGCAGTGCCGCGTTCCCTTGGACTGTGCAGGGTGGGCGCTGCAGGAGCCCCACCTGGAGCTGAACCTCTGTGAGGAATGCAGGTGGGCAGAAGGTTATCATCAGAAGACAAATTTGGCCAGGATAGCTGGGGTGAGTGCTGCTGCTCCTAGGGTAATTACCATCAGCCTCACCATGGGGTTCACAGTCTCTGCTCGACAGCTGCGCTGAAGGAGAGTTGCAAAGCCCAATCCAGCAGCAAGCGCTCAACAGAAGCCACCTGAGATAAATAACGTCACTTCAACAGCATTTGCTTTTCCTTAGCAAATGGCTTTACTGTCTGCTGTGCTATTTAAAGTTTTCTGATATTCATTATGAAAGTTGTGTGTAATGTGCTTTAACTCAGTCTGATTTGAAAGGTGGAATGCAGGGAAACAGGCAGCCTGAGGAGAGCTCCTGAGCCTTCAAGTCCTGGCTAAGAGGACTTGAGTTCATGTCATGAACTTTCTGTGCTCCCTTGTGAAACTCTCAGCTTAAAACTGCTTTTGGAAGCTATTCTCCCCTTCTCCTATCTTGTGGTTAGAAGTTTTCTGGTTTCTAACCTAAATCTATTTAGAGGAGGTTTTATAACATGATCTCTCAGTGTTATTTTTTTCAGTATCTTTTGTAGAGTACAGTCAGGGCCCTCAATTCTACATTATTTTCATCAGCCATGAAAGAAAATACTGGGTTATGTCTGAGAGTCCTTACCAGATTTACGCCTGCAGTGAATGTTTAAAATAGAGTCTGGAACACCCAATACTCAGTTTGTAATGAAAAACTTGAGTTTTTGTTGGAGTAGAAGCTACTGCAATTACCTGTAACAGTTTTGCTATCCTAGCCTGCTTGTTCTGACTCCTCTTGTCTCTGAAGACCAGCACCACTCAGAAGCCATGTATAATTCTGCTCTTTAAGGATGCACGTTTCCTTGCTGAAGTTTTGAGTTTTGAGATGTGACTCTGGGACTCCAATGATAGCATTTCCCACTTAGATTTATTGTGAGACTTTACCCAAACATCTTGTTCAAAAACAAACCCAGTTTTCTATTACAAGGAATTTTTGCTGGTCTACAAGTGAAAGGAGCTTTAGCCAATCTTGTCTTGCTACACTGCAGTCCTGTTACATATATAATATGTATTCATCTGACCCTGTAACTCCATTAAAAATCTCATTTTAATCCTGAAAATATGTGCACCCAAATATCAAGAATATGAAATCAATAGTCATCTTTTCTGTACTTAACATCCCTCATAAAAGTTCGAGTTCAGTGGTGAAATTTGGTGTTTCGCTTTACTCCCGTGGAATTTTGGGTCTGTTTTCTGCAGAAGTTTAGTATGCAGTGGCACAAGGAGGTTATTTAAGAATACTCCTGGTTTCAGCTGATTTCCTTAGCACGTAATTTTGTGTGCTTCACTTTGCTCTAGCAATTTCCATAGCCTCTCGGATAAAATACTAAAAAGGATCACATAAGCTTTACCCCTCCCTGTAACATTTAGCCTGTCTCTTTCATTATAACAAAATATTGCATTTTACATGCCAAGTCTTAAAACCTTCCTTCTAAAAATGGTAACTGTATTTAATAGCTAATTACTCTAATGATCCTACAGAAGTGCTCGAGACCTGTTTTAGTAGTGGTGTCAATTACAACCATCTGCACGATGAATAAAGGAACCCTGGCCCAGCTGTAGAGTTGAAACATGTTGGCATTTTCCTACGGGCAGCCATATGGTACTTAACGAAAGCGAATTGTTCACACTGCAAACAGCTCTGCTCCTGATGAATGATAACGTTTTGTTCTGGAAAATGGTTCCACAAACACCGGGAGTATTTTTAAATGCTGGAAGTGTGTCTGTAAGTGACAGGCTATAAATGGGAAGGTCTTTGGAAGGGGGAGAGAGAGGGTTGAGAAAGGAATTGTTTTGATTGCCTAGGGGTGTTCTAGCACAGCCTTCCTGTCTCTAATAGCAGTATCTTTTTTGTGCATACATAGCCCTGAATCTGTAAATTTTATTTATTTTGGTAAGGAAGCAGATAATTAGAAATGTAACTCTCATTTGCCATCAGCATGCCCAAGCTTGAAGCTAGTGTGAGCTTTAAAATAGCGAAGCTGAAGCTGTGAAGAATTAATAACTCTTTGCCTCACATATGTGCAGACATTTTCTTACACTCAGAAGAGGAGGCTCAGAGTTGTCACCGCAGTAAGTATGTGAGCACGCAAGTTGGAAACAGGTCTTGGCTTCTCAGCACTTGGTGTTAGTCAGGGAAAAAAGGGCAGATAACCAATCAGCTGTAGAAAATATCTTCCATTGCTTTTTGTTAGGAACAGAAGTAGTGGTTTATTTCCCCCACACACATGACTGTCAGAGAATGGCTCAATGAACTCATTGTGAGATTGATGGCTCTTTAACCCCCAAATCATTAGCCCTAGATCTGAGCTGAATCAACAATAGGTTGTTCCTGTTTTATGGTTAATAGGTAACCATTTGGGTAATGTGTTTGGTCTCAGTTCAGTATCTGTCTTAGAGACATAACAGCTGCTAATGACCAGGATTGATCGTTGTATTAATCTTGGAAATTGATTTTTTCCATGTGGCTTACTGCTTCTGTACATGATGTGTAATCAGGAATCTTGCATCATCTGAATTCCTGTTTGATTAATAAATGCTTAATCTGGGGATTTTTGTTTTCTCCTCTGTGATGTAGCTGTAGGTTGATGGTTGCTGCTAAGGTTTCATGCCCAGATCTCACCAAGGTGATACAGTACTCCTCACAGTGAAGTACCCTCTGCATTTTGCCAGGAGATGACTGGCCTTAAGTGCCAGCACTCTGTATGTTTGCAGGCATCAGGGCTGCTTAAAACCTCTTGATAGGTCTTGCAGCAGTTTTGCAGGAACAACACAGTAAAAAGCCTCACAAAGGAGTGCCAACCAGGTTCTCATTACATGCGCCCAGAGCTATTTGCAAATGCACAGCATCAGCACGGGGGCTACAGCTCTGAAACCCCGTGCCTTTGGTCTAGGAGCATCTGTCACTTGAGCTCAAAGCAAATCTTCCTTAGCTCTCCCCAGCACAGGGTGGATCACACTGCTGAGAAACCCCCGGTAATGAAACCATCGTCTGCTAAAGCCTCCTAACGCCAAGAGTGAACACAAGGACAGGAAATTGCTCCAGAGTCAGCTCAGATGTTTTTTTCATGCAGCCCTCTTGGAAGACTGTGTTTTTATCTGACCCTTCTCCACAAACCTTCATTTTATGTTACAGGTTTATCCGCAAGCAGGCAAGGAACCCAGACATGGTGGGGTGCAAGCCCACCCTGACACCCATGAAACACACAGGGCTGTGATCTAAAGGCATTAAACCTCCAATTGCAGCACATTGTGCCTCATATCCTTCTGTTGTTTGATCTGTTACAGCAGCCCTGTCTAATGCAATAAATCTTCCTCACTTTTAATTAATAGTTGTTCATCTGTACTGCAATAATTTCAAGTAATATTTACATTAAAAAGAAAGCACAGGGTGGGGAAGGGAGCGGGGGTAGCGAAAAATATCTCCAGGCAGGAGCATAGTAAAAAAAAAGCCTCTTCTTCAAACTGAGAAGTAAATATTATAATTCGGGAGCAATACAGTGAGTGTGTGTTTTACCAAGGAAGGCATAGCCCTTCCATAAGAAGCCAGCATTATGAATCAAACTCAGATGACTCAAAGCTTTGCAGTGTTAGTTAAAGTGTAACTCTGCATTGCATTTTCTCGAGGGCAGGTTCAGAGGTTCCTGCAGCTCCTGTGTTGCAGTTTGCAGCCTGTCCACCTTCCTCTTCTGCCCTCTCACCTCTCCTGTGCAACCTCTTGCTTTTTTGCACAACCTTATTATCCACTCCATCAGAGAGATTTGACTTAAAATGCAGAAAAGAAAAAGAAATGTGGACCTGTGGTATCTAAATGTAGAGATGTGTACGAACTTGAAAGCAAGGTTGTGAATCTTAAAACTATTACTTACCCAGCATGTATTTCTCTAATCGTGTTACAGGTTTCCATGATGTTTGGTCCTGAAGGGAATGAGTGAAAAAGTCACAAGGCACAGATACTGGCAGTGTGGACTGCAGGGCCTGCTGGTAGCCCATGATGTTTGTTCAAAAGGCAATCTGCAGAAAGCTGATTAAAGGGGAATATAGTGGTGATAACTGTGTTCAGGCAGAATGTGTTGGAGGACCCAGCTCAGGATGCTTAAACTGTCTCAATATTTTGTGAATTTGTTGCTGTTGTTCAGTCTTCTGGATTCTTGTGACTTCATGCTAAAAATGCATTGCTGAAGGCTGGGAATTTTGGTTTGTAGCCATGTGGTCATGGAATGGAACTTGCAAATGTCACCCTGTAAATAGTATAAGCGTAAGAGCATTTGAAATAAACAAATGAGTAGTTTCTGAATCTGAATGCCTGTGTCCCAATTCAGTTGGCCCAACATAGGCATCCAGTGCCATTTTAGATGCCTCAGGGTCTCCTGTGGTGCCTCCAGCTTGCCATGCCATATTGGCATGGGTTTCCTGTAGGTCTGCTGTCATATTTGCCTTGCTGGCTCTGTGAAGATGTCTCATATACCCTGAGAGTCACAAATGGTGCTAAATGCCTGTGTTTAGGTAGTGGAATCAGCCCTTCCTGATGGAGAGCTGTGCAGTCAATCTGAGCTGTTCTTACATTCTCAGTATAAAGGAAATATTTGAATTTCAGGTCTAGATTACTGGAAAATTTGAGAAATTCCATTTGAACCAGAAGAAAGCTTTTACTATGAGAAGAGTCAAATGCTGGAACAGGTTACCCTGAGTGCTTCTCGGGTCCCTGTCCTTGGAGATGGTCAGAGCCTGACTGGACACGGCCCTTGGACACCTGCTGTCCATGACCTGGCTCTGTGTGGCACAGGAGGACTAAACTATCTCCAGAGGTGCCTCCCAGCCTCTGCAGTTCTGTGTTGTATGTGACTCTGGGACTCTTAAGGTTTAGTCAAATAAAGGATTTGGAACTTAACAGCTACTGCCATGTGTCAAAGCTCGTTGCAGTAATGTGACAGCATTTCAAGCTTTTCTATGTCCAGATTTACAGAGTTTAGTTCCTGCAAAAGATGCTGTGATCTTTGGTATAATTCTCTCACAGCATCTGCTGAATGCATCAGGAATTGCAGTGATCCACCCCTTTTTCAAAAATAGTTGTAAGCTGTGGATGGAAACGCTCCACCTTTCTCACTCCATAGCAATGCCTTTGTGGTAATCCAACAGAGCCTTCCTTCCTGTAGCAGGGGAGGCGGTCAAATGAATGTCTGTGCTGGAGTATTGAAACAACCATGGTTCAGTATTTTGGCCTACAAGTTTGGTTTTAATCACTGAAAGTCCCTCTTCCCACTCAAAATTTAAAAACAATTTTTTTAGCAAAATGGAAAAATTGAACCAGTGGAAGATATTTTGTTTGGACTTAGCAGTTATTCCACATACTAAAGAAATGCCTTCTCTGATCAAGCAAGAGCTCTTCTCCAGTTTCCTTTAGGAAAATATTTACAATTGTTGTTTCAGTTTGGAAACCTCTTCCATATTATAGCACTTCAGCTACATTAAATATTTAAAAAAATAATGACTGTAGATCTGTGCCATTGGATGAAAGACAGAAACTGAAACCACTTATGAATAGAATTGGAGCAGTGTACTTTCCAAGCAGAGTGAAATGCAGAAATGAAACATCTAATCAGTACTTACCCTAGAATCATGCTTACATTTAATATGTGTGTACACACCCCAGAGTATTTTAAAGATAAGAACTCAATATTATATTTATTTAGTAAATCTGAGTTTGTTTTGAATGCCACAGTGTAGTACTGAGACAGAGGAGCTTCCATTCACTCACGAAATTCTGCTCCATTTCTTTTTTTTTAATTTTTTTTTACTTTATTTTGAAGACAGGAACAGTCTACAGTCTACCTAGATGAGAGGCATAGAATACTTTTACTGGGGAGCTGCTGTGGTCCCCAAGCCCCCAATCTCTCCAGCTCCTCTTGGTTTCCTTTTTTTTGGCTGGAGATCCCAGCACAGTCTGGAAACTCTGTAGATGAGTCTCACAACAGACACAGAGTGACTGCTGAGGTAGGATATCAAGGAGATGCCATGACACTGACTCAGGGGAGGTTTAGGTTGGATATCAGAAAAAAGCTTTTCACCAAGAGGGTGTCTGGGCACTGGAACAGACTCCTCAGAGCAGTGGTCGCAGCACCACCCCTGACAGAATTCAAGAAGCATTTCAAAAATACTCTCAGGCACATGATTTGACTCTTGGGGTGTCCTGTGCAGGCAGGGCAGGGCCAGGAGTTGAACTCTGTGGTCCTTGTGGGTCCCTTCCAACTCAGCATATTCTATGATTCTGTGATAAAAGATGTTTAATGCTGGGGAGCAGCACAAAGCGACATTTAGCTGAGCAGCAGAGATCACTGTAGTCAGTCAGCTGCTGATGGAGTTGGAGCAGTCGAAACTCCTGACTGCCAGATTGGATGCTGTGTCCAGAGAAGATTACAGTGTTGTGCAAAAGGGTCAGAAGAAGGTGTCACGTGCTCATTTAACATGGTTTTTATTAATAGTAAATATAGTTGATTATATATTTTCTTTACTTAATCCCACAGATAATCCCCCAAGCCAGGGACATAGGTTCCTTGTATTAGATGGCAGGCATATGTAGAGTAAAACCAGCATTCAAGCTCCTTCCAAGTATCCTGTGTGCAAGGTGTAATGCAGGAAAGATGGGCTGGGCATGGCCAAGGGTGGCATGTGAGCTTAAAGCACAGCAAAGCAATTATTGCAAGGGATAAGCAGGACCTAGAGCTCACCCTGTATTAAGTGGTCAAATCTGCTGAGCAGGGCACCAAGTATTTTGAAAGGAGGGAGAGGTTTTGGTTTGTTGTGCCCTGGAACAAGGTGTTCTGTGAATGTTGCAGGAGTGTGGGCTGCAGGTGAGTGGCATTGGAGTGCTGTGGTGAGGCAGTGAGGGCTGACATGGCTGATCAAAGGTGGGAGTCAGCGTGCCAGGGGCACGGAGGGGATAACAGTCCAAAAGGGCACGGAGAGCCAAGATTCACACGCTGATAGTGGAGAATGGGGAGGGCAAGCAGTCTGGGAAAATAATCCCTGTAGCAGCCATCTGAAGAGATCACCAGGCTGCTGCCTTGCAGCCCTTGACCTTGATAAGGCTTGAGATTTCCAGTGAGAGAGCCCCAGTGATACAGCTGTAGCTGGGGGAAGGAGACTTTGGGGGATGTTGTGACTTTCATAAATGAGCCAAGCCGCATGTGCTTTCATCCCGGGGAGCATAAAAAACTATTTAAAAATTGATGTGCATACATTAGACCTGTTCCCCAGCCTTTCTCCCCTACCTTGGGTTTCACAAGTACTGTGTGAGAAATCAGGATAGGATTACATTGAAGAGAAGGAACTAGAAACCAGCAGATCAGAAATAGCAGTATCACTTCCACAGCATTCAGGCAAAATACACATAATTGACACAGCATAGTGGTAGCATGAGCCTCATTTTTAATGCACTTAGGGAAGGAACCTTGAGATACACTGGTGTGATACAGAGAGAGTAGACTTGTTAAAGCCAAAGCTGCATCCAGGTTTCACAAACCAAATCTGACCCTATTCTTCCACAAACTCACACAGCTTTTACTAGGGGAAAAAAAAAATACTACTGTGAACACTGCCAAAAGTTGCTAGAATTTGTCTTCAAATTTCAAAACAAATTAAACAGATTGAGTTTTATAGTCCAGTTGTCTGGTAAAACCTGCAAGGAGGATAAAGTGGGATATACATTGAATTTTACTTCTTCATTTGTTTTATTGTTTAGCTTTCAGTCTCATATAAATGTCAACCAGAGTGGCCATCCAAACCTCTGGGCACCCCTGATGTATGTTGTAATATATGGGAATGTTCCAGATACAAAATAAAATGTCTGTGAAAGGGCATGTACAAATAGTTTGAGGGATGGTTTAATTTTCATTTAAAGCAGATATTTTTAGTGTCTCTCCATGGCAGAAGCAGATAGCCAACCCATACGAGAAACTCTAAATGGATGCCTGTTGTAAATGCAAATTACTTCAAGGAAAGAGCTTTTTAAAAGGTAAATTTTTCATTTTTAATTAGTTATAAAACTAAAAGCTGATATGCAAGTATTGTCACCAAAGTAATTAAACTGGACTTCAAAAAATGAGTTTAATTATAGTTGTGCAAGTTTGTGTATGGATGGCCTTAATTTCAGAATAAATATAGCCTGTATTGAGATAGTAAAAGTCTACTTTCCAAACAAAAAAAAATGTGGCAAATTTGGTTTTGGAATCTGAATGTCCAGATACATTTGTATGGCAGTAATAAGGGTGGGAGGTTGTTTATCTTCAAATATTTTTTTTTTTAATACTTGTTCTAATGTATTAACTGAAAAACCCATTTTAGGCATTTGCAGTTTTACTCCCTTAGGTAAAATGTTAGAAGCACAGAGAAAAACTCTCAGACCTCCTTGTCATTTTTTCTCAGATTGTCACAAGTGAAAAAGGGAAAAGCAAAGGCTAGACTTTATTAAAAAAAAAAAAAAAAAAGTGTGGGGGGAAGAAAACAGAAACAAAAAAGACTCACATGTACTGCATATCTTGCTTTGATGAAGTCCCAAACTCTTTCCTGGTGAAATTACAGTGGATGTTATAAAATGCCTGGTAACTCTGCACTTGCCCTGGTCTCTGTGTTTTCTAGACCCCACGGGCACTTTCCTCACAGCTTCTGCTTTTGGAAGGTTTCTGCCTGTTGGTGATAATATCGAGAAGAACTTCATAACACCTGAACACAGTTGTTTTGATTTTTTAAATTTTTTTTCCTCCCTGAGGGTCTTGAACAGCCTTTGCTTACCACAAATCTCCCGATATCTCTGAAAATGAAGTTTTGTACTTCTGTATCCTAGTTTCTGGCCATGTTTGCCCATAGCCATCCCAACATGCCTGTGACAAAGTGATTGCAGAACTCAAGTTAAAACTCGTGTTTAAAACACATCATTTGCTTTAGCTGCCTCTGCTTTGGGTTAGTGGGTGGTTTTGTTTGATTTTTATTTTCTTAAAATGATCTTAAAAGCCCTTAGTTGGATGGACAGTTGCAGACAACCAAGGGAGGGGAGGATGGTTTCTCTCCAGCTCATCCTGAGCCAATCTGCTAGGAAAGTATTCAACAAATGTTTTAGAAAGTTCCTTTTCTTGGCACCTCAAAAATCTCAGAACTGAGCTGTAATTCTTCTGCACAGCAGGAGTTAAAACAATGAGCCCTTCATGTCTTTTAAGGCTCCCTTGGGTTGTGAGATATTTAACATATAAGTACTGACCACGTCAGATTTCAGATAAGATGGTGTGAAAGTAAAAATAATTCCTCAGACAGTGACGTGACACACAGGGTGATGTCCAAAGAATACAAACAACCAAATTATTTATGTCAAAAGGAAGTTTCTGTTTGAGCTGCAGGGAGCTGCCAGTGCCACCCTTGCTGCTGCCAGGACGTAGAGGGAGAAATGGTTGTAGTTAACGTTGGTCCTTAATGCTTGTCTCCTCCCAACCGTTCACTAACTCAACCTCCAGTCATGGGTGGACAATAAAGAGAAATATTAACTCTACAGTATGGAGAAAGAAGCTGAGAAGGAATTGAAGTTCCTGGCTTTCAGTGTGTCTTCCTAATTACTGTTGTCCAGCTGAAGGAGTCAAAAGGGGGATTTCTACAGAAGTCCAGGGTTACTGAAGCCCTTGTTGCAACAGCACGGAGCTTCAAGTTTTAAATACCTCTTCAAGCCTGGCCCAGCAAAGCATCTCCTGCCTTCAGTCTTTCTCTTGGAGAAAAAAACAATCCACATACATTTATAAATCTTTCAGTGGTATTTTAACACTTCTATTCTCAGTGCTTTTAGTATATGCTGCTTAAAATGGGCATGTGTGCAGCCGCATTATCCGCTGCCTGAATGACAAATGGTTTATCAAGCCCTGACAGAGCACCCGCTTCATGCTGAATGGAGCAAGGCAGCAGCAAGGACTCTGGCTTCAGAGAGATTAACTTCCAGATAGGAAAATAATAATAAACAACAGCCCATAAGCAAAGGACTAGAAAAGAGGAATCGAGACCATAAAGTGGAATCACAATGATCCGAACGGACAAAAGAAAGCGGATTTGTATATCTGAGCTTGAAATATGATAAATGAGTGGCAGATTAACGTTGCTAGGCTCCATGATCGCAGCGAGATCTGAGAGAGAGAAACGTGGGAAGGGCGCTGCAGGAGAGCAGCAAATCTGAAAGCAGTCAGTGAGCAGGGAAAGAGGGGGAGACTTGAGTGGGGGTGAAGAGTGCGGGTCCCTGAAGGTGAGGCTGGGGAGCTGCACCCTCATGGAAGGTTTTGCAGGAGAGGGTGGCATGGTCTGAGCTCTGAGATGCCTGGCATATATGTCTTGAGGGTTTCAGGCTGGAAGAAAGGTGGTGGGAACATCCAGTTTAATAATTTCAGCAGTATAGTTCATAGCCTAAACTATGAAAACTGCCTAGATTTTAAAAAGGGGCATTTAAAGGATATTGGAGAGTTCATACTTCACACTCAGATATTGGCATTCATATTTCTATTAATATGTCTTGATCCAGTTTTTCTCTCTTATGGTGGAAATTTCCTTTGGATAATTTGAGGTAAGTCTTGTGACATAAGATCCTGTTTGGACCTGGACATCTTGTGTTAGCTTTGGTTAGTTACATAAGCAATTGAAAAATACTGCTCACCTGATAACTCTGAAGAATGGCTCCCAGACTGCTCCCTTCTTTTTAGGGTCCTTTATTGGTTGGGGGGACTTGTAGTTTGGGTGTAGCGGGCGCTGAGCATCGGTGGTAATTCCCAAGGTTATACATGGCTCTGAGTGCTATCCCTACCCTGTGCTCCCCGTAGGGATACTGAGGATCTCGTGCAATGGCATGAGAGAAAGTCAGTTCACAGAGAACCAGTGAAATGGTGAAAGTTTTGATAGTGGTGTCACATATCACCTGTTAACCGTCAAAAATCACCCTATTACATGCTATTGTGACCTAACAAATCACCCTGTTACAGCAAAGATTTTGGTGTTAGTCCATTGTGCCAATGCGTTAATTAGAAAAATTAATGGAAATAGCATCTGAGAGCTGAAGAAGCAGTGTGGCCCAGTGGCTGGACTTGAATCTCAAACCTCTTGTGACACTCTGTTCATGACATAGTTTGGGACTTGAGTAGGTCAGTCACTCCCTACCTCAATTTCTCCATTTTACCAAGTTCATTATCTACCCTGCTTTTTATGATATATCCCACGTTCTAGAGCTGAAAACTTTGCATCCTTACTATATTTGGAAGAGGAATGAAATGCTAGTGAAGGGACTGTATTTATTTTCAAAGAATTTGATAAAGAACTACAATTCAGATACTTTCGAGTGAACGTGCCCTGGTTTTTGCACCTCTGCTATGAGATGGCATCACTCTTGGAGAAATGCTTGGATAATAAAATACCGTGAAATGACACTATTGCCAAATGAGATTGTGATGAATAGAGCCTTGTAGTATTAAATCCATGGGTACTTTACATTGTTATGACAATAATAGTTTGCACTGTTGTAATAAGTTGCACTTCTTCTTTTAAAAAATAAATTTAGTTAGGCCTTAATGCATCTTGGAAAACATACCCTCCACTGAAATCAGATATACATCTCTTGGAATAAAATTGCTTTAAACATATGTAAATGTACATTGTATGGCATATCATAGGCAGTTCCGAAATAAATGATGTTTATCAGTGTGCCTTATGTAAAAAGGCTGCAAATACATGTTCCTTTTTGTATTTCGGGTTTGACAGAGTCATTGCCATAAGTCTTCTGCTTTTAATAAACAAGATTACATTGCAGCTGATACTTAAAACTCTTTTCTAATGAGAAAAACTCAGGTACAAAGCCCTGCAGTGAGGGGCTGGGGGGTTATACAGAGCATTCTAGAGATTTTATTCTCCTTTCCCTAATTACAGATAAGGGGTGCCATGCTTACAGCTCAGCTTCATAGGCCCTTGAAGGATTTTATGATTCTGCAGCTGCCAGTGCAGTTTGTTGAAAATCTTTCATTTTCGTAACGGGAGCTGGGATGAGACTGTATTCCTAAACCGGCAGGATAAAAGTGCTTTGACTTAATAGGTGCCATCCGTGTTAAAAGGATGATTTTGAAGATTATTAGCTGGCATGACTAAGATTTATGATGCAATCTGCTTTTTTCTCTTCCTTAGTACAGATAAGGGGGGTTATTATTGTTAGTAGAAATACCTATTAAAATAAACCCCATGAAGCAGTTTCAAGGATTTGATAAAAATGAATATAAAGTTGAAGCTCCCAGCTTATCTTTAACTCAAGTGATTTTCATGGGGTTAGAACTCTTCTGGCATGGGATGAGGGAACAGGAGTCTGATTTTTATCCTCATTGTACAATAGAAGGGAAAACCAGATTTTGTATTCTGTTCATTAGCACATTACTGCTCATTACTGCTCAGTTTGCTTCTGCAAGGGAGAGTTAACAGAGATTGCAGGTAGGTGGGAGTGAGTTGGGAATTTGCATGAACAGCTCGTTTTCAGGTTGCAGTCAGCAGTGTCTAAGTGCCAGGTTCTACAAGTAGTTTTAGGGAGAATCTTTCCTGCCAAAGTCGTGTTCAGAAGAATTGAAGAAGCCTATAGTGGGAGAAGCTTTAAAACACTCCCCACAGGATGCTTTTTGCTGTCAAACATCTGGGTTTCAGGCTTCCAGTCCTGCCTGCTGAGTCACCTCATCCCTCTCTCCTACTTGTTGCTATCCTCTTACATCCAAACACTGCCAGGGCTTGATCTGTCGGTCCTGAGGAGTCATCAGCAGCATCAGCTGGGGATTTTGGCAACACAGTATGTTTTTATGTCTCTGTGTATGTCCATCCCAGGTAGAATGGGAGGGAAAGATACTGAGTTTGCAAAAGAACAATAAGACATGATATTGATTCTTTCTGTGATTTCCCAGGGTTTTTTTTGGTTTTTTTTCATGCTTCTTATTCTAGGTTTCAAAGGCAAATAAGCCACGTTTCATTCTCTTGCACTTGTTTTTGGGGCATGTGCATTTTGCTATTGCTGGATTATTCACTCACAGCCTTGTATTCTGAAGTGATCTTCTACGCAGCATCTAGTGAAACCAAATTATTACTTTGGTTTAACTAAAAGCTAAAATTTTTAGGTTTCTTTTTTTTTGATGAAAGAAAAAGTATCAGTGTGAGTGACTCAGAAAACATTCAGAAAATACCATTGCTGAATTTAAAGGAATAATAATTTGTAATTTTAGAAATTTTTTTCTTCAATTAATACATAATTTTCTTTTTTAAATTAAACCTTTTACATTTATGGGCCTTTCTGAGGATTTGGGGGATATTTGTAAAGTGCTGAGGATTTTTTTAGAAATACATATACCATTTGTGCTATCCAGATTTTAAATGTTGTTGACTTAGACAACTAAATTAGTTTTGTAGCTTCCCTTCTGTGCTGAGTAAGATATGTTTGCAGGTTGTACAGCTGAGTGTGATCTTCTGTCCCCAGCAATGCTGGGGAATGCTGCATCTGCAAAAATGTTATTTTGGCTTCTGGCTTCTTGTAGCCTGAAAACTTAACCTGGAGTCTAGTGACATTGGTTTGACCAGTATTGCTTTTGCTTGGCAACGTGTTTTTTCTTTTTCAGGGGATTTTGGTTCTGTTTCTTAGTGTTCTGCATACTGCTGTCCAGGATTTGCAAAAGCAAAGGAGTTGTATTCCCAAGGAACAAAAGATTTTGCATTGGTAGAAGAGCATGGGGATCATTCCTCAGCATTCAGATGCTGACTGAGAAAGGAGAGATTGTCAAATCAAGTTTGAGTTTTCCATCAGCCCCATGGCAGAGCACACTGGGCACTCCACGAGCAGTTTCTCCAATGCAGGGATTCCTGTCTTGGCAGAACTCTGGGATCCTGTTAAAAGCATCAAAACCTGGCTCTGTCTGCTTTTTCAAAAGCCTTTTTGTGTCTTAGCCGGGTGGTGAGATGTTTTGGATTAAACTTCCAGCTGTTTGGTTGAAAGTTTCAGTGCCAGGTATGATCCAGTGATTTCTTGGAAGCTGGTGCAGTTTTCTCTAGGTAGTTCAGGCAGGGAGGTGTATGTGGCATCACTCAAACAGGTCACTTCAAGCAGCCCAGTGCAAAGACTTTCATTCTCACTTCCTTCATATTTATTAAAAATTACTAGAAAGAAGTTCAGAACTTCTCTATTTGAGATGTGCTACATCTATTATGGTTGTCAGACAACTAAGAAAAAAGTCACTGGCTAATGAGTCTTAATTGTAACAAAACACCAAATCATTGTCACTTCTGCTGCAGTAAATGGCATTCATTAAATTAATCCACTCCATTACAGAAGTATTTTGCAGAGAATACCATGACCCAACTGCTTCAGTTACAGTAATAAGCTGAACATACCACTGTGGCACTATTAGGTATATTAGAAAGCAGTTTGAAGCATGGCTGCATGACCTGAAGCAACATCAGCAGGTCTCAGGTAGCATGTTTGAAAAAATAAGCTGCCTTAATTAGAGACAGGAGCAAAGCAGAGCCTAGACATGAACATTCCTATAGCTTAGCACAGCAGGAAATCAAAAGCTGGATGGAGAACCTCTTTGGCTTCATTTGTAGAGCAGCACAAGCCAAAACAAAACTTAGACCTTGAACTGGAAACAGGGAATTTAGGAATCTGAATATTGCTTCTTTTGCTTCACTCCTATGATCCCCTTTTAACTTTGGAGCCAAACCCACCGTGCTGTCTCTCCCCTTTTCACCCAGTACCAGAAAGCAGAGAAGGTAGTGTGCCCCAATGTCCCTTTTACAATGCTGCCATCAAAAATTTCTGGCAGGAGTTGCTGTGACTTTTAGCTGCATTCAATTTTGTAACATATGTGTACATACACCCAAGGATGATACAGCGCCTTTGTAGCTGGGGAATGGCCTGCTTTATTAAACATCCCCCTTGCCAACAGGAAAAATGAGCAGCCACAGTAAACACAGATGCAGGGAAGGAGGAGCAGTCCGAGCTGTGTCGCAGCACATTGTACCTGAGGAAAAGCTTCAGCCCCTAATTGGCACCGAGCACAGCCCACCTACTTAGCGAGAGAGGCTGCCAAGAGCAAATTACCCCGGTGCTCTGTGTGCCGTGCTGCCTTCCCATTGAATTCGCTCAAATGGAAGGCTTTTGCCTTCATTTTCAAAACTCTCCATGTGTTGGCAAAACGCTGTCTTGGGGAGAGGCTCTCTGTCTAGAATAAAAACCTCCTGAGGATGCATTCCCTACTTTGCCTCCTCCAAGGGTGGTGCCACTCCAATTCTTCTCGAAATTTGAAGATGACTGCGGGGGAGAAGGGGAGTGTGTTTGTTTTGGGAAGAGGGGATTTATTTATTTTTTTTTCTGGGAAAACACATTTTGGCCCAGGAAGAATGAGCAAAATGACAATCTGTCTTGGAGCTCTTAAGCTACTAAGCACAACATTCAGTGCTTATATGTTGTCACGTTGCCAGCAGCGGGTATGCAGAGGCAGTGCAGAAGAGAATAAATTAATGTATGCCATCCTTAAAACGATTCTATTGAGAGCCAGTGCTTTGTTTTTACTTACAAAATCATAATCTCCTGCTTTTGCCCTTGTTTTGCACCCAAGCACTGAGATGTGGCAGAGATGCTCCTGGAACAAGCTGTACTGTGGGATTAACTCCATGAATTCCATCACAAGTAGAAATGGTTGGTCAATTGGCAGGTTTTCCTGCTGGTGGCTTACATTTTCCCTTCTAAGCTAATAAAATTAATTGTCCAAAACTAAAGTCTCCTGTGAGAGGTTAGCTGTAGACAGCTGAATTGGAACAGAATGGGATTGCTGCTGGTTCTCTTAAAGGTTTCTGCTCAATACCTTATTTAGGAGGGAACTTCTTTTGCCCCTGTTTTTTGGATGAAACTATGCTTAGAAACGTTATAAATTATAAGCTTGTCACTTCCGTTTTATCACCACTACATTCCTACCTGCTTCTTCACCTCAGTTTCCTCCTCTTTACATCTGAGAATAGGATACAAGTCCTTTGTTTCTTTTTAATGGTGCCAGCTTGCCAAATTCTTGGTACATGGGGTCGCTCGTGCTCACCTAAGGATTTCACTTAGGGATTTTAAGTTGGATAAAACAAGATCAAAAAGGTATGGAGTACACAAGTAAAGAAAGTTTTGCAAACCACCTATTTGAATCAGTCTTGTTTGAGGACTGGGGAAGGTCTTGGAGGAATTCTTGCTTGGACATGAAGCAAGAAGGGAAGGAACCTGGATGTGGTAAAAGGGAAGGTGGTGAGTAGAAGTGGGAGATGTGAGAATAAAGGGGAAAAGTTGATTGAAAGATTAATTAACACTGGGGGAGAAAATTGAGAATGGCATCAGGGGGCTTCACAGTCCTGGGTTTAAGCTGCATCTGAAGGTGGGGTGTTGTTGACCCTTCACCCTCCCAACCTTCCTCCAGTCTAACTGGGGATCTCCTTCACTGAGCTTTCCTCAAGCCTTTCCTGTCACTCTGGGGACCCACTGCTGCCAGGGTAGAGAGCTCTGAGCTACCCCAAGTCACGGCTTTGGAGGGGTGGTGGGATGGACGCAGTACCTTTTAGAGGGCTTGTAGGGCCAGCAAGTATGATAGTCAAGTTTTCTTGGCTGCTTCAGACAGACAGTGCTTCAGGATTAAAAAAAGGCAGTAATGGCAAACTGTGTTTTGTGCGTTCCTGAAAAGGACTTTAATCCAGTGGTATGTGGTATTTCCCTAGTTGTGACAACTGCGTAGTTGTTTTTCTCATTTAAAAAAAACCGCAGTGACTTCATGAATAAGGTTTGGCTTTCCCTCCACAAGGAATTCGGTCTTGGCCGTTCTGCTAAGTGTATTAAAATGCACAAGAAAATTGTTGTTTCTTTCTTCTTCCATATATGCATTACTGCCACAATACGACTTTGTGCAGACTTTACTGTAACCTGTACTTTAGCTGGTCAATGTAATTTATAACAGAAAAGCTACATATTATAGTGCCAGAGCTTTCATAATATGTGTGTGTTGCCTCCACTCTGCTCTTTCATGGCAGTGCTACAAAATATTTTACCAGAATAAGTGTAAATCCTATAATCTTCAAAATTAAATGGGGAAAAAAAAACTAAAACAAAACAAACCAGCCTCCATTGGAGCATGAAGGCAGAAGCCTGTACCTCGTGCAGTAGCTGAGTGCCCTCTCTCATGAGCTTTGGCTGAGATGTGGATGTTGGCTAAGTCTGCCCAAAAGCTCTGTTAGAACAGTGGTGGGGACATGGTGTTCATTTGGCACATCCTTGGTTGTTTTTCTTATCTCTCTCCAGTGAACTCCAGTGCTCTGTTGAGCTGAGCCTGGAGTCACACAGGACATCTGAAAGAGAAGAGGATTATACCCACTCCTTGTCTTGGGTCTAAAGCTGGAGTTAAAAACCAGCAGCACCACCTGAAAGAGAGCTTTAGCCCCATTGCTGAGCGTGGCTGTGCTGGGCTCATCGGCATCCAGTTTCTGGCATGGAAACTCTGAGGCCAGCAGATTTCTGTAATGCCTAGTGCTTCAGTTATATAGGGAGCCAAAGCTGGAAACCAGATCCCTCAGCAGGATGAGTCTCACTACTGCTTCCCCTTGGTGCTCAACTCAAAGCATCCCTGTGTGTTGGAGGGGCTTGTGACATGACACCACAGGATTTGGGCAGTGGTACCTCATTTGGGAATTTCCAGCGTTTCCTGCAGTGATAAATTGCCAAATGATGTTCCCTTTGGTTTATACAACAGCAGGACATTGGGCACCTAAACAGCTTTATTAGCAATGATGTAGCTCCTTTAGACTCTGAGGTACATAAGCGTAGAGGGGTTTTGCACATGTTCAAATTGGATATGTCTGACCTCTGCTCTCCCTACCTGAGGGCATCTTCTAGTTTTGGTCCATATTCTTTCCATCCTCAGCTTGCCAGCTGAAGAGGAGGGATAATAACATTCTTGACCTCAGATGATTTTGTCCTGGTTAAACAGGTATCGAGGGTGTATGGATCTGGTGGCACTGAAGCAATGTAAACAGTAAGACAGAACCCAGTGGCACAGTGGCAATTGTGCTATATGCAGAGTTATTTTTTGTTCATGTTTGGCTCCTACCATTACCATGTTTCTCTAAAATTCTAAGTGTGTTTTGTGTACTGTTGATCTTGCACACATGCCTGCATTTTGCAAGAGAATTAAACAGATCCAGTCTAATGCCAGGAGCACGTCCCCCATGTGAGTGGTACTGCAGGCTCCCGTGCTGTTTCCTGTATGTGGTAGCAAAGGATGCTCTGACACTCACTGTCACAGTATCTGAAGCTGGATTTGGCTTTCCATTCAGCCAACAGATGATGTTTCCAAAAAAGAAACTTCCACAAAATGGGGAGTCTCTGGGAGATAATTACGTGGTTGTATAAATAATGAGTGAGATATT
The DNA here is from genome assembly GCA_027886175.1 of Phylloscopus collybita. Lineage (NCBI taxonomy): Eukaryota > Metazoa > Chordata > Aves > Passeriformes > Phylloscopidae > Phylloscopus > Phylloscopus collybita. The sequence continues at coordinate 50,281,183 of JAJNNQ010000026.1, forward strand.
ATCTGCTAGCTCTATAGTCACATCCACGGAGAGAAGAGGATGAGCTTTCTTCGAGGGCAGTAGAGTTCTCTCAGCTCAATTAAATGGACGTATAGTACCAGCCTGACACTGAACATTTGTTCCCATAGGAGCCTGTTAAAGGGAAATACAGTTAGTGTTGCATACAGCCTGTGTTTAGACCTCCTGCTTAGATTATGAAAAATGTTAAAGCTAAAAAAAATCCCCTCATTATTTGAGTTCCAAAAGCTGCCTGGCTCCTGCACGCTCCCTGCAGCAGGGCACACCTTTCGCACTGCCCGATTAGCTCCGTGTTATCTAGTCGCAAATGCCTGGCTTCACTATTCCTGTACTTTATTTTAAAAGGCTTTTGCTGAATGCAATTGAATGTACTGTAATCTTCTTATCAAATACCAAAGCTCTTTAGTGATGCCATTTTGAAATGTACTTCGGTTTTTAAATTGCAAATTCTTCTCTGGCTGGAAGGTCTCTGTTCTTGGTTTAGGCAGTGGTTGAGAATGTGTGTGTGTGTGTGTGTGTGTGCATTTGGCTATATATAAAAGCCTGAAAACATGCTGGCCCCTTTCCTGATAATGTCCAATTGTGGGTTTTCCTCCAAAACACTGGCAAGGGAAGACATGGGTTGCAAAGCTGGTAGTTGCCCTCCTGAGTCATTTTGAGATGCTTTTCCTGTGGGTGTTTTTTTTTCTTGTATTTAGAACCTCCAAAGAGATACATTCTCTCTGAACAAGAGCAAGGATTTTCTTTATTATTTATATTATTTAAAGTGAAAGAACAAGGCTGGTCTAGTTTTGGGTATGGAACTGAAAATCTGAACTCATATATTCTGGTCTCACATCTGTCAGTAACTTGTGATGTGACTTGAAACAAAATCACTTAACCTGTGAGTCTCTTTCCCTACCTGTAAAATGGGGTTGAGAGTAAGAGGGATGCCATGAGCGTTAAATATTTAATGTTTGTAAAGTGCTTTGAAGATGAAGAGTGCCACATAAATGTTTATCATTGTCTTAAAATACTAGGAACTGGATAACCTTGTGTGGGAAATATTTGCTACAAACTGTAACTTTACGAATGAAGACCAAAGCAGGAGAAGAAAGAACATCTTGCAAAACTGAGTATTAAGAATTTTGAACAAAATGCACTGGAGAGTATGTCTCTAAAGAATTAGCAGAGGCAGTCTTCAGGAACATTGAAAATACCTTCAGAAAATCCTAGGATTCAGTAAACAAAGTTGGACTTTTGTGCTAATAAAGAAGAAAAAAAAAAAAAGGAAAGTTTTAAACAAATGGCTCTGTTTAGCCTGGCCACAATAATCAAGCATGTAATGGGGCTGTTATGTGAATGTGGGAAATAAGACATGTAGTTATAGACTGGCATTATTTTGAAGTGTATGTCTAATCCATCCTCAGTGGACGTGATTACTTACCTAGAAGATCAAGGAAATGGTATGAATATGTACTTTATTCAGGAAACCAATTGGTAGAGCACTCCATCTGTGAAGATCATTCCAAGCAGCTCGTTCACTTATGTCAGCTTAGAAATTGTTTACAAGTGGATAGGCAAAAGGATAATAATAGAATGCATGGGAAAAAAAAAAAAAAGAAGAAAACTGGGAATGCACATGTCTTCAAAGCATGAAATTAAGCAAAACCCAGCCTTTGAAATGATGCAGAAGGTCTTTTCCATGGTGTCTTTCATAAATACACTAATATATTGCAGATACAGAAATACTGAGTCCTTTCTGTCCCTCCTCTCTACAATTAAAGAGGATGATTGCATAAACTGCCTTGGGAGATTCTAGAAAAAACTTAAAAATCAGCAGGGCTGGAGTTCCTCCAGATAAACCTGCTTCAGGATGGATCCTCCTCCACAGGCTGCAGCTTCTGCCTGAATCCTGCTTCAGAATGGGTTCCTATCTCCCATAGGCTACAGTGTAGATATTTGGGGGAAAAAAAGCAGTGCTGGGGATGGACTTCTTGCAAGGGCATAGTAATAGGACAAGGAGTAATGACTTTAAACTAAAAGAGAGTAGGTTTAGATTGGATATTAGGGGGAGATTCTTTATTGTGAAGGTGGCAAGACACTGGCACAGGTTGCCCAGAGAAGCTGTGGATGCTCCATCCCTGCAAGTGATCAAGGCCAGGTTGGATGGGGCTTGGAACAACCTGGTCTAGTGGAAGGTATGCCTGCCCATGGCAAGAGGTGTTGGAAATAGAGGATCTTTGACGTCACTTCCAACCCAAACCATTCTGGGACGATTCTGTGATCAGCTTCCATCATGGTCCTCTCCATGGACAGCAGAGTCACGTCTACTCAGTACTGGGAGCACCTTCTCTCTCTCCTCCCTCTTTGACCTTGACATCAGCAGGACTGTTTCTTACACTTTTTTCCCTTATTCCTCATTGCCTGTGCAAGAACACTGCACTTTCCTAGGAATGTTTCACAGAGGCCCCACCAGTTTGGCTGCAGGGCTCTGTGGTTCCCTGTAGAGGGGACCTGGAACTGGCTGTGGGCAGCACAGAGCCACCCCTGCCTCCCCCTTTGTCACCATCCCTGCAGCCTCCCCAGGTCAGAGAAACTGCTAGGAAGAAAGATGTTGATAGGTACATGGGTTCAGTGATCAATATTTTTACATTTTTTCCTTTTTTCTTTTGAAAGGGAACTGTTGTGGTGCTTATGGGCAAGCTTAGGCACGTATTATAATTTTATGTACGACATTCCTGGTCCGTGTTTGTGCCCGGCAGGCAGGCTGCTGGATGAGCCAGGAGAGCTGTGCTGTTCAGAGTCAGAGCAGAGCAATTGTAACAGCCTCCTGTGCTTTTTGGCCTAAAAATCTATAAATTCGTAAGACTAACAAGAGTGGTGTGGTGACTCATCCGTGCGGCAATCAAGGTGTCACAGCAAATCAAAAGTTTCCATCTCTTCTTTGAGACGGGGATTCGGAGAAAATGCTGACGGCAATTAAAAGAATTGCTCATCCCTGGCTGTGAAACTGCGGTGTGCCTCATAAGATATGCATCTTATCTCCAAACTATTTATGGCTCTGTCTTGGGCAGTACGTGCCGGCACCCAGAGCCGTGGAGCAGGATGAGGCTTCCCAAAATGGGGTGTGCTGCTGGCGCCTCATGCCGCATGGGGCTTGGCATTTGATGCTTTTCCCTGGTGTTCAGAGCTCTGACGTTGTTCCCTCAAGTGCCATCATCTGTTCCAATTGTTTACTGGGAGCGCAGTACCTGTGCCTGATCTTCCCGAGCCTGCTTCTGTTGATGCCTAAGAATTGTTTAGATGATGGTAATTTTCAGTCTCAGCTGAAAATTTGACCACTGTTTGTGCCTTCACAGAGAACCTGAATTTTAAGCCAGACTGATCAGTTAAGCTGCAACAGCATCGTTGGATGGATGCTTCTTGTAAAAGCTGTAAGGTTTTGCATGTGAGAAATAAATGCTCGTAGTGATGGCTCTAATATTTTCATTTATGTCTCCTTTTTATGTTTTAGATCCCTAGAAACAAACTCCATAGTAAGTTTGGTAGCAGTAGTAAAATAATTTGTTTCAACAGCTCACTATTAGATGTCACAACATACTTTTGGTTATCCTTCTCATGTGTATGGGGAAATGGCAATGTGAAGAAAAATTAATCAATCAGGAAAATGATCTGTTATTTCCCTTCTCTTTTCATCTATTCCAAAAACCTGATGGGCTGTGAGGCAGTGTCTCTAAGCAATGCATATAATGTATGCAGTTACTGCATGCTCAGCAGCCAAATGCAAACATTGCAGAGTAGAAACACAAGGTTTATCTAAAAATAAACAAAAAGGAAACAAAAATCTGTACTTCAGATTCTACACACAAGCTGTTCAAACAGTGAGATCTTAATAGTAGATTTAAAAGTGTCAACAGCAATGGCCTTGTGTTTTTGCATGGTTAAAACTTGTCAGCAAATGCAGTCTTTTGAGTGATAATAACACTTAAAGGCTTACAACAGACTGTCCTTGGTGTGCTGCAAAACAAAAAATCCTCACAGGAACAACAAGTATTTGTTGGCCTGGGGTCAGCATGGGAATCGCAGGTCACTCTTGTAGGCTGAGAAGCTTCTTGAGGAAGGAGCAAAATCCATGAAATCATTGTATTGCTTAACCATGCAAGTGGAAGGTCAGAAGGGAGCAGACCTCTTCAGATTGTATTTAGTAACTATGAAGATTTTGCTTCTAGTAGTCACTTTGCACCGCATAGTATTTTTCCCCCCTTCCTCCCTGTGCCGCCTCAGAAAAATTTCATCCAATCCAATCCAGAAGTAATCACATACTCATCAGCAATTTTTCAGTAGACCAGACAAAATTATTATTCTAAAAGCAAAAACCAAATTATTTTCCTCTACATATGTTTATGGACAGATGAGCCAGGCCAGATCTGTTCAGGAGGATGCAAGGATGGGACGGTAGCAAATAAATATGCTTCCAAATATTAAACTGTCCCCTGATGCGCCACTGTAAATTGAAGTGAGTACTGTTGCTGTTAAGGTTGGCTTTACACATATTTTTTGCTGGTGTTGACATCTACTGGATAAATTTGCTACTGACAGGAGGAATATGCTCTGTTTCAGAGAACAGGAGAGTGCTGTCCCCTCCTCTCAGGAAGCTTGCATAGCACAGCTCTGTCTTGAACAATCATATATCCTCACCACTGCCTTTTTTGTTGTTTTCTTTTTGTTGTCTTCTGTTCCCCAAATTGTCCTGTGAGCAGAAATTCAATTTAAAGATAGTAAATGGCAAACACATTTGGGCAACAGACTGATGAAACAGCTGCTGTCTTTCTCCCGTAGACCTGGATTTTTCTGTTTTGCCTAAGGCAGTAAAGGGGAATTAGTTTATTAGTTTCACGTTGGTCACTGGTGAATATCATCCTCCCTCACAAAAATAACACTTTAATTCTGCTTGATTTGAAATAATTGACCGATCAGGAATGAGGCATGTGAAGGGAGCTACCAAGACAGAATTACACCGTTGGGTTGGAAGATCAATTGTTGGGGAGGAGAGCTGAGACACTGCAGCCTTATATTACACCTGCCTGTTTATTACACTTGGCCTGAGGGGAAGGCAATGCACCATTCTGATCTGTTGCCTCGGAGAAGTACGGATGTAAAATGAATGCAAAATCAGGGAACAGCAAGTTGGGTTTTTATGTTAATATATTTTATATTGATATTGAGGACATTTCAGTAAACGGAGCTTCTAGTTTATAGAACAGCATATGTGTTTTCCCTTTTCTCTATGCCAGTATACTTTCCTAAATGTGGTTTAATTTTTATTTTTTTAGCTTCTCAATAATACTTGTAGTCATTGACTGGTAGCAGTAGCACAAATACTTAGTAAAATTAGTCCCACTGGAAGATTACTCAGATGCTAGAGCTCTTCTTACTCCTCCTTCCTCCGTTCTTTCTGCCTGTTTTAATGATTTCATTTTAAGAAAAACGACCTGAGGCATAGCAGAGAGAGAAAAAAAAAAAAAGTCACAAGAAAAAAACAATAGATAGACTTATGCTTTGGCAAATCCTGGAACAGAAGCAAGTCCAGATGTTTTCTATACAGGCATTTGGCATGTATATAACAGCATCGCTACAAGACTGCATATAGAGTTTTTGACAGCTTTGGTGGAATGAAAATGAAGGATTGCTATTCAGAATAAAACGCAAAACATTTTGGCCAGTCCTTGCAAATCTAGTAGTTTTCAACTTACATTCTTAAGTTTAGATTCTTGGTATTCTTAAATGCTTATTTTAGTAGATGCTTGGCAAACATTATTTGATTTCTCTGTAGTACTGAAAGGTTCTGTATCACCTAACATATCTTGAGAGGGATATGGGGAGTGGTTCATGATCTGTTTATTATTTGATCCTGTTACTTCTAAAGCAGCTAATTAAAAGCTGCAGACCTCTGACCTAGAAAAGGTGGGCTGCTGATTTCCTGCATTCAACAAACAGCCTTCATCCAACAGCTGAAAAGATAAAACATGAGTCACCTGGGCCAATTTTAAGTGAGAAGCAAGAAAGGGTGGTGGAAGAAATGGTAACAGGAATAGCTTTTAAGAGGCAGAGGAGCAAGCAGAGATGCAGTTAACTTTGATACTGGCTGTGGTATTAATTCATTAGGATAGTGGCACTGTCCCTCTGGTTCTTGACGCATCACCTTTCAAAACAAAACAAAAATAGCAAGTGGATGTAAGTGATACTTACTCTATTGAACCAGCTGAAAATAAAGTCAATCCATTTTATGAAACGTGGCTAGGCCACGAGGGGTGATGAGCTGTGACTGCAGATGGACGGATAACGTGGGCTCTGGCCAACTCCAGTGACGTGCTCTGAGAAGGAAATGTTTTGATCCGTAAGCCTCAGGTGTCTGTGGGTGAGCAGCCCAGTATTTCCAGCCAGATAAAGGAGTGCCTGGTGCTGATGGGCTGGTACTAATGGTACCAGTGCCGTGAGGTAAAAAGATGGAAGTTTGGAAATATACAGAGAAACTCTTCTCCAGACTCGCCGTGATTTCTGAAAGTACTGCAAGAAAACAGGTGTCTCCTTAAGTGAAGAACGAGCTTGTGAGGCTCTGTGAGTGGAGGGCTAGTGGCAGTCACACATTTAGGGCACCAGAAACTGGAAAAACTGTAGTTATTCCCTGTGGGTGAGAGATGTTGTGTATTCTCTGAGAATTCACTTACGTACTGGAGGATTGGGATAACTGCACCTTCATAACTCAGTGTGCCACCAATCATGTTAAAGCCTTGAAGGCCTTTGGATGCCTGTTGCTATGGTCTGTGCTACTCTCATGTGCAGTAAATTTAAAAGATATTCAGATGTGGCACTTAGGGTTTAGTGGTGGACTTGGCACTGGTTAATGGTTGGACTTGGTGATCTTTAAGGTCTTTTGCAATCTAAATTACTCTGATTCTTTTTTTTTTTTTTTTTTCCCTCCTGGGGCAATTTGCATGGAATAAACCCTTTTTTATATACCAGATGGTTAGGGACTGTTTTGTGCTGTAAATGTACATGTGTGTACACGTGCTCTTGATTTGGGGGAGTGTCTCCATTTAACAAATTGTGTGTCAGAAAATTCTGTGTGGTCAGGGGACATCAGTCCTGGAAGAGAAAATTCATTACTTCACCTGGTGTTGGCTGAAGCTTTTTAAATGTGAACAGTGATGGGGTGGGATGACCCAAAAATATCCTCTAAGAGGAAAATCTGAAGTATGTTTTCTTTATTACAGCATTTTGCAGCACTATAAGTGATCCAGAGGTCTTATGCTGTGAAATATGCTGCATTTAACCCTTGCCTTGTCAGACAGCTTTCTCTTGTAATACTTTTGACTGATTGATTAGTCTTCCTCAGGGCCTGGAAAACTGAGAACTTCAGTAAATAAAAGGAAATTTCTCCTGCCTTGTCCAAAATGTAATTTGAAGACCTAGTCCCCTTCTCCTCCCACTCGCCTCACCCACCTAAGAACCTATCCCCAAAAGAGGCAAAATCCTGCTAATTAAATTTTGTGAGATTTGTTTTGTGACATTTGGCAACACTGAGAGAAGCTTATTCTACATTTCTGCTTTATTAACGATGAAGTCTTAGGCAAGATTAGGTATGTCAGGTCCTGGCAGTCACTTAACACATTTTGAGAAGATGGCCCATTTCCCCTGAAGAAATCCAGTCATGTCCCTGTCTCCCCTTCCCATCTGTCCCCAGCAGGCACCCCTGGACCCTGGCCACCAGTTGTCATCCTGCCAGCCCCTGTGCCGAGGTGTTGGCCACCGGCTCTGCTGTGCAAGTCTTTCTGCACAAACCCTCCTCAAACTGGCCTTTAACACGGCAGCTCTTGGCATTTGGTTTTCTTTCTTTTGCTTTTCATGCTAATGAGATAATTTAATTAGGGAAGTCAATGTTTTGGGCAGTGTTTTGCAAGCAGGAGTGTTACAGAGGGACGTTATGTTTTTTTCTCTCTCTGTTTTTAACAAGGCTGGGTTCCAGACACTGCCAGCTATCCTGGACCCTGTGGAGATACCTGAGGAAGTTATTATGCCTTTGTGAAAAGTTCTGGTGGATTTTCATTTACAAAACTGCTGTGTAAAATTCCAGTCTTGTTGCTTTAGAAGGTCCTTGGAAAGGACCAAGAATCTGCAGGAAGTGGCATCTAGAATTGATTTTGGGGGCTGGAGGATGGTGAGGGTTGAATGTTGAGCGGAGTTTTTTTCTAAGGTTGAGAGTATGGTTTGCAACAAAGCCAGGGGGGAGAACCAGATCAACTGGGAGATGTTTCCAACAGATCTTCAAGTGAGAGAAATAGATTTAGTAGTTTTCTCCTGGAGTTAGGAGAATACTTTTATCCAAATACATATCCCAGTATCCAAATACATAAACCAGTATATTTTGACATACTTTCTATCAATTCATAATTGATGATAAGTACATCTAAGGATGTGGATGGAGGCTTTTAGAATAGTCTAAGAAATTTGTATGTCAGGAGCATCTGCAGAAGGAAACCCCTGCACCTGGTATAAACTTCATGAGTTTGTGTGTGTCCAGATTTGGCAAGCAACAAGATTCAAGACAAGACTCGTCTTTGCTTTCTGTTCCAGCAGTGTGAGCATCGGGACCACTGTGAATCTTTGTGAACTTTTCTCACCCTGGCAGTGCCCATGATCCATGAATTGAAGGATGTGTTACCCATTCTGCTCAGATTGTGAAAATACCAGTATCTGAAAAGCAAATTACTATATACTGGAAATTATCACAGTGAAGATAAATTTCCTAGAAGCTTTGTAATAAAACATACACTTAGAGATTTAGAGATTTTTTTAATTACCCCTCATTTAGAAAGGTTATATTCTGTCAACTGTGAAGGAAAGAAACTGTGAGGTATAGTTTCACATGCATTGTGACTGGGTTTTTCTTCTTTATTTGGATAGTCTAGTTTATCTTTCTACTTACCTAGAGGGAAGATTTCCATATGCATGTGAAGTAGTCAGAAATAAAAAGTGCACAAACTTTTCTACAATATTTTGAGATAGCAAATCAGAAATCTCATTTTTGCTTCTTGCATAGTGAGCTTTCTGCTGAGAAGACACCGTTGTGTTCATGCTCAGATTTTTTTTCAATATGTCCCAAAGCATCACCTCCTCCAGCATATATTTGGAAAATTAAATCCTGTATAATCTCTTTAATCTACTGCTCCTTTATCACTTACAGGGTTAGGATTTGGGCTCTTTTTTTCTTCTTTTTTTTCTTTGAGATCTGATTGTAGCAAAGCAGCTCAAGTCTCTCTGCCTTGTCTTGGATTTTACAAGAGCTTTACAACTGTTTACAAGACTAAATCAGGGGTTTACAAAAGTAGACCTCGCTTGATAATAAAGTTGTTTCCTTGCCTCTCAAATATTTCTGGATCTTATCTTTCTAGACAGCTGCATGTAGTACAGCTTTACAGAATCTCTTGATTGCATTCTTTCTGCATTTGTCTAACAGAGAGTTCTTTCACTGAAGCCACCCAAACAGAAAAAAAAATACTTAAGTAAAAATTGTGAAAATGGATTAGTCAGATCCATGTAGGCTTGTAACAGTGATTCTATATGTGTCTAAGAAAGTCTTTGTAGGTTATAAAAAATGTTGAGCTCGAATAAGACATTTTGCTTGGCACATTGCTGAAGAGTTGCTCCTGAAGCTGCCAGAACTGCTAGTACCTTGTTTTATTTTGATTTTCTTAAAGATGTGTGTACATGTATGACCTGATGATTAAGTTATATCCAGAATTTATATATATAAATACTGATATATTTTGATGTGATTTTGGTGCTATATGCATAAATTACGTCTTCAGACCTGTGCCTGGGGAGAGGTTGTTGTGTTGGTAGGCTCTGATAAAACTGCATGTCGTAACATTTCCCCTGCAGCAGATATGTGAAATCATTCAGGCTTAGCTACTTAGACATCTTCCTTTTTATCAGTTACAGTTCTTCATGCTAGATCTGATTCCAGCAAATCTTGCTTTTTTTTTTTTTTTTTTTTTTGGTGTGGCTCTCAGAAAATACTTAGGCATTACATGCACTTAACTGCTTTTGAAGCTCTCTAATGGGCTATTTTACCTGTACTTCCATTTATCCTGTCTGAAAACACGTATGATTATTTAGCTGCGTATTTTAAAGTTTCAGGCTTTTCTTTCTCCTTTTCTGCCATTTCCCTAATGACCACGGATCTACTTCCGTCACTGTCTCCCAGCGTCTCTCGCCTATCATGTTTCTGTAATGTTATTATTTAAAAGGTAAATTTAGAAACAAATGCTTACCCAGGAAAAATTTAAATTAAAAGCTTGACCTTTATTTTTGAAGTCACTTAATGAAGTTGACTAATAGTCTAAGAAATCTGATTCTCTAGCTTCAGACTGGCTGAAAGCCTGTTTTTCCTTATATTTATATCTGTGGGGACAGGCGCTTTAAGGAGACCTTGACTAGATAAGCGTGGAAAGCAGGCAAAAAGCTGCTCAAAGGCTCGAGCCCCGACTGTCATTTAGAGGAACATGAATAGGAAGCATTTTTTCTGCAGAACAGTGAGTGTTTTGGGCTTGGGGGAAGAAGGGCTGTGTTTAAATGTATCGAGCATAAAATGAAATGTTAACCACTTGAGTTTAATAAATCTGCAGCAATGATCTGTTTGAACCTGGTAAGAGCCCTGAGGACAGCACGCTGCTATCTCACATGCCGCTGGCCTTTTCCTTTCCTCTGTGTGTGTGTGTAAGCCGTGGAAACGAGGAACAAATGAGCTTGCATAAGAGATGTGGTGAAAAATGAGTACCAGGAGGAAGGTGGTTTTGTGCTAAGAAGGTAGGAGGATTTCCAAATGGCCAAAGTGTTCAGGGTAAATTTGGAGGCTGCATGTTGTCGTCTGTGTAAGTGCCCTACATTTGAGTCCCAAAGAACTCGCATTTTGCCGAAAAACTTCCTCAAATATTCTTGTTGAGCAAGCTGTTAGTCTGAGATATATCTAAAATTTCTGGTTGTAGAAAAAGTGATGTTCTCTAGCAGGGGTACGCTCACATTTTACTTTGCCTTGAGAGGGATAGATTTAAAGTAATTTCTTTTTATAGTCTCTTTCACCTGCGGCATTGCATGTTTTGGCCTTGTAGGGTTGGGAGAGATCGTGTCCCGTTCCTCAGAAGGTGTTTGGAATTGTTTCATCAGTCTGTTACCCTCTCCTGATCTACCCTCCCAAACCCATCTTTCTCTGAAAGTAAATGATGGAGGAAGGGGTCAGGTGCATGTAAAATCCTCATGCCTGGCTCTGCATAACGCTTGTCTGAAACAAAGCGGGCTGTGTTCTGGCATTCTTTTTGCAGCACATGCACAGTGATGCAGTCTTGGGGACTTTTTGCTTTGCCATATCACTAAATCTCATTTTAGATTTGTCATGGGATTTGTATTTACCTCTGGTTGCTTGATCTCTCTTCTTTAGCTTATAGCCCTTTCCACAGCCCTCCCTTAATACCAATTTGATCTCCTTTTTTGCTTTGAATTTATCAGTTCATCCAGTAACTGCTATGGGCCTCTTTCTCTTCTCTCTCTCTAGCAGGGTGGGGGATTTTTCCCCTCTAAGAGAGTTTTTGTTCCTTTTGGCTGCACAGTAAAATCCTTTGGTTCTATGTGACAAATGGGAACGCGTTTCCTTTCTAGTAGAGATTAAAGACACCTGGCTACTCCAGTGATTACATCTTGAGTAGAGGGTGAGGGAAGGCCTGTCTCACTGACTTCACCACCTTCGCCAGACAGCATGCCAGCTGAACTGGGTATAGAGAGGGATTTTCAGCAGTAACAGCATGCAGTATGCCTCCTCCTGGACTACGAGTCTGAACTGCACAAATCATACATTCTTTCTCTTGCTGGCTTGTGTCTACATCATGGGTTTATGGCTCTAGTGTAGGGTAGACGTATCTGAGATAGCCTGAAGCTTATCTGCTTTAGTACTGGCTCCTGTGTGGCAGTGTGGAGCATCATGCTAGCTGAAAAATCAACCCTACAACTGAGGTTGGTAGATCTGTAATTAGCCAAGGCTTAGCTGGGGCAGTGTCTAAAAAACAGGGTAAACATCTCCTTTCTCTTCCCCAGCGTTGTTTAGAGGGATGTAAATCTAGGTAAAAGAAAATGCCTGCACATGAATATTGAGGAAAACTTCCCTTGAAAAGGTAAAAACGCATGAATTAATTGTAGCTATTGATGTTGTTGTTTTTAAGTATTAGGCATTTATGTTTCTCCTTCTCTATGTCTCTCCAACAGAACGGGGTTTTTTGTTCTGTTTTGTTTATTCTTAGGGAAAAAAAATCTCAACAAGTCTGGAAAATTGTAGCCTAAAATCAGATATTGTGGAACTGGTAGTGACAGGGTTAGGGTGGTGGCTGGACTCAATGATTTTTTTTTTTTAGAGATCTTTTTTAACCTTACAGATTCTGTGATCTCTGACTGCAGTGACTGCTGCCCTCCCTGCTGTTCGAGTGAATTTTCCACTGGCCTCCACTCTCTCTCTGCTGTTTCTCAAGATGGTTTATGCTGCCCTGTGTCAAGTTCTGTGCAGAGGAATGTGATGATTACGCTTGACTCGGGACACACTGTTGGAGAAGTTTTTCTTATGAGTACAGAATATGTTTAAAGCATTATTATTTTGATTATGATCCTCAACAATAGTCTAGACAAAGCATAAACTCTGGATCTAAAAATACATTCAAAAATTAGCTAGTCTGTTCACAACCCACTTCTTACCTCACCCAGCAGCTATTTATGAAAACATTTCTATTCTTTCTAATTTTAAATAGCAAGCACTAGCAGTTGAATACTCATTTATTAGATAGTTATCCCCTCCAGTTTTTCTGCACATCTTGTTGCTGTCAAGTATCTTTGTACCCAGCCAAAAAGGACATGTTGAAACAAGTAGTGTATATTTAATGCAGTGTAGTGGGGGGAGAAGAAAAAAAAAATAAAATAAGAAGACTGATGGTTAGCCCCAGCTTTTATTTTTTTCATTGGAAATACCATGAAATACAGTAGCTGGACTGAGAAGTGAATGTGCTTATGAAGAGGGTGTTGGGTTTTAAGTAAACTTCTTAATGTGTGGCTTAGTCACAGTCTTTTTTTCCTGCTTGTTATTGACGTACTTGCCTGTCAGTCTCATCTGATAGTAGAATTGCTGGGGGCAGGGTGCCTGGGATCGTGTGGCAAAAACTGCTCGCTATTGACTTGTGTGCATGTGTGCCGCTGCTCTCCGCTGAATTAAATGTCAGATGTGCTCAGGAGTGTGGGTGGGTGGGGGAGATGTGATTTGGTTCTCCCTGGCTGCCTTGTCAAGGAGTACACTAACACAGCTAATGCAGATCCTCCAGCTTGAGAGGAGAAGGGCATTCAATTGACAGCCACCATCCAAACAGTCACAAAAGATAGCTTCATACGGCAGTGGAGGCTGTTGGGATTAAAAAGAAACTTTTTCAAAGGCAAGGAATAATAAAGGATATTTTGAAATTGCAGCTTGCAGTTTGCAGGCTCCTTTTTTGCCTGACTTAGCAAAATGGTTGTAAAACAGATGAAAGCTGGGTTATACCTGTGGAATTTCTAACCTTTAAAGACACTGTGTTTAGGTACTGAATTTATTTAGTCTGAGATCGTTTTCACTAGAGAAGTGAAAGTTCGCTTTCTTCACCTCTACTAAAGGAAAATTTTCAGTTTTCACTACAGCAGCTCGCACAGCACGGGTGTCTCTGGGTTTTCCTGTGGTCATTGCACAGCTGAGATCACATGGTCCTCTGGAAAATACAGAATTAGCTTTCTGAATGAAAGTATCAGATAGCCACAAAAATGTAAGACAGGCAAATCTAAATAAATACCAGAACTATCAGCCCTCAAATCATCAAGTCAAATGTTGCATCACATTCTACAAGAGAAAAAAATAGTTGGGTTAAAAGGAATGTTTTGTGGTCAATACCAACAACACTGGGGTATGGTCCCCAGTGTAGGCTCTTGCTGGAGGTGCTCATTCCTGGAGAGGGACAATGTAACCATCAAAACTGCAGCTTCTTGGGAGATTTGGTTTGGCCTTTCGGTGAACATAATGATTGTGGGAGGGAATTTGGCAGGGTTTTGTAATATACATTTATATTAGTGAATTTTTAACTGAGGATGAGGATTCTTTGTCTCAGCTAGTAGCTGCTCTCTAGTGAACCAAGTGAATCTTTCATCCTTTAGGAACAATGATTGGTTTTGTTTGCCTTTTTAATTTCTGCCAGGTGAATAACTAACACTGTTGATAGGCACACTGTTAAATAACACTTCAAAGTTTTTTATGTCTCTTAAAAAGCTTCTTATCTTCAAGTTTCTGGGTGAGTTTAGTTCTGGCGCCTTCCACAATCCTTATAAACAGATATTCTTGCCATCCATTTTTGTATCTAAGAATTTGTGAAACAACATTGCTTCCACTGACCTGTTGTCATTATTACAAAGAACATAGCGGATTGTATGATGCAAATAAAATAAATCAGGTGCTGCAGTGACCTAGATACTCATTATTTATTTATGGAAATAAATACATTTACAATTTATTCATACTGTTTCTTCCATTGTAAATGCTGTAAACTTTCACTTACTCAGAACTCTGCTGGGAAAACAGCATTATTGCCACCATTATTCTGCAGATTAGGAGACCTTGCCAGGAAAACTTCAGTAACTGCTCTAGGCTATGTAACATGTAATTATCAGAACTAAGGTTACATATTGGGGGCCAAGACTCCCAACATTGTGTTAAGACATCCCTCACCTGGCAGATAAAATCTGTGGATAACAAAGACTGAGGGGTGCTAAGGACAGGGTGATCACACAGAACAACTTGGTCATAGATCACCTATGTGTATTAAGTGTTTTAAGTCTAGCCAGAAGCACAGGAGGCTGGCCTGCCCTGGAGAGCACCCTTGCTGTGGGGAGGTGTCACAGAGTGAAATACTCCTGTAGGAGCTTGCAGTGAGGAGGTCTAGCAAAAAGGGGGCTGTGTGAAGCAGTATTTGGCTTTGAAAATAGAGACGTAATGGGGTAGATTTAGGAGGTAGATGTTTTTTTCTCTATGATCTTGATGCCTTGAGAGGCTACCAAGAACAACACAAGCAGTGTTAAAGGAATAAAGTAGGTATTTATTAAAAAGGCCTTCAAAGGCCTTCAAATATATTGAGCAGTACAAGGCTGTGGCTACACCAAGATGGATGACAGGTCACGAGTTTTCACACTTTTGTAGGTTTTGATCCATTTACATTTTGGGGTTAATTGTCTAATTACAGCTTCAGGTTATGAAGTCCTATCCTTCCAGATTGCTCTCCTCAATTCGCTGTTGTTTATACTTTTTGGGCCTGAACCTGTAATGGTGTACTTGGTTCTCAGGCTGGAAAAGGATTGTTTTGTCTAATTAAACTGTGAAGAGAACTTGCTAACACTTCATATGAAATTCAGAGTTATATACTAATGCAGTACAGAATCTGGAAAATATGAAAGTTAAAACTTAAAGCATCAGTCTTTACCATCAATATTTGGTCATGTGTCAGGTACAGGAAAGAGGCTACAGAAGGGATCTGAAGGCTACTGAGAAAACTGCAAGATGGAGCTGTTGGGAATGTTTTCCTGTTGTCAGAATATTGAATTATGACTTTCTTGTAACTTAGCTTTTCACAATTTGTGTGGTTTTGCCTGTTATTTTGCTGAAGAGTTTGGGCAGATGGTGTTCCTTCAGGTCGGTGGGACTGGGCTCTCTACTGTGTCTTTGTACTTGTCTAAACTTCCATTTGTGTTCTAGATTAATATTCACTGTGACACTGCTCTCTTCCTCTTGATGTTCAGCTGGGAAAAGAGGAGAAAAGTTGCTCTGCTGAGGCAGAGAAGGCATGACAGGGTCTTGCCCTGGTGGTTGCAGAGTGCAGTCACTGTGCTGGGCCCTCATCCCTAACTGCTCGTTGTTAACATTCCAGGCGGGCTCTCGAGTTCCCTCGGAGACGCAGCCGCCCTCCACCGAGATGTCACGGCACCACAGCCGGTTTGAAAGAGATTACCGTGCCGGGTGGGATCGCCGGGACTGGAGCTCCAACGGGAACCACGTGGGCAGCACCAACTGCAGCAGCGTCGCCAGCACCACCAGCAGCTCCCGGCCCGGCCTGCTGCCGCTGCCCATCGTCCCCTCGCGCCTCCCCACCCCGGCCACCGCCGCCTGCACCACTGGCAACAGCGATGTCATCACCAGCCTGGTGGCCAACTCCTCCCCAGCTTCCAGTACCAAAGTAAGAATTGAACTTTTTTTTTTTTTTTTTTTTTTTTTTGCCTTTTTTTTTTTTTTTTGCCTTTTTTTTTTTCTTGACGGGGTTGATCTGTTGAAGAGACGTTAGACATGGAGAGTCATCTGTCCCTGTGTAAGGCTTGCATTCATGGGATAGCCAAGAGTAGGGAAATGAATTTATATGGACAGTCTGTGTCTTTATAATTATTTTCTGTGCTGTGCATACAGCAGAGTAGGTCTTTTCCTGCTCCAAGACTGAGTGTCCCCATGCTTCTGAGAGGCCCAGGCAGAGCAAATGTTTCCTTCTTTTCACAGCTGCCTGTGTTGGGGCTTTCTGTGGCTTTCCCTGCAACTTACTGCTCCCACTTTCCTTTTGGGAATGCTCATCTTGTCTGTTGACCAAGGCAGAACTGTGGTTGACTGCAAGTGGATGTGATTCTCATCCAGTGGGAGTAGAAAGTCTCTCTTTCTGACTAAAGGTCACAATTTTGGCTGAATGGTGTTCTTCTTTTCTTTAGTTGATAGTTTCCTGTAAGATTCTCAAAGCCTCCTTCTTAGTGCAGGCTGGAGTAAAACTGTGTAACTGCTATAACCAGGCTCACTCATCTGTGCAAAAATGCACACTAAGGAGTGAGACAATGTTAAGCACCAGAAAATGAAAGTCACTAGCAAACTATTGGGGTTTTTTGTTCCAATATATTATTGGAGGGAAGAGGATGAGTTTTCCTTTAAAACAAAACCAAATAATTAGCTCTTGTAGAACTGCAAAGTACATTTGATACTCTTGGAGAAAGTTGGGGTTTCTTTTTGCATGAAGATTCGGGTAGAACAGCTGGGAACAGAAAAACCTGGCAAATGGTAAAGGTGACCACAGTGCTGGCAAAGTGAGACAGAAGCGCTGCTGGGTTTCTTTTTATGATATTTAACATTTTCTTTCAACTTGGTTTCATTTTAATATCTGAAAGTGCCAAATACAGCAGATGTAGACAGAGGGAAAGGAGACAATGAAGTTATTTAAAGTAAGCCAAGAGCACACTGAAATTTTGCTGCAATACCATTATTATATTGATTTTTTTTCACACTGTAGAAAAACAAGGTCAATGCTACAGAAGGAAACATTAGCCCAAAGTGTGGTTGTAAAAATTTGCCATGGCATCTTAAAATTATTTTCATTTGGAAGAAGCCACTCAGATTCTGATCAAAACATTTTTAGTGTTCTCCAGATGCTATCCACTGATAGATTCATTTCAATCATGCTTTGTCTGGAGATGATTGAAGCAATTTTGGAGCCAAAGCAGTGGTTTCATTTATCATGACCTTTGTTCCTGGGTCTACTTAGAGTCCAACAATTGTCTGGAGCTGATCAGCCCTTTTCCCAGATGTTCAAAACCATTTTGAAGCTTATCAGTGCTAGTAAACCATGTGTTTATTGGGGGAGAGGAGGCAGGAACAGCAAGTTAAGTGCCTTTTGATCATATGCTAGATGTGAACTGTCTTCTAAATTACCTTATTAGACAATTTTCTGATGACTTTCATTAGTAAGAATGTTTTGGCATGAATAGATCAAAAGCAATAAATAGACAAGAATGGAGGTAACAGGAGACACTTTTTATTCTGAGAACTGTTAATCATCTGTGTAATCTCCCATAAAATAAATGTGTAAAAATGCATAGAGTTTTTGCCCTAGCTTCTTCTGCTGTGAATCAACTAAGCAGCTCTAACTAAAAATTCCAACTTACATGTATTAAAGAGGAAAAAACTGTGAAGAGGTGAGGTAGGTAGGTAGGTAGGTAGGTAGGTAGGTAGGTAGGTAGGTAGGGTAAATAGAGATGTAAGGGTATGGTGCTTAGCAAGCTTCCAAATAATAATGTGAAATGGTGTCACAAAAAACAACATCAGGTGCTTGTACACACTCCTGTTCACCCTACATGACTGTGTCTCTCTCCTTCACACACAGGAGACTTACATTTGAGGTCAGCAGTGTAACTAGACAAGTCTCTTCCCTGGTAGAATCCAGCTAATGGCTAGGCATAAAAAATTGCATCCATATATTGAAGAGATCACAAGATAGAAAGACAGCGTGGTTACTTGGTTTCTTTTAAAAATAAAAATAAAAAAAATTGAAAATATAACAATACATTAAAAATAAACCAAGCATGTGCTAAGTTGCCTTGAGCTGTGGAGAGATCACAGCCTGCCTACCTTTTGCAACCATTTTTGTCAGCGTGTTTATGGGGTACCAGCTCATGGGGGATAGGTGACATCTAACAGCTGGATTTGTTAGTTCTGTTTTGGGAGTGAGATATTTGATTGCTGAGCTGCCTTTCTGCAGGCTGAACCTCCCCCAGCATTATGGCAGGTCCTTAAACTCAGTGGCAAGGGTGTGCCCCATAAAAGAGGTAACAGTGTCACAAAGCAAGATTGATAACCTGGTTCTCCTTGTCTTACTGTCCAAGGAGATAAGTACAGCCACCAGTGCTGCTGTAGCTGAGGTCAGAAGAGACTCTTTCTCCTGTCCAGTTGCCAGTTTTGACTTTAGCATATCTTCCAGAGCTGGTTTGGCCATCTCGAACCATAGAGAGCTACCATTTGTAGCCCTTCAGATTGGGTTCCTACTTATTAGGTAACCTCCCAGTTAAAAGTTGGCTTTGTTTTTTGTTTTTTGTTTTTTTTTTTTTTTTTTTTTTGTAAATAATCTAGTCTCTCCTCAGTCCTTTGGTCCTTGATTCCTCTAGTTTCCTGCTGTTGACCAGTTTCAGTAGCCTCCAAATAACACCACATCTTTTGCATCTCCTCCGCTCTTTGTTTGCCTTTGAAAATATGGGTGCTAAAACTTAGATACCCAAACCATATGCACCCTTTCAACATCAGACTCACCATTCCCTTGCATGGGGATAAAACTGCTCCCTCCCTCTATTTCCATGTCTGTATAGATAATAATTGTTCCAGACTTTTCTGCCGAAGTGCTAAATCGGTATTTATTAAAAATACATGTACGTGGCATTGTCTTCAACTATGAGTTATCAAACATCCATAGTATTGTCAAAGACTTCAGTGAAGTCTGTTTGACAAGATCTCTCTTCTGGGTACCTGTATTGTCAGATATTGGTCATATTCCCATCCTTCAACTCAAGGTTAACTGAATCCTAAAGTGACAAATTCAAAATGGAGGAAAAAACTTCTTTTCTCTCTGACATGTAACTGGACTGCTGCATGATGGAATTGTTCAGGGAATTTATAGATAAATTGTTTTAAGGACCACTAGTCTACTTAATCTGGCTGAACCATGGTCTTTAAAATTATGTAAATGTATGTAAGATTAAAGACTTTGCCATGACTTACGTGATATGAATAGAAAAAGCATTGGAAAGGAGAGAAAAAAATGAAACCATCTTCAGGGAGAAGCTTAGGGTATGTAAGACTAGCTGTGAGGGGGCTGGGTTTGGTCTTATGTTTTCATGCTTGTGGAAGAGCTTTTAACTACTTTCTGTGGAGGACTTTAGAAGGTTTTTATTACTAATTATTAATGTGTAGGAGAAGTTTAGAACTAATTATGCTTTGCAGACCTTTGAAATTTATTCTCAAAGCGTACCTGTAACCTTCTTGCCACAGATGCTTTGGTACAAATCACACTTAGTGGATCTGCCACCTTTAAGTGGTTATGGATGTTTGTTCTGAGTTATTTAAACAGAAAAGCTGCCTTTTCCCAGGCTTTATTTTTTTGCTGAACAAAATGACAATGAGACTTTGCACTGCTGTAACCCATTTCAATGGAGGCTGCCAGAAAATATCAGAAAAAACTATTTAAACCTCATTAACCTCTAAGAAATAGTTTGATGCTGCATACCCAGTATATTGACAGGAAAGGTGAAGCACTCGGAGGTAGTGATTTTTGGGTTTTCTGCTCATTCTCTGCCACTATGAGCAAGGTTTCAACTCTTCTACTCAATTTGGTATTTCTACCCTGATTCTGTACCCAAAGCGTTGGCCACAGACTGGCACCCAGAGGCAGCACAGTTTGGAGGGATGAGTCCTTCGCTGGAGATACTTCCTCAACCCCTCTACCAGTAGTCCCTAGGAAAGTGGAAATCTTGCCAATAAACTCTGTGTTTGGATCCATTTGAGAGGCTTTGGGCTCAGCCATGTATGATGATTGAGCTCAAGGTTGGTTCTGTACATGATGGGGTTTGGGGTTTTTTTCTGCAGTGATGTTATTTATTGGTCAAAGAACACTATCCAATAAATCCTTGTAAGACTACAGCACTGCTTAAGATACTGGCTACAAAACAGTCTGAAATTCATTTAAGGATGCTGCACACCATTCCAGCTATGTTTTCTGTTCATCCCAGCAGCACCTTCATTCTTTGTTGCTTTTCCGAATTACTTTGCAAGTTACTTGTACAATTTTCTCCATCAAAGCTCCTGTATCACAGCTCCAATTTAGAAGTGTTGTCATGGGCTGTAATTTGAAATTTTATTACCAAGAGATTTTTTGGTTATAGAACATTTACTTTTATCATCTCTATATTATTTTTAAATGCCTGAAAAGATTGATACATCAACAGAATCTGTGCACCACCAGGCGAGATCTAATTTCAACCTTAATTTTAAAAACCTTTTGCTTGGAACATAAATTGATTCTTCAGCCCCCCCAAACACTTAATGATTTGTTATTCTCAAGGTTAAACCTATGACAAATTTTATAAAAACACCAGTCTTCAGTTTTGATAAGATTTTCTCTAGTTGAGTTCAGGGATAGCTGTGCAGTTTTAAGTCTTTAAATAGTGTAACTGAGGCGTGATTGTGGCCTCCTGTTCTCACCATACTCCTTTAGCCTTTCAAACTTGCATGTTTTTTGCTATGAGAGTTTATCCCACTGTGGTTAGCCACGGTTATTGATGTGGGAGAGAAGACAGTGATGATCAAACATTTGTTAACCTCCCTGGAAAGTCAGGCAAGGATTGCAGGCGAAGAAATAGCCACCGCTGACTTTGTGCATCGGTGCAACTAAATAGCATTAAAAAACAAGTGGGGAGGGAGGAAAATTCTTATAGTAAAGGAAGAACAAGTCAGCGTGGCTGAGGAATGCACTGTAAAAAAGAATAAAGGGAAACAGCACAGAAGTAAAATGTTATATTCTTCTTTCCTTTATGGGCCAAAAAAATGTAGCTCCCTGAACAGCAGCCTGTCAGATGCTGATGATTTGCTGTAGGTTGCAGGATTTGTGTTGTCTGTTCTCTTTCTCTTGCTTAGGAGGTGGTGATTTGCAAAGTTGGTGTACAGCTTCCACAAATATTTAAAATATTGATTAAGCAGAGGAAGAATAAACACGAATTGTTTTTCAAGTTACGCCTTATGTTGTACATGACTAATTACATACAACAATTTGCTCTGCTACGGTGACTGAAATTTATGTACTCTTTTTATTATAAAACATAAGATGCTTGCATAAAGAGAGAGATTATAAATATTGGAATACAACATTGCTAGAAAACAGTCAAAATATGCGGCGATGAAATACATGGGATTTACTCTTCCAGCTTCTCTGTGAAAGCTGTTCTTCCGCTTCCCTAGGGCTTGGACTGAGAGCTGGTATATTTGTGTCACCATTTCAGATAGTAGCCTGGTGATTCCTCAATCTGGACATGCCATAGCAGTCTGGCCCAAGTGCAGTCCAGTGGCAAAAGCTGTGTTCAAATTGTAACAGTGATATTCCCTCCCCCCCACCCCCAACACATTTTTACCTCTGGATGCATTTTTAAAATAGAGTCATGTCTAGTTTCATTGGTAAATGAGATGCAAGCCTGTTCCCACCTAAACAGAAACTTCTGATGCACATGAAGCTCTGATTATGGCAGACTATGATATGAATGCTTAGGAAATCAGAGCAATGCCCAGAGTTCATAACATTGATGGTTTGTAACAGAACAAAAGGACAGATTTTCCCTGGCACCCAAATCATATTCTCCTGGTTCTTTAGGTTCAAAAATTCACTAAGCTTTGCAAAATTTACATTTTGGGCTGACACAATTTAACTGGATTGCAGCTTCCAGACTGAGCCTTTTGTGAATAGTCTGCAAGCAAGGAGAGAGGGACAGGGTGAATTATGTTGGCCATGACATGCCATCACCCCAGCCCAGCTGGGCTGATACCCAGCATGGTGCACCAAAAACATACCGTTATAGTATCATATTTGTATCCTCAAATCAGAGAGTCACTTTAAAAGTTGCATTTGAGGAATCAACTGTTTTTACAAGGAGTAAGAGGAGGAAACAGATTTGGTCATTGACTCTCAGACATCTTTCTTTCCTCTAAATACAAATAGACAAAAAAAAAAAAAAAAAAAAGTCCGTGAATTGAACTGAACAACAACTTCTGCTGAAGTAATCGCATTACACTACTACAAAAAGTTACAACTCTTGGGAAATATTCATACCACCAGGGCAGAAGAGAGCAAAGGGAGATTGGTGGTGGATTCCAAAACTGATGTGATGAAGGCATTGAAGCAGAGGAACCAGTTCTTCCCTTTGAAGGAAGTGGAGATGTTGATTTATTAAAAATATGAATATCGACCTAATACCGATATCCAACTGAGACGGACAAGAAACTCTCTAACAGTTTAAAGTTAGAGAGGGTATGTTTATTGCAGCGCTGGGCAGCATGTGGCATAGCTCCCCAAAGGCATACCGCGCCTTACAGAAAATCACAAAGCCATTTTATTTACAATACTGTTGAATATCCAAAATACAAATGCATATTCATAACCTTGGTACATCCCATTCCACGCTTTGTATGGTAATTAGCAAAAAAGCAATTAAGCATGCGTAGTTTGTCCTTTGAATGGGTCGGTGGTCTCATTTAAGAGGAGTGGGTTTAAAATGAGGAAGTAAAATGACTCTTCATCGCCCTGAACTTTCTCCCTTTTCAATGCAAATGGTGACAAATGGGTGTTGGAAGGACTCCCATTTCCTTAGGTGCAGTGATTTTCAGTAAGTTTCAGGATTGGGGAGTCTCTGCAATTGTCCTGTGTCCCTAAACCTATTCATCAGGTTCCCTATTTATTGTTGCAAGCACAGCTAAGCAAACATAAAGTTGACAAGCAATCAGTTATTTGGAAAAAGTTAACTCAAGCCCAGTCTTCCATAGCTAACTACAAAGCTTTTAATTAACTTCAACAACCATAAGGCTTATTCCTAACTAAAATCTTAATTTCCTTAAAATCCTATAGAATCCTATAGAAATCCTATAGAAAATCCTATAAAATCCTATGTCTCAATGTCTTAGGTGTTTTCCAGATTTCTTTCTAAAAGGCTATTCCTAATGATCTGTGACCCTAGGGAGGATTTAGACTGCGCTGATGATCTGCCACTTCCTCTTACCATGTCATTTCAGTATTTTTTCTCAGATGCATCTGTATATACTTTTAATAGTGTAGAAATTGGAACATACAAAATGTGGGTTTAATTTGTCAACTTTTGCAGATACTTTATTGGACCAAAATCGGTTGGAAAGCCCTGGCATGCTCATTAATCTCTAAAGTCATAAAAAGCTGCTTGGATTTTTTTACTTACAGTGTGTTTATCATCTGTTGAAAGAGCTAAGAGGTCTGGCCAGTTTCTAGGCCCAATTCCATTTGAAGATGAAAGGCAGCATTTTTGAAGCACTAATTGACATCTCCAGATACTTACAAGGTCACAAGCATGACAGCTTTGGATAAAGAAAAAGGAGTATTTCTGGGCTTTGGCACTTTGAAGAAAAAATCTCTTGACTTCCAAAAGGAATAAATATCAGTCATAAAACCTAAATAAAATTTGTGTTGGCCAGGATTTAAGTGCTTGATTCTTTGAAATTATTTAGAGTTATTTTTCTTATTTCTTTCTCAGCATTACATCATTTTCACATGTATTAGTTGCAAATTATCCATTCAAAAGAAAGCAAAACAAATACTTCTGTTATTCGGGAGTCATGGGTGTTTCATTATAAAATTTGTCCCAGCCTCCTGTCAGGCTAAAAAAGTCTGGGAGCTGCCTTGCCTGTGAATTGATGTGGGTTACTAGAGGGTTTATTTTCAAGGAGCAGCACTTGTAAAGGAGGGCAGGTTCTCTGAGTCATAGGTGCATATAATCCTGAGGTTGGTTGCTGTCATTTAGGAACGTAATGCTATTGTCACCATCAAACACAGCCACAAAAAGAATTCTACAAGGAATCACTTGGTGGTTTCCTATTTTTTTTGCTGTCAGTGCTTAATAGGTAAGGCCTGGAAAATATTTTCAAGAAATCTGATCCTTTCTCAGGAAGGTAATTTCTGATTTTGGTGTTGCATGAAGAGGGTAATGTCAGAGAAGTCATTGAGGGAAGGGATGGCTTGATTGAGGTATAAAGGAGCCTGACGCAAAGAGTTTGTTAGAGGGCTGCTCTACTGTTTGGGTGGGATGTCTGCATACCATAATTTTTATTATAAGAGGAAAACAACGGTAATTTTTAAAAAACCACAGTTTTAATGCATAGCAGAAGGAAAATGCATTATATGACAAATGTAATATTTTCTTGATGGCACCGATTTCCTCAGCTTGCAAAACAAATGAATCAAATAAATAATAAAAAAAAGAAATAAAAGGGAGAAAAGCTTCACTTCTCCCTATGATTTCTGTGGGCCTTGAGTTCCTGCTTGATACAAGACTCGTCTGTGAAGCTGATAGACACAAAAATAAATTTGTCCCTGGGAGTGATAAACAGGATATTAAACTCTGCACTCTGGCTCTCGGAACTGGGAATGCTGCACCTTCAAACACTGGACACAGGCTGATGTGCTCCGCGTGTACCAGGAAGCTCTGATCAGCCAGGGCTGACACTCCAGACTGACATTAAAGCATCACTACTGCCCTGTCTACAATCCTGAAAATCATCTTGAAAAAGTGCCCAGGCCTTGAAGAGGAGCGTGAGGATCTTGTGACTCTGTGGCATGAAGTGTGGGCAGGCTGGGCTGCGGTGAGGGAGGCGGCAGCACCAGGAGTCCTGTTACAGCAGCGGTGCTCCATCCCGTCCCCGCAGTGCTCACAAGGTGCAGGCATCTCCTGCAGGAATGGAAATACACGGACTCACTTCCTTGGGAGTGGGCAAAACAGAGGTTCATTGTCAGTGCCTCTGAGGGAGACCATGGAGGGAATGCCTCACACTTTTTCCTGGCTCTAGTTTCACTCTGTAGAAGCAGCTCTGATGAAGATTTATAATCTCACATTTCTTTTAAAAGAAGCGTGTGTAAAAGGATAACCAATTTATTTTGTTGGGCTTTCTCTTGGAATCTGAGGCATTACTGACTGTTCAAGTGATGGTTAGCTGCTGTAACACACTGTTCTTGGATGAAGGCGGCACTTTTCAGGAAACAAGATGCACGTTTACTTTGGTTTGGAGAAACGAACTATTTCAAATTCTCCTGGAAGTTGCTCTGCCTCTGCTGGTTTTGGTTGTTCCCTGCTCCTGTCAAGCTGAGACATATGTGGTTGTTACCCTCTACAATTTAGCATGACCAAACTGGTTCACTTTGGAAAACAA
Source organism: Phylloscopus collybita (assembly GCA_027886175.1). Taxonomy (NCBI): domain Eukaryota; kingdom Metazoa; phylum Chordata; class Aves; order Passeriformes; family Phylloscopidae; genus Phylloscopus; species Phylloscopus collybita. The sequence goes on from JAJNNQ010000026.1 coordinate 50,307,065, forward strand.
ACCTTGTAGAAGTTCTGCGCAGAAGTAGATACTGTCTGTGAATTGGTGTTTGTGTGTAAAATGATATGCACCCACTGTATAAATAATGAATAATAACTAGTAATAAATTCTTCATATCATAGCATTATTTCTTATTGTTTATGATCCCAGGTCCTTTATGGTAATCCTGAAACAAAGCACTGAGAAGTATGTGAATAATATTTGCTACCACTAAGTCGTTGCACAAGCATGTCCAGAAGAAGCAGCTTTCTTGGCTGTGTAATTTGAATGTTTAAGATTATATACTGCTTATATTATAATATATATAATTAAAGTTATCCTTTAATTCCGAAGGGTTATACAAAGCCCATACTTTCAAAACCACTGAAGTAATGCATCAAGTGAAACATTTGTCAGCTGACAAGTGAAACACAAGAATCATTGAGGTTGGAAGGGGCCTCTGCAGATTGTCTGGTCCAGCCCCCTTGCTCAAGCAGGTTCACCTTGACCCAGCTGCCCAGGACTGTGTTCAGAGGACCTTGAGTGTCTCCAAGGAAGGAGACTCTTGTCCTCTGTGGGCCACCTGTGCCAGTGCTCTGTCATCCTCTCAGTAAAACAGTGCTTCTTGCTGTTTATAAAACCACAGAACATTTAGCTTGGGAAAGGTCTTTAAGATCATTGAATCCAACCATTAGCCCAGCACTGCCCAGCCACCACTAACCATGTCCCCAAGTGCCACATGTACACATCTTTTAATACCTTTAGGGGTGGTGACCCAACCACTTCCCTGGGCAGCCTGTTCTCCATGCTTGATAATCTTTCTAGTGAATAAATGTTTCCCAATATCCAATCTAAAATTCCCCTGGTGCAATTTTCCTCTTGTCCTATTGCTTGTTACGTGGGAGAAGAGTCTGATCCCCACCTTGCTACCAACTGCAAGCTCCTCCTGTTTGTTGCACATTAGTGTAGGGGCAGGGTCCAAAACTGAGCAAAGTCCCAACACAGCTGCAGAATCTCCACAGGAAACACTGCAACCTCAGCTGCACATGACCCAGAATACTCTGACTTAACAGCAAAATGCACTTTGTTTTGAGCAGGAGAGAGCCAAATGATTTGCAGAGGTCTCTTCCAACCAAAAGCATTCTATAATACCCTGACAAAATCCTAGAATTGAATCAACTCTTCAGTAGATTTCCCAAGGCAGAGGTTTTGACATTTTGCTCTAAAACAATACCCAGAATCCTCATCAGCCGATGAATACCAGAACTTTGGATTTATTTTAGGTCTTCTGAGCCTAACTCCTATCTTGGCATAGTCATCACAGTTTTGCTTTTGAACAGCTTGTTTCCTTTAGAATTTTTGCTTCATGCTGGGATGGAGTAAAACTGAATAATTTATCTTCCTTTTCCTCAAAAGCTGAGCAATAGTTACACCCCACATGGATTTGAGACATTATTATCTTTCTAAGCTTCTATTAATTATCTTTATCATCCCTGCTTTTAAAGGTCTAGCATTTATCTTTGCAAGGTTCTTCAAGCTGGATTATAGAGGAAAATTTGAGTGTATTAATTCCATTCTTGCTTATGAAGTTTTAAACTCCATTTCATAAACATTTTTTTCTACTGCTCACAATAATCCTTCTGATAGTTTTCCTGTGACCAGAGTTTCTGATGTGTAGAACTGATGACTCTTAGGGTCATCATGCACATGAATAATTATCTCAGATGCGCTGCTTTGATTAAGACACACAGATGTGTACAGATTTTGAAGATATGGATCACACATGCTTGCTTTGCAACCTACAAAGCTGCCATTCACCTTGTTTTCTCAGCCTACTTAGAAATATGAACTGCTGTACAATGAAGTTTAGCTCAGGAGCAGTGCATGATAACGCTATTTCGAATTTTCTTACATGTCATCTCAGCTATGATTTGTACAATGTTACAAATTTTACAATAAATCCATCTTCATAGAATCATAGAATGGTTTGGGTGGGAAGGGACCTTTAAATTCCACCCCTCCACCATGGGCAGGAACACCTCCAGGTAGAAGAGGTTGCTCTGAGCTCCATCAAGCCTGATCTTGAACATTTCCAGGGATGGGGCAGCCACAACTTCCCTGGGCAACCTGACCCAGTACCTCACCACCCTTGCAGTAAAGAATTTCTTCCTAATCCCTAACGTAAACCTACTTTCTTTAAGTTTGAAGCTGTTCCCCCTTGTCCTGTCACTCCATGCTTTTGTAAAATAGTCTCCCTCCATCTTTCTTGTCAGCTCTCTTCAGGTACTGGAAGGCTGCAATTAAGTAACCAAAGCCTTTTCTTCCCCAGGCTGAACAATCCCAATTCTCTTAGTGCTCATTTTCATTTTCGTGTTAGGTAGATAATTCCCAAGTTTTCCTTTAAGTTGCCAATGGTTGCTTTGCAAAAGGACAGGGCAGTCCAAGTCTGGTGTCAGTGCTCTTTAGAGGCTGGGGGATGCTCTTGGATGCAGTGCACCAAGTGGGATGACAGAGGACCCTTCTAAAATAACCAGAAGTCAAAGAGAAGAGCAAGACACCTCTTGCTCTAAAGACCCCAAGTTTGTGTTCCTCTTCAAGACCGCTTTACTTTGTGTTCCTCTTCAGTTCCCTCTGGACTTATTCCTCAGGTTGTGCTAAGTGGTTGTCCTGTAAAACAGTGCAGTGGAGCCTTCTCAGGAGTGCAAATGGAAAGAGAAAAGACAATGCACACAAAAGTCAGCAAAGGAATTTCTGCTTAGAAAGAAAGAAAAAATGGCTCACACTGTAGCCAGATACTGGCACAGGTGCACAGAGATGTTGATGCATACCCTGGAGCTACCCAGAATTCAAGTGGTCAAAGCCCCAAGCAATCCGGTGTTGTCTTTGCCTGCTCTGAGGAGGGATTGTACCTGGTTGCTTTCCAGAGCCCCTTGTCATGAAATATAACCAGGCTGGTTATTTTCTGGTCGTGAAAGCCTGCAAAGAGCTGTGGAGAAGAGTCTTGGAGAAAAGTCAGTCTAGACTCCCCTAAAAGGTTTCCTTCAGAGAACAGGGAGGTGGCACCTACCACACAAAGGTAATTACGGAAGTCACCTTGACCTTGGCTATAAGTCTGCAAAGGCAGTCTTGCTTACTTCACCTTCTGAGATGTTGGTAAGGGAGCGAATTTGCTCTGCAGTGAAGATTTTTTGTATCATTCTTTTGGAAGAGATCAAAGAAAGTGGTTCAAAACCAGAGAGAGATAAGGCAGTCGTAGCAGTTGTTGAACAGTGTGCTTATTGCATCCAACTCTTTGAACTGGGACAAAAAGCAAAGCTTAGGCAATGCTGCAAAGTTTGTGGACCAATTAATTTCATTTATTTCTCTTTTCACCTTTCTACTTCAGTCTCAACATCCTTCTCCTCCTGTCCCATTTTCCATCAGACACTTGATTTAAACTCTTCCAACACTTCCCACAGCATTCTCAACTACTGGAAGCACCATCACGTGTTGGCAACTGCCACTGAATCATGGTAAGAAATGAAACACACTGGGCGCTTATCACAACTATTTTGACCTTCTTTTGTTTTGGCAAATGGAACACCTCGGTGGAACACCTTATGCCTGTGTGGAAAACAAAGGAAAAATAAAAACAAAATCCAAAGAATAAGGAAGGGGGAATCATGACAACGCTTAAAGATTTAAATTTGGTTGGATACTCTTTTTTTTTTTTTGTCTGTGTTCCAGCCAGCTCTGCTCACAGAACAACTGTTTTTGGCGAGGTCTCCCCAAGCAGATCAAGCAATGCCAGGGCACAAGCCCAAGAGCTGGAACTTGACCATCTATACCATTAAATTGTTAGCACAGGCTCTGCCTTGTGCTCAGCCTGGACCAGCTAGTGCTGTCATAAACAATTCCCAGGCATGGCCTAGGGATTAGCAAGAGCCAGCAGCCATTCCCAACTGGCAGTTTGGATATAGCCACCTTGTTTTGGAGGGTAAAAGTGTAAAATCCTGTGAATGTGGCCAGGCCATATAATTTGGCCTTAGAGCCATATAACAGGTCCTGGCACTGTTTTGTTTTCTGGTTATTGGGACGATTTTGTGTTTGAGGCAAGTGTAATTGGTTTTACTTGACTCCACAGTTTCATACTTCACTGAGTTGTATCTGAACAATAAGGAGCACAGGCACATCTCCTCTTTGTCTCTGCTTCAGGCCACAGTGTACCTGTGCATTGAGATGGTGTGGTCTGACCCTATTGAAAATTGTCACAGCAACTTGAATAGTATGTAAAATCACTTTTCCATTAAAAATAGAAATGCGTAGTCTAAGGGAGTCTAGAAGTGTATCTTCTACAGAGTTGTGTCAGCTGGTTTTCAGAAATCTTTGTCAAGGTTTCACACATGGGCAACCAATTTCTGGCAAATTAAGTTTCTGTATCAGAATAAACGTGTTCTTTAAGTGTGCCTTGTGCCAGGAAATTATTTTTATATTTTCAGTTGCATCTGAAAATCAGAGATTGTGTTATGTATTGGGCAGGCATTAACATAAATCTGTTATGAAAGATCATGACTGCCATTAAGTGCTGAAGTAGAAACACTTCTCACTACCTGCAAAGTTGGCTTTTCATTTAGTAGTCTGCCTCTTTTCTTTTATTCTTACCACAGCAATGAATAGAAAATAATACTGCTTTCTACCAATGAAAGCCCAATAAACTTGTGCTAGCTGCCAGGACTAGGAAATTCCAGAACTGTGGTTATATCCTTTTCTCCTGCCCTGTTTTCATCCTCATGCTTCCATTTCCAGCTGCCTTAGGTGCAGTAATGTATGGATCTTGATTTTTTTCAATATGAATTATGAATGCCTTTTATTAATGGAAGTTGCCTGATTCCATGAGCAAGAGAGCTCCAGACTGCCTTCCTGGCACATCTTACTAGCACTGCAACAAGAGAGACCTGAGGTTTTGGTTCAGCTTCAGCATTTTAGTCATCATATGAACCAAAATTAGTGTTCCCACATGTGGCTCTTTCAGACCACACACATTTTCTAGCACAGCCGCAGCAGGGGCAAACAAAATTAAAGGAGCACTGTGGTATGTGTGTCTTTATGTGGGCCTTGATTTTCCACCAGTGCTGACAAATTCTGAGACTTTTCACTGCCAGATATTTTATCTGAAGCATTTCTCATAGGAAATGTCTACTGGTCCATTTATGATGGCATCTGGATAGAAATCCATGACCATATGTTGTGTTTGAGATGGTTCCCCTCAGAAGAAGCTATAGAAACAAAGCTTGGCACACCTCACCTTTGGTGTTAGATTTTGAAGACCTCTGGGGGACTCACTTTCTTCGTCCAATCAACCATAAAATCTGCCGAATCTATCATACCTTTGTAGAAGAAAAGTTCATGTGTCTATTTGATGAAGAGCTTAGGGGTTAATAGTGGGGTATTTCGCCAGTCAGGTTCAGTCAAATGTAACAATATTAGCCCGGGGTAGTTTTCAGTTCTGTTGGAAATGAGCTTTTTCTCAGCTCTTTTTCCTTTGTGTTTCTGCTTCATTGTGTTCAGTGCCTGGCTGTTTACTTTTCCTGTGGAGGTGAGTGTTCCTGGACAGAATGAAAGCACAGAGATGCATGATGTGCAAATGTGCGTTCCACTGCTGAAACTTTTTTACAAGAGCTGCACTGCTTGGAGAGAGAAAGAAAGGAAGAAAGGCAGTTGCAAGAAGCAAATCTAAATAAGCTCCCACTCCACCTTTTTCAATTTACTGGAGGAAATATCTTTCTTCATATCATTTGACTTTTTGATTGTTAGATCAAATTGAACCGGTTGGAAAAAGCTTCGGTGATCAGAACACAAGACCTGAAAACCTCTGGCTGCTCTCTGGTCTTTGTGCAATTTGTTTGCTTAAATTTGCTGTAATAACCTTTCAAGAGTTGTGTACACATTTTTCATTGAGAATCCTGCTGTGCATTGTGATTATGTTATCTGTTGCCTCCCTGAATGTTTAACATGTCTAAAGTGTTGTGTTGTGGGGCTTGGTTTTGGGGGAGGTTTTTATTTGTGTCTAGGTCTGTCCTGTGTCCCCTCGTTCCCTCCAAGCTTTTACTTGCAAAATACAAGGTTATGTTTTTTGTTATGTATTACTATCTATGTCAGTCGTCCCTCTTCTCTCCCTCCCTTTTCCTTTTTAAAGTATCTGCTTAGTAAAGCGTAGAGCAAGCATGCTGAGTAGCTGATAATTGGGCAGTCAGAATTCGGGCATGGATGTTAGATGGTGAGTTGTGGGATGGAGGCTGGTTGCGTTGGAAGGCCATGTGCTCTGTTTCTGGGTAGGACAGAGTGGAAATGCCTTTTCCCCAGCCAGCCGAGGGGAGTGCTGAGCCAGGAGTGCGATTGCATGGCCTTGGCCCCCTTCTCTCTCAGGGAAAGCAGCAGATCCTGACAGGCAACATAGTGAACTGCAAACTGGTAAAATAATGAGCAGAAGTGATAGCTTAATGGAATTATTAATGGGATTTGTGTTCAAATAGTGAATGAGGACTGAGTTTTATTAACACAGGTTTTACACATATAAACTTATGCAAAAGATTATACCCCACTCATTTCCCCTTCTCTGGTGGAGTGTTTATAGAGTACACTGTGTGCTTCAAACTTCTTTAAATATTTCCCTTTCTCTCCCTTATCTACCAGTGCTTCTCAGTGTGTAACTCTTCATCTAAATCTGTATAATAAATCCAGAGTTTTAACTGAACAGTGAGGAAACCTTGGAATGAAAGCAGAAGTAGTAGGTGTTCAGTGGGAGTTTGCTGTTTGCTTGTTCATTCTCATCAGAATAAGAGACAGGAACATGATAAAAGCTTGAAATGCTAAAGTGCAGCTCTCCACAAAATGTGAGGCCTCTGCTAGAAGGGGCTATATTACCTACAAGGTGGTACTGAAGATGTCATAATTATGAACTGACATTTAAAGAAATGTCAGAAGCATTCAAACAGCCCCCTACTCAGCTTCCACCCATGTATCTTTTTGTGTTTCCAGTCCTGCCATCTGTTTTCCCAAGGACTCCAAGGTTTTGATTACCTTTTTGTTTGTTTTTCTGATAAAAGCTTTTTTTATCCTCTGTGCCTGGCGTGTGCTTCTAGAGATTGTTTGCAAGCCCCTCGCCCTCTTTGTACGAGGATTTTTCCTAAAGAACTATTTACCACCATGATGCTGGCAAAGATTAATCATCTGATTATGGCTGGATTGTGAGTATTTCTGAATGCATCTGTATTTAGGAGCAGACTTTGCCAAACACTTGTTTGGGAGTGTGTGTGCGGAAACACATATGGTACTACTCAACATTGTTACCTGTCATCTACTTGCTTGCTTCTTGTGTTATTTTCATCACATGCCGTTCTCTTGTCGTTTTTGGATCTGAGTTCTGCAGGGCGGGGACCAGACCAGTCCTGGCATTTGGGAAGTTCTTTGTTTCATTTAATAGATTTTTATTGCTACATGTCTTTTGAAAATCAGAGAAAAATGCTTTGTTGCCTTTCTGCCCTGATACCACAAGGTCTGTGCAAAGTTCATTGGTGACCATTAACATTTTTTTTTTCCAAAGAAGCTGCTATATTTTGCTGGTGTTGTGGTAATGTTAAAGCATGTTTTATGCTGCTAATGGTAAATCAGTTCATAAAAGGTAAGAACAGTCATGGTACATGAGACTGTGCATTCATACAGCTCAATACTCTGCCTCCAGTGGGATTGATACTGCAGGTACCCTGGATGCATCCTTCTCCAGGATGTAATGTCCACAGCTGCACCTTGGGGATTTCATCTACCACATGTATCTTTGTCTTTCTGCCACATGATAAAACATGAAGCATCATCTTGCCTGCAAGCAGGCAAGTAGCCCCATTGAACTCATTGTATGGGTTTAGTCATTTACATGGATTGCTGTTACTCAGGGAGAGATATCCATGGCAGGTGGCTGCTGTGAGCAAAACAAAAAGATCTGAAGTGTGCTTGAATCTGCCTGAGCCTTAAAATCTGCTTTCATAAGGGGGAAGGGGTTCCTCAGGCTCACATCAGTGCCTGGAGGCATGCACAAGGACAGGACTTGGTCCTGTCTATCCATCTTGTACTCCCTGGGCCAAATTACCAAGTAATTTCCTGGGCAGAGGAGGGAGAGCCTGCTGAGTGAGCCTTGACTTGCTGCTTGGGAACCATAGCTGGATGCTTTCCTAAATCCTGGTATTTTAACAACCGAGTTGTGTCAGCAGAGGAGATGGTTGGATATTAGGAAAACTTTCTTTGCCCAGAGGGTGATTGGGCACTGGAACAGCTCCTCAGGACAGCAGTCACAGCACCAAGCCTGACAGAACTCAAGAAGTGTTTGGACAACGCATTCAGGCACATAGTGGGATTCTTGGGGGGTCCTGTGCAGGGCTAACAGTTGGACGTGATCATCCTTGTGGGTCCCTTCCAACTCCAGGTATTCTATGATTCTATCACCATAAATGTGCATGTAAATTATGTCTGATTCTGTGGAGTCACATGCAAGATTGAGGTCAGATACATAGTGGTGCAGGAAGACTAATCTCTGATGGCTGTGATTCCTATTTTGGAAAAAAATTGCTGAGTATGGGATTTTTTTTATTGTAGAATTACATTAGTCCTGGGGTAGAAAATATTGGGTAAAATATATTGTACTCATAATTCATATTAATGGAAATTCAATAATGGCAACCTGTCATTCAAAAAGATTAGAAATGAGTCCAAGTGTTGTGCTATAAAAACATTAAAAAAGCATTATGAATTACAATCTATTGCACCATGTTTTGCTCGTTATAAATAATGAAGGGAAAAACTAGTCCTTGGAAGTTTTTGGATTGTCCATTTTGAGAGAAGCCAGCAATTACTTTGTGGAGCTGACTGTGCACCATTGATCTGACTTATGGATTTCATAAATGCAGTGGTCTGCTAATTTAATAAACGTGCTCAATCTGTTTTTAAACAGAATACAGAACTTTGAAAAATGATTTCCTTTCAAACTAAAATTAACTCTTATGGCTTTTAAATATTAGACTGTGATATTTGCTTCCAGATTTTCATTAAAATACCTTCTGGTTTCACATTTTTCCTGGGATGGGCTCGGTGCTTGCGGCTCATGTTTTATTATATTAAATACTCATATTTCACTTATGCTAATTTGGCATCGAGTTATGAATTGGAGTTCTTAGGCAAACCTTTATTTGGTTCTACATTGTCAGTAAAGCTTTCAGCTGCTTAAAAAGTTTGCCACTGCCAAAAGCTTAGATAAATATGTGTTCAGAAAACTAGAACTTGCTGTGTATTGGACAGAATATTGATAGATTGTATGTGATATCTTGTCTAAGTAGTTTGTATGTAAAGCTGCAAGTTTTTGGGTAAATCTTGCAGTGTTTTCAATAAATTTGCAGCAAACTGAGTAAGGGGAGATATCCTTGTCAATTTAGTGTGTACTCTCAAGCATGAGCTGTGATTATTTTTGTCTCTAGTCTATTTTAGCTGTTGTAACCACAGTAAGTCATAAACCAGATAAAGCTGCTCTTGCAATCTGGCTCCTTTTGTCAATCTAAAACCTACTTGTTGGACTCCTAGGTGTAAAGAGATCAAATAGTCTGATGGCAGTGTACATCAACTGAATTTCGGGATTTGGTGATGGGATACCCATTAATTTCCAGGGGATCTTGTCATCTGAATTCTTTCTCCCCGCATCTGGAGACTCATCTACTGTGTTGGAGCACAGAGTGTAACTGGGGACCAAAGTCTTCTGTGTTAAACAAATTCTGAACTTTATAATATCTAGATCCATCCTTCCTTTCCTTCTCCAGTCTACGCAAAATGTATGGTATCTTGCATTAGCATTGACAGGGTAACTGAAGGACCTTTGGTCATGTGCCAGGTTTAATTCCTTTGTTATCAAGACCAAGAAGCGAATGTGACAGTGACAGCAATAATTATCTTCTTCTGTAAAGAAATGCAATACAAGCTTATGCATTTTGGTTAAAGGGGGGGTTAAGAAAGAGTAAAGCAATTATACCTCTCATACTTTTGTGACCTGTTTTTTTATCATTCTTGACAAGCTTAGAAAGTCTGATGGTACATCCTGGGCAAGGAACACCTAAATCCAAATAAAATAACTTTCAACTGGTACCGTATTTGTACTGCAGACTGATAAATTGCTTTTTCAGAAATCAGCTCTGTTGAATTTTTTAATAAAGTTAATGGGCTAGGACAGACAGTAGTGGGTTGCTGTCTGCTTAGTGTATTCTGGATACAAAATGAAATTCCCTCAGTCTTATTTAATATTACAGGTTTGGGGTTTCAGAGGAAGAAAATGAAAATCAATGACATTTGCAACACAACACAATATTGGAGCAGCAGGATTCAGGGAAAGTAGCAAGTGACTGTCCTTGAGGACTCCCACTAATTATATTTTTTAGCTTCCACCTCCTGCAGATACAGGACTAATATTATTTACTTTTCTTTTCTCTGGCTCTGTTGGATTGCTTGAGCAGCTCTTATGAGCTGTTTGAATAAGGACATCTTTGAAATTCATGCATAGCCAGAGATCCAGTTCTTGCTGATATTCAGACTATTTCAGGGTGTTTCCATCCTGGAAGGTCTTTTGAAGAGCCTGAAAAGCATGAGCGTTTCGAAAAATTGACTTGAAGAAGCAAACTTCTACTTGACAAAGGGCAGGGGCACAGTCACGTACTTTGAATGCTGATCTCTCTGTACATTTGGGTTCTGGTATAGACTTCACAGCCTTGCTTTGGAAAAGGCTTGTCTGAAACTAAATGGAGATACTTTGAGAGAAGTGTCTGTGAAAGAACAAGTTTGCAGCAAGTGCATTTGTCTTCAGATGGGGAAATATAAAGATGTCAGATCAGTGGCAGAGCAACAGTGCTCCGTGCCGTGCTCTGCTGCCCAAGTTGAGCTTGTCAGTCCTTGAGAAGTTGAGAAGTCAACTGAGAAGTTGACAGTGTCATCAAGACCAAGTCCTGAAGGCCTGGCCAAGAGGCTGTCAGCTGAGGGGCTGAGCTCGTGGGCTGTGCTTGGTGGTAGGAAGGAACAGACTTGGCAGTATTTCCCTGGGAAGAGCGGCGTTCCCGCAGACAGCAATCTCTCTGCTGCCCACTGGGCCATTCGGCACATCTGCGTCCTCTCGCCCCATCCTGACAGAACGTCCCTTCTCTCTGCTGAGTTTTCTCCTGACTCATCAAGTCTTTCAGCTGTATTTGAGCTCTACCTAATGGAAAGGGAAAAAAAAAAAAAAAAAGAAAATAGAAAAAGCTGTTTCTGTTTCTTTTTAATGAAATTTCTTATATAAGATCAGAAAATCTCAAATTGTTTCATTGATCTTTTTTGTTTTGTTTTATTACTTAAGCACTAAAAATGAAATAGATAAGACATAAATGAACTGGCTCATGTGTTGTTTCTTCCCTGCTCTGGAAGGCTTTATTTTTTGTGCCTACTATAGAGATTCGTCATATGTAATGCCCTTTTTTTTTGCTTCGCATCTATTTCCATGTCTTTCCATTACTTTTTCCATCCATTTCCACTTTCTTTTACCTCCAACAGTGTGGGGTACCTGAAAGCTGTCTGTTGCATTCCTGGGAGCAGGCTAAGTCTAGCAGGTGAGGCAAAAGGAGAAGCTTAGGGAAACACAGAGCCTGATCCTGTTTCACTTGACAGTTTCTGTTGTATCCTTGAAGCTTTGATTCACCTCATACATCTTTATCCATCCAAATGTTAGGCATCTGTTTACAGTTGACTTGTAGCTCCTCTTTTTTTTCAGCAGAGAGGACTAGCACTCTCCAAAAGATGATTTTTCTCACCCTGCAGTAGGTGGATGGAAGGTCTCCTTTGGTATCCTTTTCTGTTCCCATTGGATACAGAGGAACCCTGCAGATCACTTTCGGAAATCTAATATTGAAATGAAACCTGTCTTCACATTATTTATTTTTTATCCATCTGTGGCAGCAAAAGCTATATAAATACTTAAAGATCTAAATGTGAAATGAATGCACATTCTGCAAATGGTTATTGATACTGTAAGTATTAATATCAGTATTATTATTGTCCACCTGCTGAGGGAAACAGGAAATCACATCTTGCCTATACTGAATCGTTTGAGTGCCAGAAACTTTGCCCAGTGTTTTACTGCATACATTTGTTTCCCCTGCTTGTTATGCTTTTCCTTTTGCTGTTCTTCATTAATGCAAATTTTTCTCATTTGTGATGCTAGTAGGAAGCACTTGGCCCATTACACATGGCTTGGTCATAAACAAAGTGTTTGCTCTTTCTTATGAACAGAAAAGTGTCAGGAAATTTCATTCTGGGTTGTTGGCGACATTATCATGTTGGAGTTTTTGTTAGAAAATTATTTTCTCTGCAGATACAGCACTCAACGTCAAGATTTTGAGGTAAAACCACACAAATAAAGCAGTTTGCCATTTCTGATCAAATTGCTTATTTCAGTTTTGTGGGAAGACTATAAAGGAATATATTAAAGGAATAGGAGAATCTGTAGAGGCCATGGGGAGCTCGAAAATGAATAAAAAAGAGCAGTGGTGTTTTGAGGCTGTTGAGGAGATGGGACACTGATTTCAAACTGAGAAGGGACAAAAATTAAGCCAGACCTTTGAGTTGGCTTTGAAGCACTAAGGAGGGAATTCAGCTGCAACAGTCTCAGCTGTGCTTCTTTCCAGGGTGTGTGTTATCTGATGGCCCACCATGCTCAATAACACTTGCAGAAGGTGCATTTGTTTGCTTTAAATGTCTGATCTCCATCCCTATTGAAGACAGGTAAACATTTTCCATCCCTATTATCTGGTAGTGGAGAATCGTGACTGCTGTAGTCATGGAGTGGGGAGTGGTGAGGGAGTCAGTGGATCTGAGGGGTTGATGTTTAGCTCTTGAATGTGTTCTTCACAGAGGTCTCAGTCTTCGGCAAATCATCCAGAATGAGTGAAAACCTATTGCCTCCTGATTTCACTAAAATTTAGCTGCTGACAGCTGTGGAGCTGGACTTCAGTGTTCTGTTTTGGTGACTGTAAGAGGGGGGAATGCAGCCATATCAAGGCTTGTGAGGATATACACATTAAAGGTGACAAGGGCTTCCAAGGCTTCAGCCATACTTTTACCCTGAACAGTCAGACAGGACATGGGCCCAATGTTTTCAAATTTTTGAACAGTGCAGAAACAAGGAGCATGAAGGTAAATTGGTTTTAATTCTAGCAGATGTTATCAGATGTTATCGGTTGATATATCACCATTGCTAGAAAAAAAATTACAGCTTACTAAAGGGAGTTGGGAAAATAAAGGGATGTAATCTGGGATACCACATGGTCCAGGAGAGCACAAAATAAGACAGCAAGAAACCAAGACACTGTGATGCCTTTGGGATGGTTCTGTTTGCATGAACATGGTTCTAGGCTTTTGAGACTTCGGGAAAAGTTTTTGAACTCTGGGAGGCACAGTGGCACCATTTCTAAAAAGAACTACCTCGGCTATCTGCCTGTTTGCCATGGATTCCCTTGGAGCAAGGACTGCAGGGTGAGGATATATAATTCCATCTTTGTTGCCCATGCTGGGGTTTGGTTTATGAGTAGAAACCCATCTTTCTGTGAAGAGCCAGTCTGCTCAGCTGCTGCAGTTGAAGCTTGGGTGCACCTTCTGTTCGCTAACCCATGAGATGGACTTTGGAGCCAGCAGTGCCTAGGACCACATGGCTCAAACCACCAGGACTTCACTCTTAAAGCCCTCGGGAAAGGGCATCAGAGCTTCCTAGATAATCACCTCCAAATTAGCTGTCAGTGTAAGAGTATAATTAACGAGGGCCAGCAAAGACCTTGGTTGTATAGAAGGAGAAATATCAAGTAGAAGTAGTGAAAGTTCTTTGATTAAAGTCTATTCTATTAGTAAGCCTGATGTTTAAATACTCTGCCCAATTCTGACATTCATGACTGAAGAAGATGGAAAAATGCTAAAGCAGTTCTTAAAGAGGACCATAAAAACTATTCAGGCCTGGAGAATAAGCCATAAAATGTACTTCAGTCTGTTCAGTTTCTTAAGGGAGGTTGGAAGATCATTATTTAGGAGCTGACAAATGGAAAAATAGCTGAAGTGGAGAACATGTAAACCTTGCAAACAATACTGAGTGACTCTAAGGAGCAGTGAGATAATATTGGGAAATCAAGTAATCCGAAATGACCCTACGAGTTCTTCCAGCCTTAGGTGGTGAATCTAGAAGAACTAGGGCACTCGATAAAAACTGCACTTTTAAATGACTAAAGGACCACAGTTTTCCACCTAGATACTGTGGTGTCTTCTAATATCTTCTTGAAAGATTTGCATTTGAGTAGGTCTTTGTTTGGAAGATTTATTCTGCAGTAGTAATAAATATTTGGCTGATTGATTTGGAATACAGTCAGTTGCAGAAATGAGGGGGAAGCAAGTTTTGTGTATATATATTTATTTAATTGTTGGTTTGGTTGGGTTTTTTTTTTTGGCCATGAAAACTCTTGATTTTAAACTTCTTGCTGTTCCTTCTGGAGATTTCAGTGCATGCATTGGCACTATGTTCTTGTCATGCTAGATTATTGGATGATGTGACCTCACAGAATCACAGAATATTCTGAGTTGGAAGGAACCCACAAGGATCACCAAGTCCAACTTTTAAATGAATGGCCCATACAGGCATCACTCCCATGACCTTGGGATTGTAAGCACTGTGCTCTGACCAAATGAGCTAATGTCTGTGGGTGAAAGTCTGCAGGGAAAATGGCTGAAAAGTAAACTCCTTTAGCTGCAGCGCTGTTTGGGATCTAAAATTATGCTTAGAGAAAGATGCCTGCTGTGTTAATCCTACTTAGCACTTTACCACAATTTTTTTTTTATCAAGTCTTCTGCAAATGTCAAGGTCCTCAGTTGCTAAATGTCCAAATTTGATTTTTTCCTTTTGTTCCACCATTTTTATTTGTATAATACTATTTTCTTCCCAGTATTTTTTCCCTGCCTTCATTGTTCTTAAATATTTTTTTTAATCATAGTACTCATTTTATCTAACTGTCAGTAATGTAACTAAGACTGCACTCAGTAAACTGTTAACATAATGCTCAGTTACTCAGATTGCACTGAGTGTTTGAGGATCATTCCACAATAGGGCACCAGGGAAACCATTCCTTGTGTCTGACAATATGTTAACCCATGTAGGTCTTTCTGTAAGACCTGGATACAAAAGAGGAGGGATGTGAAAACACACTGCATGACATATTAGGCACTGTCACATCACTGAAGGTGGCAGTGACTGGCATTTGGTTGCTGAGCTGATGGTGAGTCGGGCATAGGGTCCATATGAGGTAGCATAGTTTGGGGCTCAAAATGCTTCATTCAGCTTTTGGATTTTGCCTTGTTACCTTCTCTGTATTTGGCCTGACGTTTCTCAGGTTCAAACTTCTGAGAGCCTTATAGGTAGGTGTATTGTGGCAGCACTAAAAATATGGACTTTAGAGTCATGACAAATCTCATCTAGTCTCATAACAGTGAAATGTTTACATAGTTATAAAACACTCAAGCATCTGCCTTGTTGAGGTACATGTTGCTTCTCTATTTTATCACATTTTTCATCCTGTTAGCATCTGTAATTTCTAGTGTTGCCAGCTCCAGATGTTCCAATGTCGTGACAAAGTCCTCAAAGTCTTAAGATTTTTACAACATAATAAATTTAGAGTTTGCTTTTGTTTGCTTCATGGCTTCTGAGACTTTGGAATATGGTCAGGTTGCATTTCACATTACTCCTTGTAGCAATCAAGGTTGAAAAATGTTTATCTTTTTTTAAATGAAAACAGAGGTGGCCTTTGGGAATCATTTGTAGCCATGTCACTTCTACTCAGCCATAAAAGAAGGTGCTCCTGAGGGGATGGGGGGAAGGAAGTAAAGTTCAAAGAACAAAATCCAAAGTTTTAACCCTAAAACTTCCTGGTGCATAACCCAAGGGGTAACTACAAGCTCTGCAGATGCCTTACTTCTCGAAAATCTGGAATACTCCTGACATCTTCAGCTAGGAATCTGTATGTGCAATACCTGTCCCTGCCTTACAGTTGTGTGGGATGTGGAAACCAAGTGATCCTTTACCAAAATCAACAGTGGCATTTCTCAGAGTATGCCTTTCAAAAAAAAAAAAAAAAAAAAAAAAAAAAAAAAAAAAAAAAAAAAGGGGAGGGGATTTAAGGAAATCTGAATACAAGACTTCAGGTCAGCCGCAGCCAACTCTTTTGCAAAGAGTGTAGCACCAGGAGATCTTAAAACTGTCAAAAATGGTGGGGAGTGAGGATTTTGGATAGAATTCCAAGTGGCAGGTTCATCATCTCTGCTCTGGGGTCAGGTGTGTGCTCTCTGGAGAAGCTTTTTCCTTCAACACTTGGCAGTGGATGCTCTGCTCATTTGTAAGAGGGAAAGGAAAAAGCCAAGGTTTGAAGAAGAATGAAGGAATATGTCCTGCATTTGACAAAAGGAAGGCAAGCCCAGCTACAGGCCTCATACTGTTGTTTAAAAAGCAAAACAAAACAAAAGCAACAAAAAAACCCCCAACCAAGCAACAACAAAAACAGCGGCAAATTATCTTTCCTTAAAACAAGAGGAGGATAAAGGTAGTCTGCCAAAACAGATAGTCTGGAAGTAAGGCTTCATACCTGCAGGGCAGTTTTGGGGTTCAGATCCTACGGACAACGAAAAGAAAGGTAAAAATATTGAGTTATTTCTCAGTCAGTCAAACTGATGTGGCACATAACTTTGTAATACAGCATTAAGAAAGGATTTTGCCTTAATTATACATTGAATTTTAGGGGGTTATGTTGATTTTTTTTATAAATATGGTTTGGACTTTGCAAATAATGGAGTAACACTTTCGGTCTTGCAAGAATATCCTTGTGATGTTTTCACTCTCAAGTCAGTCTCAGTTATTAAAAGTCGGACCAAAGCTTGCAAATCCAGGATGCATGTGTCCTTTGGAGGTGAAAAATCCAATTACAGCAGCATGCGTCAGGGAACCTGCAAGCCTGGGAGGTGGGTTTATCTCGATCTGAATAACAAGGGTTTGTAAGAGAGCTAGCATCACGAGTTGCTGGGCCCTGGAGAGAAGCATTTCCCTGCAGATAGCAGCCAGGCTGCTCTTGTTAGAGGCAGAGAAGTCCTTAGTGCACCAGTCAAGCCCAAGATTGTTACAAGTACTGAAGCAGTACAAAAAAAAATCCTCTAATTTTATAAAATAACTACAGTATCAGACCACTAGCTTATGAAATAGAAGACCTACTTCAGTTGCCTCCTCACTTTGAGGAGATTCAGACTTACACTTCTAATTCTCCAGGGCTGTTTTATAACACAGCAATGTTTCTGAACAACATTCTGTACTCCTAGAGCAAGGATACAAACCTGGGCCTCTGAGCTCCCATCCCACACTGGGGCTGCAGACAGAGCCACACAACCCTAAATGAAGTGCAGGAGAATTTGAGACTCGCTCCTTCCCCCAGCTTTCCTGCTGGGCTGCAGATACTTAATGAGGTTCTTGCCTTTTGGGAGTTTCGTCTCAATTTGCTGGGTTTTGTGAGACATACATGTATATATATATGCACGTATAAATACACATACAGATGGTACATGAAGTCCAAATGCCTGACATGAAGTTCTGGGCTCTTCTTGGATCAGGAAAACATGGATAACCAAACGTGGTCCAAAAATCCTGTGTCCTTCTGTATAAGATGAAGCCACAGAAATAATCTCTAAATCCCTGTCCTAAACATCTTGATCAGTGAAATTCTAAAGCTCTGGTTTCAAAATATTTCTGGTTAAAATCTGCAGCAATATCAATAGTGCCTAGGAGGGACTGGAGACAAGCATCAGAATATTTGTAGGGTGGTCTGTGGTTCCCAGTTCAACCCTGCTGACAGATGCAGTCGCACACCAGGACAGGGTAGCAGGACATGATGCTGGGACAGGAGAGCATGAGCCATTGGGCATTGGATGCAGGATGGGAGAATGGATAAGGATTAATGGTGCTACTGTGAAGGTAAAGGTTTTTTTGCTTCTGAATTTCTGTTGCTTTGGATAAAGAGCTGTGAGCTTTGACTTCTTGCCTCTTTTTTTGCATTGTTTCCATTCAGATCTTTTTTGGATTTATTTAGAGAGGGTTTTGAGAATATTTTTAATTGGATGTTAAGCAGATCTGGTTTTTGATCCGTATTTCTGGCCATGGGAACTAAGTCTTTGAGTTTTACTAAAAACTCTACAATGTGGTGTTTTGAAAGTTACCTTGTAAGTTAAACTGAATTATTCTGCCCTCTCTCCTGCTGCTGTTACCAGTTCCACAATGTGAACAGATTAATCAGTGTCAGTTTTTTACTTTTTGATTGTAAGAAATTACCTGAGCTGTAATTTCTCACTGACTTTCTATCTGTGTTTTAAAGAACAGTGTAAAAGTGAAGTCCTGACTGTTGGGTTTTTTCACTGTGTCCTTAAAATTCTTAATAATTCCATCTCTATCAACGGAGACAACTGGCAGAGCAGCCTGGTCTAGTGGAAGGTGTCCCTGTCCATGACAGGGGGACTGAAACTAAATAATCTTTAAGGTCCCTTCCAGCCAAAACCATTTTATCATTTTATGATGGCAGGGGTCCCTGGACAGTACACTGTCGGGTAATAAAATTCTGGTGCAGTAGGGAAAAACCCAAACATTTAGCAGAATCACTTTATACAAACATCTTAGTGTACATGTCTGGAGTACATATGGCAGCTAAACTGGCTGAGGGACATGGTCAATATTTCTTAAATGGAAAATTCTTCAAGCAAGTCCTGCTCTCCGGGGTTCACTGAAAGATTTCAATACAGCTGAAAGCTACTAAAGTAAATGTACTGAATAGACAGGGATTGGGGGAAGCTCAGAAGAAGCCCATCTGCTGAGATGCAGAGAAATCTCTGCTTTGTAGAAACGCACAATTTGTTGCATCCCACTCTAGATGCCTTTGATGGTATGAGGTTGAGATGGTGAGAATACTATTTATTTAGGTACTTGAATTCTGGTTATTCTGAATCCAGGCTTTAGTATCAGCTTCAGAGCCTTCCATGAAAATGCAACACTAAATGAAAATATTAAGCAGTTCGTACATTATCCTGGTAATACTGGTAAATCCAGTGGTTTCTCATACAGAAAAGACAAAGGACTAGCAAGAAGTTTGGTGCAGGCCTGAGGTGGACAGAGTAAAGACAGTAAATTGGCATCTTGCTGCACTTTTATACAGCAGCCAGTCCCATATTTCCCCAAGCAGCAGGACTGACATGGTATTTAGAAGGTGGGCCTGAAGAGCTGGTACTGCAGTTGTGTTAATAAATGGCAATGTGCCTGGACAGGTTGTAAAGGGCAGTGCAGCACGAGTAGGGTAAATGTGAATAGAGGAATAACCCCATGAATCATTAGAAGGCCTGCAATGTGCAGCTGGGATGACTCTCCAGCCTGTAAATGTAGCTCATCTCAGTTTTGGGCTCTATCATCATGTACCTCTGAGAAGATCTGGGTATGTAGTCAACAGATAATCTGTTGAGGATTTCACTGAAAATAAACTTTTCTTTTGCCTCAGATAGAAAGGATGAGACTCAGTTTCCTTAAAAACAAGTTTCTACTTGATATTAGAGATGCAGCAGGCAAACCCACCAGGTCTTCAGCTTCGCAAGGGTATAGATCTGTAGGACCTGTGCTGTGTCATCCAGACTGCTGCAGATGTGCGAGTTACCTCAGGCACTTAAATCACCATTAGACAATAAAGTATAGGCAGCTGAACCTCCACCACTGGTAATTTATTTAGTACTAAATTGTGAAGCCTTTTGCAAAGGCAGCAGAAATGCAGCCAGTCAGCAGGTTGTCGGGATGAGTGAGTCACACAGCAGTGAGGCGTGTCCCCTCCACCAGCCATCGACCGTGGCCATCGCTGTCCTTCACGGAGGGGCAGCAGAAATTCCCCACAGTGACTGGTGGGATTTTGAGGACTTAGAGAAAAATTGGAAAGGGGACAACTTCAGTCCAAGCCAGGGGGAAAGCTGCTAATAGTGAGCTTTGCTGCAATGTGGAGGGGGCCCTATTACTCATGACTGCATAACTGGGTGGGTTATCGCTGAAGAACTCATATTAGGAGACAATCCTACACTATCAGTAGGAACTGGGTAAGCTAATGCTTTCTAGCTGGAATGAGCAAAGAAGAAATTACATAGCGGATTTCGTGGAAAATTAAGGCTTTGGGTTGCTGTACATTTCAGCAGTCTTGAGTAAATCTAAACCTGTGTGTATTTTCTGGCATGTTTTACTTTTCTCCTTCTAAGTCTTCAGCCAGATGTAGTTCCTTACATACATTTTTTTATTTCATTTTTATTGTACTGGTGAGGCAAATATTTAAAGAAAAGAAGTAGGGTGTTGGGAGAGGACCAAAAGTTAATGTTATAGCTTTTTAATTAGAAGTCTTTTAAATTACAGCAATTTTATACTCTAGTAAGTTTTCAGGGCCATTTAGATTCTAAAATACCTGCCAACTGGGAAACCAGCAGTTCAGTTGTTTTATTTTTCCTCCATTACATCTGCAGCAGAATGTGACTTTTATAGACATTTCCTTTTCCCCCAATGTTTCCTGCTGATGCATTTGTTTGTGCCACTGCAGTCTTCAAAATGCTGATACCATCTCACTGCTGTGTGTTCAGCACCTCTAATCGTCTTTGTTGGGTTTTAGGTAGGGAATTGGTTATTCTTCTGGGTTTAACGTGATCCATGTCTGCAGGTCTGCGTGTACCAAGAGGAGGAGACATCCACTAAATATTTCCACACACCCATCTCCATTCACTCTTCTCCCTGAGCCCTGTGCTTGCACATGGAGGGTTTCTTCCCTCCTTGCCTTGTTTGCTGGCTCCTGGAAGAGTCATCTGGAAGTGGTGACATTGCCATCAGTACAGCCCAGTGGTGTGCTAAATGAGAGGCAAGTCATGTTAATAGTCCTGCACAACCCTACGTCTCATGCATATTTTAGTTTACTGGCAGAGTTCCTGTTGTGCTGCATAGTCCATGCTGTGTGGAGCTGCAGTGCTCTGGAATATAATTGGTGAACAGGGAATAAAAGTGTGTTTCACATTTGGAAAATTTCTGTGATTCTTAGAGATAAGCTTGGTAAATTAACGTAATGTTGACAGGAAAACCACGGGGAATTGATTTCCATCGGGTCAGATTTATAGGGCATCAAGTGGGGTTTGAAATGGGAATAGGTCAACTCTATATTGACCTATCAAATACACATCCAAAATAAACCAAATAGTTGGAAATATTAAAAATCAGACCCAGTTATTATCTCACCCTCTGTTTTGATGAAGAAAAGAATGTTGAAAAGCAAGCAGGCAAAAAGCGCTGTCAAAAATCTGCTATGGGAGTTTTCTCCTTTTTTTAACTTGACAAGAGTTTGTTTTCCTGAGGGTTCAGGGGTGTTTGGTTCTATTCCTTAATCTTCAGAAAGTGTAGATGAGGCAACGAGGAGTAATAATCAGAGCACAGAACCCTGATCTAAGTAGATCAGACGCTCCAAAGAGCCGCTCGTTGCATTCAGCAAATGCCTACAGTATCTGTCAGTGCTGGTTTGTATTAAAGTGCTGCCTGACGGGGCTGGGATGGGACGTCAGGGAAGGTTACAGGATGCTCGATGATAAGTGTGAGGCCACCTGTTGTATCTGGACAAGACAAGATCTGACATGAAAGATAGCTGGAGATGTTCCTGTTGTTTCCATGTATTACATTTTTTTTTTTTAATGCAGTTATATTCTTACAGAGAAATACCTACACTCTGGTTTTGTCTTAGTTTGTCTTTCCCAAGGGTCTTGTGTGCGTGCATGCATGTGTGTGTGTGTTAGAGGAATCTCTATAGTCTTCACTTATTTTATTTATAGTTTGCAGGGTTAATGTTGTTGCTGTTGATTATTCATAAAGAGGTTTATCAAACTGTTTTTACTAGGTAAAATTGGAGGGGGGAGAAAATCTGTATTTAATTATTCATGTGGCCAGCCTGGTTCGTAGTAGATGTTGTCAATGTGTCTTCTAGTACATGGACAAAACCTTGCTTGAACACTTTTTTCTTAGTTTCTGGGCTGCTTTCTCAGAAGAGATGGCTTTTGCAAGTTTCTTACTTCGGGGTTATGTGTGTGAACCCTGGCTGAAGGCTGACTGCAGGGATAGGCTATGTTAAGAGAGTTGAAAATGTCTCCATTCAGTAAAGTAATGACTCTTGAAGAAGACTCAGCTGCCCCGAACCCTATCAGCAGGCTTGGAGCTGGTCACCAGCATGAAGGTGGTGGTGGTGGGCTCAGGGCAGAGCCTTCTCCCAGGAACACAGTCAGTGTTCTCCCTTCCATTTTTCCTGATTTCCAAGCCTGATTTTCTCTGCTTTCAGGCTTTTCTGCATAGTCACAGTGGAATAGAAAAACCCACTCCAGAATAATAAAAAAAAAGGTTATGCTGTGTATCTCCCTCGGACTCCTAACCCAGAGGTAAGGGTCTCTCCTGGCTGACTGATGTCCCTTCATCCAGGGAAGAATTTTAAAGGGTCTATGTGGCTCAGATACATTTCCAGCTGACAGCTCTGTTGCACAGGGTTGTTTTAAATGCAAGTTAACTGTCAACACTGAAGCACACAGCATGAGGAGAAAACTTAAGTAGCAAACTGAAAGTTTGGCCGCGGTGCACTTTCAAGGCTTCACCTGGTGCGCTGTGGGACGCGCCGCAGCCGGAGCCAGCCAGCCATAGCTGGGTGAAGCTGCCGTCCGCCGGGAGGAGAGGCTGCAGCAGGGCACTGCCTCCCTCCCGCCTGCTTCTCTGCTGGGGCCTTTGGCTCGCTCACATGGCCTGAAATGAATGAAAAAATTTGGCAACCTGATTGGCAGGTCAGCCTTGAGAGGCGGCCAAGATCTGTAGTGGTTATCAGGCAGATCCTGGGCATGGCATCACCTGCGCCACACAATAAACACAGATGTGGCAAAGACAAATAGCGGGCAGAGAGGAGGATTCGAGCGGGAAGCGAAAGCGGATTTTGCATAGATGCGTGACTGGAAAATTTAGTAAACCAAGCAAATTGCTTACCAGAAGCTTAAATAGGATTCCTCTGGTATCCAGCAGGATTCACGATGAGTGAGTGATTTATAAACCAGCACATCCACAAAGAGAAATAGCCTTGCTGAAACTAGCCAGCCAGCGCCTTAGCAATGTAGTGAAATTCACTTCAATAAATAGGGTTTTTTTTCTAAAATAATGCTTTAACACTTCAGATTGTTAGCAGCATATTTGTGTAGCCTTGAACTTCACAAGTGTGTTTTAAAGCAAAATATTTAAACAGCATTTTCTGTGTCTGTAAAGTCCTAACTTGAAAGTGATGCTGCATCTTGTGCAGGGCTTGATGAATCACCCATGCCCAAGGCTGCACAGAGGATCCAGGTTAGGCTTTGTTTTAGGTGTTAGTGATTCATCAATAGGTTCTGGGGAAATAAACTGAAACTCTGGTCAGGTCAGGCATAAGAGCCTTCTGGTTCATCTTTTAATCCTGGAAAACAAAATAGATTTCCAACTAAGAAAACAAAACAAAACAAAACAAAACAACAGCAAAAAAGTATTGCATAAAAGCAGTAGAGGGAAGATTACTCAGAACTCAGCAGAGGAGAGCAGTTATCATTTGAAGATAAGCAGTGGGTAAAGGCAGGCTTAATTTTGAATCTTTTTAGAGCAGTGAACAAAAGAGTTACTTGGCTGAGATCAAAGGTCTGTTCTTAACTGTAGCTTGTAAATTGTTGTACTGGATATTGCTATTTAGATACCAATTTGGTGACTATTAAGAATTTTACCAAAGATGATGGAAGAGTTCCCAACAAGCTTTGCTGGACCAGTTCCACTCAGTATTGATGTATTCGTGCCTATGGAAATCTGCATGGCCAGGAGAGTCAGGTCTTGCACCCCATGACCGAAGGACCTTGGCCTTCTGCAGCTGGAGTGGGAAGGTGCCAAGAGCAGGGAGTGAGGTTTCCTCTCTCTTTGTGGTTATGGCTGAACTGTGGCTGCTGCCAGGGTCCTTGGGCTGAGCTGTAGAAAGCATCCTGGGTTATTCCTGTGTGCTGTGCTCTGCAACTACACGGGGCACAGAGTCCACATTTGGTCTGAGACAGCAGATCATTCCCTCCTTTCTCCATCCGCCTCATGTGTAAGGGCCAGGCTGCAGCCAGAACCAAGTTAACAGATGTAGAGGCACTATATCCACAATGAAACCACATCTTCAAGTCTCATACAGCAGATCATTTGACATGAAATACCAGGGAGGCTGTTGTTAGCACCAGCCCTGACTGAGGTGTGGGAATGAGTCAGCTCTTGGGAATTTATTCATATTTAGTCGTAGCTGTTGGAGAGAAGATGCATTTTCCTGCCTGCCTTGTTCGTTATAAACAATGCACATCTTATCCTTGTGAAACAAAAGTAATATGTCTGCCAAACAAAGTGTTGAGAGACTGAACCTCGACAAATGCAGATAAATTCAGAAATTAAGTCTCAATTTTCAGCAGTGAGGAAAATTGACCAAGAGGTCAACATATAAAGAGATTTTCGCACTAAATCTCCATCACTGTTGATTTTTATATGAAGATTAGATGCTTCTTTACAAGATATGCTATAGATCAAACAACAATCAATTCAGGGAAGTTCTGTGGCTTCTATTATGCAAGAGGTCAAGTTGGGTAATTTCAAAAGGTCCCTTCTGGCATTCTCTATGAAAAAAATACCATTACAAAATCACAGTTTATATAAAATACAATTCTCCTCTTGCCTGATGCTAAATGAATTGAAAAAACACGTTTGAAGGAATCTAGCAGATTGTTCAAAATACGATTAAGAAACTGCAGCTGTGCCAGAGACTGAGACACACTGTATTTTGTAAGGTTAAGCAAATAAAATTTGTTTCTGGTAGGCTAAATATGTATTCATAACACATGTGGTTACAATTTATCTCACTGTTGATGTCTTTGAGGACATAGTTTTAAAAGAGAGATCCAAAGTCCTCTGTCACTTAGTTCACCTGTGAATAGCTCTTTTATCTCCTGTACAGCTGACACTGCAATGTTGGGGAGCATGTACTCTGCAGTGCTGTGGGGTTTGTTTGTTTGTTTACTTTGTTTGGTTTACCTTGCTGTCATCTCTGTTGGTGATGACAAGGTGAAACAAATTTAGCTTCCACCAGGAACTTGCTGTGGGGTGAGCAGTGATGCTTTTTACTGCCCTGGAGATGGGCAGGATTCCCTTTTGCATCTTCCTGGCCGTTGCCTTCACCCGATGAGCTGAGAGGTTGACTGCCATCCTCATTCAACAACTTGGCTCAGTCTTTCAAGTTTTCAGGAACAAGGCTCTGGAACAGCTCAGAGGCCAAGGCCTTGCACTAAAAGTCTGGTTTGCTGGGAAGGAGAACCAGGAGACATAGAGAGGATGTGTTGGATAGTCCCTGTGATGCGTGGTTGGTGTAGCTGGGGGTGCACACAACAACCTGAGCTGCAGCCAGGACTGCTGTGCAGTGTCCCCAGGGCTCTGAGCCTGCTGCTCCCCAGCAGGGAGCATTCTGTGTTGCTGCAGGTGACTCATAGTGTGTAGTGACTGGCCTGGTCCTTGCTGCCCTATGCCCTGAAGGTGAGTGGAGGATAGAGAGCAGGAGAATTCCCTCTTCTCCAGTTTTATTGTCATTCTACACCAGAAAGCTGTGGCACCTCCAGAAAAGTACTGCACGGAACACAACAGGATGTATGGTGCAGCCCCAGTATCTCTTAATTTTTTTTATTTTTTTTTTTTTTAGTATCTGTAGTCACCTAAAAAGTTAGGCAATGCAAAACATTGTTTTCATTATTTATTTAGTTTTTTCTTTGTTTTCACTTCAGTCTTTTTGTTCTGCTCTCTTAAACAAATATTTTCTAGAGGCAGTTCTGTGGATGCTAGAGATGACAGTGCAGAAACCCCACCTCAGATCTGAGAGAAATGTGGGCTAAGGCTCATGTTTGAGACCTTTTTCTTAGAAACAAAAAACACAGAGACAGGGATAGGTAATATTAAGGACTGTTATCACCAGTTAAGTAAAGACACTGTGATTATTTCTCTCATGCATGAGCACAGGTTAATAATGCCTCTTCTGTTGATTTTGCAGGACTTAGTGCTGTAGAATGGCCAAGCTGAGTTCTGTCCTCACATGTAGTTCAGAAAAAGGCTAAAATTCATTACTTTTATTAATGCTGTTGAAGGTTCATTACACAGTGGGTATGGGGTAGGGCGGGGCCCCTGCGCCTCTTGTGTGTTTATCACGAGGCAAGTCACAGCACCCCTGTGCATCTCCTTCTGTGCCATCCTCTCCCCGTCTCTTCATTTTTCTGTAATTTTTTTGAGCTAGAGACTCCCTCCTGAGGCAGGTACTCTTTCTTATGTATTCCTAGTGTGTCTAGCCCCAGCTGGGATTGTAAGATGCTGCTGTAATACAAACAAACAAATAATAATAACTAGAGATAAGAAGAAAAAAGTATCCAGCTTGAAATATGGATCCCAAGGTGCTTGATAGAGAGAAAACTAAGCAAGTCTTATGCAGAGGTCATTGAAGGAAAATAAATAAGCGTGCTTAGCTGCCAGATTTACAGGCTCCCAAGAAAGCTGCAATTAATAAAATACATTAATTGAGAAGTGTGAAGAATATCTTAAAGCTTAATGCATGGAAAAATATGTTTGTATACCCCGAGAATAAACATCACATTGCAAAAAGGCAAAGTTTGTATTGCATAGCATAACCAAGCTCAGAATGACTCCTGTAACTAAGTAAAATTTATGATGCACTGACATGAGGCACAGAACACTTTACCAGTATGTAATACATTAGTCCTGATGCAGTACTTCAGTGTTTCTAATGGAGTCACAAACTTAAAACATCTTAGGGATGGCTGCTTGTGATTTTATTTTTACCAATGCAGCTAAAAAGCCTTGAAAGTAGCTGTGGTAGATCTTGAAGCTGTAACTATTGTTTCCACATGGACATTTCACTTTTTCAGAACCCCCGATAACTGTGGAGGGTTTGTTGGTTTTTTTTTTCCTTTCCATCAGACATTTCTTGTTGCATTTGAACAAGTTCCCTACATTTCCTGTGGAAAGAGAGAAGAGGGGGTTGGTACAACCTAGCCTCTGCATTTTCCTTTCAGTCAGTCACAGTTTTTTTACTTTGTCATCACTGAAAAAAGGTATTTTTATGCAGATCACAGTTCTGTTTATCATCAGGTTGATTGATCCCTATATATTCCTTATATGTTTTCTAGTGTCTTCAAATGTTCAGGATTGGGACTTAAGGCTTTTTTAATTAGGTAGATTTATTATATCTTTCATTTATTTCCTTGGCTACATGAATTAAGCTTCTTGGAGTGATTTTCATAGATTCTGTTCTTTAATCCTGAAAGCAGCTTTGTTCTCTTTTGTACCTTAACATCAGTTAAAGCATTTTTGGGAGGGGAAAGAGGAAGGTTTTAGACTGAAAACAAGGCTAGGACTTGGCAGACCTAGGAGAGGATGATGATTGATCAGAAGGTCTTGTCTTGATAGTGTGGAGTTTTATGATACAGCTTCTCCCATTAGAAACGATAGAGGGAACCTGCTAGGTCATAGAGATAAGGTATCCATCAGTGCTACTTTGAATTCTCTTCATTAGGGTTCATATCTTAACCTTCCTCTGTCCTAAAATTAGTAACTTGAAAAATGTAACTTCCGGCTGATTTGAGAGCAAGACTGAAAGCCTTAACTCTGGATTCCTGCTTGCATTTTAAATGCAGTCCATGATGTTATTCTAAGTATGCTTTTTTGTGATGGGCTGGTTTTTTGGCTTTTATTTTGTTTCTGACATTGGTGCCTCAGCCCTCTGCCTCCCGGTCGCTCTGCTGTTTGACTCTTCTCTAACACTGCCACGGTGTTTGCAAGAGTGAATTCTGCTATTACTCCAGGGCGCTTTCAAAGTCCTTCTTGTGGTCAAGTTCAATTCCATTTATTTTTGACATGTGTTTCCTACTTCAGAGACCACAGTGCATTGCTTTATATTTCTGTCAAACTTTGTTTCATAAAAACTTTATGATTTTTCTTCATTGTCCCTCTTTCTGCTGCCAAGCACTGAAGTCCTTAATTTTTTACTTCTTTTTATAGACATGGCATTGATCACAGCCTAGGGTGGTGGGTTAGGATGAAACATCTATACCCCATGGTTATCATGGTGGTAAATAATTGCTTCAAGTCTATTTTTGTACTTTTCTCTCTGATTCATATCATACTGTGGTGTGAATTTCAAGTATGCTTTGAGAGAAATAGTGAATCCCATTTAATTAGACACTTAAACAAGGTGCCAAAGTTAGGGTGCTCCCCATATAATCAGAGGAGCGTGCCCAGCAAAGGTCTGACCCATCTCGTCACTGACCAGAGAGGAGCCTTTGGGGATGACATGCCTGGGACACTTCATTCACATGCTAGGGAATTAAATCCCAGTCCAAGTTTCCCACTTTCAAATACTGGAGTAGGTGAAATTGCTGCATTTCTTGATCATTTATTTACCCATGTACTTGCAGTCCTTTTACATAAATGTCTCTCAGCTTAACATCACATAAATTCTGTTACAGACTTCAGTGAATTAATCCAGTGTGCCCTTGAGAATGGTGGACTGTTTGTCCTTGGTGAGAGGAGTAGTGGAAGCAGTGACATTGTCATGCTACCAGGGACCATGGCAGGTGATGAGCGGAGGGAGAGATGGGGAAGCCAGCAGGAGAAAAAGAAGGCAGATTTCTGGGAGTGATTTTGCAAGAAAAAAACCAAAAAGATGGGAATATTATTCCATATACCATCTTTCTTCTGAGTGTTCTGATTCAGAAGTAGAAGTTGCTAAGGTGGAAAGAGTTCCAGAAGTGAGATACGATTACAGTTCTGAAAAAGGAGGAAGTGAAGGGCTGTCATTTGAATGCTCACATAGGCAGTGACACTTGGGTATAGTCATTCAGACTGAGAAAATAAGAGTTCTTTTCCTCAAACCAGCTCTGTAACCTTGAAAAATTTGCCTGACTCCTGGCATTGGCACCCCCTCCTGGGAGTTGTCCATCTCACCCATTTAGGACATAAGGGCACTGGAGTTGGGTGGCCTCCTGCAGTGCTGTGCCAGTGCTCAGCACGGCTGGGATCCCGTTTGGACCCCGAGCCATGTTGAAAGCAGTAATACTTTAATACACTGCCAGCCTAGGCAGAAGGAAATTGGGAAGCGCTGTGCGAAAACTTGGAGAGAAATAACTGCTTTTCTCCCAGGAAACCACCTGGGAGACGTGTTTTGTTTTGCTTTGATAGCTTCTGACACTGTGTCTTATATTGCGACTTGTCAAATTATGTCAAAATTGTGATAGGCTGCCGTGTTACAAACCGTATTTATTGCTAATTTCACACTAAAATGTTATTTCATATCACTTCGTAATCTGGTGCCATATTTACTGATTTTTGTATTCCATCTGGAACTTATCAGCCTTTCCATGATGTCTGCCAGTAGCCCAAAAGTTCCTTCCTTGATCTTCTCTAATACCCAGGGATAACTTCCATCTGGTCCTAGAGATTTGTTGCTTTTAAATTCCTCTAGATTATTTTCTTTCTGTCTCACTGGTGCTGAAATCAGCTCAGATTGTGTATGTGACATGGGCATTTTTCGTCTTTTTTTTTTGAAAGGCATTTAGAATATACTAATTTATTTTTAGCTTTCTGGATATCCTGCAGTTTTCTTCAATTTTCTCTCCCATTCGCTCCCATGATTCCAGTTCTTTCCATGATTGAAATACTTTTGTTATTCTCCATTAGAAATTAGTAAAACAGCAAAAGCAAGAAATTAATGTCCCTAGCCCATGGGGCTTCTCACAAAGTTAGATGAAATTAAGGCAAAATAATGAGTAGAGACACAACTGAGTTTTTACATTCTTTGATTTTCCTTTCATCATTTATGTAGTAAATAATTCTTTTTCTTTTTTTTCTTTTCTTTTCTTTTTTTGAGGTATGTGACTTGTTATCATTTGAGTGAATTTACATACCAAATGGATTTTCATGTTTTTTTGCTGCTTAGGGTCATGACATGTATTTATTATTTTTGAAACACAAGTAGGTCTAATTATTTTGGTGCTACTCGTGTAATTCTGGATAGCTGCAAGCAACTGAACTTTTACATTTTTGTTCGTGTTATTAATAAGGTATTGTTTTTAAATTTATGAAGGTTTACTGCTGCTCGTCCGTGTCAATTAAAACAATCACTTACAGCTTTGGTCATCCTCCAGGAGAGTCCATTTCACATTTAGTCCAGGTCATATGCTTGTTTTCCACTTTAACCACCCACTTCTATCAGATCAAAGCTACCCTTGTAGGTGTGTCAGGAGGTTGGATTACAAAATGTTTCCATAGCCTGAATATTAATACTCTTGATAGCCTCCACTTTTCTTTTAATTCAGCTTGCCAGCAGATTCTACATCCTTTAACATAAACATTGCTGCCTTTTGATTTAATATTCAGTTCTTCCATGTCTCCACAACCCCAGGAGACAACACAGGGCTCTGCATCTCTAAAAATATGCATTTTAGCAGGACGTATCAACTCCACTGCTTGCACCAAGGGGTAGCCCTTACAGCTACCTTGCATTTTGAATCAGTGGAATTTATCACTCTGAAAATCAAAGAGTGCTCAAGGGAGTGAGATACTCCTTGTCATGAGTGAGTGTGGAAGAACCAATGTCCAAACTGAATTTTCTCTGGGAAACTCTGTTTTCACTGTTGATCTGAGGTTCCAGTTAATGTCCCCTCTGCAAGGAGGGTGGTATGAGACATTGGTTTCTCTGCTGCTGAGCTCCTCATGACTGGGGGATTCTGTTCCTCAGAGCACGGCTCTGGGCATTCATGGTCCACAGGTAGGAGATGTGGTTGACTACATGCCAATAAATTATCCCTACTGGTAATAATTAAAAGATGTAATTCAAACTATTTATCACCCACATTTCTGTTTTTCCTTGTGGTGACTTACTGGCTGAAGCATAGCAGATTCATCACAGGTTGAATTATGGCTTTTTATTATTAAAAAAGGAAGGATTTTCAGTTGGAAGATCAGAAGTTTGTTGCATTACAATTTCTTTGTTGGAGACACTTCACATCTCTTTATTGAGAATTCTGCAGTAGAGATTATACCTTAAGCAGAGTCCAAATTAACTTATATTAGATCGAAGTATCTTATTTCTAAAATCAGCAGTTAATGCCACCTCAGAATAACTCACTGTTATTAATTTAGTTAAGAATGACAATGGAATTTCACTTTGTTTTTTCCTTTGGGTCAATATTTTCTTAATCAACTTTAGTTTAATCCAGATTAGATTTCATTGCAGAAGTTCTCTTTTTTAATCAGTTTATAAACACACAGAGGTAAACTAACTTACAGAGACTGAAGGAACTTTTTCGAGGGAAGCACTGAAAGAAGCCTTTGAGATAGTCAATATGCTAATACTAATAATCTTATTTTTCAATAGGTCCTGCTCTTCCTCCCTCTTTGAGAAGTAATAGTCTATGCAAACTGGGATTTGACAGAGAGTAACAAAAGCTTCTACTCTGTTAAATTGCAAAGATATTTCAGTATGCCATTATAAAAGCAGTGAAAAAGAAATTAAAAGTAGATGTTTTATTGGAGCTTACAAAGCTGTTAAAAAGGGGAGGAGGGAAAGAGGAAACAAAGCAAGCCTGAAGGAGGCAGAAGTACTTTGATAAGTGCCTTTTCACCAGTGATGCTGAAGACTGTGTTGTTAAGGAGGTGCAGAAGTGCTGGACTTGCTGATTTCTGGTGGGGCCACTGGGTCTTCTGTTCTGGGAGTTTCTTGCTGCAGAGGATTT
This sequence comes from Phylloscopus collybita, assembly GCA_027886175.1. Lineage (NCBI taxonomy): Eukaryota > Metazoa > Chordata > Aves > Passeriformes > Phylloscopidae > Phylloscopus > Phylloscopus collybita. The sequence goes on from JAJNNQ010000026.1 coordinate 50,339,039, forward strand.
GCTTGGAAGGGGCCAAGCAAGGAAAGCTTTGATGAGGCAGCTGCTGTTCCCTGCCCCAGTTCAGAGAGAACTCCTGCTGCAGAGTCACTTGTCAAGGTGTTGGTTGAATTCAGACCCAGCAATGCCCTTCCTCTCCCTCAGGTTTGGTTCACAAGCTTCTTCCACTGCTGGATGTGGTTTGGGAGGGTGAGTCGTCAGCAGGGTTGCAATTGCTTTTGTTCCTTCAGTGGAAAACTACCCAACTTTTTTTTTTACTCAGGACATTTTCAGAGTTATCCCTGTGGTTCTGCCAGGGATAAGTCAAATCAAACATGACTCCTGTTCCCAAGGGTTAAGCATGCATCTCTAAAAGTAAGATGTCTAAATTTTCCAAATTTCAACTCAACTGTTTAGTCAGTATTTCAATATCCTTTTTCTGTATGGCTCCTTGCAGTCTTAGTTCCTTGTCTTCTTAGTCTCTTGTCTTAGCTTCCCAGTTAACACAATGTTTTATGCTCAGATGATGCCTCATATTAAAAATTGTTTATAGCATCAAATAAAAACATGCATAAAACATCTTAGCATTTGTGTAAATGTAATCAAGCAGTTATAATATGGAAAGTCTGTATCCAAATAAAAGTGTTTGCAAATATGCATCTGAGGAAGAACTTGCATAATCCTTATCACTGCAAACATTAGTGGTTGATACCCCTTGAGAAGTACAGTTTTACACCTATTAATGTTTTTCTAATTGTTGTAGAAACACAAAGTGCTTATATGTGGATATTTTAGAGGAGGTGTGGTCTTAGTTTCTTGGGCTTTTTTCTTGGGCTTGGGGGGCGGGGTTTGAGATTTAAATTGGAGGCTTGTTTTTCCTTGCTGAAAGAAAAGACAGTTTATAATTCTAATAGTTTATCCGGTGCATCACCCCCTTCTCAATAATTCAGTGTTAACAGGATCCTAAAGTTCTTTCTCATCACCAGGTATTTTCCAAAGGTATCCCCATCTTAAAAAGTTCTTACGATGTTCTCCACATCTCCACAACCGCTATATTGTACATGAGGGCTGTGTGGTTCTTTTCTGATAAGATGCCCTTGTTGGTTTATTTGCTTATTGTCAACATGATTTGTGGATTCCCCACCTGCTGCAGAGTGTGATTTGTAATTAAAGATGCCTCATATGAAGTAATCTACAGAAAGCACCGTGGTAACACAGAGACAAACAAGTATTTTAAGGTCAGGTGTAAAAAAATTGATATTACAAACTGTTCATTCCAAAACTGCATTTGAGTAATGTCATGCTGTAGTAAGAAACCTAGCATTATGGCTAAGGAGAGCATGTGGTCTTTGGCACTTGTGTTCTGTCTGAGGTTGGTGGAAAGAGATCCTCACACCTTAAAGATTTTATATGATTCCACAAACCCAATCTGGAGGAGGTGCTAACGCAGTACTAATTTCATAGCAAATAAGAATAATTAAAAATAGTTGTATTTAAAAATACATTTGCTTGCACATTTCCATCAGCTGCAGGATGGAGATGTCTAATACAAGTTCACTCCAGATTTTTTCCTTTTTCTGTGAATATTTATGTTTTTGCTTGCAGAAGGAGCAGCACTTAAACAAACATCTTTCTGATCTTACACCCTCTGCTGTGTTTTGTTTTGGAAAAATGCAATGTGCACATAAATGTTTGGAAATAAAATGTCCCTCAAGCTTTAGGTTTCTGCCAGACTCTCACTGATAAGCATGGCTCTGCTGGAATTTGCCTGTCCTTTTTGCAAAAGCACTTGCATAGGTAAGATAGCATCTAGTGAACCTCTGGGAAGGGGATATGCTTGTTTGGCTTCTGCGTGTGTAATGCAAAGCAAACAAGGAGATGGAGAAGATATCCTGTGTTTGCAGGAGCAGCATTGGGCAGAGGGTGCTTACTGCAAATGCACAGAGAACTTTTGCCGTGCATATTTATTTAGCAATAAAGCACCTTCACTTCAGCACTACCCAAAAAGTTAAAGGTCATCATGTGTGGATTCAGTGCTGCAGGAGTGAGGTTGGAATACACATTTGTAGTCTTAGTCCATCTGGGAGTCTTCTCAGAACCTCCAGACCTCTATGTGTGTAGAGTTAAAAGCTGGAGGTAGCTCTGAAGGATATTACTTCTATTTCATCAGTAAGGCTGGATTTGCTGGGAGAGCTGGGAGGTGAATACCCCCTTAGCAGTACACATCAGGTCATTTGTATCCTGCCTGCAGTGTAAGGTGCATTTCTTCTGCTTGCATTTTCTAGTGTCAACAAACATAGCAACAAATACAATCGCAGGAAATCCATGAGCAAGGGAAAAAATGTAGCAGACCAAATAAACTCCTCAAACCACCTCCACACTCAGAGTAAATGAAGGTGTACCGGTGCACACACATCTTTTACTTGAGCTGTGCCACCTGCCTGTACCAAATATGAGTGACTGCTGAATGCTCTGCTGGGAGCTGTGCAGAGAGGTGCGATGTGTAAGACTGGTGAATTTTTGGGATGGTTTGGGATGGTTGAAGACTCTGTAAGGATTTATATGTACACTGGTGTTCTCATGCGGTCTGTTCAAGCTAAGACAAAACCCAGACCTTACCTGCAGTAGTGCAGTCCCAACCCAGCTGAACTCAGTGCCTTGATAGAAGTCAGAATTTCATCCCATTGCGTAAGCACAGGGACACCCCTGAAAGTCTGAGTTGCTCTGGCAGGGTAAGAAGAATGACTCTGTACCTTGACTACACCTGTTCATGGTGTTAATAGAGGTGCATTTATGGAAATGTTGCATGATCTTTTGAAGGGTTCCTGAGGAATATTTTTTACAGTAAGCAACGCTATCATGCATTGTAGTGAATGAAAACTGAGATTATGCTGGGCAAAACCCTGTAATTCAGCAAATAACTTAATTCTTTAAATGGGAACATTTTCCTTCCAACTTCAGAGTACAAAGAATTCTTTTACATGAGTTCTGTAAGCTTCAGAATCCAAACAATGGCAGAAATGTTTTTTTCATATATCATCAGATTTGGATGATTCCCTTTTCAGGCAATGCAAAAAGTAAGTTGGCTGCTATTGTCTGCTTCACCTGTCTTATTTTCTTTCTTGATTGTTGCTGTTCTTACCCAGATAATCCTACTGCTTGATCAGTGTCCTCATACATGGTTTGTTTTATTGCATCTACTTAGAATACTTAAAATAACTCGGTGGCACTTGAAGAATAAATCTGGAGTTAATTTGATTACAGTGGTTATAAGATGTAGCAATTAAGTGCAATAATTTTTAAATAGTATGATTTTATAAACATTGAATGAACATAATGTAAGCTGCAGATAACTCCTGCAAATTTATAGTAAACAACTTCATTGTTTATTTTGACAAACCTTCTGGAAGCTTGAAATATTAATTTACATTTTTATAGAAATTGTTTATGCCAGTAAGAAAAGAGACCGCCGTATGTATTTTAAAGACTGCACATTTAGAACAAGAGATTGAATGTGTTAAGGAATTTTTTTGAGGAACTACTTTAGGTTTCTGAAGCAGATATAAAATTTGTTTTGGGATGGCCCTGGTCTTCTTACCAGCTTGAAATGTGTGTATTTTGTCCAGTAAAGGAATGAAAAATTGTTCAACACAAACCATAAACAGCCATCTCAGTGAGAGACATGCAGGATTAAATGTGCTCTCCAAAGTGTCTTTGCTACCCTTTTTGAAATTCAGTAGTGAGATCGGGGCCCTGAGTAGATGGAAAAAGTCATCAGAACAACGTCAGTCTGTGAGAACTTAAGCAAAATGAGAAAGCAGCTCCTGAATTTGGTGGGGGGGGGGGCATATATTAATTATTTGGCTTATTTGCTTTGTTCATTTTGGGCTGATTTTTGTAAGCCATCATTCTCCAAAGGGAAAGACAATAGTCCATTCCCTTCAGGTGACAAGAAGATCCCTTGTTACTGCAGTAATTCTTTGCAGTTTTTCAAGCTGTGGGCACATGTATAAATAAAAAATGAAGAGCTCTCTAAGAGCTCACAAATACAAAGACTGCAGGTAAGCAAACCTTTTTAAATAAAGGGGTGTTTTAAATAATGAGGCAATATCAGAGCCTCCTAATTCAGTGCTTCACTGGCTTTCTGTTGAGGCTGGTTCAGCTCCCTTGGGAATTTAAAGCCACTTTTTAACCTGCCTCATTTCTAAAGGCAAACAAGTTAGCTTATGTTTCAAATGTACTCATGTGGCTCAAGCTCCTTTTGCTTCTCCTGAGGGGCACACTAAGAGAAAACAATGATATGTTACTGCAGCTTGGTTGTAACTTGTTCTTTTACAGTAACTCAATTTCTTGTGGTCATCTGTGTACAACTTTAGTCCTCTGTAGAAAAATTCATTGTAATTAAAAAATTTCCATCGAAGTCTCATTTTGTAGATCTATTCTGGTGCTGTTCTGCTTGTATTGTGTGTCAGTCCTAAGGTCTTACCCTTTCAACTTTACGTGTATGTCTGTGCTGTCAGTTGGGTAAAAAACAGGGATTGACATGGAAGAATTAAACTGCAATGAGACATATTGGTTAATGTAGATCAAGGATAACACAAATTGTTTTACAGGTAAAAAAATCCTTTTTACTGAAAGTTGAGTGCCATAAAATCTACATTACATAGAATTTAAGATTTGATAACCAAAATCTTAATGCACAATTAAAAAAAATATAACAGCTGTCAGACAAGTATGTTTTTGTTTCATGTTGCTGACTGCTTAATGTCTTTTCAGCTTAACCCGTGTCCCATTCCTGCTCATCCTGAAGCAGAAGGGTAAACAGATGTCCCTCTGAATGATGGGCAGTAGTAGAGGTCTTCTAGCAAAAGACTATTTTTACTTCTGACTTCTGCCTAATTTTTTTTTTTTTTGCTAAGTTTAAAGTGATAATTGCGGAATGTATGAAACAGGAAATATGTATTGACTAATTATATCAAGTGAAGTAAAAAAAGAAAAAAATACATGTTCATAATTCTCTTTACATCAGAGGGCTTTCAAAGCTGCATCTCTGTATTTGAGTTGCTTTATTTTCCTCTCACATCCACAGTGGCTTTGTCCTGTTGGTGCCTTGGCTGCAAACATAGTCTGTAAAGGCATAAGCCAAAAGGGATCTTGGGGTTCTGTTTGCTTTCTATCATATACAACAAGCCTAAATTTGCACTTGGGTGCAAATTTCACACTTTCACAGTATAAATAAAAATCAGATCTTTCTCCTCTTTTGTTTTCTCTGGTTTTATTGCTATGGGTCATTGAAAGAAAGCCTGGAGGGACATTCTGGAAGGCATTTTTCTTCCTTCTGTCTTATTTTTGTACATTTGAACTACTTCAGCAATTTCTCTCTTTTTTTTCTGGACAACTCCTCAGAGAAATTAAAGAATTATTTATTTATGATTATTAGTTTCCTTTCTGCATTTTTAAAAATGTCTTCAGTGTTTGAATCACACCAGCAGGTATAGCAAGCAAAATCTTGTTGCAAAGAAAACAACCATATAGCAAAAATAATGACAAATTCAACCCAAAGAGGAGGAGGCAGGAAAGCTGTTCAGCAACAATAATTAGCCAAGTTTCTCCATGCTTCAAATTCCTCTAGAAACCACCTGACAAGTTGATGGGGTCTGGGGTATGCCCTGAAGATGGAAAGGTCTGAATTGTTTCTGTCGTGGCTGAGAATGAGAGTGGTTAGCTCCTAAGCCCATGTGAAAGGCATTTATTTTTATAAACTCCTCATTAGCAATAAAAATTAATGTTTATCAAACACTGTCCTCTGAAAATGCTGGACATGCTTCCATTTCAGGCAGGTTTCTGCAATGCAGCTTTTCCTCTTGAAACCAGTCAGAGAAGCACTGTTCCATTCTTCAAGTTCATTCATTCTGGGCTCTTTGAGTATTTACAGGAAAACACAAGCTCCTCCTGCTCAGCCTTCCTGTAGCAGGCCCTTGGTGGAGACACATCACAAGGAACCGTCTCTGAGCTGTGTGGAACACCAAGCTGGCTATTGCCAGCCTCCTGAATTAACTTCATTATGTCTCCTAATTCAATCTCATAGCATTTTCCCTTGCATGTGAAAGAAGTGGGGTTATGCTTCATTATGAGAGAGTTTCAAGCAAAAGGTTTTGCCTTCTGGGCTCTTCGACAGTCAGTGCCTCTTGATCTGTTTGGTTGATGGCAGCTGCCGAATCACAGTGGGAATAGAAGTATAAACTCAGGGCAGCAAAGGACAAGGGATTCTGGTGAAGACAAAAGAGTTTCATTGTACCCTATCCCACAGTCTTAGCCAAAAGAAAAGATTAGATTTTGGTTGTTGGAGCAGAGGCTGAACTGCATCTTCCTAGAGACCTTGGTCTCACCAAAGGTCAGAGATGTTAACAGACCCCCAGAGGACCTCGGATTTCGTCACCCTTCAGCAGCCACCGAGGACAGGCTAGAAGGGATAAAAAAAATCTCTGATTGTCATTTCCTTAGAACCCAGAACCTGATGTGTGGCCATCACATATTACAAGAAACCAATGTTACTTTAAATCATCTCCTTTTTTTCACCAGTTGTTTCTCCTCCCAAGATCCAGCATCCCTGTACGGAGTGCAGCTCTGTTTGGCAGCTGTAGAGGACACATAGAGGAGCCACTCAGTGCCAAAGGCAAACATCCACTTCATAATGGGCCTTCCATTTGCTACAGATTGTCTGAACTGTCAGATGAGCAGGATTCTCTCGTCGTAGCAGCAGAAGCTCCCACTACAGCTCCTGGCCTTCAAGGGTCACCTCAGAGATCCTCATTGTTTCTGATCTTTTCATTATTAAAGCAAAAGAAAATATTTTTTCAAATCTTTCTGTTCTACTTCCTTTGAATATCCCCTTCAGATATTGCAGAATAATCTTATCTTTTTGTAGATAAGGTTGTTCCATTGAGAAGGCTGTGGGTGATGGCTTCGCTGTGCTCCTTTAAGGTCTTGATCTTGGTTTTTTGAAGTTAAATTGCCAGAAAGGACCTTCCCTAGAGAGCACATGCTGGATTTTTTCCCCTTATATTTCCAAAAAGGTCTGCATATTCTTTTGAAACCTGTGGGTTTTGTGGTCACAGAACATCAGTTACCCTAATTAAAAGAAAATTTTTGTAATGTCGTTTTATTTTAAACTATGCAAAAAAAAATTCTGAGGTGAGATGAGCTAGCTGGAAAAAGCTTGAGGAGTAATCCTAAATATGCCTATTGTGCCAGCCTGCAGCTTTATTACATCCAAGCTGGACTTCCTCTGGCATTTAGGAGTATTAAACCATCTAAAGGGAGTTGCTCCCATCGTCATGGACCTCCATTTATTTATGTGGAAACTGGTCTAAAGTGTTCTGAAAGACAGGGGTTTGTTTCCCCCCATAACCTGAGAAGGATATTTGCTCCTTGAATCTAATCCTTGACATTGCATGGAGTCATGTTATTGGAAGCACTGTGACCAGGAGTTTCAGTCTCCATTGCTGTCTAAGGAAGCCCTTTCAGTATTGAACTTTTCTGCTGGTGTGTTCAACAACATGTCATGACCTTTCTCTATAAAGAAAACCTCATTTTTTGCTTACCCCCCATTAGCAGAGAGCAATTATACAACCTCACGCTGTTCTCTCTCTCCTGTCAGCTTCCTTGCCGTGTGCTCCCTGCAAGATTCAACTTCCATGGTGCCACATTGGACCATGAACGTATCTCCAAGGGAAAACAGTTTTTAGCTTTTAGATCGAGGTTATACCTGCTAAAAAACACTGCTATTTAGACCTGGTGAGCTCACCAGGAGGATATTAAATAGATTATCTAATCTGTTTGTTTCTCTTCTTCCTGTTGACATCCTGTCAGTTTTGTTGTTAGTCAGAGTTATGAAAAATGGACCTGAAAGGAGCCCACAGCATGTGAGCTACAGCATGTTAAGAAGGTAAGAAAATTGCTCAGGGTGTCCTGCATAGAGATTTCTCTAGATGAAGACAGAAGGAGAAAAATCCACTTGTACCACTTTGAACGTGCTCTATTTTAGATTACTACACAGACAAAAGGCAAAGTGTGACTCCTTTAGAACTGTAACTGAGAGCAGCGCTGTCCCAAAAACAGAAAGAAGGAGAAGCACTTTTGAGATCATTCAGGTATTTTTCTCTTCCCTATTCCTACTCTTTTCCGTGCAACAACCAAGCAGACTCATGGCATGTCTGCTGCCAAGATCCAGAATAGAGCCAGGAGAGCTTGCCCAGTGGAGGAAGTATTGTGAGGTCAAAGCAGGTGTGTGCACACTCCTGGTACCCCCATGAGTACAATTACAGCTCCACTTGTTTATTCTGTAGCTCAATCAGTCCTTGAAATGACAAGTGTAGGTTCAGTATTTAAAGTGGATCCAAAACCACAGCAATTAAGCCCAAGCCAGCACAAGGTGAAAGGCCTTTGAACACATAACCAATACCCATGGCAAGCTTGAGAGGCTGATATCCCTGATCCATAGATTTAAGGAATTTCTGTTTCCATTTCTGATATGAGTCCCCGCAGTTTTAGCGTAACCTAGTTGAATAGGATTTGAGCTACTGGGTTTTTGCTTGTTCCTTGTAGACTGTTCCACGGCTGGTCAAGAGAATTTGAACAGTCCTGTTCTTCCCTTTGAGATACAGGGACACAAGGCCATCCTGCTGCTGTTGGCTGGTGTAGAATTTCGTGTAATACTGACTTGATCCTGAGCTCATAGGGTAGTAGGTGCCACCAGAAGAAAGTGCAGAGCATGAGGAGGGTGTCTGTGTCTATATCCAGACATACTCTTAGGAACATACGACCTGACAGCGATCGCTTTGGTTCCATCTGTTTCTGTTCTCCACCCAAACATGCATACTTCTACCAAAGAAATAAAACCTTAAATTACTTGTGTGGTCTGCAGCTGAGCTACCAACAGAACATACATATATATATATTGCATGAGCCAAGCCCTACTGTTCCCAGGCAGCTCAGCTTCTTGCCGTCATTTCAATTACAGAGTTTTGTTTTAGTGCGAGATGAGTAAGAATCGTGAGTTTTGGCCCGAGACTGCTTCAGCAGTTATGTGTCATGCTTAATTTTACTGCACAGCAGTTTGCCAGATATACCATATTGGAGACGTGTTGATCTTTGTCGTTTCCAAAACTGACACTTCCTTTTCCAGTCCTGCCTGTTAAACTATTTCAGTTGGACAACACTGAGCTTTTGAAAAAGGCTGATGCTTCACCCCATTTTGATACTGTATTTTAGTTCAGGGGCTTAGTCAAGACTTACATGCCAGTTCAGGTTGTGATTTTTATTTTATTAGTAAACATGGTGATATTGGGATGAAGCCATATTACAAACTCAGATACACCCTTGGCTGATACCGTGATGGAGAGGCGTGCCAAAACCTGTTTTGCTACCCATCAGCTCTCTTTCTGTGTTGTTTCTAGTTTTTATGTGAACATTCTGGCTTTCTCTTTGCTACAGAATTAGTCTTGGTCATATCAGTACTGCTTATGCCAGGACAGCCCTCTAGTACAAGTGGTGCCTTAGTCTGTTTTAAAGCCATTATGAAAGGTCAGGAAAAAGTGGTGTGAAGGATTTTATTACAGATTTTAGGATTAGGGCCATGGCCTAGCTATTGGAATTTCAGTCAGTAGGGCTCTTTCCCAATTTGGCCAGAATTTGAAGGTGTTTTGGTTCCTTGCATGCTGAATTTTTAATCTCCTCTTAGTTCTCAGGTGGGTCTGGCAGAGCATGTGATGACAGGAGGAAAGCAGGTCTTTCTATAAACTGTAGCTTGAGATAAATGAAGCAGCTGCTGTTGATCTTTGTCCTTGTTACCTCTGTGTGTTGTTCTGTTTATCTGCCCTCTGGAATATCACATAGGTGTAGAATCATGGAAGAGTTTGGGTTGGAAGGGTCATTAAGGGATCACACAGTTCCAACACTCCTACCATGGGCAGGGACACCTTCCACTGGACTTTCCAAGCCCCATCCAACATGGCCGTGAACACTTACAGAGATGGGGCAGCCACAACCTAGAGTTGTCCATCACATAGGATCTTACAGTAACTCATCATCTGTCTGAACGTATCTTCACCAGTTATCTTAAAAAACATACTAAAGAACAGATATACAGAGACAACTCTTCAAGAACATGTGGAATTTTCATGCTTATGTGATTTTTTCTTGTAAAATGAAATGAGGACAGCCTAATTTCATTTTCTTCTCATTCAGAAATATTCCAACTTTATGGAAATTCTTTCTTTCTGACTATTCATTTCATAGATGCTTGCATTTATTTGTGATTGTTTTGTTTGGGACTGGGTGAAATCAGTAAGTGTCATCAGTGTGTGCATCCATTGGGATGTACATGTGAAGCTCTGTCTGCTTCTGTGTAGCTCTTGTTGAAGTCCAAAGCTGCATTTATTTTCAGTATGAACACAGCCAGAGAGAGAAGTTAATCCCAGAGTCTCGAATGTGGCATTACCTAAAGGCTGATGATATAGAAATAATTGAAAGTAAGTACAGCAAAGTTGTTGAGATAAATTTTGACATAAAAATGTAGGTTGGTTCATAAAAAGTTGCAGTGACAATAGGTTATAGTGACAGCTTTTCAACAACTGTATAAGCCTCCAGATGGAAGGGAGTTTGGCTTAATGAATTATAGGCAGTCTGTGTAACACAAGCTCCTTTTATAGGAGCAGCTCAGAATAAAGAATAAACTTATTCATACTGGCATGTGTTAAATAACATCATTGTTAAAAACATGGGGTTGAAGAGAGACTGAGAAATGAAGGAATTAAAAAAAATCCAAAATACTGTTAATATCTCGACCTTCTGGCTCTTGAGTAGGGCACTGACTGCTTTGTTTCAGAATGATCTGATAATGAAGTTGTCAGTGGCCAGCTGTGGAGTCTCACAGCCTTCTGGTGACGAGGTGACCCTGCTGGAGAGCCTCCTCCTTTGTGCATTTGATCTGGGTCTGGAGTAGCCTGAGCTGGTTAAGGTTGTTACTTACACCTGGGGACAGATAGTCAGAGCTCCTGAGAACACTTAATTCCCAACCTGTGGCACAGACAGGCCGCATGACCTTGGCAAATTACTTAATATCTGCTTTCCCATCCAGAAAATGATGATGATACTTACCTGCCTCCCAGGAGAAGCATTTGAGCTTCATTAAGGATTAGGACATGCTTTTAGTTTAGTTAGTTGTGTTGAAATGTGCTTGGTAAGCAAAAGTTATTGTTAAATAATGAATGAGGAGAAATGCTGTCAAAGTAATCTAAAGGACTGAGCCAGTGCTGAGAGCGGTATCTGAATAAAATCACATGTGCCGTGATGTCAGAGCAGGGGAGTGCTACTGAAAACTAAGAATAAGCAGCAGATGTCAGTGACTCATTAAAATAACAAACTTGTATTTCTAATTTTGTCAGCGCACCGTGTCACTTTCGAAAGGACGGATTAACCGCTGATGAGCTTGTAGGATTTTTGACACACGTGGCGGTGAGTTAAGGACATGGCTGTAGCCTTCTGCCTGCCTTGCTGGATCTGTCTGTGGCTGGCTTAGAGGCAGGATTCAAATCCACAGACTGAGGATTTAGAAATTCAGGAAATTTCTGTGAAGCTACTAATCATGAATGTATAAAATAGTTAAGTTCTCTGGGTAGGGAGCGCTTTATTTTGGTGAGGAGTATTTTTCTAGCAGGTCTGTGACTTCAGAAATCTTCAGGTGGCCTGATTTGCATCTTCCAGCTCAAGTCAGCAGCCATGTCATGGATGAATGCATTTACTGTGGAAGTGGAACCAATACAAAGTATTAGGTATTTTCTTACAGCAGTGATCGTAAGGATGTGTAATATATTTTATGTATATCCCACTCCCTGTTTCATGAGTGCAGAAATCTTAATTGTACTGGCAAAGCAGATGTGTATGTGTTGTCAGCGCAACTGGGTGTTTTTGATACTCCATCTCCTCAAACTCTGCAAGGACTCATTTTTCTCAGCATATTTTATATTTAGGAGCACCTGGATCATTACCCATGCACCTCATGAAGCCTTTTTCTAACTCATTTTCCTAATTAGCAGCCCATCCCTGCCTTGTGTGGATAATAACACTTCCATCCTTGCACAGGTGAGAGGATGCTCTCCACAGCACCCTTTTTCGGTTTTTTTGGTTTGGTTTGGTTTGGTTTGGTTTGGGTTTTGTTGTGTGGTGGGGGTTTTTTTGGTTTTTTTTTGGTTTTCTTTCCCTTTGCATCTCTAAAACAGCCCAACGCTATTTTGGGGACTAATTTTTGTATGAGCCCTGAGCTCTGCCAAGGCAGGCTGGAGGTGCTGGAGCAGAGGGTCTGGGAGAAGAAGGAGCTGAGCGGCTCCGTCGGCCTTGGCATGGCCCCGGGCACCGTGGCTCTCCTGGAACACAACAGAGCCTTGTCCAGTGCTGAATGACAAGCAGTTCTATATTAAGGGAAGCATGAAAACACAGCTTATTAGAAGCCACAGGGTTGATTGAAAGCATAATAAATGGCAGGCTACCAACAAAGATTGTTGCTCTGGGTAGATAATCTGATTAGTAAATATTTATTTCATTACAAAGTCTCTTTTATGGTTTGATCCGTGTTCAGTCAACAATTCTAAGTGACCTCTTCAGCATTTTAAATGGGATCTGGAGGTTCTGCCATTTGAACCAGGGATACCATAAACAAATAAAAGAGTTCCAGTGCTGTTGGAGGTAGAGGTATGAAATGCTATAGTATTTATTTAGAGAATAAATGGCATCTGCCATTTGGTTAGGCAGTTTGTTTATTTTGAACTCCTAACTTGTTTGATCTTAAACTTTGAGAAGATGCGGAAATATTGCGCTCACCTGGGGACAATTGAAAAACATTACTTGTCAATTACATTCATTTCACTGATGCAGCTCACTAACAAATCTCATAACCTAATGGCCCACAGATTGTTTGTACCTGAGTTTTTCAAGCACTATAGCAAATGGTTTCTGCGCAGACATGCCTGGTGTAATCAGCTATCACAAAGAAATGGAAAATATACAAATTTTCAACAGCTTTGCTGGTGAACCAGCATGTACCAAAGTAATGCAAACAAATCTGAACATCTTAATAGTAGCATTAACATATATGTTGCTCAGTCATTGTCCTCAGAACTCTTCAATGTAATGTTCAAGGTCTGCAGATGCAATAAAAACATTTTTACTTTGTCCAGTGTATCAGATAAAGGAATGCAGATTTAAAGGAGGAGAATGCAGTTTTCCCACTGGAGGTTGTGGTTTTAGCTTTAAATTCAGAAAATGCTTAAGAGAACCTTATGAAATGTAATAAAGTTCTCTTTCCCTGAGCTCACACTCTCAATCTGAAATTGTATTGAGGGAATTTGGGTTTCAATAGTGTCCTTACGGAGCAGCTATGCTTATTACTTAGATATTAGAGATGCCCTGTTGATGTACAAGCGTTTGAATTCCAAAGGGAAATAAAGTCTGTATTTTCAGCTTATTATTGTACAATATTGTAGGCACTCTGCAGTAAGTGTATGAAAAAAACTGTTCTTTTTCCCTTCTAACTTTCACCACCTAACATGCTGTCTTGGCTTTCTACCTCTGCTGCAAAAGAAAACATCAGCTTAAATTTCCAATTCCCTAGTAAGAGGTTACGTACATTATAACACTGTTATAGCTGATGTAGTTTATGTACTTAATTCTTTGTGCTAACAGTGGTGGCCACAGTCTGAGGTTGTCATGACACCTAGGTGCTCAAGGAAAGGACTAAAATTACCCAAGAGCAGGCTGAGAAGCAGGCAGCATGTCCTCTCCTCCTTTGTCTATTCCAGCACTGGCTTTTAGCATCCTGCTGAGTTTGCCCTGTAAATACAGGGGCACGCCAGTGAGCACAGCTGTGGGATGGCTCACTCAAAGAGGCAGAAGCAAAACCATGCAGCAGGCACATGAAGGAAGTTGTGGATGCCTCATCCCTAGAAGGGTTCAAGGCCGGGTTGGATGGGGCTTGGAGCAATCTGGTCTAGTGTAAGGTGTCCCTGCCTACAGCAGGGGGGTTGGAATGAGGTGATTTTTAAGGTCCCTTCCAAACCACGCCTTTATATGATGATTTCTGTGTACTCAGAAGGAGCTGCTCTGGGTGAAAATGCCTTGACACATCCCTCACCATCTCATTTTCGCTTGCATGTGCTCCTGCAGCGTTGTGGGAATACCTTGCTTACAGCCTGGCTTGTGAATGCCTTTCCAAATCATCCTTTTTCCCACCCATGCAGTAGAAATGGAAAACTGAAAGCTCTTGTCTTTCTCTACTCTCAGCATGAAACAGAGCATGGGGGGATACTCCAGGCAGGCAGCAGCTCCAAGTTAACTGTCAGGTCAACAGGGAAGGCCAGGAGCTGGTCAGTGTGCTCCCAGTGCAGCTGGGGTGATGCGCCTGCCTTTTGTAATGGACAGGGTTATTTATAAATGATACACAGAAGGATTCTGAGGGCGGCAAAGGCAGCGCCAGGGCAACGTCAGAAAATACTTGAAGGTTTTAGTTCAGCTGAGATCCTTGGCCATGTTTTCCACAGCCCAAAATAAACTCCAAAATTAGAGGGAGTGAAAGACTTCTGCTGGGTCTCAGAAGAACTTTCTCCACTTCCAGTTGTGCAGCCATTAAAAGAGGGACAAGCACTGCTGTGCTGATATCACGAGAGCTCCTCTTCTCAGTTTTGTTTCTTTCTGACCCCAGCAAGTACCGAAATCTTGCTGCTTCAGTAAAAACTGAGGGCGGGATTTGCCAGCTGAAATCAGGAAGTTTTGACATTGACTTCAATCAGGATGATTGGAGCTGAACACCCACATGACTTTTGGTTCTTGGTTCCTATGGGCAGCTTCAGCACTTTTGTACATAACTGGTCTACTTTGCATTTCATTACGTTTATTTAAGCTGTATTTTAACTCTAGATGGGAGGGGGGCTGCTTGGCCCCTAAGATTGATTTAGGAGTAGAGGAGAAAAGTCACTCTTGAGCTGTAATACCTTTTAGGTCTTCCTGATGTAGCAAGGTAGAAGACATGTAAGAATTTATTGGCACGTTAAATATTGATTTATTATTTTTCATGGCACATTTATTCAAAGCCTCATGCCATCAGGTTTGCACCATCACTCTGTGTGTGTGCATATGTTCACACATCGATACTCAGTAATACTGGATGTCCTGCCGGTTCCCTGAAGTGACACTGAAGTGAACCATGCATTTGAAAGTGTATATTGGCATTTAAGAATTGCCTGTATCAAGTGAAGATTTTTCTCCCAAAGAAAGGAAGAGCCCAGCCAAATAAACAAAAAGTCCTTCTGAGATGTGCAGTCTTTGCTGCTGAAATATTGAAAGGGATTTTTTAACCTAAAGAACAGTTTTTTGCAAAGCCTGTAGTACACAGTTCACTGAGATGGGTTGATGGCTGGAGGTCATTTTATGTATTTCTACCCTTAGTTTCATGGATTGCTTGAAAATAGCAGGGAAGCAGCTCTTCAAGTTGAGGCTCCATACCCATGGCTGCAACCTTCAGAACCCTGGAGATGATGAGGCAAGCTGGGAGAGCCCAAGCACAACTCTCAGGCAGAGCAGGTTGAGACAACTTGATAGTATCACCCACTCCACTAAAGCCTCATGAGCCAATTGTGCTGCATTTCTCCAGCAAAATGCATTTGTATGCATTATGGCTGATAAATACACCTGACAAATTCAAGTGGGAGCTAAAATGTCCATTTCTAAGGGAGTTCATTGTGGAGAGAAGAATTTCCCGTGCTCTTTTCCTGTCCTTTAGTTTTTGGTTTTGTGAGGTTGAATAGATCAGGTTGCTGATAGTGCATCCTGTGAATTGTGGGTCCTCTGCAGGTGGTGGTAGATGGCAGGGGGCTGTCCCCACTTCCCCACACATTAGGGCCTGGAAAATCAGCTAGGTCTGGGAGTTACTTTTCAGTGGGTTGGCAAAGAGTTTGCTGGAAAAAAAGTAATTGTACAAATAGCTTCTTTCAGAACAAAAAAGGGGTTGGTCTGACTTGGGCACCAAGGAGTGGATAAACAATTTCTGGCAGTTGTCAGCTCGTCACACCACTGGCCTCCGCATCCTTGAGCAACAGCCTGACTTCACATAGCATTTCCTTCCTCTGCAAATACCTGGTAGCTCCAGGATGGAAAGGGCTTCCATAAACAAGCAGATCCTTGCATAGATCAGGACTCATGTCTCAATCTCCCTGTAACATTGCCATGGGATGCCTTTGCTCTCACCTTCCTCAGCTGGAATTTGAAATGGCCGAACTCAGACTTGAGAGAGGCTGTTGCACTGTAGAGTTTTTAACCCCTATCTGATCACTGGTAAACTGCTTCATAATTTGGCATATCCGCTGTGGGCCAAGGAGTGATGGAGGGCTCATGCGTGATCCTCCACGTGTATCTTTACTAAATATAGATGATGTTGAGGAAATCCTGGTCTCCAAAGGGTGTCTAAACTGGACAGGACCCCAAGTTCCTGTGTGGTACCCTGTCCATAGCACTCACAGCTTTACAAATAGTCTGTTAGCCCATTAAGGTCTTGAGGTGGTATCACCCATGGCACACTTGGCTCATGGGTGACATCAGACCTGAATTGGACTCCACAGTCAATGTTGGCCACCACTTCAGTCATGTCATGCTGACTTCTCCAATGTCTCTTTCAATTATGCCCTCTGTTCATATTTCCTTTTAAGTACTTTTTTTTTCTCCTGACTTCCCTCTGTTAGCAATTTCATGCTCATATTTTTCATTTTTCCCCAAATCTGTCAGCTACCTGCCCGTTTTGTGTCCTGTTTACTGTTGAAACTCCTTTGCATTATGTATTCAGTAAGAAATGCCTCTCTCTACGAAACGCCTTCTGCCTGCAAACACCCCGTTTCCCTTAAGACTTCCAGCAATGATCTCTGAAAATATCCACACCACTTCACAGAGAGCTTGTCTCTGGTGTATTCAGATGTCAAACTGTTTGTGTCTCGGCTTGGAGCAGACACTGTCTCATTTGTTTGCAAAGCCCTGCTGTGCACATGGGACACTTCTCAATAAATAATAGCACCAGATTTGTCTGCTGCATCCTATAGTAAAATTGTAAAATAACCCCAAACTTTCCACAGTTGAGGGCTGTCTCTCCTTGCTTTCTTCTCTGCATTTTAAATTATGTTTTTGCTGTCCTTCCATTAAGCTTTTGCAATTGCATTCTTCAGTGTGTGAAAGCTCCCCTTGCACAAAATCAGGCTAAAAATCAACCACAGATTCCCTGTGGAGAATCTTCCTTGAAAAGCTGGAATTTCTTCTGATGAAGAAGACACTGTGGTCTCTAATGCCACTTTCTATTTCTAAGCCTGGAGACTGGGTGAGATGGAGAGTGAAGCGAGGAGCTGAAAGAAAGCTGATGCATTTCCTGTGAACTGAACCCAGCATGGGTGTGGGGGACCTTACACCATCCCCACGAGGAAGGAAAGGACTTGTTCTCTGACACAGAGCTGGGACAAGCAGGGCTGAACTGATTACACACCACGTGGCTTCTTGCTCACCTCTGGCATGTCCAAGCCCCTGGCAATAGCAGGGCACTGAGCAGCGAGGTGGAACTGTGGTCACGTTCTCTTTGCTTCCTCCTCCCCTCCCACCCAGATCCCTGCTGTTTCTTTTCCACTGGCTGAGTTGCATGAAGCATCCTGGGGTTTTTTGCCCAATGGGAGTAAAATAAGCAAAATGGGGCACTTCAGGTAGCTGTTGCAATTAAATGAGTAGTATTGTGGAAATCATAAAGGTAGTACCAGAAGAGTGTGAGCTGCACTGGAACCAGACAGCCCTGCCCTGTCCGTGAGTCTGCTGGTTTTGATACAACAATGTTGGCATTTTCAGGGCAGGTGTGTGTGGAAGCAAACAGGGCACTGAGGGGGCTTGAAAGAAAGGATGTTGTAAATTTACAGCAGCAGCAGCAGCACTGTGTTGCTAGAGGTGCCCACAGGCCTATTTCACCATCCTGCTTTTCTGCCTGTTGTCCCTGCTGTTCTTGAACAAGCAGGATATTTAAATACATGAGAAATTGCTGTCTCCAAGGGACATTGCCTACTTAAAACTGCATCTAATCTGTGAGGTGACCAACCAACACCACCACCTGAGAGTTTTGGCTCTGTTTGTGCTCATGAGTGTGTCTGCACATCACAGCTGCTTCTCTGCTCAAGAGCCACCAGAGTATTGTAATATTGAGGAATCCTGCTCTTGCCCAGAAGCTGATTGCAAAACAAACCCTTACTGTCCTGACCTACAGCTTGTACAGTGGATGGTTTTAAAATTATGGCTTGGCAAATAATTGATCCATCTGGTAGACTGCCAAATTGAAAAGTATCACCAACACCAGTTAAATGCTCCTAGATGACCAAAAGCACTGGATCTATTTCTTCTGATCAGCATAAAAGCTGTAAAATGAAGAGGAAAAAGAAAGTACAAGGAAAATGAGGTTTTACTGTCAAACAAAGGAGTCTAATGCACTCAAGAAAAGGCTTAGTCCTTTGAAGAAAAGTGGGGGAGAGAAAGACAGGCTTCACAGAGGGGGAGAAGTGCATGGCTGCACTTTCACCTGGTAACTCAGCGGTTCAGTTCTGCACCCAGGGTGGCACTGACCAGGGTTGCCATCCCTTTCCTGCCTGGTAGAGTCTGGATCCATCACCCTGTGAGCAGCCAGCCTTGTGCACCCACTCTGCTCCTCCTCGTGCCCCTGCCATGCATGGATCTGGGTGCTAAGACAGCAAGGGGGACATCCTCACCATGACATTACTTACACCTTCATATTCTCTCTCCTGATGAATAGTGCAGATATTTCCATCCAGCAGACTCCAAAAAGTGAATTGCAGCCGCACGAGAGTTCGGACTTTTTCCTGGAAAGTGGGGGTCTTGATTTGCATCTGCCTCGGAGCTGGGCTATGGAAGGGCTTGAGCCTGTTTCCCACCTCTGAAGAGGACCATGTTGTAGTTATTTTCCTTTAATCTCTCCCATTTCACATCAGCTGTGCTGTATATCAAACACATAAAACCTGCTGTACATGTATGTGGCATCATACAGCAGTAAGCAGAAATTAATACAAGTCTGCTCTTGTAGCAGATGTTCTTGCAACTCCCCAGAACAGAGCAGTCAGGCATTAAGGAAGAAAAAAAATAAAAATAGGCAGGAATAGCCTACCTGGCTTGATGTTATGCTGAATTTTTGGAGAAGAAAGCAGCAAGAAGCTGGGGATGGGGCCCTGCCATCAGAGTCCTTGGAGTGAGAAGACCTGGCCTGAGTTAGAATGAACTGGGAGGTCCCAAAGGATGGGTGACAGAGAGCCTTGGCAGTATGTGACATGAGAGAAGGCCAGCAAAGTATCTTGGGCATAAATTGTAGTTGGCACTTTAATAATCTTGAAGCCCTTGCTTTGGCAGACTGATAGATTTTTTCAGAATCAGGTGGACATTAGAAAAAATATATTTTCTGGACTAGATTTCAATTTATGGACCGATCAACTGTGGCATTGTCCTTTCTCTTGAAGTAAGGTCACCTCCGTATGCTTAGGCTGTAGAATACATGTCTCTCCCAGATAGTCAAGTCTCTGAGACACAGTGTAATTCATAATGTTGTAAATATCTTCCAGTTTGTCAGTTCTTGTGACTTGATTGCAGGTTTTGCAGTACTGTGTGATTTGGAAAGGGGAAGAAAGAATGGCAGTTGTTGTGGCTCTTCTTCATTTGGCATGAAACTGTGAAGTTGTGAGGAGACATGGGGTTGGTGGGGTTTTTTTTTCCTTACTGGCTAATACCAAAGATCTGTTAAAAGTGTCCTGAATGTAGGGGGTTTTTTTTCTGAAATACATAGGAAAGGCAGTTGCATGTGGAAAGAAATGCATTTCCATGCCTCAGGTGTGGTACCAGGGAGCCCAGTGCACCCATCACATCTGGCTGTGTCACAAGGTCTGAAGCCAAGCCCCCCACAGAGAGCTGTACTGTTCTTTCTGTACTGGGGCTTTCAGTCTTCTTATTGCATTTAACCATTGCCATTTGTCTTCCTCATATAACTTGCATTTCAGCTCTGTATCTTGATGAGAACAGGTTGACCACATTTTCCATTAGTTGGGCAGGTAGGAAGAAGGCTACTTTCCTTAGATTTTTTTTCCCTGGAACTGTAGGAGGGTCCTCTGCTGCTTTGCATAACGTTCCTTGTGCTCAGATGTTTGATTTATCCTAGTCCTTAAGCATTAATAATTTCCTTTTCTCTCATTTATCATCGCTGGCAAAGTTAGAACTCTTCATGCAGATACAGATTGTTCTAATAATAAAAATAGCAGTAAAAATAAGTCTTGGTGCTTTTGCTGTTCTTCAACAGCTTTTTCTGGCTGGAAAAGTGTCTTGCACATACATCAGGGAAGTTGGCTAAGCACAGATTTAGGCTGAGTGGAGAATGGATGTGAAACATGTTGGAGAGAGTCCAGAGAAGGTCTCAAAGATGGTCCAAGGGCTGGAGCCCCTGTGCTGTGGAGACAGCCTGTGGGAGCTAGGTTTGTTCAGCCTAGAGAGGAAAAGGCTCCAGGGAACCTTAGAGTGTTTTCCAGTACCTGAAGTTACCTAAAGGAAAGCTGGAGAGGGACTTCTTTCAGGGATGTAGTGATAGGACGAGGGGGAATGGCCCTAAGCTAAATAAGTGTAGATTTAGATTGGATATTGGAAAGAAATTCTTCACTATGAGCATGATGAGATGCTTGAATAGGTTGCCCAGAGGAGCTGTGGATGCCCCATTCCTGGGAGTGTCCAAGGCCAGGTTGGATGTGGCTTTGATAGTGTCCCTGCTCATGGCAGAGAGATTGGAACAAGATGATCTTGAAGGTCTCTTCCTTCCAGCCCAAACTATTCTATGATTCTGTGGTTCACTTGAGACTGCCCTTTATGTTTGACCTTAGGCTTTTATAGAAGTATGTCAATTTTCCTTTTCACTTAGTCTTTAACCTTTAGCAAAAAAGAAAGATGAGGGGAGGTTAGAAATCCAAATAGGTGATCTCTGCTGTTCTTTTTCAGACAAGTCTGCAGTATCCTCAAGGAGATCCAGTGAGCAAGTGAAGCATCATTTCCCCTGTGCTTGCTCTCCTTGGTCTCTTTTCTCCCTGCCTAAAATGAGATTAAAAAATAAACTCATAAATACTCTTTCTTTGCTGCCTGCATATAGTGTTTCTAAATTTTACTCTTCACATAGATTTCTTTCTTCACAGGCCCTCAACTGCTATTTGGTCATTTATGCAGGAAGCTTGTCACCATTGTGGCAGAGCCATCATCCTACAAGACCTTTTTAAAACAGTCTTTTTTTTTGTTGTTGGTCTGAGCAGAACAAGAGGGATTAATGCTGATGACATCTGCTTTACCTCAGATTTTATGTATAGATCATGGTGGACGTTTTATTTATGTGTTTCTGCAAAATCAAGTAATTTCCCAGTCTTAAAGACTCATGAAAGCTGTAGACCTCTATTAGGCATGTAAAAAAATAGGCAGATTTATTTTGGGCAGGTCTAGGGTGTGTTTAGTTTCACACCCCTGAAATACTATAAATATTCACAGGCATTTTTCAAATAACATCAGATCTAATAGATGATATTTAAAGTTACTGAACGTTAGATGTGTTATTAAACTGATCTTATGAAAAATACGTTCTTCTTCTCTTGTAATTAATCTCATTAAAAAGTCTTTAGCTGGTATGGAGAAATAATGGATCTTTAATGTTTTGTTTGATATTGAAAGCAAGTTTAATAGTGAGACATTAAAAAGTAGTTTTAATGTGCCTCTCAGCATGCATGGTGATCACTTGCAATTGGTGATGCCTAATCTAAGGGCAATGAAAACTTTAGCTTGGGTCAAAAAGGTGCAAGAGAAATGTGCTGAGGGGAGGATGAGATGGGTAACTTGGCACCTGGGGACCAACGTCTTCCTGCTCTGAATAGAGCAGCCCCAATGAGAAGCAGCTCATCTTGCATGTCAGTAGTTCAAGATGTCACATATCCCAGGCTACCAGTGTGTGGTCCTGTTTTATGAAACGCATACACGTGTATTCCCAACTTTTCTTTTTTATGGTAGTTCTCATAATTCATGAAAATGCTAAAAATGTGTCATGCACTTTTTCAAAAATAGACCTCAGAGTTTATCTGCAAGCCAAGCGAGACTGGCCATTAAATGTCTCTGAAATATATCTTGTAATCACTGGAAGCAGTTCAGCTGGATCTTATTCAGGGAGATTCTGTGGATCTTGTTTAAAGAGTTTCCCTGTCTATTTTGGGAATGGGAACCACCTATGACGAATATCCAGAGAACTACAGGATCCTGTTGGAAGAAGACTGAGTCAGCCAGCTCCTAAATGATTTAGTGTTGGCAACTTAAAATCTTTCAGGTTAGCAAAAAAAAAAAAAAAAAAAAAAAAAAAAAAAAAAAAAAAAAAAAAGAGAAGCAAATATGTTGTTTAGTAAGAAACCTTTCACTGAGAGTAACTTAAAGATACTTCATTGTTTACTGACAAAGTAAAAACCAACTATCTCTGCAATGTAGCAGGGTGTTGGGCACCCCCTGACAGGTGAGAAGGAAATGGTGTGCTGGGATTTGAATAAGGTCTGTGGTATGGTCACATGTAACATCTTCTCAAGTAATCCAAGGAAGAATGGTCGTGCTGAGAGGGCAGCCAAGACAACTCCAAGACATGGGCTGGCCCATGCCAAGGCTGTCCCCTGCTTGTCTCTCAGGGATTCATGTGTGGGTGATCACCTCATGGGGAGGAGAGGAAAGCTTGGAGAGTACAGAGGTGACTTTCTGCTGGTTGGTTTGTTAGTGCAAGGCAATTCTGTATGTAGATGTGGAAGTAGGAAGGGGGAAAAAAAATAAAACCACCAAAATGCACAAGTATAAAAGGGGAATTCACTAGCTGGGAAGCGATACCTGAAATAGGAGCTTTAAGTCAGCTGGTAGGAAAGTCTGGTGGTAAATACAGCTAAGCACTGAACTGGGCTCCTTGTCAAGGTTTTGAATTGTCTTCTCAGGAGACGTTTTAAAAATCATGGTGATAGGACACTGACAAACAGCTGTCAACTGTAGGAAGGCAGGTTTCAATTAAGTTAAGGAAGAAGTGCTTTAAGGGTGGTTAGGGAATGGCACAGGCTTCCCAGGGAGGTTGTGGACTTCCCATCCCTGTAGGTATTTAAGGCTAAGCTGGATGAGGCTTTGAGCTGCCTGGTCTAGTGGAAGGTGTCCCTGCCCATGGCAGGGGTTTTGGACTGTAAGGATCTGTAAGGTTCTGGTTTTGGATCTGTAAGGTTCCTTCCAACCCAAACCATTGTATGATTCTGTGATAATAAGGTATGTACACCAGGGTCAGGCTGTGTTTGTGGGTACCACAATGGTAGTGGTTCCATTTTCAGGTAACACATTGCAGGCTGGGCTTGTATCAATATCAACCTGTAATGGGAGAGCATTGGCACTATGCAAGCTCAGCCCTGCACCTCCATTCCTGCTGAATTCATCTTCCTTAACTTGTAACCTATTTCTTGACAAATACTGTCTGGACATAAAATAAAGAAATACCCCTGACAGTTATGATGCAATTTTTGTGCTTGTAGAATCACTTTGGCAACATCTGCTTTTTCTAACATTTAAATAGAAAAAGCATTTCAGGCTTTCATTTGCAGTTCAGATAGCTGGGAGTTCAGGTGGAAGAGCCTTTGTATCATCCCTGCTCATTGCTAAAAAGACATGGGGAAATTGGCAAGAAAACAACCTGCTTAATATTAAAAAATGGGACTGAATATGCAGATTTTCTTGGCTGTGTTATAAGCTGGGTTTGGTAAATCATACAACTCTTCACTTTATGTAGCTTCTCTGAGGCTCAGTCTGATCTCTCTTAGGAAGTTTTGGAGTAATTTAGAGAGACAGAACCATGTAAGTGCTAAATATTATTGTTATTCTCATTTATTCAGTGCACAGTTTTTTTATTGAGGTGCTACATTTTTGTATCTTCCTTCAGAGGATTACAGGGGCATTTTTTTCCCCTTTCCCTACCACTCACAGAAGTTTGCATAACTAGTTTATTAGTACAAACTGGAACTTCACAGATTTTCCATTGCTTCTAAATAAATTGCCACATTACATTGTCAATATGTTTGTGAAGAACATACATGCATAGAAACTGCAGATAAAATGTGCAGGGCCAGGGAGATATCTTGGTCTTGGTCGTGATGCTGAATACTGTGGGCTAAGAAATATTAAGTCACTGCGACAGTGCTGAACACAAAGGGATAACTTCCTCTTTCTTGTGGCACAAAATCAATGTATAGCGTCAAGACTGTATATTGACAGCTTGATTATAAAGGACACTGAATATAGTTGACCCTGGAATAGCACCAGAATGGAACAGAACAAGACATTTATACAGCACCAACAAGGGTAGCATGCATTAAATCCTGCCTGCTCTCCTCAGTTACATGAGATATTTTTAAATCTTGTTACCATTACTCTTCCTTTTTCATATCTTTTTGCTTTCTGTTTGCTTTTCTTTAGCTCTTTGGCACTCATGCTTCCTGCACATGTGTTGCTGGCAGTTCAGCTCTGTGACAAATCTTTGTCACGACACACCACTCCCTGTTCTCCTGACACATCTTGCTGAGTTTGTGAGGAGAAGGCACAAGCTTGCCATTGAAACTGGGTGAGAGCCAAATGTTACATGAGTTTTGTCCTTTCAATTTCTTGTAGCAGGAGTAAGGCTGATGCTGTGGGGACATGGGCAGTGCCCACACTCAGACTGGGGTTGGCAGGAGCCACAGCAGCAGAGCTGGTGGGTCTCCATCACCCTGCTGAGCAGTAGCTTGTCCCTCCAAGCATAACAGCAAAGGAGCAATCTCCATGGCATGTCTCTCTGCCTTCCTACGTATGTTTTCCATCTTGTTTCAGGTGTTATGTCCGCTCTTAACACCAACTGTGAGTTAACTGGGCAGGAGTGCTGGTTATCCTACCCACTTCCAGCTGGAGTATAAGACAGGGTACTAAAATGAAAGACCATAGTAAACATTATGATTCATTTCATCCAAAAAGGACAAAGTGCTAAAAATGATAGCAAGAAAAATCTCTGCCTTCTCTGTTTTAACTTGTTGATAGCTGCAGTTACTAAAAGCATATTAGGCAGTTGCAAATGAGGGAGAAATTAGTCTGCAGGGTAATTGCTAAAACTGGATTTGGCACTATGAAATTTGTGAGAAGTTCCAGTTTTCACAGGAGAGTGTAACCTCTTGCTTGTGAGTCACTTCTGTGGCTTTGCTTCCTACCTCATTACTGCCTGACCCTGAGCATTGCAAAACTTGATCTCTCTTTTGCCACAGAATAAACCACAGTGACATGATCTGCCACCTCTCCTTGACGTGTTCTGCTTCCAGTTACTGTTTCCTCTGTCATTTCATTGCTGGCATAGTTCTCATAATACTGTTATCTCTGTTTCATTGTTGTTTCCCTTTTCTTTTGGCAGTGAGCACAAATTTCAAAGAAATGAAAGCTATCTCAGCTGTTTCCCCAAGCAGAGCAGTCCCACCAGCCTGGCTATCTAATACACCCATCCCAAATGGGATTTTGTTCACCCTTCTCTGCACATCTCTTTTCTTCTTACCATCTTCATTTCAGGAATGACTTACTGATAGGAGAATCTCTCCCAAAGCCAAGGAGACACAAGCAGCTACGTAATTCCTTTTTTCCGTTTTCCTATTTATTTTTTTTTCCCGATTTTGAAGGGCTAACCTTTAGAGATACATCATTCATGTTTCTACAGTCAGTAAGCAAAGGTCAGTCTATGCTGTAAACAGAGCTGTGATTGTGGTACAAGTCAGGACACCATCCAAGCCTTAGTCACAGCAGCTTGTCACAAAAACAGGGGAGGATACAGCAGGATAATGTCACCTGTGGCTCACCATGTGGCTGAGGATCCAGCATCACGCTGGTACCCAAGGAGCTGGAGTAACATTGGTTCAAGTAGTGCTGGAGGTGCTGAAGTTGTAATTTCTTCCCAGTTATCACCCAAATATCTTTGGTTTTTTCCCCTTCTCTTTGCAACAGATCAGGAAGGAATAGAGCTGTTTTAAGTGAGGTGGGTACTCATCATTCCCCTCCCAGTCTCAAGCTTTCAGGCAGGCACACATTCAGCAGGAAGAAGTTGCCTTCCATGATCTCAGTGACTGTTTCTAGCAAGTTTAAGCAGGCTATTAGATTGCTGTTTTACATTCTTGCAGAGCTGCTAAAGCACAGTGTGGATAAAGTTGAGTGCACATCCGTCAGGAGAGGAAACATTATCCCCTTTTTTTATTATTTAGAGAATATTGGTGCATACAGATGAGCTTGGTTCTGGCAAGTCACTTAGGGAGAAAAAACCTCAAATCATTGAAATCTACTTACCATGTCATTCTCCCTCTCAGAGTAACTTTCAGTCCTAGGATCTTTGTAGGAAGCAGTTACATAAATTAGGGAACTGAAACGTTTTGTGTTTATGTGTGTGTTTGTGTAGTATCCATCACAAAATGCAGCTGTCTTAGAGAGGGATTTTGCAGTACTTAAGAGGTGCACCACATCACAAACCAGATGACAGCACGCAGGGAAGAGAACCTTATGCAATTAGAAGTACAATTTGCTACAGAGAATAAATCTGGCAGACTCATCCCTGTCAAGTTGTTTATCTGTTTAGCTCAGTTGCATTAACAAAGAGAAGCCCAAAGCACTGTCTCCTTTTGTGCTGGGGGTTTCAGCACACTGGGCTAGAAGATAGTCCCTAAAATCATATCTTATGAGGTTATGATACAAGAGAAGAGGTGGATGAGCAAACAGATGGAGGAAGCACAACTGAGACCTTTACATTTAACATAATAAGCCATGGTCACACCATCTGCCTAACTCTTCTGGAGTGTTTTGTAGTCAAATTCTCACATAAAACACCCCAATTCTTGGGAAGATTGCCATAAAACCTTTACTGACTGCAGGGAATCAGGATTTTAACTTAAATCACATTTCTAGAATGCTGTTACAAACTTGCACTTTTGAATATTTTATCCATGGCTTTGGACTAGAAATAATCCATCAAATTGTGATGGGATGCATGCTGTTATTAGAGCTGATTTTCCTGCTCTTGTTTGTTGTTGTAATTTGTGGAGAAAGGCCATAAGTTAAATCTCTAATTCACAAGTTTTAATGTAAATCATATCCCATTACAGTATATCATAGTGATATAATACAATATGTTAGTTTGCCCTAAGTGGATGTATTTGTCTCTATTTTCTGGCTCAGATAATAGTTACCATCTGGGTGTGTGTTAATTTTTTGTTGTTGTTTCTTTTAATCATTTGTGTCGCTGCTTGTTTTAAAGCTGAAAATGACTAAAATTTGAAGCTGATTTAGGAAATTGCCTGGAGAATATCAAAAGGAACATCAGACACTTTATATGCTTCACATTTTTAACCTATTACCAAGAACATTTCGGTAGCCTTGAGGCAAGTTCCTCCCTTCGTTCTCCAGTATCTGTCTTTGGATATCTTATAAAATCAGCAGCACTGGGCTTGAGCATAAGGGAGAAGGGCAGAATCCCAAACTTCAAACCCTTTCTTTTATCTGGACTTTAACAATATCAGGTAGTGAACGGTTTTGGTGTCCCCTACCCCCATGTGCAGGATGCAGAGAGATATGTCCAGCCTGACTCCAAATCCAAGTGTTTCCATTTCTGGCTGTTCATGAGCATTTGTGCTGCAATCAGTTTTGTCTTAGGAGTCTGTGCATATAGCTGTAACATTCATTATCTGTATATTTTTATATGCATGTGTTTTGTACATCCTTCAGGCTGTTTCATTCAATCTCTTGCAAATCTCTATGCCAAGCCAGTAACGACACATCATATGAAGGAATGTAGATGCCTAATTTGCACCTAAATTTTATGTTCTGGTGAAGATGTCCCTGTAAAGTACGTGCATAAATTCCTTATAAAGCCACTGGGGAGAAGCAGTTGCTTTGAAGGCTCTCAAAGAGTGATCTTTTCTACCTGACTTTGACACTTAAGTTGCTCTCAGAAGTGCTGTGATCTTTTTCCTTCTGATGAAGTCTCAGGGATTTGAGGCTTTTTTTTTTTTTTTTTTTTTTTTTTTTTTTTTTTTTTTTTTTTTTTTTTTTTTCTCTTGTTCTGCTGTGGTGCACGGTGACTGTGGTGGTCAAGGATCACAAAGAACACACTGAATTAAATTTGGCTTCTGCTGGGGAACAAAGTGTGTATATTCAGTGTTCTGGTTTGGGGCACCTATGAAAATATTTTAGATGTCGATTTGGAGAACATTAATACAGGCTCCAAACCTGCACATGTTTAGATAAAAAGTAGATACTTCACAGCATTACATCTGCCTTCTGACTGGTTCCTCATGCATAGGTAGGCACATGGCTGTAAAAACTTTGTATTTCAAATCATGTAACTTTTAAAACCTGAGCAAATACAACCCAGTTTATTCTGGTGCACCACCGTCCTTAGGGCAGTGCCCAGAAGAAGCTGTGGATGCCCCATCCCTGGGAGCATTTAAGGACAGGTTGGATGGAACTTTGAGCAACCTGATCTAGTGGAAAGTATTCCTGCCCATGGCAGGGGGATTTGAGCTAAATGGAAGTTTGGATACAGCTTTCTAGACTACTGCCTTTGAGCCCTTTACCCAATTTAATTTTTCTCACCGCACACAGAGCAATGGAGAATTTATCCCAACAGCTTTCCCAGACAAAAAAAAAGAAAAAAAAAGTGTAAATCGTATTTTCTAATTATTTCTATTCAGACATGGAAATCCGAATCACACAGTCCCTAATGATGTTACAATCAATGAAAGGAAGGGCCTTTACCCAAATGCTTGGCTTTATTGTGTCATGATTAGAGGCAACAAGTAAATGAGAGAAAACAAGGGTTTGGTTAAATGGAAAAGTCATGGCTATTTTCTCTCTTCAAACTGTTTTGATATGATAAACTGTGAAAAAAGAAATTACACAAGAGAAAACACTTGAAATTACCACTGGTATTGTCAAACAGTACCATTTGCTTGAATATCTAATGTTCAGACATCAGTATTCGTCAGAAGCAGTCTTGAGATCAAATCCTCTGAGACTGACGTGAGTTTGAGAAGCATCTTCCTTTGCTATAGAATTTTGTTATTTTTAGTGTGCCTCTGATGAAGGTTTTTGGGTATTACAAGATTTATCTGTGCCAAATACACAGCCATGTGATAGATGTATATACGTCACCACCAATACAGATCAGCATCCAAAGCAGATAAAAGGAAAATAATTTGAAAATTAAATTGCTTGACACCTATCCCAAATTAAATACTTTTGTTTGTTGTACATGCTAGAGTTAAGCATGACGTTGTCCATGCTTTAGGCTCTGTCATCTCTTTTGTATTTGACTGTATAAAATATATCAGATGGAGTGTTTATTCAGAAGTTCAAAGGTGGGGCACAGAAGCTTCATGTATCTGCATAACAAAGCCTCTATTAAGTGGAACCAGCCATACTCCAGCAGAAAAAATGGCCAAGGGCCTTAAAGGAAATTAAAATGAGCCATAACAATTGGAATTCGCATAAGAGCATAAAGGATCTTCCAAAGATAAATAATGCATGCATTGAAAAGTGTTGAACAGGAATTAATGTGATAATTGAGATTATCTCTCAAAAGCAAAAACAAAATCAGAAAATAAAAATAAGAATGTTGAGTGAAAAACAAATCTTTGAAGGTTTCATGGGGAAGGCACACCTCCAGCCTGGGTCTTCTGCCTGCACAGTCTCACAGGACATCACTGCATTTTCATTAGGTGTCCCTAAAATGGCTTGGTACAAGCTGAGCTGGCTTAGGTTTGAATGCAACAGAAAGAAATCTTCTGGTGCAACTGTGAGTTAGTGGTTTGGGTTATTCAGTTGTTTGTTTGTTTGTTTGTGTGTTTGTGTGTTTGTTTGTTTTAATGCACAAGGCACAGAAGACTAAAGAGAATCAGCAGAATAGCCCAGTCCTTCCGCATAATGGCAGTGAAATCACAGGCAGCGTGACCCTGTTCACTCCACAGGCAGCATCCATAGGCTGTAATGGAACAAAAGCTGTAAGAGCCTGAGTCTGTTGTAACGTAGAAATACATATTATCAGTGTTCTAGACTGTTGCAGTTAGAATTTCGTTGGGTGAGTACATGCTGGTATTCCCATAAAGAACTTTGCGCTGCAATAAAGAATGTGAGAAAAGCCATCCCTGACTGATCAGTCACAACCAATACACAGAGCTCAGGTCTGCTTTTGAAACCACCTTCAACCACCCCTACCTGGAATATTATCCAAATGATGTCAGAAAAGCTCTGACATCGAGCTCATCCTTGAGGGCTTGTCCCAAGATCATCTGAAGTCAAAGGGCATGTTTATATTGACTTGATGAGTTTTGGATCAGACACCTTGGCTCCTCACACATGTGACATCCAGCTCCCTAATTGTGTGCACATAAAAGGAGAGAACATAAAAGCTGTCGAGTTTCTGTGCCCGTGATTGTCCTCAGTGATGTTTGGTACTCTATTTCCAGAAGAGCTTCTGCTGCCTTCTCGTTCTGGGCTGTTTTGATGACTTAACAAGGAAAGCTCTTGCCATCAAACAAAGCTCATCCAAATACACATTCTCCTTTGATGCATCCCAGGTCTCGAACTGAATTTCTTCAAAAGCAATAAACAGAAAAAAAGAGAAAACAATTATCATCTTTGTGTGTAGACATCTGAGCTTCTAAAACAAAGCTTGCTTTCATGTCTTCCAAGTGTTCAAGGCTGGAAGTAGGCTTTTGACCTGATTCTCCAGGGAAACTCCTTTAGAAAATAACTTACTCTTTGATTTGTTGTCAGGGTTTTATTTCATGGCAGTCTTCCTAGACTAATATTATAAAAGACAATTTCAGGAAATAGCCTTGAAGCTGTAGAGAGGATGCTAATAGTTCCAGAAATAAAGAAGTTGCATGTCAATTGGAGAACACAGAATTAGCTGAAAAAAATCAGCATCAGCAGACATTCTGGCTGTGTGTTGTGAAGACAGTTTCTTCACACTGGTGGATATGATACACCTTTTGTTCACATTACTTGTTAGAGTCGTTGTCAAATTTATCCTCACCAAGGACAGTAGGAGCCTACATGCTCAGGGATGGGAGTAAACACTTTACAACAATCATTTTCTCACATTGTCATATTATTTTATTTTACTCCTGGAAACACATTTTTCAGCCAGTGTATTCCCTGGTTGTAAGATGCAGTGGAAATATTTCATGACTGGAAATATTTCATCCTGCTTACTATATTTTATTTTTGCGCTTCCTTGAGAAGTGGCTCAATTCTGAAGAATGATGAGCACATTAATGCTCACATTGGAAACCTGGACTGCATGAGTTTTACGCGATTCTTTTCGTTTCCTCTTCAATGCTGCCTATCATTTACTCGGACACAAGTATTTGTAGGTGGCTGGCGAGGAACTCAGAGCCATAAGACCTGGCTGTACTTGTCAAACCACTTCAGTTCTTCAGTCATGCATGAAAGGACTGAATCTTTCAGACAGGATCTTTGCATGTTCTTTAGGTGATGACACTGATACGCAAGGAAATATTTGAGCAACACTACTTCACAAGAACACAATAAAAACAACCTAAGTTCTGTTCCACATAAGTGTTTAAATTGCTAAAAATTATTTGGGAGTCAAAGGAAGAGGTACTACTTCCACATCAGAAGTTTATCCCTCAGTATTCCTTTGCTTTAAGACAGTTCTCCAGACTTTTTACTCCTCAGACCTATCACAGCTTTCCACTGTATTTTATTA
Organism: Phylloscopus collybita; assembly: GCA_027886175.1. Lineage (NCBI taxonomy): Eukaryota > Metazoa > Chordata > Aves > Passeriformes > Phylloscopidae > Phylloscopus > Phylloscopus collybita. The sequence continues at coordinate 50,370,939 of JAJNNQ010000026.1, forward strand.
GCCCAAAGCCAAGCTTATCCACTATTTTTTCCAAAAAAAAGCACTTGGAGATGCTCCCTTTCCAGGCTAGGCAATGGTGTTTGTTAGTAGTCTGTTGTTTTACCATTGACTGTCTCTGTAGCCTGTGACACGTTTTATTTCCTCATAACCAATTCAACCAAAATATAAAAGATTTAGTTCCTCCATGTATTTGTAGAGTTTGAGGCCACAGATGTTGCCTGTGATTGCCTTCTGCAAGGCGATAGAGTTCGATACAGTGATCCTAGAACAGATCCCATACTTAATGATGGACGAAGAACATAGCCTGAAAATATCCTTCATTCTTAGTCTAATTCATGATGGACAATCCTCCTCATTCCCTGACAGTATGTTCCAGTGGTTAACTAATGTCAAAACCTTCATCTCTGAATGTACCCTTATGCAGCTACCAACAACTGGATCCCTTTAGTCTTTGTCCCCTATGTTAAAGGATTAAAAGGCTTTTCCCATTGTAAGGGAGCACTATGTTTTGATAAAGTCTCCTCTTATCATTTTTAGTGTTGGAAGATATGACAGAGAAGATATTTTAGAGTCAGAAACCAAATAATGTAGCCTTTGAGGAAGCCTCTGAGGAAGCCATGAGCTGAATTACATGTAATTGTTTATGCGATGCAATTTCAGGGACATGACAGTCCTTTTAGTGTCATACTGTAAGGATTCTTACAATGCCCTGGAGGAAAACCTGACAGAAGTAAGCAAACAAAGTTATTAATCACAAATCTGGGTGGTTTTTTTTTTTCTTTCTTCATATAAAAAAGGTGCAAAAAAAAGCAAGAAAGCTCATCATTTGTTTCATAACTCCCCAGGAAAGATGCAAACTGCATCACCCATGCAAATCATACCTACAATTATCGAGGAGGAAAGTGGTATTAAATCCTAAAATGAAGCACAGATAATTATCATAGATAATCCAGCTAATTCTAATGACAAGTCTATTTAAAAAGGTCTTTTTTCTGACCTATCAAAACTGAAAATGTTTGTGAGAAAACAAAGTGAGTCCCAGAAAGTTTTGTAATGAGAGGAAAGCTTTAATTCTATGACTTGACGAAGCAGCTCTGAAAGTTTTCACTTAAAACCTCAGTATCATTTAACCTCCACTTTGTTTAAAGAATTGCTTGAGACAAAAAGTTTAATGAAAATTAAGCATCTTAAATTCAAGTTAGATCTGTCTCATCCTTGTTGGCTCCCATTGGCTGGCTGTTTGAGGGTTAATGCAAGACCCCTTTAAGAAAACTCAAGTTATAACAACATTATAATGCTCAACTAAAACCAGTATCAGTTACAGGTAAAACTCTACAAATGCTGTCATTTCTTCAGGTCCAAGTCCAGGTGGCAGCTTGTTTTCAGAAATGCAGTTGGATCCTTTGGGGGCTGTTTGAGATGCTCTTTTTGCCTCTTCTATCTTAAATATATGATCAGTGGTGAGTTTCTCTGCTTGCAGTGAATCAGGAAGTAGTTTTCATTCCTAATTCACCAGGTTCTTTAATACCTTTGAAATTTTGTTTTGAAAAACTGTGTCCTTTGCAATATCATTGCAGTCCCATATATTCTTAAGCTTGACGTTCTTAAGAGTGCTTGAAAGTTCTTCCACTTGCATTAAAAATATAGATTGTATATATCAAAGTCTCCTGGCTTTAGAGATAAAGTACTTTGAAACTTTATATTATTGGCATGGCACACTTGCTTGAAGTACTAAAATAGTCTCTTCAAGTATAGCTTCTTCTATTAAATCCTTCTGTAGGATTCGTGTAACTTAAAATTTTAATTAACATGTTTCATAGCTCTGCAAAATATTTAACTCCTCAGTTATATACGCAAGCAATCCCTTAATTAAACAAACAAAATATTGATTACTTGTAACAGAATCTTCCTCTGGTCATAAAAGCAGGTACCTGTCATCATCCAGTTCAAAACAGCATCAAGGTTAAACCACAAGCAAAGTTTAAAGCTGGATAAATTACTTTCTGTTACAGGTTTGTTTGGTTTTTTACAAAGTTTAGAGACAGAAAAAAGTTTGAGAAGAGTCTGAACACAAGGAGGTCATCACCTCTAAAAGAAATAATAAATTGACAGTAATCCAAAAAACTTCACTTGAAGTTTCTCAAATGTAGCATTCTTTTGACACCCTCTTAATTCTTGATAAGTTTGCAGAAGACAGCAGTGTGTCATTTATAATATCATTTATAATAAGACATTTCTTTGGAGGAAAAGCTCTGCGGTTTACAATTACATTGTTGCGCAGGAATTAGGTGGGATATTTTTATGGATGAACTTATGACTTGAAATAACTGAGGTTGCTGCATTCCCAGTGTACTCAATTAAAAAGTTAATTCGTTGGCATCTTCTAGGATAATCTTATTTTGGAGGGGAGAGACAAAATTGTCTTCAGTAGAGTCAGAGAGTCACTCTGATTATAGACATCCCTAAGGAAAGATTTTTTCCTTGTCTGGCTTGGGAGAGTTTTAGCACCTTATTAAATTTAACTTTACAGTTTCAAGTTTCACAGTGGATATTTTATATGTGACAAGAAAATTTTTACTATGTTTAGAGTACTTGGGAGTTTCAGGGGATGTCTGTGTTAAAACACAGAGTAGTAACCAAGTTTCGTGAACTTTTTCCCTTTTACTGCTTACTCCCATTTCACTTTATTCAGTGGAGGTTCTAATTTTTCCCAAATTGCTGTATTGGAATCTAATTCCCTCATATTGCTGTGCTTTGAGAGTCTTTACGTTGATGAACAAAATTAGTCTTTTTAGCAAGTAATTGCTTAAATTACCTTAATTATATAATAATGTAAGGTCAGCAACAAAATTATATATACTTTAGCTGAATTGTTATGCTGATGACATTAAGTGCCAAGCACTAACTTCCATCCCATCTCTCCCAAAGCCAAGGTTTTGTACAATCCCACTGCAGTTTATTCAGTATAATTTAGTTTGAGGTGTTTATCATAGTGGAGATGGCCAAAAAGGTATTTGAGATAATTAGTTAAGTGATTTTATAATTGCTGAAACATCTGTTGGAATTAATTCTGGCAAGGTAGCCATTTTATTGAAATAAAAATATTCTCATAATACTTTTGGCAAAATAGCTCCTTTGGCATCATTGAAATGGCTGTGGGGAAGAATTTGGGACATTGAATTAGTCTTTGGGTGCACACTGCATAAACTGCCTGCCCTTCTGTCTTTCCAGCTTAGAAAGACATAGCCAGGTTCAGTGCAGGAAGTCTTTAGCTGCTCATACTAAAACTGTTTCAACTTCTTCAGCACTGGGGTTCTTCTGCAGAGTCTGAGCAGCCCCTGTGTTCATGGGGTGTTCTCTTTGTGCCTTCCCTGACCTCAGATGTGCCAACACCTGTCTTTTCACTTCTTAGGGCTCTAATGAGAATTCACAGATCTGTTTGTTTCAGGGTTTTGTTTTTTGTCACTTCCGACAGCTGTAAGCCTACGCATCCTTTTTCAGAATCCATAAATGAAGATGAACTTCTACCAATACAGCTATTATTTAGACTGGTTTTAATTTAACAGCAGCTAATATTTTGAGAGCTTACATTTTGGAAAATGACAGTGATGCTGCAATTGAGTATCTGTGGTAGAAAAAACCAGTCTCATGACAAAAAAAATTGTGGGTAGAGATTAATGCTCGTAAATATATTTCTTTAGTAACTGCAGGTGGCATGTTTGCCATTAAGTTAAGCAGTGTCAGTGAACAGACACAATCTGGGTCCATGACACCCAGTAATGCTCAGTTGTCTCAGTGGTTCTTGGTGCAGTTTTGCCTTGACCCAATTGAAAATGTGATTTATGAGAAAAAAAAAAAAAAAAGAAAAAAAGAAAAAAAAAAAAGAAAAAAAAAAAAAAAAAAGGCAAGAGATGAGTGGCAAAAAAGAAGTCAAGCGAATTGTCCAAAAATAGCATTGCATCTAATGTTTTGAAATTTTCCATAAATATATTGGCAAGATGGGGAAGTCAATGGACACTTATATTAAAGACAGGGAAGGAGAAGACAGCTTAAGAGATGTATATCAAGGTGAGAAGAACATCTAGAGCGGTGTAAGTGGTGATGGAGAGGAGGATGGGATGGCAGTGTATAGTTTGTATTTACAGTTGTTAAGATTAAAAGAATTCATGTAATTCAATAGTGCAGAGCTGGTGTTAGCTTTCTCTTTTACCTTTTAGAGCAGACAAGTTTAGTAAGGACTGGTTGCTTCAAAGTTAGCTTAAAGGTATTTATGAACTTGTCATGTATCCAAGGTTTTCTCACCTCCATGAGAAAACAAGATAATTTTTAGCTCCATGTCATTTTCTGGAAGAGTGGAGGGATGGCAGGGCGACTGGTTGCTTGTCTGCAGGGAGCAAGACCTGCTATAAGGCAGCTTACTGTTTTAAATGGGATGAAAAGTATTTGATGGAAGAGGTGTGAAAGGCATTCAGAGAAACATCCCAGGGTACTTCTGCTGAAGTGCTGGATATTTTCTCTTTCTGTATCACAGTCATCACTGCTGAGCAAGAAACCTGTGTTCCTCCATAGCTTTCTTTAGAGGGGGTTAAAAAAAAAAAAAAAGATAACACACAAAAAGACATTGGAAATAAGGACTTTCCTTTCCTCCTTTAAAAAATGTTAAGATTTATTTTTCCATTGATATGTGTGGATGATCTTATTTCAAAGTCACTTTGAAATTTTGGAGAAAAGGAGGCTCAGGGGGGACCTTATCTACAGCTCTCTAAAAGGAGGTCATAGCCAGGTGTGGGTTGGTCTCTTCTCCCTGGTAAGAAGTGACAGGATGAGAGGAAATGGCCTCAAGTTGCACCAGAGGAGGTTAAGATCAGGTATTAGGAAAAAATTTCTTCACTTAAAGCGTAGTCAGGGATTGGGGTAGGCTGCCCACGGAAGCAGTGAAATCACCGTTCCTGGGAATGTTCAAAAAGTGCTTGGATGTGGCACTTGGGGATGTGGTTTAGTGGTAAACACAGCTGGGTTAACTGTTGGACTTGCTCTTGCAGGTCTTTTCCAGCCTTAGTGATCCCATGACTTCAGGGGGGTGTATGATGGATGAAAACTTCATTCCAAATGAAAAGAACTTTTAAAAAAATGGAAAGAAATGTTGACTTGTATTGCAACCAACAGTTTGTTTCTCAAGATTGTTTTTGGTATTATTTTTATAGTAGAGAAACTTTTTTAGTGGCAAATCTTGTGGCTTATGACATAACTAAAGCATTTAGAAGTTTATTCTTCTGTGACTAAACTTTCATCTGTCAGAATGTTTGTCAAAACACAAACATTGACATCTAGAATGCTAAAGCTTGTGAAAAATCTCACCATTTAGCTGGAGGCAGAGCATGCAGTTAAACGTGTTGAATCAAAGTGTACAGTAGGCAATCAGCATCACCTCCCTGCCTCTCCCTGCCTGTAAGAAGTCATTTGTTGGTGTTCAATAAAAAAAAAAAAAAAAGACAAGAAAATATTAGGTACAGTTAAGACTTTGCAGCCAGTGACAATTGTTTGTGTCTCTAAATCCTTTTGTTTCCAGAGAAAAGTTTGGCAGTTGGCAAAAGCAATACAGGCAGCATGACTGTTGTGTTTAATACTGAGAAGTTGGTCAGGAGTTAATGCTTTGAGTAGTTGCAAGTTTGTAAGTATCAAAAAGGGAATATCTGCTGTAGAAAAGGTTAGCTTATCGGGGTACATTTGCATGTGTAAATACAGATGTGTGTGCAGAAGCATGATGGCAAACAGCATTGGAAACCAAAAGGTGTCTCCTCTTGAAAGGAGTAGGGGAGCCTTCTGTGGAGCATTCAAAACTCATGAAAGATCAGGTAAGGTCATCTAAACTCATCCCTGTCATTCACAGTCATAAATTACCTTGTTTAAAAGAACCTGTTATGCATTTTTTTCCTGTTTTGATTTCCCCCTCTCAGTCCTGATCCTGCTTTCCCCAAGAGTCTCACAGAGGTTGCACCTTAGCATTGCCAAAGGAACAGCACAGTAGGGATAGAAAACATAAGGGATGTTTATGCCTTAGTGCCCACATTTCCCATGGCTTAGATGTGACCAAGTGATACAGGGCTTTCACCAAATTACCTCATACTCGAGTGATTTGCTGAAAGATTTGTGTCCCATAGTGCTTATTTCTGTTCAGCAGGCAGCAGGTAAATAGTGCCTTTCCTCAGATATAAACACCAGTAGTTTTGTCTCTGTGGGTGGGTGTTGCATTCTTAGAAATCGGAGAGCTCATCAAGCCCAGACTAATCTCAGATTTTGCCCAAGAAACTCTCACACAAGGACATATTCTCAGTGCATGAGTAGTAGAGCACCTGGCACTACATCTGAGGAAGGTCTGCTCTCAGGTCTCCCTGGCTCCCTTCCTAATGCCAGAATATGTAGAACTAAATTACTGTCCATGGTAGAACACTGGACCAGACAAGGAGAGAGCAGTGACAGTCAATGAATGTGACCTAAGCAGGGCTTTTGACAGGTCTCCCATAGTACCCTTGTATGGAAATTGGAGCTGTTATTTCCAGATTTTGGGATGGTATATTGTAAGGTGGGTTAAAATTTAACTGGAGTACAAGTCTTGAATGGTTGTGATCATGGCATGAAGGGACTGATTCCTGGGAGCTCCTCAGGCATCTGGCAGAGGTGGACTCTTCTCAGAGGAGCACAGGGGGAGGAGAGGAGGCAACAGTCACAAGCTGCAGCAAGGGAAATTTCAGTTAGATACTTAAAACAAAATTAGGTTGTCAAATAGTGGAGCAGGCTGCCAAAATGTGTGACATTTCCATCCTTGGAGATATTCCAGACTCCACTGGGCAAAGCCCTGACCAACCTGATCTGTCTGAGGTGGCCCTGCTTTGAGCAGGAGGGTGGACCAAACAGCCTTAAAGTGACCCTTCCATCTTAAATTGTGCTATGATTTCACAAGCCACAGGACAAAAGCTATATTTAAGAACACATCCAGTAGCCTGGCTCCTTATTTCCATGTAAAATGCTTAACACTGACTTTGAGGCAGAGCAGAATCTATTTTAAAGTCTCTTCTGCTCTTTTGTGTCCAGGGCCGCAGTGCCTGCAGATACCTTCTTGAAGTGAATTGTGCTGCTCTAATGGACTTCCCAGCAGTGCAGGGGATGGATGTTGAACCAAGGACACATGGAGCAGCATTCCAGGGTAGCTTATTAAGTACCATGTCCATAAGGCAACCTGAGTGCTTAGAGCCTTCTACTCACAAATGAGGTCTGAGATCTTTGGTTGCCCTTTCTCTCCACTGTGCACTGAATTTGGCACATAACAAGGTAGTCTGAGCGTGATGATACTGAGCCAGCTGGAGGGCAGGAGGAGATGCTGATGGATGAGGTATCTTTCCTGCTGTCCTTTGATATAAAAAGTTAACATTTAATTGTTGCAACTGCTTTTACTGCAGGCTCTGATGTTGGACAATTACCTTATCAATTTCTAACCTTGTACCTGAACCCTGAGGGTCAGATCTATACTTGGTAGAGCTGCTGCGTTCACTGGGTTTCTACTAGGGATTGGTTTGACCTGAGCTATGCTCTGCTATTGTCAAGTAGCAAAGCTTGAAATTTCTGAATTGCTCTGCAGTGCAACTGCTGCACAGAGGACTGCAGTGGTTTCAGTGTATCCTGCTTTGCTGAAGGCTGCATCTCACCTGGCTAAACAATAGTTTAATGGCAAAGCCAATTTTAAATATTCTGTATTAAAGTTGCCTGAATTCACCCTGACCAGTTTCTGTTCTTTTTGAAGCTGTGACCTTTTATTTGCTCCAGAGGACAATTGGAGAGGGGAAAGATCATAGAATCATATAATGGGTTGGGGTGGAAGGGACCTTAAAGAACATCTAGTTTCAGCCCTGCTGCTGTGGGCAGGGCCGCCTTATACTAGATCAGGTTGCTCAAAGCCCCATCCAACCTGTCCTTGAACACTTACAGGGATGGGGCAGCCACAGCTTCTCTGGGCAGCCTGTTTCAATGTCTCACCATCCTCACAGGGAAGAATTTCTTCCTAACATCTAATCTAAATCTCTCTGCTTTTAGTTTAAAGCCATTCCCCCTCGTCCTACCAATGTCTGCCTGTGTAAAGATGTGGCAAAGATTTTACTGAACTGTTAGAGAGCCCCTGGAGACAGAAATTGAACAGTATTTTCATAATTATTCCACGGACTAGTCTGCATGACGTCAATGTGATTCATGCAAGGTCATTACAATGTATCTTAGTATCTAAGTAAAAAGTGGGAACAAGATCCTGGGGGGAGTAAAAACCTGTTGTGTGTCTGATTTTGGTATAAAGTACAAGCAGAATCATAAATGAATGTTTAGGTTCTGTCGTGAGAAGGTGGGGTGAAATAAGGTGGAAGGCACATTTAGTGAAGCCCACATTTTCATAGACCATTGACATGTTGTTGATAGAGATTATCTGTGAACCTACAATTTGATATCCAGCCCAGCACTAAAAGTGTGTAGTAAATAATAAACAAAATATAGAATGCTTGGTATAATTGAAACAGTCAAACATTCATGACCTAAACTTTTGTTAATGCCTCTGGCTCTTCTAAGGGGAACAGTGAGGATTGCTACCTATTTTTAAATGCAGGTATTTTGCAGAGCGATTTCTTTTTGGCTGCTCTCCCCCAACACTTCTCGTTGTATCTCTTATTCCTCTTGAATGACTATATTGCATTTTGTACAATAAATGGCATTTGAGTGTGTATTGGAAATGACCAGGATTGGTATTAGAAATTAAATAAAATATTACCTTTTTTTTTTTCCTTTTTGTAAATTGCTCCAATGATAGCAAATTAACAGTAAATTGATAGAGAAAGGTAAGCACAGATCCTTTAAATCATAGTGAAGTTTTTGGCATTCAAGCTAGAAGTGTCTCAATTTAACACATCATTGGTTTGTATTATTAGAAATTTCATTGGTTTGTGGAGCGTATGATGGTTATGCTCTAAAATTGAAAGTACATAGACTCAGGACTTCCACAGTAGGCTGAGCTCTCACGCAGTTACTGATCAGTGTGCAGCAACTGCCATGGCTTGTTAATAAGCACAGGCAAGCCACCATTAAAACCCTACTTGCCACTGTATAGAAAGATTTTTAACAGTACTTATTTTCTTGTTTATAGTTCCATATCAATCATGAAATGGGAACTGAGAGACCAGTAAATGTCATTTGCCACTTTTCGAGTGGCATGAATTTATCATCTTCATTGCATTTCTTCACATTCATCTCTTTCCTTCCAAACGGGAGTAGGGGATTAAAGTGGAAATGTGTCTTGAATCATTAAAAGAAACTCTACTTAAAATAGTAGGGTAAATTAAGCTAGCAAACTTGTTTCACTTAATACTTAGTCAGTGTGATCCAAACTCTTCTTGTACTGTTTTGAGCCTTGTTCCCTGAAAATTATGCTAGAACCCCCTTGTAATAGGGGAGATACTTGGTAAAAGAGTAAAATATTTTTAGATGCTTGCTAAACTTTAAGAGGGTCTTTATTTGCCAATTTTATAGCTGCCTCTCCACGGTATATTTGGTGGGCACTTAACAAGGGTTTATTATGTCTGTAAAGTCCTAGCACGATATATATTCCTTGTCATGTGCAGCCTCTGTTAAATGTGCCTTCTGTCACGATCATGAGGCCGGTTTTATTCAGATAGTGGTTTTTCCCATCTGTGGGGAATGAGAATTTCTCCACTTTTGTGTGCTGCTAGGAGATGGATACTTAAGATATGGTGTTTGCCTTTTCCCTCAATGTGGTGGACTCATCTGTTGTCAGCCTTTTGCTCTTAAGGCCTGATGTTCTTCATTGTTCCTTGCTGAATAAAAATGGCTAAAATGCTTGTGCTGATGTAGCAGAAGAAACTGATGTGTATGAAGCACAGGTGGTTTCGCTGGCTTGTCCCAGTGGTGCTCCCTTGGCAGGGCAAAGCAGCCTGGGCTCAGCTGGGGACGTGCCTGGTGACACGGCAGCTTGGGTTGGATGATGTTTGCAATGCTCAGCAGTCCTCCAGCACGATGGGGCATAGGCATGGCATGTCACCAGGCTGGGTAAGGACACTGTTGGGTCTTTATTAGGTAACTAACTGCAGGTCTTAGTCACAGGATGGAAGAGTGTTTGCAAAACACTTGGGAAATCAAGTAGCAAAGGGGATGCCAGATGACTTCTTATATTGAAAGCTCCCAAGAAGAGCATAGCGGGAGCAATTAGCAAGTTGGAGCCACTCTGCAGGTTAAATTAAATACTCTCATTTAATCTATTCCATGTGCTAAAATACCTCTGCAGCTGAGGATGCTCAAATCCAGCCCCAGTATAGGCAGAGGCAATTCATTAAGAGGTGCAAATCCTACCACAGTCATGCAGATATATTTGGTCAAGGACTCCGTGATTCAGGACATGGCTCCTTTAGCATGAAGAATATCTGCACCATCTACATTCTCATTGAGACATTGCTCTGCAAAGCCCTTTTTTTTAATGGAGCCAGAAGTGGGATTTGAATGAGTTGTACTTGAAAGCAATTGTCTCTCTCATTTTAATTAATCAGTACTGGTTGAATACTACTGGTTGAATAATGTATTTAATGAATAATGCTGTTGTCCATCAAATAAATTATTCAATTAATCTTTCTTTTTTGCATAAGCTAAACACTTCTATAGGAGTTTGCAAATATCCATTGGATAATCTATTAGAATGATGCATTGCTTTTCAAATATACAATACAACAAATAATTTTATCTAGTATTCAGCCAAGTTCTCCCTTAATTAAAATTTGCATGTATATAACAACTGTGCATGAAGAATCACAAAGACTTTAGGTAGTAGCAGACATGAGGTGGAGAGAAGTGTTATTTTGGTGATTTATGATTTTTAGTTTCTGTGATACTGGGTTCTAAGAGTATGTCAGGGATGGCAAGAGTTCTAAAGAATTTTTGTTGTGTTTTGTTTTTGTGTGGTTTTGGTTGGTTGGTTGGTTTTTTTGTTTTGGTTTTGTGTAATAGAGTTACTTTTAGATTGATCTCCAAATAAATAATACACATTTTACCAGTGAAGTGCAGCCACCCTTGCAAGAGAAGTTGTTGGCAGTCAGTTCATTGTACAAGGGTGGAGAGTGAAGAAGCAGAGACTAAGGAAAAGAGCCAATTCCACCACGGACAGATTCACGTGGCACATTCTGACATGCAGAGAGCTCTCACTCCTATCAAACAGCCCAGGGAGCCCACCTCAGAAGGGCTAACTCCTCCTGTGAGGGTCCATAACTGTGGGTGGCTGGGGACCCAGCCTCCAGAACTAGTATTTACACCAGTAATGTGCACAGGCACGTCAGATGCCTGCACAATAACAAAAAGATATGATCAAGGCTTTAGTACGAGTAGTGTGATGGCTGACCACTGCTTCCTTCAGACATGAACACCAAATCTTGTGGGCATGCACAAATGTTGGGGCTGGGAGGCAAAAGGCAATTTGCCCAAACTCCCTGTCCAGCTTTCATCCCCTGCCTCATTTCTGCTGACATTCCAGTGCACCCATGTCCTGGTTTTGGGGATGACAAACTCTCCTAATCTGGCTTTCAGAGGCCTTCAGGTGGCTCTGGATTTTCAAGCTTGAGGTTTGGCCACCCTAACTCCATCTCTTTGGACTCGGGCAAAAATCGAGAGCCCTCTCTGCCTTGGCAATTATGGAAATCCCTACAGTGCCTCCTTGTGTTATTAAAGACACCCGACTACCCCTGAAGTGTGGCCCTAGGAGGCATGACCAGCTGTGGTGGTCAGCCTGGGTGGTCCCACACTGAAGTGCTCTGGGAGGTGAGTGTCCTGTCCCTGAGGAGGGACTCAGGCAATGGGAGGCTTTAGCTGTGGAAGAGGGAAGCTGTGATGCACTGGGTGGCCCACTGGGCATTTTACACTAAAATTCACTTAAATAAAGGATGGAAAGCCAGTCCTGTTTTGATTTAGAAGAGAATGGAAGTACTTTACTCTTGCAATTACATTTTTCTTTAGCTTCCAGTTAGTAAAATGAAAGAATAATTTAGAGGTTTAGAAGGATCTCCATGAAGTATGAAATAAACCAGTCACTGCTGCATTTGGGGACCTTGAAGACAGTCAAGGAACTACAATTGAGGCCATTAAGGTCATCTGGTTTTGTCTCAGCAAAATCCAGTGGGTTTTGATGTTTAGCAACTTTGTAAAGAATGCTTTTTAAAGGGAAAAAAGGGAAAAAAATAATTTATTCAGAAATTTAAGTCCTGGGCTTTATTGCTAACCCTTGGGAATGGTTTTACAACAGCTCACCGTCTCTCTAGTTTTGAGTGTCTCTCAAAATGATGTAGGCTCTTGATCTAGCCAACTTGCTTGTATCTTTATATTTAAGTTGCCGTTCTTATGATTGTGGATTTAATTTAATGCAAACGGAATTGTGTCTAGGTGACATGATCAGACTGTGTTATGCAAACTCTTACATTATGACATTCCTCTCACACTAACTAAAAGCTTTGTTGCAACATATTAATATAGAAAGGGTTATTTGTTTTGCTTGTAATAAAGGCTGTATATTTGCTGTTTAGAAGTAGTAATAAGGTTGACTTTTACACAACCTTGGGGAAAAAGTTGCGTTATATATTTATTTTTGAAGAGTTAAAAATTAAAAATGCGTCTTGTGTATGTTCAGCTGAGACGAGAGCGAAGGAGAGTACATACAAATTCCATCAAATACAATTAGCATAATCAGAGGCTGGATGCAAGCCACAAATGATTGCACAAGGGGAAAAAAAGTAGTTCCTGGGATCTTGGTACATTGCCTGAAGCTGAAAGGGACACAAAGCAATAGGAACTATTTTTACCCAAGGGCAATTTTTGCTGATACTGCCCTTGCAAGCGGCTCTTATTTTATTATTTTTATAGATTCTTTTTCTGCCTTAAATTTGTATACTGAATTATCCATGAGGATAAACGTCAGAGTGGATTAAGATTAAATTAGGAACTAGATACCTCAAAACATAGATACTCCCTTCCAGTTTAGTCTAGGGTTTTTTGCAGGGGGAGGAAGTTGACTTTTTTCCCTGTAGATGCACTGGGCTGTAGCTACATAGACTGTACTTTCCTTTGAATCTTTCTACATTCCATTTTTCTGCACAGATAGTTTAGCTTCCAGTATCCCATCTTCTTTGGTTTAGGTCATCCTTCTCTTCATACAGTTCCTGAATTTCTTTCTTCTGCTTGTAATATAGCTGGATGATGTTGTCTTTTTTTTTTTTTTTTTTTTCCCTTCCTTTTTTTTTCTCCTTTTTTTTCTTTTTTTTCCTTTTTCCCTCTGGTTCTGCTGCAGTGCACACGAGGGCATAGTCAGAGAGTTTACAATGGCTCCTACCCTTCAGAGAGTGATGAGTAATTTAGACCACTTGTTATCCAGGGCTGCCAGACTCCAGCTTGTAACAGAGCCGACGGACAGAAGTAGGCATGACACCAAAATTAGGTACCTGTATTACACTGTTTAGTTGCTGCCCCTAGATCTTACCAAGTTAGCTATAATAGCCCTATTGATGTTAGTGGATGAAAGCTCAGTGTTAAAAAATTCCCCCCATGTTGTACACAGAGGCTTTGCCTATCTGCAAGACAATCTTTTCCCTCCCTGCTTCTTTTTTTCCAGAATCGGTGCTTTTTTTCTGTCACTTTGTGTTTCATCTCTTGTTTTCTCATCATCTGCTCACCTCCTTTCCATTCCCTCTGACACATGCAAATGCTCCAGAATACATTCCTGCATTCATACTTTATTAGTCTTTCTCAGATGCATACTTTCTGGTTTTTATTTTTTGCTGGGCTTGTTTTGTTCAGCATTCTTTTTACATTTTAATACAAAATATGCTTATTGGGTGTCTATTTAAAACTGCAGTTGTTTAAACACTCCAAATTGTCCCTTTGGGAAGGCACAGGAGTGCAGGGAATCCAGACGAAGGTGACTGATGATGACTTGTATGTAGCACACCTTCCTTTGCCCTCAAAATTGTGTTTACAGCACTGATCTGACCAGTTTCTGGCTCAGAGCAGCTTCCAACATTGCTTAGTCTTTAAAATATTTTTAAAATATTAAATATCAGTGCTTTCTCAAACTTTGTGCATTCAGAGATCTTCCCCATGAAAAATTCAAATAGGAAGGAGTTGGTCAGTTGAGCACTACCAAGATGTTTTTGAGCAGAAAGATATGCAAGCACATACAGCTGGAAATAGAGCTCTCTTCCCATCAGGAAAATGCCTGTTTTCTGAATATAGGAAAGATTTGGGGAGGTTTTTAGCTACACCATTCTTTCCCTCTGGTACTCTTCCAGTTCAGATAATGCTACTGATGTCCCTAGGCTTACAGCTCAAGGTAAGATGCTGTGCTGGGTGTGTGACAACTTTTCCAGACATGGAAATGTCACAAGTTTAAAACCTCCTGTTTTATGCCCTATACAGCTGTAAACAGGAATTTTATTCCACTGAGAAAGGCAGGTTTTTAGTTTGTTTGCCGGTAGAGTTAGCTCTCCTGGCTAGTTCTGAAAGGGCTTGAACTCCCTCAAGCTTGGTATTGAAAAACTGTAGATAGTCACATTTTATAGCTATTTTACTTTTGTTAGTGAAATTAAAAAAAAGAAAAGAAAAGATATTCAAGACCAACCAAGTTCAACCTTTGGTAAATAATTTCAGTGTACAAATTGACTCATGAAAGAGAAGGAAATTAAAATATGTCTCTAGATGACTAGTTCCAGAGGCAAATAAATAATTTTAAAATAACAGCAACAAGAGTATCTTACACTTTTCACCTCTTTCAGAATCACAAAGCTTTTTAGGCAGCAACTGCTGTATAAAACGTGAACAAGGAAAGCTCTTTCCATGTGTCAAGCTCAGTGCTGGATGTATTTGGGATGCAGTGAAACAGCGTGGGACTGGATGAGAAAGCTCCTCCATCTCCTCAAAGCAAGAGGGGAATATTAGGCAGGGAAAAATGTAATTACTGGAGGTGAAACTGGGCCAAGACAATGGGACTGGCAACACATTATTGGGAAATGTGCTCTTTGATCGTAAATATCTGTGAAGCAAGCTTGCCAACCATGTTGATTTTGGCAGTGGATTATCACTGACAGCCAGGATCCGCTGCCCTTCTCCTTAAAGCAGTGCCCTAATAGGTTTTTGGACGAGCAGCCAGGGCAGTACACAGAGAACTCCCAGGATACGTTCACCCCATCACAAGTTCCCTGAGTGTGTTGGGTTGGCCCCTGGAGAAGTCTTGTACAGCTGTTCAGTGCCAGGACAGCAAGTCCTACATGTTTGGGAAGTGCTGGCCCCACACAGACCAGGTTCAGGTGCACTGTGGAATGTCCATCCCACTGGCATCAGCAGCTCTGTGCAGGTGCCTATCCTTACGCTGAGGCTGATCTGACTCTGCTCCCTTTCCATCATGAGCTTTGACCAGAGTGAAACATGAGCAAAGGCTGACCTGCATGACGGCTTTTTTCCTTCAAACTCCGCGTTTGGAAGACAGTTGCTGGCTTTACCAAATGCAAGACCTGGGTTTCAACAGCCAGCACATTAGGTAGTAATATGAGCTGCTGGTACTTTTGTTCTTTAATGAAACTGAGTATAGCTATGAGGAGGCTGTTGATTAAAATAATGAGATAAAACTTGAGAAAGTGCAAAATAATACCTGCACATCATCCAAATGATCTTTGTGTGTGAAATGCATAGAGATTGTGCCCTGATCCTCAACTGATAATTCCAAGTCCTACTGTAATACAAATGATAACCAGATATTTAGGATAGGTTAGAATTTACTTTTGGATCCATTAGCATTTCTGTTAAATCTGACAAACGATTTAGAAAATCTATATGCATTCAAAGAGCCTGCTCATCATATTTTGTGACAGCTGGGTGAATACTTGACATCTTTGTGCTCTTAAAAGAACATATGCAAAGACTCAATTTAATTTGTAGGGTTGAGGGAATTTATTTGCCTAATTTTGAGCCCACTAGCACATGATGGATTTGAAAGTTCAGTTCTAACAGGAGTATAATTGGGTTCTCATTTCACTTAGGAGAGAGCGTGATAGAAAGGGTGAAAAGAGAGATAGAGACATGAGGAAAATAAAGTAAGAAAATGAAATTGAGAATACTCTTGAAAAAAATTGCAATGAGATTGAAAAAAGAATGTAGCAATGCACAGCATGAGAAAAAGCCCGTACATACAAATAAGTTATTCTTTAAGGGGGCAGAAGAGACAAAATAATACATTCTTAATCATAGTGCCAAATGTCTTTTGGCTGAGAAGAGCTGATGCTTTAAAATTTACTCACTGTCATAGCTGAAAACAAAGACAAAATATTAAGTCTCTAAGTTGTGGGAAGGGAGAGATGGATGTTTCTCTAAATACGTTCTTGAGCTCAGTAAGTAAAGCAGCTCATGAAATGCCCAGTCTTGCAAGGACATTCCTTCAGCATAAATATCTGGTGCAAACAGTGAGCAGCAAGGAAAGGACACATGGCCATGGCCATTCAAATCAGATCCCATGGGTGAATATTTACCTTGCTGACCAGCAGTTGTTGTCTCATGTCTCCTGTGGTTTCATTTGGGATGAAGACCATCTCACACTCCAGAGGTCAGCTACCACAACACTGAGCTTGGTCTGTTCCCTGCATGCAAGGAAAAGTCCTGGGGCCATCACAAGTGCCGAATTCTTGCCAGGTGACAGGATGTCTGCTGGCAGTTACCAACAGAACATACTTAGAGATGGAAGTGGCACCGTACCAAGAGATACTGAAGGAGTGTTCCCATACAGTTCCTGAATATTATTGTAAGAGACAAAGATTTGGATTTGTTGATTGTTCAGACTACAGCAGCTCCTTTTCTTAACATTTTTGAAAGCTGGGTAAACCCTCTGCTTGAGCTCCTAAGGTGCACAGTGGCATCGGTGGCAGCGTAGGCTTCTTCTGTCTCTGTGCTGCTGGGGACTGCTGCCATATGAGCAGCACATCCAGTCCAGGGTCCTTCCTCATCCCGTGCAGCGTGTGGGCCAGGATTCACACACAGCACAGTGTGCCAGCATTCTACAGTAGCTTTATTAACAGTCCTTAGGGAATACCTCTCCATATCCCTCGTTTATCTTTTAAATTAATCTCTTAGCACAAAAAGAGGGCAGGAATTGAGTTTGGTTTCAGTCTAAATCAGCATTTATATTTTCTGAATGACTTCCAAACGAGCTGGCTCCTGATGTCCCCAGCCTTCCTTTGCCACACATTGGACACAAAGTCCCTTTGCAGCTGGTCACTGACAGGTCCAGTTGAACCAGCGTGAGCCCAAGGCATGTGAAGGTAAATCTCTGTTCGATGCTGTAGGACCTTGTCAGCTGCTCAAGGTTTAGCTTAGTACACAGCAAATAGAAGTACTTCCCCTGTGATACTTGTATTTACTTTCATTTTTAGGTAAGAACTACATTTTCAGCTGTATCACTGGCAACTTTCATTAACGCTCTTTGTTGAACAGTAGCTTTTTCATCTTTGTGCTTTACTAACGTTTTAGAATTAAATGGGTTTTTCTGTCTTTTTGATTGTATCTTGATATTCTGTCACCTTTTGATCTCTGTGTAATGCACGTACACAGAGTGGAAACTCCTTGAGGTACAGACTCCTGAGGAAGGCGGGTGTATGGGGGTGCATTTTTTCTTTAGAGAGTGCCTGCTGTGGCAGAGACCCACATACTGTGTAACTGTGAAATAATAGTAATAGCAATATTGTTGTTGTTGTTGTTGTTATTATTATTATTTCTTCCACATTACCTTTGTAATACCTGGAAAACTCAATTTTGTTCAAAGTGTATTGAGAACTCTAGAAAGAGAGGGATATGGAAACCTACAGATAATAGCAAATGGCCCGAAGTACTAATACATTTCTGACTTTATACAGCAACTTCTCCTTAATCTGATCACTGGTTAATTTAATCCTGTTTCCTTTGATTGGATCCCCTGGAACCAAATAATTTGTACTGTGTTTTAGTCTGGTATTTCTGATCATTGTCTTTGTTAATTTGATCATGATTGATTGAACCAGTCATTGAAAATAAATCATATAATTAATCAAATGCAGCATTAGGAAAGCAGGCCCTCAGTGAGTCTGTTAGCTTTTACCTCTTGTTCTTCTTCCCCAGTATATAAAGCTTGGACTACTTTTAGAAAAAGAAGATGAACCTTTTCCACAGCTCAGTAGAAGGGGAAACAGATACAGATACATCTGTATACATATGCTTATTTATTTGATGGAATGGAATGGAATGGAATGGAATGGAATGGAATGGAATGGAATGGAATGGAAGTAGTTCAGTGGGAAGGGACCTACAGTTATCATTCAGTCCAACTTTATATCTCCTCTCAGAGTATCTCAATGTCACAAATTCTGTGACCCTTTCTGAGACAAGCGTGCTTGATGGAAGATCTTGCTTAATGGCTCAACTTTCTTGCTAACTCAGTTATTTTAAGAAACTCAACATGTGATCTATGTTTGAATTTGGCACAGAATCATCATTAAACATAAAAAACCAAGATAGGACCCTGTGCTTCATTCTAGTAACATCTGGGTGTTATTAGTCTGGTACAATCAGTGGTTGTCTGAAGCTAACAGTCACTCCAAAAACAGTGCTATGCAACTAAGATTATTTTGATCTCCACCTGTTGTGTGGAAAGCATGCCTCTTGAGGTTTTTTTCAGGATAGGTACGTGGTCCCATTTTGCTTCTTCTCTCACTCTGTTCAATAGATGTGACCAAAGTTGGCCATTTCTATCTGCACTGTTAGATATTTACAGATTTGTGTTCTAACTGAAGTGTTATTGCAACAAACCAAGGCTCAGTTTGTATTCTGGAGGCAATGGTTGTACAAGAACAGCTAGAACTCCCCTTGCTCTTCTGAAAGCCACAGCAAGTTCAGCAGGGGACATGCCACCTCTTAAGGGGTATTACCTGCAATGACCCCAGGCTGGCCTCCCTGGCGGTACATCCGGGGGAATACAAGGGCACTGTCTGCCCTGCACCCATCCTAGCAGGAATAGCAGCCTCTGATGGACCATGACCTGCAACAGCGGAGGAGGAGGATTAGGAAGATCAGATAACGACTTGCTGGTTGTAGGTGAGGTATCCCTACCAAAGGTCATTTAATTTTAGCTTGTCCTTCACTTCATGGCTTACAGAACCAACCTGTGTTATTCAGTGCTCACAGTAACCCCTCTCTCTCTCTCCCTGTCACCTTGACATTTCTTGAGTGGGAGATGATTTTTAGAGGTGGTTTACTTTGTGTTAACTTCCCAGGAGCAAAGTGAGTGTGAGGTTTCATGCTTTTTATAATTTTATGTATTTTCTTTAAAAGATACGTATAAGGGGATTTTCAGAAACAGTAAAGTCTTTGGCCAAACTCGCATCCTTGCTGGATTTCCTCTTAATTAGTCCAATGGCTCAAACTGGATGTCTAGAAGAATTTTATCTTAAAAGAATAAAAAGTAAAGGAATGTAAATCAATGAAGGAAATGTAAGCAGAGATTAATCTTGATGGTACCCATTTATCCTTGGATGACTAAGGACTGTTTAGCATCACCCTGTTGCTGTGAACAGAGCAATACTAAAGGATCATCTAATTCACACCCAAAATGAGAACGAGGCGTCTGGATAAAATGTGCAGTGATGTAGCACAATTCTGACAGGTGCACCAGTGACACTAGACCGAGCTATACCATTATCAGTTTTGCTTTAAATCATGTGGCTGTGGACAGAAAAGTATGTCTAATAGCCATTTGGTAGATTTATATCTTGGGATGCAATGTGTTTGCCATAAATCTTTTAGAAGGATGGTGGTTGAGGCACCTGAGGCAGTCATGCTAGCCCACGAATCCATTCTGCTGAAAGAAAATAGGAGAACTGGGCAGCTTCCTACTGGTAGCATGGAGATGTGGAAACAAAACAAGCAGGAATGCTTTGATGTAAAACCTACAGTGCAGAAAAATTGGAGAAAACAGTGACTGTGTTTCCAGCAAAACCATATATTAGCACTCTGTTGTAAATCAAATTAAATGACTGCCTCACTGCCTGATCCTGCACTGAACTTCTTGTGTTATTAAAGCTCTGAATCTGAATGGAACAGGGTTGTATCTTGAGATCTCATTCCCAAAAAGGCATCTGCCAGTCACGTCTGGTCAGAACAGCTTGGGGAGTGTTTACCTTCTTTTAGGAACCAACTGGGAGATTGATGGGTTAGAGCTGGTTTTGCATGAACTTGTTTGAATCTTAAAAGGCATTTTCATCTGTCTGCACAGAGAAAAGGGTTTTAATAGCAGAGGAAAAATAGTTTTAATAAGAATCATTGAGATCCGTGATTTTGGGTTAAAAGGGAATGCAGTATATTATTGTAGTATTTTTCACTGTGTAATACATTTGTCTTTCTCCTACACGACCAAAAATTTTAACAAGACCAGAGCAATTACAGGAATACCCAGATTTTAGATATTATCTTGGGTGTAGAAAAAGGGATGGATTATTGAAGTGTGTAGTCTCTGAGAGAAATAGCACTCTAATGCTGATTTTCACATCTTAATTTTAGTGACTGCATAACCTACCTTCATAAGATGCTCTTAATTGAACATTTCAATAGAATTTGAATAAAGTCTAATATATCTGGGATTCCTCCTCCACTCCTTAAAATACGATGTGAAATTTATTAGTTTTAATGTACATATCCCAGAGCTAATTGTTTTATCTTGGAAATCAGTTTCTCATCTTTTTTATGGCTTTTACTTTCAGATATAAAAAAATAAATTCTTGACTGAAAAGTCTTTTTTGTTATGCAGTAGAAGAAATGGGAGGGGTCAGCTTTATAAGTGCAAAAGGATTTTTAGTTCTTTTTAAATTATTTACAAATGCTGAATTAAAGGATAGCAGGGTTTAAATTATGCATTAAATTAGCATGTTACTGATGGAAGACACTCAAAGAAAGTTGAAATTTTTAATTACTGTGATCCAAATTCAGTCACAATTTAATAGCTTAATTGATGTTGATGAACTTAAGGCAGTGATAAATCTGGACCTATAGGCTTATTTTTCTTTTTGCTGTGAAAGGTAAGCATGCTGTTTTTACAGTACTGTCTGTCCTTTTGTTTGAGAGTTGACTGAGTATACTTTGATCCTTTTTTTAGAAAAAGAATTCTCTGTTCTCCCTTAAAGAAAGCTTCCTGAGACCTGGATCAGATTATGGAAACTAAAGTGAGCACACAAAAGTGCTTGTTAGAAAGTGAAATATATGTGCAAACTAAATGTGCCCTTGATGATAGCCTTATTGATCAAGCCAAGTTAATAAATCACTAATATCACGCAGCACTGTTCAACACTCACAGGCTTATATTGGTTTTCTTTTTTTTTCCCCTTTCTTTTTATGTGCCTGCTGTGTAGGCAGAGAACATGCACTTTCCTGCCACGGACTGTGTACTACAATTGAAATACTGAGTTCAGAGGGCTTGAATGTAAAATGTCGGCATCCGATTCAACAAAAGGGAACTTCTGTAGCAGTAACTTAATAATGGGATTGGAGCATTTTACTTCCTAAGTATCCTCTCTTTCTAATGCTTCAGTCCCTCATCCAGAATGAAATTTGGGGTCCTGTTTGGATAATTAAAAGAGTTCCATGGGAAATTTGGCATGAAAATGCCATGTGGAGTGACTTCTGAACCTAGCAATGGCCAGTATTTACATTCAAGATAAATGTTTAGTTTTCAAGAAGTCTGCCTTTTAGGTTGTTCTTCAGTAGCTGTGCCAGTACATAAGGGCAACATCCTTTGTGCACCTGTGGGATTCTGGTCTGACAACCACTTACTCCGTTGTTGCCCATATTTCCTTAAGCCCTCTGACAAAAAGCATTTATAATGAACTGGATTTATCTGCCCTTGCCATGGGATGCCTGCAGGATCTCTGAGAGCCCTCTCGCATCGCGCAGTGCATGTTCTCTGTAGCTGCCACGTTGTTCCTGATGCCGCGCGTTTTCTCCTCCGTCGTGAGATGATTTTGCATTGGTAGCTTTGCTCTGATTTGGGGTTGATCTGCATGCAGACCGTGTTAGCAGAGGAGGTTCTGCTCAGGCTAAAGTGGGGCTTCTGTGCTCGAACCCAGTGTCGTGCGCTGATGTCCCTGGTGTCCTGGAGCAGCAAGTGTCGCAGCCGGGACCTTGGTTCGATACCTCAGCTCCGTTCCCTGATGTTCTCCCTGAGAAACGAAGGCAGCTGGGTGAGTACCTGAGCCTCTGCTGGTGCAATTTGCCAAGACAGAATACAAAGTAGCATTTATGAAGCACTTCTTGTCATTTCATGGTCCTGCATTCATTCCTAGCTAATGACTGGAGAACTGGTGTGAGAATGCTGGTTGTACTGGGCAGTCAGCCACCAGAAAAAAATAGATACCACCTGAGGTCAATTCACAACCTTTTCTATTCCATCTTTCTCTCTTTCATAATCTCATTCCTTTTCTTTCCTTTGTGAACCTGCAGCTAATGTGAATGGTGAGTTTTAGAAGAGGTTAATGAGACAGGAGCAGTTTACCCTTTTCCAGTATGGAGTTACCTTCCATTGCATTGTCAAAGCTTGGTAATTTGGGCTGTGTTATTTATGAGAGTAGCCAAGGCTCAGTCCAGGAAAGTTGGGGTTAATTTTGGTGGTGGGAAGAAGCTGGACATGCTCATACTTGTGCCTTCTTATTAGCTCACAAAGTGAGGGGTGAGAAGCTCTGCTCTGCATGGAGCCAGGATTAGGTAAAGGTACTGATGCTGTGCTGGTATGGAACTCCTGCAAGTGGGTGGAATGCACCTCACTCGAGAGAAGCAGCAATATGTTTCATTAGTTCAATAAGTTCAGTGGAATTTAAAAAAGTTTATCAGTGGTTTACAAAGGTTAAGTACGTTTGATGGTGAAATTCACCTTATTAATTACTGCATGGAAGAAGTGCACAAATGCAAACTGAGTTAGAATCAAGTTAGAATGTTTTGCACAGAGACAGGAGATGCAAAATGATAAGGAAGACTCTCCCGATTAGTCATGAGTGGTGGAACTTAGGTGCAAGGAACTGAGTTTCAGACAAAGGTCTGTATCTAATGAAAGAAATATGAAGAGTGAGGAAGAGCGTTCTGTTGAGTCACAAGGTTCAGAGTGGACCCGCTGCTTTCTAAACTCCTTATGGAGCCCTTGATGCTGTTAGGTCCAATCTTAGTTTCAGACTTGGACAAAGGGTTATATCTAATGGAATTATCTATAATAAGTTGATAATAATTAATATTGAGTAGCTACATGAATTAGTAATGTTTCATTAGTATTAATTTAGGTTCCTGACAGATCTGCCATTGGTTAAAGGTCTCGCTGTCTCAAGGAGCCTTCTTGAGAGTTGTCCCAGCTCAAGGAAAGATCGCCGCCATGCAACAAGGCTGCCTGGGCAGAAGAGCTCAAGAAGGCTCATTTAGGCTGTCATATTTACAGAATAAAGTGGTTGGGTTATAGTCCAATTGCATGTGATGGAAAAGGTATGCATGAGTCTCCTTATACCCACAAATCTGTTTGCTCCTTGATTAATGAGTCTTGCAAAAACCACCAGCCATTCATGTGTTAATAGCATGATCAGTGTTCCCAGCTCATGTGCATTGATGCTCACTGTGTCACTGTTTCCATTATGGTTTTTCAGAGAACAAGTTGAAACTAGAGAAGTTCTTGGCCTGGACACGGATCAGACCTTTACTTCCATTGCAGCCTGTACCAGACTACCACAGTTTGATTAAGGGGTGGAGTGCATTCATCGCAGGGGTGTGGGCCCACTGCACTCGTGGGTTTCTCCAAGCCTATGTCATTAACCTCGAGGTGGGGAGTGTTTTTAAATCCTCTGCAGAGCAAGAATGGGTACAGACTTTACCCCACTGCTGAGTCACGTGTCTCTGAAGGCTGTGCCGTAGTGCTCCGGGGCTCGCTCTGACTAGTGGCTCCTTACTGGATGGTGTTTAAGGAGTTTAAGTACTGAATTATTCTGTCTGCTCAAGAGGGAACTTAGACTTCTTTTGTCTTTTATGCAAGGTAGTAACATTTTTCCTATGAGTTAACTGTATTACTCTCTTTCTTGTGGCTCCCACATTAGTTTTGGGAAGAGAAAAACAACGCTGTGTCATCGCAGAATTGCCTGGTGATGGGAACTGTAAGGTTGATGAGTTCTTCTCTCCACCCATGAGCAAGTCCTTGAATGAAGTTTTACTGCAGGACTGTTCTTTCTGTTCCTCTTGCACACTGGCCTGTCAATATCTCTTAGGTTTTTAATATGTTACAGTACATCCATCTCTTAAAACAACAGTTTAATTTCTGTAGCCCAGCCACACAGCCAGTGCTAGGGAGATATTGCTGTCATCACTGCATCTTTAAAAGCTCTGCTTCTATCCTTAAGAGCTACTTTGGCTGTGGACTAAACTTAGAAATACACTTGGGTCCTGTCCAGTGCCGTATAGGAATTTACTCCAGATGAAGATTTATCCCCGTATGGTTCAGATTTTACATTCATGTCTACAAATAATACCTGTTTCATGCAATATTTAACAGTGTGAACTAAAAATTAGACCATAAACTCTTTGGTGCAGAGACCACTAAACTTTTTAGAGCATCAGACACATTCAGACTTTAAACCCAACCAGGGCCACCAGTGATTATCAGTTAGAGGCATAAAGAACAGCTTTAAAAGGAATTCCCTCATTAAAGTGAAGTTGCTTTTACCCATGACAGGCCATAAAACCTGAGTCTGTGGGAGGGAATGTTTCCCTCTGTGTATGCATGCATCTTAACCTTTTTATTTCCAATGGGAAGAGAAAATAGACTGGGTTGCATATTGGATACATTATCTTGGTATTAAGCTGCCATTCCCAATCGCTTTTGGAAAATTGGAACAGAGATTCGCTACTTCTCATCCATCACTTTAAATGAAGGCCTTAGTAAAACAATTTTGATTGCTGTGAATCACAAATAGTATCCCTCTTTCCGGATTAGTTCTTTTTTGCTCATGAAACTGTTAGAATAGGTCATAGCACTCTGAGCTGTAGCAGAAGGTATGTTACTGGTTCCACAAGCTCTGGGGAAGTTGCTCAAATGTGTTCATAAGGACCTTCCAGGAGGTGCTTGGTGGTGTTGAGCCTGGGGAAGATTGTACTGGTTTTGTTGTTGGATTTTTGTGGTTATGTTGGGTTTTCTAAGTCCACTAACATACTCTTCGATGCTATTAGTAGTACAATAGGTTTTATGCTTCCATTGATGTAAAAAAGGTCTTACTAAAAGTTTAGATCTTATTTCATTGCAGATCTGTAAAGCTTAGGACTTAAAGTCAGGCTTAGTTGTAGCTATGCC
The DNA here is from genome assembly GCA_027886175.1 of Phylloscopus collybita. Taxonomy (NCBI): domain Eukaryota; kingdom Metazoa; phylum Chordata; class Aves; order Passeriformes; family Phylloscopidae; genus Phylloscopus; species Phylloscopus collybita. The sequence goes on from JAJNNQ010000026.1 coordinate 50,396,389, forward strand.
TCCTCAACACCTAAGAGTAGCCATACATAGCCATGATGCTGTATAGACCAAATCAGTAATTCCCAATCTTTAGCAGCAGCTGATGGCTGTGAACTCATGAACTTTCTTGAGGATATTCTGAAAAGCCCCATGAATCTGAAGGTTTTAATGCTTTAATATAATAAGGTTCAGTGAACCAGCTGTACGACAATTACTGTTGCCTATGGGCCATGGTTTATGACTGCTTGAGCTACAAAAAAATTGACAGTCTGGCAACTTGTCTGTGTTAGTCTCATGTAATTCCAGAATTGTTCTGTCTTGCTCTCTTCTGCCTGTACATCTGTATTGAGGTTAATTTCCTTAAAACTTGGAGACTGCTCCCTTCTGGAGTTCAGAGTGGCAGGTGGTGAAATGCAGACTTCATCTGAACATTTTTATTTGTTCTTAATGGTGGCTTCAAACTAAAGAGGAAAAAAAAATCATGAGATCTGATTTTGGGGTATTCTATCCATGACAAAGTGCACAAACTGAACATTTTATGGGTGCTAGAAAGATGCTGATGATTCCTTCAGTGATCTTTGTGGTCTGCCAGGAATTTCAGGCAATTAACTAGCCAATGCTGCTGCTGACTAGCCAGGCTTTAACAGACCTTTTAGAAACCTTTTGGTCTTTTCATGTAAATAGACTTTTGGCAGAGATGTATACCTAGTAGATTTTGTAATGCATTTCCTTTTTTCATGTGTTCCATGTTTAATTCAAACAAGCATCTGACATGAAAGCTAAAGATAAAAGTGTAACATAGTACAATTAGTTTCTGTGAAGTCCGTGGATCACTAATGGAACACAGCTCTTCCCCCTGCACAACTAGCATAATACAGACCATTTTTTGGTCATTTGTGTTGTACATTAAAAGCATCAAATAGAGCGCTGTCGTGGGCCTGTGCGAATGGACAGAAAGTTCCTTTGTTTGATAAGGCTGGAAATAATTTCACTTTGCTGAGACGCAAACGGGTAATTGCTGCAATCAGATCAGAGACATATAACACTTGTAATGTTACCCTTCATGTATTAAGAAAAATAAAGCAGAAATTAGATCAGAGACCAGAACTATGTATACATTTTAAAAGGAGGTTCAGTAAGCTGTTTTCTCTGTTTCCACCACCATTACTGTCTGTGTTTCATGGATATGTGTTGTGATTTCATACCAACTGATGTCTGGCACTTTCTGATCAAACAAACACAAGTTCAGGAGTACAGTTTGAAAGCAACCTACTGGATTTGTCTGTTTAAATCCACTGAGCCTCTGAGAAGTAGGGTTTGTGACCATCTTTAGTGAAACAAAATCTGCATTTAGTGAAAGTGAAGGAGAAGCATTTATTGATAGCAAGCCTGATAACCGCCTTCCTTTTTTTTAATGCTCAAAATAAAGAATTTAGATCTAGATTTGGCTGCAGACTCTACCACTTTCACATGTGTCTGGTATAGTTTCTTGCTCTAGGTTTCTTGCAAAATAAGTTCCAAAATAAGCAACTGGATTTTTGTAGGATTTAGGAGAGCTGTATCACATACTCCCTTTTTTACTCATTCTGGAAAAAAAATGGGTTCTTTTAAAATTGTAGCATGTGTGTTGTTCTGTATTATTCAAGGTAGAGAATTTTTTTTTTCTGATTTTAAATCAACACTGTTTTAAAGCATCTTGGGAATGTAACAAAGCTAAACAAGATGCTGCCTGTCTTGACAATGCCTCACAATAATGATGCGTGTATTTCAAACCCACTGGTAAGACCCAGTTCATACAACAAAGAAATGCAACACACAGATGCCACATGTGAAACACACAGTGCATGATTTGAGTCATGAATACTCCTTTCGGTTCCTAAAAGTGCCTATTTCTCTATATTGCATTTACATTTTTTAAAACTTTACTTTAGAATAAATATTGGTGTTTCTGGGGGAAGTATTTCAGCTGATATATAGGCAGAGAATGCTGGTGGGTCTTTTTTTTTTTCTTCCTACTGCAGAGTGCTTTGCCTGCTGTTAAACAGTTTAGCTAGATCCTAAGGGATACTGCTAACGTGAACTGGTAAACCACCAGCAGTGTTATATCCTCCTGTGTCAAAGACCTTGTACAATGTAAAAGCTAAAGGTATTCAGATTAATCATTTTCTCAGGACAATTTATAAATAGAAAGCATTTCAAAACTGAGACTTATTTCTTCCCCTCCTGCCCTTTCTTCAGCATGAATAGAGCAGAGCTCTTAAAGCTCTTGACTGTCTGCATGTCTTCTCTTTATGTCTTTTCTGACTCATTTTTATTTCAATTGCAAAAGTTACAGAGGTAGACGAAATGGTGGCGACAGAAGTAAATGTGAATCTAAAACCAGAATATCACTGTCCCTGGTGCAAATAGAATAGGAAAAAAATCCGTAGAAATTACATTAAAAAACAAAAAACACAACCCCAAAACTATGGAGAAGAATAAATTGATGAGTTTTGAAAAATAAGAACCAAAGGAAAGAAGATATTAAGAATCACATTTCCCTGTGAACATCTGCATTAACAAAGTGCAGCATTTCTAGTGGGGGAAATATGCTCTTTGTGGCTTCTGGGAGCAAAGAGAGCAGCACAGCAAAATCTGTGTCCTCTCTCAAGGTCTGCACACACAACTCCTGACCCCAGGAGTCCACTGAGGATAAAGCTCAGGTAGAAAATGGAGTGGATGTCAGGAGATGTCAGTGGATGTCAAGCTCCTGGGTGAAGGGGGGAACACTGGAGCAGGGCAGGTGCTAGTGGAGAAGAAGAAGCAGGCACTTCCGGTGGATTTAAAGACAGGAGGAATGACTGATTGGCTTGGGGAAGGTGTGCATGAATTGCAGAGGGCATAAATGGGTTTGCTAATGACTTCCTTTCATGGACTGATTGAGGTACTCGTGATGGGTGAACAGGCTGCTGGTGTTGACAGAGATTTCATTGGTACAAAGTGACCCAGGGCATTTATGGAGCTGCTGTACCCCCATCTCTGAGCTAAATTACTTCCCAGATATGAGGCAAACAAGCAATCGCTCAGACTGGTCTCCTGTTCCTTATGGCTTCACTCTTCAATACTCACTCAGCAATAGGCAGCTGGTTCTGTTTGCTTGCCTTAGAGGTTCTGACACCAGTAAAAACAAAACAAAAAACTTTTAATCTTCCAGCAATGAAATACACAGCAGACTTAAATAAATGAGACCTCTTGGAGCACCCTTGTTTTCTACAAGCCTTTTCTCAGCAAAGGCATGATTGTTTGGGAAGGTCCCCTAAAATTGCAGCAGGGGTCTGGTGTAGCATTTAATCCACGTGATAGTTTCTTCGTCAGGAGATCTCTTTCAGATCATGTCTGCTTTGATGATTATTCAGCCCAAATCCTTCCCCTACTTTACAGTTATTTTAACCTCTCTGAAGACCTGCCAACATACCCACTTTAGCAGCCAGTGATGTTATGCTTTTTTTTATTGGCAATTTCAAGGGTTGACACACAGTAAATACGCAGACCTCTCTTCACTGTTCTGCAGTAATTTCTCCTACAGTTGTAAGTAAGTCTCTCTTGTTCTGCCTCCTGCTAAACAAAACTCACTATTTTTGGAAGAAATTGAGCAAACAGAAGATTGTTCAATTTTATGTAGCTGCCACTGAGTAGATATTACCATATCTGGGTTGTTGTTTGTTGTTTTTTGGGGGTTTGGTTTTGGTTTTGTTTTGTTTGATTTTTGTTTGTTTTGGTGGGGTTTTTTGTTTTGTTTTGTGGGGTTTTTTTTATTTTGTGGCAAATGAAGCAACTTATTTCTGAAAACACTAGTTTGTTGTGGATTTTTTTTTTAAGGCGGATCTGTAAAATTTCCAGAAGCATTTTTTTTCAAATACATTGTATTTCCATATGTAGATCTCATGCAAGCCTGGAGGACAATCACAGAATCACAGAACTGTTAGGGCTGGAAGGGACCTCTGGCGATCATGTAGTCCAACCCCCAAATTAATGATATTTAAAGATGTTAGGATGTCCTCTTGGACTGTAACCAACAAGCAAGCTACTAGTTATGAGGAACCATAATTAATCCCAATAGTCAAAACATTTTTATTCTATATTTTTCTTTCTCTCTGATAGACACCTTGCATTTCCAAGACTGAAAATCAGCCTCAAGGACTCGCAACAAGTGTCAGATGGGGACAGACACCCATCAATCAGTCCACACCCTGGGACACTGATGAGCCTCCATCTAAACAGATGAGGGAGAATGAAAACCCAGGTATGTCTCTAATCTTATTTGTAATTCTGCCAGGGAAAATCGTTCAAAGCAAATTCAATGCACTATCTCCATTTACCTCTGTCAATTAGACTTCATTGTGAGCCCTTTCTTTATTCTTTAGTAGGGGTTTTCCCTCACTGTAAAGGCCCCTCAAGTTTCTTCTATGCCAGGGCTGATATGAATGTATTAAGATGCTTCAAGTTCATTAGTGCAGGGGTTTTTTTATCCTCCTCTGCCTTCACTAGAGGGAAAGGCACTCTGTAATACTTTAAGACTTCTTTTATGTCCAGAACTACCTGAAATGATTTCCAGCTTCCAGACACATATCATACATTGTGCTACTATGCCAGACGCCTAATTACAATGTCTTTGTAGTGGCTGGAGACCATTATTATACACACAGAGTGTTTGTCAGGGAGCCGTGAAAGCACAGTGGGGAAAGAGGTTAATTTTCTTGGAAGCGTGTGCTAAAGCAGCATAAAGTGCAAAATACATAAAACCGCAAACATGCCGCATGTCGCCTGATGAGTATTTTAACAATTGTGCTCACATCTCTGCAGTAATTTTATGCACTTACTGCTTGGGAACGGCTACAGATCCCAAACTGCTTTAGGTATTGTGCAGCGGGGCATGTCGGTGCCAGCCACAGGTGCGGGAGGGGAAGGATGAGGGTGTCGGTGTCTGTTCTCCCCGATACCGAGCTCACCGCCATTGCCGGCCTTCCTTCCTGCCGCAGGTGCAGCGCCCTGGGTGACCACGGTGGCGGCGGGCAGCCAGCCTGCCCTCATCACACACTCCTATGGGATGACACAGCCGCCCACCTTCAGCCCGGCCGCCAACGTCCAGGCCCCCGTCATCGGCGTCACACCCTCCCTCCCGCCGCACGTCACCCCCCAGCTCCCGCTGATGCCAGGCCACTACCAGCTCCAGCCACAGCCCTCCCAGCCCCTCAGCAACATGGTGGTCAACCTCCAGAGCCAGCCCTTGTACACCAACAGCCAGCCCCTCAGCATGTCCTCCATGAGCGGCGTGGGCCCAGTGGCCCACCCAGGCCCCGGGGCGGTGGGCAACGGCCACCTGGCCTGCCCCATGCTGCCGCCGCCGCCGCCGGCCCTGCCCTCGGCCGCCCTGCCCAGCAGCGCGCCCGCCACCAACGGGCAGGCGGCCGCCCCGCTGCCCCCCAGCGCGGCCGCGGTGGGCGGCCCGGACAACACCAACGGGGTGCAGATGCTGCGGACGATCGGCGTGGGGAAGTACGAGTTCACGGACCCCTGGCACCCCAAAGGTAAGGCGGGCCGGCTCGGCCTCCCCGGGCGCGCAGCGGGGGCGGGCGGCGGCTGACCCTCAGCATCGCTGCCGCTCTCTGTGGGCCCGCCAGCTACGGCAGCTGCCTACGCGCTTTTCTAAAATGCAGCGCTTTCGTGAGTTACTGACGGCAAAAAGCAGCGTGTTAACAGGAGGTACGACAAGCTGTGGGCGAAAAGTAGGGAAAAGCAGCTTTCAGGCCCATCAGATAAACTGGTGTTCCCAAGGGTAAAGCAACCATCATCCCATGCCTCTCCCTATGAGCTGTACCCCATGTTTCCATCTGACCACTGTTCTGCTGGCTGCAGTTGTGCATCCTCCACAACAATGACCACCTTCTTCAGCCCTTGTCTTCTCCCTGCTCTGGTAGGAGCTCAGGCCAAACACAAGTCAAAGCTGACTGCAGTTAAATAACCCAACATGTTCAGCGTTAAGGGGAAAACTCTATTTCCAGCCTCATTGGGCTGAAATGCTGCAAAACACATGACTGAATAGTCATGAGCGTTCTGAGAGGTTGACCTTTTCTGAGGAGTGCTTTGTAAATGAGCCCCTTTACCAGGTCACAGTGGAGTGTTATTTCCGAGTGTCTTACCCCAGACACTTCAAAACTACCAACGCTCTGTGTGCTGAGTTTCTAATTGCATTTGCAGAGTTTTCCCTTCTTCCCTTACAAATCACAACTGAGCCACATGTACAGGTAAAGCAAAATGGAGCTTACGAAAATACTAATGCAGACCTATCAGCAAAATCAATTAAATTGATTTTGTAAAAAACCAGCACCTTCATTAAGTCTGTGATATTTTATGTATGCATTTGTATTCAGACACAATCCATGTGTAAATTATTTATTTGGCACAAGCTATTAAGTTCTGTTGTGTAGCTCTGAATTAAAGACAAGGAATCTCTATTAAAAATGATTAGTCCAATAACTCTTCCTGCTCTTTACATAAATTGTACTTTGGTATGAGTAAACCCTTACCAAAGTTCCCTTGAAAAGGAGCTCAGATATAATCTCAGCAGTACTTTTGTAAAACTAGATATTTGGATTTCTTTTAAGTTTTCAGTACCAAACCCCAAAGATGATGAGGGCTCTTGCTGGATGATGAGCTTCTGAATTTTTCTTTGAGCTCTCTCTAGATGGGCTTTAAATGACACCAGCCCAGTTGGGTAATTAACCAACAATTATAAGAGTATTGTTAATTCTTTCCCTTTAAAAAAGAGAAAAAAAGCCCAAAGTCCACAAAAACAATTTGTCAGGTAACATTTATAAGTTACAAACCATTGATTTTTTAGAAGGAGAAAGGGGAGAGATTTATACTCTAATCCTGGTAGACTGAGTTCTGCTGGATGTCTCTCTCCTCCATAGGAGCTATTTGTCTTGTAAGAGGCATCATCTCCGCTTTCCACAGCCACCTATCCCAATTTGCTGCACTGGGTACTCAGATGCATGATCAAATTAATGCAATTTAAAGGATTACTTGGTGTCACTGGAGACATGTGCAAATATACAATACAAGGGAAAACACATAAGCTTAAACCACTTTCACGACAGTAATTTGATCACATATTTGAGCCTTAGTGACATTAACCTAGTGAGACAAATGAGCACGTCAGCGACCGCACACTTGAGGTTAGAAATACTCCTAAATGCCTCGCATACTTAGGGCCAACAGTATGAGCTGTTATTTACTCTTCCCCCATCAATTAACCTTCAGCAGATCTCTGACTAGCAGATGAAGTAAACTTCAAATCAAAGCCTGAGTAAAAAGATCGTAAAATATTTAATCAGTCTTTAATATTTGATTTACAAATTCTTAGTCAGCCTTCTTGCTTAACCTGCTGTAAACCCTGGCCTAGCCTAATAGTCCGAGCACCCTAGAGACCAGTCAGCCCAGGAGATGTTCATTAAGGTGCAGAGCGGAGTTCCTCACTGGAGGATGCCAGGCATGCCAGACCTAGATCTGCTCCTGTATTTGGAAACTCCTGTACCTAGGAGAATATTAAAACAAGCAGTATTTCTTATCCATGGCAACTGCTGACACATTAGCCGTACTCTACCTCATAAACTGCAGGCTAGACAACTGTTTTTCCAGGGATTAGGGAGCTTCTCTGTGACCACCAGCTATTGAGTTATTCCCATAGTGGTTAAAGGCAAACAAACAGAACAGAATGAAGTGTGCATATACAAATGTCTCATAAGCAGGACCTATTTTACAGAGATAAAGTAATCCCTTCCTGTGTTTCCAGTCTAAAAAGCCCTTACATCTAAAGCTGTCATTCTTCATGACACACCTAAAGTCAGAGAAGATATATGTTGGATTTGCTTGTTTTGAATGAGAGAGAAACAATCAGGAAGGGGGAAACAACTGGGTGCTGAACCAGACCTTAAAATCTCACTAGAATAAGATTCTTAATATAAACTCCGTGAGTTTCAATGTGGCTTGATTTTCTAATTATTTTATGTTTTAGTTTCTGCCCTCAGGGATTTCAGTCTTGAAAGCCTGACTGATTTCACAGTCTTACATGATAGATACCCTTCTCTCCAATAATGAATAGAAACTAGGAGAAAGTACTAAGCTGTTCAAATATACAAGTTCAAACTAGTTCCCTACAAGTTTCATTTAAATTTTCTCTCTTGTTCTTAGGGAACCTTGGCCAGTATTATAATAAGGGCCACTGCTAATGGGCTTGAGATCTATCTCATTATCCTCTGGAACTCTGAATTATTATTTCACTTGACAATACAGTCTTGTCCAGGTTTGAATAATTGCCCAACTATCCCTTAAGTGTAAGAACAGTTCTTGCTGGTTAACATGATAGGGTTTCTTACATTTTTCGATTTTCTTAGGGAGCTGAAACATGTTTTATTTCCCATAATTATCTTTTCTTTGGCTATGTACATGTTTGGGCCATTTTATACTGTGTTCATGCAGAACTCGGTTTCTTACTCAGCAGTTTCTAAATACACATAAACAAATAAGTTGCCAAAAGTTAAATGCCATCTTATTTGCAATAGGTCAAGAGATCTCACATGACTGAAAGAGTCATTTCCATGGCTCTGCAAAAAAATGCATTTTGATAAAGAGCCATGATATAAAACAGATATGTCATTCTCAAGTGTTACAGCTAAATTTTTACCTAATCCCATTGAAACTATTTGTAAGAACAACTTTGCATGGATTAGAGGATCTTCTTGGTCAGGATGGGTTATATTCTTTAAATACAAGTTAACTTTAGCTAGGTGATCTATTTACTTAGTGAATTTGTAAAGTTGTTACTTTACAAGAGACGTAAATGAAGTTTCAAAGGAATCAGTACTTTTAGCAAAGCATGAAGAACTGTGGAGCAGCCTTGTGAAATGCATGGTGTCTTTCACCATACACAATGAACAGGAGTTTTGGGAGGCATTCTGCTTTGGTTGTAGTTTCCCTTTGGATAGGATGTATGCCAGATACTCCTAGCTGACTTCAAAAGTCATGACACCTTGACACAGACACATAACCAAAAATTTTAGGACAGAACCAGCCCTTGTTTTTGATCCATGTCCTAAATCTTGCTCTATAAGCTAAAGTGCCAGAGCAATTAATAAAGCAGAATATTCAGAAACATAAAGATGTTAATTGTAAATGTACCCAGTGAAAATCCACTGAAGTTCTTACAACCAAATTTTGACGTGGCATTTTTAGAAAATACAGAGTAGCAAAGAATATTCAAACATATTTTCAGGATCTTCAGGCTACATGAGGTGGCCAGCACAAATTGTCACTTGTACAGTGCCTGCAGAGAAGAGAGAAAAGAGAGAAAATCATCCCTTCAATTTCTGACACAAGGTACCTGTGTCCCATGCCATGGCACAGTGGCAGAGACCAATGTCTATGTGCGTGCCAATCCAGCTGAGCCAAACAGAGAGGAATTAATCAGTTTGATGAAGGACTGGAAGAGATTTGGTTTCCTTGTAGAAACTGAGTAACTGAGATTTAGTCCTTGACTGTTTCCTAGGGCAGTATGCTTCCTGGTATTCAAGACTTGTAAATCCAAAACTGAGGCCTTGGTGGATACCTCTGACATATGTAGAACATAAACATTCCAGCTTGGACTCTGAGATCTGTTACACATTTGGAAATACATTCCCTTCATAAATTTGATATACTTTGAAGCATAGTTTCTAACACAAAAAAATGAGGAAAATGCAATACTTTACTGTAGTACTTACTCCTGCATTGTGAAATTAACCATGGACATCATGGGGTTTAATTTGTGGCTGTTCATGGAAAATACTGATGTTCGTTTCCATAGTATTTGTGTTCTATAATTCTTTGGTTTGCAGTCCTTAACTAGTGGGAAAAGAAAGCAGATGCTAATTAGTGTTCAGAGTGTAATGACTGTAGAAACATAACAATATCAGAAATAAAATCTGAATGTTAATCCTTGTAGCACTAATTTCTTAACAGTTCATTTTCAAGCATCAGCAAATAGCATGAACTAAACAATAACAAAACTACAAATGAATACTGTTGCATCATCACTTATTGATTGCACCTTTCACACTTGACTTTATTGCATTGGAATTCTCATTAGGCCTCAGACAATATTTACTTTCCTTAATCATGAATAGTAACAAGGCAGAGTACAACATTTTGTCAATAACTATCAACTTTTTCTTAAGAAAAGGCTGAATTTTCAAAGGGATTTCAGCTTGACCTGCATTTCTGTGAGTGCACCTAGTTCTGGACGTGAATGCTGGGGTTTGGAGAGTGTTTAAATTCTTCATGTAACCTAAAATTCACAATTCTAGTAACATTAGCTAAAGGATATTGTGTGATGAAGACTCTAGAAAGCTTCTTTTCCATTCTGTGTCTCGCACCAGAATACATGGCCTGTGTAAGCTAGGGAAAATCTCCCTTTTGTCTAGAAAGGTAGAGAGATAAATAGATTATTAAAATTGTAGACATAAAATGATATGTAAAATTGTATGGTGTGTCTGTGTGCATGTATATAGATATACATGGATATGTATGCACATAATTGTAGGGAAGGAAATCTACAATAGAAATAACTGCATTCTCTCCAATTGTTTGCAGGAGAGTTAAGTTAACATGGAATTGTGTGTGCCTCTTACTGTGTGTTGGGGAGGATGAAGTAGCTAGGCCCTGCAGAGATAATTTAATAGTAAAAGATTCTAAAAGTATGAAACCCACAAGAGGAATAGAATTAAAGGCAAAGTTTGAACTGTAAGTTGCTGGACAGGAAGAAGGTGATTAAGCAGCTGAAAGGGCTTGGCTGAGTGAATCAGTAACACCCCTGCCAAGACAAAAGGATGAATAAAAGGTGGGACCTTCTCAGGTATCAGGGATAAGGTGGGTTTCACAGGTTTTGGTATGTAGAGTAGTATTGTAATGTTGTAGTTCCCATAGGCTGTATGTAGATTCTGTAGGTTTTGTATCTTAAGGTGATTGGTTAATGTTCATTAGCATATTCACGATAGAAAGGGTTAAAATGGAATGTAACAGAGAGCTCGCTCTCTTTTGCGTGCCTTCCCTTGGACCCTCTTGGACTTTGCACTGAATCCCTTGGACCCTTCCCCAGTCAGGCTGCCTCCCCACGACCAATAAAGCACGTGTTCCAAAGAGTATCCTGATCTTCAGATCATCTCTCTCGTCAGACACAACCAGCGTGCGTTCTAATAACTGTGTTTTCCTTACAACAGTGGTGATTTCCTGGGACGGCCTAAACGGTACCAAGGTGCAGGTGACAAGGTACAGAGTAGTGGTGATTTGTAAGCTCATCTTGGTAATGATGCATAAGAGTTCACAGAATCACAGAATGGTTGACATTGGAAGGAACCTCCAGAGGTTGTTTGGTCCCTTGCCAAACACGGCCATTTAGAGGTGTTTGTCCAGGACAATGTTCAGATGACTTCTGAATATCTGCAAGGATGGAGACTGCACAAACCCCCTGAGCAAGTGTCAGTGACCCCCGCAATGTTCAGAGGGAGCTTTCTCTGTTTCAGTTTGTGCCCAGTGCCTCTGGTTCTGACAGTAAGCACCACAAAATAAGCCTGTCTTCAGCCTCTTTGCGCTCTCCCTTCAGGTGCAATTTATATACATTTATGTCATTCCAGTTTATATACATTGATGAGATCTTGCTGAGCCTCCTTCTCCTTTCCAGACTGAACAGCCCCAGCTGTCTCAATCTCTACTCCTAGGAGAGGTTCCCCAGTCCCTTTGTCTTCATCATGGTCATTTGCTGGACTCTCCAACATGTCTCTCTTGTATTGAGGAGCCCAGAACTGGACATGCCACTTGAAGTGATGCCTCACCAGTGCTGAGAAGAGGGGCAGCACCACCTCCTGTGATCTCATTGCAATACTTGGCCTAATGCAGCCCAGAATCCCACTGGCCTTCTTAGCTGCAAGAGCACACTGCTGGCTCGTGTTCTTACTTGCTCGTGCACAATAATGAACTTAAGGCAAACAGGTCCTCTAAAATCAAATTTTTATCAATATTAGTTACCATCTTTTTTCATTAAAATATTCCTAACAGGACTGAGAAGTTGATGAGTTGATAAGCCATCACTTGAGTGAGAATGAAATACATTTCACCTTTCTGTGGTCCAAGCAGGACATTTTCTGTAATTCCTGTCCTTTCAATGTCACTGTCGGTCAGGTCATGACAGACAGAGATTTACTGCACTGAAGAGTCAAAGAGGACTTGTTATCATCCTAGAACATTGCCTTGCTAAACATACAGCATAAAAAAGGTTATTGAATTATCTTTTGATTGACATCTCTCAGTGTGTTAGTGACTTGAGATTTCCATGTTTCAACTGGAGGAGGATCTTCTCGGCACCACTGATCTTTTACGTGGGTTATCATAAAAAAAAAATTAGGGTGTTGCTGAAGTGAGTCAAAACTCTCTGAAACTGCTTTTAAAAGTCACCTAGTCCCTGCTACTGTTTTTTTACCTCTGTTTCTTAAATAAGTGTCAGATTTACAACTGTAGTTTATCTGTTGAAAATACAGAGTTGCCTAACTTTGATTTTACTGTTGCATGATATTGTGTCATCATTTGCAAGTCCACCTAGTTAATTAGACAGTGATACATTTGAAGTTGTCTTGAATTCCTTCCCACTCTGTAGTCTTAAGGTATGGTTTGCTTGGAACGTGGTTTCTTACTAAATATAGTTTTGTCCATGACAGTGGCCATCAAATGCATTCAACATAAGACTGAGAGGCGGCAGAGTTCTGTTGAATTACTATTTTCTATCCCGTCCACACAACACTATATTCACAAAGTGCAAAATTTCTCAGGGTCTGGATGATAACCAAAATCTAGGATCTCTTTTGGCACAGAATACATAAGTGGCAACTTTTTATTAATACAGACCAAATTTTCAGGCAGGGTGCCTATCCATCTATCCATCCATCCATCCATCCATCCATCCATCCATCCGTCCACCCATCCTTCCTTCCAAATACTGGTCCAACAATCCCTTGCAGTTGGCTGGGATTTGGATGCAGTTAGCAACTGCATTTGGATGTTAAAAAGGTTATTAGTTGTCCAGAACACTTGCACAGCTGCCATTCTCCTTACAGAATGCGTGTTTAATATCTGGTTTCTCTGACCTTGTCTTCCCTTGGTCCTCTGTCTTATTCAACTCTTGACACGTATTTAGGTGCAACTCTTCTGCATTCATTCCTTTGGGTGCAGTGGGAAACATAACTAGTTCTCTTTCCCTCTGTCCTCCTGTGCCTGGAGTCACTTTAAAGCTACCTTTCCTGAGCATTCCGTTTGCTCCTCAAGTTTTTCCCAGAATTTCTCACTAAGATTTCTTCTTCTTCACAGCAGCATAATTCCACTTCTTTTGATATCATGACTTAAAACATGGACAGTCAAGTTATAGCTGCTACAGTATCAGCAGAGAATGGAGACTTCACACTCAGTCCAAACTCAACAAGCTAGGTCCATCCAGAGCCGGACTGTGCATTTATGTATATATGTAAATGTTCCCAAAATGGGCTATTCTGTGACCTCTGGATTTCTCCAGAGAAGCAGATTTATTAAATTGCAAATGGGTTTTGGTTTTCTTACAAGAAAGTGGAAATGCTTTTTTTTCTGATCAGCAGTCGTCCATGGAGCAATGTCTAAATTCTGAATGAAGAGGAATCATTTCTGTCTCATTGCATTCAGAATGAGAATTATTCTGTCCCATGTTAAATTAAAAAAATCTGAACAGATTTGTGAAATGCAAACATTTCCAAATAGTGACTTTTCTTACCCTGCTGTGCCTTGAGATTGCTAGTGATAAGCTCCACTGTCCCACAGCGAGGCGAGCTTTGAGCTGTGGTCAATAATAACAACAACAACAACAATAATAATAGGGGATTATGTAACACCTCAAATCTTCAAAGTGCTTCTTAGGACATGAAACTTAAGTCATTAAGTTCATTCTGCACAGGAGGGTTGCTTAGGCTTCTTCCACTCAGTCTGGTTAGTGTTACATGTATATACATGGTTTCTAGTTGTAACAAGTGACAGTTAAAAGATATTTGTGTATATTTCCACCTTAATATTTACAAATCACTGCATTAAGTTCCCAGGCTAGATATTCTGGAAAGTATCATCAAGGGATGAAATCATCATGAGGAAGGGAGTAGATAAGCTTGCAGAAATGATTACTCATTCTAAGAAGGCAAAACTTCCACCATCTAGATGTGCAAATAAAAGCAGCCTGAAGTTTTGTCCTATTTAGAAAATTACAGTATTAAGTGTTTTATGTACTTACTGCTGTACTGGAAAAAATCTCTGGGCTGCAAAAAAATCAGTAGGTTTGAGAGAAATACTTGACCAGGACTGTTTAAGTCAGAAGCATTTGCCTAGAGAAGGTGCCAAGATGCTTAGTCAAGTTTGCATCATGGGACAATGCAATACTTACAACAGAATGGAGGGTTTGCCTCAAGAATCTGTACATTGTATTTTGCACAATTTTGCTCATTGGCATTACCCAAAATAAATAAAAAGACAAGAAGGTAGGATTAAAGGACATTATTTTCTCTTTAGTGATGATTCTTTTATGATTCGTCTGATGTTTCAGAGGGAGACAAAATGTGTTTTGCTTATCAGTCTGCACGTGGAAGTATTTGGTTAAGGATGAGGAAGATGCTACCAAAAAAGACAAATTTGGCTAAAATAGAAGTCTTGAGAGCAATGTGGGGAGACACTCCTATTCAGTCTGACTGATTTATAGATTCCAAGTCCAATATAAAACCCAGCTCCTCTGTGTGACCTTTTCCGAGTGAAGGAAGAGGGAAATTTTTCTTATGTCCCCAAGCTGTGGTTCCTTTAAACCAAGGATCATTTTGCACAAAACACTACCATCCTGTGGAAAACAGAAGGAGGAGCAGTGCTAGTAGATTCCCGTTGCCTGTAACCTAGGAAATACAAGATCCTGCTCTTTGCCTTTTCCACCATGCTGTGTGGACTTTATTACAGATATAGATTTTCTAGATGGCTGAATGTGCTGTGTTAAGATGTTTTTCTGCTAGATATTCTCCTATCATGGCCATACTGTGCCATTTTAAGAACAATCCTTTTCTTGGAGGATTTTGTTTGTTCTCCTGTAGGATGGTTAGAGCTCTGATTTGGAACCCATGTTGAACATCCAAATAGAGAAGCACTTTGTAGGCACATTTAAGAACTTTTGCTAGATGAATAGCAAGTATCTCCAGCAGGAGTCACTGAAGTGATTTCAGGTTTAGACTGATGCAGATATTTAATCATCAGTATGTAAAGAACCATCGCCCTGCAAAGAAATACATGAATCTCTTTCATTTGTAGAAATGTATCAAGAACAGGGGCTCATACTCCCTCAGCTCCAGAATAACAAACTCTTCATTTTATTTTACTTGCTGGAACAGTGCAAGCAAATTTGACATCTTGTCCAAGGATCAGCTGTTTAAGGACAGAGAAATCTGCTCACCAACAGAAATGTTGTGGGTGTAATATAATTTCTCTCCGAGTTAGGATGTAGCCAGCCCTGGACTGGAGTCGGACCACCCAGGTACCCCCAAAAAAGGGGTACCCATATTTCCTCCATGTGAAATAAGATAGGCGGTTTTAAGGATATAACTTATAATTATCCAGACAGCATCTAGCTTATAATTACATAGTCTGGACCTATGCAAAGACACTGAAATTAATATTTCTAGTTTGGAGGGAAGAAAGTGTTTGGCTGGGTTGTCTATAAATCATGAACTGAGGACCAGGAGAGTTCAAGCAACCTCCCTTAAATCTTGAATTTATGTCCCAAAAACAGACGAAGAGACTTTTACTTAAAATCTGAAATGGAAAACAGAATACGTAAAAAAGACACTGTAGTAAGGAAAGGACCACGATAACATCTTGGATTGTTATTACGTGGTTAGGAAATGAGAAAGATAAATCATCTATATTCAAAACTGAAGTCTTGGTTATAAGAGCCCTAACCAGCAATCAAGTCTGTTAAGTAAGGTTCCTTCCCCTACTTAAATTTAGAAAGTGAGAATGTTACTCAGTTATTTAAGCACAGGCAGCTAGGGCCTTGTAGATCCCAGATGTGTTACTACATCTTAAATGATTGCTGGGTACTGGGAGAACAGAGCTCTCCCAAAGGTTCTGGCTACTTGGGGGGACTTGGCTATCCCAGAACATGTCAGAGGTCACCAGGGCCCAGTGTGGTAACAGTTGAATCACTCTTGGTTCTTTACTGCACTAACTAGGTTTCCATAGATGTGATGTAGGCTCTTACACACTTAAACAACTTAAATTCATCAATCCCACTTTAAATTTCATTAATAGAGTCAAGAGTCTTAGCAGATGGACAGCTCAGCATGAACATAGCTCCTCTGTCAGAGGAGCTGGCAATATAACAAAGTGCAGTTTTTGATTTCTTTTACTGTCATTGTAGTAAGAGAGCATTTTTATAATGTTGGTTCACATAATAAAATTAATACAATATTTGCCTGTTGGGTGGAGTAAACAAACACATCAAGTCCCTTTTTGTGATCAAGATGGCTTTCCTCTTCTGCCCATAGAGAGCTACTTCTGAATGTGATACATCCAGTCATTTACCAGGCAGCATTTCATTAGCACAGCTAAAGCCAATTTGGGCATATATTGTCAACAGTTTTGATTCAGGGTTTGTTGAACTTCTACTTACACTGTTATCTCACACAATTTCCAGTGCTGTCTTATACTGTTTAAAATATTAAGGCCTGCTAAGAGGGTTAACACTGTGAGAGAGAGGCTTATATACCTCATTGAGGAGACATCACTTGCAGTAGCGCGGTGTCCCGCAGGGGGCTTAAGCTTTTCGTTCAGCAGTGACTCAGAAAAGGACAAGTGCCGTGTTCACGGTTTCCACCAGAGCTCAGTCTTTTCTCAAAGGCTTCCTTACTAATTCCCAGCTCATCACGGTCCTCATCAGCCTGTGTAATGTGCTCATCACACGCTCATTTTCAGCTTTTGATTTGGCCTGGCTGTCTGCTGGGGAGGGTTTCCTCTGGTAGAAGTCTCCAAGTGCATGAACAAGTGAGCTCTAAGTGTTACTAATAAAAAATCCTTTAATCCACTTTAACAATGATAAATTGGAACTGAGAACTCCTCTTACTTTACAGATATGTTCAGTTCAGAATTTCACTTAAGTCAGGAAATCATTTTATGGGCAAGAAAAAAGTCCTAAACACCCTGATGTGGACGATGGGAATGAAAGGCCAAATGCTTAATTGCTCTTACTGTATCTGAAGCACTTACTGATGACTGAAACTTCCACTGACATGGCTGGTTCATATAAAATTCACCAGTCTTTGCCATTATTTTTATTCTTAATTCACCATGGAATTTCCCTTTTTTATTTTCCCCGCATTGTACATAGCTGGTACACGATGAAAGAAAGTAACTGATCTGGGCCACGGAAGTTCAGATTGAGCAAATAGCTGTATAAAATGTACTTCTCTGGATTTAGATGGATTTGCTACATTGTCTTGATAGTAAGTACCCGACACCTAAAATCTGTATTGTTATCCACCTGCTACCCTATATTTATTTTTGCTTCTATGTTAAAGAACATCGCATGATCAGACACAATGAAAAATAAAGTATCTTTATTATTCTTCTTCTTTCTCAAAAGCATGGGAGTTTGCACTAAGGACTCATCCTGAGTAGTTTGTGCCTCTTGTAATCCCCTACAGAATCCCCAGATCTCTGTTTCAGTAGTGGCACTTGACCATTTCCCAAACACAGCTCACGGCAGTGTAACACCAGGCTCGAAGCAGAGTCCAGGCAGGAGCAGGGCTCTTGGAGGGATGTTCACCCTTCCTGGCCTTAGTATGGAGCTCCTTGCTGGGCCAGCTCAGGTACCTCCTCCATGTCATCATCTTATGTGACTTGGTCAGGCTTTGGGAGGCAACTCACATCCCAGTACCTGATTTCCAAGCATCCATCCATTATCTGACAGCAAATGTAGGCTCATTGTTTCATGTCTGATTTTGAAAATCTGGCCCCAGCAGCAGGTTTCTGTGCATCACTGTACTAACATCTGGCTTTTTACTGGTTTGGCAGACTGTCTGTATCATTAAGTAGAACGAAACTATGCATTGATATGGACAGAGATGATCCTGCATCAGTTTCCAAAAGGACGGCAGGGCTATTGGCAAATTAAATAGTTGAAGAAATTCTCCATCTCTCTTCCTTTTCATGATGTATCAGGGAGTAAAATTGAGGGGAAAGCAGAAAACAAAATAATGTGAGTGTAATTCCCAAATTTCAATCTTCTGTATATTATGGGTCATTACCCGTTAATTTGCTAAATGGCAGTTTCCTATGAAAGAAAAGTTTTGTTTAGCAGTATAATGATGACAGATGATGTAATTAGTACCATCCCTGCATTGAGAATGATAAAAGCATTTCTTTTGTGTGTCACTGCTTTTAGACAGTATAATATCAAAAATGATAACAGTGTGAAAATTGGACCAGCCGCCTTCGTACTGTGCACGTAGAATACCTCAGTAATATGATACAAGTAATGACAGGTACTTTGCCATGTATTCATTTTCTCCACTCTCTAGCCTTTATATGACAGCGAAATTAAAGCACAGCACTAAGCAGACCAGACGTGCCTAAATGCAGACCCATCTGATGAGCCTGTAAACGGCCAGCGTCCCTTCACTATTGCTGGTTATGATAATTAAGCAATTGCAAACAGGGGTTTTGAGGGAGAACATTGAATCATTTTTCAGTTAAAGAAGTTGGGGGCTATTTTAATTTCAGGCCACATTTATTGCTTGAATTAGTTTTAATTATATTTTGTATAAGTACTTGCCCCATATCCTGGTCTTGATAGTAGTAGATATTCTCATTTAAATATAAATAAATGCCAAACTTATTTAACATGGAAAAGTGACTGCTGTGACTGTGTAGTAACAATTTTCTCTTTGTTGCCATGGTTTGGATTTTTATATAAGCTTTGCAAATATAATAAACCTAATGGAGCTCTTCATCCAAGGAAATGGGTATATTCAAGAAAATAAATTACATTTTGCAAGCTAATGAGCTCTACTAATTGTGTTTATCCTTGTGAATTAATACAATTTAAGCAAATCTATCCCCCAAAATCAAGCATTTGATTGCATTTTAGCTGCGTGGAAATCAGAACATCCGGATCAAATCTGAGTTTACTGGATATCCAAGGGGTAGGGGGGAAGGTTAATTTTCACTGACTTGTGCAGCTGGTGCTAGATGCTAGTAAAGCAGGAAAAGTTAGATTTTGAAAGTTCTGATTTTGGTTGTTGTTTTTTTATCCAACTACTTCCCACACAGGCAGAATTCCCAACAAAGACTTGTTTATAATAAATCCCATGTAATACAGCAGCAGGCATGTACAAGTCATGGTAATTAGCCCACATGCCCACAGGACAGGATAAAGAAAGGCAGTGAAAGGAAATAACAGTTGTATTTTGTAAAAGACAGCTTGTCTTCATCACTTCCCTCTCTCCCTCCCTTTTCTCACACTTCCCTTTGCCAACATTGGATTTTTTTTCTTTTCTTTTTTTTTCCTTCCTATAAACAGGTTTTCATTTCAGAGAGGCATTTTGGGAGATGTAGGACAGATTAGAAAACTCTCTGTATATTCTGGCAGATTTTAGGTTACTCTCCCAGTTGGTTTCTTGGAAGGATGTCAGAGAGTAGAGCAAATGGTTAGTTTGAACTCTTGAAACTCTGCAAATAGCCCCAGAAACTCCCAAGCAAACTCTCTTGGTCAGCAAGAACAGGCAGGCAGGTGCTGGCCAGAAGGCTTGTGCTCGAGGAGGGTGACAGCAGCTGTCAGCTGTGGTCCTTACAGAGGCAGTTTAGCTCGCCACGTGTTGGGTTCCTGCCATTTTTAACACCATGAGCAAATGCATGCCTGAGATGAAGTCTGAGACTGGCTGACTGTACTTCCTTGGTCCCGACTGCTTTTTTATCCTGCCAGATCATTTTCAGCACTGCTGCAGGAGTCCCAGCAGTTAACAACCGTTACAGATTCCTCAGATAGAGCTGGTGTGAGATCAGAGCTCCCCTGTTTCTCAGCAGCAGGCCCCTCTGCACTTAAAACCAGGATTGTGAAGCAAAGCCAGCCTTCCTTTCTCAGCTACTGAAAAAATATTATCTTAAAGATGGATAGCAGACACAAAACAGGCTCAGAAGTGAAGTTTGTTGGTTTGTCTGTTGCAGCTTACGTAAGAGTCATGCTGGTCTGTCCTTAACTGCACTGAAAAAAGATACTTCTTCCATTTCTGGTATTCAAGTACTGAGAAGGGCTTTTAGGGCTTTTGTCTTCTAGAAGTTTTGGATAAATTGTATTTGTGTAGTGAGAATAGCACAGCTCCTCAGCATTGATGCAACTGTGCTGTTACAAAGATACTTAGAGTGACTTTTTGTGGATGAGTGACAAGCTTCACTCATAAGAGTGAAGCACCAATATGTTTGTTGATATAAAACAGTGATTTTAGAAAGTTTGATAGTAAATACAGAAGTGTTCTGACAAAATCTGGTGGCAAGATACATTTGATTATTTACTGTAAGAGAGGACAGGGTCGGACAAAATTGTCAGGGAGACCTTGTCCTTCATTGTGAGGATCAGAAAGGACCCACTTGCATTCTAAACCCCTTTTCAGAGAGGAGTTTAGGTGCTGCTGGATCCAGCCTTAGTCCCAACAGTTTATGTATTAAAGAATTACCTGTGCACAACCAATCCTTTGTATCATATAGCTAAGATTTCAAAGTTTAGCATGCTATTAATCACTTAGCAAGAACCTCTTGTGGCAAGGAATCTTTCAGTTTTGGGGAGTAACTTTGAGAAGTGTCCCAATTCAAGGGGAGATCCTGGTGTGCAGCCTGCTGCCAGGCAGGGGAGCTCAGCAGGCCCTGGACTTTCCACTATTTATGGAGCATGATAATTGACTCATAGTCATATTTGCATACCAACCACACGTTAATTTGTCCCAAATTTTGCTTGTTCAGCGCTGTGGTTAGGTGGGCGCACTGCTCAGATTAGCCCTTGGCTGTTGTGTTGTTTGTCCACTATGTCCACTTTGAGCTGGATACAGCCATGGTGACCAGACACATCCATGATGACCCCACTGGTGATTTTCACTTGGAGATGATTATGGGAAATACAGGTCAGGCTGGGGAAGGAGGGAAGCACACTGTCATAGGAATAAAGAAGAATTGAGAATGATAGTATGACCACACTGGAATAATAACTTGGGGATAAAAAAATCTCGTAAAAGAAATATTTGTGTAAGTCTTGCTGCACAGAGCTGTTCTGGATTCCATAGATTCCAAACTCCTCAAGGAGGCATTGACACAGGCCATAGTAACTTAAGGGATGCATGCAGATAGGTACATAAGTATAGGGTCCCAAAGTACACATTAATGAAACCATTATCTTGTCAATGATACAGAGTGCAGAGCTATCTTTAGCAGAAGTTACTATGATTTTTCATAAGAGAACATGGAATTTAGTGACATTTTTATTATTTGACATCACATCACCATTGAAAAGTAAAAAGGAAGTCAGAAGAAAGATAAAGTAAAAGAAGCTTTACATGAAAAATATTGTTCACCTCTGATGGAAGCTATAAGCAACTAGGAGAAAAGAATCTGGAGCTTGTTTAGTTCCTAGCATTGAAAGATTGTGATAAGAGCAGTTTAAAAGTTATCTGTTACAGCAAAACTGCATCTCAGAAATGAGTATGGCTATGATGACATGATAGCTTTGGGCTGCTGACTTACTGCACAGACCCCTGCATATCAGCGAGAGTTAAAATCAAAGTGGAACCTCTGTTTTGAGCTTCCTTTTTCTGCAGCATTTGAGTCAGATCTTCAGCGTTTCATGTCTCGCCGCATGGGGTTGTAGAGGTCACTTCTCGGGCCCCATTGACCCCATGCAGATTTATTGTGGGATTGTTTCAGTGAAAACAGAGCTTTGAAGCATCATGCAGGTTGCCTGGTGACTCCCACAAAGTGCTGACCACCCCAAGTCTGAGGGAAGAGATACCTGCACAGAGCCGAGCTCTATTATGGGCTATAAAGCTGGGAGAGGTTTGAATGATAGGAGTTCTGGCAGGCTGCTAGCTCTCACCATCTGGGAAAATGGGAATGTTTATTAATAAGAACCTTTGACATGAAATGCATGATATGTGCCCTCTGTGCTAGGCCCATGATTAATAATATTAATTATGGGGAGTTCATTACAGTCTCATGGGGATGTGATATGTAATTCAGCCAGCGTTTCATTGTAAATTTGCATTAATGTCCACTTTAAGTACAGTAGCTATCTATAGCAATGCAGAAGGAGCTGCAGTCAGTATGTACAATAACATAACCTCCTTATTAAATGATGGTAGACTTTTACTTCAAAGAATTATAGACCTATTAACATTTCTCCTACGTTAAATCTTTGCTGTGTCTGGCAGCGTAATATCTGTTGCAACCTACCTCCTAGTGCTATTAAAACTTTCCTTGGTGGTGGTAGAACACTCCAGCTCCTTGCTGTGTTGAAAAAGGAACCAGATAATTTTGAAATCTGGTTGAAAGTAGTCTTGAATGCAGTTTCATTAGCAATTAAAAGAGCATGTAACCTAATGGTTTTTCCACCCCAGTCCAGAGAAATTATGCACAGTGGGCAGCTCTTCAGTTGGTGTAAACCACCAGCGATGTAATGAAAGCAATGAACCTTCACTGATTTGTGCTGAGAATCTTGCCTGCTACAAATTGTTCAAACATATGCCTTCCTACAGCTATCTATGCTTTATTGTTAACTTGCTTAATAATGAAAAAATAGTTCATCTTACTTGGAATTCCTTTTCCCTAGTTTGCCTTCCAAGATTCCCAGGTGAAACTGCCACTATCTAGCCTCAGTTTCTTCTGAGCCACATGTGCTCATTCACTTACCTTCATACAAATGACCCTTCTATACAAACACGGTTTCTTTTCATCCTTAGGTAGCATCTCAGAAACCAGCAGGCACTCAAAGCCACTGCCTTCCTGTAGTGGATCCTGGGGATGGCTGGGAGGACCGTAGCTCTAGTGGCCCCAAGTATGTATGCTTTTAAGCAGCTGGGGAAGCAGCTGGTGGCACTGCAGGAAGGAAGCATCATGCAGATGACAGAAATAGGCTGAAGGACAGAGTCTTCATTAAAAGACTGTATATATGATAAAATATATGAGTGTATAAACAAGGATCCAGTCAAACCAGAATAGGAGAGATGGGTACAAACCCAGACATTGTTTTCTTTGGAGGAAGCTGCAAAGCTGATGAGTTATTCCTATTTGCTTGGATTGCAGTGGGTTTTAGAAATGCAAGGCTAGAAGGTGCCACCCGGGTTGTTGTGTCCCATTTTGTGCAGTCATGGGTAACCTTGTGGAGGAGAGTCCAAGGATGACTTGCCTTACATTCCAGTGCATACCAGGGGCCACAGTATCCTTCCTCTCTGAAATCTTCCACCTGTAGTGAAAAATGGAAGCACACAACTGTACTGTGTGGAAGTCACTGTCACTGGAACTTGTTCAGTTTTGCTGAGTTGCCCACCCAAACCAGAGAGTTGTAAATCAAAGTAGCTCTGCAAGTGCCTGTCCTAAAGAACTGGGAAGCAGCCTGCAGCCATTTGGCACTGAAGGATCCATGTCCAGATCCAGCACCTGTTGGACACTGAACACTTTTCTTAGAATCCATGCAGCTGACCAGCTCCTGGGGAAAAGACAGCAGCTGTTGGGCAGCAGTGGTTAAATATAGGAAATGAAGAATGCCCCACCCAACTGGAAAGGAAAAGAGGGAGACAGGAATCTAGCAGCACTGAAAATTCTTATTGCTGAGGAGGGCCCTGCACTGATCAGGAATTTGAGGTATTTACACCCTCTATTTTCTGTCTTGTCTGTGACTGCACCTACACTCACACAGTATATCAGCCTCAGATAATGCCCAACATAGTTTGGCGCTGACTGTATTAATGAGTGTCATTTCTGAAATGTTTTGGAGGAGCATGTGAGAGCCCTGTCTCTCGCTGCGAGAGTCACATAGAGTTGCTGAGATATGTTGTCCTTAATTTGACTTGATTCTTTGTAGCACTTTTAATAGCAAAAATGCTGTGAAAAGCTTAAATATGAAGCTATACAGATTTAGCACAGATGGAGTTTGAAAAGGACATTCAACCTTCACTAATCTTCAACTGGGATCAGCAAGTAAAGCATAAGGAAGGACAACCTGAAAGATAATATTTTTCATTGTGATAATCTGCAGTACTTTAATTTCACTGAGGCGTTTACATGGCCCCTTATTGAAGAGTCTGAGTGTTCCTTTTGGTTTAGCTGAAGGACTGTTAAAAAGAAGCAGAAAAGTAAACCTCTCTGCTTAGCCAACCTTCAAGGTGGTGCCAGATGTCCTCACAGAGAAAGACAACAGTGTGAAGTCGAGGAGGCTTAGCTGCAGATTGGAACATTATCCCTATTCTTTGGATGAACAAAACGAAAGAAGGTAAGAAGAACAGGGAGAAACATCCCTGTTTTGCTTTACTCACCTGCTGCACATGTATGTAAGAGAGGCTCAGGACACACAAGTATCCACAGCCCCTGGCTCTGGTGGCCCTGTCTGTTCCAGGCGGACATCTGGCCAGCACACACTCCTCTCCTCCCACCCCTTCTCCTTCACACTGGGCGGCAGCAGCTCAAGCTGGCTGAGCCTGTCGTGGTGATGATATCATGCAGCTAAATTAATTCCAAAGCTGGTCATGCTTGGAATTAGTTAGACAGGAGACAAAAAGGGAAGCTGCGAAAGAGGGGAAAACAGACTAGGTGTGAAACACTGTGCAAGGAGAGGGAGTAGTGGGTGTGGTCCTAAAGGTGCCTTAGGGGTCAGCTTAGCACAGAGGGTCTGAGGTGGCAGGAGCTCACCTGCACAGATCCCTTGTCTTCATACAGGCTTTCACTAACTGCCTCTTGGCCATTCAGCCCTCCAGAGCTCAAACTAAGTGTTTCTTTCCATTTCAAGGGCAATACTTAGATGGACATAAAGATTCCTCATCTTAATATAAAGCAACCATCTTACTTTACCTCATTCCTTGACTGGACCTTGCTGTGGAGCATAACCCAGGCCCGGGAGCGACCAGTGCTGAGCAAGCATCATGTTCACCATTCACAACCTCGGCATCTGCTGCAAGTTTGGGCCAATAAATCACAAATGTTGGGGAGGAATGGACCACCTCCTGCTACATGTCTAGACAGCAGTTCTCACAGTGGGTATCTGATCCTTGACTGAACCTCAAGGCACTGCCATATGCAAATAGTAGTAATCTCTGGTTTGTTGTTCCTCCAAAGGCGGATGCACCTGCATGTGTCTGCTTGGAAGCTTAAATAAACCCAGTTGAGGTTTGTTTGTTTTTGCAGGCTTGATTCATCAGCTTGATTTTCAGAATGTGTAAAATACTTCTTCAGAATGGCTTTTTGCTGTCTTTCTCCAAATTTGCCATAGAGAGGACTTCTTATATATACGTAGTTTTTAGTCTTCTGATACCTTGGGTGCTGGCCTGCAAAATCGTAAAAGAGTTGGCTTCCAACTCTGATATTTGAGGGGTTTTCTTTCATTTTTTCCAGCATAACAATCTCAGATACCCTATGAACAATGGAAAAAAGAGTTATATTACAATTTTATGGCACACGGTGTAACTCTTGGGGATGGTCCTCTGCAAAACAGGGAGTTGGACTCGATGATCCTTCTGTGTCCCTTCCATTGTGGCTGATTCTGTGATTCTGTGAACTTTTCAGGTTGAGCCAGGTATAAGGAAAGGAAGGAGGACTTCAGTAAACCATGGTATTTAGGAGCTTTTATATTCAGCCATTTAGACAAACTTCTATATAATAATCCCTAGCAGGGACATCAGAATTGCAGGCTCTACCTATTTTCACACCTTTCCTGCAAGTAACCTTGTTTATTTTGTACAGCTCTTCTTTTATACTATTGTTGCATTATTTTTGGTTACCTACAAATAATTTACAGATAGCATTTATAACACGAAAAGAGAAAATAAAGGTGGCTGCACCAAGCAGTCTGTGAGTTATGAGTGCCTCTCTGGTCCTGCAGCCAAAAATAGTGCTTTTCACTAAAGTTGGTGGACTATATCCTTCCTAAATTGCTGTACCTGATCAAAAGCATTTGCAGAGCCAGGACCCACACTGTTACACAAGACTTCAACTACTTCAGCTACAGCAGGGAAAATTATGATTAGGTCCTTGAATCTGTTTCTC
This sequence comes from Phylloscopus collybita, assembly GCA_027886175.1. Taxonomy (NCBI): domain Eukaryota; kingdom Metazoa; phylum Chordata; class Aves; order Passeriformes; family Phylloscopidae; genus Phylloscopus; species Phylloscopus collybita. Next base: position 50,422,771 of record JAJNNQ010000026.1, read on the forward strand.
AGTGCTGGTCCTAGCTTTTCCAGACACACAGTTAGCTCTTGAGTGGCTCAACGACTGGCCTCCATCTGTCATTAGTGGACAAAAGCATTGCTACAGAACTGGCCATCTTCTCTGTTGATTGGATAGCAAATTTTAGCACCTGGCCTGGGACAGAGGTGTGTCGTTTGGGATGCTGAGCTACAAGCCTGCTACTTCTTGCAGACTGCCTTGCAGACCTCAGTTTCCTCACCTTATCCATAGTTAAGGGGGAAAGGTGCTTTATGGTTATTTTAGATTTCAAGTTCTTCTTTCGAAATGCAAGACTTGGGCTTCTGTATTTCTACTAGAAGTTATTTGAACAGTTCAGAGGTCCCTTCAAACCTAAATTATTCTGCAATCCTATGAGTCTAAATTTTTGAAGAGTTCCTTAAAACTAAAATTAGGTGGGGAAAAGCATAACTTTCAACTAGTCACAGAGCTAGTTTAAATCTCTTCTTTGAAAGTTTCCCTTTGACTGCTCTCTGAATTGTGCAGTCTGCCCTCCAGGACCCATTTACTCTCTCTTGGCAAATCAGGTTCTTAGAGATGAAAAAAATGATTGGAATATTGAGGGGTGGGGGGGTGCCTACTGCCCAGGACACAAACCTAATAGACACTGCCTTCCTGTGTGAAAGCCCATTAGACATCCTATATGTTCCCATAGGAAACTGGTGTGTTTGATGCTGAAGTCAGTACTACCTGGAACTTTTGGGTTAATTAAGCAACTCAGACCACATGTACACTAATAAATTAAGGATGTATGTGATGGGTCTCTGGTACAGATATCCAGCTGGCACTGAACAGGTTTCATCCTTCTTAAAATCACATACTCATTGAAAGAGGGTGCCTCAGTGTAAATGGTCTCTTGGGTATGATCCCTGTCCTGTTAGGAGAATGTCATTTGGCCCAGACCAAAACCACATGAATGACAGAGACAACTGAGTTCTAGTGCAGAAGAGTGTTCCCCAGCAAAGCTGAAATTACTTATACAGATGTATCTTCACATTGTTCAAGCTTAAAAACACCTGTTCATGAGTTGCAAGTTAAAGGCAGTCTTTCCTCTTCTGTGTGGATGCTTTTGTGGTTTGTTTCATCCGTTCGTGGGGGGTTTTTTTTGGTTTTTGTTCTGTTGCAAATGATGGCCCCTTATTTCATAAGGTCTCTATATGCTTTCCATCAAATCTTCCTAATTCATTAGGATTAGGACAGCATGCTGTTCCTTCAGCCCACATACGGCCAGCATCAGATGGACAACATCCTCTTTAATACCATCTGCCAGTAGAGAAGCTGAACCTTTCACTTCCAATCCTGGCTCTTTGCCCAAATTAAATAATCAAATATAGACTGACCACCATGGTTTCTGTTAATCAACCGCTAGAGGGAGGCAGGAGAGACTTAGCTTATTTTATTTTTACTGACTTTGTACTGTACAAAATTTTATATACTTTAACATCCAGTTTTTGTAGCCCTTTCCCATAAAATAAAGCCAGTTTTTGTACAACCCTCACTTGTTGCATCCTTACTGGGGCATTGGTTATGGGCTGATCATCACAGACGCTGTCTCATGGCTTTGTTTTTATGGGGCATCTAGTAAAGTGTCACGGTGTTTGCAGAATATATTGCATTTGAGCATGGTATGAAATAGTGGATTTTGGGGTTCGTTTCAGCCAGAATTCTCCAACCATTTCTCCTCCATAGCTTTAAGCCCAGCAGAAACAGGCAGTCAAACATTGCAATGGCATGTTATTTCATATAAGGGGTTTTTTTTCTTGCTTTCAAAACTAAAAAACCACTGCCAGCAGTGGGAATTGATCAAACTGTAACATTTGTGTGCAACACCCTAATAGATGCTATAATGCCGTTAGCCTGGCTTACAACATGGCAGCTAGACAGGCATATTAGCTGCATCCTTTTACATGCAGACCTTGCTGTTAAATCGTGTTTGGCTAATCTTCCCTTAGGGGAAATTGGATTTCAGCCCCTCTCCCAACCTAAAACCCCACTGTAAGATATAAAATTGGTTTTTAGAGGCCTCTTTTTCTTTAAGGCACTTTAATTGGCGTAAGGTAGTTGCTCCTATAGAGAGACTATCGATTAGCATTTTTATTTTGCTATACGTTAAAGTACACCGCTTTCAAAAGTGCTTCCTGAGCTACCAAGGCAATAAACCTCACCATAAAAGGCCAGAATGAGGACTGACTTGGCTCACTTACTCCTGCTGGTCTCGTTGGATTTTTTTGTTTGTTTTTAAAACTGGCAAATGGTTGAAGCTGTTTTTCATCAGCCTTCTCACCATTCCTTGAGTGAAACCCAAGCTGGACCTTGGAGTTGGTATCAAATGCACAGCCAGATTTGCCTCTGGGGTTGAGGGACCCAGCGTTCCAGGTAGCATTGTCCAGTGCAGCATTTTCTTCAGTGCCTACCTCAGGGGAAAAAAACAGGCACAGTTTGTGCTTAGTCCTCCCCTCCTTCCTCAGCTTTGGAGCTGCTGACAGTACTATGGCACCAACCCTGGGGAAGTGGGACAAAGTCATTAGAGAAAATAGATGGAGGGGATTTTTCCCCAAGAAAATACGTGTGTGTCTTAACATCTCATTTGATTTTTCCAGCATCCTTTATTAGACTTCCTAAAAAGTCTTTAATGCGTTTTTATATCATTGAAAAGATGTTAAAATGCCTCTCTTAGTCCTCAACACGTGTTTTCAGCATTACACTGGTGACCACTCTCAGGGCTTTGTTCCTTTGGGCTTTCTTTGTTCCCAGAAATTAAATAAGTTACAGTTTTAAATGTGAAAGTCCCTCAAGTTTAGTCTATCTCACATCTCTGTCAAACTCAGTTTTCTCTTAGTTAATGGGTTACTGACAGCCTGAAGTCAGGAAGTTTTATGCATTCTAGCTGCAGAGCATGTCCTGAATGCCTCATATTTTCAATTTATCTTTTGTCTCATACTGCCTGTCACATACTTAAGGCAAAAATAATACTTGGACACTTTCTGTTTGCCATTACCAGTGAAAATAATATTTAAATGTGTAGACGGGAACACTGTGTTTGGAAACTTGTTTATTCAATAAAGTAAATACTTAAGTTGCCAGAGCTTTGTAGCAGTAGAGTACATGAGTACTCAAGAGCAAAAAAGCATTGAGTGAAAACAATATGGTGGTCCCAGTCCAATCTCATTATGTTACTTATCATCAAAATCCAGGTCTTGGAGGCAAAATAATTTTGACCTAAGACAAAGCATTTGTGTATTTAATCTGTGATTTCTTTTACAGAAGCCATTGTGGGGTACAGTACTTTGCCTGTACTTGTGTTTAATGGTACTTTGCATCCATCTATACCACTGAGACAGATTTAATTTTAGAGTGTTTCAGGAGCGCCTTTTCACCAATCAGACATTAGCTGTACAAAATCACCATGAACTACTTTGCTTTCTCAGCGTGGCTCAGCTTTATCCTCAGTCAATAGACATCTTATCAATCCTTGTTCAAAGACATTCTCTTGCTTCCCCTGGGCTAGTGCTAGTGATAGATAAAAAGTCTGCAAGCTTGGGTTGTGATTTGTTAGTCCCAAGTTATTCGAGGCAAATGGATAATAAACAAATTTTAAAAGTCCACCCAGTTTGTTAAAACTTGAAGCAGTCATTTCAAAGTGTGGTGGGGTTTCTGAGGGCTCTCAGCTTCACAGCATGGCCCGTGATGATGCATGTGCAAACCAAAATGTAATATAAAGTACACTTCTTTCATCTTCACAAAGAGGTTTTATCATACAGCCTTAAAGACCTTTAGATCTTTCTACATCTGAAAGGAAGAGCCAACATATCTTGGAATTTCTCAGTATAGATTCAGAACCCCTTTAGTTACTATTCCTTTGAATCTCTGGGTTAACTCTCATTTTTGTTTTCTATTAAAGTTTCTTCTTTTATTACCTTTGTACTTACAAAGGTCATTAGAGGATTACCCTAAACTTCAGAATGTGAGCAATTTCTGACAGCTCCTGCTATTTCCCTTCCTATGGTTAACTTGACTTTTCACTTGAACCAAAAAAAAAATAATTCTTATCATTGCTTTATCTTGATTCTAAAAATTTCCCTGAAGAACATCTTCAGTTTTCTTTAGTGTCAGTGTGACAGTCGTCCACCTCATATCAGACAAATAAAAGGCTTAATAAGAACAATTTTTCCTTGTTAAAATTAAGAACATTCTATATCTGTGAATTAAGACTATGGTTTTAGAAGTAAATCCATTGGTACTTGTACAGCAATTAGCTGTTATTAGAAAAATTACTGTGTTTTTCACAGATTCATCTATGGGTACATGGGAAAAACATAAACAAAGCTTCTTTTTTAATGAAGATAAATATAAAATGGCCTGCAATTAAAATATACTCTGTGAAAAACCAATTGTAATCTGTGCATGTGCCCAAATAGCTTTCTCTCCCCATTCACTAGGCTTTCAAGACAGCCATTAGTCTAAAATAAACAGCCATTTCCAACTGGGAAAATTACAAAGAACTTCAGAGAAGGCCAGGTTGTCTGAGGATGCTCCACTATGAGAAGGGAAACGTGAAAGCATTTAGAAAGCAAAGAGCTTTTCTCTTGAGGGCCAACATGCAAAGGACTGGAGAGAATGAGGTTTATTGTCGGAGTGCAGTGACAGGAAAAGCGCAGGTGAATGGTGAAACGTGGTACCTCTGCCATCTGAGTTAACCCATCCGCTTCTTAGAAATCCAAGTGTGCTGTCATGGAGGGATGTTTCTGCTGCTGCTGCTGCTTTAGTTTGCCATTACTTTGGATGAAAAGCTCTACAGGCAGATCTGTCTGATGTTACCAGCCCTGAATGCCTGTTGTAGGGCCTGGGATAATAATATTAGTAATAATAATAATCTGACAAACCTTCCTGAAGCAGCAGAGGGGTGCTAGAATATTTCCTGACTTAATTTGAAGAGTTTTGACTGTGGATTCTTCATCCTCATCCTCGTTGTCCTTCTGTCCTTCTCCTCCTCCTCCTTTTTCCCTACTATCATTCATACTTTGTTAGAACCCATCATGCCACCAGCTACAAACAGATTTGGAAGTCATAGCTCTCAGATTACAGTTTCCATGTCGTTGTTCATCAAAGGTTGCAATAAAAGTCTCCAGAAATAGACTAATGGGGGCAGAATTCTGGAAGGCCCCAGTCTGTCGGGATACCAGAGGCTCAGGAATACCAGTGGGATATAAGCAGATCACAAAGAAGTGATAGGAGTTCAGCATAATAGCACTGGAAATTCAGCTGAGTAAATAAATATACTTTCTGCCAAATTATTTATGGTTATTGAAACTAAGGGAGCATTTTACTGGGAAAATTACATTATAAGGCATAGAACTATTATAGTCCTACCTAATTGTGCAGGTGATCTCAGTTAGGATTATGAAAGATGGAGAGAAAGACTACAGACACAGAGATTTTATTTTTGTTTAGCTGAAGGAAGCAAGACATATATGGGTTTAAGTCTCAGAAGCAGATATGCACAAAAATGTGTGCACAGTTTACAGGAGTTATGTATGTAAACTTGATAGTAATGCATGTGGCAGAAAATCAAAGGCCTAAGGGGCAGCTTGCATATGCAAAATTACTTACTGATTCTTTGGACCCAGTTTTCACACTATGATGTGACCAGATTAACTGCCACCCCTGTGGAATTGATATCCTTAGAGGCAACTGTAGGGTTTTACTGTTCTGTGATTCTGTGATTCTCTCATCTCTTAAAACAAACATTCTATTTCATCAACCTATGTTACACATAAAAAGTTAAAGGAGAGTAAAAATAGCTAAATTGAAACAGTGCTCTGATCTGTCTGTCTTGCCATCATGTCTTGTACAGTAGTTAGATCTGATTTTTAGAAAAAAAGTAGAAGAAAATCTGCAGGAGACTTGTAGGACCTTTCCTAGGCTTAAATAGCTTATTGCTTTCATTTGAAATCTCCTTCTATTAATATTTCATAATTTCAGAGTAGAAAGAAATCCTTATGGCAGAAGGAAGAGAATAGTGGGATTTTCTCTTTGTTTACTTTTAATGCAAGGTAGCTGGAAAAGTAAGTAAGGTTTCTCTGAGAGTAGGGAGGATTTGATTGATTTTTTTATAAAGGTTTTCTATGTTATTGTCATTTCAGCATGTTCACTTTCATTCAAAATCAGTTCATTTTGTATTGACAACTCAGAGATTTCTAAGACTTCTATAAGGTCTGAAACTTACACAGTCAGTGGGTCTCACTATTATTCCACTGGTTTTTAATTTGTTTAGCCTATATAAGGCATAGTTTGCAAAGAGTTTCTGTTCTCAGAGACTGTAATTTTTCTCCCAATATTATTAAATACCTGATGAATAGAGAAGAGAGGATTCTATACCACTGAGAATCCAGGTCTTCAAAAAAGGTGAGATTTTAGATGTACCAATTCTTTTGTACCACTGGAGTTCCACTGAGGAAATGTGGAAGATCTCAGGAGCATTAGGAAAGCCTCACTTCTGTCAGTCTTCTTGAAAACTGGAAACTGCAACCACAAGATTGTCCCTAGAAAGCCATCCTTGCATACTCCCAGACCAACGTGTTTTTCTGGGCTGAATGTCTAATGGTTAAATGTTGCTCCCCACTTCATTACACTGAGTGAAGCATTTGGCTTGTTGACTAACAAGCATAAAATACAATTAATTGCAAGGGTTCCAAGAAATCTTAATTAAGGAAGAGCAATGCAGCTTATTGATGTTAAGTATCTGTAGAGGAAATACTTTAGCATTGTATGGGCCATCAGATTCCTAGGTGGCAAGTAGTTTGACAGGGCTGACAGTGTGCATGGCCCCAGCATGCTTGCTGGCTGGAACATGTCGCTTCCCACTCAGTCCCCCACTCCTTAGACAAGGAGGCCAAGGACCAAAGTTGTGGTGGCCTGCTAAAGTTCACAAGCAGATCTGTCACACTGCTTTAAATCACAGTGCTTGGTCTTGGCAATCTGCTCCTCTTTTCTGAAATCACAGTAGCACATGCTCACACACACTCGTTTAGATCACCGTCCCTAATGTTGATTTACCAACAGGGTTTCAACTTCTCCACACATTATTTCCACACATGCTTCATTTTTTTCCCCCAATTAGGATAGAGTAAGTGCCATCACAGTCCTGCATCACCCCCTAATAGCTCTGCAGGCATTCAGCTCGGGACCTGGGAGTTCTGCAAGGAAATGTATGTTTGTGGAGGACTGGGGACTTGAAGTAGGTGGCACTTAATGATTTTACTGACCGAATGATTCAAGCTGCCTTTGCAAACTACCCATCAGGATCCTGCTGCATTAGTCTGAGTAATCCTGAATGTGGAATGAGTGCTTGTTATTCTGTCTCTGCAAATGTTTTTTCTGAGGTTTTATACCACAGTTTCTGCTGGTCTGTGATGCTAGTGTATTATGTTGTTACCATGTGCTTATATTCTTACTCTAAAATGACAATAAATAAAAAATCTTCAGAGTAGAGAATAAGGACAAGTCAGACAAGCCTGCCTGCTAAATTACTTTCCATTCCTGTGGTGGTTTCCTTGTTACTGGATTAAAAGAGGTTGTCAGTGATGCTCATCCTGTCCCCTGGCTAGGTATAAATAAAGGCTTGGCAGGTTCTAGTACAGCATCTTGTTTAACCTCTACAAGTACCAGTATTTACTCAGAAATTTAAAACAATGCATTCAGCCTTCTCTTACTGGAAGGCAGCAGGAGTAAAAAGTGGCCAGTCATGTCCATGGCATGTCAGCTCTCCCCATGGGCTTTCCCTTTCATTATGTCTTGCTGTCTCCTTTTGTTTAACATAAGAGCTGAATTATGAACTGCTCAGGAATTCCAGACCCATTACCACAGTCTGTTTTGCAGGGAGTTCACTTTAAGATTGCTTTCTCTTACATCCCAGAGTGGAGCTAGAAATGAAACATGTGCCATTCTGTGTTTTCAAGCAGTTGGGTATTGTAATAGCCACACTAACAGATCTGTGGAGTTGTGTCTGTGTTTTCATTATGCAGACTATTTCCTCTGGTTCCTCTAACATTTGCTGTTACCAGGAGTGCAGTGGATTTAATTATGTGTGGGTAAAACAGCATAGAATAAAAAACTTGGAAATTCCGCATATTTTTTTAAAAATCATTTATTAAATTCAAAATAAGAATGATATTGCACTACATTTCCGACACATTTTCTCACTTCAAAAAGGGATCAAAATAGTTACAAGGCCATGCCAAAAAGGGATCTAAATCCTTGCAAGGGTGTGTGAATGTGGTTGTTTTCTATAAAGTTGAGTTTTTACTTAAAGAGAAAAAATGTTTATTTCTGAAATGGGCTGTATCAAGCAGCCTAGAAAGAAAATACATGACTTGAGAGAACCACTGAGTATGCAGCACCAAAAAAAAGATATTACAGTACTTCTGCATGGTCTAGATATTGAAGCAGACCCTTCTGCCCATTCCTTTGTTCCCTGAATCCCTATAGAGCCTTGCCTCCTCTTTTCACTGTGGCACTTCTACAATCCCTTTGAGCTGCTGTGGCTCCCTCCCAGCCTCAGTGTGTCTCATTGCTGCCCTCCAGCCCTGGCACAGCAATTCTCTCTGCTTGTGTTCATTTTCTTTTACCCTGACCATTCTCTGTCTCCCTGTCCCCAGAGAGGCTTAGGCATTAGCACACCAATGCACTGGAGTCAGGCTCTGGGCTGCAGTTAGCAGTTCTGAGCTGGGCTTTAAGGACAGAGATCACAAGGGGCAGCTGGCACAGCAGGGCATCACACAGAACAGGTAACAGGAAAGAACAAAAGAATTGGTACATCTAAAATCTCACCTCTTTTGAAGACCTGGATTCCCTTTGGAAACTTGGATTCACACTCTCAAGCTCCACGTATAGACCTTTAATTCATGAATGACCAAGTAGAGGGGAGGTGGCAAGGAAGAACACTCTATTGGGTAGACACTTTGCCTGAAAAACAGGAAACTCAGACTCAATCCCCTCCTCTGTGCTAGGGACTCATGTCTCCCACCTCTCAAGGGAGCAGCCAGCTCAGTCTCAACCCAGACAGTCTCATGGTGGGCACGCTGCGGATGTTAGACTGTTGTGTGTCACAGAGCTAGAAGATCAAGTAGGAAAATCCATTGTGACCCACTAAACCATTTGTGAGTGAGGGAGAGAGCCCTCTTTGGAGCTGTTGGATTTGGTTTGCAGAAAACAGGTGTTATAAGGAAGCTGCACTCTTAGGACCTCCCTTGTGGCAGAAACAAACAGGAAAGCTGCACAACTGACAAAAAAGGAAAAAAACACAGGCCTGAGTTTAAGTGCAGATCACAAGGAGTCTCCTGGAGCAGTGGGACAAGAAGGCAGGAAGTATAGGGATGTGGGACAGCGTATGGTTATGGGGAAGCAGCAAGCCCTTCAGCCAGCAGCCCTTCCCATTGGCCAACCAGGAACTATGCTTAAGGGTAGATCTAGGCATCCTCATCCTGCTGGTTCCCATTAATGGTTGTGACTGTGGTGCCATTTCCCTTTTTTACCCTCACTAATGATCCGACCCCTCCGGGTATGCTGTGCTGTGTGTTGGATGTGTGCCCAGTTATGTCTCCCTGTCATAAATCAGGCTGGCAGGACAGTCTGTGAGGAGTCTGGGTATAACTCTCCTGCTCTTTCATCTGAACTTCTTGGTGATATTCTCAGTATCTGTGCAAGAAAGATTTGATGGAAAGGGTAAGGCTATCATTCCTTGAAGATGAAACAGGCTCCTAGGTGACTGCCTGAGATCCTGTCAAACTGACAATTTTAAGGCTGCCAAGATTTACTTTAATTATATATATTGTATAATCAATGTAACGTGAGATACGTGTATATATTTAATAGTGTTAGGGTGTCTGGGGTCTTATTTAAGTTAATAGATAACCCAAAGTAATAAATAAAACAAACACATGGGGCTATTCATAAAGAGAACTGCTAAGCAGCACAAGAAGGGGGCTGCAGCTTTCAGCAAGCACAGTTGGAAGAACCAGATTTTGTGAATTCCCTGAAAAATGTTTGGTCGTAGGGGTGAGTTAAAACATTCATGGTGATCTGTGATGCCCTACGTGATTTGTGGTTGACAGGTCTAAAGGAGACCCTTCTTTTATGTGTGGGCATCACAGCTGAAATTAGGGGAAGCACCTCTGATGAAGATTTCAGAGGCAGAAAACTGGCACACTGGAGGTTGCCTCAAGCGTTGCCTTCTGGAACGTATCAGCTGGAAATGAGATCAAAATGTCACATTTCTGTGTGATGGGGTTGTACTTGGGCTGCTTTCAGGTCCTGCCTCCTAATGCAGGTCTGTACAAAGCTTGTTGAACAACTGCAGGCAATCTGAGAACAACTATCAATCAATTTGGGAAATACAGCCTGATCTGCATATTTTCTGCTGAAGACTTTTTGTGTTTTGAACTTATTCAGGTTTAAAATCTGTTGATCTGTAATACACAAGTGAGATAAATAAATTAGTAAATTGAGAATATAGTTGCCTTTATTTCACAGTGCCAGCCTTGCCCTGGCTGCTCCTAAGCTCAGTTTCTAAATCAAATGCATGAAGTATCTGTCCAGCTTTCCTATGGGAAAACATTCTCTTCAGATTTTACTGTTGCTGCTGAAGAAACTGTCTTGCTCATACTGGCAAAACAAAGGGAAAGTTTTACAGGTGCTGCTAGACCCCTGTGAAAGCCTGTGTTGTTCCCACTCATTAAGACTGAATTAGGGGAGAATCAAAGGGAATTGTCAGTGTTGTAAAAAGCTGGTCTTAGGAAGACTAAGATGGCAAAATTAAGATTCAGAAAGCATGGCTACTTCACAGCCATGAGCAAAGTGGTCCTTCAGCTAGACCTTCTAGCCTAAAGAAAATAGATTCAACTCCAGTGCCTCTAAACAAAAAAAAAAAAAAAAAAAAAGAATAACTAAAAGAGCAAATAAGCAAAACTATTTAAAACCAAGGAAAAAGATTTACATGGGTGATGGGGTGTGGAAGGAGAGCAAAGGCTGCAAAAGATCTTTGCTAAGACAAGAAAAAATTAGATATATCCTCTGAAATCTGCAGTGAGTCACCACAGGTCATGTTTTATGGGGGTTTTATTGCATGCTTCATGTGTACTTGTAGAATAAAACCATATGCATCTGATTAGATTACTTAGTACTGGGAGTGTAAGGTAAGAGCATAAATTGAATGCAATTATTTTTAAAGGAAATTATATTCCTGCTGCTTTCTGTCTGTCTGCTGTCTTCTATCTTTTTCTCTTTTATTGTCTCTTTTATCTTGGTTCTAAGATGGCTCTCACACCATATCTACCTTGCAATCCCCTAGTTTGTCTGAAGGCAATTCACAGCTCAGTGCACTGCCTGTCTCCCCTGATTGTTTACAACTGGTTTATTAACCAGGCTTTGTCTTGGACTATCTGTGCTTCATCAGGAGGGAGTGGGAGAGCACAGTTGTTCATTTTGCATTAAGCATGTGTGCTGATGTGGAAACATCCACCCATACCCCTCAGCGGAGATATCTGTGTTAAAATGAAACCAACTTTTATAGAAAAAAAATTAATCTATTACCAATGCAAGGTTATTACTTGGACCATATAACCCTGTGTAAGTATATGATACTGCCTCCACCTAAGAGTCTTGTATTCCTGATTAAAAATTGCCAGAGGGGAGTATATGCCTTGCAACCACTTATCTGCCCCGTTTTCAATTTCACCTGCTACAATATTCCATTTGAACTCTTTTTTTAGAATTTTCCAGCTGAAGTGAAATATTTGACTTTCTCATTGGGCTTCAATTTTGGGGTGAGAGGGCAGGGGCTTAAGAAATTTCTTCGTTTTCCCTGCTGCCTTCCTGTTCCTTCCCCTAGAAATATGTTGCCATAAGTGCCTTTGGCAAAATAGTGATTAGCTATAATGAAGATCTGTCTGAGAGAGATTACGGCCTTTATGAGGTGGCATTTTTCAATGTGACTGGGCCTGCACCTTCCAGGCAGTTTGCTTTCTCTGGACACAGTTATATTTATTTTGTTCTATAGTCTTAAGTACCAAGGCTAGGCCAGGTTGATTTATTCATATTACTTAAGTAGACATAACATATAATATATTAAATCTCATGTTCTATCATGATATACTATTATCCTTGCCATCTACAATAATGGATCCACATGTAACTATCCACCTGATCCCCAGATTCCCAAGAAGGAGTTGCAGCAAGATTGAAAAACTGTTGAGAGGTGTATCTAGTCTAATGATTTTCAGATCTCCCCTGGTTCCAGACGTGTTTCCTGGACTAAGATTCGTCACACCTCACTTCAGGCAGTCTACAGGGTGGATGTTGACATTTGAGGTATTTTGTCAGGGCTCTTTTTCCCGTCAGTGTAGATCTAGACAAGAGCATTAAGGGAGTTTGTGGCAATTAGTCTGATCCACTAAATGCAAACTGTGCATGGCTTCTTTGGCTCTGTTGACTGCATCTCCTCTGTATGTTGAAAGCCCAGCTTGAGATATCTACACCAAGTTAGACGGGTCACAGTCTATATGTTCTACTCAAATCTTGGCCTTTAACTCTATAGATATCTTACCATCAGTTCAAGAGCTTTTACCAAAACCAGTAATTTACTACCTCCTTTTCTTTGTTGCTGTGAGCAACAGTATCATCTCACCTGCACTTTTCAGGTGTCATGTCCAACACATGTACAACCTTCTTTGCCATCTGGTTGAATCACAGTCTTTCTGCCCTTTCATGATACAGGCTTTCCAAGTCATTCTCACAGCCTGAGCTGTTCTCCTGTCTCACTCATCTCAGATCTCAGCCGCTAAAGTTTCATATTCTTTGACTTGGACATTGCCAGCCTTGTTCCTTTTAGTGCTTTCACAAAGCTAACTGGAAAGACTGTAGACTTGTCATCAGGTTGCCCAACTTGTTGAATCTTCTATTGTCCTCACTTTATTCTGCTTCATCAAATATCAATGTCAGTGTCACCTGCAATGACAATAAAGGTCCTTAGAAGTCTGTGTCTTTCCTGTCTACCAGTTTTTGGTCAATGAAGAAGCCACTGTGCTTAGACATCGTAAGTGAGACACCATCTCTTTGGCTTTCAACCCGGCACTGTCTTTACCCATGCTGCTTCTTGCACCAGGAAACTGAATATTCCTAAGAGCACCACATAGTTGTCCTGCCAGTTCATCTGGAAAACTCTCCTCCTTCATGTTTAGCAGATGCTCACAGGCAGCACTAGGTTTGTACTTAGACATAAGCTGCATTCCCATAGGGACACATCCCTGCTCAAGTCTAATGCACACATCCTTTGGGCTGCCTGTTCCCTTAGAAAAGTCCCATCATAGGCATTTCTCCCCTCTAGCCAGGCAGCCTTTTGGCCATATGCAGGGGTCCTTCTCTGTGCTTCAGTTTTAACTCCATTACAAGGTTGGTGTTCATGCTTCCCATTGCTTGAACAAACTTTATTTTGACTTGCAGTGCCCTTCTCAGTGCTCACCCATTCATTTTCTGTATTTCCCTCCACTACACACTCACACCCACACATACTGCAAAAAATAAGGAGAAATAATTTACTTTTTCTTTTAAAACACGGCAACATGTAGGATTGACCACTTCTTCACCTCTTGAGAGTATTGCTTTGTTAACATCATTTTCAATAGAAGTCTTTATCTGTGCTTTTACAGGTCTAGCCTTTTGAACCCTCAGCAGTATGTTTTTGGACTTTATGATTTTAACCAGGTCCATTATTACCTAAATACTTGGGGAAGCAGGCAGGGGAGGGAAGAGAGAATGACAAGTGACTTCTTAAAGTGCTGTTCTCGGTAGCTCTTTACAATATACATTAGGAACAGCAGGGAGAAGAGCTTTCATGATAGATCTGAGGCTGTTAAAAAAAGAAGCTATGGTGCATAGTCTCAAAAAAAAAAAAAAGGAGGGGTTGGTTCATATCTGTCACCATTGGGCTCGGCATTTCATGTTTGCATAGGGTGATCCTGTTGTGCACAGTCTAGACAGATCGGTGTCAGGTTTGCCCCTGCTGCTTTTTTCCTGAAAAAAATCTCTTTAGGTGTTTTGGGATGCACAAGGCTTAAGAACTTTAAATGCTGCTTTCTAGAGTGTGTGTTCCTATTAATGGGCCCATAAAGATCCCCTTATTTATTATTGTTTAATTATAAGCAACCTGTTGCTCCAAAGTAGCTGCACATAATTGCTATTTATTTCCATGCTGGCTTCTCTGTACATGTATTTAAAACATACATTTTGGGTTTGGTGAATCCTGTGTTACTGATTGTTCAAAGTGACTTTATTTTCCATTGTCTTTTCTCTAAATGTTCTTTTGATATTTTAGAGTGTTAGTGATGATATTATTACATTGCTGTTAGCTATTGAATGAATGATTGCTGTTGTATTCTGAATGTGCTGATGCTGAAAATCTGTGATATAAATAAACTTCCTCTGGTAACATCATTATAATAGCACAAGCAGCAGAAATTTATGGAAAGTACAGATTAAATGCTTAGACTTAAATTCTTCAGTGTGCAACTCCGCTTAAACTGCTGTGTCTGAATTTTGGGTTGCTGAATCAGGTGGAAAAAATCAAACTGACACATCGCTTGTCTGTGCATTTTTACTATGATATATTATGTTACTAAAAGAAAAAGCTCAAAATCTACCATTGATAATCCTGGCTAAAACTTGGAACATAAATTATTAAGATCTGTAGTTTCTTTTCAAAGTGGCCTGGGACTTAATGCATATATCACAGCAAAGAAATGTTACATCAATATGTACTTATGCATTATAACATGAGACGTTTTTATGTACGTAATAAAGCATTTACTATGTAACTGTTTATCTAAGCAACCGATAGGAGGGTTGAGAAATTCACACAGTTAATCATATTTATTTAGCTAATTAACAGCTAATAGCATTCATCATAAAATGCATGAATATTTAAAAAGTAATTTATTATTGAATATGAAAACTATTTTCAAACTTGCTTTTCAAACTATATTTTGTTTATTTATATTGATAAAATCTCCCAAGATACCGAGTCTCAGTATTTCACGTACTCATCCTGTAAATTGAAAATGCAGGATGCAAAGTACTACGCCAGGAATTTGCCAGAGATCCACACACCTCCACTAACCATCTCCAATTACACTGTGTAATCACTCCTAGGCTAGGGAAATGGGACTCCCAAAGTTGCGGGTGCTTATCTCCAGATTGCTACAGTCACCTACACCTTGTGTGGAGCCTCAGGATTTCCCAGAAGTGGGTTGAAAAGTAATATTATAATTATGCAGTAAGACTCATGCACTGGTCCCCAGCCTTTGCTGCCCCTTGGCAGCAATACTGAGCAAGTAATGTTGTACAGTGGGATCATAATTTCTCCCTGTCGACCTTAAGTGTTAACTCCTTGACTCCCTGTGGCTCAGAGCAATGCTGTCCACTAGCAACCTGTGGGGAGTTAGTGAAAAAGTTGAAGACATCACAGCATCTGTGTTTCTAATTCCATAGGGTTTTTTCTCTTTTTTTCAATAACTTTTTTATTATAAGTTTAATAGTGCCCAGTGAGACTCACTAATAAATGAATGAGTGTTCATTTCCTGCACAGGTTTTTGTCAAATTTGCCCTATTATCTCCCAAGTCCAGACTAAGAGTAATAGTGACAAGTCTCATAGAAAATTGAAGAAAGGAAGATGTGTCTCTCTGAAGGAAGAACAGGAAGGTGTGCATAAAGGCAAAATTAAAGTATAAAACTGAAAAATAAAGTAGCATTTTACCTATATTTTTCAAACGTTTATTTGTAACCGCATTTAAATTAATTGAAGTAAATGACTGAACTTGGCGGGTATGCCAAGATGAAATTATAACCATTCACAGAAAGCATTACAGCAGCACATTAGCAGTGCTGTGGAGATGGCTGTGTAGGAGGCATTTTCACATGAAATCCGTTTTTTTCTTAAGTTATTTGTAATTGTTTCAGGAAAAAACTACCTCCCTTCAGGGCTTTGGCCTGTGGAGTGGGTGCTTGCTTGCTTTATGGTGATGCATTTTCAAATGTGCCATGTTCCCTATGGCCATTTTAGAGTTATCGTACTGTGGTACAACAGGTCTAGACCAGCTGATTTTTTTCCAAATGTTGTCTGATTTGGGATTTGTTTTCAATGAGCTGAACATTAGTTTATTGCAGAAAGGAAAGCTTTCAGGCAGTAACTGAACTCCAAACTGACTTGGATCTTAATCCTGCAATGATTTATGCAGCTATTTAATGTGTCCATAGAACAGCCAGTGGGCATGCAGTCTGTGCTTTATGGGACTGCCTTCCTTTGGAAATGGGTGATCTGCTGATGACAATAACTTGAAATGCTCACTTAAAATGGGCTGCAAAGCGCACAATTAAACACATGTTTGAGTCTCATCATCCTGGGAGACTGTTTCCAAATAATCAGAAATTACCTGGGTTTAAATTTCATATAAATGCTGTTAAAGATGAAGAAATTCAGTGTAAAAATAATGAAACTGTCTATTTGTATGCACATGTAAAATTCAGTATTGGATCATTTCACTCAAATTCTGAACTTAAGTTTCATTTCTCTTATACATATAAAAAAGGAAACTGCAATTCAGCCATATTATGATCTATGTTTATACTAATATATTGCAATTTGTGTGCTCAAAATGGTCATTTTAGCTTGCAATATTTGCACATTTAAACAAATGTATAAGATCATATAGATAAGGCCTATAAAATTATATGTTATTGCAGTTCAATTGGATTATAAGAATTTTGAGTTTCTTTTAAAAGTATATGTGCTTTCGTAAACTTATCTGATTACCTAGTTTAATAGAGAATAACATCCTTTTCTGTATTTTTGTGGTGGGGGAGTGAGAAGAGGAAAGGGAAACGTTTTCATCCATCCTATAGAATACTGTAAAGAGATTTTAAAGGAGAAATTTTAAATTATATAGAAAGGTTATAATTTTCTGTGAAGTCATATGAAACTCAGCACAAAGTGCTGATGACTTATTTTCATGTAAATTCTTCATCTTGATGTAATTCACATGGCATCAGCACTGATAAGTAATCAGACCTTTCTGATAAAACCTAAAGCACAGAATAATAAATGAATGCTATACATTTAACTCTTGACTGTAAAGCCATAGCCTAACCTTGGTTTCAACTGTATAATCCATAAAATATACAAGAAACATGTAAACCAGGGTTACTGTAGGAAAGGTGAGCCTGGCAGTAGCTGATGGTGCTGTAGAACACAGGATGCTGCTGTGGGGCACAACCCACTGTAGCCACCCCAGAATGACTTTGAGCCTGTTTAGCTTCTGCCTGGCATGCTGACCTCAGCCATGGGGCAGAGGTGTATTTAATACATAATTAAAGTTATGCATGTGAGTAGCCTTATGGACACCCTGCTCACTCAGAGCCGAGGATTCTTTGTTCAGATCCCAAATGAATTTTGTTTGTGTGTGTATCCGTGTTCTCTGCTGGCCAGGGACAAAGACATATTAATACTTATTCAGTCTTTTGTAATATCCTTTGCAATCTTCAAATTAAGGTTCCGTGTAAGTATATTGTAATGTTGTCAGTTGTTCGTGTTATTAATCCTGAAATAATAAAATGTGTATTAGATAGAATCAGGGCAGCTCAACAGTATATTGCAGGCTATAAGCTTTCATTAAGAGCTACAAGAATTTTTTTGTTAACTCAATGTGTGTAGAGGCAGGGAGGCAGAGAGCTGGAGGGAGTGTGATTTGGGTTTGATAAAGAGTATAAAACAGGAGTAGAATTTGGATTCTGGACAGCTCTGGCTGCTCTTCAGCTTTTTCCATCAGTTGTCTTCTGGCAATACATTGTGCTGCTTGCTCAAACATAATAATGGTCCTTTATAATGGTCTTTTAAACATGTATTTCATGGGCCAGGTAGGTTAATGTGCAAGAGCTTTTTATTTTTATCATATTTTTTTTGTGTTGCTCTCAGCAAAGAGGTGAATGCAGAGTGCTACAGAATGTAGCAGCTTTGGAGATTTTTTTCACTATTATTAAGGAATAGTTCATCTATAACCAGGGGAGATCTCAGTCACCAGGAGATTGCAGTGGCCAAAAGGGGTATTTAATCATCTGGCTAGGATCAGATCTGGAAAGAAAGGCCATTGTTACAGCTGCAGTCTGACTGCTGAGGTGAAGCAGCCAGAAGTGAACCTCCTGCTTGTACTTCCATCCATCTGCTCCCTCCTTTCTCCATTTTCCTAAATATTTCTGTTGTGCCACTTTAATTATGATCAGCAGAGGCACTTGATAGAAGCTCTTTGTTCTGACAGGTGTGGTGGGTCCTGCAGTTTCAGGGAATGGTAGAGGAGCCCTACAGAAACAAGAGTGAAATGATAGCACACACTTGGAAGGACAGGCATGTGTTTATTTCCCAAGTGCTTTTGGGTGGAGTGGCATGTGAAAGCCCATTTCATATGTTGATATGCAGTGCCTGGTGCTTTTGTGTTCCTTCAAAGGCATCTGATGCTGCTGAAGCATCATGACAAGTTGGTTGTCTTTGGGATCAGAAGGTTCAGCATCTCTTGGGCCTGCTGCATCTGCTGGTTCATTTGGCAAGAGAAGCAGTGGTTCATAGTAATGCCTTCCACCTCCCATGTTAAGTAGAAGAATATATTAATTGTAGCTACGTGTTGTCATCTGTACACTCGGGAAACAATTAGGGAAAACCTTCCTAATTTTCAGTGCAAGCTGAGCCTCGGGTGTTCAGTAATAAACCAGCAAACTGTGTCTTTGGTGCTTGGATGTATTAGAACCTTGCATGACTGCTGAGCTAAAAATGAAGCGATTCTTTCTCTCCTTCTTTAAGTCTGATCTTAACACTGTATTTTCACAGTTTTCTGAATTTCAGGTGTCTGAAGTTTCCCCAAAGTAGCATTGTTATGTGGCTTAATAGAGGCTTCTGTGTGGGATTATATGCATTTGAGAAAGGGAATTAGCAGATTCTAATAAATGAATAGTGCTGCATTTCTTTAGCAATATTTCTCCTTTATCTACATGTTTCATTTTTTCTCACCAGATTACAAAGAAATTGAGTAAAAAAAAAAAAAAAAAAGTTGTGGCCATTGCTAGACAAGGAAACAGCATGATGTTAGGGAGAGAATGTGGAAGCTCTATATCTTGTGCTTTGGTTCGGCCCAAAGGAGGCTGCAGGACTTGTGCCAGCCCTGGGTGCAGTGCAGAGCAGCACATGAGTGCCCTGGAGTGTGCAGTTAAGATGAGTTGAGCTCTGCCAGTTTAAGCAATCAATCAAACCAGTCTGCCTTCCTCATTAGTTAATGCAATGAATGAGATTCATAATGTACCATGAAATGAGAAGCTTTTCTATGGAGGTTTAAAAACAGAAACGTGACTGCTTAGATACACGTTATACAATTGCCTTCATTTCCAAATCATATGCTATCAACATCAATTAGGTTGAAAACTACTACAATATTTGACTGTTGCATCTGGGGGCAGTGTCTGAAATTGGAGTGTTGGTCACCAGTAAATACAGTCTGACCACCAAAAGCGTGGAAGAAACAGTAGGAGACTACACTGAGACATTGCTACACTTCAGGAGCTAATGACAGCTCCTAAGGCTGCAAGGCCTGGTTTACCAGCATTCCTGTAAATCAACTTCTCTATCGTATTTTAGGCATTGGAAATTCTGTAATCACACCGCTGTGGTTAAAATTCCCATTGCAAATGGCAATTGCATGTCGTAGGATGTCTCAGATGCCCCATCCATGGTGCTGATGTTGCTTTAGAGCTAATGGCAATATAACTTTGTCAGTATTAACAGATGCAGTGGCTTATCTAAGCCTATCATTATAATAGCCATATGCTCACTGGGAAAGTGCAGTATCCTATTTCACAGAAAGTTAAAGAATTATTGACAGTTTAAGTGACAGCATGGGATATAGGGAGATGCCATAGTGAAGAAGTTGTCTGATGGCTTAGAATTTTTTTTTTTCTGTTGAGTTTAAATTGTCAACACTCCTTGTAATAATAAAACTCTTTGCATGGAGAGGACTATAATTTAATTTACTACTGTGAATATTGATTCCTGGATAGTACATTCTTTATCCTGTAGATGACCTAGATCCTTGGTTCCCTAAGGGTTTTGAATAATAACAGCAGCAAAACGGTCTGGATTACATAAGAGAATTGATGGAGATTAGTTACTTTCTCTGCTGACATTTTAATTTTATTCATTTAATTTCTTCCTCATATTCTGTGTCTTGCTTTGTAAGCTGGAAACCATTGTCACTGAATTGGTGCTGACGAGCACTAAATGTTTTAAATATTCTTCCCAATCATATCAAAACTTACATTCAAAATAAACCAGAAAAGGCCACATTCATTCTGAGATGTGATTTCATTCCTCATAAATTGAAATAATCCTCATAGAGATGATTTACTCCAAGTTTCTATATTGGGAGGATGGTTGCCCTGTGCTCCTGACAGGGCATTCCCTTACAGCAGTCATTGTAGTGAAGGGTTGCATCTTCTTTAGAAACAGTGGGGAATATTCCCGCAACACAGGGAAAACTGATGGAATTCCCCCTGGAATTCACAAAATCCCCTATTTCCAACCTCTGCCGTTACAAGAAAGGATAAGAGCTGCAAAAGTTATACAATATTCTTTTTAGAAATAGGGAAAGGCACAAAACAATGCTGGTAGGAGGGAGAGAAGAGGGATGTGGGAAAGCAGGTGGGAAGGGTCTATCAGTTGCTTTCTGAATTCCCAGTTGAGGGTACAAATGGATGAAATATTCAGGTTTTGGAAGGCTCTGTAGCCATAGGGGCTAGTAATCAGTCAGGATATTGGGAGCCTAAGAGAATTACCAGGTCTCTCAAAATTCCCCACCTACCCATGGGAACGTGGCAGAATTCTGTGTGGAAAACCCTGAACAGAGCATGACAAAGTAGCACAGTTTCAGCATAAAATAGGGGTTACTTCAGCAGGGTTTTTAGCAGCATTTGCCCAGTTATTTTGAGCCACTCTAAGGCGATTAGAGCAGCTCGTTACCGACACTGAGGAGCTGAGAAGGCGAGTTGTGTTCCCTTTTGAGAAAACTGTCACTATCTCTGCGTGAGCTCAGATGGAATTGAATAAAAGTCTGTTTTGTGCTCGGAGTAGCGAGTGAGCCCTCTTTTTGCTTTCAGTGGCTGGGGGTTAATACAGTCAGCTGGGGGATCTAAAGCCTGTTTGCTTCGTCTTGCAGCTCTGTGAGCTCTACTGCAACAGGAGATACTGTGTATGTACATTAAAGACTATTTTCCCTGTCCTCTAAGCTTTTCAGTGCTGGCCACCAAAGAAGCCTTTACCTAATTTAGTGGCTGTTTTCTCCCTGAAACACTTTCCAGTCAAGGACCTGATTAAGTAATACTTTAGGCTTACAATATCTTTCCACCACTGTTATTAGAAAGAAGTAGGAAAATGTAATTGCCTGGACAGGATTTGTGATGGGCACATTTATTAGCATAGATTATTTCGTATCTATAATGGATGCATAAAATTGCTTTTATATAAAAATAGAATTTTAAAAATGTTGTTAAGTCCCTGAAAGTTATGTTTTAGTTTTATCTAAGATGAGACAAAAAATCTGACAGTACAGCTGTGTATCTGTTATGGACATAGAAGGAGAAAATTACTGTCTGTGGGAAGTGATAAACCCTCTAAACCCATCTCTGTCTGGCACCACAACTGAAATATGAGAAAAAGGTTCTTGAAATAATTCAAAGATATTTGTGTTGAAAATCAGATTTATATGGTTTAATAACAACCTTTTTTAGGTCAGAAGGTTATGTGATTTGTGTACCACCCACAAACCTGGTTTGTGTACCAGGAAAGCCAGGATACTTGGCCACAGGTTCAGTTTCCAAGTAGATAATTACCAAAAGTATTAGGAATAGTATAGACATTTAGGAAATGGTACAACAAAATCTGAAAAGAAATTCAGGACGGAGCAGCCTGGTTCTTAGTCATAACCTCAGCCATTTGAAGCAGACACAGATTTTATGTCATTCAGCACAGTCACTGCTGTTCCTTATATATCTCCCACACTTCATGTTGCACAGTATGTTCCTACTGCACAATCTTCAGGCACAGAGAGAAAAAGTAATAGTTTTTGGATAGGCGTGGTTTCTTAATTAAGCATTGCATTTTAAATCATCAAATATATTTAAATTTAGTCCTGGAAATACTCAGTGTTATTATTAGGACTCAAAATCTAGGTCAGCCTCTCAGAAGATTCTGGGATGAGGGCATGTCAGCATGGGCAAAAGCATTAGCCATTCAAGCTGCATGTGAATATGCAGAGCTTCATATGAATTTTTATTACTTTAAAAAAAAGGGTTAAGGAAAAAGCCAGAAGGGTTTGGTAGAGGAAAAAAAAATCTGCATTTGTAAGTAACAGGATTTTGCAATTTAGCCTATGTGTTAATGGCAAAATAAGCCCTTAAAAGTATTCTTTTCTACAATACTTCATTTGTGGCTGCTGGTTAATAAGGCTACTCTGATTTCAATAGTTGCCTTAATTTAAAATGCTACCTTGATTTTCACAGGAATGGCTCTTATTCCATGAATAAATTATTACTTTGTCACTGTTTTTGTCAGCACTATTAACTATGGAATATATTCTGGCTGGTCATTTTAAGTGTCTTTCTTATCAGTATTGTGCCTGGCATTCATTATCCTCTTATCTCTCCTCCATTTCTCTCAGTAGAGAGGTAATGGATTGATTACTTTCACTGCTATATTGGTCAGGATGTACAACAAATTCTCTTCAGCTCTACAGCTCATTCATCATGGATATCCTTTAATCCCCCATTCCTGAGTTTAAACGTTTCATTCTCTTCATATATATTGGATATTATTAGCAAAGACTAGAATCCAAGCAGTGCATCTTTTATAACTCCTTTACAGTAAAACATAGTTACTGAAAATGTCTGTGTGGGGGGCTGTCTCTGTTATACTGCTCAGGGGGTGTTTCAGTGCCACAGAACCACTAATTCAGCAGCATTTGCATTTTCAGAAATACTGAATTTTGTGTTGCAACTGGAGAATTACTGAAAAGAAAAAAACCACAAAAGTGGTTCTTTGTGGTGTGGTGCTCCCCAGTGTGTGTGCTGCACATTCCTACAGTTAGTAACAGAATCTCTGCTAAATGGGTGCGTATTTTTAATTTTTAAATGGTATTTGAAAATAAAGACCATTTTCTTGTAAAAATTATGTTCTGTACCTTGTACATTCATACTACATGGAAAACTCTGTTAGAGCAGCTGAGTGGGCATCACGGGGTTTCCTTACTGTATCAAGTGGAGAACAGAGAGTAGCTGTACTTTCCTTGGATTTTCTAAGAGACTTGTTCTTCCTGTTTAAACCGTCGTTGCAGAGGAGTCCAGAAGGCATCAACATTTTGCTTGGAAGGACCAAGACAGTAGAAGAATGGTAGGAAAAGTTAAAACTGAATGTATACTTAAAGACTCTTCCAGAGATAGGAAAAGAAGTTGTTCCTTCCTGAGGTATATGACGGACGTACAAAGTCTCTGTAGTGCAAGGGAGGTTCCTCAGAATGTAGCCATGTGTAAGAGGTAGCTCTGTGTCACTAACTTCTCTTTCTTAGGGACGTACATTTGCTTTTCTTGTCACTGGCACTGTTCCTGATACTGATGCTTATCAGTTTGGTCTGCACCCAGGCACTGGCGTGAGGTTATATCAGCACCTCCTATGCAGGAAGGCCTTAACCCACACTTTTTGAAGGCATTGGCTTCATCCTGGGAACAGACTAGTCTCCAGAACAAGTCTCCTGGGAACAGACACTCCAGAACAAATAGAGGAAAGGAATATTCTAAATCTTCCCAAAAGGTGTTAGTCAAATATGT
Organism: Phylloscopus collybita; assembly: GCA_027886175.1. Lineage (NCBI taxonomy): Eukaryota > Metazoa > Chordata > Aves > Passeriformes > Phylloscopidae > Phylloscopus > Phylloscopus collybita. Next base: position 50,446,757 of record JAJNNQ010000026.1, read on the forward strand.
GGAAGACACCAGTCACTACAAATTATCTAACTCCGAGAAGCAAACCCCAAAATCATTGATAGTCCTGGGACTTGGTCTCTGTTACAGTCAAGCCCTTCCTGAGTCTCTTGCTGATGAGGGCTTCTTGTAGTACAGTGAGGTTCACAAGCAGCCTCTTAATGCTCTTCCCTCATATCCATGCCCTAGTCTCACTCTCCTAACCAATAAATATTAAAATCTTCTCAGAATTATCCCAGATGGGTTAAGATTGATAGAAAGCAGGGGAGAAATTGAAAAATTGATAGCCATATGGTGACCTGGAAGAGCAGCAAGTCCCTTCAGAGAAGGTGGTGGTATTCATGCATTTGTTTTTAAACAGAAGAGACATGATATCAATAAATTAAAATGAAAAGTCATCTGAAATGCTGACAGTATTCAAGTTACAACAGCCACAATGCCTGTGTATGGGGAAGAAGCAGGGAGGAAGGAGATCTAGGCTATGGTTCTAAGGACTTGAATTTGAGATGTATCTTACAATGCTGTAACAGACTGTAACAGAGAATAGACCAAGCGCAACTGATCCAACGTTCAAAGATGTAAAGAGATGGAAATTTATCTTTTTTATTTAAAGCATAAATAGTGAAGCACTGAAGCATTTCCAGTAGTGTGTCTGCCCAAAATAAACCACAGAACCACTGTGTATTTTCCCTCGAGAAAAGGGAAAGAGTATCTGCTTCTGATGGCAACACACTTCCTAACACGAGGTTTTTCAAGAAAAATATATCATGTCAAGATACTTTTGAGCTGTTCTTCCTCCTCAATTAAAATTAAAAAAAACCTCCTTATCATTATACCTATATTCAATCTCTGGGGAGATAGTCCAGAAGGAAGATTTTATTGCTTCAGCTGGGTACCGAAATCTCTGTAAGCAGCCCCTTACCTCTTTGACATCTCCTCTTAGATGTCTTGTCAGAGTCTCTGCCTCTGACATCTCTTTTCGATGTCTTTTGTAGTTGCTTTAAATGGAACATGGCCAAAAATTAAGTTCTCATCCTTCCCTATGTCCCTTTTATTGTTATCAACAGTGCTATTATCATTTCTGTCTCTCAGCAGTCGGCTTGTTCATAGTTACACTTCTGAATGTTTTACGTGCCAGAATTTGTCTGGTCGGATCAACAAGGTTTTTGTCGCTGCTCTAGAAGTAATTAGGAAGGACAGATTTCTCAGCAAGAGAGAGGCACACAAGCAAATCTAGACCCATGTTAGGATCCGTGAAGGTTACTGCTTAAAGGGATAAGATTTTTAGTAGGGCAGTAGAGCCCAACAGAGGGGAAAAAAATATTTCTCTCTGTGCTGTTTTAATTTGTACTGAAACTATTAATAGCCCAGGCTTTTCTCATTTCCTGTATTTTTCCCAGTGTGTTGTCCCTTTCTGATTCTGCTTCCACCAGATTGAAAGAAAGTTATTTGTTGTCTTTAGAAATGTCACTTGTCCTGTATCACAGTATTTGATTTCCTGGCACCTTTTGCTCAGCTCCGTGGTTCACAGTGGGAATAATGTTGTGTGTCAGTGACCCCATCATATTATAGTACAACACTGAAATTCTTTCAGGTATGCAGGAGAGGGAGAACTGCTAAGAGTTCGATGTTGCACTCTCCCACAAAGAGCACTCTCTATTTCAGCCCATCATTTATTTAACATTTGATAGCCTCCAAAAGGAAGGGAGGGTTATCCATGCACTTAAATGCATCCTGGAAGGGTGAGATTCAGCCTGGTTTACTGTCAGACAGTCTGCAGATCCACCTCATTTGAATAATTTCTGTTAGTATTTTAATAATTTTATAAACAACCCTTGCAGAAGTCCTACTTTCAGCCTGTCCTGTCTTTGAATGCACATTCCAGTATTCAGCCAGAAATCAATCATTCATTGTGTTTAGAGAAGGTTTGCCCCTGACTTTGCTCCTCTGGCCCTGGGACAGGGCCGTGCCGTACTGTTTTGTTTTGGGCAGGGACTTGGGACTTGGGAGAGCAGAGGGGTTGGTGTCAAGAAGCTGCAGCCTCAGAAGCAGAATTGCCAGTGAGTTTTTGGGTGCTCCATTCTCAGGCAGTGCTGATGCACACACTTTCTATGTTACACTAGAGCTTGTGTCCACTGAGTCCTCAGGCAACTTGAATCTTCTCCTTGGCAATGACATTTCTGCTCGTCCTGGCTGAACTCAGGTATCCTGTTTCTTTTATCTATACCAAGATCACTTGAAGCACAGCTGCCATTTCATATCTGGAGGGCACTCACCAATGTGATATTTCCAGCTGACTAGTGCAAAATAAGGTTCTTTTCTGCTTTTCAAGAGTCAGGAGCTTCTAAATTACCATCTCTTCTAAACTGCTACCTTTCCCATGGATTAACCTCTGTGACTTTATTTTAATGATTGCATCAAAAACATTTTCAAATAGCTGTGTCAAGTTTGTCATCAGGACCACATAGTGCTGTTCTTAATACACTAAGATCATTATTAGGAGACTAAATCTTTTTCTTCCATATAGCTCCTGTGCACTGATTTGAGAATTTTGATAATTTTACATGTTTCTGCTTTTGAGTTCTTGTGAGTTATATGAGATTAATTACTAAAACCAAGTGTGAATATAGAGTAATTTCAGATGTTTAATAGCTGAAGAAATAATGGCCCAATTTCATTGAAAATACACAATTTTCAAGAAAGTAGCTTAAAATATGAAATATTTCTTTGTTGACATTTATATTAAAATATGGTACTTAATTTCTGTTTGTTTCAATTTCAGTTAGAAATGATAATTCAAATAAATTTGAACTGAGAAAACAGTTTTGAAAACTAGCAGTTAAAAAGAGATCCGGAACCATCACTGAATTGGATATGGGAAAATTAATGCCATCCTTCTTAAAGCAGGTTGAAAATGAAAGCCTGAATGTGTATTAGCACTATTCTTTAAAAACATGCAGTACAATATTCATTAAGTTTTGATCAAATGTTCTACAAATGGAGGATGATTCAGATAATTTTTATAAACTGATTTTATTGTAGGAGCATTTTTACTATTAGATTATTTGTCTTGCTAGGAAAATACTCTCCTCTTATTACATTCAGATTAGACTGAAGCTTAGCTGAGGAGATTTTGAGATTTTGGTTTTTGGTTTCCTAGAGCTATCCAGGATAACTCTCCTTCTGGCTTCACGGGAACAAATGCTGTATTGAGTGTTTGCCATGGGAAGTTTGAGAAGGCTATTATCAAACTCTGAAAAAAAAGATCCTGAACTTCTGCTTTATAATAACTTTCTAATACAGTATCAGAAAGATGCAAAAGATCTACCTGGAGACTGACATTTGGCTATTGTGCTCTTTTAAATTAAATGACAGCTCATAGAGGCATTCCAGGGCTAGGTGTAGAATCCTGTTATTTAAACATTGTCAAAGCTTGGGTTTAATTAACTCTAATTCAGTGCAGTTTCCCCATCTTTGCATACTCCTTCTGTCTTTCTTTCAGTCCCTCTCTGTCTTTTCTTTCTGCTGGCCTTGAAAGCTGGCCTTCGGGCACCTGTCAGGTTTACAGTGGGATTTCAAATGCCTTCATGCCGGTTGCTGGCTGGAAGTGAAAATTACGTCCTGGCAGAGCAGCAGCAAAGCATTTCATTGTCAGGGAGATTCGGGTTGCAGGGTAAAGCTGGAGCACTAAGGTCCAGGCTGGCTGGGACTCTTACGTGTTCCAAATGATGTATGGTGCTTTCTGAGGCAAACAGAGACACCTTGCTTTGCTGATCAAAAACGTGGAGGATGCATTTGGACTTTCAGAGCCAGAGTGAACAGGTCATTTGTCAACTTCAGCATCAAGTGAGGTGGCAGAAGTTGCCCTGTGCCTATCCTGGAAATCACAAAATCATAGAATGGTTTGGGTTGGAAGGGACATTAAAAATCATCTCCTTCCAACCCTCTGCTGTGGGCAGAGAATCTTCCTCTAGACCAGGTTGCTCAAAAGCCCCAACCTGGCCTTGAACACTACCAGGGATGGGTATCAACAACCACCCGGGGCAACCTCTGCCAGTAAATAATTTTACCAACTTCTCCAACCTTCACAGTAAATAATTTCTTACTAATATCTGATCTAAATCTACCTTCTTTCATCTTAAAGTAATTCTACTTGTCCTAAATGTCACAGGAAGGGCTGTGGTGCCAGCATGGTCTGCAGCTCTGGGGTAGCAGCACACTGAGGATCACAGCCCAGCTGTGAAGGGATGAGTAGCAGCTCCTAAGAAAATCAGCCAGTAGCATGTGTCAGGGGATGGGAAAGCCATCAAGGAGTGGGGTGGCACAAACATGTGAGGAGATCAAAGCTTTAAGTTTCCTTTCATTCTATGCTCATTCAGATTACTATTTTTTGGCAGAAGTAGCTCAGATTAAAGACGATCATTCCTGAATGCTTTTAAAGAAATAAATGGCTTTCTATGTATACCTAGCTCTCACCTCCCCTTGAAATGCTACTGCAGTTCCTCGGTCTCTATGGATATATGAATTATTAGTCTATTTCTCCAGTGTGATCTTGGATGACAAATATTCCTAGGCCTTGAATGGCAATTTTGTAATGAAAGTTACACTAGAATAGGCCAGGAACCAAACAGTACCCATTAAGATCTGCTTTTATGTAACCACCATTCAAAAGCAGTCATCCAGCTTTTGGGTTATAAAATTTTCCACCTCAGTTATAACCAGTTCAACATCTTGGTTGTCTAAAATAAACCTTAAATTTCTTTCTCTTTCTATTTGAATCCCATTTCCCTCTTTGCATTCAGTTCACATTCTTTTCTTTCAGAGCTTTCAGAGCATTGATGGCTTTAGAAGCCTCTTCAGTTTCTCACGGTGACTTCCCAAATAGTGAAAAGTCACCTGCTGATTTTCCCCAGACCAGAGACCTCTTTTTGTCCTAATCAGCTCCCCCAGCATGTGCATGGTGTCCTTCATGCCAGTAGCTCCTGTCCTGGGTGCTCCCTGGGAACAATGGGGACAGCCTTCAGCAATCTCTGCCTCTCAGTAGATGAGCATCAACCCAGCTGGATCAAAAGAATTGAAAAATGTGGACAGGTAATCTAATCAAAGCTCATCGGCTCCCCTTCCTTTGTACTTAGTAGGGATAGATGGACAATCCTTAGGGAAACCCAGATGTGCTGAAACACATGTCCAAGGAAGCCAGAAGACTCCCCCACAGGAGCAGCCTGTTTCTGTCTGCAGAAGGAGCCTAGAGACCAAAATTAAGGACAAATGCCTTTTACACAGCTAAATGCAGATTTGATAAATTTCAGCCCAGAATATGTACTTTCTGAAAAAGTATGCAAGCGTGTTTTTTACAATTTAATTTTAATAAGCAGTATTTTGAAGAGTGCTCTCCTGTCCTCTACCTGAGGGACTGGTGAGGAAAGCAAACGCATCCTCAGCCGTCTGCTGCAATGCTAACAGAGGTGGACTGAAACAACTGTCAAAGCTGACACATCAAAGATCTCTGTAGCTTTTCACAGCCTTGGGGAAAGAAAACCTACTCAGATGTTTTCCTTATTTTTTTCCAGATTTTCCAAGAATAGCCCCCTTCTCATTTTAAAAATATATATATTTTTTGATCATGATAATGCCATTATTTTTCCATCACTCAAGGACCACTGTGATTCTTCTCATTAAAAACGTTGATTCACATGGGATACCATTGATACTGGAAAATAAGACAGAGTTAATGCTATATATTTCCAGTGCATGTATAGTGTATATGTGAAATTATAAACTTGAAAATGGGTATACAAAATACACGTGAAATTGATAAAAGGGCAAAAGGTGTGTTACTTTCCAGTCTAGTAGAAATGAATAGGCATGTACAGAACATTGTTCTCCTCGGCTGGCTTTTAAGGCACAAAAAGCAATTTGAGATGTAATCTTGCTTTAATGCCATTTTTGATTCTTCTCACAGTAATGTCAATGCCTTCCATGTGTGTGGACGTATACATAACGTTTCTGTAAAAGAAACTTAGTTCAGTTCTGTTTAAAAATTTTCCGTTGTGTTGCTACCATTCATGCAAACCCTAATTTTTTTATAGTTCCATGAAAAAAATGGATTTCAGGTTTATTGGTGAAGTTTCCACCCAACCCATCATGGCCAATGCTTGGGGCCACGTGTGGTGCTTGGCTTTAGCTGCCATGAGGGTGACTTAGTGCAGCTGAGTTCAAGGAGACTGAAGATAATGGGTCCAAACTGTGCTGTACTGTGCCATGAGGCCTTTGTTGTTACAGGTCCTAGGGCAGGCTAGTTACCCCGTGATGTGTTGGGAACGCTGGAAGTCATTCCCAAAGGGATGAGTTGTAAGCTCAAGCACAGCCCCACATGGCTTGGCTCCTTTAGAAACCCAGTGTTGCTGCCCTACACTCCCTTCCAAGGTCTGGAAGTAGCCCGTGAGGTGATACAGGCACGAGCTCTGGGGCTGAGTACCTTGGGCATCACATCACTCGGAGTATGAACCACTTCCACTCGGAGGAGGTGAGGGGGCAGTTTGTTTTATGAACTCAGTGCTTTGATTAATCTATTCAAATATTAGCATGCCTGGTGAGGTAGACCAAAATATCCTCTGGATTTATAAATATTCATATACTAACATCTGCCACATCTGCATAATTATAACTCTGTTTCATGGGAGGAAAAGCATCTCTTTGAGGAAGGTCCAAAGTAGCAGAGGGTTCCTCTCCTCATACCTGTCACTTAGCAAGTTGTGTAACTTTTAAAGATCTCTCACACTTGCATTATTTTAGAGTTAGCCTGGTCTACAAGGATTTAACTGCAGAATAACTGCTGTTAATGTTTCCTGGATCATTTTTACTATGTGTATGTGAGGTAATACATGTTTTTTACAGCATAAAGCAGCCTCTTTGATCATTTGCAGTCTGATTTCTGCCACTGGCAGTCCTGAAACAGCTATGTTTCAGTTAATAGAGTCAGATTTTCCTTATATTGTTGACCTCTACCTTTGGTGCTTAAAAACATGCCTTCTATTTTCTGTGGCTTGGCACAAGCCTTCAAAACTCCATGTCCTTTCTTTTGGTAGGTGTTTGTTTGTTTTGTTGTTTGTTTGTTGGTTGGTTTGGTTTTTGGTTTTGTTTTGCTTGTTAGTTTGTTTGTGTTTTGTTTTGCGTGGTTTTGTTTTTGCTTTTGTTTTCCCTTGCTTTACAGTTTTATTTTAATTATGGTTATTCTGCTCCAAGCTGTCTTTTCACTAGGTTTACTCCTAGCTTTGTTCATCTGAATTTTGCCTCTAAGTCTACTTGGCCTTCTTCTTCCAAGAAAAAAAAAAAAAGAGAGAAAATAGTCCAAAAATATAATCAGCAGCCTTGTTTGTCAGTAGATTCCAAACAAATCTACAGTGGCTGGCTTTCTAGTTATTAAAAAAAAATCTTAATTTTTTTTTAAGTTTGTCATACTGAAAATCTTTGTTGCTTCCTAATTTTTAGGCATAAGGAAGGCATTGGGTCAGTGCAACACCAAATAAGTGGGTGTACAGCAACCACATTATCTTTTTGCTTTCAAAAAGAACTTGAAAAGATTGTTCCTCAAGTAGATTCAAATTGGGTCCTGTCTTGGTTTGGAAAGACAGGTATCTGCCAGGGAAACTGAGGTTCCCCTAGGATGGAGAATACCAACCCCTCGCACCCCGACGAATTATAATTTTGCAATCAAGGGCTTTCAGGCAAAGATGTTGGGAATAGGAATAACAGTTTTTTACTAGGAGGTATTAACAATACAAATGGGATAGGAAACAAAACCACCCAACCAAACAAACAAATAAACAAATAAACAATAATTTTAGAAGAAAACCCTGACAAAGTCAGAGTTTCAATCTGACCCTGTGATTCAGGATGTTGAGAAACAGTCCAAACGTAAACAGTCCAAACACTTCTGGAGTGGCAGACGTGATCCTGTTGGAGCAGAGATGATTTCTGCGAAGAAACCGGTTCAGGGACGGCCAGGAGGGAGACAGGATGGCGAGCACAGGAGACAAAAAAAGCTCTTGCCACACCGCCGCGAAGGAAGCGCCGCGCACCCCGCTCCTGCAACAGGGGCGAACCACTCCTGCAGCAGGGCCGAACCACTCCTGCAGCAGGGCCGAACCACTCCTGCAGCAGGGCCGAACCGCCAACCCCCGGCCACCCCCCCCTCCCCCCCCACCCCCCACCGCCAGGGCATGAGATGTATAGAAATGCAAATGCACCGCACAGGCTGGGGAAGGTAACAATGCCCTATCAAGGTGGGTCATCAGGCCTCAAAACAGATGTAAATAGAATACACAAAACCCAGCTCCACAACCCAAGACAACGTTCCACCCCTTATTCTATTACCATCTGTATCATACCTAAATTAATAAACTCCACTATACAGAATGAACCCTCACACTCAGTTCTCACTTAGGATTAGGTTTTCCTGTGGTACACAACTGGTTTTCCCATCTTTCTGCATCACCCACCAAGTGTTACCAGGTCCTTGAGCAAAAACAATCCCACGGGTGGGTTCACCTTTGCCCAAGGTGGGGTTTACCCAAACAGTCTTTCCTAAGATACCTCTCATATGTACTACAGGGACTTTGTCTCCATCCACTGTGTGCAAAGGGGTAGACTGGGCAGGACCAGCTCGATTAATAGACCCTCGGGTGTTGACCATCCAGGTGGCCTTTGCTAAGTTCACTTCCCAATTTCTGAAGGTCCCCCCGCCAAGTGCTTTCAGGGTGGTCTTAAGCAGTCCATTGCACCGTTCAACTTTCCCGGCAGCTGGTGCATGATAAGGGATGTGATATATCCATTCAATGCCGTGTTCCTTAGCCCAGGTGTTTATGAGGCTGTTCTTGAAATGAGTCCCGTTGTCCGACTCAATTCTCTCAGGGGTGCCATGTCTCCACAGGACTTGTTTTTCCAGGCCCAGGATGGTGTTCCGGGCGGTGGCATGAGGCACAGGATAGGTCTCCAGCCACCCAGTGGTGGCTTCCACCATGGTCAGCACGTAGCGCTTGCCTTGGCGGGTTTGGGGCAGTGTGATGTAATCAATCTGCCAGGCCTCCCCATACTTGTACTTGGACCACCGTCCACCGTACCAGAGGGGCTTCACCCGCTTGGCCTGCTTGATGGCAGCACACGTCTCACAGTCGTGGATAACCTGTGAAATACTGTTCATGGTTAGATCCACCCCTCGGTCTCGTGCCCACTTATAGGTGGCATCTCTGCCCTGATGACCTGAAGCATCATGGGCCCACCGAGCTAGGAACAACTCTCCCTTGTGTTGCCAATCCAAGTCTACCTTGGATACCTTTATCCTCGCAGCTTGATCTACTTGCTCGTTGTTCCGGTGCTCCTCATTAGCCCGACTCTTGGGGACATGGGCATCCACATGACGGACTTTCACAGGTAGTTTCCCTACCCTGATGGCAATGTCCTTCCACTCATCAGCAGCCCAGATTGGTTTTCCCCTACGCTGCCAGTTGGCTTTTTTCCACCTTTCCAGCCAGCCCCACAGAGCATTAGCCACCATCCACGAATCAGTGTAGAGGTAGAGCTTCGGCCACTTCTCTCTTTCAGCAATGTCCAGGGCCAATTGAACAGCTTTGAGTTCAGCAAGCTGGCTTGACCCACCTTCTCCTTCAGTGGCGTGTGCAACTTGTCTTGTGGGGCTCCATACGGCTGCTTTCCACTTCCGGTTCATCCCTACGATGCGACAGGAACCATCAGTGAAAAGAGCGTAGCGTGTTTCTTCTGCTGGCAGTTGGTTGTATGGTGGAGCTTCTTCAGCCCGGGTTACTTGTTCTTCTTCGTCAGTGAGACTGAAGTTCTCAGCTTCTGGCCAGTTGGTGATTACTTCCAAAATCCCAGGGCGATTCGGGTTACCAATACGGGCGCGCTGAGTGATGAGGGCGATCCATTTGCTCCATGTAGCATCGGTGGCATGGTGGGTGGAGGGAACCTTTCCTTTAAACATCCACCCCAGCACCGGTAGTCGGGGTGCCAGGAGGAGTTGTGCTTCAGTGCCAATCACCTCTGAGGCAGCTTGAACTCCTTCGTAGGCGGCCAAGATCTCCTTCTCTGTGGGAGTGTAGTTGGCTTCAGACCCTCTGTAGCTTCGGCTCCAGAATCCCAGTGGCCGGCCTCGAGTCTCACCTGGCACCTTCTGCCACAGGCTCCAGGACAGACCATGGCTCCCGGCTGCAGAGTAGAGCACGTTCTTTACCTCTGGTCCCGTCCTGACTGGGCCAAGGGCTACTGCATGTGCGATCTCCTGCTTGATCTGGGCAAAGGCGTGTTGCTGTTCAGGGCCCCAGTGGAAATCGTTCTTCTTGCGGGTAACCAGGTAGAGAGGGCTCACAATCTGACTGTACTCAGGGATGTGCATCCTCCAAAAGCCAATGGCCCCTAGGAAAGCTTGTGTTTCCTTCTTGTTGGTTGGTGGGGACATGGCAGTGATCTTATTGATGACCTCAGTGGGAATCTGACGCCGTCCATCTTGCCACTTCACTCCCAGGAACTGGATCTCTTGGGCAGGTCCCTTGACTTTGCTCTTCTTGATGGCAAAACCGGCTTCCAGGAGAATTTGGATGATCTTCTCTCCTTTCTCAAAGACTTCCATTGCCGTGTTCCCCCACACAATGATGTCATCTATGTACTGTAGATGGTCCGGAGCCTCACCCTTTTCCAGTGCATCCTGGATCAGTCCATGGCAGATGGTGGGACTGTGCTTCCACCCCTGGGGCAGCCGATTCCAGGTGTACTGCACACCCCTCCAGGTGAAAGCAAACTGGGGTCTGCACTCTGCTGCCACAGGAATGGAGAAGAAGGCATTGGCAATGTCAATGGTCGCGTACCACTTTGCTGCCTTGGACTCCAGCTCATACTGCAACTCCAACATGTCTGGCACAGCAGCGCTCAGTGGTGGCGTGACCTCATTCAGCCCACGATAATCTACAGTCAGTCTCCATTCCCCACTGGGCTTACGCACAGGCCAGATGGGGCTGTTAAAAGGTGAATGAGCCTTACTGACCACCCCTTGGCTCTCCAGTTTACGAATCATCTCATGGATCGGGGTCACAGAGTCTCTGTCAGTGCGGTATTGCCGACGGTGCACTGTTGCTGTGGCAATTGGTACCTGTTGTTCTTCAACTCTTAGCAGTCCCACAGCAGAAGGGTCATCTGAGAGACCAGGCAAGGTATTCAGTTGTTTGATCTCTTCCGTCTCTACAGCAGCTACTCCAAAAGCCCAACGATATCCTTTTGGGTCTTTGAAATATCCATTTCTGAGATAGTCTATGCCGAGGATGCACGGGGCCTCTGGGCCAGTCACAATGGGGTGTTTCTGCCACCCATTCCCAGTTAAACTCACTTCGGCTTCCACTACAGTCAGCTGCTGGGACCCTCCTGTCACCCCAGAAATAGAAATGGGTTCTGTTCCTACATACCCTGATGGCATCAGGGTACATTGGGCACCAGTGTCAACCAAAGCCGTGTATTTTTGTGGGTCAGATGTGCCAGGCCATCGGATCCACACAGTCCAATAGATCCGATTATCCCTTTCCTCTACCTGGCTAGAGGCAGGGCCCCTCTAGTACTGGTTATCCCCTTCCTGAGCATACATACTAGAGGTTCCTTCAAGGGGATTCAACACAGCATTGGCAGCTTGGTTATAGGAGGCTGAGGCTACTTTCATTTTTGTAGATTCCCCTTGGCGATTGTTCCTCTCCTTGAGCTCACGCACCCGTGCTGCCAGGACAGAAGTGGGTTTCCCATCCCACATTCCCATGTCTTCCCCATGGTCACGCAGATAAAACCACAGGTCAGCTCTTGGGGTGTACCCTCTCTCTCGAGCTGGGGGTCGTTGGGCTCTAACTCTGGGGCCTGTGACTCGCACTGGTGCCACATTGGAACTGTTTGTCCTCATCTCCTCCCTCACCCCCCTTATCTCTTCTTTGAGTTCTTTAACCACGGCAGAGATATGAGCCTGCATCGGGCCATTGATCATACTTTCATAATTCCTAAGCTTATTGGCAACAGACCCCACTGTCTCTCGATTGTCCTCAGCATTAATTGTTGCAATAAAGGTGGTGTACTGAGATGGCCCTAGATTTGCCAGATTCCACAACATCTGCCCTGTGCATTTAACCTTGTCAGGGTCATTATCATGCTGTCCACTCCTCCCAAAAAGTACCTCCAGCACCGCCACTTCCCTCAGCTGTTGGATCCCTTCCTCCAGAGTTTTCCAGCGCATTCTATGGTGGTGCTCCTGCATTCTTTCTTTGTGGATAAATCTCTCTCTCACACTCATTAAAAGCCGCTCCCACAGGGAAAGGGGTCCTGGCTCTCTTACAAATACCTGATTTATACCTGAGTCCTGGGTCAAGGGTCCCAAATTCCTTGCCTCACCACTGTCCAATTGCACACCAGTACCCATGAGGTCCCAAACCCGAAGTAGCCAGGCTGTGTAAGCCTCACGCCCCCGCCGTACAATATCTTTTTGCAGGTTACGGAGACTTTCGTACGACAGGGACTCGGTGATGATCTGAACATGTGATTCCCCTGCAGGTTGTGAGGGCCCTCCTTTCTTATTGTCTGGGTTTGCTGTTTTCACCTTAGATTTCTTTGTTTCCACAGGGGCAACTGCCGCTGGCTGTGACTGCCCCTGTGGTTCAGCTGGGACCTGAGCAGTTGTAATCTCTGTGGGTTTCATTGTTGCACCATCAGGCTCTCTTTTGTCAGGGCAGGGGAAGGATTTCCCACTAACTGGGGAGATGTACTCCCTCAGCATCTGGCTCATCTTTTCTTGCATCTCCTTAATCAGAGCCCCCACCCAAACCGGGTGGTTTATCTCTGAGGCAGGCTGTGGGGCAGGAGCGGACTCTTGGGCTGCATTCTTATTCTCTGGGGTACTTATTAAGGTGCTTACCCAGGCCAATTTCCCCTTATCTCTGAATGCCAAACAGAACAGGCATACCAGCAACACCAGCCACTGTATGATATCATTAGCACTCAGAGATTTCAACCCTTCAAAAACTGGTGGGGTGGACCCAAAAAACTGTGTGAAGGGCTGGGAGAAAATTTCCCCCGGTGCCATTTCCTTACAATAGGTACCATTGTTAAAGTAACCCCAGAAGCACAGAGTTAGCCTATGATAGCTATGAATCCATGTGCTTGCTTTCCAGAGGAAGTTAAAAATCCATGAATTTCTCACCTTATTAATCCACAAAACAAACTGAATGCCAGCCACAGTAGCCTTAGTCATAGGACCCATATTAACATAAGGAGTAGCAAATGGCAGAAATACAGCCACCACCACGTGCCACCCAAACCAGGGAAAACTAGACCACATTATTCTGGCCAGTGGGCTTTTATCTAATACGCAAGAACTGTTATTCCTCTCTCTCAATGCCCTCGTGCCCCACCCTTGGGCGCCAAAATTTGTCTTGGTTTGGAAAGACAGGTATCTGCCAGGGAAACTGAGGTTCCCCTAGGATGGAGAATACCAACCCCTCGCACCCCGACGAATTATAATTTTGCAATCAAGGGCTTTCAGGCAAAGATGTTGGGAATAGGAATAACAGTTTTTTACTAGGAGGTATTAACAATACAAATGGGATAGGAAACAAAACCACCCAACCAAACAAACAAATAAACAAATAAACAATAATTTTAGAAGAAAACCCTGACAAAGTCAGAGTTTCAATCTGACCCTGTGATTCAGGATGTTGAGAAACAGTCCAAACGTAAACAGTCCAAACACTTCTGGAGTGGCAGACGTGATCCTGTTGGAGCAGAGATGATTTCTGCGAAGAAACCGGTTCAGGGACGGCCAGGAGGGAGACAGGATGGCGAGCACAGGAGACAAAAAAAGCTCTTGCCACACCGCCGCGAAGGAAGCGCCGCGCACCCCGCTCCTGCAACAGGGGCGAACCACTCCTGCAGCAGGGCCGAACCACTCCTGCAGCAGGGCCGAACCACTCCTGCAGCAGGGCCGAACCGCCAACCCCCGGCCACCCCCCCCTCCCCCCCCACCCCCCACCGCCAGGGCATGAGATGTATAGAAATGCAAATGCACCGCACAGGCTGGGGAAGGTAACAATGCCCTATCAAGGTGGGTCATCAGGCCTCAAAACAGATGTAAATAGAATACACAAAACCCAGCTCCACAACCCAAGACAGGTCCTTTTTTGAATGTATTTCTTTCCTTCCAGAAGCACTATTCAATACTGGACAGTTGTTTTTAAGGACTTATATTAATTTTTCTCATTTGTACAATGAATACTAACAAAATAATGGTTTGGACTATTTCTTGAGTTCATCAACTACAGAGGCAGGAAAACGTAAGAATTACTAAAGTTAGCTCTTCCAAACTTCAAGAGTTCTGAACTTTGACTTCTTTCACTTGTATTAAAGATTGGTACAATATTAAAGATTGGTGTAGAAATGATGTAAAATTTGTGTGATTAAGACAAGAATTGTATAGTCCCCTACAAAAGGGGATGTCTTGCTTTTATGTGAAGTTGTCATTGCAGAGTATTCCCTGGAGAACAAGCAGAGATATGAAGCTCTGATGAATGGCTGTTTTACAGACTAGGTTCTTGCCTTCCTGCTCTATCTTTTTAACCTTTGACATTACTTTGGTTAGTCGAAAGCAGTTTGATCCTATTATTTCGAGAGAAATCATTATTTGTCTTTATGACAAATTACAGATAGGTTAAATTTTCAAGAGCTGTTAAGTCCCAGGCTCAGAAGTTATTTAGGCGTTTTGAAAAATTTAATCTGCATTTTCTGTTGTTTTGTTGGGTTTTTTTTTTTCATTTCTTAGAGTTCTTGCAGACAAGGACCCTAGAGCTGCTGCTTCACCTTCAGTTTTATTTTACATTTACAGCTTTATGAATCTTTAAAAACAAGTTGCAGCCTACTCAAATTACACTTCAGTTGAGCAATTTGGTGTCCTAAGGAATGCACTGAATTATCTTAATCACATTCTCAATGATATATTACTATCTTTAAAAATTATTGCTAGGAGAAAATCACAAGTGTATAAGAAGGAGCTGAACTACAGAAGTGTAACAGTTAAAGGGAAAAAAAGGAAGACTAAACAAAAGCCAGGACATAGGTTAAGCTGACTAGAAAGTTAACATTTGAAATCAGGAAATCAAGAAACAGTGTTTCTTTGGTGGTATTGCAAGTGTGTGCCCATAAATGTAATTCTTACATGGTACAGCCATGGGGACCAAAGCCTGCTCTCAGCTGATCCTGTATGTTGATTTAAATTTTCTCTCAGTGCCACTTAAAAAGGCTTTCTTCAGTTTAACTCCACAAGACACTGCACAGCCACACAGCTGAAGCAAGCTCTGATTATGGCTAAGTAGATACTGCTTGATGATGGAGTATTGACAGTGTCTTCAGTGAAATAAATTATCCTTGAAACTATTTTTTCCTGTAAAATGCCATTTCAATCAGTTTTTCCTAAACCACACTAATTAGAAAAGTCATTTAACCATCATTAACAAGGTACATATTTCCAGAACTGGTTATGAGAAATGATGTTGTTTCAAAAATCTATTTTATATTTGTTATCCAGTTTAATGAAATTTAAATAGCAAGTTGATATGATAGTTCATTAAGATGTAAAATGGTCAAATACACTATTTTCATTTTAGAATGTCATGCTTTTAATTATGTTGTTGCTATTTAGTACTATAAAAACGTCCTATTTTCTAGGTCAATGTTTCATATTTGTGTTATGATTAAAACAGTTTGACATTTTGAATAAAAATATACTAATTCATTGTATTAATTAAAAATAATGACCTAGAAAAAACATTTCCAAACTAACCTAAAGACGTCAGCGCTGTGAGACATGACAGTTGTGCCATATCATCACTATTAATGACATTTTCTACAGCAAAGTAAAAATGTACATGCAAAGGAAAAAATAAAGAAATTAAGAACTATTTTCATTTTTAAGAATCTGTCCATGGAATCTTCAGTCCACTGAAAGGGTCACAGGTACTTGGAAAGACAAAACCAGCTTTTGAAATATTGACATTTCATGTGAAACATAAAGGGCAGCTTTTGCACAGGTAGATGTTTGTTCTTCTTCAATACATCTTGGCCTTCTGCTGTCGGAGCGGGGAGGGCAAGTACACGAGAGTTGGAATCACAAAGCCCTTGAAGTTTAGCCATAGATTTTTAATGAGGTTGTTCCCAGGGTTGTTAATTTGTGCACATAAACTGCTATTGCCACATACTTAAGTAAAAGTACCACCATTTTCATTGTGTGTGTGTGTGTGTGCGTGCATGTGTGTTTACGGTTATGGTTTGGAGACATGACAAAAAATGAATGAAATTATAATTATCTCCCCTGAAACTGGTTCAGACAGACAGCACAGGCTGATTAGAAACACCAGGTTCTACTGTGTCATAGGGCAAAATATTATTGAAGACAAAGTAAATGATCACTAACTGCTTTGTTCCTGAGGAATGCAAAATACAAATTCAAAAGGCTGATGAAAATAAATGGTGGTTATTTTATTTCAAATCCTATATGTTCCTTTTTGGAGCTTTCATCACTGAGTTTAAGGCTGCCTTTTGTGAGGACCTCAGAGGAAACCCTCCTCTATTTTAGTTTTTAAGTCCTGGTTTTGTGTGACACAGATCAGTGAAGTAGCTTATGGACGAACATCTATCAATTCCCATCAAGAATCTTCTATCTAAATTAAACCCTGTTATTTTCTGTTTGCCTAAAGCTGTAGCATATCCCCTCTGCAGAATCCTCATGGTTTCAACAATAGTTTTCAAAGATACCTCCCAGGCCTCCCCATTTCTTACGTTTCACTGTCTTTAATGCCCACATTCAAAAGTGGAAACAGTTAATGCTTTCCTGCCTATGTGGCTCTTCAGATCAGTGCAAGTGGCTTTATGGACCCCTGTAAACCGGCAAACTACTGTTGAGCAGCTCTTGTTCTAGATATTTCGGTCATTAGGCAAGAAAAGCTGCAAGTACCTTAAATTAAAATAGATCTTTGATTTCCCACTAGGACATCCGGAGAAGAAATTCGCTTCGATTCTTTTGTGAAACTTTACAACTTTGTCTTCCCAGTGCGGGCTGGAGCCCTGGTGAGGCTGTCATTTGAACTGGAGCTGCGTTGCAGCCTCTTTTGTTCTCTGCTCGCCTCAGATGCCGGCTGGCTGCCTGCTGGCGTGCCGGAGCGAGCGGGATGACTTGTGGTGACAGCTGTAAAGTTGCGGATGGGAGCAGAGAGAGGAAAAAAGCCCTTGTTCAGTTAGGAGGGGTTTTATATCTCTCTGTTGCCATAACTACACAGAAGGAGAAAAACATGCTTCTTTCATGCTTGTCTAGATTCAAAATTGCCTGTTGTCATCCTTTCATGGGTTCAGCACCTTTGCGGGTTGGTTGTAGTAGCATTTTCGGATTATGAAATGATTGTGAAATTTGTATATTGCCTTCACAGTTGAAATTTTGACTTAATCACCATGTCTTCTGAGGTGTTCCTTTGTTTTCATTTGTTTTTGAAATGTTTTAGCCAAGTCTTATCAACCATCTTCATTATGTGAAAGCCATTCAGCTCTCAAAATAGTCTTTATAAGCTTGCTTAATTCTTAGAGAGCCCATAAATTTTAATACTCATTAAATAAATCTGTGTCCTTTAATCTGAACAGACTTCTTAAAAGTGTCTCTCTTCTTTTTTTTTTTTAATTCTGAGTTTGGTAAGGCAGCTACCTTACTTGCTTAAGCACGTCCTGATAACTTAATTCTCTATGAATAGAAACAACATTTGCAGTTAAATGGTTTCTTACATTATCAGCCAGTTATGGCTCATATTCTCTTGTCATACTGTACAAACCCCCTGCTCAGGCAACATGGATACTGGAACTGACTTTACTAGGATTTATCCAAAATTCTTAATAATAACAGAAATACCTTCCAAGAAGTTTGCTTAAAAATAAAGGTTTAAAAATCATGGTTTTACCCCATTACAGGAAAACATTCGTTTGGCAGAAGGGAGAAGGACATTTTACAAAACGTTTCCTGAACAGCTACAGTACTGTTAGACTTTGAAAACTTTACAGTGCTTTAAAATGTGGGAGAAAAAAAAATAATTATAAAGTCTCTCACATCTTCAGGACAGAGAGAATCTAGAGATTTGAAATTATTGTAAGTAGGATGATGTTCAGAGGAAATCTTGACACAAATTATGGCTTTTTTAACGTAAAATACCATGTTCTTAAAGCTCAGGGGGCCCAAAAACTAGCTTATTTATCATTTTTCCAAAGCTGTAGTCATTTATGATTCTTAGGTAAGTTAACAGCCCTGTATTTAACTACTGCAGTAACTTCTTTAGTCGTGAAGAGTCATGATTGCAGCCCCCCACACCTGCTGAAGCTACACAGCAGGGAACCAGTTGCTGGAGTTGTTGGATTCCAGAATACCCCAGGGAGGGCTGAGATTTGAGGGAGAGGATTTTATCTCTCTCCCTCTCTCTCTCTCTTTTATTCTGCAGTATTATTATTCTGCAGTATTTGATTACTTTTATCTATTCTGATAGTGTAATGAATCACTAAGACTTATTGTGGAGACACACAAAAAAACCAGTTCTCTATGATATGGTATGTCCACTGGACCAAGAAATACTGTCACATGCATTTAACCCAGTGCATAACACATGCCTGGTACTAAACCATCCACAGAGTATATAGGCCTGAATATTGAGATTTAATACTTTGTTATTTATCGATGATGTATAATATCTTCTGAAAGGGTGAGATTTCACTGCCCAAGATTTGAATGCTTTTATTTGCTTTCATTAGGCATCCTGTACAGCAGTATGTGAATGTTAGAAAATATGTACATTGCAACTGTCTAGTAAAAATGTATTTCAAAGACTTATGTTGATTACACTTATGTACATTGTATGAAAAGCCTAAGCCCTGCCCCTGTAGAAGCTGGGCAGTACTGCTTTGTTTACAATGGGCAGAGGAGCATCCTCAGCCTTGCTAATTAATGTATGTTAACTGCTTTGAAGTATTTTATCAGGAGTTATACTTTAGAATTGTGGTCTTTTGTGGTTGGGTGGGGTTTTTTTGTCTGATAGGTGCAATTTGCTCTGGATACATCACTGATTTGTTTTCAGAAACCTGTCTCTTTTTCTTTTGGAACACAAGTGTTTTGTTTGCTGGCTGGTGTTGCAGATGTGCCTGTGGCTGCTGTTAATACAACTGGCACCAAAACTGGTCAGTATTTCACTGGTGCTGCCATGTCAGGAGCCTGTTGGTGGTCACACCATCAGTTTCACAGATGGGTGCTGCTTGTTCAAAGCCTTCAAAACTGGGAAATGTTTAGCTAAATGCCTTGCACTACATAAAGAGATCAAAAAGGTCTAAAGCTATCTCTTAGTCTTCTGCTACAAGCAATTAGCATAATACTGAATCCATCCCAGACCATGTAGTAATAAATATTTTAGCCTTCCCTTAAATGTGGATTGATATTCAGGCCTGCCTGCTAGTAAATAAAACAGCCAGAACTAAATTCCCCTTTAATCTGGTCTATTCTGCATTTTCAGTGCTCACAGATTGTTTTTTTTTCCTTCTCTTTCTGCCTGTCTCTCTCATTTTGTCTCCAGAGAAAATTATTGTCTGCCTGGAAATCAAGTTACAGTGCTAACTGACATAGTGGCATGTTATATGTGGAGAAGGGACCAGACTGGCAATTTGCTGGGATCTCCTGGGCTTTGTTTGCCTTGGCCAATATAGAACAGGCTGCAGCCAACTTTGTATTTAATCAGGGGTGAATCCTGAAAAAAAAACAGCAGATCCTGATATAGGAAGCTACATCTTTATCTCACCATCTCAGTGGGTATTTTTATTCTGGGTCCTTTGATCTTGCTGCCTTTCCTTACATGGATCACAGTATGCATTGGAAAATCACAGAGATCTAATTGTCACCATATTCTTTTCTCATTCTTTGCATCCATGTATGTAACATAAATGCAGTTCATTTTCAAACCCAGTCACATATGCTCATTCTGTATTTGTAACCCTGTTTGATTATAAATTAGCGGGCATGGATACCATAGAAGACTTTACCTCATAAATCAAAGCAGCAAAGGCATTCTAGCCCCCAGACTCCTTTTTTTAAAATTATTTTAATGCATAACTGTGGTACCAAAATCTCTCTAAACTTGCATCTAAAGCTTTGGGGTTTTTTTCCTCCTAGAGATTAAGGGTGTAGTCTGAATATAATCAGAAAATATGTTGAAATAGTTCTGTGGCCTAATATAGGGAAATATCAACTCTGTATGTGTGAAGGCAGCCTTGAGGTGCCTCCTATTGTCAGTTCCAGTGATGATAATAGCCTGAAAATTAGTTTCAAAACATGATACGGTGACTTCCCCGAGTTTTTAGTATATTTAGAAAGGTTCCATTTACACATGGAGTTGCCGTTTGTCTTCCTCAAGAGAGTAATCACCATAGCTGACTTTGTTGACCCTTTCTCATCATAAGGTGAGAAGAATTTGCCTATGTGAACAACAAAAAATTATTTAGCACAACAGGGCATCTCATTGCCAGCAATCCTTTGAGTAGAGTTGTCATATACAGCCACATACGGGGCGTTCAGCAGGATTTAAAAATATTTTCCAACTCTCCAGCATCTGTTACTGTTTTCTTTAGCAGCACAGGTGTCTGACAGTGTCAACACAACGAAGATCTAGACAGGTTGGTCTGCACTACAAAGTCCTACTGCCATGGCTGTATCAGCTTGGAGTATGACAACTTCACACCTTGCATTTCACTTTGCTGTGCTGACAAAACCCAGCAGAAGATGACTCCCGTTGGCTTTGTTCAGGGGCTGGTGTAGCTGTGCCAGCAGTGATAGCTCTCCATCAGCATATGCTCTATCTTCACCAGGGTGTGTAGCTGGATAGCACAGACTCATCAGGGCACGGCCTTGCCATGCTCATATTCAGTATTGAGCTTTTCTCAGTTCATTTTATCTGGCTTAAGGGCTTAGGAAAGCAAAATATTCAGGAGATAGCCAGAACCAGTTGAGCATTTTCACATGCCTTGGGTGCAGGATGGTGTCCTGTGGAAACTCCATTATGAATAGAGACTGTGAGAGGAGGACTGGGCACACCAGTATTTTGCATCTCCCTCCCAAGCCTTTACAGCCTTGGCTCTTTGCAGTTCAGTCCAGAGTGAGAGTGCTTCAGCATTTGTCTGCCTCCCCCCTCTCTCTGATAAAGGATCCTTGCACAGGCAGTCCCAGCTTTCTTACACCCCTTCTCCTTCTGCTCTTGATAAAGAAGTTCAACTGAAATTGAGATCCAAAAACAATGTGGAAGTATTTATCTGCAGCATATTAGTTCTCTCCTTCCAAAAAAAAAAAAAAAAAAAAAACACCACCACACCACAACACCTGTCTGGTCCCAACTAATTATTTAATCTCCCTTGGTAATCTCTGGGGAGAGACAGTACATCCTGCCTGTCCAAGCACACAGAACTGGTTGCCTTGTGCATGAGACTGGCTCTGTCTCTATTCGATTGCAGAGACAGTCCAGGTAACTGGATGTATAATCTTCAGGGTCCAGGAAGGAAACTGAAGATCACAGGGGTTCTTCCCCCAGAGCGTGGTTGGGCACTGGAACAGGCTTCCCAGGGCAGTGTTCAGAGCACCAAGCCTGACAGAGTTCAGGAATTGTTCAGACAATGCTCTCAGGCACATGGTATGATTCTTGGGGCTGTCCTGTGCAGGGCTGGGAGTTGGACTCAGTGATCTTTGTGGGTCCCTTCCAACTCAAGACATTCTGTGATCTGAAACATCCTCATCTGTTAGTGATTCTCACTCACTTCCCTTTTCCTTTCAGGCCAAAAGAGATTAAAGGACTATTTCTTACCCTCAGTCCCAAGTAAAAAGCTGTTCTCCAGAGGTGTGTGCTTGTCTTCACATCACAGGGAATATGCTGTAGCTGATTTTTGTATTTGTCAGCTGGGAAATAACTAATGCCCATGCTGAACATCATGAGAGGCCTTAAAGGATGGATGATGTTCATCCTGGTCTGCCAGGTCAGGGTGTCTGGAGGAGTAGAGAACAGCATCAGCCCCTGCAGTGCCGAGTGTCTTTTCAACTTGATCAGCCTGGCCTAATGAGGCAGCTGGGCATTGAGTTACCTTTCTGCAGCTGCTTCAAGCCACGCATCAACAGCACAAAGATACATTCAGTAGGTTATTGAGGTACTCTGCAGGCTTTGGGGTTCTCTGTGTGTCTGTGGATGTTGTGGTGAGGAGAACAAGAGACTTGTTGAAGTGGCAAAAATCCTGAGTTATGTGGTTCATGTGGGAAGGGCTCACCATGGTAAACTCCTTCCTGTCACTCACAGCTGGTGTTTGACTTCTAGGTCTTCTGCTTCATGATGTAGTTTCTTGTACCTACCCATACCTCTACCATTATAAAAATAAGCAATTGTGGGCAGTGCTGGCACTTACTGGTTAAAATTATTGTTTTGCATAACTGGAGCATAACCTTGAGAATTAATCTCCATACTTATTAAGGAAAGAAGGTAATTGGATTTTCCTCCTGGTAACTTTTCTTGGCTTTCCCACATTTTCTATCCCAATCATGAAAGCATGAGCCTGTGTGAGCAAGCACTGGTCTCTTGCACATTCCTCACAAGAATAATTAGTGATGTTTTATCAATTACCCTTTGCAGTTTTATATGAGGTTAGTTTTCCCAAGTAAATTATTTTAAAAGCTGTTTGTAAAAATGATTCTTCTGTATTTTATGGCTCATTATATTTTAGTTCTTGCTGCCCCCTTTTAAAGCTTTATCTACTAGAATTTAAGTAAAGAGTACTTTATTAAAAATGGAAAGAAACCTGAGAGCTTCCATTGTGCCATGGGAATGTGCATTAGAGAGGGTCTTTAAGTATCCAGTCTTCACTGTACTTAAAATACAGAATAAATAAACTTTGGGAATAAGTTCCTTGTTCTTTTTTATTTCTGATTATAAGTAATTTTTAAAAATACTCACTTTATAGTATCTTTTCCCTTTACTTGATCTACACTATTACACAGTTGTGCTTGGTCCTGTATTTGATCCAAAGCTTGTGGGCTCTTTAGTTTAATTTGTAATTTGTCCATTAATTAAGAGGGAGAAAATGTGGTGTGATGGCTGGAGCTGGGGACCAAGAATCAAAGAGTTCTTCCTGGCTCAGTTCCTGACCTGAGGAAAGTCACTCACACCTTCTGACCTATATTGTCTCTGGGACTCTCAATATAATTATATTAAATGCCCCCAAGCAATGATAATGGCAAGACAGAAAATTCTGCCTTTCACAAGCTCCACAGAGATGTTCAGTTGCAGGTTTCAGGTCAAGTCCCCTTTAGGTTCAGCCATTACATAGCTCATGTAATTTGGGGGTGTCTCTTGTGCAGTTCTTTATGAAGAAAGTATTCAACCAGTCTTTCACTGAGAATGATTTAGCATCACTAGTGAAGAAGGAGACAGAAAGGACTGGCTTGGTTTCGAAATCTCATTCCAAGAAAATCCCTTGCACTAGGGTAGAGCTGTGGCTATGATTCACTGTGGGAAAGAAACATCAGTGCTCACCCTGCTGAAATCTTACACCTTAACTGTCCTTGCACTTCATTTTTACCTGGATCTCTTAATAAAGAGTCAAATGAGAGGGAAAAAAGAAAAAAAAAGAAAAGAAAAAAAAAGAAAAAGGAAAAAAAATAAAGTCCATTCGAACAAAGAAATTAGAGGAATAAATAGCTGGTAGGAAATTCCCAGCACATCCCTTTTTGAAGGTTTCAGGAAATTCCATTTGTTTGAGGAAATGCTGAAAATTAGGAGGAGCCCAGAAGAGGGACTAGCAGTAGCCAGCTGAGGTCATTTTTCACTGCCAGGACTGCACTGTGTTGTCTCTTCTTTTACAACTCATCGGCAGGCATTATTACCTGGTGAAAAAATTTGTTTTGCAACTCATCCTGAGTCCTCATAAATCATTAATGCCTGGCTAAGCACAGTGTGAGCATTACAAATACTCTGCGAATGAGGGCCCATTCTGATATAACCTTGTGTCCAATACTAATGCCTGCTAGTTATTTAGTAATACAAAGGAGCCTGAGCGAGGAAGATCGATGAATCAATGCAGTCTCCTGACTTCCTTCTCCTCTCCACCTGCCTCTCTTCTTTCTAGTTCAGATACTGAGCTGCAGAAATTGAGGACAGTTCATAGTCACCTCTCCGTGGACAGCACTATAACAATTTAGGGGAATGAGGAGGGAATCATGGCCTCCAAATGTCTGTAGGAAAAAGAGGAGCTTCGGTTTTTGATGAGAACTCGTTCTGATTTCTGGGCTTTTATGAGCCAAACTGCTCCAGACCTGTTTTCTGGTTTGCATTCCTTAATGAATGCATGCAGCATAAAGCACATTCAAGTGTGTAAAGAGCATAGATAGAAGCTGTTCCCAGGACTGAGTGTAATTAAAGGGTGCTCAGCAAGTCCAAATAATGAGCCCATTACCTGTGGGAGCTGTTTGGGGACTTAGATGCTCAAACCAGCTCTCACAGTACTGGAGGCAGCACAGAGAGCACAACATCAATAGGTGTACAGTGGCTGAGCTTTGTGTCTTGTTTTTCAGTAACACTGGTCACAGTCAGGAGTTCAGGGATAGTCTGTACTGTTCTGCTTACCCTGAGCTCACTTCCTAAAACCCCTAGCCTATTCAAGAGTACAACTATACTCTGTTTCTCCTCTCCTCTCCTCTCCTCTCCTCTCCTCTCCTCTCCTCTCCTCTCCTCTCCTCTCCTCTCCTCTCCTCTCCCACAGGATCCATCTGTGTGGTTGCTATTCATGCAGTTGTGCCCTTTGAACACCATAATAATTGATCATGAGCTTTAAAAGGGGGAGATGGAATGAGGTGAGGTGGAGATTGACCCTTTGTGTAAGCCTAATCTTAGACTTGTGTGACTTAGTCATGGATGGAGCCCTTGTCCTGAAAGGCCTCTGCAAGGAAGGTTGTAAAGTCACAGATACAAGAGAAATGGAACTTGAATAGGAACTCAGGAAAAGTGCAGATGTGGGTCAAGGACAGTGGTTGGGTAAATTTGAAAAAGGGAGAGAGAATCAGAAAGTTTAGAGGGAAAAGTAACAGTCTTTAAGACATGAAATGATAGGAAATTGGTGTGAGGAAAATGTCGCTGTAAATTAAAGTGGGAAAATGGACCATGACAGAGAAAAGAAAAAAAAAAACTGTTCATATGTGAAAAGGGACAGAAAAATGCTTCCTCCATAAATGTATGCAACTGATAAAGCACCTGGTGCTGTTCCTGTGAAACCAGACGCCTCAGCCACTTTGGCCCTCAATCAAGTGGGCCCAAACCATCCTTGGTCTTTAGCTGAGGCCCAAAGTATTCATTGTGCAGTGAGACTTCAGGCACCCCACCTCCAGCAAAAGCCTGAGACTCCCCTGCACAGGAGTGAACATTCAGATCCCATTTTAGGTTTTGATCGAAATGTATCATTGTGCTTTACCTCAGCTGAATTTGTTAAAAATAGTCCCTGCTATAGCACCCACAGGACAGAGTGGTTTATTTTCCCCTGTTATAGATCTGACAAAAGCCTGCTGTTATTTCTGTGCCCTCTCTAATGATCTGCTTGCTCTCTGGAGAGCACTGACCCATTTCAGCATAGAATAATTAGCCTTTCAGATACTACTGTGTTTCCATTAAAAAGACATAAATGTGCAAGGTGACATTTATTTACTTAGGCCTGAAAAATATGCACCACAGATGTTGGGGCTTGGGAGAGCTTCAATTTCTTTTCATTAAACAGTTGTACATTTGCATGCTTTTGTGTTGTTTAACACTAGTGCTTGGCTGAAATGTTTTCTGTTGAGTTTCCTTGGGGAAGCAGGAGAGCACAGGGATTATTTGGGTCTGGGTTTCACGGTGAGACCCTTTGGCAATGCTTTGGCAGCTCTTGCTCAAGCCTGTCAGTAGCTTTGAGCACAGTTAGAGTTACACACCCTTGAGGTACCTTCTACTTCATGTGAGAACTCCATGTAAAGAACTGTTGTTGATTTACAGATCTGTCCGAAGAGGAATGTGTTCAGGGTGTTACACTGAGGAAATGAGAACCTTGACCTATTGCAAACATAAAATAAAGCCAAAGTCTTTTAGTATTTAAAATCAGCTCTTCTGTCATCTTGATCACTGGCTTCTGAACCGCCAGGCTATTGCCCAGGTGAAAAGTATATTTTTCATCTTGATAGCCACTTTGGTCTGCAAAGTTGGAGGGAAGTCTTAGCCTTAAAAGTCCAGGCAGCATATAAAACATGTAGGTTGCTTAGTAGTTCACATCCCCACATGGAGACATGGCATGCTATCATTTCATTCTGTTAGCACCAATAGGCTCTATAAAAGGAGGCATCATGCAAGGTAAGTGCTTTATTGCAGGATGGAAACACTTTCATAGGTTATTTTAATCATTATGATTCTTTCATGATGTGTGAAAGTTGATTGTTGCTGTAAATGAAGCCATTGAAGGCGAAAAAGTAAAAATGCTGTGATGGTAAAAATCCTTGGAGTGCAAAAAATAGGAATTGCTATAAAAGGCAGTAATTTATTCTCTGCATGAGATTTTTTTTATCATAAGGATGCTTTTAAGGTAATTCTGAAACTTATACAATTGTAGCCTACATAGCTGAGGTATATTGCAAGGTGCATTGTTAATTTAGCTAATTTTCTATGCACTGTAATTTATATATTATTTAGAACTGCTATTTTTTATGTTAACTGAGAGGCTTAACACATTTTTACTATGTTAAGGATAAGTTATTTTTGCAGGTCTTGTGGTTTTATTATTTTGACCCATATCCAGTTCATATTGCATCATAATGCCATTTTTACTAATATTATTCTAGTATGTTCAAAACTTATTTCCATTTGGATAGAAATTCATTAGCTCTTGATTTTGATTATAACAAATTATTTTAACATTTCTGTGATAATGCATTCTCTGTGTTTCTGATTTGCTAATGCTGAAATATTTTATTTTCATTTTTAACCCTTCCAAATTTAGGAATTGTTTTTGCTTTTTTTTTCTGTGTATATATATTTCAGTTGTTTAGACCTACTGGTTCCTGCTTTTTTCTTTTTCTTTTTTTTTAATATGTTATGTTTGTAACTTCTGACTGTCTGTGTTGAGCCAATCTTACCAACAAAAATATCAATTGTTTCCTGTTTCTCTACTTCTTTACAAAAAAATGAAAAGTAAAAAGTAAAAATAAAAAACTCTTAATGGGAACCCTGGCACTGTCTGTCTTCTCTGTTCTGCAGAAATGTTGAAGGAGTTGAACCAGCAACGCAGAGCGAAAGAGTTTACAGACCTGAAAATTATTGTTGAAGGCAAAGAGTTTGAAGTCCACCAAAATGTTCTAGCTTCCTGCAGCTTGTATTTCAAGGACCTGATTAAAAGGTTTGCCTTCCTTCCAGCTGTGATCTGCTCTGTTCTTTTGTAGGGCGCATTTGTGTCGCTTTTTTTTCCTCCCCTCTCTTGCAGGTTTATGAAGATTGAATCTCCTGTCACAGAGCCAGTAGCCATTCTTTCCACCTCCTCTGAATGTATTTCCAAACTGAGACTCAAATCCATTTGTTACACATCTGACTCGTACAGTGTAATTATTTCTGATAAGTAGAGGCTGGTTTTGGCCGAAGAAAGTGTTCCACCACTGAGAGATCTAAGATTTAAACTTCACTGCTAATGGTGATTCAGTCCACAATTAAAACTACTGCTGTCGATGTTTGCAAGGGACTCTGTCACACATGACAAAAGTCTGTGCTTCAGGCTGCAAAAAGCCATCAGCGTTTAGGTGAACAGTGCTGAGACATCGTGCAAATAAAGCATTTGGAGTACTCTAATCCCTTCACCCTGAAATCTTTGTTACGTAGTGTTGTGTGGCTTTTATGGGCAAAGGGATTGATATTTTTATTATTTGGGGACCTTTAAAAGAAGAAAAGACAACTGATTAATTTCTCTAGAAAAAATTGGAAATGAGATGATTTCCTGGTCAAAATGTAGCTCGGTCTGCATGTTGGACTAACAGTAGCTTTTTCATACAAACACTTCAGCTTAGGGTAGGTACAGTATGTACATTTTCTAAACGTCGTGTCTCCACCTTCGCATTTTCCCCCCTCTGTTTCTAGCTGATTGATTCTAAACAGTGCATGATAATCTTTTTTTTCCATTACATTGATTTTTCAATTTGTATGCTTCATATACTTGCATAAGAATAAATTGGTACTCTCGTATTATTAATAAGTTAGAGTAGCAAGTAGGGAGAAAAAAAGAACAAGGATAACTTTCATTTTTCTCTCAATCATCAGCAAATTAATGCAGCTGCTGATTTTGCCTTGCAGTATTTTCCTGAGCAGACTGAGCCTGGACTGTGCTAAAAAATGGGATTAAAGAACATTTTGCTTGCTTCAAATCCTTTATTTAAATTTTGCCAACTAACACAATAGTGACTGTATTTTATTTCAGGATGGCATATTGGCTGGTATCTCCTTTCAGTGTATTATGTCCTTTTGCACAAAGCTGGTTCTATAATTATGGATATATATTACATTTCTGTGATACAACTGTACTGACTGCCTTATCAATTATTCATAAAAAATATGTTGGCCTAGGAAGCATGTCTTTTCCCCTCTGTAAATCTAATGATTGCTAGCAGTAGCTATGCCAGATCTCTCCTGTCCTTTCTCTTCTGTCTGGTCATTATTATTTAATTGTTACGGCTACAGTATATGCTTTTCAGGGCGATAAAGAGTAGAATCTACAGGAAAAGAAAAATCATAGAACCAGCTTAAAGAAACCAAATCACTGACTGTCCAAAGACTGTCATTTGGATTTTGTTGTGAAGACATCTGCTTGTGCGCAGAAGTCACCAGGCAGCATCTATTTCTAGATGCACACTGACAAATCTTGCTGCTTTATTATTTAGCTATTAAATGGAGATATATGTTAGACTGAACACTGCTTTGTTATGAACTTAGCTAAAACAATATAAAAATATTTTTTTATATAATAAATAAGATTTTGTGAAAGCGAAAGCCTCGATTTCAGCACATACTGCCTTTCAGCCCACATAAGGCTTGCATGCATTGCAAGAAAAACATAGTGGAAGGTTTAGCCTGTTTGCCAAACTCACCACTTTTTGCCTTCTTTCACATCATCAGCAGCAATAAATATTCCAGAGGTGGATTTGTGTCCACCATCAGGTCTCTCTAACCCATTTGCCTTCCATATATAACCTCAGTTGCACACATGTAACCTTGATGGAGGCTAATGGAGTTGCACAGGTGTATCCAAGACAAAAATACCTTTATTACTGATGATGATGCTTGAATAAGAAAAAATTCAGCTTGATGTCAAGTTGAGTTTGCAAAACTGTCAAGTGAGCAAAAATAAATATTCACCTGTAAACTGAGCAAATGTGTCTTTGCGAGACAATAAACTTAGGGCTATGGGGTGGAATTTCTAAAGACTTCTTTTTGTAGGATATTTGCAGTGTAAAGCCTTGTCCTTTCTGAAACATGAAAGTTAAGGGCTCAGATTGCAAGAGGCACTCAATTTTTTGTGGGATCATGCCCTTAATAATACAGAATCATTATAGTTCATAGAGTTAAAATGTTTACAGATACAATACATCTAGAATCCTCTATGATATTTGTTAGCAGCTCCTTTGAGGCAGCACTTAAAGCTTTATGTGATTTATATTGCACTCCTTGTGTTGTTATAGAAATCAAAACAAGAAATGGCAGTTTTTCTTAAACAATAAAAGAGACCTCTTTATATTAAATATAATAGAAAGGCCATTTCAATCAGTGCAAGCCAGGGTTAAACCCTAGTGTCATTCCAACCAAAGGCACTGATGTGTCACCAGAAACATCAATGAGAATATGATCTATTCATGAAGGTGCTGTGTACATCTATAGAAACATGCAGAAACAGAATCTTTCAGAGTATTTACTTCAGCTTATTATTTGCCACAGGCTGGTTATTATTAACCTCATATTCTGCCATTGATTCCACTGTGTGTTCAAGTTGGTATCTGATGGTAGAATAGCAAGTAGTGTCTCAAAAGAATAAAAGAGAAATGTTCAAAATCAAATAAGATCAATTATTTCCTTCTCAAAATAAAACCAAAATACAGATAAAAAACGTAATAGAACTAGAGTTCTTGCTCATCTTGAGGAAGGCTGTTTGATGAGAATTAGTCATAGCAGGGAGGAAAATATGTTGTTTTTATTGCACTGATAAAAAAATGATAACCAGGTTTGATTGTCCAAAACAATTCTAAAGTTATTTATGAAACAAATTCGGTAATGAGAGTGCATTTTGAAACCCCTTTATTTTCTCAGAAAATGGCTAATCCTGTGCTGAGCATTCTGCTCCTCATCCAGAAAATTCTCCATTCCATGTGATTGATCTTTCAAATATATGAGCCCTTTTGAGCTTGGTTTAGTCCAGTCCTGAACCTGAGCTCAGCACCATACCAGGCACCTGTTTTGGAAAGAGGTCATCTCTGTCAGAAGCTGCACAGCACTCAGGCCTAAGCCAGGATTTGGTGTTCATCTCCCGCCCAACAGAAACCGACCATGGAAAACAATCTCAGCCCTTTTCAGTGCAGATTCATCTGAAAAGGATTAGGTATATTAGGAACAGTAGGTGTGAAATATTCTTGATACCTGTTCCACATCCCTGTGCCCACGAAGGGAGAGAGGTGAGATTCAGGGGAAGGTGAGGATCTATACAGGACTACTGCAGTATAGGGCTTCAGGAGAACATGGATGATAAAACAGCAGCTGGACTGGGGCTCTGTCCCCTAAAGGACATCTTATATATTTTGAGTGCACTGCCAATCACGTT
The DNA here is from genome assembly GCA_027886175.1 of Phylloscopus collybita. NCBI lineage: Eukaryota > Metazoa > Chordata > Aves > Passeriformes > Phylloscopidae > Phylloscopus > Phylloscopus collybita. The sequence continues at coordinate 50,477,741 of JAJNNQ010000026.1, forward strand.
GACTCCAGCGTGCTTGACTTTGCTATTCATGGAATCCGCCATCTCAAAACAAGGGCTTAATTTATGATACAGACGATGAGGAGAAGAACCTTGAAGGCTTCCTGAAGGATCTTTTTCTCCTAATTCAGGTTCCTGTGTGCAGGCAGGGCCCCTGGACCAATGAGAGGTGCTTATGTCTCATGTTAGCTAACCAACATTTGGATCCAGGGTTGGCATCTAAGGCAGGTGGCATCTAACCTCACCTTCTTGACTGTTACTGCAGTCTGCAGTGAGGTGCAGTAACTTTACTGTAAAAGAGAGGGTGATTTGCATAGACAGTGAACTTAGGATGGGTGTTCCATTGCTTCCCTCAGGCGTCCAGCCTAAGCTGGCTGTCTAGTCTTCTCTGCAGCTGGGAGGAAAGATGGGAATGTCTGTAGGATGATACATCCCATCTCAGGATAAATAGCATGATTGCCTTCTGGAAGTGCTTATTTTTCATGACCCAGAGAGAAAGACCAGTCACCCAGCCTGAATCATAGTTGACTAAAAGGACATGAATGATTTCTTATGGAAACTAGTGTTTTTCTTAATGGCACACATTTATGCTTATATGTGTACACAGAAAAAAAAAAAAAAAAAAAGAGAGATCCATCAAAAAATGCATTCCCAAAATGTGCCTCTTGAAGAGCACAGATTTTCTTACTTAAAACAGTCTTGGTTTGGGGAGGAAAGAAATGAGCTCTGCCTTTTGTATCTGCTCTAGAAATGGTGGAAGGTGGGTGTGAGGGGGGTGTGTGTGTTCCGGGAGGAAGGATTGAATGGAAAATCCCATGAAGAGCCATCTTTTTTGTTTCCAGCTGTATCTGGGATAGACAAATGCAGCTGCTGAATAAATGGAATTTCTGATATTTCCTTAGCAAAGAAATGTTTCACCGGAACATTTTCATTTGCTGCTTTCTTCTTCTTAACCCAGAGTACTGGAATCTCTACTAAATATGACATCATTAAAAGTAAACACTTGACATAAAAGTCTCTTCTTTGCCAAAATGTTTGCTTTTATAAGCAAGCTTTTATAAGTAGGTTTCTCTCTGGTCAGTTGCTAAAGACACACAGATCTTGTCCTACAAGCTTTATCTTTTCAAGATTAGATTTTAATGATGCTTTCTAATCTTTAAGTCATGTTAGGTGCCTGATTCCATTGGCATAGAATGGTAAGTCTTATGTACAAAGAAATTCTGTTAAAAGAAGCAGTATTTTGGATGCATTGTAATCTGGCCCCACTATGTTCATCTTTCTTTTCCTACAAAGCAGACTCAGTGACTTCATGGCCAAATTGCTTTTCCACAATACCCTGCAGTTTTTTTCAAGTCTTCAGATTTTATTTTTTTTTTCCTAAAGTACTCTCTGAGGCCTTGAAGGCAGGGCAGGAGAAGTAAAGCATTTAGGGTGAGAAGACCAAATTTCTCTTGCTTTACACCTACGCAGAAGACGAAGATGTCATTCTGCATTTTACACCATTGTGTGGAAAGGGAGCATTTGGATGCACAACAGAGAAGCCTGCCACTATCCATCTGAAACAGCCTGACAAAACTGCAAAAGCGTTTAGGTGTCTGGAAAACAGACTGTCTGGTTTGTGTTTACATTCTAAAAAGCCCAAAATGAGAAACAGCAGGATGAAAGAAAAATCTACGCTTACTGACCCCTTCATGTTTTCCTGCTTATTAAGAATCTTGCTTTTAACTCTGAGAGAGGAGCAGGCAGCATTTCCACATCTGCATCTGCTCCATTGTAGAACAGAATGAATGTGGAAACGAACTATAATATGTAGTTGAGAAGAGAGAAACAAGGAGTTAAAGATATGATATTTGTTTCTGATGCCAGGAGAGGTACGTTGTGCCTAGAGAAAGAAGTCCAGGGGTTTCTGTTAAACCATTTAAACCATGAGAATAGGAGGTTGAATGGGAGTGTAAAATATCCTTCACCCTTTACTGCGAGGGGACAGGTGTAAATTGTGCTGTGGACAAGGTTCTTCTCTTGAACTAGGCTGTGTGTTGGGCACAAGATCTTGGCATGGGATGCAGCCCCCTGCTCTCAGTGGCCTATTTCCATGAGCACTGCACTCGCTCTGCCTGCCCCTCAGAGCTCCCTGCTGGGCTTCAAATTTCTCAGCTGCCAGACCTTGGGAAATGCGTTTTCATCAGGCAAAAATGTATGGTCTTCTACATAAATGAATGGCAGCTTACAAATATTCAGTGGTGTTCTGCACTGCCACAAAACCCATCGCAGGTGTTATAGCCTGGCTGTGGATTAGGAGGGTGAGTGGCTTGGGCTGGATGCCGCTCTGCAAGGCAGGACAAAGCAATGTGCCCTACTCTGAAGAGAAACCCTGGCAAGGAGGCCAGAAAGGCTCCTTTTCAAGCCTTGAGGTGCAGCACAGAAATTAAGCTTCTGCCTGTAGAATTCTGCCCTGTAATGGCAGCAGTTCACAGAGTCACTGAGCAGATCCCTGAACCTCTAACTCCTCTCCCTCGTTGATAGCATCTCTGTTTACTGTAGCTGGGGCATCTTGCTCCTGTAATTTCTAGGCTCAACCACAAATGCTGCAAATCTTACCAAGGAATGACAGACTAATCACCTCTCTTGAGCCACGCAGCTGTCATGCAATGTATCTCAAGATGCTGGTGCAAGTGACCTACCTGTATTTACTTACCTCTCACAGCCCTGCCTAGGCTTAACTCTGAGGTGAAGTAGAACAGTTATCTAACAAGGTGCAGTTCAAGATAAATGAATCAAAGACAATAGAAAAAAAAATCCTCCATAGCATAGAAACTATGGGGCAATTCCAAAAGTCATTTTTGGGGCAATTCCAAAAGCCAAATACCCTAAAATGAGGGTAATCAAATCTCCAACTCCAACTTGCTTCTAGGTAGCTCCAGGGATCAGTAGTTCATTCCTTTCATTTATATCATCAAGGATTAGCCACTGCTGGATTGGGATAATGAATTTGAATTAATATGACCAGGTTATGATCACATCTGATTGCGGTGCCCTCTTTTTGCTTGCACAGTGCTGAGCTTCAGTGTCTGAAATACTCAGAGCAGTTCTGCAGGGTGGATGGGCAGGGACTGATGGAGTCAGAAGAGCCACATGGCCTTTCCTGCCTATACTGTGGCATAGGTGAGGTGCTGTCATGCCTTTCATTGATGTCCCTGGATCTATAAATACTGTAGAAAAGCACTAGCAACACCCTGTAGCTGATGGAGAAAGAACCAGTGCCTGACAGAATTAATTCTAATTACTGTAATGCTGATTGGGATCTTTGGGCACTGCCATAATCATAGTAGTAGTAATAAATAATAATGGTGGTTATCATTATTTTATTATTGTTTTCCCTCTAGACATTACAATGATGAGAAAGAGTCTTGGATAGACTACCTAGATAATTACTTGTATAAATTTCACCACATTCCTAAGAAATAGATTTATTAGCTGCATGCTAGCTCTGTGCTAAGCTGGTTTTTGATGGTGTAATAAATATCATTAAAAGAAATCAGATAGGAGTTGGGTAAGGGTTTGAGCTTTAAGTTTGATGAGAATAAAATTTTAATTCTATCAACTTACTTTTAATCTTCCTTCCTATATAATCCCCCAGAACCTGCTTGCATCTTTCATTTACCTTTAACAAATTGTAGCTCTCACCCAGTTTGTTTTGCCACTGAATTAGGCTGCCAGAAATACTTGCAAACAAGGTAGATCCCATATTATTAATAAGTTGGCCCAGTTTTTTTGCTTCTCCACTAGTACCTTGCAAGATGCAGTTTATTCTCAGTTCCCAGGAAAAGTCTAGGTCATGAAACACTGTTCTTCCAAGGGCACTTGCTATTCACTTCTTCATTCACTTGCCAGTCGTTTAAGCCAGCATCTTCAAACTCGTCATCTTCTTTCTTAAATCTCAGCAGGGAGCCAGATTTGTGCCTCTGACTGTGATCTCCGACACTGTAGCGTTACAGGCTGCCGCTGATCCCGCCTTTAGAAATGGTCTTGGCCGAGCATTTAGATTGTGTTCCTTCAGTGAATGGCATTAAGGGTATATAGGAAACGTGGCTCTTTTGTTTGCTTTATTTTATTCTGGCCATGTTGTCTGTGAACAAAAGCATTTGCTCTTAATCCCGTTGCTCGTCTTGGTTTGTAATGATCATTTCTGTGATGGTGAATTAGCAGGAGCTGCTGGTGCGTGCCCGAGCTCAGAGCCATTAATTTTCCTGATTTTCTTCTGATAGAGCAGGTGCAAACTGGCAGCATTTGACCCTAATAAGTTACACTAGTCTTGCCAGATTTTGTTTGCCTGGAACAAGGAACATTATTTGTATCAACATCCTGATAAAAAGTGAGCAAATGGATTTGTTGGTCAGGTAAATTTTCCTGATGAATTTGCAAGCCTGTGTTTAAACAATGTAATTTATTTAATCTTGTGATTTTACTAGTTCTTTATTGTAATCATACAATAGAACCATTACAGTACATGTTTTCTTCTCTCACGAGACAGATGGATAGTGACTGAGGCTCAAAGATAATGTTTATCTACAAGATAGAATAACGAAGGCAAAGATTTGCAAGTTAATACATTTTGAGCTGATAAAACAATTCCAAAGGAGAAGCGATGCTGGGGTGTAATTTATTTTTTTTTTTAATCCTGTTTAATAAAATATTCAGTGCCTTATGACATACATATTGCAATGATGATGTTCTATAAATGTCCCTTCCTGTCATCATTTACGTGATTGATTACCTTGCAGCTGCATAAACTTGTATAACTTGGTAAATAACCTATTACCTCAGTATGCATATGTTTTCTTGGTGCATGTCGTGGAAATATATGTTGTATGTTTGGGCATCTATGCTTTTATATCTCATGAACCCATAATTACAATAAATCAAGGTATTCAGTACAAAATACGGCTTTCCATGTAGAGTACTGAGTCTGATCTGTACATAGCTGAAGGTTGGCTATGATTTAACAAAGTTTCTTTTCTGCTTCTGCCAAGATAAGTAGACACATTGGTTTTGAACCATTAATGGCTCTGAAGACGATAGAAAAATCAAGTAGTGGACAGTTAAAATGCAGCATCATTGCTTTAAGGATTAAAGTAAAAAGTTAAAGTTCCACAATAACAAGATGTACAGTCTAAATTGTGTCGACTTGAACAGCAGTTTCTAATGAGCACACAGCTAACAGACTCTTAAGCCTCATGAGAAGCTGTCTACCCCAGTCTGGAGTCCTTTCTTTGGTAATCAAAATAATTTGACAGAGATAAAAAGAAGTAGCTTTTCTTTGGTTAAGTGCTTCATCTTACAGTAAAATCTTGTATTTCCTGTTTTCTGGAGTCCTAAATACTGTCCAGGGAACAAGGCAATTTAATTTCTTTTTTTTTTTTTTTATTGTCTTATCTTGGTAGAAAATATGTAGCTCTCTTATAATGGGAACACAATTACTTTAGGGTAAACATTTCTATTCCTAATTATGAAAACAAGCCAGCAAAATCAGCATCTTGAACTGATAGGGCAAATCTTGGGAAGACATTGGGGTGGAGAAGCCAAAAGGCAGCTGGGTGATAGGACAGGCCATTGCTTTCGTCCATGCAGGGGGGACCTGCCCCAGAGTATGGGCTTCAGTTTCCTCAGTCCAGGGTGGAGCTGGAGCTCCTCTCTGCTGCCAGCAATCCTGCAGCCTCCTGTCAGCTCAAACACATGCTTTTAGTGGATGAGATTCAGATCCCTGAGTTGTATGAGACCCTGAGCTATAGATAGTCAAAGACAACAATTCTTTTTTTCTTACACTGCGAGAACGAGTGTGTTTTCCTATTTCTTAAAGATAGATTCTGAGTGAAATATGAACAAAATTGAGGTTATATTATGGAGATAGCTCTTTCCTGCTGTGGCTTGCTGGGAGAAGCAGGTAGTGACAGCAGTCTCACAGATGGACCTTGGAGAGGCAAAAGGAAGAAGTTATACACCAAGTCCCCCTTGTCCAGGAAAAGATCACAAATAACAATTCTAAGTGTGTTTTTATTTTAAAAGCTAATAATTTATTTCAGTGCCCTTTTGGAGCTCAAAGCTTAAATATACGTCATACCTCTGAGTCTACGGCACGGTGAGTCATATGGCAGGAAATGTAAATAGGTGTCACCAACTCTGTCAGTCCTCCTGTTCTCAACCAGGCAGCCTGGGCGGAAGCTGAACCAACTGTTCCTAGGCAGTAATGTACATTTACATAAAATGTTTCACATTTTTCATGTTTATTCTGTGCAGATGGCTCCATTTTGAACATCCAGAATTTGTTTTGACTTTGTGACTGTAGCTTGTAAACAGAGCGTTGGCTGGCATCTGCACTGGGTATAGGTAGCTTTTCATATTTGATCTAAAATTGAGTGAAGCCGTAGCCAAACCATTAGTCAGTCAAAATAATGTTGCAAGCCAGTTAAAGGCAGCATATCCAAACCAAGAGGGAAGGCTGATTGAGAAGCAGTAGCGCTGTCCATAAATTGACAAATTGATGCGCTCGCGGTGTTTCACTTACACAGCTACTTTAGCCAGACTAAATGTGGCTTCGCAAATCAAGGCATCTCACTATTAAATGTTTTGAACAGAATCACACAGGCGTTCTGTTATGGGAACGTGTTGATACAAATAATGCAGGAAAAATGCATAGATACAGATCTATTTATAACTCAAGATGCAGAAAAACTTCTGTTGCATCACTATTAAACATGAAAGCACTATGGCTGATTCTTGTCTGTGTGTATTACATGTTTGGAAATGATTTTCAAGGACAAATAAACACCAAAAAAGGTAAATTTCTCTACTTTTTGGTTTGTCAGTTCCACTACTAGATCTTGCAGATGAGGTATTAGCGTTATTTTTCTTGCCATCAAGTATTTAAACATTTTTGCTCTTTCCTATATATTAGTTAACAGAAAGGGACACTGATTCTGATTTGTTATTTGAGAGTGTAATCGAGCCATCTTTTGCTTTAAAGGGTTTCCTGTGCCTTTGTCTTCTCTAGTTGAAGCAATTAAGTTGAAGGATAAGTAGCCAGACTATGTTCAAAGGCATTTGCTTGATTTTGTTGGACTTAATTATTTCAGACAATGCAGAATATTTTCCAGTAACTCCCCCCTCACCCATTCAGAGTATATCTGTGCTTCCTGCTTATCTGCAGGTTCAGTTCTGCTAGCACATTGCTCAGGTCTATCACCTTGCTAGAGAAATACATGATTTGTAAATCTGAAAGAATTCCCCAACAGCTACCATAAAATTAAGCTGTTAAAGAGCTCTTGGAGCTTGTTTAAATGTAGACCTAAACAAATCTCTTTGCTGTTTAGCTCAAGATAAATCTTTTTAAAAGTCCTGTTCTAAATCACTTCCCAATTTTAATGAGTTTATATATCAGCCTTTGCCAGATTTTTACTGTAGCTTTTCTCCAAGATTATAGCCATGATAAAGTAAGGACTAAAATTGTTTATTATATATTATTCTTCAGAAGCAAAACTTTTTCCCCCAGAGGCTGTTGGGAGAGCTATTGATTTTCTGCCACAATGTGAAATGTGTGACCTTTATAATATGAGCAATGATTACAAGGCCAATAAAATGACATCATTCTGTTTAAACTTTAGAGTTCGCCGGGCAAATAGCAGAATGTGCCGCATTTAATGATGTCCATGGACGATAAGGGTGCGTTGACTGGCTTCAAGTGAGACTGAAACATGAAGGAAGCAGGCTCTCAATCCCCAAAACACCTCATGTTTGTGCCAGGAGTTGGGGAACAGGAGTGTATGTACCAGAAAGAGCTATGACTTTTCCCAGCTCTTAAAGCAGGAAGTCAGGGCTTTTTTGGTAACAGACTCCTCTAAATGTTTGCATTTACTGATGTCACCAGCAAAACTCCTCCTGTTGTGACACAGGATGAGCTATTTGGGGAACAGCTCTATATATTGCTACAGATTTTCCCAAATCCACTGCATTTGCATTTACAGGACTAAATTCTATTCTTGTAGCACAGCCTTAGCCATTTCATTGCAGTTCCTCTAGAGGAGCCAAGAGAAGACTCTGTCCCAAATAGATGAATTATAACTCTGCAGGGCATGTGATATTTTAATATATGTGAAAACAAGGAACACAGAAACCTTTAGTCAGGCTTTGAGGGGGATGCTACAACCTGATTCATTGAAATAATTTCATAAAGAAGTCCATAGAATTTCCCTTTTCAGTCACATCTGTTTCCCGACATTGTGTTCTTCTCATCCTTCCGACACTTATTTTTATACCATTAGGACCTGCTTCAGCCAATTCCCTGCCCATTCTCCAGCCCAAGTGAAAACAAGTTCAGCCTATACTGAGCCAGATCCCTGGCATGGAAGCCAGGGTAGCTGTGATTTCCCTGTGCTAGCTGAATCCAGCCTGTACTCAGTATTTGATCCAGTCAAACGTGGAGCCAAAGGGCTCACTGCTTAGAAAGCCCAAGCAAAACAGCACAACACATTCAAGGCATTGCAGAGGCAGGAATAGGGATAATTTCTTTCCCATTTCTGGCTCATTGTGTAATATCAATAATCTCTGTAGCTTTGTATTATACTTGCCGTAAGTGGCTCTAGTGATTGATTAAACACCTTAGCTTTTCTTTGGCATTTAATCAATTGCAGCAGCAGTTTATTGCTTGGTGTATTACAAAGTAAAAGAGATTATTACTTAATTATTGTGAAAAATAGCAGCTTGCAGTTGTTGCTAGCATGGGTATGTGTCTGTGCTGACATTGGTGTCACATCATCCTTTCCTTTGTGCCTCCTGGTCTCCGCGCTGGGTGCCGTTGTGCAGTTCCCAGCGGATCATGCATGGTCCTTCCCGCAGCCATCGCCAGCACAGTGCAATTAGTGGCATTAAATAAATAATTGCGTATGGTAGGGCTTCCCACAGTGCAAAGAGCCTGACTCTGTCACTTGCTGGGTACCTCCAAACCTCCCTGAAATTTTAGGTGGTGTGTTTATTAACCAGCCCAAGTGAAAACAAGTTCACTGTCAGGTACAAACTACTTCTGGGAGCAGTTCAGCAAGAATTACATCAGTATCAAGAGTTTATTTTGACAGCCCAGAGTGCAGCACCAGATGTATGTACAACTGGACATAAATCAGATATGGGGCATATTATTGGGGGTGTGAGTGTGAGAGATTCAAAAACCCAACATTTTGTGGCATCCTCTTGAGGATCTAGGAAATGGCAACTCTTCTGTTTTGCCACCAGAGGATTTATTCCTCAGATGCAGAATTGAATCCATACGCAAGAGTTCAGAAAGAATACTGTGGTGTGATAAAGCATGAGGAATTAGGGTAGCATAGACCGCTGTGCTTGTAGGGGTACAACAGGTGTCATGATCAGTATGTGTTCTTAGCATCTGTTTGTGGAATAGGGTCTAACCCACCTGTGTTGCCATGTAAAGGGACAGTTCAGTATTTAGAATTTTAAAAATGGGGTTTAATTCCTTGGTTTGCTCCTGACTCTCTGTGATCATAGGCAAGTGATTTTGTCTCCTTGTGGTTCAGTTTCCTCCTGTAAAGGGGAGTAACCATTGTTCACTACCTTAGGGAAGACTATGAAATTAGGGACTGCTAGTTGCTCCTCCATTGAAAATGAAACCTCTTTAAAGCTTTGATTCTGCAGAGATTCATATGAACTAAAGCTGTGCCCTTGATTTGACATGGGCTGGTCAATGAAGGACCAGTGACAAAACATCCACTGCAAATTTTAATCATTTCCCCGAATGACTTCAGGTGTTGTTGGGATGGTGGTTGGGGTGTCTTGTGGGAAGAAAACTGAACCTTGTATGTTGTTTATTTTTCCTCTGTGATGGTAGTAGAGGTCTGACCGTCGCCTTTTTAGGCAGCTGTGTGAACCCAAGAGGTTGGTAGTGCTCGTGGTAGCTTTTGCTGACGCTTCAAGCTGGCACTGCCTGTGGCTAGTGGTGCTGTGGCCAGTCCGTATCTGTCGCGTTGCATCGTGCACCGGGTTTGTGTCACTCGTGCGATGGCTTTTGCAAGTACTCGAGCAGAACTGGAGCGAGCAGACGTTGACCGTCCAGTGACAAACAAAAAGCTCATGTTTCTTTGAGAAGGTGCTGGATGGTCCTAACCATTAAAAGAGTTTATTTTCTTACTCCAACAGATTTCCCCTCCCCTCCTTGATGTTACCAAATTTATCATCACTTTTGTCTTTCAGGTGTAACCTGTCTTTAGTGTTGCAGACACATCAGCCATGCATTAAGAACTGGGCCCTTACTTTAATTCAGTACGACTTTCTTTTTGTCCAATAATTTCACAAGCACTAATGCACACTTCAAATGCAGGAGATACTTTGATCCCCAAATTGTTCAGCACTTCATGCAGGAAAAACCATAGGCCACAGTCATGAAACTCCTAGAGGATGGCTGCTGGCTTCCTGTGGCAGAGCTGGTTGTTGTTTTCCCCCCTCTCCCTTCTTTGCTCTAACCATTTTGTCTGTCTAGCTTGTCTTGTATTCAGTTTTCAAAGCAATTGCCATGAAGGGCTTCCTTTTTTTAGTGCCTAAAAGGGAACAATAGATTTTTTAGAATAAGCATATATTATATTTTATACGGCCATCTGTATACCATAGATATTATATTGATCATATCTGTAATTTAATATAACAAAATAAGAAGTTCAAGCTAAATAGAAATTAGTAATTTTTATTACTATTTTTTATGAAAAGGTCTTTAAATGTATCCTTAAGTGCACGTGACATCTAAAATTATTCTAGTGCTGGATTCTTGAAAAAGTAAATGACCTTTTCTCTTGAAATTGGAGAGTGGTTTTTCTTTAACAGTTATATTATGCACAGAAGATGAGATGTTAACCAAGATGTTAAAATGTATTGTTTCCCTTTGAAAGCTAATCCTGTTCCTCATTTTCATTAATGTTGGATCATTCATTTTTCTTTTTCTTTTTTCCTTTATTTTCCTTTCCTTTTCTTTTGCAACTGTTTTTGCATGAAGATGCAAAGTAGCAATAAAGATTTTTTGTAAGACTTGCTTTAAGACTCTTCTCTTTCAGATCCAGTTAAAGTTATTAAGTTCAGTTATTTTAAAATTCATATTCTTCAGTTCCGTAAACAAAAATAATGGAGAAATATAATGAGGTGCAAAGCGATTTCCTAGCCCTCACTAATCAATAAATGCCAATAAAATGGGAATGGTGTAATGTCCATAATTTAATTGTCTGCTGTTACCAGGTCACCACGAGACAGCAGCAGAAGCGGGGAGAAGCTCGAACTGGCCATGTCCAACCTCACTGCGGATGTCCTGGAGTTACTCCTGGAGTTTGTTTATACAGGTTCTTTGATCATAGATTCAGCCAATGCAAAAACACTACTGGAAGCTGCCAGCAAGTTCCAGTTTCATACTTTCTGTAAAGTCTGCGTTTCATTTCTAGGTAAGAATCATTGCATCTAGTGAGGTTTTAAGATCTCGTGTTAAGGTTTATAAACCTGTCTTTGAACAACTCTTAAAAGATAATGAAGAAACCCAAGATGAAATAGAGTAAAATGAAGTAAAGCAACATTAATTTGGTTTGTGATTTGAATTTCCAGTGCTGGCATGATGACCAGTGGAAAATGTTCTAGAGAAATGTGGCTTGTTGCTTGAGTGACAACAGTTTTCACATCTTGTATAACCCATTTTGTTGAATCTAGTTCCGTACTTGGAATCTTGATGGCATTTTGTTTCCCAGAGGATGATCTCTGCATAGATACCAGGGTGTAACACAGAGGTTGCTTACAAATGTGACAGCATGTTTTGGGTTCTACACCAGGCCAGCTTGGTCAAATGCCAAAAGAGTTTGGAGGTGGGCTCCAGTGGAGGAAGGACTCCTGCAAATCTGCCATAAAATTAAGGACTGCATTGCAATATCTGTAATTTTCTTGCTTTTGTGAGAAAGTCCTTCTTTACATGTCCAGTGTTCCAGATTGAATGTTCCTGGGGTTTGTTACTGCATACAGAGCTATGGCCTGAGGTCATCACAAAGGTGGGTACAAGGAAAGGTTGCTGTGCCCACCTCTGGTAACTGGTTTGCCCTGTGTGCACGGTGAGCATTTGTCTCAGTGAGGATCTCAGAGCAACATCTTTGCCAGTGCCTCAGTCCATCCTCTCATAGCCACAAGAAGTCCATTCTTGCTAGGAGCACCATGTCATCCTGCTTCTTTCTTTTTCCCTCTGCTTTCCAGCAGAGTATTTCAAAAGAGTCCAGGATTTCCAGCAAAGCTTTACTGGCCTGAACAGGAACCAGACAAGACCTGGTATGACAGAAGAGGAGCCACAACTGGAGCTCAACTGAAACACAGCGGTTCAAATTCCTGCCTGTACCACAAGCCACTCATTCACTGTCATAACTGTAATATCAGTTTTTAAGACAGTAATAATTTAAAAATTAACACAAAATTATTAATACCAAAAAATTGGTCTTGATGTCATATTATGTACTTCCCAGTTATAAGTATCAGATAATGGTTTTTTTGCATCTGGTATCTGCTTGGGCTTCCTCAATTCCCATCTTGATGTGGAAGACATCATTCTCTCTGAAACCCCAAAAAATTGTAGGTTTTCCCTGGGCATCTCTCATTTAAAATTGACATCTACTTGCAGAACATGGAAGATGAGAGTTTAGAAAATGATGTGCTCATAAAACAAGAGCAACAAAAACCCCTCAAATGAGTCCAGTTCACTGCTGTGTTAATTTTCACTGCTAAGCCAGCCTGCTGGCAATATGGTGTGACTAGGCTGGTACAATGCAGGCATCAGTAATGAATCTCTGGCATTGTATTCTCCTTTCCAACTTCTTATATGCTCCTGATTTCAGTCTGTGTTTCATTTCTTCTCAAATGGAGGGGTACCGGTGATGTGAAATTTATGCTTTGCAATCCCACCATGTAGACTGTGCAATTTGAATGAGGCTCTGGCTCTGGCATTGCTTGCTCCCAGCTTCCCTTTACCACCTTTTTACAGTGAATAGATCTTACAGCCTTTCCAGAAATACAGGATGTGTTTGAAGTTGTGATATCACTGAAGATTCAGCCACAAAACCAAAATACATTTATTTCACTGAATCACTGTGAGAGTTCTCTTTTCTGATAGTTAATATTTTAATTCAGTGAACCATGTTATGGTGTGAAATAGTAGAGTTGGTTATAAGTTCAGTGATATATGGAGAGTCACTGGAACTTTGTATTCTCATTTGGAGAATTCACAGAGTGTAATTGCTTATTTTTATTTATAGCTGTGACTTGATTGCGCAACAGAGACAGCAGAGCATTTGCCATCTGAAAAGTTTAGGGAAGAGCATTTTGTCTTCTCTGTGGCTTTGTTTTTATTTTTCACCTCAGCCACCTCTGCTCTATACAAAGCAAAAACACGGTAAAAATCGGGGCTTTTTTTCCTGCAGGGTTTCTGGAAGGTTGACCAGTGTAGACAGTGATTCTTTCCCATCAGTGGCCATGCCCGTATAGGGAGAGAAGAGAAGTTCAAGGCAGTTAAAGCCCCAAATTATTAAGTCTGTTCAGCATACCACAGTACAATCTCAGAGGAAATTCAGGTCATTCTTTTTCAGCCATGAGGATCCATGTCTAAGCAGCTTTTATGTCTTTATTCTGGGCCTCTCAGCAGCCTTAGGCAGAGGCACCCCAAATTTTCTTGCACTTTCTGGTGAAAAGATGTGGCAAAATATGTCAGGAAATTAGTTTCATTTAAATGGGAGGTTATAATTATAGCCATGTTCTCTCTCTTCCCCTCATGCTGTCTCCTCAGCTTTTGTCGAGACCATGAGAAATGAGAACAGTTTTGTGCTGACTGATGCAGTGATGATGACAGGTTCATGCAGGTACCATATGATAACTGGGCAAATGTTTGCAAACTGGTCAGGATATCATAGGTATTTCATCCACCCATATGGCTTGAGCCTTTTCTTTTCTTTCCTTTTCTTTTCTTTTCTTTTCTTTTCTTTTCTTTTCTTTTCTTTTCTTTTCTTTTCTTTTCTTTGTTGTTTTGTTTTGTTTTGTTTTTGTTTTTGTTTTGTTTTGTTTTCTTGGGGTTTTCTGGGGGTTTTTTTTGTTTGTTTGTTTTGTGGGTTTTTTGGGGTTTTGTTTTGTTTTACACTATTATCACAGCCATGGCTTGAATTGGGTTTCAGGTGATTCACCAGTGTCATGGTTTCGGTCCATGGTGCATGGACACCCATCACAGGAGGGAACATATTCTGAGCTTGTACTTACTTCAGGCTGCTGCTGATGAAGTAAAAGTATTCATCCTTAAGCCTGAAGAAGTTGGTGGAACCTGTTAGTTTCATGGCCCAGCATAGGAAAGAGCAGGAGCTCTGAATTTTTTTAGTCTCCTGAGAAAAGAGCACAAAATCAATGTTTGGAAAGAGTATTAGAGAGCAATGAGAAAAACTGAATGATGGACCAGTGATGAGACCTGCATTCCTCAGGCACCTGAAGAAAGAAGAGGCCTTTGTGGTCCTTATGAATTCAAGAGGAAGTATTCTGGGCAGTTTTTTTGTTCATCCAAGGTGGAGAATTTTGATCCAGCCGGATAACTGCACTGCCCAGCCCTGGAGAAACTATTATATACACTTCATATAAACTGTGTATGAACTTCAACTATATCTGGAGATAGGAGAAAGGAAGAAGACTCTCACAGGGAAGGGAAATCTTTTGATTTAGACAATGAATGCATCCAGAAGTCTTCTGCCTATCTCGCATCTTCACATGCTTTTTGACACTAGTGGGAATACCTGAGGAGTAAGTTTCCCATCAGAATGTACACAGAGTATCACAAGGAAGTACACATTTTGTGCTATTTTTAGTGATATCCAAATCATTATCTAGAAAGCATCTCTAAGGGGAAACACAGGGCTTAATGCACACAAGAGGGGGTTTACAACCATCACTGAGCTTCCATCATACTGTTACCACAATCTCACTGAGTAATTCTTCCTGCTTTATCTCTGGTGTCATCTCAAGTCTCCTCACTCCAAGAAGTGCAGCTGGAGCAGTCTGCCTGGCTGATTGTCTCCTGATGATGCTGCACGGGATCCTGCTCCAAAGTCACATCTAACACAGTGGAAAATACCAGCTGCTGATCTGCATTATTGTGACACACATAGCAACAAATATGCTATCCAGCACTGTCTCAAACCAGTGAGAACCTGCTAGATTACATCTGATATCCCTGAAGTCCACTCATGAGTCTTTTATAAACTGTCCTTGAGCATTGGGAATGGCTTAACAGTCAACATTTGTGTTCTGAACGGAGACAAGGTGAAACTTCACAAAAATGTGTTGTTACAAGCTCAGTGTCACAGTGACAAAACAACAATTACTGTAAACATGCCAGTGTCCAAAGGAACACAGCTCAGGAGCAGACAGAGCAGAACTGGTCCTTAGCTCTCTTTGGCATGCCAGCATTGACAAGTACCCCTGGATTGCAGTAATTTGAGATGAGCTATATTGTATAGCAAAAGTCTATGTCTAAATAGTCATGCAGGCTCCTGTTATAGTCATTGAAGAGCGGGTATTGATAAAGCAGGATTCTGCTCAATCTGGAGTTGTCATCCAAAATATTACCAGATTAATCCAGAATATTACCTGATTGCTACTGGTAATTGCTTATGGGTGCACAGGGGCATTAATATGAATGCAGAGTTGCACCAGTGACAGCTGAAGTCAAGAGACAAACAGTCTTGCTGCCAAATTTTCAGTCAGAGCTGAAAAATGAAGGGATGAGGTGGTGTCTTTATGTTCATAGGATAGAGATTTCCCATATTTCCTGCAGCTGTTGTCCCAAGGTCTGTCTTGCTCATCAGCAGTGAATCCTTCTAGTTCACATGCCAGTCCTCATCCCAGATGTTGCTGTGCCCACCTTGCTGTGGTGCTCACTCAGAGAAGTGTGTCATCAGCCTCCTGCACATCCCCTAATCCCACATCTCCCTGGGACCCCTCTCCACAGGGCCTCACAATAGTTGCTGAACAGGACAGGGACACCATTGGAGTCTGCCACCGAGGAGTTTCTCAGGGAAGAGGAGGGAGTAAAGCTCCAAAGGCCAACACATGCCTGCATGGACCAGTGTACCAGGCTGCATCACTCACCCAGTGTTGTTAGAATTAAAGAAGCCTATCCAGATCAGAAGAAATCAGTTGTGAGCAGTGTTTTTTCTGCCCCACACCATAGGCTCAGCTGGAAATGGTATGGGAATCTCTCCTGATAGAGGCAAACCCAGTCCTCTGCAGAGAAAGACTCTTGAAAGTCTTTACCATCATATGCTGCTTAATGAGTCAAAATTGATTATTCCCTTCATTATTAACCCTGTGAGGATAAGGTGGAACAGTGGCAGATTGGCCTTTGACTTGAGAGTTTGCCAAGAAATTATAAGAGTTTTGGGCTCTGTTAGATGATTACCCCAAGCCGTATGTACACCATGAAAGAGTGCCAGCAGACAGAAGCAAGGAACCTGGAAGAGGGTTTTGGTCTTTTTTTGTTGGTTGTTTGTTTGTTTGTTTGTTTGGGATGGTTTTTTTGTGGTTGTTTTTGTTTGGGTTGGTTTTTTTGTTTTTTTTTTTTTTTTCAAGGAAAAAAATTGGTAGCTTTGGGCTTTATAGCTATCAGTTTGCAACCTGTCTCTGGGCATTCTTTGAGTGACAAAATCTACTGACAGCAAACACTGCTGCTACTGCAGTCAGCTTGAGGAAAGGGGCTCCTTGGAGTCAGTACAATCAACTGATGCAAAATGAGATAACCTAGTTTTGAGACTGATGGATCTGTGAAAGAAAATAAGAAGAATTGGGAGGGGAAGAAAGCAAAACAAACCCACAAAACTCCTAATCTCATGTCATGTTCTAAAAAAATAGAGAAAGGTGTTTCATAATCCCATTTTATTAAAGGCTGCATATAGATAGTGTGCAGGTTTTCAATGTGATGAGGCATTTCCAGCAGAAGCAATCTGATGAGAGTTTTGTTTGAAGAGATACAGGGCTATTGCACGTTCCTGTCCAGTGCTCTGTCATAGTGCACTAGGATATGACACTGCCAAATGTGATAGACTTCTCTGGCAGCACAGGAGCCTGCCACTGGTACCAATGCCTGTTTGCAATCTCACTCTTACTACCTTTTTCTTTTTTAGTCCTATACCTTAAAAGAGTATATTCTTCTTATTATTAGTAGCTTGGTTAACAAAAGCTGTGAAGAATCTGAGAGTTGCTCTTATAAATGTCTAAAATTGGTGGGTTTTTCTTCAAAATAGCTGGAAAGGAAAAAAGTGCAGTCAAATGTATGGTGTAGCACACTTCTAATGCAAAGCTACACACTGTGCTGCTGCTTCTGTTTGCTGGGAAGGAGATAATGCTGTCTCCTCTGTGCATGATTTTCTTTGAAACCCACTACACAGCATTTAACAGAAGGCGTTAGTATAATCTGTGTTTTGCATAAGGGATGTCATCACATTCAGCAGCAACAAAGTTCCTTTGAAAAAAAAAAAAGAGGGGGGAGGAATTTTTTTTTTTATTTGAAGTAGCTTAGTAGCTGAACAGGGCAAAAATTATCATAAAATGACTGCAGCATTCTCAGAAATGTCCTTAGTGCTGTTTGCATTTATTCTTAAGTGTCTGCACTGGCATTTACATCTTTGCTGTTCCTTAAAGCAACATTGTAGGCGGTAGGAACAGCAGCAGTCTCTTGGCTGGGTTCCCATCCCTTGGGAAGCCCCAGATACTGTTATGTCAGTAGGTTTCCCCAGTGCTTTGTGGAGGCTTACACAAAAAGCAAACTCAGAAAGTGCATTTCTCTCCCCATCTCGAACTCACTTGTTAGGCAGACTTTGATTTTTGTATGTTAAACCTCAATTCCAAATTAACCCAGGGTGCTGCTTCTGGTTAACTCCCTGAAATTAATTAGGGTTGGAGGTTTGTCTGTAACACTTATTTTTCTCATGATCTTGGAACAAATGTGAATCTCGCTTTTAATAATTCTCAATTGCCTTTTTTATTTGGGTTTTTTTTTTTTTCCCTTTTTAGAAAAACAGCTGACTGCTAGCAACTGCTTAGGAATATTAGCCATGGCTGAAGCCATGCAGTGCACTGAACTATACAACATGGCCAAAGCCTATGCCCTGCAAATCTTCCCAGAGGTGGCAAACCAAGAGGAGATCCTTAATATCTCAAAAGACGACTTCATTTCCTACATGTCCAATGATAGCCTGAACACCAAAGCAGAGGAGCTGGTGTATGAAACAGTGATAAAGTGGATTAAGAAGGACGCCGCAATCAGAGCTCAGGTAAAAATAATCTCAGCAGTCTCACTGTGCTCTGTTCCCACGAATGCCTCTTTTGGAATAGAAGCCATCTCCATGCAATTTTAAGCATACGTGTGTGTGGGAGATGGGATGGGCAGTTTAGATTAAAAAAAAGACAAAGGGAATGCAGGCTATTCACAAAATGTATGTAATTTCAAAACCTGATCCCTATATCTGATAATTTAGAATGAAAATCTCATTTGTGACATGCATGGTACAAAGACGGGGCCTCCAGTTGTTGACTGTAGGCTCAGTCAGAGATAAATTGAGAAGAATTACAGTTTTGTGAGATGCTGCTTTAAGGGGATGCATTTTAGTAACAGCAGGAAATAAAAAATCTGTCAGAAAATCTGTATTTCTTTTGATGCCACATACTGAATGAGTATAATTCCAGTTCATAAAATAAGGATTCTGTATCTTTATTGGCTGCTTAGATAATCCCTTGGATTTTATATATTTATTAGAGTTAGTATTTCCTCAACCATATGAGTTATGCAGTCTGCTCTTGTCTAAAGAAACTGAGTCTGTAACTTTGCCTGGTGCTGTCTCCAGATAATGCTAGAAGCAGTGACTGGAGGCTGGTGGTTGTTCTTGGGACCAGAAGTCATTCCTGGTAATGTCTAAAAACCTGCTACTTGCCTTGAGTCAACTCTGTGGTCTGAACCCCAAAATCTCCATTTGGAGGCCAGTTCTCTGCACAGAGCCCATAAAGGGAAGATCTCCCTTCTTTGGAGAGTTGTTTCTGTTGACCCTCCAGTCACAATTTTGGCTGTTTTAAGGTGGGCATAGAATACACTGTATCTCCGGGAGGTGCTTGGCCATGTTGCTGATGCCATCCCACATCATGACAGTCTGTACCTTCTCGACTGAAATGTGAATTCAAGCACCTAAACATGCAGTTTGATGTTAAATATGTCATTGGATGTGATCCAGAGCAGCTGCAAATCCACACATACCTCGCCCCTGAAGTGGGAGAAATAGGAATTCCTGCTCTCCCAAGGCTGCTGGATAAGAGCATTAAGGACAGTGGGGTACTGCATGCCAGGCCAAGCTTTGCTGTCTGTGCTGCATCACCAGCTGAGCTCCTGCCAGAGCCTGAAGCCCCCAGAGCTCTGCTCCTGCCCTGTGTGCCCAGATGCTATGGCTCAGCAGGACAGTCCTGTGCTGGGGACCTGCCCCACCTCCTCCATGTGCCAGCAGTGCCATTTAGCATTGCCCAAGGTTATTATTGCCTAAAACCTTCACACAGTATCACAGATTACTGAAATGCACTTTTCGGCCTTTTTGGCTCTCACTGGCCTTGAAAACACACTTGTTTTACAGAGTGTTTGCCTGAGTGTTTGAAGTTTGATGGCTCTGTGCCACTCTGAACTTATCATGACCTCGGGGACGATTCCCAGGGGCCGGAGTTCAGGAACCCTGCAGCAGGAGCCTGTTTGCCTGGTGCCAACAGAAGGTGTCACTCACCAGACAGTCTGGGTTATGTTCTCAAAACTGCGGTTTTAAATAATTCCTTCTGCATCCTGCTGAGGCAATGTTGGGAATTTGGTTTTTTAAGTGGTGGTTTTTCTTACTGCCACCACCATCCCCTCCTCTCTTCCTTTTGTGTTGCAGTTGAGTTGCTTTTCTGGGTTTTTGTTATTCCCAAGTTTCCTTCCCCTCTGTCCTGGTTCTGCAGTGCTTTTGTAGTTTATGATGGCAGTTTTATTTGCTTCTCCAAATTTCTCTGTGGTGCTTTGGTTTCCTGCAGTACTTTACAGGAGCTTTTAATTTTTAATTTGTATTTATCCAGAGATAAGGGTTTTGAATAAATTACTATTAAAGATACCAAGAAGAAACTGTTTTCCTGCCCAATCCTACCACTAAGCTAGTTTATTTAAATAGTAGCTCTCACTTTTCTTAGTACTCTGTGCACTGCTTGATGTATTATAAAGCTCTTAGTTAAATAGGTACTTATTTTTTAAAAGTAGGAGTTCATACTTACCATGAAAAGTACCATCTTTACAGTAACGACTTCTGCATTTTCAGAGCCTGGGAACAAATATCTTCCATGGTGGATAGGAGGGAACATAGACCTAAATAATCTTATTTCTAATGAAGATGATTATGAATAAAAATTTGTGCATGGTGTGCAGCATGGCCCACCATGCCAAGAACTGCCCAAGCTCCTGTGAGATGCACAGGCTGCTCAGAGCTTTGGAGAACTGGGCAACCATGGTAATACTGAACACAGAGGTGAACCTTCTTGCAGGAGCTGTGCATGGATATTTTTATTTTATTTGCAATTTGGAGACAGATTCTATGAGCTGCCTTTAAACTCTTTGGGGTAGAGGACACCAGGACTGTTGGGGTGTCTTGGGAGGGTTGATGGATGCCATGAGCTGCAGCAGTCCCAAGACATCACTCTAACTCTACTGCACTCCACAGGTGACCCGTCTGGTTTTAGGGTACTTCTCTCCCAGAAGTAGTGCTGGCAGTTAAATCCTTCAGGGCATGGATTTCCAGAACCCCTTTCTTCATGGTCTCCCCATCTCCCTTTACCTTGACAGTTCAGGCTCTATTGTCACAGTTTTATTTTTAATAGCTCCAATGGCAGGACACTAAAATGCCTCTTTGGCAGCTTCTTCCAAGTCCTGCATTGGTGATTCTCCCAAAGGTGGAGGTCTGGCACAAACAGGGAAAGGGCTGTGCTCTTCATCTCACCTGCATGTCCATCTTCTCTGGCAAGTCTGGCAGGGGCTCTCTCAGCAGAGACATCCCTGCAGAGGAGCTTTCTCTGAATCAGCACCTTCTGCCCCCAGGGCAGCTGCAGCCCTCCAGAACTCCTTGTGCTGTAATGGCTTTGTGTCACTCTGCAGTGCCTGGGGACAGTAAATCGCACCACTTGTGTTCCCCACTGCAGCCTCATGCCGTGCTCTTACAACAACTTATCCATCACTGCCTCCCCTCCTGCCCGGTCCCCTGCTGAAAGCCTCTGGGAAGGAGATTTTCAACGGAGCCTCCTGTTCTCCTGGAAGGGCGTTGTTTGCTGTCTACCTGCTCCTCTCTGCCATTCTAAAATCTTTTCTTCAGATGTCTGACTGTTTCTGCTTTTGTTAATTCTTTCCCACCAGGCTGGAGGGCAGTGACAGGGAAGGAAGCAGAATTTTCTTGGAAGGCAAATTGAAAAGCTGCGCTCTGGCTGATGTTTAATTGTGCACATTGTGCTCGTATGAACAGCGATCATAAAAGTGCTCTGACAAAAGACAGCACCTGAGCCTTGTTACAAGGAGAGAATAGCAGTGCTTTAAGGGTTGCTGATCATCTGCATAAGACAAAGAGGCAGTTCAGAGAATAACATGTTAAACCAGGATTTGGTAAATAATTGTATCCCCCGTAGTGTGTTGGAGCAGTGCCCCAGCTCATATGGTAATGTTTATGAAGCTGGGTTAGTGCTGCTGGTAGTGCAGTTTAAAACTGGTCTGGCCAGAAAAAGCAGCCTGTGAGGTGAGGTCAGGACTAGTAGGTTCATTTCCTGTGCCAGTGGACACAGAGCACTGGTTGCAGGAGTCCCTCTGATTACTGTCACTGATTGCAGAGCCTGCATCTGACTGACACATCTGGGAAAGCTGAATCTACTCTTTTGTCCTATGTATTTCTCCTCCTGACTGATGGACGAGATTGTAGGGTGTATCCTAACAGTTATCCCTTGATAAGCTTATTACAACTCTGGTGAACTCGTGCAAAAAATATATTGCATAATGGAGGCTTTGCTGTCTGAAATGAGCACGGTCTGAGCTACCCAAACAAGGGAAGATTTCTACCAGGCCCCACGCAGTCTTCACCTGAGCACATCCCCCAGCTCTCTGCATGACCTTGGACAGGTTGTTTCACCTTTTTGCCCCCATTTCTTACCCTATAAGCTGGAGGGAAGTGGTAACCTCCCATGAGGGCTGTTGGGAGGATCCAGTGGAGCCACACTGTCCACAGGTACTGACAACTGCCAAAGCTGCTCAGAGCTGCAGTCATGCCCAGCGTCCACGTGGGATGGGAAAGGTGGGAAGTTGCTGGATATGTAACAATTTGCTGCCTGTCCAAACCATAGACATACCAAAGCTCACTGGAAACATTTCTACTTTCCCTTCCAAGTCCAAAGTTGTATGTTTTCTCTGAAATAAAAAAACATACTACCATGTTTATCGACAGAAAGCCTGGGAAAACAAGAGTCCCCATTGCATGCAGCTTCCCTCTCACCCTGAGGAGGGACAAGACATAGGAGAGGGCAAACATTTCAACAAGTTGCCCAGAGAAGTGCTAGAAGAGAGGCAGATACTACAGTGATGAATGAAAGACAAGAGGCTCAGCTGAATGACAGCCACCTTTCATTGCCTTCTGCAAGGATATCATCATGTGCCCTTTTTCCAAACCTTTAAAATCATGATGTCCAGCAGCAATACAAAATGTCTCCACCATAAAGTCATTAACAAGCTTTTTATGAACTTGAGTTCTCAGAGGCAGATTTATCTAAACAGCATCTTCATGGTGTCTGAGAACCAGAGACGCGTAGACAAATTTGAGGTAATTTAGAGAAGAGCAACACAAATGATTAAAAGACTGAAGGAACTGATGTGAGGAGAAAAAAAAAAGATTAAAAGATGTGAATATGCATGACTTGGCCTAATGACAGCTAAAGAGGGCTAAATGTCTACAAGTGTTTGAAGCCCCAAGGAGGGGGTTTGCCTGGAAGGATGCATGGGAATAACAACAGTAAAGACCAGTGGGATGAATTTGAGACTTGGCAAATTAGTCTAACACTAAGCACATTAGTCTAACACTAAGCAAACACAAAGCCCACCTGTAAGCTCTGTATCTGTCAGTGAGGGTAAAGAAAAGTGATGGAGAGAAGGAGAAGAAGATTTATGTCAAAAAAAGCTACAAATGCCCCTGAGCTATATTTTGGCAGTGACAGAGAGTGGCAGTTTGAAGGCAATATGCTACAGAGGAGAAAGGGTTGGTGACTGTGAGAAAGCACATGGAAGATCCCTTATTTCTCAGGCACATTTTAAAGAGCCTCCATGCAGAAGAGCAGTTAGCTTCAAGAAAATGGAGAATCTGACAGGTAACAATGACAATTCCAACTCTGCTCTGCAGTGACAAGGAGGTAATGATAGAAGCAGATATCCAATACCAGCATGTACAAATTGCTTAGTTCATCATAATAAGAAATTAATTGATCAATCAATGTACTCAAGGGCATAAAGTTTCAGGAAAGAGTGTTGGAATAAATGTGAAAAAGGATGCGTCCAAGGGAGCCTAAGTGAATTAGGCACTAACACCCTGTAACAGTTCAATTAGGCTTCTTTGAAAAGCCCGCACTACCCTGGTGCTTTGAAATCCATTTGTGGGAAGAGCAGACAAATGCAGAAAGATGCCATAATGAAAGTACAAGAAGCTTCAATTTCTCTGAAAGTGAAAAACGCAAGGGATGAGCGGTAACCCCTGTGATTTCCTGGGGATGGGCTGCTCAAAGAGCTCCAATTTGAATGAAGCTTTTGCAGACACTCAGCTCCCATACAGGCTTTCAGAGGGAGAAGAAAAGGCAGCAGCACGAATGGAATCAGTGCAGGAACATGCCCTTAGCTATATACTGGAGGAAGAAACTGCATTAAATAAAAAAGTGGATGCAGGTGACATTAGCAGTTCCTGAAATTCCCTCTCTACTGAACTTTTAAGTTTTTTAAAAGGGATACCCTTGACAGAAAATCTACAGAATTATTTCTCTGAAGTTTTAATTGGTTTGAGGAGCTCCCTTGTCTCTCAGTCTGATCAGTCTCTTTGTTTGTGTCTTTTCCAACACATTTTCCTGTTTTTTACAAAATCTTTCTTTGCCGTTGCTGAAGCAACGGCCTTACAAAGACCCACATCCACAAGCAGCTCCTCACAAGTGCTCCCTTGCCTTGTGCTCCAAGGATTCAGGACCAACCTCCAGAAGCAAAATCATTTTATATTATAGTCAAGAAGCATTTTAGAGAGTTATGGCACATGGATTCACATGCCAGTGTCTTGTAGGGATGGAGGCATTAAGAGTTTACTTGGTTCCATGAAGCACCTGAGAAGCTGCAGCTGTTTTGTTCTTGCAGTGTGCTTTTGAGGTGCATTGTTTGCTGTGTTTGAATAGGTGACTTCCCATAAGCAAAAGAAACACCACTTACCCCTGGTACCCTTTGGGGGAACTTTGAGGGTTCATTTTGTAGAGGTTAATCAGCAAGCCAGAGAATGCATGGTAAGAGTGAGGGTTTTTTTAATCCTTAATATCAGGCAGATTCCAAGTATGATGGATCAATGATTTATCTTCCTGTGCATTTTAAAGCCTCTCATCATATTACTGCTGGAAATACCGACCCGAGAGCTGCTTTGCAAACAGCTCAGAGAACAGGACAGCCGCTCGCTGGTGACATTACAGTGTTTAGTCAGCTGTGCTGCCATAAAGATGTCACGTTGAAACCTGATTGCAGGAAGACAGAGGGGCTGCTCTTTCCTTCTTGCTGGGCATGAGATTTATGCACGTGGCATCCTGCCACCGAGCCACCAGCTGAACCCAGTGCCTGCAAACCAGATTTTCTGCCGCATGTTTATCTCATGATATTGGGAGGCTGTTGGCTGACATGCTACCAAGCCTTTGGGTTTAATCTGAAGGCAGCATTGCAATTCCAAGAAGTCAGTGTGGGTGATTAGTTAAGTACTCCAAGCACAGCAGAAAGCTTAGTTGGGCTTGGATATGACCTTGGGTGTAGGAATGCACAGAAGTTTACTGGAAACACAGTGTGTCTTTGTAATACCAGGGGTTAGATATATCAAAGCAAGTCCTCCCATTACCAAGTAGCAGAGCAGCATTGGGAAAATCTAGCCAATAAAGGCTTATTTCTGAGAATGGCAAAGCTGTACACCAACAGCTTTGGCTTCCCCAAACCAACCAGTTCCCTGTTGGACTTGCATTTGGAAACTTGGAGATGGCAATATTCTGACTATCGAGTTGTATCGAGCTGTGGGGTAAGCCTGGTTTGGGCTGGAGATGGTGCTAGGGAGGGACCACTCATGTCACCTTTCCAGCATGCCAGCTGGCATGACCGCTATGCCACATCCCCAGCCGTCACCATCGGCACCAGTCACTGGGTAGTTTGTTACCTGGCCACAGACAGATGTTTTTTAATTAGGGTGTCCTGTTCTCATTTGAAGGAGTCTAATGCAGTGGGGACTTGGTTCTGCTTCAGATCTGCCCCTGATGGCTTTCTCCATCCAAGCAGGTTCTTGCTCTCTGGGACATTGCACGACATGAGGTGACTGAACCCAGGGTTCCTGTGAGACAACATAAATCTCATTCAGTGTGAATCAAAGATATTCCTACTCCTTAGTGTTTTGAAAACTATTGCAATTATGCACAAAAGGCTGAAACAGCAGTTTATTGGAGCAAAACCCTACCATAATGTGGGTAATCTACCTTCTGTATTTGTATTTCTAGCTGAAGCCTGTTTCTTTAGGCAGAAAGTACAAAGGGGCCTTTGTAGGGAGAACAGTAAACTAGAGAGACAGATGAATTATAAGGCATAAGGGAAACATTATTTTGACCTCTTTGGGCATTACTTCAAAAATGTTAAAAATCTTGAGAGCCTTCCAGTGGAGCATTTAAGGAGCAGGAAATATGGCTCTGTAGCAGTAGACATACTTCCTTTAAAACCTAACTGTAGACTGTTGTGGCCCAAGTCTGTGCAGGAGTACAATGAGAGTCCTTTTGGAGAATACTTGTGAGGATTTTACTGGATTAGAGATTTGAAAATAAAAAGATTATTTGTAATGTGATAGTGAAGTGGGTTTTGTAACTGAGACTGTGAAGATGCCAGAACAAAGCCATTTGCAAGCAAGCATTATAATACTGATGTAATCAGTAGGAAAGGAAATGTCATAAGAAATTTAGCAGAATAAATGTTCTCACTCAAACTACCAGTCAGGAATTAAAAAAAAAAATGCATTAGAGGCTTTTGTAGTCTCATTTGCTAAAGCACTGGCCTGCCTGATGAGATGGGTGTAACTTGTGTATGAAGAGATTATTAGGGAAAGGCTTGAAAGGGTCAGCTTCAAGGTATAGCTGGTCATGTTGATCACATATTCCTCAGAGTCAATACTGACCCAGTGGTAACACTCATAGCATGATCACAACCTTCTGAGCACAACCAGGAGAAATGGACACAAAAATTCCCACCTGAGGGTAGAATTAATTGCCCTCCAATTTGGATTGACATATGGTTGTAGGCATCTTAGTGTGCCATGGTCTGTGCCATGGTCTGAGGCATGGTCTGAGGAACACACTCGGTTTCTGAGGAGCTGATGGCTCACAGTTCTGACCCAGAAGGGGACACTGATATTCTCTGCTGCCCCTGGATGCTCAGTACATCCTCCCAGCTCACATTGCTCTGGGGACTTTTAAGTGTGTTGACTAAATCTCTCTTAATTATAACATGAGTTTACACGTCTGGCTGACAAGTAAATACTTGCTTGTGTGAACCCATTTAGGTATCTGAATCTAGAGCTGAATCTCTCCCCAGAAATGTTTAGTTAATTAGGGAAAGATCTCTTAAGATTTTTTTCTCCCTGTTTCATATGAAACACGCTTGTGATTGCAGACTGGTGGAAGATGCTGCTTTCTGTTCAGCCACTGAAATCAGTGAAAAATCACTGAAATAATGTGCCTTGAAGCAGGACAGATAGCATCTCTCAGAAGCCTCTGCTCTCCTGTGTCCCCAGTGACTGTCCACAGAGACTTTACTCATGTGGCAGCAGTGAATTCTGTGGCAGCTCCTGCAGAACTACCCTGGCCATTCACAGGGTATCTGGCAGCATCACTCAGCAAGGACTTTATGGATGAGATCTTCTGCTGGTGCAAAACCTGAGCAGCTCCCTTCACCCAACAAGGAGCTACACTGGGGTTCACATCACCTGAAAAAAACAGTCCTGATGGTGTTCAAAAACTTTCCTAGCATTTTAAACTATACATATTTAGATTCTTGCATAATGGTGTCCATTCTCAAGGAGCCTGAGGTGTGGTCCTACATGTTTATGAGTTGGTAACTCCTAATTTTAGGCCCAGAAAGGGGTATTAATATTCTTTCCTTCACCCTGGCATGTGATGCAGGCTGTAGAGTAGTCATAAGTGGTTCCCAAAAAAGACCTGAGAAATATTTCTACTTGTCCAGCCATCACCTGCAGCCAAGCAGGGAGAAGAAAACATCCCCAGAGTTACAGGCACAAACCACAACTCCAGGGACCTGAGGTGGATGAATTTGGCAATGTGCCCCGTGCATGTATTCTGCTGCTTTAGTGATAACTGGTAACATCAGTAGGTGCAGTAGATGTTTCATAGCTGTGTAAGGCACAACGGAAAGACAAGAGAGAATGGAGAGCAAATAACAGATGGTAAGGAGGTTGAAATGCTTTATGGTGTTATTCCAGTCTTAAATGAAAAGGATAATAGTAACAGGATATTTAGTACAATCATAGCTAACAGAGCTGGGAAGCCTTCATAAAGGAGAATCCAAAAGAAAAAGGCTGCTGATTGCCTAAATCACTTGAATATTCTTAAATCAGTGAGGCTAAATGAAATTCACCCTTGACTATAGTGCTTAAAAGAGCTAGTGCGAAAAGAGGTTGCTTTATAAAAGCTTCTCCTGTCTTTTGGAGATGCTGCCATGGTTCATACTCCTTAAATCCCTTGGTGAAAAACACTGCAATTCTATGTACCCTCGATGCTCTCTGCACCAAGCCCGGGTGGTGGCTGTGTGTGGTCGTGCACACACAGACACACACACACAGAGCCAGCTTTCTGTAGCTGTTTGAGCAAAGGGAAGAATAAGAGTGAAAAGTGACATTGGTTTTGATATGTGACATCAACTTTGAAGCTGATGAAAGGGAGCAACATGTTCTAATTATTATTCCCCTTCAAAATAAGCCACGAGCTCAGACAAAAGAGGAGAGAAAAGAGGGGGGGGAATCCAGGAGAGAAACAGAATCACATTTTCTCGCTTATCTAATTAAAGCGAGGTGGGCAAGCGAGAGGGAGAGCTCGCTGTGCTCAGGGAGCAGTGCTGCCCCAATTATTCAGGGAAAGGTGGGAAATGGAGGCAGTAACTGCACTGGGCCCATGGGAATTGTCCCTGGGAGAAAGGAGCTGTTCTCCCAGCGCTAATTGGCAGTCAGCTTTTGGACATGGTGCTAAGTGGAATGCCATGCCCCCATGCAGTGGCACACCTGTCTGTGCTGGTGTTTGGCATCACTTTGCATTGTGGCTGCTTCCAGTGCAGACCATCCCCGGGACTGTCAGGGGCGGCTCCGGCATGTCCCCCCGCACCAAGGGAAGGTGCTGACTCCTGTGCACACTCCATATGTTTTGTAACTTCATTGAAACTGCCCTTTAGCAACTTGTACTGCTTCCTGAGCAGCCTGTAGTGGGAATTAACCTCCCTTGTGGGATTGTCTCGCTCATCCACAGTGTACCCTCTCTCCGCATTATTCCCCTGTCCCGATGCCACATTTTATCTTGGCTCCCGTGTAAGGTTAAACGCCTCCAACCTTCTTAAAAAAAGCACTTCCTGAAGTCAGAGCTTTGCCACCCACTGCCATATGTCCACTGCTTCCTCTCTTACAAGGTAATGACATTAGGATATCTGTAGCCAAGTGCCTGACATTTGTGGCTCCGGGGAAGGAGCAGCCGTTGTACCTCCTAGAAAGCACCTCGGAAATGGATTTCATCAAGGGAGGAGTGTCTTCTTTTATGTTTTAAGGTTGATGAAGTGATCTCAAGCCCTACTCGGCTCTGTGCCACACTAGAGATAATAGTAAGGAGTCAGGAACATACTACTCACAGGGTTGTTTTTTTTTTTCCCAGAAGAGAAGCACTGTCACTTTTCTGTCCCTTTTGCATCACCAAACAACTTTTTTATCGCCAAAAAATTGCAGAGTGGCTAGGCTTCAAGTCTTTAGGCTGTACCTAAAACTGTCAGCTCTGGTGTTGAGGAGAGCTGATAAGCTAAGGACTGGGAGTCAGCCTGAGACCCTTCATCTCCTTAGGCCACAGATCTGCAGGCACATGTGGGGCTCAGCTCACCACAGGTTGTTGCATTTTTTCTTTGGCAGAGCTTGCACCATGCTGATGTGGCTCTCCAGTAGGAGAGCAGTGTGAATTTGGAGGAGACATCCTTTGTTTTCTTTCTAAATTAAGCTTGCATCTTCAGTTTGGGTGGGGAAAGGACAAGCCCTGGAAGTGCTTGCAGGTGTCACTGCATCCTCCACCTGCTTGACCAGCCCATTACTCAGTTCAGGCCATATCCCTGCCCTCCCTTCTCAGTATCACCCTGCTCCGTTCCCATTCCTGCTCCTGCCACTGCTGCTCCTCCTGTTTCTGCTGTGACTTGGCTCTCACATGCTATAGGGACAGGCACACTGCTGAAAAAGAAAGTAAAGAGCCAAGTGGCTTCTGGAGGACCAGAGGCATCTGCAGGCCAGCAGATGCTGCTGGCGCCCAGAGTTTCTTGGGACCAGCACGGACCTCAGGAATATTTATTTGCATCCTGGCCTCAATCCCAGTTGGGATCTTTGGATGCTGCCGCTGCATGAATATTTATTGCAACAGATGATTATCTTTCATTGCTGCTCACCCTTAGTTTGCATCCTGTTTGTGTGCCTTGCTTCTGGAGTTCTGTGTTTTCCCATCACTCTGCTTTTCACTGTATTCTCATGTAGTGTTGTGATATACCCAACTATATATAAAAAAAATAATCTAGGGATGGACTCCTGCTTTTTCGATTGCAGTTTTCTCTCTTGGGGTTTTGTTCTCCTTTAAACCATGTTTGGTGACAGACAGCTTCATTTGCACAGGTGTCCTTTACCCTCTGAGGTTTAATGTGTTTGTTTAGAAGATGAAACTTACTGTCAGTATTTCTATAGCACCCTCTGGAGTCAGACTTCCCTAAAAGCTAGAGCTGCATTATTTGTTTCAACAACAAATAAACTCTACTAATTGAAAGATTTTTAGCAGTTGGTTGACATCATTCAGGCTCTACCACAGTTGTTGAAATCTGCCCTATTTACTGACTTGCATCTCACACTTATAGTGCCAAAAAGCCTTGTTTGGGGGTTTTATTACAATGCAACAACCATACTCACATTTCAAAGTTAATTCAGATAACTCAAATGCTCACTCCATGTCTCCGCTGCATAAGGTGTTCCATTCAGCCTGAGTTCAGAATGAGCTTTTATTTCCAAAAATTCCTCCATACAGTGCTGTATAACAGGAGTTGCCACCTTTTGAAGATTATTTTTAGTCTCTGGGACCAAACCCAGCCTGGACCAGGGAGCTCTGAGGGCTTTATTTTCTCCATCCCACCCATTCACTAGGCAGGGCTTATATGCAGCATCCATGACAAGTGTCTTTCCAGGCTGGATGACAGGGGATGGTTTACAGGCAAGGAGGTGGAGATGCCAAGTGGCTGAGCCCTGACATGAGGGCTGCATGTGTTATTATTTCTCCCCCTCACAGTATGCTGCAGAGCTGCTGGCAGTGGTGCGGCTCCCCTTCATCCATCCCAGCTATCTGCTGAATGTGGTGGACAATGAGGAGTTGATAAAGTCTTCGGAGGCTTGCCGGGATCTGGTGAATGAAGCCAAACGTTACCACATGCTGCCACACGCCCGCCAGGAGATGCAGACACCAAGGACCCGGCCCAGGCTCTCTGCAGGTAAAGCAAAACGTCCTTCAACAACATCAGCCCCCTGGTTCTACATTTCCTGGACCTGTCCTGGGACAGGGCACAGACCTTAGATCCATCTCTTGGTTTCTTCCCAGAACCTGATGATATTTCAATCTCAATTTTCCATTGTTACTTTCCTTCAGAATTCAGGAGCCTCTCCCAGATGAGTGGACACGAGTGTTCAGATATATGCTCCTGAACTGGAATTTAAAAGGAGCCTAAATTTGAGGAATTATTATCTTCATCAGAGACTGTAACGTTCCTTTGTTGTCCTGAAAATGAGTCCCTTGCCCTCTTAGCCTCAGTTTCTCTAGTTGCAGAAATAGGTGAATAATTTGATTTTTTGCCATGGAGTCTCTTGTGGAGAGGATCTGTCTAATATTCATCAAACATCTTCACTTTCACAGCCATTTGTAAGTATAATATTTTTATATGGTGAGGCTGGTGTAAATACGGTATTTTTATACTGATGAGTACCAGATGAGGCTGTTTAATGCCTCCAGAACAAATGGATCACACATAACATACTCCTTTTTAAAAACCCAGCAGCTGTGAAGAACTGAGTCTTCTTAAAAAGTTTCACACCTATTTTTCCTTTTTGGAAAAAGGCATGGAAAAACTCTTAAGTGCTCACCTTGCCAGCTGAGCCCATATCATGGTGATTTGAGAAATATCTTAAATATTCACTGAATAGAGAGTGCAGATACCGGTTAGGAAAACAGCATCCAAGAAGTAGTCTGATGAAGCAGGTGAATTGTTTTAACATGCTGCCTGTACTTCTGCCTCCCATAAGTACAACAGAAAGCCAGACAAAACTTTCTGTCACTGCCACTGATGCTAATGTGGCACGGAGATGGCATATCAAACCACAGCATTTGCAGCTTCAGGAGACTGCCTCATCAAGGCACCTTTCAGAAGGATGAAGTGTAGAGGACTTTCAATAACAATCTACCCTAAAAAGTCTTTCATTGAAGACGACTAATGGTGTGATGTTTGAAGGGATTTTTGAAAAGTGCTTATTTTATGTATATAAAATTGTAGGTGTAATGTGATCCATTTCCAGAAGCTTGTTGATGAGGGAAAAGTGATTCTCTCAGGGTAAAGGAGGGTGATTATAGTTTTTTAGGTCAGAGTCTAATTATATAGAATCATGTTATTTTGCATATCAACAGCATTCATGGAGGCACAAAGGATCTCTAAACACCCTTTGTGGACTCGCTGCTGCATGTCACATGCCCTCTTGAGGTCATTGATTATAATCAAGTTATGTCTTGCACAGGTGATTAGATTTTCTGGTATGGTGCAAAAATAATGATCTCTTGTTACTGAGAAATATTTATTTAAAAACGTACAGCACTTTATCTTAATAACTTTTAAGAGAGTAACCTTGCTGGAATGACACAAATATATTTTTTGAAAACGCTAATGAAGAGTGACGATAATCCATTACTCTGCAGACCCATTTCTCTCTGCTGCTGCTCCTAATCCCTCTCGCTGGCAATCTCCCTCCTGCCCTGCACCTGTGCACATTTGTCCATGGGCTGGGAACTGTAACACATCACAGTGATGGCTCCAGTCAGGACACAGCTTGTGAAATGGTGATTTCTTCCAGCTTGTGGCCTCCTGGTCCTTCTGAGTACCACGTTGCACAGGGACTTCCAATTGCTGCAAAAGGGTTTTTAACACTTCAGCTAAATGCCAAGTCCAAACCATCCCCAGCATCTGACTCTTGGATGGAGTCAGGAAACATCCCAGGGTTACACTGTGACCCATCTCTGTGGGAATGAGTCTGGAGAGGAGTTTGGAGTAACACAGAGGTCAGATATGACTCAGCTGTGGCTATGAAGTGGGAATAAAACCTCAGAGATACAGACTTGAAAGTTTTCCATGAACAGACAGTTTGTCTTGCTGGACACCTTGCCTGTTACAGGCTTAGGGGAGCTGTTCAAGCACAGATAAAGCTCAACTAATAACTATATTAAGGCAGGGGCCATCTCCATCACGTCTCCTAGCACCTGGTAGACCAAGACCATGATCTGTGACTTGAGCACATGTTATCTGGGTCTGGAAATTCTGCTTTCTCTGGGAAAAGCAAAAAAGCCCAAAAAAATAACCCACCAGAAAATTATATATTAATACAGTGCATGCAGAAACCATATCAGGATAAAGATCCATAACCATAGCTTGACTTCCTCCAGACATTAGCTTTAATGTGAGAAGACTTTCTTTAGGTTAAAATCCAAACATGCTTTTCCTGGATAATGATCAAGCTCCAAAGCTATCACAGTCCTAGACAAAATGCCCATTTTCTTCAATGGAAGAGAAATTTGCTACCTGCAAGTCTCACTCAGAGACTGTTGAAATAAATGGACCTCATTACATGGCACTGCCTTTTTATTTCTTTCCCCACAAATTTTGTCCAGATGGCATTCTCCCTCCCTAGTTCTCCCAAGAGTGTTCATAGTGTCATTCCTCACCCACTGCTCCCCCTACACACACATTTCTGTTTTTTCTCACCCTTCGTGGTTTGATTGCAGACTCTAAAACAGATTTATATATGATACATTAAATTTTCCCTGACTGATGAGTCTTTTTGGATGGGTTCCTTCCTGGTTGAGAGATACCACTTTTTTATAATACTACTTTTCTTACTTGAATCCTAGGAGTAGCCGAGGTAATAGTCCTAGTTGGTGGTCGCCAGATGATTGGCATGAACCAACGTGCTTTAACAGCAGTCACTTGCTTAAATCCTCAAAACAACAAGTGGTACCCATTGGCCAGCCTGCCCTTCTATGATCGAGAATTTTTCAGCGTGGTCAGCGCTGGAGACAACATCTATCTCTCAGGTAAGCAGCAAACTCCATAGAAACAGAACCACAGAAGGGTTTGGATTCAAAAGACCTTTAAAGGTAACCTCATCCAACGCCCCCTGCCATGTCCAGGGGCACCTTCCACTAGACCAGGTTGCTCCAAGTCCCATCCAACCAGGCTTTGAATACTTCCAGGGATCCAGGGGCAGCCACAGTTTCTCTGGGACACCTGTGCCAGGGACTCACCACCCTCAATGTAAGAAATTTCTTTCTTATGTCCAATCTCAATCTACCTTCTTTCAATTTAAAACTCTTACATCTGATTCTGTCACTACAGGCCTTGATAAAAAGCCTCTTTCCTCTTTCTTCTAACCCCCTTTAAATATTGAAAGGTCATAGTAAGTTCTCCCCAGACCTTTTTCTTCTCCAGGATGAACCACCCCAAATCTCTCAGCCTGTCTGCATAGGAGAGGTGCTCCAGCCCTCTGACCATTTTCACACCCCATCCCTGGATTCAGTTTTAACAGGTCCACATCCTTCTTGTGCTGGGGACCCAGCTGAACACTGTACTCAAGGTGGGGTCTCACAAGAGCAGTGTAGGTGGGGAGAATCACCTCCTCGACCAGCTGATCATGCTGCTTTTGATGCAGCCCAGGATACAGCTGACTTTCTGGGCTGTAAGTGCACACTGCTGGGTCATTTCCTATTTTTTGTCTACCAATATCTCCCAGCCCTCCTCTAGAGAGCTGTTCTCAATCCATTCACCCCCCAGATTTACTGGGCTGGGAGAAAAGTTACAAGACGGGCAGCCCAGATAAAGTGGGACCTGCCAAAATTTTACCCAATTGCTCCTGGGGTGAAAAGAAAAGAAAAAAAAAAAAAAAAAAAAAAAAAAAAGAAAGAAAAAAAAAAAAAAAGAAGAGAAGCGGGAAGGATGTTGAGAGGGAGGGATTTCCCTGCTTTTATCATTTTCCACGTCTCTGCAGTGTTAACGTACCCTCAGAGCAGTCAACAACAAAATTTTGCAGTTGAAACATGAAGAAAATAGGTCTGACAACCATCAAGCATGCAAAGAGGTTTCACTGCCATAGAAACACAATTTAAAATACTCTCTGTAGTTGAATCTAAATGGTAGGTTATGGAATTTGAGACAGGCAGACTGAACTGCTGCATATGTGACCTACACTTAAAGTATTTGCTTACAGGAGCATTCATGTTTTGTACTTGTTGAAACCCCTCTTCTGACAGTAGTCACTAGCCCTGTAATCTTCTTAGTTTTGGTGAAACTGAGACCACGCTCCTTAAAAGGCTTTAACTCCCAAAGTATCTCATGACACCATGCCCTGAGCATCACAGTATCTGGATTTTTGCAGTCTGTTGATACCTCTGCTCGACTAGAGGGGGAAAAGCAGTTCCCAGCCGACAATGCAAGGATGCTCTGATGGCAGCTGAGTGGGGGCTGGATGATTAAAAGACGAGGCTGGGCAGGGAGGTGCGGATGTGTGTGATCCGAGGATGTCATTGGGAGCACAGATGCACCTGGCATCTGTACCAGTAAGGGGTTACAGCTGTTGCCTTTCCCTTGCCGAGCTCTCTCAGTGCATTTTATGCAGTAAATTGCTGCCTGTGGTGTTAAATTCCATTAATACTGCATAGAGACCCTAAGAATTGATTGGAAATTATTTCTTGATGTTTTTTTCCCCATGCTTGTTTGCCCATGCTTGAGACCAGCTGGAGCAAAAGTCTTCTGGGGAGGCTTTTGTCAGATGTTGGCTTTTAGTTATTCTTAGCTGAGGTGCTTTCCAATATGTACAGCCATTTTAGGCTGTGCCATACCTGGTAACAAGAGCTTAGAATCCTAATTTCAAAGCTCATTTCAGCTCTTTCCCTTGAATCTGGATGAGTGACCAGATGGTATTTGGTGGCTGCAATAACGAGAGCTGGAAATGGAGCTAAGAGTCAGTTGATATTTTGCTTTGCTCAAATGTAGAAGACAGGAAGAATGGAAGGGGAACCAACAGAAGTGAGAATGACCTCCTGCAAGCTCCAAGTACTGGACCTTGCACTGCATAGCATAGATTTGGAGAGCAAAATACCAAGGAGGAAGTCTGGTTTTCTCATTAAACCATGGAACTGTGTCTAGTTCATTTTCCTGGCTTGACCACTGACGCCTAGTGTGGTCCCGAATAAATCATTTCACCTCTTCGTGCTTCAAAACAGGATAGTGAGACACACACTAAGTGGCTACCTTGGAAGCTTCAAGCAGAAGTTAAAAAGTGACCAGTATAAATATTTCACAAGATCATCTTAAACTGTTTTACAGGACTGGTACAGCTGGTTCTGTCTTTTATCTGCAAATGAAAATAAATAAGAAATTTGTCCCTGAAAATTAGAAATTAAGCCTACAGTGCAAGCACTGACTTTATTGTGCACATATATGTGCTGCTTCAATCCATCACTGTATTAAAGCATTTTAGGTTTCAGGCTGGCCTGTGTCTCGCAAGCCAAGATAGACTCAGCCTCCCGACACCTTCTTGCAAGTGTCGCAGTAATTTAATAGACTGGAAGTTATTTATGAACACTGAGAAGGGTCTATCCCCTTATGTATGTGTCCCTCGTAGTCTGACATCTTGATTTCTTCATGTCATCTTATTAAAAAAAAACCCCAGCCTTTGGGGCGCATGAATAAATGACACAGATATGCATCATCGGAACAGATGCTCAGTATTGAGGGTGATTTATTTTAATTAGTCAAATGTCATTTGAAGAGGTTTTTTTCTTTGTAACTGGCTTTGATTGCTGTGTGTGGAGCTGCTGCCGTTGCAGGATCTCACGTAACTCTCCCCTTTTCTCTCCCCCGCCCGCCCGTGGGTGCCAGGCGGCATGGAGTCGGGTGTCACGCTGGCTGATGTCTGGTGTTACATGTCCTTGCTCGATAACTGGAACCTCGTGTCCCGCATGACAGTCCCAAGGTGTCGACATAACAGTCTGGTGTACGATGGGAAAATTTATACCATTGGAGGGGTCGGTGTGGCAGGCAACGTTGACCATGTGGAAAGGTAAAAAAAACAAACCCAAAACTAAAAAAAAAAGAGAACAAACCAAACATGTGCTGTTTACTGGAGCTTTTCCTTCATGCTATGCTAAAGGACCGTTTGCCTTTTAAAGGACACATCAAATGGACTGTATGTGTTAAAATAAGCTTTTATGGCAACTAAGAAAGTAGGAAAGTGGGTAGGATTAGGTTTCATTTAAAAGCTTCAGTGGAAACCATTGTTTCAAAACCAAAGAGGAAAGTTGCCAGCTTCACACTTTGCTCAGGGGAGTGAAGAGAGGAATTAAGCTTCTTTGGACATTTTTCCAGGTTATACAATGAACTAATAAACTCCATTTGAATTTAGTATTGATGAAAGTCTTTACAGACCACAATAGTACTTCTTTTTTCTTTTAAATCCAAAAGAAGCAACAGCAAAGTAAGTTTCTTGTATGTGTTTTCCTGGTGTAGCACCTCAGTCTTGACCTGGCTGGAAGATCCTCCCTTTGGTGGTCTTAGCCTGAAGCTGGG
This sequence comes from Phylloscopus collybita, assembly GCA_027886175.1. Lineage (NCBI taxonomy): Eukaryota > Metazoa > Chordata > Aves > Passeriformes > Phylloscopidae > Phylloscopus > Phylloscopus collybita. The sequence goes on from JAJNNQ010000026.1 coordinate 50,515,272, forward strand.
ACCTGCCAAGTTCAGAGTAAAACAACCAATAAATGAAAACAGTTTTGAATTCCTGGCTGAACAAAGATGGGAGAGAATGGAAAATTTTCTTTTCAAGTAGACTCCAGATGTAATTTTTTTCACGTGGAACTTAAAAAAACAGGAAGGAACAAAAGTGCAACAAAAATATTTCACCAAATAAATTCCAAAATCAACTAATTTCTTGTCACCCATGGCATTCAATAAAGCCATAGATTTTATATCTGTATCGATGTGTTCATTAAAAAATAGAATTCACTTTGAAATGCAGTTTATGAGAATATTCTATTCCAAAAATATCAATACAGCATTCCCCAAACACTTAACTGGGAAACATATTTGGGAAATGTTTTTCCTAAGTGAATGTGGCAACCAAAAATATTTTTGTCAGTTTTAAATGCTGAATTTGAATACTTCTTCAGTAACATTTTGAAGCAGGCATTTTCCAGTAAAAGTTGCCTTAGCAGGCAAGACAAATAAGGATAGGTCATTAGGAAGGATTTCAGGGGAAGAAAAAAACAGCACATTTTTCAAAACGTTGGTGATGATGCTCTCAGCAAATCAGGGAAATGCAGACAGCAAAGAATGAATGATAAATCATAGCAGTGAACACAACATGTGAACACTGCTCCCCTCCTTCACCCAGAACTTAAGGTGGGCACTGCCCATGGGACTTGCTTTGAAGCAAATCTCACCCTTTTCAGCAGATTTGTTTCTGGTATCTGAAGATATTCATCCCATAATTTAAGTCAGTAAATTTTTAACTATCAGAACTATTTTTGTCAACACAGGAAGAAGAGAACCCAGGAAAGAGATGCTGTTTCATTCCATCTCTTGATAAAGATGAACAGCAAAAAAATGCTGTTGAGGAGTCTTGATAGTTGTCATTGATTAAATTATCTCTTTTCAGTTTTCCTTGGGCCTGGTTCCTGTCTCTGCTCTGATTCTCATGGTCTCTCTTTATCAAATCATCCAAAATGTTGGTCAGTTGAATGAACCCTAAATCAAGCAGAGTCCCCCCGTCTCCTTCCCTCTCATCTCAGTCACCCCAGCCCTCATCACAGATGACATTGCAGCCTGCAAAGTCACACTCAGGCCCTTGGTGGCCCCTGCTCGGTTCAGTGAGAGCAGCACTGCTGGTTTTCCATTGTACTGAGCCCACCAAGAGACCTGGATATGGGAAAAGAGCAGATTTCCTCCCTATCATTTCAGCACACGCTGTCTCAGCCACAATAAGGATGTCTTGTCATGGGGATTTGCTAAACCTGTGATTATAATTAATCTGCTGTTGTCTGTAGAGTGGCTAGTGAGACAGAGCCGTGGAAAAAGTGCAACATGGCCTCCTTTGGGCTGTGCCAGGAAATGAGAGAAGTTTGGGGATGTTTCCTTTTTTATTCTTCATATTAAAATGACAGTAGGGGTGACAGAAGTGAAGCACAGCATGGCTGAAGCTGTGTTTTGGAAAGGATGTTTCAGGGTCTGCTATTAGAAATGCAGGTGAGGGAAGGCTGACTCTCCTAGCAGTGCTGAACAAAGTCAGGCCTTTTCACATAAAAGCACTTCCCATGTGGACAAGGCAGGGTTCAGGAATTTAAATTGCTGTACCCATTTTTGCAAGCAGTGAGGATTTCTGAATTTGAATTGAATCTTTGGAAAAAAAAAACACTAAAATACAAACAAAACTTACTTTAATTGCTGAGTTGGCTGCTGTGTTACGAGCAGTGAATTCCCACTTCATGACTCTGCTTTTCTTCCCTCCTTTAGAGCTACAAGAAACCAACTTTCTCCCATATTTCTGTGTAGATTGCACATTCCTCTTTCAAATACTGTGTTGATTTGGATGGGACAGTGTGATACAATCTCTCAGTAAGGGCTAAACCTCTCTGTCGTTCCAGCAGGTCGTAGAAAAGCACTAAATTAAAATAATGTGACATGGTCATATTCTCCATGTCAAGTGATGCCAAAAATTACCTTTACCTCCCAAGTTATCGCTCCTCCCCTCAGCGCGGAGTTGCAGACACACACTCCTGGGTTTGGGGTAGTTTTTCACCTCCTAGGAGGCCTCTGAGATTACAGCCCTGTTATCCCCCCAGATGGAGGTGCAGGGGCTTATCCAGGCCTGATACACAGTGCAGTTCTGGGCTGTGCCACCAGTGTGAAGGGCAAGGCACTGAACATCTTCCCTCGCTGGACCACCTACCACCTCCCCTGGTGCACATGCAGCTTATCTTTCCCAAGCACATTTTGCTTTCTGCTTGCTCAGTCAGCCCAAGCGTGACCGTGCCCAGCTTTGGCCAGCTTCTGATGTGTGTCTGCTGGCATGGTAAAGGGCCTGTCTCCACTCCAAAGTGACTTACCCTGACCTCACCAGTGAGCACACCCAGAGGATGATGTCTACAGGGTATCTCACTGCAGTGGGCCTTTGAAGACAGAGAACAAAACATCTTCTCTCAGTTTCTTGTTCTCCACCTGTTTTTTGTGGAATTCTTGTAATATTTGATCCTAAATGGTTAAAATCTTACAAAGATGTTTTTACAGCATCTTGCTTTTTAAAAGTAAATGTCAGACCACCTTAGCTATACACAGTGCCAACTGCCTGCACTTAATACATCTGCTGCACCATTACAAAGCATTAAAGCAAGAAGGGACCACTGGACTTGTAATGATTTATGGCATCAGCTCCCCTATCCCTCTCTCCGTGCTTTTGGTCGTGTCGTTGATACTGAAGTGTCTTTACCCAGAAATTCTGGTGCCACTTAAAACAGTGGGTGTTTTCCCATCAAATTCAACAGGGCTGAGATTCTTTACCCTTTATCTGCCATTTGTCTGTGAGGAGGCAGCAAAAATTCCGTCTCGATATGGGGCTATCAATCACAAACAGATGAATAGGAGTCATTCGTTACTCATCTTAAAACAATATGCATGTGCCAGAGGGGCTGAGTTATAAGTCCATTTTTGTGGCTGTGCATGGGTATATGTTCAGGGAAAGTTATGTTTTTGCAATGAGTGTTTAGGGAAATAATAGCATGGCTGCAGTTCTCCATCAAGCCCCTCTGGCAAGGTTCTGTGTGACAGGAAGCAAGTCATTAGGTGTTAGGCGAGAAGGTATTACACTTTCTGTCTTCTTCTGAGATATGAGTTGAGTTGGGAGCTGGTGAAATGAAGTGGATCCACGAACTAGGTCTTTAGATAATGGATGGGCCCTGTAATGTATGCAGTTTGAGAGCCGAGAAGGCTGCGTATGCTGACAAGACAATGTATGTGACTGGAAATGTGGAAATGTGGGTGCTTTGTGGTTATTATATGTTTGAAGGACAGAAGAAGATGAATCCCCTTGACCTGACAGCACTTTTGCAATAAGGTTGTCTAAAATTGGGAGATTACTTTTCTTGGCAGTGCATACTTTGAAGACAGTCTAAAAAAATCAGTGTAAAGAATAAGCTCTATACATTTTAGAAACTGCTTCAGAACCTACTGTTTTACTGAGATATGATCATGTAGGAATTAGGGGTTCTCCCCCAAGGAAGGTGGACATTTCTTCAACAAAAGGATTGCCAGGCACTGGAACAGGCTCTGAAGGGGACCATTGGAATCACCATCCCTGGAGGTATTTAGAAATCATGTAGATGTGGCTTGGCAGTGCTGGGTTAATGGTAGGACTCAATGATTTGAAAAGATCTTATCTTACCTAGAGGAAAGAAAATTAAATACATTACCTTGTCTTAGGATAGTTTCTTAAGCCTGTCAGAAGAAAAGAAAAAAGGCAAAAAATAGTAATCCATTACTGTGATTTTAAACATGTGAATCATCTGAAGAGCAGTTCAATATGACACTGTACAGCTTTAGTTTAAATAGAAGCTTTCCTGCAAATACAATTAAATAATGCTTAAATAACTGAAGGATTTCTTGCAGACTGACAGAAATGGTCAGTGTGTAAGCGGCTGACCATGATGTAAGGATCTTATAATGTGAATAAATGAAGATACACATAAGACTGTTTAACCTAGGACGGGAGAAATTAAGAGACTGAGGAGAAAAAAATATACTGTTTTCAGGTACTGAAGAGATCAAAAGTCAAGAAGGCAGTGAAGCGAGTGGCACAGCTTGAAATGAAGGGTTTTCTGCTGTTAATATTGAGATGGTAGGGAAGGAGCAAGGAAGGAGGAGTTGAATGAAATGAATGAAGGAAGGGGAAGATCAGTCCCACAGATGAAATCCTAAGAGTGGAGAGTGGTGGAAACCAGCAAGGTTTTATTTGTGCGTGTGCTCTCTTCAAGCCTGAGCTGTATTTTCTGCTGGGTTTAGACCATTTGTTGTATCATGGGTATATAAATATATACATATACATACATATATACATATATAAGAGATCTCAAAACATATAAGGTATATATAAATAATACATAAATCAGCAGGTAGTGAGTGCACAAGTGACACATGAATGACAGGTGGGGGTACGTGTCCTACAGGGCTGGGGACCAGCAGGTTGCTGAGCCGAGGAAGGAGCGTGAGGGCAAGTGTGTAAAACCACACTTGAGTCCATAGCGTGCAAGGACTGCGGGCCAGGAGTCAGTCATGTGAAAGGAGATGTCCTTGAGGATTCAAGTTCAGCAAATTGGATGGGCTCAGTAGGCCCACAGCCAAGGACAAGCATGGACACACCAGGAGGGAGCGGTGGAGGAGAGGGAAGAAAAACCTTTGCTTGGCTTGAAGCCAGCTCACATTATGTCTCCATCTACAGCTTCAAACAGGGGATTCGAATGCAATGCTTGACTAATGGAAAGAGATCAAAGTCATTATTCTTTAAATCAGTTTCCTCCCTGCTGGCCCTTGAGCAGGGCTGGTATGACAGGCAGCCAGGAGCCCCACGAGCACCAGTGGCCATGGTGTGATAGCAGTGCCAGAGATGACACAACAGATGGAAAAGCCCTAGGGCAGGGAGGTAAAGCAGGTGTCAGTATTTTCTGTCCTGGAAGGTTACAAAGGTTTGTAACCTTCATTCATTTTTAAACCAATTTATTTAATCTGGTACAACTCCATGTGTGAACACATTAAGAGCTGACTTGAGATAGACCAAAATGATGGAAACCTGCCTTGCAGAGACTTAAAGAGCTTAGACTATTTAGTTTATCCCATAGAAGGTGAAGAGTTAACTTTATTATTTTCTGCACATCCATATGTGAAAGAGAGAGATTTGATAGCAGACAGCTTTATAACCCAGCAGGGAAAAAGAAACAAACTTTCTGGTGGGTGGGAACTGAAGCAAAACAGACTAGAAATCAAGTCTACCCATTTTGCAAGGAGGGAGTGAACTGGAGGAATAAATTCCCAGGGGATGGAGGGACTTGGTGGACAGCTATCAGGAAGCCTTGAAGGCATCAATTTCTCCTCTTCAGCCTCAGTGCTAGGGTAGACACTCACTTAAGAGAGTTCCTTCACTGAGCAGCCCATGTAAAACCCACATTAGATGCCCATGTTAGGTAGACAAGGATTTGCTTCCACCTGCTTTATGGATCACTAATTTTTTTAAACCAAATGACCTTCAAGAAAAGAGTGGGGGTTTAAGCTTCACCACAATGCACCTGTATCCAGTACATTTTCAGCCTTTGGCTTCCAGCAGATGAAGTGAAACTCGTCATTCTTGGTTTCTCAGTGGCAGATGAAAGACAGTAGGAGAAAGAAAGATCAGATCTGTCATTGCAGAGCATAAACAGAGAGCAAGTGAAAGTGGGTTAAAAATGGGGTCTGTGGGACCTGAGGCCTCAGTTAGGAAATTCATCCAGAAAAAGGATGATTGTTTTTGTAATTTAGACCTTTCTCCAGTATATCCTATTCCATGACCAGGATGCAGTCCTGAGCCATACCCAGCCCCCAGCATAGGTGAAGGATATAATCCCTTCTTTCCAAAAATGTGTTGGGACAATCAGAAAGTCATTGCCAAGAATGTCCGTGTCTTGGGAGCTGAAGTGTGCCAGGTACTTCTGCCAGCAACAGGGAAGGGAGCTGGCTGCTCACCACCCTCATCTCAGACCACTTTGACTACAAATGTTCCTGGTGCTAAATCAGAGTAGATAGTGTGAGACAAAATGTATCAGTTGACAGGTGGGATTGGTCTTAAAGGAGGAACAAGAGAAGGAACACTGGGTCAGTTCTCAGCTCTGTTGTTTTTCCCATTCTATAACCAATTATAGCCAATTTTTTAACGAGACATCAAGAATTAAATTACCAATTACTGCAATAGCTGAGTTAGCAAAGTATGTCCCCAAAAGCAATGTGTGAAATTTTATATTATGTGAGATTTTTTGCATATCTGCTCGTGTGGATGTGAGTGCTGCCCCCTCTGAGTGCTGTGGGTGAATGCAGGACATGCAGCGTGTGGTGATTTACCTGGAGGAGCTGCTTGTGCAGTCAAAATGCATCTGCAGGCTCAGGTTTGGTACACAAATCAGCCCAGGAAAGGTGTGTCACCATGAATGCTCCCAGCACCATGTTGTTTAATCTTGTTATATTTCTTCCCTTTGATCACTTGTTGAAGATGAATTTAATTTCTCTGTAACTAATTTAGAGCATCATACAAGGCAGTTCTCCATGCTAATTATAAGGGACTTTCCTAATTTTTTTTTTTTTAGTTAAAGTTTGCCTCCCTCTTGCTTTTGCTTCAGTTTTATGAGTGTGTTAATTACTTTCAGTTATATTACTTGGAAACTCATTAGTGCATTTTTATTAAGCACATTATTTTCTGCTGTTTATGCCATTTGTATCATTCCTTCCTTTTATTTTCCCCAAGTCTGAGCAGTGAAAATTTGAGGGACATGTTACAGAGGGAGAATTCCCTTGTTGCCACATCATATTTTGCAGATGGGTTCATGTTCATCGATTTATTTCAGATTTTTGCATATCACTGCCATTGCAGATTGCATATCACTGCCATTAAGAGCAAAAGCCCTGAATGGGTGATGAGGGTTTCTGTTCTGGCAGTCAGCAACTGAAAAATTGCTACGCAGGAAACTCCTGTTCGACTGCATCTGTCATTACATGGAAATATAGAATCCTAAAACTCACACTATTCTCCACTGTCTCCAAGATTCATTTTAGAGCAGCTATTTGGATCCTTGCCCCATTATCTTAAAAAAAAAAGAGGGATGCCAGCATGTGATGTTGTCTCGAATGAATCTTCATCCATGGATTGTTAACTGTACATCCCTTATGGTCAATGACTTAATTAAATCAGATACTGATGACCTTAAAACTAATTTAGCACTTTCATGCATACTCTTCAGTTTGATTCATGTCAAATACAAATGCAATGGTGAAATCTTATTCCAGTATTAACAGTTGCAGCATCCTGAAATGAAGCACAGCTTGGTTTGCACAATGAAAATTAAATGAAAGCAACTTATTCTGGCACAAAATGGGAGTTGCTGGTCAGTTAACTAGAGTAAAAGGAGCCATCATGTTGCATTATGTTGCAGGTGAGATGTGTTCCACAAGCTGAACAACTGAAGTATATTAACAGTTGCCTGCCCACAGTCACTATTGGATATCTCAGCACTGATTAGCAAGAATAATCTCATTGTATACTCATTAAAAGAAATTAATCAGTGGAAGACATCTCAACAAAGATGTCCCGAGTTTCTGCACCTTGGCCTATAATGAGATTTGAGAGGCATATACAGAAAACAGAACCAGCTTTCTCTGGGCTTCTATCAATGTTTTAAAACCTTAGAGAAAAGCATTCATTAGACCGTTTACCGAGTGGCTGAATGTTGAAAAAAAACCAAAAAAAACATTTCCACCTCTGCTTTTCGTCTGCTTGCCAAGCTGCCTTTCTGTGCCTGTCTGTGCTGCCCAGTGCTGCTCACCTCAGCTCACTGCGCCTGCTGTCGTCCCCAGGTACGACACCATCACCAACCAGTGGGAGACCATCGCCCCCCTGCCCAAGGCCGTGCACTCGGCCGCGGCCACCGTGTGTGGGGGCAAGATCTACGTCTTCGGAGGGGTGAACGAGGCCGGCCGCGCCGCCGGCGTCTTGCAGTCCTACATCCCTCAGACCAACTCGTGGAGTTTCATAGAGTCCCCGATGATCGGTAAGCCATGTGTGGTGTCAGGGCAAATCTCTGTGCTACAGGGATCTTACTGCCTTTGCAGAAAGAAAGGGAGTTGTGGGGTGGGAGCAGAGATCCCTATAACACATTGGCAGGAACACATGGATATTATACCAGAGAAGCAATTATCTGGATTTCCGCTGAAGGCAGTTGTCACTCATTAATACAGACTAGTTACCAGCTAGAAGTGATGAGTTCAAGGCAAAGAGGAAAAAATAAATCTGTTACTAGGAACAATTAGCCATTTTAGATTTAAAAAATCTCCAAGTGCAGTGAAACTTCATGCTGCCATTGTGTGTTGTCCCATGTGTACTCACAGCACTGCTCAAGTAGTGGATTATCAGTCATGGGTTTGTTGAAATGCTGCCTGTCCTGTGGGAAGTGGCAGGCATTCTGAACTGGGCTTTATCAGTGGTGTCCACAGGCATATGTGTTTCAGAGGCTGACAGCTTCAAGATGTAGTTTATTAAAACTGTGTTTATTAGTTTATGAAGCCCTTGAGCTCACCAATCATAAAGAGCAAGATGAGAAACCAGATTTTCCAGTGTACCAGCCAATGTCAGAGGTGGTGACTTCCTTCCAGAATTAGAACAGCACTCAGAAGTTTGCTACTTGCTTTCTGTGGTGATTTGCACCCTGGGTGTTTAGGCTGCTTTTGGAAGTGAGGTTTAGCACTCAGTCTGGTGAGGATGCTCCTGCAGGCAACAGCTGACCTGGGTCATCTGCTCTGCACTGAGGTCTACCAGCCTTCGGTCTGGCTGCACCCAAGTGGCCAAACAACTCACACAGTCATTGCAGAGAAGCTGCGTTCAGACTGATTTGCCTTCACCTCCTAGTTCAGAGAATCATACAGTAGTTTGGGACCTTTAAAGGTCACTTAACCCAAGCAATAAGCAAAGACATCTTTCACTAATTCAGTTTGCTCAGAGCCGTGTCCAACTTGACCTTGAAGTTTCCAGGGATGGGGGATCTACTGCCTGTCTGGGCAACCTGTTCCAGTGTTTCACCATTGGTGTTGAAACTGTGATTCGTTTTTAAAAAAATCATCTTCCATTAATGAGTCTTAGAGCAATAGGAGTAGCAAGTAAGTAATTATAGAAGGACAGCTGTAAGGTACTCAGGCAAGGCCTAAGCATAATCAGAAACTTGGAATAAGCTGCTTTTTCTGTTGCAGCTTGTTACGATGATTCCGACCCTTTTGCTGGGGTTCCTGGTAGATCAGGACACGAGGAGCTGGCGCTCCACAGCCTGCCATGCCCAGGCAGCGCGGCCACTGCCGGACACAGCTGGACACAGCTGGACACGCGTGTGATGGGCGGGAAGCGCCCAGCGGGAGGGCGTGAGCCGGCCAAAGGCACGCTCGTGTAAGAGCAGCACAAACAACCCCGCTGCCTGGCTTTTTCCATCACGTGGCTACAGCTATTGCTGCTCCTTTAATCCGCTGGCTGTCAGTATGAGGTTTTCCCAGACTCACAGGAAAATACTGCAAAAATGAGTGCATTAGTGTCCTGGTTTAGGGCGAATTTGGGAGGAAACCTCCAAAGGGGTTCCTCTTGAAAGCAAACCCACACGGCCCCTCCCCCCAGCCAGTCCGGGAAAAAACTTCCTCAGAGAAAAGTGGAAAAAAACTATTTATTTAACAAAGAAGATGCCCACAAGCACAAAGAATGAATAACATGAAACAATAAAACCTCTCGCTGCTCCAAAGAGAGATGGCAAACTGAGACAGTCCTTGCCCTGGGTGCAGCTCAGCTCACTCCGTCTCTCACCAGCCCCACTCCCTCCGCAGCTCCTGGCCCGGCGGCCGCAGGTGCCAGCCCTCGCTGCTCCTCTGCGTTTGTCAGTCCAGAGCAGATTTAAACAGTCCCAAGAAAGAGGGAAAAACAAAAACAAAAACAAAAAACAGTCCAGGGAACTTCCCTGCCCCAGCCAGCTAAAACTAACTAAAAGCACAGGAGATCTCTGTCCCACTGCTGTCCGTGCCTCAGACCAACGCCGGAGCCAGGCTGTGTGGGAGTCAGGCAGTTTTCTCAAAACAAACTGCTGCTGCTTCTTTCTCCCCCTTGGCTCCCAGAACCATTTTAAAGGTACAGAACTTAATATACAGCACAAACAGAACAGACAATTGGGGATACAAGCATCATAAAGTCACCCTAGAGCAATTATGCAAAGTTGTATTCCTCTTCCTTACCAGAATAGTACAAGTGCCACGGGAGCTAAGGAATCATCCCCTGGGCTCCTTAGAGTCTAGCAAGCATCAGTACCATGTGTGCTTAAAAAAAATCATCTTGACCATCCAGAATTGGGTTCATCACCCATTGTTCTAATAGAGTTGTACTATTATTTCTTAATAGTACAAAAATATATTAAAGGTACTTGTGAAGTTAAAAGATGGTATTTATGTTTTCTTGGCGTAAGCAAATTTCATTAGTTAAGCTGAAGGCATAAAATATATGATTAAACAAGGAGTTCTTTGTTGGGTACAATGTCAATTTACTTGCAAATTACTTAAAATAACACAGAGTCTGAAAAACAGCACCCCTATGGAGAATGTGAACTGGTGTGAACAGGGCCAGGTACAGTACAGTCTAAAGGAACAAGGAAGTAGAAGGAGCCTTTTGCAAAATGGATCTTGGATCAATCCTGATGTGATCACTGCCAGGGTGCCTCTGACAGTCTCAGAGCCTTTTTGTGTTGATTTGTGAATTCCTAAGGTGTACCTCTGAGCTAAAGCAACAGATATCTGATGGTGAGTTGTTACAAAGTCACCCCAGAGATCAGTGAAACCTGTTTGACCTCAAATAGGACAACAGTTTATTTAAAAATGCCTCAAGCATGCTCAGATATGCAACAGTAGCTGCAGGTATTGAAAGCAGCCAAGGTCTGTGGAGATTTTTAGACCAGTAGCACCTGTCTTAGTTCATTGTGGTGTTTTATGATAGTGAGTTGAATGCAGTGTGGCACACATTTGAACCCAAAAGGCCCATCTCTTTCAAATCATTACATGCCAGCCTAACCCAAGGCAACACTGGCATCAATCATGGCTCCTGTTTTCTCCAGTCTGAGTGGAGGTGAAGCAGGCTGGACACTTGACATCCTGCCTGTGCAGAGGAGATACAGACTGGGGACTGATAGCAAGTCCATGCAGCTCAGCCCTTGCTCTTCTGCCTGGAATTCTTCCAGGGATATGCAGTGAGTTCACTCCCAGTTCCCATTTATTCTTTATGCTTCGGCTGTCAGGAGGTGTTGGGACGTGGATGCCTGTGAGCAGTAGGTATCACACCAGGCTCACTGACACGCTGCATACAGGTGCTGTGGAAGCCTTTGGACGAGTGTTGGTCACACACATCCACATCTGGGGAGGAGAAGGCCTTCCTCAATGGCCCATCCTCTGCCCTGTGTCAGTCCTTCCCGCCTTGGAGTGGGCAGATGTTCCTGCATCAGTGCAGCCCACAGCTGGATATCACTGGGAGAATGGAGCCCCACAGGGCTTTCACACTGCATATTTATAGTAAACCATATTGCACATCCCCTTCTCATGTTTTTAGATGTGAAAACAAAAGTCCTGTGTGAGTAACTGAACCGGGCCTGTGTACTTGCAGCACCTGCCTTTCCATTTCTGGCCAAGCTGTCCTATATATCTGTGCTAAAAATGTATTCTGTGCCCAGCTTCCTGAGCTTTGTCTTATTTAACAAGATGACCAGAGACATGCTGAAGTCAGGGATTCTAAGTAAGCCTAATTACTTGGTCACTGTCTTTTAGTTCACGTTGTGCCTTCATGACAGGGCACTAAAATATACCTTTTTTTTTTTGATACTCTGAACAGTCAGACTGGAATTAAAAGTTTTTATTAATGTTTTTGGATTGTAAGAAAACCAGTATTTAATTACCATGACTATTAAATTTTAAAATCTGATGAGAACCAGAGAACAGAGATCTAAGTTCTGTGAGTATTTCTGGTTTCTAATCCAAGAATCTAGTTCCTCACGGCAGCATTTACTCCTGCAATGATATGTCAGACCAAAGAAGGACAATCACAGACCTGAATGCAAGACCTGTCTGGAAAACAGCAATAGAAGCATCTGTGCATTTTATTGCACTCTCCTGTGGCTTATTCTGGTTAATAATGAATAATAATAATAATTTTTTTAAAATTTTAGAAAGAGTTAAAGAAAGAAAAATCAGATACATGTCTTCACACTCTCCCAAGGCAAATAGTTTGGTATTTGTAGGGGATTATGGCTGGCTTTCACCTGAAAGTCCCACAGCAATGAGTGTTTCTTCTTACTCTTCAGTGTATTTTTCTTCCCATGGCCAGTTCTTAGTATTTTTCACCCTACTACGCTTGAATTTTTATCTCACCCGTTTCTCCTCTGTATGTGCCATGTGCTCCCTTCAGAATTACTTTTCCACTCCTCGGTGTTTCCCTACTTATTATCTGCTTTCTGCCCTGCAAAGTCAGTATTTTTGTGTTCTGTTTATCCAATGTCCTCTTCACTCCTACCTCTCCTTCATCTCCATGGCTTTCTTTTTCCAGCACTCTTCAGTTCATCGACATCGTGCCCATTAATTTGATGCTAAAGCTGCCCTGTGGTGGCAGGTGGAGCCTCCTGCTTTGGCATGTGCCATGCTCACCACACATACACAAAATGTGGTGTTTGCAAGTGAGGACACTCGACTTCAAGGTGTCCAAGGAAGGTTTGCTCAAGGGTCAGTGGGGAAGCCACAGGGCTGGCAGCCAGCTGTGTATCATGCAGCAGCTTCATGTGCTGTGTTCAGGATCAGGTCACAGTCTCCTGGTTATCCTATGCCCATGCCATTCTTGAGTTTGTCTGCAGAGTGTACAAGGAGGGGAAGAGGCACTTATTATTAAAAGCAGGCTTCGTTTGTATTAACCAAACTCGTTCCCTGATCTGCTCCATCGAGTCCATCAACATCCCCACCAGGCACCAGAGCCTGTCAGGAGACAATTTGGTTGGAGTTCTGCCTGGACTGGTGGCACCTCCTACATTTCTTCCTTCCAATAAAAATGTTTAACTAGCTTGGTTATAATAACTTTTTCCATATGAAGTGCTGCTGCCATTCATCACAATGCCCCTTCAATCTCTGACCAAGTGCATTACTGAAAGGCAGTGAAAGATCTCTGAGCATCACGGAAAGGAAAACAGGGCTGTGCTACTTGGCTGTGTAATGTAGGGAGACGTGAGAGCCACAGACACATCCCAAGAGCAGCCTGTTCTCCCTAAGTGAGGAGCACAGCAGCAGGTTAAGTCATCAACCACACGTGAAGGACACCTCTGGCTCAAGGATTGTCATGGAGTGCACACTCCTTCCTCCAATAGCCTGTCACAGAATAGAACTACTGGCTTATCTTCCTGTGGCAACAGAAAAGGAGAGGGATGTTACTGTGTTATCCACTTGCAGAGAGGATTAGCTTTTACCTGTTATTTCATTTACATTTATTCTGCCTTCTAATCTCAAGTGTGTTTGCTGACCTGGACAAATCCCATTTAAGATTTTCCAGCCTGAAATGGATTACTATATCCAACAGCCTCAACACTTAGACTTTGGAGAGGAAAGAAGGTTGCTTCTCTGCTTCCAAGCTTCCTCTCCCCTCTTTTCCTTTTCTCCAGCAGCCTTCTGAAATACCCAGTGGCCCCGCTGTATCCCACAGAAGCCTCTGACACATAGAAGCTCATGTTCATGCTAAGTAGCTTTGTCCACCTCCTCTCCAGCTTGCTGCACATTCACCAAAAAGCCCAACCAGAACATGCTTTTGCAAAACTAGGCTCCCCACCAGCTACCTTGCACTGGGGCCATATTAAGGACTTCAAACAGTGACAGAAATTGGAGTCTCCTGAGGGTTTGCATAAGCATACCAAGCCCTGAAAAAGACACCACCACAGGAAGAATGTGGGTTGCACCTGGGATGAAGTGAGGTTAAAGACTGAAGGTGGACATCCACACCTAAGTATCAGGAATGATGACTTGAGGTTTCCAAAATCCCAGTATCTGTGAACAATTTCTGTCCCTGTGGTAACAAAAAAAAAAAAAAAAGGCAAAAACAATAAAATAAAATAAAAAAAACCCACACCCACAAAAAAAACCCACTGCTTCCTTTCTATCTGTTTCTGGAGGAGTGTGTCTCATGTCTTTTTGCTGTATCTTCATCAGGAACAAGAGATTTTCCTGTGAATAACTCCCTTCCTGAAAGAAACAGCGAAGATTTTTCTGGTTCTGTGCCTCAGACTTACTTGATACTAATTTATGAAATTATAACTAAAGACAAAAGCAGTAAAAAGACAACAGATAGGAGATGTATTGAAAAATTGATGAGAATCAAACATGATTGCCTGTTAAAAAAGGAAGAAAAAGAAGAACAGACTGTGTCTGCCTATTCAAAGAGGGAAAAAAGTCACTATAAAAATACCCAAGGGGTTTCCCTCTCATTCTTTAACAGAAAGAAATGTGAAGTCAGTGATTCAGTCCCCGGAGAAGTCACTGTTTCTGCTGTGAGGGAGCCCCAAATAATTTCCCTGTGAGATTTGGGAGCTGAGGGGTTTTCTTTAATGCAAGAGTTTCATTCTCCTGAAAAACAGTGTTAGTCAGAGAAAAGAAAAAACCAAGAAGATGTGATAATTAAATATGGAAAATTTCTGGTGAGTGTCTTAAGTGGAAAAAATGTCACATATGCAAGTCTGATTTGGAAAGGGATGCAAGCCGGGTTGTTAGGACAGATAAGCCTTTCTGATGAATTACAGTGGCTTAGTGGCACCGCAAAGAAACTGAATACTCCTTGTTCTATTTTCTGGATGAATTAATTTCTTCCCATCTGTTCCCAAGGATCAGTGACATTTTCCTAATACAGCCGTGGTTTTTTGACATATGCCTGTAGATACTCAGTGTAGCAGGAGCTCAACTTTAACCCATCACATGGGTTCTGTCTGTTTCCCTGCTGGGTGCATCCCCCCTGTATGTCCCCCTGGGCATGTGCCAGCGTGGGGTGGGATGAACTGAGCCAGACCATCCCATGGCTGTGCTGGGACAGAAGCAGACAGCATAAAACCATTCTTTTCATTCTAGTTTTACCAGTTGAAAACTCAATTAAGGAGATCATCTCTCTTCTGGAGATGTTCATCAGCTTTTGCTTAACTCCTGTCAAATTAAATCTCTGTTAAATATTTAATGGCATAAGGTAGTTTTACAAGAACTTCAGGGTTACAACATACCATGCGAGAGGTAAGCAAATTCCAAAACAAAGCTGCCGGAGCTGCAGGTTTAAGCCCACGCTTTTCTGTGTTCCTGAAAGAGCACAGATCAATTTACAATAATGTTGTAGATTTGGGAGGAACATATCCCCTGTTATGTTCCTGTAGTGTTATGTAGAGGATGGTATCAGAGATGTAAGAGCACAGTAAAGGTGGTATCTCACCTCCTCTCCAGCTTCTGCGTGCTGGTCCCCTTGGGAGGAGGTTTCAGGGGCTGAAACCAGCAGGACTGTGTCCAGTCTGATTCCCTGTTGGAAATGCAGGGGATCAACCTTTCCTGAGCATATGAAAATGCAGATTTTGGAAAGTTTTTAACTTGTAGCTACAAATGGAGAATTTGTACGTGTCCCCCTTACCCCAGGACGGCCCTCCAGGAACCATGCACTTCACACCTCAAAGGGCTAAGCCACCTGCCTTTTAGAGAACTGGTTGTGAAGCTTATTTTAACTCAAAGCAATGTATTTTCCCATCTTTTGTTCCCAGACACTGCTGATTGGTTTCACAGAAATGTTGATTAAAAAACTGTATCTCATCAAGACAGACATCATCATGAGAAATTTCAGCCCAACTGGCTCATATTTAATAATGTGCATATGGCGTGCTAGCAGCATAAGGGACAAGCCAACTAATTAGATTAGAATTATTTTATTCAATAATTTATGATTAGTTTTACTAATATTTCTAATAATGCCACAACTAACAAGAATTTTAAAGCGTCCTCAGAAAATCTGATTGAACTTGACTCAGGATGAGAGATTTGCTTAATTTCAAACCCCCAACCTCAGACAGTTTGTTGCTAAATTACAAGACTGCTTGGAGATACACACATCTGAAGAAAAAAATGCAGGTGAATTTATGAGACAAATAAAGGTGAAAAAGAAATCAAGTCTCAGAAAATCTTCTGGAAATGCGTGGGTGACCTTCCCACAAGCAAAAGCACAATATAAAAGAGTATCAACTATTGGATATTATTAAGGGGGTCTCTGTGGTCTGGGTTTCTGCTATACTTAGCTGCTGCACAGGCATGGGAAGCATCTGAGCTACAAATTGCAGCAATTCAAAATTCAGAAACAATTTGACATCTTAATTTCATATGTAACTGTGGAACTTTGCTGGTGACTCCATTAGGCTTCAGGAGAAGATAATTGTTTGTTACCAGTTTAGAGGGAAGCACAGACTGGGGGATGAAGAAGTGATAAACTTTAAAAGTGCCTTTGAGAACTTGGAGAGAGGAGAACAAAACCAGGAAAGGTTTCCTCATTTTTCTTTCCCTAGCCTTGGAGGTTTAGAGAAACGTGACTTATCTATAAATAAGGGGAATGTATAAATAAAAAAACAGTCTCCAAACCTGAGCCTAAAACTGATCTCAGTGTTGCTTTCCATTGACAGATAACAAATATGCTCCTGCAGTCACTCTCAATGGGTTCATCTTTATTCTTGGAGGAGCTTATGCACGAGCAACCACCATCTATGACCCAGAGAAAGGCAATATTAAAGCAGGTCCCAACATGAACCACTCCAGGCAGTTCTGCAGGTGAGAAAAAACATTAAAATGGAATTACCGATGCCTTAACATTTTCTGTTGATAAATAAGCTACTGCAGGTGAAGGGGAGAGGGGAAGGGAGGTGTGAACCATTTGGGGATTTTCCTCATCTCTTTTCTGTACGTGTTCAGGCACACAGCATTTCCCAAAATGTACATTCAGCAGTCTGTTATGGTTCACATGTCTCCTCACGTTCAGGCACGATGGATCATGGGGACGGATGTGTGTTGGGCTCCTCCAGTGGTTGCAGGAATGCTGTTCTCAGTTTGCCACATGCAACTGGAGGATGATAAATACCCTTTGTAGGAGAGACCACCACAATGTGGAATGTTTTTGCTAACCAGCTAAAATATCCTTGAAAGAAAAAGGATTCTGAGTAAGCACCACACACCGATATTAATTACTATTATTTATTAGGTGCTTGTGATTGATTTTCAGGCTCGCTTCCCTGATCGTGGTCACAAGTTGAACAAATTTCACAAATTGTCTGACAAAAATAAAACTTGGCAGCCATTACAGGTACTGGCAGCACTTAAAAGGCCTTTTAAATAGTTTTACATGGCTGCTACTGAAAGACGGGCTTGTTTTGGGCTGTGCACAGCCAGCTCTTCACAGAGCAGATTCCCATGCTGGGGAAGGGCTGAGCTGCTGGTTTTCCTGGAAAAGCCACAGCTGGTCTCTAGACACTGCCACAGGCACCAGGTGAGGGTTTGTTATCCGTGTCTGATGCAGCAGCACCCTGAGGCACTGAGCCAAGCAGGGTGGAGGGGACGTGCCAGGCACTGTCCTGACAAAACAGTGGCTGGGGTGGGAGCAAGAGCAGTAATGGGGCAGCAGCGAGGGCCCACAGCAGACCCACAACATCCAAATATTCAGCCAACTGCACCTTGCTCCAGGGGAGTTCCTGGCCCTCATCCTACTGTTGGAAAACACCTCCAAGTTTTAATTTGGATTTAGCCTTTCACTTCAATGCCCATGCGAAAATGCCTTTTAAGAAATCATGCTCAGTTTTTCTCTCTCTGCTGTTTTTTTCTCATTTTCTCCTTTTCCCTCCTTCCTTTTATTAATTTAAGAGGCGCCCTCTCTTGGCTGCTGGAGCAGATTTTGCTGTAAGCAGGGGGGTCAGAGCTCCAGCTCTGTCCCGAGCCAGCTCCGTCCCAGTGGCTGCTGCCTTGTTCCCCTGCTCTAAGAACACCTCCTCCTAATCCCTCCACTCTAGCAGGAGGCAAACCAGGACAAGGAGTGCAGTGCTCAGGCAGCATATAATGATACTTTTCTCCTGAAAACCAGAAATAATGGGTACAATACCACTCAGGATTAGAGCCCTAAGCTGTAAAATGAAACATGAGGGACTTGGACATTTGATATGTTCCTGCATCTTCCCATCCATCACAGAGAGGGATGAGCTGCTCTTTGAACATCTTGAGTTTGTAAAAAGTAACAAGAACCTGTTAAATGTACTAGACAAATTGCATAGCTGATTTCATCTGTTGGCTGAGCACTTCACCTGAACACTTGCCAAGGTTTCTAACATGAAGGGATGCTTTGCTCTTCAGCCTGCAGAACAGAATGACCAAGGAAAGTGAACTGGTGACCTAAATATTCCCTAGTGCTTAGGCACTATAATAAGTGACCTTGTTTAAATAGAATTTGCCACCCTTCCATAAAAAAAGTAACTTCAAACTTTTAGATGACCTTTTTTTCTAATGCCTAAAGCAACAGTGGACAGGAAACCTACATTTATAGTGGAATGGTCACCAAAAAAAATACATAAAATTGGAACCAAAAAAGGCACCATTTCAAAGATCCTCAAACACGCTGGGAAATGGTGAAGGAAAAATATTTCAGCCCAAAGACATGTAAAGCCTGTGACAAAACCCAAATAAATCAGTGAGTATGGAAATAGGGAAGATGGAGGGTCAGCAGTAACAAATAGGTTAAAAACCTGCTGCTGCTACAGGAGGCTGAGGGAACCAGTGCTGAGGGCTAATGGGAGTAAAAGGAAAGGCACTTAAAAACTTTGGGGATAAAATTTTTAATTTGAATCAGTTATAAAACCACTGCTGATGAGACTGATGAAGTAGCAAAGTAAAATACAGACCAATTGGGTGGGTTTTTCTCATCTGTATTTGGAGGAGAACAAGGAGGTTTGGTTCTGTGTTCTGCTGTGAGGGACCAAAAGCAGTCACTGTTAATAGCAAGGAAAGATGGGAATTCTGAAATTATATTCTCAAATCCAGCAACCCAGCTGTCTTAGACACAGGTGTCTTTAGAGACTTCATTGAGAAGCTGATTGAACCACTAATGTTGATTTTTAATAACTTTTCAAGTTGAGGATGGATCAGGGCACTGCCAAAGTGTTTCAGTATTTTGAAAAGGTGAAAAGGAAAATTTCAGTGCAGCAATTAATTTTGCAAAGTACCAGCATCAAGGTAAGTGGTCTCACTTAGCCTCATGTTGGTCCTCTGCAAAATACCAGAGTGGTTAATTTGGGATTTCATCAACAAATAACTAGATGCTAATAAAATAATGAAGATCAATCAGTGCACTTCTCTGGAAAATGAGGCTTGTTAAACCACCCTGTTGTCATAGCATCATTTAGGTTTGAAAAGACCTCTAAGGTCCTCAAATCCAGCCATAAACCCGACACTGCCAAGTCTGCCAAAGGTGCTGGGAAGCCTAGTTCTTTGTTTTGGTTTGTAATACAACACGCCTGGCTGCTAAAGACAACTGTGATGCTGTAATATACTGCAGTTTCTCTAAGGTATTTGGCTGGCATTATATGGAATTAACAAGGCACATGGTAGAGAGATTAAATCTGCTTCACTGCAGATCTCAAAATGTAGTTGTTAATGAGAAGATATCATTGAGCAAGGCCACTGGTAGCAAGCATTTCTTCTTCTTCAATGCTGTTTAATACATCTGTCAACAATCCAGGTAATAGAAAATCTCTCTTGATAAAGGCTGCAGGGGGCTTAACACTTACTGGGTACAAAATATTACAGAAGGAGCTATTTTATCAATTCCCTGAATATATCAGTTGAACTGTCTCAAGGCAGCAGTGGTATTTTCAATACAAAGTAAGACATGGAGGAAGCACACTCATAGCAGCCTTGCTCCCTTAGAAAGCCAGGCTCTCAGAGGAGGACATAAAGGAGATCACTCAGAGCAGCACAACATGAGCTCGCATCACAGTGCTCTGGCTAAAAGGTCAGTGCAATATTGGAGATACAAAATGAGCCCCAACACCAAAATGAAAACAAGCTGAAGCTGGGTAGAGGGAGTGCTGCCACATATGGTGCTGAGAGACGAGTGCAGTCGTGGGTCCTGCATCAGCATGTGAAAATACCAGCACAAGTTCAAAGGGAAGCTGCCAAAATGACCCCAGATTGCAAGTCAAACCTTTGACATGAAACTCGAGGAGTTTATCAAAGAAAGGCTGAGAAGTGACTTGATCACTGGGAGCAAATGGAGAAGCTTTCAGTCTCGCAGACAAAGGCGTAGCAGGTTTCAAGGGCTGGAAAGTCAGGTTACACATCTTGGCCTTGAAGTGAAGCACTTTTCCAACAGCAAGGATAATTAAACAGAGAAGCAGCAAGGGAGGGGGTGAACTTACCAACGCTCTTTTTAAGAGGAGATTAGATACGTTTCCAGGAGAGATGCTGCCTGGGGAAATGTCCATGGCCTGTGTATACACAAGCTCAGATTAACTAAGCACAGAGGTCCCTTCTGACCTTAGCCTGTGAATCTATAAATTCCTCATTCCACTCATTAGCATGGATCACAAAAAACATGGTTTAAAAGCAGCAACATAAACAACTTAAAAATTAACTGCATGCTATTGATCTCCTCTCACCAGGAATAACTCAATACTGAATTTGCTGGGAAAAATCTTGACCGCATCACTTTTATTTTTATCTGCTTTGTTTCTACATGTTAGTGATGAGGGAGCATGATAGCCTCGAGCAGAGGGAAAAGAAATGTGTGTGACATTCCCTGCCTGCGAAAATCTAAAGGTCCATTCAAATGGTTTTAATATCAAGTTAAATTACTTTTAATGAAAAATGAAAAATAAATGGTTTGGGTCTCCAGCTCACAATCAACAGAAGAGCAAATTGAGGATCATTTTCAGATTAAGCCCAGCCTGATGGAAGTCAATAAGAAATTCATGCTGATGTAGAATTAACCCTTTGAAAGATGGTGCTAAATAGGAAAAGAGCAAAAATAGGCCAGAAGCATTTTAAAATTCACTGAGAGGTTGAACACCTTCCACACAACAGGTGAGGGAAATATTTGACATTTCCCAAACATCAGGCAAGTGTGAGCTTTTTGCCACCCACCCTGTCTCAGTTTGGCAGCTCCTGCTTATTTGCAGGATCTTGAGATAGGGGACAGCAGCCAACAGGAATGAAAAGTCAGGATGAGACGATGACACCTCGCTCTGCCAGACATCTCCTTCCAAAGAGACTTGCAGACACCCCTCCCCTTCAGCATGGCAAGGCCTCCCTTTGCGAGGCAGGAGTTCTCCCTTCCTGCAGTGCCCTTCAAGGGTTTATTTTTCCACAAGTGAAAGGAATACCAAATGCGTTCCTGTGCATGATTAAAAATTCCATATTCTGCTTGCTTAGGATGCAGGCAGCGTGCAAACAGGCTTGTGTTACAGAGAGCCTCCATGGGGCAACAGCAGCAGCATGGTGGTGCCAGCAATAATTCTAGAGAAGCTAATTTAGTACCAGCAATTCCCAACAGACACCAGAAAAGCATTTTCTTCCTCCTCTTCTGACTGCTAACCAGTAAGATTTATTAGATGGTTCTGCTGAATGGAAATCTTTAATAAAACTTTGACTCAGGCTGAACAGCAGAAAAACAGGGTCAGTTTGGGGATTCTTTTACACACACACACACACACACACACACAGACTCACCCCACCCCACCTCTTCTTTTCAAGTAAGGCCTTGATTTTGAACAGCAATGGTGCCTCCTGTACTTGCTGACCTACAGCACCAGTTACAGCCTCCCCAGGCCAGCTCCTTTCTGCCTGGCAAAGCTCATGGTATCTCCAGGCACAGGAAGGGATTGGAGCACAGCTTGTTTGGATGGATATTCCCAGGTGCAGCTATTATGGAGCAGGTTTCCTCAATGGCCACGTGCTTCCCGAAACTACAGGCAGGAAGGTTGGTGTGTTCAGCTGGCAGCATTTGCAGCTGGAGGTGTTTGTAGTCCAGAAGGGAAAACCAAAATCTTCCAGCCTATCTGGAAGGAGATGTAGGTGTGGGGCTGTGCTCTACAGACAGCAGTGAGAACTGCTGCACCAGACTACTGGCAGTAATTTCTGTAGGAGCTGATGACATGAAGGACTGTGGTGGGCATTAAAGCATAACTGATACAGACAGAGCACTCAGGCCATTACTGATGTGCTGTGGACTTTGGAGTAAAACACTGCTGGTTTTCAGCAACAAGTAACGATGCCACGTGATGGTTTTGGATCGTTAGCAAGGGAGAGTGCTCGCAGAGTAGGGGAGAATATAACTGGAGCTTGGCCAGAACACCCACACTAATAATCCTGCTCCAGGAAGGGGCACGATATCCTCCTAATTGACCATGACTAATCTGGACCCTCATTTATCCATCTCATTGTAAAGATGACACTTCTGGCAGCACGACACGGCCACCCGAGCCGGAGCCTTCTGCGACATAACAACCTGGCTGCCAGCGCCGGGGCTGTCAGCACTGCCACCAGCCAGGGGACAGCGCTTTGGCTCCCTGACTGCCACCACCCACAGACACAGGGCCAGCAATGCCTTTTGCTCCAGCGCCGCAAACCACCCTGCAGGTGTCTCACAAAGGGCCCTGGTTGAAAAGAAAGCTTATGGGGCACTTGCAGCTCTGCCTGGCACTGCCCAGAGCCACACCCTGCAGGGGCTGGGACCCTGGAGGCTTCCCTGGTCCTAACACCAGCTCCATCCAGTTGATGAGCGTCCTGGAATTACAGAATATCTTGAGTTGGAAGGGATGCACAAGCTCATCAAGTCCAACTCCTGTCCTGCACAGGACAACCCCAAGAATCCCACCAGCATCATTCAGTTCCACCTCCAGTAAAGTCCTCCTGAAATCTTAGGGCAGGAAGGAAATTCATTCACTAATAAATGCAGGGATTTTTTTTTTTCCTCTTCTTTAAGCAGATTCTGTGTTGACCTAACTGATAATGCTCAATAATGTCATGGAACTGCTCCAAATAAATGTGTGCTTCTGCATGCATAGCCAGGATGAGGAGGGAGAAGAGCATTGTTTGAGGCCTCAGAAGATACTAAGCTTCAGGCAGTCAAAACAATACACTAATTCAGCCATTTCAAATCTTTTGCAACCCAATCAGAGAATTACAAGACAGAATTTTAAAAAATATTTGTTGATGTTTCCTGATGAGGCTGATGTGATCTTTAGGACTGAGCAGGAAATTTTAAAGCAGTAATAAAATTAACATTTCTTGTAGTCCCACTGCTTGATATGTCCAGCATGACATTGGGAGAGAAAAGTGCTGGAGCAAGAGCACCCAGGCATTCACCTCTCAAACATACGGAAAAAAAGACAGTGACATCCTCCGCTTCCAAATCTTACTGCCCATCAGGAGACTTTCTTCTTCTCACTCTACTCAGCTCTTCTGGTTCCCACAGTTTAAAAAAGACACAGATAGACTGGAGAGGGTCCAGAGGAGGGTTGTGAAGATGATCAAAGGGCTAGAGAGCCAGCCTGATGAGAGAAGACTGAAAGAGTTGGGTCTTTTCTCCCTGGAGAAGAGACAGCTCAGGGGACCCTCACAGAGTATTCCAGCACTAAAAGAGCAGCTACAAGGAGGACAGAAGTTCTCTCTTGACAAGGAGCCATAGGGAGAAGACAATGGGGCAACAGGTACAAGCTGCACAGAGAGGCTTCATTGTGACATAAGAATTTTTTGCAGTGAGATCAGTCATTCACTGGAACCTCCCCAGGGGGATGTGGGTAAGTCCCCATCACCAAAGGTTTTCAGGATGTGATTGGACAGGATGCAAGATAATCTCATATCTTGTGCCCCATAATCTCTAGTGCCCCTTTCCTACAAAAGGTTGGAACCAGATGATCTTTCAAGGTCCCTTCCTGCCTGGGCTGTTCTTTGATTTTTTGGTTCAGTGATTCAGTTTGTCCATCAAGTCCTTTAACAGACAGCTGTCAGAGAGGGACCTTCTCTGCCATTTTCTCAGGCTGGGCAAGGACTGAAAGATGGACAGGCAGGGAAGAGATGTAAAGAGTGTTTAGATCACACAAACACACCAGTCATGGAGAGTCACATCCCCATCAGCCCTTGGCATACCTCAGCCTCACTGGGATTTTCCTGGGAGTGTGATCCAGAGCTTCATGGAGGTCAGCAGATGGATCAGACAACCCATAGCAGTGTCAGGGGACAGTTGCAGCATGATCCTCTGACACTGGGCATTGCTTGGGAAATGAAGGATGCCCAGGCACCTCATGAGGATCAGACATAGGGCAGAAGCCTCTCTAGTGAACAACAGTAATTACTTGCAGAGTAGAAAGCTGGATCATTCATTAGCCTGCACGGTAATAATTTGCTGAAACTCATTTTTGGAAGGAGTGGCTGAAGTGATCTGAATTTGGATGCCCATTACCTTCTCCGCAGGCATTCTGCTGGAGAGGTGGAGGTCTGGCTGCTCCACAGCCAGGGAAGTCACTGCCCCAAAGCCACTAGGGTTTGTGTCCCTGCAGCAGGGGCTCTCTGGCACAGAGCTTCCTTCTTTCCTTCCTTCCTTCCTTCCCAGGCTCTGACAGCCTGTAATCATTTTATCTCTCAGGATTAATGGCACCAAGCAATAAACTCGCATCCTAATTATTGTAATTATTTCTTTCTTTGTATGTCAGCCTTGGTAACGATGTTTTTACAGCTGATGGGATGGAAGGGTGGGGAGAAACAAAATATTGTCACAGTAAAGAAGAAAGAGCAATGAGCATACTCCTTTCCAGTCACTTTTCTCAATGTTTTAGAACCCACTTGAGTTTTCTGTTCCCTAAGGTCCCAGAAATTAACAGCGATTGTCCTAATACTAGAAAGTAGCAGCAATTTAGGATTAAATTCCTAATTATCTTAAGCACCTACCTGCCACTTTAGCCCCAGAGATGCCTGAATGTCTCCAAAGTTCCTTGTACATATGAGGACTCACTGTGTGCTCAGAACTGCCTATTTCTTCATGGCAGGAGCAGCTCACTGTTTTACTTAACCTCAGGCATGACTCACAAGCTGAGCATTATGGCAGTCTTACCTACAGGAGTTGCACACGTAGGGAGCAGAAGTTGCTCTCATCTCCATTTAAAATTCATACAGTCTTCCAGAGGATGGAATTCAGCGTCCATTTCTTCCCCATGTGTTAGCACCATGATGGGAAGGTACAGGACTGAGTTGCTTGTCTCAGGTGCTGGGCAGGAATTCTTCCCAGGACTGTAGCCCAAGTTCCAGAGAACAAGGGCAGCATTTTCCCACTCACTGTAACCCCAAATCCAAACCATGGGCTGGGGAGGAGCCCAGACCCAGATCATTTTGGAAAGGTTTCCTTGGCTGCTCAGCTACTCTGCGGTGGCTACCTGCTACCTCTGCCTGCTCCTGGGCATAGGGGCTGAGCCTTGGCAGGAGTTCTGCCAGGCAGTGCCTCTCTGCCACCAGCTCTGGCACCTTCAGCGGTGGGCTCCTTCTCTTTCAAAGCCATCTTTCAGAATGTCACTTGCTTTACTCAAGTCCTTATTCTTCCCCATTTCTCCCTGACGTTTGAAAAATAATTACCCATGGTTCAGTAAGTTCATTAGCAAACTCCCTCAGGACCCTGGGCTATGCATCATCCAGCCCTGCTGATTTGTGGATAGGCTCTAATCAAGTGTTTCAAGTCTCTCTCTCCTTCCTCCTCCTTTCAGATTAACAGTTATTTTGACAAGATTCTCATTATTTCCTATTTCCTGGTGGTACCCAGGGACTAGGATAATTTGAGTCCTCACTGTTGTCATTGTGAGTTTATTTTTAACCTCAGGCTCTGCTTCTCCACAAGGACATCAGAGTCTTGTGTTCTTCAGAAGCACGTGGCATTGTCAGTGCCATTTTAGTCTCAGTTCATCCTGTGTCTTCCAGGGCTCTCTGGCTTTTGCCTTTATCACTTTTTCTCTTTCCTCTTGTCACTACTTCAAAATTAGCCAGGCAAAATTACTTTGTTTTTACCAAGCCTAGAGGATCAGTACACTTTCCCACCTTGTTAGATGGAGGCCACATTGGTTGCAATTAATTTCTCATCTTCCTGGCCCCTCTTGTTCTCCCTGCTATCCTTTGGGAGGTAGATACTCTCTGAATCTCCATTTTCCTTCCCAACACAATCATTCATAGGCTGCTCTCTAAATAGACTCAGCCACCAGAAAAGCCATTGCCAACCCTAACCAGAAGAACAACATCTTTAAATCAACCTGGAAGGCAAATTTGGGCTTCCTGGCAGATGAAAAGCAGGCAACCCCAATTTTGGGTTCCCCCCATGCAGTGGGAAGGCAGCATGGAGCACACAGCAGGCCCTGCGTTGGCTTTTCCCACCCAGATGCCTCTGCTGCCCTGTGCCATTTCCAAATGCACACATGGGAGCCCAGCCCCATCTTCACTAGCCCAAAGCAGAGTCCTTCCATGGGCACCATTGCTCAAGAGGCCAAGGCATAAAGTGGAAGGAAGAGGAAGAGATGAGATGAAGGCACAGTTTTTCTTTCAAATACCTTCCACACCTCTGCACCTTCCCTCTTACCAGGAGCCTATGGACCACGGGATTAGGGGATTAGCCCAGCTCCATTATTCTTGATTTACACAAGGTATCTGAAGTAAAACACTTTCACCTTAGGAAAGCAGTAAAGTTTTTTTGTCTTCTTTTGATGCCAACAAAGATCTGCCCTGTCATTCCCTCAGCTGCACAGCCCTGACCATCAGATCTGCGTGCCCCAGATCTACTCTCCAATGGACAACTCTGGGGTGCACAAGGACAAAGTCAGTGGGATTTCCAGGCCTCCATGTCAGGGCACAACCATGGAAGGGGCTGAAGCAACAGAACATATTTTGAAGATTTTTACCTCCCATTTTGTAGCATACATTAACAATTAAAGGAGTAACTTGAAGCAAGAGCTTATTCCATCTGAGGTGGTGGGAACACCAGATTGCTTGGATTGGTTTTGCGTGTGCAAAGTATTACAGGGACACACCACCCTACTGCTTTTGCTGCAGATTCATGTGTGGGCTGGAGAAACATCTTACTTGGACTGTTATCTGTTGTTTCCATTAGAGACAACAGTTACCTACCTGGCAGGAACACAAAAAGGATTAATTTTGGAGAGAGAAAGGGAGAGAGAAGAGAAATGCCCACACAGCTTTATATAGATAAGAACAAAAGGTGTAATCATTGTTTACCCTATGTAATAAGAGATGGGTTTGTTTTAAGCCTAAAAAGAAAATTTCTCAGTAAGACAACTAACTCGATCTAACTCTTTTTTCTTTTGAAAAACATAGTGCTGTGGTTCTGGATGGAAAAATCTATGCTACTGGTGGGATCGTCAGCAGCGAAGGACCTGCCCTGGGAAACATGGAAGCCTATGACCCTAAAACAAACACGTGGACACTTCTACCAAATATGCCCTGCCCCGTTTTCCGACACGGCTGCGTAGCAATCAAGAAGTACATTCAGAGCGGCTGATGTTCCTCGGGAGTTGGATGGAGAACTGTTTGTACCTGCTGAAAGCAGGCAAGAGGAGTACTATTACTTAAGGAACAAAAGCAGCAAAGCCAGCCAGTGAACATATTGCTCTAAAGTCTTGAATAGTGTCTACATTGAATGTAGAAAAATCATCCTCACCTTTTGGTGAACAAGGAGCAGAGAGCTCCGTGCTATGTAAGATATTGTAACTTAAAAATGCAAGGGTGTCACTAGATGTTATAGTGGCACTTGTTCTGGACATCGGCTTTTGGTCAACCCAGGTGCAATAGAATTTCTCATATTTTTTAAGCCGGGGAAGAAAGGAAAAAATTAATCTGCATTTTACTTTAGAGCTCAAGCTTGATTCTTGAAATAACCATGCAGATTAGTTTTACTATTACACTTTAGGCATCAATCTATTTAAAAGGTCAAAGTGTCCTTACCACTTTGATTCCTACATTTGTTTCTAATACATGCTTTTCAATACCAATGACTGAGAGAAATCTTGTGTGACAGATGGCTTACGTTGATGTTAGTCTTCCATCAGATCAATCAAATAGTTCTCTAGAGAAGAGCCCAAAAGCAGGGTGAGGTGGGGACTGGGGAGAAGAGTAGCCATTGGTAATAAATCCCATGTGAAATGATGAAAACAAAAGGTCTGTTGGGCTGGATGAGTTTCTGCTCTTAGTGATTCTCGTGTGGGCACATGTGGCTGTGCCCACGGTGGGGGTGGGGGGCTTCTAAACCTTTTCCTCTGGGTTTCTGCTGATGCACTTGGCAGTGCTCAATTCCCACAGTGCAAAATGGAAACAGTCTGGATTCCAGAGGCATTCTCCTGATAAACCCACTCTCCACTTCTGGCCAGAATCAGAGTAAAACGCACAGCAGAGTGTGGGTTGGCCACGTGTCCATCAAACACAGAAGATGCCTCCTGTGGCTACGCACTCGGTTTTGGCTCTCAACCAAAATCCCTTACGTCGGGATACACGCCACTATCTTTTATGTAAAGTCTGAGAAGTTTATTTTATTTTTCAAGTTCCTTTCCTAGGTGTGGAAGCCTTATACTTCTTATTTACAGATTTTAAACAAATGAGTTTAAAGCCCATGGTAGAAAAATGCATAGACTTAAGCCCAGTGTAAGAGACTTCAAATTATTACTATGTAGAGTTGTAAGTATATGCACAGCACAGGGGTTATATTTTTATATATATTAAAATATTGTCTATCCAGAGAGCATTGTGATGTGGAAATTCTTTATAAATTTATACATAAAACAAATGGGAGATGGACTGGGTAACATAGAGGGGGCAGGGGAAAGAATCTTAAAATCCACCAGTAGGAAGTAACCCCAAGCTAAGGATTGTCTCATTTCCTTCCAAGTAGAGGGAAAAAAGTTGCCATACTTGCCTTTGCAGACTCAAATCCCAAATGCCATACCAGTAATTCAAGAAGGAGGGTCCTGTACAGGGTGTGGGTGAGATCTTGCATTCAGTATGTAGTTGAATTTCATACCAAATACAGTAGCCTTTTTATATGGAGGGAAGTCTGCCTACAGCTTTGGGGAAATCAATGCAGATGGTTAGCTAATCATCTTATTTTATTAATAATCATTTATAAAATAAAATTTAAAAAAAAATAAAGACATTTGTATCTTGCAGTATTTAAAGAAAATGTGCTCGAGTCAGCTGAGTCAAGCTATAGGGTGACTCAAGCCTCTCATTTTGACAGTGAGGTTCCAGCCTTTGTTATGCAGTTGTTTTATTTATTCTTTAAAGGAAAGAAAAATAATAAGCACAACAAAATTATATACCAGTATGTCATTTAAAGTATTTATGTCAAACAGGGTGCAAGTGTGAACCTAAAGATTGGAGCACAAGTTTCTAACTGCCTGGGGCAGGACTAATTTTAGTGTTGGTGTGTGTCTACCTCCAAAGGAGGTGCTACCTGTCAACAAGACTGAAACACATTCGACATTTCCAATTTAGCTTATTTCTTCATTTCTCACACTGGAACAAAACTGGCTATTTCTGTGAATAATATTAAAAACAGGGTTATCTGTAATGGTATTGTATATAGTTTATGTTTACTGTTAAGTTCTTGTTATATTATAATAAATATATTTATAGATCTAGATTCAGCATCCAGATTGGATTAATTTTGTCATGATTGATCAAGAAAAAACACTGCACAAATGGGGACTTCATGTTTCAACCCAGCCAGGGATGAAAATGTATTCATTCTATCCAACTAGCTTCTCTTGCAAATCCAAAAATTTATTGCTAATACTTAAACACTCAGAAGCTTGCGAAGTGCTTTCATTCTCATTTCAGAAAAAAATCTCTTAGAAGTAATTTTAGATTTTATTCAGAAACACTGTTTCTTGTTCATCTATTTTCCCAAATGTACTATTAAGTAAAGAACAGAAGGGCTCAAGATAGTTTAGGAAATGATCTTGAAAAAAAGCCCTGATAAACAGCATTTTTACTTGATTTTTTTAAATGAAAGCAAAAATTTGTGCTGCACTGCTGCTGTGATGTCTAAAAGATGAAAGCTGTATTTGCCCTATGGTCAAAATTCCTTCGTATCCAGTGTGGGAGCTCCGTACCTCACTGGATACATCGTTCAGAGAGCAATTCCATGCAACCATTCATGGCTTCTTTGATGTTTCATTAGGGTGTCATCTGGTAGTTGTAAAACTGGATCTGGAACAAAGATGAGCCAAATATAACTAGTCTCAAATACCACCACAGTGGAACATTTCAGCCTGATCTGAGGAGGTAATTTCTGTTTTGCACATTAACAGGAAGAGCCTAACATTTATTGAAATTGTCTCTGGTTCTTACAGAGTATTTAAGAGCATGAACTGCAGTTTTTAAACATTTTAGTTTAGGCTTAGTGGCTGAGGTTGAACAGCCTGTGAAGATTACTAAAAGCCTTGCAATTTCAATAGTACAAAACCATGCTGCAATAATCCAGACCAAGTGGGGTAAGTTGCCAACCTTTCATCAAGGCTCTGCACAGATCTCTTACTCAGCACTAGTCAATAATACTTGGTAGGATGAACAAGACACAGACTATTTACTTTGCTTGTATGTGGAAATTATTTTAGTTCCCCTCTGGGAAGTTGGCTGAGCGCTTTTGCCAAATGAATCATGCGCACATATCTGCTCAGAGATTTTTCTTCTTAAAAGCTTTAAGAAATTCAGGGGACAGGTTGGCTCAGCAGCCTGATAATGATAAAAACTCTTTTGCTCAATGGTGTGACTCTCCCCTGGCTCACCTGGGAAGGAGAGTGATCTCCAAATGGGGCTGCTCACTGTGTTCAGGTAATCACCTACCCCTGACAATTTATACAAGTCATCCCCCTTTCTCCCGTTGTTTCATCTCGCAGCAAACACACTGTACTAATAAAACCTCAGCAACCCCATCTTTTAATTAACTGCAGGTAGGTGTTAAGGCTGAGCTTAGCACAGTGTAACTGCAGCAGCTAATTAAGAGCGCTGGGTACACTCCAGCTTGCCCTTGGAGGGGTCCAGACAAACTGAGCACCAGCACGAGCACCCGCGCTCTGCAGCTGCAGGGATTAGCCAGGAGAGCAGCTGCTCCTGCCTGGCTCCACCAGCACAAATATGTTTAATCAGCAGAGATGGAACAGGCACAAATGGCTTCAGGTACTCGACCACCCTCTCAGCTTCTCGTGAAGAATTTGTCTGAGGAAAAGGGCACGGATCCCAAAGCTTTTCTCCGCTGTTCCCAGTGCAAGGCCATGGTCTCAGAACCACAGCGCCTCCCTATCTCCACTGAAAAGAGGAGACGTAGTGTAACGTAGTATCAAATAAAACTACACACAGTGAATGCAGTCAGCACTTGGCAGGCTGCAACCTGTGCCAGCCAGGTCTGTAAGAAGACACTGACTCTGTAGCTACTTGGACATTTTTAACTTGTCATGCTAATACAAGCCTTTTAAATTGGATGACACCCTTAAACTCACCCCTTAATGCTTTCTTTCCCATTTTAAGTCAGCTCAAAAACAGGAGCTGAAGCGTGCTTTCAGCTGAGGTAGAGAAGCCTGCATGTACAGAAAGGCAGCACTAAGTTCTCATCATCAGAGAGTGTTCTGGGTTGATAACTTTAGACTGCAGAAAAGGCCAGAAAGAAAATGGTCTGGAGGGAAGCAGATGGATGCATGGCGGGCACGGTGTTCCCATCACTCATTACATTAAGCTGGACAGCAATACCGGAACAGAAACACCGTTTTTCCTCCAAAAAGCCAAGCTGCTTGAGGCATGATTAAACACTCGCTGAGGTTAGAATTCATGAGAGCAAGAGCTGCCATCGTGATCTCCTCAGCCGAGCTCTGGAAGCCTGGAAACAAAACCCAGAGTGGCAGACTGCTGTGAAAAACAACTCTCCCTTTGCTGGTCACCAGTATTTTTTCTTTTGATAACACACACTCCTTTCAGGAAGTCCTGTTTAGCTAGCAGATTTCTTACAGAGTAATAAATTCCAATTTTCTTAATCTAAACAAATTCTACTTCAGTCGGCAGCAGCTTTACACACGGAATTAAGTGTTTTGGCTCGGTTACTGCCTGGGAGAAGGACGCTCCAGTGGTGCCATCAAGCCATATCTGCCTCTGAATTTTTCATTAGTGGTGGTCTGTACAATGAAGGTTTGAAAGGCTTCTTGCTTTTAATTCCATAATCTGTTGGTTTTGAGCAGTGTTCTTTCCTCCTTTGGAACTCATACACACCCCAGACACAACAAGATTCATACTGGCAAAATACAGTATCAAACCGTTGCTGTTGTCCAGCATCAGTGACTTTTTCCTACATTTTTGTGGCTAAAGAGCAAACACCTACCTAAGGATACCTGTGACACTTCTGCAAAAGCACCAGCTTCTCACCTCATTAAAAACAATACGTGTTAATAAAAAAATAGGTTTTACAGGCAGAAATGAGCCCATCCCTCTTCACATCTTAGGAACTTAAGCAATCTCTTATTTCTAATGCCATGTCCCTGTGCTGGTGGACAGCATCCAAGTAAGGATCAGGGAATTGAACAGTGAAGGGGACATACCAAATACTCTAAGGGTATCCTGAGCCTGATGCTCCACCAGAATCACTGTCCCTCTACCACAGAAACAATAATCAGCTCTCACAAAGCAAGCCTAAACTGCCAAACCCACTGGAATTTTGGTAGCTGTTTCCATTAAAAGAGATCGTCTTTTAGTAAGCTATATATTTTCATGTCCAGTAAATGCAGTGCTCCATTACTTGTTACATCAATTTCAATTTTACCTGTTTCAGTTTAGGCCTGGCTTTTCTGCAAGTTCCCTGTTTATGTACTGGAACACTTCAGGCTGAGAAAGCTGAGGCTGTTGAGCCTGGAGAAGGTTACAAGGACACCTCATAGCAACATTCCAGTAACTGAAAGGGGCCTACAAGGAATCCAGAGAGGAACTCTTCAACAGGAACTGTAGTGATGGGGGGAAATGGGTACCAATTGAAAGAAGGGAGATTTAGGTTAGATGTTGGGAAGAAATTCTTTCCTGTGAGGGTGGTGAGACACTGGCACAGGAATGCCCAGGGTCACTGTGGATGCCCCAACTCTGGCAGTGTTCAAACCCAGGCTGGATAAAACCTTGAGCAACCTGGAGTTGCTCTCCATGCCTCTCCATGGCAGGGGATTGGGACTAGGTGATCTTTAAGGTCCCTTCCAATCACTAACACTGACTCTGTCATGAAAAAAGCTGCACATAACCTTTCTGGGGAAAATTAAGAGTGGAAATGTGGCAGCTTGGGAATGTAAGCTTAAGAATGGCTCATATTTCTGTTTACTGCTGGGCAAGAGGTATCCCCTATGGAGATTAATATGTCCAAACTGCTTACTACCTGGAGAGAATATTAGACTTTCCCAACTGGATAAGGGGTTTTTAATTCCAGAGGTAACCTAACACTCAACCATCTCCACAAAGCCCAGAAGTCTCTGCCCTGCTGACATTCATTTTTAATAACATGGGGGTATTTCAGGGAGTGCTGATAATGTGACAGTTATCAAAGGGCAAGTGAAATGACTGGGTAATTACAGGGCATTCACCTGACATCAAGCCCAAGTAAAAATGGAAAGATGGTATCTAACTAAAGTGATCATGAATCAAAGGGATAAGAATAAATACAATGATTTTCTAGAAAATTGGCTGTATCACACAAAGCTGATCTCATTCTCTGACAGGATTACACATTTGATTGATAAGGTAATAGATTTTCAACAGCATGTGACAAAATACTTCAGTTTTTGGCACAGTATTCAGACAGCAAATATTAAATGGGCTAAGAAAAGGCAGATTAATTGAGGAATATCTAATCTGCTCAAGTAATTCTCAATTTGGTACCATCAGAGTGTTTCTAATGGGGGAATCCTCTTCTCCCAAAGTTCTTGAAGAAAAATGTTGACAGAAATCAGTAGTCACAGACCTGGGGAAAAGGAGATTAGCTTAGGGAAAGATAATGAGGCCTGAACAAGTCATTCATATGGTGCTGGCTCCTCTGGCTGGCTGGGACCCATAAAACTTCTTTTCGTAAAGCAAAGCAGGACCTCAGAGAGGTGGGAATGGGGAACGTTGACACTGAGGATGGAGAACTGCATCATGAAAAGCTTCAAGACTGAGAAGAGTCAAACAACAAGAGTTCCTAGCCCAATTTCATGGTGTAAAAGGCCTAAATTGATCTTTAGATGTGCAAAAAGGGGGACAGGGAATAGGAATCAGTGATTTTTGCCTCTATAAATGGCACTGGTGGGACCTATGCTGGAATATCATACCAATTTTCTCTGTGAACAAATGTTTCAGAAGATGTTGAAAAATTGACCTACTGAAGAATAAAGCCACAAAATTGACTTAAAGGCTGGAGAAAATGCAGTGAGAGCCATAAAAAGCTTGTTCTTCAGCAAAAAGATGGAGAGGCTATTTGATCACAGTGCATTAGTGTCCTGATGGAGGGGGGTTGCAAAACAGGTATGAATAGTCTAAAACACCAAGAGACCACAAGAAGCAGAGCCTGGAAGTTGAAGATGGACCCAAACAATGAGGAATGAGGCACTAGTTTCTACTCACAAGTTTTAATTACTCCATGAAAAGTTCAGAGAGCAGGGCAGATGTACTCTGCAGACTAAATGCCTTCCCCAAAAACACTGTTAAGCCATTCAGATGTCAGCAGGCCCTCGGCATGCAGGAGATTAAATCATACGTGCCACAGCATCCAATTCAACAAACCAGTGTTTTCTGCTGGCATTATTCCCAGTGAATAAACCCAAATTTTTGTAACAAATTGCTGAACATTTAAATCATCATTAGATGTCAGCTCATTTCCATTTCCAAAATTTATTCTCATGCATTGACAAGATTAACAGTGTAAAATTTATGCTCAGCTTGTGCTTTTGTGGCTGTCCTCTGAATCTTGTGAAAAGAAAGCTTTTATTTTTTTAAAAAAAAGCTTTTTTCCTGCTGGACTCACTTTAGATTTTAGAGGAAGACTCTGAAGCAGCCTAACCCCAGTATAAATGTGAGGCATTAATTTTATACCAGTTAAATCTCCAGTGCTTCATGAAAATGTAGTCTTACACGCTTTTATTTATACTTCAATTGTCTATAGAAAACAGTAATTTGTGACTAAACTGATGTCAGTAGTCACATCCAACATCTGACTATCCATATTACATTTTCTTTATCACACTTAACCTTTTGTCTTGTCACAGACAATACACTGGGCATCACTTCAAAACGTTGTGTCCAAATTATGTTCGTTAGAAACCTAAAATGTATTAGCAATTTGTCCTTCCCCATCACCGAAATCAGGTATCACTGTTCTTCCAGGCAGCCTCCACACAGAAGGGATTCTACAAGGTGTAACCAAGTCACCAGGAGAATGCCAGATCTTTACAGCAGAACTGTAGCTGGGGCTTTGGAGATCACAAATAGGTTCTTAGCTAAAACATTCTTTTTCTTCTACAGCAGAAAGATTCCTTCTTAGAAAACTAATTGAGTCCAAATTTAATGTATTTTCTAGATGAATTAATCCTCTATATTCTGTTTCACTCCCTTTGATGAATAAATACTTCAAAGGGAGTCCTTCTGAAACTTAAGTCTTTCCTTCCTCCCAATGCAGAGTCCCAAAGTGGACAGATCATCTTCTACAAACTCCCACTTTCACACAGACACAGTCGAGCATCTCTGGGTTATGGCACAAATCAGATTTTACACAGATGCAAAAGGGTTTTCTCATGTCCACAACAAAACCAGGATGACAAAATGGTGTGAGCACTCCTAGCAGACACCCAGTCTGAGGGACCTCTGCACTTCTCTCAGGTGCTCTACTTCTGTCCTCCAGCAATCTGGATTTTGGCAAACCCAGCAAACCAGAGGAGTCCAGCACAACAGAACCAACCCCACCTCATCTGCTGGCCAACACATCCTGGGGGCTGCATCACTGACACCCCAGTTGTGGAGCTTGAACAACCTCTGCCCCCAGCCTGTAACTGGATGTGAGGAGCCCACATCACCTTTTGCACCTCAGTCTTGAAAGCAGCATTATTCCACATCAGCATTCCAGAACAGCCAATCTCAATGCAAATGGCCAGGTTCACACTAACATTCCACTAAAAGTGATGGATCCATTTCAAATCTTAGCTGCTTATCATACTTTTAAAGGGAAAGGATTTTTCCTGATATAAAAGCAAGGCTCAGTATAGCATAACTCAAATGCAATTCTAAAATAAATGGAATTTTATAGTAGTCACAACCATCTACTGGCTGTGGGTTCAACCAAAATATACTTCCTATGCAAATGATCACACTGGAAAAAAAAAGACTCACCTAGAAATGGAATGAGGCTGAATTAATTAGTGCTAAAGTTTATAATCCCTCATTTTTACATAATAGTTACATGACCACAAGTGAAGCATAAAAGGAGAAGGAAAAAAAAAAATGAAGTGTTTGGCTTCATTAGTCAGTTCAGAAGTTTACTGATTTAGCTTGCAGAATTTATTCACATGCAGTGCTGGCTTAAAACCCCATATATTACAAGTCCAAATCCTAACCAAGATACAGAAGAAAAGGATCTCATTTTTAATTTATTTAAATAAATTACCTGAAGAGCTTAAAGAGGAAACAGAATGTGCAGCACTGCAAATTTAAGGAAATAAGGGAAATTGGATTTCAAATCTACATTCAAGGCAGAAATCAACAGCAGAAAGAAGCAGCATTAAGCAGTGAACACTTGACAAACATGAGTGTTGCACAAGCATCTAACTAAGGCTTTAGGCACACCCGCCCTTACTATTTCTTACTAAATCATGCTTTTGAAGTACCACTCGAAATTCACTAAGTATCTTTACAAGAATCCTTTTGTCAGTTCCCAAATATTTTGTCTCTTTCGACTGGTCATTTTTACAGCCATTGTCAGAAATCAGACCTGAATCTATTCTCTTTGAACACGGCCATTCCCACTCCTGAAAGACAAAGAGACACCCAAGACCTCACACTCCTTTCCTCAGACCGCAAACCCAAGCGTGGTGCTGGGACCTGCAAGGCCATTCAGGTCAAAACACAGCTGCCCATGCTGAGCCCAGGCTCTCACCAATCAACTTCATTATTACACAACAGGTATTAAATTTCATCTCTAATTGTGCTTTCAAAGCTGCATATAAAAGTGGAATTGGAGTCAGACATGAAGTTAAGTTACTACTACCTCCTTCCTCAACTCCTCTTTTGCCCAGGAGCCCTATAGTTCAAAGTACACAGAAAGGAAAAGAGGGAAATGTCCAGGGGTGTTCCATGTCCTACAACTCAAGAGTTCATCTATAAAAAAAACCAAAAAACAAACAACCCAAAGTTGTAAGAACAACTTTGCTAAATATAATAAATAGAAAGGAAAGAGTCTTTCCTTAAAAAAACCCTCTAATTAATTGTCTTTAATGGACAAACACTGAAAGCAGAAGTTGGACCAAACTGCTCAAAATAACTAAATCTTGCAAAAAAGCAAGATCCCATAGTGTCACATCTAAACTGCAAAACCAAGGAGGTCTAGTAAGGGAAAGACTGTTATCAGCCAGGAGGCAGTATTTCTTTTAAATACATTTTTGAAGGAGGTAAAGCTGTGTTTTCTTGTCATCTTTATTCAAGTATTTCACAGCAGTTATATTACAAATTACAGTAAAATGTTCAAAATTTCCAGAAGTTCAAAAAAATTAAATAACTTACTTCAAACTAACGTAAAATGAAGTCAAAATGCAAAACATCAATTTAAACACAATTCTGAATAAAACTATAGAATCCAAAATATACCATAGCTGATGAAGGAAGTCTACTTAATCCACAAAGTAGACACACGTTAATGAAACCAAACAGGACGCCCCAATGTCTAAATAACCCAATGTACAAGATACAAAAGATGCAAGTACAAGCCCAAATTCAAGCTTATGTTGTGATTACAAAATAAAACAAAAACAAATGAAAAGACTATCAGCTGCAGGACCTGCCATTCAGGAGACTGAAGGTAAAACCAGCGCTGACTCACCAACTTAATTTAAAAAAAAAAAAAAAAGGGAAGACAAGATATTACAAAACCCAGTAATCCTATAAATACATTGGCATATGAGGAAATCAAGTAACAATACAGAGGACACAAAACAAAACGAAGAAAAATAATCACAGGTGATATTCAAGCTTGCAAATACAATTAACTCCAGAGCCATCACCCAAGAGCAACTCTATCACTCCAAAACAGCCCCCTCCCAGACCCCCAGGGAAACCTCCTCCTCCTGGTTGGCCACATTCCATGGAGTCCAGCACAAGGACTCACACAGGAGTTTATTTGCAATTTTCACAACAAGAAACAAGGAAGAGAGGTCAATTTGTACAAACTCTTGCCAGTGCTATGTGGCAAAAAAATTAAAAACATACAAAGAGTAAACAAGTTTAGACCACATGGATAGATTAACAGTTTTTTAACTCTCTAACCACCAGACATCTGTAAAGGAAAACAAAAACTGAAGTGTGGTTATTTGGGCTAAGAAGGCGAGTATATAATTTTAGGTAAGCTGTCCACTAGAACATCTGATATTAGCTACGTTTCTCTAAAACAACATGGCAGCCCCTCAATTAGTAAAGTTGCCTCTTAATGATTTTTCCCAATCAACAACTGACAGTAAAAATTTTCCTTTAGAAACCTGACCTTTTAGAACCTTTTTTAATGCTAGGC
This sequence comes from Phylloscopus collybita, assembly GCA_027886175.1. NCBI lineage: Eukaryota > Metazoa > Chordata > Aves > Passeriformes > Phylloscopidae > Phylloscopus > Phylloscopus collybita. The sequence continues at coordinate 50,554,210 of JAJNNQ010000026.1, forward strand.
ATTACTTAAACTTGCTTTTTACACTCACTGGTGACTAAAATTCTCAACTGTTTTAGTTTATATAAATTTATTATCTTCTTAAAAATGAATGCAGTTCTATCTTCCACAAGTGCTGCTGTTACTTGAACAAAAACTTCTTTGAGTAAGTGAAACTGGAATAAATATTTTTAAAAAATTCTGCAGCAAGAACCTGAGACTTGCAAAAAACCCTTTTATCAGAAACTTGCTACAAAAAATCTGCTACATTTCATTTAATCAAATCTTAAAGTTTGTAACAATTTCCATCAAAATACAAAATGCTGTTAATGTACCAGACACATAAATATCTCAAACGGGTATGATGCTAATAAATACTAAATGAAACATGGAAAAAAATCCCATAATCAAATCTGAGATCAAAGAATCTCATTTAAAATGTGTTTTCTGCTTGTTTTTGTTGTTTTTAATCGCACTTTCCCACCTAAAAAATACAGTGTTTCTGCATGAGTTGCATTTAGGTGTAACTAGATGTACATGAATGCTTAAAACCTTTTTCTGCCGTTACCTATGAAGAAAAACAGTGGCATCCAGGGGAGAAAAAGATCTAAGATAGACTGATGTTTAACCATAATGGACAAAGCACTTTGGATTACTGCAGTAGCCCAAGGCCCACGTTTTCTCTCTGCAGCACTACCCTGGGATGAGCCGTAGAGGTGGAGACAAGTCGCTAAGCCTGGGTTTGTACTTGGGAGCAGCGTGATTACAGTCCTCCATAAACACTGTTGGTAACTAAAATACAAAAAGCTGAGGTAGCTCAGTATCTCTGCAGTAGTCTGTTTTCTCTATTTTAAAACTAATCACACTGCGTTGCATATTTCTGGACAGACACTTCTGCAGCTACGTAGGGACAGTCACAACGAATGGTTCACGATGGGAACACCAGCCAACTGCTCTAGAACACTTTCCACATGGGTGTGAAATAAACCAGCCCAGCTAATGTTCTAATACCGAGCTTGTGATAAAACATAAAAACTGCCTAGACTGTTCTCTCCAGTTGCCAGAAAGGAAAGGTGTTGGAACTACACAATTCAGACCCAGAGAACTCTTAGAAAGATGGATTCAAAAGGCTCTCCTCCAATCCTCCCCACAGTAACAATGCTTTGCACAGAACAACGTGTGAAACCTAAGAGAAGTTTTATTTTCAGCTGAGGTTGGGCTCCAGGACTTTGACCAACTATAGTGTCTTCTTGCCTGCACTGCACAGTCCAAGCTATATTGCAAACACAGACCTTCCCAATGAAACCTGCCAGTATTAACCTTGCTTTCCTTAGAGAACTCGCACTGGAAAACAAGGACATGGTGGGAAAATGCTTCATTTTTAGCAACACAGAGGAGTTTCACTGTGTAACTTGTTTCTAAAATAAAATACACCAATGAAAAAGGAAAATCACCATTTTGGTAAAGTATGTGGCTTTTTCAGTGTGTCTTAGTTTAGTTCTGTAGAGTAAGACAGGCATTATAGAAACCATAATATGGTTGCCATCCAATGAAGAGAATACAATTCATCCTTTTGGAGATCTTCATTCTGCAGACAGCTTTCTAACATTGCCATTTGCTATAATCCAAACAAATTGCTTAGCCTTATCTTTCTCAATTGACTAAAAGGCACATTAAAGGCAGTTCTAGAGAGCCTCATCTTCAAATTACTGTACATCCAGTTACTCAAGATTCCTACCACAATGCATCACTGCCTTCTTTAGGACAGATTTTTTTTGTCCATAACCCCAGAGAAGAGAAAAATTGGAAAAAAAAAATAAAAAAGGTTGCCTGTTTAAAAATATTCAACTTAGATCTGCTCTTTCCAGTCCTCTTGTATGTGTTGGTCTTCACTTTGCCTGAAGTTTCCCCAAAGATAATGCATGTAGAGTGAACAAGAGCAGGAATGAGAACAGTTTCTGTAGCACCAAAAATCTCCAAGCTGTGGCATTGTATTCTTTATTTATATCAGATACAACTATATGAAGTTCCGTTTGGTTCTTGTAGGCTGGTTGGTTTCAGGTACCTGAGACAATAGCACCAAATTCAACAGAAACAAAAAGAGAGAGCACTTAAGACCAAGGCTCTGCACATACTTGGTGCAAATGGAAACTGAATGGCTCAGAGGACTGCTCTCCCATGAGCAGTTTGAGAGGATAAACCCACCCATCTTGACGAGTTCACAGGAATGTTTCAAACACATGAACTGTTCTTTCCATCTCCTGCAAAAGACACAGACCATTAACTATTCATAAATATAGAGAGACAGAAATAGAGTTCCTTTATGTAGTAGTACTTACTGTGATACTTTCTTTAATCTGAACAAATAAATATATGAGAACAGACGTTTCTGTTTATTAGCTGCTATCTGCTAGCAAAATACGATAAAAGAGGGAACTCATTAAAGAAGTATTAATGCAGAAAAGCACTCTACTGTGACAGTCCATGAGAAAATCAAGGTTTATTAGGGGTCACTTATATAATTAATGTGCTCAATATATATTAGGAAAGCATTGCAGTGGCACACTGCATGAGTTCAAGTCTGAACTGCACACTTATGCTGTTGGTGACCCAGCTGTAACCACATGTCTGCACAGTCTGGATAATCAAAGTAAAGATTGGTCTCTACACACTCCTGCTGCACAAATGTCTTCTTAATCTACCTAACATCTTGCACAGACTCTCAACACATTTTTAGGTGAATATGACATGAAAATGGTTTGAAAAGTATTCTGCAGGAACTCTACAGAATCCCCCACTATGGCTTTTCCAGGTTTTGTTGTAAATTATTCATGGAGAAAAATATTTAGTGCTCAGTGATCCAACTGGAAAGTAGCAATTGTTGTCCTTTTCTCAGCAGGGCTGGTTATCAGTTGAATCAGCAAGCTGATCCAAACCCCTCTGCAGTTATAAGAGTAGTGATGGAGGGAAATGCACACCCAGAGCTGGCATCAGCCTGTGCCAATGGTGAAATGACCAATTTGCTGTTGATATACAGGAGGCCTTGGAGGGCAAACACTTCAGTGACCAAGGCTGACGGCAAGGCAGACACCTGGCTTCCATCTGCTGCACTGACCTTCCCAAGGCTGTACCTACTGATCAAGAGAAAGTGTTCACTCTTCTAAGGCGTTGTATGAAAGTCAGAATTTACAAACTGGATGGAGCAGAGGGGAGTAATTGGTTTTGGCATAGTTACACCAACACAATCATTAAGGGCAACTGCAGCAACGCCGGGTCAGGCTGCTTTTGAAATCACCACTTTACATCCACTGTTAGTCATGCCACAAACATGGAAACTGCTTCTACTCCATTTTACTCCACTAGCATGTTCTTTTCTTGCTGCTGTATTCTCTCCTCTTTTTCCTCACTGCTTTTAGGTTAAATTCTTAAACCTCTTCTGTAGAAAGCATTCTTAGAAATTACTGCCAGTTTCTAAGTTACTACACTAAGCTTTTTTTTCTTCTTACAGATACTTTCTTCAAAGTCTATTAAAGGTTTTGCCTGCTAGTAGAACAATAAATTGACAGATTAACAGTTTCTGAAAAGCCTATCTCACAATATTCAGATAAAGAATAGAAGAAGCTGTACAACATCACCTCTATAAGTTGTGATTTGTCATAGTCTCTACGATGTCTGTAGATGCATTGACTGAGGAGTGAATACAATCTCTCCAGCTGGTCAACAGTCAGGTTGTCACTTTTCTTAACCACTAAATCAAGCAATTTCTGTTGGAACAATGAAAGGTGAAGTTAAGAGGGTTTCTAGAATAATTTTTAAATTTTTTTACGGACAAATCCAAAATGCAATGTCTTTCTTAAACCCTCCTTCAAAGGGATACATACAAATGAAATGAACCACACCTGGGTATCAGTAAGGCCACTGCTTCAATATTTATACAAAAAGGACTTGATGTCTCTTTTCACTTCTCCGCTTATACCCACACTTTTCTTCTTGTCTTATGACTCTTTTACTCAGTATAGGTGGGGCAATGCTTGTTCTTTTGGAATGCTACTTCATCCTATTTCATCTTGGTCAGTCACTGTAACAAAGCCAACCCTAAAAACTGTTTTGATGGCTAAAGCAGATGTTTCTAACAACTTATACTGGCAGGGAAAAAAAATTACCACCATATGAAAACATTTGGACTTCCACAAATGTTGATAAACATAACAAAAAAAGAGAAGGGGGTAGAAGGAGGACACATCACCATGTAAAATTTCTCACAACAAAGGTAGAAGTATTTTACATAGTAGCAAAGAGTGACATTTAAGGTTTTTTTTTCTCCTGTCATAACAATTCTACGGTTTCCAAAGAGATTATCATCTGTACTCCACAGATAATGGGATCTAAATTTCATAGGTTACAGTAGGTCAAGCTACTTTTTATAACATAAGACAGCAAATTTTTTATAACTTTGCTTAAAAAAAACTGAAAGAAAATTAACCAGCAGTCTACAATGCCAAAAACACCAACACAAATTCCCATTTGCTTTCCAAGCCACTAAGTTTTCTCCACCAAGTATACCTACACAGGAAATGATGATGTTAACTCCCAATTACCAGGCACCCAGCAGTTTCTTGGTACCTGGCACAGCCAATTAACACATATGAGTACCTGCAAAAATGGCAATTAAAAGAGTGGACTGCTGTGTCATTACTGGATTATAAGGGTAGTAATGATGGGACAATAAGGATTCTGTAGTTTTATTAACTTTTCATCTAAAAAACACTGACCGACAAATCATTTCCAAAAGTCACTACCATCCTAATATTGTTTGCAGTCAAAACTAAAGGAAATGTTGCTTCAGAACAGAGAAAGGAAGCTTTTTTCACAGAGTCTGTTAATAGTTCAATTTATTTTTTCAGTTCTGTTACCTTTAGCCTGTCATGGTCAACAACCACAGAGGGTAAGGGATCTGAAGGTTCCTCTGGAACCTGCTCCAAACTTGTGGGCTTTGACTGCTCCACAGCGACTTTTCGAGTTTTCTTGCTTTTGAACAAACCTGTAATTTGAAAAACAATTATCAGCACTGTCAGTCCCACAAAATGCACCTTATTTCTTCACTTCAGTTTGACTTTTCTTGGTTAGTTAGTTAGTTAGTTTGGCTGGGTTGTTTTGAATCAAGCAAGATTGTAGCAGTGCACATTATGCATCAGCTTTGCTGAATTCTGAATGTTTACAGGTGCACAAACCCATAGTTCAGAAGACACACACAAAACTGGCAATCTTTATAACCCAACTCCGAAGTGCCAACTTTGAATGAAAACTGAATTCCACTAAGAGTTTTCTCACCATATCTTTCCATTCAACAACTAATTAAACAGCTTCAAAGACAAGTTCACACACTAAGCAAATGCTGAAATTCCTTCTGCTCAAGAGAAACAAATCTTCATTTTTCTCTCTAAAGCATACCATGTCTTCATCACCACAGTACTCCAACATCTGCTCTACTCCAAACCTCATGCTTTTGTTACACATTTCTGTTTCCTTCCACTCTTAAATTCAAGCTATTCACCAATCCTATTGCAAAGAACAAAATATTTTCCTGTCTTCTTATTCTCTCCCTACAATCATTCACTGTTTTTCTCCTCAACTATTTAAAATGCCTTTTCTTCTGAGGACCCCTGCTATTATAACCATCCTAAAGCATACAAAATTCACATACAAAATTCAGAAATGTAAAGGCTCTTGACACATCATGCTCTTCTTGTGATATTCCTAGGACCTTTCTTGTATTACTCTCCTTACCCTTAGAGAAAATATGTATGTACAAACACAGCCAACATGTACACAGTAATCTTCTCATAATTCAGATCTCTCATTAAAGCTCATTTACTTTGTAAATCTCAGTGCTAACTTTTGAAGTAAAGATTTCATTCTTTTAGATAAATCTGAAAGCTCATTAAAAAGGCAATCATGCATAAGGCTTCTATTTCTGTTCCCTGAGGAAACTATCTCTCTTGTCTTCAAAGGACATGGCCCCTTCTTTTTATACACCACCAGGATTTTCCTTCTCCTCTTATCTTTTGCCTGCACTGTTATTGTGTTCACTGTGACTCCAAAGCCAGATACTTTCTCCAACAGATAAACAACAATCTGTCTTTTGCTATGAGTTAAATTGCTTCAACTTCAACAAGCAAGTTTTTAAAGGAATACATTCTTTATTTCTGTGCTTTTTTATCCAAATTATATCAATGATACTATTATCATAGTCTCTAACAAAACAAGTCAATATCTATCATGTAGGTCAAAATATAAATCAGACAGAATATAAGACCAAAAGATATATTTATCGCTGTTTATAATATTTTTAAATATTTAACTACTGTTTTAATGTTATCTCAGTATTTCCCACAAAGATGACAAATACGAACAGAGTAGTGTTAGTATGGATATACAATTTCTTGCTTAAGGTAAAAATACAGCAAATCAAGATTGCACTTCTGATATTTCTGTGTGGAATTAAAGGCTGTAAGGATACTAAGAGTTTCAAATAAGTAGTCAGCAATTAATAAAATATTACTATATAATAATAATTGTAACTAACGTAAGATATGACACTGAAAAACACACACATTAACTTGGACACTGAGACAAAGACAGAAACATGGAGAACAAGCTATACCTTCTTTATCTGCTTCAGCATCTTTAGTTTCAGTATCTGTGCTCTGTAGTGTTTTCTCATTATTGCTGCAATGTGGTAACTCGGCTTTCCCTGGGTCTGTTCCTTGACTTTCACTGGAAGCTTCCATTTTCTCCTTTGGCTGATCTTCAGATAAAGATTTTTGCTTGTTACTAGACCCATCCCTGTTGTCACAGGGTGAAACAGCATCAAGTGACTCTACTTTACCATTATGACAGGCTGGAACAGGTACACCTTCGGAGCTGTGTACAGATGTCTCTCCATTCACACAGTCCCCTTTCAACATAGAGTCCTTCCTTAATTCCTTTTCAGCACCCAGGATAACACTGTCAGTTATTAACAGGGATTCATTTGAGCTCTCTTCTTCTGTGGATGCAAAATTGTTTTCCTTTCCTGATGTCCCATTGTTAAGCCTCTGCTCTGCATCTATATCCATAATATCACAAGAGGATTCATCATTTGTCATAGAGAGGTCTCCTGTTTCCTCTCCATTCTCCTCAATGCTGATCTCTAGCTCTCCATTTTCCAGCAATTTACTGTCCTCACCATGATTTTCATCATCAGCAAACTTTGCATCATCTTCATCTTTCTTTAAATTATTGACTTTCCTCTTCTTAATAATGCCTTTGCCCCACTGAGAGCGCCGTCTTGATTTTCTCCTTATTCGAACTGCAAACACACAAACACTTTTAGATTTACAGGTACCCCTCAGCAAAGAGACCAGGATATAAGAATATGGTGCTGTGTGAGGCAATCAAGTAAAAATAAGGTGTCTGTTGATTTGAATGTGAGCAAATCAGAGGTAACAAGGAATTTTAGAAGTATAAGGAGTGGACACTCAGTCATCCACTCAATTCCTAAACTATGGAAACAAGAAATTCCTACTTACAGCAGCTAAGCAATGATGTAGTAATTTGGGTAACTCATTTGGGTAATGCAGACTTTAATGCCAGTTATTCTCATTTTCCCTTTTTAGCTCCTCAGTGATTTGAAATGATTATACAATAAAACAAATGAAAGTGCCATCCATGGATTCATAGAATAATTCAGTTTGGAAGGGACATGAGGAAGCCTCTAATCCAACCTACTACTCCAACCAGAGTCAGCTGTGAGGGTCATATTGTGCTATTTAACTTGAAGCCACATAAATGTGATTTTTTTCATTATTTCTCCATGAAATTTTACTTTTTCTTATTTCTTAGTTGCATTTTCTGTGCCTTTTAAAAATTACACAATAAACTATTTTTCAGAAACGCCATTTTGTTTTATTACCCCATCTGCAGTGAGATACAACTGAGGTACCAATCTAAAGGTTTTGGGGCACATTTGTAATTTGATAAGCAAATGCAGAAGGAAGACCATTCAAACCTAGTGCTATTGTCAACATCCTTTTCAAAAGCTAACTAGACACAGCTCAGAAGACCAAGGAAGACACTGGGAAAAGTCCAGCTTCTACATTCAAATCTAAGCAATGATAAAGACTGTTCTATTTTTGCAAAATTGCTTAAGTTGTGGCCAACTACTATAAATGAAAATCACAGCCAATAATAACCAGAGACTGACAAGTTTCCTTCCATTTCAAAGGGAACTCTTATGCTGAGCACCTCCATAATGTTCTTTATATTTTTAAGTTGCTTTGATTTACGGGGTATTAAGTCCTACGCTGTGTCTGCCAACCACACACTGAGTTACAAAGATCTTGCTTTGAAGATACAAGCACTGTGCAGGTACAAGTGCTGAGAATTAATTCACAGCCACTCAGAAGCACAGTTGTACTTCAGAACTTCTCCCCATGAGTGCTGTATGTAAGCAGGTAGTTTAACAACTACATTAAGAGTAAATCTTAACCTTTTCGCTTTAAAGCTATCGAAAGATATAATCACACTGCAATAAAAACAGTCTCACTTGAAATGTGTATTTATTGTTACAAATAATCTTTATGGAGAACTGCAAGATTTGAGGGGGAAAATCCCCTTTCTCCAGCTATATTCGAGATCTGATAGTGACTTCTACAGTGAGTGTGACTCTTTTATTAATGATGAACTACAACCTACTCACATAACTTTTCAGGGGTTCATGTATTTTTTCCCTAGATTGTGCAAGAGATTTCCATTAATCACCAAAGAAGCAAATATGAAACTGAACAGGGAAATGTAAACTTACAGACAAAAATAAAAATAATCCTCTGTTAAGCAATGGATTGAGGATCAGTGCAACTCCAAAGACGGGTAAATAAAACACCAAGGAGAGCAGAAGTCTTTTAAAGGAAATCTAGTACATCCTAAATGTATAAGTACGTAAGTTAAATTATTTAAAGATACACTGATTTTTGGCTGTTTAGGAGGATTTTCCTGTAATTCAGATAGATACATCAGATATATTGTGAAGCATATTTGACATTTTTACATCAGTGAATTGTACTTCAAATATTTATTGGTGCATCTCCCTTCTGTCCACACTGTGAATTCCACCAGAGATGAGAATCCATAATTTCCCTAAACACAAAAGTAATTCCTAAAATTCTTAGGTGTGAGAGAAATCACTTTGAAGCAAAATGGAATTAATCCTTGTATTACCCATCTCATTATATTTCGAGTCTTTCCCAAGTGAGAGTCAGCAAGTCCAGCTCACTCAGTGTCTCATGCAGTATTTTTGAACTAACATTAGACATTTTTTACTGCTGTTTTTAATTAGAACAAAGCAACAACAAAAAGTGAGGCAGCTATGTCTTCTGGGGTGAGAGACGAAATTCTAGTTCCAGATCCTTAGCAACAAGGACACTGTTACATAGATTTTTCTTTTACACAGAGTCGAGCCTCTAAATGATTGAAATGTTGGGCAAGGAATACAACATTTAAAAACAAAACCCACCACCAGTCTTTCTGCTTAATTTCTCCAGTTAAGTTAAGGGAGTGGTACAAGTAGGAGAAGTGTTTAACAAACCAGAGAACCATGTGACAAATTGTAGACACGGGCACCAGATTTACCCACCTATACTGCTCCTCTTTATATTTACCGAAAATAAAAGAGTATCATGGATCTGAGAAGCTGCTGTATGAGGCAGGAAACTGAATCCCACAGAACAGCTGATTATGACTTTAAAAGGATGAAGAAGCTACCACAGGGTAAAACTGATGCAAAACTGATGCAAAGGGCCAGTGGGGAGGAACTAATGGGTTAACAGCTGCTAAAAAATAAACTTAACCTGGAATGCCATCTTCACTACTTTAATGTTTGTATTTTAGAAGATTGTAAAGTATCAACAGCAGAAGGCCAAGGTTTTTATTTTCTAGTCAGTATGATTCATGACACACTATCAGCTTCCTGTAGGTAACAGAATGGGACAGTTATTTACACCAGAAAAACTTTGAGTGAACTTTGTTTAAAAACATAGTACATACAATTGCAATTTAAATCCTTAATACCTTTTCAATTACTCCTTTTAAAACTACTCATCAGAAATCTCCCCATTGATATCCAGTCTTTTGGCAGTATTTGTGCCAGAGGCAGTGGAAATACTATTATCAGAAGAATCCTGCTTTACAGAACTGAGTTTCTCTAACTCAAACTATTATAATAGCAATTATTCACACATGAATACATTTACTTGCCTTCTAAATTGGGCAACTATTCACCCTACAATCTTCACATAACCTCTACAGATCTGCCAAGAGATTTCAGTTCAAGCTTCTGTCTGGTCTGCATTTTTGTAAATCACTGATTAGCATTTTTAATAACAATAAATATCTGTCTGAGCACAAGTCACACCTAACATTTCAGTCAGGTTCACATGAAGTTGGTATCAAAACTAAACTTCCCCTGCTCTTTTCTTCCTAAGATGCACAATCTATGCAGAAAGTATTTTTTAAAGTGCTATGTAATACAATGCAATTAACCACTGAATACAAATTTACATTTTGTTAAGCAGTAGGTAAAGTTCCTCGATTCTTTCATTCCTATGTTAAGACAATTTCAGTCATCTGAAAGACCGATAAACAAGACAGACAGCATTTCCTACAGGCATGATTAAAAAGAAATTTTGAACTGTCCTTCAGAAGAACTAGTCCTCTAGATGAAGTTAAGCAAAATGAAACCTGTAGCAGACTTTCAGAAATTCTCAATTCTTGCCCACTGACAGGTGCTGCTTGGAGATTCTCCAGTCAGGTACACTAAGTAATGACAACATCATCTGGTGACGTAAGTACCAACCCTGTCCAGAGCAGACAACTGTTCTCAGCAATTAAAGAACAGTGATAGTTAAAAAAAAAAAAAAAAAAAAAAACAAAACAAAACACACACAACAACAACAACAACAACAAAAAACCCACAACACTAAAAACATCCTAAACAATATGAACCAAAAAATTCAACTCCTTCCCACTTTCCCAAAGCATTTATGCAAGACCTAGAGGTGACTTTCTGTTTACTAATGGTCTCAGGAAAAGATATCTCAAAAAAATGGGTGAATGGTACCGAAGCTTTGGAGCTGAGGTATGCAATCACTGTTGCTGTCCCCCAAATCCAGCAGTACAATGACAGAACTGTAGACTACAGAGAAATAAAATTAACAGTTGAAAAGAAAGCAGACATAATTAGATGATTCAAAGACTGTCAACTATTAACAAGCAAGGCTGCTTCCCTTAATGTGGAAGAACCCTAATAAGATGCAGCAGAGATCTTTCTCTTGAAATTTCTGTAGTTTGACTACTGCTACAGTACCATGAGATCAGCACAGTATTTGAGGCTAACAAGTTCACTTCATGCTGCAGAAAAGACCTTCCATGCTTCCACACTGCTTAAAGCCCATCAGAGAATGTGAATCATCTGTCAGTAAATGATAAAACTGAAATCCATCAAACAGTAAATTCTCTGTTGTTACTGTATTTCATAAAGAATTCCTGGGGATTAAAACGCAAAGAAGATTCTCACGGCAAGCAAGATCACCATGGATCTAGATTTTTAGTCTGCAGTATCAAGAACCACTTAAAGCAATTCACGTTTTAAGATTTTCTTCCATGATCAAAACCCTCAACGTCTTTCTGATGTCTTGTGTGTAAAGTAACTCAAAGCCTTGAGAAATCACTTATAACCAGCAACTTACACTCTTTTATACAGCATCCAGGATATCTATGTACCTGCCACAGTAATTTAGCTGCTTCCAGTAGCTCCACATTCCTTACCAAGAGGCACTAAATAGTCCACTTGAAAGTCTCTGGAGTTTCTACTCACGAAGTCCTAAACTGCAGTCAGAGATAAGCAGCAAGAAAGAACAGATCACAGTTCCACAATGGCTTAAAAAGCAAAGTGAGGTGCCAGCTTCCACTAACAAAGCCATTTCTCCCTCCAAAGCCAGCTATAGCATTTCCACTGCCTCATTTGTGCCGGCACTACTGTTCCTGCAGTAAAACAGATAAGGGAACTAAATCCATCTGAAACATTAGGTTGCTGGGTTTTTTTCTGGGTTAGTTTTCAACATCTTTGGTTGAGCTTTCCAAGTCATGAATGACAGTGCTGCACAGGGAACAAGGTGGGAATATACCACCACTGACAAGGCAAGACAGCCTCTTTACTAGTGACCTGCAAGTTTGACCAGCTTAAAGTGACTGTGGAACTACTCCCTAAAATATGTCATTTTCTTCACTTAGATGGAGGGCACTCAAGGAACAGAACTGACAAACACATGAAAAGAACTGCATGCACCAACTTCACATATTTATGATCTTTATCACCTTATATAACAGCTTATGTTTTTGTAAACAAATACTTGAAGAACCTAGGCACGTCTACTCAACAAGGAGGAGTCAAGTTCCATTAGGAGGAGTTGAAATAGGTACAAAATAATCCTGGCTGCAGCACTCCCAGTATTTTCTTCCCCAGTCAACTGCTTTCCCCTACCAACCTCAATAAAGCTCTCCACTCAATGCTCTTCCCAGTATTTCTCATGGAACTATCCCAGTGTCTCCTGTTCCTCCCCATCCCAGCTGAACAGGACACACTCCCCCTGAGGTGTGCATGCCATGCCTGGTCAATACCATGTTTTACCTGCTCAACTACCATTTTCAATCTATCTCCTTTTTCCCGCAGAAGACACATGCATTCGTCCAGCTACCAATTTGCACAAAACCTGCAAGAATCTAATCTTTCAGCTCTCAGCTCCTGTCAAATCTGTCTGAACTCTGCTAAATGATTCAGAAATTACTCAGAGAGCAGAGATGGACAGTGAGCACAGGTATGATTTTCTTGGGAAACCAAGATAAAAATATAACTTACATAAAAAGAGTAATTATGTTAGTAAAATACATGGCAAGACAGTCACAATGGAAAATTAAGCAGACAAAGGAAGTTAAAAGAGAAGAGACAATCAGATTAATGTAATCTGTGGAGATAATTTTTAGACCTTCCACCTCTATAGACCTGCTTATTTCCACTCTGCTGATTAGCTCTGTACAACACCAGCTATTGCAGCTATACACATCCCTGGTACCTTCAGTTGGCTCTTAAGGACTACTTAAATGACACCTTCCTGCTGCTAGAGAGCCATGAACAAACAGAAGAAAAAATCATTGCTACTGGGTGGTTCCTCTTTTAAGGAGGAAAACTCTGAAGTCAATAAATGGGTAATAATCCCAAGAAAATCCACTACTTCTACAGACAGAAACACCAAGACTTAAAATAATTTAAAGTAAACAGTGCCACAGTCTTCAAAATAGAGGAAGGAAGGGATCTATCTGGTCTGAAAACTGTTTTTATTACATCACTTGTACATACCACTTAGAGGAAAAAAAAACCCAAACTACTTCAGATCTTTTTACCATGTTGATAAAGGTGATGATAATGCTTTCAAGGAAACCTTAAGAGAGGCTGAGCCATCTTGCATTACTTAGTTATAAAGAAGAGAACAAGAGAATATAAAAATGTCACTGATCAGGTAAATTGTAGAACCCACTTAGCCCTCTGTCAGAGAAAAAAGACACTTGATTAATTCAATAGGCAGGTATTTAATAGTGATGGAAGAAAATTTCTTTGTCACTAGATATCACTGAGTTCAAAAGTTTGATGGGATCCCAAAAAAGAACAGGCAGTCAAGATTTATTAGAACTCCCACAAATCCACTAAATTGCATTTTAAATTAGAAGAATTTAAAAGCCTATGGGGTTTAAAAGAACTGTTAACCAACCTGGAATCATCAGCTATGTTGGCATTTCCTTCGAAATCAGGCATGAAAAAAAATTATTTCTCAAATGTTTGCAACTTTCTTTTAAAGCATCTGGTTCAAGGCAGTGTCATGCACAAGAGTTCAAACCACTCCCACCCAGAATGCCAACTCCTACGCTACCCAGAACAAAATGACAAAAGAGACAAAAAGAGATAGTTGTCCCAGCTCTGGGGAAAGATATCCTCACATTCCAGAACATCTTTTTTAACGGTGCTTATCAAGTAACAGTACTTGCCTCTATCTCAAGTGAGAATTAATCCAAGTCAAATCTGGAAAGCAGGAGAAGAAAACTAAACAGTGGCAAATACAGGATGAGAGACAAAACAGCAGCTACTAGGATTTTCATGTTAGCATCTGAATGACTGTTAATTCGCCAATATCCAACTTTTGAATCCAAACTCAGAACCAGACCAAAAGGAGAAAATAGTTCAAATGATCAAAACCTTATGGCATCTGGTCTGCCATGTCCTTTGATAAGGCATAGCTGCAGTCCCAGAAGCCTGAAGTACAGCAATCACTGACACCACTGTAACAGAAAGGTCAAAGAAGAGACACTAAACAGATGAAAATCAGACAAAGACAGAGAATAAAACAGTTTCTGAGAAAGACCATAAATGAAAGACCTTTTCTTTCTAAAAATCTTTTTTAAAAAGTGCCCCAGACAAAACAAAAGCCTTTCCATGATAATAAAGCAGAAACAAAGTGTTCCATAGGACAGCAAATCACCATATGGGGGTAAAACACAGCAAACCAAAAACCAACCAACCAAAAAAATCCTACACAAAAAGACACAAAGAAAATACTACTTATTTAGAAACAACATTTTCTGCCATAGTTTTTTAGATCCTTGCTTGGTATCCCTACAGTTCTTTCTGGAGAGACCACTAATCACTTAAATTACTGGGAAAAGTTAGCAGTGTGTTTACTTCATATTTCATAAAATGACTTTCATATAAAACTTATATTTTTAATAGTTTGCATAACACAAAGGATTTAAATTTTCTTTATTTGCTCCAAATGTCATTTTCACAGCTATGCTATTTATCATAAGGCATAAAAAACATCTTCTCTATGAAGAAAACATAAAATCTGCAGTCTATCACTACAATATATTATCATTAAATGCTGCAAAAAAACGATAAGAATGCAAAGCCAAATCTTCCCCACAGAGTTTATTTATACGTAACACTAAAAGAAGCAAGTGCAAGACAGTAAAATAGTATGTACCATGCCCCATCTACTGGCAAAATGGAGCACTTGGATACAGTTTTATTATAGTCATACAGGATCCCAATGATTAAAGAGATGCTAATGCCTTCTGAGCTAACATGTATCTAAACCACTTAATTAAGCAAACACACCGAACTGCATACTACTGGTAGTTTCCTTTTCTACACAGCTCCATACAAAGACAAAATAAGACTCTTCTCAGCAGTGCCCAGTGACAAGAGGCAATGGGCACAGATTGAAATATAAGACACTCAAAATTAAGAAAAAGAATTTATTGTTTGTATCCAAGCACTACAACAGGTTCCCCAGGCATGACACAGAGCCCCCATTCTTGGAGATGTCCAAAACACAACTGGACAAAGCCTTGAGCAAGCAGCTCTGAGGGGAGCTAGACCAGAACACCTCCAGAGGTTCCCTCCAACCACTGTAATTTTGTGATTCTAGAATCATAAAGCTCTTTCTATCAGACTTCTGACATCTGTCCCATTCCAAGTTCCCACCAGAATACTTGTACTTTTCTCAAAATACACAGTAAATAATGGAAATATTTTAAATTGTGGCAGAACTTCCCCAAATAGATTTTCAGCAACTTCTAGCAATTCAATACTTTTAAAACTCATCTATACTGTGAGATACAATTCACACAGCTGTACCTTCAGCAAGGGAAATGCGAGTTGCAGATGAAATGCAACTCAGGAATGTGTATGACCATGCCTTCAAACAGAAAAATTACTTAAGCACCACATTTCCAACAGCCCATCTGGTCTAATCAAATTAACAAAATATCTAAAATACATCAGAAAAATTAAATTAATCACAAAATAATAGGTAACTAAAAACTAAATAAAGTTTTATACAAAATATATAACCTCAGAAAACAAACCAACACATAATAATCCAATTCTCACTCTCTATTCTACTAGCCCTGAGCAGGACCCTAAATTTGGCAAGGCCACTGCACTGTCTGCAGTCCTCTCTGTTTTTAGAGAAGATACTTGACAACAATTTCTTTTAGAATTCTCAGGTTTGTCATCTGAATTAACTGTTTTGCAGCTCTTTTCTAAAATACTGTAAAACAAAACTCCTAAAAAATAGTAATAACTGATCAGGAAAATTATGTTATGATTGGTGATTTTTTTCCTTAGATTCCTCTAAGAGAAAACATTATTTAGAGTTCAAGCAGCAGAAAACACACCATTTTTTTTTCAGAATTATGGAAAAGCATGGGTTTACCCTGTTTAATTAAAATACTTTAATATTTTTTCTTGTTACTCTGATTGTCCGATACATCATAGTCCTAAAAAAATATTATTTTGTGACCATAAAAAAATTCCACTCTCCCTCTAAAATAATCCCTCTTCAGAAATCCCTTCTCCAAACTTACTTCTTCCATTTAAACAATCACAATCTACAGTTTCATTTTCTGCTATTTGAGCTCCCCACAATCTGCTTGGTTCTGCTCTCACCCTTCTCTAGCTTATCGTCCAAGTACCCTTTTACGACCGTTCCTCTTCCTCATTTCTAGTCTCTGCTGAACTGACCACATCAATCTTCAGGAGTGCCCATGTACTACTTGAATCCTTTCTGCAGATTTCTGATTGCTCATCAATTCCTGGCTCTCTCTCTTGATTACTAGATGCATCACATCCCTCCTGGATTAGTTACCTTTCTCAGACTCAGCCTTAAAAGGCAGATTTTCATTTGATCGTGGACCCAAACACCACTAAGCTTCAAATTGTCTTGCCTTCCAAGCTAGATCACGAAAATACCAACAGGATCAGTGCCTTAACAGTAACTTTGTTGTTTGCACAGAGACACTGGCAATTTCCTGCAGCTGATGGCTTGAGTTTTCAAACTGCTGCTGCCTCCACAACAGAGGGGAAGCAAGAGAGGTACCGGAGCTGCTTTGGATGCAAGCCACCAGCAAGGGCTGCTCTCCCTCTTCCCAAGGGATGTCCAGCTTGGAGGTCTATAAACCCCACCGTCTGCTGCTCAGCAGGCACAGCCAGCAAAGTGCTCTGTTGAGCTGCCAGAGGGAGAATCTCCATCCTGGACTTCACAGGAAATTAAAAAAAATTAATTGGGAATCCCTTCCCTACACACTCTGTTTTGCACGAGCTGCCAAACGAATAAAGAACAGCTTGGATCCACATCATCAATTTATTATATAACAATTTATTCTAACCATAATTCTGTACAATTGACTTTAATTCCTTTAACAGAAGAAATTACAGCTTCGGGAAATAAAATCATACACCTCTAATTAATTAAACCATTTTACATCAACACTATCATTCATATATAAACAATGTTCATCTCTGGGCAGTTATTGCCATGCCTAGAAAATGATTTCTCATCAAGGAAAAGCACCATGAAGGACAACACAAAGACCAAACTGAAAATTTGTCTGCTTCAATCAGTTTGCCATCAATCAGCAATAATTGATAATGGTACTAATAATATATTAATAATAGACTCCACATCTTCAGCAGGAAAGCCAGGTGCAACTATCAGCATATCCCCCATACTCACTTTCTCTCATAGTCTTTATTTTCCTTATAATGAAAGTATCTGCTATGTATTTACCTGTTCTAATCAAGGTACCTCTTGAAAATAATTAGCAGTGCCTCTGATTACCCAATCACACTTCACAATCCTAGAGATTTTGATCACTTAACTGGATTAATTCAGGAAACTCCAGGAAGTGTATCTTAATATCCTCTAGAAATTGTTACTGACTGTTGAAAACCATTGCCATAAAGGAAAATACAGTTAAATTTGCAATCTCTTTTCTAGCTTTGAGCATGACGCTGAATATATTGAAGGTAAGAATTCGATGTAGTGCAGCAGTGTGAAGGTATTTACCTGCTAACACACAGAGTAAACAAACCTGCCACTGAAAAGTGTTCTTCTTATTGGATCTGAGTTGTCTTCTACTGAAAACAGTCTTTTACAACAAAAAAATGCAAAATACTCATACTTCATTAGAAAAATAATTATTCTTTATCACAAAACCAGAAATCCTGCTTCTTTACAACTTCTTGGGCAGAGATTTTATGTACTCGTAGAAGGAGTATTTCTTAGCTCCATGTGTTTCATGCCTAAAACTGCTTCTGAAAATAATCAGTAAGCAGCAGCAGAGACACATTTCAAACGTCAGCCACTGAAAGGACCTCTACTTTTACACAGTTATCACCCAGGGTACTTACAAGCACATTTATTTGCGGAGTTGGGCCACACGGCCATGGTGGGTTTTTGTTTGTTCCGAAATGCCTCTTCAACTCTGGCTTCTGTTTTCCGTACAGCGGAACCATGAGGATTTACCTGTTCTGCTGGCACTGATAAGCCTGCATGCAAAAGACAACCATACCTATTTAAATAAACCAAGCTGCAGGAATCTACTGAATAAAAGAAAGAATGTGAACACCATACTGCAATAGGAATTAGCTGGACATTCAAAATAAAGATTTGAACCAAGAATATTTAGTTTCTGCTGACAAAACAACTTACTGGTTGCATACTCTTGAACTGTCAGCTCTGATGGATAAGAAAAATGTGACTGTCTCTCACAATCTTAAGGTCCCCAAAGATTGGCCCTTCTATTCATATTTCCTCTACAAGTAAATTCTTACTGACCATTTCAATCTTTTCCTTATTTAAACAGATAGTTTTAAAATAAGTGGCAATTCATAATGGCATTGTATCCAATATCAAAAGGAGTATCTGAATAAGAACCTTGTATTGCCACTGTGATCTATGCTATATAAAATGGATCCATTTCAGAGTCAATATGAGCTCTTAAATTAAGAAAATGCAATTCTGCTTTTAACAAAAAGTGTGCTTTGCTTCCTGTAATATAACTTCATCTTATAGCTACTACTGTTTCATAGTTTTTTTAATTAAATTATAAAAAAGCAAACTTTCATATTGGTTAAGCACATTTTAAAGACATAAATGAGTATCTGAAGTTTTGTATTTGTGAACTAGAATTTCCTATCCATCCACTAAAATGGTCTTCAAAATGTTATATTCTGTCTCCAACAGAAACAATAACCAAGTGATCAAGAGCTGACATGAAGCTTTAAAACTGATGGATGCAGAAATTAAAAGATTCACACAGAATCTCTCATCTCACAATTAATAATTACAGCACAGGTTTCTAGGTATTATTATAAAAATTTTAAACTGCATATCAAACATATTTCATTACTCAAAACAACTATTATTTCCTATCTTTTTGCTGGTCTCCACAAGTAGTTGCAAATTCCAATAGTATGGGATATATAGTTCTTAATTTACCAACTTAAAACTTGCTGTAATTAGGCCTAACATCTTTCAATAACAACACCTCATTTCAGTAGCAGAGGAACAAGAAATTTTAGTTTGACTTCTACATACTGATTTTATTGTACAGTTTATCAGCAGTAGTTTTGAGACTAGCCACCAGTCAGAGTACTAAGTAAAAATGGCAGAGGTGTGAAAAAAAATCCTAACAAAACAAAAGAAATGAAAAAACAAAACAACTACACCCTCAAAATCACCAGGAAAGCTGTGGGGGGAAAAGCCATGTAGAAAATACCTTCCACTTTACAACTATGTCAGATTGCAAAGTAACTTGCTAACAAAATTGTGAAGAAAATGGATATGGAGCTTTTCAGCTTTTTTCATCCCTTGCTCAAACTGCTCTGAAACAGGGTACATGTCAAAGTCTGTGATGCACTGTGATTGTCCTGATCAGCTGTCTTGCTGAGGATGTTCTTTAGAGCAAAATGAGAATAATGGCAGGACTGATCAGCATTCACATCCCTTCCATCCATTACAATGATCAGTGCTAAGACTACATGCCTGAAGTGTGACCATCCAGGTGTTCTGCACCACCACAATCTCTCACACAACTCCTGATCCCTTGTGCTTGCCTTCCAGCATGAGGCATCCTCAGACCTCAAGAGCTTGATATATTTTCCTCTGTTCATAAACAGTTAATCTAACACAGTCTCTTCCATGCAAGTCTTCTGGACTTGCTTTGGTTAGCATTCCTTGCTAACCCAGTCAATGATCCTTTGCCTTGCACATTCTACAGCTGGACCAACTGCAGAGCTCAGTTCTCACTGAAACCACCAAGTGTGGTCCAGAAGTATAAGCATCCTCAAGTGTCACCTGTGACACTGTAACAGTTTCCATGTCAATGTTCTGAATCCACTTTGAATCCTGACCACTCTTGTCTGTGAGTTGTTTTGTCCCAAAAACTGGTGCTGCTCGTCATGTACCTGTACCTGAAGGCCCTCTTACCAGCATCTCACACCAATGGTACCTCCTTTTTTCTGATTTAACAAGTTCATTGCATGATACCATCAGCCTTAATTATGACTTAAGACACTGCCCTTATTTCAACAGAGTCTGCAGGCTTTGTCCCCAGAAATAGCTATTACTGGGCCACTGCAACAAAAAGGAGGGCAAGCATTCCAGTTCTTGCAAACTTGCAAGAAAGGACTACAAGCCGTAGAGTCATTCTCTGTAACAAAGAGCTCTTACAAACATTTACTTTAACCTTGGAAGCAATAACCTTTAACGGTCATGGGGACTTGGATAATTAACTGAGCACAGCTCACAGCATGACGTTGTGGCCAGAATTGTGAATATTCTTGTAGTTCCAACAGAAAAGTACAGAAGAGAAATGAAGGCATTATATTAGCTCTGTTTTACAGCCACAGCGGATTACAATTGGTTCATTTATCCACAATTCAAGACACACATTGGAAGCTTGCACAAAATTAGACAAAAATACGCATGACTGAATAGGAAAATACAAAGAATTGTATCTGTTTTAACCTGAAGAAGAGAAAGCCTATAGATACTTGTATAGTTCAAAGAAATTTCTTAATAAAGGGTCTTCAATCTACCAACAGAAGTATTTCAAGAATCAGCAGCTGAAAGGTAAGACCAGCCAATTCAAACTAGAAATCATATAATGGAGCTTTATACCAAAGCAGGAAACAACTTGCCAAGGTAAAGCTGGAATTATTGAAATCAGTAATCCCTAAATCAGCATGAAATTTTCTTCTAATATTATAGTTCAGTGATTTTCAACCTTTTTCAACTTTCAAAACTTCAAAACTTTTGGAGGTTGACTCTTTTTATGTAAACAGAGCACTGTTGCCACACCGGGAATAAGTCTGGACTTTTGATAACTTTCCCTGGTCAATTTAGAAGCTGAACACAGACTTGCAAGGGTTGTTTTTTAATCAAAACAATCAATATGTTATCTCCAAAACTACACTTGTACACATGCCAGGGTGAACTACAAATCCAGTTTAAAGGCTGTTCTCCCTTATCATAATTCTTATTATACCGTATTACAGGCACTTTCAGAACACAGCTCTGGTTCCACCACATCCACATCAGAAGTTAGTATAGCAACCCTAACATTTACTTGTTCACCAGGTTCTGTAGTACTGTCTGTAATAGCAGGCAATGCATCCTTCTTCTGGAAAAGATGATGGTGTCTTATCAGTTCAGCTCCCAGAATAGGAAAAAGTAGAGGAGTTTCAAGCTCAGTCACCCTTTAACCTGCACTGTCTGAATCTGACATGCATTCTTTATTTCATATTAAATTTAAATTTTTGTACGAAGATCTGTGAATTCTATCCGTATTTGTACAGAACCTTTTCTTGTTGCCTTCGTCCCTGGCCAGGTTGAATTCTCCCAGAGCTTTAGCTTTCCTAACCTGATCCCTGGCTGCTCAGTTTCTTTGTAGTTTTCCCAGGTTATCTTCCTCTGTTTCCCCTCTCTGCAGGCCTCCTTTTTGTGTTTGAGTTTATCCACCATCAACCTGTTCATCCACGCAGGCCTCTTGATGTGTTTACCTAACTTCCTCTTTGTTGGGAAATACCACTCCTGAGTTCGGAGGAGGCAATCGCTGTCTTGGGCCCCTTTTCCCTCCAGGGCTTTATCCCATGGGACTCTATCAAGTAGATCCCTGAACAGGCTGAAGCCTGCTTTCCTGAAGTCTAAGATACTGAACTTTGCTGTGCACCCTTCTTGCTGCCCTAAGGATATCAAACCCCTCCACTTCATGGTCAGTGCAGCCTCGCTGCTCTTGAGATTCACTTTCCCCAGCAGACCCATTATCTAGTTGTTGGTGAGAACAAAGTCCAGTGCAGCATCTCTTCCTGGTGGCTCCTCTATGATGTGGAGAAGGAAGTTGTCCTCTACTCATTCTAGAAACCTCCTGAATCGCTTCTACCTTCTGTGTTGTCCCTTCAATATATACTGGGGTGGTTGAAGCCCCTCATGAGGTCCAGGGCTTGAGAATATGAGCCCATTCTTATCTGTCTATATATAGAGTGTCTCTATATGTGTTGTGTTAGGATAAATGAAGTTAAACATACCTCTTTTTCTTCTTGCTTCCTTGATTTCTTCACACATCTTATTAAATTCTGGATCCAGTTCAGCAGCAATGATAGCATGGGCAGTGTCCTTCAAAGTACACGCTCTATGTCTAATTATTTTATCTAGAAAACAGGACAGCACACTTTTTATTACAAAAGTTCCTTAGCACTTCCATGTTGGTTTGTATTGTATAGTACAACAATGATATAAACAGAAGTAACCGGGAAAAATAAAGGATGTATGAAAATGCAGATGAATCAACACCACAGCACACCCAAAAATCACAACCCAGCTATCGAAGAGATACAGGTGTTTTTAGAAATATAAATTTTTACTGTAATCCACAGTGGCATCTATAAACAAATGCAAACAATGAATAACAAACACACCTAAATCAACCTGCCATAAGGTGTAGCCAGTTTCCACAGGCAGATCTACACAGTATAATGGAGTGAAGTGCATAGAGTCCCAAAGTAACAGAATTGTCCAGGAATAATTTACCCACTGGGGTCTAGGAATATTCACAGTTACACTGCCTGCAAAATCATACTGGTCATCATCTGCATCTGTAAGGTAGACCTGGCTCATTTATGTTCCTTCCCTGTTGTTTTTTTCTTTAACCTGAAATTATTGCTTAATTATTATTTAACAACTGATCAAAAATTGCACTAAAACACATTATTCCTTACATGGAGCAGCTGTTTCTCATTTTAACTCATTAAAAAAAACAGGGAAGAAACAAGCCTCGAGTGTGTTACATTGTCAGGCCTGTTTGGGGAAGAGAACAAATTGCCCATGCTGGAAGCCTAACAGCAACTCAGGAAAAAACAGACCATATCCCCTAACTTTGAAACACACAAAACAAATCATTCCACCACTGAAATTTGAAAAGTAATCATAACTTAGTAACTAAGCCCATATGTGGAGAAAATTGACATTTAGAATGTAGATTTTCAATGAAACCTACAGCACTCATTGTTTGACTTGAGTACAAACATATTTAATTTGTCAATCCATCCATACTGAATTGCTTTTTTCCAGCTGTTGCAGGTACTTCTACAGTAACCATCAACAATGATGTCTATAACAAATTCTACAACCAGTAGATTTAATGTTTTAATAATCTTTAAAGACAACAATTAAGAATATCACTAAGTATTTATTTTGCACTATTTGTAATTCTAGAAACAACAGGTTTTACAGCTGGAAAAACTGCTGAGTGAAAGAGATTATCCAGTGTCCAGCTCAAAAGAGCTCAACATTTTCTGGGGAAAACTACTGTCCATTAAATCTACTGCAAGTTGGAAGGTTTTGTCCACATATTTGTGAAGCATTATGTTTTATGATCACAAAAAACACCAAACTGCATTCATTCCAGATGTAATTTTGAGATATTAAAATTCAAAGTTTTGGTTAGATAATAAAGTTTAAGAAGCCCTTGCAAAGGAGGAAGGGAGAGGAGAGAAATAAAAAGGAATCAAACTGGAGTGTTTGACTGTACCACTACCTTCCTCTAATCCTGTGCTGGGCAGGACTTTCTCCCAGACAATGCTTCAATAGGCAAACACTCATGTCCAACATACAATGGTTATGTTCCCATGCCATCAAGAACATTTCCCAGTCAAACAATTGAGCAAGAAAACCCCAACCTGTCTTACTACAGAACCTGTCTGAAATTTTATTGCAGAGTACCAGGAAAAAAAACCCCAAGCAGCCAGTTTCTGATATCCAGACTGCAGGTAAAATCAGCCAGTCTGGTCCTCCCTTTGCTTTTCCAACTTAACAACAGGACAAAAGCAGGTACAGTACGAATCTTCTGCAAATTCAAGCATGAAGCAGAGGCAAGCATGTATGTCCAACTTTAAAGAATGTGAACATGTATAGGTTAATATTCATTTAATGAATGCATCTGAATGCATGGAATGCTTCTTCTAAACAGCTATCATGTGCTGTTTCAGGTGTGTTCACACAACAGCCCAAGAAATCCTGCGTGCCAGAACAGCAATACATGCTCTGTGTTTAACAGCAAAAGACAGGACAATTTTTCATTACTTCCTATTCAAAATTGAGCCTAGAAAGAGCCAGATCAATTTCTCCCAGCTCAGTTCTGACAGCAAGGAAAATCAAAATATCCCTAAACAGATGCTCTTCAGATACACTCTGAATGCCAAGTGCCCAAAGCTTTTAGAAGTCCTCAAAAGTGTGTTATCAAGAACACAAAATAAATGGGCTTTTTTAGTTGAAAGAAAACAGTGCATCATAAACTGAAGAAATAAAGTTAATCTACTACAAATGTGAGCTGGGTTCAAAAGGCAGTGTGAAACCAGACTAAACTCTATCTGACCAGACTAAACTCTATCTAGTCCACATATGCAACACTTGCAAAATGCCTCAGAAAGTCAAAAATTTGAGAAGAAAAATACAGAAAAATCAGGCTTGAACCTGCTAAAGCAATTTCACAAGCTTTCATGAAAAACTTCTTAACACACTGGACTAAATTTGTAGATGGACCCTGATTTCCAAGTACCACATATATAAAATAGAACTCTACATTAAAAGGGTGCTTTGTGTTGATGCTTTGTTGATGACTCTTGAAGCTGCCAGCTGAAAGGCTTTCTTTTGGCAATGTGCACTGTAAGACAGCCCTAGCAAAGAGTGCACAAGATGTTCTTCCCTCAGATTGGAGCATCGACAGCTTTTTCACGCATTTCAGTCTACAAATTCCTTTTTAATTGAAAGCATCCCACCACACTTTGTAAGACAATACTATCTAATCTCTCCTGATCAGCTGCAACTGACTTCCTTGCCTGGTGATTTATCCTGTTTTATTTTTATCCCCAAATATGTAGATTTTAATTTCCATGTATGAATTTCATGTTTCAAGCTAATATAGAAATACAGACCACTGCCAGATTGTGTGAGGATTCTCTACAGAGCTCTCCAAATTACGGTGGAGTTTTGTTGCATATACAAAGTCTAGATACCAAAAAGGAGCTATCAAATTTGAAAGGGAACTACAAAACATAATTTATTAGAAAACAGCTCTGAATGCTGCAGTTTTCCTGCTCTTCTGATGTCCCCCAGTGCACTCCATGCCTTAGAATACTAAAAGCACAGACCCTTAGGACTTGCTTATCCTAATTATCACAAAGCATGCAGCTTATCTAATTGCCTGAACAGCAACAGAATATGAGATTAAGTACCAGGCTTTCAGGTCTACATAGGCCAAAAAGAAGTAGGTTCTTACCTCCAGGATCTTTGTCTGGATTGTACTCCAATGCATTGCTGCAGATCAGATCAATGTCTGTTAGAAAATCCTTGGCTGTTAAGTAGTTGTGTTTATCAATTTTGGTTATTACTGTTGATAGGTCCATTGGCTCTTTGATAACCTCAAGGTAATCTGAAACCTATAAGCAAACAGCACACAGAAATGACACAGGACCATATGCATTCATATTGAACACTGACAATCACATCTTTATACTTGGATTCATGCCACATGCTTAGGTCTAAGACATTAACTAAACATTTTGTTTTTTAAGCAAATTTATGTAAAAAATGGAAGTTGTACCAGGCTAAAAACATAGGTCTTCCAAATCTGATTTTCCTTCAGAAGCTCACTGATTTATCTTTCAAAATTAATTAAACAGTATTTTTGAAGCAATAAATTTAAATGTTAATGTATTTTTTCATTTTACACTGATTTAGTTATGGATTTTTATGGTGCTATAACAATGTCCTGGACTAAAAAGGCAAAACCCATCAGTCTAACTTGAAGCCCTAGGAAAAATTAGGGAAGCTCTATTTTGTTCACTTCGTAGGTAAAGTTCTCATTAAACTTAGCAGCCACATTATCAGCTTTTAAATATCTTCTATTAAATAGTTTCTTCAATCACTTGTTAAACAAAGAAAAGTCAGGTTTTATTGACTGCAGATGTTAGATTGGCAGTACAGAAGGATGATCTAAAGAAAAAGCCTTGTGTCACAGTTTACTATGAGCTTAGATCGTAACTGGAGATTCAGCAACTGGTGGGGCACACTGGAAAGTGTTTAACATAATTCATGACACCAGAAGGGTCTCAGCCTCAACAGTCAAATACATCAGCACAGCTGCTGTAACGAAGTTCACCCAAAAAATTTATGAATTTGTTATTTACTTCACAGAAAAAAAATAAATTGAATGTTTCAGTATGATTTAGATTAGACAATTAAAAACACTGGCAGCCTCTAAAACAGTACTGCATTTTTTTCTTTTGAAATTGTCTACATATCATGGTCACTGCCAAAGCACTTAAGAGGTAAATACATATTCAGATCAAGCCATAATGGCTCTATAAGATTTTTTTTATATATAGTGCCTTGCAGACATATACTACAACATAAACTAACATTAATGCATTACTTCAGTGGACAGCAACATGACATTGAAATTTATATTGACAAATTAAAATGGCAAAAATTCTCTCTTTGTCTCCCTTTATGGAAACATGATATCTGGTTCAGGGACTGCAAAGCTAAGCCACAGGCTTCCTTTTCTTGATAGCACAGCATCAGAAAATCTTCACTGAAAGCTGTCAATATTGCTGCTGATTTAGTCAGGAAAATCCTTAACTTATCACACAGCAGTATTCTCTGCAATGCAAGTAGGAGTGAAACAAACCTAACACATGTTTTAAGGAAGTCAAGCAGACAGCTGTTGTAGAAAAAGAAAGGCTAGTCCTGTGCTTAAATGCAGCAGGTGGGACGAAAAGGATTACATTTGATTTCTAGTGCTGTGATATATTATCAGGGTTCTGGCAAGTCTTCAAATAACAAATTCACATTTTTATTCTCTTAATCTACAAAACATGGACAGTTACTTGTTCTTTCTCTATGTGCCCATATTCATGTAAGTTTAGACCACAAATTCTTGACAGAAAGGAACTACCTTCACTACAAGTATGAAGATTTTCTACAATAATGGACCTCCCAGTTTCTCAAGAAAAATCAAAACAAGTTACTGCTCAGACCATGCCCACACTGTAGGTTGCCACATTAAACAGCTCACCAGGCTTTCAAAAACAGTCAGCTGTGGAACACTATGGACAGGTCAAATTAAGACAGGACTGCATCAGCCCATAAAAGATGCATATTCCATCCTGCAAGGAATTTACACTCCAAATTTGCTTTTTACAATGCTGGTCTTTTGATGTCCAATATTCACCATTTAATGTCTTCCAAAAGAGATGCTTCTCTCTTCAGAAGCAATTAGGAATTCTTTTTGAGTTAGTAAGCCTGCAAAGCTTGCAGGGGGCCAGCATCTGATCTCAAAGTCAGACCAAACACCACATCCTATTCATACAGCAGCACCTGAAAATAGACTTGCAGATCGAAGTGTCTCATCAGTTAGGTGTGCACAGTCCATAATCGACAGGTTAATGCCTTATAATGTGCTACCATCTGTGATTAATGGCATCCACAAGCATTACTGCCAAAATTATGCAACAATACTATTAATGCTGAATGCATTACAGAACACAGATCACTTTCCCAATATTATCATGTTTATGATTACAATGCTGTAAAAGCTTTTATTAAAAAATTGTATTTATGGTTTCAGGTATTTCAGAAGCACTGGCAAGGACAGGAGTGTTGGCATTTTAAGATGTTCATTTCATTTATAAAATGGACAGGAATGCACAAGGTTTTTCCAAGGGACACTGGCAATAGAACATGTTCCAAATTCTTGAATCACAGATGATGAGGTTATGACTGTACCACCAACTAAAAATCAGTACCTTAGATCAGACAGATCATGGATCAAACATCTATTTTTCTAATTAATTTAACCATTCCCTTTTTTTTTTTTAATTTGCATTCTTTTTCTAACATTTTCAACTTCATTGTTTGCACATTACTGAAACAAGACCTCTTCAATATCCACCGGTTTGCTGAAGATGTTAAAGCGTTTGTCTGTGGCCAGCCTCTTGGTGACATCCCTGAGAAACAAGCGCAGCTCCCGCAGGGTGTTCTCCTCCTGGTCCTCCATCCGCTGCTTCTCCGCTTCCGACAGCTCCCGCGCAGGACACGGCAGTGCGAGAGGAAGAACTTCCAGGGCACGAAGAGCTAGGGAAAAGAACAAGAAATCAGACAATAGAAACACTACCACTAACAGCTCTTTGGATTATGCCACGCCAAATTTCATTATATGTATTTAATATGCATCGTGGATCTAACTATCACTGCATCCTTGACCCCACAGCTCTTCAACAACTGTTAACTGTAACTATGAAATTTATTCTGGGCACTGATTAATGCTGTCACATGGAAATTAAACGAACTGTTAATTACCCACACCTTTTTAAAAAGGAAAGTAACATAAAAAAAACCACATTAGGATCAAATTATTATTGGTTTTACTGTAACTTAGTTTACCAGCCTGTTTCCTTCTTGGTGGGGGCATTGCTGCCTCATCAAGAATTAAGCCTTTGAAAAATCGCAATCTGTCTTCTTCACTTGGTCTTTGAATATAAAAAACCTCTTCATACTGGATTCTGAAAATACATTTCAGCTAAAAAAAAAAAAGAAAAATGAGCCTCCACTGAAAAAAACATGAACAATAACCATATTATAATACTAATCACAAACTTTTCAAAATCAGCCACAAGACAGGAGATAGTAAACTCTACCTAAAGCTGTGTTGACAGTAAAGGGAAAACAAACCCCTGTAATTCTCACTGAATTTTCTATAGTAATGAAACTTGCAGTATCCCATGATCCTAACAATGGCCAACCTTGCAGTAAAAGGAGAGTAAAAGGGCAGGACAAAAAAAAAAATCACAGAAAATGTTAAGGAGAAAAACCAGGAACCCTCCCTCTACCCAGAGCCTCAGAAAACGTAAAGCTCAAGGTCAGACCTTTAGACTAAATCTGCATTTAATTATAATGGAGTCGTTTGTCAAAAAGAACAATTGAGAAAATGAACAATTTTGTCTTCTCAGTATAGTAGCATGGAGCTTATGAAAATCAGAAATACAGACATACATCCCGCATTAAGAAAAATTACTAACATTCAATAATTATTACATTTTCTTTGACATATTTTGACATATTTTAAATTAAGTTAGAAAGCCACTACAACACAAAATGATTCTGCACAATTAAAACATTCAGAAGAGCACAAAACCCCCTAACAATACCTCCTTCCATGATAAAACTTACCTCTTCAGGCAAATCACTAAACATGGACTCAGAGGTAGACAGTAGAAATATAGGTGAGAAAGATGGTATATCTTGCAGCAAAGTTAGGAAAGTAGCTCTCACAGTTTCACTGACAGCTTCCCACCAATCACCAATATGAGGCATGTAAACTATACTTGGTACTGTTCTTCGAGCTTCACGAAAGATCTAATTAAAAAGAAACAGTCGTATTTCAACTAAGGAACTAATTGTTACCATCAGCTGTGAGTAACAAAGTTCTTGCACATTAGAGAATGATTCATGTTTGTGGTATTTTATAGACAAATGTTCCAGCAGAAGAGAATTATCTAAAGACTTTCTAAACAAGTGTTTGTGACTCTTAGCTACTGCATTCAATTATTTTATGTCAATGTGCCAGGGAGACTACAAAGCAACTACTTTGTTTTAAAAATATGTATGTTTTAAAAACTTGCTATGATTGAACAATCAAGATGAAAATTAAACTGTTTTGCAATTCATGCAATATTCACCACAAGCTATTTGGAAATGTAAAACACTTAACACTATGCAAATGAACCTAGAACCGCAACACACCAATCTATACACAAGTGAATAAAATGAATACCCAGATTAAACTTACTTAGCACTAGGTATGTGATGAGGGGACAGGTTAAAAATGTAATTACATTCACTAGTCAGTAGGGAGACTTCCATCAACCTCTAGAGACCTCTTTATTTTAAACAGAAAATAGAAGGAGCCTACAAATACCTGGACTTTAAGTTACATCCCAGCTGGCTGCCTTTACACTGATGAAACCAGAATTACATAATTGACTCATTACAAGGGAATCTGAAATATCACCTGTGCACATGACTCTTCAGGTGTTTTGGCACTGACTGAATAAAGAGCTGGCAGGTCCAGCCTGTGTACGGAGAATTTTTCCAGGGTGTGCAATAGTGCTGGAGCAAGGTGCGACGTCTGCCCTGAACCTCGTTCCCCGGAGAGCAGTAATCTCGGTCTGTAAGAGGTTGGCTGGTGATAAGCTGACCTGCAACAGAACAGTTACAGCAGTCAATTAACATCCCAATGCTGATACCAATCCATTGATAAATGGATGGATATATAGGAGGTATTTTAGAATCCATGAGACTAATGGGTAATAGCTTCTTACAAGAGCCTAAAAAGATCAACTAACTTGGCTATCCCTCAATACTACTTCAGGTGCCAATAACTCAAGATTTCTCTTACCTCTGGTTTCACAACCGTTTAATTCAAACTCATCTGTGTGAAGCTATGTATATATTAAATTCATGACAATTTTCATTATAACCAGTTTATTTAAAACTAATTCCTTGATCATATAAAAAGACTTATTTAACATCCAGCAAAGACAGGAATTTAATCATTCTGTTCAGTTCTAACTACTAATATATCTCTTCAGTAGCCTCAGGAATGCCAGGTCAATCCTTTCATCCCTTAAAGTGCTGCCCAAGATTTTCAAGAACCAATGAACATTTCAATAGTTTACTTATTTAAGAAAAATGACCTGAAGTAGTGTTGAATAACATCACTATTCATCATGTATTTTAGCCTACTGGTACACTTCTAATCAGTAGGCTTCTGGACAGAAGGAAGACTTCAAAGAAAAACTGCAAAGGTAAACTTATTTTTTGGGGTTTTTTTGTTGTTGACAAGAAACTATAAGCAGTCCATAGAAGGGGTTTGGGGATTTTGTATTTGTTTCTTTCTCTTGGGTGTTTTTGCCCAGTTTTATGGACAAATGATACACGAAGAAAAACATATTAAGTTTTTCCATTAAAAGTCTTTTCCTTTTATAGAAAACTGATTATAAAACAAGAAAGTTTTTAATTAATTTGCATTTTCTCTCATTAAGGCATTTCTATCTGCCCATCAGTGAACTCAGGCAGTGGAACAAGACTTGCTGCTATTACTTCATGTTAAATATTTCAGGACAGCAACGAACACTGCTGACCTTTGGCTTTCAGTTCTGGTGGTGGTGGCTACACACAGGTAATCAAAAATGCTCAGAAAACAGACTGAGAGAGGCTTACATACTTTACAAAACTAAACATAGTCTTGAGACTCTCTTATTTAAAGACACACATCCACACAAATATATACTGTTGTTTTGTGTTTGGCTTCCCCCTTCCCAACCTCGCAACAAAAGCTTAAATTTGGCATTAGAATACTTAACCATCTCCCTCAAATACTTTGAACTTTCATCCTTATTTTTAAGCTTAGATATCCATAAATTCTGTTCTGGCATTAATATTTAGCATAAAAATTTTAGCAGTTTTCCACAAGATGGCTCTACTAAACAGTGCCACTAATGAACAGTTTCTCTAACTTCATTTTCTTTTTCAGCAAAGTCCCTACAGAAACTACCACATAAAGTAGTCTAAAACTATTCTTAACACAAAACCAAGAAATGTAAATTATTGTTAATTACTGTAGCCAGTCCAATTTATACAGGAAACACTCATCCAAATTTCATACATATTTTCTAAATTCCTGTTCTCCTGAAACTTTCCATGAAACACAATGAAAAAAGCACATTAGAAATGCTGAATACAATCATTATACACGATGCTTCCAAACAGTTGCACACACCAAAGCTCAACTGTACACTGGACCAAGAAAAAGCACACAACCCCTCCAAAATATTCCTACATACATCTCTTCCCAGTTCTTAATCTTTCAAATCAAAGTAGTTTGCTAAAATTGAAAATTGCTGTTAGCATCTTTACTCCTAATCTACATTTGCCTATTGAAAAACATTTCTGATTCCAGTGTGTAGGATGGGGCCTTTCCCAAGAACACCCCCATATCCAAAACTCTTGTCTGTGCACTTTCCATTACAGAACACCTCTGCCACACAAAGCAAAAGAACAACTTTTTTACCTCTCTTGATGGAAGAATCTCCTGGGTTTATCTATCTAATTATATACATTTAGAGAAACACTCACATTGTAAAATGAAGGTAGGGTTTATGTATAGCAGCTGATGACTGTTTCTTTGGTGATCCTGAGTGACAGCTCGTCTCAAAAATTGATGAAGCATTCTCATCTTCACTATCATCTAATATTAGACTTGGTACATCTGTTCCAAAAGATGTATTAATTAGAACTTTATTACTTCCAAGTACAAGTACAACAAACAAGACAAGATATTACTACTTTCTTTGTGTCAATTACAATAAACCTTCAAATGCAGAAGTAGTTAGTTAAACTAAGTATCAGCCTTCAGAAAAAGTACTTATTACTTCAAAAACCAAAACAAATTAAATACTGTAGAAGTCTAATCATAATTAAAATTTATTTTTTTAAACAATCAAGCTAAACAACTCCTCAAATACAAAAAAGTTTTTGTTTAACAAATGCACTTGTTATGAAATGCTTCCCTTGGGTTTATTTCACAGCAAGAGGTTTTTTCAATGATGAAGCTATAAAACTTGTCATTCCTCAGACTACATTGAATTTTGTAATTATTTATTTGTTCCAAGTGTCCAAATTCTCACAGGTACACTTTTTCCAAAATTATTCTCAGCATGACTACCTAGACAATGTATGTTTATGAAGAATTGTTTTCCACCTTCTGATAATCTGCTGAAGAATATAAAATTACTTTTTATCAAAATCAGTTCAATGCATTCCATATTCATATACTATACCTTTACCTATTTCAATTCCTTTGCTAATATAATGAATTGAAGCACTTTCCATACAGACCTTAAAAAACAAAAAGCTCAAAGACTGATTATATTCACAAGACACCTGCAGAGACAAACAGCTGCAAAATTACTAATATGGCACTAAAACATAAAAACCAGGTAACAGCTGAAAATCAGGTAAATTAGCTTCCAGAGCTGCAACAGGATTAAGAGTTACCTGGTGTGATTTGACAATAGCAAAGAACTGCTGCAAGATCTTAATTTGCCCCAGGAAAGGAGCTGAGTTGCCTCTGCCCTGTGCAAGGCCACTCGTTCTCATTTCCATAGGGAAGGAAGTCTGCAGTGATGGGATGAAAATGGCTACAGCCACTCAGCTGTACAGCAGGAGCACTGCAGAGGCCAGCTCTGCTGAGCAAGAAAAAGGTCTGCAATGGATGGGCAGCATTCCTGAGCACAGCCCAAAGTCACTGCAGCACATTGCTGCTCACGACAACCACCAGACATCCCGATAGTATAGGGTTAAAATGATTTCTGTAGAACTGCAAGTGAGTAACTAGGGGTGGTGGTGGTTAGGAAGGGTAAGGGCTGAGGAGAGAAAGGCCTGGGCTTGCTGGTCAACAGGGCCTTGAGAATAGAACGTTAGCTTTGCTGTAGTTGCTGTAGCTAAGGCCATTGTTTTAACTAAATCAACTATGACTTTGTTCAGGGGAATTGAATATGATCACTGTTTGGCTAAATTACAAGAAATTTTGCTTAGGAACAATCTAGGGTAAACAATCAATATGTAGCCGTGTAGCAGAAGGGTATAAAAACGTGTGTGTTACAAATCACTGTCAGAGTCCGATTTGGGTCTGCGTACCCCGGCTCCCGGAGCTTCTCAATAAAAGCACCTGCATATAATCATTCCATGATGATGTGTTTCCAACACTAACAATCCCAACAGCAGCTCGAGTTGGCCACAGCCACTTAGGAAAAGGGATTGCTGTGAAATGAAAGTGTGAAATACAGAGAGATCCAAGTGTTATTTTCAAATACCCAATCTACTGCATGACTTGTTGGATTTAAATTAAGCAATGGCATAAGTCTTGCCACAGTGATCAGACAATCACCATGGGACAAAGGAATCACCTTCAAGGTAGTCTTAAGTGTTGGATGGAAGTGCCATCTAAGCCACAAGAAAAATTGTCCCAGGGTTCCAGGAAAAATTGTTAAGAGACAACAAAGGTTCCCTTAGCTAGCTGGGTGATGTAAGAAACTGGATTCACGGTAGGCTGGGCAGGAATGATATTCTGCTGAAATCTGAATTCTGTTTAATGATATTCCCATGGGATGAGGATGCACCACATCTCTTGTCAAGTTGTGAAGCAGTCACACACCTGACAATTGCTGCTCGGGAGCAAAGATGAAGAAGGCTTGCAGACCCCAAGCAATGGCCAAAAGCTAATCCAGAGCAAGAAAACATGGCAGAGAAGCTGCTGGATATCTAGCTAAAGCTAAGGATAGAGACCTCCAAATCAACTAGACATAGGCCTTCTACCTTTGGGCTCACTAAAACAGACAGTCCCTAAAACAGACAGAATTTCCAGTATACCAAATGTAGGCATAGGTAAGTCCTATGCTCATGCACTGAACTCAGCCTTCTCTTCCTAAAACACCCAATTATTTTAAAAGGCAGCCCTGCATCTTTTAATCCCAAGCATCAAGTCACTGTGACATTCTCTGCTCAAGCATTTGACTCACTGAGTTACAAGAAAGAAGAATTTTTAGTGAAATGCAGAAAACCCAATGTGCAGATCGTAAGCATACCTGTAAGCATGTTCTATATACTTGACTTTGAATTCAAAAAAAATTGAAGCCCTATTGTATAATCTACATTTATGTATGGTCATTGTACCTGAAAGTGGATTTTTCTGGTTTTAACAAAGATTAAAGCTTATTATTCAATATTTTTTTTGGATTTAAAGAGGTAAGAAAAAACTAAGGGAAATACTAAAAGAAAACTCAGTTCAGACATCCAAAATCAATTATCTACAAACCTTTAAAATACCTATAGCAGAAAATTATCTAGTAAAACTACTATTTAAATCAATTTAAGCTTCCAAACTCAATTTGTTAGCAGTAATGAGCAATAATAAACAGGAATGTAAAATATATAACCAAAGAAAACATTCTGAACTTAAACCAATTCTTCAACAAGAATGACAATCTCTAAACTGGGTGCTACTAACAGGTTACAGAGACTTAAGCATCATAAATAACTTTCAGTTGAGGGAGTCCAATAGGATCTAACTGCAGCTGCAAGCCAGCTCATTTCTCCCTACCCACCACCACATGCTTCCAGGGCCCATCTCTGGCCAATTCCAACACTTGTTAAAACCTCCAGCTACCCCACAGTCAGCAGAAAACATATAAATAGATCATTTTTGGATGAGTTTTCTGGCTAAAACAGTTTAACAAAAGACCTGAAATACTCAAGCCAGTAGAAAGTATGGAGCAAAAATGCACAGCTGGGCTAGAGAACTGCAGCAGCCAGCACAAGGATCAGCTTAAGCTGCCTGGGGTGCAGGCTGAAAGCGTGCTCTGGAACAGGAATGTGAGGAAAGTCATGGCTGTCACGGATTTGCTTTATGACTGGGCTGTTTTCAAGTTAATCACACACAACCCCAAGTACTGTTTACAGAGCTGGTGGATGAGAATGATCCCAGATAAGAACAGTAGGCTACATTAGAATAAATAGATCTCAAACCCAAGGTATCTTGTTCAACATTTAACTTCCAAGAAATGACCAGGGTAACTATTAAACAATGTCTCAGAGAAGAACTGGGTAGAAAAACCCTGGAAGCCTTTGACTCTTTGCCAGTCAAAAGAGTCAATCACAGTCTTTCTTATTCTCTGCTTCCTTGATGCACCCACATGCTCCCACTGCAGCAGGTTTCTGGCATTCACTGATGCCTTAGTGAGTTGATTTTACCCACTAATTTGGCAAATATAGGTAACTTGACAAAACAGCAAACAGTTCTCCACTTGCTAAGCTGACAGAATCAGCTTGGAGGATCAGGAGTGGACCAGGCCAGTTCAAGGAGAGGAAAGCCTCACAACTTTCTTCTTAATTAGCACCTGACCATTACATAGGCTCAGGTACCTCAGCCAAACACCTTCTTGAGCTGTGAGTTGCCCAAAGCTTCTGCACCACCAGC
This sequence comes from Phylloscopus collybita, assembly GCA_027886175.1. NCBI lineage: Eukaryota > Metazoa > Chordata > Aves > Passeriformes > Phylloscopidae > Phylloscopus > Phylloscopus collybita. The sequence goes on from JAJNNQ010000026.1 coordinate 50,590,771, forward strand.
AAGCAAAGGACTTGGGATAGCTAACCATTGTTGAGGACAGGAGCACCAATTTCAGGTCCTGTTACACTCAGCAACATTGTCTCACTTTTTTCTTTTTTTTCTCTCTCTCTCTTTTTTTTTTTTTTCTGACCTTTAATTATGCCCCATCATTTCTGATATTTAAAGTGTAAATTACTTGTGAGTTCTTTTTATAGATGGCCCTCACACCTATGGGACCTTGCTCTGTATAAGCCAGGTCATTAGATTCTACAACAATCTGGAATCAGCAAAAATAGTTATGCAACATCCAAGCAAATAGTATTTACATCCTAAAAACACTAAAGGAAATGCACACCAGACTTAAGGCTAGGTGGGGAAGCCGAAATACTTGCAAACTGAGACAGAATTTGCAAAAAAAACCCCAAACCACATACCTTCACTTTTGTCTCCCTGGCTGAACTCAGCGTGGGGGAACACTTTGTGTAAGACCTCGAGGAGCTTAGTGAAGGTCCGTTCCAGGAGCGGCCGGATGACGGGGGACAGCGCGTGTCCCGAGGACGTCACGGCGCGCTGGGAGGCAGGCACGATGTTCTGCATGGCATGGTAGAAATCCTGCGCGCTGAGAACTACTGAGGACACGTCCAGCTGGAGCTTCTGACTGCTCATGTAGATCTGGGGGTAGCGGCGTCTCAGGGCAATCAAGGCAGCCTCAGTGCAAAGTGCTTTTATGTCGGCTCCACAGTACCCTAGTGCACACAGAAACACAAACACCTTCCGTGAAACAGCACTGCTGGGCCACACCTGGCTCAAACACGCATTCAGCTAAAAACAAATCGGGAGCACTTAACTGTCGAGGTCCACAAAGCATCAGCCAAAAGGTCATAATCTGATGACAGTGTTGTATATCAAGAAATTAGTCATCATAAGATACACTAAGAAATTAATTCCACACAGAGGTTAAAATTACCTACATTTTCACCACATCGTTTGATATATATTGTATTTTCAGCCCTGGGTTATAGGTCTGTTATTGTTCTTTCTTTTCCCTTAATATTGTCTAACATATGTGTGCAATTTTAACAGGCTAGTCCCTCTCCTCCTCTTTTCCTTTAATACCTCCAGATGAATATATTCTTTAATAGCAAAGTAATTTTGTTACACTGAACATCACCAACTTTAAACTTTTACAGTCTGAGAAAATGAGCAGTATAAAGAAAAATGTTTGATGAGAAGAATATGGAAGAGATGGAATCTCTTGTTAAAAAAGCGTACTCTGAATTCTTGGAAAAATGTTAACTTCTACTTTGAAGAAAAATGTTTCAGACTTTTAAGAGTTCCATAACTTTACTAATATAACCAAAGGTAGAAATTAAAATGCATTAAAATTTTAATTTAGCCTACCTTCATAAGTATCTACAGGTGGCTACCTATAATTGCTTAATCATCTTAGTGAAAAACATAGATCTGATAATTATGAAATACAGAGAGACTTAATACCTCTGAGTCTTTGCAGTACTAATGGTTTGGGGGTTTTCCCCAGAGCTAGAAATTAGATTTCAAGTTTTTCCATCTCTCAGCCAGAGACATTAATATGCCTCTGTATTTTGAGCCACCATAGCTCCATCTTTCAAAAACTGTAAAACAGTATTCCAGTGAGAAAAGTCATTCAGAGAATTAAAGTCACTATAGGAAAATGTGTTACACTGAGGTACTGCCATATAAAAGTTCATGGATTTGTAATAAAATGTTTATAGAAGGTAATTAATCAATTCTTTAGTTAAAACTATTCTCATTCAACTGTTTTTTTACCAGACTTCCTCTTCTACACCAAGTCTTACATAACTTGCATTTTTTCTACTCTCTTTCTGTATTAAGACCAAGGAGTGCAGGTTTAGATTGGATATTATGAAGAAATTCTTTACTATAAGGCACTTGAACTGGCTGTCCAGAGAGGCCATGGGTGTCCCATCCTTGGAAGTGGCCAGGCTGGGTGCAGCCCTGAGCGACCTGAGACAGTAGGAGGTGTCCCTGCCCATGGCAGGGGGCTGGAATGAGATGAGCTTTAAAGTCCCTTCCAACCCAAAACATTCTATGATGCCATGATTGGTCTTTTGGCAGCACCAAGTCACAAAATTTTGGCCTGCCTTGCTTCTCCTTCTTTAACCTCTGGTGTTCTTCCAGTGCTCCTGGCACATATATTTTTACAAGATCCATACAGCAATAAGAAACAAGGTTGATTCCATACAGTGTTTAAAAAAAAAAAAAGGAAGCAATTAATACAAAGACTGCAGACACTTTTCCATCCCTACCTTTCAGATATATTAATTTGGGGGATAATAATAAAAGATACCCACTTTTCAGCTATATAGAAGACTTAAACTGGATGAGACTTCAAACTGCACCTTTCGTACATGTACTTGAAAATAATTTAAAAAAAAAAAAGAGGCAAAACAAAAAAAAACCCAGATGGACAATCACCATAAATACTGGATGACTCCTGCAATTGTTAAACTAAGCTTAAAAACCAATTTTTTAAAAGCGTCAGTAGTTACAATTGTGTAAATTTGGTGAGTCCACACCATGACTGTTCCCTAAAATATATGTAGCAATTGACATTCCCAAGTCACCTTGAAATAAATACACATTATATTTGAAATATGTTCAGATATATCCACTATATTAATCAATACACAACTAATTGTTTCCAGCACTAAAGTTATGTTGTTTAGGATATTTTTAAATTTCATTTAACATGAAATCAAAACTATGCAAGCACACTCGAACCACATGAAACTATTAGACATCAGCTACAGGTACATGAGAAAACAAACCAGGGCTCTAAATTTTGCATTGTTCTTTAGGTATCAGGTATCACATTCCCATTTAAATTGGTCCACTTCTCATCAAAACCCACACTAGATTAAACAAAAAATGAATGAGGGGAGCACTAAGCCAAAGCTTAAATCAAAGATGTGCTGAAGATATGCAGCACCCTGAATGCCTGTCATTTTAGAAGCTAGTTTAGTATTTTTGTGAAAAGATTCAGCAGCTCAGGAGTTAGATCCTTCCAACTTTTCTATTAACAAATGCTGTAACATCACTTTCTAACAGTCATTTTAATCACCGCTTGTACATCTCCAAAGAATTGCAAAATTAGGAAATAATAGCCTGTAGCCTATTTTTAAAATTAAATTCTCGGGTGATCAGATACACAATTAGTCTCCATTTCTACCTTTCATTTCTCAGGAGCAATTACATTTGAAGACTAATAATTGGTGTCTCTTTTTGAGGGACTCTCTTGTGCATACTGTACATCCATTTCAGTGACAAGAAAACTGCAAAAATCCTGTACCTTGTGAAACATTGAAGAACTTTTTATTGCTAAGAAGCAAATGCACACTGATTAAGCAGAAGAAAAACATGAGTGAAGTATTGTCAAAACAAAATAAAATGTATCATACCAACAGTAAATAACCTGATGCAGTTTTTACCCAAATTGACACTGTAATATAAACACAGAGTTCAGTACATTTGCTTCCATTTTTGAAGCATATCAGGAAAGATGTTCAATTTGCCAGGCAAAATGTACTGGCACAGTTTAACTTTAAACAAAATGAGAATTCCTGTCAAGTAGCTCATTATCTTCTACCCAGTACCACCAAACTCTGCTGAACATTTCTGAAGTACAACTTTCAAAAAGCAGGACAGCAAACAAATGGATTCCTATGTAGGTTTCCAAAGAATGCACTTTGATTACCAAAATTTTGCAGCCACCTCTACTGTGCAGAAATTGTGTCCTCTTCAAAAATTTTTCTGCCTAAAACCCACCCTAAAAATCCCACAACAAAGTGCTACTGAACGGGGTGAAGCATTTAGGAGAACAATTTTGATAATTTTAACCACTTCTTCCACTTTATGTCGTGCAACTCCCTACAAGACTCCCAAAATGACTGCAGGGAAAGAGTTAGCAAACAACCCAGCATGATGACAGAGATGAAAAATAACTACCAGGCTTACTTTAAAGATTTGTGAAAAACAGGAATGCTAATGCTAAAATCTCCCCCACCATCATTATATGAGGATGGGAAAGAAAAATCCAATATGAGATCATTCTGACACAAAATACTCCTGCAATAATAAGCACAAAATATTTTTAAAAGCATCTTCAGCATAATTGTTTCTTTATTTAATATTCTCTATTTAATAACATTATTTAAATAACCCTTACTACATTGTAAAAAGATTCATCTGCCAGATGGAGGAATTCACACTTTTTCGGTTGCTATGTTTTGTTTCCTGCAAGACTGAGTTCTTAGGTAAATCTCTCTACCTACAGAAAGTTACCATTCCAAACAAGGGAATAAGCACAAGAGATAAGAGAAAGGATTTATAAAGTCAAGGGTATCTGGGACCTATCTCCAGTAAAGAGAAACAGCATAGTAATTATGTGTGTTTACTGAAAGTACTAACAAGATGTAAGTGTGTGGTCTTCTGAGCAATGCTGTGCTCTCCACAAGCTGCTTCACTTTGTCTCACACACCTTGCAGTCATGAGGCCATTCAGGGAAGTGAAGTCTTTAAATCTCACATACACAGAAATCCACTAAAAGGTTCTAATCCGTAACACCTGGGACAAAAATCAACCCTCAGGAAATAACCTATTTTTGGCAGATCCTGGGGCTTTTCCCTTCCAATTTCCTTCTAATTACACCCCTGGATCGTAAGAAGTTCTGAGTTGCACATACACCTGCTTCCCCAAAGTCATTTGCTTTGGGAGTATTTCAGCAGTTTTCTTCATTAGGATCCAAAAGCTTGGAGTTAAGTGTTGCCAACTCTGCTGAACTGGAGAGAGGTATCAACCATGCTGTGCCAAAAGCCTGCCAAGTCTAGGCAGCTTTTACTTGGGAAAGAGGGGGTGTTGTATTTTGGGGGGAGAGGTTGTTTGTTTTTAAAGAAAACCTGCGCACAAGAGGAAACAGCAGACCGGTATAAACTGTATCACGGACATACATGTGTGCCAATGAGCTCCACTGGCCACAAAGAATCGGGAGAAGTCTGTTTAAATCATTATTGCTGCAGATTTCACTTACAGAAACAATAAGGCACTCTCAAGGTGAAGAAGATACAACACTCTTACTAAATCTGTTTTGAAAAGACTTTGTAATATTTCAAAGATTTCCATCTTGGATGTACGGAAACACTTAAATTCCAAGACACAGACTGGAGACAATCAAGTGTACAGTAGTTGTAGAGCAGGAAAGCCAAGAAAAACAGAAAAGGGTGTTTCTTTTTGTTAGCTGACTTCCACAGAACTGACAGGCTTTATGGAGCACAAAGAATGTCTTCCAGTCAAATGTACAAATGGCTTTCCCTATTGTCTGAAATTTCAAAATATAGTATTCTCAATGAAAAAATAGGTGACTTTTTAAAAAAACATCTGTGGTTTTTTCCCACCTATTCCCCTCTCTCCCACTAAGCAGCACCACGTGTTGGCATAATTCAAGCAGAATTTACATGAAATGGGTTTGTCATGTGCTGTATTATACCCGGAAAAGCTTAAACTGGAGTTTGCTGGATAGTTATGTTCTCTCCTCACCAGAAGATGTTGAGGTCTTTGTGCATCAAAAGCGGAGGGATGCTGCTTCGATGAGAGATGTCCCTGTGGATGAAGAGGATAATTTGGATGTACTGTAGCTGACTGAATGGACTGATGTTCAATTCAAAGTTCTTAGATTCCCTGATGATGGATTCCAAAGCACAGATATTTGAGACTGCTCTTTTTCTGAGAACTTCAGTGCTCGTCCAAGCAGATGACTGACAGAGGATGTATCTTTGCATGACAAGTTGTTGAGAAGATACTGTGGTGTGTGCGTAAAGGGTCATTTCCTCTGTTAAATTCACTAAAAAAATATTTGGGTTTATTTGTGATTAGATTTAAACAGGCAGGCTTATTTTGAACAACCAACCTCCATTCAGTACAACAGGTCTTTGCGAGCTCCAAAGGCGTATTTAATGTATTCACGTTGCGGTGCTTTTTTCCTCCCCTACCTATGTCTACACTTTGAGGTTTTTCTGTGCTAGCAATCTGGAAAAAAAATTAATCTTTAGAAAGGCTGGTTAATTTGTTGGATTTATGTCAGAGGAGAGCATGCCAGTCAGTAAAAAACAAACAAAAAAACAAAAACCCCACACACAAGTACTGGGTTTTTTTTCCTCAGTAAGTAGACAGAAAAAAACCCAAGTCTATCTCTTTTCTAATTTACCAATTTAATGGGAAGCCTATCTAACAATTCCAATTCCAACTTCATTTTGCTTCTCTTTAAGAGTATGCATCCTATATATAAGGACAGCAATGTCACAGAAAGGAAACATGGTTGTATTTTTGAATGACTAGTAGCTACTCATTTTGTTTTAGTAAGACAGAAACGTATTTGTTACTACAAAAAGAGAGTTGTTCAAAGTACAGAAGTTTAGAAAGAAGATAAGAAAATCTTGACACATTTAACATACCTTCGAAGTTTTACACAGAAGAGAAAGCCTCTACAGTAAAAGTACTAACAACGTAACACTCACCAACACATTTTTCAGCCAGTTCTCCTAAGAAAGGATCTGACAATTTGGGGTTCCAATCCCTGGTATGAATTTGCAAAATGTGCTTTCGTGCCTGATTGATTTAAAAAAAGAAAGAAAATGAGATTAAAAAACTAGCGAGTCAAATCCATGTCATAGAAAAAAATATTCTTTATTCATGTGAATCTAGTTACTTTACCTGCTTTTGGCACGTAACTGAGACACGTAAATTAGAACTTAGCACTCCAAAGTCTCTCAAAAACAAAGCTTTTCCCTTCTTTTTGGTTTCATATATAAGCAGCACTTTTTTAAACAGTTACACATTTTAATTTCTGTTTGATCAACATTATTATACATGAACTGATCAGAACTCATGCTCTATTAGGAATTACCATAGTTTTATGATTTTTTAATTACTGCACCTATGAGTATCAGGTCCTACTGTCAAAGGCCTCGCCAATTAATGTACTGCTGAGTACCACAGCACATACACATGAATCCCAAAACAATTCCAGCTAAAAGTTCTATAGAATCTTAATACATCCACCCATATACAAAGTACATTTAATTTTAAGTATAAATTCATAAAGTATTATGGCTGAGTTTATCTAAGTTTTGAAAAAGGAACTGAAATTTTCCTGCTGCCAACATTGTAATGCCTGGCTGTGCATCTACATTTTTTACATGCTTGGAAGTCTACAAGACGTAAAGTTATTTTCTCTTACTATAAGTTTCAAGCCCCTAAATAGTTAGGGTTCATTATACAAATACATAGTTTTGAGATAAGCAATTCAGTGTATTGTGAATAATTTACATCTGTTTAGTTTTAGATATAGACTGAAGATCTGCAGCTGAATACAACTTTATGTATATAATCTGTTTGTACTAAAAATGTCTTCCTAAAACTAAACATTCTTACAAGCAAAAATGAATACTTTTATTTCATAAGCTTGGTTGCCAGGCATTCTAATGTCTAATATACTAAAGATGTTTATTAATATATCTCCTTTCCAGGTTTTACCTTTTTGTCAGGCAAGTTGAAAAGAAATTCCCTGTCAAAGCGACCAGGTCTCCTGAGTGCAGGATCTATAGAATCCAGTCTATTTGTAGCACCAATTACTACTATTTCACCTCTATTATCCAGTCCATCCATGAGGGCAAGAAGAGTAGACACTATAGAGCTACAAGAGAGTTTTCAGAATACAAGTATAAGGAACACTGCAAGAATGTTTTCATTTTCAAATGCAACATTAATATATTCAAAAGAAAAAAGCTAAACTACAAACAGGTTCACAACAGCAACTCTCATATGTTCCACTGGCATCCTGGTCTACTGGCCCCAAATTTTCCTTAGCAGAACGGAGGGAGATGGACACATAAATACCACCACCTACAGAATGACAGGTACAAGTGTGTTGCCATACAGAGCACAGCAAAACTGAGATCAAAAGCAGCCATGAAAAATTTCAGCCAACAGCAAACTGTTGTAAAAAATGTTCTAAAAAATGAAACTATAGCAACACAAGATATGTTTGTACATCACACAAGGTGAGTTCAGTTCATTGATAGAACATTACAATTCATCATGTTAGAATAACATCTCTTCTAACTGGTTATTCTACTGGGCTGGTAACAGACAATCTGTTTACAGCAAAAAACAGCAAATCAAGGAGTAGCTGTGGAAATCTTGCAGTTAATAACGTGGCTGAAGGGTAATTGTCACTACAATTCAATTCCCAGCAAATTACAGTTTGCCTGAAGGACTGAAAAGATGACTTTCAACACCAAAAAACCAATCTGTCCTTTCTACTGTAAGTGGGCTTCAGAAAAAGTAAAAACCTTTCCTGTGAAATGACAAAAAATTACATTTAAGAGTTTACCAAGATAATGTACCCTATGCCAAGATAATGGCAGCATAGAAGAAATATTACCTGTGAATCTGATCTTGTCTGCTAGAACGAACTGGAGCCAAACCATCTATTTCATCAAAGAAGATTATAGAGGGTCTCATCAAGTATGCCTGGCAAGCAATAAACAAAACAAAAATTGAATTCACTGTTAATTCCTAATTTATCCATCAACATTGAAAACTGTTTTCACTAGAAAGCATTAACATGCTAAACTAACACATATATTGAGACATCTTTGTTAGAAAGTGTCAAATCGGAAATGAAAACTGAATTTCCAACTCCAGCAGTGTTTCAAAGCAAAGCAGAGTGCAGTCTACTTCGAGTAAGCAAGATGGCACCAGTGTACCAGTTTTACTGTGTGCTGAACAGGTTAAAGACAAACACACACTTTACACTCTGTTACAGAAAACATGATCTTATCTGCTCATAATCTGTTTGTTTAGACATCTCTGACAACTACTTTTCCTTGAGCTACTGCATTTTACTGCTTTGTGTGACTATGTTCTATCCCATCTCTTGTAAGCCAAAAAAAGAACACTAAAATAGACACACAACCAAGGCAATCATGCACTCCCCTCTGCAGCATTTATCTTGAATGTGCCAGTCAAACTCAAACTCACTGACTGATTTTTTTTTTTTTTCCCCAAGTTTTACCCAAACTGCTTTGCTTCATTAATGGAAAAATCAAGAGACTTCTTTCTCTGAGTTTCCAGAGCAAGAGAAACTACTGTCAGTATTCCTCTATTCTTTGCATCTAAATATGCCATTTGGTAAAATCCTACCTAATTTACGAAAACGTACAGTTATTTAGTTTCAATTGCAAATGCCTTTGGCTACCTGAACCACAAAACACAACATACAGAGAAATCATATGAAAAAAATGTATTTTCTTCTAACCTGATCAAAAAGGAGTCGAAGCTGACGTTCAGATTCACCAACCCACTTACTGAGACAGTCTGCTCCTTTCCTCATAAAGAAAGCCACCTTTTTGTCTCCTTGACTGCATTCATTAGCTAGAGCTCTAGCTACCAAGGTTTTACCTGTTCCAGGAGGACCATAGAATAAACAGCCCCTGAAGATAAATGGATCAACACAGTCACAAACTTATTTTACATCTCCTGAAAAACTCCAAGTCAAATTTTATAATGAAGACAGGGAGCCTGGAGAAGAATGACCTAAGATCTCATATTATTATTTTGTAGTAGTACTGTATTATTAACATCTTGTAGTATTAATATGACTTCATAAAATCTAAGTTTGTTTTATGCTTTCAAATCAGTAAAACTTTGATTTGTAAAGAACATTAATCAAAGGCAAATTAAGTTTCCAAAGGATTCTTTTACATTAGTTAAATATCACCTCTTCAAGTATTAGATTTTGGGTAGTACCTTAATTAAGTTTGTTAATTCTTTGAAATGAAGTAACTAAGTGACATAAATTTTTCATTTGACTTAGACACCATGTACCCATTTAAATCACATACCAAGATGCTTCATTAATAAATATTAGAAGTCCCAGTATAATATTATTGAGAGAAACATCAGCATTTTGCTTGATCTAGTAAAATATTTAATAACATAATGGGAAAAAAGGCAAGGTACTACTAAATAAAACACATGAGAACTCCTTCTTTAACCAAATCACTAAGTTTACCTTCCTACCACAAGAAAAATACACTAGGTTTTTTAACTCTTCATCCTGCTTATTACATATTCTGATAGACAAGTGGGTTAGCAAACATGTAAATCTATCTGAACTGCAAAACACTTCAGGGAAAGAATAAACCTCCTATGTGTTTTCAATTCTGCAGGGCTTAAGAAAAAAAGCTTAAGAAAAAAAATGGAACAGTAAATACACCTACCTTGGTGGCTGAATTTTGAATTTTTCAAATATTTCTGGATAGAGAAGAGGAAACACTACCATTTCCTTAAGTGCAAGGATATGATGGCTCAATCCCCCTATACTATCAAAACACACCTGAGGGAAAAAAAAAAAATATTAAGTTTATATTGTAACAGTTTTCCACAAAATCATCTTTACTTACAAAACATTAGAAAACAAATTAGAATAAACACTGCATTGATCAACAGGATTTCCCTGAATTTTCAAAATGTGAAAAAAAACAGTTGAGAAAGTCAGGTCTTGGCTGCCCACGAGGCTTATCTGGTCTGCAAGATAACTGTGCCAGGGCTGCCTGGACATCTCCAGCGATCCAGCCTAAGTCCCAGAGCAAATGCTTTGTAGTCCAAAGGAATAAGCAGACAAAAGTTTTGGTAACAATTAAAAAAAAAAAATCAGTGAGCTTTTTATGAATTTATTTCAACATCACGAAGAGGCTGTGGAGAATTCTGCTTACGCATAATTGAGGGAGGGAAGATAAAAAGTATTCTTATCTAACAAAACCTACCGATTTATCAACAATCATAGGGTCAACATCAGCCAAACTTGCCCCAACTTTCACACGTTCTCGAAGGATTCCACTAGCTAAGTCTTCTGCTCTGAAGTTTAAAGGCAGGCACCTGTTCAACAACAAACACCAAATAAATACTGTTCTCTTTTCATTGTTTGGAGGTGAAGAAACAAGAGATTAAATGCCTTTTACTACATAAAGAAATAACATTCCCAGACTGGTAAACAAAATTTATCACTGTTTTTGTGATAATTATGGTTATATACCTGGAAGTTCCTTACCATAAAGTTAGTTTTATGCATCCATACACATATTTCAATCTGAAGAACTAGGCTGGACAGATTATTTTGATTAAACACAGAATAAACAATAAGTCCTTCCTTTAAGCTCCTACATAAATATTATCTCAGGCCAACTACATAGTTAAAGGGAGGAAAAAAGGTACTAGTAAGACACAGGTTACACTCAGAACTACGCTTCTGGTCATTGTACATTGCCTGAGTTCTTTGCAAGGAAAAGGGAACAATGTGCCAGACAGGAAGAGATGGAAAAAAAGTGAGAATTCCTTTTTTCCTGCAGAATTTTCCTACCTAGTTATCAGTGAATAAATTTACTTATAGATCTTCCACTTTGAGATTACTGCTCAATACATGTATGATCAAAAAAACATGCATTATCTATGCAGAATCCATGAACTCTTACACAAGAGAAAAAAGGAAGAGCTGGGAGTACAACTGAGTTAACTAGGACCAAGATACACCAATGATATTTTGACCAAGAGGAGTTGTTTTTTTATAAGCCAATTGGATCAAACAGCTACTCTTGTATTTCCATCTTTTTATCGCTGTTAGTAATTATCTACTCATAAGACTCCAAAACCTGTATTAATACATAACCAGCACTCCTCCTAAACCAGAATCAAAAGTCTGCAGAACTCATAGAACAGTAACTAATAGATTAGTTCTGCTTGTTTTCTGATAAATAATAAAATCAAACCATTCTAAAGACCAAGGATGTTTTGATACCTATTTCTTGCTCTGGCTATGCTCTTAGATTTTCTTCTTTCAAAACGTTCTTCATCTGAAGAGGTTGTATCACTGCTGTGAATGGCGTGCTTCTTTCTCCTATTGAAGTGGCAAAACAAACAGAAAACTCAGTCTTTTTTGCAGTAGAATGTCATGTTTTGGTCCTTCTATAAAAATGAAACAAAATGGCAAGTACAGTACTGTTCAGGTTTGAGATGCATGCAAATTCTAGCTTCATCAAGTATCAAAATAATCTGAGAGGGGAACAACAGCTCTTACTGCCACAGTGATTATCTGATTTCAACATGAGCATTACTAGAACAGCAGAGACCCATAACATGTGAGGTCCAGTCCATGCTACCTCAGCAATGTGATTTCAATATTCAGTCAGTAAGCTGCAATTGTACTTAAGAAAATTTCCAATCACTTTAGTCACCTCTAACATAACAGACATACCAAAGTCTCTGTTTGATGCTTTCCTTTAAATATTCTTTGAAAAAATTCCATACTTCACAAAGTATATAATCTCTTTTCACGAAGTTATTAATTCTGAATAGCAGACTACACTCTCAAAACACCTGTACTTCTGATCTGAATCCAGGTAAAATTACTATCCAAAATCTGAATGAATCATTTCCTATTTTAGTATGGCAGTATTTCAGAAAACGGAGTATTTCCGAAATATTAGAGAATGTACATTAAATCAACTGTACAAAAAGGTGGTGAGTTTAATATGGGTTTGAAATATTCAACACTTTTTCGTATGAAGAAGTTGGTTACTAGTAAAAAGTCTTGGATTTTAAGTGAATATAGTGAGCTGCATTATCTGCATGAACATGGTAATCCACTGAATTAATTGTTTTTTGCCAGTGGGTAACATGGTCTACCAGTTTTACTGTTCAATGACCAAAACAGATCCATTTCAAAAAAAAATCAAAGAGAATATGAAACAATTGGGAAGACTTCTTATGACAGTGTCCTGACAAAAAGAGAGGGCCAAGTAATGAGCAGGCTAAAACTAAAGGGATAATAACTTTCACACTCTTCATGAATAAATAGTAAGTACAAGTACAAATCCAGAGATTACCAAAAAAATGTCATATTCCCTTCAAGGAAAAATAAAACTACTCTTACCTGTATTAGAAAGAAATTTTAGAATCCTAAGATTCAGCTATTACTTCATTTACTTTATATATTTTCACAATGCCATTAAATAGAGCAGAAAGACATGAGTTTCAGCTATGACTAGTATTCATTTACTTGGATTCTGTTTATGGACAGATTTGTCTTTTTTGAAGCTTCGAGTAAGTTTATTTTTTAAAAAATGTTTTAAGCTGTAATCTCATCAGTTTTGTAACATAAAGCCTACTGACAGTTTCCAAGACAACTTGGTGCATTCCAGACTTCTTTGACACAAAACATAAGAGTCAAAAATTATGCTTGCTAAATATTTTATTAAATTGTCGATAATTCTTGGATGAAATTTGAACTGAAAGAAGACAAAAAACATTAACCTGCTTTGCTCAGTTTTGTAGGTCAGGAAGGGCTTATTTGTTAAACTGATGCATTGGATTTAAATATTAAATATATGGCCTTACAGAGAAAGCTACAGTGTACCATGCAGAATCCTTTCCAGTACTTGTAGCACTGTTTCCATTCTGTTTATTACAAAAGCTTCTAGTGGATTTAGACAGTGCCATGACACTCCTGTCTGGATGCTGACCAGAGTCTGAACTTAAGATACAATTCAAGACCCACTCACATATGTTAATGAACTGTGCAATTCACTCAAGAATGGTTTGAAATTAAAAGCTACCAGAAAGTACTACAGGAAAGCAAACCATTACACACTGAAAGACTGGCATTTACCTGATATGGCTTCTTCTTGCAGGAGATCTGTGAATATCAAACAGCGTATTTTCTCTCTTTTTTTGATGAGCTGGCACTGTAACATCAATTACAAAAGAATAATAAACTAATCTAAATGCAGCACAGAAGTGCTGGTTTATCAATTTGCATCAATAAGGTTATCACTGGTTTCTCCAAAAGCTTAAATAAGGAAAGAATTGAGCAGGGGGCTTTGTCACTATCACTGTACTTGGCTTGATGCAGGCATGGGAATTCCATCCTCACTCTCCTCAAATTATCAGAGCTGTGTCTGTCATGGCACAGAATGTAACTCAGCCAGGCCACTAGCATTTTGAGTTTATTTGCAGGACGTTAAACTCCATATAGAAACCTCTTCATAGCTGATAATATGGGACATCTTGAAATTTCTCTGAACAAATAAACCACAGCAGTTCTTTATCACAGAAATCATATTCTGTGATCCTCTGACTTGTGGAAATGGTTCAAAGCTGCATCAGGTAAAACTCAAGCTTGGTAAGAAGAAGCATTTCTTTACTGAGAGGGTGGTCCAACACTGCAACAGACTTCCTAAAGAAGTGGTTGATGCCCCAAGTCTGTTGTAAGAGGCGTTTGGGTAATGACCTGAATATGCTTTTTGTCAGCCCTGAAGCAGCCAGGCAGTTGGACTGCATGATCACTGTAGATTCCTTCCAACTGAAATACTTCAGATTTCTCATTTGTGATAACTGCTGCTATGCCATTTATCCACAGTTATGAATTAGTTAGGCTTACCACTCAAGAAGAGAAGCAGGCATAAAAGCAACTATTTTTTTCTATGTAATGACTGAACTTATTACATTGCTTTCTGCCAAGTATTTCTTGACCTAAACCCCATTCATCCCCAACCCTGAGCCCAGCACAGGGCAGTACCTGCAGAGTTCAATGAGGCAGCAATGCCACCACCACTTGACAGACTGACAGTCTGTGTCTCAGCAGTCCCATGCAAGTGGTGAACCACAACAGGTCAGCATGGGAACGCACAGTGCTGCATCCCTCTTACTCTGTCAGGGATGAGAAGTAGCCATGCAACTATTCCCTCCCCACATCCATGGTATTCCTGCAGGTCAAGCACTTTCTGTTCCTCACCTATTGGAGGGGCCTGGTATCTCTCAACAGTTTTTCTCTGTCTCAGATTATATGGCCGATCATTTTCCTCCCCCTCAGCTTCTTCTACTTCTATATCTCCATCTTCTTCCTGAGACTCTGTTGGGGAATAAAAACATTTTCAGAACACTACCACTTCACATGAGAGCTACTTTCATCCTAAAAAATTAACGTTTTAATGGTCGCTAAGAATTACTGCCCATTTATTAATTAACACTAATTGGCAGACCACTGGAAATTTGAAGACCACGATAAATCTAAAGCACACTGTCAAATTTCCTTCTAGTTTTTTACACAAGATTCTGGAAAGGCAAAAGAAAGAAAAACAAATGCATTCAAAACAGCTTTAGTTGTAAAATACTTCAAATATCATTTCTATCCACTGGATTTTTCCTTCAATAATTATCCCTCAAATTAAAGGTAATGACAGGAGCCTCAAAAAATCAAATACTTGAAACAGCATGAAAATAAGTACAACTTCATGATTCACAGTATCATTTTTACACAAAACAAAGAACACAGAAACACACTTTATATACTTCGCGTATAAAGGCACAGTCTAGGCCCATCTGTTAATAGGATCAGAATTTCCATCCATGGATCTCAGAACTAGGACTGCATTCTTATTCACTGGGACAAACCATACCTTCCACAGCAGTTTTAGTTAAAAATTGGGATGCAGTATGCTGAAACCTGTATGGATGCCTGAAGTTTAAGTCTGATTTTTTAAGAAGGCCAAGTATGATGCTGGTCAGGCCATCAAAGTTAGGCACAATCCCTTCTTCCGTGGTAATTTTTGAACCCATTGACCGGTTTCATTCAAATTTTTAAAGGAAAGTAGAATTTCAAATACAGCTGTGTACCTACAAGCCTTCCAAAATGTCAATGGACAGAAAGCAGACTTTAATTAATACCTTCCCCCAAAGGAAGGATGCAGGCCTAACTATTACAAATTCTTTCTGGTAACTGCCACTCAGCACATGAGAAACATCAAGTCAGTTAGAACACACATAGTTGTAGACTATATTCATCACATCCTGACTTCCACTAGAGGATTGTTACAGGGAATGTAAGGAAAGCTCAAATTACTTAGTGTTACAAAAAACAGAAGGAAAGAAATATACTACACAAACATTTAGAAACCAGGCTTTGTTCTGCTTTCTGTAGTGCAACATACTGCTATCTTATGGGAAGGAGAATTTCATTTTTAAGTATTTCAGACAAGCCCCCACAATTTTTTACAACCCATACCTTCTTCTTCTCCTTCTGTGGACACTTCATGGTGGTTCTGAATCCCATAGCTATTTCTCCTCAGTGATTTCCTCCTTCTTTTCACTCGAGAATACATATCCATGTTTTCCTGGAATCACATTCACATGCACTCCCATCAGTACTGTCCCATGTCACTCAGTATTAGTACCCAGGCAGTAAGTAATGCTCCACACAATCTCTAGCCATCAAGTGTTTTTCCAGCAGAGCTCTCCACAGGTAAATTACAAAAGCAGTCTCCTTCAATAGATGCTGAAGTAAATCTCTCAGACAGTACCTAGTCCATCTAATACAGAGTAACATCAGTATCAAGTTTTCATGAAAAAAGCAGATGACAGTCCCTGGTCCTGTTTCCAGGCTACCAGAGTATGCTTCAAACCAAAGAACCACCACAGCACATCATGAGAGCATGACAGTAAAATTATCAATAAAAAAAACAATGCAGAGCACATCTACTAATTTAATTCTGAATTTTAGTTTATCACAGTTTAGAATCATGCTTTTAGTGTTATCCTCTGAAGAAAATCATAAACCTTTAGACAAAGCTACAGACAAATGTATGGTGTTTGCAAAAACAAACACGCTCTGCCTTGATAAGACTTTTATCCAAGATCTCAGAAACTCTGCACTTACAAATTCTGTATCTGTCCACATCCGCAGCCGTTCTACTTCCCCAGATCGCCTGTTCCTCCTGATGTTAATATTATCCATTTCCTGCAGGACAGCTTCAGCAGTACTAAAATATGTGCAACAGTTAACACACACAAAAAATCAGTCTTAAAACAGTAACATGCAGATCCTTGGACATAGCATTCAAATCTTGTCTATCAATTATCTACAAACCTAACCATAATAAAACTGAAAGAATATAAACTAAGAAATACATAAAAGAAGAAGTGCTGATGCTATTAAAGTCTAGGATTCAAATTAGACAGTAGTATATTAATTAACTTTTTCAAAGAATTTGGCTCAATACAAATTGTAGTATATAAATTTGCAACTGCTGAGACATTAGATTAGATGTCAGCTAAGATTAAATTTGCAAAGTAAGAAAGTAAAGCTTTTCACCTGTATAATTATAATAATGGGAATGCAATTAATGCCTCGACCTCATAAGTTTCCCAGTTTCTTACCCTGGCCTCAAAAAAACAGTAGAAGGATTTTCTTTTTGTTAAATCAATAACATCTAGAATCTCATAATTCAGTATTTGACCTCACAATCATTTCTCATTTATTATTTAGTCAGCATTTTCATTATCTGGAGTATTTGTAAACAGCTGTCAAAACAACAGTGGTATAGAAGTGATAACCCTGGCCAAGATGCTTCACTGCTCAAGAAGAGAACAACACAGTATTAACCAGGCCAAGTCAATTATTTGGCCACCTGTCCTGAAGACGTTACTGCTCTCCATGGTGATTAGAGTAGCTTTCAACTGGAATTCTACTATATTTGTGTAATATTTGTAAAAAGACAGAAACCTTCATTTCCTTTTTTTTAACCTGTGTAAAAGTAAATCTAAAGGGTGAAAGACTGCCTAGAAAGAAGACAGTGGGATTTCTCGTGATGTAAGTCAGTAAAGTCACGCTTTCATTATAAGAGCTCCTTTCCTTTTTAAACAATTCTTCCAAAATATCTGTGATGTGTGATAGAACCATTTCAAGTAAAATCATGCTGCAGTTTGCTATCGAAGAAAATAGAGTTGTGAGGGACTTGGAAAAGTCTATGTCCTCTGCCAGGCAAGGATGTCTACATCATTCCTGATCGACTTTTGTCTAACCTTTGTTTTGTTCTTAAAAACCTCCAATGATTATGGGACACACTTTTATCAGTATAACCTCATGTACAGACTTCAGTACCATGATCTTATCCAACTACACGGTTGACTTTCTCCTACTGTTGATGAGGAGAGGGAGATTCAACTGCAACTAGAAAAATAAATGTAACTCGATGTAAGTTTGCAAGCTTATACCAAGTAGTTACTGAGTAAGTTGAAAAAGAAAATTAAATTATAGAAGACTCAACATAATACATTTAAAAATAAAGATCATACTTGAAAATTAAATGTTTATGTTTAAATCATTTTCTAGCATGGAGAAACAGTCTCTCACAGATGTGACTGCTAAAACCTGTTTTACAGGTGGGAAGACCAGGACATATTAAGTGACCTGCCCAGGGATACAGAGAAATATTATTTTTTTAAAAAGCATTTCTGGCTCCCATTCCTATGCTCAGACCAGACCGTGCCTCCCTGCCTGACCTACTTTGTCTGCACAGTAAATGTCAAAAAGTGACACCCACCCTATGTGAATTATTAACAAATGGTAAAAAACAAAAACAAAAGAAAGCTACAAACTTTTGATATTTTATGATCAAAATCATACAAGCAAAATCTAGAATGCTTCCAAGCACTGCTGCTAATCACCAATTTACATGACATTTAAAGTATCACTACATAAACAGGTTACCAAGAAACGAACTAGGGTGTGGATTTACAGCACATCAGGCACTCTGCAGTAACTGCCAACATACAGCTTTCTCCAGGTGTAAACACAGAGTAACTTACTCCTCAATGAAAGCCTGGGAAGCTGCTCTGCATTCAGAGCAGGATACCATGGCAGTCACAGCACAGACCCAGCTGTAACTCAAACCACAGTCTAGCTTGTCTCAATGCATCCCAACAGTAAAACACAGACATGGCACTGGAACACAGCGGTTTCTAATTTATAAAATCATTGAGGTGCTTTATGAATAGAACTGTAGTATCCCCACATACCTGTTTACTAGCTGATCAAACAATAAACTCTGATTCAAAGTTTCAAATCTGTTTTTCCTGGACCGACAACTTTTTCTGACTTCTATATCTCCGTTTATGCAAGCATGGTCCCCATCTCCCTTTTTTTCCCCTCGAAGGGGGTGGCTTTTGAGAGCTAAGAGAAATTTGTATTACTACTTCAAAATGCAGGAAACAACATTTTCACAAACAAGAATTAATAAGAGAACACTTAGCAAGGACAATAAACCAGAAGTTAAGCAGCACAGTATGAACTAAAGAAATGTATTTAATTCCTTTCAAAGTAATTTTTCAAGTTATTTCAGCATATTCAAGCTAGTTTCCTTAGATGATAATCTTATTTTATGATGAAAATTTGGCATTCAAGTAAACATTCAATATTTTTAAGTTAACATCAATACTAATATGCACACTTGGCCCACAGCTTCAATTATTAGTCCTTCAAATACAGCATCAAAAGGTCAGATACAACATATTGACTTCACAAGCAAACTTATACCAGCTACTCTGTACAGTGCCAAACAAAGAGATCCCACTGCTAATTGTTCCTTAGGCACCACAATAAATAATGAAATACCAAATATGCTTAATGAAATAACACTTACATATAGTCAACACAAAATTAAACGAGACAGAACTGATGAAAAAGGGACACAAAGGGCAAAGTGGTTTTAGCTGAGATAAGCAATGAAATGGCAAGTTTGTAAGGTACAAGCTTTTAGGAAGGCTGATCAAGGTAGCAGGAGCTGCAGACAAGGCAGGTCTCTCTAAAGCAATAGTTAAGTAATGTTAAGAACCACATAAGGCCAAATTTCAGATGAGCAAAGAGACTAAGTAAATTAAAGAGACCAACTGAGAGAGGAAGGCCAAAATTAGTTCATAACAGTAATTTGGGAATTAAGGAAAACATCAAGATCATGGCCAAGAGGTCTGAATTGAGAAGAGAAATGGATTTTCATCAAAAAACGTTCCCCATATCCACACAGAGTAACCAAGAAGGCAAGAGGAGAAAACTGAGCAGTAACTTTTCTGGTCAAAACGGTCAAAAGGAATCAATAAAGTTATCAAAAACATATGCCACTGAAAA
Organism: Phylloscopus collybita; assembly: GCA_027886175.1. Taxonomy (NCBI): domain Eukaryota; kingdom Metazoa; phylum Chordata; class Aves; order Passeriformes; family Phylloscopidae; genus Phylloscopus; species Phylloscopus collybita. The sequence goes on from JAJNNQ010000026.1 coordinate 50,610,824, forward strand.
TCACTGACATAAAACTGTTTAATGTAGAAACTGATACAAAAAGTTTTGCTATAATTCACTTACATAAGCTACGTCCATTTGGTAGTGTAGCACCAGGCTGAGAAGTTAACCTAGGAGACAATTAGACACACAAATAACATTAACATTGCTCAGCCAAGCAAAAGGCACACAGTGAAAACAGAACTTTGACTACAAAATGCTCTGTGATATTCTGATTTCAAAGCCTTTGTGAGACATAGCCTTTGAAGTCTGCTTCATGCCCAACACCTTAGTAAGGACAAAATCGCTCAAAACCAATTATGAAACCCCGCAACTGTCTAAGCATCTCTTTGATTAATCTCCCAAATCTTCCTTCATGCCCTTGTCTGCTAACTCTCCTTAACTCTCTCCTTAAATTTCAGAACAGAACCTTGGTATAGCTCTCCAAAGGCAATCATTCCAACACCTTGGATAAACCAGTAGAAGTAACAGAACTTTTGGGAAAAGTCTTAAGTGACTCAAGATCACTGCTAAGCACAGTGCTTTGGTTTTTGGCAGAAATAACATAAAACTTTAGATGAAAAGACATGTTGCAGTGAGTTCTAAATGAGCAACAATATGATTTTCAGCACCCTGGCCAAATTTCATTTGACAAAATGGTCTAAATTATCCCAACTGCATTAAATATTTCTTTTTGTATACTGACATATCTAGGAGGTCCAGTACAAGTCTACTCTTATAAACAAAAGAACAGAAATGCACGAGTTTCAATACATTCCCAATGACCATGGCACATTAATATGCTAGATTTAATTCATTCTGTTTTAAAAGAAACATAAGAAGAAGTCTACTTTGAGATTTTCAAAGCTTTTAAGGAAACTTCATCCTAGCAGTTGACAGTCCAGTAGTGTTTCAGAGTCACTCTTACATACAAATCATTGCAAGAACAATTTTGACATGTACATAAATATGAAATACATATCTACAAAAGAATCAGTATTAACTGAAAGTTCATGGATTGGGAACGTGCTGTGTACACTGTCTCACAGTTACTTGTAATCATGTAAGGAACCTTATGAACACAAGGATATTTGTAAAATACTATTAAATCAGAGTTATAAATAAAATTAATTACTTCTGCTTCAAGTTATAAAAATGTGGCAGAACTGAGGCTATATTCAGTAAAATTTACTTACTAGGCTGAACAACAATAGAAATAAACTTGACCGTTACCCATCCCCTAAAGACAGTAACACTGATTCCCTAATTAAAACGTCATGTCTTCTTACAGCTTGAGTACATAAAAATACTAATTACATTACTAAATATGGATGCATCAAGAATCTAAAACTCAGATTGCATCTCAAATAAAATTACTTTACATTTTTTGCACAAACATGCATAGAAAGGAACCAGAGATGAGACGATTGATGCAATCCACATTCCTGGAATCTTAAACTGAAGAAAACTGTGTGAAAATAGCATTCAAAAGTACACTTCTGAGCTGCAGCTGACTGCAGAAATAGCGTAAGTGGGATAACACAGAAAAAATTGGTCTGAGTTCCTTCTTCTCTTGGCACTAATTACCTGGACTGTCCAGTTGAGATGCTCCATTCCTCTCGCTGCCCAGGACTGCGTGATTTTGATTTGTCTTTGCACACAGGATCAGCATGTTTTGAGGTACGTTTGGCAGGAGGAGATATGTGGCTATCACTCAAACTAGCATCACTACCTTCATCTTTCTGAAAAGAAAAAAAGCATCAGATCATACTTAATTGGCTCATTTACAGATACTTTTACAGAAAAAGGGTAAGCTTCAGCTCAGAGTAAAAGGTTAAGTTTCTGTCGAACTCTTAGTGACCAACCTGTGTGAAATATTAAAAGTGGTTATTTTGAAAACATTACCAGAAAATCTGAAAATATTTAATTTCAAGTATTGAACTTCCATAACAGTTTTCCTGGTTTTCTGAACAAGTATTGTTTCTATAACCCATTGTATTTTTCATATATCATACATGACACTGCTATTCTCACCTTACTTGCAAAAGAGCTAGTAATGCCATAAAGAGAGAAAAGGACTGTGGAAAATTAAGATACTTAAAAACACAGCAATTATTTATTCCACTGTCTTTGTCTTTAAAACACTTAAACACTCTTTCCTGTAGGAGTTTTCCAGTACCTCGTTCTACCCATCAAACTTGTCCAGCACTCACATGTCCAACATGTTCATTAACAGCTTTATGCATGCTAACCACTCTTAACCCCTTTTAAGCACCTAAAGAGTACCAAAAGGGGCCTTTTTTCCATTGAACTTATCAAAGGTAACAGAGACAAAAATTCAAATATAGTAGCAAGGGATTACTTTAAAGTTGTACACAGGAAATGGAGAGATAGCAAACTTTAGAGGATCTGCTTCTATTTAGGTGAACTACCACAACAAAACATAAAATCAAGATTCTATTAACTACAAATTTTAGCTCATCAAAAACAGTCTTGATGCCATCCAGAGGGACCCTGGGCAAGCCTCATGAAGTTCAACAAGTCCAAGTGCAAGGTCCTGCACCTAGGTCCAGGCAATCCCAAGCACAAGTACGTGTTGGGTGGAAAATGGATAAAGAGCAGCCCAGGGAAAAATGACTTGGGGGTGTTGCTTGACAAGAAGGTGCCCACAATGTGCTCCTGCAGCCCAGAAAGCCAAAAGTGTCCAAAAGCAGCAAGATGGGGAGCAGGTCAAGGGAGGGGATTCTCACTGCTTATGTCCCCACTCCTAAGATCCCACCTGGAGTCTTGTGTCCAGCCCTGGGGCCTACAAACTATGAAGGACGTGGACCTGTTGGAGTGAAGCCCAGAGAAGGTCATGAAGATAATCCAAGGACTGAAGCAGCTTTGTTGTGGAGACAGGCTGAGAGAACTGGGGCTGTTCAGCTTGGAGAAGGCTCCAGGGAGATCTTCTAGAACCTGCCAGTAACTAAAGGGGCTCTAAGAGACCTGGAAAGGGACTTTTTAACAAGGGCATGTATTGGCAGGACAAGGGGGAATGGTTTTAAACTATTAGGTGGCAAGTTTAGGTTAGAAATTAGGAAGAAATTCTTCCCTGCGAGGGTGGTGGGATACTGGCACAGGCTGCCCAAAGAAGCTGTGGCTGCCCCAACCCTGGAAGTGTTCAAGGCCAGATTGGGGTTTTGAGCAACCTGGAATAGAGGAAGGTGTCCCTGCCCATGGCAAGGGTTTTCAAACTAGATGATCTTTAAGGTTCCTTCCAACCCAAACCATTCTATGATTCTGTGATTAAAGAACTTAATATCCTTTATTGCAGCAATAATATTAAGGTCCAGGAATTGTCAGTAAGAACTTGAACTATGACAAAGAGATAATTTTACTTAAACACAAGGAGATGACCACAGAAATCCTATTTGTTCATCAGGCTTATTAACAACTGATTTGTACTCCAGATACTTCAACATCACATGTCAAATACTCAAGAAAATTAAAAAAAAAAAAAAGACAAGGCTTATTTTTAAGAGAGGAAGACAGAATATCACAGCAGCATATTTAGAAAGTAAAATCCAAATGTATGGGTGCTGTTTGAGAAGACACCTCAGCACCATGAAAAAGATCTGGAATGTCATGCTTTCTAGCCACTTCCTGAATAATACAGTTCATCTCCCATGCTCTCTGTGAGATTTTGCTGACCTCACACTGGATATCCTCTGTGTTTGAGTTAACTGTTACTAATCCTGTGACACAAGGAGAGTCCATGCACTCCCTTGCCTGACTACACAGCACCACTCCAACCTCCTTGGATCTTCTTCTGATGTTTCTCTGATCCACCCATAAACCAGAGCAGCTCACTAAAGCTTCAAAAGCTCACTTTCCTTCAGTTAGATGAACTTCCTACCTTGTCAGTGATCTAATTACTTCACTTAGACAAGTGCAAAAGATAATAACTACCACCATTCCTAAATACAAAACATCTGCACGCTCCATAGCACTATAAAATACATGGACAGCACCTGGCTGTTTTCCGTAACACTCTGAAACTACAAAATACCAACTTTTTACCAAATCTAAATAGCCTGCATATTCACTTCTGAACACTGCAAGTATTTGTACATAAACTTTTTATTTTATTCAGCCATCAGTTTACTTTTAAGACTTAGAGAAATACAACCCTGCTTAGGTCAAATTTAGTAACTACTTTCCAAAACTACACAAGCTCCCCTGTGAAGGACAGAAGCAGAGTTGCAAGGTAAGCCACAGAACCAGTTTAAAACCGGCTAAGCAAGACAGAGAAAATGAAACTAGGAAAGACGGAGCAGCATGTAACAAAGCTTTACAACGGGTAACATTAAAGCTATTTGCCAGCAGTGAAATTAGTAATGCACAGGTTCCTGTATTCCACCTCCACCCCTTTCATGCAAAAAGCCAAACTCCTCCGAGTCCCCTATCATCACCTCTCTCTGCATTTCCTCCTGTGCCTTGCATCTGGTCCCAGGTCTCAAGTTCAGCTAGGATCTTGTCCTGTCAGTTCAAACAAAATACTGGCAATGGAGACAAATTCTGCTACTTCAGGTCTCCCTCTGCTACAAATATTCACAAAATTCATAAAAGTTGAGTATCTTTGAGATCTCTGATGCTGTCAAATGAACGTATACTGGCAAATAGCTTCAGAAACTGGAAGAGCAGGCTGTCAGCGTGATCACATGAGTGATCAGTTCCTCACAGCTGCCTAAGAAACCAGACTAGCAATTAAGGGGTTTATTTAATTAGGTTATTCTTTGTTTAGGCTTTTATTTTCAGCTGAGCCTCACTAGTCTGCATATTAACTCTATGCACAAACTCAGCAAGCACAAACCAAGTTAAATTTTAAGACACTCAAGCCCAAATACTAACCTAAGTTAGAGTACACGCTGTGTAAGATGCACTAACACAGAAAATGTTTTACCATGAAATAGTGACAAAGCTACTACAAAGCTGAAATCACTTAAATTTTAAATATATTAACAAGAATCCAAGCTCCATTTTCTAGTTAACAGACAATCTTAAAAAGTCAAGCTCTAGGGAATTAAGTCAAACTACCATTCAGAACCTTCACTACCCACAGTAAAATACAGAGATAGAGTTTTCATAACACTCAAGAGATTATCCAAACTGGGATACACTAGAACAAGAAAGGAAATTAATTTCAATTTGGGAAGCCTACACAGACAGCAGTCTATCCATTGCTTCCTCCCATTTATAGCAAAACAGGTCTAATGATTCCACGGCACTCAACTTGCTCCCTCAAGGAACTGGGTCTCAAACCATTTATACCTTTAACGATTAAAAATAGCACTTCAGTTTCAACCCAGAAACTTATTACTTCAGAGTAGGTATCATGAAAATGTTCTGGGACTAGAAAAATATGATACAAGCATCAAACTTAAAAATTAAGAAATTAATAATGCAATTGCAGAAGTAGGAACCAATGCACTGAACTCAAAGCTCCTAATGAAACACTGGCACTGCACAAATGCACTCACATGTTGAGTGAATGCAGAGAGTATGAATTAATAAAATCTTAATCATGTCAGAAATTGCCTTCAAGCATACCAAAGCAACAAAGAAAAAGCAAGCACAGAAGAATCAAAAAACGACTTTACATAGTGTCAGAAGGTACAAAGAGAGAAAGAAAATTGAGTGCAACTGCATTGATTGAACAGAAAAGAGAGACTCAGCAAACTCCAGCTGTGATCCAGAACAACCAGAACCACCTCCCACAGAAAGCACTCTTGCTAATAATGCGCAAGGAAATAACTGGCATTAACAGGACACTATCCATGGTCTAGACTGGCAAAACACAGTCTTCATTATCTTTGGATTCAAGAGTAAAATGGAATGTGACAGCTGAATGAATACCACAAATCAGCTGTTAAGCTAAGATTCAATTTAGGCAGAGGCAGTGGGGAGCAAACTGGTAACACATCTTCACTGAAGGCACTTGAACAACAGTACTGATAAATCTAGAAACAAAAGCTAAAATTAATAATAAACCAAGAAAACATATATAGTTGCATATTATCGCTATGCTTTCTCTGCTTTGTATGAAAAGAAGAAAGACAGCAACACTGTTTAATACACATCTATAAGCAAGCTACAAATATACTGGGATACATTATTACCTGTAGTCTCTTCTCTATCCATCCCTAAATTTCAAAACACAAATTTGATACTAACAGAGCTTTATTTAAAAACATGTAGAGTCCTGAAGTTTTGGAAAACACAAACTAGAAATCAATTAATAAAACTGACCTTTTCCTTCTCAATTTACCCTCTTAGAACAGTGACTACACCAGTACAGTCTTTCAGCAGGACTGAAGAACACACATAGCAGGGGAGTACTCACTGACAGTGCCTTCAGAGGTATCACAGGAACCAGCTGGCTAAAGCATGACATTCAATTAATTCCCAAATTAAAATACAAAGATTACTTATAGCATCTTTGAAGGGGAAGGGGGTTCTGTTTCTTCTGTTTTTTAAATTGAATCTCCTGGCCAACCAAATAACCAAAGAACTCTTCACTATACTGCTGGTCTGAACACCCCAAAATAATCCTAATCCAGTAGTCTTGGACACAGGAGGAGTACAAACCATCTCTACCACTGGCATCTCCAAGCATGTGAACACAAGTTCACTGAGTTCTCAAGAAATGATATAACATTCAAACCACAACCACACCTTGCAATTTCTGAAAAAGACTCCGTCTGGTTTGCCACAGGTTCGTCTGTACTCAGACACAGGCATGCAGACATGAATATCTGAGTTATCCACCATGGTCAAACTTGCTGTCCTTGCCCTACAGTGTGTGGGGCACACCCTGCTGAGTGTCTGCCGCACCCTGAATGCTCGCACCACTGCTCACACAGCTCCTCACTCAGGCAACTTTTCAACTCTCTCTCTCTTGAACACTGCAGCAACTGTTTTTTCTACGGCCTCTTCTCATGTCTAAAACATGAAATTAATGCACTGACATTCAATCTTCAGCTGACCAACCCTATTTCTCTGCATTTTGTTAAATGCACAAATAGCTTTTCCTTTTAACCCACTAAACAGGCACAAAAGACCCTGAAAGTTACTTTCTCCTAATAATAATGAAATCAACACTATCAAAAAATCTGTTTCAGCCACAGGTTTTCAAAAATCTCTGCATCTAACTTTAGTTAAATCCTGGCTTCTGATATTGCCATGTAACTTTTTCCACTTCATTTCACTCCCTGAAAAGACAACAATTTCAGACATGTCACAATCTTATTTTTATTGACTTTGGAGAAACTAAATCCAGGTCCCCTGGTTATTTCTAACTTTCTATTTTCTAATTTAAAATACACCTTTTGATTAAGAACACAACTTTTTGGATGTCCCAGAATTTTAATCTGGATTCTTACTTTAAAAATACATGTGAAAAAAAAATTTGTCTGCCTTTTCTCCTACCAGTTCATGTAAAGTTCTTGAAATGGGCTCTCCATTAAAAGATCTAAAACACTCAAGGCTATTTAGTGCATTTAATAAACTTCTATATCCTACAGTATAAAATATAAAATTATCTTTCCAAAGTAAAACAGTTATTCATGAAAAAGATGTGACTATGTCCCCAGTACCCCCATTAGTGAAGCTCGTGTCACATCCTTGCCCTCAGATAACTGTTCAGTTAACAAATAACTTGCTTTCACTGAAACTACAACACATCTCAAACACCAGTAAAATACACCAAAAACATTGTCTAGCTGTCTGTCCAGTAATTCTGGAAAAGCCACTTGTTCCTTTGTATATCAGTTTCTGCAAAGGTAAAAAATATGGATTAAAACATTAACTCCTAAAAACATAACCACATTAAACATCTGTGTTAAGATCTACTGATGAGAGTTAGGTAAGAGCTAGGTTTTTGTAGCATTAAGCTAATGCATTTTTGGGCTAGGCATAGTAAGCAATTTTTAAAAATCAGAAGGCTTTACAATCTCTTTGAGATATTTTAAGTTTTGTTTAGTTCCAAATTCTACTTACTAGATTAATAGATTTTCTTATGACTGTGATCATGTCATCTGACCAGAATCTAATAAATCCCCTTCAAATCCTATTTCCGTTTTTTTTTTTTTTTTTTTAGTTCACCACTTTGCTTTATAGCTTCTTCACCAAAAAAAGGGGGGGAGGGAGAGAAGGAGTAAAATTCTCTTTATGCTTGGTACAAACATTCAGTAGCTGAAGCGCTCTCACAATCATGCTCAAACCAGGTACCACACCTTGCCTTACACATCCACAGTACGCCCTAATTTCAGGATGACACACCACACTACCCACTCTCTCCAGCACCAGCACATCCTCACAAGCTCCTCTCTTCCCCAGCCCAACCCACATTCTCCTGGCAAACGCCTTCAGCCCCTCATGTAGGGGAGAACTGGCTGGCTGCTTAGTGGGAAGAGGTAAGACCTGATACACTTGTCCGGGGAAAGAAGGTAACATGACTGAACTTGAGGCCGAGCATAATACAGCAGACTGTATCTGTGATGGTACACAACACACTGCTGCACTCTGAACATCTACCTTTGTGTCCTCAAAATCCAGTGTAAAAGCACTTTTACTTCAAGGCTAGATTGGATGGGGCTCTGAGCAACCTTGTCAAGCAGAAAGAGTCTCTGCCCACGGCAGGGGGTTGGGAAGAGATGATCTTCAATATCCCTTCCAACCCAAACCATTCTGCCTCAGCCTTCAAATATCAAGAACCTGAGAAACAGATGTATTGGGATTAGAGCACAATTAACTGCCCTAGTGAGAACTCTAAGTTTCATGACGGCCCCGATGCATTAACCTTGCTGACAGCTTGAAAAAAGACAATGTCAGCCTAAAAGAACGCATCTCCTGGTTGCAGTTCTCTAATTTCCACTTGTTTGCACACAGTCATTTATCAGACATTGGCTCTCCACAGGTGTTAAGGAAAAATAATGTTCATGCTTAAGTGCTTGATGATCTTGGAATAAACAACTATTAACGATGTATTTCATTAGTGGCAATGATAGTAAAGAATGCCTCAATTGCAGGATGATCTGAATCCTTTTAACATCCAGCTTCTGTATTTTTTTTTTTCAGTAAACAACGCTCATGTCAATACTAGCCATTAAAAACACAAAGAATACCATCATCTAGACTTTTTCAGAAGAATAAATTCTTCCCCATTCATTCAGATTTTAAAAAAAACCCCAAACATATTTCTTGCACTGGAAGATCTGCTTTATTATTTCAACAGATTTCCATTTTATTTCCTGGAACTCTTCAACCCTAGAATTCAGTTTATTTAATAAATGTGAAAGCTTTTGAGAAAAGTTAAGTTTACAAGTTAAAAATATAAGCACTGTTAATTGGGGATTTTCACACCTGCAACCATTCCCTCTGTCTGTTACAGAAGAAGACACCTGTTTGTATCCACACTGAGCACCTGTCAACAGCTTCAGTGTGACACACAAAAACTCTTGCAATCTACAGGTTACTTGGTTCATGAATGAGAGGCAGAGTGACCTGCAGAGCAGCCTCTGCCAATCTGTGACAGAGGCCATAAATAGTGAGCTGAGGTTTATCCTCCCATCATCAGCAGCCCGCTCCAAGCATTCCCACCACAAGTGCTCTTCTCTTCTCTGCCTTCACCAAAATTAGGATGATCCTGTGAAATTTCAGCCGATAATCAAATCAGAAGGATAGAGGGGAGGCAAGGGGAAGCCAGAGGATGTGGAGAAGAGGATTAGTTTCAGCTGGACCAGTAACGTGATCCTGATCCAGCTGATCAAATGGCCTGGCAAGCATTAATATTGGCGAGTCTGTTGTTTTCACAACTGCAGAGTTCACAGCCAGAGCTCACAGCTCAGACCACATGTGAAATCACACACCTGTGGAAGAGCAAGTCCACTGAGAAGAGTTCTCTACTTGCTGTATGGGGTCCACACCTCACTTAGAAGTTTTTCTACTAGATCTACATAAGGGAAGTTTTTAAAATCACTGATCCTCCTTATTTAACACTGAAGGAATACTAAAAGCAATACATTTTTAGTCAGAACTACATTAACCATTTCTGTGAGTTTCTAGACTCTGCTAACAAAGACTTTTAAAGCAGAAATTTTATTTATGTAATAAATCAAGAATCAAGAATGATTACAACCTCATGTGGAAAAAAAATGAAAACATTCAAATGTTTTTTTCTACCCTCAGTCTCGAAAAACCATCTTGTTTCAGCGTAACAGTCACATCCTAAAGAAAGCTTAGAGGACACGGCCTCCTTCTATACTACTATAACCCTAAATAAAGAAGCAGAATGATTTAAATGACAATAGCAAAGAGAGTGAGAAGCCCTGAACTAGACTGTTCCCCAAGGTTTGGACATGATCACGAAACAGACTCGGTAAACTAAGCAAGGAAGTGTCTGTTGCGAGGGAAACTAGGAAGCTGGCCTTCACTGTGGATAAAAAAACAGGATTAAAAAACACTTCTGCACCCCTAGATACAACACTTGGATAAAGTATTTTCAAAAGAGAAAAAATAAATTTAAATTGTGTACAATTGTGATAGAAATCTTAGGAGTAATGCGCTGAAATTTAACTCATAATAAAAACAAAATTTGAAGCCTGAATGATACATCAGAGAAATAATAGAGGATAGTCATTAAATATTTGGAATGAGGGATTGCTGAAGCACAGCAACAAATTTCACTGCAAGTAATCTCTTCCACATGTAGAAAACGAACAGCTTCTTCATTTCAGGTTATTTAAATAGCTTGGCTCCACTATTTATCTATTTAAAATGAAGGAACTGACTGGAGGCTGGAGAAAAGCAAAATGCCCCCTTCCCAAATTAGGAAAACAACCAAACCAAAGCATCTGCTCCAAGTGCAACTGGACATAAACTTTCAATCAAAGCTTTACATTAGTTAAGCCATCAACAGACACTACTAGAAGCATAAAGGTAAAACCACCAAATTCAGTACAGGCTACCAGAACTATGGAACTTGAAGAAGCTTCTAGGTTCTGTATTTCTATTAGGAGAACTAAAGCTGCCTCCTTCTTACCTAGTTCAGCTTGAGTTGAAGCTATTACAGCACACACATACTCAGTGCAAAATGAAAAGGCTTACAGAAGATTACACATTAATCTTACAACTGGTTGAAAAGTTGCCTGTTTTAGTAACTACCAAGCAAAAAGAAATGAAATTTATTCAGAAAAATAATCCAAGCATGTATAAACGCAAACCAACACTTGAACAATTTAAAGCAGAATTAATGGTTAAAATAAACCATGAAAATCCCATCAAAGGTAATGAAGACAATATTTCAAGAGTGAAGTCAGACTGAAAAATTGTTTAGAAAAAACAACAAAGCATGAAGTGTACACAAAAAAAAGAATAAAAACATACTGTCAGCTCCCTTTGCAATAAATGGGCTCATGAGTGGTATTACCCACAGAAAAAGTAATCCATTAGAGCTAAAACATCTAATAAACAATCAGCAATCTTTCAAAGGGTCACAGCTACAAAACAGCACACAGAATTCACAGCAATGAAAGCTTCAGCTCGCTGATGCCTACTTGCTGCATGCTTTGGTTCAAGATGGGTTCTACAAAGTTTTACAGAGAAATCACTCAAAGCATCATTAGATTGGAATTAAAACTCTTCCACACTGTAGAAAACATTTAACAATTTAGGGCAGGATGTGCAAAACCATACCACATGCAACTGAAACTGCAGGGGGATGTAGGTGATCAGAATATAATTACCTGAGCTAATTATTTTGCATAACCCCAAGCTGTATGCAACTCCTACAAAATTGTCATGGGCTGCCTCACAGCCATGGGTCAAATCTTCTGTTTGAAGTTCAGACAGAGACAGTAGTTGGAGAAGCAGCTTTTATTAATATTACTTTGGGACAGGCCCAATATTCAGAGGAAGCAATGCAGCACATGAAACATCAACACCATTTCCTGAGTACTCTTTGGAGGTCTTACCCATTCACTAGATTAGCCCTTAGATTGCTTCCTTTGAAAGCCCTGGAACAGCATGACAGCAAAGATAGCCAGGTTTGAACAGGATGCACCACTGCCTCCCAAAACAAACCACGGACACTTCAGGTGTTCTGACTGGTGAGAGTGGCCGGGACTGATCTGGCAGGATACATAGGAAGAATTCAAACTCGGGCCAGCCCTTCAGAACCACAAAAGGATCACAAATGCCAACTGTATGGTATTTTGACAGAAACCTGAACAAAGACTGCTTCCAACAATCGTTCCATTTCCCACTGCTCGCAGCTGTATTAACACCATACAGCCAAGGAATGGCCTGCACAACTCATTTCAGAACACTGATTTTTTCTCTGCTAAATCCCAAAAGAGCAGCAGACCACTAAACTGGAAAAAATCAAGATTTTATTACACACCAAAAAGATAAGCTTTCCTGGGAATCCTCCTTTAAATTAAATAATTTGGAATAACTTCACGAAGCCTTATATTTCAGGACGTATTTCAAAGAACTGTAAAAGCATTAGCCTCAGCACCTTTACTGATGCTACAGCAAACTAGAACACGAAGGCAATGCAGTTCTTTAAAACACAGATATTGGACAGGAGCTTTTTTCTTGAAGAGCTTTACACACAGGTGGCCAGCAAGTGTCATTTATCCATAACAGGGAGAAAAATCTAACTTTTTCTATAGCCTTATTCTAAACACCAGAGCATCCAGAACACCATAAGACACTTTGCCCAGACAATAAAGAAAATATGCCAATCAGGGTCTTCCATAAAGAAAAACTTGATTTTTTGAAAGCTCTATTGCTTATGTTTCAAACTAGTAATCTAAGAGAAATCATATTAAGTTTCTCATTTTCTCTGTTTTCAACAGCTGACCATAAAAGGCTTTTCGAAGACTAAAATGTAGCAACAAGTTTATGCTACAAAAGCTGCATTATTACCCAGAAATCAGAAAACACTTCCATTGCTGCAGACTGAGGAACTATAGTGAGAGACGCTGAAACACACTGCCATCACAGGGCACAGAAATGCTGCTTAGCTCTCTACCTTTCCACACTCCAGCACCCGATGTCACTCCTGCAGCCCCTGATTGCTCCCATTAGCAATTAAGTACAATGGAGAGCTCTAGGTTGCACCGCACAAGTTGAACAATGTTGGCAGCACTACTTTTAGCGAGGATCATGTGTTACAATTATCACCGTGCCCTCAAGTAGCTCTTAAGGCACTGCTAATGCTTTCTTGGCTAATTAAATTAAGCTAACCTTGTATACACTTCTAAAATGTCCAACTAAGTACACTGACATGATTTACGAGTGTTTATTACACAATAAATTCTTGATCAACTTCTGATTTGTGCTTTGAGATGACTAAGAAAAATCATTTCAATTGCCAAAGAAGTGTTACCATCAATCACAACTCAGTGTCTGAAAACATCAGACATCAGTAGACATGCAAATTTAACCACTTATGGTCACAGGTCAATTTTTTCATACTGTGAATGAAGTCCACTGAACATATAAGCCTTGTGTTAAAATTCTGTGTCTCTGTACAAGATTTTGATGAGCTTTTCTTGTCAGAATGCTTTAATAGGGAAGCTAGAACACTTCCCAAATTCTAATGCTCAGAAGAAAAAAATCTGTATTTTTATACACATATGTATAATTTGTATAACAACAGAATATATATTTATGTAAGCATAGCTTCAGAATCTACTAAATAATGTGTAAATCAGTCCTGGAAACAGGAAGAAAACAAAGCCCAGTTTTTCCCCTCTGTACCCTCTCTATGCACTCTGCCATGACATCATCTCAGACAATAAACTTCTTGGCTCCTTGATCCATTTAGTGAGGGATTTTGTTCATTTTAATCTGGCTTCTGGTCAGCAGACAGACACACACGTATTCATCTCCATCACTGACTGCATGGTCGCCAATCAATAATTCAAACCAGTTTACTTTTCAAAGCCTGACGTCATTGCTTTCTCCAAGCTGAGTGAGTACTACTGAGGGAATACACTGAACATGATAAAGGCATTTAGACTGTTACAGTCCATTTCCACAAAATGTGTGTTGCCTCCTGATTCAAATCAAACAAAAAAAAAGTACACTATGCACATATAACTCTGAATAATGAATATGAATAATATTGAAGAGAAGACTAGAAACTAAAGTTCTTGGGAAGGAGAGAGTCAAGCCTATCCTTATAAATGTATGAAAACAACACAAACAAATGGAGAAAAAAACATACACACAAAAAAGCGTATCAGAAAAAGCCAAGTGGAAAAAATAAGAAGGAAATAGATACAGAAGAGGTAGAAGGCATGTTCTATCCCCTCATTTGGTCTAGTCAGCATCTTACAGGATGCCATTAGGTTACTAACTCAGTTTTTGTGGCTAATAAGGAACAGAAAGATGATCTTTTAAAATACATTCTAAAAGGTGGCTACAAACATTCCCACTGAAGAGCATTTCTCAGGGAGTCCCAGTCAAAAGCTCTATGCAAGAGAATTAAGTCACACACTGCAAACAAGAAGCATCCCATCTCTGCCAGAGCTCCAAACTCTAGCTGCCCATTAACCCGATTAACTGCTGGTAGCGAGGCTGGTTTCCTGATGTGACACCCGAAAGATTTAGAAAGGACAGACTGTTCCAGTCAACTGAAAAAAAAAAAAAAAAAAAAAAAAAAAAAAAAAAAAAAAAAAAAAAAAAAAAAAAAAAAAAAAAAAAAGGCAAAGCAAAACAAAAAATATACAACTGCATGAAGACGATCCCAGCACGCCTTCTGAACACAGCCTCACTATCTGTGTCCCGACAGTCGCTTCCAAAAGCAAAGGCTTTGTCTCCCTACTGCTATACTTATTCATGTCCTAATCACTGAGATCCTTCTCTGGCACTACTTCAAGAAGATTCAGAAGCTCAGAAAGACACTATATTGCTGACAGTACTTACATCTGAAGAATAAAAGGCGTTATACAAAAAACAACTTTAAAATACAGTGAGATATACATATTTTATAAAACACACTGGATGAGGGAAATAAGGAAAAAAAAAACCTTCTTGGATAACTTCTGTTCATAATTGGCAATTACATCTTAAAAGAAGAGAAAAAATCCACCTCAAATGCATGAGATGTGTTGTGAAGCAAAACAAGTTCATTCCTCTACACCAAAATTTACATTTAACTTTAGAAGAAATGCTCTTTCAGAAATGTGGGCAATATCCTGAGAAATTTTTACAATATTTTACACTATTTTGCACAACCTCCTTTCCTTACACCATGACAATAACATAATTTGAACATTTTAATGATTTGTAGTAAAAAAACACTGTTCATGAATTAAAAATACTTGGAAAGAAGCCCAAGCTAGTTTTCTTAGCAGCAGTAAACTCCCTGAGAATCAAGCCAGTAAGGGTTACTTCAAACTTTGCTTCACAAACCACAAGACCCACGATATGAATAAACAGAAACTGCACACTAGAACAAGCAAAACAGCTTTTTACAGCTTTGGTGCTGCATCCCCAGGAGTCCACTGAAATTAAACAAGGAAGAAATAGGGAACAAGGAAAAGTAAGATGGGGGAAGGGTAGAACTGTGAAGTATGAAAGAACTGAAAGAGAAACACAGAAAGTATAGGATATGAAATGAGTGATTTGTATTTGGTTTAGTATTTTAGACCAACTAGATGGGGTAAAAGGTTTTGTGAGAATTCCAGGTGACATCCTTCTGATCTGCCTCTGGCTGCTGCTGCTGTTTTTATACTCGGCTGATTAACTTCCTCCTTTGCACGGCAGGGACATGGTCAGTTGGTGCAGGACTGTCAAACACTCGGACCCTCAAATTTCACTTCCATGTTTGCATTGCTTTTATAATATACACACAAAGCAGGCAGCTATTAATACCAGTTAAAACCTTTAAAGCAATACGTGAAGTTTCATCAACCAAAGAAAAAGTCCTGCCTACAATTCCTCCTGTGGGAGGAATTTCTTCACAGAAAGGATCATTAAACATTGGGAACGGGCTGCCCAGGGGGGCGGTGGAGGCACCGGCCCTGGAGCTGTTTAAGGAAAGACTGGATATATGGAACTCAGTGCCATGGTCTGGTTGACAAGGGTGATCGGTCATAGATCGGACTCGATGATCTCAGAGGTCTTTGGCAACCTCACTGATTCTGTGATTCTTTGATAATTAAAAACAAAAACGGCAGGTTTTGTCAACAGAGCTGTTTAGAGACAAGGAAGAAAGGAGACTCCTTTCTTCCAGTCAGAATTTACCAAATGTTAATTCTTCAGATCGGGCTGTAGAATTTCATTTGCAGTTAGCCCGTCTAACCAAAGCTACCACAGCGAGTTCGGGTGGGAAAGCATATTCAACTTAAACTTGACGGCAAAAATCGTACCCTCCCTGCCACAAAAACGGGGCGGGGGGGGCGGCTTTCCCGAACACCAGCTTCCTCCTGTCGCAGCCGCCAGCCGAAAGGAGGTCATTTAGGGAAAAGGAGAAAAAAAAAAAAAAAAAAAAAAAAAAAAAAGGGCATACACATACAAATCAAACCCGGGCCGAGGTTTATTGCGAAGTTGCTGCGGGCGCAGCTCCCAACTTTTGTCTGGCGGCGGCAGCGCCGGGCGCGGCCGCAGGGGGAGCCCCGCGCCGCCGGACCCCGCCGGACCCCCGCCCGCAGCCGGCCCCGCCGGGCACCGGCACCGCAGCCGCTCCGCCGCCCGTGTCCCCGCCGCCCCCGCCCCTGTCAGCGGCCCCCACCGCCCCGGCGCTGGCCCCACAGGGACTGCGGCTCTCCGCAGCCGCCCCCCGCGTTCCCTGTCGGCTCCGCGGTGCCTCCTCGCCGCGGGCTGCCCGCCGGCCCCACCGTCCCTCCGACAGCCGACAGCCGTCTCGGCACCCGCCCCCCGCCGGCTCCCGTGCCCGCGGCCCCCCCTGCCCCCGGCACCAGCGGCGCTGTCCCCAGCGATTCCCCGGCCTCGCCGCCTCCCTCCCTCCGGTCCCCCGTGGACTCCCCGGTCCTCACCCGCGCTGCCGCCGCCTCCTCCAGCCCGGCCGCATCTGCCTTGGTG
Source organism: Phylloscopus collybita (assembly GCA_027886175.1). Taxonomy (NCBI): domain Eukaryota; kingdom Metazoa; phylum Chordata; class Aves; order Passeriformes; family Phylloscopidae; genus Phylloscopus; species Phylloscopus collybita. Next base: position 50,627,903 of record JAJNNQ010000026.1, read on the forward strand.
CCCCTCTTAGAAGAGCGGGTGCGGGACGAGATGAAATGGCTGCCGGCCCCGGCCGCCGCGGCCGCCGCTTTGCCCAGGGGGCGCAGAGAGCTCTTCCTGGTGTTCACCATGGCCCCGGCGAGGGGGGACACGGGGGGCGCCGCCGCCGCCGCCGCCGCCGCCGCCGGCGCGGAGGGAGGAGGGAGGGAGGGCGGACAGGCGGGGGCTCGGGCAGGGAGGGGAAGGGGAGGGAGAGGGGGAAAGGGGGGAGGAGGGAGGAAGGAAGAAAAGCCCTCCGGGGAAGCCGCTCCTCCGGGCAGAGACGCAGCCGGAGCCGCGCCGGCTCCTCCCGCCGCTGTCGCCGCCGCCTCTCGGGCTCAGCCCGGCTCTAACTGGCCGCCATTACTGTCCCTGCTCCCTTTCTCTGCTCGCTCCGCGCCGCCCCCGCCAGCCGCCGCCGGGGGGCGCTGCGGCCCCGGCGCGGCCGTTCTATCCCGGCGCCGCGCGCTCTATGGGCCCGGCCCGGCCCGGCTCGGCCCGGGGGAGGCGGCGGCAGCCGCGGGTCCCCGGGGAGCTGCCCCAGCTCCAGCTCCGGCTTCGCGGTGGGGACCGAGCGCCCACACAGCCCCACGGCTCCGCCGCGGCCTGCAGAGCCGCCGACCGGGCCTGGCCCGGCGTGACCCCGTGGGGCGGGGGAGCCGCCGCCGCCCCCTGAGGGTTGAGCCGAGGGCTGGGGAGTTCAAGGGCAGGGGGAGCGGCTGCCCGGGGCCGCGGGGGATGAAGGGCAGCGGTGGCATCCGGAAAGGGGCTCAGCCATCCGTCCTGGGGGGCTGGAGCCGTCGGGTCTGCCGGTCCAGGGAGGCTCTTTGCCAGGAGCTGACCGGACAGCTTAGGCGAACAGATCTCCCGAGGATGAGATCTCCATAATTTCCTGTGGAAAAGTCTTTTCACAGTCTGGTGAACCTCATTATAAAGAAATCGCCTTGATATCCAGGCTAGCGGTAGTGCACCCTTGCTTCTCTCATCGCGCCAGTCACCGACAACGTTCCCTGTGTTTTGCCTCAACCTGCGCTTCATCCTTGCTCGGTCCTTGGAAAGCTCATTTCTCCCCACCTCCCTCCTTATCACAGATGCATGTCAGAGGGGAGAAGAATACAACGCATTACCCCTACCCGGATGCCTAAATGCTTTTCAGATTACTCACAAACTATAACCCTTCAGCCTATTCATGAACCCAATCCCTTCTCGCCAATATAAGAATCATTCTCTCACCACTTGTTGCCCTGGACAGAACTTAACCGCACTGCCTGCTTGTAAGCCCCGAAACCAAAAGCTTTGTGGAAGAAATGTAGCTGAGGAACACAAGCATACAACTGTAGGTGACAAAGGCTCAACCTTTTAATTTTCACATTTACTGGTTTGGCACTGCTGGGCAAGTCATTTCAGTGCTTCTTGTTTCTTTAACCAAAAAGAATAGTATAATGAAGTACTGAGCACGTGGTTCTGACTGTTAGGCTCAAGCAAGCTTTATCAAAGTACTTTTATTGTTTAAAAATGGAAAATGTGATAATATTTTAGTGAAGAGCAATATTAAAAAAAAAAACTATTATGCTGTTTTACCTGCATACTCCCACATCTTTCAAGATTACTGTCTGTAAAAAATATGGTAGAATGCGTACTTAAAAATAGAAAATATGCAACGACATCAGGCTATATAAGAAGAAAATCAGCTTTTTAAATATCGAAGCAAAAAAAAAATCTTACTGTGAATAGCAGCAATTTTTTAGTTTTATGAGATACTCCAAAATACAGTGTATTTCAGGGGTAGGAACTGTAATGTCTCATCTGACATTCTCTGTTTAGAGCTTGTAATCTGTATTAGCAACAATACTTCATCTCCTGTCCCAGAATCTCCAGTGTCTTTCAAAAGTAGAGTAGTTCTGCTCCATGACATTGGTTTTAGTAGGTTTTATATCTTTTGTTTCTTCATTTGTTTGTTTAAAGGTTATGAAGGGATGTAGTAATTTCCTACACTTGGAGGGTAAAGGTGCATTTTAATTAAAAACCTACAAGGGGTTTTGTGAATGGTATTTGGAAATCACATCCTTTTAGCCTTCAAAAGTAGGAATAGAAGGAAAGTGTAAGAGACTGCCCCTTACCAAACACCAGGAGATATATTCAGTAACAATATCACATCATATATATAATGACAAATAATGTACTTAAACATTTCTGTCTTGTAGTACTGATAGGCCATGAAACTCAGATATAGTTTTCAAATTCTGTTGGTCTAGAAATGAATGTTGATCTTCAAGTTTTTGTACTCATCACAAAAATATCCCCATTTTGGGAAAACTAACAGATGAATGGCCCAAAAAAGGGCCCAGGCTACAGCAATTACAGTGAATGTCATAACTCAGGATTGCAGTCATTGGCAGGGCTGTTTGGGGAAGCTTGCATAACATCTGCTTGCAACATGCCTGATTCAAACCAGCACTCCTCCTCTCATGAACACTGATGACTTCTAAAAAGTAAAATAAATGTAGTCAATATGCAAGCAAATTGATTTTCCTGGGTGCCTGTCCAGATATGCTTGAAATAACAGAAATTCCCCAACTCAAAAGCTATTTATTCTATATTTGCAGGATATTTATACCACAGTTTTTTGGTTTTGTTTTTGGTTTTTTTGTTGTTTTGTTGGTATTGTTTTTGTTTTTTTTTTGGGGGGGGGGGGGGGGTGTGCAGGGGCGGATCTGTGTGTGTTCTGATCTCATTCCTGTGAGCCATACCCAGAGAGCACTCTTTATGATGCCGGAGGGACTACTGTGGAGAGATTGATGTAGTTAAAAGTCCCTGATCTCTGCTTTGAACATTTGTAGTGCTTCATTCTCATTATGTTAGCATGGTAGAAAACATGGAAAGACGTGCTTCATTTTGGATGTTTACTCCCTGTGTTCTTTTTCACAGATGGTTTTATTTACAGGTTTCTTAGTTGTCTTGTTCCTCTTAGATGGTGTGGCTGGTTATTTTGACTCAAATAGCTTATGGCTTTATAGCTTCCATGTCAACCTCATGACCATTTTTAGTACTGACAATATAAATAAATCAATCATAAGTTACAAGGTTTGCTTGGTAGCTTTGATTGGATTTTTTTTTTTAATGCAGAGAACATGTTAACATAGGATTAATATTTTATATCACACATACTTAGAGATTTAAATGTGGTTTTACAATGAAAGATGAATTACTGTAGAAAGGGATTTAGAGTAATTTCACTAATCCAAGAATTTACTTGTTCCCATTTTTTCTGTTGTTGGTTCAAGTGTCATATGAAGACAGAACAGCATTAAAAACCTATTTAGGCTCCCTTGAGCACTCTACATGAGGAAATGCTTGGGGGGAGAAAGTAAGAACTCTGAGTAGTAAGAGACAATGAAAAACTTAAAGGGAGAAGGACTGAAGCCACATTCCACTAAGTATTATGCTTTAAAAAAATTGTAGAGTTCATTCAGTTTCAAGTATTTTTTTCTTGTAGTTTGGTCTTACAGATGTCTAAATGCTTCTACAAATAAATGCCATTAGGAAGGACCATATTTCAAATAGAAACAGTTTATAATGAATGCTGAAGCTTACATCAGTGTTCAATGTCCTTTTATCTCCAGTTATTCAGAAAACAGAACAACTGGAGATAAAAGGTATCTGAAAAATGTATCTGAAAATATCTGAAGGTATCTGAAAAATGTATTAAGAAGAAGCCACACCATCTGCCAAGGCAGGTACACCATAGGGAAATTGGAAAAATATGAAAAATTACTTGAGCAAAAGAGTCCCTTTCCATTCAACAAGAGTTGGGGAATGAAGTCATATTGGGATATCCTGATGTAAAAAGACTTCAAAAAATTACCCAGGAGGAAAAACCTTGTTTGCTACATGACTGATATTTATAGACACAAGAAATATTTGGAGATGGAAGATCGTATTGTCACATGTCCCTATTTTACCAGGAAATCAGGAATTACAACAAAAGAAAAAGTCCTTCATCCCTTATTCAGAACTTTTGCAGAGAGTTTCTTCCTAGTAAGGCCTAGAGGACTATTCAGTGTTACCATTTGCTTCAATCATAGGCAATTTACCAGAGATTACTTTGCAGTATCTCTGAATAGCAGTAACATTCCAAAGAATGGAAATCAAATCATCTTTTCAGGCCTCTATTTATAAGCTCATATGTGCGCCTCTCAATCATGCTGTCAACTCCTCCTGGTTTCAGTTGAATCTTGAAATAAAAAAAGATTCACAAGAGATCTTACTTTTGTAAATGCACCCTAAGCCTTTTCCTGAGGGGGATGTTAGGAAATTAAGATTGTGTGGTTACTCCTTTGAGAACTGTCCATTATGAAGATAAGCCCATGGGATACAAGTTTGGAAACTTCAAACAAGCAGTGTGCAGTAATCAGGATTGATACTACCTTGAACTGGAACACAGGACATGATACAATCCCTCCACATTGCAAGCAGTTTGCTATGTTATCAAAGAAGGCTCATTATTTGAAGACTACCATTGTCATTTAAAAATGGATAATAGTTTTGATTTCAAATTAAATAGTTAAAGTCCAGCGGCATTATCAGCACACCTATCTGAAGACTGTTTTCCACACTAGATAACATCAGTGCAACTTGAAGCAGGATCAGAGAGTAGATTTCTTAGATAACATTAGGAGGGAGTGGTAAAACTTACCTCCTAATATTTCAAAATTATCTTCCCATCACATCTGGCCATTAGCTTCCATAACATTTTTCCTGTTGAGCTAAGGACACAGTAGATAGTTTTTCTAATAATAATAATTATGTGAAACTCATAGGCTGATGATATTGCAACCAGGCATCTGCAGGGTCTGTTTTTCACTATCATTCAGGCTGTAAATTACTTCCATCTTGGACAAAAGTGGCAAATCATCTCACTTTGGTGCTTATGATCATTAATCATATGAAAGTAGCACCGCCAGCCTGTTACTATGCTGGGTGATATATAGCTTTGTAGTAAAAACCAGACTCTGCCCTAAAATGCTCACAATAAAAATAGGCATTTATGAACACATGTGTAGATAAGCTTCAGCACCATACAAATGCATAATGGCTTGATTAGGATCACATGGCAAGTCCATCAAAAACATTATTGGTTCATAAATCTCCCTAGTTCTCACACACAATCTCAGCTTTCAAACTGTGGGGTTTTTGTTACAGGTCCAAGAACGAGCTCATAAAATACACTACCATGTCATCACTGCAGTTTCACTTTAAAGTGTCTTTGAGAATTCACGATACGTTATTTCCAAATGTGTGTTACCTGGTACGAACAGTTGCTCAGGCTGCCTTGAATTTTTCATGGGCTTATGCATTTTACACTAATTTTAAAATTGAAGCTATATTCAATTTTCTTGTGTATTTACAGTCCAAGAGTCCAGCAATGTGTGGATACTCCTTTCATTCAATGCACGAGGATAATACCCTCATCATGAATGCTGATTCACCCATGAAACAATGACTTGCTTTTCCAGTGCATAGATGACTTCCTAGAAACACTGGTTCCTTAAGCTACTCCCGCCTGTGTGGCAGCCTAGAAGGTTTAACATTCCTTCAAGGACCATTCATCCTATGCAGAGGAACTGCTGTCTTAGTGGAATTGCCATTTACAGGATAACCAGACCCTGTTCTCCTATTTATTTTGCAGTCCCAGTTCCCTCACAGTGTGTTCCTGCTCTGTGTGCACACACTTAGAAAAGGCTTCAGGCAACAGCTCCTCTCTCAAGTTGAGGTCAATCAATACAGCTGATGTTTAATTATAGGTAGCTGACAGTGTCCTCTGGAATAGCCTAACCTTGTTAAATATAAGGTTTAAAAATATCCCTTCAAAATTAATTTTCTGCTTGTTTTTAGATGCCCAGTGTGAGCTGGTTCTCCTGTGACCTTGACAGGACTGGCAGCGACAGCTAAAACCCTGCTTTACTTTAACACTGAGATTCACTCCTACATTATAAAACAAGTTTGGGGGTTGTCACTATCTTCCACGCCAGTGCATCTGATCTCTCCTGACAAAGGGGCATGAGATGCTTGTATTCATCTCATGAATACCCTGTTAGAGGTTTTTCAGCAGACACAGTCTGGGCTGTTTGCTTCTATTCACCACACGGTAAGAAAAGGACCATTTGCTTCTGTTCATCTAGTGTACTGCCAGAGAAAAAGCTGTATGAAATGCACCAAGTCTAAAAGGATTTTAGTGATGTCTTGATTGTAACAACACTTTAACTTGAATACTTCCAGCTTTAAAGAAAATATTTTTTACATTCTACAAGAGTTTCAGATCTTTCTTAAGATTTTTGTTACTCCTATGCTTTGTCAACAGTTTGACTCCTGAGGGAGGACAGCACTACTTAGAAGAGCTTTTAAAAAAACACTGAATTCACTAGGACCTTGATTCCTATTGTAGTAGGTCAGCATGTCTCCAGCTGTACTCTGATTTCCAGTAATAGACCTAAATCTTCTAAATAACTGATTGCGGCCAGGATGCCTGCACCATTACACCAGGTAAGTCCAACCTCACATCTTTCTATGCTTACCTTTGGGTCTGTAAAATTGTTTCTGAAAGGACCCCCAGGAAAGGGTTAAGCGTATTAATGAACTTGTGTGTTTAATGAAATGGAGATAGTATACTTAAAATAGTGAAAGAAAATTCAGTCCAGCACTACAAAACAACTTTCTGATGTTTTAGCTTAGGGTTTTGTAAATTCCTTGACTTTTCTACAGTGTCATGATATCTGTGGTTTAAGTTCTAAATATATAAAACCTGTTTAACAGAATCAGTAACACTTGTAACAAACAAGTACCTTCTATTCGAAAATGTCAAAGTATTTTAAACATTAAACAAAACCAGGGAGAATAGAATCTCAGCAATCCATGTTTTGAAATATAAGACTCCATGTATTTTAACCAAAACAAAAGGCAAATTTCTTACTATCTTCCCTGAAGATTCATAAGTAGGAGCTCTAATTAGATCTCATCCAGTTAAAACTTAGCAATTAATCCAAACTGCCTTCAAAAGGATCAGTGCATTGTGACATGCATAATAAAGAGAAAGAAATTATAGCTGTCAAGTGTCAGATTTTACTTCTGTTACTCAACCATCACTGAACTTTGAGACTAAGCATCTTACTTTAATATTTCTGAACAATATGATTTTAATTGTTGCGATTAAGGGATTGCAGAAATGTGTCCCACATGAAGACGACACTCAATGAAGTACTACCTCTGCTTTTAGAATTACCTTTGATCGCACTTGTTAATTCGCAGTGGATTTCCCATTAATTAGTGTGAATTAGATAGTTGTGGCTGTTCAGTTTAGGTTAATTCTAAATGTTTTACGGTGCATCGCTAATTATTGGGGGGAAAAAAACCCAACCCTTATTAAGCAGCCTGCAGGTGCAAGAGATGCGTTCACTCTGCTCCGTGTGTGTTTCTATGGGCTGGCAGCTGCTCCGCGCTGTTGGCCTTGGATACTTGGATGGCTCCTGGCACCACCACGGGACCTCCTCGTCCCGCAGAGAGCGGCTTCCCCAAGGCCCAACAGCGCAGGGAGCTCGGCTCAATCCTTCTTCCCTCCCCGAAGATCCCATCCCATTTTCCCGTCTGGTTCACCCTAGGGAACACTGCTTCCCAGACACCGCTCCGCTCTTTTGTCCTCGGTGCGAGGCCTCGGCTGAGCTCCTTTTCACGTATGTCAACACTCGCCCGTAATTAGCGCTCGCCTCACAATGAGCCATTCCCGCTCTCCAAAGGGCTCAGCGTGCGGCTGCTCCCGCCGGGGGCGCGGGGCCGGGCGGGTGCCCAAACACAGGCACCATTCCCCACTGTTGTAGATGCCGCGGCTTGACAGACGGACACACAGACCGCGTCCTTTGTTCCGCAGTCGGGACAGAGCTGCCTTCACAGCCTCAGGCCGGGCAGGGATGTTTATCTCTTCTCTGCTGCGCCAGGTCCTGCCCGGGCGCCGCCACAGCGGCGCGGGGGATCCGGCTCGTAAAGCCAGGCCATACCGAGCCACAAACACTCCGGCCCTCGCCTCTGCCCGGAGGAGAGGCAAACCCCGGGGAAGCTACGTTTCCCCCGCACAGCAGGTGCGTATCCTTAGTGACACCCCTCACTCCCCCCACGGTACCGGGGCGGAGCTCTGCCCGCCCCGCCCGGCGCCGCCGCGCCTGCGCCGCTCCAGGCGGGACACCGAGGAGTTCCGCGGCGGGCGGCCGGTGCGGGCTGGGCGCTGCGGGACGGGCGGGTGAGTTCGCTGCGGGGACAGCCGGCCGAGTTCGCTGTGGGGACAGGCCGGGCACGGGCTGCGCCTTCCGCAGAGCCGGCGCTTCCTCGGCTCCTGCCGGCGCTCGGACTTTGCCCGCGGCCGTCCCTGGGGCGGGCGGGCTGAGCCTCCCCGCTGTCTCCGCCCTGCGGCTTCGCTCCGCTCCGAATCGGCCGCGTCCCGCAGCAGGAGCGACCCTCGGGCGGCCCGGCCTGGCCCCTCCCGGGGTTCCCTGGGCGTTCCGCCTCCGCCTCGGTACCGCGGTATTGCCTCATCGCCTAAAAATACCGCCTGGCCGGCCGCCGGGGCGGGGGCCGCGCTCGGAGGGTTTGGCAGCGGCGGGAGGCGCAGAGCGGGTGCCCGGGCCTGGCTCTCGGGGTGCGGGTGAGTTCAGGTGTCGCAGCCGCGGAGTTGTCTCAAAATAGGTACTTTGACCTGCTGTGCTTGAGGTTAATCCACACACTGAGACAAGGTACTTGATTTATTTGCAGTGCTGAGCAGAAAGTAGGGCTGGGTGGTAAATCCACGAAGCTAGCACGTTTTGACGAGTAGATAGTTTTGACGACTATCAAAACTTCTCTCTGTTTATGCGTGTTAGCAAACGTAGACATTAATGTTCACTGGCTACAAGTTTACATAGTTCTCTTATTAATGAGTATTATGTCTTTTATTGGTTAAATTATTCCCTTGCTTTTCATGCTAAGTAGCCTGTGTGCTCTATCTTTCTCTTCCTTTAGGTAGGTGGTTTTCTTGAGTTGGTGGTCTGTGAGTTGCTGGTCACGATTTTGCCCTGCCAGAATTAACTTTTACCCACTTGGAAGTGATTTTAGCACAGCTGCTGAGCTGGATTTATTAGTTTCTTCCTTATTGTGGAAGTTCTGCCCAATGTCCTTGTGGCCTGTAAACTGTGCATTCTTTGTGTCCACCATCAGTGGTACATCCTTCTTCCCAAGCTTTGTTAACTTCCCCTTAAGTCTGAGATCGTTGAAGCATGTCAAGTCCTTAACAAGGCAGTTCTACAGACAAGTAATGTATCTTTCTAACACCTGGACATCAAGGTTGGAGACAGGTTTCTTTCCGAGTGCACAGCTCCTTTTGCCAGCTGGAGAGGAAGCGTGAATGCTGTGGTTTGTTCCTGAGCACATCAGTCACATTCAGACCATTAAGTTTGATGCTCATCTCACTACTAATTTGTACTTGCCATTTCTCTGTAGCCTCCCATCTCTCTGTGGCATGCTACAGTGCAATTTTCAGCTGTAATTTCTGTGTTGTGCAGGGGCAGACTGTGCTGTGCTGAGTGCAGCTCTCACTTGGAGAGTTTGTTCTGCCAAAGTTAGTAAGGGGATAGCAGACTTTTGGGGGAGGTGGCTGCATGTGCTTCTGTGGGCATTTCTGACCTTCACAGCAAGGAGAGCATCACAGATGTTTCTGTTTTGTTTTTCTTGTGTTAGAATAACTGGAAGTGTGGGCTCAAAAGTATCAACCATAAAATTATTTGCCAAAACAAATACGCCTGTTGAGGGCTGCCTGTTTGGAAGCCCTGGCTGTGAGGAGCTGCTGCTGGGTCAGTGGCCCATCTCCATGGGGCTGGAAATCCTCTGGGGCTGTGGGGGGGTGGCCAGGAGTATCCTAACCCCAATTAATAGATAGAGCTGTGGTGGGCTGCTGCTGACATTTGCAGCTTCTTCTCATGCTTTAAATTTAGTTTCTGGAGGTGGTAGTTCAGTCCTGAGGTACTTTTTGCCACTGACGCAAAAATTACGTCCCAAAATTCTTAACATTTTTAACAGCAACTAGGGATGTCTGTCAGAATTGATGGGAGGAGGTGGTTTATGCTGGCTGGGTTGACATGCTGAGCTAAAGTGCTTGCAAGTGTATTCTTTTTGCAATGTCCTAATGGCTTTTGGCTATAATAAACATCAAGATGCTGTATAGGATGATTCTTCACCTAGAGAGATTAACACAAACATTTCTTCTAAGTGTAATTGCTGTTGTACTTTAGAAGGAACAGCAGCTTTCACAGCTGACCAGTTTTGAATACTATTCATGCACATTTGAGGCCAGCCTAATGTAGCCAAAGAGCTAATTTGGAGAGCTGCTTCATTGTGTCTGTTTCTTTTTCACAGCTCTGATGACAAGTCACAGAGGATCAACAAAAGCAGATGGCAGGAGGTGGCTCTTGTTGCTTTGGGGAGTAGCCTACTGGAGTGAAAGATTAGAAGATAAGCACATTAACACAAACCACAAAGAAATACTTTGGGCTAAACACGAAAAAAAACCAAAAAAACCTATATGCCAGGGTGTGTTGAAACTGAATTTGAGAGAAGTTTGAAAAGATTACACTTTTTAAGCATTCCAGTTTCACACTGCTCACTTGATACTTAGAGTTCTTTTTTTCCCAAGTGCAGTACTGAGTTCCAAAACAGATATGCACATAATATCATCATGTACTAGCACAGGCTTGCCTGATAGATGTCAGGCTCTGGCAGAATATTTGTAAAAAAAAAAAAAGACTATACCTCCTCTTGTGTGACATGTCAGAGGTGTGCAAAATGTGTTTTGACTTAATGCGTAACAGCACCATTTAAATTTAAGGTTGACCATTGTAGGGGTTTTTTTGGGGCTTATATATTTTTCTACAGAATGCGTGTCTTGGATTTTAACTTTCAAGTTGAAAGAATACCAGCGTTAAAGTCCCAAGGAACATTAATTAGTACTGCATGTGATTTTTTAATTTTTTTTTAGTGATGCAGTGAATGTTGTTTTTCCCCTAAACTCCACATCTTGTTAAATTAGATCTCAAAATCACTTAAAATTCGTATTAGTGATGCTGTGCGTGCTGCTTTGTTCAGGAGTGTGATGAGTGTCACTGCTTAGTTTGATGCTCTCTGAAAGCCACACACGATGTCATAACTTAGTCCTGAACCTGCCAGGAGCAGACCATCTGTGTAACCAGTGGTTGTCAGGGAGAACTCTCTGAACACAGTTGCAACTTAACGTTTCTGGTTTCCTGTGGATTTTTCCAATTTTAGAGTGATTTTATTTTTAAGGGTGTTTTTGGGAGTTTCTGGCTTTTAGTGACTTTCTGTGACTTTTTTCAGAGCATTCAAAAGTGCCTGTAATGAGATCAGTGTGGGATTCTTAATTTCTTTTGACTCAGCAGACTAATCCTGTATCATATTTAGTACTTACAAATACAGGATTTTCATGCCAGCTGACAGTAGGCCAGAAATGATAATTCACAGTTTCTGAGTTGCTGCAACAATGTCTTGAGGTAAGGTAGGAAGGGCAACCTGACAAATCTTGCCCTTTTAAGTAATGCACAGTTAAGGTGAAGGTCACTCAAATGCCTGCAGTGGCAGTGCAGTTTTTTCTGCAACCATCTCTTAATGCTGTGTAAAATCAGGGAAGTTTAAACCATGCCACTCAGGAAAGGAATGTGATACTTTTTTCCTCCCTTTACAGAAGTATGGGCATGTATTTTCACGTCACACTTATTATTGTGAAATGTATTTTGTACATTTATGAAAAAGTAACCTTGCTCCTGAACGTCTGGAACAGATGTGTGGTTCATGTGTCATTAAATTAGAAACTGCAGGAAAACAAAGAACCATCTGGAGACTTGGTGGGGGGGAGGTTGAGGTTTCTGGTTAAATGTATTATCAACACAGAAAAAGATATAAAGAGTGCTTCAGCTACAAAAGGAGGCAAAGTATGATAGGCATTTTGTTTTGGTTTGGTTTAAAACCATTTTCTTTTTGTAATTAGGGGAAGCACCAGAATGAAAGACATGGACAATATCAAAACTGTAAAGAAAGAATGGTAGGTGCCAGTTGTCCCCATTTTTTGTCTTCCTTTCCCACTGCTGTTTGTGTCCTGTCATTACTTTTCAAACTTCATGTTAAATTCTAAAATACAATGTTTTTACTGTATTCATCTGTTCCACATATACTGGAAGTTTCAAAAAAATCCTGTTGTTTTGCTGAAAGATTTTTCATATACCTGAAATGTTTCCTAGATGCAAGAAGCTGTGTAAATATTTTTATTTAAAATAGCAAGGCAGCTTTTCTAACTGCTAACTCACTGTGCAGCTCTGCATCTGATATGGATGTGTTTGTTTCTGAGGTAAAGCATAGTGAATACCTGCATTACTGCTTCAGGTTTCTTTTGTTCTGTTAGAAAACTAAAATGGGGACAGCATATTTTTGAAATTTCTTCTTTAAAGTTGTTGAGGTTTTCTTTTGTTTAAGATGTTAATCTCCAGGGATTCTTAGTGTTGCAAACGTGCACTATGAACAATTCCATTTTATGCAAATTGCAATATCTAATTACCATTCCAGTAAGTATTGCTGCTCTTGGATTCAATGCAGAGTTTTATGTAAAATTGGATATTTTTTTCAAGAGCTGGGATTTTTATTTTTTGAATTGCTTAAAATAGACTTTTCTGAATCTCCCGTAGGAGTAACTCCTGCAATGTTTATGAAAAGCTGCATAATCTTCTTACTATGCAAAGAACCTATTCTGAGATAATCATTCAGGTTGCATATTTCTCCATTTTGATTGGTGAAAATCTAACAGAAACAGCTGTCACATACACAGTGTTCTATAAAAAGATGTGGTTTATTCATCTTTTTTAATACCCTGGCAGTCTCCACAGTGTTGAAGGCTTCTATTGTATTTCTTCAGTCTGCTCCAGTGGTGTTGAGTCACTTGAGTTTCCCTAATGCACTTTCCAAAGCAGTAATGGTAGTTCTGGGATGGTGCTAGGAATGGGGAGGTTCAAGCTGCTATGGAGGAGTAAATCCTAGGGCAATTTTCTTGTATTTTTTAAAACTTATGGCAAAGGAATCCAGGCTTGTATCACGGAATTGCTTTAAGGAAACTCCTTCACTGGTGTGCAGCTAGGTGTGTGATGGTTAGAAGCATGAATCATCTAGCTTGCCTTCCTTGCTCTGATACCAAGTTTAGAAGCTTTGCATATAGGTTGGTTCATCTTTTCTGATTATGTTCTTTAGCTTGTGCTTTTGAACTGCAAGTAGTAGCAGTTAGAGATTGGGAAGAAGCTTATAGAAAAGGCACAATGCAAAGTTGACCTGATGTTTTGTACTCAGTAAACTGAGTAAGCTGGGTGTGGGGGAGTGTGCCTTCTATACTTCTTGGTACTGAGCTTCTGAGGTACCAGCTTGTCTTCTAATGTGTCCTCTGAGGAGTCTCTTATGCTTCTTTGTTCTGCAGGGTGTGTAAATCAGGAACAGATGATCAGATTTTGAATGGTACAGAACAAAATTGTGACTACTTTGTAGATAACCTATTTGAAGAAGCCCAGAAGGTTGGTGCTATGTGTGTGCCTCCAACTACAGTCAAGAGCCAGGTAGGCAGTGAAGAAAAAAATACTCATGTTTGTTATAACAGCGCTCCAGGAGTATTCTGTAAAACAGACACCGAAAGTCCAGCAGTCTTTTGCAGTACATCAGTTAAAAAATGCACACAGAATTCATAGAGCTCTAGGAACAGCCTCCCATTTCTCAGTCAGCCAGGCCTTTGCTGCTGGGCTTTTGGCTCTTACTGCTTTACGGTCAGTTTCGAGTCATTCTAGAGCCCATGCTGGCATTGGCTAATGCACTTCTGCCTTATTAGTAAGGAGAGTGAGGTGAGCAGGAGTTCAAGGAATGACAAGTACTGTTACATAAGAAGTTATTTAAGGAGCTGCAGCCTTTTTATGCAGAGGCATAGCCCAAATATTTTTCATTTGGTCTTATTCATATAATTATGGTTGTAGTGGGATGTTCAGTGTGGGTTTCTATCTCAGTGATTCTGTCCTTTTCGTGCTTTTCTGTTACTCATCAAAGACTGGTAAGAGGAGGGAGAAAAGGCCATGTAGAACAAAGATGACAACAAGAAATTTGGAGTGGGCATTGCTAGAAATTATGTTCATGGATCCTTAACTGACCCTGGAAGAAATTAAATGTCAGGAGCAATGTCTTAAATTGCAGTCCTGAAATAGTGTTCCATGGCATTAGTTGTGTCAATGCTTAAATGGGAAGTTGGTTGGAATAATTAGTTCATGTTAAATTTGTATACTGGCTCACTGTAGAGGAATCTTCCCATAATTAGAACTCTTTCCATATGCATTGGTGCCATGAGACATGGGAGTTTTTGATGAAATCTAACGTTGTTGAGTGCTATCTACTTCTTTTGACATATTACCCACCAAAAGACAAGGAATTCTATCCAGCAGTTTGCATGTGCTGTTTGTTTATGTAGCAACTCTCTAACAAGTCAAACTGAAAAAAAAACCAAAAACCCCCAAATTTATAAGGTACTATCAAGCCTCATTTAAACTAATTTTCAGCTGAGGTGAATGCTGCATTTGTGGCCTCATCTATGGCCGAGTATCTGTCAAGACAGTGTTATTACAGGGATCAGACCTTTATAACCAAATGCTTCCCTAAATGGCACGATGCATTAATATGAAAATACAATCCAAATATCCATCTGACAGTTGGAGAGATTTCAGTAAACATTGCAAAGGTTACAAGTTGGAATAGTGGATGGTTTCTAGCAAAGTTAAGGAATTACTGAATTTATTTTTTTCATTCCCCCAACCAACAAATTTTTGAATACATCCAGGGATTCCAGGGTCACATAAGCGTATGACTGTCTGAAAGTAAATTTTCTGATACTTGCTTCATTTCCTGAGTGAAAGGCTTCTGCATGCATCATCTCAATGCCTTCACTTTGAGAAAATCCTCCTGAATGATCAGAACAAGGCTTTACCCTAATAAATCCCCAGCTGGACTATTCTGGCAGTTGGTGTTCCAACACCAGGCATGTATGCTCTCAAATTAGCTCTTGAAGAGTTACAGCTGGCTGGGATAGTCCAGCTTTTTTTTTTTTTTCCCTCTGCTGAATTGAAGGAGTGTTCTTGACTTAGGAAGCCAAAATGATTGGAGGAAGGTTTGTTTCTAACCCTGATTGACACAAGATACTTAGAAATGTCACTTACGCCTTGCAGTTGCTGTGTCTGTTGGCATGGGGCCAAGGCAGATTACAGTGAGCCCGTTCTCAGTATTTTTAGTCCATGAAGTGGATGATTTATAATCACAGGGTATGTGGGTATACCAAGCTTCTATTTCATCAGTGTTATAATGAGAATTGTTCTTACTCTGTAGGTTGATGTAATCATTAAACTTTGGAAAAATGGGTTTACAGTAAATGACAGCGAACTTCGGAGCTACGGTGATGTTGCAAACCAGCAGTTCTTGGAGTCCATTAAAAAGGGGTAAGCGAGTTTGTGTTCTTAACCAGCCTGAGTTAATGTGCTTTGGGTAGCACTTAGCTTATGCTCTAAATTTTTTACGTGGCTTTGCTGCACTGCAGTGTCCCTGTAGGAGCGCAGGCCCTGCCGGTCTTGTTCCTGCAGTGCTAATGGCTGTTGGAACATCAACAGGTTTAACGCAGCTCTCCGTGGCAGTAGTTGTACAGTTGCTGATGAATAGATAAAAGCCAGTGTTGGCAGGGGGCACAGCAGGTGCACAATGAAATAAAGAATAAATCAGTGCCCAATAAGAGCAACAGATCAAATGGTATTTTGACTAATGAACTCAATGCACAAGGGGTTGAGCATTTCTGGTTTTATGGTCTTTGTTTTCTTTTTGTTGATGAAAAGCCTTAAATGGGCACAGATGTTCTATATAGGATCAAGCAACTCTGCTCAGTCTTAGATTTCTGACATTTTTCCGGGTACAAACTTGGTGTTGTGTATATATAACAATCTTACGTAACTTCCTCTGTTAATGGCCATCTTACATTTCCCCCTCTATTAAAAGTTAACGTGCTGTCCTGATTTCTGCTATTGTTTGCAGTTGTTGCTTTAAAAAAGGAGTTTGACCAGACTAACCAGTGTTACTTTCAGCCTTTAATTTGTAGTCTGTTTCCTCACCCCATACAAATGGAGAGGAGAATATAATTTTATGGATAATGTAATTTAATACCTCCTTATCAAGCACATGAAATTACTAAGTCATTATATTTTTTCCCATATTTTGCTAGGCCATCAAAATACTAATTTTACACTGTTTCTTCTGTATGGCTGTCACCTGTGTTAGTTGTAATAGTAATTAACTGCACTGTTTAAAGCCCTTTGTGTGCATTCATCAAAAGTTTGCCACTTTTATTCCCCTGTTCGCCTGTGAAGATGCTAATTATGAGATGGTTTCTGCATAATCATTGATGGTAGAGAAGCATTTAGTACAGCCCTAGTGCCAGCTGAGCCCTACCACCCGAAATTGTACTGTCTGCATCAGAGCTCAGAGACAAAGGCATTGTTGTGTTCTGCTTCATGCAATTAAAGCATTACCAAGGTGATGTTACTGCACCAAGGAGTGGAGCTATTAGTGATGATACAATTTTTAGAAGCTGAGATCTGTGTTTGTCATTAAATAAATCGTGTCTAAACTCAGTTCTTTCTCTTTAAAAGCCTTTTTCTTTTTGTTTTACTATGGGGATAAAATAATTGAACCTTTTGCAGCAGTTTATGGCAACACTGAACGTCCTACACATTATGTGTTTAGAGAGTTAACTGCTGACTAAATTTGAACATCATTCAACAACTTGCATAATAGGGTATTTTTTATTATATACTTTCTAGTTAATTTGCAGTTCAAGAACTTGAAGTTATTTGCATGCCATGCACTTAGAACCTAACTCCTAGTAAATACTTGTGAAGTTGTTTTTTAAAAGCATCATCTTTGAAAGGCCAAATTTTGAACAGGTATTAATCATTGGTCTATTTTTTATACTGATAACAGTATAGTACCTTTTTTTTTTTTTGACTTTTTGTTTTTTGTCTTAAGGGAACTGCCTTTTGAGCTGCAAAAAGTTTTTCATAAGGAGGAGGTAGAAGTGAAAGTGGAAGATAAAAAAGATAAGGTGTATTTGTTGTCGAAAAAGCCAATGTTTCATCCCTTTTCTGGACATGGTTACAGATTAGGAAGGTGAGTATGCTCATGTGATCTATGATTGAGTAGCTAAAGGGAACTATACCTATGGTTAAGGATCAAAATTTGGGTGGGAAGCAATCTTTGGAGGTTTTTTTATCTCAGCTCCTGCTCAAAGCAGGGTCATCTGTGGGGACAAATGAGGTTACTCAGGCTTTTATCCAATTGGGTCTTGAAATCCCATAAGAGCAGAGGCTGTGCAGCCTTCTTGAGTGCTGGACTTATGGGAAATAATTTTTTCCTTATATCCAATCTGAATGCCTCTCATTGGAATTTCTGTACACCCTAATGAGCATCACCCCCTCCCACAGACCCTGGCAGGTTGCTTCTAGGTGCCCCACAACCACCACCGTGTCTTCCACAGGCTGAAAAAGCTGCTCTCCTCCAGCATCTGCTGACAGTGTGAGTGCTCCACCTTGCAGGCACCTTGGTGTCTCTCCATGAAGCTTGGGGGATAATTGGCTCCCACAATCCACTGGACGTGTTGCTGTGTTGATACAGCCAGGAAGCTTTTGGCTTTCTTTGTTAAGGTCTCAATATTAGCAGAACTGTTTCCAGCTGAAATGCTCTCACTCTTCTGTTCTGTGATTTTAGAGAAAAGAATCTCTTTTTAAGCTGTATAAGCAATAGTTTGAGAAGAGGGGGGAGTATGACAATCCCTTAAAGAGAATTGAAGAAGGAAGAGGTTATTTTGCATTCTCTTAAAGTTGTTCAGTAATTAATCATGCATGTATTGCAGTAAGGCATTTTAGCATTCTACAGTGATTCATGTCTCTTTTGTAGTTGGAGAGTGTCAGCCACTCATGCCAGTGCTAAAACTGGACTTGATTTACAACCAAACAATTACTGTATTTTGGAAGGCTGTTATAGAACGACAGGCCAGGAGTTCATTTATTTGATCCCTGTGACTTTTGCTTACTCCAGCCACATTATCTGCTTGACATATCCCTCTCATGCAAGACTTGTGTGCCTATAAAATAAAAGCAGGCTTTGGCCTCAGGAACAGGACACGTTCAGTGACCAGGAGCCTACAGGAGGTATCACAGGTGGCACTGCCGAGTGACCTGCAGGCTGGGGTTCCTAAGCCGTGGTGCAGCCTTAGGTGAACAGCTTGTTTCAATTAGGTGGGAAGGATTTGGCTGCTAAAGCCTGACCTGGGCAGGAGCAGCTGAGGCAAGGGAGGAAGATAATGTGCTGAGCAAAAGACTGATAAAGGTGAAAGGGTGAGTGGTTCCAGGCTGATTCAGAGAAGCAAGTATCTGTTTTATGAGTTTCATCTGTTTCCATAGTACAGTCCATTCAGTTGCTCTATGCTTGAGTAGATACAATGGGGAAAACCTTCCCTTGAGAGATGGGTGAGATGCTGCAAGACTTGCTTTTGGTGGCACGGAAATCCTGAGCAAACCCGGGTCAAGAATTTAACCTTATTTTATCTACAAGTAGAGCTGTTCATAACAAAACCAAAAAGATCTTCAGTGAGCTGGGTTTCTGCAGCTAACCAGTGCTAAATGCCAGGTTCTAGTCACTTGTGCTCTTCTATGCCTACAAGCAAGTAATGATCTTGCATCCCAGTAGGCAAGTTAGGTTTCAGAAACATGCTAATCTGTGAATTTCGGTTGACTGGTCTTGTATACTGAGACATTCTACAACTTGCTCAGCATTTTGTATTTTTTTTTTTACTCTTGCTTGTCTGTTCTGTGCTATGCTATTGAAGCCTTTTCCTTAAAGACAAGTAAACATTTTTGCCAGTGTTGGAAACATGAGCATAAGTGCTCCTACTCCATAAAGTAGTGCTCACTTCCTACTGTTAATAAATGTCCATTGCATGAATACTCCACACTTGCAGCAGAAAAACTTTCTGGCGCAGCAACAGAGCTGGCGGAGACCTGGAACAAGTTTCAAGCTGTAGAACTCCTTTTCCACAATTGCATTTGTGTGATTAGTTAGAAATGAGAGGGACAAGTGACTGAAGAGTTTACTTCAGTTTATAGCCTAGCTAAACCTCTGTTTAGCAAATAAACTTACAAAATTATAACTGTATACTTTGTCAGTGGTCCCAAGTGGAGGGATTTTGTAATGGATGAACCATTATGAATTGGTCTGTTGACTACTTCTCAAGACTTTTGTTGGAGAATCTTGAAATAACATACACATTGATACAGTTCAGACAAGCTTGATTCTCTGCCCTTTCTGTTCTACAGGAGAAATAAATAAGACATACCAAAACTTTTCAATGTACCTTATGAATCTGTATAACTAATGAGTATACTCTTTTATCCATTACTGTCCAGCTGAATTTTGTAGTTTGGGATTATGGCTAGATTTGCAACCACGCTTTTTTATTTAGCTAATCTATGCATCTTTGAGATAGCCTCAGAAACGTGTTAATTAAACTATTGATTTAAATCCCTTGTAGCAAAGTGAACTTGCTCTGTAACCCCATTAGGGTAAAGCATTGTGTGTCAAGCTGCTTAACCACCAGTCAGGGTAAGGCATGATACCTAACTGCTGGCCTCTTTCTTGTCAGAAAATTGACAGGATGCTCTTGTGTCTCTTCAATCTTAGTTTACATCTTCTGTTGATAATCTTATAAAAGGAATAAGCCTTTAGAGGAGTTACAATGCTTCGATCTCAGGCTAATAAGACTTAGATTCTTGGGTTTTGGCTTTAGTCAAAGCTCCCACCACTAGATGGCTTTATCTGTCAGTTCTGCAAGAGAAAAGTTTTTATGTATAGAAGTGCTTTAAATCTTGGTGAATACAGATGCTCTAACTTTCTCTTAAAGCTTCACTTAATGTGTTGGCTTCAGTCTCACACACACTTTCTATTGAAAGAATCACCTCCAGTGCCTGCTGCATATGGAGATGTGACTGTGAGGGAAGTTGATTTGGGAATAACACCAAAATCTGTGTCCATGTAGGACAGTTGTCTGAGCTGTAGCTCAGTGACCAATGTAACCCAGCCCAGCCTGAGCCAGACACCACAGCTGAGCACCTCTGCAGCCTCTGCTGTCCTGGAGGCAGCTCACTCACATGAGTTCTGCAGTGTCTGAACCAGCAGCTAAAACAGGGAGACAGCAAGATCTGGGCATTGCTGGACTGAAGGATGACTTGAATAATTTTTTTTTTTTTTATTTTTTTTTTTTTTTTTTTTTTTTTTTTTTTTTTTTTTTTTTTTTTTTTTTTTTTTTTTTTTTTTTTTGCTTGCAAAACTGTTTAACATTATCTTGCTGCTACTCAAGCTTTTATTCCTGATCTGGAGTGCAATTAAGCTTTATTTTGTATTGAGGTCAAGCATGAGCAGAAGCTGTTTGTGAGACAGTGAGGCAGGTGGGTGCTAGTACATGACCTGTACTAGTAGTGCCAGAATATTTTACAGATGTGCCTCTTGTAATTTGTTAGTATAAGTTCTTGTGCCCCAGCTGATTTCTGTGTAATGCAAAACACTTCTGTACCTCTTATCTGTCTCCAGTCACAGTGAACATTTATTACTGCTCACTTGGAAATGAGATTTCTTTATTATCATTCTTTTTGCTGAGTTTCTGTGGAAGATACAAAAAAAGTGCCTCTATTGGCTGATATACTAGAAGTTAGGGCAGCACTTAACTGGGCAATAAAAGTTTTTGAACTACATCTGACTAAACTTGTGCTTAAGACTCCAGCTTTATTAAGTTTGAACATATTAAGTCATTAGCTAATAATAACTTAGCTGTGACTTTTCTGCCTTATGAATAAACCAATTCAGGTACAAGAATGTAAAATCGAGGTTTGTCTGCAAAGCAGGTGTGCAGTATAGTTAAGATTTACTCTGTGGGCATCAGTTACCCACTTCTCTCTCAAGAAACTGTAACTCACCAGTTTTCTGTGCAAAAGGAACTTTTCTGCAAACGGCTCATGTAGTCTGTGGCCACAGTTGAGCTCAGAGGAGAGATGGTAACTCGTTAAATCACTGCTATTGTTCTGCAAGCAAACATCTGGTTATACTCACAGGAGCTGAGAATGTGCCCATTGGATCAGGCCCAGTGAGGACTTGAACTCTCCATGTTGAACAAGCTTAGTCATGAAAGAACCACTAAGCTCTAGACATTTCTTCAGAATAAATTTTTTGCCAGCATTTTTTTATTGTTTGCATGTACTTGGACTGAGGTCCATGAATTCTGTCAAGTCATTTTATGACTCTTTGTCCCTGTGGTTGGGTCAACTGTTGAAAAGGCCGTAGGAAAAAAAAATCCAACTGCTGTGTGCATCAGTCTGGATTTTTCACATTAAGTCAGTTTTTCTGATAGTTGAGTAATTCTTCTAAGCTGAGATAGATGATGCTGGAGTCGAAATCAAAGCTAACAACATTCAGTTAAATTCAATTACTGTAATCACATTACACTGAAAATTATCTTTGGGTATGCAAATACTCAACCCCCTTAAAGTTTCACCTGTGTGATTAGAGTACAAAAATTCTTGAACAATCTTCAGACAGTTGTCTCTTGTATATTCATATTTATCCTCTGGTATTTAAAGTTCCTTTCCATCTTACAAAAATGTTAAACACAAGCAAACTGAAATTCTTTAGCATGTTTTAGTCTTTAAGAGAAAATAATGGCATACATGTAGGGAAAAAATAGGGAAGAAAGAAAAAAGCTGATATTCATGTCAGTGTTCCTATATTTGTTAAAATGAAAAGTCTTTAGCATACTTTGCTATGGGGCAGAAAGCTCCAGAAGTAGAGGTCTGGAGGGAAGTTTGAGCTTGCATGTGTACACAGAAGCCATACCCTCCTGTGGCTTTTCTTTTCAGTGCTACTCCAAAGATAGTATCTAAAGTGAGAGATGATCATCCAGGACCTGATGACAAAAGACACCTGCCTTTAGTACCCTTGAATGATTTGGAGCCTATCACCAATATCCAGATCTGGTTAGCTGATGGGGAAAGGATAATTCAGAAGTTCAATATTTCTCACAGGTAAGATTTATTTTACCAATGTCATATCTATTTGCATCTGAACTACTTGTCTTAATGCCTGTACATTTAAGTCCTTAATTTCTATGACTAATCTACCTCCTTAGTTCCCTTAGCATTGGACTGCTCTTCACTTGTATCTGGAAAACTTTTGAAATTTTGAGAAATCTTTTACCTGACAAGAGAAGAGCATAAGAGAAATGTGAACTGTTAAAAGTCAGCTCATAACTGAGTGTAAAGAAAATCTGAGGAAACTTGTAGAAGTTCTTTGTAGGTTAGAGAAAGTTAAGGTGTACATATTGCTCATTACTAGAAGAAATAGCTTTTAACATGATAGATCTCTTACAAAACAACTGCATCTAGAATAAATGGCTTAGTAAAAAGCCTACAGCTCGTAGGGCATAGGCAGCATCACAGGTAGGAGCTGAGAAAAGGGATCTAGAGTTAAGCCAGAGAAACCCCTGGGGTGGGCTGGAGTTAGTGCACTGGGCAGGGAGTTCATCCCCTGCATGTCAACATGGAGAGAGTAGAATGCACACAGTGTGTTTAATTCTTAATTAATAAAATTTCTGGTTCCCAAAGAGGCTTAGAAATGAGGATAATGTCGAAGGTGTCAGCATAGCGCTTGTATGCAGGAGCTTTGAGAAAGTGGGATTAACACTTTACCATTAAATTGTAGAGCTACTGTCTTTAGAGATCCTTCTCAAATCCGAATTTGAGAAATTATTGCAGTACTATATAGTCATGTCATGTGGAAAGGATATGTTGCCTGTGCCTCTCTGTGGAGCAATTTAAAGGTATCACAGATTTCATACAACCCAGGCTGCTGTCAAGATAAACTGTGTATGTCTGTGGCCGATCAGAAGGAAAGCTCAGCTGTTGAAGGTTAATGACTGTAGTGGGTTTTTTTGACTTGTACTAATTTATTACTGTTAGTGGCCTGAGATATGAACTGAAACACTGTTGTGATGTACTGCTGAAGGGTAAATTGCTATTTTAATTATAAATACTTCATGGAAGGGTTTCATATCTCAATTATTCCAGGTCCCACACACTTAAGTATATTTAGAAGCTTTTTGTCTTCATAGTAAATAACAGTTTGAACAGCTGCTAAGTGCTTTTGAGAGGAAAAAACATCTGAGATAAGCAGAACGGCAGCTTTACTGGTGTAATGCTCTTTTTGAAATGCTGTGCAATAAATATTCTATCATAACATAGCCTCTCGCCACAAGACCAGCACTGTACACCGTACTTGTGCACAACCTGATAAGAACTAGAGAGGAATTCTAAATATCCTTATTGCATACACAGCACTCCTTTCAGTGCACAAGACACTCAGCTATTTGTTAACTAAGGTATAGATTAATAGCATGTAGCACATATGTAGCATATTACCCAGGGTCTGGGTAAATTGATGACTTTTAGCTTTTTGCGGGTGGACTGTGTAGGTGCCACAGTAACTGCTGCCTTAGATGTGGGTTGGTTACTGGTGAAAGATTGGAGCAGAAGCACAGTAGGCATTGTAGTGTTGCAGTGTGGGGGATTGAGGCATGAAAGTGCAGCAACTACGAGAGCAGAGCTGTAGGAATAGCACACAGAGCTGTGTCCTGGATTGAGTTGTGTCCCCTCTTCAGCACTTACTGCGTTTGTGTGACCCTGGAGCATTCAGGTGTGCAGCCTGGAAAGGAACTTGTTCACCCTGAAGCAGAGAGCTGGTGGGTAATTGCCTGAGTTGCTCTTGGAACCCAATGAAATTTGTTATAATGCATGTAGACACCTGTAAATGTCCAACCAAAAATCTTGTCCTGCTTGAGGTTTTTCAGGGTCTTGGCTTACAAGACCAAGCAGTTGTGTTGAGGCCTGCATGCACAGGAGTAAGTTTTTGTGGTTTTTTTTTTTTTTTTTTTTGCTGGCAGTGTCCGTCCTGATGAGTGTGGCTAAGGTGTGGAAACTCTTGGGCGTCTGTGCTGCTAAACTGTTAGGATGGCATTGCCCCAAGCCAGTCAGCACTTCCTCAGTCAATACCTAGCTATCCATGGTTCAGATGTTAGCCCAAGTCCTGGACCTTTCCCAGGGGACAGTAAATCTCATGGGAGACCCTGTGCATGGGGGAGAGGCAGGATGAATTTAGGACTTTCCAGCAGCTTGTCTGCCAGTTGGCCTCAGTATCAGGGAATGGACATTGACACTGTGCTAATTTTATTCATACAGCTGTATCTTCTCATCTTCATTTTCTAATCAAGTTAGTTGATCCTCATTCTTCCACAGCAAAACTTCTGTCTTGCTCAGTAGTTGCAAGGCTCTTCACAGACAGATGGAATCTGTAATAAATTCACTGTGCCCCTGCTTTGGGAGGATGGGACTACACTTACACCTAGTCAATGTGTCAGCTGTCCAAATAGTTTCTGCAAACCCTTTTTCTTTATTTTTATTATCGTTCCACTACATGAACCACACACTGGAGGCATCTTTATTCTAGCTCTTGGCTACAGAACTCTCAGGTAAGAGCTCCACCAGCTGGTTAGGAAATGGTAGGTTTGTGTTACTACCATCTGAGCCACAATGGTGCATTTGAGTGCTCAGAGTAAGATACTCATCCTTGTCCCCTTGGGAGTACTCTCAGAGCATGCAGACCTTGTTTCTTGCCTCCCAAGTGGATCAGGCATTTCAGGATACCAGCTCCTCTATATTCTCTGCTGTCAGGCATTCCATGAAGTGGTTGTTCATTCTTGTCCCATGGTGGCTGTGTGTTATACACGTGTGGGGATTGCAGTGCCAAAACTCTAATGCTGAGTTTTCTTGCTCTCTTCTCAGAATCAGCCATGTCAGAGACTTCATAACAAAGTATCAAGGATCTGAGGGAAGTGTTCCCTTCACACTGACGACCTCCCTGCCTTTTCGAGAGCTGCAGGATGAGACACTCACACTTGAGGAAGCAAAGTTGCAAAATGCTGTTGTTGTTCAGAGACTTCGGAAAACAACGGAACCATTCAGACTCTTAGTTATACAAGCACCTGACAATGACTACAAAACTGCTGCTACACCTAATGGACAACTCAAGAATGAGAAAAAAAATGCTGTCAGTAGTACAAGATCAAATTAGCTTTTAACTGACCAAAAATTATCTGCAGGGTGAACTAGGCAAAACCAAAAATGTAACCAGCAATATGTGGATGCCCTCACATCCTCATGCACTGTGCTCTTAGAGAGCAGAATGGGTGCTGTGCTGTTGTCTGCTGTAATAGAGGTATTTTCAGCTGAATTGGGTGGTCAGAGCCTGGCTGTATAATGTAGCAGAGGTAACTGTACAGCAGATCATCCTTAGAATTTCCTTAGGTAAAAAGCTCCTTAGTTATTTAATAAGTGGTCTAGATGGAACAGTTCTCTGAGACTTAACTACTGATAGCACCTTTTAAGGAAAATTAGTATTTATTTTTGCATTTGGACTAAAGTGAAACATTTCACTTACATTGTAGTGTACACTGCTGCAGTTTGCATTCTTCTCACAGTGACTTTGACAACCAATACTGCAGGCAAGCTCACATTTGAACTCTTAAGTTGAAAATCTCCAGGATGTAACTTTTATCACAAGATCTGCAGTGTAATAATGTTCTGTCAAGTCTTCACATGGTGGTAGATGCATGTGTGAGAAGATACAAATGAGGTAGTCTGGTGCATACTGCATATGAAGTGCCTCAAAGAAAGCTCTGAAGGAATTGTTCTTATCAATGGTTGAAGTGGTTTCTGCTTCTTTTGGGCTGCTACGGGTGTCTTGCAGATCAGGTGATGTTAAACTACCTAGCTCATTAGCATAGGGACCCACTTGTAGCTTTGTCACACAGAAACTTCAGCTTTCTTGGCTATCACCAAAAGGCAGGAGTAGTAGTTTAGAGGGACACAGTTGTTTTTGTACTATTTATCTGTCTCTGTCCTGAGCTGCCCAGCTGATGGTGACACTAATTGCATGCGGTCAAGTTTCAAAGATGTTGAAAATCTTTACTTGAAAACTGAAGTTTTTCTCTCCACTTTGCACCATTTCCATCCAAATCTTTTATTTTGCTATTCATGTACTCGAGGCATAAAGTTTGTAGCCAACTATTCCGTGTTTTGCTAAAAGAGAAAACAACATAAAGACTTAATATTTTGTACTGTGTTTACTAAGCATGTGGGTTTGTGAATGGAACTAAAATCTCCAGGTAAGACATATCCCAGGATCTTCAGCGAGTCCTGACTCCTCTGTGCTACCTCTGCCAAAGGATGCTTGTTGCAGTTGTACTTCTTTTGTGTGGTTAAGTGAAAGATGGGTTTGGGGTTTCCTAGTTTTGTTCTAAATAGAAAATTACTTCATTGGAGCGACTTGTATTTGAAAAAGTAGTGAGACTGCAGACTAGGGATGTACTCTCCTTCATTCCCAGGGATATAAAACTGGTTTGCTTCATAGTGTTTGAAATGAAAGTCAACTGGGCAAATATCTATTCAGTGTCCTCAGAAACCAAATCTCTGGAAACTATGCTTTTAAATGCTTTCCAGTCCTATAAGCTTCCTGTGCTACTGTGCCATTCAGGTTTATGTAGCAAGTGGTACAATTAAATTTTCTTCACTCTTGCACTGACTCCTGTATGAAAAACAAAAATAAATGTGCAGACAGATCCATTAGTAAAATTGAAAAGGCAAACCACCTACAGACACAGCTTCAACCCTCAGTTCCCAGTGCTTCCTGAACAGGGAATTTTACTAATCAGTGCTTTCAAATTTGTCTTTTATATAAAACTTAGTATTAGAAAAGCACATGAGGTTGATTGTGAGCTCAGTTGTTCTATCTAAAAGGTGCACGAAATGTCAAAAGTAACAGGTACTACTGTTCATGCATGTGCAGCACAAAAATTTGAAGAAATAAGTAGTGTAAGATTGAAATTGAAGGGGGGAGTGTAAAATTCTGAGGTTTTGCTTGCTATCCTTTGGAAGGAGCAGTAAGTATTTTGTATTTCAACATTGATCATGTTTGCTACCAGTATCTTAAAAGATTGGGCAGTTTGATGCTTTACTAAAACCAGGTGTCTGACTGCAGCTTTGGTGTACTTGAGTGTGCATTTGCAGTTTGAATGTGTCATGATCTTAATTACAAAATGAGAGAAAATCCTTGAAAAGCCTGAAGTGCTGCTGGCTGCATTAATCCCATGCTAGATTAGAAAGTGCCTTAAAAAAAAAAGGCAAAAAACTATGATTGAATAACATTTCCTAATTTGGAGAAAATCTTTGGAATTAATAGAAGACTTTCCTAAGTCTAATTGGTTTTGGTCAAGTTTGTAAGGACTGATTAACTACCTGTAGTGCCTGTAGACAGGAATTGTGCATTGGTCAAACAACAGCATAACTGGCTTGATCAGTGCAAAAATTTGTGAAATATAAATACTATCAGTTATTCATTGTTTTTTTCACAAGCCTTTGCTATTTTGAGTAAAGCCCATTCCTGAAGATATTTTACAGCAAAACTGAAACAGCCTATAGAAGAACAAGGAAAGGCAATGTTTTCTGTAGTTTTCCTTTTGTGAAGAGACATGCAAATGCAGGTTAAAAGGATTTAATGTGTTATGAAGACAGTGTGTAAAGACAAAATGACTTAAATGTTGAATTTGAATGTTAGATGGGTACCTTGTATTTAGCTTGGTACTGTGCAATCCGTCTGTTTTGAAGCTCATCTGGCATCAGCCTCTAGAGACTCCCTTCAGAGAGTTCTCAATAAGGTGTGTTAAGGCCACAATCTCAGTTTTCTTAAAGGTCTGGGTTTTAGAAAATTCTTTAATGCCTTGTACTTTCAGAATATTGAAAATTTGCAATAATTATTCTTATCAAACGAGGCTGCACAGGATTTAAATGTCAGTACTTCATGGCATGGTTTGCAGTGCCTGCCCAGTACCCATCCAGGTGACCCTGTCAGTAGCAGAGCTCTTCGAATCAGTCACGCCAAAAAGCCCCGGGTGCAGAGATTGATTAGTCATCATCTCCCCAAGACAAGCAGGTCACAAGTCCTGTTGGCTTCGTTAAACCCTCTTCTCTGAGGCTGCCTCACTGTTTAAAGAGTTCCTACTTCAAAATACAATTTGTATTTCCTCAGGGGCAGAGCATGCGTGCAAGAGCGCTTTCCCAGGGGCAGGGTGGTGGTGAACTCGTGTATCCTGGATGGGAGTGTTGGCTCGGGGCAGCAGAATCACAGAATCAGTGAGATTGTCAGAGACCTCTGAGATCATCGAGTCCGATCTATGGCCGATCACCCTTGTCAACCAGACCATGGCACTGAGTTCCATATATCCAGTCTTTCCTTAAACAGCTCCAGGGCCGGTGCCTCCACCGCCCCCCCTGGGCAGCCCCTTTACAATCTCTAACCACCCGAATGGAAGAATTCCCCGCAGCGTGTCCCGGCTCAAGGGTGGATGTTGTGTGATCTCCGTCCAGCTGACAGCGTTGCTGTCCGGCATGGTTCTACATCCCTGCATATCGGGAAACCGCGCATCTCTGCAGGAGGCAGAGGTGGCATTTAGGGGCTGGATGAAAAGAGCCCCGGCCCCCTCCGCCCCCGAGCCTCGACCCCCGCACCCTGTGGAGCTCCCAGCGCCGGGAGCTGCCCCGCTCCTCTCCCCGCGGAGGAGTCGGGCTCGGCGGGGCGGGGGATCCCCTGTCCCGGGCCGGGAGGGCAGAGCCGGCGCCTTCGCCCCTCCAGGGCGCTGGGAGAGGGCGGCGAGGACACCGCCCGCTGTCCCTCGGCTCCGCTCCGCCGCCCCGCCCCGGGCGCGCAGGTGTCGCACGGGGTGGGATGCCGGCGGTGCCATGGCGGGGGCTGCGAGGGACACCCCGGCGGGCGAGCAGGAGGTAGGGGGCTGCGAGGGGCAGGGCGGCCGCCGGGGGGCTTGGGGAGCCCCTCGGACACAGCCCAGGGCGAGAGCGGGCTCCCGCCACGCCGGCGCTTCTCTTCCATCGCGGGCGGGTGGCGGGGCTGGGGCAGCCCGGGTCTGTGCGGGGCTTCGTGCGCGGCCCCAGCGAGTACCTGGAACAGCTCTTGAGCCCTTTTCGCCGCCCCTGCTCGCCGGTGCTTTCCCGGGATTTGCTCGCTGGCCGCTGCGGTGCCAGGGAAAAGCGCCTTCGCTTCTCACCTCCTGTT
The DNA here is from genome assembly GCA_027886175.1 of Phylloscopus collybita. NCBI lineage: Eukaryota > Metazoa > Chordata > Aves > Passeriformes > Phylloscopidae > Phylloscopus > Phylloscopus collybita. The sequence goes on from JAJNNQ010000026.1 coordinate 50,657,333, forward strand.
CCTCCAGAGCTGCCTCCCGAACCGAGGCAGGTGGAACGCGGGAGGCAGGAGGGGTTCGCTCCCGCGGAGCCTCAGACACTCCCGATTTCCAGGGATTTGTTGTGCTGTGAGCGAGGGTTTCTCACGCCGCCGCCTCAGACTCGGTGCTGGCCGCGGCAGGAGTGGGAGGCAGGTGAGGGTGAGCCAGGACTCCCCAGCTCCATCGCTCTTGAGGGAGCACCAGGTGAAACTGGGAAGGGGCAGCGTCCAAACAGAGCGGGTGAGGAAGCCTTCCACAGCATGTTGGGGGGCATTCAGCCCATGGAGCTCTTCAGACACCTGACACGTCCTGTTCGGGCTTGAATTTTTGTGGCTGGGAAGCATCTGAGTGAATTCTTGGCATAAATCTGCAGATGTTGCACAGATACACCGTGTTTGTCTCACGGAGTTCCTCAGAGCTGCGTTGCCAGCAGCTGGAAGAATATCCTGAGAAAGCCTCACTGTATCCCACCTTACTCATACGCCTTTTCCCAGGTGTGTGCACACAAGCCCTGCTCCTGTTTTCTGCCGCCCAGGGGTGGGCTGATGTCACTAAGAACCCTGAAGCCAGTCCTCCAGACGCTCGGTGTGAGGGACGTGGGCCGCCCCCGTGGCTGCCGCACTCGTGCTTTCAAGGGGCAGTTGTTCGGTCACTCACGGAACAGAAACATCACCAAGTGTTAATTCCACGCTGAGAGAAAAGCTGACTCAACAGCTGCTCCTCGCTAGCTACATTTCATTGTTTCTCAGATAAACCTAGAGTAGCATTTATCTTTGAGTCACAGGTTTCGCTCTCTGTTCTTACTGCTTTTAAATGACTTGTTGGTTCAGTTCTGGGCTCCGCTGATAACGAATAGCTTAGGACAAAACGCGGCTGCTCCCTGTGCCTATAACACAGTTGCTGAGCTGTTTTCAGTGAGCTGAAACACTTTCTGTAGAAATAAGATGTTCTGCTATAAATATTGTATTCAATTTCTGTTCTGTTGGGGAAGGGAAAATTTACAAGTATGGTTTTCACTTACAAGAGAGTTAAAAATAAAGGAACTACAGTTAGGAGAAGCATTAATTTTCTATAACAATGTTTAAGCTTTCTATTTATGGAGCAAAATCAAATCTCTCAGTTATTACGCTTTTTTGTTTTGCCTTGAAACACAATTAAATTTGATATGATGGGAGTGTGTATAAGTGCAAAATTTTTAAGTTAATCTGAGAACAAAAAAAAAAAAAAAAAGGAACTTTGTTTGTCCTTCCTTCCTCTTACCTCCCCTGCCATCGTCTTGTATTTCTCCTAAAGCTTGTAGAAGCAGTTTGGTGTTGATGTTCAACTACACCACAGGGGTTTCAAAACATGATTTTGGTCGTACTTTTATGTTTCATTCCTTATTTGACCACTGCCTAGGCATTCCTGTCTCTAATGATTTGTGCAGTACTTTCAGCTTGCTGACAAACCTGCACAGGTGAAGAAGCTTTTACTGGATTTCACAGGAATCAAGCATTTTGTGTTTTTAGAGGAAGCACTGCAGCAGGGCCACCCAGCCCTTGGAGGAAAGCCCTGCAGCTGCTGATAGCCAGTGCCCCGCCGCTGGCCACGCAGGCCTGCCCAGTGTTATCCTTCCCAAGACACTTTGTGTCAGCATTCATGGGCAATATCATGCAAACCCAGCCAAGGCTGGGGGACCTGCTCCTGTAGATCCTGTAACAGACAGCTGCCATGTGCATCTTCTGTGCTCTTAATTGTAGGAAGTCAGAGAGAAGGAAATTCTTCAGCTTTGCTGGTGCAGCATCCTTACTTCATTTTACCACTTTCCATTGCACGCCGAGGCAGAAAATGTGGTCATTACCATATGAATTCAACGTGGAGAGGCAAAGATCTGCTATGGGCTGCTTCTTTTTGAAAGCCATGCCAGAATGTAGAGTCTGAAGGGTTGCTTCACAGCAGCTAGAAGCTCAGGGACACTCAGTGAAATTACCAGGTAGCAGATCTGCAGTGACAGTAGCATTCCCTTTCACAGTATGTGTCATTTCCATGCAGAACTGCTGTGGTGTTTATGGCTTAATGTACAGCCAAGTTCCAAAAGCAATTAGGCAAAATAAAAGGAAAACAGGCATGGAACTGTGGTCAGGATGTAACCTACCTTCCAGGGAGCTCATGAACTGCAGATTCCCTGTGTTTCTGTGGGTGACCAGAGAGGACACCTCTGTATGCTATATCTATCTGACAGCTTGTTTTATTCTGAAAATGACATTCATAACCAAAATTTAATTAAAACTTAACTACTGCTGTGACCGAAGTATTGACTTTGCTTCAAGGTGATCTGGGAGCACGGTTCAGAGAGTAGTTAAGCAGCATTCTGGGTGTATGTGGAATTGCAGTGAGATTTCATTAAAAATGTACTAAGATTGTCAATTTTCTAACCATGAAACTGCTGAAAAGACAGGAGTACCACCTGCATCCTTTAACTTTAGGTCTTGGTTGACCATTTTGTGTACCGCAGCTTTAATTAGATTAGCTCTTAAGAACTTGACATTCTTCGTGTTCTAAAAACATTTTGGAATCGTGTACATTATATGGAGGCATTTACTTTTTCTGTTTTACCATAGTCTTAGCTATTGAAAGGACAAGGAGCAATGGTTTCAAACTAAAAGAAGTGTGTAAGAATTAAATTCTTTACTATGAAGGTGTTGTGGCCCTAGCACAGCTTGACCAGAGAAGCTGTGGCTGCCTCATCCCCTGGAAGCCAGGTTGGGTGGGGCTCAGAGCAACCTGGGCTGGTGGAAGGTATCCCTGCCTACAGCAGAGGGGTTGGATTGGATGATCTTCAGAAGTCCTCTCCAATCCAAACCATTCTGTGAGTCTATGACAATTACTAGTGAAAGTAAGCATGAAAGCAGCGTTACGGATCTAAAAGTTTTTTCATTTGTGAGGTCACAATAGGATACAGGATTTGCATAGCAGTGGTTTATATCTCTTGATTTCAAAGTCATCTTGCAATGCTTGAGATCAGGAGGGAAAGTATCAAGGGAAAGAATACTTTTAAAGTAATGTAATGACTAAAAAGAAAACTTAAATAAGGGAATTTTTTATTAAAAAATAAAAAAGTGGGACAAAAATTTAAAGTACACAGCCCCTGGAGCAAATCTCAAGGGGACAGCAATGGGTCAAGCTAGCTAAGTCTAGTAAAGCTCATATTTAGTAGGACTTCTGTATGAAAAATGAAGAGTTACTTTGGACAGCAAATATGTGTATAGTCTGTTTTGTTTGCAATCTCTTATCAAGTTAAATAGTACAATTGTTACGATGAAGTCTGTCTTGTGACTGTTTATCACTCTCTTTTTCCCTGCAAAGAAGAAAATTGCCAATGCAGTTTAAAGTGAGGCCTGCTGTGGTGATAACATTTTGCAGCTCATGCCCTGACAGTGTGCACTTTCCTTGGGTGTAGCAATGGGATCCCACCCTGTCTTTTTCTGGGAAAACACAAAAAGGAAGGAGTCCTGATACTTGTGTTTGTTTGTTCACACCCACTCTGATAAAACAGTTCAAAGGGAAATGTTTAGATGATGAAAGGCACTGCCTAGAAGTCTAAAACTTCTCAAAACTGCTACGGAGTAAAGATGATGGGTTAGTACATTTAAAAATGTTCAGAAATTAGGTAATGTGTCAGAATATCATCGTGGTGGATTTCATTTCCATATCTCTGTTTTTATCCTGATCCAACATAACAATTAAGGGCTTGTGTAGTCAGTTGAGAGAGAAGACAGACCCAGGATTAATATTGCTGATCCTCTTCGTGTTTCCTGGCTTCTGTTGACAGCAAATTTTAAAGAGGGACTGAAAGCCTAAAAGTTAAAAATTTTGATGTGTTGCCCCTCTGAAAGCCATACAGGTTAACAAAGAGTAATATTCTTTCTTAATTTTGAATTTTATGGCATAAAATTAAATCTTACAGGTTTTTCTTTTTTAGGCTTTCCAGTATCCTGGAACTTCTACTATTGAAAAAAGAAACCCATGTTCTTCATTAGAATCTCTATTAGAAACTGTGCAATTTTTGTATTTTAGTTACTGGTATGCAACCCTATTTTCAACATTTATCTTATTCTTATTTGATTATTGTATTTGAGAATATTCTTGCATGCTTATGGTGCTTTTAAAACATCAAATGACAAATGAGAGCACAGTTTTGCAAAATTTTTTACATATGTTTGGAGTGATTTTCTACAAAAAATGGGCACAAAATCACTTACCATATGATGCCAGGTTTCACAAAGATATGGAAAAGTCAAGTCAATAGGAAGATGTACAAAGTCAAGTGACTTTGCCAGTGTCACACCAGCATTTTGTGACAAAGGAAGGAACAAAGCACAAATGTTTGGGATCTGCTTAGTCTGTGGAACTTTCTGTGGATGTTGTTTAATTACTGTGGTATGAGAGTATTTATCAATTATTATGTGAAAGGTTAATAAAAGAAATATATTTTACGTGAAAGTTTTCAACCTTTAAAAATATGAATTAATCTTTGAAAGACAAAATGAAAGTCAGATAATAGTGTAGCACTTCTCTGCTGCTTCTTGCTTGTTTGTAGACTTGTTTCCTTTTAATAGCTTGTGAGAGGAAGGTAGGTAAGCCTGAGGGTCACCACAACTCACTTTTAGGAACACTGTAATCTGTTTTCAGGGGCTGAATTAGAGAACAAACCCATTAAAAATCAAAGTAATGAGCACCCCAAACATTTGTTGATGATAGGGGTTGAGGGCATACAGATTTATTAGTGGAATAGCTGTGAAGCAAATGTATGAAAGTGGTGTTAACTACAGACTTTAACCTTATCACTTGTGTAGCTTTTAACTTGTGCACCTTGGTTTACTCATGGTTTGTTCTGCTTCCTCTCACGCAGGGGTACAGGCTCTCGATGTGCAGCAAGCTCTGCTATGCCATAGGAGGTGCCCCAAACCAAGTGGCAGGGAGTGCTGCTTCTTTCTTCCTGCAGATCTACCTGCTAGACATAGCCCATGTAAGTAGCACAAGAAACATTTGCAGACTGTAGGCTTAGCTCTGATATTGTCAACCATGTTCCTGAAATGATAGAAGGGGAATTAGTTAATAAATATTTTAAATTGTCTCGTTGTCATTGCCTCTAGCTGTTCAGCATCTTGGAATCTGCATAAACTTGTCCAGAATTAGTATTTTTTCCCCCTCTAGTTTTCTTTCTGTCTTGAGACGGCTGTTGTTCACTTTTAGTTTGGGATCATTATTAGAATGATGCTGTAGAGCTCACACACTTGCAGACACAAGAAAAATCTGTTCTCAGTGTCAGGAGTCAAAAAGTGCGAGATACAAGACATCTGAAAACATTAACACCACCATATTGAGGTTGCAAAATTTTGTTCATATGGTTTAGTTAAAAATCACTCCAGTTGCACCCAGTAGCCTACATAATTTCACACCATTTTTATGTGGTTTGTCTAAGGTAATTTCATGGCAAGTAAAGCTGAGTTATCCTTCCTGAAGGTTCTTTGCTTCCAGTCTGTGGCTCTCTGGCAGACCTGGTGAAACAAAGCACTAGGAGTCATCCCATTCATCTGGCTTTCAGCTGCTCCAGCTAGAATTCAGGACATCAGAGACACAAAGAAAATCGATCCATAAGCAATTTTTAATGTTTGGGATTGTCTTGTATGCATGTATGGTAACTAGGACAAGGTACTAGGATAGAAAAAAAAGATTTTAGGGAGTTGAGGCCAAATTGCAGGGAGTGTGAGAGCAGTTCTGAAACTACAGGTGGGATTTCAGCACTGATGACTGTTCCTATTTGTTGGGAAAAACAGGAGGTTCTAGGTCAGATATCATTACCCATTTGCTGTCTAAAGACAGGATGTTATGACTGGAGGTGTCCAGAAGTTTGGGTTTATGTTTTTCCTATAAAAATCTGGTATTAAGAGCTGACTTGTGACTTAATAAAAATTTCAACACAGTAAGGTGTGCATGTACAGCTGAGATCATCTTGAGTATCTTGTTGAGATCAAAGTCACAAGATGTAGAAAAGGAGCCAGTTTTGGTCAGCAGTGTCAAAGATGTCAAGTGGATGGTGTGGAATCTGAGGAGCTGGAGGTGGAAAAAGGAGCTTGGGGGTACAGCAGGGAGGTGGAGCAGCTCTGACTGTTGCCCACTGACATTGGAGTACAAGCCATTGGAAATGAAGCAGGAACTAAATGAGAAAGACTAACACCATTTTTCCAGGGTGCTTGGTAATATGGCAATTTCCCCATTCTTTGCTTATCACAGAGGTTGAAATTTCTTGAAGAAAGGGACTGTTTCTTCATGTGTTTGTGTACAGTGTCCAGAAAGCTGGGGTCCCCTCCATGCATCTTTGGGCACTACATAAATAAGTGACATCAAAATAATTATTTTATTAACAAGCTGCTACTGAAACCCAATAATTTTGCTTAATGTTTGTAGTGATGTACTTGCACGTCCATTAAGGGGTTTAATTATTTGTTCCCTGATGGTTTAATTTGTTCTCTGGAGTAGTCCTGCAGGGACAGGATTTATTTCAAGGCCTGATAAATAGCTCTGAAATCCTATGTTCTTTCCCACACATTTTCAGGGGACAGAATGTAATTATATGGTCACTACCTGGATTTATTTATTGCCACTTAGAGACCAGAACTGTTTCAGCTTTTTGAGAGAATGTGAAAGTCACCAAGTGTAATATTTCATACATAATCTGGATCCTTTCTAAGAAAATTATACTTTTTATTAATTTTCTGTAACTTACAATTTTTCAATTTGAATTCCTTGTTCCACCTAAATTACCTGTATAGACTACAGGCATAAATGGAACTCCAAACCACACAGGATCCTTGAGTCAAATTGCTGGAGAGCACCAATATTCTCTAAAAAAAGGATTCTGGTCTTTATTCCTTACGAGATGGGTGAATTCAGCATATTTTATCTTGTATTTTATTAACACTGAGAAGTTTCTGGCATTGGTGCTGACAGACACTGTCTAGATTTAGGAGATAAGAAAATCCAAGGGATGTATAAGCCCATACCAATGATGAAGACAGGGTGACTGTACAGACACCACTCCTAACATGAAAGAGATTTTGCTTTTTCCTCAAGGCTTTCTTCCACCTCTGTGTATCTAATATCCACTTCCTTTCAGTCTGTTCAAGTTATATGAACCAAGTACAAGTGTGGAACTCACCTAACTTGTAGTTTTTTTGTTCTTGTTCCCCTCATAACTGCAATATTTCAACCCCTCTCTATCTTTCTGGCTGCTATTTTGTGCTTATTTTGGCTGCCCTGTCTCTTGAGGAGCAGCAGTGACCTGTGGGCAGCCCTGGTGCAGCCCCTGTGCTGAGTCTGCCTCCAGGCTGCTGGGCTGCTTGCCACCCTTTGATGGCTGTGGGAGGGCACAAGCCAGCTCAGGTGGATCAGCAAGAAGGTGGGACAGTCCCATGCTCATCCCAGCTTCATCCCACCATGCAGCAATGCAGGAATGGAGAGCCACTGTTGTTATCTGCTGGACACTGCCTTTCCCAATCCTTCCCTGTTCACAAACTTTCTATGTGTCTTGGAGCTGGTGGTGACAGCAACATTGGCTGCCACTGCAATTTCACCTGATTTGGCTAAAATGTAATGGGTGTGATGTCAGAAGTCCGTAGCACCTTCCTTTTGTGCTGGTCATCCAGGACATTCAGAGATCACTGCTTCCTTCTTTCACCTCTGAGAAACACCTACAGCAAATTCTGCAGGCAGGGGACCTGCACCAGCTGCCTTTCTGGTGATGCTGCCCAAGGAGACAATATCCTTCCCAGGAAAGCATAAAGGGATACCTGCTCAAGCTTGGTGTTGTGCCAGCTGTGTTTTCCAGGCCTTTGGAGCACTGCTATGTTGAAGCACAGAGATGAAGGGATCTTGTCTGCTCTTGCTGTTAAAGCCACAGAGGCTCCTTCACCAGCTTTTCTCAATAATTGATGTGAGGAACATTGATATTTATATAGGTTTCAATGACCTTTTCAGGACTATAGGGTTAGTGGTTTTTTTCAGGACTATAGTTACAGTGATGTGAACTGAACCCACCTTTTTTAACCATTGTGTGATGGGAATTCCTAAGCTCTGCAGAGATATATGTGGAAAAAATAACTGCCTTGCCTGGGATAAACTGTATTTCTATGTAGGCACTAAATATGGTCCACCTGGGTTAATTTTCAGAGGTTTTTCTACTTGGCCATTTTATTCTTATGTAATCCATGAATGTTTTCCAAGTGAGGTGTGATGGACACGTGCTGGCAACTTTGATTTGAACAGATGTGCCTTATGCAATTCTGCTGTCACCACTCAGTCCCGAGTGGATAAAGTCTGTTGTGCAACAACCTCTTCCTCAGCCTCATGCCACCAGTTAACAGCCTTGTTGCTAATCTCAGGAGAGGAAAAAACTTCCCTGCATGTAAACAGCCCCCTCTACCATTTCGTAGATCAGGTCAAGATAGAGATATGGGGAGATGGAGATGTGTGGGGGGAAAGCAAGAGGGTAATTACAGAGAGACTCTATCAGATTGTATGACTAAAACAAGGACTTTGCTATTTGACTGTCTGATTAATTTTCCTCATCCTAAACACATTCTAGATATTTCCTTCCTTGCATTTTTCCCTTCTGGTCCCTTAATTCACAGCACCAATCTCAATGTCTCATCTGTATGCTATGGGTAACCAACAGGAATTTCTATGACAGCAGCAGACCTGTTTTGTAGATGAACTGTCATTATTCTTTAAAACACTGAGGTGTTTTTTTCTGGAAAGTTGCTTTATGCTGTTTCATTGTATTGTGAAACAATGGCTCTTGTTTACTGTGTTCTGTCTGTACTTTCAGATTACTCCGTTCCACGCCTCTTTGGTGCTGTTCATTGGCAAAGCCTCAGGTGCAGTTACTGACCCTGTTGCTGGCTTTTTTATTAGCAAAAGTAGATGGACAAAAATTGGCCGGCTCATGCCTTGGTAGGTATAAATGTGTACATATATTTACATATATATGTGGATATTGAGTGTTGTGATCATACAGCCAGCTCACAGTATTAGTCTCAGGGACTGTATTCATATATAAAATAAAAGCTAAAAACTGTCATGTCATCTTTAACTTGTTCACCCATGAAAACACAGAAGAGATTTTCTGCCACTGGAGATGCAAAGAAATAAAGCCAAAAGACTATATTTTTTAGTAAAACTGGAAGTTGAGATCTAAAACTTTCTTAAATCTGTGGTTGAATTTTCATTTTTGTCTAGATTTCTTTAGTTTGACTTCATTCGTCCACAAAGTTGGAACTTATTTCTACTTATGTCCTAGGGTGCCTTCACATCCCACATCAGCCTTCCAGGATCTCCTTTAGCTCCCCAGGCCTTTCAGTTCAGGGGAGGATGCATGCCCAGATGCAGAACAGATGTGTGCATGATGTGGAATGGATGTGGCACCATGGCACTGAAGGGCTCAGCAGTCAGCACTGCCATGGCACTGTGTGAGGCTCTTCCTACAGCCCTCACGGGGGTCCTGCTTCTCTTACATCCCATAGTCAGAATAGTTCACTAAAAAAATCACCATGACTCTTACAATGAGTGAGATGCTGTAAGGTTTTGATTTTTTTTTTTTTTTTTTTTTGGTGAAGGAAGTGTGTGATGTTTTGCTGTGACATCTTATCCATGTGCTCATGCTGTCCATGTGCTCTGAGGAGAGGTTAGAACAATGAATGTTGCCCATATAGGAACGAGATTGACAGGTGTGAAGCAAGAAAAAATGGAAAAGATTGGGCCATGCTAGAGGAACTCAAGCTCATCCATGTCACAGGGCATGTGTTTGTTGGTTTTTTAATATTTTGGAAGCCAAGGGGAGATTGACTATTTTGTGAACTAGGGAGTCTTTCATCATTTTATCTCATATATTATATGAATGCGTTGTAAAATACTTTAAATTAATTGCAAATTTTTAATTGGTATAACCCACAAACTTAATTTACAACAAAAATCTAAGAGTAAATGTGTCCTGAGCAAGGAAGTTGAAAATTCAGGGGAAATGAGTGCAGTTCTTTAGCTGGTTCTCTTGCTGTGGTGCAGTTTTACGGCTACAGAAACTTATCCATGGGCAGCTTATATCTGACAAGATAGAGAAGGCAAGTACAGGTTGGAAAAAGGCTGAGACCAGCTGCTCTTGGCCCACTAGGAACAGGGCCTTCAGGTTGAAGTTAAGCTTTTTGTCAAGTCTCATAGGAAAAGAGGAGCTTGCTGGTGTTTCTCTTTTCAGGATTTGGTTGCAGGCCAGGTAAATGGTGTGGTTTTTAATGACCACTGGAATAACCAAGTAAGAAAGCTATCCAAAAGGAAAACAATGAAATTTTTATACAAATGCCATTAGAAGTCTGATGCTTTTTTTTTTTTTCCTAAGTTCTCTGAAAATACAGCAAGTGCATGTGTTCATTATTAGTGTTACATTGATGTTAGAATTATTCCTGTCCTTGCACAAGCATGAACTTATCAGCCCTTTTCACTGTAACCCAGCTCCAACACATCTTGCACTTTTTAGAGGAAAAGTGCTTATCTAAACCCACCTTTCATCAAACAGCTACTGAGGATTTTGTCTGGGTTTTTTTGGTAATGCTAATATTTTCATGGGAATTCTGTTCCTTGACTTTGAGAGTCAGGTCATTTTTTTACAAAGCAAAAAATGGGGCTTCCCTTAGCTTAAAAATACTTCAGTATTTTGAATTTTTTCTGACTTTTTAATACTCTAGAATGAAGCAATGGATTTTTTTCAGTCAGAAAAGCTTGCCAGAAAAGCAAGAACATTAGTAAGGGAGGTGAATGTTTAACTATCTCTTAATACTGTCCTCAATATTACACAAAGTCATCAATCACTTATTTAACGGCTTTAAAAGGCAGAAGCAGACATTGACTTGAAATAGTGGTCAAACATTTTGTCAAAAGAGATAATAGCTGACAATCAGATATTCAGCAACTCCAGCAAGGCTTTGAAAACTCCTTGGCATTAGAGAGGAAAGGAAAATGTGGGAAAGGGGAGAAAAATACCAAGACGGTTGTTACTGAAAAGTTGCATGAAAAAGTGACTGTGAAGATACTCAGTGTGGTGACTCTGCCTGTGCACTATCTGGAAGAGCTCATGCTTTTGGAGAGGAAGTTAGATTCCCTGAGATGTGTTAGGGTTTTACCTTTGTTTATGCTTTCCATTGCTGTGGGTGAACTGTAGGCTGGGGACCAGAGGGACAGAGAATACCAGAACCTGGCACTTTCCTGGTAAATGCTCAGCTCCCAGTGATGCTGTCCCTCCCAAAGAGCAGTGTGGAAAAGCCATTGTTTTACTAAACTATTTACCCACATTACTCTTTTGTATTCCAGGTTTTCAGTTCACGACTGCAAAATAATCAGCTGACCCCCAATGTCAGTGGTGCTGTTGTGAAGGGATTAATCTGTTTTCTGTTTTATGTGTTTGGAAATTTTTTGTTAGGATCTTGGTCATCTAAATACATTGTTCAGTGCCTGATTTACAGGAATACAGGACAGGCCTGATGCTGCAGCTCAAACTTTTAGGAAATAACAGCATCTGACCAATTCTATATCATGGAGTTTGACAAGTGCAATTTGCCTGAAATAGGTTTTAGACTAAAAACTAATTGCTGGTTAATGGCAATGTCTGAAGATGATCCTTTTGTGTTTGAGGTGATTAGGAGTTAAATAGAGGAAATTATCATACACCCAACTAGAACAGAGTGTAGGAGTTTTCACAATGGGCTGTCCATTGTCCCTTATTATTTTTTCGCTATTTTTAAGTGTATCAACATATTTGCACTTACTTGAAGTAGCAGTGAAGAGTCTAAGTTCAGGGAAAACCAAAGACACTAAAATTTGAAGAGGGAATCTCAATAATAAGTAAACTCATGTAAAAATTGCTGGAGTGTGCAAAGACATGATGACAGAGCTTAGTTTTCAGTGATTCTTTCTAATAAATGTGTAATCTGAGACATGTGCCATGGAATGGCAATACAGGTGTGCTGTTACAGTGCATGTGAAAGATAATTATGTCTCTTCTGATAGAATATTAATTTAAGTGTAGCTCTTTTCTTTCAGGTTTGCTGGGTTTTTTTCCACTTTATGAAAGTATCAATCTATGTATTTATATATTTTATATTAGTGTGTTTTATATTAATCTGTGTATTTAATGCACACTAACTTTTGGTATTTAAAAGCATACATTACTGCCATTAGAAAAACTGCACATAAAATAAATTATGTTATATTGATTATTAGCAGGAAAATTTAATGTGCTTTGCTATCATTATTTTAAGATTGTTGATGTGTGTTAATTTTCTTCTTAGGGTGCTGGCATGCACACCCTTCACGATAGTCTCCTATTTTTTAATGTGGTACCTGCCTCCATTTGTATCAGGAAGAGTTGCTTGGTATCTGACTTTCCACTGCCTTTTCCAAGCACTGACCACAGTAAGTAGATCAAAAGTCAAGGTGTTCTCAGCAGTAACTTGCTTGTCGTTGTCTACATTAAAGCATTCATATTTAGTAAACTTGTTTTCCCATTTTACTGCAACTTCTAGTGAGTTTAAGGGACAGGCAGATGCCCCTTAATCAAACTCTCTGGTGGTTGATAGTTTCTGCCAATGCTTTTTCTGGTAAATGAACTGCTAATTCATCCAGGTTACCTCCAGTGCCCTCAACTCATTCCTGTATAGATGTTCAGATTCCTACTTCCAATTAGACATCCAGTTTCTCATAACTTCTGTTCTTAGCAGCAGATTAGGAATTCTGTACTTCCATGTTAAGCTTGAATATTTCCCTAGTCCTTTGTTTCTCCAGTAGAAAAATGGTTCAGAAGACATCCATAATGGTTTTAAATAATTTCTTTCCTCTTTCTTTTGAAAGAGAAACACAGGGTTTCTATGATAGAGTTTTGAAAATGTACACACTTGCCACTTTTGATGGAGATGAACAGAAATGCATTTTGTACAAACACTGTGAGATGCAGAGTGTAAGACTTAATTTGGCTAAAGCTCTTTGGGTGGTGGGAACACCACGGAGAACTTGGTTGTTCAGGCAGGTTCATGTCCCAGTTCCACTTCGCAATTGTCTTAACTTATGCTTAAATTAAGGAGTGTGTGGCACAATGGTGCTGAAAGACAGAGTAGTTTTCATTATTACCTCCTGGATTTACATAATTAGACAGATATTTGAAATATTTTTTGGCATTTGTGTAGCCTTCTGGCTTGAATAAAGTGGAAAACTGTATTTCTTCTCTATGGCTTTGCTTCCTATTTGTTAGCTCAAGCTAGGAACACGATAGTGTCCTAGTGCAAAGCAAGCAAAATTCTTTTGAGTCTCTCTGTGAAGAATGTTTTCCCAATGAAACTGAAGGAGCACAAGAACAAGGTAAACCCTCTGGTTATTTTATTATTTATTGTTTGTATTCCGAAAGATTCTGTTTTCCTTTTATATGCTTTACAAACCAGAAAGAAAACGCAGACCTTTGTGCTAAAATATTGGTTGAGAGTTCTCAATGTTCTGGATGAATGTTCTAAATTAATTCCAAGGTCCCATTAAACAATTTTCTTGGATTTCAAAGGAATACAGCAGTTTTACCCTGATGTTTCCTAAGTCATGTTCTTTCTTTCCATAGTTATTCCAAGTACCATATTCTGCCCTCACCATGTTTCTCAGCACAGACCAGAAGGACAGAGATTCTGCAACAGCATATCGTGAGTGTGATCTGGGCTCTCTCTGGGGGACTGGAGCTCAGTTTTATTGAAACTCCTTCTTAATCTATAGGAAGTTCCTAATGATTTGTGTCCCTAAACTGGACTTCTATAAGAATGTTTTAGTGTGTGATGAAAACTAACTTGTCTTCAAAGGAATTGCATTTTTCTAAATAGGAGATGTTAATATTTAATTGTCTCAAATTGTCTGATTAGCTATAAACTCTTTTTGGTTTGTTGCTAGCCAGAGGAAACAGTAAAAAAATCACTCTTAATCAAGTCAGGGTGAGGAATAATGATTTAATTTAAAGGTGATTTGTAGGGGAAAAACCAAGAAACATTCAATTTAAAAAAGTATGAAAGTAATTTTGAGGAGTTTGTTGTTTTGATTTTATTTGGGGTTTGTCATTTTGTTTTATTGCTTTCTTTTTTTAGTTCATATTTCCTTAGATTTATGTGTTTCATGTTATAAATTCAAATCCCAAACCTGCTTCTTAGAAAAAAATGTGAGAACTCATAAAACCAAGACAGTTAACATCCCCAAAAAGGAAAGTAATTTTGTGTGCATGTTCACACCAACTGAAATCTCTTTTTTAATTTCTTCTGTGTTTTTTAATTAATTCTCACATACACCAGGTAGTTTAAAGGCAGATCTTGTAATATTACTAGCACTCTGAGTGTATTAGTTAAAAGAATGAGGCTTTCCAGACCATATCTCTGGCTTTTCAACAACCAAAACCAAACAAACTTTTAGCTTTGAAGCAAATCAATCAGACCAAAAAAAGTGTATTGAAAATATTTTCAAGATTTCCTGTATAGATCATAAATTGAATGCAAGAACAATTTCCTCCCCTTCTGCTCTCTTCAGCTCTCATGCCTTTTTTACTGTGTAACTGCATTAAGCAAGGTAAAGAGAAAAAAGTCAAATATTACATGAAAAGCTTTTCTATGTCTTAACTTGTTCTTAAAGTGTTGCTTTAGAATAACTTATAGGGGTTTTTTGTTGTTGATTTGGTTTGGTTTGGTTTTTTTACATCTATTTTCTCTTCCTGGCAAGATCCTTTTCTCTTCCATTAGTCCTTCTAACCCTCAACATACTTGATTATGTTGAAACCCACCGAGGCACAGTGAAATAGCGAGAAGCACTAAAAATGTAATGTCAAAAATTCTAATACGATATCCCCTGAGCAGCCCAGTCCCTCTCCAGAGACATGGAGCAGTTGTAATTTGCATTACCATCAACTATCTTTAACAAAAAGTCTGGACTGGCAGGCACAGGACAGGATTAAACAGCTGGAGATTCCAGTTGTGTTATATTCTTTGGCGCTGAGTATATTCTGAGTCATCTGGCCTAAATTCTAACTAAATCCATGTACCTAGTGCTTTCTATTGTCTGGTTTTATGTCTTCAGAGGCTGTGATCCAAATAAATGTGCTTTCTGATCTGCTAGTCCCATGCAGGTCTTCATAGGCATGTGAAACTTGTACTCATAAACTGTTGAACTCAGTGGCTGAGAGGTGTCACACATTTATAGTGTCATTTTATTGTTCAGAAAGGGTTTAACTTTTGAGTGTACAGCTGTTCTCCTAAACCAAATTAAGGTGGTGGAATGAGCTATAATTTTGACTTTTCAAATGTTGATATTTTTATATATGTTGATATAATATTTGTTTGGAGCAAAGTTTTCTTATAATTGTTATGCTTATGTGAGAACCTTTTTTTTCCAATCTTTTTCTTTTTTGGTAAGTGTTTTACTTAAACACTTTTGCCTCTCTTTAGGCTTCATAGACAATTCTTGTTGATAGACTGTCTTGGATGCACTCAGTTGTTCAGGCATTTCTTCAACTGTTAAAGAAAAACAGCTGTGTAATATGAAGTGTGCCCTTAAAAATAAGGTTGGGATCAGAGGATCCATTACCCTCTGCTGGAGACAAGCAGAACTGCTTATTATAAATTTTATTCTGCTGTTGCTATTAATGCAAGGTGGAAATACTGGATTCCAAAGTTGCTTTAACATAACTCCTGCTTATACTCTGGCCAAAATACAACCTACTTCAAGACATAATCTGCTGGCAGATCAGCTTTCTTGGCTGATGTGAAAAGTAATGCATCATAAATTCTGAGCACACAAGAACTTTGAGAAATACCTGTCCCTCAGCTCTTGCTACTACTTAGAAAATAAAGTTTCACAGTTGTTGTATCTGGTGCCTCTAATGATGCTTCCAAGTTTTATTCTATACAAGTGCTTGATAAAATGCAGATGTAGAGCCCTAGACAAAGATTATGAATGTGTAGGTGGTGTGTTTGAATGAAAGCTGTGATTTGAGTGCATTGCCTTTGCACTGAGTTTGGAAGCTCTGCAACTCCCAACTGAGACCAGTTTGTGTCCAAACACTTCAGACCAGATTGGGGTTAGATTTCCACCATCTGCCAGGATTTTTGTGTGCATGGACTGAATTGCAACATTGCTGGTAAGATTGGATGTCAAGTTTGGGGAAGGGGCTTTTTTTACTTCCCATTGATTTAAATTAATGTTACAATGCGCCTCAAATTTTCCACTCAAAAGCATTCTCAGTTTGGGAAGAAAGTAGCAATGGTTTAAAAGGTCCAGGTCTCCTAGGGGGCCTCTCTTCCCTTTTCCTTACTGGATCTTCCATAGCTACACAGCCTGCACTGTCCAAACCCCTTGCAATCTGTGTGCATTGCCCTCCTTTTAGGTGGGGAAGTATTTTTATTCCTTTACAGGGGCACACAAAAAGCCACGTGTATGAGGTCACCTAAGAAGGCTTTTGTAAATCAGGAGACTTGAAAAAACATGAGCCTAGGAGCTTTTGAAATGCCTGTCATTTCCCAGAGGGAGTATGATAACCACCTGCTCTGGAAGGTGCTTCCCTTCAGAATCCTCCATGGTGCTTCTCAGAAAGGAACATATGACCCTGGTAGTCACTGAAAGAGGAAAAAATAGGAAAAAAAAAGCCTGAAGTTTGGGTCAATGAGAAGTCCATTCCCTCACAAAGGGGGAGATTTTGTCCCCATCCTTAATCTGTTTATGCATTCAGCTCTAGTGTATCTTTATGCAAAACATGTAAAGAGTCTCTGGAGCTAGGACAGGAATTCAGTTTATCTCCTGGCCACAGGGATGCTGGATATGGCCACATTGCAGGGAAACAGGCACGGTAGGCTTGAAATCCCTCAGAGTGAGGAGGGTCTAGAACCCAAATTTCTCACCATTTGCCTTAACAGAGCTGGTCAGGTTGTTGATTGATTTCAGAGATGATGCCCATAGTTAGATTTTTAGTTTTCCTAAGTGAAGGCTTTGGTGGTTTTTGTTTTGTTTTGTTTTGTTTTTTAGATTATCCCCTTTTCTGGTGAGAATTAATGGTCTGAATCATTCTCTGAGGTCGAGGTAGATAGTTCTGCCTGACTCTCTCCTTAAGCAATTAAGAACAGCACCTGCTGTTTCCAAGAGCTTTGTAGCTGTACTATTTCCATAAACCTGAGGCAAGTATCACTTTTTTTACAGATGGAGGACTCAGAGGTCTGATTAGATAAGTTTTGTTGTCAAGTTTGAGATGAACAGTCTCAAACTTGAGCAAGTTTGAGATGAACAGTCTGATGTCATGACTATAAGTTCTGCTTTGGAAAAAATAGCATTTAAAATGTAGTTCTGCTCCTGTCCTCAAGATGAAAGATCTCCACATTATCCCATTGTGGCTCTTAATCTCAGCATTCACATCTCCTACGAAACTTGCATAGAAAAGGCTCTTCCATGGATGCTTCTTCTGGAAGCTGATCAGAACATAAATGACAAAACTCACTTTCCTTGAAACTGTTCTACTACTGAACTTTCAGTTCTTCTGTTCTTGGCATTGCTTATTCCTGTAAGAGGAAATGGTTTGATAATGTCTCTCTTCAGAGAGACAGATGAGCAAGATTTTCATCCTCAGTGCACATTTGTGCTTCCATTCTTTAGGAATGACCATGGAAGTGCTTGGGACCTTGATTGGAGCTGCACTTCAGGGGCAGATTGTGGCCAGTGCTCATGTCTCTCCCCACTGCACTGTGAATCCCTCGGTAAACACCACTGACTCCTGGCATGACACTGCCAGCATTCCAGACCCCTCAGATCCCCTGTCTCATCAAGTAAGTGTCTATGGGAAAACATTAGAATACCTTACACAGAAGGGTGGGGGTGTTTCTCTAATACCATATAACATCCAGCTGGATGAGTGTGAGCACAACTTCCTTGGAATCAGGGATGCTGGAGCTGAGGCAATGACCTTGTAGCAGACAATGCTTTCTATCTTTGCTGTCTTTGCAACCCCTCCTCAGTGTGACACCTGAATTTCTTTGAGGAGATTTGCAGGAGATGCCAAACCCGTAGAGCAGCTGGGAGGGACATGGCCACCCTTTGTTGTCACTAGGGGCTGATGTACAGTTTATAGCAGCTTAGCACGAAAAGCACAGTTTACCCCCCCCAAAAATACTCCATCCAGTTCTGGGATTCCCAGCACAAAAGAGACATGGACCTGTTAGAGCAGAGCCAAAAGAGGGTCACAAAAATGGTCAGAAGGTTGGAGGACTTCTCCTGTGAATACAGGCTGAGAGAGTCGGATTTGTTCAGCCTGGAGGAGAGGAAGTTCCAGGAAGAACTTATTGCAGCCTTTCAGTAAAAAAAAAAAAAAAAAAGGATTTTTAAGATAGATGGAAGAAACTTTTAACCAAGGTTTGTAGTGACAGGACGAGGAGGAATGGTTTTAAACTGAAAGAGGGTATATTAGGAAGATTTTTTTAATACAATGAGAGTGACAAGGCACTGGCACAGGTTGCCCATAGAAGCTGTGGATGCCCCATCCCTGGAAGTGTCCAATCAGGCTGGATGGTGCTCAGGGCAACCTGGTCCAGTGGAAGATGTCCCTGCCCGTGGCGTGGGGTTGGAATGAGATGGTCTTTGAAAGTCCCCCCAACCCAAACCATTCTATGATTCCATGAAAAAATGGTGGCTACAGCAGGATCTTTCAGTTCAACAAGACTGATTGTGAAAGGAGTTACCATTAGAGTTCTCCTGTACAGATTAATGGCAATTTTGTGAACAAAACTCTAAGTCCCATTTGGAATCTGTACTTCTGTGAAGGTGCAAAGCACTGTTAAAAGTAAATGGTTGGTAACAGCCCATTAGTGGGGGCAGATCTCAGTGGTTAACCTAGTGATCAATGCTTGCTTATTTTATTTTTCGTGACAGGCTTTTCCTGTAATTTTGCACAAATAATTTAATCTCCGTGTACTTGAGTTTTATATTTTTTGAGAAATAAAGAAGGGTTTATGTCTGGGAGGAAAACCTAAAGCCTAATCCAAACCTCAGTTAACACAATTTGATAGTCTTCCATTGTTTGCAGTGATCTTGAAACAGGCCTTGAATGAAACAATTACATTGTGTAGTTTTTTTTCCTGTGTCACTTGTGAAATCAGAAGATTGTTGGTTCCAATTTACCAACTGCTGGATTCATCCTTTTTTTTTATACTTTCATCTGTCTTGCACTCTGTCAGCACCAACCAGTATATAAAATACTGATTGGTACTCTGCAAGTACCAACCAGTGTATAAAATACCCTATGAAGAAGATTCCTTGACCTGAATCTAATCTCAAATGCTTGATGCAAATGAGGAAGTACATATCTGTGCTCTTCATAATGCAGTGGAGTAGCTCCTATTATCATGCTTCAGCAGCAGTAAAATCACAAGCTAAAGGCATGTTTTTGTCTCTGTTTTGGATTTGCATACTCTGGCATCAGCACTGGTGGTCCAGGAAAGGGATGAAGCCTTGCCTCCCCCCATTCCCAGACACTATTCTTTGCCTCTGTGCCACCTGATCCTTGTTTTTTTGGCACAGGCTTCTCATAGAGCTGATCTGGGCAACGGTCTGAGGACAGCTGGGCTATTTCTCTAAGTGGCCATGCCATTTTATGGCTGAATAATGTGTTTTTGAAGATGCTTGTTTGGTAACTTGTAGTGTGTGTTTTAACCAGACAGAGAACATCATCCTGCCACCCTGTTTACCTTCTGGGGCAATGGATTGATGTAGAACACTACTGTGTTTATTACACCTCGGTGAATTGTCAAGATGAGTAGCTTGAAAAGTCATGGAACAAGCTGAATTTCATTGCACAACAGATTCCCTGCCTGAATCTTCTTAGACTAAAATCCCCAATTTCTATTTTGAAATCTCTGAAATGGCTTTCAAGGGGAAAAAAAATACACAATCTTGATTTATTTCCTTTCTGTCTAACCACATGTTCTTTCCTGTCCTTTTTGAGGTAGGAGAAAGAAACTTCACAATGAGTTGAACGTCAAGTTGTTTTTTATTTTGAAAAACTAGCAAAAATCCATAGCCTAAAGCAGCCAGAGTTTATAGGTAGAGGCATTGTCTTTCATTAAACTAGATACTAAAGTTGGGAAATGATGGAAAAGCTTTTAGACACAAACATTTTTCAGATGTGAAGAGGTTGCAGTGTGACTGGAAACCTGCCCTTTGTTCACACCACACACAGCAGAATGTGCACCTAATTAACTGCACAGTAAAGAGGAGGTCTTGAGTTGGATCTTGATGGATCTTGAATTTTGGTTGTATGGCTGATGGGCATTAAGTTACAAGTTGAGGCAAGACTAGCTTAATTGAAGTACCTCCATCAGGAAATATTTAGAAGAGGGCAAATCTTGACTTTCTTTTAGTGCCCTTCCAAAGTATGACCCTGACTCTTTTTGTCACAAGGACTAATTCTAAGCTGCTCAAGAGCACACCTAGTTTGAAAAAGCACTTAGTGAACAACTTGATACTATTTTGCTTCTTATTGAAAGAAAGGAAGTGGAAGAAATGGTTATTTTTAGACTCTCCTGAAATTGTTAGTATGAGCTTATGAATGGATTTTATTACTGGAAACCAAACATGGGTATTGATAGAGTTGTAGATGGGCTAACAGGTTTTTTTTCAGGGTTAGAGAATCTTATTTGGCCTACCATGAGTAAACCTGACTGTTAAAGCTCAAATTACCCTTAATCATGGCCTATGAAATGCAACATTTAATTAAAATGCTTCAAGGAAATTAACAAATGCATAAAATTCATAAAGGAGTCCTGTTGCTGTCCTTTTTTTTAAAATCCCCTTCTCTCCTGGCTCAGCTTCATTTCAGGCTGAAATTGCCTTGTTTAAGTGAATTCAGATATCTCCACTACTGCACTCTCTATTCTGTGAAAGCCATAACCAACAGTGTGAAAGTACTCTGTGACTTAAATTATAGCTCTGATATATAAAAAAAAAAAAATCCCAAACCTTTATCCCATATAAAGAATAGTCCTGCATTCCTTTATCTCACCATGCTGTTTTCTGAAATGTAAACATCTTAACAAAAGCTGTTTTCTCAAAAATTTTCTATTCTTACATGGTTCATCTGAATACATTTGGACCTATACTAAGTGTCTTTATATTTTGAAGTACATTCTTGTAATTGCATTTTTTACCAACTTCTCAGACTTATAATAATTTCATCTACAATACATAACAAATCATTTTGAATTCAGTTTTCCTATGAAATAATCATTGTTTCATAAAGATCTGTAAGCTATCTTTGATAACAAAGTATAAGGTAAGTTACTACATCATACTAAAGCAAAATATTTTTTAAATTTTTAATCCAAAGTCAGTGTAATCAGAGTTAGAAACAGTAAATGTGATATGGTGATGTGGGAAGAATCTTTGGAGGCTTTGCTCCCCTGGCTAAATGGAAGCAAAGATCTCTGAATTTGCTTGGATATTTTACTAAATAACTGGGAAGACCAGCATGCAAGGTACCATATTCTCAAAACATTGGCATCTAAGTATGATTTCTAAAGTCATGATTGTCATTATTATCATCATGTGTAAATGCAGAAACTCTAGTAACTATGTTTACATCAGTACTGAGGACTCTCCCATCCACCATGAAATTCCAGATTGCAGTCTGTGTAGCCAGATCAACTGGACTTACTGAAAATCAGAATGCCTCCGTGGATGATGCATGGGTTTGATCAGGTGACTGTCTATGTCTGTAGTTAGTCTCAACATAAGCAAATTTTTAAAACATTCAGGTTGCCAACACAGTAACCCTTTTGTTCACTGCTTCTTGTTTGTTGTTTTTTTTTTCTTTTTTTCTTCAAGAGATATATACTTATGTGCCCTGAATTTATCCTAAGGCAGGTGTAGTTTATAAATGACCTGCAGAAGGGAACATTTTTCAGAGAGGTAGCAGACAGGCATTTGGCTCTATGCAGATGGGCATTTCTTCATTTGCAGGTGGCTTACCAAAAGGGGACTGAAATTTTCATAATGACTTCTTGTTCTCCTGTCACTATTTCAAATGTCTTCTTATCCTTTTGAAAGGCAAAAGTTTACATGATTGCAGCAGGGGTCATAGCAAGTGTGTATCTTCTTGGAATTACCGTTCTTTTTCTGGGAGTAAAGGAAAGGGATGGTAAGTTATATTTAAATATGCCTCAATTTAATAATAGTTATTTCACACTCCTTTATTGAAAAGATTTTTATTTTATGTATTCTGCTTCTCTTAGATCCTTATGCCTTAAATTCAGACAGAGCAATCCCTTTTTGTAAGGGGCTGGCACTCACCATGAAGCATGGTCCATATGTGAAGCTTACAGCTTCATTTCTTCTCATCTCGACAGCAGTTCAGGTAACTCCAGACCCTCTCAGTCTGTGTGTTGGCCTCATTCCACTCCCAGCATGGGAAGAGTCTGAAATGCAAATAACCTTTGGCTGGTGACTTGAGGGGTGATCTAGGGGGTGTTGCCTTCCCCTGTAAATCAGTAGGGAACCAGCATCCTCTTTTGGTGCCTGGGGTCCTGTGTGGCTGGAGATGGTTCTTACAAAGGAGAAACAAAGCAAAAGTCCTGACCATTTAAAGACTTTTTTTTTCTTTTTTTTTCTTTTTTTTTTAACATATAAAAAGTGAAGAACTAGTCCTAGTGACCCAGTCTGGGTTATTCTGTGTTATCCACCCACAGTCTCCTGTGGTTTCAGTTGCTTAGAGAATACTTTTTCTCTTCTGTCTGTTCCTCCCTCTTTTTGTCCTGCTTTAAACTGTTGCCCCTTTCCTTTACATAAGGTGACTGCTCTGGCAGTGGCTGAACTGGGTCTCATGGAGACTTTTGTGATGGAAGGCATTAGGTCAGAGTAAGAGGACATGCAGAGGCAGGAGGTCTCACCTGTGTCAGAGTTAGGTAGAGCTCATTTTGAAATGAGGACCTGCAATTGGATGTGTCTCTCATGAAGAGATGCTGTGCATCCTTACACAGAGATGAGCTGTAGAAAAGCCACTCTGTAAGAAACCCTCACTCCCCCATAAGTACAGCAGGCTTTTTAAGCCTGACTTTTAAGACATGTTCAATTCGGTAAATGTATTATTTTTACTCTGAACTTGTACATACCAGTTGAAGTTTACTTTATTTTGAAAAGCAAATAATTATCACATTTTTGCCAAGAGACTCTTAGTCATATGAACCATTGATCAAGGGAGTATCAGGACAGAAGGCAAGAATTTGACATGTAAGAGAGCAGCGCTGTGCTCACCAGCAGTCCTGGTGAATTAAGTTCCTTGGAAGCACGGCTTAAAAGTTTGTTTGCCAAAGAAACACTGAACTTTTTTGTTGGCCTGGATTTGGGCACAGCATCTGTCAGTCCTTGCTGAAATACCCAAGGGTGAGAAACAATAACAGAAGCTATTTCTGCTCATGTCTGGGATCTGCAGGTACTGTGAGCAACTGCAGAGACAGGGAGAAGATGAAAGATGAAAGGTCCCTTATTGTCCACATCCTTCCAGCATCCACTCAGTCAGCAGGGATATAGAGCACATCTGGTTGCTACTGGCAGCCAGCTACTTGCTGATAACACCCAGAAAGGAAAAGATCTTCTGTCAGTCCATCTCTCTCTGTTTCACTATTTGTGCTGACTGAAGGGAAGGTGTGAGGGGAGGCAGAAGCTGGAAGCTGTGTTAGTCAAGTTGAGCCAGCATAAGCAACACTTGCTGCTTTTATTTGATGTAGGGACACTGATTTTGAGGTATTTAGAGAGTGGATTACTGATCAGCAAAAGGAATGGGCAGGTAAAGATGCATTGGCTGTAATTCCAGAGTGTGATATCCTATGTTTAAAATTAGGGCAGCATAAACTGGGACACAAATTAGGGAAGTGTTTTGTGGCAATAGAGACAGGATACAACTTTTTGGATATCCTAATTTGTATACAGGTGATTGTCCACCTGTAATCTACAAGCACACAAAGGAGCAAGAACTGATCATGCTGCTGTGGCATGAATATTAAATCCTTCTCTGTCACTCTGCTTCTGCAGCATTGCTGGAGCTGGCCCTCCATCACATTCTGGTGTTCAGAATCCCCCTGAGTTCCGCTGAAGCATGGTGGTGGCAGTGGCTTCACCCACCATACAACACAGTGAATTTAGATCCTGATGAGGATTGAGATGTAGGAGGTATCTGACCCAAAGCTATACTCCATAGCTGAGGGTGCATACAGAGCCAGCTGCTTTACCACAGGAAGTTGGCAGGAGTGTTATTACAGCTGAAACGTTACTTGTTTTGGAGTCAGAGCTTCTGGAGAAAGATTTATGGCCTTGCTGGGGAAGAGAAAGGGCAGTTTCTTGCAGTAGCCTGCAGCTGTGACAACACAAGGCAACTGGGACACAGGGAATAAAGCCTCGAGACAGAATCCTTTCATTGGTCAATTTTATGCTCTATCAGGTGTGGCTTACCTCTTGCTTGCCCCAGTATTATTGGCATGTTATTCCAGTGATAATGGGACAGTTACTGCTTTTTTAAATTATTGCAATCAAGGGAAGAATGAGACTCCCAACCCTGCATTTAACAAACCAGTCACCGACTATTTTTAACTAATATGAAGTGTGATGAAATTTTTCTCTTTTTTAAATTTTCCTTTGTCTTTTGGTGGTCACCAAATGTCTTCAATTCAACAGTTGGAGCAGGGAAACTTTGTGCTGTTCTGCACTCATGCTGCTGGCCTCCAGAATCACTTCCAGTATTTGGTGGTGACCCTCTTGGTGAGTTGCACTTCTCTCCCAAATGATACCTGGTTCTTGCTGGGCTTTGGCACAAAATTACAGAAGACAAGAAGAGTTTTGACTCTCAGCAGAGTTGTTAGGAAGCTACACTATCTTTTGCATTGCCTATTTGAAATAAAGCTAGTGTTCCCTACTGCACTTCTAAAAAATCAGTGGTTTGGAGCTTTTAATTCATTCCTTGTTGTTTTTACCTGTAAGCCACAGCTTCTATAAAAGGCAGAAGCCACTTCTAGAAAGGAGGTCTGGAATTTTACCTCCTTTGTCCCTTTCCCCAATCCTATGTGCTGAAATTAAACAACTTCAGTTTCCATATTCATACACACAACTCCTCTGGGCTAGGCAGCTTGTAAGGATAACTATTTAAAATACCCAGAAATACAAAGATTCCTCTCTAGAGCAATTGTATGATAAAAATATCCTTTCACAGAATCTTTTTTCTCAACATGCAGAGGTAGAATTCTACTTGCTTAGGTGATACTTATCCTTTCCCACATTATAAGACATATCTTCTCCAAAACCATTAAAACCAAGAAGCTGGAGAGCAAAAGAGGAGTCCTGGGTATCTTAAGGCAAGTGATGGTCACCAAGAAGAGACACAAGAGACAGTAGAGTTAAAGTAAATAAAGACCAAAATACAGCTAACAACTAGATGACATTTAAATGAAGGTCAAGTGTAAGGCTGCCATTAGTAGCAGTACTTCAGAGCATAGGTACTATGTTGCTTGTGGTTGTTTCTGCTATGGGTGAGTATTTCAGTGTCTGAAACAGTAATGTCGAGTACAAGCAACTATTTCTCTCACAGATTGTTCCTAAGAAGGGACACACAGTATGGGTTATGTACTCTAAGTATATTTTAGGATAGGTTTATCTTGCACTTCATCTTTTTTTCCTGTACCATGGGGTAGAGCTAAATTCACTCAGCATTTGTCAGGTTCAGGCCATGTGGCAAAAGGCATTAGCACAAAGTGTGACTGCTTGCAGTGTGTTTGAGCTTTAATGACTGAGCACAGCTTTGACTGCTGTGGCTCTCATTAGAAAAGGAAATTCTAAGACATTATCTTCTGAGATTTGACTGTGGAAAACCCTCTGATGGACAGCTTAACAATTAATTTTAAAAAGTCATGCAAAGTATGAGGAGAAACAAGAATCTGCATGTTTACCTTCCTTTCAGGATTTATGTACTAGACAAAAATAAGTCTGTGAGCTCTACAGCCGAAGAAGACAGTGGAAATAAGCACAGTACAGATATGGGGTTTTGTCCCTTGCAGGTATCAGCAGTCCTGAGCGTTCCCTTCTGGCAGAAGTTTCTGCAGAGATTTGGCAAGAAGTGTGCAGCATGTGGGATTTCGGTAAGCAAATCCTCTGAGAAAAACAATTCTGCTTGTACTCATTTCGTGTGACAACTGGAGCCTCTTCAGGAGCTCTTTCAAGTGCTCATAACCTCAATCTATGTGAAATTTGCTCAGTTCCAGAGTTTGCTTAAAAAAATTATACCAAATTTCAGACAGATTCCAAGTTTCCAGGGGAAACTTTTGAGAAATGGATTGGTGCCGGACGGAGGTCCCAGTTTATTTAAGAAGTTTATTTAAGAATCTGCACAAGTTCTCTTCATTTGAAGCTCTCAGAATTAAGCTTCCATGAGGTTTTATGAATTCAGATCTGAATTGCCTCATGTTGACAAGTTATCTGTTGTGCAAGGCTTGTTTTGTCTTTCTTATATGGCGCTGAGGTGTCTGCATTGGTAATTCAGTCCCACAGAAGGAAACAAAAGTCTGTCACACACATCCCTCTGAATAGGGAGGGACAGTTATTAGTGAAGTAAAGAAAAAGGTGACCTACCTGAGAAAAGAAGCCTAGTTTAACTCTGACACAGCTCTCAAAGCCAGCTCAGTGAGCCTGCCCTTGTCACTGATGGATTATTTTAAGTCCCTTACTTAGTGCAGACAGCAGCAATTTTCTGTCATCATCCTCGGTGAGTTATTGTATAGGCCTGTTCCTCCCCATTTTCCCCCTGTTTACCTTCAATTACTTATGAAAGAGGAAAGAAAAATTGCCTTGTGCACAACAAAGCAGGACGACTTGAAAAATCCAGCCTGAAGCTATATGTCAAAATCTGAACAAAGCTGAAAAATTTAGATCTGGTGACAGTTATTGAATAGAGTTGAACAGTTATAATTTTTGGAATTAAAAGCTGTGTTGTAATGACTTCCAGAGAATCAGAAGTAACTTTAAAACCCAAGTTCCAAATATGCTGAATTGTTATGTGTTTTGAAGTAGGCATCTGGAATTTGAGCCCCATCCTTATTTCTTTTTACCACTTGAGGAAGGAGAATTGCCAAAAGCAGTATTGGCCCATTGACTAGACCTGGGAATGCAGATTTCCTCCCTAGGAAATCTCCTCCTCTGTCTACTTGGCCACAAAAAATGCTTTCTTCAACCAACTTGGCTCTATAAATTTAATTTTTCATGACTGGAAAGCCTGTCAGCACCTCTGTAAACATGGTTTAACTTAATTTTACAGTTGAGTTGCTTGACTGTTATGGTCTAAGTGGGGGATGGATTGAAAAAAAAGCCACCTCTCTGTTTCACCTTGTAGACATTTCTCAGGGGACTCAGTGTGTGCTCAGTGATGGATTTTGTGTCTGACAATGCATCACAGGAGCTTTCTACCCTACCACCTTGTGTGATCTGTACAACTAATTTGTACTCTTCCACTATGAAATAAAAGCACATCATTTAAGGCTCCTAAGTTTGTCATTGGGGAATGTTCTACTGGAAGGGAAGGAGACAGGGAAGAATTTTTTTTTTCTCTCTAAAACCTCACTCAGCTTTCAGGGTGAACATGTGATTGGAAATTCAGTTTCCTGAAAAAAAAAAGTCAGTGTTCAGACTAATTTTTCCTGCGAAGGTGATTTTATGCTGAAGAGAGCCCTCTAAGAGTTTAGAAGTTGGTAGATAAACAATAAGAATCTTGGGTTTCTTCCACTGATATTTCTCCCTTTTTACCCATTCCTCCAAAAGAGGTGACCAACAAGTCTAACTACTGATTAAGTATCTCAAGTTCCTACAAGTTTAAAGCCTAGAATTTCTGGAATTATCAGGAATTATCCTGCTCCCAAGCAGATCTTGTGATAGCATTCTTCCCACAATAGGCTAGAAATTATTCTCTTCTGTTTATTTCCTTCAGCTTCTACATGCTGTGTTCATTTAGGTGTCTACTCTGTCCTCATGGGGCAAACACTGGACTTACACTCAGTACGTCTCAGCTGCTGATTGGAGGTGAAGTTGTCACAAGAAATTTTAAGAAGTGTGGCATCTTCTTGGATCGTAGTTTTGGCAAGGTGTTTAAAAAAAAAAAATGGCTCTCTCCCATAACTCTAGCTTTCATCCTAGCCAATAATATCTTTTGGCTGTGGGTTTTGCAGGATTTAGTAAAAATAAGAGCACCTCCTCACAGATATGCTATTGTTTATTTGCTTTCTATGAGCACTGTGCAGTGTGGAGAGATGCCTTTGGATGAATCCTGGCTCTGCAGCCCAGTTTTCACTCTACCATCCTGTTCCTACTCACATCCTCCCTGCACCTTTTCCTGATTTGCCCTTCATAACAGGCTGCTGTTCCACCTTCAGCATCCCAGCAGGGTCACCTTGCAGGGTGCTGTCAGGGAATGGATGGAAGGCACGGGATAACTGTAGGATGCTGTTCATAACTCGGAGGGCAGCAGCCCTGTGACAAGGGAGCAGATGCCAATAACAGAGTATTTGCTTTACAAGTAAGAAAGAAGGAGCTGCATTAGCTGTTTATTGCAGTGGGAGCACTGCCCCCACGACTGCGCTGCCACTGCACGAGCGAGACTTTAGGGCATTGTAACCTCAGTCCTGCTGGCCCTGCTTCTCTTTCTCTAGGAAATTACAATTACAGTGATTATTATTATCGATCTAGAATTTTGTTTAAGTGCTTTGGTCTCTGAGTGGGTGCCCCATGTGGAGCATAAGGCAGTCATAAAATTGCTTATAGACAACATAAAATCTGATATTGCTGGAGTGCTCTCTTGTGGTGAAATAACGATTTTGCCTCAACACTGGGCTAATGCAAGGATTAGCTGCCTGTGCTGGGAACTTGCAGTCAGGAAAGGTTATTTTCTGCCTCCTTAGCTTGGGAGCAAATGCTTTAGATGGGAAATGCATTTAAAACATAAACATAATGGATTAGACTCCAGGACTCCCAGAATCACTTATCATACAGAACTGTAAATAGCAGTGCTTAGGGGAATCACTCTCTGTGAAAGCTCTTCTCATACCCTCAGCTCCCAAGCTGCACGTATAGAGGATTGAAACACTTAATGTTAAACTAATCCCCCATCATTAAAAAGCCCTGTAGATAAGCCCCTGGTTCTGGATTCTACATGTGCTGCTGTGCCTGTGGTTCACAGGCGTGGGAGATGGAGCATGTGACGGGTATAGGACAGCTGGGCAGTCAGCATTCAATCAGCATTTTAAAAAGTGGATTTTCAGTCCTTTAAGCCCATTGCTTCAAGCTGAATTTGAAGAAACCTAGTGACTATGACTACTGCCAGAAAACAAATCCCAAGCATCCCAAATTAATTTGGTTTTGAGGATAACCTCCATGGCCTGTCATGCAGTGTCATGAGTAGATCCGGCTGTGGGGAGTGGAGTAAACCACTCTGACTTTTGGGTTTAGTTATTGCTGAGTACATATATGGCTTTTAAGTGATGGTTGAAAATGAAAGCAAATTCTTCCTCATTCAAGACTTAAGGTGATCCATGAAATGGTATATTTACAGTTTAAAATGACCACTGAAACCCTGCTACTCCCGTTGAAATGCAGTGTGAGGATGTTTTAAGGCCTTGTCTCTGTAAATTAAATAGTTCCACTGGCCTAGAATAGAAATGGACATTTAGTCATCTCTGTTATTTAACTGACAGCAAATCGCCCCAGCTAATTAGCAAACTCCAGAGAATTATCAGTGTTCGTGAATAAGGGAACAGCAACTGACAGTGTCTAGCTGGACTTGTGCAAAGCATTTGGCACTGTCCTGCATGACATCCTTGTCTGTAAGCTGGAGAGGCATGGATTCAGTGGATGGACCACTCAGCAGACAAGGGATTGGCTGGATGGTGGCACCCAAAGAGTTGTGGTCAGTGGCTCAATGTCCAAGTGGGGACCAGTGAGGAGTGCCATCCACAGGGGTCTGTATTGGAATCAGTGCTGTTCAACATCCTTGTCAGTGACATGGAGAGAGGGACTGAGGCAGGTTTGTTGTGACACTGATCTCTGTGGTGCAGGTGGCACACTGGAGGGAAGGGATGCCATCCTGAGACCTGGACAGGCCTGAGATGAGGGGCTGTGGGAACCTCATGAAGTTCAGCAAGGCCAAGCAAAAATCCTGCATCTGGGTCAGGGTGATCCCAAGCACAAAAACAGGCTAGGCAGTGAATGGATTGAGAGCAGCCCTGAGGGGAAAGGAATGGGAGTGTTGTTTGACAAGATGCTTGAGATGACCCAGCAATGTGCACTTGCAGCCTAGAAAACCAAACGTTTCAAAAACAGCTTGGACAGCAGCTGAGGGAAGGGATTCTGCCCCTCTGCCCCAGCTCTCATGAGATCCCTCCTGCCATGCTGCATCCAGCTCTGGGACCCACAACCTCAGAAGGTTGTGGACCTGCTGGAGTGAGTCTGAAGGAGAACCACAGAATTGATCAGATGGTTAGAACACCTCTCCTATGAAGACAGGCTGAAAGAGCTAGGGTTGGTTAGCCTGGAGAAGAGAAGGCTCTGGGAAGACCTTAGAGTCCCTTTGAGTGCCTAAAGCTCTGGATACTGAGAGATCTGGCAGCAACAGTAGCTGTGTGAAATCAAGTCACATAACTTTCTCACACTGGCCTGAGAAATTGTGAGGAGGAATCAAAACAATCCTTGGAAAGTCAAAAAACAGTTCCAAGGTGTTGTTTTTCCCAACTTGTTATTTACTTGTAAAACCTGAGGAAGGGTGTTGTTCTAATTGTCCAATCAAATTTCTTTCTCTGAAGTGTCTATAAAAGGACGATGTAAAATAAAATTTTGCTCTTCTTTCATGTGAGAGATTGAAGAGTCTGTGTCATTACTAGGGTTCCTAATCAATAACAACACAAAGCAGCTTCTAGAGAGCTGGAGAGGGACTTACTACAAGGGCATGGAGTGATTGGACAAAGGGGAATGGCTTTAACCTGACAGAGGGTAGATTTAGATTGGATACTAGGAAGAAATTCTTTACTCTGAGGATGGAGAGGCCCTGGCACAGGTTGCCCAGAGAAGATGTGGGTGCCCCATCCCTGGAAGTGTTCAAGGCCAGAGCTTGAACACTTGGATGGGGCTTGGAGCAACCTGGTCTAGTGGAAGGTGTCCCTGCCCATGACAGGGGGGCTAGAACAAGATAATCTTTAAAGGTTCCATCCAAACCATTCTATTATTCTACCTAGCACAATTTGGAAATCAGCCACTTTAGGGCTCTTCACAAGAAGTGTTTATATGGCCATAGGTCTTTTGGAGACCATGAATGTTTAGGACTGTGAATGTGGCCAGGGTCTGTGAGTTGGCTTCAAGACTGGTAAATAGGCTCTTGGGTCTGTTAAATTTACTAGTTCAGTTGTTGCCTTAATACTGCTAACACAGACAACACTATTATCACTTGTCCTACTTTTCTCCAATTATTCTGGGTAGTTAAGTACAGATTGGCTCAGGGCTTTTTGGAAATTCAATTTGACCAAAATACTGAAGTGTGAGATATTGCTGTGTGTGAACCGCTCTGTAACATAGTTTTGTATTTTGAAGGGAACAATCTGTGTAGTGTTTAGCAGTGCATGCTGTAACTTAGATATTTTCTTCTTCAGTGGATGATTCCTTTTGCAGTCATGCTAGTGACCATTCCAAACCTGATCCTGGCTTACTTCGTGGCCTTCATCTCTGGTCTGAGCATTGCAGCATCTCTTCTGTTGCCATGGTAGGAGAATTTTACATTTGAGGTGGGGAATAAATGTATTTCTGCATTACATGTATGTACTACTGCATGGATTTGCCTCTGAAAGAGGCAGAATATGGCAGGAGTCACTTCTGTCAAGAATCTTTTTTTTTTTTGTTTTATAGTGGATGCTATTTTCAATGATGTGACCTTGGTTGTCCCTGTTGTAGTGTTAACAGACTACATCTACCATAACTGTAGCTGCTTTTTATACATGAGAATAGTAAATTATTCAATAACCTACTATTATTCAATAATCTAACTAGTATACAACATGTGATAACATTGCTTCAGGAATCATGAAGTCAGGCAAATCAATTAATGCTGAGCAATTAAGAAGGTAGCAGAGGACACATAATGCAAAGTATGCCAAAGTTTACTTTTTATAAGGGCATATAGTTATAGAACAAGGGGTAATGGCTTTAAACTGAAAGATGATAGATTTAGATTAGGTTTTAGAAAGATTTTACTTACTGTGAGGGTAGTGAAGCCCTGGAACAGGGTCCAGAGAAGCTGCGGATGCCCCATCCCTGGAAGTGTCCAAGGTCAGGTTGGATGAGGCTTGGAGCAGCCTGGGATAGTGGAAGGTTTCCCTGCCCATGGCAGAGGGTGGGAATGAGATGATTTTTAAAGTTCCTTCCAACCCAAACCATTCCATGATTCTGTATATCCCTGCTTGGGTCCTCTACTGTACATCAAATACACAAGGTTATGATTAAAAGAAACCAAGAAACCAAGAATTCGAGGTCTTTTGCTCTTAAAGACTGAAAAAACTACGGAGAAGCAACCCAAGGATGAGCATGGCAGGACATTTTCTCTTCAGATTAAATAATTGTTATTGACATCACATTAACCAGAAATCAAGACCATTGCTGAGAGCATTGTTTTTCCTAACTTGTTTGTACAATGCCATGAAAACTCCAAGAGATCATGGAATACATAGTTTGAAATTAGTTGTCAGACTATGTAAGCTTTTCTGCACAGAGGGTGAAAAGACCTTTCTTTTTCCAACAGTAAATGATTACATATATTGGAAATAAAATGTCTATTCACGATTAACATTTGAGCAGCTTCCTTTCTAATTGTCCGTTACCTAGTTCAGTCTGTTGAAAAACAGAGAAGAGGTTTGGACACTGGTTTCTGAAAATGTTGTTACCTTGTCAAAAGAGTTATTTTGGAGTGCAACTGTTCAGACATTCAGAGTCCCTTGAAATCTTAAGAAGCGTGGGGGGTTTTTTGTTGTTCTTTTTTAATATCACAACATCTGATTGGAATGACAGGCAGACTAGGCAATTCTGTCACCTCTCAAGTGTTTGATGGTTTTTCAG
The DNA here is from genome assembly GCA_027886175.1 of Phylloscopus collybita. NCBI lineage: Eukaryota > Metazoa > Chordata > Aves > Passeriformes > Phylloscopidae > Phylloscopus > Phylloscopus collybita. Next base: position 50,690,595 of record JAJNNQ010000026.1, read on the forward strand.
TGATTTTCTACACTGTAATATGTAGCCATGTTTTTCTTACACATTTTTTGCCCTCCTTTCCAGGAGTAGAACCTTTTGAACTGGATTCTTTCATGTGCATGGCTACATCAATCAGCTTAAAAATGGAGGAGGGCTGTGCTCTATTTCATTAAGTTTGGACTTTGAAAAGAAGTTTTGGCTTGAATTTTTCTTTCATCTTGCTCACTTCTAGGTCAATGCTGCCTGATGTTGTTGATAACTTTCGCCTGCAGAATCCTCATGGGAAAGGACATGAAACCATTTTCTATTCTTCTTATGTTTTTTTTACCAAGATGTCAGCAGGAATTGGTTTAGGAATTTCTGCAGCAGGACTGGAGTAAGTAATTCTGTGTTTCCACTTAGTGGATCTACTCTGAAAGCATTCTGAGGTTACAACACTTTTACCCTGTGGAGTTAATTGCCTTCATGCCCTGAGCCAAAAGTGCCAGCAGCTCCAGATGGCTGACCACTAAAGACAGGATCTAGGCCAGACAACAGCATTAAGTTACTTGCCCTGACATAGTTCTGTTCAGAAAAACCTGATTTTCCTTCAGATTTCCCTCTTTTTTTACTCATGTAAAAAGTATGAGTAAAATTTACTCCTGTAAATTTTAGTGGCTTATACGAATGAAGAATTAAACATGAAAATGCAGCAGATGAAAGTCCCCCACAGGTGACACAGGTGCTTTGTGCATTCCCTGTTGCACCTGAACTGGACTATCTCTGTGAGCCTGTAAGACTTTACCTGGATTTGAGTGCTTTCAGGGGTGCCAGGGGCCTGGTCAGCATGAAAGGATCACCAGTTCGTCCATGGTTTTAGGGAGCTGGCTACTGATCAGAGTCAAGAACAGCCTTTCTCACAGCTCTGCCTGTCACCTAAACCACATCACTTTAGGAGAGGGTTTATGGTCCCTTTCCACTTTGTCTTGTCGGTTCTGACCAGGTTGAGAAAGTGGCCAGGCATCTCCTGCCCTGCCTTTGTGCAAGACCTGGCAGAAGGGACCTGTGCCTGTCCCTGCTACAGCACACAATAAATACTTAGAAGAGAAATCTAGCCCTCAGCTCCAGATTAGGTTTTGATAACCAGTATGTTTTTCTTTGGGGCCTTGAGCTGAAATTGCTAAATAACAGGCAATGCTTGGCTGAACATTTTGGGCTTAGGAATCTTAGCTGCTTATTGCTAAAACCCTCAAACAATTCGCTGTTCCCCAATTAGTCCTTTTTCAATTGCATTCCAGTTGGGTCCTAGCAATTTGCCAAGGCAGATGTTTGTGGGAGAACACAGAAGACAGAGTGGTGCCAAATGAGCTGTAGCTTTCATTAGCTGGATGTTCAGAGGAATAAAAACCTCATTCCATAAATTTGGAATAGGAATTTGAGTATATCAGCAGTTGTGGGACTGCATGGAAGCCCTGAATCAGTGGAGTGTAAGTGTGTACCTAACTCTGAGCACTTGAGTAAATTTGTCTATCTTGAGATGAGTGCTTAAGTGTGTGTTTAAATTAAAGTTAATTATTGCTGTTGAAATTGGTCAAATTACTTGCATGCTTTTAAAGCACAGCTTGAATACTTTACTGAATATTAATAGGAAACACATAACAGATTAATTTCACAGAACCACAGAATCACAGAATGGGTAGGGACCACAGTGGCACGTCTGGTTCCAACTTCCCTTGCTCAAGCAGGGTCATCCCAGAGCACAGGGCACAGGATTGTGTCCAGATGGCTCTGGAATATCTCCGGTGAGGGAGGTTCCACAGCCTCTCTGGGCAATCTGTTCAGTGCTCAGTCACTGCACAGGAAAGAAGTTCTGCTTTGTCTTCAGGTGAAACTTGCTGGGCATCAGTTTATTTCCTTACATGGGATTCCACAATCCTTTTTTTAAAAGTATGCAAGCAATTTGACCAATTTCAGCAGCAATAATTAACTTTAATATTATACATAATAACAAGAAAATACAGAGGTAATGCAGTTATCTGAAATCAAGCACTAAAGTGAGGTTTGAAAAACACTATTTGAAACGTAGTGAGGAGAAGGAAAAAGAAGAGAGGTAGAGAAAGTGGGAGAAAAGTCTTGAAGGGTCAGGGTGGGGAGAAGGAAACCTTTGGGTGAACAACAGCCTTTTAGCTTTGGACATACACACACCACTTGTTTCTATTTGTTTAGGTTTACTGGATACAAGTCTGGGATATGCAGACAGTCAGATAATGTGATCCTCACACTGAAACTCCTCATTGGAGCAGTCCCTGCCATCCTCATCCTTTTAGGTTTATTTATACTCCTTTTCTACCCGATCACTGAAGAAAGTCGGAAGGAAACAAAGCTTGCCCTTGAAGAGTTAAGGTAAGTTTGGGCTGGCAGTAAAACAGCAGCAACACCCCCACAGCAGCTCTTCATCATACTGGGAAAATTATTGCTGTAAGGAATGCCTGTATTCCTTACAACAAGATGAAACAACATGCTCTTGGTCAAATTATTAACAGAATGGTACCATGACATGTTCCGGTATCTCTTTTTTGTAGCACAGTACAACCTGCTTAGAGGACCATTTATCAGAAATTTCAACTGCTCTGTTTTACATTTTCTCTGGAGTGGCTCACAAAGCACTATTGTGGTACATTGTTTCAGGCCAGAAATGAAGAATATTCTACATAGATTAAATTTGTGGGGAAAATGTGAATAGTTACAATTCACTCTTATATAGAAGAAAGCAGTATTGTTGACTGCATTCTTGGTGTTTATGGGTTACAAGAAACATCTAAACCATTTAGAAGTGTAGGCAGAAAAGATTGTGGGAGAAAAAAAGAGGTCAGCTTTGAGCTATTCTTTCCCTTTTTACTCTTTTCACTCCCCTTTCCTCCCTTTTTCTCCCTCTCCAAGGAAAATCTTGTCTAGCTCAAATTCATCCACCTCTGTCAACTCTTGAGGACATACATAAAGGCAGTCCTGGCAGACTGATGGATAAAATACCAAAAAAAAAATTAAATAAATAGATTGTTCCTTTGTCTTGATTTTTATTATCCCAATTTACTGTAACTGGAAACTGATTTCCATGCTAAGGGGTAAATTCCAGAACCTAAGCATGGGTGCCTGGGACCAATTCATGCCCTAAAATATCCAAGATATGTGCATGGGGTTGGCAGTTACGACACAGGCCTCTGGGCAGACTGGAGGGGACGGGGTCAACAATCTGAAATGGGACTGGTTCCTCTGTTCAGGAATTCAGTCATTGTCCAGAACAACCACACCTTGCTGGAGGTTCTCAGCTGTTTGAGATTGCCAAACTCGCTTGATTAGTCAGCAGTGAAAGCCAGAAGTGTGTTCATGAGTCTTTTGCTCTGCTTTTACCAGGAGGAGCCATCAAAGCACAGAGAACTTGGACAGCCACAAAAAGGACACCTCTGTCTGAAAGCTCTGAATGCAGTAGCTTTCCAAATACAGACTCACATCCCACCAACAAACTCTGTGAGAGTTTTCCAGGTCATTTCTCTGCTCACATTTTATCAAAAAGGACAAAGGATGATTCTGACATAGCCAGTAATGAAATCAAGAGAGGACACCATTGTGCAAATATACATCTAACTCCATGCACTGTGCTAAAAAGGACATTACACATGTTCAGAAATGCAAGCTATCTAAGGCTTGGGGGGGTTTTGTTTGTTTTTTTGGGGGTTTTTTCAATTATTAATGGGAAGCTGTGGTCTTGTTCATGGGAGATTCTATGCATTTGTAACTTAAGGGGGAAAAAACCCTATAAATGTGACCAGAGAATTTGTGAAAGTTCTGAATTGGAAAATACTCACAAGGGTCATTGAGTCCAATGCATAAAGCACCATCCAAATATTAACTCAGAATATAATTCACCCTTGGGGGTTGGGGTGGATTTTGAGCACAATCTCTACCTAAAACTTGCACACTATTGTGTTTGGAAAGCACTTGGGAACCTGAAGTATACTACATGAAGTTAGGATTTATTTTGTTATGAAATTAAGCAAATCACTGATGCAGACATATTTTGAGGATTCTTTTTTTCCATTTTTTTGAAAGAGAATTTGAGGTAATCCAAGTATCGATTCTATAAGAAATAGAACTCTGCATTTCCCATTACTGATGTTTCTTACTTCTGAAACCTATAAACTCATCTCTGGCAGAGAATGAGAACTTAACATTTTCAAAATCAACACCTCCCGTGAAAATATGAAAAATCAGTACTTCCCTTCCAAAAATTATGTAATTCGAATTTATTTAAATTTTAGCCTTTAAGTAATCACCATACCCATTTCTCACATGGTGTAGGCTCTCTGCCTCACAAAACACCGTGGCACAGGTATGAATGTCAGCTTGCACCTATTTTGTAATAACGAGGCTACACCTGCCTTTTAAATGGTGACTTTTTTCAGTCGGGGATGTTACCATGCTTTAGATACATCATCTCATTTCTACTATAGATTTACACTGCTGAGCACACTTTTTAAAGACACACCTAATCTCAAGCACCTTCTGGAGCACTGAAGTTCAGACCTGTTCATTCTTGGCTTCTGTGGTCAGTGCAGGTTCAGAGATCTTCAGAGACTGGCTCCAAGCTTAAGCTAAAATGATGGGACTCTGAAGACCTATCTAAATCTGGAAGGGAGAGTGAGGAGTTCAAGAAGTTTGCTCACCTTGAAGAAAATAGCTCAATGCAAGACAAGACATGAATTTCATCCCACTGCCTTCACTGTGTGACTCTGTGAGTGCCTTTTTGCTGTACCAGAAGTGCCTTTGGAGGACGAGCTTGCTGCTGTTCAGGAGTACGTGGAGGAAGTGGCCACCTGTAATTTGTTCAGGGCCATCTGGGAAGTGGCTCACAGTGCTGGGACTGGAAACTGGGAAAGATTTTGCTGAAGGGAACTGGCATGTACAATCAGTGCAACTGCAGAGTGTCTCCACAAGTTTGATACTGAAATCTTGCCAGGCAAGTTTGACGTCAAAGGCCTTATGAACTGTTCTAATTCCTCAAAATGCTTGATTTTGAGGAGTTCCTAAGGATAGCTTCTAAAGGATATATTTTGAGTGTGTGTGGGTAAGAGTTAATTGCATTTAAGATTTCTGTTGACTTGCCATCTAAGGCTGGGGGTTTTTGTTTTCTTCCTTGTTTCAGTTTTTGGACAAAGCAGGATATGTATGCCTGGGGCATATGTGTTTACAACAATAAAAACCATAAACCTGTTTACAATTTTTGAGTCTGATGGAATTTGAAATAGGGGATTTACTGCACTTTGAAGTAGGTAAGTTGTGTAGCAATATCACATAGCTCCAAAACATCACAGGGAACAGTTTGGGGCATTCGATTTATTCTGTAATATTTGTGTATTTCGGAATAGTCATGTTTAAAAATAACCAGAAGGCCCAGTAAAGGCTGTTAATGTTTTTTAATGGGTTATGTTTTCAGCTACTATAAATCTGTAGCTACAAGGCAGTGGGTCCATGTCAGTTTATATAAACTGAATACTTAGCCCAGTGATAAAAGGGCTGCAGAAAGTGCTGGCTGGGATTGAGTGGAGCCATTTGAATGTGGCTTAAGATATTATTTCTAGATCAGTTGTGCAGTTGTCTCTAAAATTGCATAACACCCAGTCAGAATTCAGCCTCTTGGAAAGTAAACTTGGCTGATTGTAAACTGTTTTCTTCTTCTCCAAAGAGACCATGTGATCTTTATCTCACTGAAATGTACTCAGTCCTCACTTTGCATATGGTACCAGCAATGCCAAAAGAAAAGATAAAGCTTCTGTAGATTAAGTGAAGCAGAGTATTCTTATATTTTGAAAATCTTATTATTTTATATCATTATCTGAAAAGTAATGTTGCTGTAATTTGTTGAGAAAATGGGTATATTTTTGTAAATCAAAAGAATGGAGGATTAACTGCAGGGTAAGATTATTTTTGTAACTTTCTTTTCGTAGGGCTCAGTGTTGGTGCAGTAAAATGAAAGAGATTTATATGTCTCTTGTCAGTTTTAAATGATGTGTATGCCTTATGCATATTCAGAACATGTGACTGAAAGAAGCAAATTCTTATGTTGACAAGCATTCAGATTAAATGCTTATCTAATGTAAACCTCTTGCCTTCCTGCTGATTGCAAGTAACAGGGGCCAGGTTTAATTCCCAGGGGTTCTTCTTCAGGTAATATCCAAACACAGTAATAAGAATATGGGAGATGGAATTAAACCAGCTGGGTGTGTGAGGGACAGCACTTCCCCACCTGCACACAGCCAATTCCAACAACTACAGGAAGAAAAGAGAAGGATAACAGTTACATGTCACTGGGTATTGCTCTGTAAGCCAAACCATGTCCAATTCCCTGTCCTTGCTGAAGTGTAGCAAGGGCAGCCCACATTTTCCATAGTGGGCTGCTTACCGGCGGTCAGTAGCTGAGCTGGTCACCAGTCACAGAATCATGGAATCACTACAGCTGGAAAAGGCCTTTAAGATCATCAAGTCTAACCATCAACCCAGTCTTCTCTTCCAGTTTTCTTGCTTTTCCTGCCTCACAACAATGCTGACACCTTCCCAGGTTACCCCACCTCCCTGGGAGTTCCTGCTGGTGTTCAGGTATCCGAGCTGCTGTTCCCACCAGGCACTGATGGAGGGGGTTGCTGTGGGCCACCAGCTGTGCCTGTGGGTTCCTCTCCTGCCTCACTGTCCCCTGCCTGCCCCTGAGCTCGCTGACCGACCTCAGCTTAGCTGGATTAGATCCCTTCTGCCGAGTCCCCACTTTACCAGGTGGACACTCCCTCAGACATCTGTCCCTGGGGAGTCCCTCCGAAGGCTGGGACCTTCCGTGTCAGGTCACTGGGTTTTCAGGAAGGGCTCTGAAGATTTGAGTACTAATTCCTTAAGTCACTCCTGAACCTTATAAGAATTACTGCTTGATTCCATCCCTGCTGCTGCATGCTCTCATCTTTATTCACCTTCAGCATTCCAAGCAAAGTAATTGAAGAGGGAAATGTTTTAAAGCAAACTGCTTTTGAGTTCAGAGTTTGTTTCCGAGTATCACTTGCTCATTTACTTCTCTGCTTGCCTTTCTGGGCTGTAGACAGAAAACACAGAATGAAAATAATCTTTTTGAGAGGAGGACTTTCCACCAGGAAAGCTCAGGTCCTTTTATCAGACCTGGTATCTGTTGTCCAGCTGTAAGATGAAGAAAAGAGGGCAAGTTAGCTCAAAGATTATAGCAGTTTAGTGGTCAGTAATATACACATCATGTGAATTTCATACCATAGTTATGTAAAAAACAGCCTCAAAGTGTTACAATAGCCTTTTCCTTAAGAAATCTGGACTGATAGGAAGCTCAGTTGGACTCATATAATGGGTGGGTGCAGGAGGGAATTTTGTTTTCATGCAATTTCACAGAATGTTTTTTTTTTTAACTTTCTGCAATTCCGCAGTTCAGATACTCAGCAAGAGTGCTGAGTATTATGGTTACAAGAACGTATATATGCTGTAGGCTTAAAGTGTGAAATCAGATGGCTTTCACTTCACAAACACCAAACCTGCTGCTAAAATCAGATGCTAACTCTCTGAGAAGCTTCATTCAAAAGATGAAGCAGCAGTATCTATCTGTCCCCGAGGCAGAGGAGGAAACTTTTTGCTATGTAGCAACTGACAGTTTACAGTCTCTGAAGGCACAAACCGGCATGACAGAGCTGATCAAAGAGAGCACTTCTAAGCTGTGGCACTTTTCAGAGAGGTTGGGTCCTCAGTACCACTTTGGAGACATTACAGTGGTAGCCTCCAACCTCAGCTGGAGAGCAGCAGAACTGCTGGATGGTAGGGAAACCTGTGTGTTTGCCCTGGAAGTGTGGAAACAGAAATAAACCTTATTTCCTGGTCTATTTCTCGCTCCAAATGATCTTAGATGAGACTATGGATTTCAGCTATTTCTACCATTCAGATTTCTGTCCTCACTTTTGGTGTGCTCTGCTGTAGATGGTGAGGAAGGATTGCTCAGGTCTCATCAGACTGATGATGGGCATTTGCTCAGCTTCAGTGATAATGCTCCACTTTGGAGGCCCAGCACCCATCCCCTGCCAGCCTGCTTTTTGCTGATGTACATGGAATGATCTACATTCAGCAAAGGATCCAAAAAGTTTCCTTTGCACCTTAGTATCTCCATCATGGAATTTCATCTGTTTTACCTAGAGGATGTTTTTACCTGCCCAGGACTTGTCAGTGTGATGATGTGCCAAGTTTACATTCAAACTGGCTGCAGCCCATGAGGACTTAACTTCCCTTGTGTTTCCAAAATAAACCCGCTCTTTGGTCACCTTCAAAGTCATGGAATAGAATCTGCACATTTCCACATCCAGCAGGTTCAACAATTCCCCATTTGCTGGCCATGTTGGATCGTGAGTCTCAGTGCACAGAAGTACCTGCTGACATCAGAGTGGGATGAAGCAAAACTGCGGCCACCCCAGACTCCTGGCAAATTCTCAGCTGTTCTGAGTTGGCCAAGCAGAGAGAATGGGCAATTCCAGAATTCCCAAAGGGACTTGTAGGCATGAAAGAAAAGCTGTAAGAGAAGAAAGTTCCTTAAAACCCTGCAGTCTTAAGGATTCTTGGATTAGGCTTGGTGCTTCTTCAACTATTTGGGCCTTCTTTTAACATTCAGCTTTGGTGCAGATCATCCCGGAAGTTTAGAAATGGTGTTTTGATTTGAAATAAAGCAGCCCTGAAAGGAAATACTTGGGTGTGTTGGTTGACAAGAAGCTCAACATAAGCAGGCAATGTGTGCTCAGAGTCCAGAAAGCCAAATGTGTATCGATGTGCTTTTGTTGTGCCAAATCTGTCGTGGGCTGCATCAAAAGCAGCGTGGGCAGGGGGTGAGGGAGGAGTCGTGTGAGATCCCACCTGGAGTCCTGTGTCCAGATCTTGGATCTGGACACAGATCCCCCAATCTATGAAGGACACAGACCTTTGGAGTGAGTCCAGGGGAGGCCGTGAAGATGCTCTGAGGGCTGGAGCAGCTCTGCTGAGGAGACAGGCTGAGAGAGCTGGGGTGGTTCAGCCTGGAGAATCAGGGCAGGCCTCAGAGCCCCTCCCAGTGCCTACAACAGAGCTGGAGAGGGGCTTTTTACAAGAGCCTGTGGTAATAGACAAGGGGGAAATGGTTTTAAAGTCAAAGAGAGCAGGTTTAGTTTACACGTTGAGTAAAAATTATTTTCTGTGAGGGCGGTGACACACTGGCACATATTGCTCATAGAAACTGTGGATGCTTCATCCCTGGAAGTGTTCAAGGCAGGGCTGGATGGGCTTGAAGAAACCTAGTCTAGTAAAAGGTATCCTTGCCCACAGCAGGGGTTTGAACTAGATGATCTTTAAGTCCCTTCCAACCCACATGATTCCATGAAATAAGCAAGTATCTTAACATAAGAATTTTATTCTCCCAAGATTCCTAAGATGGTATTTTAAATGATGTATTTGTCCACATGCACAGAGCACACCATGAAGAACCAGTGCAATCTGACCAAACTATTAACAGCTTTTAGCAGGTGTCTTGCACTTGCTGCGTCTGTTCCAGTTACCCCACACAGCACCACCCTGTGCACAGGTAAGTCCTTGGTGCTCACCTGGGGAGCTGGAAGAACTCCACAGGTCTGTTTTGTGCAACCTGAGATCATCACTCTTCTGGTGGGAGACAATCTTTTGTCAATCTAACACAAATAGTAACAACTCCAAAATAAGCTGGCTGCTTAACAAAATTATGGAAGCAGCATTTGAGGCATGGGAAGTTCAAGATCAAGGTGTTCTGCAGAACCAAGAGCGTTCAGCCCTGACCCTCTCCTCCCATGGGTTACTGGGATCTTGGAACCAGGAACAGGCATGAAAAAGGACTGTCAGGCTGCTGTGAAGAAACATGGACCATCCAGCAACCAGCCTGCTTTGAATCCTTGCCCAGTGCTTGTGGTTTCAGTGACTTTCTGGTAAGGACAGGCGTAATCATGGTCCACCTTCTGATTAAACAGTGACCATTTCTGAGAAGAAATGATTGTTACGTGAAGGATTGAGCCAAATTATTTCACCCATTTTCCTCCTGTTCATCAAAAGCTGTAACTTGTACTTTCACCACCCAACACTGAGTGTTCTGCAGCATTTATGAGTGTTGAATCTTTAATATTGTATTTTTGTGGATAGATTTCTTTTGACAGTGGCTAAATATCCAAATAGGCAATGAAAAAAAAAAAAAAAAAAGAGATTATCTTAGTCCTGAGACAGCAGCTCCAATTCTATAATCTAGTTGCTTGATGCCTTCTCACACAGTAAGTGCCACTGTGAAAGCCTGATAAACTGCTTAATGTTATCATGCTGTGATTTTATGGGGAGCAATCTTGGATTAGTCTTTTCTTCTGTGCTGCAATCCATGTTACATAAACTTGTGCTTACATAAACTTTTTCTAAATTTTCCCTTTGCATTTTCTCTCTCTCTCACTACAAAAGCCCAGAGAACATTTTCTTCTGTCGGACTTTAACTGGATGTTCTCATCACGGAAGATGAGACACGTGGCAACCACTCCCCCAAAGCCACAGGGATGGAAGCACAGGGGGGTTATGGGCAGGTACAGGAGGGGAAAAAGACCTTGCCTCCACACAATATGGATATTTCATGTGATCCTACTTGGTCCCAAACTCCATGACCTTACACTGGTGCTTACAACAGTGCAAACCTAGGTGCACTTCTGGAGGCACTGCTCCTAAATAACACCAGTGTAGTATTTCAGGATTTGGCAGGAGAGGAAACAGGGGACAATGCAGCTTTTTCAAAGAAAGATTTCTTTATTATCCAAGTTTACTATTATCTAAAAACACCAATGTATTAAAGACCAAGATGGAAACTTGAGCTCAGAAACCTGTAAGAATGCACATTTTCAACCTCATCTGTACTGTCAGAGGCATAGTTAAAAAACACTGCTCAGTATAAAAAAAAGTTAATGTTTCCAAGGATCAAATAAATAATTTACAATGCAACAAAAAATTATAGAAACCGTACAGAGATTTGAGACTGCTGTTCATAATTTGCAGTCCCATACAGTAAACATAAAAAGCCTCCCATGATCAGACAAGCATTACAAAACCACTGTCAAAAACTACATTTTATTGCTGGGCTGTTCTGAAGGGTTGATGCTGTCCAAGGTCTTGGAGGAGCAGTCCCTCAGGACTTCCAGAGAACTGGTGATATCCAGGCTTTCAGAAGAGGTGGATCTACGCCCCTGTGTGGAACTGATGATGTCCAAAGTTTTGGAGGAGCGGGCACTGTAGCCCTTTGCAGTGGCATCTCTGATGAGGATCTCCTGTGTGGATGTAAACATTAATGGGATGAAGCCCTCGCTGTCTGCTGTGAGAACGATCCAAGAGGAACCTGTGAAGACAAGCACATGGCTGCTGATAAACTTTTGTGTAATTAGGGTATGTTTAAGGTAAAAAAACAAATTTCTTCTAGAATTAAATGCTTCTGTATATTTACAGCTTTCTAGAAAAGAAAAAGTATGAAAAGACACAGGTTGTACAATCTAAAAAATAAAGGACACTTGGCAACTATGATGGTATTAGGTATTAGTATTAATGAGCTACTTCACAGTGCTAAAGCTGTGCAGATACTATAAAAAGCAGATATTTAGTAAATTAAATGACAAATTAATGTAATAAAGACAATTTAGAAACTGCTTTTATTATGTAATTTCACTATACTTAATTCCAAGAAATACAAGCAAGGAATACTTTACAATACTGTATAAACGCAGTATCTCTGGTCAATTTGCTATTTGACTTCATCAACTAGCTTTTTTCTTTACAATTTGAATCTGAAACCCTGACTTCTACCAATACACATAAACCAGAAAAAATTTATATTTTTATCCATTAAGCTGATGAGGCAAGAAAATAGAGCTCATGAGGGGTAAGGGAATTCAGAGAAGCGTTTCCAGATGTTTGTAAATTTACATTATGTAACTTTACGTCACAAGTAAGGTCACAAGAAGATTGTAGCTTAAAAGCACAAAACTCTCTAATCTTTTAGCTTAATTTGGACCAAACTGCAAAATCAATACAACTCAGGATTTGAAAAGACCATTCCTACTTTGCATCTGTATATTTCAAATAAACATATTCCTTTAACAATTCCTTAGGAGAAATAAAACTTGGACAATGGCCAAGAACAGCAGTCTTAGGCTTTAGGATGGTTGCCCAGTGATCTGCAAGCAAGCAGAGAGCAGACACAGGGGGCAAGTAGATGGAATGTAACACAGGGAATAGCTGTAGCAGTGAGAAATCATATCCCAAAGTGTGTTTTCTACCTCTGCCTAGGGTGAGACACTCAGAATTGACACATACAGACACATGGGATGGGCATGGCATGAACTGGTAACAGCAGAGAACACAGCAGCAAGAGATGCACTTTTCTTCACAGCAAAACCTGATGTGAAATGCACTGCTGGTGTACAGAGCTGCTTCTGTTCTACAGGATTTCCTAAAGCAAGACGAGATGCTGGACTACAGATTCAAATATAGAACACTGTACTCCCAAACCACCAGTCAAGCCTACCCTACTTGTTACTAAGACTTCTCTCTATAGAGCAGTTGAAAACAATTAAAACACTGGCTGAAAGCAATTTTCCTGTAAAATTTGTTAGTTGATCATCAATACTTACATCAATATGTAAGTTTCCTCTTCTTTTTTTTATAATACAAAGATTCTTCTCAGTAAAAGAAGATTCAGAGAAGAATTCTTACATTATTTTTTTTAAAAAAAGGCAAAATTTTATTCACCTTCATTATTTATTCCTTGGATTTTTCTCTGGGTGGAATATTCATTCAATTACTATTGCTCAATAAGAATGACACACAGAATCACAGAGTGGTTTGGTTAGGAAGGGACCCTAAAGCTGATCCAGTTCCACTCCCCTGCCATGGGCAGGGACACCTTTCACTAGACCAGGCTGCTCCAAGTTCCATGCAACCTGGCCCTGGGACACTTCCAGGTATGGGGCAGCCACAGCCTCTCTGGCAACATGTTTGAAGTGTTTGCACTCCTGGATAATCCCAACATACCATGCTGCATTTCTACAAGGGAGAGGTTGAATATCTGCTGGACAATGTTCAGGCGGAGTTTACCACCACAGAGAAGAACGGCCCGACTTTCATCTGCATCACTTTTGGAAAGCTGCTTCTGAAAATGCAAGAAACAGTCATTAGCTACTGTGATGTAGAGTTAGAATGGCATTAATCAAAACAAGATCACAGATGTGTCTTCAGTGGCATCATTTACAGAAAGTCAAATGCTACACACATTCAGGCCTGCCTGCAAGATTCATCCTCTGAAGTCTCAGCTGTCAAAGTGCTGACGAGTGAGTGACAGCAGCAAGGAGCAGTGTTTATCCAGCATGTCAGAACAGGAGAGAAAATCATGCACTGCTGCTGAAGAAACCATGAGCTTCACCCACAGCACAATCCTCATCCTCATTCTTCCATCATTCCTCAGGGAGCTTGTGAAGTTATAGGTTTTCTATCCTCACCTTCCCCCACCCATCCCTGATCCAAAACTTCAAAAGTGAGAAATCCTGGTCATGAATGCTGGAGACTCACAAGTCAGAAGGGCTTATTTGTTCCACCCCTGACCATCACTGCCCCAAGTCTCAAATCCAAAAAGCATCTTCAAAGAATATGCCCAGTTGGGCAGAGCAAAGCATTTTTTTTAAATCTGTTATTACAATTATCAAATGTTTACAGTGGGAAACAGTGAAGAGAGTGAGGGAATATAATCTAGAACTTGAGTTCAATGCTGCATAAGTTGGTAATTTTTTGCAATAATAAAGCTTAAAAGAGCTACTTGAAAGGAAAATAGCAGCTTAAATTACTTTGAATATTGACTAAGGATTATGACTCTGAATTCTAGAAATCACCTAGTAGATCTCTGCCAGGTTTTGATAATCAGGTAGTTTACCCTTTCTAGCATGAGATTTGCAAGAGCAAATCTTTCAGCCAAAAAATGTATTTTTCACATGAAATTTCACTTTAAATTCGTTTCCAAGCTATGTTAATGCAATTATCTATTGTGTCCCTAAAGGTCTCTTTCCTCCTTGGATGCTGCTCTCAATGCTAATTAGCAACATTTCTGTTTCAAAGCCAAGGCAATTTACTTTTGTTTCAGTCTCCGTTATTTTAGTTTTCCTCACAGGAGAGCGGGAGATTGATACCAATTCCCACACATGGAAACCTTCACTTGTCTAAATGTCTATACAGAAAGCTTTAGAAGTTGCCTAGGGAAAGCATTCCCTTCCTAGATCTCTATAAAGGGCTTTAATTCTGCAGCTGGGCTGTGCAATGTGGGTCCTCTGGAGTCCCAGCAGCCTCGCTGCAGAGCTGAGGGGTTTGGCCCAGGGTGAGCTGGGGACAGGGAGCTGCACATTCCTGGGTATCCCATTGCTTTAAAAACACTGGAAGCCAGCAGAGTAATGGGATTTATAACCATATATAACTACCTGCAGGAACAAGATGGAAATCTAATCCTACTGACTGTTACTTGAGCTGAAATACAGCCATAAACAGGTTTCACCATTAAGGCTTCCAATATTAAAATTACCTGGCAGGTGATGTTAATAAATGAGGGCTCCTGCGAAGATGGGTACACTGGAAGATTTCTCTTCCCAGATTTTAGCAGCTCAGTTAATTCAGAAAGATGGTGCTGCAATTCTGTGAAGTTACCAGACAACTTTTCTACATTTTTCAAAAAGTAACTCGCCTCCTTCTCACTGAACAGGTTATTCTTGTAAGAATTGGGTATTTTGGAAGCTGCCTCAGGCTGCCTTTTTGGGGATGTTGGCTTGTTTGAAGCGTAAGACAGTGCCACGCTCCGATTAACTGGCTCAGCATCCAGAGTCTCAACAGCTGGAGGAAAATTCATGGAAATCTTTTTGTCTTTGAAATCGTTGATGTTCAACACCAAGTTTTGTTCATAAACAGGACTCTTGATTTCTTCAATGAGTCTCCTTCGGCTTGTAGGGGACTGAAGGGCAGAGCGATCTGGTATCAGGAGCCCACGGCTGAGAGGGTGGACATCTCTAGAGGGATCATGAGTAATGTTGGAAAGGTTCAAACTGGAGCTGCCATCAGCTGACACAGACTTTGAAGGACCCATTTCAACTGTCAGTTCTTTAATCATCAATCGGATCATGTATTTATCTGATCTTGAAGAAGGAAGAAAAGCAGGGTCAGTGAATTTTTGTCTTCCAACCAGTATCAGTAACAATTTATTGGTCAAGAAGCACAAGCCCTTTGGCTTCTCGCTTTTCTCCAGCTGAATTTGTTGAATATTGGGTAAATTGGATGAAGTCAGTGAATAGACTAGAATAACATTACAAGTGTTGGAGGCAACAGATACAGTTTGAGTTCTGGAGTCAAAAGCCATTATATCAGGAACAAGAATGCCTGGGATGCTCACTTTTTTGGTAGAGGTAACCTTTCTTTCAAAAGTCACCAAGACGAGGTGTGAGGAATCTTGGCCGCTTCCCGTCAGGTAGTCCTTGGGCCTAAGGTGAAGGAGAGGGCTGGAATCAGCACCCTGCTTGCTAGAAAGTATGTGAGTTAGATCCACAGGAGATGTAACTACAGACAAGGGCTTCTCGGAGTCCAGTGGCTTCTTCCCTCCATCCAAGGAATACTCTTCCTCCCCACACAAGCTGGACTGCGAGGGGAAGGACTCAGTTTCAGCGCTCGACGGAACTTCAAAGGCAACACCAGCATTTAAGCCACAGATCTTGTCCAGAGGGAGCTCGGTGGCAACTGCGACTTGTAAATTCTGCGTAGCTTCCACGGCACAGATGTAGCCTCCCACATCAAAGATTGGGCAAAAAGAGCAAGCGCTGAGTGTTTTCTGAGCATCATCCCAAATGTAAGAATGGAGGGCACTGCCCACCCCCACCACCAAGCGGTCGCCTTCCTTGGTCCAACAGGCGCAGTGGATCAGCCCGCTGCCCTTGATGTCCGCGTTAATTTTGGAGTTGTTGAGGTGGACAGAGGGCAAGACAGAGGCGTCCCGGGTGGTCAGCACGGCCAAGACCTCCTTGCTGGGATGCCAGACGCAGCCCTGGGGGAGCACGGGGTACGGCTCGCTGACGTCGCAGATCTGGGAAACCAGGAGCTTGCTCCTGTCGGCGCCGTTGAAGCAGAGCTGCCAGATGGTGATGTGCTTCTTGTGCTGCACCGCCAGCAGGGCCGGCGCCTCGGCGGGACACGGGCCCCAGTACAGCCCGTGCACGTGTTCAAACTGCCCCACCACGCTGGAGTCACCGAACTGGGGCTCCCCGTTCTGCAGGGCCAGCGCGGTCAGGATCACCTGCTTGCCGTCCGTCCAGGCCAGCCCGTGCACGGCGTGGATGGCCTGGTGCAAGGCGTTGAGGCCGGTCCGCAGGAGCTTCGCCTTCCCCAGCTCCATGACTTCTAAAGTGGAACATCTACACACAGAACAGAATGAGAAGGAGAAATAAATTGTTGTAGAGGACAGAGGATAGTAGCTAGATGATTATTTAGCTTATGACCCTGCCAGTGCTGGACTCTTCCTTCCAGTGAAGTCAATATACACATTATGTTCACCTAATTCCCAGCCCAGTAATTTTTTGGTTTATGATGTTTCCACCATGAAATGCAATTTTAAGAGAAAGAAACTTTGCTGTTTCTATAGGCTTACCATCGGATTTCTGCTGCATTTTCATCACATGACCAGTCCTTTCATTCTAACCAGTAAATTGCCGTTCTCAGAACATTTTCTAATTACTTCAATATCAACAATTCTCAAGATACTGCTGCTCACTCTCAACTTCCTGGAGCATTTGTGGTCAGATGAAGTAATCCCTTGCAAGTATAACCAAGCACAAATGTATTATCTACAAATCTGATCCTGTGCTAAGCGTGTGAGATTGAGGCATTTGGACGGTTATCCCAGAAAGCTCTCTAAGAAAGCAAATGCAATTTTGAACAAAGTTAGGGGAAAAGCAGATTTTTCTGAGGAAATAAAAAAAATAAAAAAGGAATTTAAAAGAAGACATACACAAGGCATCAACACTTTGGGAAACTTCATGATTTTACACAAATTTCTAGTTTTTGAGCTGTGAACATCCCTACCCTGTGAACAAAAGCCAGTTCAAAGGAATTGATGATTTCCTAATGTAAGATCTCCACATAATTTGGCTCAGATGTAAAGCCATAGCACAGAATGAGTTGCAGTTTTAACAGGAAACATGACAAACACGAAGAAAGTTTTTTGACAGTAAAAACTGTCAAACTGCAAGAGTTTATCACAATGTGCAGGGCCTGGTACCACTCAGTATTTTAATTATTTGTGGGTGCCCCTAAATTTGCAGGAAGAGGATTGCAAGAGCGGATTTCAAAGATTTAAAATTGTATAGAAAGTTATATTATGACCAAAGTAACTTCTTCTCAACCTAGTAACAAGTGAAAAATAATAAACTTAGTAAAAAAAACAAAACAAAACAAAAACCACTAACTTGGATACTCCTCCAGGGATAATTCCCTAGGTAGAGGTATAGCAAAAAAGGATCTCGCTTATAATGAATCACAAACTGAGTATTTCAGTAATGTGAGATATGTTGCCAAGTAAGAATAATTCATTATGGAATGTTTAAAGAAGGATGGAGATACGCAGGGGAAATAATTGCCCTACTTCCTCATTGTTAACAGCACCTCCACAGAACCTTCTTCTGAGTTCAAGGATGATGGATATGCTCAACAAAGCTAAGGGATCAGAGAAACACAGGAAGTGGGTTCTCTGTCTGAAGACTGTGAGTGGGAACTTGAGAACACTCACCAGCCCAGTGACAGAACATCCATTCCATCCGCTGTTCTCCAGGTATACTCTGGACAGTGCATGGTAATAATCAGCTTCGTTTCAACAAAGATTTAGGTCAGCTATTAAGGAAAAGTTCTGACTATATGTGACAGCTAAGCATTGAAGCAGGTTACCTTGGAGAGGAGGGTAAGGCACTCCATGAAATTCATAATCTGTAAGAGCCAATTAAGGAAATGTCTGTCAGGGATAAGTTTAAGTACACTGAATCCTGCCTCACAGGAGAGCACTCAAGATACTTCCAATGCAACTTCTCTACCATCTCCCTGCCTCTCTCCTGTAACCAACCTCAGTCTTGTTAAGCAGCTACCAGATCCAGGAAAATTAACATTGGATGTTCGCTGTGCTCAGAACCCCACACACCGCTGGGCAATACTTACTGATGGCAGGGAGATGCGAGATAATGTGCCTCATAAGACACTAAAAGATGCTAAAGCCTCCTGGCCTGTCTGGAGAGGTTCCTGTGTCAAAAGGGGCGTTTGCACTATCGCAGCGGCCCTGGAAAAGCAAAAACAGCAAGAGACCCACTGGCCAATGCATTCCTGTGCCCAAACCCACACTGCCTCCTGCAGCGCCCGGCCCAGCCGCAGCTCCCGGGCAGGTGTCACACCACAGGCCGGGTGTCCGGCGAAACGCGGTGCCCGACCAAAGCCCCGGACAGAGGAGTCGCTGCCGGGACCCCCCCTGCACCGAGCGGCCACGGCAGCAGCGGCCCGGGCAGCCCGCGCAAACCGCCCGCCTGCGCCGCCGCTCCCTGTGCGGGCCCGCCCGCACCGGTATTCCCCGCCTCCTCGCCCGCCGCCTCTCCGCCCCGCAGCTACCGCAGCCTCGCTCACCCGCCCTGCCAGCGGCCCGGCCCGGCTCCGCTGAGGCGGTCCCGGAGCCCTGCAGCCCCGGCGGCGCTGGGCTGTGGCGGGCACCGCCTTCCCGCAGGGCCCGGCCCGCCTCCCCTCCCCACCCGGCCCGGCCCAGCACCGCCCGGCCGCGGGGGGCGCCAGCGCCGCTCCGCCCGGCCGGCCGCTCTGCAGCGGCGGCGCTCTATGGCCCAGCAGGCGGGGCCTGCACGGGGCGGGCGCCTGGCGCCGCTCCGCCCCCGTTCCCTACAGCGCCGCTTGGGGGCTGCGGACGCTGAGCGGGTGGCGAGAGGTGGCGGGGATGCTCGGAGCACAGGCTATCCCCCAGCTGGGACGCACCCAGGGGGATCATCGAGCCCAGCTCTTGTGCGCAGCACACCCCAAGAATCACACCGTGTGCCTGAGAACGCTTCTTCAACTCAGGCTTGGTGCTGGAACCACTGCCCTGCGGAGCCTGTTCGAGTGGCCAGCCGCCCTCGGGGTGAAGAGATCTTTCCTGATACCCAACGTAAACCTCCCCTGATTCAACTCCATGCCATTCCCCCGGCTCCTGACACTGGTTGCCGGGGATATCAGTGTCTGTCTGCCTCTCCACTGGCCCTCAGGAGGGTGTTGAAGACCACAATGAGATCGCCCCTCAGTCTCCTCCCGGCTGGACAAACCAAGTGACCTCACCTGCTCCTCATAAGGCTTCCCTTCCATACCCTTGCCATCCTTGTGGCCCTCCTTTGGATGTCCTGTTTATATTGTGGCACTCAAAACTGCACGTGGGACTTGAGGTATGGCCACACCAATGCAGAACAGAGAGGGACAATCCCCTCCCTTGACCAGCTGTCAGTGCTGTGCCCGATGCACCCCAAGGCATGGCTGGCATCAAGGAAAGCATCACCAGCCGGTCCAAGGAGGTAATTGTCCTCCTCTTGTCACTTACATCAACCCCAGGGGTCATCCACCGTGTGACACTTCCACAGAGGACCCCCAGCCTGCTCACACATACGTGGCTCTTGGAGAGGCCACCAGTGGGAGGACATCAGGTCCCTGGTGTGGTGTATCCCATCCCATGAAGTGGTCACACTGAAGTGAGGAAAGCATCTAAATTCAGTGCAGAGCTACTCCAATACAACTTACCTGGTCTTGATTTATTGCATTGAGCATAGCTCCTTATAAGTCTCCGAGGCCTTTTAAAAGTTAACTATATTGCATGACTGTGCCACTTTGCCACTCCTCAGCACTGCAGAGCAGTGAGATCTTTGTACCATTTTCGAAACCCACACTCTTGATAGGATGTTGAAACACTGGAAAACATGCCGTAAAAAGAGCTGCCAAAGGTGTGGGGGAAAAAATGCTTAAAAGAGTTGCAAGGTCAAATATGTAAGTAGCTCAAACTTAGCAAAAGAAGAACACTAGGTGGTGACTTGGCCATATCGCATGAGTGCCTGTACAGAGGGGGAAAAAGGCACAAAAAAGCTCTGAAGTTAGTGAAGGAAAGTTAAACAAGAGCTGTGGACAGATTCAAATATGTAAGGCACGTCTGTGAGTCTGACTGACCACTGGAACAAACTGCCAACAGAGCATCTTCACATTAAAATTTGGTGATTTTCAGGGACATACCATTTTAAATAGTAGGTCATAGAATGGTATAGGTTGGAAGGGACCTTAAAGGTCTCTCCTTCCAACTGCCTGCAGCAGGCAGGGAGATCTTCCACTAGAGCAGGTTGCTCAGAAACCCATCCAGCCTGGCCTTGAAACCCTTTGGCAAAAGACATTCTGACCTCCTTCCTCCCCACCACTGGCTTACCTAACAGCTCACTCAAGCCGATTTCCCAAGAAGTTCTGTTACACAAATATTTAATCTGTTCTTACCTTCATGATATCCATTTTCCTCAGTGGTGAGTCTGGCCAAGAAGGATCGACACTTGGTGTCTGGGACCCTAAGACACTAGCTGGCTTTATTAGACAAAAACAGTTTTCTGACTACAATTTTTAGTCCCACAAATAATTTTGTTGAACAGTAATGATTTCACTTTTTTTTTAATATAAAACTTAAATTGACCATCCATATTAATAGAGGGAAATAAACATTTAAATCAAAGAGAAACCACATTTTAAGAATGCCTCAAAGACATTTTCATGGTAAATATCTATTTTTGTTTCCTATGCATATATTATACAGTTAAGTATTTTTAAGGACTTATTTTCATCATGTAACTTGTGTTGTATGTAAACTGCAAATAAAGTTCAACAAATGATCTGAAAATACCACAAAACCTCAGAGTTAGTTGAAAATCTGTAAAATAATATTTTCATTGAAATGTAATTGGCTCGACCTTCCAGAGTGCCAGAATGGTGTGCAGGTAGCTGTTACTACACCAGTTGTTTATGTCCATGCCCAACAGTGTGTGTCTTACTTGTGTAACCACAGCCTGGTTATTTTGACATGTAGAACAGCATGAAAAAGGCTGGAGGCTGCTTTTTGCAATAGACATCTCTTGTTTTCTTTCTTTCTTTTCCAGACTTCCCAAGCTGTTGAGTGCTGATACATGCAGTGTATCTGTGACTTTGGGGATTTTACCGGCGCAGAACCCCTCAGGAGATGTCTATAAGGTGGAAAGTGGGTCAATGAAATTATGCAAGGAAAAGTGTTTAAAAGGCTGAAATTACAGAAATCGTTTCCTGTGGTCATGTTCATTTAAAGCACACATCTTGGCTTTTAAAAACATATGATTGCATTGAGTCAGGCTTATCCTTAAACACTGAGCAGACTCATGAATCTGTTTTCAGGCCCTGCATGGAGAGCAGATTTGCCTTCTCATAACTTAATTTATTGTATCATTTGGGTGTCTGCTTTTCAAATTAGTTGAAACACAACGTTAATAAGAATATAGGAGAGTCTGAGACCGAAGAGTTATGAATGCCTTCTAGAGGGAGAGAATGGCAGGGAAGGAAGGTGGAATGGGTGTGATGAGATATGTAGAGATGTTATTTTTACACTCTTAGATTTTTTCTTTGCTCTCACTGAACTTGTACACATTTAAAGAACATGATGTTACAAGGGAAAAGAATAATTTGAAGATACTTTCTCTTAGCTTCATAAGCATCATTTTAAAATATATATATATGCTTAATCCAGTCTATGGACACTACTGAATGAGCAAATTGATCTCATAATTGTATTTCTTAATGGGAAAACTTAATGAGGCACTACCATGTAATTTAGACCTCAAAAACATGATGTGGTAAAGCCTAGGATCGGTAGCTAAAAGATACAGATGTTTTATGTGTTTTTTATTATCAGATTAAAAAAAAAAATTCATTCTGGGAGCTGATTAGTAATTAAATTAATATGAAATGAGCAATTTTACAGAAAATTGCCTCATCCTGAGTCAATATCATGTTGTCAGAAAAAGTCAGATGATGCTGGGGGATGTGTGAATGGGATCCTTGTATTGTGTCTGCTCGGCTTGTCTGAGTACAGCCAGACGGGGTCACAGTATTTCCACAGCACAGGCAAAAATGAATTTTGTGCTTTGTAGCAGGAAGTCTTCTAGGGGATTCCTTGTGGCTTCAGCCTTTGAGGAATGGAGAGGATCAACGCAAATGTTGGGTATTAGAACAGCGACAGAGCGGGAATTGCTGCTTTTCTCTGCAGCTGTAGCTACCACACCTCTCCTAAAGCAGCTAAAAGTACAGGTCTCCTGAAGCCTGCCCAGCAGTTTGTACTGCACAGGTACAACACTTTGCTGGTTGTTGTAGAGACAAAGGAGACTCAGGATGTTGTTTATATTAGTTTTCAAACATTGGGTTGTTTCCTACACGGGCAAGAAGGCATGGGAAATGTACAAAACTCGCATAGGAGTGTTTATCACCCCCTGCAGTGGTTCACGCTGTCACAGCCTATTTTTTCTGCATGTAAAAACCTGCACCAGTGCTTTTCCGTGTCTGAAATAGGCCTTCAGCTGAGTTCTACCCACTCTGCTGCAATTCAGGAAAGACACTGCATGCTGGCATAGGGCAGAGAAAAGAGATCCAGCGTGGATGTCTGTGAGAGAAACTGAAGAGTGGCATTGCATAAAGGAGAAAAGGAGACTCAAGGGAGACCCAATAGAACAGTTTTCAAGTATTTAACAGACAGCTGCCCCAAACAAGGATCTAAACTGTGAATAATCAAAACATATTCCAGACCTGGAATAAAGACATTGGAATAAAGCTCTATGTCAACCTAATATTCTTGTACTGCAGTGGAAGTGCTACAAAGTAAAAATCAGTCTCCTGACCTCTCAGTTTGTTGTATACCATAAATAACACAAAAAACCAGAACAGCTTAATGTATATTGAAAATAAGATTGCCTCTTATGAGTCTTTCCATTTTAAAATTGATTTGTGTAAACCAGCCATGTTGTAAATAAGGATTTTTGATATGACAGTGTTCCTCTGGAATAATCTTTGCAAGGACATTTCCAGGCATACGTCTTCAGAGCAAGCAGTATCTTCTTTTAAATTACACATCCTTGTAACTGTGGTTAATCCAGAACCGAGCTGACACAGAAATCACATAATTAGAGATATTTAACAATATCTTGTGAAAGAGGCTGTTCAACCCTTAGTCTTTCTGGTAGGCATCTGGATTCCCTTTTCCTTGTGCCACCATATATACTCATCTTTTCTCCTACTCTGTAAATGTTGCTGTGAGAACCCTTCCTTGTGCCTGTAAACAATTCAGTCTTAGATACTTCTGTCTCCTACAGATACAGTTTCTCTTTTCCTTTTATGTAACTAATCTGCAAAAGTAGTTCTTTGATCTTTGCTGCTGCTTAGGTTAATCCTGCATTTCTGGCTCACTGTTTTCACGCACAGTTTTCTTTTATGCTGCTAAGTGGTAGAAGTGTTTTGAGGTAAGTGTATCCATGAAGATCAGTGTAGCTACATTTTGTGCTGATAACAATGTCATCGATATCTAAATAAAACGAGGAAAGGTAGACATGGGAATGGAGATGACAGCTGTGTTTGAGTTACATGAGCATAAGAATATTTACAAACTGAATGAAATGATGACTTGTTTGAAGTTCAAGAGAAACTTTGACAGTAACTTGCAGTGGAGCCACTGTTCTGACTTTTCTTCATTTGACTTAGGTGAACTAAGTTCCTGAGGCAAAGATAGCAAGGGCAGCAATTAGCATTATACAAATAAAATGGTGTTATGCTGTCTAAGGTAGGAAACATGTAACAAATGCAATGAGCCATATTGAAAATGCTCTGAAGTGTTTACACTTAAAAAGGAATTTATTGATATTTAGAGAGACACAATTCACTGACAGATAAAAGGAATGAGCTATGATAGCAATGGACATGTTAGTAGACATGTTGTGCCTTCTGTGCTGGCACAACTGTGCAGCTGATCTGTGGGCTGGATTGAGAAATGGATCCACTTTAAAAGTGTTTTGGCTGGTATTTTTAGACCCATAAATGTTTGGGTCTGTGTATTTCCATTCAGTGACTGCAGGATGAAGAGGGGTCCAATGGAGAATGACGAGTCCTGTCACTGGTATTGCTTTGGAAAACTTCACCAGCTGAATTTCCATAAGGACATCAGAGCTTTTCTTACACAGCAAAAGTTTATTTTTTGATGGCTGAAATTAGTAAATAATTGTGATTTTTGTACTGTTCTTATAAAATAATGGAGAACTGGGTCTTTCTATACTGCCTTTTATGTTTTTAAAATGTATTAAGTATGTTTGATCACAAGGAAGCGACTGTTGCCTTTGAAGTGAACGAAAGGTTTGCATTTGTCCAGAGTTTCAGTTTGGTATTGTCTGTAGCATCACCCTGTGGTGTTTGGATGCTCTCCTGGCTGTGTGCTGCCTTGGCTGGTAAGATGCCATGGTACCTGCACAAGAGGGGTGGATCCTTCCCACTTTGGAGACTTAAATGAGGGGTACATCCATGTCATTAGCTGGGGGGTAATGGCAGCTCCCTCCTTGTCCATTAGATAGTAACACTGTCAGGAGCTACTGAACCTCAACAAAGTGAGTTTGCATTTAACATCAAGATTGTGAAATTGCCTCAAAAATGAAGCCATAACATTGACTAATTAACATATATATAAATGTATAAAATTAGTATTAACATTAAACCACTAATACATAAGTCAATTTCAGTTGCACGTGACAATGGAAAATTAAGTACTACTTGCATGTGTGAAATTTCATAACTCCTGGGATTTGCCTTGCCTAACTTCACATGCTTAAAAGTCAGGTCAGATGAGTTCATCTCTAAAGGACAGATTAGTTCTACCAGGTACTATATGTTGGGTTTTTTAAGAACAAGTTAGATAAACATCTGACAGGAGTTACTTCAGAATAATTGTCACTGTTTTGGGTTAGAGAGATGGATTTTTCAGCTACATTTTGGGTGGTAAAATGGTCCAGGGCTTGTGGTTTTTTGTTAAGGCAGGAAAACCTGAAAGTAAAAATAGCTAAAAATAATTCCATTATCCAAGCTTGGAAATACAGAGGAAAATGAGAATCAGGGGAAAGCAAGTTAGGCTTGATGATACTGTTGATACTATTTTAGTGATTGGAAAGATATTAAAGAAATTCACATGAGTATAGAAAATACTATTCTAGAGTAATAAATGGAAAAATGGAAGAACTATTTGAGGGCAATTCAGGGCCTTCCTACTGTGATTTCTCATTATTTAGCTGTTGTAAAGAATAATGAAATAATATTTCATTGTGCAAAGTCAGCATCATAAGTAGTCCAGTAGAATTTCAGATTACTTTGATTTTGCTGGATTTCATTTGTATATTATTTTATTATTGTTCTCATGAAACCATTTTCAAAAGAAAAAAAGAAAAAGCCTATGTGGAATATGGAACTTCTGTTGTTGGCATTTTCTCAAGAAGTGGGCCAGTACAAAAAAACAAAAACAAAAACAAAAACAAACAAAAAAATCCCACAAAAACAAAACAAAAAAAACCACCATGAAAAGAAAGCAGACTGTTGCATGCTTAGCAGGCAACTTATGGAAAGTGTAAGGTGAGTTTTAACTTTACTTTGAAGCAGATTGTACTCTTAAGTAAAGCTATAGCAACTCCTAAAAATATACTGTGGTGCATATAAATGTGCTGGATAAAGATACAGAGTAATTAAAATGGAAATTTAAACTTTGTGGTATGTTGTTTATTCCCCACAGGGGAAATGTTTTGCAGGAGCTGGTACCCCATTTAGACTTCTAAGTGCCACTGGTTTGGCATACTGAGTGTCGTCATCCACTTCTAATTTAAGCTCCTAGTCTTCCTAGCTTTCCTCTGGTTTAATTACAGAATACAGACTTCCCTGCTGGGTGACTCTGGACACTAGCTTAGCACCAGTAGTCTCCTTATTCTTCCAGCTGACACTGTCCTTTCTGATGACTGTCCTTTCTGGTGTCAGTCTAGTCTGGTGACTGTCCTTTCTGCTGGTGAAAGAAGGAGCTAAAAAGGGGGGTTGGTGCTTCATGACATTTAGATGATCTGAACAACTCTTCTTTCCTAAACTGATTGATTTTGGCCCTGTAGATAGCATTTGGGGAGGATGGTGAATGCTTCTCAGTCTATGCTTTTCTCCTTTTCACAGCCTACTCTGCTCAACTTGTTTAATACAAACTCTCTCTCTCCACATGCCTTTATCACTGTTTTTGCAAATATCTTCTGTACAGCTTGTGCTTAATAGAACAGTCATCTTTTATCTCTCTACTTCACTGATTCTCCATCTGTTCTCCATCCAAACCAAAGCTGAAAATTTGTCCTCTGCTTTGCATAAATCTCTTCAGCACTTCTTCTTGTGCTTTTATTGCTTTCAATTTTAACTTTACAGCTCTGTGATAGACACTAGATAAGATAGCTCTGCACTGTGCTGCTCTCTTTAATCATTACCTGAAAACAAATATTTCTTTGTTCAATTTTGTCCATTTTTGAGTGTATCTATATGATTTAAACACTTGTTTTCAAGCATATGTACATAACAGCATATTCATAAATGTGAGAATAGTTCTATTCTTTAACATTATACAATTGTAATTGATGTATAGTATTTTTTGTAAGCCTTCCTATAAAATTTTAAGTGTCCAACAGGATAAACTGGAGTCCTTGTTTGTTACCAGACTATTTGTACTGGCTGATGATGGCACCTTCAGGTAGATTGGCTCCTACTTAATCTTTGAATCATACAGGACAGAAAACAATGTCACCAAAATATGACATACCCAGAACTTCATTAAGCATCACAGGAATAAAGTTTTTAATTTTACAGCTAGTTGCTCCCTGAAAGTAATTTTTTTTGTCATCTGAAAATTAGTCCTTTTTTAGCTCTACCAAACAGAACCGAACCAAACTTTGATAGGTGTTCAAAGAATCTCCTTTAATTTCTGATCTGCTCAACACTCAGATTGTTTTATAGAAGAGTAATGCATGAAAAACCAAAATGGTAATATGACAGAATGACAAAGAAATGTCTGGTTATAACTTCTGAGGGATTTTTAATGCCTGGATACTTGCTGATCTCTGCTAGTTCAGGTTTTTACCTTCCCAGAGTTCCCCTGTAACATTTTCTGGGTTTCATTACCTTCAATTCGAGTGGACCAAATTATGGGATTATCACCCATAGAGGATAATATTTGTGAGAAAAATTTCACTGTGGTGTTTTCCTTTATTTGAGCCTAACTAGTCCTCTAAAATATATCCTCCCATCACTCTAGTTAGTTATAATTAAGTTTTATTTTGCCTGGCCATAACACAAGCATTGTAAATACCCAAGACTTACAAGACACAAGGATGTTATCCAACGGTATTTGCAGGATTAGAAACATCTGCTGCTTTGGAATGTGCTATGTCCTTTAGAAATCTGATCATGTCTTCCCTCACCATGCTATGTCTGTGAACCTCTGTGTTATTTATTTGATTTCAGTGATTTGTGCTGATTTCAGTGAAGGAAAGTATGAATTAAATTCTTAAAGCAGTAGTAATACAAATACCCATTTGAACACAATTCTAATGCAAAGAAGCAGGAAATCCAATTAACCCAATAACTATAAAGTAACTGATGTGTTTAATACTTAAAAAGTCATATTTATTTGTTGTTTGGGATTTTTTTTTTTCAATGAGGAATGCTTCTTGAGGCTGCTTAAAGAGATCTTTGCAAGCAAGGTAGAACAAATATACTCCGCTGTATTGCATACCTGTAGTTGTAGGTGATTTAGAGTGATGATTCCTTTGTCCCTGGGAGGATACTTGCATGAAGAAGACATTTAATTCAATGAAATGAAACTGTTTACTTGTTTCAAGAACTGAAAATTTTCCTTGTGAGATTCCTGGCTGCATCACTGTAATGGTAGTAATGCCAAACCTCCAAACCCATTAAGGTCCTTCAGAGTGTAGATCTACGATCTCGATCCAGCCTTTGTATGGGGTGAAGTATTGTAACGGGGTTTTAGTGTCTGTGCCCTATGAATGGACTTGCCATAGATCCCAGGAAGGGAAAAAAGACTCCCCAGGAGTATTAGCAAGACCCAAAATTCAGAGTATGAAAAATACTAATGGTATTAATATTTAAGCTTAAGTAAGTGTCCTTCATTAGCTGTTTCCCTGGCTATACAGGATGAAGCAGGCATGCCTTTCCATGGTTCCAGCCTGCTCACTCTACTTTATCCTTCTCTTTGCATTTCAATGAGGAAAAGTTAGGCATTAAGTTCTTCCCTTATGCCTATTTCTATCACCATAATCACTATAGTTTAGTTTCCATGGATCAGCCTGCCTGACTCTCACCTGTATCTCTATCTCTATCTCTATCTCTATCTCTATCTCTATCTCTATCTCTATCTCTATCTCTATCTCTATCTCTATCTCTATCTCTATTGTCTCTTGTCTTTGAGGGTGAGGTTCTCCTGGCTAAATGTAAATGTTTGTATTCAAACCAGTCTCCCAGTTTGCGTTTGCAGTCAGTTGAAAGGAACAGGCACTTATTTACTTATTTAATAGGGACAGTTCACCACAATCTCTGTTAGGGCATGAATAATCAGCTATAGTAGTGCTTTTCTTTTTTTTTGACTGATCATGCAGGAGCGTAGGTGAAAAGTTCAGTGTATACACCTGCCTTTAGCCAAATGAAATTTACATTCAACGTCTTTGATCCTCAGTTTATCTTGCAAGATTTTTTCTTTCTCTTCTGTGTGTGTGCATGCTGTGTAAGACACTGACAGGAGACAGTGATGCAGCCTTTTTAGTAATTGAGTACTTTCATATAAAAATTAGGCATTTCTGAAAATGTTGCAGGTTTCCATGGGATCCAGATGGAACAGAAAAGACCCTGAAGCATTTTTTTTTTCCTATCCTGGTTTTCCTTAATGAATATAAAGGCTCTTTAGTTGTATTTTCTTCAGGCTTTATGTAGACTGTACACCTGCACCAGCTAGGTTTGTTATTACTGCATGATTTTTAGCATAATCCTGTTCCTCCAAGAACATCCTGACCTCAATCAAGGTAGACAATAGTCTCTCTGCTCCAGTCCATGACAGCCATTAATAACAGCAGCTGTGGTGAACTTCACTGTAGGTCCAGCCCTTCAGAAGAAATCCTGAGGGTCCAGCCAGCCTGAGGCTTTAGCTATAGTGTAACCATGCCACAGATTTTACAGTTGCAATACATGGAAAGTAGTAAAGAGAGCTTTCTAGCCTCTCAGTGTCTGAGAGCACAGAATGTCTCTGTATTGTAGGAGAAAAGAAGGTCATTGGGCTTCTCTGTTCAGAAATTATGTCACTCTGCTTGGTGGTCGCATTGGGATGCTTTTTTTGTGGGAGTGACCTCCACAGACTTCTGAACTGTCAGTTCCATCCCTTATGATTATCTCTTGTGTGGCTTTGAATATTAATGGCACAAAGCCGTCCTTGTCTGCAGTGAGCACAATCCAAGAAGAACCTACAAAAATTAAGCAAGAAAAAGAAAATGAGTGCACTGCTTTGGTTACATAAATGTAGAAGCACGTTTTTAAAAGTCAGTGAGCACGCAGGCAGAGCAGGTTTCTTTTTGTGCACTAAAGCCTTATTAAGCTAATGACATTAAGGTCTGACAATCCATGCTCAGCACACCTTTTTGCAAATGCAGTCAGGAGCTAAATTAAAGGTCTTGCAAGGTTTGAGGCATTTTGTCCCTTATTTAAATGAAGTTCATACACAAGATGCATTTTCACTAGTTCTAATAAACTATAAGCATCTTCATCTTCTGAAAACTCAGCCAGCCTTTCTATGCTGACTTTTGTTCTAATGACATCTACTTCTGCTTAGCCTTTTCACTCATCTGCTCTACCCAAATGACAAAGAGATTATAAAAACTGGAAAAGTTTTTATAATCAAAAAATTTTTGTAACCAAAAAAAAGATTGTGCTGTACTTGTTCTAGAAGGGAGTAGGGGTCTCCATCTCATTACTGTCAAACCAAGATTGTTTCATATGTTTTCAAATTCATATAGCAAATAGAAGAAAGTTACACCTTAAAGATGATTTTAAAAAGATGATTTACAAAAGCTGCTGCAGTAAAATTTCTTGTATTTTAATTATTTATTGAATCTTCTCCCAAGGAGAATGAACAAAATATGGATGACATTTTTAATCCTTTTTTTTTTTTCTGAAAAATAAAGAGAAAAGATTTTAAAACCAAAAGATTTCAAAACCATTTAGGTTATCTTTCTGTATTGCATAGAAGTTAAAAATAAATCTCCTCCCCCCACACTTTGTTTTTACTTTTCTTAGCAAATTGGCTTAAAAATGAAGTTATCCTTATTTTCTTTAGTGATTCATCTGGCTTTCTTTTTGGCTGGATATTGCAGTTCTCATAGCAAAGAGTGAATTCTCTTTCTTTCCTTTTTTTTTTTTTTTTTTTTTTTTTCAGTTTGACACTTTATGGAAAAAAAAAAATCTGTGGCAACTTAAAAGCATTAGGGGAGCCCTTGTATGACACACTTTCCTTAGAGCATGTGATTCTGTCATTGAGCAGAGGCATTAGCTGGGATATGAGGGAAAGAAAGCCCTGATGGTCCTGTGTTGAGATTTTAGATTTTGGGATATAAAACTGTTTTTGAAATGGAATATGAAAAAAGGAACTGTAGAAAATCCAAATGAACCATTCGTATGTTTTATTAGTCATAACAAAACATGCTTCTGGAGAAGGTAAATCTCCCCTTCTTTAACTACTAACAAAGCACTTTTCCAGGCTGGTTGTATGTTGTCATGTCACCTGTTACATCATAAGAAGATTGTCTTCCCAAACCATGAATCTTTAATCTTCTACTCTTAATACTGTCTTCCTAAATCTGAACAGACTTCAGATTCTGTGAGCAGTGGGCCGGAAAGTGGAAGTTCTGTGGTCCAAATGGATATTCCATTGTTCATCAAATTGATGAAGGATACTTTTGTGTCAGACTCTTGGGACTTATTTTCATCCGTTGAAATGCTGGAAATTCTCAGTGTCATTGATAACACTTGCTTGGAAGCATATCCCATGGAATATTTAAATGGAAAAGCCATGTGCAAAGTGTAGTACCCTTTTACTGTGAAGAATTATTATGATGATGTGCCAAAAAGAGAGACTCCTGTGTGCTGCTACCAGGGCACTACATGACAGACTATATTTAGCACAGGTAATGATATTACATCCTGGGCTTAAAGTGCAAACAATGAGGCCGAGCTCATTGCTCTTTTAACTCTGATGCTCTTAACAGCATTGCTGTGAACATAAATTTGACTTACAGTTGTGAAGCTTTTCCCTCCAATCCATTAATGCTTAAGTGTTTACTCATAGTAAAAATTACAATTATAATACAAACATGTCATTAAAATACAAGCATGTTCTTCATTATATACCCTTTAATTATATAGTATTGAAGATGGGAGTGATATTTTTAAACTTCATATTTAATATTTATGTCTTGTGTCAAGAGAAACTTTTAGGAACATAAGCAAGTACCATCTAGAACTGAAGAAAGAGCCACGCAACTGCTTCTGCTCCAAACCTCATAATTTTTCTGAGTTTTGGCGAATTTAAGAAAGATTTTTGTTTCAGTTTTTGTTTTTGCTGTAAGCGTACAAATATCTGAAAATCCAAGCAGAAAGGGACACATTAGGATGATTCTGAGACATTAAGTTTTTGATATCTCTGAAGTCTAATACATGAAATTGAGGAGAGGTGTTCTGTTAATTAAATATTCAACTGCTCCATAGAGCTGAAAATAGATATTCTCAGTCCCCATGTTTATCATGGGCATTTCTTTCCAAAATCAAGAGCTGGAAATACAGGCCAAAAATGGGCTCCTCCTCTCCCTTCAGCACTGCATCATGTTGCTCCAGAAGCCTGCTGTGAAATAGCTTAGGTCTCAAGAGCAGACAGAGTTTTTTCATACATGCTTCCACTGCACTGCACAGTCAAGGAAGATTCCTGACAAAAAAAAAAAAAATGGAACCTGAATATCCTTGTCTTCTGGAACTACCTCAGAAAGAGGATCATAGTAGTCTGTGATGAGAAAAGCCATCAGAAGCATTAAAGAGAAATGGCTAAGACATGGCAGTGTGTGTTGCTGAAAAGGTGTCACACAGGAACAGGCAGGGACAAGGCAATTCAGAGGCCAGTCTGGGGCCAGGGTTCCCCTTGTGGCATGTGTCCTTATGAGTTAATCAGTGGTGAGTGCTAAAGATGGGAGATTGGCAAATAGGAACATTGAGCTTCATTCTTTATCTTACATTAAAATAATCCCAAGTGCTATTTGATACATAAATATATATATATATCATATTCTGAGAGTGAATTTTTCTCCAACCTCTACTCTGTTGTCCAGGCTGAGACATGCTAATAAGGATGGGTGAAGCAAAATGGCAAAAGGTTTCAGGAAAGCAATTCTACTTCCAGGTAACACAGGGTGATTATTTTCTCAGCCTTCCTTTGCAGAGGGACCTAACATATTACTCTTCTAATACGTAGTTTTGCAGTTACTTAGCATTTAAATGATTTCAAGAGAACAGGGAAAACAGACACTTAGACAAGGGAAAACATACACTTGCAAAAAACAAATTAGTTAGCTCAGTTTACTAAAGTCTGGAGTAATTATTCTATCACAAATGCCTCTTTTATGCTAAAAACCTCAGGTGAAACCAAATAGCAGAAATATAAAGAACATACCGTGTTTCATTTCAATAAGAGGCAGATCAAACAGCTGCTGGACTAAACTCAAATGGATCTTGCCATCACAGAGGAGAACATCTTTTGTTTCTTCAGTAACTGATCCATTTGAAAAGCTTTTCTTCATATGCATGTATGTAAAAGAAAAGATCTTGTTAATGGCTTAAACATCGAGCCTGAGCTCTTATAACCATTCCTCTGCTCCGCTCCTCTTCTTTCAGTTCTGAAGTAATTTTGCCTTTTCTTTGTCTGTCTTTCCTACAGTTTATTGATGACATCTCATGCAGGACCATTCTAAGCACAATCTCACAGTCCCATGTGAGGAGGATGAAAATGCCTCTGGTTTTTGCTTTGTGAGCTTCTGCAGCTCAAAGCTGCCTCAGCCCCGCACGTGTGTTGTCCTGGGGTGGGGATCTGTGTGTCTGTTGGGCCCCCCTGCCTGAAGCCAGTTTAGTGGAAGGGAATGTATCATAGCTAGAATAACATTGTTCCAGATGCTGCCAGAGTAAATGAGTAGTCTGCTCAATTTCAGCAGTATGTGTTGGTGGGTTTGAGAGCCATTGGGCAGCTATTCCACCCTGGTAAAATAACCTCAGAGTTATTTTGGCACAGGGAGTATTGCAGAGAGACTGGACATAGCAACAATCTCTCTGAAAAGCTGTCAAAGCAAGGTAGCTTGAGAGTCCTGTGACTTGCTTTGAGAGAAAGGGAATGTATGGATTTGCAATCTTGGAATTTGCTGTGATGTTCACTGAAAGAACACACTTGAATATAAAGGTGGCTTGTTTGTGCTGCATGAAATTTAGGTGGCCCCGAGAATCAACATCTTTGTGTTTCATCTTTCTGGTTACTGCAAGGTGCAAGGACAAAAAATAGTCATGGAGTGGCTATATATTTAAATTTACATTTTCTTATCTGCTATTATTTAAAAGTCCTTTTAACATTGAAAATTTTCCAATGATTTAATGTCATCATGAAATAAATGTGAATGAGACATTTTCTTCTAAATAATATTGCTAAATAATATTGCTATACTTTGTCCTGTGAATTTCATTTTGTTCTTTCCACTCTTTCTCCCTGTGTAGTTCCATTTGTTGTGTTTTGCTTTGTTTCTTTTTCTTTGGCATCTTTATGTTTGCAATATCCCCGGATTTTACATATTTGTCATGAATAAACAGTCTGTTTACCCAATTTCATAGACCCCTCTGTTTCATACATTCAAAAGGGATCCAAGGTAGAATTTCAGAATGGGTTGACAGGGTCTCATCTATCCTAATTCCTGTTCTAGTTGTAGTCTGTCTGTGTCTACTTCACACCTTTGAATTTTTCTTGCTAATGTAGAACTTACAGTTGAATGAATTCACAACTGCATCTTCTATTTGTGTGCACAGTAATCTAACCTTTGACTAAATAAATGTCTCTTGTAATGCTTGTCTGCATTTCTAATTGTGCTGTCTTTTGACAGTTGCTCTCTGAGTGTGTGCTTTTTTGCTGTGTAACAACCTTTCTAAATCAATCCCTTTCACTTTTCTGTACACAGTATCTGTGCTGTCATGCAACTGCATTGAATTCTGTAAATCAGAACGCCTGCTGTCTGTTGCAAATGCCTTTTCCCCCCACTCTGCTATAAATTGCTCATGCAGGGGTGATGTTTGTTTATTTATTTATTATGATTGATTTTATACTTAGGAACCATAAAAAGTATCTTTCCATTAAAAACATGAACTTTCCAGGTTTCAAAGGTCTTCTCATCTTTTTTTCCACATTCAAAACAGCCAGAAATTTGTTGGTGTATAATTAATAATGGATATACCTAAGGAATGCATCAAGGAAGTATCATTTTCTTAGTCATAAAACTATAGCAACTTTTTGTTGCAGCTTGTTAAATTTTTGTTACATAAGAGGAGTTCTTTGTAATTTTTAAGTAT
Organism: Phylloscopus collybita; assembly: GCA_027886175.1. Lineage (NCBI taxonomy): Eukaryota > Metazoa > Chordata > Aves > Passeriformes > Phylloscopidae > Phylloscopus > Phylloscopus collybita. The sequence goes on from JAJNNQ010000026.1 coordinate 50,725,485, forward strand.
TTCCAAGTTATGTAGTACTATATTCTGTTGAACCTAAACACACCTGAAAGTCAATGGGCTGAATGTTCAGCAGTGAATGTGTCCTTTACATAGGCATTGCGAAGGCGCTCTTTACTGTGCAGGTATTTGTGCAAAGTTTTGTCATTGCTGCAGATTGTGGACTAGCACATCTAAGAACTATTTCATTTTCCTGAGTTCAGGTTGAAATAGCAGAGTTTATTCAAACTGGAACTTCAGTTCATGAAGTACAGAAAAAATGGACTGTAAATGAGACAGGCTCATCGCATTGACCCAAGGGTCCATTTTTCACATAGATATGCTTAAACTCAAGAATTATCAGAAAATAATCTAGCTCTGTCTCTCTTGACTTGAAATCAGTTGAATGGAAATGTATGCTCAAGATAACTTTGTTCTAGTTTGTTCCCTGTGTAGCATTCCACATTATTATTGGAACAGCCATTGGAAGTGGAAGACATTTCTGTATACACAAAATTGCACAACACTTTGTTTTTATCCTAAACAGTTTTTTAAGTACAGACCTGAAAGATCAAGTCTTGGTTAACCTTTTGTCTTTCGTCACTTGTTGGTGTTGCTATGAGCTATTTTCTCTATCTTTGTCCTATGCTTCTGTTTATAATGATAAATGTAATCATCTTACACATTTATCTTTTACTTTTTACAAATTCTGTCAGGTCAAGAATTTTTATCAGTTATAATCTTCTAATTATTTAGCCTTTTTGTTTAATGCTTAGTTTAAGTGACGATAATGTGCCTTCTCTTGGAAGAATGTGTTCACACACGTCACATCACAGATTAACTGATTTAAACCTGTACCTTCTTGTGAGGCAGGTAACTCTTAGTATCCCCTTTTATAGATGACCATACATCACAGAGAGCTTAAGAGATTTAGTCAAGGTCATGGAAGTAATTTGTGACAGAGTTAGAGGTACAACTAAAAGCTTGCCTTGGTACTTCCCACTTTTGTGCCTTAACCCAAAGACAATTTTCTAGCCAAATCTAGATTTAATCTACCTCTTCCCAAGATCCATGCTTGTTTTTGCTATGTTGTTATTTATCTCCAATAGGAATCAGAGGACTTGAAATTCACAGATTAAAATCCCTTGTGTTAGTTGATTTATCCTAGAACAAAGTTTATTGGTAGACAAAGAACATGTTAATCACAGAAGAAACATATATATTTCCACATATGTTTATATATTTATATTTATATTTATATTTATATTTATATATAAATATATATATTTAAATTTCTTTAGCCAGCTTCTTGTAGTATGTCAAGTCCAACTGTCCTTCAACAAAAACTCAGCAAAAAGAAGCAGTCAATTCAATAATTGTTCTCCTTAACCCATGTCAGTCTGCCCAGATCAGATTTTATAGCCTATAAAGGCTGTTCTGGGCAGCAGCCAGCCCACCACAGCAGTGCCAAATTGTCTTTCAAAACTCACACTTTGGATTGCAAATATGTACAAGGAAAAAGTCATTTACTAAGGCAAAAGGATTCCTGGGTGAGATGTTACATACCTCATGTATGTCTGCACAATAAGTGAACATGCCTTCCATCCCTTTTTTGAACCCCACTGAGCAGTCAGCTGGAGCTGGTTCTGCCTCTTGACCTTTTCTTCATTTGTCTTGTATTTCCTAATGCACTGCCTACGCTCCCCTGTATGCTAACATCATCTTAATGAACTTAAATTGAACAACTGATGAAACAGGGAAATAAATGACAATGTACTTCCAATCAGAATTGTTTTTACTGACACTGGGTTAGCAATCAGTTGAAGTCTCAATGTGTCTTCCTTGCCCATGGATGTCTAGGAATGTAAAATCTTTTTCAGATGAGACCTGCCAGCTGTGTGCCCAATGCTCATTACCTGCTGAAGGATGTGCCTCACTGATGTGCCCACACACTGCCTTTGTTCTTTTCATAACAGGATTGCATTTTGGATTCTCAGTCATCTTGTAGTCACGTAACATGTACAAAAGCAGAAATTTCCTTTCTTAATCCTGGAATATATTACTGTGCACTTTACATTAGTTCATTTAGTTAATTTCAATCCTTTTTTGTTATTGTTCTAGATGCTAAATAATAGTAATCAATTTACAGGTGTGAAATCCTGATCCTTTACTGAAAATATTACTGACTTTATGTCATATGCAGATTTTATAAGCCTAACTCAGCAAACCATTAATGAAACTTTTAGATGAGCCTGAAAATCCATCAAGATTTCCATGAGAAAATGCACTAGTATTTTTTTTCCATTTTCTTCTATATTACTATAACTATTACTATCTGCCTTGCAGCTAATTCCTTAACCATCTTATTTTTCTTCTATTAATCCCTATTCTCTGCTCTTGAACAAATAATTTCCCCTGTGGCATGATTTCAGGTACTGTACTGAATTACAGGTTTTTTAAATATTCTTCATGTCCTTTGTGTTAATAATCTGTTCTTTTATAAGGGAAAGGTATCAGGTTAGTACATGCATTGCACAGTGAATAGTGCTGTAGTTGTCTAGGATTCTGGTTTCATTCTTTTAAACCCTTGATTCCAACTGCATTGTGCTCCACTGGTGATTTCAGGTTTGATACCTTGATACCATTTGTCAGCTTGCTTTTACCTTGTCCCCATATTCATTGTGCAGGATGAGAAAAAGCTAGTAGATTAGCTAGGTGTGGGGGTTCTGTCCCAGAAGACAATGAAAAGACACTTAAACAGCTAAGGAAGAGAGCATTGAAGAGGAAGGAGAATTATGATTTACATTCTTATTGCGCCTTGTGCAGCATTGCCACAGGTAGTGTTCATTATGTTTGACAGCTTGCACTGCTCCCCTTTCCTGTCATTGTTTCTACTGTTGCTGTGATTCCTGCCTGCTTTTTGGTAGATGCTGGATTTATTGTGGTGAAGATATTGATATCTTTCCTTTCCTTACCCTTATGTGGGACATTCCAGTTGCAGCCTTAATTAACCTGGCAGAGAAGCATAAGCCGTAAAATGTTTACGCTGGAAGAGATCTGAGGTGCTCAGAGGTGCTTAAATCCCTGTGCAGTTTGCATTTATAGGGCACGTCAGCTTTCCAGGTGACACGATGCTGGGATTTCTCTCCTCTTGGCTCTCTGGTAATAGTTCTGCAACTACTGTTTCAGGCATATTGTCATCTAAGATATGCCTTTTGTGCTTGTGCTTCCATGATCTTTATGTATGATCTTTACTTTCTTTGTGCAGTATGAAAACATGGCTTCATTTTTGACATTTTGTTCCTTTCCTTTTGCACCTGCATATCCAACAAACAAATCATCTGCTCTAACAAAAGGAATTGTGTCTCCTCTACAAATCCTGCTTGTCTGCTATTGATCAGTTTCAGAACACTGTTGACAGAATTTGTTCATAACAAATTCCTCAACCTTTGCTCAAAATGTTATCCACGCATTAATCACCCTTTCTCTTGACTACTGCAGGTCTTTCTTTTACAGTCATCCTAAATCTCTTCTTTCTAAATTTCAGGATAGCTGACTAGTTTCTTACTCCAGGGAGCAGTCATATCAGCTTCCTCTTCCATCATTTTCATGACTTACTTTCTATTGCTCAACCCGAGTCAAAATTGCCCTTTGGATTTCAGAAGGGTTCATGGTCTTATTACAGCTCATCATTTCAGCCTGGTCTTCACTCATTTTACTGTGCCCCCCTTACATTCACCTTCTTTACATCATGTATTTCTATCAGAGCTTTGCTGCCACACATTTGGATCCTTTCTTTTCATCTCCCAGATGGGTGTAAAAAAAAAAAAAAGTTTATTTTGTAGCTGACCTTGGCAATAAAGTTTCCCATAGTAAATTGTATGAAGATACTATAAAAAGATACTATAAAAGTACAAATTGACTTGTGTACAATTGTTGGTGAGTACTAAGAAAAGAAAGTAATTGTGACTAATTGCTGAAAAGATATTATTTCAGCATTTTCTGCTGAAAAGATATTATTTCTGTTTAATTATGCAATATATGCTCTCAGTGATATAAACTTTTGACATCATACTGCTTGTGAACAAAATGTAGGAGTTTAAAGATATTCTTCAGATTAAGATGGATCTTATTCCTCCTGGAGAAGTTTGCCTAAATGCCTTTCATTTGAGATCCAGATTGGTTTTATTTCCACTGTAATTAGGTTTTGAATGAGACTAGTTTAAATATTCTGCAGCTGTTTCTTTTCTGAGGGAAAGTGTCTTTTTGCAAAACGAAACAGAAAAAAAACTGTGACATATCCTCTTCTTTTTTCTTTCTTTCCTTTTTAAATAATATCTTCTTATTGCATTTGTCTGTCTGCCCTCCCACATTCCCCTGAATCACAAGCCTGTATGTGATGAAAGAGCAATAATATTTGCTTTTCAGGGTTGAATGATCAAGTTACCTCTGGTGGCTGAATGCTATTACAAAAGTGATAGTGCAGTGACATTTCTGAAGTGTGAATGATCGTGGTTTTCTTCTATGGCTATGGGCTACAAAGAATACAAATTCTGGTAGCACTGCATAGATGTGACTTCAGAAGAGTTACAGGCAGCCTTGCACTAACAGGATAAACAAAGGTTTTGAAGACTGTTAAATGAGCAGACATTATGAATTATTAAGTAATAAATGTTTCAGGGTGGTTATTTTTTTCAGTTTTCTAAGCAGAACAGGAAGTACACAAAATATGTCAATAACGCTTCTGCATGACAGAGTTCATAATTGCTCATTAATTATTGCTACATTTTTATCTATTATGTTTAAAACTTTCATTTTATTTTTTAAATGCATAAATATGGTTATGCAGTTCTGATAATTGTATTCTTTAGTACAATAGATTTCTCAATCTCAATCTGAACCTCTGCTGTGCTGGGGATTATAGAGACACTTAAGAAGACATGCACTTGGCACAAAGAGCTGGAAGATAATGGCCATATGATTGACTGGACTGCAGTGTTCCTAAAGCATAGAATGTTCCACTGGCTGATATTTATATCATAAGGCAATAAAGCTATTTCCTGACTTTTTGCTCTGTGAACAGAATCTGGCTGGAACCCACAGCTGGTCTCTGAGCTCACGGTGCACTAAACAACTCCTGAAGGAGGAACAAGGTTCAGATGTCTGAATATAAACTAATCAAAACAACTATTTCTCTGAAAATTATTAGCTGCCTATGAAGCAAATATTTCCCTGTCTGTAGACCTTTCTGCCAAGTCTATTTTTCATTATTTTTTGGCATCATGCTGTGATCCTGTTAGATTTCAGAAGAGGGGCTGAACTATACAAGGCATTAGTCGAGACTTCCCCAGGAAAGCTGTGTGTGGGAAGGCATTAGTGGCACTTTTTCTGAGTCACTGTACTTTAGTGTTGGCACCGCTTGCTGCTGGCTTAATGTGAAACTAACCTGTCCAGATGAATAAGTATTCCTTTCTAAACATAGTTTTTCTAGCAGTATTTTAGAAGCATTTAATTTTTTTGTTGTTCTTTCCAAAGAAAAAAAAAAAAACAAAACAGGTTAACTAATTCTTACTTCTTGTGCAAGCCTGTGCACAGTGACTTCAGATCTTAGATTAATGTTACGTGTCACAAATAAAACTTCACTTGGGAAAGGTTAATCCAATTGAATCTTAGAAATAGGGCTGCTTGCTAAATAAATAAGTTGATTTATGTTAAGAAATCAAAATTAATTTGAACATTCTGGAGAACAGAAGGGCTTGCTTCTTGGCCAATAAAATCCTAAATTATTTAAAATAGACATGCTGCTTTTTCACCAGATTTGTATAATGTGTTCAAGTTAAATTATTGACTAATTCAGATTGAAAGCTTTGCTTTTATCCAGAGAACCCAACACACCAAAATCTGTTTAAATGCCAAGTAAACGATTGCTAGAAAGTAATGACCATGATTGAATTGAGTCACCATTCCCTTAATGAGTGTTTAAGGAGGGGTGCTTAGATGTCTGTATGGATTCCTTTAAAGTCAAAGGAAGTAAAATTTGCTTCAGCATCATCACAGTGCAGTGTATTGTTTTGACATAATGCTGCTTATGTTGCAGTAGATAAGAATGCATTTATAATTGGCATCTACATCCTGAAACAGACACCAGTTTTATCACTACCATCAGCATATTCAAAAACCCGATCAGTATGTGTTAGCATTACTGTGAATAATATCAAAAAAGATAGAAAGAATTACCCAACCTACATTCCTTAGTTGAAATTCTCATTGAAGCCAGGAGAGAATTTGCCAAAACAAGGGTAGATAGGAACATGATGGTTTGAAATTCTTATATTTATTTAATGAAATCATAATTACATATTGATGGATTGGAATATTTTTGTTTGTTTGAGCGTTTTGGTTTTTTTTTAAAATTTAAGTGGTTATGTGTTTTACAAATTGAATACATCTTATTTTGCCAAGAATAATGTTGAGAAATCAAAGTAGAAATAAGCCAAATTCATGTCCTATCCATTTAATTTTTCCATAAATTGAGATTCAATGCTTTTTTTTTTTTCAGTCTTCCTGTGAGTCTGGCTATTTTCAGACTCTGGATTTGAGATCAGGTTTAAGTTTATTACATTTCTGGTGAGCTACTGTAGCCCCCCATTCATCAGCTTATCTCTGCACTAAGCTAAAATACAAGCCTTTTGTAGACTGACAACTCTGGCTCTGTTCTCTCTGACAGATGCACACAAAATCAGCCAGTGTCCAAGACAATTGTGCATGATCAAAGAATAAACAGACAAATCTCCCATGTTAAGTATCTTCTAAACTATCCACATCATCTTGAGCTGTTGTTCCAATGACAAATTATAATTCCATTTAACATTAAGCTTGATGCCAAACCTAGGTTACAGTTCTTATTGGTTGATAAGAATAAACTGCGTCCTCTTGATTTAAAGCTAAATGAATGCAAGATTGTTTAAAAATTCGGTTCCTATCACAGTATTTCTAAGCTGAGAAAATGTTACCTGGTAAGTGACATGCACGACAGGCGGCTCCTGGGAGCATGGGTAGGCTAAAGATATCCTCCTCCCGTTCCTAGCGAAGTCTGTTATTTCGGAAAGGCTCAGCTGCAACTCATTGAAACTGCCACAAAGTCTCTCTAAATTTCTAGATATGTGACTCATTCCCCTTTCACCTGGCAAATTGTTGTTTTTAGGAGAATTTGATGCTTCTTGGATCACATTGAACTGCACTTTAGGGGATGTTGGTCTGCTGGAAATCCTGCTAGGTGATCCAAAACCACGAAGAGACACTGAGCGATTCATAGGTTCAGCATCCAGTGTTTCCAAGGCCACTGAGGAGTCACCTGGGAGCCTTTTTTCATCCAGGTCACTCACACTTGATGAAGAGCTCTGCTCATAACTAGGGCTTTTTACTTCTTCAATGAGTCTTCTCCTGCCACTTGGAGACTGAATAATGGTGGTTCTTGGTATTAACAACTCCCTGCTTAGAGGCTGGTCTTCTGTGGCAAGATTCTCAAAGAATTTTCTTTTTCCAGGTATATTAACAGAGGATTCAAAGTTACAAAACATATTTTGCTTAGTCTCAGGCAATGATGAAGAATTTTCTTCCAGCATCAATTCTTTGACCATAAGACGCAATACATACCTGTCTGAAGTCGAAGATGGAATGAGATTAGGCTCAGGGAACCTCTGCTTGCCAATTAGAATCAGTAAGAGTTTATCAGTTAAAAAGCATAGGCCCTTTGGTCTTTCATTTTTTTCCAGCTGGATTTGTTGAATGTGAGGCATGCAGGAAGAGGTTACTGAATAAACCAGAACAATATTAGAAGTATTAGAGGCTACTGCCACAATCTGAGCTCTAAGGTCAAAAGCCATTATATCAGGAACCAGAATACCTGGGATGGTGACTTTTCTGGTGGTCGTTACCTTCCTCTCAAAAGTCACCAAGATCAAGTGAGAAGAATCTTGACCATTTGTTGCGGCAGAGTCTTTGCGTTTCAGAGTAATGAGAGGACTGGGATCAGACCGACGGTGGTTTGCAAGGATGTGGGTCAAATCCACAGGACCTGATGAAGAAGAAGCAACTGAATCAACACCTGATCTATCTGAATCTATGGACTTTCTTCGTGTGTCCATGGAGTATTCCTCATCACCAAGCACCAAAGCAGACTGTGAGATTAGAGAACCAGCTTCTGTACCAGAGGGCACATCAAATGCAATGCCTGCATTGAAACCACAGATATTATCTAAAGGAAGCTCAGTAGCTACAGCAATTTGGAAATCCAGAGTGGCTTCTATAGCGCAGATATAACCTCCCACATCAAAAACTGGGCAAAAGGAGCAGATATTTAGAGTTTTCTGAGCATTATCCCATATGTAGGAGTGCAGGGCAGTGCCTATAGCAACCACTAAACGATTACCATCCTTAGTCCAGCAAGCGCAGTGGATGAGTCCGCTGCTTTTGATCTCTGCCTTAACCCGCGTATTGTCAGTGCGAACGGCATGCAAGACCGAAGCATCTCGTTTTGTAAGCACAGCCAAGACCTCCTTCTTTGGATGCCAGACACAGCCCTGAGAAAGCAGTGGAAACGGCTCACCAACTTCACAAGTCTGAGAAATCAAGGGCTTTTTCTTCTCTGCACTGCTGTAGACCAGCTGCCAAATGCTTACGTGCTTTTTGTGCTGAACAGCGAGCAGAGCTGGGGTGTCTGTAGAGCAACACGGGCCCCAGTAAAGCCCATGCACATGTTCAAATTGACCAACAATGCTTGAGTCTCCAAACTTCAGCTCTCCATTTTGATAGTATAAAGTAGTCAGTATCACTTGCTTCCCATCTGTCCAGGCAATTCCATGCACAGGGTGGATAGCTTGATATAAAGCATTGAGGCCGGTTCTCAGCAGCTTTGCCTTTCCCAGATCCATCTTTTTAGGCTTTCTTTCTAATGGTGATTGTTACAAAGTAGAGAATCCATGGAATTCACTTGCAGATCACCATGAGAATATTTTTTTTCCTCATGTCTCCTTCCCTTCCTTTCCAGCATCAAGCTGCTATTTTCTGCTAATAATCCAAGAGTCTATATTGTGAACTCCTTCTCTGTAGGCCTGCAGCTGCTCTTCTAAGTATAAATCCATGTCAAAGCTGCTTTGGCTAGGTCTTTTCCTGGGAGGAGTTATCATCTTCATGTGATTGCTAACAAGGTTTAACCAATTACTGTGCGTTTTCGTAGAAGGCTATTTTTAACTCTTTAGTGCTGGGAATATATTTAAAAATAACACTAATACCTTGACCTTCAGTTAATGAAGGTCTTTACCAAAGAGAGAGATCATACATTGGTAAGCCTAAGTATTAAGCTACAGCCTGAAATAATGACCTGACACTTCTTTCAGCCAGCCTTTGAAGGATGAAAGAAAATTTAAACATAACTGAGAACTGTACAAGGCAGATTGCAATCTGTGATGGGCAGGATCTTTCAAAGAGACAAGATCGGAAATGGCTATGAAAGGAAAGTAAAAAAGGGAAAGTGTGCTCTGTTCTGTTAGTAGTTACAAGAGAAGGAATGAAGGTGAGATTTGAAAAAAATCAAACACCGGAGCTAAAAAACCCTGAGTACATAGTCTAGAAGCAAAGAGAGCTGATTAGGTATTAGTGTTCATTTTACTGGGATATACTAGCTACAAATATATATTGATTTCTTTCTTGGTCTTCCCAGTCGCCTGTATCTGAGGGCTGTTCCCTTATTTTACAGACAGAATGCAGCAAGGAATTAAAAAATTTCCTGTTTCTTCTAACCCTGTATTTTCCATAATATGTAATGTAACATGATGCAAGATCCTTGAGTTGTCAAAGACCCAAAACACCTAACCAATAAGCTGGGGTAGCACAATGGGGCCGTGGGAGGATACAGTACTTTGGGTGGGCTGTGTTGTTTCAGGCCCAGAGCTGGGCAAGATGGACTGCCTTGGGTGTCTCCATCCTTCCCTCCTTAGCACAGCCTTCTCTGGGCTTAGCTTGGACAGAGTGTGTGTATGGCTGAGCATAAATAGTCTGGATGGGATTAACTAACTTAAATATAAGCAACCATTACTATTTTCAGTGCCCCAGGATATCTCAGACAGCCACATTGAGCTGGCAGGTACAACACAGGACTTCAAGAAGAGTAGTGCCATTCTGGGGTGGCAGCTGGCAACAAAGAGATGATCCCCAGATAGTCCCTGGACTGCCTAAGATGGCATTAGAAGCTTATAAACAGGTAACTGAATCCTATCCTCAGCATCTTTCTGTAATTCTTGTTTTGCCAGTGCATCTCCTTTCAGCTTTCATGTAACTTGTGTCTCTCGCTTTTTAAACTAACAAAAAGTAAATAAATTAAACCTGGGCAAAGGTTTACAAGCTATCAATGTTAAACATGTAAGACTTAACAATACACATTCTGCATCTTTAGCTCTTTTATATATTATATATTTGTATATTACCACCTGAGGAAAACAAATGTCTTGTTGAAGACAGTTGGACCTCTGTTGTAAGAATTTTTTAATACCCTTTTCCAGATGTAATTACTGAGAATGATTATTACCACTAAACAACTCCCAAATTGGTGTAATTATATCACAGGCTCATTCACAGCTACCTATTTTTTTTTCTTTTGTGAATTATTTCATGAAGATTACATTCAAAATAAAAACTTTTTTATATTCTTCAAGAACAAGCCAGCAAGGGTGACTGAAATAGGTAAAAATTAAAAAGCTAAATATGCAGGTTGGAAGATCCTTTTTTCATGCAAGACTCATAAATTCTTTGGTTTCAGTCCATGCTTGTGGTGAAACCATATTTTTAAATGATTTTACCTTACTCTTTGTGGCACAGATGCTACTCTGCCATACCTATTTCACTAAGAGTTCTGGCGACTTCCTCCAAGTTGTAACAGGATTATTGTTTTTTATATTAGTGAAAGTTTCTTACGATAGTAGTTATAATGAATAGATTGCAATAAAATACAATCCCAGCAGCTCCATAAATTGTCAAAGTCTATATACAAAGTCTATAACATATATTTGTTTTACTTTAAAATAATGGTATTTTCACTGCTTTGTTGTCTTCTGGGTGTATTTTGCTGAAACTGATAAAGCTGTTCTTTGGCACAGCATCTCATCTATATTCTGCACCACTGTGCTTTAAATATCCTAACAAAACTGTGTTGCAGCTGGATTCTAGCAACCTAAAATGTGGTTTGGATGCAGAAACTTCTGCCTCAGTGTGACTGAAATGCTCATATGTTTTGCTAGATATAATGTGTATTCTGTCAGCTATGCAGAATATCTTGAGAGCATGGACTGACTACTTGTGTGGAAGACTGGACTTTATTTGCTGTAGTTTTTTCTTTAGATTTCATCATCTTGTAAAGCATTTGCTCTTCAACAGTGTCTGTGACATTATCAGAGGATAATACAAGGCTGAATATGTGAGTTTTGCCAGTAAGTTTGCCAGAATCTCCCTCAATTTTGGAATTCTTGAAAAATATTTGCAGCAGAGCTACAGTGAAATTTTCATCTATCTCTGAAGGCATTAGGAAATAGGACTTCATCTGAAGTCATACTTATGACACACATATAAATACATGCTTCATCTGAAACATACTTATTTCTAATTCATTATCTAAGATACACGGATACAAGATGGCAACATCCACAAACTTCCACTGGCATGGTAGTGACCTGGGGAGTCAAGTAAGCTTGTGGCCTTTTCAAAACTCTAAGGCTCAGTGCTCCTTGAAATCTGCAGGGTTTAGACACTGCGAGCTCTCTTCTGTAGCAATTGAGTTGGAACCTCAGACTCCATTGGAGACTCTCAAGGAGAGTTTCCTCTCATGGTTCTGGTGGGAGACAATTATATGGGCAAGGAACTTCTGTGAGAACAGAATGCTGTACTACCCCCCTAAACACCATATATGACAAAATTAATTTCAGATAAAGTTATCTTTCAGATTGTATCTTTAAAAAAACCTGTAAATAATGGAGGACTTGGGAAATATACATCGGGGAATAAAACCTAAGTTATGCCGTGATTATGAATTTGGGCAAGTTGTACTGGGGATCAAAGAAGGCACAAAGTGAATAAAACTTTGAACTTTGATTTGGCACAACCTCATTTTTAAAAAACAGGATTAGAAAAGAGTGGAAAAAAACAAGTTCCCTTCATTCAGTTAGCATATTTTCCTGAAAAAAAAAATTTTTCCAGTTAGAATATTTTCCTGAAAAAAAAAATTGCTCCATCACCTTGGCATGCACAGATCTCTATAGCACACACTCAAAATAATGGCTGGTAATTGAAAACTGTCCTGGCAATAACATAGAAATCTGAGACACTTCAGTGAGAAACCACAGTCTTTACACCTACAATGAGCTGGATTCTGATCTATTAGCATCCCTATGCCTCTGATTAACTCTGGTGTAACTGAGATCAGAATGTCACCTGTGGTTTAAAGAAGTTGTTTCAGCTGGTGGCACCTTGGCTGGCTCTTTCCTGCAGAGTAATTCCAGCCAGCAAGTCCTTGGTCCTTTGGAGGACAAGGTTTTTAGAAGTCATGAAGTCCAAAACTGAGCATTGAGTTGCACAGAACTGCCAGTTGGTAGACATGAGTTCCCATGGTTCATAATGAGTGTTGGAAAATTAATCCAGCCTTCATCATTGCAGAGGGTGGGCTGCCCTTTTTCATAATATTGATTTATAGTTATGTTTTTCCACATTGCTCTATTTGCTATTCAGGGAAAGAGTGAATGCTTTTTGTGTCCAAATGGATCAGAGCTAATAAGTTCCAGGTTCTTAAATATATTTACCTATTTCTTGTCTAGTGGTAGATTGGTATCTAAATGTCTCTGTGGATCTGAGTTAGTGCCTTGCTGAAAAAGCTGAATTTCAGACTTCATTTTCTCCTTTACTCATGGTAAAATAACTCTTCCAGACTAAATCTTGCTTCAAGTTAATTAAATAGATGTTAATATTCCTGGTGACTTCAGAGGAAGAGGGAGCCAGCTCAATATGTAATAAAAATGTAAGAGTAATAATTTTTCTAATACTAATTTGATTCAATTTTATGAAATGTCTAATACTTTGTGGTATTTTTACTTCAAAAGTATTTTTATTTAAAGCTACTCACCATGAATTCACCAATTTAAGTAGATGTGTCATTTACTTCAACACTTTTGAGAAGCTTGAGTATTTATTTACGTAATAAATGCGTACTAAATGTCTTTATTCTTTCACACTGACATTTCTTTGCCTTGAAATCTGATTTTAAAAAGTAGTTATCTGTCATAAACTAACTGAAACAGAATGTAAAAATTATGCACAGTTAATAAAGAAACAAATTATGTAATCTGTCAGAGCAGATCCACTGATCTATGCCTTGTAAATCAGTGCTCTTCTGACAGTAATATGTCTGTGTGCGCTTCCTGCTCTCAGGATAGGATTTTACTCACCAGTTACACATTTTTGTATCTATGTCATATAAAGTGGGAAACACCTAAGGAAATACTGTAATTTTTATGTAAATATATTTAAGAAATTGCTAAGAAGTTTGGTTAATTAAAAAAACACAAATAATTATGTAAAGGCAAGTCCCTCATCTTTTCTATGTGTGCTACATTCAAACTAAGGAGACTTCAGGCAGGAAAATCACCACTTCTTTCTAAGACTGTTTTTTTCATACATGCAGACCCTTGGTGTTAGTTTTCTGGAGCAACTCCCTGAGCCAAGGGTACCAGGCTGGCTTGATCTGTCATCTGTAAATAAAGGCATCTAGCATGGGGACACATATGATGGACAAGACACTGTTACAGCAAGGCAAAAGTTTTGCTTCTTCTTGTAGAAGTTTGTAAATTCTGTGAGCTCATTTCTACCCTCAGGGATACGGTGCTAGATGGCAGCTCTCCAAATGTCATACGTGTATAACTGACTGCAGTGACCTCTCTGATACTGGACCTTGGGCTCTCTGAAACCCCCCTGGGTCTCGGGGAAGGCACCAGAGGTGCTCCATCACATCATTCCAAGTGGAGCTGTCCATCACTCTTGCAGGAGTGTTTTCAACAGCTTTCTCGATGGTTGTGGCTCTTGGAACTCCCTCTCCTCTGTAACAGAAAGGCAAATACGCAATGGTAACATAGCAATCCAGCACATCTGGGGGAGAAGGGTTGGCGAAGCAGTTGTTAATCACCCAAGACTTGCCTTTTGTGGTTTAGAGTGAGACTTTTGTAGTTCACTGGACTGGAGAGAGGAGAACCAAGTCTTTTCAGAAGGCCACTTAATTCTCACTCTCATCAAGGGCCTAATGCTTTTTGGGCCTTTACAACGCTAAAGCAAAACTGGTGAGCAATTAGGAAGGAAAGCAGGATGGTTATGCAAACATGGTCACAGAGAATGAGACTCATTCCTCATTTAATTGTAGATGTGGGATTCATCCCACAAATTACTATTTTTGCATTGTAGTAAATAGGTACAGCTGCCTACATGAAGGTAGTACCCAAGCTCCCATTAGGCAACAACATGGAGCCTCAGCTCTCTAACATATCTCTGCACATACACACCACAGTTATCTAAGTCAGACCCTGCTTCCTGATTCACTTAAAAGTTAGTGGTGAGAAATAGATACTTTTAGGGCATGATTCATTCCATCCTAAAGTACCTAAATAGATGAGTAACTCTGGCTTTATGAGTATAGCTGAAGTACTTGGACAGGAAATGGGTATGGACAGATTAATGCCAAGGAATGGTTGCGTAGTCATTACATGCATGTCCATTCTGACTAGAACATTTAATGATCAGTCCACCAACAGCTTTTTCTAGAGCTACATGATTCCCACCCACATCCTTCCCACTTCTGAATACCCTCTCTGTCTCAAATCACTGTTTTTTGACTTAATACTCCCATATGTACATGCCAGTCTCTTGCGCATGCTTTATAAAGCAATCAGGTTTTCAATAAAAACTCCAGCACTTATGTTACAAAAATTATACTGGGCAGAAGAGCATGAAATGTTCTTTAGGATATATTTCTGTCTTGGCAAAGAGAGGGAATGAATGATCTAATGGGTCTTTCCATCTGTAAGTCAACATTCAGCTTCCAAATTGTGACAGTCTTTTTCTTCATAAGCATTAAATGTATTTGTTTTTGAAGATGTCTCTTATTAGTATCTTCTTTTTTACATGATGATGTAAATTTGTACCCTTGAAGTGATATTTTTATAATTCCCACCAGACACATCAGATAACTTAGGAACCTCTTGCATGGCTAAATGCTCTTTGCCACAGTGTGCATACTCGGTTAGATCACTCTCAATTGAAAACCCGTTGAGACCTGAAGAAGAACAAAGGATAGTAATATTTTTAGCAGATTTATATTTGTCCCAGCTTGGTAAGTTGTAAAGGTCGCTAAAGTCTGTCAGCTCTGGGCAAATAATTTATTATTGTAAAGGAGCTCAGGACAGCATGAGCTGGACATAATCCTGTATCCAAACTAGTTGGTTGACAATGCAGACAGAGTCAAACTCTTAGCAATACCTGTTTTGGAAATTGCACTAGAAAACAAATTTTATAAAGTATATAAAAATTGGTTTCCTCTGAATCACATGGATTCTAGCATCTAATCAGGCAGTTAAACTGTGGTTGAGAACATTGATTGAGAAAGATTGTGGGATCTCTCTTATTTTTCTTGATGTATGGGGTGTTTGATGATAACACTTCAGACGCCCAAGATAGTTGAATAGTTTGCTGTTGCTTGTTCTACCTGGGACAATTTCAGAAGTGTCTGAAGAAAGCCGATTCCCAGCTGTATTTGTAAACCCTTATAATAAAACACCTTTAACTTGGTCTCCCATAGAAATGTTCTTGCTAGTTAGACTTAATAGGATCTCCCTACTTCCCTGATATAGACAAAAATATTGGTAAATATTTACTGCTAATTAAAATGAAACAGTGGTAATGTGCTGCTATCCACCTTCATGTTTAAGTAGTTCACCTGTAGCTGTCTATGTAGGCTGAAACTGAGCTATAGTGGATGATGTTTTTAATCCACAGCCCTTAAGATAGTTGAAGCATTAGCTAGACTTGTATTGAAGGACCTGCGGGGTCTACGTTTTTTACTGAAAGGCTGTGATGGTTCTGTTTTGATCTTCTTTTTTATCTTAGCTAACGGCTTCAAACGTAATGGAAAATAAAATTACAAATACTTTTTCCTGCTTCCCTAGTAGGAAGGATTAGAAATGTTTCCACTTGGTCAGTTTAAGCCTAAATACCTGTTCTTCAGGATTCAGCCACCTTGACTCCATAGGTGCACAACCTGAAATGGCTGATTCAGGTCTTTCTTTAAGAGTGCTAAAGGCCAAATGCTGGGTCAACCCTGATGAGGAGCTGAATACCGGGGGGATTAGTGTTTGTGTTTATCCTAGAGATGAATATAAAAAGTCTGAGATTTTTAGTGGCTGTTGCTGATCTGTTGACACTTCCTGGAATTAAAGCTGTCCCTGAAGTATCATGCAGAAAAAAACCCCCAAACTTTTTACAATCTTTCTGTGCTCTCCAATTGCCCTGGTATGTTATAATCTGCTTCTCTGGCTCCTGAACTTTTAGTTATAACTTCAGATCATTTTGGTCAGGAGGTTCTAGAAACTCATTAAATAGTGTTATAATTGCACATGCAGAATGAAGAAAAGCAAATACAACCTTAATTTTCTGAGTCCATTAGCCAGTTCCCTTGATTCATTTATCTGGAGAATTGAGAATGCCAGCTAATTTCATTTCCACAGTTACATTTTCCAAAATCATCGAAAGACTAATCAAAAGCTTGTAGCTAATATTTGCGGCTTGTTTGGTTTTCTCCTGTTGTTTGAACTGCTTCCAATATGTCTTGCCAGTGACATTTCTCCACCAAGCAGAATAAATACCAAAACTGTAGAGAAAAAGTTTTACTGAAGAAAGCAGCAAATGTGTTGCCCTGTAAATACAAAGTTTCTCAAAGCCATTGACGTCCTTCTGTAGCTTCCATGGCAAGGAAATGACAGAGCCAGAATAATTAGTTTACTGAACAGATGCAATATTTGTAATTCCAGTACTCTTCCACAGTTTGAAAGATGGATTTACTTACACTTTTTAATCCATTTTTTGCTATGAAATATTGGGCGGAAGAGAAAATCTAATCCTCTTGGACTGTCTGCTTAAGATATTGTCATTACTGGAAATTTTATTTGTGAGACTGCACTGCATGACCCTGAGTTTAGGCTCTGGGTCCTAAGGTGTTACTTGCCCTCTTTTACTTATGATAAAAGAGGATCTCTTCCCCTGAAGTATTTGGAATCTAAACAAGGTAGAATGATCATTCTTGTTATATAAATTAAATACTGAGACACAGAGCAATTCAAAGCATATCTTCAATTCAGCAAGCTGCCTTCAACAGAGTAGGCAGTGAAGCGATATCACTGCAGCAATCTGCATGTGTGCTAATTAGTCTGGATGGATGCTGCAATTTCATATTTATATTGCATCTGAGGGGCTAGCTAGTGTATTAGCCACTTTGGAACATCATGCATTGCAAACGGATCCCAGGTGATTTAGCATCATGCAGTCAGTGTTGGAATTGTGGTTAACCTCACTGCCATTTTTTAATTTCCTTCTCCATGTTGCATGAAAAATATTATAGACTCATAGATCAGTTTAGGGGAAGGGATCTTTGGAGGCCATATGGTCCAATTGCTTGCTTCGAACAGGGCTGACACCAATTTGTTCCGGTTCCTTAAGGCTTTGTTTGATAACTCATCTTGTGAAGATTTTTTTTATCTTTATACGGTCAGAATCACCCTTACTATGACTTGTGTCCATTGCTTCTAGTCCTTTTGTTGGGTATCTCTGAGAAGAGTGTGACACCATCCTCTCCACTGCCTGTTAGGTAGTTGTAGACAGTAACTGAGATCCTTCTTCTCTCTGTCTTCTGCAGGCTGAACAAACCCAGCTCCCTCCCTCTCTCCACGTTCTCCAACCACTAACAACATTGGAATGGTTGGGCTTGCTCCAGTATGTCCTTGAACTGGGGAGACAATTCTGTGAGACCATGAGTCTGTCTAAACCCATGTGGTTTTGGAAGTGCAAAACTGCATAAATCTCTTATGGAAGCAAGTTCCATTATTAATGTCCTGGTCTTGTGGAATTTTCGCCTCCATTCCAGAACACAAACTATGGATTTCTTGA
Source organism: Phylloscopus collybita (assembly GCA_027886175.1). Lineage (NCBI taxonomy): Eukaryota > Metazoa > Chordata > Aves > Passeriformes > Phylloscopidae > Phylloscopus > Phylloscopus collybita. The sequence goes on from JAJNNQ010000026.1 coordinate 50,743,704, forward strand.
CTCCAGTAGCTGGTGGTGTATATCCTGATGAGCTGGAGTCTTCTCTGTGCATATCTGAGGTTACCTCACCTAGTCCTGTAAAAGGCTTTGAAGATGAGGTCTAAGACCTTTGTAATGACTCACATAAAAGCACAGTGAGAGAGAATATGTAAATATCTGAGTTGAGAAAAGCCTGGTGAGAGAGCTGGTGGCTTTCAAAGCAGTTTTAGTGCTACTGAAAATATCCAGCTGCAGTTTTGCACCCACAGCTATTGCAGCTACAGCTGCAAGAGGAAACTATAGATACAAACGAGGATAAGGAGTTCCAAGAGGAAGAGGAGGATTCGGAATAATTTCTTCAGGAGGAAATTTTATTGTGTTTTGGGTCGTTCGGAACAAGTATCAGTTGGGAGGAGGTGACTGTGCTGCAGACCTGTGGTAGAGCAGTGGTGAGAAGTGAGATGGGCACATGAAGATTTTTGGGTTTAATCTGTTAATCACATGGCCATCACTGCAGGTGTGCTGTCAGACTTACCCTAAGCACGTGCTTTGAGAGGAATCACGGATTCTGGCTGACTGTCTTTTGTCAATGCTCGTGATGCACAGGAACGTTCACAGTGCTGAGCTCTGCAGGCTGCTGTTCATTTTGGTCAGGATTTTTTCCAGCGTGGTGCTGGTTTTGCATGACCTGCACACTGTGGGATTAAAATTATTTGGTTGCACATGTTGGTTCACTGAATGGAAAGGTCAGTATTGGTAACACATTTTTTGTTTGTTCTCACTGTTCATACAGCACTGGTTGGGTTTCAAAGTAATGCTGATTCTTTATCCATGGATCCTGGTAAGGGAAATGTGTATTGTTGGGGGTGTTTTGTGGCCTCTGTGAATTTTTACATTTCCAGAATTTGTGCTTTCCGTTTATGGGCAATTTAGTGCTTTGCCTTCCAGGGGTGTTCTTCGTGTGCATATGGAATCTATTACGCATGATTTGTAGATCCTTTGTAGATTTTAAAAACAATGAAGAATGGGATTTCACAATAGAGGAACTATGAACTAAGTTAAAACTCCCTAAAAATTTGAAAACTGTCTTCCTAAAAGTGGAAATGCATAAATATTTTGTAAACAGTGCTGGCTGTAGGGGTTTTAACTAAAGAAAATAGGATATTCATCTGCTGAACTTCGAGGTTTTGAGTTTTTCTCCTAATGACTATGGCAAATTGTCCTCTTTGTGACCACTGAGTAATCTTAGATGTTGGAGTCATGTGGTTCCATCAAAACATTTGGGAAGGAGTGTCGAGAGAACCCCCCGCTTCTCCAGCCCGCTCTTTCTGGTGCCAGGATAGAAAAACATGCTGTGGGAAGGTCTTGTGGTAAACGACTGTTCAGGAATGTGAGCTCTACAGAGCTGTCAAGAGAGACACTGCTGGACTTTGCCCTTGATACAGATACACTGGATGCCAAAGGTGGTGGAGGTGGGTGACATGCAACGACTTTCAAAGAGCATTCTTAATACAGTAATCTGGTCTGCTTTGATAATCTGGTTTTAGCCATTTCCTTGGTCATGAACTTTCCCTCTTAATCCCTTTGTCCTTTCTGTTTCCCCTCCAATTCCCTGCCAGTTCTGAACCAATTTTTTTTTTTGTATTTCAGAGGCTTTCCTGAAGATAATGGACATCCCTTTTTTCAGTCTACTCTTCCAAGATCTTCATGTGCTGAAGATTTGTTAATGTGTATTTAAGGATCTTGATGCCTCCAGTGAATACTGTGAGGAGAAAAATAACATTATTTTTGGTTCAAAATCTGTGATGTCAAAGATTTTTAAAAATATTCATCCAAGAACATTGAGATACTCTCTACAGATCTTTATTTTCTGTCTTGAAATTTGTCTTTGCCTTTCTTTCCATAGTGTTGGGAATGTGAGTATTGGGAATCTAATTAGCTCATGCCCAAAAGAAGCATTTAGAATCCGACCACGGGGCAAGAGGCCATGGAATAGGAGGATTGTAGATACAGCATGTTAGAATTAGGCCATAGCTTGGTCCCTCCCAATCCCATCTTGTGGCTTCTTAATTTTGCTGTTGGTGGGCTTTGCTTTTTTATTATGATTGTCAGTGTGCCTGAGGATGCTGTGGTCTGCTTTTAAGGCCTGTTACTTGTGATGACACTTGAAGCAGATATTCTGTGATCCCATCTGAACTATGTCTGTTATGTGATTAGGTCCAATCTCCTGTCACAAGACACAACTCAAGAAAAGCTATTCTCCCATCGTGGAGATCAAAGAAACGTGTGGCCTGATCAAAGGAAACGTGTAATTACAAGATGCTAAAGTGAACCCAGCAAAGAATAATTTGCTTTTATTAATTGGATTTACACCTTCTGATGCTCTGATCATCTAAGAGGACACAGACATCTACCTGGAGCCTGGATGAAAGCAGTCCTTTCTTGTGAAGTCAGGAGCCCTAATAGGACACCATGTACCTATAATTTCCCTTTATAACTCCCCTTACACACTTAGCTTTTCTTGTGCTGTCCTTGTTGCTCTGTAATGACTCAGAGGCACCTCTGGAATTAGCAATGTTCATGCGTTCTTAATGCTTCTGTGCCGTTTACCTCCTACCTGGCATTTTCTTATTTCTCAAATGTGTTTTTAGTATCTTTCTACTGATCAGAAATGAAATGACACTCTGAGACTGGCAATAGAAAAGAATCCCTTTTCAGAATTTGCACTGCTACAGACCTCCTCTGATAAACTGCAGTAAGTGCTTGCTTATTCTGTACATACTACCTACAGATGCAGAAGTCACTGGAATGGGAGGCAGGTGAAAGGAATCCATGTTCAGCCCTCCTTACTGCTTCTGAGCTCCTGTGAGCTCATGATTTTCCTCACTTGCCTGGTTTTGGGGAACTTCAGCCAGCCAGCCCTGGTATTTCAGAGTGTCTGACCCACAAGGAAAGATAGATACAATTGGGCACCCAGGCGAAATCTGATCAGAGTAATGTGAAAAGCTGTGTGGAGATGGTCAGTGTAGTTCAGAGCATGCATGCAAGGGCCACATTATCACAGTTACGAACCAGCACAGTCATTCCTCAGTTCAGTCATCTTGACAACTGCCCATATATTGGAAGATACTTTTACCTGAAGAGAACCCAGTTTGTAACAGACAAAAATCCTGAAAAAGCAATGTCAGAAAGTGCAGGTTGGAATTAGATGGATACAGACAGCTCTTTCAGTTGGAAAATTGATGATGCTGTCGTTCCATTTTTCTTTTTAATTCAGGAAACACAGAACTGGAAACAGAACTATTCCTTTAGAGGCAGTGGAAACTCCTGAGATTCAAGTACACAGTAAGTGCATGAGGAAATCGTCTATTTCAGGTGCACTCCTCCTGTAGCAAGGTTGAATATGTAATCTCTCATCGTGGGAACAGCATACATACACAGATTTTCCAATTTAAAAATGGAGATGAACAAGAACTTATAAATTGTTTTGCACTGAAACTCAAGGTCACTGCCAGCCTGCCGGAGACCGGCGGTTGCTGCTGCTGTGTGGGGTCACCAGCGGTGGGTACCGCTGCCCTGATGCTGCCGTTCACCAACAGATTCGGGGGTACATTCCCTTCAGCGCACACACGTAATGTGCGAGCACGGATGCCTTCCTCCATGGCTCTTTCTGACGGGAAATGCCGACCCTCCACTCACACTCAGCCGCGTCCTGGTGTCTGGATGGTTTGAAGCGCGGCGCTTGGTCTCGCTGCCTGCCCGGCGCGCCTGCAGCAGTACCCCACCGGCACCCCCCGCTCCCGCACACGCCCTGAGCCCTCCGCCGCCCGGACTCCAGACAAGGGCACGGTCACACGAGGGGCAAACGCCGGCGAGACCCCCGGGGGAGGGAGCGCTCCGCCGGGCACCATCGCTAAAGCGAGCTCCGTCCGGGGGATGGCAGCAGCATCCCCGCACGACCGTGGGCTTGGGGAGGCGATGCCGGCGGGGGATGCCCCCCGCCGCAAGGTTCTCCTCGTCCCCGCGGCCCCCGGGCGCTCGGCGCGGGGGCGGGCGGACCCCTCCCCTCCCCTCCCCGCGCTCCCCGCCCCTGCCCCGCATTGGCTGCGGGCGCTGACGGGCAGCCGGGCCGGCCCCTGCCCGCGGCCGCCCAGGGGCACTGCCCGCACTGGGGGTCCGGCGGCGCCGGGGAGCGGGGCTGAGTCGAGCCGGTGTCGCCATGGGGGTGGAGGTCGAGACCATCTCTCCGGGAGACGGTACGAGGCCGTGAGGGGAGCAGCCCTGCGGCTGCGCCGGGTCCGGCCGGGCAGCCGGCGGCTCCGGGAGCGAGGGAGCCGCGTCCCCGGCAGCGGCAGAGCGGGGAGCGCGGTGCGGGGAGGCGGCGGGGGCGGGAGAGGAGGCACGGCTGCCCCCGCAGCTCCGCGGGCACGAACCCCCGATGCGGGAGAGGCCGAGCGCGGCCAGGCGGCCGCCCGGGGTTTCTGTGGCGGCGCGGGGCCCGGGGTTTCTGGGGCATCCGCTGACAGCTGCACAGCCCGAGCGCGGGGTCAGCGCCGGCGCCCGGCGGGAGCCCAAACTTTCCCCGGAGGCGAGCCCGGCCTCGCCGAGGGCACCGGCCGCTCGTGCCAGCATCCCCCGCCAAGGCACCGCCGCCTCCCGGTCCAGCGCGGGATGCTGGCGAGGGCTGATGTGCAGCCCGGGTGGCAGTCACCTCTCCTTGGCGCACGCTTGGCTTTTGAGAGCCTATTCGAGGTGTTCTGCTCTTCTTTGGCTCTATAATATAATTCTGTGAGTTTGTTGTATTTCGATTTTTTGGGGGTTTTTTTGTTTGTTTGTTTTTTGTTTGGTTGGTTTTTTTGTTGTTGTTGGTTTTTGTTTGGTTGGTTTTTTTTAGAGAATGTAATTTCTAACATACATATGTAGCTATATAATAGCCAGATTCATCATTGGCTGATATGCAACCATAAATAATTCGTTCAAGTTGATCACAGATTAAGTTTCTTGGACCAGTATCTTTCCTTTCTTTGTGTATGCTTTTAAATTGGCTTCTCCCTCTGTGCTGTTTAGCTCTAGAAATTGAATTCTTCTCTTGGTTGCACAGATGTAAAAGAATATACTTATACCCACGTAAGTAATGGTGCTGAGTTGGGAGTAGAAAGGAGGGTGGAACTACCTCATAGTAGTACTTTCTACCTATTAAATAGATCAAGGCTGTCATAGTAAGTAATATGCAATTCCAAATAAGGTTATATGGATTAGTTCTCTTGGTTGCAAGTCTTAATCAAACTCAGCTGACTTTAAACTCTGTCTTAAGCCACAGTGTGTCAGTGGTCTTGCGAATCTCTGCTTTTAGTTTGGCTTTGATGTGAAAATCAGTAGCTTCATTGGCTGTGCTGGTGGTACACTCACACAGCAGAGTGTGTGTCCATAAGGTCTGAAACTGCTTTTCTCAGATCTCTGCATAATAGTGGATCATTTTAATAATACCTTTTTTACTGGGGGTAGGATTCATCTCACATAACTTTTCTCAGGTTAGCTGGCTAGTCTAAAGAAGTCTTCTGGGTTTTCTTTGTGGTCATCTCCAGAGAATAATTTGTCTTGCCTTTCTCTGGATAGGCTGGCTTTCTCTCAAAGCACTGCTAATTCTTTGCTGTCAATAGAGGAAGCCCAGGAGACTGGCATACGATAGCTGCCTGTGGTTTAGATGGCTGTGAATTTAAAAGAGATGAATCCCACTTTAGCATACCATGGTGCCCTTACTAGATACCTACTGTACTGCATTTTGTGTAATGTGCAGCTAGGGATATTCCAGCCAGCTAAGCAAATGAGCAAGGCTGTTCAGGTGGTGCTTGGAAGCACCACTTTCTCAATTTTTGTGTTGTAAATCTTGGTTCATCATATTAGCCTGCCCTCTGCCATTTATGCTCGTGGTTTTGGCATGTGAGCCCAAAGGCCATAGCTTGTGTGTTACCTGCTGGTTTATATCCTGTGAAGTGCCCTGTAATGCAGAACTTGTTATCATGTTAATTCTGACCAAAGAGCCAGAAAGTCAACTAAGAGATGAGCCTCAGTTTCACAGAATCATAGAATGGTTTGGTTGGAAGGGACCTTAAAGTTCATCTTGTTCCAACCTCCCCCTGCCATGGACAGGGACACCCTCTCCTAGACCAGGTTGCTCCAAGCCTCATCCGGCCTGGCCTTGGACACTTCCAGGGATGGGGCATCCACAGCTTCTGTGGGCAGCCTAACTCAGTCTTGAGTTTTTAGCTTTCTCTCAAGGATATTCCTTAATGATTAACCTCATTAATACTTTTAAATTCTTCTGAACTTGGGCATTCCCCTGGCCAGCCTTGAGAAATCAAGGTTGGTGTCTTTTATACAACATCAGCACCTAATTGAGCCTTGAGAATCATCCCTCAGCTTTTAGTACCTTTGGCAGTACCTAGAATAGGTAAAATGGAAAAGGTAATTTCATTTTCCAGTGTCAAGCAAATAATTTAAGCTTTCTTTCCTTTCAGTATGAACATTTTAGGAGGAGCTACGAGGCTCTTAAAAGAACTCAGGGTGCTACTGCTTTAGTGTTGCCTGATGCTACAAAATTAAACTGCTTCTGTCTGTGAATATTTCTGTAAAACCCATCCCTGCTAATTAAAGATGCCCTCACAGAGCTGTCTTTCTTGAGTGAAAGGCATTAGAGATGTGAATACAAATGGATTTTCTCACAATGTCAGACGGAGACTTAATTTGAAAAAATGTAGTAAAAACATTCTGAGAATTATTAAAAGTTACACTCCATGAAGTTTTGACAGTCCTTTTGCACTCACAGAATGTAAATGCATATGCAGTGCACACATTTATTGGGAGAGTTATCTAAGAAAAGTATTACTTGATCTAAGAGCTAAATAGCAGCCAAGCTGGGACCTTTTACCCTAGCCATCCCATTCCTGCCTTGCATATTAGTGATTTGGTAACACATAGTCAGAGAATCATGGAGTTGTTAAGGTTGGAAGAGACTTTTAAGATCATCAAGTCCAACCATCAACCCAGCACCACCACCATGTTCACCATTAAACCACGTCTTCAGATGCCATATGCATGTGTTTTCTGAACACTTGAAAGCACTGTGACTCCACCACTTGCCTGGGCAGTAAGTCTTTTACAACCCAATGCTTTACAATGTTTTCTGTGAAGAAATGTTTCCTATTATCCAATCTAAACCTAACACAATGCAACTGGAGGCCATTTCACCATACTTTTCCCCTCACTTTTACCCTCCACTTGTTCTTTTGGGGAAGAGACTGATTGCTGCTTCAATACAACCTGCTGTCAGGGAGCTGTAGAGAGCAATAAGGTTCCCCCTGAGCCTCCTTTTCTCCAGGCCAAGCACCCCCAGCTCCCTCAGCCGCTCCTCATAAGACTTGTGCTCCAAGTTGTATGAGGAGTCACTTGTATCTACAGCAGTCACGTGGATGTCTCAGGCATCCTAAAGTAACCAAATGGCTAGTACCAGATCTCAATTAAGCATTTTCCTCTTAGAAGATAAACTTGCATAGCCAGGTCAATCAGAGAAAATAAAAGAATAACCTTTTATAATTTTAACAGGACGGACATTTCCAAAGAAGGGTCAGACGTGTGTGGTGCACTACACAGGTAAGGCATGTTCTGGATGTTCTCTTGATACCAACTGCTTCACATTCAAGAGTGATTTCCCATTTCAGATGTCTGTTGTATTTTTTGTTTTGATCTGTCATTCATAATCCATTGGATAATGTTTGGATGGGTTTCCTGCCTATTTTACTTCTAGCTGAGCTGTTCAGGCTACAGTAGCTAGATGTGCCTGCTGGCAGATTTGCCATGGGTTGAGTTCAGTGATGAGAGCTTTGCAGAAGAAGCTGCAGACCTGATTCATTAAGCCATTTTATTAGCTAATGAAATTAAGCGTGAAACAGTCAAAATGCTCGGTTCATATTTTTACAGCCTCTGATCTTGACACAGACAATTAATGATTATATATATCTTAAAAGCATGTGTCCATGTATTGCAGTAAAATTCATTCCAGATTGAAGAGATCAATACAAGGTCTGTTTAAACACCTGCTTTATGGACTTGTGTTAATCTTAAGTGGCGAGCTGGTTAATGGAGCTGCTTATGCTGAAGAAAAAAATGTTCTTTAAATCAGTTTATGGTGTTATGCTTTCTTTGTAGTTATGTAAGTTGTCAAAAGGATGCAAAAATCTCTGCAGTCTGAGTCTCCAGCTGGGAAGTTCACTTCAAGAGCTGCCATTTTATGAGATATTTTCCTTAAGAAGCTAACATGCAGGTTATGTAGGGATTGAAGCTTCTGATCTGGGCCTAGATAATGAAGTAATGGTTTCCTCTAGTGTTCAGGATGATAGGAAAGTTCTCCCTGGTAACTGTTGCTTTCCTTCAGCTTTGTACTTGCGTCTTACAGCTGGAGCAAGATGAGAACATTTTCCATAATGAAGTAAAACTGTTTGTATTTTCAATAAACGTTTTATATCATTTCAATAATACCACCCTTACAAAGGTTATATGGGAGCTAGTGCGCTGGCTCAGGGTGGAGGTTGTCTGGGTTTAAGCGCCCATATATACGTTTATATATTCAAAGTAGTGTGATCTAATGAGGATTTCTAGTTTGAATTAGAAAATGTTAAGCACATGGATCTCCCATTCCAGCCTCAGCTCTTACAGACATTTCTCTGTAGCTTAGATATGAAAATAGGTGTTTTGAAATTATTTTTGTGAAGATGCTGAAAGATATGTTTCTCTTCCGGTCCAAACTTCAGAAGGTTTTATGAAATAAAATTGTCACCTCCCACCCCTAGTTAGTTCAAGATAAATTTAAATGTCAGAACCAAAATAGGCAAAAAAATTTGAGCCTGGTGGCTCCCACAAAGCACATTTTTTTCTGGATAACTTCAGAGAGTGTGGATGGTAAATGTGAAAAGATAAGATGCTGAATACTCCTATTGATATTAGACAGTGTCTTGGATGAGGCTGTTGTAAGTTGGCTTTGACATAAAAGACTTTATAAAATAAACTCATTAAATCAATCTCTAGCATAAACTGTGCTTTCTCTATAGATCTTGCTGCTGGTGCTATGCAACCTCTCTTGACTCCCAGATTAGAGCAGATATCAGGAGAAGCTCATCACCTCAGTTCCACTGCTGATGCCAGCAGTCTTTGGTGGTAATGTTTTTAAACTGAGGCCATGGTTAATGGATAAAGTGTTTCCTTCCAGTGATCTATAAAGCATGTGGGTAAGATGACATGTAAGTGCTGTGTTTTAGTTTAAAACAGTTTTATCTGGATCCAGTACAGTTTCTTTTTGTACTGATGAGATTGTGGATGTGCCTGGTATTTAGCTTGGAATGATCTCTGTCTTATTTATGTGATCTTGTTAGGCTTCAATGTACTTAATACTTATCCTCACCACACTCCTCTGAGTACTGCTTTAGAAATTGGGTAGCTAAGTTATAGGGAGGTCTGCAGAGAACTCCAGAACCTCTGCCATGGCACTAAAATGGGAGTTAGGAAAAACTAAGACACCTAGGTGCAAGGAAATGATCCAGAAATGCTGCTTTTCAGAGCTGCTTAATATTGTACAGCATGTATAGCTCTCAAGTTATCTCCATATTCAGCCTATGTGAGTGACACTCTGGAGCTGGGCATAGATACCTGTGAGGAGGTGTTGTGTTATAGGAGGTGAGGGAACCATCTGGTTCCATCTGGTACTGGTACTGGTTCCATCAAGATCCAGAGATTGTTTGGATCCCCAGGAAAGCCTGACCTCACAGGAGTGCTTGGAGCACAGCTCTGAATCCAGGATCAAGCAAAGCAGAGCAAAAACACAGCCTGTGGGAGCCCACTTGATGTGTAATAACTGAACAGTTGTTTCAGACATGGCAAACCTATCCCCAGCTGGCTCTTGCAATAGAAAAGGGTCATAACTCTGCCTACCACATCCTGAGCTGCAACCATTACATTCCTGGGGAGAAGAAAGCTGCAATTTCCCACTCCCTCCAGTTTAGCCTGGGACACTGAGGAGTGAAGAGTGCAAGAGCCATGGACAAGGGAAGGAGCAGACAAGGGGATGAGTATTTGGTGCAGGCACTCATGCAGGGATATGGAAAGAGTTGTAGTGCAATCCTTGTCTTTGGGGATTATTTCAATGCCTTTTGTTTTATCCTATGATTTTCCCATGTGGTAGTGCCAGCTGGGCAGGCCATGTAACTTCTTCCAGTGGCTTCTGCTCTCATACCAACACACAGTGTGGTGATACAGCTCCTTAGCATGAGCAGGGTTGGTCCTGAAGGGCTAGTTTTTTGTGCATGCATAGAAAAAAACATTGCCTGCCCACTAATTATTCCTGTCTCGAAGGAGAGGAGACGATAAAATGGGTTCTCTTCAGCCAGAGCAAGTTATGAATCTTTAGGGACACTCCAGTGAGGAGTGGGCTGTGGGCTCTATAGTGACTTGTCCTGGTGGCCCATGCAGTAAAAGTCCAGAGAGGACCTAAGGCTGGAACCCCAGATGTTTGGCAGAGCTTTAGAGTTCTGTCTACTCATCCTCCAGGATTTTATGATTCATCACCAAGGTAGAGATTCAGCAGGGTAGTTTCTAGTCTGACAACCCTACATGTTCTGGAGGAGTGGGAAGTGAGAACTGGAATCTCCTCAAGGAAGGAGAACTGTGATTGAGTTTTACACTTCTGCTGTCAGCACTCCAGCTATTAGACTGTTACATGTGGCAGCTTTTCCTCTTTCTCTCCTTGATCAACTCGATGCGTAATCTCAGGGTACAGTGTGCTCTGATTCCCAAAAGCATTGTGGTGCCTTAAGGAACGGACCTAAGTTCCAGTGGCAGCAGGAGTTAAGGTGCAATCTCACTAGGGAGCAATTTAGAAAGGACTTCTTTGTTTAAGGAGATTGTGTTGTTTTGTTTTTTTTTTTCCTTAGGAGTAATTCTCTGCTGCTTTACAATTAGAGCAGGATGTTTGGATTACCCTTCAGAAGTACCTAACTGCCCTTTCATAAGACGCCTTAGTGCCTAACTTTGGTCCTGTAAATCACCTGCTAAGTTTTCAGCTTTGCACAGCCTGATTTAAGTACACAAATAGATGTCCAGATAATTGCAGAAGATTAGATAGGGGGGACTGTGATAGAACATGAAACCAAGTCCCAATCTTAGTATACGGTGGAAAAATGTGGTCAGATTCCTGTATGCTTATCTTTGTTAACAAATATAATAATTTCTTCTTAGCATCCAGCATCCATGTTGAGTCTCAAAAGTTACCTGACATAATATTACTCTAATGGGATTAATAGATAAGGCAGAGCACTGGCACTGAAATGCATTTGCAGCAGCACTGGTTTATGTCATATTTCCTTGAGCAAGCTTCTCAAAGCCTTTGGCAATCTGCTTACTCCTTCTGTTTTCCATCTGCAAAATGATAGTTGTACTTTGTCTGCTTCCTGTAGAGAAACTGCAGGCAGTTTGAGATATGAAGTGCCTCCTTCTTCATGCCTGTTGTGATGGTGACCTAATCTTGATTGGGTCTTCGGGTTACATTGGACTACTGACAGTAGTACAAGCAAACTCATTAATCCTGGAGTGCATAAAAGGAATGAGTGCATTTTCTGCAGTTTTGTTTCCTGTGATTTAAATCTGTTGACTCTGGCAATGGGAATTAGCAGTGTAGAATTTTCAGAGATTTATGAATATGATACAAAATGTAACTTTCAGTTAGAAATGCCCCTTAACAAAACCGTCACTGAGGAGGGACATGCTCTGTCTGGAGACTGTGAGGTAAAACCTGCATTCCAGGAAGCTGAATCCCATTCCTGGCCCTCCTGCTGGATGCTGGTGTGCCTTCACACCATCTTGATGTGTACTAATCTAAATCTGCTTATGATAATGAGAGGACAGCTTTTTTTCCCCAAGTTCTTCAGAGCTGACATTCTCTTGTGTTGTTCCATGTAGCTTGTGGCAGAGCTTGATTCTTAACCTCTTCATCTTTCTCCTTGGCTACCTGTAAAACTCTGATTATAATATAATTACCCTTTTTAGGGAACTGATGATAACCCGTGTTTCTAGTGTGCTGGAACTGACTTGAGTGTGACTATAAAGACACGGTAAATTATTAATTATTTATTAAACTGGACTTCTCTCAGAAGATTTTTCATAGACTTTTTAGGCTATGACCCCAAGATTACACTAAATAGATTTCCAATGGAATAGAATATTTCAGTTGGAAGTGATCTAAAATGATCATCTTTTCCAACTGCCTGATGACATCAGGGCTGACCAAAAGGTAAAGTTGTGAGGGTCATTGTCCAAATGCCTCTTATACACTGAGAGATTTGGGGCCCCCCACTCAGTGAAGAAATGCTGTCTAATGTCCAGTCTAAACCTCCCCTGGAGCAGCTGGGAACCATTCCCACACGTCCTGGATCCCAGGGAGAAGAGCTCAGCACCACCCTCTCTACTTCAATATTTCAATACTGAGAAGTTGATTTTTTTATTACTTTTTAATGCTTAAAGTGAAATTCCACATTGAAATAAATGAATACTACTCCATTTATTTCAGTTGAACTGTAGAAATTCATTCTGTTTTAAGAAGCAGGCTTTTATTTAAAGCAGAACAAATGATTAATTGTTCTTTTCCTAGTGGTCTGAGGACAAATTTGTATCATCTTCTTTTCCCATATATTGCCAGAATTACTTTATATTGTTGCTTTAGCTTTGGCAGTGGTGTAGTGTTGAGAATTATGGTTATGTCTGTGAAGTTGAAAGCTCTTTATATAACAAAAGCATACTGCATAGATATAGATGAACAGTAATTCATAGAATATGCTTGATTTATCATTATTAAAAACACTATTTTCCATTTAACCCAATAGAAATGTAATGCAATTCCCTTGAAATAATCCTTGCCAAAAAGATCTGCCTATTTTTCTTGGATCAAAATCAACCCAGCCTTAAGTGTGCATAGTAATACCCAGAGATTTGTCTATACTGATGCACTCTGAAAAAGAGTGAATTCAGAATAACTTTACAGAGTGTCATTTGTGTGTCTATGAGCATGACTGGATGAACATCAGCCTTGTGCAAGCACTTTTTGCCAGATGAGTACAGGAAGATGTTATTTCTCTGGTCCCACTTTCAGAAACATCTGTACCACTTCAAGTGGGAGCTCTGCATGTGTGGCTGAGAGGAAAATCAAAGTACGTAAGGCATTTAATCAAAATTCTTTGTCTCCAGGAGGCTGTCTAGCTGGGTCTGGAAGAGGGTAGTGAACATTGCAATTAGAACTATCATTAATAAGAATTGTATTGTAACAGACATTATAACTGAACCTTGATTTAAAGCAAATTAAATCTTGCTTACCTAGAAGGAATTTAATTCTTTAATCAAGCACATTCCCAAGATACAAAATACTAGAGGAGTGTGACATCTGTCCATCTTTTGGGGACTGCCAATTTTTTTATATTTTTTATTTAATGCCCTGGTTTAAAAGTATAAAAACCTTTTGCTTCTGTGGAGATCTTGGTGGCAGATAAGGACTTAGAAACATCTTTTTTCTTTAGTGGATCATAGCTGCAAAAAGTAGTTTTAGTCCTCCCTGAGGAATATGGTCTTTTGCTGCCCCTTAGAAACAATTTGCAAGTCTTAAACTCTGGCAATAAAAGGATAAAAATTCTCATCTTTGCTTATTTAATACAGATTAGTCACCCCTGGAAGTATTTTAGCAGTGACTTTGGCCTAATAGTTATGATAGTGATCAGAGTCCAGAAGCAAATATCTGAGCAGAAGAGATTTCTCCTACACATTTTGCTGTCTGCTTAGTGACTGATGCCAGGTATACTACTTGTTCTTTCATTTTGTAAATGTGATAGAAAAAGGGGCTGTGCCTCTCAAAATTGTCATGCCATTAATGTTTGTAAGCACAGTGAGACTCACTGTAAGAAGCTATTGATGTGAAAACTGATTTGATGAATAAAAAGGTTCTGAGATTTGTAAGAGAAAAAGTAGCAGCTTCAGCAGCAGAGTGAGTGAATTTAAATTGAACACACCAGATTGTTGCCTGATGGAAAAGGATCAGTGTAATAAACTGTAGCCTCAAGTTTCCTGGTTGCTTCTCCTTTGCTGTGTTGCTATGTATGGTGCCCATTGGTTTCATTGATATCACTTGAGGTGTTAGATATTATTTAATGTGGGTAAGTGAATCAGAAAAGGACCTTGAAGTATTTCCACAATGTTTTTATTGGCAACCTTTGCTGTGAAGCCTTGGTTTGATTAAGAATTGGAAATTTCTCCCCTTAAGGGTGCTCCCTGTGGCACTGAGGTGTTATTTGGATTGCTGCTGATATGCTTTGAGCATATATGTGCCAGAGAAAGGCAAGGCTTCAGGATTGCTCATGAACACTGTCTTACATTCATTTGGGAAGAAGACAGGATGAGTTTCATTCTTGCAGAGTAAAGAAGATTATAAATAGTTTTCTTCAAGATAGTGTACATGGTCACTCTCTCCCCTGGCAGAGACTTCTCTGTCAGCATGAGACATGCTGAGTGATTTGGTGACTGCTAGCTTCGATTTTGGAACACATGCTAACCTTTACAGGATTGCCTTTCATGGTGGGATTGTAGAATCATGCTCTCTTCCTATTGTGCACAGAAATTAAACTGCTAGCGAATAATTAAACCTCCTGCTCCTACTTCACAAAAGCCTTGAGGAAGTGGATTTCAAGATATTAAAAAAAAAAAGCTCACAAAGCAGATTATCTAAAGTTCCAGAGAACTAATAGTCTCTGTTCATCAAATTTTTAAAAGCTCAGAGCTGATCCAAAAAAGTGCCATCTTTTAGAAAATTAGATTGCTGTTTCAAACAAGGTATTTTTGCTGGATCCTCTTTGCACTTATTTTCAGTGATCCCAGTGTGCCCTGCTTACAGCTCATACCTGATTTGAGGACTTAGACCTGAAAGATTTGCATCAATTCTTAATCATTAGAATTCCAGGTCCTTACAAGAGTGACATAATTTTCTAGTAATTTATGCAGCCAAAAATCAAAGAATTGTCAAAAAAACTGTGCAATGAATATTATTTGTTAGCGTAAAATGTACAAATTATCCTACATCAGCCAAAGAGAAGCTGTTATCAGCTGGCACCAGTGATAGGCTTGTCTCCCTTTATTGACAAAATAGATCTGACATCACCGTATTTACCTAATTAAGAAGTCTAAATTGAGAGCTTAGTTACCTTGGGTTACCTAAATAGTTAGATTGTGGATATGCCTCTCTTTCTATTGATTAGATAAAGAGCTTAATACGGTTCCTAGCTCAGGCAGCTCAGCTAGGCAAGGAGTGTGGAAGGGGGAATGTTTTCTTAATTTGACAACACGTGGGTGTCATCCTTCCACAGCGGCTCCACGGCAGGGGTGTGTGTAATACACCGTCTCAGGTGTATGACCTGAGCAGGTGCCAGAGATCTCTGCAGGCTTGTGAGCTCCAGCACTCAGTGTGTTGGTTCCAGCTGCTGCAGGGATATGTGTGGGAGATCCCTGGGGAGGGCATTGCCAAGGAGCTCACTCACATGGTCCCTGTTTTTGGCGCTGGGAAGCAGCTGAGCAGGCGGCCTCGGAGGACGCGCGCTCTGCCGCGGGAAGCAGCAGCTTGGTGTTGGCAGGAGTTCTGCTGAGTCTTGCTGAACCAGGGCCAGGGGGTGGGGGGGTTTTATATTGGAAGCAACATGTCTCAATTGAGACATATTATTTAGCTTTACTTACTCAAGGGCATTGTAAATCTTTCTTAATTTTTTTTCCCCTCAATACTGCTGGCTGCAGAAGTTGGTGCTCCCTTGCACATCACTCAGTTTGAGAGATCTTAAATGTTCTAGCTGTGGTGTCATCAGGCAGAGCCAGAGGATCTTTGTAGCCAAGGCAGCAGGTCCACAGGGCCTACTCAGGCAGTGTAGTCCTTTCTCTACCATCCAACACCCTGAGACTTCTAAAACTCAGTATTACAGCAATGGTTGTGAGGTACAATGGATTTGTAGATCTCCCTCTGTCTCTTCCTATGATATCTCAAATGTGGTTACTCCTTCCAGATCTTTTCCTTTGAATCCTGTGTAGTTTTTTTGGTTCTTAGTTGTCTCTTCCTGCTCTAATTCACTTCCCTTTGCACATTTAATAATGTGACAACCTTGATTTAGCAAGATTGTCTTCTCTTACTTTGTTCTCAGTTAAAAATGGAAGACTTGTTTTTTGAAGGTGGTTTCCTGCTGGACAACAGAAAAGACCTAACACCAGATTAGTTCATTTTCCAAGTGCTGATGACTACAAAAAAAGACACTCCCAGATGCATTGGCTTTATCTAGTTTTTAATGACCAAAGTGAAAATATATTTTGCTACTTGCTAACCTGTTGGGGTTGCTGCTGTTGCAACTTTGAAAGTAGCAGTTGTGTTGAAATTTTTTACACTGCATTAGACAAAGAAAAAAACAAGCCACAAACCAAACATGTAGTTGTTTGGAAATTACACTAAAATACTATATAGGGATTATAGTTATGGGAACTTACATTTTTGTTCTCTTCTGTGGATAAATTTCTGGTTTTGCTCAAGCAGGGATTTTCAAGAAGACAGGAGGACCTCATACTTTTGGAGGTGCAATGTAGTCATAGCTAGAGTATATAAAAGAAGATAGAATTCTGTGTAACTCACAGTGGACAAGTTCCTGAGGCATTGTCATCAAGTGTTGCCGTTTTCAGACTGGAACGTACAATTTTCTTCAGCCTGAAGAACTGAAACAAATTATTTTATTTGTAAAAGCTGTAATTGTGGTGAAAAAGCCTTTCCCACAGATTTTATTTCAAAGATTGAGGATCTGAGTCTGAAATTCATAGGCCGCTGCCAACTCTGTATCTGTATCATAGGATCATGGATAAGGGACCTTAAAGAGCTCTACTTCCAACACCCTGCTGTGGACAGGGACACATTTCACTAGACCAGGTTGTTCCAAGTCCCATCCAACCTGGCCTTGAACACTTCCAGTGTGTGGGTGTGGGACATCCACAGCTTCTCTGGGCAACCCATGCCAGTGCCTCACCACCCTCACAGGGAAGAATTTCTTCCTTACATCTAATCTAAAGCTGTCTTCAATCAGTATAAACTGTTGCCCTTCATCTTGTCACTAGAGGCCTTGGTAAAATGTATCTCTGTGTTTTTAATGTATTGAAACTCTAAGTATTTAATGAATTGAAACTTTAAGTATTGAAACTTACACAGTAATGGCTCCCTGGAGCTTTCTCTTCTCCAGGCTGAACAAGCCCAACTCTTTCAGCCTGTCTGCATAGGAGAGGTGCTCCAGCCCTCTGACCATTTTCATGACCTCCTCTGGATCTACTCTAACAGGCCCAATGGCTTTCCTGTGCAGGGGACCCAAGAACTGGATTCAGTACTGCATCCAGGTGAGGATCTCAAGAGAGCAAAGCAGTGTGAAAATCACCTCCCTTGACCTGCTGGCCACACCTTTAATGCAGCTCAGGGTGTGGTTGGTTTCTGGGCCAAAAGTGCAGATCATATCCAGGTCTTCATCCACTAGTGCCTCCAAATCCTTCTCTGGATTTGACCTCCATAGGTCATTCACAGAGATGAACACTTTCCTGCAGTGTCATGCTCAAACACCTGACCTTGGCTTGCACTTGAGGTCACTCTGGCAGTGTCTCTCCACTGACGAGAGCAGGAGCTGCTCCTCTGTCACTCTGCCTGGGTGACTAGCTCCCCACACCCTTGTGTCTCACAGTGCCCAGCTGGCAACAACTCTGGAAAAACTATGGCTATGTCTGTCCCACTCTGTTGGGGGAGTTTTTGGAGAACACAGACAGCTCCATTTATAGCTTTCAGTTTATTCTGTCCTTTGAATTTCCTCTGCCATCATTTGCACCTCATCTTCAATCAAATAAATAGCAGGGACAGGTTCAGATGCTTGCTTAGGTTAGTGGGCAGTGCTCCTGCACAGCACAGCTGAGGGCTATCATCTGACTGTGCCTGTTTTGTCATGTCCTGCCTTTTCCTGCCTAGAACTCAAGGGTCCTGACCTTTTATGTCTTAACACAAGGTTTCCAGGGCCTGTAACTATAAGAAGAGATGTTAAAAAGTCATTGGAACAGGGTGGAAATGCCTCATTACAAAATGATCCTTACCTATGCCATTACGACTTGTTCTTTGTGAAACCAGTTATAAAGCTTATCTCATTTTCAATATTTTTTGCAATCTCTGGCTGAAGGTGTAGGAGTTTTAAATGTGTATGAATCAAATGCAAATTGGGAGTTGATACAGTCATGAAGAACTGCCATCTTTAGTCCCCTGTGGACAACTTAGAAAGCTGAATCTAATCAAAGAGCTACTCACTTCATTCATAAATTGCTTTGGAAAAGGAAAAGGGTTTTTTTGTTTACTCCCCTTTAAAAGACAGGGACATTCAGAAGGGAAATGCTGTGTCCAGGGCACAAAGTGAGCCTCTAGAGAAGTTGAAGCTAAAAATTCATAGGCTTTTAAATTCCTTATTTATTGTATTTACCTATCTACTTACCGATTGCATTACCCACCTATATATATTATATACAGACTATACCAGCTCTGTAGAAGAGCTGTTGG
The DNA here is from genome assembly GCA_027886175.1 of Phylloscopus collybita. NCBI lineage: Eukaryota > Metazoa > Chordata > Aves > Passeriformes > Phylloscopidae > Phylloscopus > Phylloscopus collybita. Next base: position 50,762,359 of record JAJNNQ010000026.1, read on the forward strand.
GGTTTTTTTTCCCAGACCTCAAAAAAGTGTTTACCTTTTGAGAACAAACTATTTAAATAAAGATAAACGGCGGAAAATCACGACATACTTTAGTTTTTATTAGGTTTCTGTTTTTCCCTAACCAATCTTGATTTGATTGGTTATATAAACATTGTAAACAGAATAAGTGCTCAGTCCTTCCCTGCTGTAAAGAATAGGGGACTTGACTGTAACAATTCACTGTATTTCAAAGAAGTAACTAAAGCTTGCAGTACATTGATTTCCTAAAACTGTAGAACCATTTCTGAGGTGCTTTCCTAAGACCTGCTATCATAGCTCCTCTTCAGATTCAAAAGTTTCTAAAGCATTTGGGAAAACAATAGGAAACAAAGTGGGCTGGACCTGAGAGAGCCTGGAGCTATAAACACAGGGGCCAGAGGTGATGGAGAGCTAAGAAATTATTTGCCTTACAGCAAAAGAGCAATAAAATCTTGGGCTGGGATTTTTCCCTGCAGGAGTGTGAAAAGAAACATTGACTGATTGCAAAGCACCTCCACAATGTAATGGAGTTACACAACCTGTAATCTTTCTATTATTCAGGCTGTTACTGTAGGACTGGCCCATTTGGAGGCTACAAAGCATTTAGATGCTGACAGCTGTATGAGGCTGTAAGGGACGTGGTTGGCCATTGTGTTTATAGAGGGCAGTGAGATAAGAATAGCTCCCAGTCTTCAGTGCCTGCCACATTCACTTGAGGTTTTGGACACCTCTGTACTTCTTGTGGACAAGTAGCTGTGTTCAAAAAGCGGGGGGCACTAGGGCAATACTTATCTTAGCTCTTCTTTTTCCCTTGAGAATCTGGTGTACAATACAGGCCAAGAGAGTGTCAACTGATAAAAGTCAGACAAATGCAAAGTGTTCTCTGGGTTTGACATTGAGGAGCCTGCCACCCGAGAGGAGTCGGACACTGTCTGGCACACCATAAGTAAATTAATGTCCCCAATGTGCCCTTCCTGTTGGTCTCTTACTATGCATAGGACCACCCTTCTTCTAGTTTTTTTCAATACTTCAACAAGTTTAGTCACATACAAGTTTATGTTTGAGTTTTCAGTGTTGCTCGTTTTGCAGCTTCTTAAGCACATTCTAGCAGTACATTAAGCTGAGACTTGTTTTCAGATTGCTTCCTCAGAGGATGAAGCAGTGGAAATCTTTAGCATATCCAAAAGAATACCTGAGTGAAGCCCTGATTTGAAAACATTGCTTATGCTGCAGCATAATTGCTTGTCACAGACACTGAAGGTGCTGCAGTGTGAATAGGTAGGGCTGAAACAGAGGATGCAGGGACATTCCCAGCGATTTCCTGCTGCCTGTGAGTAAAAATGTTGCAGAGGCTGCCCTGTGAACTGGGCTGAAAATCTGATGTGAAAGAAAAACAAGCTGGAGAAGGAGGGAAGAAGTGGTTGTGATGGGTGTCAGGACAACAGGATGGAAGTGCAGGGTGATGGAAAGAGCAACAGCCATGCTTGTGATCTGGCACTGCTGCAGGCCTGGGATTCTGCAGTGGTGTAGGGAGACAAAGCACTCAGGTGGTTGTAGAGAAGAGAAAAGAAAACTTGCCTGTGGGAACAAGAGGGAGTATTTATGTCTGCTTCCTTCTCATATTTCTGCTCTGTCCAGCTTCCCAGTAGTGTGGGGACCCTCCCACAGTAAACTCTCAATCTCTCCATTGCAATAATGAACTGGTACAAATTTGTCTTATTAGTGTGCTTCATATGTATAACACTGCTGTGATGAGGACTCTTTAGTGGTTCTGTTATTTGTTTATGTAAGTGAATAAATGGAATAAATTTGCTGCTTTTTTTTTTTTTCCCAAGAAAAGAAGACAAAAATTTTCCTTCTTGAATCTTGATACTAAACAACATTTTTGGTGCACAGTTATTTAGTGGTGGGTGGACAGTCATTCCAGGGCTGAAATGGTGTTGCACAATGAGAGCATTTTACTTTGAATAGACAGACCAGGGTCTATACCTGGAGAAAGAATTATTGTTATAAATATATTTATAAATACAGTGTTCATTACTTTGTTTAAAGGAAGTACTGTTGCCCTTCTGCTGAGCAATTGTGAAGTTCAAACCTTTATAATTAGCTTCTTATCAGAAAATGAATCACTGTCACTGGCCAAGGTAACTTCTGAGCATGACCTGTATAAACCTGTCACTGAGCAGGATTCATCAGAACTACATTAGATGCTGATGAAGGTGTCAACTTGAGTGTCACATGCTCTACCAGGTTGAAGTATTTAAAGAAACCAACTTACACTGAAGTAGTGACAGTGCTGCACAAGATGGTGGGACTAGTTTTTCCCCTGCAAAAGATTCATGGCTATTGGATTTAAAAGTCCAAAATTTGTTTTGCTGAACTTTCCTTTTACTGCTCCTTGTGAAGCAGCATTTGCTAACTTAGAAATGCTTGTTTTGGCCAAGCTGAGTGAAGGTAGATTTGATGACAGGCCCCTCATATGAGGAAGGTACTTAGGACTTTTTTATGGGGAGAAGCTACAACCCATGGATGCTTTTCTCCCTGCTGTTTGCCAGAGAGCTGGGGAAAAAACTTAGGGGGAAAAAATCAGCATACCATATATTTTTTAAACTGTGATGCATATCTTATACAACAGATTACAGTATTAGCTTAAATATGGGATCAACACTTATACATTTAAGATGGATTAGGGTGGGTTTTTACAAACTGTTTTCCTGTTTTTAGATGTATTCCAGGAAGACATCTGTAATACAGGTGTATGTGTTCCATAGTATAAAGACAGTGTAAGTATAAAGACCTTAGATTATAATGTTAAAAAGTTCAGGTCAAAGTGAGTCTGGATTTTTTTTTTTTCAAAACATTTTAAAATAAATTCTGACTCTTGTTTTGTGTCAGTATTACAGTTCTGAAATGTTATGTTGTGTTGTACCTTGTTCAGCTGGTCTTTCTCATCTGTGTTTTTGGTGAGTAATAGTGACAAAATTCTGATTTAGGATGTCACAGAAATGGAATAGACTATTTCAGTTGGAAGGGACTTACAGCTATCATCTGGCCCAACTGCCTGATCACTTCAGAGCTGACCAAAGATTACGGTGTATTATTAAAGGCATCATCCAAAGCCTTTTAAACACTGACAGGCAATTTTGGGGTCATCGGTAGAAAATCTTGTCAAGCTGGCTCTCAAGGAGCAGGTATTTGGATGGCTGGATAATATTTACAGAGGATCATGAGGGTTTCCAACATGGACTGCAAGGAATTCACGGTACTCTGAATAAGAAACTTAAAAAGATACAATAAATCCATCCCAATGGATCTAAAATTGTCTTACTGAATAGAGGACTTTCCAGTAGACCTTAAAATGGACTGATGTCAGCCCCACTGTGATGTTTTTATCAGTGGAGGAAGATATCAAGGTGCTAAAAATTAACAGATACATCCTAAATAAATGTTCTCATCCCATAGGTCATTGATACACAGTAGAAGGGATCACTATATAATATTGTCACAAGTAAATAATGTGTTTCAGTTGCTATAAAACTCTTTACAAACTTGAAGGTGCAAGAGCAAAGAGTGACTCCAGTGCTTACAGATAGGAGCACTTTGCCATGTGAAGCAGTGACTTTGAAACAGACTTGGGGAGTGGTGGTTGGTTATCAACTGAAGCATGCTCTGAGCTGCTCTTTGGCCAAAAAGCTGACTGCAATTCATGAATATATAAACAGGAGCACTGAGGAGAAGAGAGGAGGGCCAGAGGTCTCACACAGATATTTCAAAAATAGTGTGCTCAGTTCTGTAGTCTACAATGCTGGAAAGAAACATGAGGATAGTAAAAGTGCTGGGAGACCTTTCTGAATGTAAAATGCCTAATTTATTCAGTAGGAATAAAAAATTGATAGGAGAATTGAATTGATCTGTTAGTTAAACAGGAGACATAAAGATATCATAGCTGGAAAGTGAAATTTTGCAAATTCACCTTAAAATAAGGAATGCATGTGAACTGGCAATACTGATTTATAAATGAACACCAACCAATAAGTGCAATCACTTCATCTCCCTGAGAAATCTTTAAATGGGCTCTAATTAAAACAGGAATTATTTACTGAAAATCCAGCAGCCTCCATTAAAGTAGAAAGTCAGAAGAAGAAATTGCAAGGATCTCTTCTGTCATATAGCTGCATTAATTAGCAATTTTGTCATGTATTTTGGAAGCTTTGGTTGCAGTCTTGTGCAATGGTCTTTTCCTTATATAGATTAGTCCCAGAGGCTTCACATCCTTCTTAAATTCATGGTTCTTAGGGCTGGGCTGGTAATTTGTCCAACTCCCCCCAGAACAATGTTTGAACTTGAACTCATTTGCTTCCCTAGGTTTGATTATGCCAGTTACTTTTCTTCTTTTGCATTTCATTTTTTGTGTGTCTGGATCTTTGATACCTTTTCCTGTATAGATATGAATGACAACTACAAAATGGTGTCAATCAAAATGTTACCTGCTTTTCCAGCTTCTGGGTCATGGTCAGGTAAATTGCAGAATGGGTCAGGCTGGAAGAGACTACAGTGGGTTATCTGGTTCAACTTCCCTGCTCAAGCAGGGTCATCCCAGAGCACATGGCACAGGATTGCATTCAGACATTTCTGGAATATCTCCAGTGAGGGAGGCTCCACAGGCTCTGTGGACAGTCTGTGCCTGTGCTCAGTCACAGCACAGGAAAGAAGATCTTCCTCCTGTGCAGGTGGAACTTCCTGTGCATCAGATTCTGCCTGTTCCCTCTTAATGCTTGGCACCACCAGGAAGGTGCCCTTCCATGTGTGGAATTCACTGACACCAGAGGGCTGTCAGCATTTTGCACAAGATACTCCCTGCTGAGAAGAATGAGCTGGTACAGCTCTGGAACCATTTAAATTCTGATCAGCAGCTTGCACTGGACATCCTTAGAACTCGTCACTTCTCAGAAAAGTAATTGAATGTATTGAAATGTATTAAAGGGATATTAAAAAAATGCTTGGTCAATTACAGAATGTAAGATCATGTTTCAAAGTAATTTCCTATGCTTAGCCAGAGGACTTAATTATGTTTTTAGACCATTTTGGTTGATACAACTTTTATTAGATAGTGCTTATTGTATATGAAAACCAAAATAGCTGCATTGAAACAGATGGGTGTTTGACTTCAAGATATGTCTTTGATGTGGGGATTACTGGGCAGAAACCTGGGCCTGGAGCTGGGACCAGACAGCTGTAATGGCTCTTTCTATAAAAAACAGTAAGTACTAGACATACCCAGCAGAAGACAGCAACACCTACAAGAGGGGAGCCTTTCCAAGGGGATCTGCAACACACAGAAACATCTGCAGCTCAGGAAGATAGACAAGCTGTCATGCTGCTCAGGGTAACAAACACTGTTTGCATAGATCCCCTTGCAACCATCATGTCTCATTTAAATGACATCCCACTACTTTGTTCTTCTTTAAAAACTTTATTTGATTGACTGTCCTGGAAAACACTGCCTTATCAACGTAGCACAGGCAAAGCAAGTTTCTGCAGCAGCTGTTCTCAGGAGTGGACATTGGCCATTTAAAGCCCTGGCCCATTGTCAGCTCTGCCCTGTTTTGCAGCAGGACTTTTTGACTCTTATTCTGCCTTGTGTTCCCGTCCACAGAGTGCGTGGTGATGAGGTTCTGTGTGTCACACACACATCAGAACTGTGTCGTGTTACAGGAAAACCCGACGTTGGCAAACAGTGTTCACAGTTTGGGCTTCAAGCATATCTCAAGGACATCTGTGTATGGGAAAAATAAAAATAGCCACACTAGAAAGAACATGGAAAAATTCTCTACAGAGTGATTGTAAAATAAAATGATCCCACCTAGAAATACCCCGTGTACCTTGCCCAGAAGTTCACCTTGATTTTTAAGTCCTGCTAACATTGGACATGGTTTGGGGACAAATTCTGGGGTCACTGGATGATCTGTAGTGGTCTGACTACATAGAGAGGACTGGTACATAGCTGGGGCTGTGTGGATACAGCAGGATCCTGGCATTGCCTGCACATCTCTGGGCACTGCAGGTGACAGTGCAGTCTGTGCATGGTGATACTGAGCACCTCAATGCCTCTCCAATGTAGGCCTGCATCATAGACATTACAAGGAATAACATGGGTGGCCTCTTGTTATTGGTAAAATACAGCCTCATTCTGTGGGTTCAGTTTGAGTGTCAGGCTTTTCAGTTGATTTTGTAACAGTTTTGTTCTGTTTAAGTGTAAAATGCTGCCTACTTTGTGTATTTTCTAGACCTAGTGATCAAACAAACACACAAAAAACCCTTTTTGAAAGATGTCACAATTCTCATCTATTAATGTCACACAGCAAAACTTCTCAAATGCAAATTCACCTGTAGTCCTGATTTTCCTGATTTTTTCTCTAAGTATCTGTTCATCATTATTTTCAATAGAACACAATTCTTTTCTTGTGTTGGAGTGACCCTCAGAGATTTTCATCATGCTACTCACAACTGACATAATGAGGTTAATTTTATTGAGTGTATTTGGTTCCCTGTACCCCAGTGTTCCTGATTCATCTTTTGTGAGTGAATAATGAGATAATGAGATAGCAGGTTGACAAGGGCAGAAATACATTCAGGTTTAAAACAACGGATGTGCCTTGTGAGCAAGTTCAGCCAAGTAGGATATCAGTCTGTTCCATGGGGATTGCCAGGTCAAAGCTGACTCAGAGTTAGTATTTATGAATACTCCATCAAAATACAAGCATGAATAATGATCGATATCTCATTAACACACACATCAACTGATACATTCCACTACGCAGTAGTTACACACCAAAGCTGAGAAGAACAATATGAAATTTCAGTATCAGAGTTATGGCTGCCTGCTGTGCTGCAGTGCAAGTTCTTCATACTGGATAATAAAAATACATTTTTTACTGTGTGGACATGATGAACTTTGCAATGTTCTGACTTGTCCATTTCCTCCATTTTACCAATTGGGGTTTTTTAAGTGTTAAATGCCATAGATGTTTTTGAACAGCTTAGGAAGTTAAACTTTTTTTTAAAAGAGATGTGTAGGCTTTGAAGTGATGTAATTACTGTAACTTTGTGGTAGATACACTTCATGTCTGGGGAGAATGTAAGAAAATATTTCGAGTTGAACAGTTTTAAAAATACTTTTGTTGAAATCAAAGGAATTTGATGCCCAGGTGCATTTGAAATGTCCACTGCCTCTTTAGACACCTAATTATCTTCAAAATGCTCAGCAGTGTTAAATTACTAGTTGGACTTGATGATCTTAGAAGACTTTTCCACCTTAAATGATTCTGTGATTATAAAAATTGTGCCACTTGTCACTAGTATTGTGTTTCTGACATGGGTGTGTTTATGTGAGCATTATAGAGATGTAGGGAGAAATTTGTATTTTCAACCAACATTTTTATATAATAAAAAGTGTGTATGAGACCAGATATTACATTCTGCTTTCCTGGTTGGTGTGACATTTTTAATCTGGTTACTACCTACTTCATTTTGTGTACATTTTCAGTTTAAAGGAGATTGTGTGAATGGTTCTGCAGCAGGCACTCTGCATTTCTCAGCTTTTGCTGGACTTTTTGATGTTATGAATCATGGAGACAGGTCTGGCCACATTAAATGAAGATTGGTCCCATTTGGCTTGAAATTTAAGTACTTACTAGTTTATTTAATAAAGATGCTGCCTGCCTTCTGTTATGTACATGTGTGTGATTCACAGGTGTAGGAGATGTGGCACGTTCAGCCTCTGGCTCGAGAGGCTCTGCTGGGTTGGAGACAAGCACATTCTCGTTCTCCAGCACCCCAGGCTGTGTCTACATCACAGCTGACAAGGGCTGGGAACAGGAAGGTGTGTGAGCCACGGCTCCTGATCACAGGCTTGCCCTGCAGCACACTGCAGACTGCCCCTGCTGAGTACTGAACTGCCAGACAGGCTTAGACAGAGTCCCTTGGGCTGTGCCCGGGGTTGCACTTGTGTTTCACTCTCTGAATGCCGAGTAAGCCTGATCTGGAGGGCAGCCTTTGGATGACCCCGGCACGCAACATGGAAACACCCGAAGTCTCGGAGCACAGACAGCTCTCTAAGCTGCAAAGTTAGGTCAAAGATACATGGCTGCAAAGGAGAGAGAGAGAGCAATTTCAGCTGAGGAAACATCCATGACCTTGACATGCCCCAGCCATGATTTTGTAGCTCTCCACTGGTGCTAATCCATGTTGGCTCAGACCCCAGCTGGGATCAGACAGGTCAGCGCCTGCTTAGAGATTTCTGACTGGAGAAGAGAAGCAGAGCTCAAAACAGAAGGAAAAGAATGAGAGGTTTTTGGATTAGACTGAGAATGATTACATTTGTCTTGGCAGTAGCAATACCACACGCACATGCAGTGTTGGGGAGCTGCTTCCTGGTGGCACCACACAAAGCGCTCATGGAGCAGCATCCAGGCTGTGCATCGGAGCATTCACTCGACTTGCAAGCCTCAGCATGGCTCTGGAGCCAATCCCAGAGCTTGCTACTGGCCTCATGGAGCAGTTTATCTTGTCTTCTATTTAATCTTAGTTTGGGCAGACTGAGAACTTGATGACAAGAATGTCCCATGTGTGATTTAGCTCCTGCAGATGGTCAGGACATGCCTGTCTTAATTTCTGGCATGTACAGGCCAGAGAGAGAAAAAGCAAGGAGTTTGATGGGCATGGTAGAGTAGTTGCAAGGAACACCCTCCTGGTACTCTGCAATGCAATGTGAGTCACAGCAGATAAAGCATGTTTTATCCGAGAGGACACAAGGTTGTGTTTGCTTTATGGGTCTCCTTAGAGCTAAATGGGAAGAATGTTCATCTATTTCTTGAAAGCTGCATGTTGCTGCAGTTTGTGACATTTGTGGAGTCACATTATTGATTTTATTTTCTTAGGAGAAAAGATAAATAGAAAATTGCTCATTTGTACACCTGGGCATGCCTTGGACATCAGGACATTACGGCATTAAAGTTCAAAGTGACTGAGAAGCAGAAGATAGTTCACTATTTAGCATCCAGCTGGAGAGCTGTGTTTAGTCCTGTATTACATAACTGCTTTTTCAGACAATTTCTGTATTTTTCCATGCATCTCTGAAAGTGCTTCCAGTCATTCCCGTAAACATGGGTGTGTAGGAAGAAGGGGAGTAATTGCTTTTGAAATGGTTGAAAATAATGCAGTTAAAGCCCTGTAATTAGATGCTTCAGGATGTGGCTATTTATTTCACAGTTCTGGTTGCTAAAGATCCATCCTGCAGTGATCAGCCCATGGCAGTTCTTGGGCTTCAGACAGAAATATCCAGGAAGGGAAATTTGGGGAGATCTCCAGATTGAATTTATTCACAGCAATAAACTGCTCTCCAGGGTGAGTGACATGTTTAGCTCTGGAAAAATAAGGAATGAGCTAGCCAGTTATCACAATGAAACAACCATTTTAATGGTTCTTTGGAATGCAGATGCTTTTGGACAAAGTTTTGCTCTCAAATGCCCTCCCCACTACTGTAGATTTGGGTTTTTAAATAGCATTGTCGTTGTTTCCTGGAACAGAGAGAGGAGCATTTGATTATGTTTGTATTGTATTATCATTCAAGAGCTCATTATGCTTAACTGTGCAACAAATGGATTAAGAGAAACTCTTGTTCTCAGTCAGCTGAAGAAGATGAACAACAAAGAGGAGGAAGAGACACAGTTAGTTACATACATGTAGTACTATGATATTTACCTCATGTTTTCAAAGGCAAGTAAAGTGAGAGGCATCTCTCAGCCAAATGATCCATTTAAGAACTCATTTTCCTGTAATGTTATGACACGTTTGGGTGTTACAAACCCATAACAACACAGAGTGAGGTGGCCTCAGAAAGGTGCATAAGGAGAGCATTGAGGGCATGGAGCACAAGAGTCAACACCTCCACTGGGTCTCCAGGACCATTTTGTTTGTTTTGAACATGTTTTAGCGCACGGGCAGCCTTGCCTGGGCTCACTTCAGAGAGGTGGTTATTCTGTAGAATATATAGTTTGACTGCACTGCTGTAATACCCCCAGGGAAAGGGAGCTGGGCATGGCACAGGACGTGGGCACAGACATCTTGTGGCATTGAGTCAGCTCGTCCTGCCCTGTCTGTGGCCTGCACTCACCTCGTGCTGGAGCCGCCACGGCCCAAGCACTATAATAAGCACTTCAGGCAGAGTCTGGCTCCCCCCATTTAGTCTCTCTCCACTTCTGGTCTGTAAATATTTGTCCTGTCCACATCTATTGTTGGCACAGAGACATCAGTAGAAAGTTCTCTTAAGCCTTTGCTTGCATATTTGGATTCGGGCCAGTGGAAGTTAAACCTGATCATCTTAGCCTCTCACTACCCCTGCTCCTCCTTTTTTTTTCAGTAGTAAATGATGACTTTCCTCGAGATGGGCCAGATATTCCTGGGGGCAGGCTGGCATTCCCCCAAGGCATCCACATTTAATGGCATGTGCCAGTGCAAGTAAACAGCAGGATAGGGGGGTTTTGTTCCTTTTGTACTCACAATCTAATTTGTTCTTTGACATTTTCCCCACCCACAGGGGGAAGGATGGCTATCTCTCTATACAAGCCAGAGTTTGATTTATTTATTTATTGCCTTCCTTCCTCAAGCTGCCTGTAACAGGCACACCAGATTTCCAAAAATGAAGGTGTTAATACAAGTATCGCTTACTGCCCCTCCTGTAACATCCATGCCACTGTTGCCCAAAATGAGAAATGCAATTTGGATGAGTCAGGGAGTCTGCCCTGACTCAGACTAACTAATGTAGGAGTGTCTCGGGGTCATGCATATTTCTATTAATAGGGTCAAACTTGAGCAGGGAGCTCTGGTTTGATTTACCTATATTTAGCAGTCACACCAATGCAGCCAACCCAGCCAAAATAAACCTGGCTCAATTTTCTTTGAGTTTGTGATAAAACAAAATAAAATGCAGTCATTATCTTAAGGTAATGAAACATTCATTTTATTCCATGCTCAGATAACATACTGATTTTTATGTCATATTATGCTGTTGCAGTAAAAAATGTTGAAACCTAACTACTACTACTACTTCATACACATCTTTTTTTTTTTTTCCTTCACACAAATTAAACTACAAAGATCTCTCTTGTATTCTGATGCTTTCAAAGTGTATGTGCACTTTCAAAGTGTATGTGCAAGGACACTGAGAGAAGCTCTATCATTTCTACTTCCTACCCTCTCAGTAGACCCTTGGTACAAGGACAAATGAGGAAAATGTTTCTTACTGTTAAGAATAAGTTGTGGGCAGATATTCTCACTGTATCTTTTGTAATCCCACCAAGGTTTATTAGTCCTGGGTCTAGCAGAGTCATTCCATATTAGAAAATCCTTGTGGTGCAAGGTTTAGAATGTGTTTATTTTCTGGCTTGCAGGAAGGCAAATTTTCTTTAAATACAGTAGATGAGGAAAAATAAAGAATAGCAAGGAATTGAATAGACTATCTAAGGAGCTAGGGAAACTGTGTAGGAGAATAGAAAATATCTATAGCAGACTGTATGGTGGGAAAACCCTGTATCCCAAGTCTCATATCTCTGGAATGGCTCAGTGAGAATTTCTCCTCAGCTGGTACGAGCTCACATTGCTCTATTGACCTTTTTGAGGTTCAATGGATTTACCCCAGCTTGAAACCTGATCTTTTGTGTCCAGATAGCAAGGTGGCATAGAACTTCTGTGTCCAGATAGTAAGGTGGAAGAGAGCAGAGCAACACTTCCTAATCTCCACAAAGGCTTCTGAAGCAGATAAAAAAGCAGAGCCCCTGCTTTGCCTTCTGTAACACTTTAGCAGACTCAACAGGATGTGAAGTTGCTCTGAACAAGACCAGAACAAGGGTTACATGTTCCTGTAACCTCAAAAATACAGGTGACACTGATTTGTGTTCTCTTCTGAGCCGAAATGATTGACATGTAAGCAACCAAATGGAGACATGGCCCAAGGCACTCAGTCAAGTAGCACTATCACCACAAAGACAGAAATAAAGATCATATCTGGGCACCAGCCTAAAAAGGTTCTATGGGCTGTTAAACCAATTAGGGATCAGATAACATGTTCTCCCAGTCACTGGGATGGAGTCTGTCTGCCTTAGAGTAAAAACATAATTGTGCCATAACTAGAAATGCTCACTGTCAGCTTCATGTCATGTGAAACTCTGTATCCTTTTAATGGCTGTGAGAAGCACTGGAGTATTAAAAAACAACAATAACAACAGCAAAAAAAAACCTCAGCAAAATTCTGTAGTTTAAATCTTCCTCCCCTTTTTATTAAGCAATACCAAGAGTCAACATAGATCTTGGAGCTCACCCAGAGGATGTTTGGTATTTGATTTGAACATGCACAGTGCATCCCTAAAAGTCAAACTTGATGTGGAGGCCAAGACAAATGTATTTTTTCTTTGTTACATGACAGCCAGATGTCGTGCTCTCAGCCTGTGATTTGCAGCAGAAATTGTTTTTGCAGCATGGCAAACGACCTTTCTGTGTTTTGCTGTTTTGTTGTTTGGTTTATTTTTCACTGTTAGGGCTTCACCTCCAGCCATTATTAGATTATGAGGCACAGAACATGACACAAAGCTCAAGCTTTGTGATGTGAGAAAATAGAATTGTATGTATCCACACATGCACCAGCTCTGAAGAATTGATACTGCTTGTGTGTTCTTTGAGTGTAGATATGATCCACCTTCAGGCTGCACTACAACAGTAAGTGCATCACTGCACAAGATCACAGGGCCCCCTGTGATCATCCTTGCTGATATGATTCTGTAATTTCCTCTTCCTTTGCCTCCTTCCGTCTTACTTGCAGCAAGAAGACTTAAAAAAAGAGAAAAAAGAAAATATGCTATTGTTGGATTTCTAGTCAACAATATCCTGGAAAAAGCAGCATTGGCTGTTGCCCTGAAAAAGTTGCTAAAAGATGATGTCATCTGGCAGTAGAGACCAAAACAAGACAGGGTATTGCAGCAGCTAAAAATGACAATCTGCAATGCACCAATATTTAGGTTTCATGGTCCTACAAAGGAGTTTGGGAAAAGAGATGCAGCTAAACACTGTTGGAGTTCTGGCTGCTTGCAGGGTGCACTGTGCCTGTATTAAACACATAATTTGGTGTAAGAGAGGTAGAAAAATATTACACCTGAACAGAAGCAGACTGTCATATTTGCTCCAAAAATTACTTCTCTGCTTAATGAAGTGTTGCAATCCAAATGCGTGTGGTTTATAAATCACCTTTGCTTTTTTTGAAGCATGCTACTTTCCTTTAAACCCTTGGGAAACACTGATGGAAGATGTATTTGTGAGACTGTTTAACCAAATGTTAATTTGAGATTTGCTGTCTAGGAGCCTGGTGTCATAATCTCCAGCGTCAGACACTCAAATTTTGCAGGAAAGGCTGTTTGTGTTGTGGAGGACACCTTAGTACTGAGGGCAGATCACAGAAAGGCTCACTGGGTCATTTGTAAGCTGTGCAAAAATTTATATGCAGGTTGGTTATTTTCTTGGAGAGTTGGCTGCTGAATAGCAGCCCTACTGGGCTTTGAAATGTGTGATCACCTCTCCAAGAAGGCTGTGAACAGCAAGTAAAAAAGTGAGGATCCATAAGGAGAGAAGGCAGTATTTAACTTCCTCCTCCTGCTAGAAGGCAAACACCAGGGCACACAGTGCACAGGCAAAGCAGATGATGTTGTGACTGAGAAGGGCAAAGCACACAAAAATTGCAGAAATATGCATAGATCAAGAATTGAACTACCGGAATTGTTATGGCTGTCTTAAGATTTTTGATACAGTAAATATTATAATAACAGTAATTTTCCATTTTATTTCATTTTTTTTCTTGGCAAGCGTTTTATGACACAAACAGACAGAATACTTACAAGTCTGATGAATGATTTCCAATGACCCAATATCCTGGGTGATTGCTGCCCTTGTGAGCAGGATCACTGAAACTCCCTGTGCAGGCAGCCAGTAAATCAGCAGATCCATGTGTAAGCATTGAAATGGTTCCCAAAATGGAGAGAAATTAACTACCACGAGCCTTTTATTTATTTATTAATTTTTTTTACTGTGCAAAATGGGAAAATGGAAGCAGCAGCTTAAATTAATTGAATGTTCCTATGTTCTATAACATTAGATCTTATGGATTACAGAGTGAGTCATGTTACCTGGCTTACCTGTTCGATTATTTTTAAAAGCAGTATGGAATACTCAAGTATCTCAGTAAATGATTCTTTTAGGCCAGATAACTGTATCCCTCGCACATGTCTCAGCTTCTTTGATCCAAATTTTAGCTCAGTTCTGCCTTTCTTTTGTCTGGTTTGGCTGTATGGATACTTGGATTTTATCTGATATGCCTCCCCTTCAGCAGGCTTCTTATGAATTTAAACTTTTCTGTTTTCCTTTTATGTTTACTCCTTAATAACTCTGGTGTCTTTTACCTTGGATGTAGCTAAACAATACTTGGCATTATGTAACTGGAAAGGTGGTGGTGCTCAAGAACCCCTAAGATCTCATCCAAGCTGAATTTTAAACAGATCTAAATACTAGTAATCAGAAAATCAAGCAATGAAGTCTTCCTAGAATGTAACATTTCAGATGTACGTAAGCCTTTTTATTATTTTCTAAAGCAAAATGTTTCATTTCATTCAACCCTGAACTGTATTTTCTCTGAAGTGTTGAAATTGAACAGGATGTTGATTATTTTTTCCACAGAAAAACAACCTTTGATGCTGTGGTTTGAATGTTTTTGCCATTTGATTGCTAGGAACAGATTTTTATTGACTTCACATAGTAAGTTGCTCATATAGATGCTACCTTTTCAGTTACACATACTGGGATTTTAAAAGATAGTGTGACCTGGGAGAGAGCACAGTCTGGTCCACAGCAGTCCCTGTGAGTTATGCAATGTTTGCATCATCTCAGTCTTTGCTTTTACAGATTATAATATTACACATATCACTGTAGAGTCCGGAATCTTCAGGCTTTTCATTGTTGGTGTAGTAATACATTTGTTTATGTACTGCTTTGCTGTTTTGTCCACGCTCAACTTGGTTGCTCTCTACTCTGTTGTGCTGTTGAGGTATTTTTGGCAATGTTTATCTCTGTTGTTTGTGTTTATGGACTGACTACTACTTCTATTTGTAGTATCTAAACTGGCTTAATTTACAATGTCTTTTGTTTGCAGCAGTCCTGAATGTGCAAACACTTTTGCTTTTGGGAGAAGTTTATGGTCTATGCAGTCCATCCTCCAACTCCCACTAAAGGCAGTGAGGGCAAGGCAGGGACAAACCCTACACATCAGGCACTGCTGATCTAACAGATCTTGGGAGCAAGGATTGGTTGCCCAGAAAGGTTGTGGTGTCCCCATCCCTGGAAGGATTCCAGGCCAGGTTGGATGGGGCTTGGAGCAGCCTGGGCTAGCGAGAGGTGCCCACAGCAGAGGGATTGGAACAACATGATCTATCTAAGGCCCCTTCCAACACAAACCATTCTATGATTCCATGAGTCTGTGGACTGGGATCCAGATCTCTGTCCATGCCACTGACCTCCCTAATTACTACTTGTTTGGTTTTCTCATAACTCTCTGTTCTCTCCTAAGTTCTCTGTTTCCAGCTACCGTAGAGATTCAAGAAGGAAGCATAGAGGGTGATCCCACTGAATGTTTGGTTGTCTGATGATGAGAATACCATCAGAAATTATGAAGAACATGAGTTTAAATTCAGGGTTGAGGTGGAGTTAAACTCATAGTGCCTTGACAAGTGTTTATAATACAAAAGGTGGGTGGCAGTCTGTCCTGACCACCCTTGAAAAAGGATGACCTTTCTCAGCCTTCTGTCTGTCCTTAAAACTGGATTCAAAGCTCTACATCCAAAACAAATGATGATGCTAAATTTTAGAAAGATTAAAATTGAGGTTCATCCATGTACTTACTGTGTCCTGCTACCTGACTATTGGCTGCACTTCACTTGGTGCACAGGCTTTTTGTATCTCACCTTCTGGAAGTGCCTGCTTGTCCCTATTGGCTCTGTAAGAAACTTCTGATTCTTTTTCTGTCTCTCACTTCAATAAAATGCAAGGGAAAAGTCCCTAATGGGTGATATCCCTCTTCTTGCCCCTTTGTCAGAGAAGTGTCCCCTAAAATGTTTATTTTGCACTCCTGTTTCCTGCCCAAGACATGAGTAGCTTATTAAGGAGATGAAAATAGGTACAGGCAGTTGGAAATTCCTATTGTTCTTCAGAGAGATGACTGTAATGTCCAGCAGAGCAATGCCTGAGACCCATCTGTCAAGACAGCAGCTGCTACTTTTTCCATAGTTCGTTTATAAGACCACTGAGATCAAAACTTAGAGATGGAAAAGACCTATTATAAGAACAAACTGCACTGTTAATAGCTGCTTTCCTCTGTGGCTTGGAAGGTACTTTAAAGGCTTACTGAATGAAGCCTTTCAGGATATCCAAGGCAAAGTATTATATTAGTTAATAATGTAATTGCTAGATACGCTATTGACTGGCTGACCTTGGTGAAACTACAATGCTTGTTTCACAATAAAATAATAAAAGAAATAATAATAAAGTAAAGGTGAGTTATACTTACACAGCTCTCTGGTGACACAACCTATTCTTTTTGGCATCCAGCTTTTTGCTCTGACCACAAATGTACACTATTCCATATTCTTGCAGGATGCTGTTCTGGAGAATAGTCCCAAGTGCATGATTCAATGTAGATTTAAATTACAGAGATCCAGGTCTCAAACTGTTACATATATTTTTGTACTTGCATTAATATCAGAGAACTGTGCCAGGTCACACTGAAGAGAATCTGCAACATCAAGAACGATGAGCAAAAATAGGAAACAAATGTGGCAAAAAATAATCTCATAGCAACATTATTTCAGAACAAGCTCAAAGTTTACAGAATGATATTTATGACACTGACAGCGTCTGCCTTTGAGTATGTAAAACACTGTTTACATTGAGAATAATGTAAACAGTGCAAAAATACTGGTATTTTTGTGAAAGCAGGTGCATTCCTAGTAGGTGGGAAGAGCAGCTATACATCCATGGAAAGATTTTTCCCTTTGATGAGTGTATCTCATATACCTTTTAAAATGATGGCCTAGAAAAGTAAAATAAGACATTTCTCCATTGGAGTCCTGCAGCAAAGGACAAAGCTTCTGCTCAGCAAAGTGCTGGATTTATCTGATGGTAATGGTTGACTGAACTTCTGACAATACAATAAGGGTTTCCCAACACGTAACTTGTTAATGAACCCTTCTCAGAGTTCATGGTGTAATGGTGCACTGTAAGTGACTGGGTAGACCTGTGGTCAGCGAGTCTGAAGAACCTCAGGCAATATAATCCACTGGAAGGCATTTGGTGCACAAATCAGAACCAGCTTGGTTTTAAGCTGCATTTTTTTCACTAATCTTGACTGTCATCAAGTAATTTTAGGTGGAATTAACTTGACTGTCTTCAGCTACCTAGAAGTCTGCAGCCTGTCCATGTCTGTAGCCTGGTGGGGAGTGGGGAGAGCACAGTATCAAGATGCCTTTTCCATCCCAGCAAGGGACTCATCCCTTGAGTGTGTTCCACCTGATCATCCTGGAAACTCTGTGTGTTATGGTGGAGTGAGGCCCCATAGTGGCCTCAAATTGGTGTCAGTGAAGTAATGTCTCATTTTTCTGCATGGAATCTCAGACAGGAGGAGATGACTCCCCAGGAATTCTCCAAACACTTGTGAAGGGAGGGGCTATTGCATAATGCCAGCTGGGAAGGTTATACCACATCTCTAAAATAAGATATTACAGGGATGTCTGACCAGTCTAGATCAAGAAGCTGGACATCCTGGATGAAAAGCATTGGACTTCTGCATTATGTATGTTTTATGTACATATGAGATCATGGTGGAACAGCAGTGTCTGCCTCCGACTTAGAGTATATGTAATCTTGGCATATTTACTGTGGCTGGCTGATATACTGGCTCAGTAAACAGCCATTTTTGTAAACTATTTACTTCTCTGGTTGTGTCCTGTGTGGTTTTTTTTCCCAAGAATCTTTTTAATTTTCTCCGTCTTATTTAAGAACAGAGTAGCTGCTAAGTCCTTTGCATGATGCTAGGTGATTGCTGTGTTTGTCAAGATGAGTCTCAGTAAAACACTCATCTGTGAAGGAACTGTAGCCATGCTGAGCATTAAGAAAGTTGGATGTGATAAAGAACCAGATAAACAAGGATCTATGGGAAAGAAAGAGCATTCATTCACTAGGGATGTGGGGAGAACTGTTATTTTTCAGTTCCAAATGCCACAAAAACCAACATACCATTTTAACATCTTGGTGTTAAGTTGTAACATATAAATAATATACTTTTTCATGCTCAAATTTATTGTCTTTGGGCATGCCCAGAGAAGCTGGGGATTCCCCATCTGTGGAAGTGTTTAAGACCAGGTTGGATGGGGCCCTTAGCAGCCAGATGTAGTGGAAGGTGTCCTTGCCCGTGGCTGGGGGTTGGAATGAGATGATCTTTAACATTCCATTGACCATTCTATGATTCTCTCCATAGCCCCTTAATTCCATGCCCTACTAGAGATGGGTGGATATCTGTCACTAGGCTGCTACTAGCTTAAGCCAAGGGAATCAGAAGTGTTGCACTTCAACTAAGTTTTTTAGCACAAATTTTATTCAGAAGGAAACATACTACAAGGCTAGACATCTGAAAACCAAAAAAATGCTCAAACTGAGAATAGCTCATCATTAAAGCACATCTAATTGCTGGTAAGATTGCCATGTTGGGCTGGGAAGGTGCTTCTTCTGGCAGTTTCTTCCCTGGAGCAGAGGAGAAATTAAAAACCTGGTGCTTTTACCATAAGTCCCCTCTCATGTGATCTCAGAGCCATGCTCAGAGCTTTCACAAGAAACCTCTGAAGATGATTTTCTGGTGTTTTTTCATGCTCCCTGCACCCAGATCTCAACAGCAGAGTGTTGAGAACTCTGGAGTTCCACCTTGGGCCCTTCTGGTGCCATACCCTGAGAGACAGTGGCTGTCACACTCACGCTTGTTTCAGTGTGGTTTAACCTGTGGTTTAACCTTGTTACACAAGTGTGTAACTTCCCAGTGGGAGGTCATCTGCACAGTTGTGTGTGTGCCACAGGCTAAAATGCCAAATCCATGCCCCCAGGACACAGGCAACCATGAAACAAAAAGGGAGGAGGAAAGGAAATACATGTGGCATAGGTTGAGACTGAAATGAAACCAAGACAAAAAAAAATTTATTGCTCTGTTCTCATGGTGCACTAGGTGCTCAGAATTCTTTAGACAAGCTCTGCTGCTTGTGTTCGTGTGGGAAATCTTGCAGATGGTCTTCTTTTTATTACAGCCATGCTTGAACTGTTCTTTGTGCTTTTGGGCTGCTACCAGAGGGCAGGGACAGAAAGACCCAGATCAGTGAGGAACATTCCCTCTCCCTGCAGACCCTGTATTACAGAACATACTGTTTGGGGATAGAGAAACAAGAGATCCAAAGTATTTCTGTATTAATATATTATCTCTAAAATGCTGCTTTAGACATCTATCGTCCCCCTCATTAGCATTCCCACATTGACCTGATTCTGCCATGCTTATTCAGATTAAATTTGCCTTATGCTGCAGTACATGTATATTTTACAGCCAAATTTGGTAACAGTAACAAAATCAAACTCTAAAATAAAATGACTGTTTTAAGGTGATGAGATACCAGAGGAATTCTTTTGGTCTCTTTACAATTTATGTAGAAAATGCTTAGTGAGCCTCATATCTCCCTTGAAGGTAAATCTGCTTTTCCTTCTCTTAAAAGTATGCAAATCCCTAAAGCCGCTAGGACAGAGTAATGCCTTTCAGCAGAGTGAACTAGACAATTGCAGGTAATTTTCCTGGCTGTGAAGGTGAGCTAAGTGCAAGGTTCTTTCATATTGTCGTGTGGTTGTACGCAACAGTGATTCATAGCCCCTGGTGATGCATTATTGAAGAGCTGTCTGTTGTGTCTCCATTGCAGGCTGTCAGCTGCACGATAAATAATTGATTGTACTGCTCTTACTCCACATTAAAGATATATGAGTATCTAATACACAAAGAAAATGAAGCTGCAAGGCTGCCTTGTTCAAAAGATGAAGCGTTACTCAAGTGTGCTGCGGTAGCAGGAGCTGGGAAGTGCCCACCACCACTATCCATTTCCCACTTCTTCACTTTCAGTCGGTTTGTCATGGCAACAAATGGCACATTCAAGTCCTTGCTGTTGCCTTTCTAGACAAAACAAAATAATTGTGGTAAAGAGCTGATAATGCTGCAGAGTTGTGCTTATCCCCTTCCCCCTTTTTCTTCAATTATTATCCCTCTAGACTGAAAATTCCCTTAAAGTATTAATAATTTTTTCTTAAGTGGCTGCAAACTGTCAGGAAAATGACAGTCTAAGCCAGTAAATCCTTTTTTCCACATAAGACTTTGTTTATATTAATCGGAGGAAATGTTAGCAGGATGAAACCGAGCGTTTGCAGTGCTACTAAACCTCTATTGTTGAGCCTTTCCCTGGAAAAGCCTTTGTGGTTCGGTTGCCAAAGTCTCCAGACAGGACACGGTAAGGTGGCCCCTATTCCAACTTAGCATAGGGAACAAAGGCATCTTCCAGCTCACCTTCAACACTCTTTGTTTCCATTACAATGGCCATCAGTAAAATTAATGAGACAACAAATTTGTCCAGAAGGGTTTGCTTTGGAAGTCAAATCAAGGAAATCAGGGGTGTGTGCTACTCACTGTGTTGTGTCAGGAGGAGGCTCGTGGCCAGGCATAACCAGAGGTTACTGGGAGCTGTTGTTACAACAAAAATGTGTAAATAGTGAATTGTATTTTGAGATAATAATGAAATTAAGATGGGAGAAGTGTGAGATGTGTGGCTGATATCTGGATATATCTGGATTCTGATGGAATGAGTTGGAGAGCTGAGTTAGGTCCTGGGAAGAAGAAACACAAGGCACTGACAGTATTTGCCTAGAAAACTGTTGCCCAGATCTCTGTGTTTAACAACAAAATATAGGGGAATTGTTTTTGCTCCTGAGGGAAACCACACATTTTTCAGGTGTGTTAGCTTGAGACTTGGCCACAAGCTAAGGTGGGAACACCACTGAATGCAGGGAATGCTTTGCCACCATATTTCAGAATTGAATCCTGAAGACAACTGATCTATATTAATGTAAAATGCAAGTAACACTACAGTGGAGTTCTTCTGGTGTGAATCAACCTGGGATGTGACTTGTGACTTTATGGATGTGTTTCTCCCACCACTCCTATGCAATTGTGCTGAACTGTGCCTTCCTCTATACATTGGGAAGGCATGAATTGACACAAGTTGACACAAGGACTTTTGTGCAGTTACTAGAACCTTTCTGATAATATATTTTTCCATGCTAAAAGTGGATATTAGTAATAGTTGCATGTTGTACATGGAGCGAAGATCAGAATTTCCAGCCTTTGTGATATTCTCCTGACAGAATATAGATATATTTTGACATAGAAACAATATATTTTGTGAGGAAAAAAACAAACAACAAAACAAACCACTTTTGAAATGAAAAATTCTTAACTCACAGCAACATTAACTCCTCAGAAAGTCCTGGGAACCAAACCCAAAGACGTGATCCTAACAGCACAGATTGATTTCAGGGCATAATTGGAAATGTGATGGCATTGAGGGGCATCAGAATATAGTTCCTGTCATGAAGAGCCTCTGGTCTACATAAAATGAAACAGGTGTCCTAGAAACACCTTCTCTGCCCCTCTTTCTACTGCCAAAAAGTGTTCAGGAAGTAGCTGTCTTCAAGCATATGCATTGCCTTTACCTTCCGTAGGTAACTACTGCTTGAAAAAATAAGGGAATGGAATACTTCATAGATGAATGATGCTGTTTTTTGAAAGTCACCTATTTAATTTAGTTTATCTCCTCAATACTTGTGATGTAAGTGAATCCCATTATACAGGACAAAAAGAGAGCAACTAGTGAAACCAAGAGATTTGTCCTGGATTAGGATCTTCATCTTCTGAGTCCCAGAATTTGTCAACACTGCAGAGACAAATAATTCAGTAAACACTGGAGTCAGTGAAGCCTGGGATGCCATTTTGCCTGCTTCATTTAGGGATGGGTGCCTAAGTTAATACTGCCTTACTAGGGCTCTATAAAAAACTGACAGTCTAGCATTTGGTTTAAGGTACCTTACCTTTTGTAAGGTAGTTGACTGAGACTGATAAACAGTTCCAGAAGGTTATTTCAGCCCTAACATCTAAATCTAGGTGGGATGAATCATTCTTGGAGATACCCCTCTTTCTCTATTAACATAAGAGTAGCCTAGATGACAGGTTGAGACACAGTTTCTACCTTTAAACTGGATAACATTAGCAGTGGAATTTACACATGAATTTTCCAGATTCAGACACAGAAGCTTGACAGACTATCCATGAATGGACTTCAGAGTTCTCTCTCCACCCATCCTTTGTGTGGATAACAGTTGGGCCATGGGTTTGGGCAGGGTTTTGTTGGGACAATAGGTGTAGGTAGGTGCCTAACAGCTGGGCTGGTTCTGTGGATTTGTGCTCTGTGATTGCTTATATTCCCAGCTGAATCATTCTCAGATGAAAGAAGAAAAGTAAGCGAAAAGAAACAGTCTGTGGTCAAACCTTTCCATTCCTCACCTCTCCTCAATAATAGAGTTTCTCTGGTAACAAAGACTGAGCCTTTCTCTTGGTAGAAGCTCTTACAGGCTCTTCTTTCTATGCAGATTTTTTTCATTACATACGTAAGTTCTTAATGTTGGTATGATCCCTATTCCTCTGCCAAAAGTAGTTGAAATCGGCTCAAAGACTCAGAAGTTATTAGGCAAGTGCAGACAGTGTCATTTCATTAGCCCTCTCCCCTTAGGAAACAGACTTCAGTGATGGGATCTTAGCTAAAGTAGTGCAGTGTCAAAAAGTAGTGCAGACACAGCTGCAGACACACCTGTGTTTTAATAAGAAGTAATAACTAGGGTTGAACCTTGCCTGAAGTTGTGTTTTCACTGCCAGTTTAGCCCAAATGGCATTGTAGTCCTGGCAGTTTGGATGGATCTGTGGTCATGTTCTGTAATAAAATGATCCATCTACTCTTTAATCAGCAGCTTCAATGAGCTGAACATCAGTGATTCAGTAGGACCCATGATCTGAAATGTCTGCTTTTCTACAGCCGTTTAATTTTTAAAACCTGATATTCAATTAGGATGCCTTGCAGATCAGAATTTTTTCAAATCCCTGTATTTCTGATATTGATAACCAAGTCTGTGCAATTAATTATTTTAATACAATGATTGTTCCCTTTTAGAAACCTAAGGGTTTTTTAACAAGTAGACATACAGGCATCTAGATGTCCTTGCTCAGTCAAGTCTTATTGACTGTTCTGACTTGGAAAACAATGTCATTGCTGAGTTCCAGACTGTGGGTTTTTTTTCTCCTTGCTGTTAGCTAGATAAATAAAGATGTAGGCTGAAGATGGGCATCCATCCTTGTTGAAGAATATTAACTAAATCAATTTTTTTGCTTAAAAAAAATCAATTGGTGCATTAGCGAGACAGAAAATAAAGCATTGTGCTTTTTTAGCTCCCAGGAGCCTGCATAGCCAACTGTAACTCTCAGAACCAGAGATAAAAAAGATCTAAAGTTCACATCTATATCCGTATCAGAACTTCTTCAGGGCACATGAAGTCTCTGACTCATTTCCAGGCTGGATGTGCATTTAAAGGGCACTCACATAAAAACTGACTCTCCTGCCAGAGCTTCAGTGAATACAGGCACATTTGACTCTGCATCCCAGTTTGTCTTCCAAAAGCAGTAAGGTGATGACAGAGGATGTTACATTTATGAATCCATAACCTCATGAATTTTCAGCTGTTGCTGAAAATAGGATGTTGTTGTAAATATAGAAAAGCGTGATTTCTTCTACAAGGCCTAACACATCTTCTATGGGCATTTTCTAGTGAAATGAATTAGTTTTTAAATGGTGTATCAAACTAGTAAGCTCATGGGAAGATGGAAATGTTACTTTAAAGGGGAAACATTGTCCAGGAGCTGTTGTCAGAATCTCTGAAGAGCTAATTCTGATTCTGTTGCTGGTTTGATGTGGGGTGGTTAGTAAACCATCAGAGCTTTAAGCTAAGAGTTTTAATAGGATTTAGTTACAAAGTGAAATGAATGCATAATAAAGTGTTGTGGAACTTTGCATCTGAATCTGAACTTTCAGATTGAGGCTATTTTATAATAGCCACATCCTTGGGCTAATGTGAAGAATAATTAATGTTTGCATACTGCTTTGAACATACAAACTGTAATGACAGTACTAAGTTTTAATATTAAAACTATTAAATATTGGAATTCTGTAATAGTCTCCTTCCATTTCATCATAGGGTTTTATGATGTATTTAAAAATAAAAGTGCTCTGAGGAAGGACTGTCACTTAAATTTAAGATCAAATACTTCAAAAAGGATTATATTATCTGCCTGAGAGTTCCCCCTGAGCTGTTTCTCCCTGCCTGCCCTCCCCCAATACAGGCTGAATTTCTATATTACAAATGAATCCATCTTAGTCTGTAGCTGGAAAACCTCGTTCAGAAGCTGTTGTGGCTTCCCAGCCTGCCTGGAGGGGTTTGTGGCTATCACTGGGCTGTTACATTGCATAAATATGTGAATTTCCCCTGTACCGGTGAGGCCACTCCTCGAGCTCTGTGCCCAATTCTGGCCCCTCAGTTCAGGAAGGACATTGAGGGGCTGGAGCGAGTCCAGAGAAGGGCAATGGAGCTGGGGAAGGGCTCTTGAGGGTAAATCCTATGAGGAGTGGCTGAGGGAGCTGGGAGTGTTTAGTCTGGAGAAAAGGGGGCTTAGCAGGACCTCATCACTCTCTACAACTCCCTACAACTACAGGTGAGGGTCAGGCTCAGCTCCCAGGGAACAAGTGACAGAACAAGAGGAAATGGCCTCAAACTGTGCCACAGGAGGTTTAAGTTGGACATTAGGGGGAATTTCTTCACAGAAAGGGTAGTTAGACATTGGAAGGCTGCCCAGGGAGGTGGTGGAGTCACCTGGATGTGGCACTCAGTGCCATGTTCTGTTTGACAAGGTGGCCTTGAGTCATAGGTTGGACTCAATGATCTCGGAGGTCTTGTCCAGCCTCATTGGTTCTGTGATTCTGTGGTTCCATGTACTTGCATCAGAGCACACATACAACACTTCATTATTTTACTGTGAAAAACTAAAGGATTATGTTAGGTGCTAACAGTAATGGTTATGAAACATTCCTTATGGGCAGGTTATTCCATAGTTTTCTTTCTAAGGCCTTGGGCACATGCATAGGTGTGTCTGAAGGACCAGCTTGGACAAATGTTGGACTTGGCTAATGGCTAATTTGCCTTAATATGGCATTTGATTTTAATATTGATGTAAAATAGCAAAATCTCTGGACAGAGAACCCCACTGGAAAAATCAAACACTGTGTGCTCATAACTGCAAGTCCAGAACTCCATTGCCACTGATTTAACCACTAATGAATTTGGAGCCATCTCTGTCGGAGCTGTTGTTTGGACTTCCCTTTACTCATTGCACAGAAATAGGCACTGCTGGGATGTCATTCATTAATTCCTAATGTACATTCCTAGATCTGGTTAGATGAATTGCTCCCTGAAAGTGCATTTTTCTCTGACTTGCTTATCTGTTTTCTCTGAGTAATTAGCTCAGAAGTAGCTGGCTACATCCTAGAAGCCTTAAAGTTGGCAAAATTAATCCTACCTTTTTAGTCCCTGTTTTTCATTCTGGCACATCTCTTCATATTTACCTCTGATCCATAGTACAGATTTTTTAAGCATGCAAAATATGCCTCTTTGTTACTAGATAATAATTGATAGTTTTTCACTGAAAAATAAAATCTGTGCATCAAGCTGATCTGTTAATGTAACTGCTTTAATGGAAAGAAACTAGTAAGACTGTATCTTTGATACTTGATCTTAAAGACACTTTTTCTCAGCATTTTCTTTCAAAGCTGGACTTGTTAATGTTCTTTGCAAAAAGAGTCTTTCTTGAATTAATGAACTTCTCTTTGTACAACCCCTTGCATAGAAGAGTCATGGTGTATGCCCACAATGCTGGCTCTACAGCACTACAAAGAAAGGGTTCTAATATATAAATCTCACTCCCACCTTGCAATATCCAGAGGAAAGCATTTTAAGTACCAGGTTAATTGAAAGCTACTGTAAATATCCACAATTTGAAAAGAGAAGGAGAATGGCTAATCATGTAGTACTCTGTGAAGCTTTGTCCATTTGCTGAGGAGTCTGGGCATGTGTCCAAAACCCATGGGTTGAAACAGTGCCCACCCAAAGGAACAAGTAACGTGTTCTGTGGTTGTCTCTCGTGGCTGAATGAAAACATGAAGAACAAGTGTAGTAGAATATTTATATAAATGTCTTTGCCACCTTCATATTTGTGACTGCAGAGTCTCTTCTGTTCTTTCTGTATGAGGAGAGACATAGAGTTGTCACGTTGTGTGGGGGTTTCACACACATGGTGTGGGATGGCCCCGTGTGTGTGGCACACGTTATTAGGGCAGCCCTGGATCAGGCACCTGTCCTAGGATTCTCTCTTCTGCTACCTCCCACTTGTTCCTTGCCTGCTTTTATCCACTTAGGCAGGGAGCTCCACTTTGCAAACAACAGCTCTTCTGTACGTCTGTACAGTGTTGGGTGCAATATGGGCTGTAACCTATTGCATTAAGAATAAAAAAATAATTTCCATTTTAGAGCCTAAATTACAGGAGGGCAAAGGTAACAATATGGTGCCACTGCAGTTGCCTCTCCTGCCTTTTGAATGAGGCTTCAAAGTGAAAATGGAAATGAGCTGCTGATGTGACCAAGACATTAATTTTTCACTGCTTTCCTCTCCTCCAGCACTTAAATTTAGATGTAGCTCAGACTGAAACCGTGTGTCTTGTTTTGGCAGGAATGCTACAGAATGGAAAGAAGTTTGATTCCTCCAGAGACAGAAACAAGCCTTTCAGGTTCAAGATTGGCAGGCAAGAAGTCATTAAAGGATTTGAAGAAGGTGTTACACAGGTACTAATAAATGGTTCTGGCTGAACCTGGAGCTGGCTGAAGGATGTGTGAGCTCAGCAATGTCCAGGGCAGTGGTGACAAGACCAAGTGGAAATCACAGTGTGGGATATGGAGTGTTTTTGTGAAAGCGTGGTGCATTTGAGCACAGTATTTCCTGTAGTTTGCATCCATCCATCCATCCATCCATCCATCCATCCATCCATCCATCCACCCAGGGCTATCCCCTGCTCATGAGCCTTTCCCCATGGTGTGCATTTGGGAGGGGAGAGGTGAAGTCCCCTCCCCAGTGCCATATGAGCCCTGTCCCTCTCCTGTGGGCAGCTCCACAGACCAACAGTGCCCTCTAAAATGTTGAGGTGGCAGCTTTTTTATGGAGTGACCCTCTATTCAGCTACTCCATAAAAGCCCAAGCTGCCCTTTTTGATGACATCCATGACCCAGCTACAGATTCTGACCCTGCCTAAATAAGGTACCAAACTGCACTGTTACTTTTTTATGACTTCAGACCCCCAGCTACAAAACATTCACTGACCAACCTTATGCTGGGAGAAAGAAAACTGTCCTCAATTAATTACAGCATGGGTGCCAGTGCAGTAAAAGCCCCACAATACTATTCACTGCCAGGTCTTGCTTTTTGTGCCATGCTGTGAGGGCCCCCCACACAGGAGCAGTGTGATCAGGCTGCTCAAGGGCAGAAGTGAATGAGATCAGGGTGCAAATTCCTCCTGACTTCCCCTTTCAGGATCCAAGAGCTTGGTGTAGGAGCAACTGCTCAAATGCTCTTATTACAGGAACAACTTTAACAGGAACAACTTCCTATGCTTAAATAGAGAGAAGGGAAGAATGCAAAATGAGAAACAATCCACTAAGGAATGATGCAACCATGCTTTTCCAGAGAGGAAGAGACAAGGGTTTCCAGCCCTGTGGAGAAAGCAGTGCAAGTATTCCTTTCTCTCCAGCCAGGGGAGTCCATTTGAGGAATCCTAGACTGTGAAAAATACCATCTTCCTCTGAAGGAATTGAGTTGGACTGTTTATTACTTGCTTTGCAGAAAGGCCTAAGAGAGCTCAGCACTGCAGAGCTGTAGGAACCAGAAGCCAGTGCAGATAAAGGAGCATCAACAAGCGCTGGGGGAATCAGTTCATCCCTTCCTTGACAGCTCCCACTCCCTAACTCTTGTCCCTCAGAAAATCAGTGGCCGAGAGCCATTTAGAACCGCACTGGCAGCACGCTGCCCTCCTGCTCCTCCTAGTGGATCACTGGTACAAGTTGGGCTCGTGGCTGTCTCCGTTCACCCCAGGGTTTGAGGGATTTGGGGAGTGTGCTGGACAGAGTCTCTTGGAAGAAAGCACTTCCCTCTGTCCAGCACACAGATTCCCCAGACCTTGGTGTAATGACTGTCAGATGTCAGCAGGGTCTGCATTTCTCTGCTCAGCTTCTGACAGTTCAAGTTTGCCTCATCCCTAAAACCCCAGGCATGACCAACCAACTGCCTGGTTTGCAGGGACACATCCAAGCACTGGACAGCCAGCCCCACACAAAATCTCTGTGGGGACCAGGGGAGGTCATTGGCTTGGACATCCTCAGCCTCATGCCACGAGTACTCCTTGAATGTAGGAAAGTTCATATCCACATTTTTCTTCTACCCAAAGTAATTCACTGTAGCTTTGGTATATTTTATAGAACCTGAAAATATTCAACCTGAAAAAATTCCCAACAGGAGCTATCACATAATCTGTAGTCCAGTGATGTGCCCAATCGTGGGAGAGAGGTCTGTGTTAAAAACACTGCTTTAAATCAGGGGATGTTTCTTGTGAAACAAGAAATGTTTCATATTAGCCAGTGACTATTCCGATAACAGTGTATGGTGCATGTACAGCAGTTGGAAAATGTTCCAAAATACTCAGAAGATAACTCCAGATCTAAGTGAGCCGTTCTGTTCAGAGCCAGCCTGGAGTGAGGGACATCAGCATTCCTGCCCATCCCAGGGGCAAGGGCTCTCTGCCTGGATAAGCAGCATAAGTGAGAGGTCTGCCCTGGAGCTTGGACTGAGTTTGGGGAAATAAGTGCTGAACCTGGCTATGTTAGGCACTGATCTCTCACGAATAGAGAGCTGTGAGGTCCTTTTCCTTGTGCCTGCTGATGGTGTTCCTTGCACCCTGTGCTCTGCAGAAGGAACTCAGACCTCCTGCAGCCTGCCCCAGTATAGGCAGGATGGATCAAACACAGTGTTAAAAAGAATTTGTGTCACTTTCAGGCTGTTCTGGCAGTTTAAGTAACTGCTGTGAGATGCCAAAGCAGTGAGGAGGCCCATGTGCATGTCTGAGCTGCTTATGGCAGCTTCATCTTGAAGCAAAACCATTTGGACTCACAATCATAGCGTGGCTTGGGTGGAAGGGACCTTAAAGATCTTCTCCTTCCAAGCCCCACACTCAGTGATCTTAAGTCTTTTCCAAACTAAACAATTCTATGAATCTGGTTACCCCAACACTCCTTGACTCTGTAAATCTGCCAGGTAGTGATTTTGTTTTTGTTTTCCTCCTAATCCTGTTTTCTTTTTTTTGTCTTCTCCTTTCTCCCACATCCAAAACCCAGATGAGCTTAGGACAAAGAGCAAAGTTGACCTGCACACCTGAGATGGCCTATGGAGCCACAGGCCACCCTGGGGTCATACCTCCCAATGCCACGCTCCTCTTTGATGTGGAGCTTCTCAGGTTAGAATGAACCTTCCTGAGGGAGTTGGCTGGAGACATCTGTTAATAACCATCCGTTCCTTCCTGCCCTGCCAGCGGCAGGAGGAATCTTCACTGGAATCCCAACCTTCCCTGCTCGAGCTGTCCTGTCAGTAGTGCCTGATGCTTGGTTTCCTATGCCTTCCTTCTCTTTTATAACTTTGTGGTGTCTGTATTTGCCTTTTATTAGAAGCTTTGCTCTGAGAAAAAAATGTCTCCCGGTGTAACATTTCCGAGTTGTACATTTTATTTAATTTGCATGTACGAAGAATTCACAGTGATGACTGAAAATATATATAAATATAAATATATATATATTCCTTATTGAAAAAACCACTGCCTTACTGTACACTTAAACCAAGAAAAAATAAAAACCACAAAAGGTGCTCAAAAAAAAAAATCCAATGTACGCCTTGTACATGAACGGGCATTAGCCAAACAGAGTTACCTGCGCTGCCACTTTTCTCAACTTGTACGTTCTGCTTGCTGCTGTTTTAAAAAATACTGTCTCATTTAAGAATTATAAGTATATATATAAAAAACAATAAAATCTTGATACTTTACCGTTTCGTATCCTGTTTTTCTCTTCTGGCTACCAGGATGCTCTTTGCTGTACAAGAAGTTCTTCGATCATCAACCCATTTTTTGTTAATTGTTCCTCTTATGAAATGTGTGTAGCTCCATTCACTGCTTTTGTTAGAGATGGCCCAGTGGAAGATCTCTGTGGGACCAGAGGTACCAGGGACATAGAAGTAAGTTTTCCTGACTGTCCATTTCCCCTGCCTCTATGGCCCCTCAGCTCTAGCCAAAATCTGGCTGCTGAAGAGATGAAAAGTGCTGCTTGTCAAAGACATGCAGTGTTGGTCTAATTCTGTGCCTTCACAACAGTAAAACTAGTGTAATATTTTCTACTGGAACTGAGCAAGGCTAGAAAAGAGCAGGATTATGTGCATCCACCTTTCAAAAGAAATCTGAACTGTGGGATGATGCGACCACTGAACACTGGGGGTGTTAGACTGCATGAGCTGCTGCTGTGTACAAAGCCTGCAAACTGACCGTGTGCACTGGTCCTCTGGCACTTGAGACTCAGCAATATTTATTTCATTTGCTGCTTATATGAATTCATGAAAGGCTAGTTTCTCCTCTGGAGACAGGAAGATGTGTTGGCTGTTACTTACCTGAATTTGGGAGCAGGACCTGATCAGCAAAGCTTTCTCTGTGCTGTTATTTTGCCTTGTCTGATCTCTTTCCATTAGGCTCAGTTTTCCTCCTTGCTGTAGAAAACCAGGGCATCACTGGGTCATGATGTTACTTTTATTTAAATTGACTATAAACTATTTGCATGGTTTTCTACTAATGGATGTTGTGATGGTAATATTTCAAACAGTTGTGCTGTTTCTAAATCTATGTAAGGAGAACAATTCCAGCATGAGCAGTCAGACAGCTAAGCACAGAGATGACCCCAGGTGACACCTCCTGGAGTAGGGAGAGAGAATGAGCCCAGAGAAGTAAGACTGCTGATCTGGCCAGGGACCATGGCTCGTTGTCTTCTCTCTCCATGTGTTCATTTTACCCACAGAGCTGTGTTTATTTCAGCTTGTTAATTAACAAGCCCATAAATCCATATCTTACAGATTTTTATACACTGAGTGGAGTAATTTTTTTTTCCTCACTTTGCTTTCCATAAAGAAATGAAGGGATTTTCAGAACCCGTTTTTTGGTGGAAATTTCAGGTCACTGCAGCAGCTGAGTTACACCTCCACTAACAGTTCTTTTATTTAGGACACACTCATTTCCTGTTAAAATTGGTAATTGGATGTGTCAGGATCTGATGACCACCAGCTTTCTCAAATGATTTGAAAAGATCCTGGTCTCCTTTTCCCCTGCTCTGGCCTCTATCAATGGCCTTCCTTGCACCACTGGGTCACAGATTGCACCTCCCAAAGTCTTGGTTAAGGATGGTGTGACTCTGCTGTGCCTGTCAAACGCAGTTTGATTCAGCACATTGGTCTAAACTGTTCCTATCACTGGCCCAGTTTAGTTAATTGCTTATTTTAAAAAGAAAAAACAAACAAACAAATAAAACCACCCTACAAGCAAACAAACAAAACCCCCCAAACAAACAAACCCACCCCAAAGTGTGATAGAATCACAGAATGGTTTGGGTTGGAAGGGACTTTAAAGATATTTTTGTTCCAACCTCCTGGCATGGACTGGGATACCTTCCATTAAACCAGGTCATTCAAAGCCCCATCCAGCCTGGCCTTCAACACTCTCAGGGATGGAACATCCACAACCTCTGTGGGAAACCTATGCCAGTGTCTCACCACCCCTCACAGTAAAGAATTTTTTCCTAATCTGTGATCTAACCCTGCCCTCTGTCAGTTTGAAGCCATTCCCACTTGTCCTGTCACTCCATATCCTTGTAAATAGTCTCTGCATCTTTCTTGTCAGCTCTCTTCAGGTACTGGAAGGCCACAATCAGGTCATCCCAAAGCTTTTCTTTCCCAGGCTGAACAATCCAAATTCTCCTGGCTTTTCCTCATGAAGAAGTGCTCCATCCCTCAGATCATCCTGGTGTCCCACCTCTGGACTTTCTCTAACAGATCCACATCCTCCCTGTGCTGGGCACTCCAGAGCTGGATGCAGCACTGCAGGTGAGTCTCACCAGAGACCAGCACCTGCTTTGGCCCTTTCCTGAATGTCCCAACAGCAAATGGCGATGCCAAGGATTGTGTGAGTGACCCTGGAATGGCCCCGTGCTCCCTCCATCCCCACCTGGCCTTGCTGTCTGGGAGTTTCTGCAGCATCTGAGACAAGAGGCAGGGCATGGCTCTGCCCTTCTGCTCCTGCAGGTTCCTCACCACAGAAACCACGTTCCTGCTGGGCTCTGACAGCTGATCGTACTTGATCTTATCACCTCTGTCTGCAGAGCTGCCTGTGCCCTTCCCTCCTGCCCTCCCAGCACACAGCAGCCATTACCCACTCCATAAAATCCTTTTTACGGCTGGCTGATGAAGCTCTCCCTCATCGCCTCCTCTCTATGGAGACCTTGGTTGGAAACAGGGATTATTACATTTTTCATGCCAATTTCATTAAAAAGAAAAAATCTGAAAGGAAAACTAATTGTGCTTTGTGATACTTAAGGAAATTAAGTCTTCAAGGCAATGTAATCTTCAGCTCTTTATTCGACTGCAAATGCGTTAATTTATTTAATTGTATCATCGATCAACACAGTACATAAAATTATTACCTCTATATAATAGATTGGAAAAAATTTACTGTCGTTGCCTGTGTAATCAGATATACTCTTGTTACTAATTTCTAAACAGATTCAATGGAAAAAAAATGACCTTCTAGTCTTAATTTCATGCCCTACTTCCTGAAAAATTAAACGGGAAGCGAGCACACACAAAACCAGCACAGATGCAGAGTGCGAGGCTGGTAACATCTGCTTTATTTGCTGCCCCTCTGCCATTCATGAGCTGAACTCATTTCCCTGTTCTTTGATATTACATTTCAAACAAAATCTTGAGTAGATCTCATCAAAACAGTCCTCTGGGCATTCCGTTTCCATTCCCCCTGTCTTGCAGGTACAAATTATTATTTCATTTTACATGTGCAGGGACATTGAAAGCCCTGAACAGGCACTGGAAGAAAAACTATGAAATGGAATATTTAATGAAAGACGGCAGCTGAGCTCTCAGGAAAATCAAAAGCTGCTGATCTTGAGGATTCGTTGAAGGAATTTTTATTAATCTTATTACCCTAAAGAATGGCTTTTTATGTATGTTTTTCAAACAGCATCAAATCCTCATCAAAACAGACACTGCAGTGCAAGCACCACGCTCTCTGCTATTGACAGAAGCAATGTGGTATTTGCATACGATTTAAAACAAGGCTGGCAGCATGCAGCACCATTATTGGCAGAAGGGTATTTATTATCAGTGTTCATTATTTATTAGAACCATAAATCCAGCACGGCAACAAGCACCTCCAGTTCCCATTTCAGCAAGAAGCCTTCTCAATGCCCAACAGCTGGTGTAAATGATTTCAGTTATCCAGGTGTTTGGTACGTGGACATGTACGTATATACATGGCACATATAAATACATATATTTATATATATAAAAGATATATATATGGGGGCAGAGAGTTTGTAATCCTCGAAAAGTTGTGTATGCTCACACAGAAGCAAACCTCCCAGTAGTATTTCATCAATTTAAACATTTTTAGTGCAATCTGGTTCCTGCCTGGGAGCTCCTGATTTGTGTTAATCTGATGGGCAGGACCTGGAAGCCAGGCTGGCCATGGAGGGACTGCTCACCCAGCCCAGTCTCCCAGTTCCTGACCTCAGCTGGGGTTACTGGGGCCTGCAAGGCTTGTTGCTGCAAAAACAGCATCAGTTTTAAGGGATGGATGCAGGGATGGAGGAGCTGCACCCCAAGCACGCACAGCAGGGCTCTGGCTCACATCCCCAGTGCCTGTGTGCAAGGGAAGGCAGGGGAGATCCACCCCAGGGGGCTGCTCCCAGGTCAGGCACAGGATGGGACTTCAAGCACCCAAAGCTGAAATCACACCTCAGCCATCGTGGCTGCTTTCCCCCAGAGCTGGCTTGGAGCTCACTCTTCATGAGCCATTACTGAACTTTTCTTTGTAGCACCTGATTTATTAATTTGTAATAGTTTCTTTGAGGAATGAAGAAAATCAGACCATTCAGTGCAAGATGACGAGTGTTTAGTTTCTCATTGGTTCCAGCTGGTGAGTATTGCTGTGAGCCCCTTCCAGCTGCCAAACAAGGTGCACAGCCCAGGGCAGCTGCCAGGGCTCTCCTCCAGGTGAGATGTGGGCATTGTCCCCACAGCTGGGCACCCTCCTGTCACACACATGGACATCCCTGCACCCACGGAGACGGGTGTGCTACAGCTCCTGCCTGCATCAAGCATCGGGTGATGAGTGACTCCTAACAGCACAGGTTACACCCAGGAGGAGCACAGCATGAAGCCAGCCTTGATAAAAAAACCCAAAATATGGAGACATTTATTTTTTCACCAAATGGACACAGTGTTGTTCCTGAAGTGACAGATTCCAACAAGAAAGTAACTTCAGAAAATGGAAACACTCCTTTGTGACAGTACAATGCACTGAAAACCAAAACTGAATTACAAATCCCAGGCAAAGTATATTGTTATCTGCCCTGGTTCTGCACTGGCTGGAAGTTGTCTAGTCAGGGAGTGGAACATCACAGCCATGCAAATAAATCCTCCCAAGGCAGGATACTACCCACACTCACACAACTTCCAGCTGGTTCAGAACACAGGCAGAAGTTATTCTTTCCCGCTCCCAAAAGATACTGGTTATATACACACACTGGACCACACTGATTTTTATACACAGGACATGAGTACTGAGAAGAGCCAAAAAAATATAAATTTGTTTTTCCTCCACCAAATGCTACACCTAAAAATGTATGTACAGAAAAATGTGTTACATTTCAACTCTGCCAAGTAGAAAACAATCACGCTACAGGTATCAAAATGAAAACCTTCATCTACTGTCTCATTTTGGTCAAGTGTTCTTCACACCAAATCCTCTTCACACCAAACCTGGGACACACAGCAAAGCCCCCATACACTTCTTTTTCTGTGAGAGCTGGGTTGTTTCACTGCAGCTGATCAGAGTTGGCACCACCACTGGGAACAAGGTACTTGTACTGGAGTGCCCTTATCAGCTGGATCTTCTACAGTTTGTGAAAGAAACTTTGTTACAAACATAGGCTTGGGCTTGCTTTGTTCAGTCAAACACAGAACCTCCTCAGTTCCTTCTTGAAAGCTCCTGCTAGAAACAGGTCAGTGCAACCTTTACCAGGTCACCCTCAGCACAGAGAAGCCATGCCACCTTGGGGGATTTAATCTTAACGCAGATCTCCCTGTGTTCTACATTTATTTAATCCTAATCTGAAGATATAAAGACTCATACTGCATCTTATCAAATTTATAAGAGAAAAAATTACACTTTGTTAAGAATTCCTATGTTTAGTCCAAGAACTCGTCGGCAGAGCTTGCAAACAGTTTTCCAAAAAAGATCAGTTTACTTTGGCGGGTCTGTGTTAATTCCGTATTTTTCCTTGAGAAGTTTAAGCTGTTCTTCTTTCTTCTTTGTGTCCATCTTTTGGAATGCCTGTAATTAGGAAAATAAAACATGTAAGAAGATGAAAGAAGCTTCTCATCTATGAAGTTATTTCCCAGTATCTACAGCAAGCAGTGAATTCTATCACCAACCCACACACACAGAGCATTTTGACTCTTGTCCTTGGAGAATGTTGCAGGGCCCTGGACGCCGTCAGTGACATGGAGGAGATTTTTTACCCATAGAGAAGATCTCACCTCCTGCTGTGCAATTGTGGGGCCTCCGCGCCCTCTTCTCCAGAGTACACTCCCCACAAACATGTTTTTCACACCCTTTGTCCAAAAGGTACTTTTTTTACACACAAATCACCAAGTAAATATCAAACTCTGACCATGTATCCCATTCACTCCCTCTAAGAGTTTGGATTTTATTTCTTAAAAATACCCAAGCAACTATCTTTACAAGCTGATGCTGGGGTTGTTTTTCTGTGACAGCTCTGCTCAGAGGTGACCTCCCCAGCCCAGGCGCACGTACCCTGTTTGCATTGTAGTACAGAACCACCAGGTATCTGTTGCACACGTTGAACCCCGACAGGTGGTCACAGGCGTTCTTGGCGTCGAAGATGTCCTCATAGACCACGTAGGCTGTTCCTCTGGTCTCAGGGGTATTTCCACTGCACAATCAAGGT
Source organism: Phylloscopus collybita (assembly GCA_027886175.1). Lineage (NCBI taxonomy): Eukaryota > Metazoa > Chordata > Aves > Passeriformes > Phylloscopidae > Phylloscopus > Phylloscopus collybita. Next base: position 50,799,133 of record JAJNNQ010000026.1, read on the forward strand.
CAAATAAAACAAACACGAAATAGTTTATTTATTTCATGGTGACTGAGATTAGACGAACTAATGCAACTTTCCTAAAAAACAATTTGTTGTTTTTTCTAGGTGTTAAATCCTACATCCCCTGCTTTCCACACCAAAAAGTTCAGAGCCAGAGACAACAGGCAAATGTGCTGTATTTTGCTCCATAAGGGAAATGCACCTCTCTACAACAACTGGGTTGTTGAAGCTTTTGCCAAGGCTGCCATGTTGTGTCTGGAAATAATTTAAATCTTTACTATAGCAATTAGTTTTTATTTAATATTACGAGACTTGTCTGTCAGTCAGTGGCTGTCTGGATCAGATATGTCCCTAGGATGGAACAGGGCTCCTGGCATGTCACAAAGTCAATTTACAAGGCAGAACAGCCCTGCTGGTGCAAGCCCACTGCTGAGGCACAGCCATCACCCAGCAATTCCATGTCCTTCACCCGAGGGATGGGACACACCTCTGGGCACATAACAGTAGTGAGCCCAGAGGGGCTGCAGAGTTTACACATCCCAAAGGTCTCGACTAAAAGACAGCACTAGGGACTCCACAATCAGAACAATTGTCTCTAAGGTGCTTCTGAGAACTCCTGAGGACAAATGGTATCACACATATCACACACTGGGATCTGTGCAAAGTGAGGAGGAGAATGGGATCAACACTGCACAAAGCACAAAAGCCTTTACAAAGGGGCTTACACGTTATGCCTTGGCACTGATGATGTTGGGATTTCTGTGAGAAATTACAAGAACTAGTAGTTCTGAACAAACTGCTGGATGCACACACAGTGCAAAGCCCCTGATATGTCCCACTATCTTGCTGTTCTGGCCTACATGTTTTCAGAAAACTTACGTACTGGCTCTCCTTTATGCTCATTAGCAAAAATTCCACCCATTTAACCAGTGTTTACACTGTCCCTTCAGTTTCCTCAGCCACTTCTCCAGTCACATCCACTGCCCTTCCTTGCTCCAGATGGGTCTGTCTGGTGTCACATCCCAGCACTGCACCAGCAGCACATGTCCCAGTGGTGTCCTTTGCTTACTGAGGGCAACTCTGTAAAACTCACTTTACCCTACACATCAATCAATCAAACAAATTACCCAGAGAAGCTGTGGATGCCCCATCCCTGGAAATGTTCATGGCCAGGCTGGATGGGGCTCAGAGCAACCTGGTCAGGTGGAAGGTGTCCCTGCCCACTGCAGGGGGTTGGAATGAAATGGTCTTTAAGGTCCCTTCCAACACAAACCCTCCTACAATGACCAAAGCTCAAGCTGTCAGCATTTAAACTAATCAGGAGAACGTCAGAGCTGCTGCAGACTTGTACAGTCTCCATTTAGAACCAAAGGCACAGTCACATCTCCACCACCCAGACACGGGATGGCCCGGGGACCTCCTGTCTCTGGCACTCAGAGGTTGCTGCTGGTATTTGTTTCTAGTGAACAGATCCAGCAACAGCAACATCCCTGCTTTCCCACTGGTTAATTACTGGGTACTTATAAAACAGGGAAACTGTTTGTGCACAGCTTCTGCCTTTCCTATTTTTACCCCAAGTCAAGGTAAAAACTTCAGCTGTTATTTGAAACTTACTTAAGCGAACAAGTCTCTCATATTTTATCAACTTCCCCAAGTTCATTTCAAATTTAAGTTCATTCTCTGCACCTCCCAGCAGAATCGTTTTCTAACAAATACAGGTGTTAAGAGCATCATCACATCCCACTCTGGCACTGGGGCACTGCTCCAGAGCAGGCATTGAATCTTTCCAGCTGTGAAACCCAGCTGCCACTGGAGCACGTGAAACCCTTCACGGTCCAAAGAAACTGGGAATACTCACACTCTGATCTGCCGGATGGGCCCGTACTTCCCAAAAATGTCGTACATCTCCTCGGCCGTGATTTTGTACGGCAGGTTCCTGATGTACAGGATCCGGTTGACCTCCGGAGGGAGCCGGATCTGATGGAGGAAGGACAGGCGGTGTGTTAGACCCAAGGAACGCACTGCAAACCTTAAATCCAGCAGCCTACAGGCTAAATCGTGGAATCACTAAATCAGGGAATGGCTGAGGCTGGAAGGGGCCTTAAATATCACCCAGTTCCACCCCCCTGCCGCGTTCCCGTTCAGAGCAGCGGAGTGCCTGGAGCGGGACGAAGCCGGAGCCCAGCCCGGCAGGGACGGGACAGGGCAGCGCACTCACGTTGGCTCGTTTGGCTGCTTGCATCGCCATGTCGGCGGGCGTAGAGTAGGGGCCGCGGCCTGGGACAGAAACACCGGCGGGGAAGGAACCTGGAGCGGAGACAGTGGCAGGGACCGAGCCTGGAGCAGAGAAAGCGGTGGGGGCCGGGAGCGATGGGCGACAAACCCGAATCTATCCCAGCAGCCACCGCGCGCTCCCCTCACGGAACCGGATCTATCCCGGCACGCACCGCGCGGGAAGCGGCACCGCGCGAGACTGGCCAGCCCTCCCCACGTGACCTCGATCTCGGCCCCGCCTTTAGCCCCGCCCCTGGATAAGCCACGCCCCTTCAGCGCGGCGCCGGCCCCGCCCCCCCGCGCCTCAGTCGCGGCCGGGTCCCGGCCCCACACGTTCGATCCGCTGCCAGAATTGCGACAGGAATGTCTTTAATAAACGCTTCCTCCTTATCCTTTCCCCCTCCTCGCCACCCACATGAATCGGTCTCGGTGTGGAGCAGAAGCGGCAGGATGGCCGCAGTGCAGCCCCCGCAGTGACAGTCCCAGAGCAGGCTACTGCAGCGGCCCTTTCTTGAAGCAAACGGGAATTTCGATGACGATTTTGCCGATGTTCTTGTTTTCCTCCATAGCCCTGTGTGCGTCAGCGATGGCGTGCAGGGGGTAAACGCTGTCCACGAGGGGCTGGAGACGAGGGGAAGCCCCTCCGGAAAAATGGGGCAGCACCTCCTCTGTGAAGGCTCTCACCAGCCGCTCCTTGTACTGGGGAAAAACAAACAAACAAACAAACAACCACGCGCAAGGTTATTTCCAATTGTTTCACTTACCGAGGTGTCTCAGAGCACGGCGTATAAAATGTACGCAGCCTTCCAGGAGACACCTTCTGACATTCTCACAGTGAAATGGAGGTAAAGACACCTGACAGGTGTTTTTATCAAGATAAAACAAGAAGAAGGCTTTTAGATTTATTACATCTTAATTGAATTAAATTCTCCAAAGCAAGTGGTGTGAGCTCAGTGCAGAACCACTTGAATCAAACTGATAAAGTAGTTGTAAATATTCTGTCTTAAACCATGCACAGAATCCACCTTAGGCCTCTGCACTGTGGACCTTTTACTGTCATATCTGAGAATATTCTACACAAAATGAGTTTTCTTTGATAACTGGGCATCCAAATGGCCTTGGTTTCTACTTTGAATTGACCCAATAGAGATTTTTATTTTCCCCTCTTCAGACTTGATCAAGTTGCCCGATCACTGGAGTTTTATTTCTTTAGGGCCAAACATCTAAATTATGGTATTCATGAAGCACATTAATGTCCTGGGTGTCATTTCTCTCATTCAGGGAGGAATTTGATAAAAATAGAAAAAAGACATTATAACTTAATTTGTGACATTTTCCAAAATATGTAGTAACAGTTCAAGGAGGGGCTTTTTTGGCAAGAATGCATTTAACACTGGTTTTAAAAGAAAACTCTCAAAACGATTACAAATTTTAAGATCAAACTGCATACACTGCTTATAGCCAGTACTTGCCTCCTTGTCTCGGGACCGTAACAGGCTCGTGTGGATGCTGGCTCTTTTGGAAAGCAGCCTTGCCAGCAAATCTCCATGGACTTCACCTCCACTCAGCAGTCCATAAATAATCCACCGGCCATCAATACTCAGACAGTTGAGATTCTTCTCCCAGTATGAGGCCCCAACACAATCTAAGATAATATCTACTCCAGAGCCTCAAGTAGAAACAGAAGAGATTTTGGCAATGACGTCAAGCTGCATTAAGGGTAGGATGATTTCAAGCAACTCTAAAATCTTGTTATTCATTGGTGCAGAATCAACTCTGCAATTCTTATTTAAATCTTTCTACTGAAAATAGGAATTGGTACAGTGATTTGTAAGGAATTACAGAATCGGGCACAAAAAAAAATGAATCATCAGTTACCCATAAGCAGACTCAGGCATAAATTATCCCAAATGCTTAGAACAGCTACATTTTTCTAACAGTGCAAGAATTAAGTGGGGTGAGGCCCTGGCACAGGTTGCCCAGAGAAGCTGTGGCTGCCCCATCCCTGGAAGTGTTCAAGGCCAGGTTGGACGGGGCTCAGGGCAAGCTGGTCTAGTGAACGGTATCCCTGCCCATGGCAGCGTGCTGGAATGAGATGATCTTTAAAGTCCTTTTCAGCCCAGGCCATGCTATGCTTCTGTGATGATTGAAACCAAAATGTGAGGATTTGGACCCCAAGGAACTCCTTGGGTAGGCAGAATAACAAGGTACAATATTTATGCCCCAAATGAACAGAGCCAAAGAGAGCCCATGCAGAAAACAGCACAATTAAACTAAGGAAAGGCATGTTCTGGGCTGAATAGGATATCAGGTTGTGCTTACAGGGTCACTACAGTCTGCTCCCTCACCAAGTGACAGCTTAAACTGAGCGTGTGTCCACATATTGGGAGGTTCATTTGTACTTTCACAGGCAAATTTTTACCTTGGGTGAACTCCAAGACCTTTTCACTGAAGTCTTCATTCTTGTAGTTGAACGCTGCAGCTGCTCCAGCGTTTGCTGTTGCTTCCAGTTTCTCCTGAGTTCCTGCTGTCACAATGGGAATAGCCTTTGCCAGTCTCACCAGCTGAATGGCTGCCATGCCAACCCCACTGGCTCCAGCGTGGATCAACACTCTCTCACCCTCCTGTACTTTTCCTGGAGGAGGGCATAAGGAAAGGGGTCACCCTTTGGGCATCACCTTTGGATTAAAACATGAGCAGTCTGGAAGATACTGAAGAGGAGGTTGAAAGAGATGCCCTTGATTGGACTTTGGACAACTGGACATCTTCACAGCCTTCATAAAAGAGAGAAATCCAGAAGTAGCAGAGGTTGCAGTATGCTGACAGGACATCCATCATTTTACCAGCCTCAGTGGAAGGACTTTGTCTCGGCCGTGTGCAGTTCTGGGCAGCTGTGACCAAGATGCTTAAGTGAGCACAGTCACAGCCTTTTTATACCATCAGTAGAAAACACACTTGGAGGATGATCATACTGAGAAATCAGTCACTCAGCAATGGAGAAATACTAGAAATGCTGGGTAACATTAAAGACCAGTCCTACCAATCATTTTGCCATCTATTGGTTGCATTATCTTGTGTTTCACCAATTGCTTCTGAAAGTGAGGCACCAAGTAGCCTCCCACTGATCCTCAGGAAGCAACACTGATTGAAGCAAGCCTGTAGGGAAGTTATGTTTGGAACTTTTGTTCCTTATTGGATCTTTTAGATGCTACTGATGAAGAATGTAGAAGAAGGATATTTCTCCCCTGAGGAAAACCCTGGCAAGTGCTACTGTTTATTACCTTGGCAGCATATTTTTAAAATGAAGAGCGTGGGCTTCTCTCTATTTTAAATCAGCTCAGAATGGATTTTACCTACAAATAGTATCTCTGTTAAACAAGGAACAAGATGTTGCCTACAAGCAATTAGTGATAAAGTTCTTGATATAGTCATGCATGCAGTGAAGCCAGATCCTTAGAAGTAAGATGTGTTTTCAGGTGTGTAGAAAACATGGGAATAAATTCAGGGTTTAGTCTTAATGGAAGATGTCCCTGTCCATGGCAGAAGAGTGGAACTCCAGTGGAACTGGAGGTCTTTAAGATCCTCTTCAACCCAAATGGTTCAGTGATTCAAACTGAGAAATACAGGTGAAAAGAAATCTGACCATCTTTCCATATCCTTCCTTGTAAATATGTAATCAGTAGGATATGTTGGCACTGGGGAGAGGTGGTCAAGATTCAAGGATTTCTGTCTGGCATACTGGATTCCGACCCACAAGAACAAAATGATAGAGAAAAAGGTCTTTCACAGCAAACAACTTTCAAATGGAGGCATCAAGGAGAGGATTTTGTAACAGAAGGGAAGATGAGCTGTTTTGGTGGGATAAATGGGCAAATGCACCTCTCACCTACAAAATGGAGCAGCTGAAATGCTGTTAGCCAGGCTTCAGGGATGGCTGCAGACTGAATAAAAGTCATGTCTTTGGGAATGGGCATCAGGAAGCCTTCGGGCACTGTCACGTACTGTGCCTGCCCTCCCCCGGAGAGCAGAGCCATCACCGCATCCCCGATCTTCCACCGGCCCGAGCAGCCGGGACCCAGCCCAGCCACGCTCCCAGCTGCTTCTAGGCCCAAAATATCACTTGCTCCTTTGGGGGGAGGGTACTTCCCTCTCCTCTAAAAAAAAAAAAAAAAAAAAGAAAAAGAGAAGACAAGAAAGGAAAAGCCAAACATCAATGAATGTAATGACCTGCAATATTTCTTTCACACGTCTCCAGCCTAAATTCCTATTTGTTTCATCCTGATTTTGCCCTGTACATATGTTGCAATAATTTGAGGATCTTCTAACCTCTGGAAATGCTTCTGATTCCTAAGTATTAATCTTCCTAAGTTTTATTCTTAAAATAAGAATAAATTGAAATACTTGTGAGTCCCCTTTGTCCAGTCTAATCCCTGCTGTGGAGGTCAGAGCATGGCTTGCAGCTCAAACTAATAATTTTAATGTGAATTTGAATAAATTTTCTCCCACTGGAGTGTGCCATTGGAATGTTTCCTTTTCATCTCAAATGCCCAGAAAAGGGTGTAAGATCTAGCAAGACCAGAGCTTTGGTTTTACATGTTTTGTTGAAAGGCAGCTGCCTTTCCACACCAGTCCAGCACTGCAGTAACTCGGATAAAAACATTTATCTGCTGAATCAACAAACATCTCTTCTTTCAGCCCTATGAACTCTCCCATACTAATGCTCAACAGTTTCAAACTCTTAGCTCATGAGATCTGTCAAGACTTCACAAAGGGGCTTGAAAAATCTGTGTTGTTTTTAGGTGCATGAGTCTGCTTAACATACACATACCTGGAGTAAATCGGCCCTATTCAGAGCACTGGCAGAGACCTTCATAAGAACTTCTCCTTCTCCTGGATCTGGTTTCATCACTTCTTTCATATAGAGATTTTCTGGGCCTCCTGGGCAATCAAAATAGGCTGCAAACATTTTCTCTAAAAAAAAAAACCAAAACAACCCACAAACAAATTGAAAAAACATTGCATGAATGCAGGCACACTTAACATGCAGTGGAAAAAAATCTCAGTAATGAAAGGTAACAAATGGTTTTAAAAATTCCTGTTTATTTCCCTTGCCTCAGGAGGTGATTCCTGTGTGCCTGATTTGCTGTGATACAGGATCTCACTGCTGCAGGAGTCTTTCAGGTACCTCCTCAGATGCTGTTCCTGGTGTCCAGATGCCTCCTGGGGCACCAGCAGCTGTTGAGATGGGCTGAGCTGTCAAGCTTCCAACTGCCTGGTAAAATCAAATGTGGAACAGTCTTCTTCTCTCTGCTCCCTTGGTGCTGGGTGGAAAGAGATGAGAAGGAGAGGCAATCTCGACAGGAACAACTGTGTTACTTCCTGAGAGCTGGTTCTGCACTGAGTGCAGCACAGGATGGGCTGCAGGCCAGAGCCTCTTCAAGTAACCAGCACTGTGTGACAGACCACCTTGCCCTCTGTAAAAATCACTGATTTCTGCCCAGCAAAAGCTAAGTGCATACCTAATTATTTCTGAAATTGCAGAACGATAAACAGCTTGAAACCCCAGGGATGTCAATCCCCACAGGGTGGTGCTCTATGGCTACTTTATGGTGAATAAGCACTTCCAATTATTTGTACAAAATGCAATTCGAAGGCTTTTCTTTCTGAGGCTGGCTGTCTACTCGTTGTTTTCAACCATTTAATCCAGTCCCACAACATTTTCCTGTATCGGCAAAAAAATCCAATGGGAAGCCCACCTGATGCCACCCCGTAACAATTGTTTCTGCTGTCTTAATTGGGTCCAAATTTAGTCAGTTAAAAATAAGATGTGAAAGAAGTTTTTGTCCCTCTTTCATCAGCGTTCGTTAACCCGATTTTTTATAAATTATTGTCTTTGTTGCTAGAAGCAGGCCCACAAAAATGTAAAAAAACCCAACCCAAACAAACAAACAAAAAACCCCACCAAAAACATCCCAAAACAAAACAAAAAACCCCAAAGGATCTGAATATTTACATAGCTCTCAAATGAAAACCACAGGAACTAAGATACAAGTTTCCAACCATGTCGAGCTCTCAGATCTGCCAGCAGTGGCTGGAAACAAGAGTTTTAAGAAGCGGTGCGGATCCTGAGCACAGTGCCGAGCTCACCTCTTTCCTGTAAAGAAGGACGGACAATCCGCGCCCCGGCACAACCCCCGCCTGTCCACGGGAGCGGAGTCCCGGCCCCTCCTCTCCCAGCTCTGCCCTCGCACTCGGCTACTCCCCTGCAACCAGCAGGGCGAGGTTGTTCTACTTTGGAGCGACAGATATGAGGAGTCAGAAATATTAGCACAGCTCACCATTATTCCTGCTAACGACCTGGATTATTCCCCGGGTTGGCACAGAGATCTGTTTTCCCGCTTGCCCTTGCGGCAGAGATCGGCTGGGGAAGCTTGGCCTACTGCCCGTGGCTGTGTCAGTGTCTGTGGGGTGGGGTGTGCTCCAGCCGAACAAATGCTGGGGTTTAGGAATTCTGGGGGTCTCTGACTCGATTTACTGCACCGGCACTGAGGGTGTGGGAGCTGTGCCAGCCCTGATGCCAAAAACGTGCTGGGGAGGCTGCCTCTGTTCCTGGGGAAGGGCGGCATTCAGAGCTGGCTGGTTCATGTCCTTAAAACCCGTGTGTTTCTACCTGATGGTTTGGAGTCAGAATCAATTCAATACTGTTCTAAAAGTCTGATGATATCTCCTTGAGCTTTGCAGAAGGATCAGATCAGGCCTTTCTCTGTGTCCTAGTCACCAGCTCTCGAGTGTTTGAGCTGTCAGGGAATAAAGCTGACACTTCAGACTATTTAAAAATGGTAACTCATATGTGTGGGATTTTTCTGTGGATTTTTTTTTCCTGTAATAATGAGATTTTTGGATCCAGGCTTTTAAACTCCTCTTTGAAACTGAACAAATTTAGAATCAAGTATAGCTAAAAATTCTTTTGTTCTCTCGTTACTTGAGGAGCTAATAATTGATGTGTTTCTGAAGATGAAAAGATCATGAAGTCTGTAGTACACACAACCTGACTCAGTGCCGGTCCTGACGTTGTCCGTCCTCCACTGTCCCTGGAGAACTTTGTAATCCACTGCAGTTTAAAATAACTTTCTATTGCAGTCATTGACAATGCAAATTCACATGATAAAAATAAATTTTATTATTTGAGGATTTACAGAACAGTCTGAAAACGTGTTAATGTAGCCATTTCCTTTGTCTCTTGCATCTGTGGCCCCCTGAATAGCTGTAATGCCATTAGAGAACTTACTTTGCTTAGTGAGATTAATAACTATGTTATCTGGAAACAGGTTAAAATCCAGCATTAGAAAGATAAAGCAGAGCATCTTAAAGCAAGTACTGAAGACATCATTTTCAATTCAGTTAAGAAATTTAGAGGGCAGATGCATAGGGTAGTCGTTTTATGAGCGGCAAGCCCACAAGCGTTCTTGAAAAAGCAGCAGGGAGCTCAGTAACTGGAATGTTGTAAAGCAGCAGTTTCTTGTTTAAAGTTTTGAACTTAAATACTTTATTTCCTAATGAGCACTCTTGAGGTTGATGAAGTCCAAATTTTCTGTTGATTCAGCTACCTTTCTCTCTAAAGTAGTCTGCTATAATAACACAAGGACATAAATAAAAAAAGTAAATCAATGATTATAAAAGTCATATACAGAATTGTTGTAATGGAGATGCTTTTTTCAAGTTCAAATCTCCCTCACACTGTACTGCACTCAACATGGCAGTGCTGTTTCTATCTGAAAATTAAAAATACCTATATTTTTGAGGTATTACCTGCTCTAAAGAATATGAACCCTGAGCAGCACTTTAAATAAATTTCAGAAATCTCTTGTAACATGCAAGGAAAAGTTTTGGTTTTGTTGTTTGCTTGTTTGTTTGTTTCCCCACAAATAAATCATCCAAGACAGCAAGACTAAACACCAAAGAATAACTACTGCAAATCTGGCCCTGGAAAAACTTAGCATTAGTCTTTGCTAGGAACAGTGTCTGGTTATGAACAATGTTACTATTTGCAAGAACAAATAGTGTGTGGATATTGTTACAGGATTTTGAAAGTGTTGGCATTTTTTGCAATCTTTCAGCTTTACACTTCCTGCCTTCCTCCCACAGCAGAAAAATAAAAGCTCACATCAAATATTATATGGCTCCTGAATTTATTTCTAAGCCAGCCAGGCAGACTTGGGGCTAAATAGCACAATGGCACCTTTTGGACCCTCTCCAGCTCTGTGTGTAGTCCTGCTAAAAATAATAAGATAGAGCTAGTCTGAAGTTAGCTTATAGGGGAAGGCCTTGCTGTTAGATTTAATAAATCTCATACCTCAAGGTTCAGCACTGGGGCCAGCTCTGTTTAATGTCTTTATTGGTGGTTTGGATGAGGGGATCAAGTCCACCCTCAGTAGGTTCCCAGACAGCACCAATTTGGGCTGGAGGTTGATCTTCTGGAGAGTGGGAAGGCTCTGCAGAGGGATCTGGACAGGCTGGATCCATGGACCAAGGTCAGTTGTTTGAGGTTCAGCAAAGCCACGTGCTGGGTCCCACACTTGGGTCACAACCCCTGCAGTGCCACAGGCTGGGACAGAGTGGCTGGAAAGCTGCCCAGGGCAAAAAGACCTGAGGGTGCTGGTGAGAGCAGATGAACATGAGCCAGGTGTGCCCAGCTGGCCAGGAAGGCCAAAGATACCTGGGCTGTACCAGCCATGGTGTGGCAGCAGGACCAGGGCAGTGACTGTCCCCTGTGCTGGGCACTGGTGAGGTCACCTCGAGTTCTGTGTCCAGTTCTGGGGCCCTCAATCCAGGAAGGACATTGAGGGGCTGGAGTGTGTCCAGAGAAGGGAACGGAGCTGGGGAAGGGTCTGGAGCACAAGGCTGAGAAGGAGCAGCTGAGGGAGCTGGGAGGGCTCAGCCTGGGGAAAAGGAGGCTCAGGAGGACCTTCTCTCTCTCTACAGCTGACAGAAGGGTGAAGCCTGGTGGGGGTTGGGCTTTTCTCTCAAGTTACAAGTGATAGAACAAGATCAGATGACCTCAAGTTACATAAGCAGAGGTTCAGATTGGATATTTGGAACAATTTCTTCACCAAAAGGGTTGTGAAACACTGGAACAGGCTGTCCAGGGCAGTGGTGGAGTCACCATCCCTGGAGGTACTTAAAAGGCGTGTAAATGTGGCATTGAGGGACATGGTTTAGTGGTGGGCTTGGCAGTGCTGGGTTAATGGCTGGACCAGATCTTCAGGTCTTTTCCAGCCTAAATGATTCTGTGGTTCTGTGATTCTGGGCACAGACAGAGCTGTTATTGTATAGTAGAATGGCCTTCTTTCATGTGCTGTATCAGTGATAGTAACTTGGCAGCTACAGGTGCTTTCGCTGCATTGTTTCTCCAGAATTAGGTAAAAAGCACTTCTATAGCAACCCCTGGTATTGAATCTGTGTTCCCAACAGGCATCCTGGTTCAGCCACAGCCCTGGGGTTATAGCATGGGCACAGCACATTCCATTCCAGAAGGTCTCAAGGCCAGAGAATGGACCTATATCTATCTGCTTTACTGTCAGGATCACTGAGCACAAAGTAGTTAAAAAGGACTCCTTCAAAATGCCACTTAAATGGCATCTTTGTTCCAAAAATCAAATATGTGAAATTAGGAATCACCTTGCAAGTCAGCTGGGCTGTTTCCTGACAATGGGCTCTGAGGCTGAGAGAACAAGTGGATTTTGTAGAGCGCCGTGCTCCCTGCCATTATTGCTGCTTTGTGCTCTGGGTTCACAGAGTTTCTATCTCTGCTGTCACTTCCCAGAAAGCTCTTGATCTCTCACATTAAAGCCAAAGGTCAATGCACAGATGTGTCTTTATATGGATGATAACTGCATTTTCCACATGCTTTTTCTGCTGACAAAAAACTGAAGTTGGTTCTTTTTCATTCTGTTCTGTAAAAAGATAGATGTATAAATGTTCATTCCCCTTCCCTTTTATATTGGAAAACATGCGAAATTCAGGAGTTTCAGCAGAAGAAATGTAGGGCCTCAGATAAGCAACATAACAACAACGAAGGCACCAAAACTGGCCAGCAGGAAAATGGTCATCTTTCCCAGAAAGGCCATAAAAGTTCAGTTATGTTTTTATAGTGTAAGTATTTCTGTATTTTTTCCCTAGCATTAAATTTTTCATCTTGCTGTTTCTGGAGGAAACAGTCCACAGTGAAAACACTAAGAAATGAGATAGAACTTGCTACAATCATCAGATCAGAGGGAGGGAGCTGAGGGTGTTTTCTGGGCTGGGCTTGACCCAAACCCAAAATGATTTTCTTTTTAAATGATCAGCACTACCACAATGTGGGAAAATGACTGGGGGGGAAATTAAAGAAAACTGAGAAGTATCTTGAGGCTAAAGTTATAGTCACATTATCACTGAAACTATGGGAAGACAGAAACTCTCCAACATCTTTTCAGTGTTAGAGAATCAAGGCATAACTTTATTCTGGCCAGGATGTGCAGTAGAAATTACTTCATTCACACATGCCTAGGTTGTGCAGTGAAAATCATTCCAACACAAGTGGTTCTTTACTAGACTTTTCACATACATACAAACCCCAAAGAAGTTCATGTTAATTGGTCTTCAATTACACAATTCTTAGTGTTCGATATCCTATTGGTTATTGATTCCTTCACCTTCAATGTTAATTAGGACCTCATTCTTTGGTTGTCTTATCAATCTTTTCCCAGACCAGATGTCTTGTCTTGGGTTGAAAGACAGGTATCCGCCGGGGGGGGGGCAGGACATCCCTAGAAATGGAGAGTTCAAATCCCCTCCCTCCAAAGTTGGTCCTCAAAAAATTATAATTTAGAAAATTAAAGGGGCTTTCAGGCAGAGGTATGGGGATAGGAATAGCAGTTCTTTAGTGTGTATAACAAGGCAAACAAACAACAACAGCTACAGCATTAATAATAAACATAACCAGGAAAAACCTTGAGGGGCTTTGTTTTACAAAGCCCGGGTGGATGTGATCAGCAGCTCTGTTGGTGGCAGCTGGAGCGGCAGGGATGTCCCGGCAGGGCAGGCAGTGCAGGGATACGGCGCAGCAAAAAGCCTCCCAGCAGTGCCAAAGGAAACAGCGGTGGCGGGAGAGGGCCGGCCCAGCAGGGCAGGAGGAGGCAGCTCAGAGATCCGGGACACACGAGCAGATGGTGGTAGATTCCTCAGGACCAGACCCGGTGGGACAATGAACTCCTCCCGCAGCAAGCAGCAGCCTCCCGTCCTCGATGCTGAGAGCAGGAGAGAGCAGCCGCCCCCAGCCCTGCCCTTTACCTGCCCCAAAACTGCCTTATCTCCCCCTCTCGACTTTTGGCCACCTCTCTTTTGGTCAACCACCCATAAGCACTCAGTACTTAGTCTCCTAGCAACTTATGAGGAAAAATTCTCTAAGTAAAAAGGAACAAACCTAACCCTCAACATGTTTCCAACTGCCCCAGGAGTGATGTTTGTTAATGCTCATTTATCTCCTCTGTACCTTCTGGCTACTCCCAATTTGTAGATTTTGAGCTCATCAGGCTTTACCCGGTGAATAGAGTCTTTTGAAGAGAAACTTTAATTCTTCTCCTCCTGGGCAAAGGTGAACAAAACAAACCCCTGACTAAAGATACAAAAAAAAAAAAAAAAAAAAAAAAAAAAAAAAAAAAAAAAAAAAAGAAGTTGCATTATTTCCAACAAACTGAGGGAGATAGGAGAAGATGTCTTGCTGCTGTCTGATTACTCTCCTCGAGTGTAACACTGAGCACACATCCATCCCAAGGTTAGCTGAGATGTAATGCTGTTACACATTTCCATCCCAAAGTTACCCACCCCCAAGGTCCAACCACCCCTTGCTGTATGACTGGAGTCACTCAAGCTCCACCTAAACCTAAAGAAAGGGGAGAAGTTGGGGAAGTCTCCGTTGTAACTTCTGGGGTCAGTCACTGGGCTGAACCTGTCTCTTCCCTGCAGGCCCTGCAGGCACATCTGTTGGGTAAGAACCATATTCTCCATGATTGATTATCTTGAGACAGCTTTTGCTAAGGATTATCCATGTGTTGCTTTGAATACGTTTTTGCAGTCAGATACTATCACTGGCAATCCTCAAACCTCAATCTGTCACAATTTTCTGTTATATTTATAAACTGTGTTGTTCCATAAACTGTTAGTGTGAGTCCTTTGAGGGCTCCTGCCGGGGTGGCATACTTGACAAAACTGATAACACACTGACTAAGATCAGGGAGAATCCAGAAGGGGCCTCTCTTTCTAAATTGAAATAAGGATTTTGACTGAAGGTTAATTGACCCACCCTCCAATACACTGGTCTGTGCAGCTGGGTCCCCATTCTGGGGGGGCTGACAGGCTGGTCAGGCACAAGGCTCTCATCTTTCCCGGGGTGCTGACATACTGATCAAATATAAAAGGCTCAAGGAAACCCTCCCCCTGCCTTTACCTCACAGAAAATTGGCACCGTCAGTAGGATTGCCATGGACAGGCTGCTGTGAAAACACAAAGGTGCTCCTTCCCAGGCTGGGAAGGAGCAGGCTCAAAAGTTTTGGAAAGATGAAAAGAAAGTCATAGAACACATTGAATAATGTAAGGATGAGCAAAAATCTAAAGTGGGAAGAGGTAAAGATGTCATTTATGCCGTTTTGGGAGCATGCTTTTCTCATGCACCAAAAGAATCTAAGGACACCCTTGTTTCCAAACCAGCTTTGGATCTAGATTATACTGTGCTGAGAAAATGAGGCGTTAAAGTCATCCTTAGCCTTTGAGAGGGAAGCAGGAGAAGAACTGGGAATCCAAGTTAATCAACTTGTAATTCAAAATAGCCGTCTTAAAACCGAGGTCGATCACCTTAAAATTCTGTTTGCTGCAGCTGAACACAGAGAAATAGGGCCTGGAAAAACAGACTCCTGTTTCGGATAGATGGCTCCAGAAGGTGCTAGATTATATGGACCTTGAGGCTTGTGGTGGGTTTGGTTTGCTGGTGATGATGTTGAAATCGCGGGGACCTCTGAACCTGACTCCAGCCTGGTCTCCTCGAGACCATTAGTTCAGACTGAGACTGGTGCTGACTGTGAAATTTGCACTCCTGCACGTAGAGACCTCTGGTCGCCAGAGGATTTCGTACAACTGCAGGAAAAATACTCAAGGTGAGAGGAAGAATCCGAAGTTGAGTATGTGTGGCGAGTGTCCCTCACAGGGGGCGACAGGGTTTTGTTGAATGAGGAGGAAGCGTGAGGCTGTTGGGGACCAGGAGTATCCCTCACCATCCCGCCGGGAGATCAGGATTGCTCCTTAACTGCACGGGCTGCGCACTGGGCAGGCGGTGCTGAGCCTCAGGACAGAGGAGACCCGCTGGTAATTCAAACTACGGGCAGCTCTGACTTGGCAGCCTCAGTGCAGAAGGCAGCCTGCATACAGGCCATGTGTGACAGAGACCCCAGCATGGAAATCTCCCATGCAGGCTCCCATTGACCCAGCCTGGTTAATAAATCCTCTCATCCAAGGCCTCCAAGACTGCTTGCAAGCTGCTCCTGCTCTGAATAACACAAACACCGGTCGTGGTCAGGCTCCAGGCCAGCAAAGCCCCATAACCTCCTCATATGAGTTTGTGCAAGGCCTGGTGAGTTACGGGCACTGAATAGGCTGATCAGGGCCTCTGTGGAGAAGCTGATGGACCGTGCATGGCGAGTCCGCCAGCTTAACACTCCAGGGTCCAGATTTAATGAAAGGCCTAATGAAAGGTCCAAATTTAATGAAAGGCCTAATGAGAGACCCAAATTCAATAAAGAATGGTGTGACCCAGGCCTGAAAGTTGGGAGTACCTAAGTTACATGGTGCCTCCAGGCATGACAACCATAAGCTGGTTCAGTCTTTAACTGCGGTGAGGAAAAATAGCAGGAATGAGGAACACCTCAGGAAAAATTTTTGCATCAGAAAGAGCATGTGCCTTCCTCAGCAAGACAGGATTTAATTTGACAGAATCCATGGCAAAACCCCCATGTTCCTGGGGAGGGCCACCCTGCCTGGTGGGTACTAGCAGTAAGTGGCTCACAAGTAAATGCCCCAAACCTTCAAATAATATTCCTCAAAGTTGGTCCTCAAAAAATTATGATTGAATTTTAACTTGTGCAGGGGCTCAAGTGTTAGTGATTACAAAGAAAACAGCAAATATTTTTAAGAATGATGCCTAGTTGCCATAAAATTAAATTTACATCAATTAATGGAATAATAAAGGAATGTTCCACAGCAAAAGCCTCCACCTGGCCTCTGGGGGAAGTATGGTTAACTAAGGCTGAACTGCTTGTGCTTTTAGCATTTGATTTACTTTGTGGATAAACCTGGAAACTCTTGGATGGAACTTTATGGAGCTCACAGTGAGAGGCTCTGGTTTGCCAGGGATATAAACAGAATCTGAAAGAATGTAGGGCAAGTCAGACTCTGAAAAATAATTATCAACACCACTGCATACTTCCCAAGTTACTAATGTAAAGCAATACCCTCTG
Source organism: Phylloscopus collybita (assembly GCA_027886175.1). Classification (NCBI taxonomy): domain Eukaryota; kingdom Metazoa; phylum Chordata; class Aves; order Passeriformes; family Phylloscopidae; genus Phylloscopus; species Phylloscopus collybita. The sequence goes on from JAJNNQ010000026.1 coordinate 50,815,947, forward strand.
ATAGGGTGGTGGCAGATTTGGAAAAAAGATTGTTAAAAGAGGCATTGTTAATTGTACATATTGATGACAGAAGCATGAGAAGTCTTTGTGGTTCCATGATAACTTGTAGATAATGTTAATGTAGATACAAGTAATCACTCAAATGTTTGTGTTTGTAAGTTCATTGAAATTACAGGACACTGTTTTATTTACTCAGCTCCTGTCACATCTTACCAATTGTTGTGGTTTAACTAAATGCTGATTCAAGATAATGCTGATTCACCTAAATGCTGCTGCCCACCCCTATTGGACAAATCTCACCTTGAGCAGGAAACTGCTACATGAAGCCTTAAAACAATTGATGAAACAAGCTCAAGAAAATGGACAGAGGACTCTGGTCCTTGTCCATCACGATGTGGAGAAAATGCATCATGTTTTGGAACCAGTCAAGAAAGATGCAGAACACTGGTGGTGAGATACCCTCTTTAGATGATTAGCAATTGCTACAGCAATTTGTTTTATTGATGTTAACCCTTTTGCTTTTAATCTTGATAAAGGTATTATATGGTAAAGGTTGTATTGAATTTTTGGAAGAATCAGGTGTAATATGTTCCGCAAGAGTTCAATACCTCTGAGGGTGTCCAGCACCTTACAGAAAATGGCTTAAAATAATATTGTGAGACAGCTCTTGAAGTGTGCTTTGTAAAGCAAAAGGTTTTAATAAAAACAAAATGACAAACAGTACAGAAGCAAAACAAAAGCCAAGCACAGGTGTCAGAGGCTTCTCTGACACCTTGCAAAGACACCTTGCAAAAGCACTTGAGCTCCTTTGTGCCCCTTCATAAATACTTACTGACTTAGGAGGGACAAATTGGCCTGCTGCCAATGGAAGCAGCTACAGATGTTGAGAAACATTTCTAAAGCTCAATCAATGCCCCTGTGCTAGCTCTGGGCCAATGAGACAATGAGAAAGCTATGGAAAATTCTAGTTTAATTTCCTTATGTGTTTAGAGGTAAACTGAAACTCTTTTCCTTATATAGAATCATTTGCTTGGGTGTGGAAATGCACTGCAACAAGGTTGTATTATCATGAGACAATTAGCCTATTGGCCACTCCTACAAACATCAGATAATCCATGCAATACAAATACACGAAACACTCTTAAACTCCATTTGGTTATTGGGAAGCTTGAGTGAGTACAGTTGTGGGGTTGATTAAGTGGGAAAATGGGGGAAAATTAGAGACATCTGGGGAAAACTCTTGAGGCTAAAGTTATAGTCACATTCCAACAGAAGCTGTAACATTAGGAAATTTTAGGGTAAAATGCAGTTGCTATTTCCAGGAGGAAAAGCAGTTGGCAAGCACAGAATTCATTCCATGATAGTACCCCATGCAACACCCCCTGCAGCCTGAAGCACATGCTAAGGAGGGATGAAACAAAAGGTGGAGTGGGATGGAGACCCCACAGCCAGGCTGTGTTGTGATCCCTGCAGGAATGGGAGCTCGGTGGTACCTCATGGCTGACAAACTGCACAGCAGCTGCCAAGCACAGGATAGAGATGTCCTGTTCCTGAATCAGCAACTGTGGGGAAATCGCTCTCCACAGATGAACCCCACTCTTTATACTCTCATTGTAATGATGTGACACACTTCCATCCCAAAATTACCCACCTCCAAAGTGTGACCACCCCTCCCTGAGCACATGCTCTCTATTTTATTAAATATATCTTTGAGAGCAAATTGAGGGAACTTTACACCAATTGAGAACAAAAGTATGTTTGACTAGAGTCACTCAAGCTTCACCTAAGTGTAAAGAAATAGTGTAACAGTGAGTTAAGAGGGGGGAAAACTTAGGAAAGGCTACACATACACATAACTTCTGGATTCAGTTGATGGGCTGATCCTGGCTTTTTCCCTGTGGGCACACCTGCTGGGTAGGATACCTGCTCTGTGCACGGTGATGATCTCAAACTTTCACTGGTGATCAGAGCCTGTGTATCACTTCAGACTTGTTCTTGCAGTCAGTGCACTGTCAGTGACAATCCCTGCCCCGACTCTGTGACAGTCTTCTGTGATCAGTGTATTTGTTAATAAAGTGAGTTATTCCTTAAATTGAGTCCTTCAAGAGTGCTGGCAGACAGTGGCAATGGATAAAAATGACAAAATTAGTAACATAGAGACTAAGAGCACGGGGGATCCAGGAGGGGGTCTTCCTTTCCAGACTGATATAAGGGATTTGACTCTGACACGCTGCTATCACAAGTCCCTGGACAGGTTAATGAACGCACCTGGGCACATCGGGTTGTGCAGGGGGATCCCCATTCCAGGGCACTGGCAGGCTGCTGGGCACAAGGGTCTCGTCTTGCCTGGGACGCTGAGAAATCAATCGTAATAATACATTTTGAAGAACAAAGTGTAAAGGGCCCCATCTACCTGGCACACAGTTACTGAGAGACCTGTGTGTCAGTGCAGCACTGCTGGGGGGAAAAGTCCTGACATTTCCCTCATGTGATGGTGTTTCTGGCTGATTGCAGTTTCAAATTTAGTGTCGTGGTCAGCAGTGCAGGGGAATGTGTGAAATCTTGTAATAAGATTTAATGACCTTTGGATAATTAGCCAGGGAGCACGACTGCGCCGACTCGGCTCTGCTCGGCCAGGTTCGGCTCGGTTCGTCTTCGGTCGACTGGACTCGGCTCGGCCCCCTTCGGATCGACTCGGCTCGGGCCCGGCTCTGTCCCGCTCAGCCACGCTCGCCGCGGCTCGGCGCAGCCATCCTCGCTCTTGATTGGCTCGCTCACCGCGCTCTCCCTCTCTGATTGGTGGGAAGCCCTGCCAGCGGAGCGCGCGTTGGGTTGCCATGGCAGTGCGGGACGCTGCGCGGTCGGGCGCGGAGGGATCCGGCCGTGCCTCCGCCGCGTCTGTCTTCAGAGCCAGATCAAGACTGCCAAAGCATCGTCCCCACGGGTTTCTGTGTCCCTGTCCCCACGGGCGGCATCTCTTCGTCCCGAGAGGCTGTGGGTGATGGGTGAGGGACTATTTTTTTTCGGCGGAAGGTCATGGAGGGGCGGTGCGATGCAGTGAAGTACATTAAGGAGCACGGCGCTGCCATTTTCCCCTCAGCGGGGCGCGGCCGCGTGGGGTGGCTTTTGGTTCTGTTGTAGGCCTGTCCCGCCGCCCCTGGGGCTGTGTTTACCGTCCCCAGTGAGGCAATCCGGCACGGGGATGGTAGGTGTGGATCTTTGCTGCTGGCCTCCTCTTCCCTGGGGCCGGGCAGAGTGCGGGGCAAGCCGGGACCAGAGGGAGCTCGGCCTTTCCCTTTCGCCTTTATCTCATCGCTGCCTCCGAAGTGCAGGGCCAGGCCAGGCCCCTCCGGGCATACAGGCGTTACCTGTTAGCTCAGCATTCACAGTGTAAAGCTCACGGAGCTGACCTGCTCGCACTGGACTGGCTCTCTTACCGTTCTTTGACCCTGCACCTGAGGCAATGGGACCAAGGCACCAGTGAAGGCAGCCCGCTGTGCTTGTGCAGGGTGACATCCGTGCAGTGACACGTGAGCCTACATGGCTGAGCGGGACTTTGAGAGGACTGAGGCAGGTGTGAGGGTGCTTTTATTTGTTACAGCGTGAATAAAACGTGTTTCCTTAAAGCTGCTGCAAAACCTTGTGTTTGGGCACTGAGAGTGTGAACTTTAGCAGGTGGGTGTTTGGGGAAGAACCTTGTTTTACTGAGGAGAGAAGAGATACCTGTCTTTTAAACTTACTGATACAGAGCTACACTACTGACAGCACAGAAGGATGTGTGCTTATCTAGCAAGGGTTTTTTAGGCATGGTTATTCTTAGGTTTAATCGTCACAGAATGGTTTGGATTGGAAGGGACCTTAAAGCTCATCTTGTTCCAACTCCCTGCCATGGGCAGGGACACCTTCCCCTAGACCAGGTTGCTCCAAGCCCCATCCAGCCTGGCCTTGGACACTTCCAGGGGTCTGGCACAGTGAAACAAATGCCCTAATACAGAACAGCCAACCTGCTCCTGGGATTTGGCATCTGCAGACTGCAACTGCTAGATTGACTAAATACTTGTTTTATCCACTCAGATTCTGGAAATCCTTTACTCTATTTCTGTCTAAGCCTGTGATTAAACCTGTAGTTTCAAGACCTACAAAACAGCTGCTGTCTCGTATCCGTGAGCCCTGCCTTTGCAGAGAGGAGGGTTGGCATCTCCTAGCAGGAGTCCAAAAAAAGCAGAAAAAGAAAGGATTAAGTTTCAGTAGCAGCTTGAGTTGTGAAGATTGGTGGGGGGAGGAAATCTGCAGCTAGAGTCTTTGCCACTTGTGGGTTCCTGAAGGCAGATTGCTGCAGAGGCAGATTTTCTGTGTTTGCTCCGTTTTGTCTCCCCTGGGGTCCCCAGGGGACACAAAATTCTCTGAGGAGATCAAAATTCTCTTGAGGAGGTCAAACACCTCTGCTTTGTGCTCAGTCTTTCATTTTGAGGTGGATGGAGTCTTAATACTAGCTACTAAAATAGAAAGGAGAGTAATTGTTGGGGGGTTATTTGTTTTACTTGTTTTACAAGCTTAGAAATACTAATATATATATTTTCCTCATCTCAAGCTGGGATTTACAGCATCGCTGTCTCAGAAGAACAAAACTGCTTAGAGCTGAAGGAAATCTGTAAACGGTGGCATGACACAGGAGCCTGTAGCACCTGTGCATGTAGGGGGGCTGTATTGCTCAGGAAGGTGTGTTGGATTTGTCTAATGCCAAATCTATATCACGTGCTGTGAAGATTCAGGAATGTCCCAGCAGATGTTTTTGTCAGTGCACAAGAGCAGGGAATATGAAGTGAAACAAATAAAGATGTAGATTACAGACTTTACCTTGAATTGATGGTAAGAAATTTGCATCTGCATCCAGAGATGTAAGTTTGGAGTCAGATATTATCACTACAGTACTGGAAGCAGTGTGTCTCCAGTGACTCTGACATAAATAGGGGTTTAAATGGAGGGTCCTGTAAAGGGCATTTTGCCTCTGTGGTTCCATTGTCTCTGTTATAAATCAATCCAGATATCCTGATGCACATACAGGAGAGAAGATGGATTTTTCTGACTGGAGCTGAGTTAGCATTTCAGCATAAGCTTCATTTGGTAGAACTAACTTTAAAAACCAATAAAATGTAGCCGTCCCTGGAGTGGGATGTGGCAGTTACTTGAAAGGGACTTTTAGGTGATTGAAAAAGGCACAAAGGAAAGAAGTCATAGTCTGGAGGTGAAACTTGATAACTGAAATGTTTCCAAAGCTGACGGGCATTTTCAAATAATTTGTCAATCCCTGTTCTTTGAAACAAAAAGTACTGTCCATGGTGTGTGGAGGTGGAGACAGACAGTCCCACCGGAGGAAGTATCTGACTGTAAACTTGATACTTCATCTCTCTGTTTTACTTACTGTGACAGGAAAATGCTGCAGGTATCAGCAGTTAGAAGTCCTTTAGAGATCTGTTTCATTGATTAGTAGGAATTGGAAAAAAAATTTAGTTTTTGTGGTTTGTACAATAGTTTTATATGGTTTTGACAGTTTTATTGTTTCTTCCAGACTAATCCAACCATGGGTAGTGTGACTAGCTCAGGGGGTCCCTGGCTACAAAGATTTGCAAATGGGAAACCTGCGAGAAAACCCAAGCGGCAACAGCCTTGGAAGGTGAGTGACCCCCAGCGTTCCTTCCTCTGGAGGTGAAGAACACAGGAGAGCAGGATCTGTCCCTGGGATCCCAGGTGTGCAATTGGGTCCTGTATTGGAACTGGCCACCCAATCCCACTGAAATCCTGACAGTGTTTTCTGGTCTGTCTGGGCTCCCAGACTTCATCCCTGGCATGTGCCTGAACTCATCTGTGAGCCCTGAGCAGGAGCTTTGTGCTTCAGTCTGTCCCTCCTCACTCAGAAATGGGTATTGCAGCTGAATTACTTTTTTACCATTCCATCCCAATTTGTAGCTTGGTTGTGGAACCTGGATGAGAGCCTGATCTCTGTAAAGCAGGTTGTCTTTTTATGCAGACCGTTTCCTTTCCTTACATTTATCCGAGGTTCTGCTCAGCACCAGTACAGTGGCACATCCAATAGTTTTGATTGCAGCAGACATTTTGGGAAGGAAAATATTGCCAAAGATTGTCTAACACAAGGAAGGGCTTCTGTTGCGTGAAGGTGTGAGTGGAGGAATGAAATGGAAGTTATGAAGGGAAGAATGAAAAATTGTTATTTGCAAAGTTCAGTAAAATCTGAGAGATGTTTGTCATGGAGAACAAAGAATTCTGAAAATATCAACAGATTCAATGGGTTTTATTGAGCTCTTGCATCCTTTTGAGGCAGTTTTATTGAATCACTTGCAGTTTGATGTGTGGAAAAGTTTCCCATAAAACCTGAAACAAGCTTGTGTCCAGTTAGAATCACAGACTCACGGAAAAATCCAGATTGGAAGGGACCTTAGAAGATTGTCTGGCCCAGCTTTTCATGAGAAAGAGACACCAGATGAGGGTATCCAGCTCCCTGTCCAATTACACCTTGAAAACTTTCAATGAGGGGGACTCCACCACATCCCTGGGGAGGTTATGCAGTAAATGATAATCTCACTATAAAAACTTCTTTCTTACATTGAGATGGAACCTCTGCCTGTGCAACTTGTACAGCTTACCCCTTGCCTTCTTGCTGTGGCTTCTGGTGAAGTGAGAGCCTCCATTCTCTTTGTAGCTGCCCTGTAAGCAGTACTGTGATGAGGCTACCCCAGGACCTGCTCTTTTCCAGGGAGAAGAGACTTCATTCCTTCAGTCAAAGGAGACCCAACTCCTTTGGTTCTTAAGGATTCTTCACATATGTATCGTCCTGAAGGAAAACTCTTCTGTTCACCAGTGATGGTTCTTAGCTGGAGTGATGGCCATGTCTTTGTGCTGCTGTTACAGTGCTGGCTTTAGAAAGGATCTGTGACAATGTGAAGTAAATTCATCAGGCATAATATAACATACCAGTTGTTTCAAATAGTAGGATGAAAGGGTCTTAAAACATGCCAGAAATTTAGATTTCCTCTTTCTCATTTATTTTTGATGGAATTTTTAATACTTCTTGTCTCTTCCTTGCTTGCTCTGATGTATGATGTCCTGTTCATCTCAGTGTAATAAACCTTTAGGAGTGTAGAGCTGGTCAGCAGGGCCAAGGCAGACATGGCTGAAAACTACACTGTCAATTGGAATTAAAAATCAGTATTAAGCACAGGGAGTAGCAGGCTAATATTCCATTCCGTGCATAAAATTCATTCCATATCCAAATGATAGATTTGGTCTGCACTGCCTGTACTCCTCGTCTGGACTGCAGGAGTTAAGGAGCCACGTTTGGCACAGGGGAGAAACAGTGGCAAGGAGGAAGTGGTGTTTGGTTGTGGCAAGGAGGAAATGGTGTTTGGTTGTGGCAAGGAGGTCTGAGCATGTACATTCCAGTTCTCATTCCAGTTCTTCCAATGCTTTTCTGTTGCTACTTAACCCAACTGTTCAGAGCAAATCTTGCAAGGATTTGCCAGCTGGGTTGTGGTATAATGTGCCTTTAATCACGACACCAGTAATTATTTTGAATTCAAAAGTAAATCTAACTCCTACTCTAAGTCCTGCTTTCACCTTGTGTGGGCTTTCTTGATGTTTTGTTAGGCAGCACCTGATCAAAGCCGAGACATCATTGCTTCTGTTCAGTGTATCTTGGACAAAGAAAATTTTGTGAAGGTAAGAAGTGGTACCTCTTTTCTCACTTGCTGTCTGCTTCCCTGCATGTCAATATTTTTAGTTCCTAAACAGTGATTCACGAGAAAATGCTAATTGCCTGTATTTTTGAAAAACTAATTTAGAGTTATGAGCTTCTGATCTTTTCAGTCTTCTCTGGATAGGACTGAAGTAGTAACTCTAAATGTGAAAATCAGATGACCTGAACTGCCTGTTTGCACCTAATATTTGTTCTGTGGGTGTGGTAATTGGTGACAGCGGTGCTGTGAGCAAAGGGCAGGAGGGCTGCTCTGATCTGATCCAGCAGATTGCTGCAGGGAAGGTCCTTCTGCTGCCTGTCTTGCACAATCTGGTGCTTGCAGCCCCCTGCTCTGCAGTGATTTCAGCTCAGTAACCTGATGAGAAAACGTGAGTCATTTTCTGCCAGTCTTGCACCACAGCTTCAAAAATTAAGGGTCTAAATGCCAGAGCTCTTGAAAGGGCAAGCTTGGAAACAAATGGTGGGAAGTGCAGAGAGGGTGGAGCAGAAGGAAGGGCTGGAAAACAGGTGCCTTGGAGCAGTGAGCAATCAGGTCAGCCAAGCTGCAGACCTTCACCTGTGGAATCTTTACTGTCATTGGCCAATAGTTTATATGGTTTTTATTTTCCATTTCTTACTTAAGGAGGTGGACAGATATTTGAGGCACAGTGATTTCCTAGATCTAAGAAAGACAGAGCTTCTGTACAAAAAATATCTTGAGGATGTTTCAGAGCCATTTATGCAGAAAATTAAGGACCACATGGACCACCAGTCACGGGAAGAAGTGCAGAAAAGGATACAAGAGCAATTCTCTCAATATTTACACTACTTGACAAAGAAGGTATCAATGAGAAGCACATTTCTGTCGTGGAGAGGGCTGTATACAGAGGATTGTGGACAAGATCAGGGGTTTAGCTGTTATTTCCTGTCCATTGAGTAACCTGGAGTTGAGATGTACCTTGCCTGTAACTTACTTTTCCCAAGGACTTCTGTAATGTTGCTGTTACAAATGTGTATGTTCACCAGCAGCTATGAACAGCAGCATTGCTCTGGGCAGTATGCAGGTGCTGGGGTCTGAATGTGATGAGACACCCTGCTGAGGTGTGTTTCCCTCTGTGGGCTGGGCCATTTAGTGGGGAGACTTTGAGCTCTGTCAGCTGAAACCAAAGGCTGAGTGAGCAGGGAGTGGGCTGCACTCTCATGTCTCAGGACTTCAGCTACAGCACTACTGCACTCTGTTGGCAGAGCATGAGTGAAACCATTTTGTGGCCTTGGATGCTACTGATCGAGTTTCTTAAAAGAAAAAATATGGGAACAGGGAGATACAAACAATTTTGTTAAGTCTGCATGCAGGTTATGGATTTTGTAGTTCCATGTGTTTCAGTATTCACAAAAATTGCAAAATTGCAAATTGCAGTCACTGCAGAAAATACTTGCTAGTTTCCTTTGTTTTGCTCTTAATTTCACACCACTTTAGAGTATCAGACTTTCTGCATCTCAGGAATGAAAAAAAAAAAGAGAAAAAAAAGCAGTTATGTAATCTGCCATGAAAATAATGCTTTATGAGAGCAGGCAGTTGTCAGTGGAAACCACTGCATGGTGGGGTCGTGAGACTGTAAACTAGCTACTCATCGAGAAATGAAAATATCATGGGAGCTGTGTTGTTTTAAAGAGACCAAACTATCTTTTTCAAAGGCCTGATGTGACAGAGCCATGCATTTAAACTGCATGGAATGACAAAGACCTGAACCCGTCCTGCTGCTGAAGTCCTGGGATGTAGGCTGTGTTGGGGGTACTGTACATACCTGGGTCTGCATCAGTCCAGCTTGCGAGCTGCTGTGCCAGGTCAGGAGTTTGCTGGGTGTCCTCCAGAAGCAATGACTGATGGACTGGGATGTGTCCTTCTGCCTGAAGGGGGGCACCAGCACCAGTGATCAGCTTATGTCTTTTCTCCTTGCTCTGTGGTGTCAGGTCTGTCACCAGCACATCTGAAAAGCAGGCTGAGGCCCCTCATATTTACAGGAAAACTTACTTGCATAAGTTTGCATTATCCCTGGCAGCATATGATAGATTTTGCAGAACTTGAGACACTTGTGTGGGTTAGTTAATGTGGTTTATTCTGGATGTGTTTTCCCTTCCCTCCCTTCTTTTTGCCCATTTTCTTTTGCTCTCTTCCCTGCTATCAGGCTTCTCCTTCACCTGTGGCAGGGTTGTTGATGAGTTGGAGCTGTGGCCTAGACCATGAGGTGTGGGTTCAGGTCTTTAGTCCAATGTATAGATGGAAAGGCCAGCTCATGAACCCAGACTTGGAGCTGGCATCTTGCAGACCAGTAACCTGCCTAAGGCTGTGGCTAGTGAGGGCTCACTCACTCCTGGTTTTTGTTTTAATATCTGGCTGAAATCACAGAATATTTTTGAGCTGGAAGGGACCCAGAAGGATCATCAAGTCCAACTCTTAAGTGAGTGGCCCATTCTGGGATCAAACCTGCAACCTTGGTGTTACTAGCACCATGTTCTGACCAACTGAGCCAATCTCAGGGCTTCTTTTCTGGAAAAACATTTTCCAATTAAAAAAAAAAGAATTCCATTGTCTTGACTGTCCTAGTTAAGGTTTGCATTTTAGCCTTAGTAATTATTTCTGGATGCTTCAAGAAATAATTTATTATGTACTTATGCCTGTGATAAATTAAAATGGGTGGAGGAATTTTCCTGTTACAGTTCAGTCCCTTTCTTTTGGAGGTGCAGTGTATGAAAATTTGGGAATTCTTTTTTCAGCCATCTCTGGTGCTGGGTTATGCCGTGCCTGGCTCTGTCCCACCCAGGCTGGCTGCTCTCAGTGTTGTAACCACCAACAGCTTCTGAGACCTGACCCAGTACCTGCTTCTCCCACAGGGCTCTGTGTTTTTGGATGATTATGACCCCTCAGAGTACGATCCATTCTTCAGAAGACGTGCACAGACTGCTGGAAGATGTGAGGAGGTTTGGAGTCCCACTTTGACCAGCTGGAAATTAATAGAGCGTGTCACTGATGTGCTGCCGGGGGGCTGCTCTAGAGGAGCACATTCTAGTTTTACTAACTCACTCCTACTGCATTTAAGAGTGTTTGAACATGATTTTCCTCAGGAACACAGTCTGGATCTGTACTAAGCCCAGTTTTTGAGGCACAGTAGCAATGGCAGGGGGTGGTTTGTTTTCCTCATTTCAAATCCATTGTGGCAGCACCCAGGCTGTCCTGTCTGAGGAGGGTTGGAGAGTTCCCAGGCAAGCTCAGTGTGTGCTGTGTAGAAGGGAATAATCAAACAGTTTAGCTGATCTTTACACAAGCATGGCAACAGTTTTTCCTTTTCTTTAAAGGATGAAAGTCATCAACCAGCACAATGACAGAGAGAGCCAATGATGTCACCTGGCCTCCAGCTGACCAGAGCACCAAAGGTACCCCTTACAAAATAGGTTACATACACTGCCAAAGCAAGAGAACAGGCCAGGTCTCTGGGCAAACTGCAATAAACTTACTGTCTTAAACATGTAGTCCTGAAATGGTGTTACCCAGCAGCCAAAGAAATGTCTGAGATGCTGCTCCTCTTCCTGCCAGATCCAGTTCAATGCTCTACAGGCTAAAACCTGCTATTTTAGGAGGTTTAACTCAGGCTGAGCTCAATAAAGACAGTGCTAATGTCCTCTCCTGGAGACAGTGTCCAAGCAGTAAATCAAACTTTTAATGTACATCACAGGTGTTTTGAGAAGGCAGGAAATAAATAGGGGAGAGGAGATGGAAAGTGGTGTACAAAACCTCTGGTGCTTTTTGGAGAGTTGGTGCTGAGCAGCAGCTGCTGCCAGTGCCCTCAAACCTGTCCCTCTCCTGTGCCAGTGCAGTCCCATCTCCCTGCTGGTGTGGCTGCTCAGCAGCTCTGGGCTCAAAGCCTGGAAACAGAATTTTCTCTGTCCTCCAAATGCCCATTGTACAGACACAATCTCGCGTGGTTGCCAAGAGTTGAGTTTTATTTAGGATTAGAAATACTGAATCACAGAAAACTGTTAAATGTAACAGAGGTTGACTCAGTAACAGGAGGGTGCACAGATGGCGACTGGGTGGGAAACTGCCAGACTTCAGGAGGGATTTCTGCACCCGTGGAAAACGAGGGCACAGGCTGCTCAGAACTGCATGCTGTGCTTCTGCAACAAAGCAGTTTCAAGGAGGCAGTAAAATGCTTACAATGTATCAAATGTTTATAAACAAACTTACTTTTTTTAACCATCCCTGAATTGGTGCCAAGAGAAAGAGTTTACTTTCAACCAGTTAATTTTACAGGTTTATAATGGGGTGACAGTTCCCCAGAGCAAATCTTTTAAACTTGTAATAAACTTTCCTTGAACAAATCCTATAAGTTTTTCTCATTATTTCACATTCCCCTGTACAATAAAATATACTTTTTTAAAATCACTATGCATCAATAAACATCTGTAGACAAATTAATAAACTTATATTTTACTCTCTATATACATGTTGGCAATGTCAAAGCTTCAAGATTCACATGGAGGTCTGCAAGACCAAGGAAATGTACACAAATAACTTATATTTAGGAAAAAACCCAAAGAGCTGAAGAGTATTTTGCCACATTGTTGTGGGTCACAGTATTTAAAATATTTTTTCTAGTTATTCTTCACAACCACATTGTCTCAGCAGAGAATGATGAATCAAACTGAAGCAGAAAGAAAAATCAAGTAGCAGTTACTGATTCCAGTGCAGAACTAAAGTCAAGTAAAGAACTACATTTGACTCTTAAAAGAATATACAATATATTGGAGACTTCTCCAGTGCTAAGGCTTCTTCAGCATTTAACCGTTAAAACTATCATCCTGAGATGGGAAAATTCCAGTGGATATCGCTTTTAAGATTTCAAATGGAATGATTCTAGTGCTGAGCTTAAACCATTCCTCAGTCTGTCAGACTAAGTGGTAAAATATACAAACAGCTTGGTGCCACATTTCTATGTAATACTTTTTATGGCCCTGAAAATGGAAACAGTGGCATCCAAACCCACGATATGCCAACATAATAAAAAGGCACTGAGCTATAGTACTGTATTTACAGTAACCTCTGTGTTTGCATAGATCAACAACAGCTCGGAACACTGCAAGGAACTAAGCACAACCAGGAACTAAGAGGAAATACAGAAGCAGCAGGAATTGTTGCTTAATAGCCAGCATGGGACAAGGAATCTTTTACCAAAAGATGTTCAGGCTGTCAGCTTCAATTGTCCTTCATAAATGAAAAGTGTTCTTAGAGGAGTGTTTTCTGATCAAAGAGCTGCAGGTCAAAGCGCACCCACACTTCTCCCGTTGGAACTTCATGCAGCAGTAAGTGTTTAGTTGTGGGGCCTTTGCTCTCTTGTTCTGTTCTGATTTTTGCTACTGGAACTTCGGTACGGCCCAAAAAATCTGTTGGGCAAATGAATAAGAAATTTCATCAGGCAAAGATACTGACCCTAGAAAATCTGAGTTAGGTTAATGCAATGCTGTGGGGTACATGCTCAGTTCCAGAGCACTGCTCCCAGGCTTCCAGTTGGATTGGACCCCAGCCCTGCATAAATGAGCCAGCAGTGACAAAAAAGGGCCTTTTTAAAGAGAACAAGGCTATGGAATTAGGATGTCACAGTTTGAGCTAAGGGCTTTTAAGATACTCTTAGAAAATACCCTTTCAGAAAGACAGTTTCAAGTGTTCTCTTCAGTTTGAGGGCTGGCTGGCTGGCTGGCAAGGGGATGGAACTTGTTTACAAATCAGCTGAGGTGCTCAAAGACAATAAAAATCAACTATTTTGGCTCAGCAACTTTTAATTAAGCCTATATATCATGCCTTTCACAAGAACAATGACATTCAACAACTACTGCTACTAGTAGGTTTACAATCCTATTCAGAAATCATACATCTTCTGTGTGGATATTTCTTAGTTGACATCTTTGTGTGTGTGTGCATTAAAAGGTTCACCATGGACTGAAAAACAAGACTCAGCTGTCCAGCTGGGAGAAGCAGCCAGCCAAACTCACTGTAGCTCACAGGAGAAAAGACTGAGCTATGGTTACACACAAGGCATCTCAGGTCAAGGCAGTTCCCTGCAAATTTGCAATAATTGACTGTGTGTCAGAGCCCTGAAAAAGCACTTAACCTTTTAGAGAATATGAGAAGCAACTGACTGCCAAAAACGTGCTCAGTTTCCAAGCAACAAGAAAGCTGATCAAGCTGTTGCTGTGAAAATATAACCCAGGACCTTATTTTTGAGCACCTATCGTGAATAGAATTCCTGCTTTCAACTTGTCTGTCTCCTCAGTCTGACAAGAAAATAATTCTGTGTCTGATACAAAAGCCAGACTGGGATCAAATCTCACTGCCTGGAGTTACTGGCTCCAGAAGGCTGTTGAACCTCCTGAGTACTGAGGCATTGTTTTTACCCAACATTTCTCAGGCAACAGTCAGACCTACAGGCTTTTGAAACTGCTGCTCAAGAGCTGGGTACCTCAGCTAACAAAAAAGCATTCTTTGCCTTAATATTCACACTTACCATCAGGTGAGAACTGATCCCTGTCAAACATGGTGATGCACAGGACATCCTGGTACAGATCCTTGATGAAGAACTGGCAGTTGAAGTTCCACTTGGGATTCAGGGTGTCCTGCAGGGTCCTGGTAGTGTAGCTCTGTGAGCCCATGCTGATCTCACAGTACGGGTTGCTCTTCCCTGAACACAGAACGGGGAGTGAAACCCCTCTGCAGTGCAGAACCACCCCCTCCCTCTGGACACACATCAGTGCTGCTGCCAGAAAGTGTGGATCAGGCAATCCCCATATCCCAGAGTAGCACAGAGCTGGTTCTTCACTCGTTCTCTGAAGCTAAAGAATGACTATGTCATACAGAAACTGTAGACAAACCACCGTGTTTCCCAAATGACCAACTCCTCTCAGTAAGCCTTTCCAAATGTTACAGGGCTAAGAGTGCTCTGAGGCTGTTTCCCTCACTCACCATTGGGCTTACAGGCCTTTAGTTCTGTTGCTTCAATCACGTGCACCATCAAACGTCCTATTCCTGAGGTTTTCTGTGAACGAGCTGGGAACAAAGAGGTCAGAAATAAATGATTGGTTGGAACTGTAAGAACTGGCAATAGATCTGAAGAAGGAGACACTGGAATCCTCCAGGAAATGCCCTGCCCCTGTATCCAGGTGGATGAGAGGGAAATACAGAGCTCGGTGAGTACCTTGATAAGCCTTTTCACGTTTCTTCTTCTCCGTTTCAATGTATTGCTCTGACGCCGCTTTGATTTTCTGGACCCAGGCAGTGCTGCAAAGAGCAATCCCTACAGTCAGGGTCATCCCACAGGCAGCAAAATCTTCAGTGACTCTGCCCTACTCTCTTTCCCCGTTCCCTCCTCCCTAAGTTTGAGGCATCACAAATCAAGTCAGTTCATGGACTAAGGCAATGGAGTTTTTTGATTTAATCTTATACCACATTCCAAATCAGCCTAAATAAATGGATGTGGAGCTGCTGTTTGAGTAAAGACTGCTGGGTCACATTAAAGACTGCCCAGGACTGGGGAAGGGTCCTATGGAATGCTGGACATGGCAGGCCTAAACTGTTCTTTGATACAACTGAAACATCAAGGAGCAGCAGATGTGGCTGGATGCCACTGCAAGAGCTGCTGCAGAAGCAGCACAAAATCAGAGAAGACTTCTCATTCAAATGAGAGTCAAGTGAGTTTATTTCCTGACCAAGAGACAGCTCCTGAGCTCAGAGTCTGCTCACTGGAAACACAGCCTGCAGCATCAATGAACAAGTTTAAGCTTGGATTTGTGTTTTCACTACTCACCGCTCATTAATATTGTCAGTTTTAAGTGTGTAAACTCTGTCAATGTGTGATATGTGAAAAACTGGCTCATCACTTGAAGGGTCTGTGGGCAGCTTCACGAGGACTTCATTAAGGAAAACCGGCTGAAAGAAAAGCAGATGTCACTGTGGCAGCATCACCCTGTGACAAAAGGCAGAAACTCTATAAAGCATATTTAAATTCACTGTTTTACTGTAGGGAAAATGAAAGTCATAGGACACAGGACAAACAATGAGATCACTGTGTAAAGGTTGCAAGAAAGGGCTGAGAGAAAAACTACTCTGGCAACTCACCCCATTCTGTTTTCTTAGGCAAAGCTTTGTGAAAGGGGCAGGAGTGTGCAAGCAGAGCTGCAGTGTGGAGCTCAGAAATCCTCTCCTCCTGAGAGGAATCTCTCAGGTTCTCTGTGGGAAAGCAGCCCTGATACTTAAACTTATGTCTCCAGTTCCAGAATCTTGAGGACACACACTGTGTGGGGACAGGGACTAAAATCTGCACCTTCTACTATTTTCTGAAGGACAGGAATTTTCTTGTGGATGCAGGAACCCGCGCAAACTGAAATCAAGGCTCCTGCTTCTGAACATCCCACTCAGCTGTTCAGACATGATGCAACTTCTGCCCTTTCCCCCTGGAGTGGACAGAAGTGTTTGTTAAACCAAGAGGCAGAAGTCTGTCCTTTTCCAGGTGCTAAGGCAATGTCATTTGTGCAAGCTGTCTGCCAGAATGTGCCCATGTGACAGCAAAAGGGGCCACACAGCTAATCCCAGGGGGAGTGCAGCATTCCTCATCAGAAGCCAGGACCCACTGTACCAACATAACCATGGAGCACCTTGACTCACTCACCATTTTGTACATTTTGAACTGGGAGTTGGATTTGGGGCTGAACAGTTTATCGGATCCGGAAGACACAAACTGTTTAACCATGTAGGTGAGCAGCAGGAAGTCATTGAAAAGGAATCCATACAGCTCCTTACTGCTCTTGGCTTTGTAGAGCTTCCCACTGTGCAGGAGCTTCCGTGGTCCCAAGCAGTTTGTGAGGGAGTTGAACACAGGTTGCTGGGAAGAGACAAAACCCATTAGCAGCAGCAAGTCTGTGCAGACATCAGCTCCTGCTCCTCTTCACTGCAGAGACTGACCAAGCTGCTGAAAAGGTTCTTCTGTTTTGTTTAATGAATACCATTATAAATGAAGAGAAAGAAACTGTTCTGTGATCAGCCATGGCCCCAGCACAACTCCCACCTCAGAGGAGATTTAAGCTTTACCAAAAACACACAGAAGGGATGACCAGATGGAGGCATTTACTGCATGGCCACTTCTGTGCTGTCCAGAAGCTGTGTTTAAGAAGAGGCTGCACAGGCTGCAGTCAGGTCACCTCTTACAGGTGATTAGGTGATGGAACCAGGACAGGCCTTCTGGGTCTGTCAAGCTCTGGGTCCTTATGCAGTGGAGAACTGTCACACACACCTCAGTTTGAAGGCTTGTCCTGGAAAGTACAGGAGCCTGAACTTTGAGGATCTGGCACTGAGGGCTGCTGTTCCCTTCCTGCTTGAAGGAAAACCCTGGGAAGCACACACTAAGTGAAATCCCCCATAGTAACACCTGGCTTAGCCCAGTGGCAGCATGATCAGGAGCTCAGAGGGAAGAGTTATTTCTGTTGTTTAATGGTCTATCAGTTTTTAAGCTGATAAATCAAGATTTCTCTGCCACTACAGTCATGCAAAAACAATGGTTCATCACATTGTGGCTGTGAGTAGAATTCAATAAAAGCTTTCCTGCCTAGAGCTCAGCAGTGGATCATGTTCCAACAAGGGATGTGAGCAGGGACTCCCGTTCCCTCCCCAACCTTGCTGAAATGACTGAAAAGCCTCAGCCCTGCAGAGCATCAGTGCAGGTACCTCAGCAAGGCCTTCACACTGGACGTGGGCCTGGATCCATTCCAGCCTGTCCGAGTTCTCCTTCTCACGCACGCCCTCGTTCACCTGGGAGCACAACTCCTCTGCACGCTCCAGGGCGAGCCGGAGGTTACTGTGATCCGGGTGGTTCTCTGGAGTGTTCTCTAGAATCTGGAGTGGATCAAAGAAGGGAGAAAACAAGATAAAAACAGGTAAGCACAGGTGCCTGTCAGAGAAATCCCCATAAAGGGACTGGCCCTTATCTTGGCTTTTGCTATGCAGGTCAAACTCAAAGCATTCACCTACAAAACTTCACTTGGGGTACTCACACTCTTTATGAGCAGAGGGTAGCGCGTTATCCTTTGCATGGGTTTCAGGAGGAAGCTGGAGAGGGGCATTCCTTTGCAGCGAGGGTCCAGGGCAAGTTTCTGTGGTGCAACCCAGAGATTTAGCAAAGACATTGCATTAGTCATCAGAAAACAGTTGCATCACTGGCACTGAATACAGAAAATTCTCTGTTCAGATTCATTTTTCCAGGCATTCCAAGAGATCTTGGATTTTTTCAGTAAGCAAACACTTGTATCTAGAACAAACAGGAAAGCTGGCAGTGTCATTGCACCCAGATGGTTTGTCAGCATAAATCACGGGGTCATTGTTCATGCAGAATCCTTACATTCAAAATTGTTCCAGCTTTTATTTTGACACCATAGGCTCCACTCAGGTTGAAAAAGAACAAAGCAATGAAAGAAACAAATGCCCAGTGTCAGCTGTTCTGACAATTTTCATTTCATGGCCTAAGTAAATTACCTAGAAAGACAGTATTATAAATAAAGAGCACACACAGTGTTAGCCATGGTCACCATGTAAATACACCTTGGAAGCTTCTTAGGTATTTTTGCAGGATTCTACTCTTCTGGGTTATTTTGACGTGGTTGGTGCCGGTTAGATGGGCTCCTGTCATTGAGGAAAGGAGAAGGCACAAAAGCTACTGAATCAGATACCTTTAAGTAGTCTTTGAAATCAGCATCTTCATCAGTTTTCTGCTGCAGCAGGGACGCCCCGTTGAGCTGGCAGCTGCAGAAGCGGATGTAGGCCTGCATGTGGGACAGCTCTGCTGCCAGGATGTCCCCGATCATCTGCACCGGCATCTTCTCACCTCCCGTCTTCTTACGCACCCGCAAGGCTCTGCAGACGAGGAAAGAGATCAGCATCCAGCTTTGCTGCCGAGTCTGCAAGGCCTAAATCACCTAAAACCCCTACAGATCCACCTCAGAAAGGACACAAACCTGGCAGGTGAATTTCCTTACACAGCACAGGCACTTCCAGTGGGTGCCGCAGTCCTGCCTGAAACCCCAGGGAGTCACCGACACGACACCCTGAGCTGAACAATCTCCCTGATGGGGTCTGGGGGAACTGGGACTGCCCTTTGAGGTTTCTGGGACAATTAGCATCAATCTCTACGTTCAACCAACATCCCATTCAGTGAATTACTAGCTACTGTATCTTTCTAAAGATTATTTTTAGAGAATAAAATGTTGCTTTGCAGAAAACTGGGAAGAAAATCTTCCGTGCATATACTTTTGTGTAGAGTCTAAGGTATTACAGCAAAGGTACATTTGTTCTTGCTGTTTATTTCTCCCTCTCTCTTATTTCAGTTCCTTTTGAAGCAGTCTGACTGCATTTAGCTGTTCTGAATGCAAGCATGCACAGGAAATAATCAGCAAGGACAGAATATTGACTGTAAAGCCAGCAAACTTCCTGGGGAAAGAAGACAGAATAATGAAAAGGAAAATGTAGGACTGCACATAAGTACTCACTTCAGTAACTTTGTATTTGACATGATGAGTTCCTTCCAGTTAACGAAGATCAGCCCCATTTCTCCTTCTGTGAGACAGCCTGAATCAGCCATTGGTTTTTGGAAAACCTGCAGCCAAAAAATGAGCAGTTCTTCAGAGAACAGAAACAGCTCAGCCTCTTACTTAGCCTAGCAGTGACTTTTTTTGACTGATCAGTGTCTAATTTCTGAGCAGTTAAAAGCAATTCCGTATTAGCACTTGTGACAGCTGTTTCCCCTGAGTGAAATTTGTGACCCCATTCTGACACCGGCATCAGCACTTGCAAAGTGAGGACAAGCACTGGGACCTGCAGGCTGACAGCTCAGCAGAGCATTCCTGTGACTGCAGAGTCAATCACTGCACAAATTACACTCAGGCACTGCTCCCCTCCCCTGACCCAGAGCACTCAGGGTCACAGAGCACCCCTGTGACTCAACTGTTTAACATCTGCCACTTCACCACACCAGTGTTCTATACAGAGAGGTCAAGTTGGACACCCAAGAACACCTAATGCTGGCCTGTCCCTGCCCTGCCAAGGGAGGTGGTCTCGCTTTCAGAAATAAAACTGGTGAGAAGGCAGGTGATAAGCTTTCGTGGTGCTTCTACAGCTCTGTGCAGCTCTGCTTGACACCTGGCCCCAGCCCATCCTCTTTTTATTGAGCCTGAACATCTAAGGACAGGATTTGGAAAACAGGAAGGTCTTTGCAAGCTGATGGGTTTCACCAAGTGGTGCTTTTGTCTGGTGAGCAACCACATCATTCACTGGAAAGGGAGGTACCCACACAGCTTTCTTCCTCCATCATCTCACAATTAAGAATCCCTTTATTGTTATTAATCACTATTGAGGTGTTCTTTTTCCAAATGCATTTTCACATCCAAGACATCTCACCTCTACGACAAGCTGCAGATCGTCCATGTACCTCTCTTCTGTCTGAATGAGCTCGTGAATGTAGCCCTGCCTTTTCCTTTCCATGGGCTGCATGGTGTCAAGGCTCTGGAGATCAGCACACCCTGCAGGAAGTAAGTCAGGAGTTTAGATCCCACTCAAGGCATCAGATCTGGTGAATTAACAAAATTGCACCAGCATTCAGCTGTCTATGGCTCAGGCTGTACAGCAGCGGGTTTCAGATCAAGTGGTGTAGCAATCAACCCCTTCCCTTCTTTGTGTCACTTTTCAGTCTATCACCTTTTTATTTCTTTGAACACCCCTTGTACTGTGATGCAGAATAAGAGTTCCTGACTTCTTGCCACTCCATTTGTCTCATGACTTTTCTCATCTCTTCTGCCACACTGATTTGAAACTGTGATTTTTCTCTTACCTTCAGCAATGTCTTTTTAAACTTGATGATCTTAAAGGTCTTTTCCAACCTTAGTGATTCTATGATTCTAAGTTGTCTTTTGTGAGATGAAGTAATACAAAATGTGGCTGATCCTGACTTAGGACATTGCACCTTTAATCCCCACCCCACTTCTGAAGTTCCCTGCCTTAGTTATTAATTTATGATACAAACCACCATTACGAATTTGTAAAGCTGTAACACATAACATTGTAGTTGTGTAACTTCACAGCTGCACAACTCTTTTTTTTTTTCCTCAAAATGAGCTGGAAATATATTGAATAATTTTATGCATCAAGGATGAAGAATCAAAATCATGCACAGGAACACACCAACAATCAATGAAAGAAACCCCAAGTTTCTATCAGAACATGCAGCCCCTGCAGCTTCACACGACTCTATCTCTACTGGATGTTAGTAAACAAGACAACAGTGTTCAAACTTTAGTAACCAAACCAAAAACTGGTAAAACCAGAGTGGTGAATGTGTTTAGCTGGGTAAAGGAGAGTGCAGGAAGTCCATCTTATCCCTCTGTCAGCCATCACACAGCAGAGTTTGCAAAGCAGCAGGGTGGGGGGAAAGGAAAAAAAAAGGAACAATTACAGAGCATTTGAGAACATCCATCTATGGCTGGATGTGATGGCATCGGGTGGCAGTACCAGGTGAACGGTGGGTTTTGCAGGAGAGCAGAAAGGACACCGCAGGGACTCTCTTAGATCCAGCAGTTCTGGAGGAACAATACTTTATGAAGGTTTACAGGAGCTGTGAAAGGCAGAATGACCTACAGCAGGAAGGGCTACATCTCCCTTGTCACCCTGACACTGCTGGCACCAAAGGATGTGACTATTCACTGCCAAGGTATAGATCTGCTCATGGGAAGGTGAGTTAGTAAAAAAAAATGAGGGGAAAAACCAAGAAACACTAAACATTAGGCTGAACTTGATGTGGCCTAATGAGAACCTCACAGGCTCCTGAGCTTCCGGCTATACTGGCATCAAGGTGCTCTGAAAGAGCAACTGTCAGCAGAAGAGAAACTCTTGCCAAGTGAAATTTTAGGACAGCACAACAAGGAAACCCTTTGAACAACACAGAGAACTAAAAAAGCAAAGACAACAGCTAGATTGAAAATCAGGACTTTTTTCAGTTCTGTTTTGCACCCTAAGGAGGATCACAGATCTTAAGCTTTCTGACAAGGTTTGAATAAAACACCACTTTTTTAGAAGAGATGAGGGATTGCAGCTCTTCTGATCACACAGAATGCTCCTTCTGGCCTTAGTTATCCCCAAAGCTACAATCAGGCCAAAATTAGATGAGAAAAAGGAGTAAAGTTACAGATAAAAGTGATTCTCACTAAGTTTGATGTCTTAGTCCATTGAGACAAGTCTGTGGCCAATGTACTACTTCCATGTCACTCTTCAGTCTGTCCAGGACTCAGTTTAAGCCCACCTGGTTACTAAGACATGAAATTTTAGGATAATCCAAGGCCTTCCACAGTAACTGGCATTAATTGTCCAGACTTGGAAGTCTCACCTTTGGCCAGTGGCTCCCTTTCCTACTGCAAGGTGCACTCTTGTGACAGAAGCAGGGATGGACTGAGCCTCCTGTTGGCTTGTGTCCAGCTGCTGGAATAACCCACATGCTGGGGTTTGGGTCTGTCTCATGCTGACCACTGAAAATTGGGGCCAAGCATGAGAGAGAAATGGGCCTTTTTTATGCATTAAAATAGATTTGGTTTATAAATCTGTTATCAGATGCAAAAATGCAGTTACATTAACTTGCTCCTGTGCTAATCTTGTGTTTGGACTGTCACCTTCTGGGATGAAGGGACAAATGCTATTTTGTATTTAGTATTTTATATAGTTTTATTTAAACACTATTGTGTACTAGTGAAAACACTTCCAATTTTGATAGGTCTGATGATACTGGCACAAAAACATATTATGCAATCCCCACATTTGATTTCAGAGGGTGAATTCAGGTAATTGAGTCTGAAGGGAAAAACAAGAAATAAAAAGAATAAACCAGCCTAATGAATGCATTTGCCAATGTTTTTCCTAAGTGGCCACAGCAACCCATGGGCTCACTGGTGCTGGAAGGGTGGAGCTACATCTCCATCCCTTTTCCGCCCACATTGCTGTTCCCTCCTTTCCTTGCACCAATTCTGGCACTTCTCTGACTCCCTGCTCCCATGCTGGCAGCAAATAAACCCCAAGGGGAGAAAAAGAAAACAGCAGTTTTCTGCTGGTTTAACAGCCAGGAATGTGCATGGAAGCAGCAAAACTGCCTTGTTTGGCGGCAGAAAGCTCTTGGCTTGGCTCCCCTCTGGTGAAGCTTCATTCCAAGCTCCCCAGGCAGCTCAGGAAGAGCAATGGGATTTGTGGGAGTGACTGAAGCAAGGAATTGTAGCTCCTCACCTGCTCTGCTGACCAAGAGGGATACCTGCCCTCTGGAGGGGAAGCCAGCCTGCCTGTCCCTCCAAGAGCAGGCAGTGCCAGACTTTCAGCCAGCCTGGGGCACAGCCTGCCCAGCTTCCTCTCCAAAATATTCACCAAAGCGAGCTGGGGGCGGGTCTGGAACCTTGAAAACTCAGGGCACAGCAACAGAGAGATCCTACACTGACTGTGGTGCCCTCTGGGCTAAATCCTGCTCTCTGAGCTGAGGAAGCAGCTGCCATGGTCAAACAACCTGGAGAATTTATAAACAGGAAATCCCAGTCTCTGAAGTTGCATTTAAAATTTTACTTTCCAAATATACCTGAACAAGGAGTATTTTTTCCTACTAACGTAACCACCCCTGCATGAAAAATTACTGACTTTCACAGTGCAAAGGTGTTCTCTCTGTAAGAGATTCAAAGCCCTGAAAAACATGGGGCTGGGGGAGAAAACCTTCCCAATTACTGACTTTCTGGGTATGAGCACATTCAGAGGGAAGAGGGAGAGTCTCTGAAGAAAGGAAATCCTCCAATGAAAGAGAGATGAATAACACCTATCTTTACCTCCCCAACAGACTTCCCCACTCAGTGGACAGGGGAAAAAAGCCATTAAAAGTGACAGCTCTGAAAAGACATCTCAGCTGTCCAACAGGAGCCCAGGAACTCATCTGGAAGGATGTAGCTACACCAGATGCAGTAACTGCTTTGAGTGACCAATGAAGACTATTTAGGGATAGAAAAGATGTTTAGAGTTGATATTAGGAAAAATTTCTTCATAGAAAGGGTTATAAAGCATTGGAACAGGCTGCCCAGGGAAGTGATGGAGCCACCATCCCTGGAAATGTTAAAAAAAAATACTGATATGGCATTTTGGGATGTGGTTTATTGGTGCTGGGTTAATGATTGGACTTGATGATCTTAAAGGTCTTTTCTAACCTTAATGATTCTATGTAAACTGCTTTTTTAAAGGAAATATCTTGATTTGTTTAGGGTTAGGGTTTTTTTGGAAGGGGTTGTTTATTTTTTTTTAATTGTTTGTTTGACTCTGAAGCCAGCTGACCTGGCTGGGAAAAACAGGTGAGGGTTGGGGTTTTTTCCTGCCTCCATTTTCCCAGCCTGCCATAGAAAGGCCACGTGTCCCCTTAAGGGCCATGGGCTGGCAGTAGCACAGTCCCTTCAGTACAGCCAGAGAGCAGCTGATGGCATCAGGGGACACCAGAACAGCCAGGTGCAACTCTGCAGGCACACACAAGGCCAATGCACTTGGAACACACTCCTGTCGCTCCTGGAGCAGCCAGCAGCCTCCAAAACCCACAAAAGGAACTGATCCAAGAAATCTGCTACTGTGGAAAAGGCAGTTTCCATCAGGCCCTGGGAGAAATAATAAAAACTTTTATCCAGTCTCCCCTAATCAATAAACACAGGATACTGTGCTACAAAAGAGGAAATTTATGAATCAATTTTCAAGAGGTAAAAAGCAAAATCAAGTCACTCCATCACAGGTGACACAATGTTCATTCCAAGCTATTCAGCTAGGAAAAAAATCCTCCCCAGATGGACAAAAAAACCACAACAGACAAACTAGATCCTTTTATGTGTCCCTTTAATAAAATACATTTGCATAGTTATCTTACAACTTTGTTCAAATCCAAAGGTGAACAATTGCCTCATGCTAAGCACAGCCTGCATTCGCGTGTCTCAACAACCATCCCCACACGTGACACTCAAGCTTGGGAAGGACAAGGAGGGGTTTTAAGGCAGCACACACCAGAACACAGCAGTTTTATTGGTTCATTACACTGAAGGAGCAGGACCCAGGCCAAGGAGTGTCGGCATTCCTATGAGCACACTTATTTACAGGTGTTTCCAACCCCGCCCAGGAGAATCACACAGGGATACAATCTGACAAAGCACTCAGGTGGCAGAAATGTTCAGTGACCAGAGGGAGATGTTTCAGTTGTTAGTGCGCAACTTTCCGATGGAGCTTTGTGCCTTCTGCTCCTGACTGCACCATGAACTTTGTGGAGAAAGCGCTTTGGATGCTCCCAGCCCTCAGCACCATGGGTTCCTCACACACCCAGACCTGCCTCTGGTCCCAGTGGTAACAACAAGACCTTCCTGTGTGGATCCAGCTCTGGATCAGGAACTAAGCTTGTGCCAAACCAGGCTTCTGTCATTTGTTAGTCCACTATGCAAACCAGACAGTTACAGAAACAGCGTTTTGTACCCGTTCTTGTGCACTTACAGCACTGTTTGGTTCTCACCCCCAGTGACACCAGGGCCCCTATTCTCTGCTGGCCCACAGGAAACAACATTTAGCAAGTACCACACTGCAGGCAACAGCAAAGAGCATATTTTGCTTTCCATATTGGTTTCAGGTTTACTTTTTAATCTTGTGTGGCTCTCAGCAACACTTATACTCAGCTCTTGCTGGGAACCACGAGTTCAACAAAGGACTCTATTTTCCACCACCAACCTTTTTCACCCAAGTAAAGGTGATTTTTACTTGACTGGGATGACCAGCTGAACTCAACACTATGGTCTTTCATCAACAAAGGGGTGGATTGTACACAACCAGAGAAAAAGTAGCATTTTTAAAAGTCTTATTTTAACTCAACTTTCAACAGCCACACTGCTTCATTGATACAGAATATTATTTTTAAATAATCTTGATTTAAATACATCCTTGGCACAGCCTTTCCTTTGGATGATCTGGTGTGTATCCAACACTTTCTGCCCACTGTGGAGGAGAGGAGAGCTCTCAGGCAGCTGTGCTGGAGATGTGCTAGGCAGACTTTTGCTGTACTGACAAATGCTGAAGGCAGGAACTTAGTCTCTCTCAATCAGCATTATTAAGGTATGTTTTTATTATTATTATTATTATATTTATTATTACACTTAAGAGAATTTAGAGTGTACTCAGGTAATACTGAAACATGAAAAGATGCCTGTGAAAGCACAAAATGCTTCACTTCAATACTCTTCAGTTCAGACTTAGAGGCAGCGGTTTCAATAATTATCAGTGCTCACACCTACACAGCAACACAGGGCTACCTGTGTGAAACTTTGCCAACAGTACTGTAACCTCCAAATGTATCAGTTAAAGAAGAAAAAAAAAAAATAGAATGCCAGTTGGTTTTGGAAAATTCCACATAAGTATATCCTCAAATACCTCAGCGAGGATGTGAAGTTTTTAATTTTTCAAAGACAATTAGAAGTAATCTGGCATTCAAGGAAAACTGACTGAACATTGATTGTCAGTGTTGCTCAAATCCCACAGGTTAACACTGCCTTTTTGCCTCTTGGAAATTACATAATTTAGAAGATCACCTAATTCTTAGACTACAGGAAGTGACTGCTCGATGCCACTGGTGCAGCACAACACATTTTAACCTGTATTAAACAGGCTTTTCAAGACAGAAATTCAGAGAAGGCAGTTCTGAGTAAGTAGTGTATTTCAGTAGAAACACTTAAAATGTGGTTTCAGAAGGAAATCAAGCCATCTGAAATACTCAAAGGATTATCTAGCACATTATTTGCCTACGACAACATGATTTCATTCTATAACAAAATACTGGTTCAGACAAAATACATCCAGAATAAAAATCCATTTGTAGTTTTCTGTAGGCACATTGCGTAGTCCATATTGCACAGAAGACACGTCTCTGAACTAAAGGGCACATATACATTATTTGATCAAGGATATTAAATACATAACATTGGATTTTGGAGAAAGGTATTTAAATCTCTGAATTGGATTAACCTTTTCCTGATAGTACCTTCACAACATTCATCTATATATATATATATGTCTCTATAGTAAACACGCAGTTTGTTTTGTAAACATTTCTGATTGCATAAGTGACCTTTGCTGTTTCATAACCAAGTTCAGGAAACGAACTAAATTAAACACTGTGTCTAGAGATCTCTCGTCATTACAAGAGCACAGAACTATTTAATCAGAGCAGTAGTCTAGAAACAAATTAATCCTTTTATTTAAAGGGGAATCAAGGTTAGAAATTCCTCCTTCCCTTCAAACATTATAATAAGACACGGGCAGCTCATGCTGCACCGTATTTCCAACAGGCCAGGACTGAGGAGCACCGTTCCACCCTAAACCCAAATGCTCTGCCCTCACTCCAGGCTCTCTTAGTGTCTCTCTCCTGGCAACACCCCTTCAGTGAGGTTACCTCTGCATTAGGCTGCTGCTGTTTACCAGGAGGAAGAGCAGCAGCTTTCAGACAGTACTTTAAAATCACTTCAGACCACAGCCAGAGACAAACAATTCAGTACCATGAACTGTTTAATGAAGAGAAAGGGGCAAGGGAAGGGCCTGGTCACACAGAGGCTGTGCAAGTACTTACTGCAGCAACTAAGCACGTTTGCCAAAACTGAAAGCAAATATGAATGATCAGAATTTAAAGGAAGGAGGCTGTTTAGGGATAGAATGCATTGAGCCAAAACAACCTGAATTCCTGCCATAGTACTACCGTGAAGGAAGAAAGAAAATTAAAATATCCTCCACTCTACGCCTAATAGTTCTTTCCCCTGTTAAGAAGGGTGGGAAAAGGCTGGATGGAGTGCACCAGATCTAACCCTTAGATCTTGTAGCATGGTTGTAATCACAGTGACTATCAGCAGCAGACAGGTAGGGTTGGTTTCTGGATGAGCCATGAAGGCCACCAATTTTAAAAGCTCAATATGTAAGAGATTAAATCAAGTCCATTTGAACAATAATCAATGAACATTTTAATTCTGCAAAATATGTACATTACAACATTAAAAGAACACAAGTGCCCGTTCAAAACAGCTCAGATAAACTGTGCAAATAGTGGGTCTTTGTGTGTCTGCAATCCCACCATGCAAACAATAGCTTGATATGCATGCTAATGACTACAGTTATCAATCCCAATGGAAATACTAAAAGAAACAAAATGAACAGCAGTGAAAGCCACACAAAGACCCACTATCCTTTCTGCTTTTACAAATCAACTGAAACTGTAGATTAGAAGAAAACCCACAAAAACCTAATTTCTTGATTGGATCTAACGTTCAAACGAAGCAAAAGGATTGTGTCAGACACGTGAGCAGGGCTGGCCACCCTGCCTCCACGCTAGTCAAACTTGGATAGTGGGTCTCTGAGGTGCTTTCACACTGGAAGACAACATTGGGTCCTAAAAAAAACAAAAAAAAAAAATGAAGGATAAAATGAACATAAATTTGAAGAGTGAAACATATGAATTCTATGGACAAAGACAAAACAACACCAAAAAGGTCAGAAAGGAATGACGAACATTCAACTTTCTGAAAACAGACATCACAAGCTTCCACCCTAGCAGTTTCATATTTATAAACACACAGATTTAAGTACTTGTGACCAGCCACTGCTGACTCTGAAAACCCCTGCAGCTCATTCAGTTGAAGAAAAAGTTTCTTCCAAAGGAAAATATCTGTCATGTAGACTCAACACAAGGTCAAGCCCTAAGAGTTTGTTTTTTTTTTGAGGCAATGGCAAAATTCCCTGAGATTTCAACAAAACTAGAATCTCTCCTGAGAAACTTCTACAGAGACATTAGAAAAATCAGATAAAAGCTACACTTGTAAAGAAAAATCTCATTGGAACTTATTCATTTCAGCACATAAAAATTAACCTGTTCAATTCTATTTGAGTCTGAAAGAAATTAAAACCTTGCCTCTAGTCTTACATCCAAGGAACAGGAGGTACCACATCCCTCAGAATCCAAGGGCTACGTGGTCCAAAGAGGGACACATTGTGGGCAATCCAGAGACTATTCCAGACCCCAGAATTACAACCTGGAAGTGTTACCAAGCCTGACTGATGTTCACCAAATAGTTTTAGAAATACAAAGTCACTGTGTCACTATGAAGTAAGGGATTGATTTCATATTTGATCTTTGGTGGAAGAGGTCAAATTCTGGAGCTGTTGAGTAAAATCCTAGAATAAATCATTAATCCTCATGTGTTAAAATATCAACATGGAACTACAAAAGCTAACACCTCAAAGCCACTGCTACCATGTTACTCCACAGAGAAGAGAAGTTACTTGGCAAGAACTAGAGAACTTCAATATGTATTGTCCATACACAGACACAGAAATGCATTGGCCATGAGCACGTCAGTTCAGAAGTTGTTTTTTCATTGTGAACACCTCTGAAAGTGAGTCAGCTTCATTCACTAAACAGTGTTGACAGGAATTACTAAAGATTTTTTGTGCATGGAAATCAGCTTCTGGAAATACAGATCCTTGTTGCAGGACTTGCCTCATGTCTCCGACATATCACATCTACAAGTAAGGTTTGGGGAAGACAAAAATGAAGTAGCTCTAGAGATATTACTACAAACAACAACCTGAAGCTCAGGCCTGAGCACCTGAAGAAGTAACTCTCATGTGTGAGGAACTGCAGCAGTGCTGGGCTATGGAAAGCAGAAAGAGTGAGCAGAAAACAATCATGACAGGTAGATCAGAGTAGAAAGAACTGGAGCAACATTCAGCTCTGTGAGTCTCATGGGATGAGACACCTCAGGATGAACCAGAAGCCTCTCTGCACATGGAGCACCAAGTGTGCCCACCTGGCTGAGCTGTCCAGCCCTCAGCAAGAACATCTCTGAGGGATGAACTGATCTCTAACACCAGAAGACATCTAGCAACCAAGTATGCAGACACAGCTGGAGCAGCTGTCTTCCTTCCTTACACTTCTCTCCTGCCTACCCCACCTTAAACATCCCTTGGGAAGAATGGGAAGAGAACCTGGTAGATGTGTCCTTGTCAAACCCTGGTAACGCAGAAAAGACCTGACCCTTGAGATTTAATGGTTGAGATTTACCTGAGGGGAGAAAATCTCAACTAAAGACAATAAAACGACAAAGCCCAGACTGGTCCCATGGATAAGATTACAAACTTAAAAAGGTATCTCATTGAAAAAGCCAACAAATAATAAGAGAACAAGTTTCCAAATGCAAAGCTTTTGAAAGCTTTGAAAGCTTTGAAAGATGAAGACTGGCCAAAATAAAATTATCTCCAGGCCAGGCCACTGGGAAGAACCATGAAGTGGTAAGAGCACCATGTCTAACCCCTATCACATGCCTTGGAAAGGACGGGAAGAGAACCTGGCACTAGACAGGTACTGGCAACAAACAAGATCTGACCCTGCATGGTTGTGCAAACACACAAAGAACAGAAGACTGATTCTTTATTTTAAATCTGTATTTTCAAACCTGCAGAGTATCATATTTATTATTTATGATGGCTTTTGTGCAAACATTAGAAAAAAGGCTATTAAAATGTCATTAAAACAGGAGCAAGTCTAACCACCACCATAGTCACCAGGAACACGACTCAACTGACCTGTGTTCTGCAATTATCACGTGTTTAAGAGACAAACCCTCAAGCCTACAAAACCCTGAAGTCATTTTGGTTTTCTTTTTTCTTCCTTGCAGGGGTCCTATGCCAGGACATGCAGCTACACCAAAAGAAAAAGTGATTTTGTTCTGTTCACAGAGCTATGTCAGCAACTTAAGAGAAGGGATATCTCACTGGCCCCAGTTCCTTCTTTGCTAGGGAAGTTGGCCATTACTACTACAACTAATAACTCCTGGAAAAGACTCCAGATACAAAGGTCTTTAAATCTGGGGGAAAACCAGAATTTTCCTAAGCCACACACCTATTTGAGTAAACCAAATCTGCCTGCTCCCTTTCCAATACCATTATACTTGTTCTAGAAAAAAAACGGTGGGAAAAACTGCTTTTATCCAACAGAGGCATTGCAAAACTCAGATCAGCAGCTCGTTAAAATGCAACAATGCATTTTTAAAATTATATTCTGTCATATCTCAAAGCTGTTCTGTAGAGGCCCACATCAGCATCTCTGTGGGACAATTCCTTGGTGATTTCACAAGAATACCCCTGATAGTTTCTGTACTCTGTTTAAACAAGAGCCAAAAATATTGTAAGGAAACCCAAGGAAATTTGAAAGTTCATTCAGGACATGTTTAAACATTGCTCTGGTTACACAAGAGGTACAGAGCAGTGGCTTACTGCTCACACAACTGACCTGCAGCAGCAACCCAGCTGAAATCTGTAAATGGCACTTGAACAGTGCTGTGCTGGAGCTACTGAGCTGTGCTGGGTTTGTACAGGCTCTGGGCTTGAGGCAGGATTTTTCCTCAAGTTTCCAAATGCCTATATCACAACAGAGTGGCAAAGCCCAGCACAAAACTAGTGTATAACTTTGGTTATTTGAAATACTGAGAGAATTTAAAAAGATGAGAATAAATTCAACATACTCTTTGTTCACCAGTAGGTGGATTTTGTAGAACTGCTTCATAGAGTAGTTCTTCAGGAAAAGTCTAATGGCCAGGTACAGGTGACCTGTGCACATCTACACATCATTAACCTTTGTCAAAAGCCAGTTTGATGTGGATGGAAGAACTCTTATTCCACATCACTGAAGTCTGAGGGAAAACTTAATGATGTATCAGCAAACAATGAGAAAAACTTACTCATCACCCAGAAAGTTTCCAATTATGGCATGGTCTTAGCATGGCTTTTGCTGAAAATCAGTGGTTTATGTGATCACCTTGCACTTGTCACATTCAACCACATAACTTGAAATAACAACACACCTGGTGATAAGCTGTTTACCTCTATAATTTCTGAAAATTCCTAAGTTTTAATACTCAGCCAGAATCTTAATTTTATAGCCCATCTGGTGAAGTCTATACTGTTTCGTCAAAAGTGAGATTTGCAAACAAAGTAAAGCTTTCAAAGGACCATTTTAATGATTTAGCTGTGTCTAATCAAAGAATGTTAAGTTCCATCTAAATGGGGAAGTTTTTGACATCCCAACCACATTGGCCAGAGGCATTAAAAAAATGCCAGAACAATGTGTTACCTAAAATATGAGCTCAGAAGTAATTCAGCTAAAAAGAAAACCTCAAGAATGGTGCACACTCTCTTTTGCCCAGGAACCATAACAAGCTACCCAGGGAAAATATTTTCATTTTCCAACCCAGTCTGTACCTTCATTATGAGTTTGTGAATTTTTATGTAAGAACACAACTCTGTGATCAAAAAGTGCAGACTGATCATACACAGTAGCTGTAGGCTAACAAGAGTGAGGCTCAGCCAGATTTCCAGATGGGTGTCTTTATCCCAAGAGAAGTCCAAACATTATCTAGAGAAAAACAGCAAGTGAAGGGACGAGGCCTGTTGTGTCAAAGGAGCAACTCTGGCATCATGGTGTGTTCCCAAACCCACTGGGCTGATGTAAAAATTGGTTTAATCACAGGATGAAAAGCTGAAGGAGTGAAAATTGTGCTAAATTTCTCTGGGAGGAGGATTTTCTCTGGGACAGGGGCCAAAAACCAGGGTGTATGTAGGGGACACCAGAAACCCTTACTGTGTTTATGTGCAAAAGGCAGAGATGTTGACTGTCAGGTGTACAGTTTAGGATTCAGCTCTCAGCCTGCTGCTGGTAATTTTCACCTCAACCTATGTCCTGACATATATCTTGTTTCTCAGGACTGGATGACAGCTGGAATGCTGGGAGTCAGGACAAGCATATTTAGGACAGGACAGACCACTTGCTAATGCGAAAATCTTTTTCCTATCCTTTTAATGGATACTTTTACTTAATTGATATGTATGTTAAAATCACAACAGCACTTTTCCTTATTTTACAAAACTTGAGCAAGTTCTGTAATTGCAGTGTGCCTGCACTGCTTCCCAGTCCATGCTAGTTATAAGCATCTTGTTGGAAGGAGAACTCCTACCCAATCCAGTATTTTTAGCTCACCCTACAGCACTCTTGCTATCCTGCACTGGCTGGTTGGTAATGTGTTACTTGTTTGTAGGTTAACTAGAAAAGGGTTTAAAGTACCTTGTACTATAATAAAGTATTTAAAGAAAGAGTACTTGAAGTACTAATCAATTCAGCTGATGCCTGGAACTCCAAATTCCAAACACAGAGAAGAAGAACAGCAATGCACCTTTGAAATGAAGTGACAAAATTAATCAAAAATAGAGGTTGCTTACACTGCTGACTTGGATCGGAATCTGTGGTCATCTTCACATAGTTTGAGGGGAAGAGACCAGTCACACCATTGATTTCTCCTTGCCACCAGTCAGCATCATCTTTGTTCAGCACATTAATCAGCTGCCCCTTGGAGAAACTGAGCTCGTCCTCATTGTTTGCTGTGTAGTCATACATGGCTATCACCTGACACACTGTGAAGGAAAGAAGGGCAGAATAGAGTTATACCAGTATTAGAACTGTTTTCTCAGTGTTTTACAAAACCACAGGAGAGAAACAACCATTTCACATGCACTGTTGCATAAGAAAAATGCCACATGATTTTATCTTGATACAGAATTGTCTTCCTTTTTCTACTTTTTTAAAATTGAGCCAGCCAGTAATTCTTATTTCCACTTTATATATCTGTGAACTTTTATAATGAATGGACTGCATCTACTGGCCTTCTAAACACTTTAAAATGCAATCAAGTATGCTTCTCTCTTTTACTGGCTGAAAAGAGAGTGAGCTTGGTTATCTTCTGCAGACACTTGTGAGGAAAACATGGCAGAGGAAGAGGAAACATGCATTAGCTAATCATGAGTTTCTGCTTTAGTTACAGGGAAGTTTTGTCCAGTAAAACCCAGGAAATTGTTGTATAAGCAACTCATAGCTGTGGAGAACAGCATAATTTAAGAACACAGAAGCAAAAAAGCTTCTTTTCTGTGAAATAACCTCATTTGTACCCGACCATTCAAATGGAAAAACCTAGAAATAACCTGAAAATTTGCTTAGTCTCCCTCTTTGTAAGAAGCAGTGCATGTAATTCCACGTGGTTTGCCAATGTTTGCTAGCTCTCTCTAAGATTTTTGCTACCACTTGGAAGCATGGAGTTTCCAGATGAGAAGAGTATGGCTCTTCAGAGCAACCATCAAAATTAAAAAGCCCAGAAGATGGATGCTGACCCTCATAGATACATGAACAACTGAAATAGTTACATAAAATTCTAAATTAAATACAAAGTGTTTTGTTTTTTTGTTTTTTTTTTTTTTTTTTTTTTTTTTACCTGAGGGAGCAGCTGAAGTGGTTCTTTCACTGCTTGGACCCAGTAGCTTCACATGGCTGGCAGGGAACCATCCCTTCTGTCTCTTTTTCCCTCTTGCCTGTAAATGTTTATAATGGTTATTACATAACTGAAAAACTGAATAGTCCATAGCCTGGAAAAAAATGCAACAAATATGTCACAGAGTTTTGCCAATAAATGACAAGAACTCAGGCTTCTAAACAGCTACTAAATCAATCTCAAAAGATAAAAATCTGACTAAAGCATAAAACAATGCAATTAAGATAAAGCTGCACCCTAAATATGTTCATCCAAATTTTTTAAGTGAGATTTCAGAGTACAACTCAATTGTAGGGCTGAAAATTCATTCTATGAATATTCTACCAAAGCATCATATCCAGAGTCTCTAATGAAGTCAAGGGCACTTTTACAGGACATTCTTCTTAAATCTAAGTGGGGAAGGGAGAGAAGTGGGAACAGCACCTTTGCATTAAACAAGCTTCCAACTCCAGCTTCCAAACCCACCTATTCTTTCATTAGAATAACTTTAATGTTTCACCAATTAAATCCTAACCAATTAAATAACTGTCAACTTGTCTCTTCCTCCTCCCACATGTTAATCAACAGTTTTACTATTTTATGTGACCAAGAAAATCGACTCTAAAAAAACCATAAAACCCCCAGCAACCCAATGTTTAAATAAGCCAACCAATCTAACAAACAAAAAAAATCCACCACACAGCTTCTCTTCCCTTTTGGTTTATACAAGATGAAAATAACTTTCTGACCAGCTTTTATATAACTCTATACTTAGTCTTTTTTTTTTTTTAATTAAACCTGAGAGCACCTCCTTGCCACTCATGAAGTCACAATTATTTATCCTTGAGTCACTACCTGCAACTCTCCTTGCCACCATCCACTGGCGTTTTTCTTCAGAATAAGTATCAGCTGTCCTGGAGCAAGGCTGAGCTGTTCAGTTCCTGATGCAGCATAGGCAGTAGTAACCTGAGCGATTTCTGGAAAGAAAACAGTAACTGCATTTGTTCTTTTTTCACTGCAGTAAGAGCTGGATCCACAGAAATATCCCGGTACATGACTTGCAGCTAAGAACATCAGCCACCATTAAAACACTGCTATGAACCCAAATGCTCAGAGTTACTTAAGAAACAACCTTAAATGTTAAAAGGTTATTACACACTTACCTGGTTTCTTATTTATTGTTCCAGTTTTGCCAGCATAGCTAGAAGCCTACAAAGACAAAACAACAACGACCTTTAATGTGCAATGAAAAGCACAAAAAGCACATGGATATTTTAACTTTAAACCCATACTCAACAAAACACCATCCTGTATAGAGAGAGGCAGTGTGACACTGGCTACAGCTCTGATTTAGCATTCAAGCTACTAAGGATTTTCTTTTCTGTCAAGCACATGAACCTCTGCTCAAAATCCCTGTGTAAGAGCTGGGTGCCAACAGAATAAAACAGAGAAAATATCGTGTGCTACCTCTCAGCACATGAACTCACATCTGGATCTTTCGGTCTGACGTAATTGGAGGGGAAGATTCCAGTTCTGTTATCGATGCTCCCGGTCCACCACTCCCCTTCCTTCTGGGTCACCAGGATCTCCTCACCTTCCATGAACGTCAGGTCACCGGGCTCAGAGCTCGAGTACGGATAGAGGGCAACGTACTCTGTGCAAAGGGCACACAGAGGAGAGGACAGCTTCAGATGGACATGGGGAACATCAGATGCAGATACAGGGATGCCAGCATTCTCCAGTGTGCTCACAAAGGGATCGTGACAGTGTGCTCACAACAGGGATCATACCTTCACAAGTCTCTGAACTGACCTGTCTACCTGCTTGACTGTAATCCCATTTACTCTTACAGGTACACAACTTTGTAATGAAAAAACACAGGCGCAATTAAAATATAATCAGGGAAGCATGGAGATACACTAGAAATTTTTCTCCAGTAAAACTTGTTTTCTCTATCTCTTACTGATTGTAAGAGAATGATCCACATTCAGGAGATTAAAAATCCTTTCTCATGTCTTTACAGAACAGCATAACACAGTAGAGAACAGAAGGAAGAGAACTCTGCTTATGGGTTTTCAGGAATATATTCATGCTTGAGCAGAAGTCTTAATAACAGAACCTAGGCCTATGCTCAACCTGAATTACTCATAATATTCATATTTTAGAACTCTTGTATCAACAGCTGAACATTTGCACTGTGCCTTTTGGACAAGCACTCAAAGTGTTGCTCAGAATATCCTCACAAACTGAACTACATTTACAAATCATTAAGCAGAACCAGACTGTAGCATCAGTTGGCATTTTTCATGCTGTCTTACCCTCTCCTGCTGGGTAACTCTGGGTATTAGGCCTTTTGTTTACAGCTGCATAAATAGCTTCTGGTCTGCAGAAAGAAGGGAAAAAAAAAATAAAGCTTTGTGTTACCAAGAGGCTGATCAAGAGCAAATCTCTCAATTCACATGAGACTAAGATTACTTTGGTTATATCAGAGCTGGTACTGACTCTGAATTAACTGCAAAGACTTCCCAGAATATCAAACAGTGCCAAGTATTACTGATAGTTAATATATTTATGGCACCCAAGAGCACGCCACTTAAAAAAAATACCATGTGATAAAAGAGAAGAGATACATTCACAAATTATGTTATTCAAAAGAAGTAAACTAAAGATTTTGACTAAATTCTCTTATTCTAAAGAATTTCTATGAAGTTTCAGCAGAATGCATGAACAGAACAATTTACACAGAGCCATCCCAGCAGTAACCAGACTTTACCTGAACAATTACCCTGGAGCATTAGAACAGGCATAATGATCTTTTCAAGTGAAGAAAAACACACCAGTGCTCTGTGCAGAGCTTACAGTTACTTTTGGGTCACTTAAAAATTGGCACCTTTAGAGGCAGAATGCAACTGCAGAGCAAGAGAGGAGACTTGGTAATGAGCAAAAAGTCTGGCATTTGATGAATAATCAAACACCACTGATGTTTCACAGCACTCAGCCTAGCAAGACTGTCTGTAGTTACACAGCAGTGAGCCCAACATTACTTGGCTTTCCAGAATGAAACAATAAAAGCCTAAATTGACACAGTGTAAATTCTAAATGGCATATATGTTCTGCACATTAAAGCACTGTAAGAATATTGCACTCTAAACCACCTCTTTTTGCAAACTGCTGAATAAAACATTAGCAAAAGTCACACTTACTCCTCTTTCTTGGTTTCACTCCCAGGTAAGAGCTTGACATAGGACTTTGGAAACCAACCCCTTCCTCCGTGTACCTCTCCAAACCACCAGTTCTCCTGCTGCTCCAGGACAGTGATGATGTCATTCTTTGAAAAATTCAAGTGGTTATCTTTTTTTGCAGTCCAAGAGCAAAGTGCTTGTGCTTTTAGGTTCTCTACAGGCTGCCCCTGTAAGACAAAGTGATGTTGGTTGACCACACTGCCCCAAACTGGTTCAATTGTTAAAAACACAGGTGTATCTTTTATTGAAGTTTAAGCAGCTTCATTCCTAAGTGATGGCTGAATAACTTTATTTACATCAATGCATGCATGCAACTAATTTTCTTATTTGTTAGAAATATCTTCTGTGTCTAATTACAGGCGGAAATTATTTTAGAATTATGAAAGATGAATCCTCTTGCTTAGTGGTCCCTGGAAATACATGGAATTATATCAATGTGCACTAGTGGAATATTTAGATGAGCTTCTTTATCCTCCAGCCTGTTCAGTGCACCCAGCATCAGCCAAGTTGTGTGGTGTTCTGGTTTTTCTTTAAATAATTTTCATTAACATGAATCTGAAATACAGCAAGTTATGCACAAGGTACCTGTCCATGAACGGGTGAAACAGATCCAGGGGACACAGTGCGAGTAAAAGCTGATTTCTGCTGCCAGGCTGTGTTAACATTCAGGCTGGAAAAGGGGATGTTTTGGTAATCAGGTTCTTCTGCAGATTTACTTGGTGAAAGTGGTCTGCAAATTAAACACCAGGCATATTTATCAAATTACCACTTTTATTTAGAAAGTACCTTAAGCAGAGAACTTCTTTTTTAACATCTATAAAACAGATTTCTATACAATGCAAAGCAGACTACCAAATACTTAAATTTTCCAAGCTAATTTTAAGAAGGTTCTTCAATAACTTTTCTGCCTTTATATTTGAAAAACAAACACAAAGCGAAACTACATAGCACATTATGTGCTAGCTAAATTTAGGAAAAGCAATTTGAACACAAACATAACAACTCACTCTGAAGCAGCTGAGGTAGAAGATAAAGATACTGTAGGAGGAAGTAAGGCTTTCTTAGGAGATAAAGCTTTTTCTCCTTCTGGTATTTTTTCTACATAATTGCACGGAAACCAACCAAAATGTCCTTGAAAACTCCCATAAAGCCAACCAGGCTCTCCCACAGTTTTTTCATCAACCTATGGACAGTAGGAGAAATACAAAGAAAACAGAATTAGCAGCACGAAACAAGCAGGGTACCTGGTGTGTCAGCACCTGCTGGCTCTCTGACCTGAACAGGGGCAGTGCCCACACCAGGATCAGCATTTTCACTCTGCCCTGGCAGACCTGAGCTGATCATGCCCTGTGATGACGCAGCTGCACTGGTTTCAGACAGGTACAGACCTCAGGGACCCTGCACCCCTTCAAACAGGCCCCAGACACGTACATGGGGATCATGCAGTGCCTCTGAGCCACTCTGTCCTGCCAACAATGCCAGTGCATTGTGCTGGATTCTGCTGAATGTGCAGCCAAGAGGCAGGGGCTGGTGAGCCCAGCAGAGCAGGAAACAACTGCTGCTGTTCTGCTCACAGATATAATTAACTCTGTCAGCTGACTGCATCCAAAACACATCCAAAAAAATCTATTATTTACTATGTGATTAAGCGTAGAGCATGCTTAAACATTCACAGCAATACCGAAGCTTCCATTTTGCTGCAAATTAGCCAGTTAGTGAAAATTGGCTAAAAATTAGCAGCCCATCAAATACTATCAGCTGGTTAGCTTAGCTGGCATTACAGATGCAAGAGGAAGAGGAGGAGGAGGTGGCAGCTGTTAGCCTATTTCTGAAATCAGTTATCAGCAGTTAAATGATACAATTACAGCTGAGAGGGAAGTCAAAGCAAAACCTACTTCTCTTGTTCCCTCTTCCTCGCTTCATTGGTATGAAAATGCAAATAAATGCTTTAACACTCAAACTGAAAGCTAATTTAGTCTAGTGTTTTAATATTTTCTACTGCATTGCTTTATAAATTCTTCTTTACCACCTATTTGTATCACTTACAGTCTGAATGAGGAGGAAGTACACATACTTATACATTAGAAACTGTATTACCACGGCTGTAAATCAGTTTTCACACATTCACCTGCAGGCAAAGACTTTCAAACAAGAGCTAATAACTAATATACATGAAATAACACAGATTTCAACTGAGATGCCACAAGGCATTTCCAATCTTATGGTCCTGCTGTAATATTATAGACAGCAAATTCAGAAATGTGCTACAGTAAATGGACACAGGATAAATTACTCTGTCTGTCTGAGGGAGAATTGATAAAGGAACACTCAGAAAGAGAATCACAGATTCATAAGATGGTTTGGGTTGAAAGGGATCTTAAAGATCACCTGGTTCCACCCCCTCTGCCAGGGGGAGAGACTTCCACCAGACCAGGTTGCTCTGACAGGCAGAAATCTCTGTTAAGAATACACTGGAAAACAGTGTTAAGATTCCAAAGAACCTTTCACATCTACTTGCTAAATAACTAATTTGATTTTAATTCAAATGCCATCAATAAATAGTACATGTCTCCATTTACTATGCTCATATTTCAATAAACACTCAGAAGTCAACTTGTACCTGTGTAATGAACTGCAACAACTACATTGTTTCTGATTTATGAACTTTAGAAAGTTTATGTTTAGCATTCACTGTTCTTATATTCAAAGAGATTGTTAACATACCTAGGATGTGTAAAACTCAGAGAAATATTTTGGCTGAACTAATCCTAATTTCACCAGTTTAAAAAAAATAAAGAAAGCAGCAACCCAATTTAAATTTTGAGTAAACCTTAAAATACATCAATGCAATGCTTTTGACCCTTAAGACTTTGTGCATCTCAAGGTTAGAGAAAAGGGTTAATTTTTGCAAGTTAAATGTGAACAGCAAATCTTACCTGAATTACATCTCCAGTATTAAAGCTCATCTCATCATGGTTCCTTGCCTCAAATGGATACAAAGCTCTGTAATTTACCAAGGCAATGGAATTCCTTGACTCTGCAGCACCAGCTGCATTGCCTGGAAGGTAAGAAAAGCAGCTACCACTCTGGCACAGCTGAGAGAAAAGCACTCAGTTTGGAGCCCCATCATCCTAAGCAACTGGTAGGAATATCAGTTCTTGCCCAGACACAGTGCAGGTATCACAGATCACCAGGGCATCAGTTTAACACACCAATCATGGAAATGTAACAGACAATAAAATACACTGACTTCTGCAGTGAAAAAATCACAAAAACATAGAATGGGTTGGGCTGGAAGAGACCTCAAAGGTCATCTAGTTCCAACTCCCTGCCATGGGCAGGGATACATTCTGTTAGACATTAAAAATGGCATTTTTGTCTTCTCCTCTTTCCTTGCCACGCTGCTCTGGCTAAGCCAGTGCTTTAATAAAGCCTCATTTAACACCACTATAACGTTCCAAGTTGAAAAGAATCCACTGTTGCAACAATAAGTGTTCAAAAGCATTTGTGAAGATTTTATTTAGAAACCAGTAATAGCAAAATATCACTATTTCTATTTCCTTTGCATCTTCATTCTCCAAGTCAGTGGCTGATGTTGCAAACGGGGAATGTTTTACAAGGTTTAGCTGAGGTGTGCAAATATCTTTCAGCCCTGTTCTAATTTGATCCTTGCTGAACTCAGTGAGAAAAGTGCCTAATAAAAACTGACAAGAACTAATGAAGGATTAATTCAAATGTGCCTTTAGCGAACATACTGTTAAAGCACTATCTTTACAAGTCCCACAGCTAGAGTTAGGTCAAGTCATTCAGCTCCTTGTTTTGTTTTTTTTTTAATCTGAGGCATTGAGTAATGCAAAAATAAACTACATTTCACTGTTAATAAATCACTTTTCTGAGTGTTACCTGCCTACCTCTCATCAACAAACAAACCCTCTTCATGTTAGCATTCTATTTTAATGAAAGAAAGTGCAAGCCCTAGAAAAAACCTAAAATATTACAGTCCCCAGCAACTGCTATTTGTTGACCATGATCACTGGAAGATTGATCACTGGAAGCACCAGTCATAGGTGCTCAAAACTGACAGAAGTAACTTTCGTTTATAGGATCATTTATAACTGACAAAAGACAGGAAGGGTCTGTTCTGCTGGTTTTTTTAAATTGTATCTTAGGCAAGAAGTCTGCAATAGAGTCACATCAATAATAGTACACCTGAAGAGTGAAATAACACTCAGGAAAGTAAAAGTCCAAAAGTCTAATGATTTGAGATTACCTTCATTTTTCCAGGGTGGCTTAAGACTTTTCCCCTCTGTTGGCTTCAACAGATCTGCAAACTTTTCATTTATGTTTATTTTAGAAGCGTGTTTCTCCACCTCTTGAGAGTTGGTTGCTTCTTTTATCTTTTTTATCTCCTCATTCTGCTTGCGCCTCTCTTCAGCCTCTTTTGCTATTTGTTCTTGCTTTCTTTTATCTTCTTCCAGTTGCCTCTGCCTTTGTTGTTCCACCTCCCTGAAGATCGTGGCTTGCCTATTTTTCTCCTCCTCTGCAAGAAGCTGTTGTTTGTTTTCCCTTTCTCTCATCATGGCAGCTGCTTCTTCAGCTTTCAGCTTTTCTTGGACTTTTTCCTGCATTCGTTCTTCCTCCAATCGCTTCTTTTTCTCTTCCTCTTCCCTTCGGATATTTTCCTGCCATCGGTTCTCCTTCTCCCGTTTTGCTTTCCTGGAAGAAAGGAATGAGAGAGGTAAGAGAACATCAATATAAAAATGAATGAGATTGCGTTCTTACAGTAATCAGTGACACTTGTCAGCAAAACTGAGTTTATGACATTGATCACTCTGCTCTCAGGGTCATCAGCTCTGCCACAGACCATGGCTTAACATGGGTGCCAGTGTATTCCACATAAAAATAACAAAGGGATTAAAATTCAAGAATTTTATTCCACTACCTGTGCACTGCCTTCACGAGCACTTCTGCCCACCTGCACCCTTGATGAGCAAGAACTGATCTGATAATTGAACCAAGCTGGATTTAAGCTCTCCAGCAAGGCAGTATCCAAATCTCCTGACTGGAAACAATGACTGCCAAAGAGATTAATTTCATTCAGGTACATGGATAAAAATAGCCTTTGCATACTGATCATGGCAGCTTGGTATTTTTGCCTTCAGCAGTTGCAATCTATCCAATGTGCTTATCTGTGCCAGGACCACACTGCAGCAGACAGGATCTAGAAACCTGACTGTATTCTCCATAATTATTCAGATGTTATCCTGTGCCTCAGCTGTCTAAAGAAGTTACTATCCAATCCAACACAATATTTTAGCTGTCAAGACCTTTCTTCTGAAGAGAGAGGACCTAACCCTTTGGGCCATTTTCTTAAAAATGTCTATATAAGACTTTTTCATGCATTCCCTGTGGGACATCCACTCCTCTGATGGGCATTTTAGTG
This sequence comes from Phylloscopus collybita, assembly GCA_027886175.1. Classification (NCBI taxonomy): domain Eukaryota; kingdom Metazoa; phylum Chordata; class Aves; order Passeriformes; family Phylloscopidae; genus Phylloscopus; species Phylloscopus collybita. The sequence continues at coordinate 50,858,881 of JAJNNQ010000026.1, forward strand.
TTTCCAAGTACATGGCAGGATCCAGCAGGAGCTGTGCAGTGGTGCTGTTACTCCATCACACAGCTGTGTCCAACCAAAAATGAACAGGCTACCACCTGGTTCATATATATGGTATCACAATATATGGCACATGGTTCTCTTAAACAGACTGTCACAAATGTTATGAATCTTTATCACACACAGAAAAATGCTGTCATGAGCAAAGCCCATGAATCGCCCACACTACATGGTCACTAGCTCTGTTTCTTTAGTCAAATCAAATATAAACAATTGAAAATCTCAAATTCAAACCCTCTTACGGTACTCCACAGAAACTGCTTCCTCTAAGGCAACCAAGAAGATGTATTTTTACATCAAAACTATAGATCTTATCTTAAAAGTCACAACAGCATTATTTTGTTTCAAGAACTGCAGCAATGATACACTCAGCTGTGGTTACCTTGCAGCCTCATCTTCCAGTCGTTTCTTCTGTGCCAGTTCAGCTCTTCTTTTTTGTACCTCTCTTATTTTGTCCTGTTTGATCTTGTGGAGCTGCTCCAAGGCTAATTGCTGTGTGCTGTAACTTTCCCTCAGGTCCTAGGGAGGGAATAATGGAATACATAAAAGGGAATAAAGCCAATCTTAGAGAAAAGCATCCAGCCATTTAATGCTTTTTCAACCAAGTTCTAATACAAATGGCCAAAGTAGTATTAAGTTATTAATAGTCCTTGGAGGTCACTGCAAAGAAAGTCAAATCAACAGAAGTATAAAAGGAGATGGCAGGTTTGCAAAGCCAGTGATGCAATTTGGGCTTTCAAAGAGCCCTTCCTGTCCTACACCTGCTGGAAATGCCGAATACGACAGAGGAGAGGGGAAGATACAAAACTGAGGGTTCAAACACATTACTGAAGGCAGTGAATTGTATTCTAAGTAACTACAAGGAGGCAGATTTCAGCTAAATGCCAACACTGTACCATAACCTGAGAAAGCATTCTGCAGTAGGGTGCTAACCTTTGATGCTTCCTGAGCAATCAGTCCCATGTTTAAAACAGAAAAACTTCATAAATACACCCAGCAGTCTTACCACTGTGGGAAACCTCAGCTTAAAGACACTCTGCCTGGTCTTTTCCTGTACTTGTAAATGCCTCAATTTTAGTCTTTTTCTTTTTGAATACATCCTTCAATTCCTATTCCCTCTGAATACAATCTTTTTTTCCAAGCAGAAAGTCAGCATGAATCTTCTGGATAATTAAATTTATAGACCAAAAAAAAAAAAAAATCAACAATAGAATTACTTTAGATTGTACTTCACCATGTTGCAAAACACCTCTAAGATACTTCAGTCTTTTTTCTTAGGGATCCTGCTGATATACATTGAGCAATGCAACAGGTAAACCCTGACTTTTTGTAACTGATCTCAGAAATACAAATAAAGCAATTAAGAATGAATCATTCCCACTACAGTATGTGCCTCCACCACTAATCATGTTGCCTAAGAGATATGATACAATTTATATGACAAAGGCAAGATAAGAAGATTGCTGTGTCACTGGAAGTCTCTGTAGCCACAAACTAAATCAAGCAACAGACTGCAATTTTTTCTCAAATGTATTCAGCTGGGAATATTTTTCCTTCTTATTTTGCCCAGAATTTCAGGAGCACTATGGAAGTAAACTTACATTAGAAAAACTCTCACATCTTTAAGGACAGAAAAGTCTTCATGCAAAGCAAAATGAAAAGCTCAGTTAGGTAATTCTGTTGTTGGGTTTGTTTTGTTGTTTTTTTTTTTTTATTTCCTTATAAATGATTCTAAAAGTATTTCTGAACTCAGCAGACAAAAGTAGAGTTGGAAGACAGCGAGTAGGTTTTAGTAGTGGGTTAATCTGGAGGTTTGACAGCACTGTGTTTGCCATACCATACTCTGCACTCTGATGCTACTTCTAGACTTTTGAACTTGGACAAGAACTCAAATACCTGACTCACAGCTTAGGATGGATGGATACTGGAAAAGTGATGGAAAAGTGGGAGAAGTCACTGTTTCCATCTGAGACTACTTTTTTAGTTGATGCTACCTTAACAAGAAAAATATTTAGGTGAAAAAACTTAGAGAACAGTCCATGAAGAAATTAAAATCAGTATTTTGTTCTCAGTATTCTGCAGTTCGGATTTCTAAGCAGGTAAGGAAATAAGCCTTTAAGAGGATGTAAAAGCTATCAGAAAGAAAAACAGCCTATTGATTTTCTTTTGGGAAAATGTATTTAATAGGAGTTGTACATCCAAACAGAAAGGGTAAGCAGAGAAAAATTGCGAAATAATTAAAAAACAAAAAAGCCAAAGATTAGAAAATAACCTTAAGTAAGAGGAAGAGGTTGTTGAGACAGCTTAGCAGAGACAAAAGGCACTGAAGAACAGAATCATCCATATTCTCACACTGTAAGATAAGGTAGATAAAAAGCCAATTAATCTTTGCACTGTATTTTGAAAAACATATTTTAGGGAAGACTGAATTGTGGATGCAGCCACTGAACACAGCAAGCCATGCAATAAACAAGTAACTGAAAATGCCCATTGCATGAAGCCACTTCTAAAATAAAATAAATTCCTTACATGTTTACAAATTTTTGTGGCCTTTTTTTTAATTGGAGAGTGCAGAGCCCTCGTGCTGGCCCAGCATCAATCCATTACTTAACGAAAAAGCTCCCACCAGTCCCACCTGGAGTAAGCTGGCAAATAAACTTAAATGGATGTGTGCTAACCTGTGAGAGCTGCCTGAGTTTTAGGCAGGCTAATAGTTGCCTCAGAAAAAACAATTCAGAGCCAGTGGTCAACAACTCTTAGCTTACAATAAATTAACAAGTATTAACAAATAAGTAGCCTACACTTACTTTTAGGATCACACCCAAATCTACTACCAGACCTTGTAAAGTGCACTGTGAAACTATGCAGGTCTATCAATAAAAGTCAAGTGTTCAGTACACAATTCAAAAATAGCAGCAAGTATGACCTCATACTGTAAGAACAGAATGTGCAAGGGCCTGAAAAGTTTTAATTCTAAATCAAAATGAGTTCTAGAAGGCAAAAGGTGAGAGTGAGCAATAGTTGAGTCATGCAAAGCAATAGGTAGTAAGAGACTCATATTTTAGTATATTAGCAATAGATTTGCATTTTTATTGTATTATTTACTCCAAGACTTTTGATAATTCTTATTTGACACTGAAGTTGGGGAAAACTTTTTGGAAGTCTGGTGAAAGTGGCACCAATCTTTATGACTGGATGAAGAAATAAAATACAGTGCTTACAAGTGTGGGATATTCAGATAATGCAAGTACCTTAAGCTGACTGTTAAATTCATCCATTTCAGCAAGTTTAGAAGCAGTTTCCTTCTCAAGGGCATCGAGTTGTTCCTTAAGTCTTTGGCATAATTCTTCCTTTTCTTGGGACTTCTTGTGCACTGAATTGACTCCTGTACCTGCATAAGGAAACACAAGCAATTTTACAAGTGTTTCTGGGTTTGTTATTTTATTATTATATACACAATCCAAACCTCCTTTGTCAGAAAAGTTCCTTGATTTACCTTTTTATTCATATACAGCTCAAGGAAGAAATATCCCCACCACTGAACTAAGGTACTCAGGCATTCCATGCAATACATATAGAATAACTTGCAAGTTGTTGTGGTTTTTGGTTTTTTTTTTTTTGGTGGTTTTTTTTTTTTTTGGGGGGGGGGTTGTTTGTTTTTGGTTTTTGTTTTTTTTTTTTTTTTTTTTTTAATATCAGACCAATCCATGCCAAGTTTCTCTAGATACATATTTCCAGTGTAATTTGAAGTAAAGACCAATGTAAACTTTCACATAAAGGAACTCCCTTGAGTTTAGACTACCAAAAAAAAGACAAATTGTAATATCTGTGAGCTACATAGTCTGAATAAATAAAGTTTTAAGAAAAATCTGTGCTTTCTTGCCAAAATGTGTTTGTTTGCCCCTTATTTGGAACATAAAGGAGATAATGGAATGCAGATGAGACAATGGCACTAACTGGGAAGATGTAGAAGTGTAGATGTTGTTAATACCTCTGCACCCTTCAGCCTTGATTACAAGGGATGAGAAATCAGCAAGGCAATCAAGAACAGAACTCACGTGCAGGCACTTACTCTGAGTGTTTTCATGTTGAGCATTTTTTATCCTTTCATTTAACAACTGCTTTTCAGGAACCAAATAGATTAGTTTATTTTGATAATCCTGTAGATGTTAAAGAGAACACAGAAAATTTTTAATATTGTTTATGAATCATTAAGTAAAACTGAGTGACTTTTCAAACATAGCTTCAACTCATGTTAATGAAACAGGGATGCAAGTTATCATTACTAGATAAAGAAAAAAATTACTTCTATACTCTTAATAGAAATAATATTACAACTGAAAGCTTTTGACCTCAAACTATTAACACAACTGGGAAAATATTTAACACATGTGCTAAAAAGTGTAATTATCACAACACCATTTAAGGTGACTGCCCCAAGCCTAACATAGAACAGTAACAACATGAAAAGATGTTTCCCTGAAGAGCAGAAGCATCACATAATAATACAGCAGAGGATAATTTATGGTAGTCAACTGACTAGAAATAATTAATGTTTTGTTACTCAAATAGAGGAAAATAAAAAGATAAAAGAGCAGCAAGGTAATTCAACCTAAACACCAACTTGGTCTGAACAGAGGACAACATTCCTCAAAAAAAATTTTCATCTGGAGTCATAGAAGAATTCAAAATCAAAGAGAAATTTCTTTTATCAGTCCACAAAGGAATAGCTGAGGTTTTCACAACTGTTATTTTAACTCTCAGCTCATTTTAGTACCTATAATCATTTGTTTAACACCACACACAAAATTAAAAGCCTCTGCAACACTGACAGTCTTGCCTATTTCCTCTCTCCACTGCAGTCCAACTGACTCCATATGCCTTCCTACGGGGATGCATTATCAACAACACTAAGGAAACACAGAATATGGCAAAAGAAACCCATAAGCTTAACAAAGTTACACACCTCAAGTTGTTGCTGTAGTTGCTTGACTTCCATGATTCCTTGGTCATATTTCCTATCCAAAGCCTCCAGCTCAGATTTTCGCATTTGCTTTTTGCTACGAATATCCTGCAACCTGCCTGAAATCTGCTGATGTTTGCCAGTCTGGAAAGAAAGCAGGGACAGAGTACATCATATATGGCAAAAATCCCTTTGCTAAGCCTGTGGGCAGGTTAGTTCACAACCAATTCTCTAAAACAACCCAACATAGCTGCTTTAGATTCCTCATCCAAAACAGAGTGGAACTCCTAGTGGGCCATTAATGCAGGTATTAATATTTGTATAATTTAAAATACTGTATTTCAGCATATGTGGTGAAATTCCTGTCTTACCAAGGCTTCTAATTCAAGATTAAGGCTCTTCTTTTTAGAGGTCAACTTGACAATTTCTTCTTGTTCCCTGTTACGCTGATTAAGAAGTTCCTGGCGACGGATTCTCTCCCACTCCAGTCGTCGCTGGCGCTCGAGCTCCTGCTTTGCTGCCTGAGGAAAAGTTACATTACCTTAAATTACACTGGGGATGTAGAACACAGAGACCTTGATTTAATATAATGTGCTCTATTTCTAAACAGCACAACAGCAACACAACATAATGTCTTCTCTAAAGTGCTCTTATAGGCTTCAGCATCAAAGAATGCACGAAGTGATCCTACAAGGTTCTTCGTGCCACACTCCTGACTCTGGATGAAAAAAGCTTCATAATTCAGAAAGCCTCTGCAGCTTGGAATACTGCCCATAAAACAGCACATTGACAGATACTGCTCATAAGCTCCTTTGAGTATTCCACAGAACTACATAAAATATGGAAGTGTGATGCATGCACTGAGACACCAAGTAGAAGCAAATTTGTCTCAAGTTTGGCTGTCAAAATGCTATCAATTATGAATTCAGTAGAGTCTTGTCTGGAATACAAATTTTTGCAAAAATGCAAGAAATATGCTCAAGAAGATCTCATCTGTCCTATGAAGTATCTGAAAATCTTTAACCTATACCAACATTTATAACAGACACAAAGAGTGTTCTCTCTCCAAGACAAGCTGACATCAGCCAGGCCAGGAGACAGAACCAAAGCCAGCACTCAAACCCTCGGTGCTGTATGCACATGCACATTCCTTAGAGCATTAAAAAGTAATGTCAAGAAAACAACCTCCCGCCTTTCTATTTCTTTTCTCCTTTCTTCTTCCCTTTGTCTCTCCAGCTCTCGTTGTCTCTCCAGATGTCTTTCCATTTCCAGTTGCCTTTTCCGTTCCTGCTCCTGGCGTTCCCTCTCTCTTCGCTCCTGTTCTTCCCGTTCTTTCTGAGCCTTTCTCTCAGCCTCTCTCTGCTGCTGCTCCAGCAGGACCTGTCGGCGTTTTTCCAGCTCCATATTTCCCCTCTCATAGTTGGCTTTCCTTTTGTCCTCAAATGTCACTAAAATAAGAAAAGGTCATTATTTCTGCCCTGTGCAAAACACCGCTCTCAAACAAGGACCTCAGTTATGCCACTAAAGATAGATACTTTTTGGCAAGCTCAGGTTGTTCGGTCATGGATGATGTAAGCATCTTCCATTTGTTAAAGTATTATTTTTCTGTTCAAAAATACCTCTAAATTTTCCTAAGTATATTCCAACTGGGGGAAAAAAATAAAAGAACAAAAAGTTCCAGTTTAAAATGACCACAAAAATGAATTGAATGTTACAGGAAAGCCTCTCACTCTAAAGAATGAAAGATGAAAGAATGCTAGAGAAAAACATAAAAGAACAGCTTTTATAAGCTGGGAGAAGACTGCTGTTAAAAAGGTTTTCCAATGTGCAGGAAACATTAACACACGGATAAAGAGCTTAGTTTTTCAGGGTGTTCCCTGTAACAGTTCCTGGAGTTAAAGCTATCAGACACCAAAACAGGATCAACCTCAATTACTGCACACAGGGATAAAAAGAGACACAAAAGGAATGGTTTAGGCCCCCAGCAACCACCCTTCCAAAAGGAGAGGCGAGCCCTGTCTTGCAGTGTCCCTGTAACATTGTCAGTAACAGAATCTATGACATGTTCAAACTGCTTCCAGTTTGCAGAGAATTGAACACATTAGACCTCCCCCCACTTTCAGAATGGCCAGTAATGCCGGGAGCCTTCAGATGAAAAAAAAATTGCAGTTGCACAGCAGTGTCTGGCCATGGAGGGTTTATTTTCCAGAATACATTATTAATCAGCACACTTTTCCTTTCCTACAGCTAAAAATAGCCACTGTCCCTGCCTTCTCAATTCTATTAGATGTAACAGGCTGACTACATCCACTTAACAGCCTTTTTACCATCTAAGTTAAAAGGGATCTAGCTCCTGAAATGAAGTTCTCTGTGGATTTGATTATTTCTTCCACTTTCTAAAGGTTTGAGTGCCCCTCCCAAAACCAGCCCCATACATTAAGAATATTAACCCTGTTTGTTACCTGGTTGTTTTTTCTGTGGCTCCTCCTCTTGCACAGGTTGGTAAGATGGCAGAGTTCCATTTATATTTTCAGTATATTTTCCACTCCTGGAGGGAAAAAAAAAACCCATCCCACCATTGTTAGAGAAATAGCACAGTTGTGTTAAATATGTTACATTTCACTGCCCTCAGTGATTACCTGAAAGAAGGTGGCACCAGCTCAAGGGGCAGAGTCAGGGGCAGTGGCTGCCCAGCTTTGGCCATGTCTGTGAGGTGCATGGCCAACACAAACTCATCAGCCTTCAGCTGCCCATCTCCATCTATATCAGCCAGGGACCTGCAGGGGTTCAGCAGCAGCACCAATTAGAACCAAACATCACAATCATTCACAAATTACACCTGAAACAAGGCACTGTATAAAAACAATTTTAAAAAATGACAATTCCTGTGGAATATTTCAGTAAAAATATTTACAGTTAATAATATAAATAACTGATGAAGGGAGATAGTATCTGGTTTAATCATGTACTGTTATTCAGATCACAGAATCATGGAATGGTTTGGGTTGGAAGGGACCTTAAAGGTCATCCAGTTCCAACCCCTTGCCATGGGCAGGGACATTAAACCAGGTTGCTCCAAGCCCCATACAACTTGGCCATGAACACTTCCAGGGCTGGGGCTCTACAGCTTCTCTGGGCAACCTGTTCCAGTGCCTCACCATCCTTACAGTAAGGAATTTCTTCCTAATATCCAATCTAAACCTGCTCTCTTTCAGTTTGAAGCCATTGCCCCTCGTCCTGTCTCTACAGCCCCTTGTAAATTGTCTCTCTCCATCCTTCTTGTAGGCTCCTTTCAGGTGAAGCTTTCTTTTCAGCTTCACTGAAATGTTTTCTTCTCCAGCCTGAGCAAACCCAATTCTCTCACGTTCCTATAAAATACTGAAAAATGGACAGGAAATGGTAAGAAGTATCTCTTGCTTTATTGCATCACAAATAGAAGAGTGGGAAAGTGAATCCAGGACTGATCTTAACCAGCTCAAAATGCTAGAAACCACTGTTACAATTATTTTTTGAAGCCAAAGAAAACATTACATCAAATTACATCAAATTCTACAAGAGGAAGCTTTGCATAGAATTCTTTTTTCCCCATGTGTTTCCTTGCCAGTGCAGGGAAGACATGAGACTGAGGAGGCTGGTGAGGTAGGGGTGTCTCTGTGTGTGTGTGAAACCAGTGAAATGCAAGAAAGCAGGAGCCTCTCTCAAAGAACTATCTACAGAGACAGAATTGCTGAAATGTGTCCTTAGACTGCATGTAAGTGAAAAGCTTAATAAAAACACATTAAAAATTATTAAAAAGCAGGTAAAAAAACCCTCTATGAAAACAAAAAAGGAAACAACAAAACAAACACCAAAAAACTCCATCACACACATGCCACAGTGAAAAACAAAAGCAGGAGAAGATGATATTTTGTTCTGTTCACAAACCAGCACTATTCACACGTAACAGCACCATTATTTCAGTAATTACCATTTAGGCTGTTATTTCTGTCAGTGGGGGTTCACAGGGCTCCTTGCACTGGCTACTGATACGTTCAGGATACACACCCAGAAGGAAAAGAGCCACTGCACACCTGATTTAGTCCCCCCAACTCCAGAGAGGAGCAATACAGCCCCACACTCCACATTTATCTTCACAGCATGAAACCAAACAAGCTGAGCTTGGCTGCTAAAGACACAATGACTGTCCTGGGACAGAGGAAGAAGAAAGGGAACTCAAGAGGAGATGTAAAGCTGTTGTGAATTCTGCTGGGCCACTAAATTTCACATATAACATGAGTTATGTCTGAAGGTGTAACCTAAACTGCTATGTCTAGCAGAGCAAATCATTCAAGCCTTCAGACAACTCTCACCACTTTCATCAGCACAATAAAGGCAAGCCTTAACAAAAGTGTAACATGCAGATACCTTTATGGAAACTGCAGTAAAACTCAAAAAAGCTGAAGAGTTACTTTATTTTTATCTTCCTCCATACTTTAAAACTAACAACCTAGATTTCAGAATCATACTTTTGAAAGGAACAAGCCTTCAGCTCAGCGAGAGCATCCCTGGATCAGAAATTTAAGTTAGCATTTCTTGAATATATAGAGTTTAACAAACACACACAAAGAATTAAAAACTGAATTATCTCAAGGTGTCTTTTAGAAATGTAACTAGTAAACAAACTTAGTTTAACTAGCAGCTCAGTTTCTGTTTATGATTTTAGATCTGTAGTGTCTCTTTATCACTTCTTATTTAATAAAGTACATTTCCTCTCTTAACAACATAAAGACACTGAATCACTAACTAAACTCACCAAATAGTAGCCAGCTGAGTCTGTGAAAGATTTGATTGTAGAAGGGCATTCCTTGCTTGAAATCCTTAGTGAAAGTGTAAAAGATTTTTATTAAAATAAACATTTCATTCAAAGAGTCACATGAGGCAAAAAATGGGTCACGAACTGGGGCATGTTTATTTTTAATATTAATCTAATCCATTTTCATCAGTTGGTTTTACTTTCAAGCTTAACAACAGGCATTATAACCTGAACACAATGAAGTTGTAAGTATTCTCATGTGCCTTTTTCCATTCAGAGCACCTAACAGAAAAGCTGACATGAAAAATGGGTACTTATGGTAATCCCCACAGCTGTCACAAAAGCACACCTGACTGTTTGCCTAAACCTTGAGCTACCACCTGGAGGGCTTTCCCTGGTAGCAAAGAATCAGATCCATTTCTAGGCAGGTCAAGGAAACCTTCAACCCAAAATCGACTGAGCAAGATAAAAATCCTTGAGACCCCTTCCTTAAAGACAGAATTGTCCTCTTTAGTAGACAAGAGAACTGAGGCAGAGTGCTTACTCAAAATGGGAAATCTAACTAAGACACACAAGACACACATACTGACTTTACACCTACTGGCTGCTTGGCCAGCTCTCTCTGCTTGCTGCATTGCACAAAGGAATCCCATTTTTTAACAACTTGTGTAAAACTCTCCTCTTGTATTGACTTTGTAAGAAGTCTTTTGAAGCCACCATAATGCTGTGGCCCAGCACAGATGTCACTGGAAATAAACAAGGACTCTCTTAAATTACTTCGGAAAAATTCCAAGCAATGGCTGCAGTGCCTTTCTCAAGCTACTTTCTTTTGAAAGATAAAGCCCAAGTATCTGAGCACTGACTGATACAGGAGCACATGGCACAAAAATGATGGTGAATTTCATTTTCACAAGAAAGAGTCTCAGTCCAAAGAGTGATGCTTGAAAAATGACTTTACAGAGCTGAACTCCACAGCTTTGTGGTTCTCAGGCTCCTCTGGTCAGATCCCACCACTCCAGGCTTCTCCTCTTCCCTGCAACATCTGCTGTAGCTTTCCCAGTGCATTTGGCTCCTCCAGGTCTAACACAAAGCCAAAGTCAATGAACTGATGGATACCTCCATTTCTTGGCTGGAACTCACTCTCTCCTGCACAGGTCTGAACACCAACACTTCAGCTTTTATTTCACACTCAAGTCAAATCCCAAGCTGGGATTCCATGCCTCAGCCTGTGATGTTCAGAGGCAGGAAGCACTGGTTTTCCCAGTCCATACCAAAAGTCATACTCACCTGATAAATATCCACTCATACTTTTATCAAGACTGTTAAATTTCTGTCTGTATTTTAATCTGGAGGCCTGAGGAACTGCCCAGTCTGAGGATGTAATCTTTGGTGAATTCCCAACCAGTGATGCACTAGAGGAAGAATTTGAACTGCAATATAATTTCAAAACAAAACAGAACAAAAACAAAGCAAAAAACCAAACCAAACCAACCAACCAAATATTAAAAGAAAACCAAAAGAGAAAAAGAGATAAAGAAATAACTCTAAATCACTTGGCTTAATAAAGAGGCATTGGAACAGAAGATACATAGCACCTTTCAGTAACATGAAAAAACTTCTACTAAGTTTTACCTCTGCTAACTTGCTATAAATAATTTCATCACAAATATGGGACTTTTAAGTCAAAATAGGGATATATTTGTAAGGAAACAACATGTTGAATTGAAAATCCTTTTCCTTTGGTATCACAGGCACTAATGCATACAAATGATCCTTCTACCACTGCAAAATAAGAGCACAGGAAACCACAGAAAAACACCTCCACTATCCCAAGAGTGTTGGGTCATTGTTTAAGTAACTTTAAGAGGCATGTCAATGAATAACCATGAGAATAAAAATGGATCTGATGAACTCATAACCAAAAGCAGCTTCTAAAGCTGTTTTAATCACCATATTGCAGCTCTACCACTTCTTTCTGTTAGTGACAATGACACACCGAGTGGAGCTTTTCCAACTCAGCTCGTTTTGCAGAATAGTGCTGATGGAGGGCTTAGATAGACCCACAAAACTTCCAATTAAACTCCCAGCATTTTCATTGTGCCATCTCCGAAAATCAGACAAATTCAGGAAAGCTGAATCCAGCCTGCCTTGTTTAAGGTAAACCCCTGCACTGTCAAGTGAAAACAAAACAAAACAAAACAAAAACAACTATCTGAAGTGCTATCCAAGGCAATAGAGAATGCTGATAGAAACAAAGCCTCTCCAGCACAATGCTGGATTGACACCCCCTGCACGGAATGAGACAACATGATGGTGAAAATGCTGCCAACAATGACACTGGAGAAGGGCTCCTTTGTACAGCACCAGCAACAGAAAGCTTTCCAATTAAAAAAAACAAACAAAAAAACACCCCCCCCCCAAAAAAACCCCAAAACCAACAAAACAAAACAAAACAAAACAAAACAAAACAAAACAAAACAAAACAAAACAAACTATTCCAGGCACATGCCATGCCTACAGCAGATGCCACAGGACATCTGCTGACATCAGGTGTGCGAGGAGCCCAGATCATGTACCCCACATGCCCTGAACAGGCAGCAGGGAGGCAGAAGAGCCTCTGAGTCACTTATGGAACTGAGCTGGGGCAGAGATGCACCCAGGACCATCTTTTGGGATACACCCTGGATGCCCAACTGGATAGATAACCTCAGTCCCTCACTTTAGTCTGTGGCAAAGCTCTAAAATCAGTGAATCAGAGCAGCTGATTAAAAAGATTCCAAATCTTATATTATTCATAAAACAAATCTACACATAAATATTGATAACAAATCCTGTTCTTACATGCCTGCTGATTGCATGGTGCCCTCTATAATGAATGAGCACATAATGCATAAACATTGCTTTTATAACCACTTAGTATGGTTTGTTTCCATTTACTAATGACGTACATTCCCTTCTTTTTGGCACTGCTCATCTGACCTCCTCACCTACTTTGGATATTTTGTCAATTTACTGAAAATATTACTTATTGTGCATAAAAAAACAAAATCTATTTTTAGACTTGATAGGTCATATTAGATAGACTAATTTTTAACAAATGTACGTTGAGACTAGAAATCTTCCATAAGTTAGGGAAGGCATAATACTTAAGTGTAAGATATAACCATTTTAAACTTAACTTCCATACCTGCTAGATCCTAAATCAATTAGTGACTGTGCCTTCTGCATACTGGAACCACCAAATCCTCCTGTCATGGGGCCTAAAGAACTAGTATGAGGCAGTGCTGGAACAAAAAGAAACAAAAATTAACCCCAGAACTGTAAAGCAACTGGGTATAAGATAATGCTTCATAATCAACATTCACTTTCAGAGAAGTAAAAAAAGCTAATCAGTGTCTTGTTGTTATGATTAACGAGTTAGAACAGAATTAACAAATGTGAACTTTGGAGAAAAACCATTGGTAGGGTTTTCTGTTGGGGCTTTTTTGTTTGTTTTGTTGGGCTTTTTTTGTTGTTGATTTGTTTTTGGTTTTGTTTTTTTTTTTAACTCTCATGCATGTGTTAGCATTCCTGTCTGAAATTAGCCATAGAGAAAACAAGATTCACAATACTGAGAGCAAGCACTGGACTGTGCTATACTTACTTGAGGAGAAAGGTACTGACAAAGGCTGCAGAAGGCTGGATGATCCATTTGGCAACGAGGAGGTACTGACAGAAGGCACCAGGGGAGCAGAGATAACCAAAGGAGGAATGGAAGTCATGGAGGTCAGAGACATGGGAGCTAATGGTGTGATCGCAGACATGGACGTTGGCATGGACAGATTTGGCATACTACCCATTCCTAGAGCAAAACCCAATAATTCATGGTTTAACAAGAGAGAGGTTTCAGCAGGAAATTGGGTCTCTTATGTGAGACAGAAACTACACAAAGCAACTGCTGTCTGGAATACAATGAGTTAAAATAGATGCTCATGTACAATATTTACTTTTTCTCTAAATTTAGGCAAAACAGCTCACAGGGGAAAATACACTGAAGAACAGGAATTTAAAAAGAAAAATCTTGACAATAAAACTCATTCTCAGGGTAGGTTTAGCTACTATTTTCACAACAGAGTATGATCTGGTTTTCTACAATTGCAGCTATACCTATTTCTTCAACAAGCCTGGCCCCTGAGAGAGAATTATAACCTCAAAAGCTGTGACAATCCTCCACAGGGAAAAGCTGCTGCTACTTCTGAACTAAGTCCCTACCAAGTATCAGCTTTGGAAGAATCCACAGGGGTGAAAAGTCCTTATTAGGGACCCATGCTTAGCAAAACATTTCCAGAGGCAGCTGCCTGAGGCTAAGTAGGGCACTTGAACTACTGGCTGCACCTGATGGAAGACAACAGTGCTGGTGAGATGATGGAAAAGTTACAGAAGCAACTGTGTGCCAACCACAGCTCCCTGTAAATGCATGCCTTTGTACTCAAACACACGAGATTTGGTGATGGGCAGACATTTTGAATCATGTATGTAATTAATATATGCATACATTTAATTTCAGCATAGAAATGTGCACGTAGTTTGTAATCCAGCTGAAGTCATTGTGGATATTTTGTGCTATAAAACAACACAGTAACAAGCATTCACTGAATCCCCAAACACCATCAGAAAAAAAAAGTCAAAGTAATTCTATTCAGTTAATCATATAACCCAAAGAGACAATCTGATTCACTTTGAAAAAATATGTAAAATAGCTGTTCTACCAAAACTCTGACCTTTGACTAAATTAAACTTTTAAACCCCCAAGTATAAATAGGTGACTAATAGGAGGGAGACAAAAAAAGACCACCAGTACAAAATGAGAGCCTGCAAGTCAGATGGCAGATGTGAATAGCCTTCTTGTCAAATTTGAATAAATGCTTTTCTTTATTAAAAGTCTTCAAAGAATGAAATTATCAGAAATATCGAGGAAATGAGCTGGTGAATTTCCTAAATCAGAATATCCTTTTTTCTTGTTTCACACTGATTCACTAAACTTCCATGGTCAGATTAATGCTTTTATTTGGCTGCAATTAACTGTGGTTTTTTTACCTCTGAACACTAAGTAATTATATATTCATAAGTACCAAAGCGAGCTGACATTAGTGGTGAAAACACTGGAGTTTGTTTCATGACAGGAGGGAGAACTGAAGGCAAGTGCTGTCCTTGTAATTTCAGTTTGATGAGTTTCATGGCTATAGAGAACTCCAGTTGATCCATTTTTCCATCCTTGTTCAGGTCCGAGAGTGTCCTTTAAACAAAATAAAATAAAATTTGAGAAGAAACATTTTTGATCAGTGAGAACCTTTCCTATTAGATTTATTCACTGCTTTTGCACAGGAAAACAAGGAACTTACTGCAAAGTAAATTTTGTACTTTTGATCACTTTCATATCCTTGAGAAGTTTGAGTACCCACTTCTGCAGAGTTCAATTTTGAGTTTGCTATATATTAAATGTAACTCCCAAGGGAGCAGGAAAACATTTGGGAAAGCAGTAGTCTCCTGCCCAGTGGATACACTTGTTGCCTCTGCTGCAAGCCTCTGCTATGCTTTTCTTTATGCTCCTAGCCAGAATAATTATTTTAAATTAATCCTTGGTAAGGTAAGGAATTAATGCAAGAATCTGGAACAGGATGCAGGAGGATGCAGAAACCTCCTAAAGGCACTATACACTGCTATGAAAACTTCATTAATTCACAATGGTGAATTAACCTCACAATGGTGAGGTTTTCTAAGCCTGATACCCACACTGTCTTCCTTTTGACAGTT
Organism: Phylloscopus collybita; assembly: GCA_027886175.1. Taxonomy (NCBI): domain Eukaryota; kingdom Metazoa; phylum Chordata; class Aves; order Passeriformes; family Phylloscopidae; genus Phylloscopus; species Phylloscopus collybita. Next base: position 50,874,486 of record JAJNNQ010000026.1, read on the forward strand.
CTCCAAATAAATACAACAGGAAATACATGCAACAGTGCATACACAACCTCAAAATTTCTGGTCAGACAGATAATATGAAATTTTATTAATATTTAGGCATGCAAGGACCAAGCACAAGAATGTAAATAAAATTACGAGAAAAAAAAAAAGTCAGACTAATGTTAAGCTTCGTTTTTCTGTGATTCTGTTACTGCTCAGTACAAAACCCCAAGGCCCCTCAGAAAAATCTTTTTGTTTTTCTTTCCTAGGCACTGAGGTGTCTGGTGTAATGATCAACATGGAGGTGATGCCAGTCAGACTTGATGATCCTAGAATACTCCTCTAACCTTGACAATCCAGTGATTTCATGTGTCTGAAGGAAAAAACTGACTTGCATTTAGTTATTTTAAGTTGCTCGTAATTATTATGAGCCTCACATATGTGTCTTTTAGCACACGTATGTCTTCATAACAGCCAAGTACCCCAAACTGAACACAGGATTCTAGTGAGGACTGAGGGGTTACAGAGAAAAAATGTTTCAAGTGTTGCACTCACCACATATATGGTGCAAGGAACAGCACTTTCTCCAGTTCCTGTATTACCAAGCAATGCTGTATCTCATCTCACATATCATAACTGTCCTTCTACTAATTTTTTTTTGTGACTTTAGACTTTTTTCTTGTAGTCTACTTTATGTGTACTTCAAGCCCTTCATATATTAAAAATACTGCATTCAGCATGATCCAATTTGAAATAACATGGTAAGAAAGATGTAAAAATTATTGAGTTTTAATTAACTGTTGGTACACATATGGGCTGAAACCTTCCTCTAAATTTAATAAAATTTAAACAATGACTCAGACAACGTTTTCTACCTTGACTGCTGAAAGCCTCTGTGAAACAACACAACACAACAAAGGCAGCATTTGAATGCTATGCATCTCCTATCTTAGAAAAAAACAAACAATAAAGAATATCTTACCATATTTGAGCAAGGATTGAAGAGGGCAGACCTGATTGCAAAAAAAAGGTGCGTGCTTGATCACCTGTGATAAACAAGGAGAAAAAGAAAAACTTTTATACCAGAGACAGATTTTTGAAGAGCTCAGCACTCTCTTGGGGGACCAAGTTTTTGAAAGAAACCCCCATGCTGGATGCCAAGCTTTCCAGGGCTCTTTTCTAGCTTTTAACACTGGTGACAGTGATTGGCAGACACCCATGTATTCCATAATCCCCAATCTTTGCTCTGAGAAGTGATTTCAGATAGCTATAAAAACTTCAACAGGTCACAAATCAACGGCTGCCAACATCTTAAAAGACACATGAATTAAAGAAAGAAAATTTTGTCCTGCCCCAATTACTTACGCAGGAAAGGATGAGAAAGCTGTTTCTTTTCTTCCCTAACCCATCTAACTTGAGCCAGTATTGTGTCTCTAGAAAAGCTAGGAAAACACCATGTTCTAAATAATATTCTTTTCTGCCAGAGAACACCCACGATTTTAGTATTTCAGGAAGGGAATGGGAACTGTTGTGCAATCCCATACCAAATTCCACATCAGTTGGTACACGTACAAAAGGGACAGTGGTGTTTATGCCTACATCTGAGTGAATTACAGATGCTTAAAGCTAAGACTTCAGGTTACTCTTTCAGTTCTCTCTTATATTCATACACAACCATTTATTTCAAGCACTTGCCAAACAAAGCCTGCAGATACAGATGCAGGTAAGAGCCCATATGCAGCTTTAAGGGTAGTCCCTGGGACCGCACAGTTTTCAGCTGGAGGTAAACACCAACCTCCCAGCACTGTTCAGCCAAAGCAGGACTTAGGTGCCACTTAGCCAGAAGATGTGCATGTTCCAAACAGACAACTTTCCACTCTCTCCTCAGTCCTTTCCAGACCCCAAAGAGGAAAAGCAGGGCCAGTGGAGCAACTAGATAGGGCATTACTGGATAGCTGAGCAGGTAGGAGCTGTCAGGGCTGGTCTTTAGTGCCTACTCACCCACAAAGAATGGGGCATTCTTAAAAGAAGACATTTTTGCCAATGAAATTGGGTCTTTCTTGATATCAAAAGCAGATTTCAAATTTAAAACCTGCAGATTCTGAGGTGCATAGCAATGTGACCCAGTTGTTTCAGGAGAGCAGCTGAATGCAACTGGAACTGACAGCAGGCCCCTGCAAAATGCCATTAGTCCACCCAGTCCTTGCTGAAGGCCCAATGGCCCAAATTTCAAGCAGTTACTAACAAGGACAAGCTGTCAGCATCCCTCTCCCTGCCTCCTCCTTCCAAACAAAGACATCTAACAGCACAGCATTCTCTCCTCAGACTGAGGAGAGCCACTTCTGTTGTGTCTGGTGTCACTTGCCACAACAGCTACTGTAAGTGCTCCCTGGCAGTCTCCCATCTGAGCACAGATTTCACCTGATAGTCTCTGGTTTCTGAAACTAGACAGAATGGCAGCACACAGCTGGTGCCTGCAGAAGTGACAGGGTTAAAAACAGAACAGCATTCCTGTGCCAGACTTGAGAGGAAAGCTTGTTAAGTTTACTAACAACCTGTGGCTGTTTGCCTGAAGGGTTATTAGTCACACAACAAAGGGCTAGAAATAGGATGCAGTTCTCAAACTGTTCTACAGAGATAGGTATGTGTACACAGAAGTTAATGTGTAATGCAGAGCCTCAGACCAACCTGTAATGTAACCTCCCGTGGGCTTAAGGCTGTCGAACTGCTTGTCATGCTTGGCCCGCTCTTCGGAGGTGATGGCCCATATGTTTGGCCCTCCTGGAAAAAAAAACAACAAAACCCAAAACAAATCAACAAAAAACCAATGAACAACCAAATGGGCTGAAAACTTTCAAAAATAAAGCATGTCACTTGCAAAATAAAAGCTTGGCTTTCTCAAGAGACAAAGTTAGATGTAGCCACACCCAGCTCCTACCAGTTTGGCAAGGACGTTATGCAACACAAACCTGCTTCCCAGATGTGCAAGCCGAGCTGAGACAATCCCGAACCACACTGCATCACCCTCAGCTTTCAAACAAGCTCTGTCGTCCTTCAAAGCTGGTGCAGAGCAGCTTCCTGTCGCTGCTGATTGTTTGCAGCCCGGGCAGGATGTGTCTCACCATCCCCTGTGTGAGCCAAACTCACCCCTGGCTCACTGATGAACAAATGGCATCCAGGGTCACCCAGATTCTCACACGCAGGGTTAACACCCTCTAGGTGCCAAAAAGGCTTACCCTTGTCTTGCCAGCACTCTAAAAGCAAAATTGGGACTGCTAACAAAAATAATTTGGTTTTGTCTGACAAAGAAGTCACATTTTGGGCTGGTTTGTTTTTAAAGAGATGCAATTTCCACTTCACATTTTTCAATACTTTATGAAGTATAAAATATTACAGCCTGAGGGTAGGAATGACAAGTTACAGGGAATAACTGTGTTTACAGAGTTGTTGCTGGTAATACCAAGCAGAACCAGATGGACTTGCAGAACTTCTGCAACCTGCTGCATAAAGGTCAGGGTGTGCATCCTTTGCAGGAAAAGCAGCTTGCCAGAAATAATTGCGTTTGTTTTTTAAGGAGGAGGAAGTTTTAGTCAGGAAGTTCTTGACAAATATTTAATTTTTCAAATCAATGAATATAAGAATTAGCCAAAATTCTGAATGGAACCACTCAAAACAGCATTAAAAGGTTATTACATGAAAAACACTTCTAAAATTACATTCGGCTGAGTATTACTACTTCTAAAGAGCTGTTAATCTGTTCAAATGTTTGTATTGCTCATTAAAAGACAGTCAAGGGAATAAATAATTCTTCTAGTAAGATATTAACAACTTGCTTTAAAATCCACAGCATTTTGAAAGAAGGTTACCATAAAATGTTTCTTCTTCCTACATAAATCTTATTTCAAAGGTTTGAATCTCCAAAATTTCAAGAAGTTTTTGCACTCTTTTTCCATGTATAACAGCAAAGTGAAGGGATTGTGAATTGATATACCTTCCAATACACAGTAACAACGTTAATCATCTCTTATCTGTGTTGATCTACACAAATACATTTTCCAAAAAAGACTTAATTTTTCCTCTTAAGAAGGTCCTGTTAAAACTGTATTTCTCCTTGTATGTGTACAGATTTAATTCTTTACCCTTGCTCCCTTAGAAGAGAAATAAATATGTTAAAAAGACCAAAACAAAACAAACTCACTGGGGAGATGTATGACAGAAAAGATGTGAGGGCATTAGGATACAACCTCTACACACTTGAATTTGGAGTTTTTCTTCTCTCTCTTGAAGATACAACAAGTTTTTCTTTTAGTGTGACCTCAATGAAAGTGTCTTCTTGCAGGTTACATGTGAAATTGCACTTCAAGAACACCCCCCTTTTTTACTTCTGATTAAACGAGCATAAATAAATCTAGATTAGATACTGATAATAAAGTGAAGTAAATCTGAATCAGATGCCTAGAAGTCAATGGGCACTATAAGTATTACTGTAAGACACTAATGAGGACATCTTGCACCCAACGGCAAAAAGTAAGAGCAGCACTTAATTTCTACAATCATAACCACATTTTATACACTTCCCATTTGTATCTTAAAATTAGCACTTTAAAGAAATCTATCTCGACCAGATGGAAGAATGCTCCTAAAGCTGCCAGCAGCAACTTCAGAGAAATTGACTGGTTTTTTTAATTTTTGGAAAACAAAATATTAACAACATTACATTTTCCTTCTATTAAACACTCCTTTTTGAACATCTTTTGAAGCAGGTAGCTGCAAAACTCCTCAGCTTTTTAAAAGTGACGACAGAAAGATTAAGACCACCACAATATATTCACATGGTCAGTGGCTGCAAAGTGATAAAAACAGTAACAATTTCTTGACTGGGTTATGACCATGGCCATAGCCCCTCTAGAGATTCAGATTTACATTGTAAGACAACTTCTGTTTATATATGCACAGTTTCTTATTTGTATGTCACAAACTATGCAAGAAGATGGCAATATTGAAAATCTAACTGTATTTCTGTATTCAAAGAGTTGTTTTACTGTTTGGTAAATTATGTTTCCTCTCCAACTACGAAATTCAGTGTTCTACACAGCATTGTCTCAAATGCCTAAAACCTCACAGGTCAGCAAATCCCCAAATTCACACCTGTAGATGGATCATGGTTAAAATCTCATTCAAGAAGTGATTCAAGATCCACCCTTCCTTCTCATTTTTGCCTTCCTTAACACATCCACAAAAATCGTTATTTTTTGCACACTTGCTATTTTGCACATTTTACTTCTGGAATTACATCTTTAAGGTCCTTTCTGTTCAATGCCTGTGACTGATTTAGTCCAACACCCTGCAAGGAGCAGGAATGTCTTTAACTAGCCCAGGTTGCTCAGAGCCTTACCCAACCTGGCCTCAAACACTTCCAGGGATGGGGCAGCCACAGCTACTCTGGGCAACCTGTGCCAGGGCCTCATCACCCTCGTGTAAAAAATCAATCCACTTTACATCTATTTGGAATCTACAATCTTTCTTACAGGCCCCCTTTAAGTACTGAAAAGCCACAGAAAAGTCTCACTGGAGCCTTCTCAGGCTAAAAAAACCCCAGTTTCTTGCAAGTATAAATTTCTTTTTAAAAAAAGAAATCTTTGACTAAAAGCACATTATTATACCAACAAGTGCTTCTACAACCTTCCACAGTCCTAGTGAGTCAGTGCAAGCAGCTGCCATGGAATAGTGATAACGACAAACACACATTAGCAAAAGCACATTGTGGGAATATTTCAGGGAACGGAATGTATACCCTGAAAACACCAACCTGCTAATAATTTATTTTCCAAAGAAAGAACAATTTCAGATCCTCCCTTTCCCTAAGGACAGAGACTGAAAACCTTATTTTTCTGGTGATTAATTCTGTAAAGATATGCTCTCTGCTGGTTTCTTTACAGGCATGGAAGAAAATGTAGTTAGTCTTCAAATCCAATATATTAAAATATAAATTTTTAAAAATACAAATATTCATAGCAGGAATTAGGATATAGAGAACAGCACACCTTTAAGTCAGCCCAGCTCTCACAATGAAATTTTAGTGCTTGTCTGTAAATGAACAAAGTCCCAGAAAATTAAGTTTTACCTTATCTCTTAAGAGAGTGTCTGCCATCTGCAGCCTGAACTAGAACAGGTCATTGTTTTCTGAACAGAGGTTAATAACTGTTGGACAATGAAAGTATTTGTGTAAAATAAATAAAATAAAATAAAATAAATAAATAATTTAAAATCAGTGCTTCTGGTAGGGATCCACAGTGAATGCAGTCAAACCCCACCCACACTTATTATTTAAAGGATTCACTGTTTTTTCAACTCCCACCCCATATGCCACAGAAACAAGATAAATAGCACAGCACAAGAGGGAAGGCTAAAGCACTGTGAGTGCTTACATTTAGCTTAACCAGGTGCTCACAGCGTTTTTGATGTTACCCTTGGTGACACAGTTAAGAGAAGTAAAATTTGTGAACAGAAAAGTTCATAATAAGATTTCTCAAAATACCATTTGAAAATGCCATACCAGTCTACCTGAAATAAACACTTTGAATAAAAAGACTCACAAGGTCTTGGCAATTCCACAAAGCACATCACGACACCATTCTCCAAAGTCATTGTTGTGTTTATCTATATAGTACAACCAAGACCATCACAAAAACACAGACAAAATTAGTCTGAAACTTGGTTTTCCTGTGCCATCATCACCATCAAATCATGTTTCAATCCTCACAAATACTGTGACTGCTTCCCAAAACTACTACAAGGGGTAAAAAATGGACATTCAGTGCAACTGCTGAGAAAAGTTACATTGCGTGGTTTACACACAACCATGTTCTGGGCATGGTGAACTGTGATCAAGGGAAGATACTCCTTTCCTGGGAAGAGCAAAACTGCAGGGAGAATCAAACATCTGCCATCCAAGATGTGTCATCTAAACTTACTGGCTTAGCTTGGCCATTTTTTGCACTAACACACCTTCAGCTCCAGTGTTGAGAAACATCTTTGCCTGTAAAGCAGATCCAGTGAATTTTGCACAGAGACATTGCTGTTCTTCCATCCACACAGCCCCTGTCCTCACTCATGGCAAGTCATGCAAGAACCACAAACCAAACTGCAGGTGTCTGCTCTTCACAGACCTCTCTGACCATAGGATGGGCAAGAGGAAGGAATCTTCTTGACAGAGCAGTGCTGAACCTTTGGCTGTCCAAGCAGCAGTGAGCTACAATACTTTTACAGATCAGTTCCCCACCAGAAATCAAAATACAGTTGCCACTACATGCTCCCATGAAAGGCTTTGCTGTAGACAATGAATAACACATTGCTTTTCTGACTCAGATTAAATTTCCTGGACATTTTTGAGATCTAAGTAATTTTCTCAACTGTAACTGATAAAATTTTGGAGGGGAAGAACAGTACAATCTCAGTACAAGGAGATATCTCATTAATTCGTTATTCTTCAAAAGAGGTTACTTCAGAATCTTACAACTTCATACATGAAGCTAACACTATATTTGACTACCCTACATTTGTAGGAATCAAAACTCAAGAAATGCTGAACTTGAGAAATTTTCCCCACAAAGACTTCTTTAGAACAGAAGAGTAGCTGTCTTCAGCTACTCTTTTCGCTTATGAAAAACTACAAGTCTATCTTAGTAAGACTTCTAGAAGACAGAGGCCAAATTTTCTTTCTTTCCTAGAGAAGGTTGGTACTTTCAGAGAAGACTGAATAAATGTCAGCACTGGCAATTGTTCTCAATATCCATATTGGAAACCTGGACTTCACGTTCAGAAATGTCTCCACAGATTCCCATTCCAAACCAGAAAATGAACAGTGAAAGGTCCTTTACTTGCCCACTCCAAAACTCCACAACACATCCAAGAGTTCAACGTCACATGTGGAGTCTGTCCCTGTAGAGAGTCCATGTGGGATGACAAAGACCCAAACACCTAAAGCTAAACATGCTTTGAACTTCACTCTCAAGACTTCTCTGAAGATTACAAAATAGACTGACCTCATTTCCATGTAACAGGTATTTTTGTAATTCAGTGTGGCAGCACTCCGTTTTCTACTGTTGGAAATAAGTGACTATGTGGTTGATTAGACATCTTCAGTTTCTTTAAGTTCATTTTAAATAAAAGACACCTCTCTAGGTGAGAGTAGGGAGGTCTGCTTATGGCAGGATCACAGCGTTTCAGGAAAGTTCCAGAAATGTCTTTACTACACTGCATCAGACAGATAACCTTCTGAATAAAATAAAGAACTTGCTTTGATGGGCTGCCAACATCAAGAGGGAAACAAACACTGTTCTTTCCTTAAAATGGTAAATCACCATTGAAAAAGAGGGAACAAAGGAAAGTGCAGTCCTAGAAGAAAAGTAAACAGACTTGAAAATGCTCTGTAAAACCTCTGCCACTGGCTAGTGTCCATTGGCAAAAGGTAGCTATAGTGAGAACAGCAGGATTACTGATAAGGAAAAACCATAAGACATTTCTCACATTCTCCAGAATGTCTTTGTTTCTCACTCACAGGCATTGCCTGTTTTTCTCTAACAAAAACTATGCTCCTACAACTTACAAAGTCAATTACCTCCACAAAGATAATAAACCTAAAGTGAAGGAGCATTCCTTGTACATATAAGTCATGAGGATAATACCACCACTTCTTTAACTATCAAAAAAACCAGCATGAAACTTCATAATGACCCTAAATAAATATTTATCCCTATGTTTAAAGACAGGGAAATTTTAGCACAGACATGTAGCTACGTGCCTCAAGCTGTATAAAAAGGGGTTTTCCTTAATGCAACCAGCAATCACATTACAGTCTCCTATTAGGAGCCTTCAGAGAGTTGTCTGGGCTAGAACACATGGGAATAAATCTAATAATTCCAGTCTTTGTGTGTTTGCAGATAAGTTTACCACAGAAGTATTTATCACAGACTGGATTTAATGCTCCCAATTGAGATGTTGAATCAGACTTCTAATTTTTCCTCAGTGGTGAGTAAACACTCCAGGAGTCTGAAAATACCCAGGACATTTTACCATTAGTCTGAATTTGAGATTCTTTATCAGTGTTATTGCTGTTTTTAATATTTGCTTCCCTCCTTCACTGTTGATTCTATATATTAAACACAGCAGTAAAGTTACTGATAATCAGCATTTATCCTTATTTACGTGTGCTAATGTGCTATGAACTACTACTGTGGAGGCTTTGGGTCCATCCCAAAGCGTCACCTGCTCTTCCTTGAGGATTGCACCTGCTATTCCCAGCTTCCACAATCTCAGGCCATGGCAGGAGCCACATGCAATCTCCTTTTGCAATACATATATTAATCCCCAATTACTCATCCTACCAGAAAATGCTCCACGGAGGATCTCATTTTCATTAAGCAACAGCAAGGCAGCTACCAGAGGAAAAGGTATCTATTTCTGTTCTTAACTGTAACTTCAGAAACTTCTTTTTGTGTGCACATAGTTAAAAGGAACTTTGTAGCTAAAGCATCTTAAACACAGGGAAACATGATTCTCCTTCAATTTTGTAATTTCATTAAATTTACAAGAATTGTGCCCATTGAAGCCAAGAAAACTTTTAAAGAATTTTTCAAGTTATCAAAAAATAGCTGGTATCTGCAGACAGGCTGTTAAATAGTGCTTGTAGTCTAGCACATGCAAGGCTACAAGATTTGGCCAAGAAAAGCTTGTTTAATTGAAGAGCAAACTTACAGAAATTTGGACAAAGCAGCCACATGGCACTTTAGAGTATAATTCATATTCTTTACATTATGTACAGAATTTCCAGATATTTGGTATACTTGGAACTCTCAGGTTGAGCAGGTCACTAAAATCAAATATTTACCTTGTTTATATTATCCACCTGCTCCTGTGGTGCAGAATTCTGCCTGATGATCTTGTCACTGGCAGCCTCCACTTCAACAGACAAAATCCATCCATAAAGGAGGAACATTACAACACAGAACACGCTGTGCCATGTAGTGATCTCAATGTAGAAACATAATCCATGCTTTTAAAAAGAGTATAATCCCTAAAACAATTTAGAGATACATAATAGTGTAATCTATGCTAACAGTATAGATCCAATTCTTTTCTGAACTCTACAGCACACTTGACTATTCCAAAGCACTTAAACTATCAGTTTATAACAGCAGGATAGTATTTCTACACTTTAAAAATATCACAGAATCTTTTAGCTCATTAAGGCTATCCATTTTCAGAAGATCATTTTTGACTAAATTATTGCCAGCTCCACAGAAGCACCAAAAAAACCAACCCACACCAAGAAAGCAAAATACTGAAAAAAACCCAAACAAACAAAAAAATGGGTTTAAAGTTTTATTAAAGCTCCTCTAATGTAAAAGCACATCAGAAAACGTGCACTAGAAATGTGTATAAACTTGACAGTATTCTGAACTGCAAATTAACATGCTACCTTTTACATAGTTTTCCTGTAAAATTACTGACAATATAGTCAACAGAGTTTTTAAGTTTTAATGAAGTGAGCTTCCTACTTCTCATCAAAAAGTGCAATCATTGTAACATGCGACATGGTTTTTTCTTATAAGTTAATTAAGTTGGCCTTTCCTTACAGTTGGCACAAAGAGATGGACTTAACCTAAGCCTTTGCCACATCTGGATTCAATATCAGCAATTAATATAAAATTATTTTCTGCCTAATTCTGGAGAAACAATGCCAGTGAAACCAGCTGTAGTTGCTGAGTTACAGTGATGAAGCACATGAAACAAGCCCATTCTTCTATCCAATGACAGCTCTGTCTGTGCCCAGAATCACAGAACCACAGAATCATTTAGGTTGGCAAAGACCTTTAAGATCATGGAGTCCAGCCATTAACCCAGCACTGCCAAGCCCACCACTAAACCATGTCCCTCAGTGCCACATTTATGCTTCTTTTGAATGCCTTCAGGAACGGTGACTCCACCACCGCCCTGGGCAGCCTGTCTAATGCTTGACAACCCTTTCAGGAAAGAAATTTTTTCCAATACTCAATCTAAATCTCCCCTGATACAACTTGAAGCCATTTCCCCTTGTCCTGTCACTTGTTTTTTGTGAAAAGAGACCAACCCCCACCTGGCTGTCAGGGAGCTGTAGAGGGTGGGGTGGTCTCTCCTGAGCCTCCTTTTCCCCAGGCTGAGCCCCTTTCCCAGCTCCCTCAGCTGCTCCTCCTCAGCCTTGTGCTCCAGACCCTTCCCCAGCTCCGTTCCCTTCTCGGGACACGCTCCAGCCCCTCAAGGTCCTTCCTGAACTGAGGGGCCCAGAAGTGGACACAGGGTTGATTTGAGGCACATAATCCTCAGTGCCCAGCACAGGGGAATGGTCATTTCCCTAAACCTGCAATCCGTACTTTTGGATGGATTTTAGAAATGGAAAGAAGAAAAAAAATCACACCAGTAAGAGTCTTTCCAATGGAAGGTATGAAAAGGTCATGTAAGCAAAATTATCAAGGCATAATATAATCATACTTTGCTAAATTCTCCAGCTTTAAGCCCTGCCTCCATTTGCTTTTAACGTGAGCAAAGTTCCAGCTGACAAAATCCATGGCCTTCCTTCCCAGCCTGACACAGAAGATGGAAGAGATATTTACCCTTCAGTTAGGGACAAGTCAGAAGCTTTTTTGAGTAAACTCATCAACCTGTGTAGTATCTTTGATACTATATATATACACTTTGTATAGTATCAAAGCCTTCCGTGAGGAAAATAAAATTTTTTTGTCACCATGTTTGTGGAGAAAGATCACCAGACAAAAGCTTAGACAAAACATTTCAAGTCCTAGAAATGGATGTTTTATGCTGCTGCTGCTCACCAGCACTCACAAAACAAGCCTATGACTTAATTAAAAATTTACAAAAGAACAATTTGTTTAATTATTGTCTGTCTAGCAAATCTCTGTGAAGTGCAGCAAAACTACTAAGATTCAGGTAACTTTCCATCTGTGGCAGCCAATAAATCTTTCTGCACCAGGAGAAATGCAGGCAGTAAAAATACCAGGGAAGAAGATGTAAAGTGAGATGTGAATTTAGGTGCAGTAAAGGAAATTATTCTCTCACTAAGACATATTTTGACAAAATCAGGACAGAATTCTGCTTCAGGAATATTAGGTCCTTTCTAGTAATTTTTGTAGTTCTCATCAATATCTGGCCATCAGAGTAAAAACCACATTTCTGGGTTCTCAGACTTGAGGAGGAAGTCCTGGGACCAGGAAGAAGGCTGATGGGTTATATTTGCAACGGAGAACTGGGATACAGACTTGAGAGAGAAGATGAAAACAGACAAACAAAAAAAAATCCCCCAAAAATTACACAGGGAGGGTAGGAGAGAAGAAAAAATGAAGAGGCATTTCCTGAATGATCTTGGAATAAAATAAAAAATAGGAGATAATTCAGGAAACAAAACACAGTAACAGTCCTTCCAGCAGAGACTGAATATTCCCCCAGCTGAGATCCCAGCACAGAGTGACAATCTGAGCCAAGCATGTGGTGGTGCTGCTCCAGGATATCTCCCCAGCCCCAGTGCAGCTCCTGAACCAGAGGTACTGCCTCATTAGTAGAAGGAAAATCCACCTATCTCTAATCGTTTAAAGAATCCCAGACCTTTTGTCATCCACAGCTTCCTATAGCTTTCACTGTTAATTTGACACAGTGCGAAGTACTCTGTATGATTGAGATCTGCCAATGGTATTTTCATCTGATACTGGTTAATCCTTGTGTTATCAGAGAGTAATTACCATTCCCTTGCCTGAAAAATAATGGATGACCTTGGGAAGGTGACATCTACTGTTTCCACCATCTCCACCCTTTAATTTTCAAGCTGAAATGCCCTAATCAATTCAATTCATCCACAAATGGAAACTGTGCTGTATCTTTAATCATTCTTGTTACCCTCCTCTTTGTAACTTCCAGTCCTGGCAGAAAAAAAAAAAAAAAAAAAAGGAGGGAAATCTGGAAGGAAATACAAAGGAAACAGAAGCAAGAGTAAGAACAGTACTGCTTAGAAGGTTAAATTACTAATTAGCAGAACCTGCCAGCTATATCCAGCACACATACAATGTTACTCTCCTAGCACATGTGGGGGTTTGATGTCAAATATAATAAATTAAAAACTGTTTCATTTACGTTCATGCAACCATTGGTATCTGTTTGTATCACAGTCTCTAATCCTGCTTTGTCAGTGGCTCATAGGGACATTTACAGGCTAGAATTTGGAACAGAATTCTTCCCTGGGTTATTACAGTTTCTCAGTTGCCAGAAACCACTGATTTAGCAAGCTTCTTAGGCCAAAAAAGCCCCCAGAGGGGGAAAAAAACCAAAACAAACAGCAACCATTTAATAGCCATGGCACAGATCTTTCCTCCTCAAGTTGATTGCATGTAATGTTTCAAAAATATCTTAAAGACAGTGAGTCCTAAAAATGAGTTGTGAGTTGTTGTTCACTGTGTGAAACAAACTACCAAACCAACAAACAATTCCATTTTCTTCTGCTAGCCTTAAACTCAATCATTTCACTAGGTATCATGCTGATTTTCAGCTATGAAAAAATACAGTGAATATTCCTTCCCTTGTTAGCATTTTCTACACTGTTATGGCTTTACAGGTTTTTCACTGTCTCAAAAAAAAACCCCTAACTATCCTTAGCTGTCACTAAACTAAACTAAACTACTCCCATCCATTTAGTGTCACTTAGCACAGGAGCCACAACCTCTCTGTGGCCACCTTTTTCACAGGTATCCTTACTTTGTGTTTAATTCCAGATCCTTTTGTGTAACAGATTCTGGCAGCTACAGAGTGGATCATTTCCAGAAAAGGGAGTTTAGTGAATGTTATCTTAAGGCCAGGTTAAAAAGGACTGTCTGTGTATTTCTTAATCCAATCTGAATACAGAGAACATGAGAAATAAGAGGAGAGATTCTGCTGGCCTTCCAACCCGCATCATCACCATCAAAAACAGTTTATACACTCACACCTATACATTTTATTCCCCAAGCCTGAAGATTTCCTGTGAAACACAGAGCTATGGAAGCACTGTTATTTGTTGCACAACAAATTTCACTTGTAGCTGGTAAGAAAATACAAGTGTACTCTTTTTAGCTCAGTTATACAAATGTCAACACACACTGTAACAGGTGCAGAGTTCCACAACAGTGAAACCAGGACTTTTCAGGAAAGATGCATTTCCTAAAGAAACAACTGTGCTGCAGAGATCATGGTTCAATGCTAAAGGGTGATTATGAGAAGAAATGCAGGGGGAAATGTCAGTGCACACTTTAAAATATATGTAAATATAAATAAGAGGTGATACATGAAAAACTTTTAAGCAATTACTTCAGTGAGAAGTAAAAGTTCTTGATATTAATTTTAATGTTACCTGTTCTCGAGACTTGCAGACAGAGAACTTTATATCCAACTAAAGCACAAATGATCTTAGCTTATTAAAATATCTTCTCTAAAGACAGCCAGTATGAATGCTAGTCCCATAGTTCCAGGGTTTCATCCCTTCCAGCTCTCAGTGATGATTTAAGGCTACTGTCCCATTGTCGGAAAAACAACAGATGTCCAAAAGAACTGATGCAGTACACTTGAAAGCCTGAACACACAAGACTCCTAATTAAAGTAATAGGGCATTATATAAATATATTTGACAGACCACAATGCCTGAAAAATGTGTTTGTTCTTGCCATTATAATTAGTGGGCTAAACCTGAACTCATTCTGCCAATACTGATTAGTGTCATCTATGGCCTGTTCAAAGTGATGATCACAGACAATTTGGAATTTAGTAGATGTTAAGATGGTGCCACTTCACACAATGCTCATCAACTCTAAATTGCAACAGCCACATGAAGTGGTTTATCTGAGTAATGTATTTCACAAACTAACTTAAACCTTCAAGGATATGAACATTTTAACAGTCAAAGCACTTTGAAACTTGGCCATGTGTTAGATTTATGTTTCTGAGTCTTTTCAGCTAAGCCTTCTGCTCCATTTTGGGAAAGTATTTGTAGATCTTCTTGTGGTTTTTTTGTTTAGGGTTTTATATGCTTTGAAGAAAAAACTCCAGGAAGTCTCTCTGGCATCCAAAATGAATAAACCAGCTTACATTAATATTCCAGAAAAAACCATCCTGGGTTTCCCATTCAGTGCAAACTTTCCTTATAAAAGCTAACATATGATACTACCAAAATGAAACCTTAGCAATACAAAGCTATAGGCTTAGAGTAAGTTAACAGCTCAAGATCTAACACTAATCTTCATTATTATCTAATTCTTCATTACATTTTAGGAGCACAGGATTGGAAGGGACTTCCAAGGTCACCATGTGCAGACTGTTGCTTCTCCAAGAAACTCTGAGACATTAATTCCTTCCTGAAATGCAAGTTCTGCCTTAAAGGCAATCAGATTTCCTCCTTGACCACGGTCCAGAATGTCACTGCTGACAGAATAATTCCCATTTCCAGACCAACTGCATCAACAGCTGGTTCATCACTATTTACCCTTGTGCTAACACTGTACTCAAAGACAAGTTAGTTTCCTTCCTTAATGTTGTTCTTCCTAGTAAGAAAAAATAAAGAGTAAATTTATTTACTGAATAGGAAATGCAATGAAATTGAAATCCAAAACAAAACAGTAAGCTTTTATCTGGGCAGGCTAACAAGGGCAATCCCTTTATTCTTTCTCAGCACTTCATTATTATTACACTGAAGCCCAGCTCTGTATCTGTTTCACTCCCTGGGTTTTTTCCCCCTCTTAAGCAGATAACCCAAATTCTATCCTCTAACTAACTCACATGTCTCACCAGTGCCTGAAGCAATAGCACACAGCACTCCTTATTTCATCTACCACATTTGAGGATGCGTTTCCTTTCCCTCAAATCACATAATTAGTACGTGATCCTCTAACACATCCGATTGTCTTCCTAGCTAGTCAGAGCTAACTGCTAAGTTCCCAGCACACAACAAAAATTCTTCTGGCCCATAATGGTATGACAAAAAGCTATTTGAAGTCAGCACAGCAGAAATGTGATGAAATTTAACCAATGATATGCAGCTCATACGGTGTAATTCTGGCTAGAAAATTACTCCAGAGTTTGTCATCTTCCAATTTAACCAGTTTCCTTTTTACTGATGATATTGCCATAAATAACCATTAAGACTGGCATCATGATAAAATCCACGAAGAATAATATGACTACAACATTCTGGTTTAAAATAATTTTCTTTCCCTTTTAGCCATTTATTTCTCTAATGAAATCCAACCATGGGATCAGTTACATGTTTTCTACAAAACATAGGTACTGAAGAAGGCAAAGTGCAACCTTCCCTTGTTAAAACCTATTTCCACTTACACCATTTAAAATATAACTCCATGTCTAACTATTTATTCCTTCTAAGATTTCCTCTTACATCTTCCATGTGAATAATATTATCCTCACAATTAATATAAATAAGACACCTTGTATTCTGAAACCCTACAGCACTATTTCTGACTTAAAAGACTAAAAAAAGCATATAATATAGCAGGCACACTGGAAATCTAATTTCTTGCAGAGTGTGACAGTAGAAGATAAACACCCTCCTGACTTGAGCATATCAATTTTGCTCCATATCAACTGACACCATTGCCCTCACTGAAAGGAAGGTTGAATTCATAAATACGGAGAAAATATTTGCTCTTGTCTTATAATTTCTTTCATTTTCCTCCTTTTAGATGGGAGAACAAGTTCTGATACTTGTTTTGCAAGATCTAATTCAGCTTTGTATCTTTATCTACTCTTGTTGATATTCAAGTCTACAGTTTCCATATCTACAGTGCACTCAAGGTGAAGAGTCGGGTTGCACTGAAGCAGCTTTTAATTGAACTCTGATGACCAAGGTCACTCCTAATTCAAAAAAAATCAGACTGCAAAGCTTGAGACTGACTTTTCTAAAGAGAAGGTGACGCAGAACCTGTTGGTGAATGTTTTACCCTTGACTCTAGGGAACCAGGACCTCACAGAACCCCTTCATGTCTACTTTTGCATCTAACACCCTTAAGTGTGAGGACACAAAATTCTATTCAAAGCAGCACAAAATCCAGTTTCATTTATCAAGGTTTAGAAGCACATGAAATGAGTTACAACTATTACTTTCTACACCTCAGTTTATCAGATATTTTCCTGCTGGACCACAGAAAATTCATATCGAAAGGAAACAGGTGGTAGAAGGGAAGAGAAATGGCAAATAAAAACATAAACAAAAGAAAGCACAGCCCAAAAATTCCAGTGGTAGTTAAGTAAACAATGTGAAAGATACTGATCAGCAAATACTGCTTTCCTTGTTCCAGGTGGTCCAGTAAGATTAAATCTCCCCAAACCAAGATCCATCAGCATGGATATCAAACCCTGAACAAATCTAGCCTATAGAAGAGGGAAGGAGAGCTGGAAAAGAAACTTGCAACTTTTCTCCAGCTGGATAGAACACATCCTATGGCAGTGACAGTTACTTCTTCCAGTGACAAAGGCAGCAATCACTGAGACAAATTAGTGGGAAATACACTTTAACCTATTAAAGCCTTTATCCTTTTAAGTGTCTTTTGCAGTTATTATATTAACTCTTTCTTTAGAAACACAATTGCTAAAGTCATTATTTAGTGTAACTAAATGCAATTTCTGAAAGCTTTTGCAAGAGTCAGGATGAATTCTTAAGCAAGCTTTGTCCAGATGGAGAACTGTTTGTAAGAAGAATCAACTACCATAAACTGGGTTTGTACTACCATTTTCACAGGAATAATGATCAATACTCAAGCAGTTACAGGATAGAACTAAACTCTCAGTAGGGTATCCTCAATCTTGTTTGCAGACTGGGGAGAAGGATACGCCTGGAGTGGCTCTTTGATAGAACTGGACTCCACATAGATAAATGTCTCATCCATCTGGTGCAGTGTAAGAAACATGTTGCTCAGCCTTGCCTGTTCATAAAAATGTCACCATAACCTTTACATTTTGCATGGGAGATATATTTGTAAAAACTGGCAGGTCTGCCCTGAGTTCCAGAAAAATGAACACCCACTCTTTAGTCCTGCTTTTCCTCTTTGAATTTCAGCTTGTTAGTAAGGCACCCACAAAGGTCACCTTGGGCAGAAATGGAGAGACAAAGGGAGCTCCTTTCTGGGCACTGTGTCCTTTCATGACTTTAAGGAAAGGTCTATCAACCTTTGGATAGGTGCTCCTGGAGCACACAGTGTTTCCACGTGGCCACAGAGGAACATGCCAGCTCCCAGTACAGCACAGTCTGGCCACCAGCCACATGCTGAGGCTGGACAGGCTCGGGACCCTGCTCGGTCAAGGTACATTCTGAAGGTGCCTCAATGAAGCTGAGTCTCTCCACTGGAACCACACATACAACTCTGTTCCCCTTCCTTCTCAGGATCCTGTGCAGAGCCGCTTTCTCTGCTTAGGCTGGTACATAAAGTGTTGTAGCATCTCCCACTTGTATTTGTTTGAGGCTGAATATTGTGCTTTGAACCCTCAATTCTCAGACTGTGTCACATAGTGACACACTTGTACACACATCTGCCCCATGCCATCCACTCACTTTTCTGTAACACTGAACACCAAAAATAACCCAGAAACTGAAACTACTTCATGCATTACACTACTTGTGAACTAAAAGCTAAGTATATTGCACCTTGGTAAGGGTAAGAGTTTTTTCCCCACAGAAGGAACCCACTATTTGCCCCAGCAGGATACAAAAAGGAAGGGTCAATGCTGTGCTAACACAAAGGTGAGGCAGGCAGCCAGTGCTCCCAGGCTGCAGCAGTGCCTAATGGCTTGGTTGTCTCACACATAACCTCATTCTTCATCTCATGCTTCAAGTCACTACCAAAGTGTAACAACATAATTAGAGGTTTCCTGCAGTGAGTGAAAAATGCAGGTGAACTACTTTGAATGCAACCACTACAGCAGTGCTTGGAAGTGGTTAAGGAACAGGGAAGAAGAACAAAGATTAGAGAGCAACTTCAGCAGCAAACGTTGCTCAGTATTTACCTGGAAATCACATTAAAACTATTGTTTGAAACACCTGACTTGTTTGAAATTTCACCAGTTCTGGTACGATATATGACTGCAAGACTACACACAGCTGACACAGTCATCCAAACTACTCTGTGAGAAGAAATAGTTTAACTACTGCCTAGTGTCTCTCTTCCTGTGCTCTCTCTCTCTTACTATGCCTTCCAACACAGTAAAATTCTGAGAGGGGAAAGGCAGCGTCCTCTGACACCACTCCTTTTGAGAGTGGCAGACAGTACTGCCCAAGGGATTTCAGACCAAGGATCACTCTCCCAAACTAAGAGAGCAATGTATGTGGTCAACACTGACAGTACATTTGCAATCCTCCAACAGAATCAAAGAATAAAAAGTCAAAACAAAAAGACAACAAATAACTTATGCATACTTCAACCACAGGGACAGCCGAGAACATAAAGCTGTATCTTCCCCAAAGAGAGCTTCCGACTGTTTATTTTAAATTGAGAAGCAAAAACCATGTGGCAATAATAATAATAAAAAAAAATTATGTCCAATCAGGTGGAAAAAATAATCTGGTCCATAGGATTTCCCCTAGTATTTATTGACTCCTTTTACTTGGCTTTTATTGTAAGGTCTGTGAAACAGTCTGGAAAAAAGTGCAACTGACTGTACAAAAAAAGTGTTCATTACACAGATTCTTTTTTTTTTTTTACAAAATGTCTTACACTCACATGAAACAGGTTTGTAAAACAGAGGTTTGAATTGAAATCTGAATGTTGTTCTGGGGAAAAAAACAACAACCCAATAACCCTTTCCCAATTTATCTCAGTGACAATTTCCTAAATTACTTCAAGACCTCCCAGTCCTGCAGTAACCTTCACAGATAAATGAGATAAACACTCATTCCTGTATCTTTTTTTTCTATTTTTATCAGGAGAAATACTCCTTATCAGGAGTACCTGAAGTACAAAACATTGTTTCTACATTTGTATTTTCATTTTGGCCAGCTCTGTAAATAACAACATACAAATGTCAATTTTCTTTGCAGGTCTTTGCAAATCATGCCTTCACAAATAAACATTCTGTAAAAATAAAAGCTCCAGCCCATACACACACACAGAGGAACAATTTTAAAGTCCCAACTCTCATATGTCTTTGAAAGAAAATCACCAAGAAAGAAATGCAAAAGTTTCTGTAGTGGAAAGAGCACAACCAAAAGGAAAAAGCTTTAATTTTTTTTTTCTTTTTTTTTTTTTCTTTCTGAGAAGGGCCGACTGTGATCAATGTCACAAACTTCTTGACACATTCAAATACTTTGTTTAAAATAAACAGCACAATGGACTATAATGTAACATATTTTGTGCTGAATTACGTAACAGAAAAGGTATGCAGGTTTAATCAACTATTACTTAGCATATTCCCTGCTTAAAGTCAGGCAGTGTTCGAACTACAACTCACACATTCCTCAGCCCTGTAAACGATCCGAGATCGTCAGCCGCTCCAGGCATCCCCGTAGCCCAAATTACACTGCAGTGATGCTGTTCCCCCTCCCAGCCTCGCAGCACCGCCTCAGGCTACGGGCGGCGATCTGCAGCAAAGTGACCCAAACGCTGCTGCGGGCACTAAAACCCAAAAAAGAACAAATCCTGAACCTCCCACCCTACCTGAGCAACCCGGGGCTACTCACCATTCACGGCTGCGGGAAACTGAGCCATCATGGTCCCGAATGCGCCCCGCTAACCCTCAGCCATCTGCAACATGAAAACATCGTCCCATTAATAATGCAACAAGGGCAGAGCCGAGCGGGGCGCGTCCGGCCCCGGCCCCGCTTCCGACAGCAAACAATGCCCGGCCCGGGGCTGCTGCTGAACCAGCGGCATTTACACCGCGGAGGGGGTGGCGGGATTTTTTTTTTTTATTTTTTTTTCATAGGGTATGCAGTGCAGTTCTGAACCTTGTGGCGGTTCTTAAAGGAAAACAGTACCAACTGTTCGGAGAGATGTACACAAACAGCTCCCGGCTCGCCGGGACATATGGCTGGGGACAGCACAGCCCGGAGTCCCAGCACATCCTTGCCAGCTCTCCCCGGTAAATATTTAGTGTTTCATTAAAAAAAAAAAAAAAAAAAAAAAAAAAAAAAAAAAAAAAAAAAAAAAAAGTTCACTGCTCAGCTCTGTGAGTGAAACGTGCTGCTGAGCAAAGTGGAAAACCAATTATTATTCAAATTCATCCACTCCAACACTCCACGCACTATTAACAAAGAAAACACTCTTACATGAAGAAAGGGCTTGTCCCAATAAAAATCTGTCATCAGCCAGTTTTGCAGAAGCAACACAATGAAGTTATTCCTTCTCCTGAGCTACTGCATAAACACTCAAAAGCAGCATTTAAATGGGATCTCAACAGAATTTACTTTCATAAGAAATATCAGAGTACTAAGATTTTCTTTTTCTAGTATGCATTCTTTCAAGAGTACCAATATAAAGAACTCTTCAGAATTGCAAAACACTAATAATTATCTGAAGGAAAAGCATGAACAATTCACTGCTTTACAAATGTAGAACTAAGACAATGAAGTGAGCTTGTGCTTAATCTTACTTAAATACTGAAATTTATACATCATTATCATTGTGCTCTCTGTGGAGAAACTATTGCACAGGATGAAGCTAGAAAAATGAAATATTTATTTTCATTTAAAAAAACATGAATCACATCTTGCTCAGCCGCCTTTTAGGCACCAAACCTCCTACCCACACACATACACAAAAAAACCCTTCACCTCTCCATACAGCCACGTATTTTAATATTAAATACAGAAATATTACATCCCCCATACTCCCTTCCTGCAAATAAACTCCTGCTCATCTCAGCACAAAAACCACACAACTGGAAAGCTGGGTCCATCTGAGGATCCTGAATTTTTCTTTTTTTTTTTTTTTTATCTATCGCACATTTCTTCAATAAAATTAAAGAGTTCACATCATCATTATTATACATACATACATTTATGGCTACACACACGTATACATGTCTACTTAAAGTAAATGGAGTGGTTGTTCAGAGTCCAAATGATCTCTCACAATGACACAAGGTATCAACCACAGAAAGATGAAAAAAGGAAGCCTGGACCTGTTCCAAGACACAGACCTACCAAGCAGCCTACCAAGACACCTGAGATCTATAAAGAGCCTTCCTGAAAAATGTTGCCAATGTTGTTAAACATTTCTACACCATATTTCTCTGCAAAACCTGTCCTGTCAAAGAGGTCTAAAACAGAACCTGAAACCATGACACAGAAGCAGGATGCTGGAGAACACCCCCAGAATCAGCAGACTTCTACATACATGTGACTTTTTCCAGATTTAGTCTTACCGGTTCAGGGCTACATATTTGATCTTTCCTCCAACTCACTTTATTCTCTTAATTTCAAGCAGTTTTTAGTTGTTGTGGGGTTTTTTGGTTTTGGTTTTTTTTTTTTTTTTTTTTTTTGTTTGTTTTTTTTTGGTTGTTGTTGGTTTTTTTGTTTGTTTGTTTGTTTTTGTTTTTGTTTTTTTGTTTTTTGTTTTTTTTTTTGTTTTTTTGGTTGGTTGGTTGGGTTTTTTTTAATGAGTAATCACAAAAACATAGACTATCCCAAGTTGGAAGGGACACAAGAGGATTATTGAGTCCAACTTCAGACTCCACACAGGACACCCTAAAAGCTAACCCTATGTATCTAAAGAGCACCGGTCAAACACTTCATGAACACCACCTGAGGCCATGACCCCTTCCATGGGGAGCTTATTGTGCATGATTGCCCTCTCTGTGGAGAACTTTTCCTTATATCCAATCTCAACATGCTCTGATACGGATTTTAGCCATTCCCTCGTGTCCTGTCACCAGAAGAGATCAGCACTTCCCTTGCTGCTCCCATCATGTGGAAGATGTAGTCAGCAATGAGGTCATCCCCTCAGTCTCTTCTCTGAACTGGAGAAACCTCACATCCTCAGCTGTTCCTCAAAAGTCTTGCCCCCTAGTCCTTTCACCATCCTTGTTTCCCTCCTTTGGATGTATTCTGGTATTTTTATATGCTTCTTACACTGTGGGACCCAAAACTGGACACAGTACTTGAAGAGAGGCCTCAGAATACAAGTCAGATAATTATCAGATGGTACAGGTTTTGATAGTCAACTGATTAACTCTTAAAGCCCCAAATCTTATGATATACTATTAAAATACTTCATACAACTTACAGTTATAGAGAACGTCGCATTTTACCTTGGTTTCGCTGAAATGGCTTGTGTAGATTGAGCTCTCAAAACCCTCTACTGCTGAGCACACAAGTAGGAGTAGTAACCTAGGCAGCTTCATGCACACTAAATGGGGAAACCCCTTTTCCTCATTTTAATGTCCCTAGAGTCACAACTACAGCACATTTCAAAATCAATCCAATCTGAAAAAAATTGTGGACTTTGATGTCTCTTTCACTTGGTGAAGGTCATTCCTATTTATGAAGGCCCTGCATCTATGGAGGACACGTGCTCCTGGTTCATTTTCATCAGCAAAAATAATGAGCATCCCTGCCCAAATTATCAACACGGGATTTTTTCAGTGTATCTGAAAATTCCCCAAGTTTCCCAAGTCTGGGCTGAACCAACCTGGTAAATCTGTGCTGGTCATTTCCATGTAGATGAACCAACATCCAAGGTCCAAAAACAAGAGGGAACTGCCCAACAGGTCTGTACTGAGAGTACATTATAGCAGTGTGATGTGACTAAATCATGACTGAGCTCTGTTGTATCACTATTATGTCTATATGTAGACCTTGTCGTATTTTAAATAAATACTAAACTTGAAGGGAACCAAACCCTCCTACACTAACCCTTCCAAACAAAGAAAACTATGACCTTACAGAAGCAACCAAAAATCATAAATGAGACTTTTACAGGATTTTGTATCTCACCAGCATTGGGAATGTACTTTTATCCCTTTGCACAGATCCATGTCATTCAGACACCAGGACTACACCAAGCACAGATACTTCTCCAGTGACAGATTTTCAAGTTGTACCAGGAAGTAAAAAACAGGAAGAATAAAAGTATTGCTGCAATATAATTTCCCCTCAATTGTTTTTTAAAGAAGGAAGAAACAGTTCAGTAAACTTGAAATCTATTCACATTTTTCCGAAGTCTGTGAAAACAGTCCTTCCCAAAGAATGGAGCCTGCCCTCAACAAGTATTCTGTCTTCTGCATTTCTCCAGCACACCCCAAAGGCTTGGAGACTATGCAGATATCAAAGCTAAAAGCAGCTTATTTTCACAAATTGCAAATAAAGTTGCAGAAGCCACCATCTATAAAGATCTACAAAGGTGTAAAAGCCTTTAAGCTTTTGGACACAAGTGTGAACCACTTATTTACCAAAGGGAATCTCAGCAAAATATTCTCACTTTAAGACAAACTTACAATTTTTAGAATGATTCTGACAACTTTTAATCATTAATGGAGGTGAAAGCTGTAAATTTCCAAGGACCATTTTTACACAATGCCATACATAAATTTTCACTGAAGAAAGAAAATAAAAATCAAGAAAATACTATAACCAATGTCCCAAACAGATTATATGGATGAAGTCATGGCCATCACCACCAGAGCATTTTACAGAAAATGTTTTTGCAAAATGCTCTAGAAGATGTGCTTGGTGAACTCAGTCAGCAGTTGTAAGAAACTGTGGCAGACACAGCACAAAATCCATGGTGTAACAACAGGATCAAACATCCTTATGAACACTGTAGATGACATTAAGTCCTGCTACCATTTAAGGTGAAAACAGGAAAACTTGGATCTTACATTTAAACAGCAGAACAGCAAGTTCTTGTAAACAAGCTATCTGACTAGTCCCAATCTCTAAAGCACTAATTGTTTTCACAAACTGACCTGCCAGATTGCAACTTCTGTTCCCTCTCTCAGTGTTCATTATAGTTGATACAAGTGGAGAAAAGAAATGAGGAGATCACAAGAAGCAGGGGGCACATCAGGACCATGCTGAAAGCATTAGAAAACATTAGAGCTGGGCAGACTGCAGGAAAAGGGAAAAAAGCTTTTTGTTTGCCCTATCATAGGCATATTGCCATTTTATGAAGGTCAGTCTTACCACAATTTTTGTTAATATTTATACTTGAATCAATTTTTTTTTCAAAACATTTCTCAGAAAAACCACAGCCACATAGTTTTTGGTAGGAATTAAGGTCTGGTGCACCAGGCTCTGTCTGGAAGAAAGTAAATACCATGGAAGCATCATGTGTGGTCACACTATTAGTCTTATCCTTTTCTCCACGGCAGGAGGAAGATATATTGCAGAATTTTGCTGCAAGGGACAATTGCAAGGACAACACAGAGCAAGGACAGAGACTGCAGCACTAGTTACCTGATTTACTTTTTGCAACACCTGTAGATCTGGACAACAGAAAGACAACTCATTATATTTGCAAAGCAGTGACCCTGTAATAGGCCATGTAGTTGTCTCCTGCTTTTTTTTTTGAGTACTTTCTTAAAAATGAGAGAATAAGAAGCATTAGTAAGGCATTATGAAACAGCACAGACTAGAACTTCACTTTGTTCAAGACATACTGGTATAAGAATTCACTAATTAAAAAAAAAAAAAAAAAAAAAAAGGAAAAATATCTCAACATTGTGGCAGGCCAAGCATT
The DNA here is from genome assembly GCA_027886175.1 of Phylloscopus collybita. Taxonomy (NCBI): domain Eukaryota; kingdom Metazoa; phylum Chordata; class Aves; order Passeriformes; family Phylloscopidae; genus Phylloscopus; species Phylloscopus collybita. The sequence goes on from JAJNNQ010000026.1 coordinate 50,900,216, forward strand.
TATCTCCTTTATACAGTACAGTTATACACAGCCACATGGCCTTTTCAAAATGCACTGTGGCCAGCTTACAAAGTCCACCCACTCTGATAACAGATGAATGACATCAGTGACAAAATGAAGGAGTTGACTGTGGGTAGCACATTGCTGGTTCTTCCTGCACCCCTGCTACTGTAGATAACAGTACTGAGAGCCTTAATGAATATTTTGATACTAAAAAGCCCAAAAAAAGTTAAACATTTTACTTCTCAACTCTATGGTATGAAGCCCCTTCCTTGCTCATTGTGAAAGAGAAACTTCCTACCCAACAGTGAGCGTGTCCAGAGGGGGCAACAAGGCTGGTGAGGGGCTTGGAACACAAGCCCTGTGAGGAATGACTGAGGGAACTGGGGTTGTTTAGCCTGGAGAAAAGAAGACTCAGAGGTGACCTTATCACTCTCTACAGCTTCCTGAAAGGTGTCTGTAGTCAGGTGGGGGTTGGTCTCTCTCCAGGCAGCAGCTGACAGAACGAGAAGACAGTCTTAAGCTGCACCAAGAGAAATACAGGTTAGATATCAGGAAAAAGTTTTTTTATGGAAAGAGTGATAAAGTACTAGAATGGTCTACCCAGGGAGCTGGTAGAGTCACCATCACTGGATGTGTTCAAAAAAAGACTGGATGTGGCACTCGGTGCCATGGTTTGGTTGAGGTTTTAGGGCTGGGTCAACCTTGAAAGTCTCTTCCAACCTAGTGATTCTGTGATTCAGACAGAACACAAAAAGTGTACTTCTAACAAATACCCTTCTGCCCACCTTGCCTGACTAAAAGGTTTTCTGAACATACTGACCATACAAAATACAAGGATCTCTGTTTCTGTTCAAAAAACAGAATTGTGCGGTCACTATTGCTGGGTTTACTCTGTTTCTTACACAGCTGCTCAGCTGTGAAAGCACCCATTCAAAGTATCAAGACACAGTTCAGCTCTCTCCTCTGTTTCTACAGATTAAAACTGATCTTTCCTTCGTCCTTCCTATGAGGTTTCTCCCATTTTATTTTTAATTCTCTACATTAAGGCAGAGATCTGTAGGTCCCCTCTCTGTCCATGCCCCTCCAGCTTCAAACCTTCTTTGTAAGGAAGAAACTATTCTGAGGGAAAGAATGAGAATTCCACTTCAGGAAGCTCACTATTTAATCCCCTGGCCCTTCTCCCAGGAGACACAAACTTCCTCAGGAAAAGATGGGAATTGAACCCAGCTCTGTCACACCCTGGGAGAATACATTCCCTCACCTGATCCCAGACAGACAGACATCACCACCTCTGCTTGCCTTGCTTAAAAAGGAAATGAAAAAAAAAGCAAGAAGTAGAGGGTAGACTATTTTTAAGATTTTTTTTAAAGGCTCCAAGTTTCTACCTTCAAGAAGGAACTCCAGGCTGCTTATTGTAACCTTTCCAGAGAGCTGAGTGAGATATGCTTGCTCCTCAAGGGGTGGTAACTTAAAATATTCTTGGGTTGGGTTTTTTTTTTGCTTCCTACTTTCTAATTCACATGACTCCTCACTCCATATGCCTTTTTTTTTAGATTCTGTTTTAAAACACATCAGTTCTCACATCTAATAATTTTCAAGTTTTGTGCAAGCACCCTTAAATGCTGTTTGTTGAGATCCACACACCTTGAAATCTGCAGTTCTCTACTTTCACACTCTAACTCCTAATTTATGTCCATGTGGACTTGGGCAAAACATAAGTATTTGATGAGCTGTCTTTTCACTGTTTGCTTACTTCAAGCATGACTGGAAACATTGAGAGCATATTACTTTTAAGCTTACTCATTTAAAATCTTGCTACCTTAGAGGAAAATTTTGAGCCCACTCCTGTCCTTCCATCAGGAGCACAAGCAAAATGCTAAAAAAACAAACACCAAAACAAAAACAAGCCAACCCCCCCCCAAACTTACAGAAAAACTTTTAATGTTATTTTCTTCTTATGATAGAAGAAATGCTACTTAACTTGCTGCTCAGCTTTCAGACAGATAACAGTGCAAAATGTACAGAACATCTAATGGGCTCCTACAGCAAAGTATAAAACAAAAGATACGTGAGCACGCTTCTGTGCTCAGCAGAGAACAATTTCTGACTGTCTGTAAAACTAATGAAAATAAAATATTCAGTGAGCCTGGATTTACAGTTTTGGGATCTGCTTTCAAGCTGGGCAGGTACACAAAACCATTGCAAATTTGACTTCTCAAAATTGAATGAGATGACAAGCAGAGAGGACAAAGGCCACAAGAGGCCTTTAAAGTGAAGAAATTGTGTTTACCTAAATGGTGTTTATCTCTGATGAACCAAAAAACAGGGAAACCTTGTGGGAGAAGAAGCAAATATTAGCATATGGCAGTCAAAACAGGAAAAAATAACTAAGTAGGAGTATTTCAGCTGGATAACGCATGGATAAAAATGCATTCCCCAAAGTGCCACAGAAAAGTGTGGGTGTACTGGAGATCCCAGCCAGCACAGGGACTCTGGGATCAGCACTCTGGTCCTGAGCTGGACCCAGGACACAGGCAGTGTGGCCACAGCACCTCCCACCTGCCCCAGCTGAAGACTCCTGCTTCTGACCTCACTCCCATCCACACTTATATTATCAAGAACAGTCCTTCAAACCATCCAGTAGAAATCTGGTCTCTTAAACCTTTAGCAGAGAGTTCAAGGAATACAGTAATAATGTTTTGGGCACCAAAATTGAATTTCATAATCTTAGGAAATCAATTATCACCTACGTTAGACAAATATCTCAATATCATGTAAAATTCCAAGGGGCAAAAGTATCTCAGTTAAAAAGACACAGGTCCTACCTTAAAGTCATAAGAGTGTAGCAGAAAAATCTAGAAAGTTTTAGCTTTTGATTAGTAAAATTCTTGACCTTTGAAAGATAGGACTAAAATATTATTTAAATGTGCCCTGAGTTTTTGATAGATTTATTATATAGCCATAATAGGTAATCTTTTTTCACATTCCAATTGCTATATTTTTAGAAACAAAGAAGAGTTAACTCCCATTTCCTGTTCTTCCCTGACTTCATGTGTATGCTGTTGAATCACTAACTGCAGATACTGCTCATGACTGATGCCGCAGCATTTCACAAACTCCACTTGCATCAGCCTTGAACATTTTCTCTAGTAGAGCCTGCTCAGAATTACTGTCTGCTAATTCTGAAGTGACAACATCCCATATCAAAGTGTCTCAAGTCAAACTGGCTGCTCTCAGAATCGCTGTTCCAAAGAAGCTGTGACTTTTCTGGATCAACCATGCCTTTTCAACTATCTGTAAGTGCCAAAATGTTTAAAAATAGTTCTCAGGTGCTTGTCCTCTATTAGGTAATTCCAATGCTTTGTGCTGCTACTGTCATCATGTTACATCATTTGAATTTCATGTGTTGTTCTGAAAATAAGTGTTACACAACACTGTGCTCATCTATAAATTAATATTCTATCCACAATTTTAACTGTAGGATCCAAGTAACCAACATGGCCGGGCTCTGTTCCTATACTTACAAAGTTCTAAATACTCTCAATTTGAAGAAAAACTCTTTTCACCAGCTCCATTTTTACTTTACAGTTTTTATGCTACCTAATCCTCACCTTTACAACATTTGGTGCTAATGGCACAACAATACCAGAAAAACGAGTTACTACAGTCCCTGTATCTCTTGCAAAGGGCAATAAAACAATGTATACATAGAAGAACAAAGAACTGCTCATGAAATGAAGTCTCCTGCTTGTTTTCTAAAGACTTGTCCTTAAATAAATCTGAGAATAAAAACAAAACAAAGCCCACCATTCTGATAGACAAGTGAATTAATGAAAGCAGTAACATTATAGTAACCAAGCAACCAGGCTGCCTGAATTCTTAGCTTGCCTTTCTCAGAGCATGAGACATGAGCAGTTAACTACTTTGATGAATTCCATCACCCAACATGAACCAAGCTTAACAGAAGGGTGTCCTTTGCAAGGATCTTAACTGAATATAATATTCATAAGAAGCAGGCAACCAGACAGAGAAGGCATAACCAAATTTAGTGCCCTCAAGGAAAAGAAAGACTGCTGTATGTTTGAGTACCTATATTAGACACCAGAGGATCCACATGGCTAAAATCTGCTCTAAATATACTGACCACAAGAAAAAAGTCAACACAGGCTCACATCTGATCAAACTCAGACAGCCAATGCCACAGAAAACAAGGCTTCACTGCTCACAGCTGGCTTAAAATTTTGGCTTACATTGGTCTGTCACTAGAAGGAACTTGAACTTACAGATAGACATAAATCTCCCAGTTCTATATTGATCAGGAATCAGACACATGATACCAGAGGGAATTCAGTTACCTGCAATATTTGCAACTAAGCATTTGAAAATTTCAGAATCACTTAAAACAACTGCTTAACCCTTCCAGAAATCCAATCAGACACGCTAACATGAGTGTTTCCCTTCAAAATAGTCTGATGTGTCATCTGTCATCTATCACCAACCAGGGCACACAAGAAAAAAATTAAAAGGTGATGTTAAAGAGTGATAGTATGATTTTAAAGGTAAGAGGAATACCATAACTACTCTATTTTGCCCCATACCTACTCAACCTCTGAACCTCAAAGTATGCTTTGGGTTAAGTGTTTTACTGACAAGTGATAGTGCTTGAAATAGGTCAGTCAGTCATAAAATAAAGCGAACTCTCCAATCAACACAACTTTATAATCACCAATCATCACTTAAGACAAAAAAACCTAAAAAGGGTTACTGACTTTCCCAATCATTCAACCACATAAAATGAACCTTCCAATCCAAACAACACCCCAAAATCTCTGTCAGGCAACTACTGCTCTCATGATTTTCACAGAGGGGCTGTCTACATCAAGCTTCACCTCAAAACTTTAAAACATGGCAGGATCCATCATCTAATATCCTTTACCAAGAGATCTAACATTGCACTGAACTGAAAGCTTTTGAAAGTCAAAATAACTTGAAGTAGAGCATTTGCGTACATATGCATGGAACAAATCACAGGCCCAGTGCTAACAGGAACACTGGCTAGTGTCACTGTAAGACCAAGCTCTGTTATTTTTGGGGGGTCCTAGTGACTGGTCAAGGATCCTGGCGACTGGAAAAAGGCAAACAGAAGGCTGCTAAGTCTTACTTCAGTCCCTAGAAAGATTATGGAGCAAATTCTCCTGAGATCCAGCTACAGATGCTTGAAGAGGAAAACTGTGATGGGAAATGGCATGCGGCTGTTGAGGAGAAACCACACCTGACACATCTCATCTTGGAGATGATTGGGCCTGTCAAGGAGGGCACAGCAGCTTGTTTCGACACTACAAAGGCTTTTAACAAGGTCTCCCACAGTATCCTTACAGCCAAACTGGCAGAATATAGTTTGAAAATGTTGACTCTAAACTGGCTGGAAAACCTGCCTGACCAGCAGACTCAAAGGGCTGTGGTCAGTAATCCTAAATCCATCTGGTTGGAACTACTGATGCTCCCCAGCAGCTGACAGCATGGCCAGTATTGTTTAATGTCCTCACTGGCAGCCTGGGCAAGAGGATGGGATGTACTCTGAACCAGTGTGGGCACCAAACTGGAGAGGGCTGTCCAGTGAGTTTTTGGGATTTCCACCCTCAGAGGTAATCCAAACACAGCCAGACATGGCTCTGGAGTGATCTGAGTTAACCACGCTCTTCATAGGGTCAGACCAGATGACTTCCCGAAGTCCCTTCAAAACAACATTATTCTTTAACTATATCTGAGGTAAATAAAAGTAAATGGAAACAGTTAAAAGCTTTTTAAAAACTGAGATATTGGAGATATTTCATTTCAAGTGAAAATAGGCCAGAAATTACATTACAACTAGAGAGGTCCAATTTTTGAACCAGTTTTAAAAAGGCAAAGAGACCAGCTGTGGCCTTTCAAAGAAAAATCTCATTAAAAGCTTTTTTCACATATTTTGCATGCTGATCAAATTAAATCTTTTGAGGCAACTGCAGTTAATTTACTTGCAAACTGTTAACTAACAGGTTATCTCTCAGACTAGAGACATCTGTCTCAATTTGTGACAGGAACTAATCTGGACTTCACTGCCTTTCAGGAACTAATCCCAAGGTATTTTCCTGACAGATGCTTATTTTCAAAGGCTATGAAGGCTTCTGGTAATACCCCAAGCAAAGCATGCACATCACCTTTCACTTTCCAAATGCTGCCTTATTTTTCTCACCAGCTCCTAACCAGCAGCTCAATAAAGAAATACTATCACAAACAGACTTAGCTTCATTTTTCATAGCTGCTACTTTCCTCCAGCATTAAATTAATTCACTTTTCAACGTTAAAGACTACAACATAAATATTTTTTAAAAAATTTACTGTAAGTACTGCTGTGGAATACAAATCACTGGAATACCTGAATCTCAATAAATAAAGCCTTCTCAAAACCACAGTTCAAAATCATCCATGCATCACTTCTGCCTTGATCTATCTCACTCTGTCAACAAGAATGGTTACAAAAATAAGTACCTGTAAAGCTTTGGTGCTTTGAGCAGCACCTATGGCAAATAATCCCATTATTTTTATGATTAACACAAACAGGCTATAGGTGCCTCATTTTGTTATTGTTACCGCTACAGGAACATCCTCTTTGTTTCTATTACAGTGACAATTACAACTCAGCCAGGGATATGTCCTGTACCCCAGATCTTGTACAGATGGAGGAGAAAAAAGTAAATGCAATTCCCTCCGGATAGTAATTAAAAGGATAAGCATATTCACTTGATCTAATTTAGGCATCTGAGTTAGGAGGCTAATCTCACAAAAAATTTTGTTCAACAGAGAGCACGGAGCAGCCCAAATCCATGTCTGCAGGCATCATGCAGTTCTCTTCACATCATACAGAGCCCAGCGTCTGAATTAGGGTTTCTCTAATACTCAGAGGTACGGTGGTGTGAATGCCCCTCCCAGCTGAGTCAGAATAAAAAAATACACTCAATCAAAACAGGGGAGGTAGAGTGGAAACAAGGTAACAAAAATGAACCAGGTTTGGGAGTAGAAGGAAGCCCAGGTAGCTATTTCTCCAACTACTTCCTACCACTCATTACTTCTACATGTCACTGTCGCATCAGCGGATATAGACGTTTGTTACAAGCAAATTTCAGAGGAACCATTAAAAGTTCTTGAGAGCGAGCAGCAACTTACTTGCCACCGATGTTACCCACATCAGGTTCTGCTTCACACACCCCCGAGTTCTCCTGCGCACACTCCGGCGTGGGAGCTGCGGCCAGCACAGCCCAGCACCAACAGAAAATGAGCTCAAAAAACATCATTTTCCCAAAAGAGCCACGCGATCGGGCAGCCTGGACACAAGGGCAAAGAAGCTTGAGACTTCTCATTCCCGTGTTTTAGATGGGGAGTTTCCGACTGATGTCGAAGAGAACCGCTGCAAGAATAACTTCAAAGAACGCAGGCACTATCTTAAAGCACTATCTACTTTCGAGTTCTGCAATATGACAGATGTCAAAGCCCCACCTGCCCTGAAAACCATATACTGTATTCAAAATGGTACCTTAATGTTTTGGGAACCGAATCACGTTCAGCCTCATTTTATTTTCTGAATTACGACATGCCGCGGTGAGAAGTCGAGACCGAGAAAAGCCAGTCTATTTACAGACAGAACAGTTTGCAAACTTCAACTGCAGAAACCAGCTCGGTTTCTCCAATCTCCGGCTTTTCACAGTTAACTAGACGGAACAAAATCACCACCACCACACGGAACTGGGCTCTCTACAAACGCGTCCGAGTCACCTCACCTCGGCAGCGCGCTGCCCTGGGCGCTCCGGGAGCTGTCTGGGCACGGGCACCGCGATCTCTCCGCTCGCAGCGCACTGAGGGAGCGCGGGCGAGCAGCGGCAGCGCCGGCAGTGGGAGCCTCCGCCGCTACCGCCCAAAGCCCCAGACACCACCCCTACCCCGCCCCAGCCCCCCCCCCCAAAAAAAAAAAAATTAAAAAAAAATAAAATTAGAAAAAAAAAAATACCAGAGTCAGCTAAGAGATAAAAGATAAGTAAGCGGCTCACTGCAGTGCAGCTCTCAGCTCTCCCGCCCTGCCTCGGCCCGCGCCCCCCTCGCCGCCGGTACCTGTTGCGCTGCCCCGAGCGGCGGCTCCGCCGGGCCGCGGCCCCTCCGCCTCCCGCGGCGCCCGGCCCCACAACATGGCGGCGGGGGCGGGGGAGGAAGCGGGGGCGGGCGCTGCCCGAGGCCGGGCTCCGCCGCAGCCGGGACGGGGCTCTGGGAGCCTGGTGGAGGGGTGGCTGTGCCCTGGGCTGCAACCCCCGGGTCTGGGCCGGGCTCGCCAAACAGTGCCGAGGTCCGAGGATGTCGGCACCGAGCTTGTCGGTGCCTTTGCTATACGGTAACAGCTATTGAATTGAACAGTTTAAAGACCTGACTGACAGAGAATATTTACCCCGTCCTTGCTCACCTCTGTCTCACTCGATTCCAACCTCTGCCTCCTCATCTTCTCCACAGCTTACCTTTGCTTTAGCTTTGCGGCTGTATCCCAGTCCTATCTCTACTAGAAGATGAAAATCGTGGCCTCTGTTCTGTACAGTCAAAGCTCTCGGATTAAGACAATTCTTCCACCTGGGAGCGGTAGCAGCACCCTTGGTGCTTTTCCATGGGAAGCCTGTCCCGCTGTACCCCACACCAGCGCGGAGGGGGCTGGCACCAGCACCTAAATCGGCCTCACGCCAGGCACTGCTCAGTGCACTGAAATACGTAGGGTTTCAGGGGGTTATCTTTCCAAAAATCAAAGAATCCTGTAGGAAGGCAACAAGTGGAAAATGCCATAATTTTAAACCACCAAACGTTTGCCTTCTCCAGCGAGGGGATCTCGCCGTGCACAGACGCCTGCTATGCTTTAGCTGTGTAGATAATTACCTATCACCTTCGTACAGCCCAGATTTTTCCACTGACTCATTCTTCTGGGCTCCTAATGAGCCTTTCCAGTTTGTTACACCTTTTATCACTCACGGTGATTCCAGAACAGTCACGTTCCTGTGCTATGCAATGGCCACGGCCACATCCTAGCACTTCCCACTGGGCAGCATTTGTGCTCGCACACCCGACGTCTGCATTTGCTGTTGCAGCTGCCACATCGCGCTGGCAGCATTCCTGCATTTACCCCTTGTGACCTCCTCAGCCCTCATCTGATTCACTGCTTTTGAAGATACAGCATTCTCCTCCCTCACACCCAGCCCAAAAACATGCTTTGTATTTTTATCCTATGAACAGACAACAGCCTCGGCTTTGATGCATAGATATTTCCTGTGTAGGTGGATTAAAACGTGTGTTATTCAAGGGGCCCAGGTGGCTTTGGGCTGTTTTGAAGTCATCTGCAGATTTCATGAGCAGTGTTTCATATAATTCCAAATAATTATTTGGGATAACAAAGCAGCCCTGGGTCAAGAACAAGCTTCTCTGAAGCCCAATTAAAAAGTCTCTCATCTGACATTTTTCACTTGAATTACTTTCTATCACCTGTTAAAACGCAGCCTTTAATCTGTTTAGTACACATTATAGTGATACAGCAGTTCTAAATGTGACTTTCTTGTGTTGGCAACACCTCCAGCCTGCTCTGGACTGAAGACAAGTGCTTGCATCAGGCATAACAGTTTACAGGTTCATAAAGGCCATTGTAGAGAGGATTAAGATAACAATAAACCAGATAAACATGTTTCTTCTCGTAAGACAAAATCGATCAGGTTACTGATTACAGTAGTTAAGGACTGGGAAGGGCAGTGTTAAAATCTGTGAAGGAAAGTCTCTAAGAACAGGCTAGACAGATGTTGGAGGAGTTTGGTAAATACAGCTGATCATGCCTTGAACATTGAACTAGGTGACCTTTCAAAGAACCTCATGGTTCCTTTCTTCTGTAATTGATGTTACTGCCACCTCCCACAAGCAAATGAACTTGGGCTGTGTCTGTGCTTAACCACTGGCTTTGAGGTGACAAAGTACATAAAGCAGGAGATGTGTGAAGGATGTTGGGATATTTGATTCTGTAAATATGACAGATGGGGAATGACCCATCTGCTTTATTAATGTGAGATCCCTATAGGAAAGCAGCAATGTATCTCATTTGAGGTAACTACACACCTTGCCTAAAAACTGAAAGCCAGGAAAATCACAGAATGGTAACACAGATTGGGTTGGAAACTTAAGGGTCATCTAGTCCAAACCCCCCAGCAATAAGCAGGGACATATTCAACTAGACCAGGTTACTCTGAGCCCTGTCCACCCTGGTCTTGAATGTTTGCAGAGATGAAGCATCAACAATCTCCCTGATAGTATTTTACCCCCTTCATTCTAAAAAATCCTTCCTTATATCTAATCTAAATCAACCCTCTTTCAGTTTAAAACCCTTACCACTTCTCCTGCTGAAACAGGCCCACTGAAAATACCTCTTCTCATCTCTCTCACAGGCCTCATTATGTACAGAAAGGCCACAATAAGTCTCCCTGGAGTCTTTTCTTCTCCAGGATGAACAATCCCAACTCCCTCAGCCTTGCTTCATATCAGAGGTGCTCCAGCCTTCTGAACATCTTCATGGTCTGAACTGGATCCACTCTAACAGGACCACACCTTTCTTGTTCTAAAGACCCCAGAGCTGGACACCCAGTGGAGTCTTAGAATCACTTCTTTTGACCTGTTGCCTGGGGAAAGAGGAGCTGTAGGGAGTTAAAAATTCAGCAAGAACTCCATAATTCAGCAAGATAACCTGGTATAAAAAAAATAGCACATCAAAGCTTTATGTGTTCTGATTCTGCACAAATTCAATGCACCTATGTTATCACAATTGACTGGAGCTGATCATGGATACTAGAAGAATAAATATTTGTAAGATTAATTAATTATCAGGAAGAGGAGGAGGACTCACAACCTGTAGTGTGGACACATTTGAATGCAGCAAGTCACTATTCCTTGGAAATGGAGTACATAGGCATACAATGTTTAGCGTCAGCCATTAAAAAGTGCATCCCTGAAGTAAAGCTGAACCCTTACTCAACCTAGAGGTCCTACAGAGATGTTTTATTAGTAAAGTCCAGCGCACAAACTAGTGTTACATCTTTAAAATGGAGAATGAAATTCGTTTCCACTCAGAGTCTGACTACTTCTTGAAGTAGGTTCAAAAGAAAAACAGTGCTTCTATGAAGGTGGAGTTTCTACAGGCACTGTTGCAGATACTGCCTTTGGGCATCTCAGGGTTTGGAAAGAGTGCTTTTTACAAGCTTCAGCATGTGGTTTTGGGCGCTGATGTCAAACACCAGGTGAAATAAAAGTCCCTTCTGGTGACAGTACCCCTCTAGCAATGTGTAGATACTGGCAAAGAAAATTAAAACTGCAGGTATTTTATTTTTTATTTTATTTTATAATTAAGGAATTAGTTTGTTTCAAGAGGCCATTAAAGTAAGAGAAATTGCTTAATAATAACTGATAATAGAAAAGGGACCTGAAAGGAGGAGAAACCAATGGTATGATAAGATAGAGGCTTGTTCCAGACATAGGGGCAGGGTTGCAGTACAACAGCCACTCAGAGGAGACCAATTAAGATGAAAAGTGTGGGAGGAGCAGAGAAGAAATAGGATTTACTATAAGTAATGTTTCATCCTCTAGGATTGTTATGGTATAATTTATTATCCTGGGCTTCTGTGGGAGGTGTCCCTGCCCATGGCAAGGAGATTGGAATTAGATGATCTTGAAGGTCAAACTCAATCCATCCTGTGATTCTCTGATCTCCTTGTCATGTCTGAGACAAAACCAACATAAAAGAGCAAAACTTAACAAGATATAATGAAGATAGAGAAACTATTACTATTAAATCAGTTTTCACATTAAGGCTTTACTTTTTGATCGTTATCTGTAGTCCGTCCTCAGTTTTCTGTTACAAGGAATTTTACCATCTTTGGAGTAATAAGGAAAGATCTCCACTGACAGCAAAAAAGATCATGAATAAAATTGCTTAACCTGAACTGAGTGGCAAAAGGTAACATAACTTCTCCTCTGCTTAGTTTACTCCATAATATTTACTCCATAATATTTTGGTTGTTTTTTTTTTTTCCTCTGCTCTGCTGCAGGAAAGCACACCAGAAGTGAATGCTTTATTCTCCCTGTCCAAGCCCTCTGACCAGGCAATGTCTGATGACAGACATCTTCCTGCAAATGCATGTTTAAAACACATAAAGTTAAACCAGAACCAAACAAACACCAGAAATCAGTTACTACAAGAATAAGCCATGCTTATTTTAACTCCCTACAGCTCCTCCTTCCCCAGGCAACAGGTGCAAAGTTATTGGTCAGAGATCAAGGAACATAAAGTGACAAATATTTCTGAGTGGTCAAAAAGCAGTAATTGCTCAATAGCAACCTGCACACATTCCTCCTGTAGTGACCTGTTTAATTTTGCTTCCTAATGAGTGGCATTTCCTCATCTGGAGAGTCCAGCTTGTTGTCTCAGCTATAAAGAACTACTTAGGATCAGCCACACCTACCTAATGAGTGACAGCTCTGACCCTTCTATTAGACTCACCTCTATTATTCATGCTAAATTTTCTTTTGCACCTCCTCTTTTTTTCCCTCCAGCAAACACAGAAGCAATGAGCCCTCACCCAGTGCTGTTGCAGGATTCTTATTTACAGCAGTGTCCAACAGCTTTTGTCCTTTTGAGTAAATGCTAGATACTGTCTTTTAACCTACATCTTTATTTAAAAATGGAGGCTTAAAACACAATGGTGTAAACAAAAGGACAAGTTAATATTTGCTTTCCACACCTAACAGAACAAGAGTGGTGCATTTCTGATATTGATTCTGAGTAGCAATTTATCAAAAAGGCGTAGAAGGCACAAAGCACACACTGCATCAAAAACAGAACTTCTAGAGTTGTTGGGTTTTGGTTTCTGAACCAGAAGCCCACACAGGTTTTGAAGTAACAAATAGCTACTGTATTAATTTTGCAAGATTTTCTATTACTTCATAGCTGTATAAAATGAAATAAAAGAAAATATTCATGTCCCAACTTTGTTCCCTGCCAAGCACTGATATTATTTAGTAGTGGATGGGGAGCTGGACTGTGTTTGTTCAGTGTGGCAAAGGCTTCTTTGCCTACCGCACTGAAATTCTGTTGAGATTTACAGAACATCTATGTAACCATAGAGAAAGCAGCTTTCCAGACAGGCCAGACCATGTTGTGAAGGGAGGCAGTGCTGACTCATGCAGACTGAATTATGGCAAATAAAACTTTGCCAACTGCTGAGCAGACACAAGGGTTTTTCTTGCTATCCCTAGCTGCAGTGCAGGCAGGCAGAAATGCTCAAACACACAGGAATTCACATGTGCCAAGTGCTGACAATAGCAGAGTAATGGGGTTAAGCAAGGTTATTTGTTGCAGTTTTACAATCCTTATGCCACAATTAGTAAATAACACCTTGGTAAGACAGAGTTGCAGGTTCATTTCAGACACATTTGTTTCTCCACGCTCAAGTTTTGCTGCAAGACAAGAAGCCACTCTATATCAAATAGGCTGGGATCCCTACTGCATTTGCTACAAATGTGGGTTATTTTCCCCCTCAAATCTTTCACTTTTAGGTGCTAAAAACATGTTATTCCATAGATACTGTTGGGTTCTGAAAACCAGTACTACTTTTGAGTAGTGTACCTCTTGTGTACCAAATTTTGTGAGGTTCTCTAGAATTACACATTGCTTTTAAGGGATGAATGACATAAATATTATGAAAATTTGAAATAAATCTCAGATTTCAGAATGTTTTTTGAGTTTCTGTGAAAAAGAAATTTTTTCAGATTCATGGATTTCTGGAAAGATGCGGGCATGCTATAAAACAAGTACATATTATGATAAATATATGCAAACCAGTGTAAAACAGTGAAGTGAATTTATGATTAATAACATAATTAATAAAAACAGGGATTCATTGAAAGGGCAAAGAGATCACTGTAGTTTTAAGATGGCTTATGGAAGTGTACACAAAACCTCTGTGTTGATGGATCACAGAAGTTTCCCCTGACTGTGGCTCTTGCTTGCCTGGTGTAATGCCGAGAGTTTGATGTGCTGCTGCCCCCATCTGCCTGACATCCTGCTGGACTTTTCCATGAAAAACGGAAGCAAAGGCAAATTCTTCCACCAGCTGCCAGTAATAAAAAACTTTGTACCTCAAATCAGTGACAAAGTTGTTGCATTCAGGGGGTTGGATCTAATTTTGCAGTCTTTCCCCAAAACAGAGTTGACCTCTTAGGTATAGGGGGAGGTTTTTTTGCAGTTGAAAGTTGTTTTTGACCAGAGGTAAGTCTGTCAGAGCAAGTCACTTTGTAACTTACATTGACATTAAAGTTTAACAGAGTTCAAGCCAGAGCTGAAATCAATGGAGTGTGGAAAAAGATCATACTATCAGCCATTAATGCTTCACTTGAATTTTCATGCAAGGTTTGCCTTGCTTTTATCCTGCTTCTTGCTTTGGAAAAGGAAATCTATAACAATTTGCTGATCTACTTCACTGATATACTCCAAGTCTTTCTGAAAATTCATTTGCCAAAGGAATTTTGGCTGCAGAGTCACTAAACCACTTAAGAACAAATGATTCTAATATTTGTGACCAATAAATCCTCACCTGCCTGTTAACTTTAACCTTCATGGCTAAATAGTTCAAGGCAAAATTATCCTTTTGTCCTGTGTCAGCAGTGTCGGGAAAAGGGCTTTTACTGCCTAGCAAGATAAATCCACCGGCACTTGGCACTGGCAGTCCTTCCAAGAAACACTGTGCTGCATTGCTGTGGCTGAATTGGCTTTTCCTCTTCTGAACTGGGATTCTACTGCCTAGATTAATATCTTGGCACTTAGTGAGCATACTAACTGGAGGGACAACTGCAAACATGGCAGTTCCAACCTGCTGGAAAGACAAAGAGTACGGGAGTTGTGTCCCGTGCTTCTGCTATGCTGAGGTCCTGGGCCATTCTATCTTATAAGGAGCCAGCTCAATCCTGCCTGAGTAGTGCTCACTAGGCTGATAGGATTTAAAATCAGATGAAAGAGAAGAAACACTTTAATGCAGAGACACAGCCAGGGAAAGAAGCTCTGTGATTATAAAAAAATGTTAAAGGTTTCTGGTAAAACTCCCACCTTTGCTTGGCATGATGATGTCTTCATCAATCCTGTAGTGGTAAACAAGAAACAGGAAACTTTATGGGCATTATTCCAGGTAAATCTACATCTGCAAATTCTGCTTTGCCCATGTCACAATGGAACAACTCAATACACCTGTGCATCCCCAGACTATTCTTGACTTCACCCTTCAGTCAGAGAAACTCCCCAGGGAAAGTCCATATCAATTCCACAGCAATAAGGTAGCTTTGAATCAGAGCCTGCAATAAGTTAACTTAAACACAAATCCATGGACAGGTTTAATTTCAGCATTTGCATGAAGAACCTTTATTTTTCCACTAGACCGTCACCCTTTTTCAGTGCAGAAAATGAATCATGCTGCAAGGTGAATTGTGCTTCCAGAATTGTTAAAATTTTTATAATCTTCCTTATTCACTAAGCAGCCTTGGGTTTTATTTAATAACCATTCAGAAGCAGTGCTGAATAAAAATATATTTTAGTTGATTTTCTCTTGGGTTTTTACGTTATTCTTACTGTAACTGGTGCTTCACAAATGCAGCTTCTTCTTCACAAGATTCCTGAGGCAAGTTAATATTAGTATCTTCATCTTACAGATGAAGAACAGAAAGGTGGAGCAATTTAAGCAAGAACATTTCAACATTTGCTATTCTTGGATACTTCTCTTGGGACAAAAAGGCTTACTTGAAGGACTTGCTCTGCCTGGTTTCATGGTTTCATTTGGAGTGGGATGTACTTTCTTTCCACAGAGCAAGTCACACACAGCTCAAGTCAGCACGGCAGAAATCCAAGGCTGGTACAAGCAACAGTGCAACTCCTCTCCGAGCAAACCAATTTGTCATCACTTGTCACATTCCCACCTTCCTTCTGTTCCCAGCCATATGTTCCCCTCTCCTTCCACCAGCACTGGCACCTGCCCGACTCCTTCTGTGAGCTCAGCCTGAGGAAAGGGAGAAAAATGTGTGATTACTTTCTGACAACAAGCTACAGAGTCACTTTTGCATTTATAATAAACATAGAATCCTAGAATGGCTTGGAAGGGACCTTAAAGATCGTCGAATTCCAACACCCCTTCCATGGGCAGGGACCCCTCCCACTAGACCAGGATGCTCAGAGCTCCCTCCAACCTGGGCTTGTAAAGTGTATTTTTTTTTGTTTTTAGTGTATGTTATTACTAATTCTAACATAGCTATTTTATTTATGTATAGTTAGGCATTAGCAATTACATTTTAATTTACTATTCATTTACATAATACATAGCAATCACAAAAGTTTATAAATATTCATGAATAATTACCGCCATATACTTTACATATAACTTACGCATATTAAAATATTATTACATATTATTCATAAATTATATTTTATAATAGCAGAACTCCATAAGCTTTCCATGGCACTGCGGAGGAAGCACTGGGGAGCACCCACCCAGCACGGCAGCCGCTGCACTCAGGGGCCCACGGCTCGTCAAACCAGTTACATTTTTAGGCATCAATGAATGAATCCCCACAAAACGCCCTTTACCTTTTTACCCCCTCCCCTTCTCCCCCTCCGTCCCTCCCAGGCTCCCGCCCCCCGCGGGCGGGGCGCGCCGGGGTCGCCGCGCGTGCGCACCGGGACCCACGTTGGGCTCGCGCCGGTCCCCGGCAGCGATTCCCGGGAGCGATCCCCGGGCGGGATTCCCGGCAGCGATCCCCGGGAGCGATGTTCCGCCGTCCCCCGCGCAACTTCCGCGGCCGGCGGCGCGCAGCCTCCAGCGGCAGCAGCGAGGGCGAGCCGGAGCCACAGCCCGAGCCGCGGGCGGAGCCGGCCGCGGCCCCTTCCCCAGACTCCGGCGCCAGCTCGCCCTCGGAGCGGGAAGCGGAGCCCGAGGGGGCCGAGGGCGATGCCCCCGCGGGGCCCGGCGCGGAGGGGCCGCTGCCCGCGGAGGGGCCGGCCCGCAGCCCCCGCGGCCGGGCGCGCAGGGCGGGGGCGGGCACGGGCCCGGGGCTGCGCCGAGCCGGGCCCGCAGCTGGGCCGGGCCGGGCCGGGAAGGAACTGCTGAGCTTCGGCGGCGAGGAGGAGCGGGAAGGTGAGGAGGGATCGTGTGTGTGTCCCGCAGAGCAGGGCCGGGGCTGCCTTGGGCGCCCGCCTCAGGGAGCCCCGCGCTGCTGTGAACACACCCAACGCTGCTGTGTCGGGGAAAGGGCTCTTGGGAGGGTTTGCACGATAAATTCCCTCTAAAGCATGGGCTGGGCCTGGTTAGTCTGAGAAGACAGAGAGCAGGTCTCATCAGTCCATCTGAATATCTCAAACGCGGGTTCTAAGAGAATGGTGCCGAACTCTCTTCAGGGATGCCCAGCAATAGGATGAAGAGCAGTGGCCATAAACCAAAACACAAGAAGTACCACCTCAACACGAGGAAGAACTTTTTTGTATCAAGGGTGGCAGAGCACTGGAACAGCTGCTGAGGGAGGGCATGGAGTCTCCCTCTCTGGAGACATTCCAGACCCACCTGGACGTGTTCCTGTCTCACCTGCTCTGGCTGACCCTGCCCTGGCAGGGGGGTTGGCAAAGGTGATCTCCAGAGGTCGCTTTCAACCCTAACAATTCTGTGATTCTGTGAAAAGTACTTTTGACAATTATTTATGTTTACATTCTTCTGGCTGGAAAGCATCTGAAATCTTCTTACAGCTGGAGAAAACCAGAGAGAACAAGTACTGTGTGATTCCATGACTAGTTAATGATGAACAAGCTTAAATAAATGAAACTTAAGTTGTTTAATTGTTGTGGTTGATAAGAAGACATAGCCACCTTGATGGGGACAAGCTACAAAGAGACCCTGCATTTCAGCAGTGCAGTGTTGCTGTGTTGAGGAGGCTGAGCTGCACAGTTTTTAACTAAAAGGTGATTGATCGTGAGTGATAAAGCCACAGTAATATTTAGAATTAATCCAGCCAGAACTGAAATGTTGGTGTTTGGTCATAGATTGGACTTGGTTATCTCAGAGGTCCTTTCCAACCTAATTGATTCTGTGATTCATAAGTTATGCTGTGCACACATAGAATTTGTATCCACTTTTGTATGTAGTGCATACATATATATGTGTGTTATGTATATATATATAGTTAGCTTTATTAATGTTACTCAGAATCACTTTGTTTTATCTGGCAGGTGAAGAGTTTTTTAAAGTTAAAAAGCCATCCTTCAACGAAGTGACTTTTAGAATTAAAAAGAAGGAAAGCCTACTGCCTGCACAGACAGAAACTGAAGAAATCAAAAGTAAGTACATTTTTTTAGTTAAGTATTTTATGAAATACATGAAGAGTTATGTAAAAATACTGCTGTTATGTTTTTTACTTGTTAATTGAACCTAGAATTATACTTACAATGTTAGTTTACAGGTTTGTAATTGCAATGTATTTATGCTGAAATTATTTTCAGTTTGACCTTGTTAAAAGATTATCAGAACTTGGAGACTGTTTTTGAGAAAACCTGATTATGCAGAACCACGTACTACATCGAAGTTGACAAAGTTCTGCTAAGTTTATAACTCAACATCATCTCTTTCAAACTATGGGCCAGGTATCCACTGCTTATTGCTGTCAGATTGCAGTTTGATCTGAGTATTGGCATTGAGGGAGAATGTGAGCTTAGTAGCATTTTGTTTGATGAAACTTAATGTAAACATTATTAAATTGTGTACTCTGACGGCATTTAAATATTTTAATTAAATGCAGTCAATAGCCTTGATGATTCTGGTAGTCCTTGGTTTCATTGAAATACAGTCAGTTGCCCAGAGAGGCTGTGGATTCCCCATCCCTGGAAGTGTTCAAGGCCAGGTTGGATGGGGCTCAGGGCACCTGGCCTAGTGGAAGGTGTCCCTGCCCATGGCAGAAGAATTGGAAGTAGATGATCTTTAAGGTACCTTCCAACCCAAACCATTCTGTGGTAAGTTTCCTGTTGGAATACTTGGAGTTTGTGTGTTTTAGAAACAAGCGTATCTAGAAGTTCTCTTTATGTATTCCCCTTCTGACGCCTCTGTCAATTCACAGATATACCATATTTGCTAATGTTAGATAAAAGTAAATTAAATTTAGATTGAGCAATAATTCCCTTTGAGGTTGTGATTCAGCTGAGAGGGTAAAATTTCTTAGTAACTTTTTATAAAAACATATCATATTCTTATAAAAGGTGGTACATTCTGTTGTTCAGTAACCTGATGATTTACAGAAAGTGTAGTGACAGATGAGGAGAGAACAATATTTTTAAATAAATTGATAATACCTGGAGACAAGAAAGATATAAATGTTTATAGTTTAACTAAGACCTCCCTCATTGTTAATGCTGTAAAAAAGTGCTTTCTAAACGCAGTTTTTCAAGTCAAGAATCCAAATGCCCTGTGAACAATCAGAATATTAATTAGGTGTTATCTGATCTCATTGCTTTTGTGCATGTAAATACACTCTGTGTCTCAGAAGGACTCGTAGTCTTTCTGTGTGAAGCATCATCAAAGATGCTTTTATTCAATACAAGAATTGGCTTGTAAGTGACTTGGAATGTTACAATTTGACATGTTTTGAAGGGAACAGGTGGAGATAGACAAGTGACCAGTCTTTGCTGCAGCAAGGTGTAAATAATTTCTGGTAACCAGTTATGGCACATCATATTACAGCAGCTGAAACTGAAATAATGGATCATACTTTCTTCCCCCATAATGCAGAAATTTGTCAGTTGGAGCCTGGAGTTGGCAGCACCAAAGATACTTGTGAAGAGGAGAATGAGGATGAAACTTATTCTTCACTGAATGAGGACTACAACAGCTCAGACTCTGTAAATGAATCCAGCTCTCCACAGAGGAGGAAGGATTTATCACCAGGTTAGTTCCCTGTTTTGTTTTTTGTTTTTTTTTAGAACATTCTATCTTTGGATAGACAAGTTAGGTGAGTTAACAGCATGACAAGTTAGGTGAGCTGAGTTCCACTCAGCTTAAACCACTTAAGGTATAGGCATCTGTTTATCCTGAGTCAGGGCTACCCTTCTGGAAGAATAGTGATGGTTCCCCCCATATTTTCAGTTACAAACGTTTCTTGTCTTTCTTTGTCTTTCTGTGCTAATTTTGGGAATGGAGCAGAAATTACGAGCACTAGTTGTAGAAGAAAGGCAGCAGAAAATGCCTCTTTAGTGATGCACAGTTCCCTTCATGAGGAGAAAATAAAACCTCACTTTGAGGCTGAGAGCCACTTTTTCATCTCCTTATATTCTACATGGTACTCATAGTAGAAAACCATCTTCTGTTCTGTATCCAGAGTTGAACAGTTGTGATGATTTTCATTAGATGCAGAGTGTTGCATTTAGTCTTTTCCTTAGATTTTCTCTCTCTTTGATGCAGGCAGTATCCCCAGTGCAGCTCATGTTGAGGCTGCTCGGAGGAAGCGTCACTTAGCCAGGACAGAGGCTGATTATCTTCCCCTGGATGTCTCAAACAGTCCTCAGGTCCCTCAGAGAGGAGGAAGCAGTGATTTGGAGAGTGAAGATGAGTCTGAAACAAAGAATCTCGATTTTGCTCCTAAAATGAGAACTCTTAGGCAGAGGATGACTGAAGACATGGGTAAGTTTGTGGTGTTTCTCCCAGAGGTTTTGTTTTAGTCTCTGGAATCACGTGGGACTTGTCCAGTAAGGAGTGAGGCTTTGCTCCACAGGGCTCTTGGAAAAAGGCTGGACAGTTGGTACTTGAGGTTTATGTGGGTCATTAGCTTGGTTTAGATCTCACTTGTGGTGATGCGGGATGCTTTGAGCAGTGTTTACAAAATTATTTTTGGCCTTGTTGACTGCAAAAAAATGGCCTTGTAAAAGGCACATTTACTGTGAAAAAAGTTACTGTAAGTCTTGCTTCCTGCTTCTGGTCTGGTCTTCTAAGTGCTCTCCCTGCTCTGACATTATAAATTTGAAAAATGAAAAACAAACAAACAAACCAGCATTCCAGCCCTTCAGAAGTAAACAAACATACTGCATGCAAAACATAACTTTTCCATTGTTTTTATTCCCTTAGAGCTGCTTATAGTGCTGTTTATGAAGCACAGGTTTACTTTAGTATTTGAATAAGGACTATAAGGAATGCATAACTATGGGCAGAATCTGCCATTCAAATTAATGCCAATGAGATGTTTTTGTGTCTGTAGTTGAGTGTATGTTCTGGAATGCTCAAGGGTTTCTTGGGTGTAATATCACAGTCTATACTTACACTCTTGTTTACATGTGTTATGCACAGCTTTGCTCTGAGACATAAAAACAAGATGTTTGTGTGCCTCCTACTGCAGTTGTAGTTGTCTGAGAAACAGTTGGGGAAATTAATTTTAGTGTGAATTCTACAAATCCCAGTAGCCTTTTCCAAGCCTTCCTTGCCTTTCAGTTTTGCACTCCTCCATCTGCAGGTTTTTCATCTGCTGTTTTTCGTGTGTATCAATTCTCAGTATTGGTTAGGAGAGCCATTGTCGCTTTAGATGGAGGAGGACACAAGAGGGGAAAAAATGAAGGATGTAGTTACATCTAATAATGGTTGTTTTAACTTCCAGTGTCTCCGGGTGATGGATCAAGTGACGATGAAGCCAAGTGGGAAGAACAACAAATAAAAAAAGCTGTTAAACTCTCTCAGGTGACACATGCTTTACTAACCATTGAAAATTGTGTTTTGCTTATGGGCAAGATAGCTTGTCTGGAGTACTATTGTATCTCTTTCCAGCCCTCTCACTAGGGAGGATTTTAGGAAGTTATTCCCTGATTCTTCAGGGAGAGATGATTAGAAATATGGGAAGATGATAATGAAAATCTGTAATCTCTGTCTGGCTGTTGAGAAGCAGTGTGCTGGTGTCAGCCCCAAAGGCAGATACCTGTTGTGATGAGAGATCACAAGAAGCAGAGAAGAAAATTCTGAACTCTGATTTTTTTTTTTTTTTGCTTGAAACCAGGAGTATGCAAATAATACAGATGTTGCAAAGTCACAAAGCAAAAATTATTCTTTTATTCTGCTAAATTTCTTTTGAGTGGCAATCTGAGAGCTCTCTTCACAGTTCAGCAGAATGCTGTCTTTTTCCCAGTAAGTAATTGGCAAAAATAAACTGTATTCTGATGTGCTGGAAATTTTGTTTCTGGCTTGTATCACCTACTCTGGATCAGACTATGAGTATCTGAATAGCCAGCTCTTCATTGAACTCAGAATTGACAGCTGTAGAAATGTTTCCAATTTGGAAAATTCAGGTAGTAAAGAAATGGGAGAAGGTTACATCTTTTTGAGCCTGGTGTTCAAATCCAGTATGATATGCGATCTTTATGGAAAAGTTAATTCTGCTCCTTAGGAAACAGCAGCAATTTTTAGCTGTAGACCTTGTCAGTTATGGACTTCATTCTTCAATTGGTTGGGTTTTTTCTAGATTTTTTTGTGATTGAAATATGTATCTTTATATGAGATGTTTAGTATTCAAGTGATGTGTCTTGTTGATCTGTAGGGTTGCGAAGGGAGAAACTGTAACTGGTGCATTAAAAATTGACACTGTTCTTGTAGGAAATTTGTGATGATGCTCCCGTGCGTAAATATCAACCAACCAAAGCCAAGTTTGATACCTCTGTTTCTCTACCACCTGTGAATCTGGAAATTGTGAAGAAGAGACTGACTGAAAGGTAACTCCTTAACTTACGAGTTGTCTGAGTTTCTGCCACAGAATGAGACAGCAGCTTTGAAGTCTTACTCTTTATTCCAGAGCATTGGGCTTCTTTTGGGTTATTTTCCTGTGTAATGATATCTAATGGAATGTTACAAATTTTTTACTTCTTGTGGCAATGCTTTGTTATAGGGGAGCATTTGGACTTTCCAAGAGTGTTTCTGTCAACTTGAACTTTAGAAAGTAAATTTATTTATTTGGCATCAGGTTTTTATGCTTACTGGCAGGAGCCTTGGCTTGATGTTAGGTTTGTCCAGCATCAGAACTTCATTGGGGGCAGGTGGAGCTCCCACCCCTCCTGTGGTAGTTCTTATACCAGCTGTAAAAATAGCCCAGTATTTCCTGAAGTAGCCTAAGTTCTCCACAGCCTGTTCAGAACGTGCCTGGATCTTTTTCTTTAGTTCTGTGCCGGGCTGTGACTTCTCTTGAGCAGCTCAGCTGTTGTGTGGGCAGCTGAAGTGTCCTGGTTGGACATGGGAACCTCTTGGAGGGTGTGTGGGAAGGACAGCTGGGGTCAGGCATCCCAAGGTAAGCCATCCCCTGTCATCCCTCCCAGCACTGGGAAGCAGCTGTTAGATAAGTTTAGACAAGTAACTTAATACAAGTGAAGCCTAGATTGTGCTGGGAGCTTGCACCAGGCTCTCTCTGTGTAATCTTTGCTTTGTACAGGCAATCACTGATGCATTTGTTTTGAGAAGTGAAACTAAGTTGGACTAAATATTTTTGTGGAATTGTATGCTTTCTTAGCTTTAATCACCTGAAGGGAATTGACTTAACTGAAGCAGGAATTTATGTACAGAATCAAATAAGAAAAAATAAGAATACAGCTGTCAAGAGTGGGAAGCTTGTCTGGAAAACAGCAAGAAGGGGAGGAGGAGCCTGTTTGGTATACACTTTGAAGATGGTTTTTAACATAATAAGTGCGGAAATAGATTAATTTTTTTTCTTTTTAATTTGTAGTGCAGTAGAACACAATAACTTATTTCAGCTATTTTCTTTGGGAAGTTTTCAGTTCAGGGAGGTAAAATAAATTGTGGTCTGTGCCTTGATTCTGTTATAGGCTTCCTCAAACTGAGGAAACACTTAGGATATGTAAGGAGGGAAGGAGTAAAAAAGAGAGGAAGCAGAGTTGTAATGTATGTAAATGTTTGTGTGTTACCTGTCTACTAGAGACAGCTGTAGACAGATGTTTTTTGGTGTTTATAACACAATAATAGTAAGAGTTCTCAGTTGGGTTGTATTTAATAGTGAGCACCTTGTGATTGCTTACAGGTACTTCTGTCCATGCAACTTTTATTAACTGGTATGGACATGCTGATGTAAGCTGTAGTTTTCATCAGATTACATTGGGTAGAATTTATTTAATAATGTGATACCATGTAATTTTGGCTTTTATGTTTTTGGGAAGTGTGGTGCGTTGAGGAGTCCAGGTAAAATGTCTGTGGTGCATTCAAAACCAGCACCACATAAATGACATTTGGATCTCCAAAGCACAATGTTTGTCCATACCCTGTGCTTCTGTAAATGCTGGCATGGGTAGATCTTTCAGTGCTGCTCAGGTCAAATGCAAGTGCTATTTTTAGCACAGGCAAAGATTTTGTATGTGATTCTAATAGGAAAAATGTTTTGGAATGCACCAGCTGTTAAGTTGGCAATAATTCTGATTGTCTGGGTTTCTCTCTTTTAGGATAACATCCTTACAGGACGTGCACCGTGCTCACCAGAGAGAGTATGAAAAATATATGGAGGATATTGAGAGCTCAAAGATGTCAGTCCAGGAGTTGGAGAAGTCTTCAGATGCAGCTCTGAATTACAAATTCTACAGGGCCATGAAAACATACATAGAAAACTTGATAAACTGTTTGAATGAAAAGGTGTGTGTGTTTTCCTTTTTATTTCTTTTTAAGATGATAGAGGTGTATTCTGTCAATGAAAGCTGAGGGACACCACCCAGTTAAAAATCAGTTCTATCAGAATCAAATTTGATTTTAATTTACTTTTCTGTCACTTTGCAATTGTGAATTTCTTCAGATACCTTTAAAGAGAAGAAATGTTAGTGAATGCATTTTCTTCAATGCCTAGTGCCTCAAAAGCAAACAGCAATAAAACAAACGACACTAATGTTGTTCTGGTGAACCCTTTTGTATGAGGTCTTAGTCCTTGATGTGTAACTGGCATTTAGTTTGTGTTTTCAGCCTTATAAAAGAAAGCCTGAAAACTCCCATGACCAGGAACTTACTCTTCAGTCTATGATACTTTGGGTTCTAATTTTACAGCTGTTCTGAGAACCCATGGAATTTGATTTTTGTTCATTCTTGTGAGATTTAAATCAACTGAAAGCCTGATTAAAGTTTACTTTATTTCAGCTGAAGGACATTAATGAACTGGAAGGGGCTGTACATGCCCTTCTTCAGCAGCGAGCTGTGAGAGTATCGAAGCGAAGGCAAGAGGAGCTCAAAAATGAATCTGCTTATATTCAGCATCTGACAAGTTAGTACCAAGTTCAGATTTTCAGTGAGAAAATAACTTGTGTTTTTGAGCAGAAACACAGTTCATTTTTGGGTTGATTTTAATTTTCACCTTTGATCTCCTTTTCCCCTTCCCATTGTCAATGTGCATGTTCTACTGTACCTCTTTGAAATTCTTACCTCAGTAATGCCCATGATACTGTTTTTCTCTGGTTTAATTTCTCTGAATATGACATGAGGAAGTACCTTGTCAATTTTTAATTGTGCAATTTCCCATCAGTATTTAAAAAGAAAAATGAGAGTCAATTTTCTAGTAGGTCTCAAGCTGGAGAAAGGTCGCTTATTACTGCATTATGTGGATATCTGAAAAAGCTGGTAACTGGCAGCATCACTTTTACCTCAGAGTGTCTGTAAGGCTATGTGTGTGCTCAGATTGGAGATTTCAAACCAGGAGGTGACACACATGTGGCAGAGCATGAAGAGAGAAGCTGCTCTTTGTAAGGGTTTTATCTAAAAGAAAACTATGTTTCAGTCACTGTAGGAAAAATTAGTACAGTTTCCTCAGCTCCCATTTTCTTTACTCACCAAGGTATTGTTTGTATGCTGTGTGAATCTCTAGCTGCTGCTATTTAAAAAACCCAAACAAATCAGACCTCCAAAACCAAACCCTTTAAAACTGTTTAGGCAAAGCTGAGAGCAATATGCTTGGAATTGCTGGGAACAGATGGAGGGCAGATGCACTGGATCCTGGTAAATACTAAATCATATGGGTTCAGTCTTCTCACTTCAGGGGATAAACTACTGATGAGAGAAAGTAGCAGCCTGAGTGGTTTTGTAAAATGATATAGCCAACTGACAGCAGGTGTAAGGAGAAAAGGGTAATGCCATAGTAAGAGTTGTTATTAAAATGATTTTATCTCCAGCTCATTACAAATGAGACTGTGCTTGCATGTTTAGCAGCACAGAGCATCATTTTTTATGTTCCTAATTGTATTTAATATAGTGGAAAGGCTGGTTTTTTCTTACATGATAGTACTTCAGTAGTAGTACACCCTTTCTCTTTGGCATATTTTGTACATCAGCCAATTATTAGTGCTACAAGGAATTTACTCTGACTTTGGATGCTGTTAGAATTTTGATTAGGTTTGTTCTTTTGTTGGCTATTTTCCAATTAAAAAAAAAAACACAACTAGCAAAACAATAGAAGGAGATTCTTTGTTTTCTCTTTAAAAATAAATCAGGAACTTTAAAAACATGCCACTTTATTTTTGGCTATTCCTGTCTTATAGGTGGGAATGACAAACCAATGAAAAGTAAATTGGAAGGTGATGAGAAGACACAGGTTCTGGAAATGTGTGAGCATCGAAGGTAACTGTTACATAGAGGGGCACTTAACTCTGATAAATGTGCTGTGCACTGACTTCCTGTCATTTTTGCAGTCATGAATGTAAACCTGTAGGATAACTAAATGAGATTACACTGAAAATATTTCAGTGTTTGGTTTCCAAAACTTGAAGCACATGGAAGCCATCTGTGTGTTAATGTCATTCTCTTCATGTTGATTTGAGTCTGAATGCTAATAGAGCTGGTTATTTTAAATTAAAAAGTCTTAAGTGAGACTAATCTATGAGGGAAGCTTTTTCTTTCCTGATTTAATTAATAATATTATGAACTTTTACAGAAATATATTTTTGTATTACTGTATTAATAGCAAAATTGGGCAGAATTGTTTCTGCTGGAGAGGGGGTGATGAGGAAGCAAATCAACCTCCAGCCCCAGGTTTGCTATCAGTGTAGGTTAGACAGATTGTACATTTTGGATGTTCAGAGATTGGTACCAATTTTTTTATATTATTGGGAGCTTTGAAAGTTTTACAGTTGCAATGGTATCTCACCTCATAGTTGTACTTGGAAGCAGCAAGTACCTTGGAATTTTAATGGGTGAAAAGTGATATAATAATAAAAATTTCTACTCGAAGCAGTTAACTTTTAATGCTAATTGATGTGAATAACTATTTAAAAGTATTTATGCAGTATCAGTATCATTTATCATTTTCCTGTGGTAGAAATGCAAGCCATTGGTTTTGCAGCCTGTTTTCCTTGATGCCACAGCAGTAGTTTCTAGAGCCCCACTGGCACATGGGTGCTATCACTTTTTTCCTGTAGGTTGTTGAATAAGTGATCCAGGACTGACAGGACAGTCTGAGAGCTCAGTAACCCCACACTAAGCTGTCAGACAGGACCCAGTTCCAACACCAGATGCTCAGTGTTGCAGGTGGGATGAGTTTTTTGCCTCATCAATGGTGATGAGGTGAAGTGAAGGCTATTTCATGGCTCATGGGGAAGGTCAGAGATGTTGCTCCAAGCTCTTGGATGTCAGTTCCCAAATCCCTTCATTCTTCCACACTTTAGGAGTCCTGGTTCTGTAGTCACTGTTGCTCCCCCATTGCCTCTCCTTAGGCTGTTTTTCTCACAGCTTGTTTTAAATACATTTGTTGAAGTTGGATTATTTCCTTTAAGCTTTCTCCTGCAGACACAGGAGAGGATAACTCACCTGAGTTCATTCCAAACTGCAGGACTTGCAGGCGGCTGGCGAGGGAGCAGTCAGGAGAAGGAGAGCACCACGAGGGCTTGTCCAGTGATGAGGAGCTGACTCCCACAGAAGTGGACGAGTTCCAGAAAAGCAAAGGTTGGTGACAGTCCAAATGTGATGTCCTAGAACAAGATCTCTTGTTGATATTTAATGATTTTTTTTTTAAGGAAAAGTAGAGGAATCCATCATTTGAGTTCCATGTTTTTATTTGCACACTATAAAATTTGCGTACTACCAAAAAATGTACCCAGGCAGTTCTGACTAATGACTTGGGAAGAATGATTGAATGGTTGCAGATTCTTGTAGTGTCTTGTAGTGTCAGTTATGGCAGCATTATCCATTGCTTTTTAAACTAGAGGTAAGCTCTGCCAGATTATGCCAAAGCTGATCTGTCAGTACTCAGTGCAGTGCTGCAACAAATTTGTACAGTCAATTTATTTCCTGAAGCTGGAGTGTGAATTAAAGGTTGGTGTTTCAATTATCTTGAGTGAATGGATGAAGAGGAGGAGGGAAAAGCATAATATCTTTTCTTCACATAGCAGCAGAAATTTGTGCCTGAAATTTTATCATTCTGGAACAAAGTTTGAAACATAGTGATTATGTAAATCTGTGAAATAAATCATGGACAAACTTGCCTTTCCTTGGTCTTCTGGCACTATTTATTTCTAAAACTGGGTTTTTGTGGGAGCTGTTTTTAAACCATTTTAATGTCAGGTGTGTCAAAGATAAATAACATGCAATTCTCATAAAAATGTCTCATATGTCCTATAGATGTATAAACCCTTCAGCTTATTCCTCAATAAGTTCTGTGATTGTTTCTTTTTATTCCCAATGAATATTATCCATAGATAACGTTTTAGAGGATAGTAGGAAAATCTTTGAAGATGTACATGCAGATTTTTGTGACATCAGAAAAATCCTGTTGAAATTCCAGGAATGGAAAGAGAAGCTTCCTGAGTCGTACTGTGATGCTTATATCAGTTTCTGCCTGCCTAAGCTATTAAATCCATTGATCAGAGCTCAGTTAATAAGTTGGAATCCTCTTGAGGTAGGTGCAGCTGCTGACATTTTTGTTAGAAATTTTGTATGTGTGTATTATGTATTAATATGAAAAATGATTCTTTTTCTATGCATAGCACAGTGCATTAGAAATTAAGAAAGCTACTGCATTATCTCAAAAACTGAAGCATGTTGTGGAATCTTCTTAACTTCCCCTTTCCTTTGCCTCCAGCCCTTTTTGCCATACCTATAAAAATAGTTCTTCTACTGGGTTCTTTGAAGACACTTGAACAGTCCCATTAAATTCTAGCTTTAAATCTAGTTTGGCTGCATTGGCCCATTCAGTGATGAGGCTGGATCTGAAATTAAGTGGGAATTTCAGGTGTTACTGGATAGAGCTTTTCTCTTTACGCTGACCAGCTGAACAACTAACAGGAGTCATCTTTCAGCAGAATTTTACAGAGCTGGAAGAGATGCCCTGGTTCAGAGCTATAGAAGAATTCAGTGATGCAGAAAATGTATCTGAATCAAAAAGGGATGATGATCATGATAAAGAAGTTTTGCCTAGAGTGATTGAAAAAACTATTCTTCCCAAAATTACAGGTATGATAAGATTGTATTGAAAATGTTCACTACAGCTATGCAATCAAACCTTAAATAAAAATGATAGTATCAAATAATGTCATTATTTGATATCACAGTGCTCCAAGATGTAATGATTGTGTAGTTCCACAGTGAGGCTAAAGTGGCCTCTTCAAAATTATTGTGAGGCTGAGCTTTTTATATGTTTACTTCTGTTACATTATAATGGCTTGAAACTAGGACTGATAAGTACTTGCACATTATGAATGAAATAAATTCATATTTTTTTTCAGCATTTGTGAAGAGTGTGTGGGATCCTTTATCTACTTCACAGACAAAGAACCTTGTACAGCTTTGCAATAACATCTTTGGAAAACAAATCCTTTCCAAAAATGAGTCCAGCCGAGCAAGAGAGGTAAAAGCTGTGGTAGCAAGAAAGGGGAACTTCACCCACTGTGTGTACTTTTGTGTGTGCTCCTATGGGCACTGAGAGCATTCTCCTGAAGTTGTTTGGTTCTGATTACATTTTTGTTTTGTCTCTTTATATTAAGGGGATTTAACAGTTAAACTTTCAGCTCTCTGATTCTCTCCTTGTTGATGAGGCAGAAATTAGCTCCTGTTCATAGGAAAATTCTGCCTGTATCTATCCAGAACCTGTTTGGAGATGTAATCTTCCTTCACTGCAATAACAATGATTTGCATTTAATTATCTTTCCAAATTTGAGCTTTAAATACTAGTAATGCTTCTGTGGTCTGTTCCTTAAGCTTTTATTTATAAAGTAGGCCTAGAATTTTAAAACTGGAGAATCCCCAAAGGTTGGTTAATTGGTGAGGAGAAAAATTACTATGTAATCCTAGCAATCCTTTAAGAATTACTTTTATATACACAGTCACTCTAGGAAGGCCTTTCTTAGCCTGATTCTGGGTTTATTCTGATGTAAATTGGGAGGTTTATCTAGTGAAAATCAGATGGATTAAGTGGTGAAATGGGATGGATGGATGTTTGGGCCCTGAGTATGAAAAGAAATATGTTAAAGAAAATCTTTATGCCTTCCAAAGTTTGCTGTTATGAAACCATGGCTTAAAGTCAAGTGATAAAACTGATCTTAGCAAGAACTTTAAATAAATAAATAGGCTTAAAAAAAGTTGCTCAATAATGCATACTATCCTAGCTATGATGATTTTTTTTACGTGGAATTTAACATCTTTGAATGGAGATCCCATCTGTATAACTTATTTTGGTTTTAATCTGTACAGTTTTCCTGCTGCCTTGCAGATTATTATGCAAAAAAAGGCCTCACCTTTTAGGGAAGTAGCTTAGGGATACAGCAAAACCCTCTAGGCTAAGCCTACAGATAATTCCAGCTGTGATTTGTCTGCTGTTTCTATTTTTTACCCAGAGTCTCAATGTGTGTTATGTACAAGTGGCAGCTGCACTTATCTCTAAGATATCAGACCTCTGGATGAATGAAATAACCTTTGAAGTTGTTATAAATAGAATATGAAGTCTTTCTTCTGAGGACACATTAAGAATTCTTTTTTTTATAGGATTTGATGAACACAGTTGTCCTAAGAATGAAGAAATCTGTAGAGGAAGATGTCTTTATTCCTCTGTATCCTAAAAGGTAAGCTAATCCTGTGACTCAAGATCTTAAGTTTGTATTACTTCTTGTACCTTTCTCCCCTACAGATGTAGATGAAATACTGTAGACATCCATATCTAAGAGATTAGATATCTGTTTATCTTCTTTTAAATCAAACCAAAATTAATCTTTATTTTAACTTTTTCTTCCCATGCCCAGCACTGTGGAAGACAAGTCATCACTGCGTTCCAAATTTCAAGAAAGACGGTTTTGGTCAGCTGTTAAGGTAGAGAAAATAGGGCTGGTTTTGTTGTGTCTGTCCTCTCTGAAAATCATTTCACTGGAAACTATATATAAAATTATTCCAGTT
The DNA here is from genome assembly GCA_027886175.1 of Phylloscopus collybita. NCBI lineage: Eukaryota > Metazoa > Chordata > Aves > Passeriformes > Phylloscopidae > Phylloscopus > Phylloscopus collybita. Next base: position 50,931,703 of record JAJNNQ010000026.1, read on the forward strand.
TTCCTGCTAGGAGGATGTTGCCTATCCTCCTCCTTGGCTCAGAGCAGGTTAATTTTCAGGTAACTTAACCTCAAGGTATTTTACTGTCACAAACACACCCTTACACCACCTCAAAAATGACAGTTGTAAGGATTTATAGTCATAAAAGCAATAGAAAAAAACCCTCAGTGCCTAATAATACTGACCTGAACTACAAAAAAAATTTTTGTAATGCCACAAACTGTAGCATCATCATGTCATGAGGGACTGTGTAGTCTTGCCCTGAGCAGTTGTAGTAACTTTTTCACTTGTCTTTGATTCTCTGACAGTTTGCTTAGTTGCCTTCTGTACTTAGCAAATTGTTAAACCTCCTAGAAGGGTAAAATGTCCTTCCCACCCTTGGGAGGTCATATATACACATATACAGGTGTATCTGTACATATATAGATGCACTTGTAAAATTAATTGGGTTATTTACTCAATACAGTTTATTACTGGCTAACTGACCAAAAGTTTGGAGGGCATAAATCCTAGAGTTTGAGGACTTGACTTGGATGCACATATTACCTTTCTGTGTTTTTCTTTTATGAAACTTTAACAGTTTTAGCACACTTACAGCTAGCTCTACAGATTCTTCTGTTTCTTCATTACTGCAGCTGCTCTCCAATGTTGTTCTTTGGGATGGGATTGTCCAGGAAGACAAGGTCCGTGATTTGGGACTGAGCAAGCTGCTGAATCGTTACCTTCTCCTGAACATCCTAAACACACCACAAGGGCTGGATAATATAGAGAAGTGTAATAAGGTAAGAGATAACACTCATTGGAAGAAGGTGTATGCTAAAAGCCTTTTGTTTTTCATGAAGAGGGGTCAAAACTGAAGATGGAATATTTAAAAAAAGAGAAAACTTAAACACTTAAAATTTGATTTTAATTTTTTCTTTTAACAACCTTGTTGCATAAGAGCAGTTTCGAGCAAATACTGGTCTGTAGGTTCTTAAGCGTAACTACTTGGAGAGATAATCAATGCTGTTTTGAAGGAAAAAGCACACTCATAATGACTGAACCTGCCAGAAGGTTCCTGTCAGAAATGTGACTTGGTTATATTGAAAAGCTTGTTAAACTTTCCAAATATTGTGTGAACAGGTGGTTGCATGCCTCCCAGAAAGATGGTTCCAAGATCTCAAGGGTGGATCAACTCTCCCTGAATTACTGAACTTCAGCCAGCACTTACTGCAGTGTGCTCATGCACTACACAAGGACAACCAAAGGTAATGGAGGAGACTGTCCTTGGGATTCAAGTGCTTCCCCAAATACTTTGTGTTAAATTTTTTTAAATTCCTTAAATACCATATATTTGACACTTTCAAATGTCATGTATATATATATCTAAAAGAAAAGGTGGAGTCTATTGTGAAGGAGCACTTGAGCAGTCCTCATTTACTGTGAGAGTTTGAGGTGGTTGATATTGGGTGCTGTTAATGATTGGAGGAGCCAAGGTCATGAAACAAAAAGGATACTTTAGAAAGGTTCATAAAAGTGCTGCTATATTTTTTCTTTTTTTTTTTTTTTTTCTATTTTTAATTAGTGATGAAACAAAAGGCGTTCTTCTCCTGCTGGTGAAAATTGGAGCTCTGCATATTGTAGAAGACTTCATTGAAGAGCATAAACTTGAACACCTTAAAGCAATGATTGGGAAATAGAAATCTTTGAAGGAATGCTCACATTACTGAAACAAGCCTGGTATTCACACTGAACCAGTTCTAATATGAAATTCAATTAGTGGATCCTGCCTACTCGGAAGTAGTGGTAATCACCATCTTGGTGTTAAATATGTGGGGTGTTTTTTCCAAATGTCTTTTACTGCCATCTACTCCTAGATTAGGGAGTATTTAGAACTTGCAGTTGTCAAAGCAATGGTTGAGGCATTCTAAAATGTGTAAGAGTGCTCTTCTGCTGTATCCTTCTTGAAAGGAATCCTGCAAACAGAAAGTGCCTGTGAACTTCCTCACTGCTAGCCAGTAGACAACTTGACAAGTTATTTTCAGTATTAATTGCTAAATACCATTCTGACTCAGCAGTCACTGAGCTCTTCTGACTTAGGGTCTACAGTGATTTTTGGTAGGGTTATTGTTAAGCCATTCCCAGTGAAAAGGGATTTGTGATGCCCTTGATACAGAAACAAGGTGAGGGGGTCAGTGTGCAGGTAAGGAATCAGGATTTTCATCACATTGTGATTATGAGAAGAACAGAACAACTTCAGTTACTTTCTAATAACTGGAGTTCTAGAGATTTCCCTTTGCTTCCCAGTAAGCTCTACAGAGTTTTACTTCTTCATATCCTTTTCAGGATATTATATTATTTCTAATGTTTTGTAATTTTGTATATTTGCAATAAATATGGTTACAGAATAACAAGGATACTTCATTGTAAAAATTGTAGTGCATCACAGAATCTGTATGTTTGTGACTATTTCTCCAAAATTTTCTGGCAATAGAATTTAACTCTTGTAGCTTTAGTTCTTACGCCTTCTTTTTATATTTTTTTAAATTAAAAATATATTTTTATAAAATACTTCAATTGTAAATAGGTTTGATCAGTATTACAGATGAAAGATTAAAAATAAATCGGGGTATTTTTGAAAATAAAATATTTTACTGTGGTAATGGCTGTTCCAGTTCAATTCTTTAAAATGTGACAAAAATGTTATTAAGATATATGAAAAAAAACCCTCCAGCTCCACTAATCCTCAGGAGTTATGTAGCAAATACTGCTTTCTAATAATCAATTTCTGCTGGTTTTCCTCTCAGACTGCCAACAAAAGTGCAACTGCTGATCAGCAATCACCACAAGCTCGTGATCTCATTGCTTTTCTCTTGTTCTGCTTTGTCTCATCCCAGCTCGTCTCTAGCACCAGCCTTGTGCTATGACAAAAATGTAATTGATGTTCTATCACAATTTAGCTCTGTAGATGTTTGTTTCTGGAAGAAAGATTCCTTGTACTGACTTGGAAGCATTGGGAGGGCAGTGGACACTTGAGCCACAGAAATCTGTTCACGCTGCAATCTGGAAAGGTTAACTTTATTGTTTGCTTTGCCCATGTATATACAAAACTTGACAATCGATCCATACAGTAAACTAAAAATATTGATTTTCTCAGGAATTCTAGACTGGAAAAAAACATTATTTTTCAAGTTCTTCATTCAGTTCTTTCCGAATCTTTTCCTCTATTTTTGAAGTATCATATTCTCTCAGCATGTCAAACTCCAGCCATGGCTGGCTCCACTTCTGTGCTGCTTTCATTTTATGTTCTGGTAGCTCAAACTTGATTCCTTTTATATTGTATTTGGGTCTTTCCCACCGTTTTGACCATGGTTTAGGTTTCATTCGTACCTGCAGCTAGAGTGAAAGATTAAAAACTTTAAAAAACCCACAGAACAATAAAAAGGTATTAAGAAATTAGATTTTTGATTGTGATCTTAGCAAAAGGTGACAACTGCTCCTCTAACAGGAGGAAAGTAAGAGAAAACTGACCAATCTGTCGGTGTGTTTAGTAACTGCTACTTTATGATTATCGTAGTATCTTGCAAAACTTTTTAATTAGCACTGTCTTGATTTATCACAGAGTCCATAAATTGAAGCTATCTTATCTTTTGTAGTTTTGCTCCTTATTAAGAAAAATAAAAATAGCATGAGAGGAAAAGGGGGGAATTATCATACTGAGTTTCTAAACAATATTCTGGCAGGGCCTCCTGGTTTCTGGATCTTCCCCAAGATGCAGATTTTAGGTGACTGTTCCATCTTGTCATATTTCCTGACACCAACCACTCCTGAATCAGTAATCACATTAACAAAAACGTTCCTGTAAGAAAAGCTTTCCCCTCTGCACAGTTCTACAGCGGAATGTGGAGGCTGCTCCTCTTCGCATGTCTTCAAAATTAACTCCAGAGGAGGGCAGATGTTTACATTCTTCCATTCCTTCGTTATAGGAATGGCACAAAGACTGGCCTGATTTTACCTACTTTTGTCACCCTGGTAACTGATGTAGCAAAGAGCTGCTACAGCCTGCCAGGGTAACAGTCATAAATGGAAGTTGTAAATAATCCTGTGCTTTCCCTCTGAAGCACCTGGCTCCTACCTTGTTCACAGGAATTTCCTCGTGGGCCATCCGAGGCACAGGTTTCATATTGACATCGAAAGTGCTGTACTCGGGGAGGGCATCCCGCAGGTACATCAGGTTCTCATCCAGCCTCTTCTCCAGCTTCAGCACCTCGATCGCCTGGATTCGAGGGCTGTACAGTTCATAACAGATTTCAACCCCTTAGAGACAGAAAGCCTGGTTTAATAAACCAAAGTCAGGAGAAATACTAACACCCAAGGAGTATTGCTTCAGTTACACATTTCTGTATCATTGCAAACTTCTTTTTAGTCCTCAGAGCTGTGTGCACTTGTGATTGGACTCGTGCACTGGGCACATTTCTTTGTAAATCAAATCTTTGATACAGAATGGCTTAACAGACTTGAATGGCTCACATTTAAGGAAGATGAGCTTGGGTTTTAAACTTTACGTCCTTTTGGTTACAATGGCTGTTAATTACGCATCTCAGTGTAGGTGCAGTGTGTATGAAGAGACACCCACCCCGTTCATATTTGCCCTCAAAACTTCACTATTTGCACAGCCCCTGATTTTGTCATAATCCAGACTATGAACCTGTGAGAAAACTCTTCTGATCTATTGCTTGTTAAAGCAGTTCACGCCTATATCCCCAGTTCATGAAAACACACAGTGCTCAAACTGGGCTGGTATTCACAGGGCAACAGACAGGCCAGGCTCAGAAATAAGAACAACCATCACAGAATGTCTAAAAATTACTGTGCAGTTCCATGGCTTCAACTACAGAGCACCCCAACATTTCTGTGTACACAGTTTTAAACTTGCACAGAACTCTAACAGGCAGACTCATACTTCCACTTCAATCTGCTGTTTTCCTCCCCACAGACTAAATTTCTACAAGGTAACACATTTCTTGCTGAACACTTGCAGCATAACCACCACAGCTGAAGCCCCACCTTGGTCTTCGATGACATTCCGAAGGACAAAGGTGGCGCCGAGTCCCTTCCCTCCCCTCTGAATGCAGATGCCAACAAACCGCTTGGATTTGTCACTGGCACAGGGATCCGCAGTCGTCACGGCGAGGACACTGCCTGCCAAAAAAGGGATTGTAATGAACAGCCTGGCCCAGTTAATGTGTACCAACATGTGGGAAGAGACAGGCAAAGTGCATCTGTTCAGGTGCACTTGGAAAATACTTTTGCTTCCCATCAAAACTGCCAGAAACAGAAAAAAACTGCTAACGTGACCTGAATTAATATAGGTGGAAGTGATACTGCAGGTTAACTGCAAACTTTCTTCACCTTTATGTTTTTGCTTCTCTCTATTCAAATTAAATATAATTAATCTAATATATTCTTTTTCTTTAGCTCTACTGGTAAACCATATGCTCAAGTGCCAGGATTGGCAAAAACCCACATAAGGAACACATTAGGATTACTCTTTTAATGAATTAGGATGTAAATATGAGATTAAAATACAAAGCATTATGTACAGAAATACATCCTAATCGATCTAACACACCTGAGACTTTATGTTTTATGCTATTCTACATATAACAACACTTTCTAACACCCCACACAATGTAAAATACTGACAGAATTATGAAAGTTTTAGTGCTGACACTGACCAACATAGAATTCTGGGATGTTGAACACTTTTCTTCTCTGTATCATATCCTTTCTTTCTATAAAGTATTTAAGAGGATCTGTTCTCCCTCTGGGAGGTATAAATTCAGGGCTCAGGAACCTGTAAGAAAAGCCAAACTTTTATTAGTATGAAACAAAAGCACTTGCATTAAAGATACGAGACAATTCCAAGTATTTGGCCTAAAAATTACCAGCTGTTGCCTTTTCAGGGATATGAGCTGCAGTGTATGAAGTCACCAATTTTATTTAATTATTAGTTTTTGTTATCTAAAAGGAATTTTTGTTGGCTTTTAATGTTGGTTTTGGGTTTTTATGAGACTTTTTTTTTTCTTTTAAATCGATTTTTTCTCAAGCCAGTAATACATGTTGGTCTCAGAGGAGCTGACTGAAAGAGGCCAGTTCAGTTAGTGCTGTCACAGCTTAGAAACAGGCTATTTCATGGTTTAATTGTAATCCCCATGACAGAACACTTGCTATTTGTTGACTTTATAATAACAGATATGGAAGAATCTATTACAGTTTTCACAAGTTGATTCCACAGGACACACCACATAAATGTCCTTTTGTGTTACAGAACCTTAAATGGACTGGTAAAACTGTCTTCTGCTACAAAAAATTTAAACCATGCCAAAGAATTTCCCCATGGCCTGGACCTCAGTTATCTGACTGCTGAGTTGGGTGCACACTTCCTGACATGGACTGCCTTGAGCTGAGAACCATTTCCAACAGGTATTTGGATGTGCTCATTCTGGTTTGGATGGCAAGACCATCCAGCCTCAGAGCAGATGGATGAAGATGGACACAGTTCTGTTGTACGGATCCATCCTGGATCTGGCCAAGAGAGAAGTGCCCAGCAGAGAGGAGGACAAATGCAAATCTGCCCAACAAACCTTATGGGGCCAGGAGAGGTTCTGGCCAGTGCTGCTGCCCACAGGCAGCCCCACAGGCAGCAACACCACCAAACCTACTCATGATCTTCAGAGTGAGGTTTTTTGGAGGAGGCAGATGAACAATACAGTACCACCACTCTTCCTCCAGACACAGCACTGTAGTTTGAACCACTGGGTCATTTATAGCAGTGCAAATTAGGTTTAAAACCCAGGGAGGTTTCCCCAGTCCTGGAAGTGTTCCTGAACAGGCTGGATGGGACTTGCAGCAACCTGGTGAAGTGGGAGTTGTCCCTGCCCATGGCAGGGGGTTTGGAACAAGATGATCTTTACGTCCCTTCCAACCCAAACCATTCTGTGAGTGATTCCGTGAAATGGGTTGAGATGACATCAAAAATACCCAGAATAAGACACCTCATGAAGGCTACCAGGTCCATGTCACAACCAGTGATGCATGTGCTCACAACCAGCCTTGAGGTCCAAGGCAAAGGCAGACACAGGACCTGTGTCCCTGTCACTCTGGCACACTACAGAGATGCCTTTAACTAAAGAGATACCTTTAACAGACATAATCTGCCACGTTAACCCCAAATTTGCAAAAGTATTTACTGCCCTACGTTTTTTTTTCATGTTTCATTGCTTTCAGAAACTTCAGAAACAATATTTTAAGGTGTTTTGAACGTATTTCAGCACAAATAGTCCTTGCTAGAATTCTACAAACTGTGTTGGTTTTTGCTTTGTGCAATAATGCCTTGACTCTTTAAGCAAGTGCTCACACAGTGACCGAGTGAGCACAGCCCAGGTGAGGCTCTACAAGCTCAGGTGAGCAGAGGGACACCCTCACCTCCTCTCCTCCTTCTGCGTCTTCCTGTCAATAATGACGGGCTTCGGAGGCGGCTGGAATTTCGGTGGCTTTCCATCGCTGCTCACTCGATACCCCGATAAAGAAAAACACCCTGTAAAATACAAAACATTTTAAACGCCCGTGATTTCAAGCTGAACCGCCCCCACCAAAGCAGGACATGACACCACAACTCCCCCGCCAGGCCAGGGAGGGCAGGAGCCTCTTCCCCCCCGCTCTGTGGGCCAGGGAGGGCAGGAGGAGGGCGCCGGGCAGGAGGGAGGCTCGGGGGTGCCCGGGGGGTGAGGGTGAGGGTCCGGGCAGTGCTCACGGCCGGGCAAGGCGATGGCGGCACCCCTCGGCACCAGCCTCCCACAGGCGGCCGCCATGGCGGCTGCGGCGCGGCCGCTACGGCGAGCGCAGAGGGACACAGCGCGGCGGGACGGGGCGCGGAGGCGGTGCCGCCTCACGGGGCGGTGCTAAACTGGAACAGGTCTGGGGCGGATGCTGGGAAGAAATTCCTCGCTGTGAGGGTGTGAGGCGCTGGGACAGAGTGCTCGGAGAAACTGCGGACTTCCCATCCTTGGAAGTGTTCAAGGCCAGGTTGGATGGGACTGGTTCAGTAGGAGGTGTCCCTGCCCTACGGCAGGGGCTGGAAGGGGCATTAAAGACCCTCCTAACTCACACCGTTCTGTGATTTAAGGAAAAAGGGAACCAAAGCAGCCCCTTTCACCTCCATCCCTCAGGGCGATTTCGGGTGTGGCAGGAGGACCGCGGGCCCAAGGCAGGGGAGAGGGGAGGTGCTGCGGCTGGGCTGCGGAGCTGGAGCTCCCAGTGCCTGCCCTGGGGTGGCGGTGGCAGCGCAGCGCAGGCGCCCTCCTGGAGCTCCTTGGGCATCACAGGGGTCACCACAGTTCATGAATTCTGTCTTTGCCACATGAGAGTGGTGCTGTGTTTTCCAGAAACACAACTTCTGTGTGTCTCCACGATAAAAATACTCAGCTAAATTCTTTTTTTCGAGGCCATTGTTATATCTGTCCATAATTCAGATAGCCCGCTGTCCCAGCGCTTTCCACCAAGATTAGTTTAGAAATTATTATATGCAAAAGTACTGTTGAGGTACTTTTAATATGCTTGTGTCAGTCAGGTTTCCTTGGCCATCAGCCTGGATTCAATTAGTGGCTACAGAGGCAGGAGGAAGGTGAATTTTAAATTCGGATCTCTAAATAACACCCTGCTGTTAAAACTTCATAGAGATTCACTTCAAAATATCCCTGACCCCATGAACCAATTAGATCCATCATGTTGCCTGTGGTGTTCCCCCAACCCCTTTTATTGGTTGCAGATGACTGCCCAAGCCCCCACATTAGCAAGAGTAATTTCCTACTTTGTGATCTGGTCCTTGGTTTCTTAACTGTGCTTTGGAAGACGATAAGGTGTGCAGAAGACAAGTCACAGTTTTCCTGTGATCTGCGGATTAACAGTGAGGTAATAAGCAGGACATAGATGGGACAGAAGAGGGCACTCTGACCCTTAAAATACAAAAAAATCTCCACCAGCACTGAGTACACCACTCCTCAAGTTTAATATTTTCTTATGTTCTTATCCCTTACGTAAGCACTATTAAAAAGGTAGAATAATATTTTTCAGGGGGTGAGGAATTATCATGTAGGGGTAATTACAATAACTTAATGGTGATCAAGGAGATGACAAAACAGCTTTAAAGAGATGTGTGGGCTATGACTTGGAAAACTGCAGATTTGTAGCTCACAACTATCTTTAAAGAAGGGAATTGGATGTTTCAGTATCAGGGAGCCACTTTTAACTCCCTGGCTGACCACTGTGGATTGCAGGCTAACAAAACCATTTTGATGGGCTGGAACTGCCCTGAGCTGAGGGCTTCCCAAGAGAACCTCACTTCCCTTGATGTGCTCTACAGGACTCAGACATTTGCTCCTGTGTATTTCCCAATTTCTGTGTGGTTTGTTGAGGCACCCTGGCATTAAGACACTGGACCATGTGTTGTTGGGTCTCTTTTTTCAGGAACAGCTTTCTTGAGTTTGAAATACAGGGGCAAGACACTCACTTTGAGTTTCTTTATTCTCTCACATCAGACAGAGTAAGAGAAGAGCTGCCTCCCTACTCTTCTTGCCTATATAACAAAACCTATGAAAATATGGATTGCTTTGCAATCACTGGAATAGGGTGAGGACCATAACTGAAAGGCATCACTGTTCTCAGGTGATATAACAAAGGAGAGCAACAAAGATGGTGAGGGGTCTTGGGGGGAAGCCATATGAGGAGTGGCTGAGGACACTTGACTTGGGCAGCCTGGAGAAAAGGAGACTGAGGGGAGACCTCATTGCAGTTACAACGTCCTGGTGAGGGGATGAGGAGGGGCAGAGAATGATCTCTGTGCTGACAGTGACAAGACCTGAGGGAATGGCCTGAATTTGTGTCAGGGAAAGTTTAGGCTGGATGTTAGAAAAAGGTTTTTCACCCAGAGAGTGGTTGGGCTCTGGAACGGCTCCCCAGGGAAGTTGTCACAGCACCAAGCATGACAGAGTTCAAGAAGTGTTTGGACAATGCTCTCCAGGCACATGGTAGACTTGATGATCCTTGAGGGTCCCTTCCAACTCGGCTTATTCTGTGATTGGACAGACCTTGGTACTTCTCTGAATTAATTCTGACTGAGTTGAACATGTTTCTAGTCCCTCCTGTCCAGTCCTGGGGAAGTTCACTTATAGTTCCTGACTACTCAAGTCTGAGTTTATTTGGGAAGAAAAGCAGGACAGGTAGAAAACTGCTTAGCTTGATCCTCTCTGATCCATGGAAGTAGGATGTGGCCAAGATCTTCCATTAGATGTCATCCTTCACGTTAGTGTCTGTGAAGTCTCCTCTCTTATTTCAACACTCTTCTTGAAGTATTTGTTTCAAAACTGGACAGTTGAGCAGTGCTCACAGTCACCCCAAACACACTCAGTTATCCAGCTGGACAAACTGCCACCTCCAGCCTCTTTCAAACCCAGATCTCATTTTACATCAGCATTTTAGTGTCTTCTTCCCTTGATGTGTCCTTGAAGATGTATCAATAAAGCCAACAGATTCTCTCCCAGGTCAGCAGTACAACTGATCCCTCTTTGCATTTCCTTGCTAAAGATTTCACTGAACGATGGTCCTGCTCATTAGAGGAAAAAAGGCCAGTGTTTAAGGAGGAAGGAGACCTTGTGTTTTGCTCCCTGCATTGTCACTCTGAGCCATTCATTTTTGATTTCTTTGCTTTAATTCAGTTTTGTTGTAACAAAGCCTGAAGGACAGACCTTCTCAGACCATATGCTGCATTTGGAAGGTAAGTGAGGGGTGCATGTTTCTGGTGTCAAGATGCCCAGCAGATTGTACTAGCCTGAGCTGACCTGCTTACCTGGATTTAACCTGCTCATGTCCCCAGGAATGCAGTGCTTCAGTCCCAGCACCACCAGGAGCAGGGCTGTCAGTATCACCTTCCAAAACACTCTGCACTGCAGTCTGAAATCCCAGAGATGTCTTCTGAATACCTGAAGCCACATTGCAGCAGCCCCAACACAGCTGTCTGTGGCCTGTCAGAGGGTGTGAAGAACGGAGTGAATTTTCATGTTGCCCAAGGGAACAGGGACATCTTTTTATAGGAAACACAGTAAAAAGTGGTAACACTTGCTGTTATCATCACTGTATCTCTAAAGAAAAAGAGGTATCTGCAAGGAGCTAAACTGCTCTGGAGATCTGGTTTGTTGTCCATTAGGAGTTGAGAAGAGGCAGCTGGATGTCCCCAGATTACAAAAGAAATGGGACTGGCTCATGGAGGGCCTCTCCATCTCATTTTCTAGCTAAATTGTGCCCTTTTCAGAACATCTGCCAAACTATTCATAGCTGCTGTAGCCCTAGCAGTGGCTGTTGGAGCAGACATAGCTCCTTTCAGATTGTCCAGAGGTATCTGAATCCTTCAGGCTTCTTCCAAACCTGTGTCAGCAGAGACACAAGGCTATGCCTGGATTCCTCTGTGTACTATTTATCCCAGGTACCAAAGCACATCTGTAAACTACTCTGGAAAGGTTTGAGTATAGTGGATTTTATTAAAACCTTTAAGCAATCTGATGTCAGTTCTAGTCTTTCTGGAAGCGTCCTGTTAATGAGACATGAGTTGTTGGTTAACTTAAGGTGAGCTGACCTAGCTGAAAATAATCACAGAAATGCCAAAATGTTGCTTAAAATGACCTCAGGTGCCAGACCTTCTGGATAGAGCAGCTGCTCATTAGGTGGCCATCAAGCATCCACAATTACATTTTTTACCTTACTGTAGAGCAAGCAAAGAGGAGAGAGGGAGAGCTGTTCTTCAGACACAGCATCGCAGCGCTGAGCTCAGGAAAGCGACGGACTGGAAAATCTTCGCTCGTTCTGTCAAAACAGCCGCAGGCCTCGGTTGTTTTGGAGCGTGCATCCTGCCAGAGCCACAGGCAGTTAACCCTGCCAGGCCAGTGCATGTTCCCCCCTCTGTGCAGTGCTGGGAAAGTGGTCACATCTGCTCCTCTGAGCCTGAGGCTTCCAGAGGGCCTCTGGCAGCGGGCGTGGCTTTGGGCACCTCACCCGCAGTGTTCACGCTCACCTATGCTCTTCCATTCCCTTTTCCCTTTGTTGCATTCCAGCCCTGGAGGGTAAATTGTTATTGTATAACCTGTATGGGAGAACAAAGAAAAAAAAAAAACGTGTGCCAATGATTTCTGTCAGGATGCAGGGGATATTTGAAATGTGAACTGGTCTGTTGGTAGCTTTGCCAGTGGCTCAGTAGATACTGGCTCTATGTTCACAGTCAGAAGTGTCTTTAAATTCCTCCTGGAATCTGTGATGATTTCAGATCACTGAAAATTTGAGCTGTGTGGCTTTGTAGTTTTTCTTGGGTCTTTTGCTCTTGATTATGTGCCCACTCCTCTTGATTATGTCCCCACTCAGAATTCAGTTTCCTCTGGGATGCGTGGCACCCTTACAGGTTATAGAAGGTACAACAACACGGGCTGATCTCAGCATTTATAAAATACTTGATTCTCCTAATTTTCTGATTTAATAAGAAATTTTAAAGATGAATTGTGTCTAATATGGAAGCCAATGTTGAAATTAATCCAATAATCCAACAATCTGTGTAGAAGACAAGGATATAATTGCTTTAGAGGTTAAAGGAGTGAGATGTTATGAGTTTGGAGAGTTATGAAGAGTGTGTTACAAAGTAAGATTAAGCCAGAAGTCTATCTCGTAGGCAGTAAATTCTTTGGTCTTGAGTCCTCTATGGGTCCAGATGCCAAGGGGTGTCCTTGCCTCTGAGCTTCTATAGTCTGAATGTTGGTGGCTGAGTTCTGGAGCCATTTTATGGAAAGCTGCCCCAGAAACACCATTAAACAAATAATTCATTGACTAGTCCAGGCAGCTCCTCCAGTTCTTATCTCAAACTGAAAGACATGTCTTGCTTTGGGAGCACCTACCTCATTCCAGAAATTGGAGGTCTTGTCTTTCAGGAACAGTCTGGAACACCTTGGGAACCTAAAGAGGCCAGTGATGTCCCCCTCCTGTTTCCTGAGATGCTAAAAAAGCCCCAATTGAAATGGATTATAAAAGAAATCCATTCATCTTGAAAGGCAGGTGTAATCTAAAGACTGATGGGTGAACTCCCAGGTACCTTTACATTTCATGGAGTCAATATTTGTTCTTCCTCCATTTATAACCCCATTACTCTCTCTAGGTGGGCAGGAGGTTTCAAGGGGGACCATTTGTTTTTCTTGATTAATGCATTAATGCTGGTGGTTTGTCATAGTAAATTATATCTACTATCTCAACCTCCATATGCAGGAGGAAAAGCAAGTAAAAAATTTATGATCAAATTGCTCAAAGTCATGGCTTCTCATTATTTTTAACAAAACCATTCAACTTCTGCTCTTCATTATTGCGTGTCTAGTGACTAACCTGAAGAGAGAATGTCTCTTATACCCTTTGTTGTAAAAGTCTTTTAGAAATCATAACATTATTTTCCCCTGCACTGGCTCAGCTGCGTGCAGTACTATTGTGTGAAAATAGGTGGGAGAGAGAAACTGCTGCTTTGTCTTATGTCTCACTTTGCTTCCCTCTGGACTCAAAGCAGGGCTTTCACCTGAGAACAGGGCTTTACAAGCTTTGATTCTGCCTCTTTCACCACAGAAGCAGCAGCAGCTCTGGACACTGGCTTCCTAAACCAGCTGAAGAAGCTCTCAGCTCTCCTTGTTATTCACAGCACCATTTGTGGCAATCTTCTTCAGGTGAAAACCAAACTGGAGTCAAATCAGACTCATTTTAATGGACAAAGCTGCTTTTCCTTGACTGTCAGAAGGTACATTTTACAGAAGGAGCATTTGGTAGAGATGAGCTGGTGTGCTATGTCGGGATAGATTCAGTGAACTGAAAAAAAAAATTGTTTTAGCTTTCACTGTGGGAAAGGAGAAGGGAATTTGGTTAGTTATGCATGTCCAAGATGGGGTTAGCAAGTGAAGCAAAAAATTACCAGCAGTGTAGTATTAAATATAAGAGATTCTCCATGGGCAACAATACCTGAGATTGAGAATGACCAGGGAAGGGCTGTGCATGAAACTGTACCCAGGGGATAAGTGCAGGACAGGGCAGAGCACAGCACCAGAGTGTTGGGCAGGGAAAGGCTGGGAGGGTGATGCTGGCTTGTCAGTCTTCACGAGGGGATAGTCCAACAAAAACTGAAAAGGCTTTGAAATCTCAGTGGGCTCTAGTCTCTTTTTGCCTCTGCTGAGAAGTTCTGAGGGAAGTTACTTGTGTAAGAAAAGCCATTTTTTGTACTTATTTTGTGTAGCCTCTGGATGCACGCAGCCACCAAGCTATGCCCATACACACCCGGCTCTGCACGTAACACTGCTGTCAGTCCAGGCAATGCCCAGCCTGGTGAACTCTGAAATCTCTTGTAAAAAAGCTGTAAAAACCTGTAAAGTTCCCTTCCTTCCTCTGCATCCTTTGTAGCTGGTCTGGTGAGCAGTGTTACCGCTTTAGGTATCAGTGACGTGTGAACCAGGTGCCCAGAGACAATGACTGCAGCCAAATTTCAGCGTGAGCTTTCTGCACTGGGAAGTATCCCTTGCCCTAGAAGCAAGTTAACTGGAGTTCCTTAATGACATTGTTGTGACTATAGAATGTGGAAATTTGACTGTCTTGGACTTCAATGCCCTTGTAAATTCCTTGGGTTGTTTTAGATGACAGAGTCCAGTGCTGTCTGCACTGTCCAGCACACCTGGACTTTGTCACTGGATAGTCTCTTGGGACCACTGTGAAAAAATACCTAGTGATATTATTGGCCTGAGTACTAAAATGCATGTGAAAGCATATGGTTACTCTTGAAACAGCCCGCTCAAATGGAAAAGATTTAAAAGAGGAAAGGAAAATGTATGTTTAAGTACATGTGAAAGGAGAACACAAACCTGTTCTCCTTGCAAATGGTAGATGTAGTCCATTGTTGAATTTGCACCAATGCCAGTGAAATTACACTTGGGATTAGTTTTCCCCATTCAGCAGAAAAGCATTTCCTCTGATTCCCTTTGATTTTTTACCAGTTTGTGATCTGTGAGCCAGAGTTTTTTTGTGTAATTTGCTATCTGTACAAAACCAAGGGAAATACCCTCTGCTCCAAGGCAATGATGAATCTGAGGAGAAAGCTGATCTCTCTGAATTATATTGGAACCAGGGAAGCCAATAAGGTTTTTTCATTGACTTCTCCAGATCAAACTGAAGCCCAGACTATGCTGAATTCTCCTGAAGGAATGGTCTGTCCTACTGATCACTGTAAATAGGTGGGAGCACAAACGCATAGCAACCTGGGCTGTAGCTGTGCTGCGGTCTGGAGACTGCAGGATGCACTGTCATTCCTGGGCAGCTCTAGTCAGGCTTGGCAGGATAGCAGAAGGAGAAGATCCTGTAGCACTGGCAGACAGTCTGCTCTGAGTTTATTTTTTAACCTCTCAGTTAAAAAAGAGGTTCAGTTCTTTTCTCAGTCCATGCCACTGTGTCTTCACCAAGGATATTACAAACTCCTGAAACACTGTTGGGTCTCTTAGAACACATCATCTGGTTGTGGTCATGCTATCAAACTCCAAACCATGATTCCTTCCTGCCTATCAGGAATGGCTGAAGTTCCTGCCAGCTCCCAAGCCATGCTCAGAAATGTTCTGGATGCCAGGTGGCCTGGATCAGAAGTGAACCAAGGACTAGTCCAAAATGTGAGTGGCAGTGCCTGTGTTCAGACCCTTATGCAATTCATCCTGTTAGTATAGAGGTGGATTTTATAAAAAGACTTTATGACAATGCTTGGAAACAATCCTTTTTGTGGGAAAGGTCTCTGACAACAAAAATGGCTTTCCCAGTGTAAGTTATGGTAGTAGCTTCCATAAGGATGGGCTGTGTGTAAAGGATGTGTGCCCAGGAGGGACAGAAGAACCTGGGGGGAATGCTGAAGGACTCTCTTGTTGTCTTACATGCTACTGCCTTTGCATGCCCTCAGAGTGGAGTACAGAGGTTTGGGATAAATGCCCATGGTATCATTTTAAGGATGAATGTTGAGGTGATTCCGATTTTTTTACCAAATAACATCATAGCATGTTACTCCCACAGGACAGGCAGAGAACTTCTAGACAAGTTAATCTGAGAAACAATTCTGGTTCCTGTGGAAATTAAGGATAATGTAAATTATTCGTGAGGGTTGGTAGTAAGACAGGAAATACAAAAGAGAAGAACCTAGTGGAGATCCAGATTAAAAGGGGTCTGTAATCTGAAGTGACTCATGCCTACATAGCAGCAGGATTGAGACAATTCTCCCTTGACTGGTGAGATAATAGGAAAAGCATACTGCTGTTCACATTGAACCAGCTGGCATGTCTCTGCTCTTCAAAGCCAAGACCAATGAGGTCAGAGATATCTTCAGGTGTCATATTCAGCCTCTCATCCAAGAAGCACTCCCAGAGTATTGAATATACTAATGGAAAGATAGTGGTGGAAAATAGTAAAGCCAGTACCTACCATCATCCAATTAATGGAGAAATCTACCCAGAAAAACTGTTAGAAGAGGACTTATGAGTCAGGTCAGGTGGAGAACAGTTTCACTTTACAGATATCAGAAGACAGTACAGGTCCTGAGGGTCTCAGTGAATTTGTGATTTGTGTGTAGTACAAAGATGACTCCAAATTCCTATAGTTCTAATAGTGATTAACCCAAGAACATCCTGTGCATGAGGTACCAACTAAACCCAACTGGATATGCCACTCCCAGGAAAGTCACCAGATTGCACAGTATCCTCTAACACAGAACACGGAATCAGTGCAATAAAGAGAATGCCAACTGAGAGAGGTTTCAACACCAGTTACTTAGTGAGACATGAGGAGAAACTTATCAGCTTTGTTGTGGATCACTTGGTAGTCTCCAAATATTTTGCTTTTGACTTTTTCATGCATTGGAGGATTTTGCACCACTTTGTGCAGTGTTTCCCAGTGTTTCAGTGGGATAAGTGCATCGTTTGGGGCTTTTGCTCTACACAGAATTTGGTTGAAGCACTACCCCCACTTGAAACCTGTCCCAGTATGGAGCAAAGTCCTCCAGGTTTTCTGTTCGTTTTGTAAACTGAAGTGATTGAGTGACACAAAATGTGAAAACTTCAAAGGCTTTTCAGTTTGAATATTCTGCACAGCTGTTGTTTAGCATTGAATATGGAGAGAGGAGGATTTTACTTGCGAGATACTTGGTGTTGTATTGCAAAACTGCATTATGTGAAGTCCTCTGCCTTCAAATTGATGAAAGCAAACAGTGCTTACTTCCATGAGTAACCCCATCTGTTTCCATAAGACACTCTTAGGGGAATGATTAAGAAAAAAGAAACAAAGAGCTGTACTCTGCTGGGAAACTTTGCTATTTTATATTGAAACTCTGACCACCCAGTTTACATATATTTCTCTAGGTATAAATGCACATATACTTTGTTATTAATTTACATTCATTTAGAAGGGATGTGGCCAAGTGGAAAGAGCTCTGGCTGGACTTAAAAAGTATTTAATATTTTCTTATCTCCGTCAGTTTCCCCTGGCTGACACTGGAAAAAGTAGTGACCTCAAACATATGACTGTTCTTTGTCCATGTGTGAAGTGGCAGAATGCTACAGGGCCCTTTGGAGAGTGCTTTGAGACCTGATGAAAAAAACAGTAAGGAGACAAAAATGTTACTAAGGTTAGAAAGAAAGACTAGTCTTAGAAATTTTGTATTAATAAATCTGCTTGTGACTGTGTAAACAAACAGGGCTTCAATCCTACATCTGGTTCTCTGGCTGAGAGCTATTCCTGGTCCAGCTCCTCAACTGACCAACCTTTGGCTGTTGGTTTAATCAGCAAGGAAGAGGTTAATGGTGCTGTGTCAGTAAAAAATAGGAAAGCATTACTAAAAATCAGTCCTGGAAGGAAGCAAGATCAGCACAAACAGGATTAAACTGGGAATCATCCTGAGTCCATTCCTGATTACTATTTATGAACTGGGTAATGTCGGGGTCACTAAACTGAATGACAAATTAATTCCTTTCTCACTGCCTCAGTTTCCCCAGTTGCAGTTGTACTTAACTGTACTTTGGGAATTGGCATGCATGTTTCAGATATTACAGTTTTATGTGCAGCAGGAGAAGGAAAGGATCTGCAAGAGAGGAGCATGGGAGCAGAGAAAAATGCACTTAAGTAACATGAGTCAAAAAGGAGGACTAAAGTACAGTTGTTAAGCATGTTAGACTCAGTGAGACTTCTCCACAGTTAATCTGTGGAGGCAAAGAAAGCAAATATCATTCCTCCAAGCTAAGATGTAATGCTGGACTGCATCAGTACTGGCCTATTCCCACTGCTGGGTGACTTCGGGGACAAGAGATCCAGGAGAATTTCTATCATTATATGTGTTATTACCTATCCCCAGAGACGTATTTGAAGGCATGGATGGATTTCAAGGGCTGTTCCTCCTAAAAGTAAAGTTCCATTTTGGTGTTGCCTTGATTCATGTTTACCCCATGAGACTGTCCATGACAGACACCCTTTGTCTGCACTGGCTGGGACAGGTGGCCTCTTTGCCTTCCAAACACAGCTGATGTTCCCACATGCCCCAGGGAATAAGGGCATTATGGAGATGGGCTTTAACTGAATTGTCTGTTTCTCAAAGGCTACTTTTCTTTTATTTTCTTTTATTTTTTTTTTCTTTTTGACAAGAGTTGTTTTCTTCTTTCCTTTTGGAAGGCATCTCTACAGACTTGAAAACAACGCCCTCAGAGGACAGGACATTGATGTAAACTTCCTCCCCTTTGGTTTGACTTTATTCACAATAACCCAAAGGGCTGCTCAAGCTTGATGCCTATGTTTAGCCTTAAAACCTTTGTCACTAGAAGTTTTTTTTTTTCTTCCTCATGTACTGAGTCAGCCAAACCTAATTACCCTTTAATCAGTAAAATCAACACCTGCTAACAGGGTGGGCTCTTTTCAGCAAATAGTGCTTCCCTTTTCCAGAGGCTGATAAATTTCCAGGGGTCCTATTGTTTCTTTGTCCTGCTGATAAGGAGCTTTGACTGATAATCTGGTAATGGTTATCTCATGCCTGTAAGACAGTACTGGTGAATCTTCCTCTTGGCAAGGGCAGCAGAACTAGGTGAGACAAGAATTATATATAGATGCTAGGAGTCAAATCTGCTATTTTCTCTTGAAAACTTAGGTCAACCCTGGAAAAATGTGGGTCAGAGAGGTTTGGCGGTGGGATTAAACTATCAGGTGAAATAAAGAGCAAGGCAGCCTGTAGAAGTTCCTGGATTTTTTTTATTTTTTATTTTTTTAATTTTGCTTAAGCAGCCCTCTGGAAAAAAGTAAGGGGGCAGAATTGTCTGCAGAGAGAAGGGACTGGGGCTGGATTCTACAGAGCCTGTTGGAGCTCAGACTGTGTCTGTGCTGTTAGGGCAGCACAGAGTCACCACTGTCCTTGAAGAGACTCATCTGCGGCTTCACTTGAGACCCTCAGTGTGTGAAGAGCTATTGTGGGAAGGAGGTGCTTAGGTGCAGATCAGGCCAGAAGAGTCTCTTGTTCCCATGGTCATGAACAGGATTTGAGCTCAAACTCCAGATTTACCACACTGCTCTTATCCTCTGTGTGGTTGCTTGAACGTATGGGCAGAGGGCAAACAGGGCCATGGACTTACAGCTCCCCTTGGGGTCTGCTTCTTTTACACAGACCAGGACAGACTTCTGGTGAAAAAAAAATTGCTCTGGTATTCATGGCAGCACTCTTGAAAAAGTTTTTCACATATAGTCAGTCTGATACTCATCTGAGAACAGCTGAAACATTGTTAGAAATTTCAGAATAAGAAACATTTTACAAGTTCACTCAACTCTGAAAAGACCCTGGAGCCCTTTAGGCTGAAGTTTCTTACACTTGTTTTTAGCTCTAAGATAAATGTTTTTGGAGAGTTTCACTTTATTCCATGTGGATGAACAGGACAGAGAAGTAAAAACCACTTGTGGTTTTCCTTGGATGTTTCCACTGAGGTTATTTTGGCTGGATAGGAGCTGCAGCTTTGTTCAGCAGCTGTGTGTGAGCCTGGCCTCAGCTCCCCTTGGCAGCCCCACACAGTGCAGCTCCATAGGTTTGAATATATGGATACACAGGCTGCTAGATGTCTGGTGTTTGCTTTGCCTGTGAAATACATCCTCCTCTCTCTGCACCAACACTCAGCTCCTGCCCTAGCTTGGATATGTGGGATGTGTCCATTATTTACATGCAAACAAATGCCTGAGCTGCAGCTAAGGCTGGTGACCAAAGCCCAGGACCTCTTTCTCGTACCCAGGGACAACAGAGTTCACCCATCTATCTGTGTCCCCAGTTCTCAGCTCTTTCAAATTAACATGACTGGCTTGATGCTGCCAGGATATGGATGAAAATCAGGCAGAATCAAATACTGGATGAACTTCCAGGTGAGCTGGAGACTTCCTTTAACTCTGCAGGGTGAGCAGTGCTCAGTGAGCATCTAGGGCTGTGCTGGTTGGAGGTTAAAGTAATTGCTATGGAAAGAGCCAGGACTCCTGGGTCTCAAGGCCAGGAACAACCTGGTTTAGTGGAAGGTGTCCCTGCCCGTGGCAGGGAGGCTGGAGTTAGATGATCTCTAAAGTCCCTTTCAACCCAAACCATTCCATGAAAACCACAGTTCTGGATCTGCTGAAAACCCCTCTGCTGAGTTTGACGAAGGATAGGGGGGTCCAATGGGTTAGGGGGAGCCTGGCATGGCTTTCTGCTGTCAAAAGAAAGGAGGCTTTTGGATACGTGGCTGATACCAGTCCCAGTCCTGCAATGAGATCCAGGAGAGTTTGATCACTGGGCCTGTGCAGTCTCCTCCACTGTAGGATCACTCTCAACAGGGGACACAGAATTGTCCTGTCACCAGGCTGCTCACAGTGATTTCAGCAGCAGCTACAAATACCCATCATACCAGAAATCCATGTGAATTCAGGTGCTTTGTTTTGGGCTCCCTCCTTTCAAAACTCTCCTCATTCTTCTGTCTCTGCACCAGAGAGACAAGAGCCCTGCATATCTAATCCAACAATAGCTGGGCTCCTCCAGCCCAGCCCCCCGGGGCACCCCTTTCCCTGACTGCCCCTGTCACAGCTGGACAGCTGCACACCAACAGTCCGCAGCAAATTTGGGCAAAGAGGTGGCTTTTAGGACCCTGGGAACTCCGCCAAGGCTCAGGTAGGTCTGTCTCATTCCTCAGCCGGGATTCATTCACTCCCAGGGATGTGTGTGTGTGTGTGTGTGTGTGTGTGTGTGTGTGTGTTGTGTGTGCCGAGTGCTTTTCCTTCCCTGCCGCTGGCTGCGAGCCTTCCAAGCAATGGGACTAACGCTGTTCTCCGGGCAATGAGGAGTGCTGGGCAGGGGCAGAAACCGCTTTCCTTTCCTCTGGAAGAAGACAAGCCGTGAGGACACCTAAGGATGTGCTGCCCAGATGTGTTTCCCACCTCCACCTTCCTCCTAGGGCTCATGTGCTTGACAGCTTTCAGCAACTTTGCCAAGACTTCTGCAGACTTCTCAGGTAGGGAGAAGCGCCGATCCTTTCGTGTGCTGCTCATGCATGGGGACTCTTATTCCAGTGCTCAGGAGCAGCTCAGGGAAAGGGGATGTGAGCAGATCAGGGATAGTTATGTGGGGAGTAATTTTAATCTTTTAAAAATAAGCTGAAGATGAAAAGTGTCTTCCGTAAGAGGATTTTAAGTTTCTTAAAAGCCTTGCTCAATAATTAGCAAAACTATTTCAAACGAGTTAGTCTGAGTAATTTTGGGAACAAGAAAAAGAATATTGTTAACTTGTGTAATTTTGTAGCAGGAATAGTATTAACCTGTGTAAGTTTTTAGCAGGTTTTGTTCTGTGTTTCTCATAGGAGTGAAAAGAGGTGGATTAGGAGACTGGGAGGGTTTAGGACGTAAATTAAAGCTAACATAGCAAGCCTAAATTATTTTGTAGTGGGCCAGATTCCCTCCTCTTAATGTACAGCTCCTGATTGTTGCAAAAGCCCCCTGAGCTGAGATAAAGGAGGTGCATGCACAGAACAAATTATATTCTGAGCCTGTGTTTTCTTAGGCTGCAAGAAAAAGTGTCTCATTTATTAATATTTTCTGAATCTAAAAACGTTCGTAGCACTTGTTTTGAGTTGTACACAGCAGGTAAATACCCAGGACTTCGAAAGTCTGGAGTCCCGTGTAAGTTTTGTAACTCTATAGCTGCATTAGTCTCTTTGAAATTATGTTTCTGCTTCTATTCTTTCTGGATGTGCACGTGGATCTGAGAAAACAGAACAGATTTCATTTTGCAACTTTAGCAGGGCTGATCAGTTTGCTTGGGAGTGCCCAGTGAGGGCCACTTTTCTTTTGGTTCTAATTTTGGGACTTAGTGTGAAGAAACAGCCTGTCATACTCTTTATTGGTGTTTTGCAAAACTCTTGTAGTGGATAAGAGCTGCCAATTATAGTTTGCTGATGAAAAAGTGTCATTTGCAAGGGTTGAACCTCACTGGATCTGAGTTTTAACACATCCCAGCACCGCTGCTCACTGCCTGGAGTGCATGTATCTGTGTGCTGTGAGAAATTTGTGTTGGGAAGGAGGAGCTTGTGGTGGAGGGTGGGGGAAGGAATATCTACGGTAGCTGGAAGCCTTAATGTGATTTGAAGGGGGTCGGCTTGCCTGTGATTCAGTCTCTTTTAGGGGCACATCAGTCCTGGGGGCTCCCATTCAAGGCAGATCTGCCTCTGAATGGAAAGGACTGAGGCATTTCCTTGTTTCTATGTGCTTTTATCCTTTTCTTGGCACTGAGCTTTCTCTATGCTCCTGCTTGCAAGCAAGTTGGTGCAGAAGGGTTGCATGGAGTGGGCATGATGGGAGCAAAAGAAGCAATGGGGAAAGGAGTTGTCTTTCTGAAATAAAGTTTTCCCAGCCAGGCCAAATTGCCAAGCGTTAAAATGTGTACAGGTGTCCCAGGGCAAAGGTGCTTTACATTGTGTTTGTACACATAGCTGGAACAGTGGAAGGAAATTCGATAGGCTTCAGTGTGCTGGCAGGGGGAGCAGATGCTGTTCTTTTAAAAAATGGATAAGAAGGTTGCTGATAACAAAGTAATGTTTTCTGTAGCATCCAACTGAACTGTCATGCTTTGGGAGAAGATGCGTGGCTTATATCCCTGCGTATGTGTGTGGCAAGGCTGTACTCTGAAGCAGGGTCTGTAATCCCAACAGCACAACTTCCCAAGAGTTTCCATAACTGTTGAAACCTTCTGCCAGCTCCAAACTATGTTTTCTGATAGCAGGCTTGGCGAATGTCCCCAGTCTTGTTGGACTGACTGTACCTTGCAGGACAGGAAACATGATTTGCTGCAGGAAAGGGCTGTACCCTGTGTGTAGCAGCTCAAATATAGTTTTGTAAGCTCAGGAGCTGAGTAACTATAAGATGAAAGGGCGTAGGAAAAGGTACAGTGTTTCCCAAATCACACTTATGCTTTCCCAGCACATACTGCACTGACCCCATTCACCTCCCTGCAATGCATGAGGGTTTGCACCATGTGCCTCTCGGAAGGAGCAGCAGCCCAGGTAACTCTCCCTTACCTGATGGAGCATCTTGTTTGTCACTCTTATCCCTATGGGTGAATTGTCAGCTGGCTTAAGGAATAGAAGGGGGGCAACCTTCTAACATTACTTGACTGTAATTGTTTCTGGCCTGTTACACACTTTTCTATACTTCAGCATGTTCTGAATTCTTCTCTGGCATGACTGGATTTGAGCAGGTGAACATCTTTGGGGAAGACTAACAGCTTTACTGTATCCCATCCCACCTAGAGGTGGTGCATCCAAAACATAAATTGTCTGCACCCCAGGGAGGTGAGTGGATTTGTACTGGGTATTGCTGCTGAGGAATGTAAGGCTTGCTGTGATCTCACAGAGGTTTCTCCAGCAATTGGTGCTGCAGGGAGATGACACAGTTCTTTGGGATGTAAAGGCTTTTCCAGCTCGCAAATGAATGGCAGTACTGTCCAGAGACAGCAGCTGATGCTCTTTGGGGGAGAATGAAAGTTTAAATTCAGTCCTGTAGACCTTGTATAGCAGCAAAACCTCTCTGGCTTCTCAGCTTGGTTTGACTCAGCATTGCCAAGGAGGTGCTGCTGTTTGTAATAGGTCATGGCTGTGTGGTGGTGGCCAGAGTGTGTGGATCCAGCCCTGGAATGAAAGCTCAGGGACAACCAATCTTGAGCTCTAAGCAGCAGCACTGACCTGACTCTCACACTGCAGCTCTGCAATAGGGCTGGATAAAAGACTTACAAAGAGACTTACCAAGGACTTCACACCCAACCACATCCCACTGCTCCCAGTACTCTCCCACTGGCTGGGTCTTCAAGGGATGTGTCTCTCAGCTTCAGAAAGATTTCATTTTCATGTAGGTCATAACAAGGTGCACCCTGAGAAGGTGCCCAGAGATGTGGTTAACTGAGTCTCAGCTCTCACAAGAGAGCACAAGCAGGGCTGTGGGGATTTCTAACCCCTGAGCACACAGTCTCACACTGGGGCTCCATCCCTCCTGTTTGAACAGCTCAGCGCCACAACGTGAACATGAGCAGTGCATGTCCTGCTGGGGACTGGTGCAATCTGAGATGTAAGAATTCAAATTCCTTTTAAGTGAAGTATTTGAACTATGTGAAGAGTTTTGAAGTTGTTTTCTTTAATAGTTCTTTAAACATTGATGTTTGCAGCAGGGTGTGGGGGTAGGAAACAGATCCTGAGGGAGAGAGTGGAGTTATCAGGCACTTTGCAGCCACTTCTTAAGAAAACCTGGACTTTTTCTCTGTGGCTGCTTGTAGAACGGACTCTTGGTTTAATCTTATTCTGTGATCTGTTCTTGTGCTCAGGACTGTTTGAAAGCTTAGAACCTGCTGTCTTGATGTGTCACTCACCCCTTATGTTCAAGGTGACACTTGAGGACTGTGATGAGGTGTGGGGTAAGAATCTGATCTTTTGAAGCTCTGTATATTAACTGTAAACCTCTAGTCCTAATCTCAGTAGTAGCAGAATTCTCCAAAATTCTTGCTGTTTGATAAAACGTCACCTTTGTTTTAGGCTCTTTCTAATTTTAGTGAGAGTCCAAGACAGAGCAATGCTCTTGCCCTGCCAGGGGGAAGCTGTGCCCTAGCTCCTCTGCTTGGGCTCTGGGAGGCAGTGATCCATCTGCAGTGCACAGGCCTTGCTCCTGAGAGGGACAATGTTAATGAAAATGGGTCCAAAAGTAGGTTTTTGTGCTATCTTTAAATGCAGGCACTGAAAGCTTAGTCAACAGCTTTTGCTCATATCCTGTGTGCTCTCTCTGCTCAGCCACAATGTTCCTGTCTCTGAAACTAAATCATGCAAACACATGTTGAATTTTGCTCTGCCCACTGCTGCCAAGGTGACCATTTAACTTCCAGCTGCATACCTGCAAGGCATTAAACTTATGTTGTTATCATGCCATGCTCCAATTCTCCTCGAGGATTTTCCATTCATTAGCTGATTTCAGGCACATTTGACAGAAGGGTAGTGGCATCAGATCTGTGTAATTGCCATGAGTTTCATGTTAATGGAGACAGGTCCCTCCACTACTGCAGACAGGGTTGTGAACTCAAGCATTTACAGACATCAGAGAATCCACTGCAAGGACCAAAGCCAAAAGCTTAGGTTTCTAGGCATGGAAACAGCTTGGCTGGGAGCTTGTGCCTTTTCTGACACAGGAGAACCCAGCTGAAAGAAAAAAGAGCCCTGGTAGTGCTGCTCCCCTTGGGCCTGCTTTAATGTTTATGTTCTTTGCATTAGATTTTGGCACAAGCTGGATGTGAGCAGCACTTTCCTTAAGAGAGCTGATCTGGCACCGAGCCAGATGAATACTGATAACTCCCATCCACACCCTGCAGGTGAGCCCTGGGTAGCTTCTGGAACTTCTCCCTGGAGGCCCATCTGGGTTTTGAAAGCACAAAGATTTTCTGTTGTTGTTATTATTGTTGGTGGTGGTTGGTTGGTTTCTTTTCCTTTTCCCCAAGAATATCGGGTTTCAAGTGAAAGCTGCTTTTGCCACCTCCCTGCTAATTGGCTCAGTGTGTTTGTTTGAGTGATGAGGGCTGGAGTTAGGGAGGGGAAAGGCACTTCTCCCTGATTGCATTTAATCAGTCCATAATAAAGGCAATTTGTTTGACAACTCCATTCACCAAATTATCACCAAAATCTACATGCTAACAGCTTCTGAATGCCTAATGGCCCCAAATGGGTCCATGGTGTCAAGGGGGGTCCAGGATTTCAATGTGTTGAAGATTTCAGGCTGTAAAAGAGGGCATTTTCAAGAGAAAGGCAGATACACCACCACACTGGAAAAGAAATAACTCAGTAATGAGGGTCGAGTTTTTGACCCCAGGGGCAAACAGACATGCTTTAGACGTTGGTTAAAGACTGGGCCAAATCCAGGCCACCTCCGTACCTTGTCTTGAGGAAGGGCTCTGAGTGATGAGGTAGGATGGACCTCATGTTGCTGCTTAGAGAGGTCCTTGCCCTAGGTAATCTTCTCCTCAGCTGGAGGCCATATGTGCTACCCCATCCATCAGAGCTGCCTGGGCTGCAGTTTGGCTTACTGAGGGCAAACTGTGCTGGGGTAGAGAAATTCTCCTTTGCAGAGCTGACAAAATCCAAAACCTCATCAAAGGTGGTTTAAAACTACTTGGCCTCTTCTGATTATATTCTGGAGATGTGGCTGCACAGCATGGGAGCTGAAGGGGGTGGCTGTGTCTGGGAGCCATGGCTGAGGGGTTCTCACAGGGGGAAGCTGTGGCTGCGGTTTGGGTCACATGTGTGTCTGCCAGCGGAAAAAAGTCTAAAGACCTCAGAAGCTGGGAGGTGTTGGAGGAGGAAATCAGTTGGAGTTTGGGTGGATATCAAGTGCCAGATCTGCTGCTCTTAGGAGAGCAGGAAAAGGATCAGCACAGAGGCTGGGGCTATTTTGGTGCCTGAGAAAGTTGTTCTGGTTTATCAGCAGGGATGCAGCTTTATGGCATCAACAAAACTGTGTTGCCAAGACCAAATACCATGTTAAGCAAAGATAGAGGTTTCTGTCCACCTCTGTCTGGAGGCATGCTCTAGAAAGCACTGTGGATTTCCCAACAGTTGTGATGAAAATGCTGTGCCTGCTGACTGTAAAAATATTGAGCATTTACTTTTACTGACAGCTGAGGGGACCAAATTGAGCTTCAGGATGACAAACACGTGTTTCCAATTCCTTGTGTTTGTGGTCCTGGGCAGTCACCACGGGCACTGCTGTTACTGCTGCAAAAAACCAGCTGCTGCTTGGTGTTTGTGGAACCAGGGAAAGGAGACACAGTCTGGGAGGAATGGATGGGACTGCTGTGGGTGCCAGAATGCCTCATGAGGGGTCTGTGTGAAACCTCATGTAGGCAATGACTTCAAGCTCAAGAGCCATATGTGTGCATCTGGCTCCTGTCATATGGAAATCCAGTGGTTTAGCCATCACAGCTGTCAGCAAGAGCCAAGGGACCTCAGGGATCCCAAAGTCTGTGTGATGACTGGCAATATTTATATTGTATCTACTAATTGCAGGGGCCCAGAAAATGATGAAGACTTTTGTTAGTACCAGGAACACTTTATTTAATTAGTAATATTAACAAAAAAAGGTAAAAAAAAATCTACTGTAGTAATTTTAATAATTTCAAAGTATCCCAGTATCCCACTAGATGCACAGACAATTCGAAGAAATTGTCTGTGCAGCATTCTTCCTATGTCTGTGTGTTATCACAAATACAGATGCTGCAGAATTAAAGAAAGCAACTGTTTATATCCTCATGTAAAAATTTTCCCTGACTTTAAGGCACTGTGAAAGCAGATTTTATATCTCACAAATAGTTTGGTCAATTAAAAAAAAAGTGAGAATTTTGATGTATCTTTTTTTTTTCAACTTAGATACTTAGAAGCTAAATGCACAATTTAATCTGGGGGGTGGGGAGAATAAGCTTAGACTCTTCAGGAGGAGAAAAACTGTGTATTTATACTTGGCACTCGTGCTGATCCTTTTGTTGATGCTAATTTAAACACAGCCCGATCTCCCAAAGTGCTCAGTGTTCAGACTGAAGATTGGCCTGTGTTGTGTTTAGGTGGGTGTGCAGGGATTTAGTTGGCCAACACCAGGGCTGTTTACATGTCTTATTTGAGACTGGCTGCTTATGCTTGGCATGTTTGTGCAGGTATAGATTAAACTTTCTGTTTTCTGTTGCAAAATAGCAATCACAATCTCTAGAGGAAGAAACCAGCATTTAAAGCAACTACCCATTTTGTTTTTCTTTATACAAATACCCAAGACCTTCACAGATTGTGTCTCCTTGAAAGGTGTGTGTCTGCCTGCAGGAACAGACCCAATGTACTCCTCAAAGTGGTTGAGAGGATTTTTGGTCAGGTTGGTTTGGTGCAATAGTACAAGGCTCCTTGTGTCCTTGCCAGTGCTGTGCCTCATTGACCCAGCATTGCTGTTGTCTGGGATTTTTGTGCTCTTTCCAAAAGACAGCTATGGGCCAAAATCTGCTCAACTATGAGGAAGCTTTGCTGACTTGCCAAGAGCTGTGCAGAATGAACACAAGCACAGAAGTTAATCCCAACTCATCTTCTTCCAGATTAAAACTAGTGTAGGAGTAAAAATTGACAATATGTGTGAGAATGCTCCTTGGGTTACCTGTTATTATTATTTATTTACTTAGCTGCTCCTTTTGCCTGATGGTGGTGAGTTGTGACTCTCTCAGCCTGGGTTTGGGCTAATCCAAATGTGCCTGGCTCAGCTCACTAACTGAGGGTATGAACTCATTTGTAGTAATTAAAACGATGAATGTCTCCTCTTTCAGCACGTGCAGGACTTGGCTGCCTGGAGCCCAGTGTGTGTCTTCTCACGTCAGAGAGACAATGATGGGTTGGTAGTTCTGGGTTGCACAGGAAAATAAATCTTGCCTGAGTCTTTTCAGATATACTTTGTGCTCTTTAACTCTGTTAGTAGATGCTGTGGTGTTGGTATTGATGGGGCTCCTTTGGATGCTGGAGCTTGCTGTTCAATAATCCCTCTTGGATCCATCTGGATCCTTGCATGGAAATGGAGCAGTGTGTGTGTGACCTGCAGTTTGGGCAAGCCCTGTGAGTGCTCAGGTGTCAGAAGTGTGTTTGAATGAACAGATGGATGTAGGTGCTGCTGAAGGATTTGCAGTAGATGTTGTCCAAGCACTTTAGTTGTGGTAGGCAGGGGAGCTCATATCCAGCTGTTGGCAACGTCTCTCACAACCTTAACAAGGAGAAAGAAAGATTTAAAAAATATATTTCCTTTTTCTAATGTTACATTTAGAGAAGAAGGCTTTAGAGACCCAGAGGAGATTCATCAGTCATTTACAATCACAAAACTTCACTATGTACTTTTGTGCACCAACTTTTGACCTGGTATCAGTACACTATTTGCCAGGAGAGAGATTTTTACCTGCTCCAGCAGCCAATAAAGGAATCAGAATCCTCAGGGTGTGAGAGGGAGCTGACTTCAGGTGAGATACACAAAACCCTTGACAAACTGGGTAGCTGATGGTGCTGCCTGTCAAGAAGGGGCCATTCAGACCACCTACTCTGAGACCCCCTATGTGCTTGTGTTATTTTATTTTCATCTGCTATCAGATGCCTGTGGTTTTGCTGCTATGATATTATCAACATGTGTTGTATCAGCCTCAAGGGTTTTAAGTGGGCTTTTACTCCCACTCGTAAATATGAAAACAAACACAGCAGTGTGGGGATTTTCTGCTAATGTTTCCTCTCTGATTTCTGTATCACACTGTGGGCTGGTGTTGATATTAAGGGTGCTGTACAGCAGGTGCAATTCCTGACATTAATTTCCCATGTGCTGTATTTTGCAAAGGCTTTTGGCTCATATGTTTTTCCTGAAAGTTGTGTTGGGCCAAGAGTGCAGACACTTGGTGCAATTAAAGTGATAGGTGGTAACTTGAGCTCCTATGGCTGGGTTATGGGTTGTTGTTTTGGGCCCCAGTCTTTGGGAAGTCTCTTCCCCCTGTGGTCTGTGTGGGGCCTGTAGATGCAGTGCTGCTGTGGGCCTGGCAGTGCCCATAGGATGCTACGGGACACAGTTCTGCAGTTCAGTTTTGAAAAACTTTAGCTCTTGTGCAAAACGTTCAAATAACAGTATTATTTTTCAAATCCAACATTTGGAAGTTAAGAAATATTAAAATGAAGGTATTTTTAACTGCTTGAGTCCAGTGTTTGGGTGTTGCTCTTTAATGAGAACATTCTTTTTCTCTGCTTCCTTGGGATTCCTATGTTGTCCAGGGCACAGAACAGTGGCCTTAAAATTGTTTTCTTCATTTTTTTGTTCTTTATGGCCCTGGGGCCATATTTCCTGCATGTTTAATGGTACATAAATCCCATTATGTTATTTAAACCCTATTCCCCTTATTGTGAGGGATGTACTTACAGGGATGTTCTTACCCTTCTGGGAAGAGTCTGTAATGTTACCTACTTTGCACAGATAAGGATCCAAGGCAGAGAGATTGGCATCAGGAGCTCTAGCTGCCCAGTATTTCGGAGATTGTTTGGTATCTACCTTTTTCTCCAGGAACAGCTCCTTATCAATTCTCTTAAGCTGTTATAAGCAGGAAGGAATGTGTGGTACTCAGTACACAGTTCCTTCTCCAATATTATAATATCTATGTGCAAATGGACTGCACAGGTTAAAATGAACATTTCAGTTGCAAAGTGAAGTGTACCTAACTGAGTGTTGTGGGTTAACAGCTTAGGCAGCCAGGCACTACCCAGTTGTGTGTTTGCCTCCACTTCCTACCTCTGAGTAGGGCAGGGGAAGAGGTAGGGAAGAGTAAAAGCAAGAAAACTCATGGAATGATATAAAAATAGTGAAAGAGAAGGGAAGGAAATAAAGAAAGAAAGCAAAGTAAGTGATGCAAGGCAATCACTCACTGCCTCCCACAGGCAGACTGGTGTTCAGTCAGTTCCCAAGCCGACTTACCCCACTCCACTCTGTTTTATTGATGAACATGACACTAAATGGCATGGGATGTCTCTTTGCTTGGCTGGGGTTACCTTTCGGGCTGTATCCCTCCCAAAATTTTGTGCATCCTACAATCCATTCACTGGGAGGGCAGAGTGAGGGACAGACAAAGTGCTGATGCAGGGCAAAAGCTGTTCCCCATTAGCTAAAACATTAATATATTATCAGTACTGTTTTGTTTGGGATCCAAAGCACAGCGCTGTACAAGCTGCTACAAAAAAATTAACTCCATCACAGCCAGACACAGGACACTAAGGAAAGGGCAACATTACACCTGTATTTTATGTGTAATATGAGCTAGAGGTTGATATCATAGGAAACCCTCAGCTGGCAGATATGATCTGAGCCATAAAGTGCAGTTGTGAGAAGGGTCTTGTTTTGCATACCTTTTGTTGTGGTTTCCTTTTTTTTTTTTCTTTTTTTTTTTTTTTTTTTCCTAGAGCAGTCATATTTTGAGGGTTATTGTATTTGGGATGAGATAAGAGTTCTTAAAATTGAGTTACAAATTTGGGGTCAGTCCTTGAAACACATTTTAAGAGATCTTTTAAAATGAGTTTTGAAGACATTTCCCCCTCCAAATGTTTTTTGCTTGCTTCTGTCTCTCCATAAAAGAAGAAAAAAAAAAAAGTATGTGTGTCTATTCAAAGGCACAAATAAAGATCCTGCAGTGCAAGTGATATTGCTAAAAATAGATCTTCTGGGATTTGTTCAGTTTATTTCTCTCTGGATTTTTATTATGTGGGTAACCCCTTGGAAACCGAGGCTGTTGGTCTGACTGTTTCCAAAGCATGTCTGACTCTTCATGTATCCTTTGTACAGGGGCCACTTCTGTTGTGTTAACACTCTTTGCTTCCTGGTTTATGTGCTCATCTGAATTCCAGCTCAAAGAGGTTAAAGCCTTGTAAAAGTGAGTTGGGCGAGGACGCGGCTCCACAGTCGATGCAGGAGCGCGCACATCTGTGCCCCACGCTGTGCTCATGTGTTCCTTTATTGTTGGCCTCACAATAAAGGATAGCGCCGGGGTTTTGTTCAGCTAAACAACTTTGATGGAATGAATTGTGTAGAAAAAAAGAATAGATGAAGGCTGGCTGTTATTTGCAATAATGTTCTTTGTTTTAGCTGCAGCGTGGGGGATGCAGAACTCCCAGAGGAGGATGGCCTCTATAGCAGCCAAGGGGAGCTGATGGATTGGAGAGGGATGCAGAGAGACGTTCAGCAAGAAGGGGTGAAAAATTTTTCTGATTTGGATTTGCTTGTCTTTAGCTGGTGGCCTCAGGCTTCCACTTTGGCTTTACCTCAGGAGCAGAGACTCTGCTGTACCAGTAACTTGCACTATAAGTGTGTTTGGTGCCATTTGCCCTGGGTTTGGTCCAGAGTTAATGTGCAGAGATAGTGCATTTGGCAATGGAACAGCAGAATGGCTGGATTGTTAAGGTCTATCAGCAGCTGCAGGAAAGTGAATGCTTGGTGTCAGACAATCCATTTTTCTTGCTGGATAAATGAAAATCTCTTTATCTCTCTTTTCATAAACATTGTCCATGTAATTGGAGGGCAAGGTTCAAGTTCAAACTGATAAGATTATTTTGCTTCCCTAAGCTGCATGACAATGGTCCCCTTGGCAAATTAAGCCATGGATCTCCTTTTGCAGTAATGGGAACCAATCTCATTAGAAACAGAGCTGGATTAGTGATGAGTCCAACCTCCCATACAGATACACATTCTGACCCCAGCAGGCCTGAAGTGCCTTTTGTTCACTCAGCCTCCTCTGCATTTTCCCAGCGCTCCTACATCTGTGTGATGGAGCTGGGGGTGATTATTTCTGCTCAAGCAAAGCCTGCTGAGGGGTGAAAAACAAGCTGATTGGTCAGCATGGTATCAGAATAGGAATGATAAAGTGTTTTTAAAATGTTTATCTTGATTTAAGTCATTGGAGTACAAGACTGATTAAGTTGCCTGCTACAGGATATTGAAGATTAAGGGCCAATTGTCACTGCTTTGACCTGTGAGGAAGATGATCCTTTTCTGCCTCTCAGCACTGCTGCCTACTGATCAGAAAATCTGAATCTATTCACACCAACCTCCCCTGCACCTGAACACAGGGAGCTCTTTTTGGGGCACAAAGAAAGACAAACCTTTTCACCTGTGACCTGTGTTTGTTCTGTCTGTCCTTCAGACCAGTTTTGGTTTCTGAGGGGTTGTTTGCAGCCATGTCCAAGCTGCTTGATCAAGCAGGTGAGACTGAGAGTCCTGAGCTGGTTCTGTGGACGCCAGTGCCAGCAAGAGAGCAGCACAGCTGTGCCTACAGCAGGCTCCTGGCAGATGTTGTGGCTCAGGAGCGGTGCTGAGCTGTGGGGATGCTGTGTTGGGATCCACTCTGTCTGTCTGTCTGTCTGTCTGTCTATCTATCTATCTATCTATCCATCTATCCATCTATCCATCTATCTTCTCAGCAATTTTTCCTCTTGCTGAGGGTCCTTAGTTCTGGGAGATTAGAGGTGCAATCCTGGCTGATTCCAGCTGCTTGCATGAGATGGAACCTTGCTAAGGATGCAAAGAGGGGTAAATCCCACTGCTTCCTGGGTTAAAAAGCATTATCTGATCCTTAAGGAAATCCTTGTGCCCTTGCATCTCCTGTATGTCCTACTCCTCTGATCTTGGAGGTATTGCCAGGAGCTTGACTCCTGGACGGAAGTTTGTGCTTGAAGCAATCTGGCAGGGAGGGCAGACTGTGGGTGTGATATTTGAAAGTGGCACCAATGGAAAAATGAGCCTGGTTTGTTGTTGTAGTAGCTAGTTGCTACTGATTAGCCTGGGGGCTGATGCTGAAGTGTTGAGGAGTCCTGACTTG
The DNA here is from genome assembly GCA_027886175.1 of Phylloscopus collybita. Classification (NCBI taxonomy): domain Eukaryota; kingdom Metazoa; phylum Chordata; class Aves; order Passeriformes; family Phylloscopidae; genus Phylloscopus; species Phylloscopus collybita. The sequence goes on from JAJNNQ010000026.1 coordinate 50,965,730, forward strand.
ATGAGTATTCACTAAAAATCAGTGGGGCTATTCACATGAGGGAAAATTGGCTTCTCTATATGTCCAATCCTGATGGGTGCAAAGTGTGGTGGTTATTTTAAAATTTTTTATGTTAAATGTGATTATCAAGAACAAGGGTCAACCAGGGTAACTAGCACTGCTAAGCTGTAGTCTGTGTCTCACCAGCCAGAGTACAAATGGGCAGCCAAAGAAACAGATCTGTTTTCTGTTCTTGTTACATTTCTGGATTTATTTTAAGGTTTCTCAGAAAGATCAGAACAATGAAACACCCTTTGACAATAGCAATCTCTTTTCTTCATGGTGCAGCCTGAGGAAGCATTCAGACCCTTTCCTTCTGGGATTGCTCACTTCCTCTTTTTTTTCCCTCCTGAAGTAAAAACAATACTCTCGCAAAAGCACAACTTCTGCACTGCTCTGTCAGAGCCAGCCTCTGCCACTCCATCAGGCAGGCATCAGATGGGACATTGTCTTCTGTTTTCCCCCTCTAAGCTGCCACTCAGGGAAAACAAATCACAGAAAAAAACCCCCACAAACAAAACAAAACAACCCAAAAAATACACCCCACTCCCCAAAAAAAAACAAAACAAGAAAACCCCACCAAACCCCCTTTTCATATATTGTTTTAGTGCTGTCAAAAATAGTAACTAATGCCCACCCTGAATTTCTCTGCCTTTTTGCCAAAGTTTCCATCCTTTATGTGCATAGAGGGGAATGAGGCATGTGGGAAAGAAATCGCATGCAGTGAAATGAAATATCATCCAGGCAATTGGATCCACAATCCTTGGGTGTCCTGAAGTCTGAAGCTGTAGCCCCAAGCCTGATTCAAGTGTGAGAGGAGCCTGTGGTTAAAGAGACTGTCACAAAACTCCTGTCCCTGCCTACACAACCCTGAAGCTCCCTGTGAGCTGTGGGACTCTGCCTCTGTTTTCATGCCTCTTCCTTTTCATTACATGATTCCTGATTGTCTCCATATGTCTTTCACTGTAGCTTGAGTCCTTGCTGGTTTTCTTGGAGCCCAGATGCCACACTTACCTGAATTGTGGTGACTTCTAAATAGTTTGGGGGCTGAGAAGTTGAAGATGTGTGTACTTCCCCATGAATAGTGCTGCCTCTCTCAAGACTTTCTGTTACAGAAAGGTCTCCCAAAGTAGACAGATAACTCTGAGCAGATGGTTTGATAGTCCTGTCTTCTGCTTTCAAGTGAGTGATCTTGTCTGTGACTAGTTGGATAAAGTCTCTCCTGGAAAGGATGCCTTTATTTGCACTGCTGCAGTCCCAAACATCAGAGTAGACTAAAAACAGCAATTCAGAGGGTTGATCTCCACATGTGTGAAGTTTGCTTGCAGTGCTTTTGGTATGACACAGCTGCAGCAAGTGTTGCCAGCCTCTAAGACTCCTGGTGGCTGGCTGCCTATACCAGGCAGATGTGGCTGGTGGGAGCACTTTCTTTGTCAGCTTGGCCTGATGGTGGGCTGTGCTACCTTTTCTATTGTCCCCAGACCTTCTTCTACTACTTTTTTCACCACTGCAGCTGTGGTCTACCTTTTTCTGCAGTTCAGAATTATCTGGGTCCAAACGTTATTTTTGTCTTATTAAGGACCAAATCAGCCTGACCCACCTTGATCCCCAGGGGAGACCATGTCACAGCCTTTCAGTACTTGAAAGGGACTTAAGTACAGAGAGAGACTTTTTGCCAAGGGCTGCAGTGACAGGACAAGAGGTAATGGCTTTAAACCAAAATATTTAGAGTAGGCATAAAAGAGAATTTTTTTATGATCATTGTAGTGAGACATTGGAACAGGTTGCCCAGAGAAGCTGTGGGTGCCCCATCCCTGTTCAAGGTTAGGATGGAGAGGGCTTTAGGCAACTTGATCTGGTGAAAAATGTTTGGGGGAGTTTGACTAGGTGATCTTTGAAGATCCCTTTGAACCCAAACTATTCTATGATTCTACGATTTCAAAATTCTATTAAACTCAGACTTGTTCCTTTTTGCAAAATTTTTCTGTTGGTTGAAAATCACTTTTCTTCTGTAGGTTTAGAGAAAGCTGCAGGACTCTGTTAGTACCCTGAGTGAGAAGGTATTAGCCTTATATCCATGCCTGTTGGCTGTGGAATTGCCTTATAAAGCCCTCCTCATCCTTGTCAATATTGGTGGATTAGTGCAGAGCTGCATTTCTGTGTCTGCTAGCCAAAGCAGCCCAAGCTAAAGAATGCTGCACGGGGAGGGAGGCTGGCCAGATGCCTGCTCCCTTGTTTCAGGGCCTTTCTGGCCCATTTCCTGGTATAGTTTTCTGAAGAACATCAGAGCTGCCTCCATCCCAGCTGTATGTCATCGGCATTACAGCAGCACTGATGGATGGGGAGAGAGATCAGGCCTTTTCCTGAGCACTTGGCCTGGTGGTGGTGGAGCAAGAGTGAGGTAAGCACCCTCTTCTGCTCTGAAGGAGTGGCTATCAAGGGGAAATCACTTCATTTAGGGTTTTTTTCCACTGGTGACAATGAGCCTGATTTGCATTGTGGAGAAGCTGACGTGTAGATGGTGTCTGGCTCATTTGATAATAGAGCTCAGCTGTGCTCCAGCCCCTGTGAGATGTGCAATGAGGGCAAGAAGTTTTCTTGGACATTAGGCATGGGGAAGGAACACTTATCACAGAAATGTGGTGGGAAGAGGTGGGGAAATACCTGTCTGATGGTGTGTTTAAACACCATCAGAGAGACTGAGCATGCATAAAATTGGTGGATGGAGGTGAAAATTTACCTTTCAGACTATTCTCCACCTTAATCTTACCTGGCTATGTAAGGGGAGGACCCAGGCTTCCCAATGCCCAGGCAAAAGCAAAGCTTGTTGTATTTTCAGCACTGAGGAAGGCTGTTTTATTCTCAGTCTGACAGCTTGATCATGCTAGTACTTCATAGATAAATAATTACTGGTGTCTAATAAGGCTTTTAGGATTGCTCTGGAAACTTTAAAACTTGCAGTAATAAAAGGCAAGGCCACAAATTAAACACCTTAGGGGCTTGGTGTGCCTCCAAGGCAAGACAGGCCAGATGCTTTTTGTTTGTGACCTTACTAAATGCTCTAGCTTTACTTGAAAGTTGTAGTTTTTCTTCCCACTTTGTCTAGTCCTGAATTTCCAGCAGATCTCAAGTTAACATGTTCAAGCACATTCAATAAATCTAAGAAGAGAAACTCACAGTTAGAGGTCATTGATCATTCATGAAGAATGAATGTAGAGAATAAATACCAATAGCATTATTTTGCAGATGAAGGAACTGAGGCACAGATTGTACCATCAGCAGTGGAATTCTCTTTTCCTTGACTCCAGAGACCTTCATCTCATCTAAGTTGTTGCTTTGGACTTCTAGGGCACGCATCATCTGACTTGCATTACAGCTACTTCTGGAGATCACTGACATCCCATCCATGGTTGCTGGTTGCTTCTGACTGTCTTTTTAGAACATTTTTTTCAGGAAACTTCCTAAAAACTTCCTATCAGGGGTGTGAGGTGTGAAGCTGAAATACCACCCTCTGTCTGTGTCCTTACAAGGAATATCTGTGCTGGATTAGCCTTGCTTTTGCTCCCTTGCCCTGGGGAGTACCAGGTAAAACTCCCTCTACTGCTTTGATGGAGCTAAACTAGCCCAAGGAGCCACTCTGGCCTCAGTGGTTTGAGATGAGTGCATTTGGGTTTTCTATTTTTCACTTTCCATCCTAAGGACTCTAATAATTGTTTTGATGTATGTGCCATTCCTTATTCTTAGAAATGCTCTGCTTGTTTAAAGAACAGAATGACATTCGTTTACTCTGAAACAACCTGGGGATTTATTTTCATGGGTGTTGTAAAGCAGACAAGGTGTAGCTGCTGCAATTAGGAGGTGATAGGCTAATCTCATTAGTCAGTGGGAGGAAACACTGGGGTCAGTGGGCTGGATAACAAAATGTGAAGATGAATTTTGATGTGCCAGATGGCCTGACATAGTGGTTCCACTAATTTGGGAGGAAGGAGAGCCAATAGTAGCTTTGAAGAACAAAAGCTGTAGCAAGAGTTGGCATATGATTTCTCTGAACAAAAAAAAGCTGTGATTCTCAGCTGAGTGGGGACTTGGGGGATCCATCCAGGTCTGCTGATTTTTTTTTTTCCTTTTGTTTTTGGGCAGTAAGAGACAGTCCTCCAGCAAAAGTTAATGAGGCACTGGCATTATATGGATGTGCGTAGATGATTAGTGGCTGAGCAAGAAGAAATAATCCTGACATCTCATTCTTTTAGAAGAGGTTGATAATATAAATAACTCTGTGGGGAAAGTTGTGTTTATGGTGTCCCCTTTTCCACAAATACATGATTTTAGATTTGAAAATGCCGATACTTGTTTTGGGGATGGGATTGTAGGTTCTTCCAGCACAATGCTTTGGGCTCAGCTCTTCATTTTCTGAGATCAGTGTTTTCATCCCTATGGAAGTAAGCAAGAGATAGAAGTTTGAGGGATGAAAGAACAGAGAAGCAAAAAACCTGTAGTTTTCAAGAGTGACCTCTGAGACAGGAACATCTCTGCTTGGGCTTGACCCAACCTGAGATACTGTCACCAGATTTTGCATTAACAAAGGACTCAGTGGCTCCTTTAATTTCCAGTCATTTTTGTGTTCTTGGTACACACTGATGCATCAGCACATGCTGAGGCACTTTCCATCCTAAGTCTCTCTGCAGGGTTAGGGCCCAAGAGATACCCACAGGTAAGTGGGAAGAAGTTGGATGGAGTCCTTCTCCTTTCCACTTTGCTCCATGCTCAACACAAACACTCATTCCTTACCTCTGTCACCTACCCTCATCAATATTTTTCCAGGAAAAAAACAATAAGCAGTCTTTGCCAAGCTTGGCTGTATAGCCTAAAACAAAGCTGAGGAAATCCAATGGCACATTCTGGCCAATTCATCTGGCAACACCCCAGTGCTATTTTCTTTTAGTGAGCATCCAGCACAGGAAAAAGCTTGTTCTGGGCTCTGGGCCATTACAACAGTTCTACTGAGGAGTGCCCAAACTTGGAACAGTCTGATAAGAGTTCTTAGTCTCTAAAGCAACGGCCAGGCTTCATCTGGCCGTGAAATAATGAAAAGTATATTTATGATAAGAAACCTTATTGAAAAATGTACTTGTAACTGGCACACAGCCAGTCAGCACCTGTATTTCCTGGCAGAAAGGAAAGGAGGAACGTTTTCATAGTGGTTTAGTACATTTGGTATTATGAAAATTCTAGGGGCTGGATCTTCAGCAAATGGACAGCAGTGGGTCTGATGGCAGTGATGCTGCAGTGATAATGATCTGTCTACATCCTGAGATTGCCTCAACATAGCTGCATCCTTCCCATCCCCAAAGAGCAATAAGGGCTGTAGTTTCTTAGCCTCCATCTTGAGTCCTATTTACATTATCGGGGTAAAAATCAACACTTTTTTTTTTTTTTTTTTTTTTTACCTATAAATCCCATGCACACGGCAGCACTTTGACACAATACACACAGCTTAGCCAATTCCAACCTAATGCCTTTGTAAGAGCAGCCATGTAGAATTGAATGTGGAAAACATTAATCTGGCAAGAGATTTCTTTCTTCTGCAAAGCATGTGGGTTCTGCTGCTGTAAGGGGACATGGCTGCCAGGCACTCCAGTGAGCAGAGGCACTCAGCAGTGTCAGGGAAAGTCCCCATGAAGATGCAGCCGTGGGGAGGGCTGTTGTAAATCAGAGTGGCCCCAGATGTCTTACAGGGCAGAAGGGAGATTGATGGGGTGGGTGGGGAAGCTGAAGCAAGGAAAGTTCAAGCATCACCCTGACCCTTGAGAAAGGAAAATAACCCCAACCCTCAGCAAGGTTTGATTGAAGCCTGCTGTTCCCCAAAGGGGAAAGGTCAGCCTCTGCTCCGTCAGATGCCCTCAAACAAAAACCCTGTTTATACAGGACCCACCCCTGTACCTTGTGAGGTGGAGGGTAAATGGGCTGGGAGACATTTAATGCTCCTCTCTCTGGTAACACTTGTGTCAATGAACAGTGGAAATTCAGACTGGGCTGGTAGTAAAAGCCTGGAAGGAAGTGGCCAGGTTAAACCCCACATAAACATTAACTGGAATTAGCCCCCATGAGCACTCTATTGGTGGTCCTGGGATGATGCTGGTTAACACTGGGGATCCTTGCAGAAGGGAAGGGTTGTGTTTGGGGTGGTGCTGGTTGCCAGCATGTGCCTGAAGCAGGTCACCTCTGTGCCCAACCCTGTGCCCTCACAGCCTGAGCACAGTGCAGGGTGATGCTCACTCAGGCAGAGGAGGGTCCCCACACTTCTCTGCCAGCCCAGTGATCTGGAGTAAAGTTTTGTCAGCCCCAGTGGTGTAGCTGGAAGTAAGATGTAAGAATGCTGCCTCTCTGAGGACCTGTGGTCAGGAGGGCAGACATTTAGATGTGTCCTGAATTTCCTGCAGTGGAGGTCTCTGCCAGGAAAATTGACCTTCTCTGCTCCCAGACACCATCTTTCCTGAGTCCACTAAATGTGTGGACAGGGAATAGCTTCTGGCCACCTGAATTATGATTGTGACCTGTGGCAGTCTTACAGAGGGACTCTTTTGATCCCATGTCACCTGATGGGCACTTGTCCAAGTGTTGTTTGATGCCAAATCCTCCTGTCACTTGTATATACAGGACAGAAATGTGGATTTTGGGATTCAGATATGATCTTCATGTCCTGTCCTGCATCTGGTTTGTGCTCACATTGTAAATGAAGCCATTTGGAATAAGCAGCCTGTTTTACTTATCCTAGCTAAAGGTTGGACACCTCTTCAACTAACCACAGTAAGAATGGGCTATTTCTGGAGTGAATTGGATGTTTCCATCACAGAAGAGGAAGCTGCAAAAAAGCTTCAACCATATGATTTTAGTGTACCACTGTACATCTACTGGAGCCCTCCAGCTGCTTTCCAACCTCTCCTTCTATACCCTTAGAAGAAGCTGAACCAAGTACAGCTCAGCCAAGCATGGGCAGTCTGGCACCTCTGCTCTGGTCCTGCATGGCTTTTATCTGTTTGAAAGCTACCAGTATAGAATACATTGATTAATGGCCCAGTAAATTAATTGGCAGCCTCTGTAGCTTGCTTTGCAGCTGATGGCTTGCAGGGAGCTGTTGGAGTGGAAAAGCATAACAAAGTGCCAACTTACCAGGCCGTGACGGTGCCCACTGTATGGCAGGCTTTTCCTCACAGGAAAGAAAACAAAGGCATTTCTCTGAGGAATGTTGCAGGCAGAGACTGACTGACAAGTAGGGTGAGGGAAAGTTGTTTTAAAAAGTCTAAAACCAGGGGGAAAACCTTAAATATGTAGTTCAAACACAAAGCTGGCATTTTTCAGGTAGTTGAGTTCTTTGCCACAGGATTGTAGCTGAAAACTGACCTGGATTTATTATTTACAGAGTTTGATTCTATGGTGTTTCCTGTGTTGAAGGGAAGATCAAATTCTGCCCGGATCTGAGGCTGTCAAGTTTTCCCTCCTGCTCTTTCTTTCCAAGGCAGCAGAGATGTAACTAAAGAGGAAAGTACAGGCTTTATCTAATCCTGTATCTCTCTTGCTGCTGAGGCACTGGCTTTCCCCAGCTCTTCAGAATCACTTTCTGACCAGTAAGTAGAGCAGGGACTGGGAAATATGGCCTTAGAATACTGTCCATATGAGCCAAATGAACTGTTGATATTAAATACCAAAAGCAGAAAGTTTCTGTTTTCCTGTAACAAATTGATATTCTGATCTGTGTGGGAAGCAAAAGGTGCCATCAAGAAAGAAAAAAGAGAGACTTGTTGACAACAAATGAAATAAAATACATTACATCATTTTAAAAAAATGTTATGGAGAACATCCTTTTGTCTGCCTGATACATTCATTCAGCTCTTTAGTGTGAGGCCCATTGCTTTGTTTCTCCAATCTTGTATAAAAATCTTTTGAGGCTTATTTGAGTTGTCCAGGTATTACAGGAAATAGAGCAAAGTTGCTTTGCTCTGCCCTGGTCTGAGATGGCTTCTTTTGTGAAAGTACTGCTCTGCAATGATGCCTCCTTACCTGGGGGGCTGGACTTTAGCTTCTTCCACGTTCAGTTTTGGTTTTGTTTCTCTAATGGACAACAAGGAGTGAGATACAGCTCCAGACATCAGTTCCTCCAAACAGACTTTGAAGAACCAAGACTTAAGTTGGATCTTAACCAAGCAGCATTTTAGCTCTTGTTTAAACTCCTGGGTTCTTGGTTGTATTTTGATGGGAAGTAAGGATTCCAAGCAGGGTTGGAGAGCCAAATATAGTATTGAATCTGGGTCTTAAAGTCACAGCATGGTTTGGCTTTGGAATAAGGAATGGAACAAAACTTTGCTGTGGGAGTCTAATCTTACCAAAAAGGAAATCTGAATTTATGGCTTTTTTGATCCAAAATGCTGAGCATTGTAATACAAGAACTTCCTCTGTGTGTTCAAAGTTATTAAAAGTGAGGCTGATGGGTTTAGTTTTATATTAATTCAGAAGTGTGGTCTTGTTCTGCAGTTGGGATAAGAAGAATGTGTATAGGAGTTGTGGAAGGGATCACAGTAGAGAGCAGATTTCCAGCTGTTTCCTGGCCCTATGGTTTTTCCCCACTATGTGGGGACTGTCTGTCCCTCTGCCTGCCATGTGAGAAGGCCTGTGCATGGAGATGTAGCAATAGTCTGACCAAAATAAAATGGAGCACATGGTTTGGAGGTAAGAGCTAGAGACAGTGGGGCAAGTCTGCTTGTGTGATGGGTGCTATGGGTTCCTCAAAGAATGGTGAAAGACCAGGAATATTTTGCCTGAAAGACCTTGCTGTGACTTTCTGCACACGTTGTACGTCCAATGTGGTTGATCAATAGGATTCACTATAGGAAATTAATGCCTCAGCCAGCAATCTTTATTTAAACACAGTTGTGCCTCACACCAGTTTATGTGGAGACAGACTGGCAGCCCTTGTGTTTTGCCTTGTCTTTGCATAATGAGACACTGAGATATTGCTTGTCTTGGCTAAACAACAGAAACGGGCTGTGATGAATTGCATTTATGCCTGTTCCTGATTGTTTTAAGGTGCCTATTTCAGGTGGCCAGGAAGAAAGATGAGTGTTTACATTTTCTTTAAATGCTTATGCAGGCTCTTTGCCCCTGAGTAGTCCAGATTAAGGCATAGCCAAGGGTTCTGGCATAGGGCCACAAGGACAGATTATTCACTGTACTTTGAAAGGGTGTTGGGTTTCTGTATCTGACCTTTTGGGTGGGTGAATGGGAGGATTAGCTGCTAAGGAAGCAATTATCCATTCTCTATAATTAATATCTCCTTCTTATTCTCTGGTGTTACTTGACCTGGAACTCTGAGAACCTGTTGGTGTTGCCAGTTCTGTGTAATTACCACCTTTAGAATGGGGGCTGGAGTCCCCGGCCTTTGGAAGTCAGGGTGGTGGAAGTGGGGAGTAAGAAAGCGAGGGTGAAGCGATTGAATCCAGCTCCAGTGACCAAGACAATGGAGACCGGGATGATTAAAGACTGTAGTTTTGTTCCTGAGGTAACTCTCTACCCTTTAATGCCACTGTGTCTTTTGACATGAAGATGAAACATGCCTGCTATTCTTCTGAAACAAAGCCCACCCTGTCAATAAAGCAAACAGGTGCCTAATGCCCCTGCACATGCCTTTGGGAAGGTTGCCTTTGCCATCAATCCCGCTGTGTTTTCAGCTGTCACTGCTGAAAATGCCGTCTTGATCAAGTGCAGCTAGGGATTGTCATTCTGCACTATCATTTCCCATTTGCAGATGTAGCCAGAAGCTGATACCATCTGACAGTTCTAGGAGGAGGATACATTCTTTTTACTCCAATTTTGAAAGCAATCCTGGATTCCTCACTTATCCCTCTCTGTTTTGAGGTATTTATGCTGTACATTGCCATTGTAAAGGAGATTGAGACTCAAATAATATTTAATGATTCTCTGGAAATCTTAAATTTTGGTGTGTATCCATATTTTTTTAAAAAAATATATATACATTTATTGTATATAAATATATCAATAATAAATATAATTACATGTATTATAACTAAATAAATTATTTATATAACTTTATTAAAAAAGAGAGCAGTGGTTCAGCCAAATCAAATTAGAATTTCCTGTTTGAAAACATTTTTTTGTTTTCACAAAAATCACTTTTGAAACAAAAAGTCAAAGGAGCATAAACTTTTAAAACATGTACACATAAAGTTAATATTTAACTTATTTTTAAACTTCTAAAAAGATTAACTGGTGCTTTTAAAGTGTGCTTGTAAGTTAGAGATTTATGGCAGATTCTTATTTGATGCCATTGCTGAAGAAGCAACATAGGTGGAAGTTAGTTATTTCCCCCCTACACTGTATTTTGAGATAAAGGGAAATCAGAGTTAATAAATTAAAGACAATTAAACCTTTTATAGATATGTGCTACCTGAATAACGAGGGTTATCAAGAGAATTTCAGCTGAGTGAAGACTCAGTGGGGAAGTTTTTCTGGTGATGATGAAGCTTGAGCAGGTAAAGTGGGACTTTGTACAACACAGAGGTAAATGGGAAGATCACATAAAAACATGGTGAGATTATGTACCACATGCCAGCTGGAGCTTATCTCCTGCCTGCCATGCACTGAAAGTAAATACAAGCAAAGAGGGTGAAGCATTTACAGTGCTGAAAATTAGCATTTACTCAGAGGAGACCTCCGACGTTGTCTCCTGGGACCACATCTAAGGAAGAGCTAATCTGTCAAATGGTCTTCTGCAGAGCACAAATTCAGGAAGTTATCTGTTTACCAAGCCTTGAGTGAATAGAAATTTTCGTTGAATATCAAAAATAACACAGAAATTTGCTATATGTGAATTAAGATTTTTCTCCTACTGAGCAGGGGAGGCTTAACTCCCAGAGAAAACATCTTCCATGCTTACTGCAGACACTAGAAAATGTCACTTTTTTGAGAGAAAAGGGTGTCAACTGCTATTAATAGTGTGGAGTCATTCTCAGAGTAGTGGGCTCCCCCCTGCCTGGGGTGGGCTGTTTGTCTGAGCTCAGTGGGAGACTGATTGAATTGGCCTGACTTAACCCTGTGCACTGCAGAGCCCGAGGACTGTTATAGTACCCCTGAGGCAAATTGAACTGGGAGACAAACATTGACAGTGCAGATTCAGAGGAAGAAAAACATGTGAGGAATGTGAAAGCTGAACATCCTGTATGCTCTTGCAGATTACTTGGTGCTGCCTTTTATTAAAGCATGGAGGTCACCCTGTGTTGTAAAAGATGTTTGTCTTGGTTTTCAGAATTCACGTGGACCAGCCTGTATGGAAGCTTCAATCAGATCTCTGTTGTCTTCTGTTAAACTTACTATCAAATAATAGTTCAAATAATACATTCAAGTAATAAGAGTAACACAAATCCTTTTCAATTAATGAATCATCATTAAGTAGTAGCAGCAAATTATAGTAGTCATAATTTCTCAGTTGCTGTGTAGAATTTGCATGCCTTGTGCCAACACTTGCTTTTTAATATCAGGACTTTTTAATATGCAGGATGTGCATCTGCCTTGACATGCACAGATCAGAAGCATGCTGATTTTTCTGTCTCAGCTGATATTGCATTGAGCTGTAGAATCACAGAATAGTTTGGGTGGGAAGGGACCTTAAAGATCATTTAGTTCCAAGCCCTGTGTCAAGGGCAGGGGCACCTTCCACTAGATGAGGTTGCTCAGAGTCCCCTCCAGCCTGGCCTTGAATACCATCAAGGATGAGGTATCCACAGCTTCTCTGTGGCCACCTGTGCCAGGGCCTCACCACCCTCACAGGGAAGAATTTCTGTAGGTCTTCTTGGCTAGAGAAGATTTCCTTTGGCAAAGCAGTCTTTGGATGTTTCTGGTGACAAGAGTTGATGCTGGATCTCCCAGAGCTGTCAGTAGTGCTGATGTGAGCTCCCTTTGTCATTTCTGTCAGTGGTGACTGTCCAAGCCTCAAAACTCACCATCACCTCTTTTTTTTTTCTTAGCCCCAGAAGAAGGGCTTTTTGGTTCTTTTGATATTCCCAGTCATTACTTGTCTTGGGGATAATTGCAGTTTCTCTCCCTCCACCCCATTCAACAACAACAAGTCATGACATCTGCTATAGCAATAATAACTACTTTGTTGAGAAATAAGTAAAGTTAGAATTAATTCAATCCGTCTGTGGTTGTACCCATACATCTGCTGGGGTTACTCAAAGTGCTTCTAGATTTTTCCACAGTGTCTAAAATGTACTTTGAAAATAAGTAAAATAAGAGTTCTCCCATAATCACCTGTCTCCAGGAGATGGAGCTCCAAGAAAAACACCAATTACCGTTGGGTTTGTAATTTAAATTATGAAGGTTAGCAACACTAATTCTATGTCCCTGGCTGGGAAGACTTGTCAACAGCTCAATTACCATGAGTGGATCTCATCTTGTATTCCAGAAGTGTAGGGAAAGGAACTGAGAGGAGAAAAATACATTCATTTACCTCAGCTACAGAGTGCCTGGGCCTGTATCCAGTTGTGAGTAATGCTCACTGGAAACCAGACGTGAGCATTTAACAAGGAGGGTAATTAACTGTTAGTGTAGCTTATGAAGATATGCCACAGATTTTTTGCTTGTTTGGAGCTTTTCAATCCAAAGCACAAGGGTTTGCTTAGTGAATGCTTCTTTTTGAAGTTATTGAACTTCAGTGAAAGGTTTGTCACGTGAACACCTCAGGCCTGTGTTATGGTGGAGGTCTGGCTAAACACCCTTAATGGCACTGCTTGGCTTTGAAACCTCCGTAATTGGGTTGCACACAGTGCTAAGATTTGCTCTTTACTGATTAAAAATACTTATGCCAAAGAGACCCTCTGCATTTGGAGCTTGAATAGGCCACTCTCTTTTGGCTCTGACAGCTTTCAAAGGAAAGTCCTGAAAGGGGAACTGCCCGAGCCATGGGCAGCAGAGCTCTCGTGTCCCTGCTGCTCCCCTGCCCCAGCTGCTTCTCCTCCCTCCTTCCCTGGTCTGGATGTGCTCTCCCGTGGCCTTTGGGAAAGCAGGGCTTTGCCTGGAAAGGGCTCTGCTTTCTGAGGGAAATGCACAAATGCAGCTCAGCAGATCCTGGGAGGCACTTTGATGGAGAGAAGTCTAGCCTGCTCTGTGCTGGACTTTGCAAATGGGTTAATGGAAAATTTTGCTTCTTGAGGGGGACCATGACTTCACCTCAGCCTTAGCAGACCAGCCAAATATTTCAAAACTGTTTAGCAAATGACTACTCAAAAGTGTCAATTATTATTGTGGTGGTGGAAAAACATCTCACTGTAAAACATAATGTCAAGGAACAGACAGAGATTTTATTTTAAATATAAAGGGAAATAGGTTCTACAAGTTCCTTTTTTTTTTCTATGAGTTTTTTCCCCACCCTGGTTTTTGAATTTGAAAATTTCAGAAAATGTGACATTCAAAAAAATTGAAAATTTCAGAAAATGTAAAATTCTTAAATGAAGAAAACAAACCAATAAACTTTTTCTCAAAAGCTTAAAAAAAAAAAAAAAGGAAAAGTGATAAGAAAAGAAAAATCAATAGTGAAGTGCACAGTCGCTTTTTTTAATTTCTTTTCTTTTAATAATCTGAAAGAGATATGGGACTTTGGTCACAACGAATTTTTAATTGCTTTAGGAGTTTTTAAGCAACACTAAAATCAATAGTAAAGATTATAAAAGATGGCACTTCAGCCCAAAAAATAGCTTTTGCTTGTACAGGCAGAAATGTTCACATATACCCAGCTGGAGCCCCGAATATGTTTTTATGAGTTTAGACCAAACATCTACCCCAATAATAGTCCATCTAGGGGATGAAATCAAATTAACCAACAGCTTCATGCTGTTGGAAATGTTCACAGCCATTTTTCTGAAGATGAATAATACAGAAATTAAGATGTACCTTGAGACAATGGAACCTGCTTTTGTGAGTGCAGTATCACTGTTCTTTAATGTTATTTTCTGACAATGTGGAAATGCTTTGGTGTGCAAGTGATATTTTGAAGTGCTGAGTTCTGTCTTTATAAGCCATAATTCTCCCTGGATTTTATTATTTGCCACAGATTTTGAGGATTGATATCCTCCAGTCACTTTTAGACTCTGCACAAAGTAACAACTGAAGATCCTGAGAAGTTACTGCTAAGCCACAGTTTTGATATTGGCTGCATCCTCTCTCTGGCTTGTTTTTCCCTTGTGATTTATAGATGAAATCATGGATCATGACCACAGTGTCAAGGTGTTTTGATAGTCTCTCATACTGTCAGACAGGTCCCTTGGCACTTTCCTAAAGAGGTTAAGTCCAGTTTCTGGAGTTAAGGATGGGCATGTAGGCCCAGAGGGCTGCTCTGAAGGTTACAAGGGTTTAACTACATAGCCAAGGCCAGGCCACGCCAGTTGTATGAGGGCAAGAGAATGGCATCCACCAGTAATTATTTTTGAGGCTGTACAAGAAAAATAGGTGATCAGGGCATCCTTTCTTGTCAGACTGAAAATATGTGAAGCCCAAAGAGGGTAGGAAATCACCTGGGGCCCGTGTATATCCATGGGTGACTGCATGGTGTGGCAGCTGGAGAAGGTGTTTCAGGGGAGGGTGTGCTGCAATCACAGTAACTGCAGGAGGCTGTGAGAGCTCCCTTTGAAGAAGATCTCCAGGCAGTATCAGTGTTATGTCATTACAGCAAAGGTGAATGGGAGGGAAGGGCAGAAGTGAAAAGCTGTGAGATAAGCAAGGCCTTGAGCACAACCTAAAATTTAGATCACTCTTGTGGTTGCCTCTATCATCACCAGCTCCACTGGTACTGCCATTGCAGAGGGTGAAGTTCTGGGGACAGCCTCAAAGAGAGCATCAAGGCTGCCCTTGCGTAAGACCGTGCACACAGATAATATAATGTTAACAATCACTTGAGAAGAGAGCATGTAGTTCTCTTCAGGAGCTCAGGGATTGGGCTAACTTTACATAGCCTTCAGTTCTGATGTGCTTGTCCTTTCTGGTAGGAGGAACAGTTCCTTTGGTCCTTCTCTCATGATCTAAGGGCAACTTGGGGAGAAAATGTCCCAGGTGTTACGTATTCATGGAGCCAGACTGCTTAAGAAATAACTTGGTGCCACACAAAAGTTTGGGCCAGTGTTTCCAGGGTCAGAGGTCCTCACAGCTGCCATTCTTAGTTCCATGGAGTGTTTGCAAGTACCAGCTTTATTTCAGCTGTTTTAATGGTTAGCAGGAAGTTGGTTTGCCCCTTCTAGAATAATAAAATTGCTAGAGGTTGTAAAAGATTAAGATCATCAAGTGCAACCGTTAACCCAGCATCACTATCATGTTCACCACTAAGCCATGTCCTCAAGTGCCATATCCACACATTTTTTGAACCCTTTTGGGGTGGATGGTGACTCCAGCACTTCCCTGTTCCAATGCTTTACAACCTTCTCTGTGGAAGAAAAAAAAAAAAAAAAAGAATATCCAGTCTAAACCTCCCCTGGCACAACTTGAAGCCATTTCCTCTCATCCCAGCACTTCTTACTGATGGGACAGACCAACCCCTTACCACACTACAAGCTCCTTCCAGGTGGCTGTACAGAGCAATAAGAACCCTTCTGAACCTTTTTTTTTTTTTTTTTTTTTTTTTTTTTTTCCCCCAGGGTGAAACCCCCAGCTCCCTCAGCTGCTCCTCATAAGATTTCTAATTTAGGTACTAGAGCTTGGCTCCTTGTGAATCGCTGATCCACATTGTTTATTATTGGGGAGAACTGTCAAAGGCTTGGGGGTCTGGAAAAGCAGTTGAAGTGCATTGCCCTTCTCCCTGATTTTCCATGGCAAGTTCTAGAGGAGGTCCCTCACTGCTTGTCAGTGTAGAGTCATGAACTGGGCTTTCTATGAACCCAGTGTTTCTTGGCAGCCTCCTCACATGGGCTGTCTGAGGAAATAGGAGCTGTTACTGCATGCAGATTTTCCCAGGATATTTCAGGGGTGATTCAAAGAATCATGAAGGGGTTTCATTCCTCTTCTCACCAGACCCTCTCCCCCAGTTCTCCCACCGAAGCAGTGGAGCTGCCACTAATTGGCCTGACAAGTGGAACAGCTTCTTTCTGAGGGGACCCCGCTTTCCCTTGTGGAGAGGAATTTGCTTTGAAGTCTTCTCCCTGCCTTGCATTGTCTACACACCTTGCTTTGTGTGAGTGTGATAAATGGAAATCAAACAGTCCCAGATCAAGGAAACAAGCACTAAATCCTGCCTGTCATTCCAAAACATTTGCTGTGTTTATTACAAAGCTGTCAGGGTTGCACTGAGCAGCCAAATTCAAAGCCAAATACTCAGCCAAAATGCTGAGTAGCCAAATGCTGCTCTCCTCCTTTTAACTTATTTTTTGTTGTAAGAACACACCGAAGATGATGGAAGTGGGCTGAAGTGAGCTTGTTATTACTTATGTCCATGTGTGACACTGTCAGAAACACTGTGACCTGGCACAGCTATACTGTTGCAGTAAGAAGCCCAAATCAAAGTTTGTAATTAGGATACTCAAATGGATTATTCCTATTATTACTGCTTAGAGCCCTCAAAGTCTTCTCAGCCATGAAAAAAATGGAGATTTCATGGTCTAATGGTTAGATGAGTAGAGCAGTATCAGGAGGGCAGAGGGCTGGGCTTCTGTTCCCTGTTACTTTCACTGAATTGCAATGCACACTCCCTAAGTCATTTCATCTCTCTGTGTCTCTCTCCTCTTCCTCTCTGCCCGTATTGTCTGTTCTGAATCAGATGGTAAGACTGAATTAGACCCTGGACTTATAAGGGTAATAAATCCCTCCACTTTCTTTATTTAATGTGTCTGGACATGGAAAAGGAGGCAACTTTCCTCAAGAAAACAAAAGGAGGAAACATTCATTTAAAAAAAAAAAAAAAAAAAAAAAAAGGCAGGTTTTCAGCTGCTGCTTCTAACAGCTAAAGTGCCTCTGTGGTTTGAGAGGGAGGCTGGGACAGAAGGGGGAATTCACCATTTTTCAAAAGATGAGGCTTCACTACAGGCAAATTGTGCATGACAAATTTGGTGACCCTCTGTGATGGGGTTACAGCAGAGGTGGACAAGGGAAGCACAGCTGATGTAATCTACCTGGATTTGTGTGAAGCACTTGACACAGTCCCACATGACACCCTTGTCTCTAAACTGGAAAGACATGGATTTGATAGATGGACCTTTGAATGGATTAAAAAATAGTCTGGATGGTCACACTCAAAGAGTTGTGCAAAATGGCTGAATATCCCAGTGGGGACCAGTGACAAGTGTGATTCCTTAGGGGTTGGTATTGGGACTGCCACTTTTTAACATTTTGTCAACGACCCAAACTGGGTGGGACTGAGGCACCCTCAGCAGGTTTGCTGGTGACACTGATCTGTGTGGTGTAGGTGACACACTGGGGGGAAGGGATGCCATCCTGAGGGGCCTGGACAAGCCTGAGAGGTGAGCACATGTGAACCACATGAGGTTCAGCAAGGCCAAGTACAAGCTCCTGCACCTGGATCAGGGTGATCCCAAGCACAAATACAAGCTAGGCAGTGAATGGATTGAGGGCAGCCTTGGGGACAAGGATTTTGAGTGCTGGTGGATGAAAATCTCAAATGTGACCTGCCAAAGTGCAGCCCGGAAAGCCAAATGTGTCCTGGGCTGCATCAGAAGCAGAGTGGGCAGCAGGTCAAGGGAGAGGTTTCTCCCCCTCTCCTCTGCTCTTGTGACACCCCACGAGCAGTGCTGCATCCAGCTCTGGGGCCCCCAACACAGGAAGGATGTGGACCTGTTGGAATGAGTCCAGAGGAGGCCATGAGGTGATCAGAGGGAGCAGCTCTGCTGTGGAGAGCAGCGGAGTGAGTTGGGTCTGTGCAGCCTGATGGAGAGAAGGTGCCGAGGAAACCTTGTAGCAGCTTCCAGTACCTACAGTAAAGGAGCTACAAAAGGACTGGAGAGGGACTTGTGACAAGGATATGTAGTGATTGGATGAGGTGGAATTGCCTATTGGCTCAGCAGAATTTTAGTTTCTCACCTAAGAGATTTCTCTTTCCTAAAGATGTAAACTGTGCAGGGAGGGGAAGTATGTGGCTGTTCAGCCTGTCCTGCCACTGTGGAACTGTGGAAGAGGATCTCTACCAGCTGAAGAGCTGAGCTGTGTGGGGTGGGGTGCAGTGGCATTGAATGCCAGCAGTTCTGCAATCCAAACTTTTTGTTTCCTGAATAACCCAGTTTCTGGGCACAACTGGGCTTCAGTGATGTGGGAGGAATCTTATTAGGAGGTTGCAATGAGGAAAGACTGGCCTTTGTAAGAGGTAAATGAAGTAGTTATTAAAAAGGACAGACAAAGCTACCAAAAGCCTCATTCATGTTACAGGTTCAGGCATGGGACAGAAGAGAAATCCACAAAAATCTGCCTTTCAGCTTTTTCTATTGCCTGTGTTTGAATGGGAAATTGGATATCCCCAGGATCCTGGGAGACAGCACACATGAAAACAGCACTAAATTCCTTCAGGGGGATGTGAGGAGGAAGTGACATCTGTTTTGCATCCAAACATTACTTGAAGTCTAGTTAGAACTCTTGTTGTGACAGGGAGGTGAAAAAACACAGAGAAAATCCCCTTTCCCTTATGGCTGGGAATCAGTGCAGCCAGGCAGGGGGAATACTAATGGAGGCCTCTGATCTTTTCTCCACTTACAAATCAACACCATCCCAGTTTCAAACAAGCCACTTAGTCACCCATGATCAAGTCTTCAGTAAATGTGGAACAACTTGTTAGTGATAGATGGGATCATTCGTGTTGGGCTAACTTGGCCTCTCTGTATGAGAAAGAGAACGGTATTAATCTGAGCAGGCATTTATTTGCTGTTCTTCAGTTAATTATCTTGGCCTAATTTGGTGTATGGAAAACAGTGGCTTGTGTAAGTTAAGGCTGGTATTTCAAAGGCAATATGGGGGTTTGGGATGTTGAGACCTCTTGGATAGGGAGGGACAGAGAACAAATCTGTATGTCACGAAATGTTTTGAGACTTTTGGCTTTGAAGATCCTTTAACTTTTTCAGAATCAGAGATGCTAACTCTTTCCCTTTATTCTTTTTTTAGAATGAACTTTCTTGTAGGATGCTTGCCCTGAGGCTGGAAGAGCCATATACAAGTGCCTGAAGGCCCAATTTATAGAGTCAATTTCTTTTTGAATCCCTCACTTGAACCTCTTCTATCCTGTGAAATATCCCTTTGGTGTATGAGGCATTACCTGATCTTCACCAAGTTCAAGGAATGACCTGGACATGGTACTTAGATCTATGGTCTGTTTGACAAGGTGATGATTGTTCAAGGGTTGGACTTGATGGTCTTGGGAGGTCTTTTCCAGTATAAATGACTCTGTGAAAAGACTGCAGTAGTTATGGTAGAGACAGAATTAATGGACAAGAACCTATCCCATATAGGACAGCCCAGGGACTTCTGTGTCAGCTGTCCTAAGGTTGTAGATGCCCTAGAACCTTGCTTTGGGAGCCAGGAAACATCTCCATCAAAACAATAGTGAAAACAAGTTTGGACGTGTGGAAATATTGGAAATATTGCATTTTCTTTGGATTCTTACCCACAGAAGTAGCTTTGTTTTTTTTTTTTTTTTTTTTTTTTTTTTGTTTTTTTTTTTTTTTTAATGGGTTCTAGTTCTTTCAGCCCACAGCTATGCAGGTAGGCACACCTAAATTTAAAATACCCCACATTTGTGCCCTCCACTCAGCTGCTGTGGTGCTCACATGGAAGGCTGTGGTGAAATAAGAGAAGAGCTGAAGGCTGCACGTGAGTGCCTCCCCCAGATCCCCTGTTTTGGGGCAGTTAGGGCAGCCCATCTCTTGCCCTGCTTGCCAGGAGCACTTGAGCTGATGCTTTGTGAACCAAGATGCCTCTAAGCATCCATGTAAATCAGGCTGAAAGCTGAATTATTTCTTTTCGTTAAGCAGAGGAATCAAGCGGGCAAGTTTGGGCTAAGGATTGCTTTATAAGACCACACAGCCAATCTCACCTGCTCTCTGCTAGACAAAACACAGAGCCTGGAGGTGGGAATAAATGCTGCAGGAGGCCAGTGTGGGGAGGGACTGCTGATATTCAGGAGGATTTACCTGTGTGGTATGATAAACAAGACAGCTGTGCTGGCTTTCCTCTTTACACATGGAAATAAATGATCAGCATATTAGCTGTCTGGCATTCTCCTTATTTCATATCCCAGTTTGGACTACTTCTACTCAGCAGAAGACTGGAACAGCCTCATGCTTGCTCTCAGTCTAATCATGGGAGCAGGTGCCTAGGATGATTTGTGATTTGTCTGATAAAATCCTACTTTCTCCCTTCTTCCTCAGTCTTGACACAGTTCCACAGCCTGCCCAGGCAGGCTTGAACTCCCCTCTGTGGAAAGCAGAGAGGGAAGCTGGAACACCAGAAGTATCCTGGCCTGTGTGAGACTGAGTGCCATCAGTCAGACGATGTTAGTGTGAAATCTGCAAGGAAGAAGATGCTGTAGTGCAGTTATATTTGGCTGTGGAAAATTGCCAAAGAGCAGCTTCTGGAGCTGAGCTGCTAGTCTTTGTTGTTGTTGTTGTTGTGAGATGATGAGAAAGTGAGACCTTTGTGTGGTGTGAGGAGTTAGTTTGACTCTTGTGGAATTAAAGGGCTGGTGTCTTGCATGGCCTTTCTTAGACTGACACAGGTGACAGGTATATCTGCACAGAGCCCTCTTTGGGAGGCAGAAGAAGAAGAGTTCACCTTGCTCAGCATGGCAGACATGGTGACTTAATGCCTCAGATCTGCATAGACCAAGGCCCTGGTCTACTGAGAAACGAGTGAGTGCATGCTCACTTTTTCAAAAGCAGCTTATCTTGCCTGAGTTGAGGGTCAAATACGTAAAATATTTGCCTGGATTTAGACCTAAAAGACCTCATAGCACTAGGTTCTGGTTGAAATAGTGTCCAATGTCAGGAATTATGCCAGTTCTTGAACTTAACCCTTGATCAAACTCTGACTACTCCAGCAATCAGTATTTATAAGGCTCTGGAAGTGAATAATTCTGTTAAGTTTTAGCTCCTTAAAGTGCTCTGCTGTGGTTTTGTTCTCCCAGGGTGACTCAGGGGGCCTGATGTACTCCAGGGGCTGTTCTTGTAAAGAGCTGGATTATAAAAGTCTCTTGATTCTTCCCTTGTTAGAGGCTTGTGGTTTATGAGGTTAGAAACCTTTCTGGCTTAAGCTTTCAGTTTGTCATGATAAGCTGGTTTACACGAGTAAAATTAATTTATCTTTGGTTAATTCCAACTAAATGGGCTCTTTTCACTGTATCTACACCAGAAGAGACCGTCTTTGCGATTTTGAAATAAAATCTTGCAAGTGAAAAAATCAAAGACAAACAGTGGGCAGCTGTTAAACTTCCCCTGCACAGAAAAGCAGGGGAAGTTTATTGAAACCAGGAGAATTTTTTTTTTGTTGAACTTTGGAAATGAACTTCAAATTTATTTTTTCTACTACCATAACACCTTTGTACAGAAGGCAATGCCTGGTACAGCCCTCCTGCAAAGAGTGGATGGTCTGTGAGAGACTGAATCTCTCTGTGTGACTCCCCATGCTCATGTATTCTCCAAAACCTGCCTAACAGTTTTCAGAATCTAAGTGTTAGTCTTCATGTGGGTGTGTGTTCTTTGTGCTGCAGACTGTAAGGAAACTGCAGCAGAGAGTGGATTCAAAGTATTAATGTTGGTGCTGAGGTATTGGTACTCTAACACTGGGGGCAAAACAGGTGCTGTAGGAGCACCTGGTGAGACTTTCAGGGACAATACCTGGAAGAGGAAGAGACAATATCTGGAAGAGGACAGAATGGCCATGAAATGAGGGAAGACTTCCAGAACACCACAAAGTAGTTCAGTAACACAGCTGGAGCCATAGAAACCCAGTCTATCCCTTTATCCCTTAGAATGTGCCCAGTCTACCCCTTTATCCATTAGAATGTGCCCATTCTTGGCACATTCATGTTTTATTAAGGTTGCATGCTCACATTTCACTTAGCACAGCAGCAATATGTGTGTTGTGGTGTGGAGTGAGCCACAGGCGGTGTCCCTTGTGCTCTCATGGTCTCTGTAACAACAGTGTTCAAGGGACCCTGTGCACATCTTCAAAGAGAAGTGATGGAGGTTGATCTTCACTTCTCCCTCCGCCTCAAAGTGTTCTTGCCCTGGGAGTGACCCTGCCCCTTGGAATTCTTGCCTAGAGGGCTACATGGGGACATTCTCTGAGGGTTTCTTTTTCCCATCACATTATGTTCATTCAGGCAGTGTGTGGCCCTGTTAACTGCCGGTCTGGCTTCCTTTCTTTGTCTCCCTAGCATACTCTAATGTTTGGTAGTGAAAGATACAAGCAAACGTAAGCCAAATAATTAGCTATCCCAGCCCTAATTCCCTGGGCAGAAGTTCACTTTTCAGTAACTGAAACTGGCTTAATCCTAATCCCCTGCAAATCCCCCTTCCTAAGAGTCTTTGTGAGGCTCCCTTATTGGTAAGAGCTTCCAAAAAGACCAGTGCTGCTTTTAGGCTGATTTTTTTTTTAAAAGCCTGTGAATGTTGTACCTGACATAATGTCATACAAGGACAGTGAATCTCTAAAACCACAAACCTCTTATTGTATGAGTGGGGTTATCAATGTACAAAACAAACTGGAAGAAGAGCTCTGGTGTTGCCGAGCTCTGTTATTGCTAAAAACCTTGTTGCTTGCCTCTCCTGCAAGCTGGCCATTTTCTAGGAGACAACCTCCTCTGAAACAACTCCCACTGCCCCTTCTGCTTTGTTGAATGTCAGTGATGGATATGAGGGGATGCTCTGGGATAACTTGTCATTGCTGCTTTATTTAGCCAGTGAAGACAATTTCCCATAACTGATACATTTGGCACTTGTTTCTGATGATCTGGGTGATGGGCTCTGCTTCTCTGTGTTGTCTGTGCAAGGAGCCAGAGCCTGACTGCCCAGATCAGTTCTTTGTGCTCTTGAGACCCTCTTGTTAGGGCACTGAGTTAGCCTGTCTGAGTTGTAATTCATGGGCTGCATGTCTCAGGCACGTATGGGAATTAAAAAAGGTGGAAATCTCAGTGAGAAATCCTCCTTCATCTTCACAGGGAGGGGGAAAGAGAGGTTTGAGGGAAAATTAGATGTTCCTGTCTTCTGCCTAGAGTGGATAGTCAGTTTGCTCATTGCTGATGAAACCTACACTTTTCTTTTTGCAAACAAATGGGTCAGATTTCCCTGTCTCCTCACATGCTTCTTTTACCTCTTAGTTCTCACCTCTGCTGTTCCAGTTTTCAGTCCTGGGAAAGGTCTGGATGAAAGACTCTGAATTGTACAGCTGCTGTCTACACTTCCCCTACCTTCTCCTTTCTCTGCCACAGGGGTCAGGTGGGGCACACCTGGACCAAGGGGAAAAGGACAATTATTTATCATGACAACCTGATAGGTGAGCACCTTTCTTTGAATAGATGTGCTAAATTAAAGGCAGTCTGTGTGCTAATTACTTTTTTTCTGAATTGTAACCAAGAACTCTAAGAAACATGCTGATCTCAGCAGTAAAATAGAGAGAGGTTGGTTCTGGGAAATTTATGGTCTAATGCTGAGGGAAACTTCCCTTGTTATCTCTACAGATTTAAGGAGTAGTCTCTTTCTGCTGTCTGCTTTACTTATTTCCTTCATAAACCTTTGGACTAATTAGTTTGGATGACTTTTCTCCAGAAAAAGGATTAAGAGAAGGAGTTAGGAGATAGATGAACATAGAATGTGCATTTTGACAGTATTGCTGGTGTCCTTCCCCCCCCCCCCCCCCCCCCCCCCCCCACTTCTTTTAAAATCCCAAACTGTTTCCATCTCCTTTGCACTGTGGACTTCTGATGAAGTGTCAGGGGTCTGATATAATCCTGAAGCCTCATCCAGACCTTGGGGCAGAGTTGTTTGATAATTGCTTCTCCTCTATGAGCTCAACTCTCACCCTGGTTCAGCACATGCAGCTCTGAGGAGCAGGGTCATGGTGGCTTGTCCCAAGCTAAGCCCTAGATCAGTCCTAGATCCAGCTGCTCAGGAATACCTGGGTGAGATTTAAAACAGTCATGGCTCACATTTGTGAAGCTGTCTCTCAGACATGAAAAAGGGGACGTTTCTTATCTTTAGATGAATTCACATCTGTCAAAGGCTTAAACAGCACTGGTGGGAGTAACCAGCTCACTCCTGTATTTAAAGACCACGTCTGTGTTAGGAACGTATGTGCCTTGGCACACCCTGTGACCTGTGGGTGGACAAGAGGCCAGCTTGAACCCCAGGCTGGCTGAAATGCCCTGCCAGGGAGAGGCCTTCTGTATGATTTCCAAAGGTGTTTACTGTCCAGAGGTCAGGGACAGAAAAAGGCACAGAACCTGGGCTTGCAGTGACTTATAAGTGGGGGAGGTCTTGGGCGAGGACATGGGTGACATGGGGGAGGAACATAAGGTGGGGAGTACAATACACAGATCAATGAAAGAACACAAAGGGAGGGAACAGTCTAAACTAACCACTGAAGGTTGAAGGTTGAAGTTGAAGGTTGGGGGATTGACAGGGAAGGGTCTAGAAGAAGGGGCAGGGTTAGGGAAAGATTGACAATTCTGTAGGAGGAGGGAAGGGCAGGTCTAGGGAAGACAGACAACCAGGGGAAAACCAACAATACAGGGAGAAAGGAACAATCCATTAAGGATAAAATATGCTATAACAATACAAAATGGTGGTGGTGAGGGGTATAAAACCGACCATTAAAACTGAATTACAGTTGGAATCACAATAAAAACACACCACAACAAAAAGTGAACATGAAGTCCTAAGCTGCAACATGTCCAGTGCAGTGCCAAATGCATTCCCTCACCTTGCTTGCAGAGGAAAAGTAATTTTCAGGCTGGGATAGCCACCAAGACTCTTTGTTGCTGAGCTGCCTCATGGTCAATGAGTGAGCCTTAGGATGTTTCCAGAGCCTGAACTAATCCATATAGCTCAGCTGAGGGAGAAGAGAGGCACCCAAGTGACACTGGCTCAGTTATCCTTGGGGACTTTCTATTTTACTGGCTTTTTCTGCCTTAGCTAAATCTACCAGCCCCTACCCTTCAATGCAAAGTGTGCATTGGTAGAAGTTGAGAGCCCTAAGGTGAGGGAGGCCTGACTTTAATGAGGAAGCTGACTTGAGTGTACTGATGTGCAAACAAAGGCTTTGTGAGAGGACCTGTGCTCCTGAATCTAATTCTCTGTGCTTCACTGCTCCAGAGACTCACTTGTCTGGGACTGGGAGAGGTGCATATTGTTATGCTCAATTTTAGGAGCTGTCTAGGAAATGACCTTCCCACCCTCTGGGGTGAATAGGACTTCCCCCAGCCTCCCCTTGTGTCCATGGGTCATTTACATTTTATGTTAAGGAACAGCATAGCTCAGATCATAGTGCCTTTCAGAGAAAGGTGATAGTTCCACTATCAGCTGAGATTTAATACTTCCACAGCAGGCAAAGCCTGCCATATCAATTTATTGCTCTGGCCTATTCCCAGGCAACGTGCCATTCCCTGGTACAAAAGCTCCTATTGTTGCCATTGGGCTGGTTCCTAACGTGCTCAATGATTCCTCTCTCACAGAAGTGCTATGTGCAGTATGAAATACAACTTTAAGGCTTGTAGATTATAACTAATTCTCAGCAGTCCAACAGAGCAGACTGTGATAATTATGGAAATCTTAGGAGCTGCCTGAAGATGAGCAGAAGATGGAGAAATTAGTCTACTATTACTAGCTTTAATTCTTCCAATTATTCAAAACACATTTAATAAAACATTCTATCTTTTGGCAAGAGAAACTTTGATTAAAATTTGTGGGGGAAAGAGGAGATAAAGGAACAGTTCCCTGACTCAGGAAATCATACCTGTCCTGTGGAGAGCTGCTGTACCATGTGGTTATGCCTGTATAAGAGAATTAAACACTTTTTAGGGACTGGAATTCAATCAGAGAATTATGAATGGATTTAGGGTGGAAAGGACCACTGCAGGTCTTGTAGTTCAAACACCTGCTTAAAGCAAGGTAGACCTCAAAATTGTGTTAGAGTGGTGTGATCTTGCCCAATATACCCTGAAAATATCCCAAGGATGTGGCTTCCACAGGCTCTCTGGGCAACCTGTTCCAAGACTTACCCACTCTGGTGGTGAAAAATTTATCTTGACTGGGTTTCCCCTTGTTGCAACTTCTGACCTTGCATCTTGTCCTCTCTCTCTGCACTTCTGGGAAGGATCTGGCTTTCTCTTCAGTAACCAACCCCATTAGGAAGTGCAAGTCTGCAGTCAGGTCCTGCCCTTAATCTTTCCCAGACTAAACAAATGTACTTTCATTACCCTTCTCTGTTATGTGCTCCAGCTCTCTAATCATCTTGGTGGTCCTCTTGGTGAACTCTCTTCAGTTTTTCAGCATCTCTGTCTGACTGGGATTTCCGTGAGTGCTGGGGAGATAGGAATCATCAGTCCCTTGGCTGCTGAAGTGAGGAGGATTTCAGCACATGCTTAGAGTGTCTCTAAGTGCTTTCCTGGAGCTGGAACAAAGCTGTAACCACAGAGGTTTTGAAGTTGCTTAGGGTCTTGTTCAGCTGGGTTTTGAGAAACACCAAGAACACAGATTACACAATTTCATGGTAAATGGATCTGGGACAGCTCACAAATTGTCCTTGGGAGATGACTGTTTCTCATTGTTGACTTGAAAGAGATGCAAACATTGATAGTCCAGATTTTGATGTAAAATTAAATGTCCTATTATGAGGTTGATGCCTGCAAGATAACATCCTTACACAGTCTGTCTCAGCTTAGTTCTGCTTCTGTCGGGGTGGGTGGTGAGTCAGGTGTGAGCAGGGTAGAGCAGGTATACTCCCTGCTCATTGGTGTGGGAGTTTGGGTTTGAATGAGGATGTTGTATGGGTATTGTGGTGGTAAATGTGTTCAGTATTCCTAACAGGGAGGGCAGAAGTGGCTAAACTTTGTATCACCCACATTAGAACTGGGAAAATTCCCAATTCCTGTACTTACTCTGTAGACCACCAGTTTTCAGATGAGTAAATGTTTCACCTAGTGACTGAAACGTTCTCAGATGTGATTTTGAGGAGTGTGATGTGGTGCTAAAATATTGGGATTTTTGTGTTTTTTAAAGCTCCAAGTCACCTGAAATGTATAACTGAGTTTGAGTCAATATTACCCTTCTCACTGATGGGCATTATTAGTTAAGAACTTCAAAGGCTTCCAGCTCACACAAGCCTTCCTTCTACCTATGGAAGGATTGCCATGGATCAGCTATCTCCAGCTCTTTTTGGGTAGACTGTGCCCTTCTATCTTTCTCTGATATTTTGATTGAGAACTAGCTGAGGGGTTGGAGTGGCCATGAGAACCTGATGGCACCCATGTCCTGTCACATGAGCTATGCTGAGAGCTGCTCCAAATATTATTGATCCTGTCTCCCTCCCTCTCATCTGAAAAACGTCTTGATACCCAGGCTGGGTCAAACCTGAATGAAGAATAATTGCATTGCACTCTCCTAAGGTATAGTGACTTAGGAGAAAGAAACAGACTTTAAAACTCTTCCAACCAGCCCTTCTACCTGTGTTGGACAGGTTGTTGAAAGGCTCTTTGTGTTACTGTTGGTTTTGGAAATCCCTGGATCACATAGCTGTATGTGAGGCTCTGAGAAGCAGATCAGTCTCTCTTAGCTGTTGCTTCCAGATGGGAAGTATCTCAGGAGCCTACCATTTTTTCCTTTTCCTGTAGGGAACAAGACCTGCTGGGAGGAATTATTTCAATCTTGTGAGATCTTAGGGTCACTAAGCTCTGAAAGCTGCTTTTTGGAAATGTTAATTTGCTTTTGGCAATTATTCCTTGCTGTCTCACTCTTTGGAGTCCTGAGGAAGGTTTCCATCCCACTTAAATGCACTGTTTTTCTTTGGAGAATAATTCTGCTTGACCCCTATGACTTTAGAAACGATATATAGAAGGTTTTTGGTGCTTTTGCACACAGCCTAGCCAAGATACAACAGTTCACAGAAAGTAATGTCTACACTGAAATTGTATCCAAGAAGTTTCTCTCCTTGTTATGGTGTGTGTTGTAGAAACCCAAGATTTGTGCCCTTGGTTTATCATCTGGGAGGGACAGTTCTGCTCCACAGAACCCGAGGCATTCTGCCAATTCCCCACTGTTGTTTTCATCCCCTGACCTTTCTCCTGGCTTACCCCCCTCCCACCTGAAGGGTGACAGGCAATGGAAGGAAGATGGAGTTACAGCTTCCTAGACATTTGGCAGTTTTGTCTTTTGTACATCACTTTGTGGCTGACAGGACATTATTTTTTTTTTTTCAGAAAATGCCTTGCATGCTAATCTCTGTGCATTAGCTGATCACAATATAAATGCTTGTCCATTAATCCAATGCCTTCCTGTATGTCTTTCATCTTCATTCTCTCCAGCATTCTCCTGTTTCACTTTTTCTCCTCTTTTGTCTTTAACTCTGCTTAATACAATCCACCTCAGTACCACAACCCCAGGCTCCAGAAACAGGGACAGATACTGTAATCAGATTGATGGACTCAGTTAATAAACCTACCACCTGATTCTGAAGTGCTCTGCAAAGTCCAGTCTTCATGGGACTGTGACAATG
Organism: Phylloscopus collybita; assembly: GCA_027886175.1. NCBI lineage: Eukaryota > Metazoa > Chordata > Aves > Passeriformes > Phylloscopidae > Phylloscopus > Phylloscopus collybita. The sequence goes on from JAJNNQ010000026.1 coordinate 50,994,521, forward strand.
ATGTCCCTTTCCACTATTTCTTTATCTGCTAATAATAGAGGCCTATTGACTTTTCTACTGCAATGATATGTTAACTAATATGGTCCAGCTTATTTCCAGAGAATTCAACAATTGCTGTTATTATTATTATTATTATTATTATTATTATTATTATTATTATTGCTCTTTTACCTTCTGATATTTTGGCTAGCTTGAGAGCAAAACTCAGTGCAAAGTAGGCTTGGGATTTCTCTGACCTAACTTCTTTGGGGTCTACCATGCAGATTTCTGAATCTGAGATCCTGGGCTCTCTGTATAGGCACTACAGAGATGTATGTACTCTAATCATCATGCAAGAGCAGCTGTACCAGCTTGAACTGAAGGACCATCATAACCACTCTGGACAACCTGTTCTAGTGTCTGACCAGCCTCACAGCTCAAGAACTTCTTAAATCAAGAGCTCTATGTGAGTTCATTGGTTCTTGGTGGATTTTTCTTTCATTCATGGATGTTGTGGTTTTGGTCTGTGTGAATGTTTGAGACCTGCAGAAGTGCAGTGGCCACAAGTGCCACAGTTCAGCTTTGCAGGCAGAAGGAAAATCCCCCCTTTTGTTTCACCAACTTTTTTTTGTTTTAGTTGAAAGAAACAGCACTCTCAATCCCTTCCTCTCGCTTCCTCACTTCCATTTTCTGGTGGTCTCTCTCACCTCCCAGTTGCCTGTCTTCAGGTAGAAGAGGGTTAGTTGCAATTTAACACCTTTCTCTTAAATGTCTCTGAGTTCTCTGCATGATTTCTTAGTGGGGAGAGAGGTGGGAGGTGGATCTAGTAATGCAGACACTCTTCTGGGTATGAATATTGAATGGTTATACAGTGACTCCATGGTGGCTTCTGCAGTGCCTTCTATTCCTTCCTAATAATTCCTAGGGTTTTTTTCCCTGGCTATTAATGAGTGTTGGTTTTTACATTTTCACGGATCTTTTACTACCCCAAGACTCTTATCATGTGTTACTCTGTTTTACTTACATTGTCTTTTATTTGGGATTTTTGACCAAACTTCAGTACCTGCAGTAAACTTGGCAGAACTTTCACAGTGTGACACTTCAGACCTGGGCTGGGTGTGTGCTTTAGCAAAAAACATTACAGGAATGCCTGCCTGATTTTTCTCCTTTTTGCTGAGATTGCTTGTGGTGATCCAGGAAGGCATTTGTTGAGATTTGGAAGCAGAACTTCAGAAGGAGTAGTCAAGCAGGCTACAGGGCAATGCTGTTGGTTGTGAAACATCTGGACACTAAGTCATTATGTAAAACTCATAACAAATTTTTCAGATTTTGTTATCTAAAACTTTGTTCCTGTAGCACTCTCCATATTTGCATCAGAGTAAATCTAATTAATAAACACAGATGTGAAGACTAAACAAATCCTGAAAGGTGATACTGTTGCAGTGCTTGCTCAACAGAGTTCCAAGTGCTGTTTCCATTGTCTGGAGCAGCAGTTTGCTTGAATGATAACATTCTTTATAAAGGTCAGTGATGCTGCTTGTGCAAGAGATGTACCTGGGAGGGCCTTTTCTTGCTTTCCTGAACTCAGTTGCAGGACAATTCAAGTATAACTAATGGGCATCTCTGTGTAAGCAGAGCTGAGATGATTCTGAAATGCACCTGGGGTCATGACAAACAGAATTTCTACTCTGAACAAAGTTTTTTTTTTCCAAGCTGTTTTAAAGGAGACTGGGGCTTGTCAATGCATCCTGAGAAGCGATTATATCATAGAATGACTAAGGCTGGAAAATCAAAGAATCATTTAATTAAAAAAGATCTCTAAGATCATCTCATCCAGCCTATCTGCTTAGAGCAGGGTAACCTACAGCAGGTTGTTCAGGGCTCTGTCTACTTGGATTTTGAATATCTGGAAGGTTGGAGATGCCACAATGTCTCTGGGCAACCCACTCCAGAGTGTGATCACTCTCACAGTTACACACACATGCTTAAATGGGATGTCCTGTATTTGATTTCGTTCCCTTTGCTTCTTGTTCATTCACTGGATACCAATGAGAAGAGTCTGGCTCTGTGTTATTTACTCCCTGGCCCATCAGTTATTTATACACACTGACAAGATCCCCCTGATCCTTCTCTTGTCCAGTCTAGAGCAGCCCCAGCTTTCTCAGCTTCTCATTATGTAACAGATGCTCCATCCCCTGAGCTTTGTGGCCCTTTGATGGACTCATACCAGTGTGCCAGTTTCTTTTTTGCACGGGGGAATTCAGAACTGGATACAACACTGCAGCTGGGTCTCACCAGTGCTGCGGGGCAGGCTTTCCTCTCCTGACCTGCTGCTGATCCTCCTACCAAAGACTGGCTTTGCTGTGAGGGCCCATTACTGCCTCATGGTCACCTTGGCATCCACCAGGACACCCTGGTTCTTTTCTACCAAGCTGCTTTTCAGCCTGTTGTTCCCCAGCATGATGCACAGGGATGTTCCCTCCCCATGAGCAGTCTTGGCATTTTCCTTTAGTTAAAATTCATGAGATTCTTGTTTGCTTATTTGCAAAGTCTGCAGACTGTCAGGATTTCCTCTGAATGATGGAACAACCATCTGGTCTATCAACTGCTCCTTCCTGTTCTGTGTCATCTGCAAGTATGCAGATGCCACATGCACAGGTTCAGAGGTGTTCCTTAGTGTTAGAAAACATAACATTAGCCTCAGCAGCAGAAAACCTGGGTGTAGATCCCTGTCCTGACCCAAACCAGGATAATGTAGGAGGGAATATTCTTCAATCAAAGGTCTCAGAAGAGAAAAAATCCCAAACGAACAAAACCAAAAAACCGAATCATCTTTCCTGGGGAGGGATGATGTGTCTGAATCCAGCATGGAGTTGAGATACAGCTGGGACATGTACTCAGATGCAGCAATTCGGAAATGCTCCCAGGCCTTGCAGTTCAGTCACAGCCTTTAGCTGTAACCCTGTCCATATATGACCACAATCCTCAGTGACTTTTCAGACAGATGCCTCTGAAGCTCTTTGGGCCTGTGGTGTGCTTTGGTCTGGGATACAATAGGTACGAGGAAAACATGCACTGTGGATGTAGCTGCTGTTACAGCTGTGAGGCAAAGAGCCCTTCAAAGTGTTACTCTGCTAAAGAAATCCCTTTCTCTCACCTATTAGTTGAAACAACTTTTCTGTGTCAAAGCAGCACAAACAGCTTTTAGCCAAAAGGCTTTTCTAGCTGCTGTTTTGCTGGGGCCTGTCTGCCCTGCCCGACTGCTGTCCCCATACAAGGGGTGAGTGCAGTACTTGGCTTCATAAATTCCACTGTCGGCTTTCTATTGTCCCTTTGTTCTTCGTTGCCAAGGAAGCCAAATATTATTTCTGTCCTTGAAAGGAATTGCAAATATGGGGAATGGCTTCAGTAAAAGGTGGGAGAAATACCTTTTGTGTTCTCTCTTATTGCCTTTATAGAGCTGATTTGGGTGATGTGGTAGAACGGGGCTGTTCTGTCTTTTCTCTGTTAGTCAGATGTCTTTATTATTATTATTAACTTATATTCCAGACTAAGCAGTTCCCTCTATTTGTGTATCCTTTCATCCCCTTTGTCACATCCTGAAGTGCTATTGAGTGGTCCTGAATAAAAATCAGTCTGCATTTATATCTCTTTATCCCCAGGCTTTCTGTGACCCCTGCTACTTCACATTTGCAAGCCCTTTAATTTTTTTTTCCTCATCTTCCCATGGATATTGATGTAGGCTCACCCTCAGCTGATACTTGGAAAACTGAGGTGCAGGTGAAGCTGATAACAGATGAAGTGTACTGGGAACTCCATCTGGCCCTGTGGCTTCCAGCCAGAGGTGAGCATTCCTGGTCACAGAATCAGAGAATGGTTTGGGTTGAGAGGAACCTAAAGTCCATCTCGTTCCAACCCCCTGCCATGAGCACAGACACCTTCCACTAGACCAGGTTGCTCAAAGCTTTCCACTTGAGCACCAGGAAGGTATAGCTTGTTTAGCAGGTAGAAAGGAAACTCCTGCATTAATACTTGATCTTCAGCCCAAGGTACAGTCCTGCCTTTACTCCCAAGTGCTAATTTCCTGTCTTCCAGGAGGAACATGTGGTAACTTGAGGTCAGGTGAGTACAGGCTGCCTGGGCAGGGTCACAGCTTGGACTGGTGATGCTCAAGATGCCTGTCTATTGATAGTATTGTTTATATCAAGCAATAAAAGAGCAATTTACCTGTGAAATCATAATTCCTGCTGTCCTAACAACATTTATCATGGCTTAAAGTTGTCCAGTTGCTGGTGAATAGTGAATTCTCTTGGCTAAAGTCAATGGCTTAAATAGCAGATGCTGATTTGGCAATTTTCCCTGGTTGTGGCAGATGCAACACTCTGCATGTTCTGTTAAGGCAATACTTGAGGTTTGTAGCCAGGTCATCAGAGATAGAGCACATCAGAAATTAGGAGAATCTTATGCAAACCTACTTTTTGATATATATATTTTTTTTAACAGCTTCTCTGAGCTCCCATTTTTCCTGGATTTTTTTTTTCCTTTTTGCATGCCTGTATGATTTGGAAATAACAGATCACATGAGGACATAAAGTCAGGTTGCTTACAAATTGATCGTTTTGCTCAAAGTCTTTATCTTTTCTCCTTTTTACTATTTTAAGGCTGCTCTCTGTTCCTCCAGTTTCAAGTGACCCAGTCTCCACAATCCTTCCAGCTGATTCTTGCTGTCAGGATAAGCTCCTGAGACCACACTTCTATTTGACAAATGAGAAAGAGATTTTTCTTTTTATATGTCTACTCTAACCTGTGTCTTCTTCTGTTTTTCCTTTTTCATTTCCTTCTTTTCCCCTTACTCTGCTTTATCCTTTCACTGTTTAGCCTTTTCTATCTTGTCTCAGTCTCTACTCATTTTCTTTCCTCTCTTGGGGTTCATAAAGCTGCCAAGGCCTGGCCAAAGCAAAGAGAAATATGCATTTCACAGGCGAAGGTCATGCAGAGGGCAGCATCATAGCTCTTACTGCAGGTCCTGGGGAAAAGGATGCAAGTTTGTTTCAGAGCTGTTGCTTTCATTAAATTTGACAAATCTACCCTCAATAAGAATAAATAAATAAAATATGGAATGTAAAGCAGAAGGAAAAGGGAGATGAGAAAATCCCAGTGCTGGAAAGAATGTTTTGCCTAAATTTTGGATTGTCTTGGGAGGTGAGTTCTGGGAGAATTAAGCATGAGGTCTCTAGTCTGGAGGGAAATCACAAATGTGGGTTCTCTGCAGTGTCTCAGCAGAGCTCATGCTGTATGTCTGTGAGCAGTACTTGTCCTTCCCAACACAGGCTGTTATTTGTCATCATCCCTCAAAATTTTCTGCTGGAAAAATTGCCAGGTGGGAAAGCAATCCAGTGATTTGACTTCTTTGAGCATGGAGATTGCCAACGCTACCTGTCATTGCACAGCACTGAACGAGAGAGGCCTTGAATTTTAGTTTGCAAGGCAAAAAAGATTCTAATAAAAATGACCACTCTAGTGCTGAACTGCTTTTTAAAATCAGTGTGAGAGACTACAACCTGATTGGAAGAATTTTCCTGAAGGAAAACTTTTCCCTGCCAATGGTAGGGTAATTCCCTGGTATTTGCACATGTAAATCACACTGTATTATTTCATGCAAGGTAACAGGATTTCAGATTTGCTCTCTGGAATCACAAGAATTGTTCAACATTTTCACCTGCCAGTTGAAATCTACATTTTTCAGGGATGTGTGGTCACTCTGAGAGCCCCAGAGCTGGCTCCTGGCACTGTGTGCAGAGCCCTCACATCTGCTTGTGATGGCTTTAGCAGCAGCTCCCATGGGGTTATGCACTTTTGCCTTCCCTCCTGCCACAGTCTAAATAAATCTGCCATTGCCCTGTACTCATAGTCTTGTCAGAGAAATTTCTTCTGAATGGGCTAAAACCTGTTTATTCAGTTTTGGTGTTTCTTAGCCCTTGTCAGATTGTCACGGCTGAGTTCTTGATTTGCTTAAAGGATTGGTCTGTGTGTGAAGTCTTGTCTGTCACTTGCGTGGTCAAAACCCACTTTCTTTGTCCCAGTGTGATAGGCTGTGCAAAAGCTTTCTTTTATTTGGGTGGTAGCAGGATACTTCCCTGTCACTCCCAGTAAAGCTGTGGGCAAAGGCCAGGCTGCTTTTAGGCACATATTCTGCTGTGTCTCTGCTGAGGCTCCCAGTTACAGAATGGCTGATTTATAGTTCCCTTGCTGCATGTTCTGGTACAAAATCAAGCCCTGCCCTCTATGTTTGCAATGGTGAAAGCCTGGGTTTTGGTCAAATTGGAGCATTCCCAAACCTCCTAAGATGCTGCTCTGTCTCGCACTGTCACGCTGTGTGGGGACATGAAGGAGCTGTTACAGACCTTACCAGGGAGAAACATAATCTGCTTTCATGACAGATGCCAATTATTTCCTATTTCCAGCGAAGATTTGGGACCAAATTTCCTTTGGTATGTGAACTGCTAAATACCGTACTTTCTAAGTATTAGAGATTAAAAAAAAAAGTGCATTCATTGGGCATAAGGGTGCATCAGAGAGCTGCTGTGCTTGCCAGCATTGACTTCTGATATAGCTGAGAGCCCAAGAAGGGATATGATGGAGACAGAGGTGCCAAATGCCACAAATCTGATTTCAGGAATTTTAGAGTCTTGACCAGAAGGTGCAGAACAATTATCAGTCTCTTGCCCTAAGACATAGTGATGCTTCTAGGAAAGGCTGAGTGTGGGGACAGATCCTGTTTGATCTCTTAAACCTGGCTGCAGGAAGACACCAAGCTTTGGGATAATTTCTTCTTAGCTAGGCTCCTTCCATTTGCATTTTAATTTTGTAATGATGTTGATTTTCATAATGTGAATTTTTCATAAGAATTTATCACCTGAAGGGGTGGGATCAAAAAGACTTTATTGTGAAAATGTAAGTCCAAATGAACACCAGTGAGACTTTTATACATGAGGAAAGGTGCATTGGTAGTTGTGCGTGTATCATGAGGTGTTATATGGGTATAATTATGGCAGACTAATTATATCACTGTAGTTTTGCTGTTAAAAATCTCTTGTATATAAACCACCTAGATAAAATTGTCCTTTGAATAAAATAAATCTGTTATAACTTAATTTAGAAGAGCTGCATGGCCGCGGTGGTGTAAGTTCTTTATTGCTACTTAGAATGCAATGGCAAGGCCAGAGTGAGCAGTGCTGTGATTTATGTGTGGGATGACTGTGCTTTGGAAAGGACTTGGTTGAGAGCCAAGGAGAAAGAGCCAGCTGAAGCTGCTCAGGAAGTATCACTCGTGCAGTTCCCTCAGCTGTAAAGTGATGACCTTAAGCCTTACTGCAGCTGTATCTCTGGAATGAAATAGTGCCCAGCTTGTCACAGTGCATGGAATTGACCTTTGGGGACTGTTGGAAGTATGGTCTAAATCTCTCTCAAAATCACAGCTCTCATTCTCTGAGTACTGAATAAATCACATGAGGCTTCCCAAGATGACCTGGTTACGCTATAAGATATATTTTATAAATTTGATTGCGCTATGTGCAATATACTTTATGTATTTGACACGTAATACATACTACTGCAAGTTATCCTTTTTTTCAATTAAAGCAAGACATTAATATTTATAATGCTGTAACACTACCATATTACTTATATAATATATTAATATTTATGAAGTTATGACACTATTCTAACAAAGTGTTCTGAGAAATTTAGTACTGCAAAAAGTGAACTCCTCAGTTGTAGTGGGGTTCAGGTTCTCCTGCAACTTAAATTAGGTACAATATTCTGCAAAGCTCTGTGGTTCTTTTAACACGTGTGTGTGCATATGTCTATATATAAATATATTTTTTTATATATACACAAACACACACATGTACACACACATGGAATTTTTAGTGGGAAGGCTTATGAGTTGCCAAATCTGGCAGCCTGATAGAGGCAGAGAAGCAGCAGCCCTGTGTCCCCAGGTGCAGGCTGCTGTGGTGCTGAGCAGCTGTTCCTGACAGAATGTGGCTGGGTCAGGCCACTCGGATCACAGGCAGAAACACTTGGCTTCCACACAAACACAGACAGCACCAGTGGCCTCATCCTGTTCCTCTCTCCAGCTGAGCAGGATGAAAGCCTGTTAGTAGGAAATATGCACATACATTCAATGTGGATCCTCTGAAAACTGGCCCTAGAGAGTCCATGTGGTACTCGAGTCTGTGGTCCCCAGTCACCTCACACAGATGGGAGCATGCAGAGGGGCTTCTTTGTTGACTCCTGGTCTTCCCACAGCGGTTCTGGACCTCCTGTAGACAATTCAAAGCCTCTCTGGTCTCAGCAGTATTTGTCCTGTGGTTGCTTTCATACCTGCTTCCCAAAGCCTTCATTCTACTTTCCAGCCAGCCCAGCTTGATCGTCAGTAGTGGTCACAGGTGTACCTACACACTGAGCGTGCCATCTCTTGCTCCAGTGGCTGGCAGGACACATCCATGGACACTCTGACCCATGCTCCAACTGTGGTTGCTGTCACCTCCACACATCACATGCACACAAATGGCTGGAAGAAGCTTAGATCTGAAACAAGGGAGCAGGAATAAGTAGCTGGAGAGAGGGTAGCAAGCTAGTGAAGTCCTGGTGCAGCACCTTCCAACCACATTTTTTGTACTGTCAAATTTCTTGCGAAATCGTGGCTGCCTGCAACCATACAGCTTGGCAAACAAGAGATCTTTTAGAAATTCTCGAAATCCAAAAGAAGTGGATGGCCAACACCTTGAATCACTGGTCATGATACTGGTGCACAGCTCTAGGAGAAACACTGACAAACTGGAGGGAGTCCAGTGGAGGGCCAGGAGGAAAGTTTGAAGCTGAAGCACATGGCATAGGAGGGATGGTGAAGAGAAAGCTAAGCAGTACCCAGATGCTTCCTTCTGCTTCCTGAAAATGGCTGTACATAAACCAAAGCTGGGCTCCTCTCAGAGGTGCAAACTAACAAGGCAGGAGGCAGGAAACATGAGTTGTGACAGGGGAAATTATAAGCACTTATTTGAAAACAAAAATTGAAAAAAATTTGAATGACAAGGGTGGTGCAGCCTTGGCAGAGCTGCCTCAGAGGCTGGGGAATCCCTGTTGTTGGCAGTCCTTGCTCAGGGCTGAGCAAGGTGCTGAGCAGCTTGATTTCACTCTGATATTGACCCTACTCAAAGCAGCATTTTGGGCAAGGTGACCTGCAGGAGACCCTTCCAGGACAAATATTCCCTGATTCAAGCATTAAAAAAAAGAAAGATAATTTTTTTAACTCTGTCCATTTGTCTTTTCAGAATGTGGAATATCAGAAAAAGTAAATCTCCACAGCTGTAAAGGTTTTTATAATTTGTTTTGGAAAAAAAGTAAGCTCTCAAGAAACTATGGACTTATAGGACACTCAAAGAAAATCATGTAAGATGATATTCAAACAGCTAAAAAGATTTTTTGTATTGAATTTTTAGACCAATTGTTTTAAATTCTAGGCCAAAAATACTTGCAGTTGGAGTTGCTTTTTTAATTCTTCAGAGTAATTCCAACTGTCTGTGGAAAAGCTGTAGTGTTTTATTAAATTCTGTAGGGGTTTAGAGTTAGGGAATTTCAGGGAATAATTAGCAATAACTCTTGATAGTATCTGTGTAATATTCAAGCCTGCAGAATTGAAAATGACAGTGGTTTTATTCCTGTCACCCCTAGCCTTCACTAATCTAACTTCCAGTACTTTCTCATCCCTACACAAACCTGGGAGATCTATGAAATACTGATCAGCATTTACAAAACCTTACCTTGTTTAGCCTCGAAATGCTGGCACCCAGCTGCAGTTCTAAATTCTCTCTTCTTTCAAAACCATTTTTCTGAGTTAACACTGGATGCTGCTTGGAGCTGTAGCTGAGGTACAGAAGATCAGATAGTGGGCAGGAAATTGTTGACTTAAAATAAAAATATTTTCCTAAATATGCTTACAAGATGCTCAGGTTTGTTCAGAGCTGTGTGGTATCTGAAAGGTGAAAGGCTTGTGGAGTAGCTGAACTGAAAGCAAATCCCTCTGTAGAAGGATTGTAATAGCACATTTCAATCTCCAGCATTAGTAACAAAGCAAAACAAACCCTACTTGTCTGTACTGGGCTGCTCTGTGATTTGAGAGAGCTGCTTTTACTGCTACAACCACAGGATTATCAGTAATGCCTGGTATGAAATGCATTCATTGAGTTCCCTGCTCTGGCTGCAAGCCTTGCCTGGGGTCACCTTTCAGCCCTGTTGGCCCATCCTCGTGGCTGTCACTCGACTCCAATGGCTCAGCACTGCTTCTGTGACATGTTGCGAGTATCAGTGCTCAGCTCACAAACAAAAAGCTGAAATTCTCCAGTCCACAGCCTGCCTGAAAACCAGTGTGGTTTAGGGATTGTCTGAACTCCAGAAAAGTGTCCAATTAAGGTATCTCCTTAAAAAAAGTTCTGTTTCACATTCAGTGTCTGCATAACATCTGCAAGGAAGCTGAGAAAATTAGAAGAAAATGGCAGATACTGAAAAAGCATTATGGATTTGGAAAATAAGCAGATTAAAAATAAAAGAATCTGTGTCAACCAGCAACAAGGGAATACTTAATTCACCAGCAGTTAATTGCAGTGACTCCATGTGTTTCAGATATTGGGAAATCACTTATTTCTAAGTATGAAGTCCTTTTGTTTTTGTGATTTGTCTCTATGATATGTACGTACTCCTGTATTTGTAACCACAAGAGCTCAAAATAGGATATTTTAAGAAGGCATTACAATAGCTTGGATATAGCTCAATGCAGATGTTTATGAAGCTCTGGCTTCAATTATATGTAGTAGTTCATTAACCATTAGAATCCTTTGAATTTTCTTGTAATTTATTAGAAGTTTGGATCACATCCCAACTGTAAAAAGAGTTAGTTCTATTGTGATTGTCTCTATTCTTCCAGCACATTCCTACAGACATGTTCCCTGGTGAAAGATGAAATATCTGTTCTGAGGGTTGGCAAGCTGGTGTGTTGTTATGTTTAGAAAAACTATAACTGGTTTTAGTGGAGGCAGAAGAAGAGAAGTTGCTGGTTTTAGACAGCCATGGTTAAATGGGATGGGTGAATGGATGTTTGTGTTCTTTACTGTTATCATAGAACACTTAGAGATTCATAGACTCAGACACTCATGGAATCATAGAACAGTTTGGGTAGGAAGGGACCTTAAAGCTCATCACATTCCAACCCCCTGCCATGGGCAGGGACACCTTCCAGTATCCCACGTTGCTCCAAGTCCTGTCCAACCTGGCCTTGAACTCTTCCAGGGATGGGCCAGCCACAGCTTCTCTGGGCAACCTGTGCCAGGGCATCACCACCCTCACAGTAAAGAATTTCTTTCTAAGAGGAGACTTTTCTAATTTAAAGCCATTCTGTCTTGTCCTATCACTTTGTGCCCCTGTGAAATGCCCCTCTCTGGACTTGTTGTAAAGCCCCTTTATGTACTGGGGGCTGTATTTTCCTCCTTCAGGATGGGGTGGGAACTCTTATCCCATCTGTGCTTTTGTGAGCTGCTCCATCAGCTACTTTGGTTGCATGAAGGAAGGGCTGTAACTCCATGAGAGTAATAAAGGAAGATGCTTAGATTTGCAGTTCCTGTAAAACAGTGATATTCTGTATAAAGCTGTTGTGTTTCTCTTTCCTCCATATGTGTTAGGATTTAGAGCTGACTGTTTGATGGGAACTGATCAACAGTTTCCTGGAGGGGCAATGGTTCAAATGATTCTTAGGAGCTGACATTGCTGGGAGGGATAAGGTTACAGTCAGCATTGAGCACTGAGTTTGGTGAGTAGTGTAGAATAATTGCTGATGACTGATAGCAGGCAACCCCCAAACTTTGGGAAAAAAAATTGCAAGTGGTGTTTGAAGGGAACATTTCCTTCTTTATTGGGGGAAAAATGATCTATCAGTTTTGTGATGCATTTCTTTTGGTTGTTTATTCCATCTCCAGAATGCAAATTCCTGCTTTGGTGGTGACACTGGTTTTTTGAATTAAGGAGACATTTAATTCTGGAGTTCTATACATTGATTTACTTTGGGAGTATGAAAGCCCACCATCAAAGATTTCATATCCTTGACACAGTCCTTAGGAAAAGTGAAATGCAAACCTTGAAACACTTTGAGATTGTTTTTGCTTTCCCATGTTTTCAAAACATGAAGCATTTCAAGAAGGTTTGATGGGCTCAACTCTTTTCTTTGCTGTTTTTAACATGTTTTAAAATGAAATACAAGTTTTTTAAGAAAAGCTCAAATTACCACCTGCTCTAACATTGTCTTACTCTGGTATACAGGTGTCATTAAAGTCCTCAAACACCTGCCATGGGCTTAATGTTTAAGTATTTCATTCAGCAAAGAGTCTGAGTAATTCCCTCCCTGGTAGCACATTTAAGGATATAAAAGGTTACTTGGAGACTTGTTACCAAAAATTCAACAAGAGTCCTGAAAATTATTCAGATTTTGGGTTACTGAACCATGAATCAATGGGTAATGAAATGCCAAGACTTTCAAAAGAGCTACCAAAGGAGTAGTACAAATCTGACACACTTAAAGAGGAAAAAAAAAAAAGCAATAATTCTCTACAGCACCTCCTTTTGCACTTTGAAGAACATCATCTCCTCTGTGACCATGCCCATGCCTAATCCAGTATCTTCTCTCTGGCAGTGGTCAGACATTGTGCTTTGTTTATTATGAGTCAGTCACCATCAAAGCATTCAATCCCCTCAATAGCTTGAGCTTGAGTGAACTCAAGTTATTTTGGGATTGCTGATGGAAGATGAGAGGAAGGAGCTGTTTCAACAAGTGATCTGCACTAATTGCAGGGGCTGAAACCTTCCCTGATCCTGAACTGGCAGTATGAAAGGCATGCCGTAGGAGGCTGCTCTGACAGAGTAGTTGAATATTCAGAGGAGAAAGTAGAGTCTTGACTGCACTTTGGTTGTATTTCTCTGTCTCTTTATAATAGGGTGGCCTTGGGGAAAACTCCTAATGCACTGGGGTAACAGCGTGGAAAGTGCATTTCAATATTTTGTGTTGTATTCTGATTCTGTTTGTTGTTTGCTTACCCTGATGGCCATCCTGCGTAGTTGGCTTGCTTTTGAGGGAGAGAGCTGAACTGATTCCAGGACTAGGTGTGCAGCACCCCCAGAGCATGTATTCTACTGACTGGGAAAGGAAGTCCACCCCAGTAGTTCATTTTGTCCCAGAGTGCTTCCTTGAACAAGTGAAATAAAGGCATGAAATTAAATAGTGTTTTTTTCCTGATCTGATGCAGCCCTGTCACTCACTCTGATAACTGGGGCTGTGTCTCAGCTTTTTTCTTATGAGCAAATGCTACCCTGGGGACTTGGAAATTAATATGCTGATTTGAGTAAATATTTATTTGGCATACACCTCGAGGCACTGCAGCAATAGAACTGTTAAGTAAGAGCTACAGGCTAAAATTTAGAGACATCAGAGAATCCAGCCCCCACAGTGGCAACTTGAATGATGAAGCCAAATTACTGTGTGTTGGTTTTCTCTAAGAATCTTGAAATTTGTTGAGACTGGTGTTCTTTCCAGCACTCCTGAGCTAGTTTTTTTTTTGGCATGGAAGAAGAGCTATTCCCAGTAAAAGGTCTGAATGTGGGTTATCTAAAAATATCTAAAAAACCCCCCCAAAAAACTAGGAAAGTGTTTACTGTTTTAAAGTACCTAAAGGTATAGACAAAATGGAACCATTCTTCTCTCTGAAAGGTTTCACTGTGACAGTGGTTAAGCTTTGGCACAGGGTGATCAGAGAGGTTGTGGAGGCTCCACCCTTGGGGATGCTCAGAACTGGGAAAGCTGGTCTAAGTTGGCCCTGCTTGAACAGAAGGCTGGACTAGATGATTTGCAAAGGTAGCAGCCTAAGTCATTCTGTGATTATGGGTCACCAAGAGGATAGTCATTATTTTTGAATAACAAGTTTTATGTTCCCTTTTAGGAATTTGTCCAGGTGGTTTTTTTTTAATTTCTTTGTCTTTTTTCTCTATTCTATCTCTTAAGAGTATAGCAGCAGCCATCCCACATGTCCTCTCTCTGTCTTCCTGCACAGAGGAAGAGGAAGATAGGACAGGCATTGTGGGGTGGCTGCTTGTCGATTTGTATTGGTGTCAGCAGTGGGAAGGGGACTTTTCAACTCATTGCAGAGAGGAGATCTGTGGGGTTGAATGGAACCATGGCTGACACTGATGTAAGACATGCTGTAATGTTCCCTGTATGGACGTCTCCGTATCAGCAACAGGGAGGCTTCCCTGAGTGTGGCAAAGTCAGGATTGTTTGGGAATTCCCATGGCAACCTGACTGTAATCAGCCTTTTTGACTCAGTGTAATTTTAATGAGACTTTGTCCTCCTGCATTATTTTTGTCAACAACTTCATTATAGTGGATAACATAATCCTCTAAGAAACAAAGAGAGATTTGTTTCTGTGCAGTGTTTTCCTTCTAAAAAGATTGTGACTGTGCAGAATTGGAGAGAAAGCAAAGCTCTGAGGAAGTGTCAAAGGCCTAGAAGAGAAGGTGCAGCCAGAAGAATTAAAATGGTATAATGTGAAAGGAGATCAAAGATGTGACTGGTGTGCCAGGATGGAATAGAACCCCATACAACCACCTCTACCCCAACTTTCCCCTCAGTGACTCTGCATTTGGGCCCTTTTGCCCATGGTCTTTAGTTTATAGGAAAAGTGAGGTTGGAAGGGACTTCTATTCTCTAGTCTAACCTACTGCTCTGGAATGTCTGGCCAGGTGGCTCAGGACTTTATCCAGTAATGTCTTGAAAACTTCCAGTAATGTAGGCTGCACAGCTTCTCTGGGCAAGCTGCTCCACTGCTTGACTGCTCTCTGAAGGTGCTGCTCCATATATTTGGTCTAAAACTCTCTTGTTTCTTATTGTGCCTGTTATTTCTCATTCTCCTACTGTGAAGAGCCTGGCTCCATCTCTTTCATAACCTCATAGTAGATACTGGCAAGCTGCCATTCCCCGAAGATGTCTCTTCTCCAGGCTGGAGAAGCTACTCCTTACAGGGAAAGTGTTCCAGCTTCCAGCCTTTTTGGTGGCTTTCTGTACTCACTCCAGTTTATTGTAATCTGTCTTGTATTGGGGGGCCAAAAATTGCATGTGGCATCTAGATTGAGTCTAAATGGTGAGTCTGGCTCAGCTGCATTTCCTGCAAACTTGACAGATATGCTGATGTAAATAAGTTGTATGATTCAACTAAGAGTTTAGAGCATCCAAATGTTGCTTTCACTGAGGATATGAAACATGGCTGAAGATCAAATCACCAAGTGTCCCTAATCTCCCTGTCATTGTGTCTCTCTTTTGCACCTTTGTGAGATGAATAATAAAATCTGCATCCCTCATTGCCTGTTATTTTGTTTTTTGTTGGCTGCACTGCTGTAAATCACCTAAATGTTAACTGCTTTTCACTGATGATGGTTTTTTGTCATGATTTTTGCAGGTTACATATCACAGGTGCTAAAGAATTACAGTGACCATGCCTGTGATGGAGAATATGTGTCCCTGAGATGTCCCCACAGAACCACCATCAGCATCCAGTCCTCCTTTTATGGCCGAATTGTACCGAGTCATCAGCTGTGTCCTTCTCGCTATCCCCACTCCTATGCAACTTTAATTAAAGAAGATGTTGCCTGTTCAGTTGGCACTTCTCTTCAGGTATTGTTAAAATGCATTTCTTGATTTTGAACTTCACCTTTCCTTGGCCAGGCAGCAGCTCTCGGTGTTGGTGTTACACAGACCTGTCTTAAGCAGGGAGCTCTGACATCTCACACAGCTTAGTGGATAATTCGTCCTTGTAGTTTAGATGATGGTGAATTTCTTAGTTTTCCTGCAGCTCTAGTCAGTAACAGTTCAGGAATGTGGCTGAAGGAGAATTACACTTCAGGGCTGCATTATGTTTGACTGGGTTTGAAGAGCATTATTTTTATAGTTTTCCTTCCCAATTATTAGCTTTTCCAACATATTCAGAAATTGCTGTAGCATTCTTTTTGCTTTAGATCCTATTTCAAGAGGCTTTCACTTTGGTAACTTGAAACCCAGAGAGAATCCTTGGCTTTACTTCTTGTGGCTCATTTGGCTCTTAGGTCACTGTAAGTGGTCATACATCACTCAAACTTGCAACATCCCCCAGTAGTTAATCAGCTCAGACCATTTGTGAAGGGAAAGTTGTCTCTGTGTATCATCCCAAGAGCACATGTGACGTCAGGAAATCAAAGGATTATTTGGAAGGTGCCAGTGTTACTCAACTGCCAGTAGGAACAACTAAAATTAGAAACATGAGTTGGCTGATGTTGTTGAGATGAATAGGGTCTGCTCCTGGGTGTTGAAGCAAGCACAATTTTTTCCAAGTGCTGGATTTGGGACCGTGAAAACTTTTGGGCAAAGCTCTCAGTCATCAAGTGTGTTTATGGCTTAGAATCAATAATAACTCATAATAAAAATTTATAGCAGACTAGATTAATGAACCTACAGGGTTAGTGAGTAATTTATTTTATAATTTGGCTAAAGGCCAGAATTTTCCACATCACTTCTTGCCCTTGCATCCAAGGTTTTTAAGAGACATTTACAGCATTTTTTAAAAAGTTGATGTGAGTGCTTTGGCTTCCAAGTGCCAGTGGTAAGTTCTCAAGAATTTGCATAAGGCTGGTGTTTGGCTGTAGTGTAACCCTGACAGATTTGAAATTGCTCTCATGACACTTGCACTGCACAACAAAGGACTGAGCTGTAGTATGGGAGGACATGGTCCTTATCAGTGGAAGGTTTTCCCAGATATGATAACAAAAGTTCATAATGAAACAGATGAGAGGCAGGTGTGTTCTTTAGGGTGGGAGACCATGGAGAGAAATCTTTGGCAGAGGCTAGCCTTCCCTTCTTTTATTGATTTACTGAAAATTTTACTTGCAGCATTTCATTTACCAAGGTGATTGATAGCTATGAGCATTGCCTCAACCCTTGTGGGTAAGTGGCCCACTTAAGGCATCTGGAAGAACTTGAGAAGAGGGAAGATATTACCCTAGGCTTTCCATTTCGTGGTTTTATGTGTAGAAAGGATTGAAAAGAAATCCTTACCTGCCTCTCTTGGCTTTTTATGTACTCAGACCTGCACCCCATTAGCTTTGCCTTCAATACTTAGGTGGCTTGTAATTCCCAATCCCTGTTTATCAGAGCAAGTATTGTGTTCCCTGTAGCAGTTCCTGAAGCAGATCCCTTGTGCAGTACATTTGTCACATGACTGAGACCAAAACACTATTATTAATCCATTTTGGGGGATGCAGATGTGCTGGGAAAGTAGCTGACATTCTCTCTTCTGCCACAAATTTCTTGGGACACCTTTGGCAAGCTCCTGAGTCTTTTTGGAGGAGACTCACAGCCTCTTTTGTGCCCCCTGATGTGGCTTTGATCCCTCCATGCGTTGTGGTTGCCCAGTGTAGGATGAGTCTGAATGCCAGAGATGAATCTCATCTTCTCTCTCAGTTCTGGAGGGGGTGAGGCCTCTCTGAGGGGTAAGCCAGGAGCTCCACAAGCTGAATGGCAAGCTGCCTGCAGCTCGCTGGTAGGAAATGCATGTATGTAGGAAAATTGGAAAGCTGTAGACAAGGAAATTGCATGTATTTTTGTGGTTTTGCAACTCAGATATATGGCTGATACAGGCAGGACCAATTGAGTGTGTGTTCTGGTTGTCAGTAATTGAAAAAGTCAGCCAAACCAAACCCTTCAAAAGGAAGTGTATAAAATCACTGTGTCTAATCAAACCCATGACTTTATAAATTTGCTGCTTCTCTGGAGAGTGGCCTGGAGGGAGTGTGAAGGGCATTTATTAACTCTGTTCCCTGAAAACACTAGCTGTGTGTGTAAACTCCCATTTAGAATCTCTCTCCACTGTAAATGTCCAGTTCAGACATTTGTTTCTATGTTAAAAAGGAAAAAGAGTTGATTACACTGAGACAACCACTACTAATTCAGCTTTATGTGATTGGCTGCCAGGATTCCTTGCTTTAGTCACTTGTTTTTGCTTGAAATGAAATACAGACCACCTGGGGGAGTATGTATGAGACATTAAGGCAGTGACCCAGTGACCCCAGGCTAGACATTTCTGTTATTCTAACACTGTAATGTCACATTTACTGGGAGCTTCCCAAATGCACAAAGAATTTGGACATTTGTAGAATCATCACAGGTTCATAGAATGGTCTGGGTTGGAAGAGACCTTAAAGATAACCTTGTTCCAACCCCCTGCCACGGGCAGGTTGCCCAAAGCCCCATCCAGTCTGGCCTTGAGCAATTCCAGGGATGGGACAACCAGAAATGGGGAGTATGTTCCAGTGGCTCACCACGCTCTGAGTAAAGAATTTCTTCCTAATACCTAATCTAAATTTACCCTTCTTCACCTCAAGGCCTTTCTCCCTTGCATGACTGCATACCCTTCTTGTAAGCCTCTTGTAAGCCCCTTTTATGTACTGGAAGGATGAATTCTGGATCAGTATTTCTGATGCCACTTGTTTTCAGCAGTGAACCACTCTAGGTCTGTATGGAAGAATACCTAATGGTTGGCTAAAATGATTGCTTATTACCAGAAAACTATATTACACTTTACAGCTGATTACCTGCAATTTTCTCATTTTGATAAATTGGCAGAAAATAAAACCACAGCTTATTTGTAAGGAAAACAAAAAACCCTGGAGAGCCACTTAATTTGTTGAAATTTATCAAAGACATTGAGGCCTAACTTCTTTTTTCATATGCACAACTACTGAAATCAGCAGATGGATGCTCTTTCACTGTGTCACTGGTTTCCCCAAGAGGATCTGTGCTTAGTTGGTGCTCTGGAGCCAAATCCTGACTCTCCTTGGAAAGATTAGCAGATCTGGGGGTGGGGGTGGGGTAGGGGCTGTGGGCATGGCCTGTGCCCTGGATCTCTTTCAACACTCTCCAGGACAACTTGTCTTTGGTGACAAGAGTCACTAGTGCTGCTGATGTGGTATTTCCTTTTGTCCTTTGGGCAAGAGACAGGACACCTCTGCTGCCACCATCTCCCCTCCAGCCTCCCTTCAAAAGGGAGCAGATTCCTGGCATTCTGACCACAGGGTTCCCTGAAGCCTTCTTCCACCTTTATTTTATTTTATTTTCACCCACCAGGAAGGTTTCTGTGAAACAAATTAAAAAAAAAAAAAAAAAAGGGAAACAAAAGGGAGCTGACCTCTTTGCTGATGGAAAGATGAGATAAACTTTCAAGAAATGGCTCTCGAAGCACAGGCCAGCTGTTGATCACAAAAAGTGAGGGCTGGTGTTGCTGTTTCCAAAGTGGATTTTGTTTTCCTCAGTTACCCTGGGGGAAATGCTCTACCAAGTAGAAGGAAACATTCCCAACTGCTCCAGCTTTCTTGGCAGGCCAATGGCTCCTGACATGTTTAGTCACCAGATATTGCCTGGTCCCACTGATGTCACAGCCCTAAGTGGCCTCAACAGGAATGAGAAATGACCCTTTCTCATGACTCTGAAGATCCATAAGTTGATGTTGGTCAGGGGGAAAGAAGGAAGAAATTGGTAGAAAGGAGGAATAATGGTGTCCTCTGGGAGGAGAACCCATTGTTATATTGTGTATTAGAACTCCACAGTTTCTAGGCAGTTTGAGCGAGGTAGGCTTCAGTCTCAAAAATATCAGTGAACTAAAGAGCAGAAAATTCTTTTTCAGACCATATTAATTACTTTGCAGAGGATGCTGAGCAGTGAGCTCAGGGTTCAGAAGAGGTTACTGCACTGCCAAAGTTGCTGTTAAAAATCACAGAACTGGTGCTGTTTCATTCATGAATCTTGCCTAAGCTGAAATAGAACTCTCTGGCAAGTGGCTCCTCCAGCTAATTATTTGCAAGTAGAACTGTTGGATGCAGAGGTCACAGACAATCTCTAAATTGCTGTGTCTTTGAAATCTATGCCTTGACTGAAATGGCTCATCAGAGCAGAGTGATTATGTCCTGCAGGAGAAGAGGCACTGGAGGCAGAGGTGGCCAGTGCAGCCTGTCTCCCTGATGAGGCAGGACTGCTCTCCAGGGTGTAAGCCTCCTAATGCTTTGTTTACTCTAAATTTAAACTTTCCAAGTCATGGGGCTTCCATCATTGCCACTAAGACCCTGCTTGACAGTGTAATGGTTTGATCCCAGGGATTTTTTTTCCACTTTGTGTTTTAAGCTTTCCCTTTCTTTAATCCCATGACTTTTGGTTATGCATCCTTTTGTATTTCTTCAGCTTAAGACCTCCTCTCCCTTTGAAGTTGACCCTGCATACAGATTAAGTTTCCTACTGTTAGAAATTGTAGGTAATGTTAATTAGGTGATATTTGTAATGCAGCTTTTATCAGGTCCTTCTGTTTGGTGAACATGTTGCTGCCCTTTGCGAGTTGCTGTTTCTGGGCTCTTTAAAGGCCCTGCCAGAGTAGCACTGGTGAATCCTGCTGGTGTTTTAACATCCCAGCCCACTGCTGTCTGCTCTACTGTCTTGCTGGCATTTACTACTCCCATAGAAGAGCTGGTGACAGGGAATGCATGCCCAGTTTTCAGTTCTTTATTTCACAGTCTGGTATGTTTATGTGAATCACCAAATATGTGGGCATAGTTCCCTCCTGCTGACTCTGCTGTGAGCACTGCAAGGTCCATGGGAGAGTGATAAGAGATAGTAGAGCACTAAAGTCTGCTGTAGATCAGCATTCAGGGGCTCTGATCTCTTCTTCAAGTGATACACAGGTGGAATACAGTAATTTGGGCAAAGCTGAATTAGTTTCTAGTGGAACAGGCTGGAAAGGTGGCTGATGAAGCCATAAGAGGTCACCTGCATCTCATCAGCATGGATTTCACTTCCTCATGTAGTCTGTGCCTTCCTGTTTCTGATTCTTGGAAAATCTTCTTGCTCCATGGACTTCAGTAATTTGCATGAATGAATAGAGATGAATGTTCAGTGTTCAGAAACAGGACCTGTAAATAAGTTTTCAACTTGAAAGCACTAAGTTTATAGCATGTTTTAAAGTATTACCAGTGTTCAAAGTACATAAAAGAGTATCACAATTCAAATGAAATGTGACATGAAGCCATTATGAATGCATTGTGCTGTAGGGAGAGTTCCTGCTGTTTGTTGTATTTACCTCTTCCCATTGCAAATGGTGCACCAATATAAGTGTTGGTGTAACTCCGCCATAATGGCCATGCCTGGACTGAATTTGATCTAAAAGGGCTTAAAATTACTGGTATCTTCTTGCATGAAGTTCTTAGTACAAATCTCTGTCCATCTTCATTTGACTGCACATGGCTCTGATACATTCATGTAGCTTGCTCTGTGAATTGCTCTCCCCAGCAGCACACAATTTGGGCAATTATTTAGTAGGGCTCCTCTGTGTAATTTCATGCATGACTGATATGCCCTGCAGTCATCCTTATGGTCCTTTGAAGATGGAGGCTGTACAGGGAGCAGCCCTGTGGCAAAGTCCTCGTTCCCTTTGAGTTTCACCATTGGCTTCTGTGGGTCCCAAGTTTCACCCTAAGCATTTTGAGTCTATGAATTGCTCCGAGGGACCAAGAACTGAGATAAGTTTAATTGCCTTGGGTGTTAAGCTCAGTTGTGGTTTATTTTAAGCGTGCAGGGGAAGCACTTCTTGAAGAGTGATTTGAAGAGACAGGCTAAAAACGAACACACCCTTGGGAATGGCTGGGGATGGCCTCCTTGCAGAGCTAGCATCCAGCTCCTTATTTAAAAGGCTGTTATCTAATGAGCACAAGCAATTAATTAGCTAATGAGCACAACAAAATGAGCACGAGAAATGTGTTTCATCTGCAGTGGCCACTAGAAAGACATGATTTTGAGCTTGAGGCTGCCCTTGCTTTAAGACCCAGGTCACTGCAGTGAGATTAATCCAGGGCATAAATCACAGGGGTTAGATTAGTGTTTGTTTTACTTGAATTCACTTTTCTTGCTCTCTTATCTCCTCTAAATCTTGTAGCTTCTTAGCTCAGTCATGAACCAGGGAATGGAACGGGTTTAAACAGCTGCAACTTCCCTCCCGAGCACTGGCTGTCAGCCCTCAGGCCTGATTTACCACTGTAACGCAATTATAAAATGGCACAGTGCAATTAATGTGTCTTCCCTCCCCTTTCATGCCAGACAGGAATTCCTGAATTCCTCCTCCACCTTCCTCATTTGGAGTGATTTTTATTATATAATCTAAACTGAGGTGACTTTATTTGGTTTTAGTCAGGGATCTACCAGATTTGGAGACATAAGGAGCTGATTGTACATCCCAGTTAGGGATGGTTCTGTGGGACTACTGCTGTTTCCATGCCAGTCCAGATTGTGGACCTCTTTCTGGTTGGTTTTGTGGTTGTGTTTTCCCAACTTTTCAGCTGACAGTGGCAACCAGAACAACAAGGAAAACATAGAATAAATTGCCTACATTTTTCCATCCATTGAGCAAAAACCATGTGAGCTTGAGGCATTCCCTCACTACCAAGTGAACTCCCAGCTTTCCTGGCGTCAGTCTAGCTGATCATCTGCAAATACTTCAGAAAAAACATCTGACATCTGCCAGAGCTCTAATACTGCCTAGATGTATGATTTTTGAGAGTAAGGCCAGAAAGCCAAGGTCTTGGTTTCTTGTAAGCACCAGAACCCCTGGACCTGCAGGCAACTGTACCTTTGGGGGATGGTCTGGTCACACATGTTCTGCACAGTGTTTTAGAAGATGCTGGTACATAGCACATACCGATGAAAGCAGTGGGAAAGAAAATTTCTGTGCATATAAGAATAGATAAAAAATGATATGTGCAAGTTTTTAAGTTAACATTAAGACTGGTGTAACAACTTTTTTTTTTTTTATTTTTAATCAAGAAAATGCACCATCAACTACAGCTATTTTTTTTTGCATTTTTTTCTGATGTATTTCACTGAGGATTAAACATTTTTATATTTTTTTACTCTTTATGGGTATATTTCATTATGCATAAGACATTACTCAAACAGTGTACAGGAAGTCAGAAATCTTAATGATTTTTTTTTATATTTTCAGGAAAAATATTGCCCTTTGGGGTAGGTAAAATAGAATTATGTGAATGAAAATATTGATTTCTTTTCCCCCATGAAACTTTTCAGAGTCATGGCTATTGTCAAATTAAATTGGAACTGTAGCTAAACACTGTAACAAATTAGTAAATGGCATATTGAGCCCCAAGAAAACTTCACTTTTTTCTGTGGTCTCACAATGGCAGGGATAACTTTTGCCCCTTAATTTAGTTACAAATTTCTCCCTAAGGCTTTGGTTTTTTGCTGCCCTGTTCCACCCTTTGCATACCACAGGAAGTAAACTCAGGAGGTTTTACTTATGTGGAATACAAGGAATAAGCAAGAGCTGCCAAAAGCTAGAGCAGAGCCAAGAAAAAGTGGCACTGCCTGAAGGCTGCCCTTGTCCATGGTTCTCTCAGGTCAGTGAATAGTTGTCTTCTCTCCTAATGCTGAGCATAAGGACAGATGAACAAGTGCTGCTGAGGTATCTCAGCTAAGGTTTTCAAAGTTGTTTTCTTGTCAGCATAACTCAGTCTCTGCTGAAACCCAGGGAGTTTTTCCAACTGGTTTTAATGGCACCCATGACACAACGCTGAGGGCTCTTGAAATCTGCTGTGAACAGGTTTGTAGATCAAAAACCCAAGTCTACTGCCTTTGAGGGGAGAAAGCTTCCCTAGAGGGAAAGGAAACATTTGGGGTCCTGCTTCTTTTCCTTTGCTCAATATTCTTAGTTCTAGTTATGTGTAAGCATGGCTGTCCAGTACCAAAAAATCCTTTCAGGTGCACAATGATTTGGAGAGAATTTCTCTCCATTTGTGTAGCCCTCCAGAATTGTTTCAGTTGTTTTTTTGCTTTCTGAGATGAAAAGAGATATCTGTGCTGGATCCTCACTTAAATTCCTTTGCAACTCACTGGACTTTGCATTAAATTAAATTTCACATGCTGAGTGAGCAGCCAACCCTTTGAGCCTAGAGGAAAGAATATGCTGTTTCTATGCATTTAACGTGACGGTCAAGCTGGGGCTAATGCTCCCAGGCACCTCCTTCAGTGTTCACCTCTCAGCCTTTCCAGCCTAAATCCTGTATTTTTAAATGAGATGCCTGCATTTTATTACCTTTTTATGTGGAAAACAACAGCATATGTTTTCTGCCTGCTAGAAAAGGCCTGGATTGTTTTGGTTTGAACTTTAAAATAAAGGTCAGACTTGAGGCAGACATGAATTCTTGCATGTGTCAGCCCAAAAGGTGAAAGCTTTAGGAAGTTATGAGCAACCGCAAATGAGGCTGCTTCAAATTGCACTTGAAACTGGAACAGCTGTTGTTCAGAGCGTGACATTCAGAGTTATAATGCTAAAGATTCTATATATTACATTCAGGGAGAACTCAAAAATAGAAAGTAGTCACTGAAGCAGAGAGAAAATTGGTTTGGGTGGCACATGGTAGAGCAGGAACAGCCTTTATGTTAATGGCACAGGGAGAAGATTGTGGGAAAGCCCAAGTGCCGAGGTGGGTGTAAGAAAAGTGAACAGAGAGAAGACAAAAGAGACCAGGGGAGTCTAGGGGAATTTCTGAGGAAGGATTTTCCAGTGCCTCCTGGCAAGTGAAAATTAATTGTTTTGGGGCTGGAATTCACAGCTCTGTATCACAGGGACTTAACGAGGCTGGTGGATTACCTCGCTCTGTGGTCTGAAAATGCTCTGACAGGTTCATGTGTGTCAGGCAAACATTATGGTAATTTTAGTGCTTTAGGGGCTCTACAGGAGTACATAAATACCACCCTAGCCATCCAGCTGAATTTAAAACTTAATTACTGCCCCACTCAATAATATTCCACCCCCCCACTGCTTTAGAGGATCACAGGGTTAAAAGAAATCATTAATCTTCCTTAATGAAGCTATTTTCTAGCAGGAGACAGAATGTCTTGCCCCTGGAGATTCTGAGATGGAGTTTTTGTGAGTGTCATGAATGGGGGAGTGGGGAGCAAGCACTAGAGGAAAAGCAGAAAAGGGGGCAGGACCCAAAATGCTAGTAGTGAGAGGACCCCCTGACTTGCCACCCCCTTCCTGAGTTTAGCTAAAATAATGTAATAATCATGGGGGAAGAGGAATGAATCCTATTAAAAGCTGACTAAGTTTGCTGTATAACAGTGTTCCCATCATAACTACTAATTATTGGAATACCAGCAATTTATATATATATTTATACCTGCTTTTATATAACTGAGACAAGAGCTGTCTTGAAACTGTGTATCTCCAGAGAAATCTAAAGCAGATTGGTGGTGGCAGAGTTCAAGTCTTTACTTTTAACTGTCAAGGTGGATCCATGTTCTCAAAGCTGCTTTTCCTGGGATTGTACTGTCTTGTATTATGATTAAATGGCATGCAAATGTTTCAAAATCTCTGTGACCATCCCAGTGCAAATCTTTCCTTTTGCACCCAAGCAAGGGGATGAAACCTGCTTCTTAAAACAGCGCAAGGAGCACTGAGTCTGGCTGCTGTGGTACCCACTGTGTTGAGCACCATCACCTGCCTCCTGCCAGGGCTGGTTGTGGAGGCAAGGATGGCCTTGCCTTCCTGCAGTTTGTCTCTGCTGACGTTCCCTTTAGTGGGGACACTGAAGTGCTTTTGTTTCTCTGTTTCTTGTGCACATCCCTGGCTGCAGAAGATGCTGGATGAGTGCCAGGACAGGCGGAGCTGCCAGTTCCTCGTCAACAGCCGGCTGTTTGGGACGGACCCGTGCCCCGGGACTGGCAAGTACCTCCTCGTGTGGTACAAGTGCAGGCCAAGTAAGTACTTCCCTATCAAATCTGTTTGCTCTATTGAGACCAAAGCATCTTCATACTCAATACTCACCAGAGAGGCCTTCCAGGACTTCTTGTTCTCTTCCACCTCTATTTTCAGTGTAAGATAACTCCCAGTCTGGAGCGTTTCCCCTTTCCCCCTCTCTTGCTGCCTTGCTGGGATGCTCCTGCTCCGTCTCCTTCCTGCTTACCAGCAGCCCGAGTTCAGACTGTTCCTGCAGGTGTCAGGGCAAGCTTTTGCCAGTATTCAGCTCATGCTGTCAGTGGTGGGTGATCCCACCTGCAGCCACCCTCCTGTCCTGCTGGGGTAGAGGGACTTGTCCCCTCTCTGATGGCCCCTCCAGCAGCAGCAGGGACTCCTTGCCTGGGCAAAGTTTTTCTTCAGAGCTGGGTGCCTCAGGCAGGCCCTGCTGATGCAGGTGTGACAGGAACCTCACCTGCCCATGCCATGCCAGAATCCAGGTTTTAATTGCTCCCAGATCAGGCTGGGAAATGTTTTGCATGATCTCCTTAGCTGTGTTTAAATTCAATGGGGCTGGATACTGGGGGGAAAGTCATGGGAGTGAGCCCAGTGCAGCTTTGGCTCAAGACGACCAACACCCTCTTGGCCAATTCCTGGTCCAACTGGGGAGTTAGCACAGCCTAGACACCATTCTCCATCAGGGCTTTGGAAGCAGGTACATTATTTTGGAGACAGATCATGTTTGATGTGGACAAACTGTGCCCACTGATGTCAGCTGGAGAACAGGATCCATTTCTATTTGAGCACAAGTCTGATAAGGAGCATCTGAGGGAGCTGGGGGTGTTCAGCCTGGAGAAAAGGAGGCTCAGGGAGGACCTTATCACTCTCTACAACCACTGAAAGGAGGTTGTACCAAGGTGGGGGTCAGTCTCTTCTTCCAAGTAATAAATGATATGACAAGAGAAAACAGCCCCAGGATGCACCAGGAGAGATTTAGGTAAGATCTAAAAACTGGAAAAATCTCTTTACTGAAAGGATGGTCAAGCATTGGAACAAGCTGTCTTGTTCCAGCCTTCCAAGGGAAGAGGTGGAATCACTGTGGTTGGAAGAATTCAAAAATGTGTGGATGTGGTGCTTAGGGACATGGTTTAACAGTGGACTTGGCAGTGCTGGGTTAATGGTTGGACTCAGTGATCTTAGAGATCTTTTACAACCTTAATGATTATATAAATCAACTGGACATGGCAATTAGTCTGGACATGGCACTTCAGACCAGCCTCAAGATTTTTAGATGACATAACTAACATGGCAGTCATATCAGCAATGTTTTGGGGGAAGGAGTGAAAAAAAGGAAAGTTTTCATGGGAGAGAAAAACAGATCTGACTTCAGAAAAGGTTTACAACAAAAGCAGAAACATTCAGACTCTGCCAGCAGCAGCACAGAAGAAGACTTTTTGCCCCAGCAGGCAGAGACCCGTGCTAATGAAGTGAGAGGATCTGGCCAGATCTGTGTGGAATTCAAATCAGAAGTAGGTAATGAAGCACCTGCATTTGTTGTGGGATTTTCACGAATGATTGTAACATCCCCTGTTGGGTGAGAAGTGCATCTCTTCCAGAGGGGTGATTAGCAGGGTGTTCTGACAAGTCCTCCTGAACCTGCAGGTTTGTATCAAAGCTCACTTGAAAAATCTTACTGTCGAGTCCTGTGCTGAACTTCTGAAGGTACTTCAGGACCCATCTGTGCATTAATATTTATGGCTTGGTATTCTTTGCTAATTACAGATATGGTAGAAAAGAAGGGGTTTGTCAGTGTGTAGGGTAGGTGATTTTCCTGAAAGAGAGCAGGGGAAGCTACTTAAAAACATTTGCCCAAGACATTTTTTCAGGCATCTCAAATTTTGCAGAGTGAAACAGGGTAATCTGACAGAAATTATTGTTTCTTAGTGATTGGGCAAACTTTTAAACAGAATTTAGTAGATTACTAACATTGTTTGAAATATGTGAAGATTAGCTTTGCCTAGAGATACCAGGTCATAGTCAGCCTTTCCCTGATGATTCAAAATGTTAATTTTGAGTCTCACAAACAGTATCTAGTGCTGTTGTGAGTTCAATAAGCCTTTCCACCTTTCTGTAGGGAGAAGGCTAATGAAGGGACTGAGGAATGATGAATCCATAAAATGCAAAATACAGGACCATGAGAAATTTTGGTGGGCTTTTTGGGTTATTGACTATTTTAGTATTTTTTATGAGCTATAAGTGAATATATGCTCAAGAGCTGAACCCCAAGACTGTGGTCCTATGAAGTGTTGAGCTGTTCCAGAAAGTGTGAGCATACAGAGTTGTAATCAAAGAATCCTTGTGAAAAGCTCACTGCCTGGCACAGGATTTGATTCATAACTTTGTCAAAAGGCAAATACACTTTTGGGGTTTTATTTCTGAATTTGTCTTTCTTAACAGCAGATATAACAGAAATACTTTGATAACAAGCTACTTAAGATCTGAATTGTTTTGAATTGGTAGGGATATCTATTTCTTTTTTTTTTTTTTCTCATTGAGGGAGCCTGTTATGATCAGATCACTGAAGTAGGTGTTTTAGTTAAGTACCTACCTAGGTAAAATGAATGTGAATTTTCTTGTATACAGGTGTTAGAGACACTTTGGGAACTGGCCTGCAGAGTTTGGACAGGACGTCTTTAATATAAAAGAAGGATACCCAAGCTCTTCCATCGTCAGAGTCATGAAGCCTCAAAAAGGCCCCTGAACAGAGGTAGTTATCCAAAGAGAAAGACTTCCTTGAAAGAAAGCCAAACTGAAGTTAGTGGCATTTGCTTGTACCTTTGCTGAAGAATAACGAGATGGTGCAGTCATCCCCTCGAGCCACTGTCACTGCAGTTATGTCTCCCTGACATTCCCCTGCATTTGAAATCGAGTGGTTTCGATGCTCGCTTGCTGTGTGGGGTTCATGCACAAGGCAAGGTGCTATTTTGGTGTCTCATGGGCAGAATTTCAAGGAGATGGAGGACAGTAAATCATGCTGAAACTGAAAGACAAAGATTTTTCAGATGATGGGGCTCTTGGGAGCAGGGCAATGAGGGGATGTCTCCTGTACTCATCCCTCAGAGACTGCTCTTGCTGGAAGCAGGGGAAACTTGTGCAGAAGTGTTGCAGCTCACCTCCTCTAGAAATTAAAATAAATAGTTCAGAAAAACGCATGCTTAGCTAGAAGTAGTGAGAAATTAATTTTGCTTGTGTGTTTTTTGGGAAGCCTTGTGCTATTCATGGTCTCCTCTGGTCCAATAGATGGATCTGGGATCTAATGGACACTCATCATGCATGTATAGGGCATGCAGATGCAGTGCATGGAACTGCTTTCAAGTGTCAGGAGTTTGGCAGTCCTGCAAATTCTCTGTGCCAGTAAATAAATACACTGTAAGTGTGTACTTTTAATTTTAAAGTTTAGGATGTTTAAGGAGATCAGAAATGATCAATAAAATGCTCTCTTCTGTCTCTGGGGCAAGGGAGATTTACTTACAACTGCCAAGTGACTTGAGGGCCAAAGTTCATCAAAGTGTACAGAAGCTTAGATTTTATTTTTAGTTGACGTGGTGGTGTTGGATCAAATTTTGGACTCGATGATCTTGGTCTCTTCCAACCTCAATGATTCTATTGTTTATTTTATTTTTCTATGCCATGTGTGCCTTACTTTCTAATGTGCACCACCCTTTGGGGGGATTGCCAAAGGCACGGTATAGGTCACAGCAGAGCACAGCTTGTGCTTCTTACCTTGGAGGTGTCCCTGCAAATCCTCCTGCTGTCCACAGCCTCAGCAGAGCCCCTGCAGGCTCCCTACAACTCAGGGTGGGGTTGTGCTGCTGCAGCACTGAAGCCTGGAGTTATTTTCCTAGTGTAGATGTAGTTTGGCATTTAGCAGTGGCCAGAGATGGTTTCCAGTGGGAAGTCTGGGTATGGCCACCCTGTGTTAGAAGCTAAAATGTTGGTGAGAATGGTGGTCCCATGCCAGTGGGCCTCGGTGCCAGGGAAGGGCACATGCAATTTATCAGGGCCAATGTACCCTGAGACCCACACCCAAAGCACATTGAAGCCTAAGATCAAACCCTGAACTCACAGTGGACTTAAATCTCCAGGGTACCTTTCAGGATCATTAAAAAATTGCACGTAAATCCAATTATTTCCCAGGTAACATGCTGATTTGGTTTAGACCCATTAAGTGTAATTACCGGGTGGGCTGCAGGAACGGGTAATTAGAGGGAATTGACATACTACTTAATTGTTCTAACATGAATTCCCTTTAACTGAAATCTGGATTCACCAATATTATTCAAACAATTCAGTGTTTGTCCATCCCCCTCACTTCAGAGACAGAGAACCATGTAAGATCGTGTGTTATTGTAAGCTAGGAAATATTCGCTCTGTGTGCCAGACTTTCCAGAGGGGCCGTATGATCTAATCCTGGCTGGGAACAGGATCTGTGGGGCTGCCCAAGTCATGCTGAAGAAATAACTTCACCTCTCTGCATCCCAGCAATACCACTGTAGCTGATTTTACTTGGTTTGCTCGCTGCTCTGGGCTATTGCACCAGCAGGGATCCATCTGCCCCTGCAGCTCTTTGACCGTTGTGGCTTTTTGGTAGTTTGGTTATTTTTTTGGCTTTGCTGTTTCAAAAGTGTCAATGCTCCTGAACAAAATGGGGATATAAATGTTTGGCCTGTTCTGCAGAGGGAATACTTAGGATGAGATGTGTTGTCTGAGTAGCCATTTCCAGGCAGTGCTGTCAAGAAAGGAGATGGCTCCTACCTTATTTATTTGACTGACTCCATGACACCCCCACGTAGTGCCTTTCTTTCATGTCCTCCTTTGCCATTTCCACACTTTCCTGGATGCACTGGTTCCTTCTCAGCTCTGAAGAGCATAAAGCTGTAGCTTCCCATAAAATGCTATAGTAATATTTTCCCTCTTTTCTCTTGGATTGTTACTACTTCAGCTTATGACTTCAAGGACTCTGGGAGGGATAATCTACATCCAGTTATTTAAAAAAATATTATTATTTTTATTTCATTTTAAAATGCTGAGAGAAGCAGCTGGACGTGATAATTGAAGGATGGTGAATATGAAGCCCCCTGTACTAATCATCCCAGTGAAGTAACAAAGTGTAAATCCAAACTTTGCTGCTCTACCTTCCATTCACAAACTTCTAAGCCTGAAGCCTTTGAAGTTTCAGAAAGCCTGGATTGTGACCTGGGCTCCAGTTTCAGCTCAAATCCTTCTGTAACAATACAAGATCTTATTTGGGAAAGGAACATCAAGGCTCTGAGAAATGTATCTGGGAAGGAAACATTTGCTGGCAAAGGGTGAAGTGCCAAAAGTTTGCGAGGAGTTAGGAGGAGGAGAGGGAGTGAGGGAAGTCACTCTGTCCTCTTTTGGAGCCCATAGCTTTGATTTATTAGAAAACCTTTGGGCTGAGGATCGACTGGGCACAGTCTCTGTTTGAGGTGAACAGGTTTTCATTCTCTTCACCATAGATTTGATAAAATGTAAGATAAAAATGTAAGAAGCCCAGTTAATTCCTGTGAAAAGTCAATGACTTTTTTCAAACATGGACCATCCTGATGTCCTTACCAAAATCTTACTCAGATAACTTTATTTTGATTAGAAGCCCTAGGCAGCTTTAACTAAAAAGCAGCTGAATTTAAAAATCAGTTAGGAATTAATTCCAATTAGATCGCCTTCTGATAAAAGTGTCATGTTTAAATTTATGCTCTCTGTCATACAGTGATAGTGCTGCCAGGCTGTGTCCCAGGAACATCTGCTTTTTGGTGAGGATGTGTAATTTTTTTTGCCAGGGGTACTTCAAAACCTCTGCAAACAGCAAAATTCCATTAGTGTTGCCAGAGCTATTCCAGCTGTGGGTGAAGAGTCCTGCTCCATGTTTTGATTTCATGTCTGTTGGTGAAATGGTCAGGTCTGCTCATCAGGTTTCAGCTGAATTGGCTGAAAAGTATAGAAAGACATTTTGGAAGGACTATCCAGGCTTGCAGTGAGTGCCTCTTGTTCAACTTTTAATTTTCCTACAACCAATTCCTTCAGTACTGAATCTTGTGTGGGCTTTGCTTTTGGCTTTGCTTGGCTGGGAATTGCATCTTTTCTGTTAAATTCAGTGAACATGGCCTGAAAAGCCACATCTCATCACACATCCTCAAGGCTTGCATTCCCTAGACAGGATTTGTAAAATGCTGTGAGTAAGAGCAGAGGGCTATAGAAAGCACAGGGGTTTTGTGGAAGTTTAAGATGAGAGCAAAGAAGGACCTAAATGTATTCCTGGTGGCTTGAATGCTGGTGATTGATTTTAGTGCTGGGATAGATTGGTAATTCAATAGTCATCAACCCTTTCAGAAAAGCATTAATCTCCTTCATCAGACAGGTTTATTGGTGGCAAGAGAAGTTCACTGTATTGTTTGCTGCATTGCTTTTTGGTGGGCCAGGCTTCCCAAAGCAGTGTGATGGAGTTGGGGATGCTTAATGGGCATCTCCCCCTGGCCCAGCCACTGAGGAAACAGAACGAGCCTTTTGCCTCCTGCATTCATCAGCTCTCTCTTGCTTATCTGTATTATTTCAAAACTGTTAAGCTGGTGCAGGGAGTGGAAATTTATAAGGGCAGTAAAACCTCAGGCAGCAGCCACTGTGGTGATGAAAAGGTGTAAATAAAGGAACGTTGTAAATAACAGAGGACAGATCTATCACCCCACAATTGGGGGCCAGAGAAATGCTAATGCTAATGATTAATATTGTTTTAAGCTGTTGATGCACAGAGATTTTCAGAAGCTGTCAAATAGCCCTATCTCTGTAGCAGAAGAATCACTCAACTGCCAGGAGGAGGGTTAACAGGAGCCTGTGATTCCAATGTCAGCAAATGCAGAGATTGTTGTCAGTTTGTTTATGATTGCAATATTAATACAACATATTAAGTAATATAATAACTGGAAATATGATATAATTTCTAATGTAATTATAGTACACTATTTTTATTATAATCATAATTTCTTGCCCCCACAGAGAAGAAAACTGCTGCTGGACCTTGGAGAGTTTAAAAAAAAAAAAAAAGAGTAAAAGAAAAAAATCCCATTTTCTTTCAGACATAATCAGTCAGCCCCGATTGACATAACAAAGAGCCAGTGAAAACGATGGTGTTTCCTACTATGCAGATATAAGGATTCCCTTTGTTGGATCAGGTCTCCAGTATCCAGATGTGAACCACTAAAAAAAGACAAAATCTGAAATCTGCCTATATTGTATAAATGCTACAGCTGTGACTTTTACAGATCCTCTCTGTCCATTGGAATTTAAGTTTTCTATGGAGTTTGGAAAAAAAACCCCACAAAAACCAACAAACCAAGGATAACAATACCCTTTTAAAAGCCCTGTATTTTAAGTGAAGGACAAGGAAGGGTTAGACCATGGTCTTTCAGTGCAGGGATGGGGTGAGTCAACAGCAGTGCCAGGAGGAGCTCCCCATGTTCCTCAGGAGATCCAGCCCATCCTTGGCCACTGTGGTGCCTTAATGTGTAGACAATGGAGGCTGTGTGGTGCCTAGTCCTTCAGGTGTCAGAAATGGCTTTGGCTGCTGACAGAGGAAAAGTGATCTGGGAGTCTTCTCAGAAGATCAAGGACTATCCTTGGAGGGATTAAGTAGAACAGAAAGAAACCAAGAAGTGAAAAATGGAGCCTGTAAGTCTAAAACCCAACACAGTGCTACTGTGGTAGAGGTTTGCAAGCTCTGAGTGACAGATTTCAAGATTTTCTGGTGTACTGGTGAAGAACTGAGATAAAAAGTGTGTCCCAGAAACCACATTCTTAAAAGCAAACTGAGGTGCTGCAAAGGTGAACTTCTGTGGAAGTTTGGATCTGTTGTATCAACTTCACAGATTAAACTGTGAGTGCAGGACTCATAGAACAGAGAAGTAAATTTATACAGCACTTCTGCAGGAGGTCCTATATATGGACTTATTCAAGACTCAAAATATAGACCAACTGTTCTCCTCAAATAAATGTCCTTTAGGGGAAAAAAAAAAAGCGGAAAAAAAAAAGAAAATAAAAGCAGAGAAGAGTAAATCTCTGGAGTATTGTCATGGTAATAAACTCTTTCCATTACTGTGCATTTCCTTGTTATTTTTTCAATATCTGTCCTACACTTGGTTTGCAAATCAACTTCACATTTTAAAAAAAGGTATCTCCTGATATTTTCAGTGTTTTATCATACTAAAGGTGTATCGAGCTCTTTTCACCTACACACTGACTTTTCTGACTACTTCAAAGGCACTGGAGGTTGTCACCTATTCATGTCTCTGTGAACTGGGACTTCTAAAACATCCATGATGAATTTTGGAAATTTGGTTACTGTATTTCTCCCAGCTACATTTTTTTTCTTCTTAGGCAAAGCCACTGAGGAAATACTGTGTATTTAATTATTCAGGACAGTAGTGAGCTAGGTTTTAATCTAGTAGACCTCATTTTCCCATATTGTATGCTCTAGGCAACCCAGTGGGTTATATGTAAAAATATCAGTCAGGTATCCTTTTAATATTCCTGTGTCAGAATTATTATCACCATTATTTTAACATCTGGAGAAGACTGTTTTAATGATCTAAGTTCTCCCTTTCAGCTATTTTAATAGTAACTTTAGCAACATTACTACAGATTTATACAATGACTGGAAGAGCAGAACAAAACCACTCCATGAACAGTGGTGTGTCTTTGTTGGAAAGACAGGTATCTGCCAGGGAAAGCTGGAGCTTCCCTTGGAATGGAGAATGTAAACCCCATCCCTCCAAATTATTATAATTTTGCAATTAGGGGCTTTCAGGCAAGGGTATGGGAGTAGGAATAACAGTTCTTTACTAGGAATATCAAAAGTACAAATGTAGTAGCACAAAAAAACAAGCAAACAAAAGAACAAAAATCCTAGAAACCCTGACAGAGTCAGAATACGACCTGACACCCTGTAGGTCAGGGTGTTGGAAGCAGTCCAAATAAATCCTCCTGGAGTAATAGATGTGGTTCTGTTGGAAAGGGTCCAGTGGTGTTGGACCACACACCCCCAGATGGGTCCAGTATTTCTCTGGAATCCAGTGGAAACCAGGCTGCCTTGATGTTCTGAATTGCAGGTTTCATACATGTAGAAATGCATGGCTCCCCCACACCCCCCCACTGGGTGGGACATCTCAGAATGGGGTGATGTAATTGTATCAGTCATGCAGTGAGCCTCAATGGCCCATTAACAGAAGATGTCTCCCTAAGGGAGGATGGGCTGTGGAAGAGATAAGGAACATTGCTCCACCTGATTTTAACTGCTGGCCCACTGACAGAAGGCACCTGCCCGCTCCCCCGGGAGTTATGAGGAATGGGTTACACAAGAGATAAAGAAAACACCTCCCCAACTGGTTTCAACAGATGGAAAATAGAATATACATTTTTGGTTACATATTGCAACCCAAGATACGGTGCTAATTAGGTCTTTTTCCTTATATGTCTTTAAGCTACTTTTCCTCAGTGAATCTCTCCCATCCTTTCATTGGAATACAAAATATTTGGCTGTGCTTCCCATGTTGCCTCCTATGGTGTAGCTAGTCCAGATTTAAGTCCATGATAGCTGGCCAAGTTTACAGTTTACAGTTTATTAGCTGTTGGCTGGTTTACAGGTCATAAATCCGTGCTAGTTGACTGGTGGGACAGTGCAATGATTACAACCAACTTTGGCACTGGTTTGGCTGTCTTCTGTTATTGGCTACCAGTTCTTAAAAAATGTACAGGGGCTCCACTACATTTGTCATCTTGATGTTTCTGTCAAATTTCACTGAGCTTTAGCCAGCAGGTCTTTGGAAGCTGGACTAACAAATGGTGAGGCAGAGACTTAGGCAGCAGGGCACCAGTAAGTCGTAGCTGCTTCAGAAAATCAGCCCAATTTCATTAATGGAAGGAATAGCAAGAGAATTGAATTTGTCCTGGCCTTCCAGGTGTTATTTTTAACTCCCATCTCATGGTCTGGTGCACATTTTTTGATTTTTTCCATTTTTTTTTCCTCCTTAGATAACCGTATACCTCTTGTTGTCCAGCAGGAAAGCGCAACTAGGTGCATCTGAACTCTGCTTTGGAAATGAAATGTAGCAGTTAATTTGCAGCACTGCCAGCCTTTTCACAGCAGAATATAAAAGGACAACTACTTCAGAC
The DNA here is from genome assembly GCA_027886175.1 of Phylloscopus collybita. Classification (NCBI taxonomy): domain Eukaryota; kingdom Metazoa; phylum Chordata; class Aves; order Passeriformes; family Phylloscopidae; genus Phylloscopus; species Phylloscopus collybita. The sequence continues at coordinate 51,030,656 of JAJNNQ010000026.1, forward strand.
TAATGAAAATGACAGTGGGGAGAGGTGCCTTTTAAACACTGCAAATTGGATGGGTGCATCAGGAGTGTAATTTTAAAGGAATCTGACAAGGTCGTTTGCAAAGAACAATCTTCTTACTTGTCGAAAGTGTTTCAGACCTCCAAAACTTGGCACTCTTGAGTTTTCAGGGTACTTTTGAAGTTGGCAGGCTGCCTATTTAATATAATTCTGGACTGTCATCTGAATTGTATCTTTCAGAGTTTCAGGTTATCTTCTGTAGAAGTAAGTGGCGCACGCCCAGGCTGCCGAGGGTGGCAAACTTCAGTTCTTAAAAATTAAATAAGACCATCTTCACAAAAAATTTCTCAAGGGAAAATTGAACTGAGTGTTAAAAGTAATTTCCATGCAAATGTATGAATTTGTGACACTCCTAACTTTTTAAAATGCTCCAAATTAAAGGTAAAATCGTTTTTAGATTGCTTTGAAATGAGAAAGTCACCAGGTAGCCCACAGTAAAATGCATGTGGGGGAGTGATAGTAAGGGCTGTACTCGAGGACTCTGGAGACCTTTGCTGTCCTGGAAAGGTTTCTTCCACCCAACCCTGCCTAAGGGAATGCTGACTGGATTGATATGGATTTATTCAAATGCTGATATGAACAGAAAGTTCTCATTAGTAGCAGGTTCAAATGGATTAGGAGGAAACTCTCAACTAAGAATACGAACTGCATGTGATAAGTAAAATTAGAAGAAAACAGAAAGAAAGAAGCCATAGCAATGTGAACTGCTCTAATTTAGCAGGCTTTTGTCATTGGGAGAAACTTCTTATCTTTGTTGCCTTGTCCCCTGATAGGATGAGGGGGAATGGCTTTAAACCACATATCTAATCTAAATCTACTCTTTAAAGGAGGTAGATTCAGATTGGATATCAGAAGAAATCCTTCACACTGAGTGTGTTGAGACACTGGCACAGGCTGCTCAGAAAAGCTGTGGCTGCCCCATTCCTGGAAGTGTCCAATGCCAGGCTGGATGGGGCTGTGAGCAACTTGGGATAGTGGAAGGTGTCCCTGCCTATGACGGGGGCTGGGATGGGATGATCTTTAAGGTCCCTTCCAAGCCAAACCATTTTAGGAATCTATGAATCTATGATTTACATTCAGGGTCTCGAAGGCCAGAACCTGCTTGTATCTTTCAAACACAAAAGAGGATCAAATACTGAAATAATAAATGCTTGCTTGAAATGAAAAATAAGTAATATATAACATAGGAATAGAAGCATGGGGGAAGGCTTTGAAGTGGTGCATTGGCTGGAAAATATGCTTTAGTACAATTGTCTTCTTCTCCACAGGGTGTAGTAGCAGTGAGTGCTGTCCAAGGCACCTTTGCTCTCACTGCTTTGAGATGCACTCCCTTATTTTAATTTTGGGATGGACTTAGTTCTACTTAACCCTAGAAGTATTCTCTGTATTTTACAGAAGTTCCTGGAAGTTAGCTGACTGTGGAGAAGGAGAAGATGTAAAAACAGGGGTCACAGGTTACTAGGAAGGGTACTGGATGGATATCGCCAAGATGAGCTGTTAATGGGCAGTTCTATGTGCAGCACTGTTATTCAAGGATGCTGCTTAGAGGTGTTTGTCCTAATGTTTAGTAGGTTTCCTGTCTTGGAAACTCATTTTCCCAGTTTCACAGAAGAAATGGAAACAGGTACGCACTATACTCATCTCTCACATGACTAACAGAATTGCTGAAACAACTTGCTCAAGGAAGTTGTGAAGTCTCAATCCTTGCAGGTATTAAAAACTTGAATGGATAAGGCCCTCAGTGACCTGCTGCTCTAGTTGACTCTGAACATGGGGGTTAGCCCAGACATTCTCCAGAAGCGCTTTCTATCCTCAGTGACTCAGTGAAATGTGGTCTGGAGTGACACATCCACAGTTAAAAGTTCAAATTTCCATGGTTAACCCTTAATTTGGCTTCTTGCTTTAGGCTAACAAAAAATTGCTATGTGGTGGCTTTTGCAATGTAAATATTCTGCTTAGACATGTACTGAAATCACCAAAAGCTCACCACATGCATTATCACCATCTTTATTATTTGGGGACGGCTTCCAGTGTCCATAAAAGTCTGTTGAATTTTTAAAAAGTTGTGTATTCCACTTGTGCATCTCAGCTGTTCCTCTTTACAATCAATCCATGGCTGACAGCTGCAGTCGGGCTGTTGGTGGGAAGAGTGACTCCAAGCATTGAATGTACCCACCATTAACAGTTCTTGTGGAGAGAGTGGCTGAGAGGGGAAGAGAGTTCTCCCTACGCCCTCTTCACAGACCAGCACCAACCAACACACAGTAGTTAAATACAGTCATTTGTCAGCAGAAGGGAATTCGGTGATGGTGGAATGGGTGGATATAATGAAGAGTTTTTAGTTTCAAGGCAAGAAATGTTCTTTGTTTTGGGTGGCGTGAAGGGGAATATATAACAAAGCTAGGATGAATGTGAGCAAGGCAAAAACTGGGTTAAAGAGAAATTACTGTCTAAGATGGTGTCCAGTTTGGTTCTGAAGTGACATCTTGGGTGCAGTCATGTTAATTTAACAGTTATAACCTAGATAAGAAAGTCCTCTATAGGAAATGATCCTGACCTGAAAAGGAATTGGGCAAAAGCACCTCTGTTTCCTACAAATTCACTTTCTTTGCTCAGATCCTCAATTCTAAGATTTAAATCCTTTAGGATTTTGTGAAGAAAACCGATTTCACTTTACATGTATTTCCAGCTCTTTGATCTGGGAAATAGGGTCAGCTATTTTGCACTGATTAAGTGAAGTATGAATACTTCAATTAGCAAATTTTGTAATTTTTTCCACAAGTTCTGTTCCAAAATACCATTTTAGGCAAGGTGGACCTCTGGCATTAATACATTTCATCATTTTGTTAGAAGCAAAATCTCTTTAGGAGCTTTTATGTCTAAGGTCTCACAGAGATTGAGGCAATTGACATTTAGTTTTGAGCTTCCAAATCATGATCATTCAGAAAATTCTTGTGAGCCATAAGTGAAAATGTTCTTAAGATACTGGATAAATGTAATTACCATTGGTCATACAAGTTAATATTATTGTACACATCCAATAATTACTAAAGGTCGTCTTATTGACTTTACTCTTTGAGAGAGACCATTTCTCTATTAGAAATATTTATAATTGTTTTCCTGTAATTGTTGGAGCTGAGTTACAATTGTGTCATATAATGACCTTTAAAAACGTGTCTAGAAAAGCCTGCAGCTGTTCCTTCCTTGGGTTCTCTCTACTGAGTTAAATTTAAGCCAGTGTCTCTGAAACCAGGCAGTAATAAAAGGGATATTATCCTTAGCAAATATCTTAATCATGGTAAATCTCTGTTGCCCTACAAATGACTGCATGGGGGATTAGAGTGGAATAAGCCATTTGCTGAATATCACTGCCACCTTTCTGAGGCCATTTAAGCGTGTTTAATTTTTCAGGGTGAAACATGAAACCCACTAATACAAATGTTTGCATTTGGCCTGAATTATATCCAGACTGTAACAGTTAGAGCAGGCTTAGGACCAGATTGTGAGTGATCTGTAGGAGGCCAGTTCTGCTTTGGAGAGTGAGAGAGAAAAATGCATTTTTGTTCCCAGTCCCAGCTCTCTTATGTCACTTACGCTGCCTCTCTTCTTTTCAATATTTATGTAAGGCTATCATGGGGTGAAGTACCAGTAAATATATGGATGATGCTTAGCTCTGTATTTTTTTAATATCAGTTGCAGTCCTTACTGTCCTCACAGCCTGGGAGTTGTGAGTGTCTGGCTTGGGTTCATCCTGGCTAAAATGAAGGTGACAATGCTATGAAGTACAAAATACTTTCAGGGACTTGTGTCCTCCAGAGCATCACTTTCTATGTGTTTATGCAGATTTCTATTAGGTTGTCCAGAAACTGTGAGAGTCCTTGTTTTCCAGTGGTGAAGCTTAAGGGAACCTTTTGGGAGACTGAAGTAATACTGTGCATTTCATCCTTACTTTTTTCCTTTCTTTTTACAAAGTAGTGTCTTCTCTCTGTGCTTGCCCAGGCAATGGCAGCCCTGGCCAGTTTGGACTCAGCCAGAGCCATGGGAACTGGCAGCTCCAGGAGGTGTTTCCTGAAGCAGTATTCAGTGACTGTGAGGTGACACCTGTTCCAGGTGGCACAACCCTCTTACTTCCCACAGCAATGTGCCAGGAACACACCACCCACAAGATCCCCTCGTTCCCAAGGAATGTGCACTTGGGTTCACCTCCCCAGCTTGATTTCTTGAGCTTCCATCAGGCAGCTTTCCCCATAAGCCCTAAACATGACTCCCCAGTGTGGTTCTGAGGGTAAGAATTGTGAGTGGAGGGGCAGTGTTTTGTTGTTCATAGGATCATGGAATCATAGAACAGTTTAGGTTGGAAAGGACTTTAGAGACCATCTTGTTCCAACTCACTTGCTATGGTCAGGGACACCTTCCACTATCCCAGGTCGCTCACAGCCCTATCCAACCTGGCCTTGAACACTTCCAGGGAAGGGGCAGGCACAGCTTCTCAGTTCCAGTCCCTCACTTCCCTCATAGTAAATAATTTCTTCTTAAGATCCAACGTAAACCTGCCTTCCTCCAGCCATTCCCCCTTGTCCATGACATAACATGTCCTTGTGAAAAATCCCTCTCCATCTCTCTTGTAGCCCCTTTAGGAACAGGAACAAGTTATTGATGATTGTCTTATGACAATGTGCTGGACTGATCTTCAGCAAAGGTGCAGATGTCTGTCCATCCCAGTGTTCACTGTGCTCAATGCAATATTCTCTGTGTTTAAACCCCAGGCAAGTTTCCAAATGACAAGCCCTGACTTTGAGTGGTCAGCAGAATTTAATAAATATTCTAAGGACCTTAAATGAGACTGTAGGATGTGTGGTTAAGCAGTTATACTTGTTAATTGGGAGATGTAGCTAATAATAACCAAATTGAAAGAGGAAATTGAGTTAGTGTCTGTAAGAAATGAGACACTCACAGTGGACTCTCTCATTAGAGACTTCAAAATTATTCTTTTTCTAAACTCAATCACCTATTTCATTTTTCAACCACTTCAGCCAGACACAAGTATTCTCACCATGACAGTGGTTTAGCATATATAATGTATAGCTTGTCCTATTGGAGAGTTTGTGCCTTTGTGCTTTTAGCTGGAATCCATGTTATTCCCTAAGGAAAAAATAAATTCTGTTAATTGGATATACTTTTATTATACTCTGTTAAGTTTTCCACTGTATAGGGAGGCTAAAGCTTTGATTTAATTTCCCTCACAGAAGAAACAAAATTCCTATGGGAGACATTTATAGGTGAGGATGAAACCCCTTGGGGCTGCCCCTGGCCCTGTGTCACTTACTGGCAAAGACATGATTTCTGTCCTTCCCTTACATGGTTCTCTGTGTCTAATCTCTCTCTCTCACACACACATGTATCTATAAAGCTTTTGCATATCTGTGTTTGCAACAGTTTTCACAGTGTATCTTTCAGGTGCTTTCATGGTGATTGTGGATGAAATACCTACATAGATAAAATGGACATAAAATAGTAGAACCATTTGGAATAGAAAAGTCCCCTAAAATCATCATGTCCAACAATTAACCTGACACTATCAAGTCCACTATTGAGGACTATCTTCAGAGGTATTTGAGGTTTCTCTCTTTACTTACTCTGAATGTGCAAAGAGCTTCTATTTCTGATTCCAGCCACTGTTTCATACACTCAGTGATTGTGGGTTTATCCCTGTAGCTGCTGCTGAGGGATGTCTGCTCTTTGCACAGACTCTCCCATGAAAGAGTGAGGCCTTAATTGTGTCTTAATCTAGAGAGGTGGATCAGAAAGTGTTTTCACATTCACTAAGTACTTTAGAGGTTTGAAAGTTTCTCTGCAGTGGGATAAAAACTAGAAACATTCAGAGATTTTTGTAGAAAGGCTGCAGAGTGTGAAGGAAAATGATGTACTGGAATAGGATCCAAGGATAAGCTTCTCAGCTGGACTGAAAGTTCAGACCAGGGTTTTCACATTCCAGTTGATGCTCTCATCAACAGGTAATTGGCTGTTTTGAAGAGGCTATTTTTTGGCTTCAAGCTGGAATTTCCAAGTTGAGCATGAAAAGTCATTTTGTTCTCAGATGTTTCTTTTAAATCAGCATGCCTCTGTTTTGACATAATGCATATTTTCTCTATGCAGTTTCTTCTGAAAAAAATCTAATCTAAGGTAGATATTAGCCCTTCTTCGAATGTGGATTAAACCAGATGACCACTTGAGAAGTCTTCCAACCTAAATTCTTCTATGATTCAGCTTGGAGAGATCACTCTTGATCTCTAATAAGAAAAAATGATTCTTGAACTGAGACTTATAATACAGTAAAAAATGTCACATTAAGTGCTGAATGCCAAAGTCTAAAGACTAAAGTATTAACTTATAAGCTAATTTTTAGCTAGTGCTCTCAGTTGCCAAGTAGTTTTATGCACATGGACTTTGCATAAGTTCTCATCTATATCTACCTATCTATATCTATATCTATCTATATCTATATCTATATCTATATCTATATCTATATCTCTATATTCATATATAGATATTGACATATATATAGATACATGTGTGTGTGAGAGAGAGAGATTAGACACAGAGAACCATGTAAGGGAAGGACAGAAATCATGTCTTTGCCAGTAAGTGACACAGGGCCAGGGGCAGCCCCAGGCACTGGATGATTCCTGTGTGCTCTATGGCACCACCTTGACCTGGTACAAGCAGAGGCATTCAAGAGGAAATGACTGATCATGCTTGGGATTTTACCATGGGTCACAAACCCTTCCCATTTAGCAATCTGGATGCTGTTGTGGCTACATTTCAAATGGTAAATAACATGAAGAAGTGGAAGGTCACCCTTCAGAGGCCAGAGATATCGATGTTGTATTCCTGGCTGTGCCCTGAGTTTCCTGGGGTGTCCATAGACATGCCACTTCAGTTTTTTGAGTTATTTTATGCCACTTCCATTTTCTTAGTCTCTTTCTTTCACCCATGTAAATGTCTTGCTGTAAAAACTCAGCTTTTCAAAACAGTTATTGTTTTCTGTGATATGTTGTCAGGCACACATGGGAAGGGCCTATTCTAGGTTGGGACCTCTAGAGGTTCCCATACTCCAAATAATAATGGTAAAGACAAGTGAATGGCACATGATTTCTTATGAAATGACTGTCCAGTCTCCTTGAGAGATATAAACTGAGTGATTTTTCTGGGTGTACCAGCTTCACAAGAGCAAGAGTGCCCATTTCAAGAAGGATTTGGGGACAAGCTTTTGCATATCTGTGTTTGCAACAGGCAGGAGCAGCTCCCATAGTTATTAAATTTAGTATAACTTCTATTGGATCTGCCATAGAGGAATTGCTGTGAAAAAGAAGCCATGGAGCATGATTATGTTTGCATTCGAGTTACGGTGATAAAGAATAAATGCCTGGCACATTCAGCCCCTGGCTGCTTCAGGGATGAGATAGGTTCCTAAAGATGGGCTTTTACCTTCCCTTGCCATATTACCATGTAGAAAACACTCAAATGCCATGCCTCTTCACTTATTTGTCTGCAAAATGAAATTATAGGCTATTTAACAGAAGTGATATGTGCTGGGTTAAAATACATTCATTAAATGTGTTGATAATGCCACAGAGGGAATGTGTAATGGGAGAGATCAGTGCTCCTGTAGCAAATGTGTGCTAAGGCTGGGGTTGTGCTGGGAGCTGAGGTGCAGCCCTGGGCCCAGAATCACTGCAGCCTCTGCTGAGCTCACCCCATGGGGAGGTGAGAGGGTCCTGCCCTGCTGGGAGCCCACCTCTGGATCAGCTGAGTAATTAAGTGTTTGTTTGCTTCCAGATGAATACAAGAGTAAAGTAGCCTGTGAAGATGACAAGCTGAGGCTGAGCTGTAAGAAGAGCATGGTGATAGCCATTTACTCTGCTATCTTTGGGAGGACACAAGGAGGCAGCCTGGAGTGCCCATACCAAAGCCTAGGGATGCCCATGATTGGTAAGCTGGGGAATGGCTTGATGAGACGCTGATGTGGGCAGGGTGATTTCATTTACTGTCATCACAGCAGAGCTGGCACAGATCCTGGTCAGAAAAGCAGACTGGGACATGCAACTTGCCATGGTGGTGCTCCTGATGTGTGGTACCTTGTCAAACAGTGGTGAGCTTCAGCATGAGCACCAAACTGAGATGCAGCTACATGTCCTAGCTGAGTTCCCAGGCCACAGGCTTTTCACAGATTCATCTAATTATATGATTGAAGGTGCTTGAATTTCTCGTTCAATTTTCCATCCTCATGTGGTTATCCACTGAGCCTTTGCCTGTAATATGGAGGAGCATATTATCTGGGCATGTCATGTACCATCTGCAGCCACTGAAGCCTTGACATTGCATTTAAACTTTTACTGAAGTTAAAGCAAGGGAGCAAATTGAAAAAGCAACTTGTTAAGTTTCATCATGTTACGCTTGGCTTACAGTACCTTCAAGTATCTCCTTTACTCTCAGTCCATCGGAGTCTCTTACAGTCATGAGTTAAAGATAAATAATTGAAAAACATTCACTGGAACTGTCTGTTCTTAAGCTGATGTGAAATGACTTTGAATATTTTAGGCTGTGGCAGAGAAAGCAACAGTCACAGTACAAAATCCTGTGCTCAGCATTTGCCATAATTCTTCTCTACAAAGCTGAAGGGAATTAACTGGTTTCCTAAAGGATTTGCCTCCAGAGAGGGAAAGGCTTCAGAGCAGACTGGACAGGGAATCTTGATCTGGTGCTATTGCCTGTGCTGGGATCATGTGTATCTGAGGATCTTTGGCTTCACAGCTGCTGATCCTGTGCCCTTAAGGAGTTAAATGCTGCTCAAATGAAAGCATGTCAAGCGAGCGCTTGGAAATGCGATACTCAGGTGATGGGCGTCAGTAGAAACCCACATCTGGAATGAGGGCAGTCAGGTTATTTGTGCAGTGTGGCCAGCGTCTTACTTCTGTAGCTGTGCAAATCTGAGCACTTGTAGCACAGCTGAGCTGTGGAGGGTCTCCTGAGGTGACCAGTGCTCCTGGATGTGCTCCTGCAGTCCCCCAGTGGCCAGGTAGCAGCAGCCAAGGCAGATGTGTATGGCAGGTTAGCCTGGACCTCTTTGGTGTGTGTGGTGTTTGGGATGGGCCGAGTCTGTGCACTGGTTGGGCTGCTGGGTCAGAACTTGTCAAGTCAGTGAAACAGGATGGGTCTCTGGAGCAGACCTGAGCACCCCACTCTGTTGTCCTTGCTGAGAGAGCAGGAACAGGCACTTGCCAGTGACAAGGTATTGGCACAGGGACTTGCTCTTTGATGTCAGCATGAAGCAAAACTCTGTGTGAAGCCACAAAGGGTAAAGTTTTACTCTTCTTTGCCCAGCTGTAAATTCACAAAACTTGTCCTGGCTGAGAGCAGGGTATGTGGGACCAGAAAATAGGACAGGAGGCACAAACAGGGAGAACAAGCAGTGAGGTCTGACATGCAGGGCTGCACATGCCATAGGGTCTCCAGCACCTGTGTGCCCTGCTGTTCTCAAACTGGCCTTGTGAGCTCTACAAATTGGGAGGTTTGCCCAAGGAAATGAGGTGTCAGATCCTAGAGTGCAGCACACAGTCTGCTGCTGGGATGAGGCAGGGCCTTCCTCAAGTGTCAGCTCCTAAATGAAACTACTTACCATGAGCAGGCTCAGTACAAGACAGTGTAATGCCAAGTCAGGGATAGGAATGCTGAGGAGACTTTACACTAAAATCTAACTCAAGGTTTTAAGCTGTGGAACTGATGCTAAAAATGACTGAGTTGTTGGACAGGAGCAAATATCCACATGTTTGGCATTACTGGGGTCTCAAGTATCCTATGTCAGTCTGGTGCTCCTGGAGTTCTGTGGGAGTTGGTATGTCCTGCCTGCATCAGAGCAAAGGGAGGCTGGGAATGGTGTCTGCTGGCTGCATGCCCTGCAGGGCTGGGGAGGAGATGGGAGGAACTCACGCTGGAGCATTTACTTCCCCAGGCTTTCCCAGCCATTTGTGCACTGTGTCTGTAGCCTACTGTGAGTGTAGGGTGAAAGACAAACTATAGCTGTTGATGTTTCCTTGCATGCTGAAATCCTGAGTGAATTGTGGGGGCGGGGGTGAGCTTAACTAAAAGAAAATTGGGGGTGAGCAGATGGTCATCACCGATTCACCATGCTCCAGCCCTGAAATCCCAGTCATGTTTGGGAGTGGTTGTTCAGGTTTCTTCAGCTACAGCTCACTGATCCCCTTGGCACGAGGCAGGCTCTGCTTATCACAGCCTTCCCTTCGTCTGCCTGTGTGAGCTGACCCAGTGGGGCAGAGCTCCGGTGCTGCAGGAGTGGGAAGGTGAGTTGTGGCTGGAGTTTGCACTTCTCTTGGCTCCATAGGAGAAACTGGTTTAGGATCCTCCTCCAACCCAGATCAGCAAAAAGCACATTCACACTGTGCTTCCCCGTGGCACCCTGCAAAGTTCCCATTCCTGTCTCCAGCAGTGACAAGAGCAGGTTGTGCTCCAGCTGCCACGACTGATTGTGGGAGCAGCACTCAGGCTCCCCCAGCCTGCTTCAGAAACTGCTCTTCTCACGGGTCTGCCTAGCCCAGCAGGCAGCTCTGTTCCTTCAGGAGCAGGTGGAAACATCACAATTTATAAATCAAAGCTTCTGCTAGCTAGGGAACATTTCCCTCACGTTTCCACAGCCCTGCAATGTGGGGAGGGCTGCTCCATGGCAGCCTTTGATCCCAGACATTCACAACAAGCTGATGGTACAAACATGACTGTATGAGTCAGACTTTGCAGCAACATCCAGTTCCTGGAAGGCAGAACCCAGCTATGTTCTGTGCATAGGAGATTTATTCTGTTTGAATTTCGTGGGACTGATGATTTGTATCAAGTCTGAGCCTTGGCAAAGGGCACTTTGCTGGAAGTAGGCCCTGCACAAGTTCACAGTGATTATTTATATCCATGCAGCCTGAGCTACTTGATGAGTGAAGAAGTCATACTTGTCCCAAAAGTGGTGAAGATTATCTTTTCTTCCTCTCCTAATGAAAAACAGTTCAGAAAGTTTGATTCCATTTTTCTTGCTGTGGACAAAATGCACGTTTGGATTGAATTTAGAAATCTACAGCTTCTACAGGTGAGGCTTTTAAAGAACTGAGGTCTAAATGGACAGGAGAGGTGACCTAATAGAGCATTGCATATGAAAGGTAAACCAATTCAATTTGTTGTTTCTGCCTTGAAAAACAAGACCTTGTACTCTTGTAGAAGTGTTGAGGAGATAAAGTCCCCTAACAGTGAATTTCCTGGACTCTACATTAGGTTCTCAGCTGGTTTCTGAGATATCCTGGTGTTGCAGTACTTTTAACCCAGCTATTGCTGTACTGCTTTTGGGTGATGAAAGATCTCCAAGTCACCCTTCAAATGCCATGCCATGCCATGCCATGCCAGACACATGCTTTCTCTTTGTATAATGTCTTTGTGAATGCGCTTAGCATCTGTGAACAGAAAGTTTTGGTGGAGAACTCCATCTTATTGCTGTCATGTTAAAGTGAAAATCTGTCAGGATCCTCTTTTAACTGTAAACATGCTGAAACTTATGTCTCTGACAGTAATGGGAAACCCCTGCAAACAGCTGGAGCCCTCCTTGGATGCCTTGGGAACTCTGAAAAGCTCCTAAAAGAATTTGACCTTATTTGTAACTCTCTTAATAAAGCCTCCACTTTGCTGCCAGCATGTGCAGAGAGCATACACAGAGCATGGGGAGGTCTCTGGGGAAAGGGCTATTTACAAGCAATGAACCATTAATATCCCTCAGCCAAGTGAGCCCTTTGCCCCCTTTTCCTGCTGTTTACAGTTGCCTCTGCCTGCATCTCCAAATGCCTTGTTTATTCCAAGAGAAGTAATTTAAAAAATGGCCTTTTTCTACATGTGCCTGAGTGCAAGGTAGTGATCTAATTAGGAGACTGAGGAGGAAGATCTTGGATGTAAAATGATTACCCTTTTGATTGCTCAGTGGAGCAATATCTTTGGTCATATTCAGGACACCTGACTTGTTCACATTATTTATTTTTACAGTAGCTCCCCCTGAACCACAGAGAGTGAGATGGATGTGTTCAGCTGACCTCCAACCTAGGATCCAGGACTCCTTCTCAAGGACCCTGTCTTTCTCCATCACATATACAAAAAGCCCAAAGCAATTTAATTGCTCATCCTGGGTAGAAGGAATCTGGGCTTGGTTTTGCAGTCGTGCAAGATCGTGGGAACCCTGGCTCTTCAGCCTCACTCTGGGTCCTGGGGTGTGGATTAAGCTGAGCACTCTGATGAGACTGAAATGTCCGTGTCACTTAACATACAAGTTGTCTCCCGTGCCTCTGTAAAGGGGAAAAATGAATGTGTTTACAAAGCCCTGAGGAAACTCAGATGGTCAGTGGCACTCTCTGACTCATCAGATCTGATAATGGAAGAGGAGAGGAAGGAGTTCAGCAAATGAGCCCGTGCTTTAGGTGCTCATTCCCTGGCATTTTTCATTCTAATGCAGCGACAGAAGGTGATCCAACCCAGTTTGTTTTGATTTCCCCCTCTTAATGCAGATGTATATAGGACTTAAAGTAGACTCCCCATATAAATATTTATTACACCATATAAATAATGGACCTTTCTAGTTTGTTTATCTGTGACCAGATCTAGCATGTGAATGAATATGAAATACATGCAGTAAAAAATCCATTTTATTCCAGGGTACATGTTCCTGCCAGCACAACGGCTGGCTTTAGGAAACTGCTGCCCCTCCAGCTGTGCATTTCTGGCTCTCTTCTGCTTCACCATCTATGACCATTTTCCATCCTGTTTCCATCAGGACAAGGTTGTGGCTGTGCTCTAATCTCAGTCTTAAGTCAAATGCTTAAAAATAAAAAAGCCCCTTGAAAGTGTGGAGCTGGACCAATGAGGAGTAATAACCCCTGGCACTGATGGCGGAAGCAGAGTGTGGCTGGGTCTGCAGGAAGGGATGGGATATCCACAGAAATCTGTGCTGGTCAGACAGTGCCATGTAGCACAGCTGACCTTCAGCAGATCCAAGTGGCTGAAAGACTCTCGTGCTTCATCCTGGTTTCCCTGTCAGCCCTTTAAAGCAGCTGCAGCGTTGGGTCTGTGGGATGAGCAGCAGCTGGGGGGGGTCAGACCCTGTCGTTCCTCTCTACAGAGCCCACCAGGCTTCCAAAGCACCCGTCCTGTAGGTGTGACTGTGTGTGCTTCATTTACATTCAGGGCAGAAACTACTTTATTATGTGTATAGCTCATGATTAAGAACATGTTTTTAGAGGCCAATCTGTTTGCATGCAATAAAACCCACAAGTATCTGAATCTGAAGGCTAAATAAATATCAGTTGCTGTTTAATTCACATATCATACCTTATTAAATTTAAATTGAAATGTAGTTCCCATTTAGAATGCTGAGTTAAAGTGGGACAAAGCCTGCTTTCAGAAAGTTGTTCTTCAATTTTAGATACTTTATGTGTTTCAGTTTTTGTCTCAAAACACCAGGAGGTAATTAAAATCACTTTACAGCTGTTTCTAGAAAATTCCAACTATTGTTGGATTCCATAGAGCCATAAAAATGATTTATATGAAATTGTTTTTATATGCACACAATAGCTATTAAAAAAATAATTAAAAAGTCCATTCAAGTGTGAGTCTGGACAAGATCTTTCTCTAAACTAAGGTTCAAGTTGGTTTTGAAATACTGTTTACAGTGGAGTATGACCCCAGGCAGTGATTGTAATTAAAAATTCTGAAACTAGTAATTTAAATAGCACTAGCAGGCTCTGTGATGCTATTGGTATGATATTTGAAGAAGTAAAGTGAGCATTTGTATCAGTAATAACAACTTGTTTAGTGGCTGATCTTATAAAAGATGCCTATTGCCCAACTATTAGTTAAAAACAACCCCAAAATACAACCCTAACAATAAAAGAGCAATGTTTAAGATATTTAAATGTGTAGCATGTTTGTTTCCATGGCGTTGCTTTGAATGAAAACCAGTGGGACTTGTTCAAAACTGATGAAGTTCCTCTTAAACTAATTCAGATGTCACTCAAGAATATTGCAAAATTGCCACAATGAGAGCCTGAGAAACAAAGGTAATGTGAAACTTGTGAGTCTGCAGGCATGCCATGCTGTATTTTAGGAACCAAGGGCAAGAAGTGACTTGCAGGCTGTGTCAGCTAGGTATTCTGCTCAGAAAATTGGCCAGTCCTGCAGCTTGTGAAGTTCAGACCTTGCTTTAGTCTATGTCTAGGGACTTGTTGAGTATCCCCACGTTCAGAAAAAGATTTTTTTTGGGGGGGCTGTAATGAATAGGAAGGAGAAATGAACTCTAAGACTTCACAGAGAAGTAGATACATTGAAAGCACTATCCCTATCTTCTACTGAGTGATGCTAAAGCTGTTACCTTCTTTGCTTCTTGTCTTGACTGCCTTACAGCCCACAATCCACTCTGCTGCAAATTAAATAATAAAATTCAACTATCATTGCCACACCAAATCTTCTTTGTTCTCTGAGACTTCTTGGAGCCATGCTTGAAGCTGCCCTTGGATTTTTACTTCAGCCCCCAAACCCAAGAAATGTTATTAATTTGCCCAACTTTACACACTCTGAGTCAGTCCCTGCAAAACTGGAGGTTTATATATTTTATGTGAATTCTGGTTCCAGATACAAGGGTGATAAGATGATTTAAGTTCACATTAACAAACCAAGTGTTTCTAAATGTAACTATAGGATCTGCAATTAATCCTGTAATCAATGCTTCAGTTGCAGTCTTTAAATGTGATTGGTTTCTTTAAAGATAATTTTCTCTTTTCTGGCCTACTGCTGAAGTTTCCAAAGTTTTATGAACTGTGTGGTGAGTAATTTTTCTCTCTCTTTCTGTAAAACATACTTTTTAAATGTAAAGCTGACCTTCTCTGCACATCCTTCTAATGTTTGGATACAGATTTCCTTTCTAGCCAGTTGTTTTCTGTGACATTGTGCAATACATATGTTCTATATACAGCTGTATCAATGTGAAATTTTCTGCTGCTATTTGTAGTATGATGTTGACCATTTATCATTTTGCAAATACCAGCAGGGAACTTCACATTTTAATTGTTTTGGGTTCCTGCTCCTGAGATGCTTCTGTGTATGTAAATACACTTCTGCTTCTGTACCTTTTTTGTTTAAGGACAGTCTTTGGTTGTATTGGCTGACCTTCACATTGGTTGGTCTTAAGGATACTTAAGTATTTTAGTTTGGTTTTTTCCCTCTTGTCTTATGGATCTAGACCCGACTCACTTCTTTTGTCATCTATTGAGACTTGTGTGCCATGGCAGGGAAGAGAAATCCAGTGTATTTCAGTTGCCCCCAACTGAAACTGTGTGACAAATTTACACTGATAAAGAAATTACCTCCCCAGGCTGATAAATGAGAGAGAAAGTGGACAAAATCCATCTTTATTAACAGTCTTCTTTCCTGGATTTTAAAGAGAACATCAAACTTAATGGGCATGGGCTGAGTCGAAAATGCCTGGGGTTTGATTTTCTGCACAGGGTGCAGACTGACTCATTGATATTCCATGAAGACATCCTTCACAGGCTGCTGGGTGGCTAATTCTGGCTGAAGCTGAGGCTTAGGCACCTCTAGCAGCTGCCCCTGTATGATGGAGCTGATGTTTGTGTCAACCATAGCTAATGGAACATCTTTAAAGTATGTGAGAAACTGCCCCAAACCAGGAGAGCTTCCTTCCCTCCCTCCTGATAAAGGTTCTTTTTCAGATTGAGGCAGTTGCTCCTGGGTAAAACATGATGGAATTTAGGCAGTTGCCTCACCTGAAGGGTTGGGGTTACTTCCTGCTTGTGTCATTTCTGCCATTCCATTGAAATTTGCTTTCTCTTTTGGCAGACAAATGGATAACCACAGCAGTGATTCAGACATCTGTCAGCTTTCTTTGCAGGAGCTAAATTTCTCTCCTCTTAGTTAGTCAACTCCTTCCATCTTTCATTGTGTCCTCTCACATTCATAGCTCCCAGCAAGTAACTTTTCCTCTTTTGTTCTTGAGCAGGAAATCAGGCTGCGTGTTTTAGAGAAAAATCCTGTCCTCTGCTTGGGAAGAGTGTCCTCCTCAAGCTGTCAATTGTTTGTAAATTACTTCCCTTAAGGGAAAACTTAAGTTGATCTTTTCACTTGCTCTCAAAAGCCAGCAAGGAAAGCTAGGGTTCTGCTGATGGTTTAATTTTGAGATTTGGGTGTGCTCCTGATACCTTTACACTGAGCCAAAGCATCCCACACAATTTGTCTCTTGATCAGGTACCACCAGTCCTGTTCCTGTTCCTAACCATTTACTCCATATGTACACCTGGAAATTGTATTTTAGGCAATGATCCCCTTTCTCAAGTCTTTAATTGTGGCCCATCATTTGGTCCTTTTGACACCTCAAGGTCTTACATTTTCTTGGCTGAAAAAAGTAGAATGAGTGCCCCATTTTTCTTGAAAAGTCACAGAGAGTCTGACTCATCCTCTTATGAGTGGGTAGAGTTTTTTCTCAGGCTTCAGTTCTCTTTCTTTTTAAAGTGCATGTATGTTAATATTGGGTTGAGCTCCATGTCCTGCTGCCTCTCCAGATCCATGGACAGCCTGTGGAAAACTCCTACCTGGCAGCTTCACATCATAACATATTCACCTGACCTGTGTGTGGTCCTGCTTGCTCTGGTCAGCCTGTCTCATCTGTGCAGGAACCCACCTTTGCAGACTGAGCATGGCTGTGCCAGGTGAGTCTGATCATGAGGAGATAAACAGATGAACAGATGTTCTTGAACATCTGCAAATGCCCAACTTCACTGTGGGATTAGTCACCCTTCTCAGAACTCAGGGTTTAAATCTGTTTGTGGATCCATCTGTGACGGCTGCTGCCTTGGATGAGGCTCCAATCTCCACCAGAGCATCTAAGAGTTACCAAACTGCAAAAATTAAAGAGTTTGGAAACATTCTTTCAAACCCAGATAGGTTTTGCAATCAAAAGCAGCAATACATGGCTCGGATTTCAGATTTGGATGTGTCACCCTTACTGGAGAAAAACAAGTAACACTGAGTAACCAAAATTAAGAATATGATTAATAGGCATTGGCTCCAGTTTCTTTATTTTTTTTTTCACCAGGAAGAGGTAATAAAGAAACAGTCATGCTGGGAAGCAGCCTTAGACTGACTAAAATCCATTCATTGTGGTGAGCTTGATGATATGGACATTACATCACTGAGACCAATTCCAGTTTTAAAGCCAACGCGGTCTGCAAGCTGCAGCTGGTAAAATCCTCCATCACGGCTCTGCTGCCCTGGTTTGGGTTTTTACCCTGACAGAAGCACAGCTGATGGAGTAGATCAAGGAGTCATATCGCACTAAATGCAACTGGGTAAGGTGAATTACCCACTGAGGACTTAGACTAAGGGTTGTGAAATTCAGCTGGCCAGTGGTCTGCATTTGTGAAGTGTTCCTGGGAAAGGGAATTCACCTTGCTCCAGGAGCAAGGCTGGAGGGACGTGCAACTTCTAGAAAGTGGGGCCAGAGGTAAAGAGAATAAAGTGAGCTGATCCTACTCCCCCACAGCCCCAACTTTAGCTGATGGGGCCAGAGGTAAAGAGAATAAAGTGAGTTGATCCCACTCCCCCACAGCCCCAACTTTAGCTGAAAATACTATATTTGAAAAGCACAGATGATACCTTTAAACACTTTCACATGTGAAAGTTTCACCATAGCCAGGATTTGTATGTGCTCTCTGGCAGTGTACTGAAGCAATCCAAGACTAATGAAAGCCAAGGGTAACTCTGGGCCAACCTCTCCAAGAAGGCTCTCTATCATCTATGAGGTCTTACAGCAGTTTTTATTGCTGTATCATGGGATTTGAGCTTTGTGGGCTTTAAGAGGTTCTCGGTAGGGGCCTGGCTCTGCTTAGCAGTACTTACCTCAGACTTAGTGATACGGTGTTGGCATTTGTGAGAGTCCTTCCCACATCTCTGACACATGAGGTCACTTGTTTGTTACTGGTGCCAGAGTGGTATCTCATAAAACATTTGGAATTTGAGTTTAGAAAGCAAACAAGCAGAAAAAGAAAGATTATAGAATATCAAATCATAAAGATTGGAAAAGACCTCTAAGATTATCTAGTCCAACTGTAATGTTGCCCTGAATGAGCATGACATCTGGTACAGTAAGTACCATGTCTAGTCTCCCACTTCTGAAGACCTTGAAAAAATGAATTTGGCCAGCTGAAGAGGACCACAGCCCAACTCTGCTGCACCACATTGCTTGCTTGGCTTCCCTGCATCTTTTTGGCAGGATGACTGCATGATTTATGGATAAAACCCCTTTGTTTTCTTGCCTCTCTGAGCTCTGACGATGGGCACCTGGAAGCGAAGACTTCTGACCTGGAATCACCTTCTGAAGAGGTACTAATATAATTGGAGCTCTCACTTCAGTGAGCTCCCCAGGGACTCATTTGCATTTGGAAGTTAATGCACTTCATAACATCCAACAGGATTGAATTCAGTGTTTTTATAAGCCTGAGACACAGGGGTAAAAGAAAATACCATCTTGTCCCTTCTAGAGCTGGGAATGACATGGTGGTGACTGTGATTTATAAAGGTGCTGTAGCCTCATCTATCACTCAGCCACCTCTCAGATGTATTACTGACATCTTCAGTGCTTGTTAGTGAGGGAATAAAGATACTTGAATATGACATTTTGGCACCCAGCTAAATGAACTCCTTATCAGAATCCCTTTGAAGTGTGTAAGGAAGATGGTCCCACTTGGAGGTTTTTATTGCTGCTCTTACATTTTCCAGTTCAATGTGTTATGTGGAGGATGAACATGTTGACAAACCAAGAAATCCAAGATGGGAGACAAAGCTAATTTCAGTGTTGGTGTAGTCTTCCCTCAAAACACTGCAGGCTGCTTGCCCTGACCTTTATGGAAATGTACAAGGCACTTTTGCTTAGAAATTGTGTGGAGGTAAAACCAGGGAAAATTCCCTGTTGCGAGCAAAAGGAAGTCTTTGAAGTGAACACTCGGTCAGAATTTGTGCCTAGACCCCATAACTTTTTTTTCAGGTCTAGAAAGATATGACTGTTTCCAAGAGAATGGCTCAGGTCTTACCATAGGGAAAATGAGAAGTGTATTTGGATTTACTATGTGGGAAGCTGCTCTTGTCAGTAGAGTTTAGCTGGATCTTGTAACATGGATACCTCAGATGACTTTCTGCCACTCCTGCATTCACCAGATTCTGGTGTTCATTAGGGTCTGAAGGTCAGGGAAAACAGTAAGGCTTGCCTTAATTGTGACTTTCTGCAGCAAGAGTCAAGGAAATGGAGCACTACAAGAATCCTCCACTGTGCTATATTGAAGTCATGCTGGCAGCCACTTAAAAGCAGTCAGAGATTGCTTGAAATCTTCAGTAATGACCTGGGACAGGTTTTGTAGGTGGTACTGAATTGAGCAGGACACTTGTTACAGCTTAACTTGAATACTGAGGTGTCTGGTTTGAGGTTCTCCAGGTAGAGAGAGATGTTGGAAAACTGGAGCAAGTCCAGTGAAGCTCCTCCAAGCTGGTCAGGGGCCTGGAGCATACAGCATATGGGGGAATACTGAGGGACACAGGGTTGTTCAATTTCCAGATGAGAAAGCTCTGGGTGGGATCTTTTTTCTGTTTTTAACTAAGGAATAGGTGGTTCTACAGATGACTCTTTTTGGAAACACACAGAAGGAAACAGCAGAAGAACACCAAAAGCAATAAACATGAGTTGCAGCAATAGAAACCTGATTACATACAAGGAAAAGAATTTTTCACCTGGAGACGGGCTTAGCCCAGGATCAAGTGTCCAAGGAGTTTGGGAAATATTTCTCTGTGGAGATTTTCAAAACTTGCCTGGGCGAATTCCTGAGCAACCTGATGTAACATCAAAGCTGGCTGTTCTTTGGGCAGGAGATAGCAGTGGATAGGCTCCAGATATTGCTTTCAGCTAAATTATGGGATGGTTTATGTGCCTCAGTCCCAGCAGGCGACAGCAGTTTCCCCCTGTATATAATTTTTCATCCTGTGGTTTGCAAAAAGTCCATGTAACAGAGGCTTTGACAATCTTGATGCACTACTTTCTATGTGAGGGGCTTTCATCTTCACCTGTAATTGAAGCACAGAGAGTTCTTTCTACTCTTCTGCTCATTTTGGCTGGTGCAGGTTGAGCTGGAGCAGCCTGGCAGTTGGAGAGTTGAGGACTTCACTACAGGTATTTGTGACTGTGGTCACCAGGTGACTTTGGGCACCTGGTTTGTGCCCAAAGAAGGTGGGTATCTGGGATTACATGTATTCTGGTAATTGAGTTTTATCAGGGGACAGGTACTGGAAAGAGATCTGTGCTTTGAAACTGTAGCATGGTCCATGGCATGTTGTCTTGGCCCAGGTAACTCTCCTAGGCAGTCCAGAAGATCGTAGAATTCTGGAATGGTATGAGCTGGAAGGGTCCTTAAAGATCATCTTGTTCCAATACTCCTGCCATGGCAGGAACACCTGCCACTAGACCAGCCCCAAAGATACAGAGGAGGCCTACAGAGGGGGTCTTCTGCAAATTGACTATTAAGACAAACCCTGTTGTATCTCAGGCTGTATTACCTGTTTGGAGTAATGCTAATTAGCAAAATCATTCTAAGGTACAGGGTATCACTTAAACAAAGGGGGTAAAAGTGTATTCATAATTGAGCTCCCTTTGGTTTCCTGATACAGATGCTGCTGCTAAAGTCAGTTTGGGTGGAGACTGTGACCTGCTCAGAACTGCATTGGAGGAAGGAGGCCATCAATATCAGAACATGACTAGTGATGGCTAGAAAAGCTGTCCATGTTAGTGTGGGGGTATATGACAAATAAAACTCCTAGAAGCATTTTCAGTCTGATGAATCTACAGCTTTGGCACCTGAAGAGTCAATTCAATCTGTTAAGGTGAAGAGCAGAGTCTGTACTTTGTTAGTGCATACATATTCGTAGAGGAGGAATGTCCCAAAGGCTGCCCATCTCTGGGGATGCTGGATGCAAAAGCCTTGCTGTGCTTCTCACAGGACCAGCAGTGTGTAATTCCAATGTGTAAATCCACAACTCCTGTGGATCCACAACATCCACGCCTGCTGGGACTGTGGATACTCCTGTGCCAGAGGGCAAGGCCCCATAGCAAACAGCTGTGGGATGTTCTCTGTTTTGTGTGAGAACAATAACAAATAAAAAGAATTGGCATGCTCCATGAAATCCTCTGCAGCATTTAGATTTGCTGAGTTTCTCTAACTGGGCATTTGCAAAAAGACAATAAATCAGGATTGCTTCATGCCAGAGGTTTCCACTGAAACCTCTGACACTCATTGGATCAGAAATCCCCTAAGGAAGTTTGGGTTGTTCACTAAGAAAATGCTCGCATGGAGCCTTCTTCTTTTGTCATTTGCAGCATGTGAAATAAAATGCTGCCTTTGGTTTGAGAAAAAAGACATAACCCTCTAGGCTTGGTTTTCTGTGGCTTTCCTGTGTCTCTCATGGTTTTTATTGTTAGGCTGGTTCTAGCACTCACTACCTTTGAAGGTCCAGTTTTCCTTTCCCATCCTCCCAATTAGTGATCAAAAGGGGTTTGTATCCCATTCTCTGTAGCTGTCCTGTTCCTTTTAGCAACAATTTGATGTTGAAGAAATGTCTCCTTGCAAGTTTCCTGCTGAGCTTGGTCTTGGCTGGACAGTGAAAGCAAACTGTCAGTCTTACACATAAAAGCTCAAGACTTTATCTGTGCAAATTGTTCTCACCCTAGGTAAGAAAACAGGCAAAACCACCTGGTAGAGAAAAAGACTTGGGGAAACACTTTTGGAATTTCCCATATTCTAAATTTCTAATATGAAAAATGTTTCTACTTGAATGGAATGAATGTGATTAAAACAGTATTTCTACTTATATGGTAGATGATAATATTATAATTATTACACTTCATAGTAATTTTCATTAGATTTAGAAATATAACATCTAAGAGTAGACAGAGGCACTTGTCACCTTTTCAACAGGGGCCAGAGAGGGGGATTTGAGACACCTCTTGTGGCTGTTACAAAGATGAAACATATTTTATTCTCGGCCTTCTTTGTATGGATGTATGAGGGGGTTTGATTTTTCAGTGATCTTTCAACTTATTAGAGATGTGTTAGAGTCAGATGCACCCTCTCATGTAAACACAAAAACTTTTAAGTATGGAAATCTTGCATGTGCTCTCACAGTCTGCAACTGGTAAATTGTTTTTAGGCAATTTCTGTTGTGAATGGACAAATATTCACAGATAGGTATTGTTTTTCCCTTTTAGAGTGTCAGTCAGCTACTGCTCTCCAGCTCATGATCAAGCGCTGTCATGGGAAAAGAAGCTGCAGCATATATGCCAGCACCTATGAATTTGGAGACCCTTGTTACCCAGGCATCCAAAAGCATCTCAATGTCATCTACACCTGTGGTAAGTTACAAAGTTCTCTAACTCTCACTGGGGTCTATGTTTGTTGAACAGAGGTATGTGGAGAATAAGATGCAAAAATTTGTTGAATTTCCAGTTGGCTCATGGTGATTCTTATTTGGTCAACAAAAGAAAGCTTTGGATCACCAGAGTAGTTTAATTCTGTCGCTTTTTGTACTCATTGGCTCTATAGAAAAAGCAAAAAACATGGAAATGGTATTTATTAACCCATTCATCTGCTTCTTCAAGGCAGAAAAATCTGGCAGTGAGGTCAATCTGCTCAGTGGGCATTTACACACTGAATGTTGACATCCTACATCAAAGCTGTGGTTATCAGTAGGATCCTTATTATTTTATTCTGTATTTATTTCATTTTGTACTATAGAATCAGGTTATTGCCAAACCATACTCATCCACTGTGTTAGTAGAAAATCACTCCCAAAGTTTTCAGGTAAACATTGCAACAATTTTTCTAACAAAACACTGTTATTAAAAACAAAACAAAACAAAACAAAACAAAAACGGTGCTCTCAGTTGGGAGCTTAAGTCACAGCATTGAGCTGTGCTCCTACCTGACTAGTCATCTTATTTTGCAACAGAGGAAAAATTGTTCTTGTCTGAGCCCTGTAGTATAAAAACAACATCTGTCTTCTTACTGTGATGACATTTTGGTCATTTGTAGCTGACATATTTGAAAATATTTCCTTCAGGGTTTTGCTTATATAGTTGTCACTAGGATCAGCTCAGCCTCTCTCTCTCTGTGTTTCTTTCTGCATCACTCTGGAGGTGCAGATTTTGGTGCTGTACTGAATGTG
Organism: Phylloscopus collybita; assembly: GCA_027886175.1. Taxonomy (NCBI): domain Eukaryota; kingdom Metazoa; phylum Chordata; class Aves; order Passeriformes; family Phylloscopidae; genus Phylloscopus; species Phylloscopus collybita. The sequence continues at coordinate 51,054,074 of JAJNNQ010000026.1, forward strand.
CTAAACAGACAGCAGGACATGTAGTAAAGGAGATGCTCTCTGTGCTCTCAGACAACAATGGGTCTGTGGGTCACTCTCTGTGTGTGACTGCAGCATGCTGAGTGTGACAGAAAGCATTTGAGATGGAGTCACTAAAACATGTTGTGTAGTGGCTACAGCATGGTGGATGTCCAGCACCCTGAGGAGCAGAGACATTGATGCAGGAGCATCAGGATCTCAGCTCATCTGGCTGTTGTTTCATTTGGCAGGAGTGGCAGGAAGGTTGAGTTATGTTTGAAGTGATGTGGCAAGAAGTAGCAAGGCTATCCATGCAAAGCTGTGTGAATTTTCTAGTCAGGAAGGTGATGTTTTTATATCACTTTTCTCATATAAGGCTGGGGAGAAGCTTATCCTCATGGGGATTTGACAGAAATGAAGGCAATGTAGAAGGAAAAACAGGAGCTCCATCCCTCAAAAATCCAGGGAAAACAAACATAACCCCATGATGTATTTCCAAGAGGATTTCTCCTTCAAAGGCCTCCATGGCACTATCCTACAATTGTGGTCCTGGTCTCAAAGTCCACTACAAAAGGCACTTATGATCTCTTAATCTGACCGTAACTCTCTAGTCCAAGCCTAACTGTATCAGGAAATGAGTCATGCTTGAGAGCACAAAATGGCATGTTTTGCTTTTCTGTGGGTAAAATCTGCCTCATCCTTTGAAGGTGGCCATGGCTTCTTTTCAAAACCATGATCTCAGACATGTCTCTGAACTGGATTTTGTGATCAACAGACACATATTTCTCACCTCAAATAGCAAAGTCCTTCAACATGTGAAAATGAAATAAACAAGAAATCAAATTCCAGTTCCATGTGCTTGTGCCAGACTGAACTAAGTCCTGGAATTCTTTTAGAAGAAATGATAAAACCAAACAATTTGGTATTCTTACAGTCTAGAGAATGATACCAGTGTAGAAAACCTCCTGCTGGCTGTCTCTTTGTTTCAGGTTTCCATAAAGCTGTACACATTATGGCTCCTGGTATAGTGCTCTCCTTCTTTCACCAGAACTGTGGGAGTAAAAGGTGACAGGCTGGGACAAATGGGCATGATTGCACTTCCCTATTGTGTATCTCAATACATCCCTGTTTCCCACCTTTTGCATTTGGAAACATTATCTCTTGCTTCTGTTTCCTGGAGATCAGTGAAAGGTGCAGGGACCCTAGAGCAGCTTGGGAAATGTGATGGGCATACAAATGGGTTTCCCTGAGCATTGCTTCAACCCTTTTTGTTGCTGCTTCAAGTAAGTGACCCCATCACTCTCTGAGATCAGGCAGTGCAGTTATTCTGCTCCTCTCTGTCACTCCCTGCCTGCCAGACTGTGGCAGAACATGTGTCACTGGTCTTACCTGTGAGAAAACTGCCATATGTCCTTGGCCAGTGCTACTGGCCTGCTGTGCTGCTTCAGAAGGGGTGGAGAGAGCAAGAACACTGATGGACGTGGCTGTGGGTGGGAGAGTCTTCAAGCAGGTATTTGCTTTGTGAGGAACTTCAGTAACTATGGGGGCAGAGCAGCTGAGCTCTGTTTCTGGTGCTAAAGCATGGGAAGGACTGGAAAGAAACCAATGTATCTTCTTCTGATAGCAACTCGTGAAAAAATTCTGCTGAGTAAGTAATTTATGAGGTGCCAAAAGGTAATATTAACTAAAAGCTCATGAGCTGTTAGCAGACATCACAGCTGAGAGGGACCCCATGACAGATTGGTAGTGTTTATGTAGACCAAGGCCTAGTGAAGAGCTGGTGAGGTGTCTTATCTCCCAGTCCTGGCAGGAGAACATCTGCAAGGTCTCTCAGGTCATCATGTCCACACTGTTCTATTCTTGCCTGAAAACAGGGCCCTATTCCAGATCTCCAAGAGGTGAATGTATGAGGCAACATCTTTGCTTTCTTTAAGCTATATCCCTATTTCTTAAAGGTTCATTCCTCTAGCTTCCATGTTTTATTGGATGTGAGAATTCCTGTCAGACACACACAGTTTTGCTGATGAACCTGTTCTTAAATAAAGGTGTCATCTAACTTTTTGCCCAGCTGTATATTTTTAGAATATTGGTTGTAATTTCTCCAGCCAGTGGGAAAATCTCAAGTCAGCAGTTCTCCATACCAAATTATTCCCCTTTGCACCATGGGTTCAAGGCCTCTTGGCATCACTTAGCTGAGAGGGAAATGCCACCAGTTTGTGTTTTTGTAGGAGATGATTGAAGCAAACAAGTACCCAGCAGTCTGGGGTGATAGAGATCTCTTGAGTGCATTAGGGTCCCATTAGCCCAGCCAAGGAAACAGGTGAAAAATCCTCCAACATAAAAACATGCCAAACCTGAATCTTGGCAGGAGCTGAAATACAAAAACTGGCTCAAATCCACATTTAGCTAATGGAATGGCATGGAAGGTGGGATTTTCCAGTACGTGGGTCCCTTTACTGCACTAATAAATACATTCATTATTTTTTCAAAAGGAAAAGGCAAGTTCATTCTGGGAAGCACATAAGGCATGGTGAGGTGGAGTTCTGAGTATGGCAGCTGTAATAGAGGCAGGTTGCTGAAAAAATTTAGCTCTGCCTTTTACTTAAAATACCCTGAAAGTCTTAGAGAAGAAAAAAAAAAGCATTAATGCAACTGAGAAAAATAATGCAATAAGGACTTACTAGGAGTCTTTCTCTCCTTGTTTCCTCTCCCCTCAAACATCTTCCTTTGTCTCTGTCTTTCTTTGGTATAAAACATTGTGTTTTATTTTAATATCTGTGAGTAGCTTGACAGTGATTTTGTACTTACTGATAAAATTTACTGTACTCACAATCTTTTCATTCTCTTAATTGTCCAGTTATTAACTTCAAAGGCTCCCTTTAATTTGCTATATCTCTTTCCTCTCTAGTTTGCTAGATTAGTTTTTTTGGCCTGTGCTAAAGTCCTAACTGAGCACTGCATTTAAACCTGTGGAATTTTTTCACACACACAATGCCACTTGGACTCAAGGAAGCGTTGAAGTGTGTGCTTTATTTTAAGACCTATGGATAATTGCCATGAAAGTTAAATATTTTCTCAAATCCTTCCTTGAGTGGGGATGAGGGGCTTGTCTCTGTGTAAAGTGAAACCTTATTCTGAGCACTGAAAGTCAAGGGAGCCATTCAGAGTGTCCACTGTGCCCACTGCCAGACCTGCCTCCCTGTGCAGTCCATGCAGGCTGCAAATGCAAACCTTCTGCTAAGGACCTGCTGTTTTTTAAATGCAGGCATCCATCAGAAGTGTCTTGATGAGGATAAAAGGAAAAAAAAAAGGGGTTATTAATTTCTTTGTGTCTAGAGGTGTTTCAGTGGGTTGGTTATCAGTCCTGATAACTGGTGACTTTTTAGTGCTGCAGTTGGACATGTGCTGAACAAAATGGAGGAAATATGGCCTTGGTTGTGTTTTTGATGTGAATATCTGTGGTACATTTAGATGTGTGCGTGCCTCCTGCTTGATTCATGCTCGCCAGGAAAGGGTCATTGGGCTGAGAGCTAATGAACTGCCATGGTAACTCATAAATTGCTTGGAAAATCCTGCAGTTCTGCCACATTAATAATCCTGCCATCCTGCTTTATGAGGCAATAAGCAGAGTCCCAGGGGCCAAGTGCTTCACATCCCAGTGAGAGTGCTGTGCAGGTAAAGAACAAAGCCTGAGCACAGGGGCAGCAGCTACTGTTGCTTTGGAGTGTCTGGTGCTGCTGGGAGACCAAATGGGGTCAAGGAGAGGTGGTCGAGGTGCTCTGGGGTGATGGGGGTGTGCTGACCTTTGCTTTTCTGAGTGCTTGGGAAAGCAGCCTGGCTTTCTCTAAAATGTTTAAAGAACATTTAAAGAAACGTTCTTTCAAGTTGGACTAGGGGCTGGGTCATTGTTGAACAAGGCTGCTCTGAGGTGGTTGCCCTCATGATGGTGATGAGGAGGGAGGCAAAAAAGCTGCACAAATTCTCTCCTGTCATCTCAAAGGGACTGTGCTCTGGTCCATTAGCTCCCGTGCAGTAAATCTATCAATGCCTCAGGCTGGATGAATGTAATGGTTCCTTTTGCTCTTAAAATTTATGAATTCATGAATGTAGAAAATTTATTTTTATCACTGCAAAAACGCTTTCTGTTACTATAAAACTCAATTCCCAGACCTGCATAAAATAGAAAGGGAGAAATTTCAGACTTCCAAGAAAAAAACAAAAGCCTTTTACACTCCTTTGGAAAAGAGCAATGCAGGCAGGGGGAGAAAGATAGATACAGTATGTGTAATGCAGACTTTCTTTCTTCAAAAGTTGAAATAAAATTTCTGTTTACAAACTAATAAACGTTTTAGCCCATCTAGCTCTAGGGATGTTCCACTGAATGTATAATATCTGATAATGTTTCTTTAACTGGGCTTCTTGTATAATGCTGTGAAACAGAACTCACAGACATATAGATTTGAAATTCATTGCTACGTGGCTTTGACCTAACAAATAAATAAAGAACAGAATAAGGGTATGATATAATTCCATGTGGCTACTTTCATTGTCAAGACACTGAGTTCAGAGATAGTTTAGGACATCTATTCAAATCCTTTGTCTTATTTTCCTAAGTTAATAGAAGTTTGTCCAGTAATTTTTGTATCAAGCTTATGTTTCTCTTCAAACTATAGAGTATTTTTAAAAAAGCAATCCAGTCCTCATGTAATGACTACAAATATTGAAAAATTCATGAAGTGGGATTCATCTGACCAAGTGTAGACATACAAACCATAGAGATTTATAGTGTAGACATTTCCATCTGAGAAAAATTCCTTTTACAGGTAATGTGGAGAAGCAGCTGCTTTTGAGGCACAAATCATCTCATCGTAAAATAAGTGCCTGAAAGAGATGAACTGCATATTTGAAGTGACAGTTCTCCTCTACTGACTGTAAAGGGACCTCCTGATACTTAGCTGACTTATTGATATCTATATGTAGAGCCTCTACAATGCAGATATTTGCATCTACATCCATCCATCCCTGGAAATGTTCAAGGCCAGCTTGGATGGGGCTTCCACCTACTCTAGTGGAAGGTGTCCTTGCCCATGGTGAGCGTGTCTTGGAACTGGATGAACTTTAAGGCCCCTTCCTACCCAAACCATTCTGTGATTCCATGGTTCTATGATCTGGCTTCTACTCACACTGTTTAACAGATCTCCAACTCTTAAAGATTTATCCAAGAAAGAGAGGAACATAATGTTTATTTAAGTTCTTGAGAAATTACCTCTGGCCATGAGTGTTAATGCTGAAAAAGTTCTCAATAGCAGCCCGGTGTTTTGCACTTCAGCTCAAGGTTATATCAATCTCTACATCTGGGTTTGGAGACGGGTTTTGCATGGGATTGAGGTCCATTTTCTGCATTGTATCTATTAATTCCCTAAATGTTTCCAGGAGCTAGGATGGGGTCAATATATTTACTGACTTCTTTGACTGGCTGTTTGTTCTTTTAGACTTTTGTTCTCAAGGTCAGATTTGTTCTAAACTGTGAAGGACTGCATCTGGTGGTATGGGAGAGGGGACAGAGTAGATTTTCACTGGTGATGTAACATCTGTTACCAGTTTCTGCAAGCCAATGGACTTGTTGAAACTCTTTCCAGACTTCTGCATGTTTCCATCCAGGTGAAGGAAAGGCAAGGTATGTGGCACAGGGGTTTGTTTTCCTTTCAGAAACTTAGACCTCACATTCAGAATTAGTCATACTTCAACAGAACCTGCTAAGAAAGCTATGGCAGTGCAGCTAAAAACCACCACGATGGGTGACCAGATAGCTCAAGGCTGGCATTTTCTGACTTCTGAGGCTGTGATTTTATCACCTTTGATGATGACTTAACAGTTTTTGTGGATGCAGTCTCCTGCATCTCAGAGAAAAGTAAGGAGGAAACCCCTCAGTCAGTGAGGCTCATAATTTGGATTCATGGCACAGATCTGTGGGAGTTCATGGTTTACCTGAGGGTAAAGGCAAGATGCCATCTCTTTTGCTAGCCAGTGCTGAAGTGAGATATATGCTTTGCTAATGGGCTTGGAGGTACCTGCTCATTGGAGGCTACAGCAGCTCTGCCATCCTGCACCAAGAAGGAGCATGCTACAGGGACAAAGAGCTGTTTACATTTAACATTAGTGATTGCACTGGGATGTGAAACATGACACAAACTGCCTCATTGGTTTTAAGATGAAGGTTGGTTAATCAGGTAATTGAAAACTGTCATTGTGTTGGTCCTGTTTGTCTTTGATTATTGTACAGCTCCCTGTAGCTTGATGTGAATCAACCCAGGAGAGTCTGAACACGGCTGGCCCAGACACAGCAACTCTTCATTACCAGGGCAGAATGAGCCTGTGTCTGATACAGACTAGAGTAAATAAATATTCTGAGGAAGCAGAGCTCTGCATCTGCTGATGGAGGAGGAACAGGTAATGCTATCACCTCAAGGGAAAGGCTGGAAATCCCTTTGATTCCTGCAGAGCAGAAATGGAGGCTTGGAGATAAAAATCATAGCCTTGGGGATGGGGAGGAAAGAAGATGGGGCTGGAGGAAGCAGAGAGGGAGTTCAAAGGACACTTTTTATGATGATCCTAAGCAGAGTGAGCTGTAAGGCAAGTGCTACCTTACAATTAGTCAAGGTTTTCAAGCCTGTTGCTGTAGTCCTTCAACTCTGGGACAGCTTCTGCTATAGAAAGTGTCCCATAAAGAGTTAGCTAAAGTACTCTGCAACCCCTGACCTCCACTGTTCATAAGGTGTGTGCACCTGAGACTTTTAATCATTTCATCTCTATGCTTTGATTTGTTTTGCTTTGTTTCACTTGGTAAGGACCGTGGCCTGAAAGTCCCAGGGGAAGACTGCAGGGAAGAGTGGTCAGTCTGTTGTAGTGGAGTGGTGATAGGAAGGAGGCAGGTGGGACTCTTGCTTTTCATTCTGGTATTATTCATATATTTTATAAATTTAGAAATTTAAGAAATGTTTTATAATGGACCTGTAGTTTCTACTGTAATGACTATAATGCTAAACTGTAATGAAACTAAGATTCTATGGTGGCTGACACAACTTTGAGGTTACTAAATAGATTTTCTCACTGAATGATTTCCTCTGGCATAAATATGTCAGGCTTGAGGCTGAACAGCAATCTGCTGTCTAGAGAGTGGATTTCAGGCCTGGAGTGGGTCTGGAGGGTTCTGCCTGGCTGTCCTGAGACCTCCATGCTTGAATAAGAGGAGTACAGTCTAAAAATCATGATCCATCCATGATTTCATCCCAGAACAGCAGATCTACCTGAGAACAATGGTGCAACATGTCATCTGAACGTCATGTCTAAAGGAAGTCTTTCAGGAACTCTAGAGAGGGAAAAGTGGAGCAGAATTAAAATTACATGGGTTATTTCTGTGGTGATTTTTTTGTCCTCTAAGTTTAACCCTGCTGTACAGACTTTCTATTTATTGTCATATCAATGCCTATAATGATGCTTTAAAAATTCTGACCAAGAGTAAGTGGTAGATATTTATAATCTTAATACCACAGGTTATTTTTTTCACCTGGGAACCTCATTGAATAGCCTCATAAATAGGGTTACTGTTGTGTCTCCATGCCTGTTAAGACCTGTGCAGATTTCAAATATAGTAATTAACAGTAATGTTGGCAGGTATGTGGCTTCTTTACTGTTGAGGAGGTTGGCAGCCTGTCAGCCAGCCCTTTTCAAGCAGGAGACTGCAGACTGCAGCCGAGGAATGTCTCAGCAATGAATGGCTGACCCTTGATTCAGTGATCACCCTAACTCCTCCTAATTGAGGTTAATGCCAGAAGCATTGACACCTTGATGCTCACTCATTAGTGCCTGGAGGCTGCTGGAGATTGCTGACAGCTCAGGGAAACACGCATTAGATTAAATTTAAAGGGAGCGTTTTGACCAGTTAAGATATATTTGCATTAACATATATTTGCCTTCCCCTTTTAAAAACGTATCAAGACAATGGCATTTCCTTGCACCCTTTATAGAAGGATTCACGGCTGGTGCCCTTCTGCCAGCACGAACATTTCTCTGTTGTGCACCTACCACTGCCCCGCTGGTTTCTACTGCCCTCTCTCCACTTCAATGTGAAACAAATAGGAAATCCTCTGGGATCTGGAAAATGAAAATTTGGAAAATTTGTTCCTGACTATGAAAAGAGAATTAGAAGACCAGGACAGAGAGAAGAAAAAAAGTAGTAATTCTTTGAAAGTTACCAAAGATGCAAATATATGCGACCTCTGTGGTGGTGTCTTGGTACAACTGAGGCTTGTGAGCTGTTGCTGTAATAGAAAATCAATATTATAGCCACTCAGGGGTGTCTATAGCCCATTGACGAGAGCCACCTGGGCATAAGTACATTTTAGGGATGTGGTTAGCTGGTGAACTTGTCTGGGTTAATGGTTGAACTTGATCTTAGAGTCTTTTCCAACCTAAATGATTCTATGATTCTATGATCAAATGTGTAATTTAATTGCTGGGAAGTGCACTAATGAATGTTACCACACCTACATGCATCAGCACGGATTGTTGTGCAATGCACTCACTTGCTAAAAAGCATTTCTTGCCATGAGTACTGTTGCATAGGCAGGGCCAGCCAAACTTTGAGAGAAAGTGTTAGTCTCATTTTGGGTGTGGAGACAACATTTACACAGCGGTTTGTGTCATGGCAGCTGAATGAAGAACTATCAACTCCCTTATCAATGTGTATTCTGTGCAATGTACACTCATTGTTAGATGCTTTATTGGATACACACTTTGTTCTCCAGGTGGAATTCTCACCATACAGTATTTCCTGCCCAATCTTTGATTATATGAAAAGAAAGCAGTAGGATATGGGAAGTTAATTTCTAATTTTCTGCTGTTCCAAACCTGAGGTGTGGCTCTCCATGGTCAAACCCCTAGTCCTGTGTGGACTAAGCAGGGAGGAGGGTGTTGTGCCTTATATGAATTATGTGATCTGTAACAGCTGAATGATGACCATCCCAGGTCTCTTTAGTGTCAGTAAAAATCATTTCCCTTATTCCAGTTCAAGTTCTTGTTTGGGAGAGGCCAAATAATGTCAGAGTGTAGAGGCTGACATTTATGTGTCTTCTCACTACCTGTGAACAAACCCAACCCTACATCATCCTTCAGTACTATAAGAGAATTCAAGGAAATCACTCTTTCCCCTCACTTTGGACATTTTCTTGCATTTCTGCTTGATCTCTGAGGCCCAAGGCATGGGTATTTTGTCTTCTGTTTGTATGGAAGTTTTGGAATGGGCTTTTATTGTCATGCTGTCTGGTTGTCTGTGCCCTGGTGCTTAGAGATGCATATGCTAGTGAGGCATTTAAGAGTAGACACCTCCCAGAAGTTCCTTAGGTCACATCTACTCAGCACAGATGACCTTTTAGGGGGCACCCCAGCTTACAGTGAGGAGGAGATTGTCATGGAACTCTTGTTCTTCAGGAAACTTTCCTTAACATTCATCTGGCATTTGCATTTCCGACCTCCTTTTCAAGACCTCCATTTATTCAAAATATCCACACCCAAACAGTTAATGGCCCTTCAGACAGACACTTCAAATACTGTTGACAGTGGCTACTTTTCATCTCCTGTTTTAGTCACTGTTTAGCTAAGCCATTCATGTTCAGTTCCTTTAATCTTTCCTCATAAATCAATCTGCCCAGCCACTCAATTGTCTTTTTGTTGCTCTTTTCCACAATTACCTGTATCTTTTAACAAACACTGAGCAGGCTTATGATTATTTTCCCCCTGGGGGCCAGCAGAGACTTACAATCTCTTTGCCATATATTAGCCATGACTGTTGTTTCAGCATCAGGTAGCAGCAGCAGCATTTCCCAGGAAGAAAAGCTGACTCTCTGGAGTTTCAGTCCCAAGTATCCTGCTGCTCAGTATTTCGCTTATTATCCCTCATTTAGGTGAACTGATCCAAAAAAATGTAGAAATTTCTGAATGTCACAGTAGGGAAGCATTTCTGTGTAGGGAGAACAGGATCATGGGGAGCAGTACCAGGATCCTTTGCTGGCTGGTTGTGTTTCCAGCTTTACTGACACACAGGCCTGGGGTCTTAAGGATGACTGATACTGCATAACACAAACAAGGAAGCAAATCCTACTAGATCCCTTCCAAAGATATTTAACTAAATTCCTGACCCAGAAGCCCACCCTGGGCCATCTCTTATCTGTGAAAGCCATCTCACAGCTGCCTGCAAAGACTCTGGAGGCTGGTTAATCCCAGCAGATGGACTTTGGTGTCCCTGCCTCCAGGGGAAGGAGCAAGGGAGGGAGGGCAGAGTCTTGGAAGTCTCTTTGTTAATGGGTGTCACTCCATTTTGGTTCAAGCCAAAGCCTCAGGGAGAGGCAGAAAACTCGTATGTGGCTTCATCTGGAGTTTGAAAAACCTTTTTTGGGTCAAAAGTTGCCCCAGCCTGGATATGCTCATAGCTTGCAGGGACCCAGGGAGTACGTGTCAAGGACCAGCCTGTAAATGGGGATTGCACTATTTAGTCCCTGGATCATACGTATTTGCTTCAAGCTTTGATGAAATTCTCAAAGTATTTTCTTTAGAAGAAAAAAAAAATGCCTCTTGGAATGGACAAGAAATGCCTTTTTTAAAAGGGTCCATGGAAAATTAGAAAGAAAAAAACAAAAGGGCAGCCCCCTGTTACATCTCCTCCCCAGGCATGGTAGTCAGCATGTCCCAGTGGAGGGGCACTGGCCCAAGGGCAGAAGGTTTTTCTGCTTAACCCTGATCAATCATCAGCTCTTTGGGCAGTCACTGTGCTTCCTCCTGCCTGGTGTGGTTAGACCCTGGGGCTGTTTGCTCAGCATCTGGCAGGAGAGAGCAGCAGCCTCCCCACCTCCCTGGGGTTTTGGTTTATGAATCCAGTGCAGACATGATCACACAGATGTGAGGAGTCTCTGCTTTCAGTGCCTACAGTTGCTGTTGAACTTTATTGACATGAAACTTCAGAATGATCAGGTGTTAAGCTCCTGCCTGACATGTCCATTGCTGTCATGGTAATTCACTCAGTCACGAATTCAATGACAGTCTCACATTTATCTTTCTTTTTTGTTGTTGTTTCTTATTGTTATAATTTTTATCATTATGAAAAATAACTAATATTAAATTCTCTTCCTCTCTACTTTTTTTTCTCAGTGAAAAAAAATCAAATCCCTGGGGATATAGCTCAGGATTATATACCAACAAATGTTTTTTTAACATGCTGCATATTGATCAAAGGGTCTGACTTCTGCTCTGTGAAAGCTGTATCTGATTCCCACAGGAGGAAAGGCAAATTTTCTCCTCTGTGCTATTAGAGGTAATCAAAACCTTTTGCAGATGCCTTGGGTATCGATGAAGAATGAAGTATAGGATGTTGGTGCAATGTTGTGGCTCTCTTTGGGGAGGATTGAACCACCTAGTAAATTGGAGTTGGAACACGTGTAATGTAAATATTCTGTCAGATATTTCTTAGCTTGTTACAGTACTAACAAACAAGTGGATTTTCTTTCCTTCCTCACCTCATAATTCTCTGTCCTTTAAGTTGTGCTGAATTAGATATGAGGGTACCTCTGACAGTACAGAAAATTAAACGGGGAAGGCACAGATACTGGTTTGTACTTTCTGTTTTTCTTTCCTTCCTGTTCCCATTCAGCATTGTCAGGGTAGTGATTTTCTCTTAAGCAACACTTAGGCCTATGCATATGTTTGCATTTAATTTCCAGATGGGGAGGCAGGCCTCTAATAAGAGTGTGAGCTGCTGCTTTATGGATCTGGCTGGCTGGCTGACTTACCTTCCTTTTGCAGCTGGCCAAGAGACTGTGCCCCACACCCAGGATGCCGACACACTCACGGCTGAGCTGGGCTTTTGGACTCTCAGGCCAGACTGGTGCAAAAAATGATTTACCTGTCCCAGGCCATGAAAAAGTTCACCAGCTCTTTACATATGGGGGCTCTTGAACCCAGGATCATACAAACTGCTTTGCTTTCTGGCATGACTGCTCTTCATAAATGTGTTTCCTGAAGTCTTGGGCAGATTTTATTCTAGGAAGAGGATTTAACCATTAGCATTGACAGTTTGGCTATGGCAAAAATATTTTCCTGTGTAGAGGGACTTGTAATGATCCCTCTGTTTCTCTGTAACTGCTCCTCTGCAGACTTTTTGAAGGGATTTCAGTAGTCTCATCCTGGCTTGGAGAGTTGTGTTTTCCTGAAGGACTTTACCCAGCAAGTTGTAGGTCTCAGTGTAGCTGGGTCCAACCCACTTTGAAGTTCAAGACTAAAGGTTTGGACTAGCAACCTGGAGTATAAGTAGAAGGTTGGAGTACTGAGTGCACAGACATATTGAACTGAATAGGAATGCATTTGCAAATAGATCTGTTATTAAACATGTTCTAATGCTGACCAGATGTAGCTGTCTATGGTATAATCAGCTACATATGGACTAGATACCTTGGCCTCCCTTTGTAGTCAGTATATGAAAAAAGGCATTTCTAGGTTGCAGTTCATCTCATTTTCAAGTAGGTATCTCAGGTACCCCTTACAAGTGCTTGTTTCTCTCCTTCATTTTTAAAGGAACCCATGGTGATTGGACCAGATGTGAATACCTGCATTGCTGACATCTAAAGTTACGCCAGATAGCTCTTATCTTGAATATTTTTTCTAGAAAATTACCTATTTTTAATAATTATTTCTCATTACTTTCTTAAGTCTTTAAACCTCATGATATCTAAATTAACTTCAAGCACATTGTTGATTACAATTTTACTAAATTGATGCAAATAATTTCTTTTTTTAAAACATATTAGTCTTTGCCATTTTCATGTCTTATTACACAAAGGTAAAAAATTGGTACATAGTTAAATAATATCTGTTTTGTGTAAATAACATCTCTTCTGAAGAGTTCTTAGTCTTCAGTGGGTTTGAACCCTGTTTTGCAGGATGGTTTTGCAAATCAGGTTTTGATTCTGATTCTGAATGTAACTGTCCAGAGGTTTCACAGCTCTTGCTGTAGCCAGGGAAATTTGTTTTTGTACTGACTAGATATGTAGAGCTCAGTAGCCCATATATACCCATGAAGTGATATTTTAGACTTTGGTTTTTAGAATTTGGTTTATTTATAGATCCTGCCTAATATTTGCACAATCTGTCTTTGATGTTTCAGCCTAGGGCCTTTCAAAAGCACTCAACAGTCGTATTTAACTGGATCATGGGTATTTGACCAGCTGAATTATTCTTGGATCAGTGCTGACAATAATGGGCTCTCACACATGGAATGCCCATGTGGACAGTTACATTTTGACTTCCCAGCTTCTTGTCACTGTGCAAAGATGAAACCTTGAGAAGGGTTTATCTTTGTCTGAGGGATGCAGTGGTCTTAGTTTCCTTGCTCTGGCAGCTGTTCCTGTGGAGAACACAAGAATGCAGGAGAGAGACATGCTGCTATTTATTTTTTGTTTTTACCCGTCTTTGAAAACAGTGGATCCCAAAAATGGACATGGCAATGATGTTCTTCTTACAGGACATAAAAGCAAAGATTCTCTTCTCTATTTTGAGACATTAAAGGAATCCATGTCCTTCTGGAGAGCATTTCCTTTTCTCAGTTAGAGAAAAAAGAAAACCTTTCCCAATCTTTTGTTTCAGTAGAAGCTTACCCAACTCAGAAGCAGGGGTTTGCTGTTAGGGCTAGAATTTGTAACATTGAAAACACAACAATTCTAAACCAGAAATACCTTGAACAAGAATACCAGCTTGTCCCCTAGTCAAAGCTCCTGGTGGTTTTTATGCACTGTATCAGGCAGAATGCTCCTGCAGATCCAGTTTCACCAGCTCTGTGTGGTGTTTGTCCACATAGAAGCAGCTGGGGTGACACCAGCAGATCCATGATCCATGATCCTCCACAACCCTCCTGCTTTCTGACTGCCCAGCCATCCTGTGTGCCCAGCTCTACAGGGGAGGTTCTGCCTGGTTTGAAGGACATGCTGCAGCCAAGCCTACAAGGAGCTGCTTGTTTGGACAACCTGTGTCACCTGAAGAAGGGGCCAGGCCCCTCCAGTGAAGTGAACACCTCCAGAAACACAGGGAAACTCTCCATTCTAAGTAGAGCATTAGGTGCATGCAGCTTCCAACTAGGTCCTGTGATTTGTGAGTCTCTACGAGGAGATATCCAGCCCTGACCTTGGCAAAAGCCAACACAGCCTAAATAGAGCCTTTTCCAGCTGGTTCCAAAGCCATTGGCACCATCAGCCACTCTTGCAGCATGCCATGCTTGGCCACTCCACTGTCCCTGCCCCATGGAGGTGTCCTGGGAGTTACTGGTATTGGTTCAGTGCCTACTGGTGGGGAATCCTGTGCCAAGGTGAGTCTCCCCAACTTGCAGCTCCTTCTGTGCACTTGGTGTCTCCCAAGAAGCGGAGGGGTCAGGGAATGAGTCTGAATATGTTAAGGAGGCAGCTATGACCTGCCAGGCATCTCCTGCATTGGGCAGCCAGACTGGAGATTTAACTGTGTTTTGGAGAGAGTCCCCATGGGCTACACTTGTACAATTAAAATGTTCCCTGGCCCTAAAGGCAAATGGCAAGGCATGGCTCACATCTGAATAGAGGAAATCTCTGCTAGCTGCAGTGAAAAGTCCCTGGCTGTGCTGTCCCTTGGGCCATGCCAGAGTGGAGAACAGACCAAAATATCTCTGGAAATTTTATAAGTTACAATCTGTGTACAATTCCAAGCCAGTACTTGAGCCCTTTAGTTTACTAATATAGATATATCCTGGATTTGAAGTTCAGATCAAGGAGTTTTAGTGATTATTCTTACAGTCCCTCTTTGTTTATTCTTCAGTCTTTCTGGGATAACAGGCTATGGCATTCATGAGCCTGGCATGCTAAAAAATATCCCTGCTACAGATCAACACAGATTTACTGTCAGAAAGGTCTTTGAGGCTGCAAAAAAATATGGGGGAAGTATTGAGACTGTCTGGGCCTTGTGAGTTGGAGGGGCTGAGTCTGGCATTGGCCAGGGAATGGCCAGTGAACCCTGAACTTGGCTCCCATCATAGTGAGAGAGCAAGAGAGGAACAGAGGTGAAGGCTGTGCCCTGCCACTGCAGGGGAAGCTGCCCCATTTTTTGTTCTTAGGCTGTTGTCAAATATTTTTTTCCAGTTCTTTCTCTCATTTTTGTTGCCATAAGGTTGGCAAAGCAAAACCAGCTAATGCCAGTTGTTCCTTCTGTGCACAGGACACTGTCACTTGACTGCTCATGTTTCCTCTTCTTCTTTTGCTGTTCTCCCTCTCTGAGAAAGGAGCAGCTGTTCTGTGCATCTCTGTCTGGGACATTCAGAGCAGGAGAATGTCTCTTCTCTCACACTAATGACGTTGTCCATGATTTCTCAGCCTACTTGGAAGGAAAAAAGATTGGACAACATCCATCATTATTTAGATTGGCAGTGGAAACCAAACTGAGCTAATTTGATAACTTTGAAAAATACAGACTGCTTGGACCAGTGTTTCCTTTGGACATGTACATTCTAGTAGCATTTAATTTATTTTCTTAATTACTCCTCCAAATCTTTATTAAATATTACTAGTTTGGTCTGAACTCTGGTTTTCTTTGAAGGTTCTTGGGATCAGATCCTATTGCCAAGAGAAGCTGGAACATTTCTGTTCGTTAACCAAGAATGATTCTGAAAGGGGCTTTGGGATCAGAAATATGGAGATATTGAAGTAAACTTTCTATTCAAAGTTTGAATCCCTTCTTAGATAACAGCTAGTGCAGGGAGAAAGTCCAAACTCCCTAAACACAGTGGGCAGAAAAGGTAAGAGATGATGTCTTGTCCAAGTGGCTCCTAGGACCTGCTGCAAAATACTTTCAGTGGAGTCAACAGGTTTTGAGTCAGGCCTTGTGTGACTCTGTTCTGCAATAAACATGGAAGGAGAGCAGTAATTGTAGACCATGGTGTTCATTTTGGTCACCATGATATTATTATAACAGATTCCCAGTCCACAAACACACCCTTTCCTTTGCTAGCCCAGCAGATCCTGTGAACCAAACATGCTGTTGAAAGAGAGTTGCTCATAATGTGGTTTCCCTGAGCCTCTCAAACATGTCATAAAACCAGAGGAGCTGCAGTAATCATCATTATTAGTGAGCAGACTTGGAGCCTGAGTCTGAATCTGCTGTGAGTATAAACAACCTGTGTTCGTGTGCATCCTCCCTGCCTTTGGTGATGAGTGTTTCACTGTGAGATTAGGGGCTGAAGGCTCTGAGATAATGATTTCAGCTGTGTGCCTCTTAGTGCTGTAAAGCCCATAGAATGTCAGAAAATTTATTGCTGTGACTTAGTTGCAAACTCCCTGGAGTGGACAAGGGTTGTGGACCTCATGATAAATAACACACGCTAATATTTAGCAAATGATAATGCAGACCACAGAAAAGTGGGAATAGAGGAAAATATATTCCCAAGGGCTGACAACTAATGCAAAGAGCCAAGGAACAGTTTATAGTGGGAGAGAATTTCCCCAGCTTCCCTCCTCTGTGCATAAGTCACTGCATTACGGATGCATTGCGCAGGGCCCAACACTGATCCCTCCAGCACCAAAGTTACTCCTGGCAGGAGTTCAGAACATACAAACTCACAAAGCCCTGCAGGCAGAGCAGACCTGATGTTTTCCAGCCCCAGCTGGAAGGTGGTAGAGCCTGTATTTGAAGCAGATGAAAGGGCTTGTGTCTAAAGCTGAACTGGTTGTTTATAGGGCTTCTCTGATGTGTCTGTGCCATCTGCTTCATGCACAGGGCAGGTATCTTACCAGTCCACTTCCCTGTCACTCCTTCCCTATTAGCCCCTTTCCAGAGAGCTAAAAAATCCTCCATCTTCTTTCACCCAACAAACAAGGACATATTTGTACTAGAAATCTCCCTCTGCCTGGGCTATGCCCTCCTGGAAGAGTGAGATTCCCTGACACAGAAATGTGTCATTGCAGGGGATGAGGCACATACGACATGACGTCAGAGGGTGGTGGGTGAGCCCTTCTGGGACCAGGGTCCCTTGGTGAGGTATTGTACATGCCTGTGTACAGACAGCACTGTTCTGGTGAGTGCTGTGCCAAATTATGTCAGTCCTTGGGGCAGCTGCTGAGGGGTTGGGGTAAGCTGGGGGCTGGGGTGACCTACGGCCCCTTTTCCTTTTCATGGCCTTTAAAAGAGACAGTTGAAAGGTGGATGATGCCAACCAGCTGTGCCTGCCACTTCCAGTTTGGGATGGGGAAGGGGTTGGGCATGGTGAATTCTTGGTAAATGAGTAGAAGGGGAGGAGAGAGAGGAATGAGAGGGGCAAGTCACAGTCTTGAGACATGACAGGTCTACAGTGGATGAGGCAGCTTCCCCTTGATGTCTGCAGGAAATCCGTGCCATTAGAGGTTGATGGATGCCTTAGCAGAGCTGTCTGTCCTGTGGTCATGGAAAATGCTCACCTCATGCAGCACCACTATGCTTAGTCCACAGCTGAAATGAGCAGAGGCAGAGGGTGGCAGTGCCTAAGGGCTTTAAATGTTACTTTGGGGTAAAAGGTGAAAAATGGTGCAGGTAAACAACTGATTGCAATAGGTAAGGCTTTGATTTGCAATTGAATTTGATTTTTCCTTCATTTGTGGGAAATACTGACTTTGGGTAATCAAGCATTCAGTCATGACACCTCTGAGAGACAAGAATTAGAACTGCAGACTTGGGCTCATAAGGTGAGAATTAAAGTTCCCTGTGTGATTATATGGAAACTGCAGTAAAACACACATAAAACCAAGTTGCGAGTCATGTGTTTCAGATGCTGGAAAGGGAGGAATGATGGATAGCCTGTGGCAAAATCCAATGTATGTACGTGTGACTGCAAAAGATCAGAAGAAGGCATAAGCATCTGATTTAGAATACTTGTAGTGCAGAGGCAGATTCGTAGCATATGTTGGGAGCTTATAGGGAACAGACCATGCAATATGTGATACCACACGCAGAGAGCCAGCACTCTGGAAACTTCCTTCTCCTGGGAAAAAGATCATGGAGCAACATTTATTTTAAAGAGGCACCCTCATGTTTTATATATTTGTGCTTTCTGTCATGATATTTGATAGCATCGCATTTCTTCACTTGGAGACATGCTGCTTGGGAAGGCAGGCCTGGAGAGTACCTGCGCTCTGCTCAAACCCCTTTCCCGTGGCTGCATGCCATACTAGTCCCTTTATTTCGCCATTGTGTGTTCTGAGAGCAAATTGTGTGTAGTTGGGTTGAACTAATGGAGTATATCTTGGGAGAGATGCACTGGAGGAGGACACCTTGGATTAATAGACCCAAGGAGCAGATCAGTGAATTCTCACAAATAGCAAGCCCAACCCTTCCTCCTGAGTACAAAAAGAGCTTAACATGAAACCTGTAAATTTTCAGCCCCCTGTGTTCTCATATCAAAACAGCAATGCCCTAATTAAAGCCACTTCTAACCCTGATTCCTTACACATAACACAGGGGAGCTGCCTGTCCTGCCCTCCCTCTGCCCACCCTGACAGGAACACTGTGCATTCACCTCTGGCTGTGGGCAAGCAGGAGCCTCTGATAGTGTCCTACCTCTTTCTGGAGTGAAGGTGACTGGTGGGGGCACATCTCTACCAGCCAAAAGTCTCTCATCTGTGACAACACAGACCCTTCTGTCAACATCTCCTTCATGCTGGATGAAATATCATTTGATTGAGGCCAGGGGGAGCAACCTTCCTCCTTCAGATCTGTTTTCCAGTGAGCAAGAGCTGCTTTCAGGTATTGAACAGGCAGCCAAGGCCTCTTACTGCTTTTTGCTGACACCATCACTCAGCATCTTCCTGCAGCATAGCTGGGGGAGTGGGGGCCCTCTGGCTACTTTCAAGCCACCAACAGATGCATGTCCTCCTCCAGAGAAGTGACTCTGGTCCCAGGAAGATGGCCTGATGCAATGGAATTTGGAAAGACCTGCAGCAAAGCAGCAGAACTGGGAGGAAGGGATCATTGCTGGGGTAAGAATGGTGGAAAAGACTACAGGAAGGAAAATGGCAACGAGAGACGTGGTTGGCAATGGGAGAGAAGTGGGAGTGATGGAAAAGGAATGAAAGAGAAAACTCTGAGAGGAGCAGTTAAATCGCTTTGTAGATAATACAGGATACTTGAGCCAGGATTTCATTTTTTTTTTTTTTTTTTTTTTTAATATTCCAGCTCTGATCTGAGTTACTGCAGAAGAATTGTTTTATTGTTCTGTGCCTGACTTTCCCCATTTATGAACCAGATAATGGCCATCAGCAAACCTATAGCAGGTGAGGGCATCTTCAGATCCAAGCCTGGAAGTGTTGACACTTGAGCATTATTGATAGACATGTGGAGACAGGCTGTCTCTGTGGATACTTCTGCAAAATTCTTCTCGAGTCTCTTTAAATTTGGCAGCTCCTAGAGCACATGCACCAAACCTGAAGCACCTTCACAAGGTCTGACACTGGTACTTATGCCCTTAACTGTTCTGCCAGCTCATGACAGGCTTTGCAGTGTCCGGTGTCATGAGGGGAGGGAGCAGCAGAGCTCCCTAAGGACCAACCCCCCATAAGATTTGTCTGCAGTTCCAAAAGTGCAGGTGAGGTCTCTGCTTGAACCCATCCTGGAAACCTGGACAGATCTGGGTGACCTTAGACAGGTCAGTTGTTCCCTCTTTTCTTCATCTCTGCATTTTAAAAATGAAATATGAGGATACTTTGCAGAAGAGTGCTAAGTAGGTAAGTAAGGTAAAGAGTAGGATGTGATGAGGTGTGTTCAGAATCTATGGAAGTGCTCAGATAAAAGTTCTCCACGAAGGTGGATGCTGTTATCTGCCATTCATCTGCCATTCACCTCACTGCACTTCCACCCTCGGTCACTGATTATTAACATCACTCAGAGACTTGAAGTGATTTCAACAAATTGTCTGAGATGTGCTGCTTCTCATTTCAATAGGTCTTAGGCAAGACAACAGGAGAAAGTAATGCAGTGTCACAATGCTGATATCAAGTGAGCCACAGATGCTGATACCAAGAGACTTATTTAGTCCATTTTGATCTTTTTTGTCTTGCTTTTCTCTTCTCATCAAACAATCATTGCTGGACTCCACAGCTGTGTCTCTCTGAGATCCTTCCTTAGGACCCACAGCTCAAGCCTGAAGCTCCCTAAAGAACTGGCCATTTTGAAGATCTTCACCATGTCTTCAGCTTTGTTCACATCTCTTTTCAGAACCTGAGTAGGTGATGAGGTTTTTGGATAGAAATATGACAGATACAGTTGTGGCTGTTGTATTTGATGTAGGCTGCTGCTTGTTCTTCACTGGCCTGTACGTGCAGCAGAATTTTGGAACTGTGGTACATAGTAGGGAGCCAGGGTTGTTCAATAGTCTGGTGTTCAGTTACTTAAAAGTTTCACATCTTCTGAACCACGGCAGTATTTGGCCTTCATTTTCTCCCCACTGTGCTGTCCCAGAACTGCCCTGGCCAGTTACTTATGCCAGTCTGAGTCACACAGCAGCTGGAACAAGCTTCTCTCTGCATTGGAAGTGTTTGTGCTTTGAAAGGGTAGGGCCCATATAGAGGACACTTCATTTTCTCCAATTTACATCATCTTGCTGCTCAGATGTTTGGTTGTTTTTTGGGGTGTGTGTGTCTCCAAACTTCCAGAATTCTGTTGAAACAGCTATTTCTCAATTGGTGATGGAAATTTGTATTTATGTTTAGTGGAATGACACAAAAAATAAAGAGTTCTTTCTTCATGACTGTAACTCCCTCCACCTTTAAATCACAAAAAGTTGACAATTCAGACATGAAGCTGATCCAGAATCCTGTTCTTGTACCGGGGTGACCCCTTATCCCTGGTGGAAAAGGAATTCTGATCTGTGCAAAGGGTGTCTGTGGGAACTACAGACAGGAGCTTTTTCACATGCCAATATACCTTCCTGTGCTTCCTGTGGGTTAGCTGACTTTCACCAAGTTGGGAAACATCCATGGAGTGCCGTGAGTGGAAGTGACATATTTACCTCGCCTTGTCTCCTTTCATCCCATTTTAGACCTCAAACTGTCTAACAGCATTAGGAGGCCCCACAGAATGAGAACTTGAAGTCAGTACTGCTGGATTTACTGAATCTCTGTGCTATCTCCTGACACTAACATTAACTGAATACATCAGGAATGGGGTGAATTTTTAGGGATATGGGAAACAGGAAAATCTTAGAAAAGAAACTTGGAAAACCAGATCTGCCTGCTATGTTTGTCATGCAGTTAGTCAAGGAGCTGGCTCACATAGTTGTCTCTGAAAAACAGAAGAATCAAATGAGAACCAGAGGACAGAGGAAAATATGTAGTATTGATCTTAACAAATGAGCAGCTGTCATTAAAAGAGTTAGTAACTATCCAATAAATTTGGCTTCCATGTGTAGTGAAGGAGGCTAAATAAGGAAGGAAGAAGAATTTTCTTTGCCATGCATTCACATGGAGCCACATTTATATTATCTAACCCTCAAGAGAGTTACCAAAATGGAATGTAAATGATGGAAAAAGGAAGGGGTGAATTTTGTCATCATGGAATACTGGAGAAAAAACTAAACAAAGTAAATCTTTAGGCAGTTAAAGCAAACCCCATCCCTGGTGAAGAAGAGTTTATTGAATTTTCTGTGTGACCCAGAGCACACTTCAGTTATTAGTTTGATTATTTTAGTGGCATGTAGGAAGTATGCAGCCCCTCTACACATGTTGACTTCACCATTGAAAAGGACCATGGATGACATACACAAAGATTTGTAGGAAGCAAATCCAGACAAAACTTAATCACTTAGTTTGATCCAACTGTGGGCCAAGCAGATGAAAAGAATATGGTCATTTAGTCTGTGTAAATAAGATGTTTATTCACGTACTGAGGCAATTAACATATTGTTTCACAAGGACTGAGCTGAAAATTTAATTTAATTGACTGGACATGAGGATTATAAAGCAGACTGAAAACAGGCTGGAGGCACCAGAAACACAGTGATTAATAAAGGCCAAGACTTGGTGAAAGATACCTCAGGGGAACAGAAGGGAACAGTGTAAGACTGTTTTTGTTCAAGATCCTTATTAATGGTTTGGAAAGAGGGTTGGCTATGGTAGCTCATTGTGGGAGGGTGCTCATCTTGGGAGAGATCATGCTTTCCAAAGCACTAGTGCTAATAAACTTTGGATGAATCAAAATCACAGCAAATGGTGCCAAAAATTTCAGTCTGGGGACCTCACCCAGAGTCCCAGTGAGCGTACCTGTCTGTAGATGCTTTCTACAGAAATCTCAGTCCATGTGGTTCACCATTTAGAGCAAACAAATTCTCTTGGTTTCCATTAGGGTTCAGCCTCTCTTGTTCATTTATCTAATGTTTGTCTGACTTTGCCTACGTAGGATTCTCCATACCAGAGCCTCCTGGCTGACCCCATGGACATGCTGTTTCACTGTCCTGGTATTTGAACACGTATTGCGATTCTAGCAAGCAGCTTGATACTACTAAATATTTCAGACAGAGGGCTGGGGAAGCAATAGGGGCCTGTAGGATCTCTGTATCCTTTCTAAATTTACTGTTCTCCAGCCTGTTTCCAGAGACCTGGGAACTACTCAGTGAAAGCTGAATTTCAGGACTTTGGGGAGTATCACCATTGCTTTGAGATGGTGATTCAGTCCCAGGAGTCACCAGGTCACTGGCACTCTGATTGTGGGTGTTCAGCTGCCCTGTTGAGGGGAGAAGGGCATGGTGCTGGCTGTGAAAAGGAATGGGCAGTGCAGCTGGCCTTGCTGTGCACATCTGGGCAAAGGAGCTGGACAGGTAACCCTGTTCCATATCTGGAAAGTGCAGGGAGGGAGTTAAAGAGAATGCAGAGCAATTTTTTCCATCATTTTGCAATTCATTCACTGTCCAGCTCTAGCTGAAGGTTCAGTTTTTATTCATTCATAAGACATTGCTGTGCTGCCCCAGAAGTCCTACACCCTGTTGTGTGTCTTCTGCAAGGCTCAGGAAGAAATGCAGCGAGGTTGTCTGTGCTGGACCAGTTCTGCAAGGCTGGTTCATTTTCCATGTTGTGAACTCCCCAGGGCAGGGAATGTCCTAATGGGTTTCATTTATGGTGAGGAGCTGTTCAGGCAGGGGGTATAGCTCAGTGGCAGAGCATTTGACTGCAGATCAAGAGGTCCCTGGTTCAACTCCAGGTGCCCCCTCAGGTGTTCTTTTTTAGATCAGATATTGGATAAACAATTCTTTATTGTGAGGGTGGTGAGGCATTGGAACAGGCTCTCCAGAGAAGCTGTGGATGCCCCAGCCCTGGAAGTGTTCAAGGCCAGGTTGGATGGGGCTTGGAACAACATGGTCTGGTGGAAGGTGTCCCTGCTCATGACATGAGATTGGAATGAGAGGATCTTTAGGGTCTCTTCTAACCCAAAAAATTCTACGACTTTATGATTATTTGTGGTTTTAAGGAAACACAGTGCTTAGACACTAAGTAGCAAGACTGAGATTATGAAGGAAATTAAAGCATAAGCAACCAAAGGGATAAGCCACATCCAAAAAACAAGTGAAGATGGAGAGAAGGAGTGAGTGATAACCACAGGAGCACATTTATTTCAGCCCCTGCAAGAGTCTCCATTTTCTCTGTGTAGTCTTCTGGTTTGGGTAGAGATACCACAAACTGTGGCAATCTTAGGGTCACAAATGCCAAATTTGCCTCTTCTTCTACAGTGCTTGGCTGAAGGAAACATTCCACACATATTCCTGTGCTTAAGTGAACATTGGTTTGGGTCTTGAGTGGGAGGGATGACTAAGAGCTAAGAATTAATTGCTTGATTCATTCTCTGATTATTCTTTACAGGTATTAGAAAAGGTGTTATTATCTCTTGAAAGATCATTATTTTAATTGTGCTTTGATAAGAACAGAAAACAAGGGAATCAGTTACTCAGTGTGGTCCATCAATAGTGTATTAAAGAAAAATGCAGAATCCCATGAAGCTTTTCCCAAAGATGACATTTATTAGGTTGTAAAATAACCTCCCACAGAAGCATTTGAAGCCCTGTCACTTAACTGATAAATTACTGAGTTCAAGAGGCCATAAGACCTCCCTAAATTAATTGCTGTTTGAACTGGAGTGAAACTTAAAAAAAATTGGTTTGAAGATTCCCAGTGACTGTAAGTATCCCACAACCCTTGCAAAATTGTCAAAGAAACCAGATTTATATCTGTTCTGAATGTCTAGATTCAACTTCTACCTACTGGCCACTAGGAGATCTTTTAAGGTTGAAGAAACTTTGTTAGCGAATTCCAGTTCTCTCTTTGAATACTTATAGTCTGTGATTAAGAAACCTCTCAGCCTTTTCTTTGTAAAATTAGAGTAAATCTTCTCATGTCTCTCTCGAGAATGGGGTTTCCCAATTTTTTATTCATTCTTGTGTCTTTTACCTCAGTTTTTTTTAGTTCCTCAGTACCTGCAGCCTCTAGAATAGGCTGAGTACCTGCAGCAGTCATACCAATGCCAGTTGGTTGTTAGATAATTTCCTTGCTTCTTCTACTTGGTATTACATCTTTAGTACATGCATTATGCTGCTGAAGATGTCTGTGTAACATCACTTTCTAGGCTTTTTCCATTTTGCTTTTGGCTTCCTTTCTCATGCCTGGGAATCAAGTTCTCCACCGTTTAATCTTACATCCAGGACTTTACTGAAATTCATACTGTTAGCTTGTGTGCAGTTTACTGAATTCCTCTTGGGATTGTTTTGCTTTATTGTCTTCTGTATTCCATGCCACTTCCCAAAGTTCCACAAACTTACTAAATAATAGTTTAACCTTTTCTTCCATGTCAGCAATAAAAATATTAAATAGCAACTGGTAAGCCAACATCTATAGGGGGCTAAAAATTCACTTCCTGAGTGAATGTTTGCCATTTACTCTTTAATTTGGAAATCTATCAGCTGGTCTTCAATTAATCTACACTGTACTATGTTTATTTTAAACCAGCCAAGTATATTACTCAATAATTCAAATTTGGTGTTCTTCAAAAGCCCATTACCTCAATATTATTACTTTTATCAACCACTACATTTGTAGGCTCATCAGAACAAGAGACTGAATTAATTAATAAGACTCCTTTTCCATTACATGTTGTTAATGTATATTAATTATTTATTTGTTGAACCCTGTCACAGATGTTCTGTGATTTTGCCCATGATTGATGTGCTGCAGACAAGCCCATGATGATTGGCCTAATTACCCCTTTTTAATGTGTGTGGTATATGGAGAGCATCTACTTATTTACCTCCTCCTACCTAAAATCTTCCTGAAGGTTCAGGAAAGCATTGTGTTGCAGTGAGCTGGACACATACACAACAAGCAGCTACTGGATTTCACTAAGGAATTTTAATTTTTAATACTATTCCAAATGTGTCTGTTGGTTTTTATTGTTGTATCATTCTCCCTTCTGAGTAACTGTTTGCATACAGAGTCTCTTGGGTATGTTCTTCTTGAGAAAAGAGACAGGAGCAATTTTTGGAAAGATCACCTGACCTGGTCTGAACCCAACTATGTTATTTTCCATTCTTTTCCTGCACCCATCAGATGAGCATGGGAACATCTTCTGGTAGTGCATTAGGCAAAATCATCATACATCTTTCAACTATTGTTTTTATAACCTCTCCTCTGGGAAAGAGTGTTTGAAGTGCAGCATATTATTTTCTTAGATTTTAAGGCAGTTTGACTTTTGTGAAATGTGTATCCTCTTACATATTTTAGAATTACAGCATCATTAAGGTTGGAAAAGACCTCTCAGATCATTAAGTCCAACCATTAGCCCAGCACTGCCAAGCCCAACACTAAGCCATGTCCCTCAAAGCCACATCTACACATTTAAATATCTCCAGAGATGGAGACTCCACTCCTGCCCTGGGCAGCCTCTTCCAGTGCTTGACAACCCCTTCAGTGAAGACATTTTTCCTAATATTCAATCTAAATCTCCACTGGTACAACTTGAAGCCATTTCCTCTTGTCCTATCACTTGTTACCTGGGAGAAGAGACTCATCCCCAGCTTGCTACAACCTCATTGCAAGTACCTCTGCCTTTTCCTCATTCTTTGTCATTATGTTTTCCTCTGTGTCCAGTAAAGGCTGGAGATTCTCAACTCTTCTTTGCTTGGTAATATATTTGTAGAAATATATATATTTTACAGCAGTAGTTGCACTTTTATTTCACATAACAGATGCAAAAGAATTGAACCATGTACCTTTAGTGAAAGGGAATGGGATTTGAAGTAGACTGCAGATCCTAAAGGGATTTGTTCCACCATTTTGATGAGACTCTTTTTTCTTTTCCAATTGATCCAGTGGATCATAGTTGCTAACCATTGTCTTCTCCTGGTCCCTGACTATGTCTTGGAGATGTCCTAAGTGCAAACAACAAAGATACAGGCACGGAATTCCAGAGTTCTTCAGGAAACTGGAATAGACAGCGGAGGAGAGATTTGCTGTGCCATGGTGTTCTCAGCTGGATGAGTTTCTTGTATCAAATATCTCTGTGCCCATACCTGTCCCATAGTCATATTCATCTCTCCAGCCTGACATGACAGACATTACTCAGAAATAGCAGAGAGTGGGAGCTTAGCATCAGCATTCCCTGTCAGCTCTGCTGCTGGCTGTTGGAAAGAAACCTTCCTTCTCTGAGGGACTGGGGAGAGTGGCATAAATTGGGAAGGGGGAATATTCGATTCAGGAATCTTAGCTCAGAGTCTGGAACATGTTGGCAAAGCTGTTCTTTGTTCTTTGAGTTCTGGGTGTGCAGATGGGCCAATGATTAATGGCTAAAGCCCAAGAGCAGCTGCATTATAGAGAGGTTTGTGTTATTTCTCACAGAATATGACTGTGCTTCTTTGCAATGGCCAGTTTTGATACACACTGGAGTTACTGAGAAGGGTTTGTCATCTGATAACAAGTTGGGGCAAAATTTACAGGATTCAGGGAGGTTAGATAGGTTTTATTTGTCCTATGGGGTTTTTTTTTTTTTCTTTTTTTTTTTTTTTTTCTTTTTTTTTCCTGACAGCTCTCTTAAGCCCCTTGCTCAAATTCATCACCTTCCTGAGGGTAGAAATACAACTCTGAGATATTGAAAATAATTAAAACCTAACATGACATGACTATAGGCATCTAACTAAACTCCTTAAGATCACCAATTCCCAAAGTGTCCTATTTTTGAAACCCTTTTTGGGACCACAGTACAGTTTTCCTTTGCACATCTAGGTCTATGATCATTTCCAGTTTGGGACTCAGGATCCATGCTGGTTTGGTTTGATCCATCCCTGTTCCTGCCCTGTAGGGAGTAAATACTGTCCTTGCTGAGTCCTGTGGGTCACTGTCTGCACTTTCATGGGATTCTCTGTTTCTCTGTGCTCTAAAACCTCTATTAAAAATGAGAAAGCATCAGCAGTGCAATGCAAGAGAGAGGAAGGATTTAATCACTCCTCTGTCTGTTCCTACCTTTTCAATTTTCAAAAAGAGGATCATGATCTCCTGTTTTCTTCTATAGCAAATGGGACACACTCATGGGTATTTAGTGGAAGCATTTGGATTTGGAAATAGATCTTTGAATGAAGATCAGGGAGAATTTTACAGGTTCCCCAGTGAGTTTTGCACCTTGATTTAAATAATTGTTCATTGAAAATTTATGTCACTTTCATCAGCTCAGTGCAGCAAAGATGGTGTTGGTGTCTGTGGTTCAAACTGACTGAGAATCCATCCTGATATTAACAAACAGTGTCTGCAAACACAGCGGCATTTTATTGTTCTTAAAAATTTGCCTGCTTTTGGCTGTGCTGTGGAAAAATAATGCCTGCTGGAGTGTTTCTGCCTCTGCCTGTCTTCTGATTGTGACCTGACATGAACTTGTTTATGTAATGCTCCCTAGCAGCAGTGCTGCTGCTGGAGACAGGGCTGTTCCTGTGACAGAGGTAGCTCCATATCCAATTTTAAAGGTTTTTTAAGCTATTCAAGTTAACAAATGTGATGCCAGGAAGGAGGTTGTTTCTTCCTGGGCATATCACTGGCACTGGAAGCCAGAATGTTTTATCTCCAACTCCTGTGTCAGGTGAACTTGCTGAGAAGGGCTGTGTTTGTTCTTTTGTCTTGCTCTCTGTTGCCAAAGACTCCTCATTTTCTTGTGTTGCAGTTCCTCCTCTCCAGCAGATAAGGGTGAGTATTGCAGTGAGGTGACTCCTGTTTGATAGGTGTCACCGTGTGCATTGGTAGGATTTGATGCCTTAGCTCAGGATGGTGGAGTTTTGGTCAGTTGCCTTCACAGGAACATTGCTACAGCAGTCCAAGGCTCTGTGGCTGATGTTTCATGGCTTTGGTGTCATCATCTCTGCAGGAGTCAGTCTCAATGTGACATAATAAACAACAATATTTAGTTTCAGGCCAGAAATTTTCTTCATCATTTAGATGTTTGTAGAAGTCATGATTTCTTCAATGCAGCACAAATCTATCACATGCAAGGAATAGACACCCTCCAGATGTGCTTCCAGGCCTAAATCCAGGTCTAGAAATCCATACCATACTTCATTCAAGAGCAATGGGAAGAGGGCCTGGATACCCCTTTATTTCTTTGAGCTACCTCCACATTTCAAGAGCAGAGGCTTTGCAGCATGAAACTGTAATTTAAGGATATTCCTTTGCTGATTTCAAGCACTCAGTTCTTTGAATTTTAAGAATTAAGTGCTCTTGGGGTGGAAGTGATGTGTCTCAGCTGAAGTCTATTTTAAAATAATCTGCTGCTGATCAGCTGTCTATGGCCAGACATCTGGTAAGAATCATGTGGCAAGAATCAGATCTGTAAGTCCAGCATACCCCCCTGAGAGGAGTTAGGCTGCTCCAGTGGAGTGTGTTCCCTGGGACAACAATTCTGACTCATTTCCATGCCACAGACTTATACATCCATACACAGCAGACCTCAGACTGCAACACTGGGCACCAGGTATTCTGCTTGGTTTTTCTAAGATGCTAAAGGTTATTTATAGAGCTTTCCCTCTGTCTCTTTTCTTTCCTCATTGTCTTTGTTCTTAATTTTCTCTCTTCTCCATTCCACTTTCAATATGGGTAAAAATGAGACATCTCAGCTCAGAATTTATGTTCACATGTACTTGTCTCCTGTTCATGCTCATGATGGCTTAGAAAGCCTGAAGGGATATTCTGTAATTTAGTGTCCATTCATGTGTGTTTTCAGTACTTCCCATTAAACAGCAATGTGCAGAAATGTTGGCAAGAACAGAGGTAACAGAAATGCAGTCCTCACTATTCTATGGAGTACAAAACAGGCATTACAGGGATAAATTTGCCTTATTTTCTTCAGGGACATCTAATCACTTCAAAGGCTGTCCACCTGACTGCCCAGTTTTTCTATCTCCATGTGAGCTACTGCAACCTGGAATTGGGAGTGTTTGGGCAGATGGTGCCAGAGATACTTCAGCTGTAATCTCAGCCAGGAAAGCTCTGAGAAGTGCCATGAAACTCAACTATATCCCTAGTTTATATTCCTAGAGAATACAGAATACAGTACAGTACAGGACATGTTTGGGCTGGCTCCACATGGAGTAAGACTGACACCCTGTCTTGGTTTGAAAAGTTTGTCTGTTTGGGAACGCTCCTTTGGAATGGAGAATGTAAACCCCCTCCCTCTGAACTATTATAATTTTGAAATTAAGGGGCTCTCAGGCAAAGATATGGGGATAGCAATATCTTTTTAATTTTTTCCTAGTACTTTACTAGGAAAATTAAAAGGAGAATTCAATAGTACAAAAAATCCAGTGACAGAGTCAGAATTCAACCTGATACCCTCTTGGTCAGATTGTTGGTAGCAGTCCAGTTAAATGGTGGCTGCAGTCCTCCTGCAGTGACAGATGTGGTTCTGTTGGAGCAATGATCCTGTGGAAGGGTGTAGTTTTCTCTGAAGGTCCAGTGGTGGTGTAGATGAGTCCAGTCTTCCACTGGGAATCCAATGGGATGATGGAATTGTATTGGTCATGCAGTGAGCCTCAATGGCCCATTAACAGAAGATATCACCCTGGAGGGAGGATGGGTAGTGGAAGAGATAAAGAACACTGCCCCACTTGGTTTTAACAGATGGCAATACAATACATAATTTTGGTTGCATTGCAACCTAAGACACACACACAGAACCTCCAAGCTGTTGTGCCTCTGGATGGGGTCCATAAATTCAACAGATGATGTCCCTGGCATAATTTCACTGTATCTGGACCAAGCTGGTGCACCTCCCTACCAAGTGCTGTCCTGCAGAATGACTTAGCAAAGCTTGGTAGGGCATCAGCTTGGAGATCTCTCTGTGTTGTAGCACAAACCAAATAAAAGCTACAGGGCAGCATCCAAATTTGTATTTCATTTGGGAGCATCCTCAAAGGCATTCAGTGCACTTCTGTCCTTTCTTTCCTAGGTGTCTGTTATACCTGTGGCTCTTCTGGCTTAAGACAAATTTTACCTTATCAGCAAGTTACCTCATTTTAATAACTTTTTATTTTGAATTTGCAATACATAAGCATGGCTTTGGTTGCTTCAGATAGCCAGGGCTGTATTCTGCAGTATAAAAAACACTGGTAGAAAGCAGGGAATGGAACTGATTCATCAGTAATAGCATCTCAAATGCATTTATTTATTTCTTAAGGTAATAGCATCTCAAATGCATTTATTTATTTCTTAAGTGCCCTGGGAAATGCTTTCCTGGAAAGCCACAAACTGACACGTGTGGATTGATGGATGGGTGGTTTTTGCTGAATATAGAAACCAGCAGCTCTGTATCTAGAGTGATTGGAGGCATGGAGACCTTGCTGACACTTCTGTGACATAGGATCATTCAAGCAGGATAAGGTCATACCAGAAAACTTGCAGGAATCTCAAAGTGGTATCTGACAAACCTTGCAAGATCAAAACCAACAGAGTTCTGCATGGATTCTCCTCTGTAGCCTCTGGAGTCTATTTCCTCAAAAAGAGGTTAAAGGAAGAAAGGTACTTTAAAGTTCCTCTTTGTAAATGAATTATAATTGATGGAACATTAAAGCAATTGATGTAATATAAACCTCCTGGTAACTGGAGAAGGTGCTACAGAGGCTTCCTAGCAGTTATACATCAAGAAACATTCTTAATCTCCTAGATACTGTCAAAAAGGAATGACATTTATTATCTACAAGTCCTCACAAGCTGAGGATGCAGTTTATAAAACTGTATTTGGCTCCCCCTCCTTTTCCTCCTTTATTGTAATCCTTCACCATGGATCATTTTACATCCAAACTCACCTTCATCTGTTATCATACTTCGGTGATTTATTGGCATCACAGAGTTCTGATTAATAAGGCTAGAAGGACATCCATCAGAAGAACTAAGAATGTGTGATCATTTCCTCTCAGGCTCTCATTAGCTGTGGCTGTCCTTCTGGGAGTTTTATCTTTGCCTTTCTATTTCCAGACTAAAGCACATGAGGCTTAAAAATAATATCCTACGATTAATCTTTTGTTTCTCTCGGCTTTTAAAACCTTTGGTCAAGATGGAATATGATCTCCATGCTGTCAGCTGGAATAAGTAGAAACAACCCAAACTGCACAAATACACTCTTAATGAATGAGCAGGCAAGTCAGAATAATAGATGGCTTGATTCAGCCTCCTTCATTCAGGATGGAAGATACAAAGCTCTACAGATAATCCTATGATCATATAAAATATTTGTGGGGTAGATAGGAATTACACTCAACAGCCTCTTTTCCAAAAGAGCTTCCTTTTTCTTTATGTTGCTTTGGTTTAAAATGAAATGAGTTGTGGTGAAATACCCCTCTGGTACTTCAGGTTGCTGTGCTAAGTGAAGTGGGAAAGGTTTTGTTGCAGAGTTTCTATACTAAGCTCTCTTTTTAATGAGACACTCCTAGGTTAAAAATACCTCCTGAAAGCAACTTCCCACGTCTTTCCTACATTAGTGACGGATTGGAGAAGAAAATGTGGAGTACGCCTGAAAGTGATAAGTTGAGGTTAGAGGTCTAGCCAAAGTCAAGTGCTAGGGAGTTTCAGCTGTAGAGAGCTGATGCTTTGAATTATAATCAAGTGATTAATGTTTCTAATGTAAGTGGGTTTGGGAGTTACAAGGACTTGCAGCAACAGCTTGGATAAGAATGGTGAAACCTGCTTTTAGAGTTATTTTATTTATAGCACATTCATTAGGTTGGGCAAAATGGACAACATGTGCTTATGTGGTTAATGATAAATCCATATGAGGACTAAACTAGTCTGCTGAGTTATGAGAAAGCCATTTGTAGGTCAGATTTTTCTGGAGAGAGACAGACTTGAGAGACAATTCCTATCTGTTTGGGGGTGGGAGGGAGCAGGGAGAGGGGAGAAGACGACACCAGCTTTTCTCCTTTTGTAAAATATATAGGATGTAAATGTTACAGATTTTCATTAATTTTTAAAGGTCATTTGCCCCTGAAGTTTATGTAGCTGCCTTCATAAATACCAAAAATAGCATGGGGAGGAGCAGACATGCATGGAAATGTATACAAATATTTTTTTTATAAAATAGCAGATAATCCAATGTTAACATATGAAAACTGCAAAAGCCAGAAAAGAATATATCTCTGAGGCCTTATAATTTTTCTTGTGGTATTCAGACAATCTAGAAGGAAATGAAAGGTACTGAAGGAAAAAGAAATTATATAATACCATTTCTTCTGTTTGAATTCACCACACCTTAATCCTGCTGCTGTAAGCAGTTTAAGGTACTCTTTCAAACAGAAATGTTTTCCTCAGGTGAAAGTATAGTTAATAAATGCAGTATTTTGGCACATGGTTCATGATGTGGTTTTAGTTATAGATCTGCCAGAAGGATAAAAAAAGATTGGTTCTGCTCCTCTATCCTTAACCAGGGTTGTGCAGGTCCTTCAGCCACAGGTCCCACTGGTTTCCACCAGAGACCATAATGCCATTTGGACTGAAAAAAAAAAAATGGAAATAAAAGAAAGACAAACAAGTAAAAAGAAAACCCTTATAAATTCCCTTTCCATAGCAGCCAAATGCATGTGTGCTATTTTACCCTAGAATCTCAATTAGTTGCATGTTGCACATCCTCACAAATAAACAGGCAAAAACATGTCCATTTACAACAAGCCATTTCCCTTCCTCTGCTCTTATTTCTAGGTAGAAATGGAAATGTGATGCTCATTTTCAAGGAAGCAAGTTGCCAAGTGAATACTCTCAAATGTGTTCCTCTGCCTCTACTGGGTGTTGCTGCAGGTGCTATTCATGAATGAGCTCAGATTATCAGAACACACTTTCAGAAAAGCTGTCTGATTATAGTGAGTATTTTTAGCAAGAGAAAATGGCACCCAACGCAGAGATATTTAATTATATACATACATATATATGTGTACAACAAAAACAAGTTCAAGAATCTCTTTCAGATTAATTCCCTTTGAAAAGTCATTTATTGCTCTCAGGATAGCCAGTTAATAAAAGACATGGTGGTTTCTCCCCTCCCTTGACACCTTGTAATCCAGAGTGGACCCCTGCTAGGAAGATGTACTTTAGTGCCACACAGCATCTTGGGCTCCAGTGGTAACTGCATGAAAACTTAATGGCCTAATCAGAGTTTACTTCATTTAGGGGCTACACAGGACGACTTGTTTCTTAGTTGTGACAACACCATTATAATATATGTTTTATAGATATGAAATAATCTGTGTTTTGGTCTGAGAGGTAAACACACATCTTATTTTTGACCCCCTTGGTAGACACAGAAAATTAGGTGCAGACATTGAAATAATTAGCTAGGCTAATAATCCCTGGAGCAGGAGGGTCAGCACCCGAGGGGATTCATCTCATCTGTGTTTGGATAAAACAAATTATCTTCCACAAGGACCAGTCTCTATTTACTTAGGAGGGACAGTACAGATATTTTGCTCAGATCTACCCCTGAGCTGGCTGTGTAGAGTGCAGATACATCCCACCCCAGGGATTAAAACACTGGTTTTTTTTAATGACAAGCAAGGGCCAAGCTCTAGGAATAGAAGTGCTCATTACTTTGGAGAGCTTACAGACAAAAGCCAGTGTCTGAAGTACAAGAAATAAGGATGTTAAAGCTATGTGGAAAAGTCTGAGACTCCCAGGGCAAGCCTGTGATTACCCACGGCATCAGGATGAAGAAAAAGTCTTGTAGGTCTTTTGGGTAACTTATAATTCTGAAATTAGCTATATTTAGTTTATTGGTTAAGTTAATTAAACAGCACCAGGGTCCTGCCAGTAGAAAACTTTTATGGTGTTAAATGTTATCCTGGTTCCTGTTTATCCCAGAGTGTGATGCCAAGTCTCTGGCATAGCTTGACCAAGAGCATGACCCAAAGATTGCTCCCAACACATGGTCTGCATGGGGCCATTCTCTTTTGGAGGTTAAGGGCATTTAGCCTCCAATGTTCATGGGGTTGTGCCTGCTGGACCTGGGACCAAAGACCAGCCCTGAACCTGTTTGGTTAATCTCTTCCTCTTCTCATTTTATTATTTGACCTCTTCACAATCAGAACCGTGGGGAAGCAGCTATGGTGTGCTGGGCTTGATACAGGGCTAGCCTTACTTTGAAATTATATGGTGCTATGTAATTCCCTTCTGCTGTTCTCTCTAATCTGTAAAGACCTCACAAATCTGATTTTGGCCTGGTTACCCTAATCTGCATCATGGGCTGCCCAATTTATTGACTTCAATGGGCCACACTGGATTGTGTCAGGATTTGGAGCTGATACTTTTTTTTTTTGAGCTGGTTGAACAAACAGATCTGCAAGATCTCTTCTTGACAGTGCACTAGCTCTGATCTGAAAGGAGACACAGCTTTAGACATCTGTTTTAAGGGCAGAACTATTCTGAGCTTATTTAAACTTGATACAAGGCTCTGTTTATATTTCTTTGATTAATTGAAAATAACCTCTCATTAAGGAAGTGACAGCCGATACCGTACGCTTGTGCTCAAGTCATTCACAGGAGCGAAAAAATACCCCAAAGGTTAGGCAGGTCAAAGCCCTTGTTTGGATCAAAGCATATGTTGAACACTGTATAAATGCCAAATCTGAAAGTGTTTTGTGTTTAAGGTTGAAGTTTGGAGTAAAATGATACTATAACAATAAATCCCTAATTCAGCTTGTTAGGTCGCTACTGCATTCACAAAGGCATTCACAAAGAGAGAGATGCATCTGATGGAGCAACTGGATAGGAGTCCAAGTCTGTTAAAAATTTACAGTAGAGGTGAGGTAATACCACATCCACTTCTGGTAGGCACATTTGAAAAAGAACTTTAATGCAATGGAAATGGATCATGAAAGGGTGACAGGCACAGTTTGTGGTTTGTCCATAAATCTGCCTTACCATGAGACACTAAAAAAGCTCAGCTATTTTTATTTATTCAGGACAAGGTTACAAGATGACTTGTCTGTGGTTTTGTAAAGTTTAGCTTGCATGGCAAGGGTGCAGCAGGCTCCAGTTTCCACCCAGAGCTGCATGGCCTGGCTGCTTTCAACCAAAATATTGGAGGGTCCCCAGCTATGGCTGCTGGGCTTGAAATATTCCTGCTGTTCTGGGTGTAAACTGAGGATGGGCTGTACCTTGGTGGGCTGCAGCCTTCTCTTTCCATGCCTGATCTGCAGCTTGCTGGAGAGACTGATGAATGGTGGCCAGGGTTGAGGGTGGAGAGTGAGGCCAGACAAATGCAGATCAGAAAGGCAGCCCTTCTTCTTGATGGGGTGATAGCCACTGAAATAACTTATCTGGGGGTGGATTGTCCTTCCCTCTGATTCAGGAGGATGTGTCCTTGCATGATGTGCCATAATTTATAATGATTCAGGTGTTGTTTTGGGACACCATTCTGTGGCTTCAGCTATGCAGGTAATCAGGCCAGGTGATGGAAATTATAAAATCAGTGATCTCATCTGGCCATAAAACATTCCTATTAAATAGGAATATTTTAAAATTCTTGTTTTAGTGGGAATATTATATTCTTATAAAACTGATTGGTAAACGGAGAGGTCTCAGTGAAGCCATTTTTAGCCTGAGAAAGGTCAATTTTTAGGAAAAAAATCTCTCACCACTCTCATATTTCTGGGCAGAATGGTTATGTTAAAATTTTCTTTCCAGGAAAGACTTAAATCTGAGCTTAGACCTGGGTTTCAACTGTCCCTATGGTTTATTGTACCTGGTGGGACATCTTTCAGTAGGATGAGGAGTCATATATCTTCTTCCAAACATTTGACTTTCTATTCAATCTACAGTGACCTTATTGTGTGGGCATATCGTCCACCTTTCAGTGGTGGTGTGGGAACCAAATCAGGAAGATGAGGACCCCTTAGAAAGTCCTATGGGCTCCTATCAAAGGGTTTATGGCACTGCCTGTACAAGGCCAGGTGGGATTTGCAGAGAGCCCAAGGTCAGGCTAGGTCTGGGCTGCCTGGGAAGGACACATTTTAGGTGTTAGGTCTAAAGGATGTTTTAAAAACTGCCACCAAGTTCCATAGCTGTTGTGTCCTTGCACCCAGCATGTAGAGAGATGTGCAGGGGGTTTGCCTTGCTGGAAGGTTAGAGTGGATATTAAGAAAACAATCCAAATAGATTAGGAATAATGCCATTAGAAAATGCATTGGATTGGATATCAGGAAAAAAATTATTCAGTGGAAGGCTGGTCAGGCACCGGAACAGGTTGTTTTGGGACATGGTGGGGTCACTATCCTTGGAAGTATTCCAAAATGTGTAGGTGTGATAGTTGGGGATATGGTTTAGTGGTGAGCATGTTGTTGTTAGTTGTACTTGGTGACGTTTGAGGTCTTTTTCAACTTCGATGATTTTATGATTATATGATTCTGAAGAATCCATCCAACTTTGTTCAGTAAAGGAAAGTCTCTTGCATCCATCCAAGCAAAGCTTTGCCCACACACTCAGTGCGATTTTCTGCTTCTGTGAGTCGTGCCATTGGCACGGGTGTCTCCGGGTGCCTGGGCTGCCACTTGCCCTGTCCCCGAGGTGTGCGGGGCCCTGTGCTCCTCCCCAGGCTGGGCTCAGCGCCCCGGAACCCCGGCCCATCCCCTCTGCTCTGGGAGCTGCGGGCGGTGCCGCATTTCGGAGCGGCTCCCTCAGCCCGGGCAGAGCTCCTGGGGCAGCAGCGGCTGCCGCGCAGGATGCAGGGGGGACCTGGCCGCTGCCTGCTGCCCTCAGGCACACGCTGGAGCATTCGAGAGCTTAGAAAAGCCAAGAAACTGCTGAAAATGGCATTTTGCTCTCAGTGTCTAACATCATCGCACCACTCCTGCTCAAATAAATAAACTCTGATGGGAATCCCTCCCCTACCCCCCTTCATTCCTTGCTTTAATAAAACTCGTCACAGCGATGGTTGATTTTTTTTTTTTTTCCCCAGTCAGCAGATTTTTACGCTGGTTAATGAGGGGGAAAAATTTCTCTTCTTCCCCACCCGCCCCCAATTGCCTCCCCTCTCTTTCATGTCAGGGGCCAAGTTTGGATTGAAGCCTGGTGAAGTTTCTGTGTCATTTCCTGTTGCTGCCCTCCCCGACGCTCGCTCCGCGCTCCAGCGCTCCCGCAGACGCGCGGGGCGTCCGCCCTCCCGGCCGCGGCTTTTGGGGAGCATGTGACAGCGCCGGGCACACCTCACGCTCCCGCCTGTCACGCCGCATTCCTGCTCCTGCCGTCCCCACGGGCTCAGCTCCCAGCCCGCTGCCAGCAACGCCGAGGAGCCGAACGCTGGAAGAACTTTCTGCTCTCCACGCAGCTGGCTGTACGTCCCAGGCTGCTGGGAACCTGAGGCGGTGAGAGCAAAGACATCCTTCTCTCGCAAACTTGGCCGCCGTGGTGCTGCTGTCCGTGCAGGTGGTGGGGAGCGAGGCCGGGGGATGCCGGTGCTGGGTGTTTGGGTGGGCAGGGGACGGCGAGGGGACGGGAGCCCGGTGTGCGTCCCACTCGGTAGGACAGTCAGCTGCCAGGGCTGGCAGTGCTGCTGCTGTGCCGGTGGCTGGATGTGAGTGACGGAAAAAGGGGCTCTTTAACTGAGGGGGAGAGCAGCACAGGGATGAACAGAAGCCGGGCAGGCAGTGAGCGGAGGTGAGGCAAAGAGCAGGGGCTGCTCAGCGTTTTCTCTGATGTGTTTGTCTCTCAGCTCCAGTTTAGTGTTCACAGGTTTTTCCCAGGGCTGGCTTGCGGCAGCGTTCACGGGGTTTGTGAATGTGTCCAGTCCCGGGGATTGCTTTTCTGAGGAGAAAGAGCTGATGATACATGTGGAAATCTGTGTTACCCTCGCTTGGAGGAGCGGGCACAACTCAGCTGGCATCTGTAAAATCCTGCCTGTGTTGCCTTTCCTCTGCCATTGCCTTATTTGCTCGCCGTACGCACATACATTTGGTAGGAAAACGACACAAATGCTTGTGCTTTAAAGTGGAGCAACTGTGACTTCATGTACTATTTCTGTCATTCCTGACTCGTTCAGTCTTGACTGTTTCTTGGACAAACAAGGCGTAACAAACTGACGGATAAATCCTGAAGCATGTGCTGGAGCCGGTTCCCGGAGCTTCCAGAGTTAAAAGGCTTTCTTGAACTCCCTGACACACGGCACTAAATCTCAATGTGTCAGCGAGCGAGGGAAAAAAGCGCTTGCAGAGCATTACACACCAGCAGATAAGGTCGGTGCTGCACAACTCCGGGTCTTCACAGGCAGGATTAGCTCCCAACACCTCCAGCTACCCAGCAGCATTTAGAAAGGTCAATTATATGTACAGTATTTACTAGCTGATTGTAAGTGGGGCAACAAAAGCCTTGGAGTTGGCCCCAGGAAGAAGGATCCCAAGGCGTTGTGTACTGTATGTTTACCTCCTGGGCACTGCTGGATCCATGTTGCTCCCTCAACTCCCTCTCCTTTTATGCTGGTTTGGCAGTAGGGTTCTCTCTGTCCCCCCTTCCCTAGTGAGAAAGTGGTGGAAAAGGTACGAGATGGGTACATAGGAAAGGGGCTTTGGGCTCACCCTGAGCGCTTCAGTCCCTCTTCTCTGCCTCTAGCCAAGGCACATCTCCTCTCATGGCTGGGGAAAGTTCAAGCTCCCTGTCCAGCCTTGGCACCCCTTGTCTTGCTGCCATAAGCAATAGAGCACCCAGGAGACATTTGCTGACAGCTTTGCCTGGAGCCAGTTTCTAGGTAAAAGCTCAAAGTTTGTTTCACAGTTCCTCTATGAAAGGCACTTTTTAAAAAATCAAGTTGAGTAAAAAATCCCTTTTTTCGGGTCTTCCAGTCTCCCAGACTCTTTCTGAGTGTTGTGCTACTGAAGGATCTATACAAAAGTATTCACTTCCAGTATTCTCACAGCTGGCTTGTACATGTACTAGTGAGCTGGTCTCAAGGGTCTGTGCTACCACACGCGGCTTGATCTGAGACAACTTCTGGGTGTTGCTGGAGTTCAGGAAGGGCCAGGACACTCCAAAGGCAGTTTGGATGTAGTCACCTTGTTTCAGAGTGTAAGACAGTTTAATAATATGTAGGCGTCAGGCCGTGCCAATTGGCTTCAGGGCTGAAGAATGGGCTCTGGCAGGGGTTAGTTTACTAGCAGAGACATAGCCAAGAGAGTAATGAGCTCATGTAACAGAGGGAGGAGAAAAACTGTAGCAGGAGTTGCTCCCAGCACCTCCTAGGAGCCTAAGAAACAGCATTTACCTGGAGCTGTGCTCTGTACTCTCAACAGGAGAGGAAATGGGGTGGCAGACTGGCATTTTCACAGGAGTTAACAGGCAAGTCAGCTCTGAGGTGAATTGAATCATTACCTGTGCAAGGTGGCTGGGAGGCTAATTGAGCTTCAGGGACTGCTTGGGGTGCTTGAAGGGGGGATAGGACCTCCAGTCCTTTGGAAATCCACCCATATTTACAGATGTAGAAAGATGAACATCTGTCTCAAGTGCAGTTTTCAGGAGTCGGTTTCTAAACTATCCCAAAACTTTACTTATGTGCTAGCTGGGAGGTGAACATAATGTCATCCTTAATTTTTTTGTATTTAAATGTGAACCCACTTCATTTTAAACTGAGATCACCCTACTGATTTCAGTGATGTTATTCTTAATTTACAGCAGTGGAGGGCAGGTAAGAATCAGTCCCTTAATATCTGCTTTTTTCTGATAGTTGAAAAGGAGAAGGAGAAAGCAAAACAAGAGAAACCCACTCAGGGTGAGATCATGATGGGAACTGAGGGGTCTAAAGTACCACCAAGACCTTTCTGACCTTTTTATTTTCTTTTTTCTTTCTTACTTCTTACATATCAGCTTTTTCTTCTGTCAATAGAAATTTGTTCTGTGTATAAGCAAACGCTGGGTCTTTATTTTTACACAGAACTGCTATAACAGCAGCAAACCCAGGGAGCCTGTCCTGTCTCTCCTTGTGTGAGCGTGTTCTCCACACCACTCTGTGCTCGTGTAGCCTTGACAGATGAGCCAAGGGATGGCCATTCCAGTTCTGCTGCTTACCTTGGGAAAGTGCTCTGGAGCCCAGAGACTTTACTGTCTGGAAATATTTCCTGTTGCACAACATAAATTGTCTCTTTCAGTTTAATCCTGCTGTCTTAGATTACCTCACCAAAGTACTACCTTGAGTAAAGCCTCTCTCGGCAGCCACTCCACTGCAGTGGGGGAACCAGTATCTAAGAGGCCACAGGTTGTGAACGCTCTGCAAGAAGGTGGGGTGAGCACATGCTTCCCTTCCCCCTTTCTCATCTTGCACAAGGACAGGGCAAACAAGTCCTGCTTTTTAACAGCAGGGTCTGTGCTACTTCTTGTCCCTGAGCCAGACCCCTCTGCAGCTCCACAAACCCACAATAGCCACTGAGACCCCAGGAGAGATCTCCCATCACTGGTGGCTTCTTATGGTGCTGGTGGTCCATTTCTCTGAGCTGCTTTTTTCTGCTTCAGTGCCTGAGCTTGGTGTGGTGCTCCCTGCCCTGCCCGAGGTTGCTCCAAGGATTCTGTGCTGCTGCCCAGCAGCATGTTGGCTGCCATCTGCTTCAGTTTCTCACAGGCTTCTCCTGGGCACAGCAGCAGCATTTGGGGTAGCCTTGGCCCAGTTTGAGGGTGCTTCCCAGCTCCCTGTGCTTCCCTGTCTCCCAGGCTGAATCAGACAACTCTGTGTTCATCTGCTCTGCTCTTGCTTAGCTCCAGCTCCAGTTCTCGTGGTATTTAAATGCTGATGCACAAATTTAGGTAACATTTACACGCTCTAGTGAATCTTCAGCTTGCCTGCACAAATTTCTTGTTTTCCTTTTTCTGATGCAGTGCCACTACCTGAGGACAGTGCTGCCTCCTTGCTCCAGGGAGCTGCTGAACCCTGCTCTGTTTATGGGACATTGCCACAGCAATGAGGATGTGTAGTGGAGATGGTCAGGATTAACCAGACCATATCCCTGCTGCTGGCCAAAAAGGTGCCTGCCTCCTTCCCTCACCAAACAGAATCCTGTTTGCTTTGGCTATTTTTAAACATATTTGCTGGTGAAACCTGGAGCTTCCTATCAATCTGAGCCTTGCCACATCCACCCCACAGCTCTTTAAAATGGATTATTGTGGAGAAGGGAAGGACAGTTTTTGTTCTTCTGTCCACTGGCTTGGGGTTACCTGATATGATGGTGGTTGTGGCAGTCACTTCCAGGTAAATCAGCTAAAGGCAACAAACTTCTCAAAACTCCTCCCTTTTGACTTCTGGACTTGAACTGGTGAGAAGGAGGTGAGAGGCCTCTATCCCATCAGCAATTCCCTCAATCATCCTCTCCCTCCCTGGAAGTGTTATTTTTGGTTAATTCATACAAGTCTGGGCCTCCTTGGTCTATCCTGTGGGAGGAAGCTCCAGGCTGGAATTTTGTAATAAAAGCCAGATTTTTCTCTGGAGGCAGAGCAGAGGAGGCCACTGCTGCTGCTTCTCCAGTTCTTGTTAGTTCTTGATCAGCTTAATCTGGCAACTGTGAGAGGTTTCCTTTCTCTGCTGAGAATAAATTTGGCCTCTGAGGAAGGTCATTGTTGTGGTGTACACTCTTGAGATACCTGATTTCCACAGAGCCACTGGTGGAAATCATAGCTCAACCTGTCTGGACCTCATCTTCCTGGTGGAAATTCCCAACAGTTCACTGGGGATGAGTCTCTGAGTGCATCACAGGCCATTTGCACCCCTGCAGAACAGTGGCTTTGCTAAAAACGAGGAATTTCCCTCCAGTGTCCTTGGTCCTTCCCTCCAGAGTTAGTTTGCTCTTAACGTTAGGAGCACAGAGAAGTCTGTCCCCTCCTGCACCAGCAGAGGCTGGTTTTCACTGGAGTGAATACCTCTGTGTACTTGCACTTTGGAGAGCTCTCAGAGGTGTTCTGTGGTTAGGAAAAGAACACAGATCTGGCCTCTGATTTCTGCTGTGACCACAATAATTCAGCATTCTCCTCCTTCACTGACCATTGGCAATGGAAAGACCATTAATCCCTGCTCTCTTCTCTTTGCCTGTCCTTGAAGTGGGGGTTGTTTTACTGGTGCAATGAAAAGCTGAAAACATCTGAAGTTGTCATAATTTGAATATGAGAGCTCTATCTGAAATATATCCAGGGAACTTTCTAACTAAATCTGAGTTTTATTCTTGGTCATCAGATCCAGTACTAAGGATGGAGACAGCAGCTGAAGCTGACCTATAATCCTCTCTGGTACTTCTCACACTACCTGTAAGACAGTCTTTTGGAGTTTCCCATCCAGACTTACTTCACTAACTTAGTAAAATCTAACTTGTGCTCCTTTTATTTTACTAGTCACTGTGATTCCCCTCTGACATAGCCTAAATTATACTTGGACTACTTTTTTTTCCTCTTCTTTTTTATTAATGTATCCATGGACTGTAAAGTCTTCAGAGATTTATTTTTCTTTAATGAAATCAGCCTCATTTTCCTGGCTAGTGTACTGCATGAATGTCACATTTAAATATGTGCTTTCAAGTCCAGTCCTTTCCCTCAGATATATTACTTTACACTGTATTTGTCTGCTTTAAACTGCAGTGCTGATTTACTACATCAGTGACCATGAAAGACTCCAATTCCTCTGATTCCTGTTTTGTTGTTTCTCACTGTTTATTATCCACAATGATCTGATTTTTGGCACATTGTAACCTGAAGTTTCTGAATTCTTTTCCTCTGCTTGATACAATGGTTACAATTAGATTAATGTGTATTTAGTAGATTTGGATTGCAGAGCAAGTACAAAAAGCTCTCCTGGGAGCCGCGAATGTCACAGCAGTGCGTGCTG
This sequence comes from Phylloscopus collybita, assembly GCA_027886175.1. Classification (NCBI taxonomy): domain Eukaryota; kingdom Metazoa; phylum Chordata; class Aves; order Passeriformes; family Phylloscopidae; genus Phylloscopus; species Phylloscopus collybita. Next base: position 51,097,484 of record JAJNNQ010000026.1, read on the forward strand.
CCAGGTGTGCACAGGAATGAAGGGGTAAAGATGTGCCCAAAATGTAGGGAAGATCCCTTCCACAAGCAGGAGGTGGAAGCAGAGAGTGATCAACTGTTGGTGGCCTCCTTCCTTTTATTTTATTTTTTTCTTGAAGATATCTCTTAAGTGTTTTCTTCCTCTGCTGCAATTCAGAAGTCAGAAGGGTGCTCTTCAGCCTGCTAAGGAGGCTTTAACAGCATTGAGCCTGCAAGACCTGAGATTTGGTCAGCAGGACTCTAAATAGCTTTCAGTCTTACTCTTTAAACATGCAAAATTGGGAATTCCCTTCATTCTGTTTGCTTACTTGAAGAAGCCCAGGCTAGGCAAACCTGCCAGGCATGCTAATGCTTCCTGACAAACTGCTTCAAAACACGAGTTTCACCTAAGGCCAGCAACAGTGCAGCAGAAACCCTCCCCAGAGAGACAGAAGTACACCTTGCTCATATTTAAGTCAACCTCCACCTTCAGGCCGTGCTTCCCTGCATGGGTCTGCATCACCTGTCCTTCAGGATTCTGTGCCAGGTGGTGAATATCTCATGCACCACTTGTGAGAAATTCCAGCTGATATTTAGGAAAGGCTTCTGGGCCATGACAGCCAGCTTCTGAGAGGAAGAAGCCAGGAGGCAGGTGCCTGTTCAGATACATCCCTGGTGTTTCCAGCTGTCTGAGCTCTCAGCCCCTCCTCACTGGGCACATGAAGGAACACCTAATTGCCCTTCCCAGACACCTATCTCCTTCAACCCTATATGTACAGTACAGGTTCTGAGTCACTCCTAAGAAATTCAGTGCTCCTGACTCCTTCCGAGTCTGCTGAATGCTTCAATGCTGAAAATAGGTGCTCCAGGTCATGCTGCTGGGTGGGATGGCTACAGGTTCACTATTGTGACACGTGGGTAAGGCTTTTATTAAATGTGGCCTCAAGTCAGCTCTCCATAACTCAGGTTTTGCAGGTGCAAAGGACAGGCTACAGGGAAGTATTCTTGACCTTAATCATTATTTGCAAAGCAGTGTGTGAGGCACTGCCTGTTGCTGCTAAGAGAAATGATGCATGTTAGAAGGGGATCATATGGCTGTCAGGCTGTGCAATCTGACTTTATTTTCCAGCTACACTAGATACTTGCTGATTCTGTCCGGACCTTGCCTGTAGTTTTCTAAAGTTGTCTCTGAGGCAGGAGCTTTCTTGCAAGTTAAAAAAAAAAAAAGTATGTATCAGGGCCCTCATTTGCTCTCTGCACAGCTTTGACTGTGCAGCTGGCTGCCAAGCATCACACAGCAAGGCAGAGCAATGCTTGTGAACCACCATGGAACAACATCAGACGAGCCAAACAGGCCCATGTGATTTTAGGCAGGGCTCAAGAATTTCGTTCCTTTAGCTTCAACCCAGGGGGCAAATTTGTTCATTTTCCTGGCACTGAAACAATGATAAAGCCTCTGCACCCATTTGCCCTGAACCGGTATGGTTTGTTCTCTGAAACACTTGCTGTTCCCATTTTGTGTGATAATTTGTTCCCATTTTGTGTGATAATAGCAGTTACAGGATAGGTGGAGATTTTGTGGGACCAATTCTCAGGTACATTAAGCTGCTTTCACCCCCTCCTGAGTATATAAAATGTCTTTAAAGCAAGTGTAAATGGTATTGTCAAAGTAGTCCAAGTGGACTCCAGAATCAGACAAATAGGTTTCCAACTCTGAAGTGAGTATGTGTTGCAAATTTTTATGGGGAGATGAATAACTGAATTTCATCTCTCCCTCTGAGAGATGCTCTCTCCCTCTGAGGTGCTTAGGACAAAGTGCTGATTCTGGTGGCCACAATGGATGTTGGAGTAAAATTTAAGAAGGTTGAAGCACCTATGTCCAAAGACATTGAGTGCTCCAGTGGTTCATGCCCTTGACACATGCAGGTTCCTGAGCCTCATCTGGTGGCTACCAGTAGGCTTGGACTAAAACCAGAGAATCATGGAAAGACAGGGTTGGGAAAGATCTCTAGTTTCATCAAGTCCAACCATTAACCCAACACCACTGTGCTTACCACTTACCCATGTCCCTTAGTACCACATCTACACACTTATACTTCCAGGGACTGCTGATTCCCTCAATTCCCTTGGCAGCCTGTTCTAATACTCAAGCACAAATCCTGTGAGAGAGGTGTGTAATAGCATAGATGGTAAAGTTCCAGAACCTGAAATGTTCATTACTGCAGAACTCACTGCTATGTAAAAACCACTAGAGCTTTCTTGACCCTTGGTTCTTTCCCCTCATGGCAGAGATTCACAGTGTGAATCAGCTCAGAGATGAAGTGAAAGCATACAGCAACCATCAAAAGAAAACTTGACCTAGGGAGGAAGGAAGGTATTTTTTTTGAAATACACGAATGCAGGCAAAGATATGAGGAAAACCACCTACTAAGGAGAAGCAAGCTTGTAAAGTGGACATAAAACCTCCTATGTTGCCTTTTCATGTGACATGGACAGCCTACAGTTATTTCAACAAAGCACATCTTGATGCAAGCACCCTAAATTATATCCCTGTCTCAGTGGCTTCTTGGGACCTAATGTGCCCCACAGGAGTACTGTGGACCTGAGGAGGAGACCAAGTGCAGCTGGAAGAGCAAGGAAGCCTGTGACCCTCCCCCAGTCCAACATCTGTGACACGAGGAAGGTCATCTTATCCAATTGCAAAGTGTGAGTGCTACCTCAAAGCCATCTGTCAGAGGTTTCATTCCTTCTTGTTTATGGTGTGCTGGAAAACTGAAAAGCTCCGTGGGATTGCTTTGTGTTAATAAGGAGGAAAGGGTGGAAAAAAACCGCCGTGTCTTTTTGTTCCATATTTTGCTTGAGAAAACACGTGCTGTCTGCAGCGAGACCTCACAGCATGCTAATTCTTAAAGCATACATGCAAAAGTTTGGAACTGGAGGTTTTGTTGACCCTGGAAGAAAAAGCAGATTCCAAACAGAAGCTCTCGGAAAAAAAAAAAAAAATTGCTGTTCCATCTGTATTTGCTGTTCCATCTGTATTTGCTTTTCCTTTACTGATAAATGGATGCAGCTTGCCTGTGTCATGGTTTTGTCCTGCTTATCTTCTGAATCTGCATAAACTTTATTTCTGGGCAATTATAATTTCAAGACCTGGTTGCAAGGTAGGCAGCGGAGGAGCTGCATCAGTTCTTTCATCCTCTCTTTCACAGAATTCCTGAGCTTTGGGTCTTGCTTTTGAACAGAAATTTTGTGATGGAGACTGTAGGGACTAAATGGCTACATGGAAAATGTGAACCTCCACAAGGGTTTGAACTTTGGTCTACAGAAAACAACCTGATGATTTCAATCTGCAAAGGGCCATAAGGCCATTCAGATTAAAGACTCAGCATGGGAAAACTTAAAATCTCCATGGCTTTTAAGGGAATTAGTTCTACCTTCGTGTTTCCATTGGGCCATGGCCTACTTGAGGATATCTGTGGAGTTGTTTCCCCCGGTCCATGCCTGGGTCATTGATTCAGCTGTGGCACTGCTGTGGTGCAATACACAGTGACAAGTCACTCCTGTGAGGTTCAAAGGGAAAGAAGTCAGTGCTAAGGCAGCTAAGGCTGTAGTGTTTGTGGGGAAACACCTGTGATCTGTCATTGGTTCTTCTAAATGTTTAATCTGTTACATCATCATGCAGAGTCTGGTACTGTAGGATGAGATGGAATTGCTCTGTTTGACTTCAGTTCAGCTTTTTTTGGCCCCTTCAGCCTGAATGTAGGCTATTCATGGCTGCAGTTTACCAAGACGCACTGTAGAAAGGTTATAGCATGTATTTATTTAAATAACATTTGATACATTCTGGAGGATAAATGGTATGGAGCAGCTACAGTGCTGTTTCCAAAGAGCATCCTTGGCAAGAAAATAGAGAGGAAGGAAAGATCCGTTACGTGTGCCTGTGTATTGCCCTTAGAGCAGGATCAAAGTTATGAAAAGAAACCCTGGTTTTGTTTCTCCACAGCTGTTAAAGTTCACAGGCTTCCCAGGATCTACATTTCAAGGCTATCATCAACCAAATTTTGTACATTTACATTTGTTCAAAATAGTTTCCAGGCGGTGGGAAATTAGTGGTTGGAAGTGGCTTGCAGTTCGGTGATAATTTGATTACGTGAAATCCTTAGGAAAATGAGCATTCCAGGTCTTTTATGTTTCCCTGCTTCACCTGGGGACCACAGCTTCTTCCCCACCCAGTCTCACAGGAGGCATCTCCTTTATCTCCTGTGTTTCAGTAAGGAATGGATGGATCCTAGTCAGGAAAGACAGGAGGATGCCTCCAGCAAGAACGAGCAGCAGGAAAAGACATTAATTCCAAAAAATTGCCACCTTAACATTCTTCTTGGAGAACTTCAAATGCAGTAATTACATCCCTCTGCCCAAGAACTCGACATACTCTGTTCTTTTGAATTAATTAATCCCTAAGTCTGAAGCATTCTGCAAACAAATTAAGAAGACCCATGCCTATACATTTCTATGCTGTCAGTTAGTGAAGAAAAGGGGGGAAATAAAAATAAAGGGGTAAATATTCAAAGTTTACCAAATTATCTATAAATAAAAATATTTTTCTAATGTTGTGTAAGGTGGGATATGGATTTTTTAAAATAAGATGGTGAAGTGATATAAGAGTATAATTTGACCTGTCAATCCTTATTATTAAAAGGACCATTTTGTGTCCTGCTCCTTCATTCAGAAGTGGGGACAGTGGAAGAGAGGGTTAAGTACTTAGATAGGTTCTTTTATAAAAATCTTTGTTTTACTCATTTGCTTCAGGAAATTTTGATTGAAAATATTGATTTAAAAAAGGACGAGGTCTCTACCTTCCTGTATAACTGGAGATTTGTCAGACAGACACTGACTTATGTATTCCCAGTTGGTGGGAATGGATTTACAAATCTTTGGACCTAGAAACCCAAATGGATTTACAAACTGTTGTTTGAAGTGGTTTTCCAGGTCTCATTGTGACAATGACATATTGTTCATGCTTCCTAACCATAGGCGTAGTACCAATGCAGTGCTACCTCGGGTGGCAGAAGGAGAGAAACAGCCTCACTTTCCTGGCTCTTTACAACTCCCTGACAGGAGGTTGGAGCCAGGTGGGGATCAATCTCTTCTCCCAGGGAACAAGTGACAGGAATAGGGGAAAAGGCCTCAAGTTGCACAAAAGCAGTTTAAATTGGATATTAGGAAGAACTTCTTCACAGAGAGGGTTGTCAATCATTGGATCAGGCTGCCCAGAGCAGTGGTGGGGTCACCATCCCTGCAGAGATTTAACAGACATGTAGATATGGCTCTGAGGGACAGGGTTTAGTGGTGGGCTTGGCAGTGCTGGGTTAATGGTTGCACATGATGATCTTGGAGGTCTCTTCCAACTTAAATGGTTGTATGATTCCTTGCATCCTGGAGAATTTTCCAGCACTTGGCAAGCCAGCATGGTCCAGGGTGTAGCACACATCACTGGCCACCATCTCACATCCTTCTGAGGGTCTCACAAAGTAGGCAAACCCAGCTGTTTAGGTACCTAAGTAAAAGCTCAAAAAGGACTAGTGAGACCATTCAGCACATCTTCCTGGATAACAGCAGCCACAGAATTACCTCGGCTTAAATCCCATGGCAACTACAACAGGCATCCCACCCCTAACTTTCAAGCAGTGCTATCCTTGGCAGTGGTATTTCCACCACTGCCAGCAGCTGACCTGGGTAAAGCTGTTACTGTCTCTCCTCTGGGCCCTGTTTCCCTTTGAAGCAGCACATGTGATATTAGTAGTCCCTGTATCCCTGCTGGGAGCACCCTGAGCTGTAGTAGATTCTCCCAGGGAGCCCATTCCACTTCATTTGCAGGACCCCTGAATGCAGAACACATGAGATCCCTCAGGAAGGTTTTCAGTCTAAATCCTTTTAAAGCTTTATATGGAAAAAGAAAAGTCAGAAAGTCCACGCTCAGCAATATCACATGCACGAGGCTCGGTTAATTCACCTTGAAAGAGGCCTTTAGGAGGACTTGCACATTCCTGGTGCGTTTGGGATAGGACATGGGTGAGTGCCCAAGAGCAGCACCAGATAAACAGAACAGATCACAGCAGCCTGGCGAGGGGGTCACGGGATCTGCAGGGCTGGTGGAACTGCCAAGGCAGATCGATTTGCGCTGCAGCCGCGTTTTCTCACAGTTGGGATAAAAATAAGATAGATTAAGTATATCCAAGAAAAAATAGTTATGCAAAGGCTTGAGAAAGCTGCCAATGTCAGCAAAGGGAGGCAGTAATGTAAGCAAACTTCAGAGGAGGGGAGCTGCAGAGCAAGCAGAGGGGCCTGGCTCTGAGTGTCGGCTGGATGTGGGGTGAGGGGTTGGCTGGGCGATTTGGTTGACTTGGGTCTTCTGTGTTTACCAAGGCAAATCCCAATGGAGAGGGCGGTTTTTCTTTTAGCTGATAAATGTGCCTGCCTCTATGTTAAAATGCTTTTCCCCCCTTCTGTGGTTCTTTGAGTCAACTTCTTCCTGGTTGAGTCACTCAGGCTGACAGGTAGGTGCTGAAGTCCCTGCTGAAATCTGGAGCTCCCTGTCAGTGCTTTTGATGTCTGTTCTGCCTCTCTGGGGTTAGGTATACATTTGGCTTTGATCTTGCACCCAGTTTTTCATCAGATCCTTGGGAATAGCCAGTTTAGGCAAGGTGAGGAACTGCTGCCTTGGACTGGATCTTGTATCAGTGAGCAGCAACACCTCGGCTGTCAGAGCTGTAGGACGGTCCCTGGTGAGCACAAAGCTCAGTTTGGATGACTGATGGAGCAGAAGCAGATGGAATATCAGGGCTTTGAAGGGCTCAGACAAGCAATATTTGCTGCTTCTTGGTGGCTCTGTAGTGACTGGCTGTGAGCTTGGTCTCAGGTAATGGCAGATTAATCTGCCTTTGTTTAGTCAGTTGTGAACCTGGCTTCCTGTAGATTTCTGGATTTCTGATTTTTGCTCTTCTTTTCCCTTGTTTTTCTGGATAGTCACTACAACTCGGTCAAGGCTAATGGTGTAAGGGTCTCCATACATTAAGTCTTCACAGAGGGGCTGAGGCATAAAAAAATCTCAGCTGGCACTAAGAAGAAAAGACTTATAAGTGCATATAAGTAAATGAAGGGAGAGTGTCAGAGGATGGAGCCAAACTCTGCTTGGTGGTGACAAACAATAGGAGGAGAAGCAGATGCTGATGCCCAGGAAGCTCCACCTGAATGTGAAGAAGAATTTTTCTGCGCAGTAACCAAGCATTGGAACAGATTGTTCCAGGGAGGGTGTGAAGTCTCCTCCACTGGAGATATTCCAGACCAATGTAGACACAATCCTGTGCCCTGTGCTATGGGATGACCTTGCTTGAGCAGGGAGGATGGACCAGGTGAATCACTGTGGTCCCATCCAGACCAACTCATTCTGTGATTCTGTGATTCTGAGACCAATGTTACTTCTCTATTTTTTCAACATTTACTCTGCTCTGGGGAGGTGTAAACAGTGAGGGGCATGACCAGAAGGAACGAAGTCCACAAAGTATCATTCTCCACTAAGGAACAGTTACTTGTTGGCCTCTGGTGTAGTTACTTCAGACAGGCTTTTAAATGCACTTAATTTAGACAAGAAATAATCTCGGTGACAGGGGGTTGAGAACGTGTAGGGAACATTCTGGCTATAAACATCTGCCTCTTTTTGGTTAACAACCATATTTATTACATTAAAACAAATACCTCTATCTGACCCAGAGAGCTTGTGGAAGGAGGCCAGAAAATAAACTGTGTTGCTACTGATGAGATAATGGATCAGAAAAAAGAATTAAAAAAATTTTAGTGCTAAAAGAATACTTGGTCAAAATCTGTTTCTCATTTCTTTTTACATTCCTCTGAAAATTAAGACAAGTGTAGTTTTTCAACTCGGCTTCACTTTGTAGTTGGTGGGTTTTACACTTGGCCAAAGAGAACTACAACTTGTCTTTCCCACATTGTTTGAGAGCCACCTCAGAAATGTGTCTGAGCAGCAAAGTTCACTCCCCCCGTGCATTAGGGCTGGGGAATTGATGTGCTGTATATGAGAAAGAGTAACCAGATACAAAGACTGTGTCAAGATTCCTAGATGGCCAGGAGGGAGCTGAATCTAGGCATTCCTTTCACCCCTCTTTAGAGCTGTCTGTCTGTCTCTGTCTGTCTTTCTGTGTCTGTGCAAGCAGTGCCACCGATGGCAATGCAGTGATCCCTCTGTCTGCCTGGCCAGCCACACTGGTCTCCCATCTGGGGATGATGCAATTTCCTTCTTTATTGGGAGATTAAAGGAGCTGCTTCTTCTCCCTTTTCCTTGTAGATAATTTATCATTTGTGGATTTAATAACTTTTTGTATTTGAAGGTTTCCTGCAGATGGATTAGGAGGGAAGGCAAGCAGCGCAATGACAGCATTGTCAAAGCAAGTATCTACAGTGTAGGCTACCTGTTCCCTGATCCTCCTGTTGTATACACTGAGATTCATGTGTACTTCCTGTCTGTCACTTCAAAGGCAACTTTGCCTATTGGACATTGTTTACTATAGGAAAGTTAAAAGGGAAATAAATTGTCTTACATGTCTATCTGGTAGCTGTTGGTAAGTTCAGTGGTGACTTTATCTGCCTGAAGGGAGGTTGTGGCCAGATGGGAGTCAGTCTCTTCTCCCAGGTAATGAGGAAATGGCCTCAGGTTGCACCAGATAAGGCTTAGATTGAATATTAGGGAAAGTCTCTTCACTAAAAGTGTGATCAGGCATTGGAACAGACTGCCCAGGGTAGTGATGGAATCACTCCCCAGAAGTGTTCAAAAATATGTAGATGTGTCATTTAGAGACTGATTTAGTACTGGGCTTGCCAGTGCTGGGTTAATGGTTGGACTTGATGATCTTAGAGGTCTTTTCCAACATAAATGTTTCTATGATTAATGACTGCGTCAAAAATTTCAGAAGTCTCCTCTTGGTGTTTGGTTCATTGGTAATACATATTCTTTTGAAACAGTCAGACATCACTCCTTATCACCAAGTTTTGCATCTAGTGATCCCTCCTACCCATAAGTTTCTGTTGCCTCTCTGGTGAGCAGCAAATGGCCCCTGCCACAGCGAGTGAGGAGAGTTATGCAGGGATTTGCATTAATAAGACATTGAGCTGGAGATTTGGCTGGAGGCCTTAGCTCCAGCCCACCTGCTGTAGGAGCCAGATGTAAATCCATGAGGTCCTGCAGGGATATGCTATCCTGGCACATGCCATCCTACCCCTGGGGGCCACCCCTGCAGCTGTGAGTGGAGCTCTGCTGAGCTGCCTGTGAGCAGGATGGCTCTCCTGAAGCTGTTCTGTCACTGCAGCCTGGCACTCCACGGATCAGCTCTGCTTGTGGGACTGAAAGGAACTGCTTGTTCTTCAGCCCAAAGGGTGAAGTTGTGCTCTTTTCCGCTCTCTGGGGCCCAGTTTCAGTCATGACACCTCGAGCCACATGATGTGACTGTTCTTTCAGGACACAGATAACTACAGCTACTGATTTATTTTGTTGTTAAGCACAGGAGGAGCACGAGGGAATACAGATGTCTGTCAGCTTTGCAGAAAGTTGCAGAGAGCCCTTTGTGGCAAGTTTGGGTTGCTTTTGTATTTCCAGTTGGCCCATTTTCTTTGATGTAGAGGACACCCCTGAGTCTGAAATTCTTCCCTTTAGACTTCCAAGGTCTGATTCTTTCTGCAACAGTTCTTATGGATGTTTGTTTTTTTTCCTAAGCAAAAATCTGCATGGGAATGCTCAGTATATGAAGGGCTTGCAAAGGTCTTTCCTTTGAATGCAGGGACACTTTCCCCTGTCGTGGGGCAAGGATTGATATGCAGTTTAGCTCACAATAAGCCTCCTTTTGGCGTGGGAAGGCACTTGGACCACGTCACAGAGGATTTTAGGGATTCCCTCTGGTGGAAAGTGCATCCATCTTTAGTGGCTGTTCACAGCCCTGCAGTGAGCACATCCTTTGTAATGACACTTTTTTCTTCCTCCTCAAATACAAGAGTGGTTTTACTTAACTTGATTAACAACTCTATCAGCCAAACTCTATTAATACATTTTCCCAGGAAAGACGAATCTAGTCTCTGCTAAAAAGGTGGGTTTTTTTCTCATGCCGTTTAACTCTATGGCTTAGAAGGAGAGATTAGACAGCAAATAGAGTTCCTCACCCCAGCATGAGCTGCTCTGTTTGCATAGCCCTGTCAGCTGTGCCATTTTTCACATATCTCATGGACAAAGTGTTACTGGCAAAATGTTTATGTACAGAAGGAGTCAATGTCATGGACCTTCCCCAGTCCCTCTCACCCACCTTTTACTAAAAGCTTTAGAGAGAGAGCTGCAGAGCTGGTGGTAGGTGCAGCAGAGAACAGAAGGAGACAAATGCCAAGTTTTGCTGCAGAGATTTTCCTCATCAGGACCATGGCAAGTGGGAACACAAACTGAATAAATGGGTCTGATGATGCTGGACTGTGAGCAGGTTTTAAACCCCCAGTCTTCCCAGCACACCAGAATTTAGCCCTCGGTCTCCTGAGTTACACAACATCACACAACCCTTTTAAATAAGCCAATTATTTCTCTATGCAAGAGTGACTCAGAGAGATTTTCCTCTCTGTTGCATATGAAATATATATTTAATTTTCTCTAAGAAAGCCCATTTTTATTTGCAACTCAAGTGAAATCAATATTCCAAAATGGCATTTCAATAAAATCAAAGTTGTAAGGTAAACAAGGTAATGGGAAGAAAAGCACAGTAAATAGATTTTCAAATGTCAGACAGCTGATATATATTTTCAAATATGTAGCTTGATTTTACAGTGATCAATATGGAAAACTGAGACCAGGTGAACAAGAACTATGAAAAGAGAGAAGGGGCACCTCTAGGTGGAAGGGAGAGAACAGGTATTGTTTTTGTAACAGATTCATAGAACTATAGGATAGTTTGGATTGAAAGGGAACTTAAAGGTCATCATGTCCAAGCTCCCTACAATAAGCAGGGACATCTTCAGCTAGACCAGGTTTCTCAGAGTCCTGTCCAACTTGACCTTGAATGTTTCTGGGGATGGGATATCTACCACCTCTCTGGGCAACCTGTGCCAGTGTTTTACCAGCCTAATTAAAAAAAAAAAAAATAGCAGCAGCAATTTGCACTAAGAGCCCCTATTGTTTCAGCAAGACAACTCCTGGATTTTTTTTTGTATCAGCAGAGGAATTCATAGGGGTTAAAGAAGGAAGAGAGTATAAAGGAAGAGCTGTGGGGGTCACTGCAGGGCACTGATGCCCAAGCTGATGGTGCTGGAATCACCATCTCTTCTTCACCTGTAAATCCCTGAGCTTTACCTAATGCTTCACATGCTGCACAAATGACACTCCCTCTTGCTTTTCCCAGGAAGGCACAGGGTGGTTGTGCTCTGCTGAGCACAGTGGCCACATCCCAAGCAGCAGCAGCTTGTCTTGTATTGGGACAGGACTCCATAGTTCAAATTGTCACTTGCAGACATCTCTACAGCTTGCAAAAAAGGTTTGTCATCTTTCTGGGAAGAAAAACAGCTGGAAGACTGAAGAAGTTTTACATCCCCTGACGTGAAAGTTGATGCAAAGAAGACAAGTGTAGAAATGCCACGTAACCCCAAAATGATTTTGAGGTGGTAGAAGAATAGCAAAAAATGTTATACATATTTTGTGCTTTCTTAATCACAATATCCCTCCCTAAAATGTGATCCAGATTTACCAAATATAATTGTAAATTAATTGCTAATATTTTGATTAGAAAGTTTGGGAACACTTTAACATGAATGAAAGAAACAAGAAAGTAATTGAACTAATAATCTGTTTGAGGGGAGAATTGGGACATGATTTCAAATTGTTTATAAAAAAGACATGGAGGCTGAGAATTAATACAGTCAGTATATCCTATCCTTGGAGAGCTGGCGAGCTGGGATGGGACATTTGGTGGGAGAAGAAACCATTGCTTTGGGACTGGAGTTCTCCATCCTGATGCATTTTTCAGGCTTTTCAGGTCACCACCTGAACAGACATTTCTGAGAGTGGGGAGTGTCCCCTCCATGGGTGAGTGATTTGGGGGTTGGTGTGTCTGTGCTGTGATGTCCAGCAGTGGGCTGGGCTTGGCTGAGCTGCCACTTGTCACCTCAATGGTTTCATCTGTGTGCTCTGGATTTCTGAACAATGGTGATATTTTAGTTTGGGAAGGTGCTGTTCACATCACCCTACAAATGGGCTTGGTCATTTTCTTTGATGCAAGAAGCAGGTGTGGTGCTGTCACACTTCGCTGCCAGGAGTCCAAGATAAGTCTCAGACCTCCCAAGATTTCCTGTTGTTTTGTCTTAATCCAGGAAATTCAGCAGGCATCTCTCTTATTCCTGCTGATTAGAGAGACTTAGAGCTTTCATTAGATGCTGGATCTCGATCCTGGCTAATGAAAAGCAGAGCAAAACCACACTCACAGTCTGGCAGGAAGTTTGAATACTTGTGCAATAGGAAAGGTCCTCTCAGGTGCAGTTTATGCTGTATGCTTTGTGTAATGCTCAGCAAAGCCCTGTCAGTGCTGAGGTTTCCTGTTGCTCATAGAATTCCTCTACTATTGCTTTTTTTTTTTTGTCTTGCTTTGTAGTATTTGATCTCTGCTTTAAATTATATCACTGGTAATGTGTGTGCTTCGATTATTGCAATGGGCCTTGCTGGATAGGGATCATTCCCTTCCTCAGTCTCAATTTGCTTCACCTTCACTTCTAACTTTACTTTCTGGGGAAAGGAAAGGGTTATTTTCCTTTGGGATTTCCAGAGATGATGATCTTTGATTTCTACGTCCATGGCCCGAAATTGTTCTCAAATCCTGCCTGTCATATTGAAATGATTTACTTCTTTCATTGTTTGAATCTCCCCGTTATTCCTTGCCAATTCTGTGTGTGAGAATGTTCATTCCTGCATTTACCAGGGTTTTCTGCATCTGACTGGACTGGCAGGTTCACATCTGTCTTTCATAAGGAGGATTTTACAGACAAGAACTCCCTGGAAAGGGATTAAGCCTTGTGGCTGTTGTTATTATAATTGTTGTTGTTCCTGGGTTTGTCACTGCTGAGAAGATGGTAAATGCTGTGCTGTGCACAAGGCCCACCATGAGGAACTCGTGTCCCTTCCAGGGGATGGGTGTCATTGTCTCTTTGCCCATCATCACCTGTATTACAATTTTTTGTTAATGAATAGCCAGCAAGTGCTCACAGTGCAACAACTTGGGCAGTGTAGAACATCTCTGAGGCTGTGGCCAGAGGCTGCTGGGTGATTCTGAGGCAGGTCCAAAATGGATAAGGCAGGGAGGGACTGCATATCAATACTTTCCCCATCCTAAGCCTATTTGTTTACTAACTCCCTATGGATCAGGTATCTCCTGCTAGTGGTGGATAACATGAGAACTGTCACTCTGTGCATTGAACTAGCTGCTTTTATATTTCTGGGGGTGGGTCTAGATATTTTTTTTAAAACACATAAAGTGGTAGATAGCTGGAATTTTTAATATCTAAATCTCCCCACTGGGCACAGCTTGAATGCCTAAGCCCAGAATTCCAAGTAGTTGCCATCATTATGCGGTATCTGCAGGTAAAGTTGTGTCTGAACACCTTGAAGGGGTTTTCTGAAAGTCTTCAGAAGCAGAGGAGTCCTGTTCTCAGACCTGTGATCACACAGGCAGTGTGGGGAGAGCGAGGAAGCAGCTTTGCTGGCTTTTTACTCTGACATGGACTTGCCTTGGTGGCTGCAGAAAAGTCAATTTAGTTCCGTGGTTCAGCTTTCTCACATGTGAGAGGTAAATGCAATGCTGGTTTTAAAACATTGACAGTGTTTTTGAGAATTAATTAGTTGGTGTTTGAGGCACAATAGTTTTCCATAGGGGTTATTCATTGAGTTTTTGGTCCCTTTGCTCTGGAATGTGTTAATTGCTGTATGCTTTTGGGATGGCCCTAATGAGATGAGAGTAAAGGCATATGGAGGTGAGTGTGTGATTAACAAAACAAGCCTGGGGTAGAACAGATTTCCCCAGGTGAGAAATTGAGTTACTATTGGCCTCTGGCTTTCCTTTTGGCATGTATTCCAGAAAAGGCCCCGGTCCAGAGAGCATCCCCTGATCAATCCCACTGTTTGTCTGTCTTGGGGCTCTCAGGGCTGCCCCTTTGCTTTCAGAAGTGCTCAGCCACAGAGGGGCAGGAAGGATCTGAAATTGCCTCCCCCACCTATCTGTGTGGCCAGGTGAGGAAGCGAGGAATGTCATTTCATGCACCATAAATACTAATAATTCCAAGTACTTAGGACTCGAGCATGCACATTACTGTGGTGTGAGCTCTCTCCCCTGGCTGCAGTTGGAGTAATCACACTTAGGACCTGTTTGTCTTGGCACAGCTGCCCTTAGGAATGAGGTAACTTTGGAAGAGACATTCCTTTACTCATGGCAAATGGATAAAAATATCTGAACTTCCACAGGCCTGGGGAAGAGAGCAGGAGTCAGGGTAAAGCACAGAGCATGGACCTCTGGAGCAAGGGCTGCAGGTCCCCAACACCTTGCCACACCACCTTTGCTGGACCAGGAACTACCACTGACTGTGACATGGCAAAATGTTTTGCTCGATTTGGCCACTCAGAGCATGCAAGTTACAGCAAATGACCTCTGTCCTTGCTGAAAATTCTGTTTTGCAGCTCAGTGACTTACATTTTGAGTTTACTAGAGTGATGTAAGAGCCTCTGCTGTGCCAATGGCTCCGAGAGTCTCTTGGACAGTGCTTTGGGACAGAGTACACAGCTCTTGTTAACCAAAGATGGGCTGAAGATTAACGTGCTTTTCCTCCTTTAAAATAAAATTAGTCAGCTTTTCTCTTCCATGATAGAAGAGATACTGATAAAGGCTTAAAGTTAGGGATGTTAAACTATTTGGACATGCAGAAATGGCATGGTGTGAACTGACTGAAGGCTGATAGTTGCCTTTCTTGTGTGTGTGTGTGTGACTTTGTATAAAATGAGCTTTCCAGAATGAAACAAAAAAGACATAATTTCTCAGCTTGAAGGAAGGTAATGAAGTGCTGCAGTTATGCATCTCCCTGAAGATCTGTCCCCAAGCCTTCACAGGCTCAGGTAGTTTATTGTGCAGTGAGAGTTCCTGCTGCCACTTTTCGAGTGCAGCTGGAACTCCAGCCCCGGGTATTTTTATGTGTGATGCATGTGCTCACTTAGACACACTTCATAAATCACATTGGAAAAGTGACTTTTTTCTGTGTGTGTGTTTTGCTTAGTTTTGTTTTAGAATTTGGCAATAAACAACCCAACTAAAAAAAAAAAATCAAGCTTGGGATTGGCTCAGTCACCAGCTCTGGGGGAAGGGGGGTTCTGGAGATCAACATATTTATAAGTATGCAGTAGTTGGATTGGGTGTATTGGCTACTTTTTTGGCAAGGCTGACATTGCTTGATTATTAAGAATGATTCTATATTATTTATGTCACCCATCTGAGATTGCTCTATCTTTACAGATGTGCCCTAAAGCAGGGAAGTTGAGCACAGGCAGTGCAGCCAGACTGCTTAAGTTTTATTGGAAAGCACTGCTTTCATTGCAAGAACAGCTTTTTACAGCCAGGCAGCTCCATCTGCCCTTGTTTTCCTTCCAGGAATGCAAGGGGTTGGGGGGGGTGAGAAGCAGAGAAATGCAACTTTGATTGAAGCTCTGGGGGACCATGAAAAAGAGCAGAAAGGAAAGCAAGAAAACCATAAAAACACTGTAGTGGATGCCAGTGAAAGCATGACACAGTCCTGAGAGCGTAATGGGGCTGCAGGAGCTGTAGCTCCCCTTTCCTCAGGATGCTTTTGGATTCTTGCTGCGAAAACTCCTCCACTGAGGAGGCTGGAGAGAACATGGACATGGTTTAACTAATTTCCTCTTGTAGTGCTTGTAATGGGAAAGGCTGTACCTGTCTGTGAGAGCAATGTATGGGTCCCTCTCACTGTCCCTGAAAAACTTGATGTCAGCCCTCAGTGCCCCACAGAGGTGCTGAATGCAGGACTGAGGCCAGGAGAGGTGTAAATCCTGACCTGCAGGAGCTCTTAGGTGCTTGTGTGCATGAGCCAGGAATTAGGACCACACACCCATTCTCCCAGTCCCATCTTGAAGGCTGCAGGAGCCAAATTTCATGCTGCCAGCAATTTTTCTGCCTCCCTGATCAAGGCCCTCTGGAGGGACCCCGTAGGTGTCTGCCTTGTGTGGCTGATACCTGAAGCAAGGAACAGTTCCTCATCTTTACCTGGCTGGGATGACTGGGATGGCCAGGCTCTCGTTACTGATGCTCCTGAGAGAAGAGCAGCACCCTGGACCATCATGGCTGCTGTCAGGGACACAGCCCTTCAACACTGGGGTTGCCAAAATTAAATCCAGCTATATGCTGTTGAAGCTTCTCTGATGATGAGGCAAAGCTCTGCCCTGTGCCTTTTGGGCTCAGGGCTGTGTAGGGCTGAGATTCCTCAGGGGGAGAAGGCAACTCCTTCAGCAGGGCTCTCTGGTCCCTTCAGGATGTGGGAATTATCGAGCCCTCCTACGTCTGAGCTAAGGTTTGGAAGTGCAGCCCTTGTCCCCTGAGCTCCACTGACAGTGTTGCAGAAGGTGGCTTTTGTGTGCACTTGTTTGATGGAGAGTGGCTGTGACTGCTGGGCTTGGCTCCGAAGCTGGGGCTGTCACTGTGACAAGATCCTGCTGGAGAAGATGAGTCCTTCAGGAGTGATTATCTGAGCCAGTGGCATTCCCAGGCATGTGCAGAGGATGCCAGCCTTAGATGTCTAAGTAATTTTAGGTGTGAAGGAACTTAGTGAGGTGTCTGGGCAGGAAATCAGTATTTTCTTTGTGACTCATTTTGTTAGTGTTAAGGACTTACCTTCTCCCTGAAGTGAAATTCATGTGCCTGATTGCTGTGTTACGATCCTACCTCCAGTGGTACTCCCAGGGTGAGAAATAAAATGGGGGCAAAGGGAAAACAGGCAGAGCCCAGCCTTAGGGCTTTGTCCTTGCCAGGGCTGATGTGGCAACACCAAGAAAATCCTTTATGCCAACGGTCACAGCTCTGGAGCTCTCCTCTTGTGGTGTCTGCAGAGAAAGGCCACCTTGTCTGCTCCTCTTCTTTTTCTCCTTGCTTTGCCAGGATGAAGTATTTATTTGGGTTAGGTGTCAAACAACATCCTCTGCTAGAACAACAGCACTGGCTGCCAGAATCAGGTCACTGCTGGTCACTTGCTGAATGCTTGGTTATTTCAGGCTTTGGCTCTCTGCAGCACTTAGGTGATGATTTTAGAAATGCTGCATTGTGGAAGTTCCCTTCAAAATGATGCTTTGGGAAGAGCTCCTGGTCAGCTGGGAACATGATGCCTCAGTGACTTATTACAGACCTTAGCACTGTCACCTAAAACTGAGGTGACCAAAACTCAGTTGTCACATCCAGGTAAAGGCATTTGGTGTTTGAGCAAACAACTTTGACTGAATTAGTCTGGATTAAGTCTGGAAGGCTCTGGAGATCTGGGGGAAGGGACTGGGAAACCAAGAATGATTTTAATAGTACTCTGTCTATGACCAGCAGACAGTTAAAGGCTGCTGATGCAGGTGGGCTGGTTCATGTGGAGAGGAAACTGCTCACTCCTGAGTCATGCAACTGTGAGCTCCTTTTAGAGGCTCATTAGTCACCAAGCAGGGTGGACACTGACCACTCCTGATAGACATTCAGTCAGGGGAGACTCTTCTGGCAATGCACTTCCATGCTTTGCTTTCCTTTCCATTAGAAGTGTTTTCCTAGTGACTAACCAATGTTTTCCTGATGTAACTTTTCTTAGCCCATGACTTGTCACCTGTCCAAATGAGCGCAGAAAACAGATTTTTTTTTTTCTTTCTGCTGTCTAGCAACCTCTGTATTTTTGAAGGCTGTTTTCATGTCTCCCAGGTTCCTCCTCAGTCCCCTGCTGTTATAGTGACAGTATCAGTGCTGCCTAAAATTTGTGATCATTCTTTCTCTTTCCTCTGGAATCTCCCATGGAGCTCCATGATTCACTTGCATTCCAGAGCACCAGACCAGGCAGAGGACTCTAGCTGAGATCTTACTGCTGCTGAGCAAAAGGAAAGGGTTTAGGTCTTCTGGTCTGTGGTCCATCAGCCACTTGACATCCCTGGTTGATGTTCACTGTTCTGATCTGCAGGACTTCTATGCAGAAAGCTGATGTTGATTCTATAACTGCCTTGTGGAATGTTCCTAGCTGATTTTGGTATCTTGAACTTGCCTGTATCTCTAGTCTCTCAAGATCTCATTTGAATTCTCTCCCTCTCATTTTTTTGGAGTCCTTCCTAGTGTGGTATTATCTGCAAATGTAATAAACATTATCTATATTCCAGCATCCTGGTCATCATCCAGGTACTCTGTGTTCAGGAAAATGAAAATATTTTCATTAGAACCGGATCTAGGACTGACCTCTGCAAAATCCTGCTTGATGTATCCTTTCACTGTGAAAAGTGAATGCTTGATAACTACATACTAAACACTTTTCCAGCTAGTTTGGTTCTTGCCTTAAGAATACACTGTGCCTCTGTAGTTTGATTATGAGAAGGTCCTGAGAGACACTGTTCTTTCCAGAACACTGCTAATGTGGAGCCTCTGAATAGGGAAGGTTCAGATTAAGCAGTAAATTAATCCTCTGGTGAAGGCAGACCATAAATGAAATGCTAGAACACACAGTGGCCACACTGAGGGCTACTGCTCATTTTTTTCCCTCATTTTCTGAGCAGCAGCACAGACCACACAGCATTTGGTGCTACAAGGCAGACAGTGCACCTTTCAGAACATTCACGGACTTTCTTACTAGAGGCACATGAATTTTTCCCTCTCCAAAACACCTTTCCCAAGACAGGGAAATACTGTCTAGAATGAGTGTTGGTGTTCCCACACCTTTCTGAAGAGCTGCACAGTTGGAAGTCAGCAGCCAGCCTTTTGCCTGGAAAATAGATTTTATTTGCAGAATTGGCAAGTCCTGGTTTGCAAAGACATTTTTCTAGATTGAAATGTAAGAATCAGATACTTAACAACAATAATAGGTGAGATCCAGCCAGGAAGAATATGTTATGAATTCCACCCTGGAGTACTGCATCCAGGTCTGGGGTCCTCAGTGCATGAAAGAGGTGGACCTGTGTGAGTGGGTCCAGAGAAGGGACACAAAGGTGTCAGAGCAGCACCTTCCCCATGAAGACAGGCTGAGAGAGATGGGGTTGTTCAGCCTGGAGATGAGAAGGCTTTGGGGAAAACTCATTGCATCCTTCCAGTGCCCTAAAGGGGGTTATGAAAAGGAGGCAGAGGGACTTTTTATACAGAGAGACAGTGACAGGACAAGGGATAATGGTTTTAAATTGAAAGAGGGCAGGTTTAGATTAGATGTTAGGAAGAAATTCTGCACTCATAACACAGTGAGACACTGGGACAGGATGCCCAGAGAGGCCGTGGATGCCACATCCCTGGAATTGTTCAAGTCCAGGTTTGACAGGGCCCTGAGTGGCCTGATCTAGTGAATGGCATCTCTACCCATGCAAAGGGGACTGGAATGAGATGATCTTTAAGGTCCCTTCCAAACCAAACCATTCTGTGATTCTGCAGTTCTATGACACCGGATATAAATAGGTGTTCATCAGGAATTTGCTGTTAGGATTTTTTTTTATTGTGCCAAGTGCATTAGCTGGGAGAGGAGAGGGGTAAAAAATAATTTTCTTTCTAAGTTGTTTGCATCACAGATTCTGACTTTAGCTCACCTCTGATCAAATTATTAATTTAAAATATAAAGACACAGGTTTTTGCAGTTTCTGACTGCTCTTACTGGCTGCATCCCTATCAGCAAACTGCACAGGTCTAAGATGTGGTTTCAAGCATCATCCAGATTGTTTAATTGTTTCTGTGCTCTTTGCTCTGGCTTTGCCCCCTGCTACATAACCCTCATCCACACATGTTTTGGGAGCCAGCATGGCTCTTCCCAGTGAGCAGTAAGAATGAAGCCATACCATGTGGGAGGGTGAAAGGGAGAAAGTTTAGCCATATGGACACAATCTGTGCTGTGCCTGTTGCCCTGGGGGTCAGAGAATGAGCTTTGACCTGTCTTATTTATAAGCAGAGACATAGAGGCTGCAGAACCCCTGCATTGTAAGAAAAGGTACAGAATACTTCAATAACATTTTCATTTATTTGCAAGGTCTCCTTCCCCTTGTTCTTCTGCCAGGTTTGTTTTTAAGTCCAGATGCTAATCCTTGCACATAGGTGAGTTTCATGACCATTCATATGTGCCTGAATTTGTTTGGACAAAAGTTCTTTTGTGATTGAGGCTTAGCACTTCCTGAGCCATGGTTTGTCTTCAAAATAGTTTTTTTCATTCCTGTCCAATTTATGGTGTGGAGGAAGAGAAAAACAAGTTTGTTTAGATTTTTGACTTACTGAATTTATTCTGTGAGCAGAATGTGCTTCATGGCATGACTTGAGCTGGTTACAAACTCTTGAGCACAAAAGCAGGACAAACCTGGCTGATTGCTCCTGCCAACTGTTTACTAAATTGGCTTATTTGATGCACTGAAATGGAAGAAAATTAAAAAGGCAAAGAAGTGACTGCTTGGATTTGCAAGTAAAACCAGCTTGCTTTTGACTGGACAGGGGAAGAGATTAAGTGTGGGTGTGGGGGTAGCTAGAAGTAGGGAAAGGGATGGAAGGAGAAGGAGAGAAAAGCAGGACAGAGATGAGAGTAACTTAAACCTCCCCTTTCTGGCAACAACAGACTGTTAATTGGCTTAAGTCTTTTGGTGAACACTTTTCTAGGTGATGGAGAAGAGTAGGTGACTTCAGAGAGTAAGTCAGTCCAAGAATCAATAGCACCTATTGCAGGGTGGGCTGAATTGCCTTGGGAGGGTGAATTGCCTCTGCCTATTGCTCACATAGAGGATTTAATCATCTAGTTTAAACTAATCTTTTAAATTTTAGAGTGATATTGGATGAAGCCTTATATTGGACCAGTTCACTGGTTAGTAATTCATGGAATTAATAACATTAAAATGTCAAGACAAAGATGAAGCCTGACATTTCTGTATGCTTAGTCAACCCAGTTTTCTATCCCTTCTGTAGTGGAGCTAACATTTGGTACTTTGTATGATGCAAATACTGATTAGGAGAAGCATTTCTTGGTGCTAAAAATCAATTGGTCACCACACAGTCCCATACCAGGCATGTTGGATATTGTGCCTGGTTTTTGTCAGCCAGTGGATGACACCAAGATGAGCAATGTAGCTGCTGAGCTTGAGGGAAGGGGTACCCATCCAGAGGGACCTTGGCAGTCTCCATGAATTTCAACAAGGCCAAGTGCCAGGTCCTGCACCTGGGTAATCTCCAGTATCATTACTGACTAGAGGGTGAAGGGATTGAGAGCAGCCCTGTGGAGAAGGACATGGGGATGAAAACTGGATGTGAACCAGCAATGTGAACTTGAAGCCTGAAAAACAGAGAGAGAGAGAGTTTTTTCTAAGACCCGTGGACAGGACAAAGGAAAATGTTTTAATTTGAAAGAGGGTAGATGGTGTAAAGAAAACCAAATTTTCCTATGAGGGTGGTGATACACTAGACCTGGTTGCCCAGAGAAGATGTGGATGCCCCATCACTGGAAGTGTTCAAGGTAAGGTTGTATAGAGTTTTGAGCAATCTCACCTTAGCCCCATGCCAGAGGGGTTGGATTTAGTTGATCTTTAAGGTCCCTTCCAACACAAACCATTACATGATTGTATGATTTGGACTCCTGTTAACATAGTTTGAGAGGTTTTCAGTTTTATACATCAGATTTCTTTGCAACTCTCTTTTGTAGATATCACAGAATCCCAGGGTCAAGTTGGAAGGGACCCCAGTGGGTCATGTGCTTGAGCAGAATTACCCAGAACACAAGGCACAAGATTGTGTCCAGATGGGTCTGGAGTATCTCCAGTAAGGGAGACTCCACTCTCTCTGAGCAACCTGTCCCAGTGCTTGGTCACTGCACAGGAAAGAAATTCCTCATCCCCACGTGGAATTTACTGGGCATCAGTTTCTGCCCATTTTTTCTTGTTCTATTGCTTGGATTTCAGGCTTGTTGTTCTGAAGTGTCTCTGCTAGGTCAAGGAGGTGGTCTGGGAAAGCATTCAAAGTCAAAATGTGAAAGGGAGAATAGCTCTCCCTGAGGTACAAAGGGTACCTCAGTGGGAAACACTTCACAAGAGTGGTTTCTGTTTGGAGTTCAGGTGCATTAAAGGTAACTTCAGTAACTGGCCTGCTGTTGTGACTAGGGATGATACTGCTTTTCTTCTGACTTTGTGCCATAATGGTCCTGAAATGGGCCTATGAACCAGCACCTGCTGTGTCACACCAGCACTTTTAATGAGGCATATAACTACCATGGGAATTACATCATGGAGCAGGGTGGAAGTGTTTTGTTTTTTTTTTCCCAGATGATACTTCTGAAAGTTCCCAGGCAGGTCTCTCTCAAGTCCTCACTTTGATCAGCGCCTATTAAAAAACTTTCAGAAATGTCCTTAGCAGCTCCAGCAGGAACTGGTCCACCCTCAAGATTTACCAGCTCCCTGATGTTGATTAAGGGTTGATTTTTTCACACTTCTGATTGATTGGCAATTATGAGGTCTGCTCGTTACAGGTTTCCAGCACAGAATCAGTCAGTGATTATTTTTCTCTGTTAACGATGTTATGAGCCAAGCTCTGAGCCTCTGGCAATTCTCTGAATTGCTCATCATCATCTTGAATTTAGATTTCATGATAATTAGGATGTCTGAGTTGGACAGTGAAAATGGGCATTCTGATTCTAACCCTCTACCATGTAAGTTATTTTCCAAGCCATCTGCATGCTGTGAAAGCAGACTGGGAAGCTCCTCAAATTTTTAAAGGTGAAGAGGATAAAAATAAGTTTTCCTTAACAAGCCATTTCTGAGTGCTTTGCAAACCACATTTTGAGTGTCAGCAGGACATCGAGGGCAGTCTGGTCATATAAAGCTGTAAACAGGAATTAAACAGGCTGTGTTCTGTAGATGCACATTGCTGAAAGTTGCTCCCCACTTGCTTTGGGGAAGACTCAAGCCCTGTCCCAGCGCAGTGTGGGGTGGTTTGCCCCTTCTCTCCTTGCTGGCTCTCAGTGCTCTCAGAAGAGGAAAGAGGCCAAAATGGGGCACTAGTCACATCCAGATGTTGGGCTGCCTCGTGTGCCAGGAAGTGGTGGGTGATAAATCCCAGGCAGGGCTGTGCTGGGGGAGGTGACACCCCTCGCACATGTGATTGCCATTAACCATTCGCTTCGCGAGAGGGAAGGGAAACAACAGGGCAGTGAACAAAGGGGTCAGGGTCCCAGGGGCCACGGGACAGCTTTCAGGGTGAGACACACTGACTTACACATTGTCTCCATGGGACTGATGTGAGTGCAGGAGGGTTTTAAGTAGCTTTCAGGAGTCAGGAATGTGAGAAATGAGCATCAACATGAAATAAATGCATGCAAAATGCATTTATTTAGGTTAGAGGGTCTTATTAGCTCATCTTGGCAGAGAACTATGCATAAGAGTCTGTTGCCTGCTTTAAATACTATGCCTGGTCAGGTAGACCTTCCTGCCTTTTTGCTCATTTGTTTTTCATCCCCCAAGCATGTGATCCACAGTGTTGGAACAGAAACATAGCCAGAGCCAAACCAGGTAAAATAAACCCTGATTCTTGCAAGTGGCTGCAGGCAGAATTCCATCACAAACAGGCAATGAAATAGGATCATAGGATCACTTGCCATATGGTAATTCAGGTTGGGAGGGAGCCCTGAAGGGCTCTGGTCCTACCTCCTGCTCAAAGCTGGATCAGCTACAGGGCAGATTGGGTTTCTCAGGGATTTGCAGCAGGTAGTATATAGAATGTTAGGAAACAGGACAAATGCTGAGATAGTTATATAGCCTTTCTCTCTGCATTGGGAAAATCTCAGCCTTTAGCTTTGGCCCAATTGTGTTTTAAATTAGATGTTTTTGTTTGAACTGCAATTATAGAGCTTTGAACTAAAGCCTCTTACTGTACCTGAAGTCTTATTCAGCTACCAATGTACACATGGGCATGGATACAGGACAACTGGTGCAAAATGCCCTAAATTGTCTGTCTGGGAGGTCTGGGGTGGGAAAAGAGAGAGGATTAAAAGCTAAGGAGGGGTTGTCCCTAAGTGTACTGGGAGAAAGAATGGTTCCTGGAGGACTGCCCCAAAGCAAGACAGAGAGTTTAAGAAGTGATGTCTGATTTGAGGAATTCCTTAGAGACAGGAGGGTGGAACAGCAAGGGGGACACCAGTTCAGGGGAGCAGAAGGAAGAGTGTTGCCTGCATGGGTACGTGGGGAAGAGCTGGGAGAGGACTAGACAATTGTGGTAGAAAAAAAAGGAGTCTGAGGTCACAGGAAGCACTACCTCCATGTGCACATAAATAGTAATAATAATGCAGGAGCTGATAGTATGGGAGTATAGTTCATGTTTGGAAAAACATGAGGTTAAGTGATGTTATAAGCAGAGTTGAAGATGCATGCTTTAGCATAATGGGAAACTCATTACATATACATTTAAATATCTTCTCCAATACATCCAGTGCTTTTTAAAGGTCATGGGCTCATTTGTGGAGTTTAAAAGCCAGAAGAGACCGTGGGATCATCCAACATGAATATGTAATACATACAAATCTAATTACATCTTATCCATGTAGTACCTTTATACTAAGCTCAGTGCAATAAGCACTTCCCATCTTGGGGTTTAGACCTTGTCTGGAGAACCCATAAGAAGGACAAGACACCTGTGGCAGTGATAGTAAAGATTAGTGATCCTGACTGTTTAAGACCTGCAGTGTTTCTATAATTTGGGTAGTGTGCTGTGACTGATATGTTCACTGGAAGCTGGCAGTTTCCTTCTCTTCATACATCAAGGCGTCTTTCACAGACTCCATGTTGACACAGTTAACAGCACTCTGTTTCCATTTTCCAGCATAAAGCATTTTTTCAAGTCTTGAGTCACACTGATGCCTTGAAGTGGCTGCCTTCAAGGCACCTTGGGCCAAAGACACCTTGGGCAGTCAGAAGCCTCATAGAGGTTCCACCCAAGATGGATGGCAGTCATGAGTTTTTCAGACAGATATAAATTTGGTCTATTTGCAAATCAGGGGTTAATTCTCCAATTACAGTTGTGGGTTATGAAGTCATATCCCCCCAGTTAACTCCTCCCCAATTCCCTTTTGTTTATGCTTTTTGGGGCCTGAGGCTGTAGGATGTCTTTGGGTTCCAGGCCCAGAGGAATTGTTCTGTCTGACCAAAGTGTGAAGACAGTAGTTAACACTTCATATGAAGATTAGAGTTATGCACTAATGCAGCACAGCATTTGAAAAATATAAAGGCTAAAATCTTAAGGCATCAACATGACAAACTCACCTCTGTGTCTTCATTCATCTTTTTTCAAGTTAAAGCAAAAGGACTGCAAGAATCATAAAATCATTAAAATTGGGAAAGATCCCTGAGATCTGTTAACCCAGCACTGCTGCGTTCACCACTAAGCCACATCCCTGAGTGCCACGTCCACATCTTTTTTAACACTTCCAGGAATGATTTTGCCATCTCCATGGGTAGCCTCTTCCAATGCCTGACCACCCTTTCAGTGAGGCAGAACTCCATCCTTTAGATAGGGTTTGACTCTGACTCCTGCCCTGCTGCTCTGCTGCCTGAGAGTTTGCTGCCATAGTTGTGTGGGCAGGAGCAGACTGAGGTCATCAACCCAAGCATGCCCTGTGGCTAATGACCAGCAACAGATTTTCTATTTGGGCATTTCATATCTGAACAATTCAAGATTTATTGCTTCCCCTGAGGTTCTTTTAGGACCAGATTTTTTCATCAAGTTATTTGTCTAACTTCGTCCTCACATGCAACTTCCTACCCCGCCACAAAATCAGCTATGTAGTGTTTATATTTATTTAGAACAAATCTGTTCACTGTTTGTTTGTTTTTGTTACTGGTTTGCTTTTTTTTGTTGTTGTTCATTAGCATTAACGTTACATTTATTACAATATATTCAGGGTCTAATAAATTCTAATATTGCAGTCCTCCAGATTGGCATTAACGGTCTGGGATTCTGTGGATATGCTGGAATTATGCTTGCCTCTCCTGTGTGAGTTATTTAAATTTGAAACCATGGCAGTGCAGGGCATGTAAAATGTTGCAAAAGCATAAAATTGCAACAAGCAGGGAATTTATGTGTGTGCTAATGTAAAAAAAAATGAATTAAAATGGTGAGTGATTGCTCAGTGAAGCATATGGACGATAAGGAACGCACATACAAATTCAGAAGGCCTTTATAGAAAATCCTAAATTTTACCATTCAGACAATTATTAATAGTTCTATCTGAAGGAAATTTGCATGTACAATAATTTTTATATGCAGAATCCTTTCAACTTGTATTCATTGTTTGGGTTTGCCTTGCATGTAAGTGTGTCAGGCAAGAAAGAATCATTTTGTCTCAAGCTCCTGTAGAAAAAATATAATCTTTAGAGAGCTTTGAAAAATGCCATTAGTCATCTCTGCTTCCCCCACAAGGAAGAATGGTTTTGAGATTAGGGCTTTGGAGGGGCACTTGGAGGATCTGGTTTGTGTTTCCCAGATCTGTCACTAACATTCATACATCTTCAGGTTGTAATTCAAAATAGTTTATCTAGCAGCTCAGTAGAGGCAGAAATAACCCTATTTTCAAATGCAATAATTTGGTTAGGTATTAAGCCCTCTGTAAACTCCTTTGCAGCTCTGGGAGTCCTTGAAAAGACTTAACATGTGTCTCTCTGTACCATGTTCCTACCTTTAAAATAGGAATAATAGATTTTTTTGACCTTTTTACGTTCATCTTCCCTTGATTTTCTACGTCAATTATAAACATTTTGGAGCAGGAATCCCCTTAAACTGTGTTTATGTGGTTCCAGGGAGGGCATCAGCCTTGTTTTTGCCTTTGGATACATTTGTAAAATGAATCCTAATCTGCAGTCATTTAGCCTAAAATTAGAAGTTTGGGAAGAGAGTAGGTTAGGAGTTTTCACATAAACACATAAAAGGCTGTGGCAGAGATGTGATTACCTATTGATCACCTTGCATGAGAGGCTAAGAGCATAAATTCTAGCAAAGGAATTCAAGCTCTATATTCAGAAGAATGTTAGAGGTGAAAAGAGAGATGTTCTGGAAACCTCTGAATGGTTATCACTGGGTCTACATCATTGAGGGTCTTTAAAAGCAAGCTAGATGGGATCCTGCTACGGGTCTAGAAGGGTAGACTAGATGACCCAGCAAACTCATTTCCAGCCCTGCCTCTCTGTGACACTCAACTCTAATTTACAATTGCCTCAGGCTGAACTAGTGACTTGCCTAAACTCACGTAGTGTGTTGTTCAGAGGGCCAGGATTTGCTCTGCTTCCCCTCTGACTGTTTGCCAGTCAAACTCTCCGTGGACTTCTCCTCAGTAGTGCCAAAGCTAATGCTGCTCTTTCACTTTGGGATGTTTTTTCCTGAAGCACAAAACTCTACCTTGAAATATGAGTTTTCCAACCATGCAGGCGGACGTTTGTTTTCACACAGAACTCGAGGCAGGACAGGAGAAGGTGTTTGGTTTTCAGTGACGCTACCCACATGTGATTTTTGGCTGGGTGCACAGAGTGTGGAGTGGAAAGCCTTACGTTCCAGCTGGCTTCACTCTACAGCACAGGAGTCCCTGCCAGATTTCTCAGGACAATTTAAATCAGCTCAGGCTCTGGCGTGCTCTCTCTTGTGCAAACGGGAAGGTATGAGCATCTGTGCTGGGGGTCTTACTCCTTACCAAAGCTCCTCGAGTGAGGTGTTAATGAATGGTGATGAATGGGCACTGCTCAGAGCACAGGGACTGCACTTGTCCTGTGAAATAAAATGTAGCAAAGCCTCTCTTGTCCTAGGGATGAGTGGCACAGCAGGACTTGCATCTAGCCAGATGTTTTTCCTTCAAAACCGGGCAGTCACACGTATCCCAAATACCCGAGGGCAACGATCCAGACTGTGGCCAGCTGTGACTGGGGAGTGTGCTAGCTGGCATGGGCCAAGTTGCTGTCGAGCACTGTTTGAACATTTAAAGAGTACAAATGATCATTTGCTGGTGCCTGGACCAATGCCCTGGGCCTCCTCAGTTTGCAAGGAGGGCCTACAAGAGCAGTGCCAGCACACCAGGGAGCTCAGTGCTGGGAGGACCCTGCAGCTGAGCTCTGTAGGATGCACTGGAGTTCCATCCTGGCAGAACAACATGTCACTCAGCTGAAGCCTATACTGATGCAGCAATTAGTAACTCACACCAGAAATCCAGTGTTTAAACCTTCTAAACTCATGACAAAGCTCCATGCTGTGCTCCTGGTGCTTTGGCCAGGTATCCAGACACTCAGCTGGGAGCACCCAGACAGGAGGGGTGCCAGCTCTAACCCCATCTTTTGTGGTTGCTGTGAGAGCTGACAGTGCTTGTGGTGTGAGCCAGGGCACCTCTAAGACCTGATGGTTGGGGGGAACATGCCTGTAGACTCAGTGTACCATGTATTTGGGAGAGGTTTTGGCTGGGTTCATTTTTGAGGAGAAACAGTTCCTTATTGTCAGCTATGGACCAAGGCTGTCTGAAGGCTTTTAAAGGAAATGTTTTCTTCTTGACAAAGGATACATTCAATCAGATTTGATGGTAGTGCATGTATGGCACTAGAATGAATCTTCTTATCTAATATGCAAATCAATTTTTCTTTGGTTTTTTTTGGGTCACTGGCTTGTATTCCTTGCTACACTCTCTGGGTCAGTTGCAGACAGACACACAGACCAGTCTCTAAACAGTTTATAACATTCAGCATTTGACTTACAAATGGGGACTAGTGAAGGCTGTGGAGCTGACAGCTCTGTAGCCTGGGGTGGATATGCACTGGTTGTCAGCAGAAATCACACAGCTTCATGTCAGCTTCACACATCACCTCTCTGTCACAAGCTTGCTTTGGAAAGACCACATCTGGATACGAGAGCCATGCCATCCCAGGGGAAAGGGGACATTCATTTTGTTTTTGGCATTCAAACCATGACAGCCAAGAAGTCTTCCTTTTGGAGTTGTTGGTAATTGTGATTTTTCCTGCTGACTGCTGAAACAAGGCTAGCACATTCATTTCACTTAATTCATCACTCAGACATAATCTTTTTGCCTTTTTGGCATATTTTTTGACTGACATCTGTGTAGTGCTTGAATCCCAATCTGTTGATGCCTGACTGGTTGTGTTCACCTGGGGAAAAGAGCAATTCCTCTATCCAAACATTTCTCCAGGTCTGGTTCACTCTGGCCTGGTGATAGCTTTCCTGGTCTTAGAAAATTGAAAGCCAGACACAGTTAAGGGATAAGGAGTTTTTACCTTGGTATTTTAATAAGGATCCTTTTTAGTGCACCACTTCACCAAGGTGGAATATGCTGTAATGCACACACACAATAGAGAGAGTATACAATTTATAGACCTTACGAATTAGCATATCTAACAAGGATGTCCCAATGGGAGGCCTGGATGAATGGCCTGATATTCCCCCCTGGATGGGCCAAATCTCTAGCTGACAGGATATGTTCTAGAGAGGACCTTGGTTTCCCAAGATAGTGTAGGGTTTTCTCACCTCCTACTACAAGACCTTCAGGATTTTTGGTCTTCTGGCCTAACAAAATACTAGGGCTGTGCTAAGTTATCAGACTTAAGGAATTACAAGTATTCATGCTAAGAGGATACATAGAAGTTATATAAAAGGTATATAAAAGACAAAAAATTATCTTGGCATCACCGGCATTCAGAAACACCAGCAAACTCTGTTCAAGTTCCACAGTGGTCACTTCCACCCTATGGATGTAGAAGGGCTCAACTGTTTTGAATTTTCCCTATATTTGGAAAAATAAAATTATTCCTAATCAAATGATTAAAAGTGTTTGTTTGATTAAGGCATACATGTATCAGCAGTATTTTTACAGCTCTTTGCTGCCATTAGTGCTGAAGTTGGACCACAGAACAAAGGAGATAGAAGAAGGCTGGGTCAGGACTAATGGCACAGCCAGCTTTTAATCCCCCTCTTGACAATCCATCTTTCATGGTGTCCATCTAGCATGGTGTTCATGTAGCAGAAGCCAGTGTAAGACATCTTATTGAGCTCTTTGTCAAGGTGTCTTGGGGCAAGACTTCCATCAATAATTAATTATAAGAGGAGTTTATGCTCTCCAGAGCTGGACCCAGGCCTGGGAGCACAGCCATGGTAAGCTGTACCTGTGTTTAGCTTGGATGAAAGGTTTCTGTCTCAGGAGAGCTGCAGTTCTTGTAACCTCTGCCTATTCTGGAAGTGAAAGGATGCAGTTTGTTGTGTCTGTGGGTGATCACCTTGCTAGAGCTGTATCTCTGCTCCACATGCTCAGTGCTGACAGGGACTTATTTCTCTAGAACTGTTTCCTCTGTTGTTTTTCATTGACAGTACAAGCAGGGTCTTCTGTGCTGAAAAACACCTGATAAATACCTATAGAAGTACGAGAAAACAAATAAATGCAAAACATGCCTGTAAAAGATCAAAGCATCACAGCATCATAGAATCATAGAGAGGTTTTTTTTTGGAAGGCACCTTAAAGATCATCTCATTCCAACCCCCTGCCACGGGCAGGGACACCTTCCACTATCCCAGGTTGCTCCAAACCCTGTCCTACCTGGCTTTGAACACTTCCAGGGATAGGGCAGCTTCCCAGAGCAACCTGTGCCAGGGCTTCATCACCCTCACAGTCAAGAATTTTTTCCTAGTATCCAGTCTAAATCTACCCTCTTTAGGCAGGACACTTTCTTTCAAGAGCTGGAGGTATTGGCCTGGGGGAGCTCCATCATAAAATGGACTTTTGTTTTCACTCAGTCAAACTGAGAGGGAAAAGGATTTTTAATATCTGACTATAACATCATATTTTTGCAAAAATGCAATCATGGTTAATTGGACACGGTGTCCAAGTGTGGCTCTGAAGCCTTGTCTAGATGGAAATGTTTATGAGCTGAGAGTATGATCATAGGGAGTTATCTTTTATCTCTACAGTTGGTTCTATCACAGGGAAAAAAAAGCACTGATGGGAAACAATCTTTGCTCATTAAATCAAGTGATTGATACAAGCATGGCTTAAGAATAAGTTCCACTGTAGTTTTCTGGAGTGGTTGTAGTGGCATTTACAAGAAATCTTGGGAACCCAAGAACATGGGGGAGATGTAGCTGAGCATCTATCATCTATTTTAGTTCTCTCTTATTTGCATCATTTAACTGAAATATGGAAAGATTAAAAGTCAAAGACTTCCCTTTGACATAGAAAGGAACATTTATGTCTTGAATTTGACCCAGGAGACTATTTTATCCCACCATCTCTCCCTTAAACTGTGCTGGTGACTTTGATGGATGAGGTGTCCACTATGAAATCCTTTCGCAATCACATGAGCTTGCTGGACTCTCTAACACAACTTTTGTGTTCTGTGTGTTTAACAGGACAAGAGGACATTAGGGAAAGATGTGGGAATGCATTTCCTTCCTGTTTCTGGGCAGTGGCAGCTCTATGCTGTGCTAATAAAGTAGTTTGATAAAAGTAGTTTGATAAGAGTGTTCAGCTCGGGTTGGCTGAGTTCAATCTGTTCATCCTCAGAGGAGGCTGAGAGCTGCTCTCCATGGAGCTCTGACAAGTTGAAGGAATGTGTCCTGCTCCACGAGGGCAGATGGCCCAGCACAGATGGGAGCTGGTACCTCCATACTCTGTACTGCTGTTGGAGCAGGTACCTCTGTATACAACCAGTATTTTTGCCACAGACATGGCTGGAATGTGTGCAGGGACAGTTCAGAGGAGTCCAGGCAAATTTTTTCAGCCATTTTTGCCTGTGGAGCATTTCAGCATTCAGTGTTTCTAAAGGGCTGTCCATTCAGATAACACATAGCTGATAACATCCCTGAGCTGAATATGTGTCACGGTCCTGTGTCTGGGTATAGTCCCACAGGGCTATTCCAGCTTTCTTTGCTGTGGACAGGCAGCAAATTCAGCTCTTTTCTTGGCCTGACATATCTCCAGGTCATCACTGGGTCCTCTGTCTGTTGTGCTGCCACAGACCTGTGATGTGATGTCCCACATGCTCTGAGCCCTGAGGAGCAGCAGTGACCTCCCAAGCTGCTTAGTCTTTGTGTTTGACCTCTGGACTTCACTGAGCACTTCTGTACTGATGAACAAAACAGTGCCAAAGCCCAGCTCTTGACACCTTGACCAGGCTGGTGGTGCTCTGGGCAATCTGATCTAATGGGTGCCATCCCTGCCATGGCAGGGGGCTTGGAACTAGGTGGTCTTTAGGGTTTGTTTCAGCCCAAGCCATTTATGATTCCATAATTCTATGATCCATGACACTGGAACTCTGTGGACCATCCTGCTAAGTTACAGAAATGACATTTTATGTTGCATGATCTGGGCATGGCTTAGAAGTCAGCAGGGACCACATGCTGTTCCCAGCAGGCATTTTGGATGGAGTCACCTTGTTTTGAGTGTGAAGAGAGTTTAACGACACAAAGGTCACACTGTTCCAGGTGAATGGTGTGTTTAATTTTCTTGCATCACAGCAAACCACAGTTTACTTCTTCCAGAACATGTAAGAGTGGAGGTTAATGCTCTTTGTGTCATTGTAAACAGTTTCAAAGATCAGGTGATCTTTATTTTATCTATCACAAAATCTTCACTGGCCTAAACAGAACACTGGAAGGACCACACACATTTTCCTTCCCAGGTTTCCTCATTGTTTATGGCGATGAAGCTGATGAAGGGTCTAGAAAACGTTCATGAGGAGTGGCTGAGGGAGCTGGGGGTGTTTGGTGTGAAGGCTCAGAGTGGACCTCATTGCTCTCTACAACTCCCTGAAAGGAGGCTGTAGCCAGGTAAGGGCCAGTCTTTTCTACCATGTCTCGAGGGAAAGGATGAGAAGAAATGGCCTTCAGTTGCACCAGGGGGGGTTCAGATTAGATATTAGAAAAAAAAGAAATTCACTGAAAGACCATTGGAATTTCCTGAAAGGCATTGGAATAAGCTGCCCAGGGAGGTGGTGGAATCACTCTCTGGAAGTGTTCATGAGGTGTCTGGATGTAGATATGTTTTAGAGGTGATTGTGGTGGGGCTGGGTTGATGGTTTGGCTAATTGATCTCAAAAGTCTCTTCCAATCTTGATGCTTCTGTAAGTGTGGGATGATTTCAGGCTCCCTTTCCTTGAAGGTCAGGGTCTGCTGATGTGGGTGGGGCCACCACTCCTATATGTGGGCTCCTTTTCAGATCACAGCATTCCTCTTCCTCCTCAGCCAGGTGCTTGTTAACTGCAGAGAGTTGTAGATATTGGGTATTTAGTCTCTGACCTTTCAGGCAAAGCTAACAAACACATCTTCAGATGACATCAAGACTGAGGAAGAATATTTTCTGCCTCTAAAGACAATCTGGGGAAATACAAAATCTGAGGGTGGACGTTGTCTTCATGCATAAAAAGCAGCACCAACAACTCCACTGCCTGCTTGGCCTGCAGGAAAACAGGTAGGCTGGGTCTTTGAGGACAGGTACTTGTCCCTGCTCATTGCAGGGGTTTGCATTAGATGACCTTTAAAGGTCCCTTCTAACCCAAACCATTTAATGATTATTTGAAAAGTCATCTGACTGTTCATCTCACCTCTGTCCTTTCAGTCCTGTGGCAGCAGATTCACAGGGTGGTACGAGCTGCAGGAGGCTTGGGGCAAGACCTTGCTGTGCATACTGCTGTGATTGCCCTTGGAAGAGCCTGGGAACAAAGTGAGAGATCAGAGTTACTGCTTGTATGTCCCATTAGATGCCTGAGTTTGAATAAGGTCCCAGCCATTTCACTCCTTTTATCAGCCTGTTTAGGGAGACCAGCCTGAAGATGGCTTTTGATTTCCAGCTCTGTGAAACTTGCCTGCAAGCTGGTACTTGGGTGCCTTCAGAGCTTTTGTTGCTGTTGGGACACTGGTCAGGCAGTTCCTTGCACCAGCTGCTGTACAAGAACAAAGATGCTATTTCTTCTCCATACAGTTTGTAATTAGTGTGCCTCTTTCACAGTGAGCCTCACTTTGAACTCTATCTGTCTTAGACTTTCCATTTACCTGGAACATAATTGGAAGTGAGTTATTTGCTCAAAGGTGAAAAAAATAGCTTTGATGCAAAAATTTTTTTTTTTTGATACAGATTTTTAAGATAGGTTCTTTATTTTTTTCACAGACAGAAATCTGAAGCAACTCAAAAGTGTAAAGCTCAGACTGGAGAGAATAGTGATCCAGTTCTCACCCTCCACTGTAACATTGATTTTAATGGAATGGTAGAGATCTAAACAAGGCAGTGATATAACAGATTTGTACAGTGGACTTGCTGCAGTTCTTGCTGAACAGGGAGAAAGTTAGGAAGGAGGTTTACCTGAGTATAAATGAGATTAATCTCCTGTCTTATTCTACTGAAACAGCCAATGCTTTGATCTTCGTTCAATTATTTGTTGTATTCTCCCTGTGCCCAGGAGTTATGGGCATGAATCACAGGCTTCTCTTGCCAAGCTGAGGTCAGTTTAAATACTTTAGTATTTGATATATCTCCTATCAGCAGTCTGTATCTGGCAGTCAACAAGTTAACAACTATTTTTCTCCTCTAGCTGTTATGATCCCATGCAGTTATTAGAGTTAAGGCAATTAAGGTGGATTACTTCAGATTTTAGGTAATGTGGATGGTTATTGGAATTGCAATTAATAACATCTTGTCACTATAACCCAGGCAGGTTGTGAGGTAGATTTTATCCTGTGCAGCTGCATTGATAGGGATTAATTTTCCTTTGGCAGCTCCAATTTGTGAGCTGAGCAAATCCTCCAGCATGTGTCTTTACAGAGATGGGCAGGGGCTCCCTTGGTATGAGGTGGGGTCATCCCAGCATGGGACAGAAGTACTTTGAAGGATTGTATTTATGAGTTTCTCTGCTTTTTACAGGGTCTCATAAACCATCCCCCTCTATTCCCCCATTCAGGAAATTTGTTTGTTAAAGGTCTACTTGTTCAAAAGGTGTTCACAGCCTCTTTGTGGTGGATTAATCCTTTTATCTGATAAGATATCAGGCTTGGTGGGTCAAGATATCCAGTGGAGGGAACAAATACTGCAGTATGGAGCATTATATTCCACTTGAAAGAAGTGGCACCTTAAACTGAGTGCATGCCAGATAAAGGCTCTGCTCTGGGTTCAAGTTGCTAGCTGCAAAGGTATGTGTTAATGTCTTCATGGTTTTTGTAAGAGTCCCAAAAAGGAAGCCTAAAAATAGAGGTCCTACAGTATGGAGTTCCTTGGCTGTGAGTTAGCAACCTGCATTTCCTTTGGAATATGTGATAAGAAACACTTTCAAACACATGGCAGGATAAGAGTCTCCATTTACACAGTTTAACTCATTGAATTCAGCGATTTTGAAAGTGGAGCAATGCCAGTGGATCGACCTTGCTACCCAAACAGGCAGAAACTGGGCTGTGCTTGGCACCAGAAGAGGAGCATTGCTGACCTTCCCAGAATGATCCCCTGGGGTTTGGCCAGGGTGGCAGCCTGGGGAATCAAGTATTGCAAGTTGTCAGGGACTTCAGAGACCTGCCAGCCTGTTAGAGAGGTCTCAAGGGAGCCCCAAGTAGTCCTGGAATAATTTCTGTACTAACTGGTGGGTAGGATTTGGAAGGATTGTTTACCTCTGTTAACTTTGGAATAGATGAGAGAAGCTTTTTGCCCAGCAATGTCTTACACCTGAATGTATATCCATACATAATGTGCAAGCTTGCAGCTCAGTCTTGCAAAGCTTTACATGCACTAATGCAGGGGTTAAACTGAAGGGGTGAAACTGAGGGATTAGTCAGCCTATCTGTATAACTGATGGAGGGACAAATCAACCACCTCCCATCCCACTAAAGTACCTTTGATTAGGTGGCATGAATCCAGGTATCATTTGAGATATTTGTGTAAATGAATCTTACCAACATGTGTGGAGAGTGGAAAAGAACAGACTGGTGCGCATGAAATGTCCCTGCTGAACATTTCATGAAGCCTAATAGAAACAAACACTTAGCTTTAAAAATCCTTGTGTTCTCTTAAAAAAAAAATTAAAATCGCTATTAAGTACTGGAAAGCTGCCACAAGAATCCAGCACTGAGTATTCCCACAGTTTGTTCCCAGTGCTCCCAGACTGTAGCTGCAGGGCAAGTTGCATAAGAGCGTGGGGTAGGTGCTCAGGAACATCCTCACTGGGCTATAACAAAACCCTGGCATTGTTTTCCATGGTGTGTGTCTGCTTTTATGTGGCGTCAGGAAAGTGACTGTAATTTGCTGTTTCACAAAACTGGCAGCTACTCACGGTAGCAATTGTAGTAAGATTTGGGCTTGCAGTCCTTACTGCTCCCTCGGGGTATACATGGAAGCAAGATGATGCACGCTACGTGTTTTTCTACCAGAAAAATAAATAAAATTAAATACATAAACCATGCAAAGAACTTTTCACAGTCTCCAAGCCAGATTATTTAAAGCTGATGCTGTGTGTTAGAGAGGTTCTGCCTGTAAATGTACTTCTTTGAAAAAACAGGGGAGGCTTAATACTCATAATTGAAAAACATCTATAGGGTTTTTCCTCAAACTTTCCAGTGTGCTCAGGAAATCTCAGCCCCAAAGGAGGATGTCTCACAGGTTATGACCATGTGAATGGAAGGATTTATATTGAAAACAGTTTTGCCACTTTGTTCACAGATCCTTGGATTTCAGATTTGTTAGTGTAGCCTGGCTTCTGTAAGCCAAGTGCTGAACCACTGAGGAGCCAGTGATCCCCACACTGAGTTTTGGGTCTCAAACTAAACTGTGTTTTTGTTGAATAAATACTGATCTGCATTCATCTGTGTATAATTGAAGGCCATTTAGCACTGTAGCTGCCTTACACAGTTTTGTTCACTCCTAATCCTTATTCCAATGCAATTGAGGTAACCTTTCCCTTTGTAGGGTTTCCAGTTTGGGCATCTCATGAGACCCTGGGAATTGTCATACTAAGTCAAACATGTGACCAGAAAAAGTCACTGCCTTTAATGGCAGAGGTTACCAGCTGCTTTCTGATGACATTCCTCATCTCCTGCTATCAAGACACTGCTATCTTTTTGGAAAAAAACTTCTAGCCCCTTGTCTAGTTCTCTGCTGTTTGATTGCAGAGAGGAAAAGCTGATGAACTGATAAAGAACTAGCACACACTTTTGGATAAGTAGCACTTGGATAAAAAGAAAATATTTTTGTACAGAGCATAGTTTTGCTGCTGTAATTACAAACACTTTAATTAGGCAAGGAAAGCAGATGGGAAGAATCTCTAAGCAGTGCCTGCCAGCAGACACTGAGACAAAACGTGGGGGAACATCCAGAGATATGCAGGTTGTGGTTTCTCTTTGAATTAGGTTTTTTTTCTGGATTGCTCTTCTGGTCATCAGTGGTCAGACTACAGGCTGGGTGACATTGCTTCAGAGACAGGCACAGAAAATCCCCTAAATATCTATCTTGGTTAGTAGTCATGGAGGAGAAATTATATTCCTAATTCTTGGAATATAATGATTGGATCATATCAGGCTAGTTGTTGGCTCAGATGCTGAAGCATGAAGCTTCTTACTCTTCATTGAAATATTTGGGCAGTGCCATGTACCTGTAGATGTTATTTTCCCTAGTACCTTCCTTTCCTGCCTGGGCTTCTACTTCCCTGCCATTCCTGTCCTGTGCTTGGTGGAGGCTGGCATGGCCTCCCATCAGCTCTAGAGGTTTCAGGACCTCTGGCTATTTACTCCATCCCTTTCTTCCTATTTTATCTTGGTTATTCTTGCCCTAGCTCTCATTTAAGTGTCTCACAGTGATAGATAATGCTCACCCAAACACTGCTTTTGGGTACACAGTCATGAAGATCTCCCAGGGCCACTTTCCCTGACAGTGTTTATGTACAAATTTCACTGAAATTTAAGGGAGTGTCTTTTGGCCCAGGTTTTACAGAATTGGTTGCTGTGAGTCAGCTGATTCCTGATAACTTTCAAGGCTGGAACCACTTGGGTATGTGCTGGCACCCTCAGCACAGAGACTCTCCCTTGCTGGTGAGCAATTCCTCGCATGAGCAATGCCCTGACTCTGGATCAGCCACACTTGAACACACAATACTCACTGCTCAGTCAGCATCCTCCTGGGAGCCACATATTGTGCCACATCCTTTCCTGAAAAATAGAAAAGTGGCACAAAAGAATTTCTGCCAAGCCCTATAGCCTAAATGTCAAAACAGTTCTGTATTATATGAGTAATCACGGTACTCTGGCTTGGAAGGGAACACAAGGATCACCAAGTCTAGCTCTTAGTAAATGGCACAACCTTGGCATTTTTAGCACCAGGCTTTGACCAACTGAGCTAAAGTCTTGCAGTGTTAAATGTTTGACTAAAATGAGTGAAGATGATGAGAAGAAATAAGAGTTGTGCCAAAAAGTCCGAAAATTAGTGTAACTCTACTTTGATCCAAAGTGGAGAGGAGATATTCAGAGCATTGTATAAAATTCCACTTTGTAATAAGTCTCTCTGAAGAAACCAACAAACAAGTATTCCATGAATGCCTAAGAAAGAGCCAGGGCTGGTTTGCAAAGTACCAGTGAGAGTATGTGACAAATGCAGCCCAAAGAGGGGAAATAGGGAAGACTGGCAGAATGAGCCTGATTTCCTCGTCGATCGGATTCTTCTGGGCCTGCTGGAGATGAGATGCAGCCATGTCACCAGCAGGGTCCTACAGCTACGGGTGGCAAAGGTGCCATGGCAGGACGTAGCTGAGTATGCTGGAATTTGGACAAGAATCAGCTTGAGTCTCATCCTCCTCAAGATGCCTTATCTTGTGAAAATGCAGAACTCTCCTGATTTTGGGAGCAGGCAGAAATTTACCAGATGAAAGTAAATCTTTGTATCTGCAGGTATCTCTTGCAAGGCTTTCTTCCTTTTGATCCATTTTTCTTTCCAAGTAGAACATGTAGGGAGCAGACTGGTGCATGTGATGCTTTCCCCTGTGCCCTTTGGAGACCAAAAGCCACATCAAGCAGGAGATTTATGAGTTGCTGGCAATAGATGCTTCATATTCTGTTATTACATTTCAGATGATGAAAGAAGAACAACTGACTTTCATGGCTATGAAAGCAGTAGGAAAACTGCCTGTGGATAGATCGAGCACATGCATCACTGGGTAGAAATTAAGGTGTTTATAGCTTCAGATTTGGAAAGTTCAAGATAGCAGAAAAATATCTGAGTAAGATGTGAGGCAGTTTGTAAGATTTCAACTCAGATACACTCAGGAGAGTAAATCCAAAGGTAACGTTAGGATTCATTAACTCTCCCTAATTAGGCTCCTAAATTTAAGTAGACAGAATCTTCCCTGGAGGCTTTCAAAGGCACTCACCTTTCACTGTTGATGGTACAGGCATCTTAGGAACATAGCTTATTTAAGGAGGACTTCTTCCTTAGGTACCTACAGGGCAGGCTTGGGTTGAGTTACCAGATTAGGTGAATTGAATCTTCTAGTAAGGTTATTGCATTTCTGGGCAGGCAGCTGCAGTGTTTCCTAAATCTCCTTCATCTCCCAAAGCCTCTCACATCACTGGGCCCTTTACCTGTGAGAGATTTCACTGGGAGGAACTGTGAGACTGAGCTCATTTGTGTTCCACAGGCTTCATTTCTGGAATGGAATTGCTTCCACTTCTGAAATTGCTTCTCTGATTGCAGCTGCATGAGGAAAGGAAAAGTATGTCCTTTTCTGTGGAGACCAAACAAGAGAAAGGGTTGCCTGTATTATATTTATATTCTTCTTGCACAACACTCCTGCAGTCAGCTGCTGCCAGGAGATACAGTAAAAGGCAAAGCATCTGGGCTGTCTCAGGAGGAGTCTTGGCAGAGTGATCTGAAAGCTTTTATGGGTTGTGTCAGACATCCCAGCTTGTACCACTTCCCACCACCCCCAAATCTCCAGCAGAATAGACAGATTCCTGCTTTGGGCACAGTCTGGAGGGAGTGCCCTGGTGCAGGCTTTGGGCTTGGGGAGGCGTAGGTGGCTTTGGTTGTGACAGAGCTCTTTTCCCAGACAGTCTTGCCTGCTTTCTGCATGGTGCTTGGAAGTGGCCTTACTGTAATTGGCATGAGTCACTTCCTTGTTATTGGTGGTTTGGAACACCATGAGTTGAAAACATGCCTGCAGCAGGCTGAGGATCTCCCTCTTTCTCTTGGGCTTTGCATTTGGTTTCAGGATTGCAGCCTATATCCATGCTGGGTGAAAAAATGCTTTTTTCAGAATAACTGAAGGAGATGGAAGCTGAGGTTTGGACAACTTGCATTTGTTAAATTTCCGATCTGGCATTTGGTTTTTTTTTTTTTTTTTTTTTGTGAGAGTGAAGGTTTTTCATGGCAATTTGTTGGTCAAATCCCAACTTTCAGACTTATGGTCTGTTGCAGAAAGTCCCTTCATGTCTCCTGTTGTCTCCTGGGACAAGTTATGCTTCCTGTTTAAAGGGTATTGTACCTTCAGTCTAAATAAGATACATGATGGTATGACATGCCTTTGCAGCCAAGGTACAGAGCTGATGTCAAGTGCACTCAGCCTTCTCCAAGGCTCATGGAGACATTTGAGAGCTGTAGGAACTGATGATCTCCTATCAGGTGATTATACTCCTATCTGACCAAAAATTCTCCCGTCAGAATGTCTGGTGGCAGGGCAGGACCTGACGGTAGGCTTTGGATGTCTGACACAACACATGATCATGAGAAGAGGCAAAACCTCTTTTTATGTGAGCTAGATGGGGCATGGATAGCTGGAAAAGGTTTCAACTTGTTCCTTGGCCATGTCTGAGACCCTTGGGATAAGGCCAAGAGGGTAGGGTGTGCCTCCATTTACTTTTGTTAGTGAAATTACCGTCTTCCACCCCCGTGTTTCCAGCTACACAGTGGTGTTACTGTTGTCACCAGGTGCAGAGACTTCTTTTGTATGGGATTTTTCCATCTTGCTCTCTGACTGTACTGTGATATTTTGTGGTCTGGCACAGCCAAAAATCCATTATTTTAATAGGTAGAGTTGACTGACTGCTTAGTGAATTTAGGCTTTACTGCACAAATCCCACTTTTAGTTCTGCAGTTTGAGAGACCCATATACATGTGTACTAAGGAATTGCTTTCTTGTAACAACTTGGAATCAGGAATGATCCTATTTCAGGCTGAATGCTGTGCATTTTCAAGTCCCAAACAAGAATCCTTCAGAGATGCTACCTCTAAAAATATGCAGTAGTTTATATTGAGTGTTTACTCACAGGAGGTTTTTTTATTATTATTTTAGAAATATGTTGAGCACCAACAGTTCCTGGCCCCAACCTGCCCAGATAAAAGGCTTGGATGTAATTTTCCTTGGTGAGGGAGTCATGTTTTTGTTCAATTGCACTCTGCTTCAAGCGTGCTCAGAAGGGTTTGCTGAAGATCCTACAGATCTGTTTTATCTGAGCTTTGGGAGCAAACCTTATGGGCTGGAAATGCACAGGAGAATATAGAGCAGAGGATTGGAGAATGGCAAGCCCCTTGTCTGTATGTTTTTTACACTGAGCTTTCATTGATCCCCTCCAGCTGACTGATGTGTATATCCAGTGAAGATAGAGGTCAGGGGATAATTGCTTCCTGGGAGTGGAAGTCTTTAAGCATGCTTAGGACAGAGCAAGCATCAGAAAACGCCAAATGATCAAATTAGCAAAGAGAGGGAATTGTTTGAGTGCAAGGCTGTGCTTGTTTCCTTTCTTTGGCACAGACTCTCTCTGTGAAATTGGACAAATCATTTTGATATTTAAACACTTTCAAAACTCTGCCCCTGTGCCAATTTGCCATCCATAAAGTATGGTGGCTATAGCATCAAATGTTTTGGTTAGGGGAATAATATATGTCCTGAAATTGAAACACTCAGCAACATTGGAAAATAATTACACAGAAAGAGCAGTATTCCTCTGAAAATAATATATTGTGGCAATTGGTTGAACCCCCAAGACTGGAGTGTTTGAAACTAGGTAGGTCAACATAGGAAACACAGCAAATTATCTCATTATGGTCTTTTCATACCTGAAGAAGCCCTACAAGAAACCTGAGGAGGAACATGGACATGCA
This sequence comes from Phylloscopus collybita, assembly GCA_027886175.1. Lineage (NCBI taxonomy): Eukaryota > Metazoa > Chordata > Aves > Passeriformes > Phylloscopidae > Phylloscopus > Phylloscopus collybita. The sequence continues at coordinate 51,139,861 of JAJNNQ010000026.1, forward strand.
ATGACAGGCCAAGGAGGAATGGCTTTAAACTGAAAAAGTGTAAGTTTAGATTGGGTATTAGGAAGAAATTCTTGACTGTGAGGCTGCTGAGGCCCTGGCACAGGTTGCCCAGTGATGCTTCATCCCTGGAAGTGTCCAAGGAAGGGGTTTGGAGCAGCCTGGTCTGGTGGAAGGTGTCCCTGCCCATGGCAGGGGAGTTGGAACAAGATAGCCTTTAAGGTCTCCCAACCCAAACCAGTCTGAGATTCTCTGCCCTCAATGAACAGAGGTGAGGTATTGACTGGCCTTTTCCATCTCTAAGCACTTCAATTCAAAATGTTGCTGCTTGTAGATACAGTAACTTTTTCTTTTCATAAGCCCTGGGTTTTCTGGCCACACAAGAAACTGCTTGTGTGAAAATTCCAGCAGAAGGCGTCTCCACCAAGTACAAATAAGGATACTGTCAGCAGCACCAGCATGTGCCTTTTCACACTGTCCTGCCAGCTGCTCCTACCGACTCTGATGGATCTGCTCTGTCCATGAGAGCACACTCTGCCTTTGATTTTCCTTCACCCCTGTTTCTGCAGTGGGGGGAGGCTGCCAGGCACTGCAGGAGAGGTTTTGTTGTGAGATTGGTGCCATTAATTCATTGCAAATGGGTAATGCAGCTCTTGGGTTGGGAACTGGTATAAATTATTGCTAGCATGATGTTGATTCGGACAGATGAGCAGTGGGAGCTGGGATTGCTTTTAAAGCAGACACAGAGGGATTATGTAAAGACTTGAAAGCCTGTAATGGCAGAGGAATGAACCTGCTGATCCAAAAGCTCCCTTGCAGATTTATGACCTAGAACCAACTTCTTCAGGTACCTTCACAGAGTGCCACAGTGATGGTGACACTTTGTCTCCAGATCAAGTCCTGTCCCCAGATCAAGTCCTGGCTGACATGGAATCCATGTGGTGATGTTTGAGTTGAACCCCAGGGTGAGTGGCTGAGCAGGGCTTGCCATCTGAAAAGTTACACCTCTGCCTGTGCTTCCCAGATGACAGCCCAAGCTGGTGTAGAATTTTATCATTTGGATAAATATCCACACCTCAATGCTGACTGCTACCCCCTGAGAGACTGAAAGTCCCTAGAGGTCCCCAGAGCAACTCATTTCCTCTCTTCCAGATGATCCCAGCTCATTTCTCATGTGCATTTTTAGGTGCAGGGATCCCAACATTGAGGTGTATTAACACTTTGATTGAAGCTGTTTCTTCCCCTCTTGTCCACATCCATCACTCATTCTGCTGACTGAGTTGCTTTAATTTCTCTGCTTGATTGCATGGACAAGTGCCAACTCTACCCTGCCAGGATTTCTGTGCTTAATACTGAGATAAGACTAAAATCCTCAGTAGTTTTTTGTTTTTTTTTCTGGTGGTTTTAATAATAAATAACTTTTCTTGACACTTTTCTTCAACTCATGCCATGCTTTGTGTCAGATGCACTCCTCTCTGGAGAATTTAAGGAGGGCATTTCAAAGGAACCAGATGTTTATTCTTTCTTGTGGAGTTGGCTGCCACACAGGAGCTAACTGGAAATTGTGAGGTATTTTACACTTGAGAAAGGCTTTCCATTTCACAGTCTTTCTAAATCAAAAGAAAGCTGTGTATCGGCTGAGCATCACATAAACTAGAAAAAGAGCAGACTTGCTGCATGCCATCTCTCTGTGTACTCTTTGCAAAGATGGGCCTTTCCTGGCAAAATGTACTCAAGATGTTTATGGAGTCCACAGAGAAAAATGATTCCTTGAAATGGAAAAGTCCAAGGTTATGTGCTGTAGACACATGTGCCACACTAAGTTGCTTCCAGAGTTTTAAAGAGATCTAGTGAAGTGAAGAAAAGCAACTCTTGGAATTTCTGAAAACACCAAAATGTGTGCTAATCACGGATGTTAAGCACATGCCTGCTTTTGGGAATCCATCCTCACAGCTACCTCTGTTTTAAGGCACCAAATGAGTGCTTGATAATGTTCTTACTTCCTTGGCCATCCCAAAGAGATAACAGCACAGCCCTACCTCCTAAAGTGCTGGGACAATAATACTCTATCAATGCTTCTTCTTGAATACTTCTCCGTCCCTACTCTTCCTGGGGATGCTGTTGACCAGTTGCTGTCCTATTTAGCAATGTTTTGCTTTACCTGACTCCTCCCCTGGTCCTGTGGGTGGTCACTGTTCAAGTGATGGTGGAACAGATGCCAAGATAGAAAAACCGTATCTCAGCTCTCTGGGCGTGCTTAGGAAATGATGGTGTTTCTTTCCCCTACTTCACTCACAAATGTTTAAGTGTTGGGTAGTGTTCTTTTTCTAAGAAAGATGCAGGTCCACCTAGCCTGTCTTGTGCCCTGGTGATAGTCATGAATGTTGAGAGGTAAAGGAGATGTTTGTGAAGAACAGTAAGTCTGAAACATGAAAACCTTTTGCTTCATTTTCTTCACTGGATGCCTATTGACAGGTTACTGGGATGCAGTTTGGATGAAAAGTGTATAAAGGAAAATGTCCTGTGTATTTTAAATGTTTATCAGGTCCTCGGTCTGAGATACAGCAATAAGACTCTTTATTTTTTGAGGGCGCCAAGACCTGTGCCCTTTGCATCCTTTTGGGTGCCTCATATTGGGCACCCAGAACTGCAGTTCTCCCTGGCTGTGGTTTGCAGAATTATCTCTGTTTTACCCACCTCCTCTCCAGACTTTCTGATATTTCCCTGGCAGAGGCATCTCCCTCATTCCTGTCTGGTTCCTACCAGGGGATGTGGTTTTTTTTTGCTGCCCTCCAACTGTTGCCAATTCAGGTTTCACTAGAAACCTGTGTGCCAGCTCTTTGATATTCCGAAGCTGTGAGGTTTTCTGTCTGTTTCCTGGCCTAGCATGACTCTACTAATAATGCAAGAACTTCAGTGCTGATGTCCTGGCAGCCTAATACAGGAGGTCAGTCTGTAAATCTAGTTACAATTTTCTTTGCCTCAGCAAAGACATAAGTCAAACATAATGTAAACAAAGTGGTTGGATCACTTCACCCACCAGTAATGTGGTGGGTGATGCAGGCAAATTTAATGGATGTGATTAAATCTCCTGTTCCAGTCTGGCAGCTGATTAGCTGCAGGGGGCAGGCAGGAATTTCCTTTCTGATCCAGAGTTGCCCTCTTTCCAAGTCCTCCTTCAAGCTTCTGCCAAACATCTCAAAGTGCTTTGCATTTTTAATTGCTCTTCTTCACGCCCCTGTGAAGGGTGGAGATGAGAGATAGCATGATCCCAAGTGGAGCCCTGGGGAAACTGAGGCACTGGGAGGTGGCAGCCTGCTTGGAATGAGAGAGGAAGGTGGTGTTAGACTTGGGGAAAGGGGAAATGGCACCCCAAAAATCTTCTCTTGAAGCTCATGTGGGTCTACTGAACTTGTGCCTAGTGCTCAACAATCTGTGTCTTAAGCACACTAAAGTCTTGTCTGCTATGCATTAATGTATAATCACTGACAGGAAAAAGAAATCTTTCTTCTGTGGAAATTTTAATTTATTTTTGTCTTTCATCACTCAATTCCTCTGCTTTCTGAAGAGAATGACCTGTATGTATGTTTCTTCTCTTTGTATGGAGAAGCACTTTGGTCTGAAATAGCCTCAGGTGTTGGCTGTGGCTGAGGAAGAGAACTGGTTCAGCTCCATAGATGACTCCATTCTTTGTCCCTACAGGGGAAATTAGTGAATTTACTGTGTGGATTCACCTTCAGTGGGTGTACTCTGAAGAAGCTTCACCTGCTTTGATTTCTTTACCTGGTTGTACAGCTAAAGAACTGGCCTTGTAAGGAGGAGAAAACACTCCTATTATTAGGGCATGCTTTGATCCAAAGAAGGGACCAGAGGCATCCAAAAAATCTGTCACATATTAACCCATCATTTCACCTGCATATTGCTCATGCTGTGGCTGGCAATACAGAGAGCAGTAGGGATTAGCTGAGTCTTCATGTACCTCAGGATGGTGGGAATGGAGAATGGGCCTTTCCCATCTTACAGCCTAAAACTCAGTGGAAAACAGTGTATTTTGGATCTCACAGTGTGGGGAGGGTTTCTTACAGCAGGAATTTATTGTTGTGGTAGATTATTTAAGCTTTATGATTTCAGGTGAACCAGAGTGTCTAGAGTCTGTTTTTTTTAATCTGGAGTGGACAGAAACTTCTGATGTTCAGCCTTGAGCCAGCAGCTTGATGGCTGGAGAGAGGCAGGATTTCAGGCATAGCTATAGCCCCCATTGCTATAGGGCACCCTGTCCAGCCTGCTGTCATGGTAGGAACAAAGAGCTCTAACTGGAGTGCTCTGAAGCCTAGAGCTGAGGCCAAAGCCTGGCTTACTCAGCTCTATTTCAGTTTCTGACATGAGTGTCTAAACAGAGCATCTGAATTTGATCCTTAGCCTAGTCTGAAGGCTTAATTGTAAATAAACAGTATCTTAATCACTTTATGGTTTCCAGCATTCTCTTGTTGAATGTCTCTGTGCTGGCATTTGGAGAGCATTCATCATAGTGGAAAATGAGTGTCTGTTTGGGCTGCACATGGTATAATTAACCATCAGCTGAGCCCGGAGCATGACATGACAATCCTCCTTCTGACCAGCTGAAATAACTAACTCTAACAACTGTGCTCTTCTTGCTCCTCTCTTTCAGTTCCCAAGAAGCTTCTGCATGAAACTCAGGCAAGACCAACCAATCAACACGGGTACCAGAAGCCACATTTCCCGCTGCAGCCAAGAGTGTTTGACCCCAATGTTATAGGGGACGGCGTGTTCCTTCCGGATGTCTCTCCTTCCAACATAGAGCGAGCTCTCCCAGGTAGCTGTGACCATTGTCATGTTGGCCCAGTCCTAATGCTGTTGTGGTAACTGTTCCTTTCCATCTCCTCTTTTCTGGATTTCTGTATCACTCCTAAATCCCATCCATGTCACAGTCAGAAAGGGCTGTGGCAGCTTCAAGGTGTGACCAGCGATGGGCTAAAGTGAGCTGTGAAACTGTTCAAGAAACACTGGGTTTCTTGGAATAGCAGTCATGGCCATGCATGTCCAAACTCATCACAGAAATACTTTCCAGACCTGTCTAGTGTCAAAGTAAAAAAACAAAACAGGGCAGAGACAGTAGATCTACCTCATGGGACAGAGAAGTTTTCCTGTGAGCTTAGAAATACGATGCTATTTTCATAAAATGCAAAGTGAAGAGATATGGATGAAGTCAGATCTTAGCCATCTCTAGGGATAGATGAGTAGGAGGAAGGGGTGGTGTATAAATAAAGGAAAAGCACAGGTGAGCACGTGTTGGGTTCCTTGGTGGTTTTGTGTTGTTTCCCAATACACAGGAGATGGTTTATGACACTACTGAAAATCCCAGTCTGTGCTCCCAGAGATTCAGCTCGAGGGTGGGTATGGGCAGAGCTTGTCTCTGTCTACGCTCCTGGCAAAGCTAATCCACAGCTTGGATAGACAATTCACAAATAAATAAAAACCTGACAGGTTTGTCAGGTTTGGAGGCCTTACTGAAAAACTGTCAAGGAAAAGAGTTTTAAGTTAGCCCCAAATAAATATTGCGATCCTGAAGATTCTTTTTAGCAAGGAAAAATATCCTGAACTCATTTCCACTCATCTAAACATTTTACTTCTACAAATGACACCTTTTGTTTAGTTTTCACATAGTTTATTCATTCACTTTCAAAATATGCACCACTTTTCAAACAAAGATGTCATTTTGAAATTAAAACCTAGAAGAATGTTTCAAAAATAACAAAATACATGGAAATTTCTGTAATCTCCCTTCCTGTTTTTATTTATTTTATTAAAACTATTTGCTAACGTCAGCCTGGTATCATGGATAACCTTTCCTGTGCTTATACTGTGGTGTTGGACAAATTTACTGCTGGCTGAGAGAATTTTGTTCAGCTTTGGTGTAAATTCATGGAGAAAGTGTTCAAGTGACTGGCAGCAGCTAAGAAAGGGTGGTGAGGAGAAAACTAGTAGTAGTGAGCTGGCTAGATATTGACATATCTTGGAAGCTAGCAAGGAGGAAAGGGAATATCTTTTAGTATGACCCTGAAAGGAATGGCAGATCAGGGAACCACACAGTGTAGCAACACATGGCCCTTGTGAAATTGTGTTTGTTTTTTCCCTCCTGCATAAGTCCAGTAATTTTCTGTCATCCGTGTCTGTGCTCGTACAATCCTGCCAATGATAAAACCAGTTCTGTGGTTTTGGTGGTGCTCTTTGCTGGAGTTTGGTGTAGGCAGGCCAGTATTCATTTAAAAACATGTTTGATTGCATCTGTTCATTTGACAAGTTAGAAGTAGAAAAAAAAAAAAAAAAAAAAAAAAAAGGGATTCTTCTTACGTCTCACATCCCAAGAGGAGTTATCCCTTACTCTGTCTCCTGAAGTTGTGAACATGTGAACTGTTGTTGCACATGGTTTACAAGGGCTGCTCCACACCTAACCAGAGGTGGGGTCTGTTTGACATGGGAAATATGTTTGAGATTATATCCTGGTGGTGCCCTTGATTTTCCTCGATTGTGAAGGGATTTTACACTATTTCAGAGCCAGATCTCAGTCAGGAGACATGTCAGGTAGGATTCAGCTACCCCCATATAAATGTGTCATTTGTGATGACCTGGGGTGTTCACCTGGCTTCTAGAAGGGTGAGCATTTCCCCTGCATCCCTTCTCATATCTGCCATCTCTGCATGGATGTCCTCCTGACCCTGGGGTTTCTTATATTTCTGTGTATGAGCACATACAGTGAAGTATCTGCTGTGAGGAGAGCTGAAAGGCTCTTTGCTATCCATCCACTAATAGCAGGGTTCTCTTGCCTCAGTTTGGATGCATGGTGCTACTTGAGATGCTCTGAAATATTCAAGTTTTAGGTTCAGTTTTGAGAAGTTAAATATTTACCCTACTTCTGTGGATTTCCTTGGAACAGCATAGGGAAAAATGCAAACACTCGTACAAGCAGATTTACCTGACAGGGAGGATAAAGGAGATATTAGAGGGCGTGTTAATCTGAATTTAAAAACATTCTGAATTAAATAATTGTGAAATGCTGCTATTGATTTCCTGCCAAATGTGCCCTTGGACCTTCTGTGTCCCTTTTTTACTAGGGATCTGCAGTAACCTCTATTCTCCTAAATAAAGCAAGAGGCTCTTTATTTTGCACTTTGGGATATGACACCCAAGCACTCATGTTTAAATACTTTGCTTGAAGTCCAGTCATTAACACTGTGGTAACCTTGAACACATGGCTTTCCCAAGGCATGCAGCTATTCAGTGCCAGAGGTACAGCTGTGCCCACATTCCCTGGGGCTGATCCCTCACAGTGACACCTGGACATCCATCCCCACTGGTTCTGCTCCAGGCAGATTAGGAGTTGGCATCACTGCACACACATTCCTGCCCTCAGTCCCTCTCCATCCAGTATTACCTGTTCTCTTTGAACACCCCTCACTTTCTGTTATGGCTTCCTTGGCTGAGCTGCTTCCTGGCATCCACAGCAGGAAGCTGAACGTGATGTCTCGTGCTGCTGGGAAAGGAGATGGATCAGGCAGCCAAGGAACAAAGACCATCTCACATCCCAGCTCCTGACAGAATGTCTTTGCCTGCATGGCACTGATGGCACCATTGGAGATGGAGCTGGCAGTGTCCTGAATTTAATACCTGCAGATAAGTGGAAGCCAGGTGCAAGTCTGTGATTTTACAGAGTGATGCTTGCTTTTGGCCAGAACTAGACACCCAGAGAAGGGAGCCTGAAAATCTATGATAGCCACAGTTAAAAACTCACATGGATGGTGGAGCTGGATCCTGTGCACTGACTTTTTCCTGTGTTGAAAACAATTACTGTTTTGTGAGTAGTGGGGGTGTCTGCCTGCAGATCAAGGTGTGGGGAGCCCTCAACAGCGAGCTGATAAGGTCTGAAAGGGTCTCTTTGAGCCTCCTGGAATTAACTGCCTCCTTAGCTCCAGTCTTCAACAAATAAAATCAAATCATTAACCCATGTTCACTCACCTCTCCAGAGGGGAAATGGTGTCTGGGTGAAACACAATATGAGCAGGCTTCTGAAGGAAGTCATAAACTCAGGTCTGCCCTTCCCCACGAAGGCTGGAGAGAAAGCACGTCTGTTTGCCAGGTGTGGATGGATCACTACAGCACCACATCAGCAGAGGGTTGTGGGCTCTGCCTGTGTTTTCCAGTCCTCCTTACAAGCTTAGCTGAACTTACTGTTGATAAAGGCTCCTTTGATTTACATAAGAGAGAAGAAACCTGATTATATATTTGCTGTAGCATAGGTGGGTGTGTCTAAGTGGTGACACGGAAGAGCAGGAGATGGGGGAGAGATGATGATGCCTGGATGCAGATGGGATATGTGCTCAGCTGAAGCTGCTTGAGAAGATTTAGTTACCCCTCAAAAAAGGGGCAAATTTGGGTGGCTCCATCAAGCAGCTCCAGATTTCTGAACACAGACGCTTGACCTGGTGGGAATAAGGCAGGGTAGGGTGGGGTCATGCTCTACATTCCTCGTTCCTCATTCCCTTTTTGTGTCAAAGCAGAGAAGAAGAGAGGGAGGTCGGCCACTTTCTACCCTGTAGACAACACCCCCGTCCTGCTCCCTGTGGATGAGACACAACCGCCGGCGCTCGGCAGCAGCAGCAGCAGCATGGAGCCCGTGGGCGTCGGCACGGAGATGGCCCTGCTCAGCAACATCCTGGCAGCCTATGCCTTCATCACAGGTATGTCTCCCTAGGCTCCTGCTTCTTGAAGACCCTCCTTACACAGTCACCTGGGGCTAAACCTGCCTCTCTGATCTGTTTGTGTATTTCACTCCTCCCTCAGCGGATTCTCCCTTGAAAGGCCTGACCGGGGCAGCTCTAGCAGGCAGTGTAGAACAGAGTTTATTGTGCACTGCTTTCCACTGGGTCTGCTCTCATCTGGAGCTAAATACAATGTAATCTTACATGTGGTATTATTCCTAATGCTTCATTTTCCTGGAGATCAAAGCCTGGCTCATTAAGGAGGCAAGTTTGTTGTCCTGTAATTTGGAAAATAAGCAGCACTCAAATCTTTACACTGCTTAAGAGAATTTGGCTTATCTTCAGTAGAAGTGTGAAGATGAAGTAACTTGAGAGTCTACTTAATTGTATATTTAAATCTAGTTTAGAGTAAGATTTCCTTGGATCACAGTTTATCTTTCACCCACGTGTATCTTTCAAGTAACGGGGGAACAGTCTTCTAAAAAAGAATCACTTTAAAAGATGAAAGAAAAGTGACAGAACCAGGAGGAATGCCTTTAAATTGAAAAACAGTGGGTTTAGATTAGACATTAGGAAGAAATTCTGTACTGTGAGGATGGTGAGACATCGGCACAGGTGGCCCAGAGAGGTTGTGGCTGCCCCATTCCTGGAAGTGTTCAAGGCTATATTAACTAAAACTGCAGTATTTGTGAGCTACTTTTTCATCTCTGCCTGCTAATTCAGTCTTGCTAATTCATTAAACAGTAGTGCATTCTTAGTGTCATGCTCTTGCTGAGATGCCACCATGCTGCTAATCCAAGTGTTTGGACTTGAGGCAGCTAACTTGGATTTTGTACTTTGGAACCACGAAGTAGATTTGTGAGAGTGTTTTTTCATATTATTTTGTGAAGGTTTCTTCCAAAAGGACAATGAAGGGTTATACAAATTTCTGCTCTTCTAAACATCCAGCGCTGGCATCAGGATCCATCTTCTCATGACAGCCCTCAGGGTCAGGCAGATTAAATGGAATTAGTAGGGTTCTTCACAGAAGATAGCTGAGCAGGATAGATTTGTTTTCTTGCTTGGGTATCTCCAAGGAAAAGTTAGAAAAACAAACTTTAAAGGAGTCTTCTCTCTATCCCACTTCTCCCCCCTTATCTACAGCTACCATTTTTTTTACATGAGAATACCTTCCTACCTACCTTCCCACTTCCCATCCCTACTGTAAAACAAAATGCTGTTAATATTGTGTTCCCCATCTGAGCAGTAATGGGCAGAGAAAGTTGTAGGATTGTGAAAGTGGTCCAAGATAGTTGGGACTGTGATTCAGGGCTGCTGACAATGCTCCATGGACGTTGCTTCCGTTGACCACAGCAGAGCTCTTTGTGTTGGTTTTAGGGCACAAGGTCTTGATTCATCCCCATCACAAGGTGTCAGCCTTGGCAGGAGTCTCCAGATTTTACTGCAGCACAAAAAACTGTACCTGTCCTCTTGCTGTGGGATTTGTCTGCCCTGTCTTGTGCTTTCCTTGTGTTCACATCCACGGGATGTCAAATAGGTAAACCCAGACCTCAAAACTTTGGTTTCAAGTGCTGAGTTCAGGACTTGGTTGCTTATGTTTTCCAATGTATCGTGGAACTAAAAATATTTTGGGTTGGAAGAGGCCTTAAAGATCAGCTGGTTCCCATGTTCCTCACCATGGTTGTTAGACGGGTTTCAGTCTCAGTGACATATATGTCCAGTTTGTTATTTATTATAAAAAGAATTGATGACTGACCCGTGGATTGAAACAGCAGATGTCCTAAACCATTTTATCTGCTGCATGTAATTTAGCCTCTGCTTTTAGTGGAAATGATGGATTTGTCGTGATTTATTTTGTTTTATGTGAATATGGAGACATTTTAGCTTATGACTTCAAAGACAAACTGTGTCACAGGGCACAAATATAATTTGCATAAAACTAGAGCACTGCCAAGCCGTCCCTCTTCATATTGCATATTATGAGCAGTTGGATATATATTTTTTTTGGTGCCTGCCAGAGTTTGGGGCCCTGAAGGCAGCTCAAGCCACAGCTGATGTCCATAGAGGACCCATTATAGTGGCTCAGGAGAGGCAGGGCATTGAGCAGCCAGGCAGGGCTGGCTCTGGGTCACACATCTTCCTACTTCTCCTGACCACAGCTCTGGTGCCAAAGAGAAACAGTAGTGCAAGAACTGCTCTGTTCCATGACACTGAAAATGTCCCTCAGGTGCTCTCTGCAGAATGAAAGTGCTGCATTCAGGGCTTCCCTGTGCTGATGAATTGTCTCAGAATAGGAGTTTGCAAAAGAAAATTGTAAATAGGCTGGGGCAATATAAAAAAGTGGGTTTTCTCTCGGGGCAGAGGGTGGTGGATATCCTCAGATCCACTGCAGGGAAATGGAGCTTTGGATTTTTGCTATTTCATGGGTAAAGTGCAGGCTTGAAAGGATGATCCTCTCTACTACCTTTCCACTCTCCTGGCAGTGAGGTGTTTTTTAGCCTGGGGAGAGCATCCAAAAATAATGGAATCCTTTCTGTGCTCAATGGTGTTCATATTTTCTGCACAAAATGGCAATTTTGGGTGGGCAGCTGCAGCTGAAGAGTCTGCAGACTCAGTCACTCATATATGCAGAGTCTTGCAGTGCACAGAGAAGTGCCAGTATTAGCAAAAGGCTCTGTGCTCATTTCCACCATATTTTTGACTGATATTCCCATATAAGAGCTGAGAATTTTCCTATGGACAACTGAATAGAAAAAGTCACAGCACAGCAGGAAGCAAAAGAGTTCTGGTTTGCAGCTGTCATAGTTAGATATCAGAGCCAGTTAGGTGTCATTCTCATTCCAGATTCCACAACCTGTTTCTTCAGAAACAGGGGAAAATTGTAAATAATGTTAAAGAGGAATGAAATTAGTAGCTGATCCAACAGATATTATTTAGAGTTCAGTCTTGCAGAAGACTCAGAGACACCCTTTATTTGAAAGCTGATTTTCTTTATGGAATTAGGTTTTTAATTAGAGGCAATCTCTGCCTACAAACCTCAGATGTGCTATTTGTCATGGACCTGTTCCAAAACCTGCCTGAGTGTTTGGAAAAACTTCACCAGTCCCAGTGACAGCTGGAACTGTCTTTGCAGTCACAGACTATCAGCAAGACCAGAAACATCCCTCGTGGTTATATAAATATTAAACATTATAAAATGTATCAGAGCTCTTCCAGTGCCTCCTTTTGGACAGGAGACATCCCAGTTTTGTCACTGCATTCGGGAGAAAGCAGTTGGAGGGAAACCTCCACAAATTCCTGTTTTAGTCTTCTTTCATAAGCAAAACTTTGCTGCCAAGTTATTAACAAGGGGCTTCCAAAATACAGCCCAGGGGAGATCATTCCAAATTTTGGACTGCTTGGCCTGAGCCTTATTAATAAGGGGCTCCTGGAGAGCTTCCTCTGTTCTCTTAGGGGATTTCAGCAGCCTGTGGGGCTGACTGTAAATTCCCTAGAAGATATTGCTCCTACTGTTTGTCTGGCCATGCCTAATGCTGAACCTTTTACTGGGGGCCCTCTGAAATTTTCCTCCCCACTGAGGTTTTGGAATGCATGAAGCCATTACAGGAAGCCAGCAGCGTTAATGCCTAGATTGTTTTTTATTTATTGAAACAATTTATTATAACAGCAATAACAGCCTTGGCCTGGGGCTTTTCCTGGGGAATTAATGGCAGTCTGGGCTGATGCTCCCAGCAGATTGTTAGCCCTCAGGAAACAAGCTCCGTAATTGCTGCTGGTTTGGTTGGAAAAATAAAATAAAATAAAATGTGTTTTTAATTTTTCTGGCCAGTTTGAGTGCCTAGAAAATGGTAGCTTTTGTGAAGAGGGTTATGTAGAGCATATATCTTTTGTCTGCATGGACTAATTTCAGGCTTGAATTAGTGACACTTTTATCAATACTTTCAATCCAGAGAGAGAAATACGAGGAAGGATAAATGTAGCCCCAGCCAAAGAGATTGGAAGAAATTTGGCCCTGCTGGAAGGTCTGAGCTGTCATCCACAGCACTGGGAGAAAAATCTTCAGTGGTCAAAATCTATGTTTTAATGAGGATATACACACATACACACACAAGAATACATATCAAAATTGTGCTAGCTGCTGCTACTCATGTCCATATACTTTTAAAGAACCTTTTTTCAAGTATAATGAGTGTTTTAAGGAGCTTCACTGTTGGTGTGATCAATCTGGGCCACCTTTGAGCTTTTGGAAGGTGCTGAGCATCCATTTCCTGAAAAAGATGCCTAATTTTGGTCTTTACAAGTAGAACATGCAATGGGGTAGGCTCTCAAAATTACTAATCATCCATCAAACCCCCAAATCTAGGTTATTGCTGACTTGGCTACTTCAAGTGAGAAAAAGCAGAGCAGAGATTTTTTAGCTTAAGTTGCTCTTTCTGCTGTGAAAAAAAAAAAAAAAAAAGAGAGGCTGCTGTGCAATTGGATTGTACGTACGATAAATGCCAAGACTGCAGTTGAACACGGGGTTACATCTCCGTGAGGAAGTCCAGACAGTGTCTCAGATGCTGACAGAGTAGCTGCAGGAGCTCATAAATGCCACTGGAGCCCAAAAATTCAATTACAGCTCTTGCACTGCATGAAGGGCTGAATGGACGAACACAAGCAGGGGAAGAAAAATGGTTGCTTGAGTAGCAATCCAGGTAAAACTGCTCATGAACTGGATAAAAAACATGGAAAAAGGAGTGTGGAGGCGAAAGGAAAAGCAGGACACAAGCAAGATCGGGGGCAGAGAATCCACATGTGTCTGTGTCTCAGGCTCCAATCTATGTTTTTTTTATGAGTTGCTCTAAAGGAGCGAGCAGGGGAACTAATGCAACCAAATCAAGCCCATGTGTGTGCAGAATGTGGTGCTCAGGGAAGTGTGCATGGCATCCTCTCGGCCAGGCAGAGGCAAGGCAGACTGTACCCAGTGCCTTCCAGTACAAACATCCCAGTTCTGCTCCTTTGCTCACACTCCCATGATCCAGGTGTCCCCAGAGCCCTTCTTAGGGCTACCTGAAAAGGGAGCTGGGTGATTACTCTCCCCAGTCAAATTGCACATGGAGGTAAAAGTGTTATCAGGTAGGGACTCTGCTTCTCCTGATTTTTTTTTCTTTACTGTTCACATAGGACTGCATGGGCAGCAGCAGCTTTTGCTTTTTCCTCCTACTGCACAATGGAGGCTGCAGTTTTGAGTCCTGACCCTTGAATTCAGAGTAGCCATTGCCCTCAATGGGGGCAGGATTTCACTCAGCCAGGCTGCTGCAAGGGCCATTGGCACATTCTCCCTGCCTGGTATCTTTTTTACTTTTGGAATTGTACTGTCACACTTTTGTCAAAACATCTTAGTTTAAAACCTGTGGCTTTGGTCTCACTTGACCTTCCAACTACTGCTGCATTTCCTAGAGATGTTTGGTTGGAAGATACCTTACAGATCACCTAAAGACCTAAAGACCTTCAGTTCTAACACCCCTGTCGTGGGCCCACTGGCACACTCAGTTTAGTGTCCTCCTTGCTCTTTGCATTACAGCTGAGTTTGCAGGAGGTTGGTCCACCTCTTTCTTTTTTTTTTTTTGGACTTATCTGCTGCACTTTCCTCATCTTTCTTTGTCCTGCCTTCAGCCTGATTTTTCACCATGTCATTCACCAACCACTCTTGGATCAGTCTAATGATTTATTAGCCAATTTTCAGAATATCTCAACCTCTTCATCCACCTTGGCTCATCAGTCACCTTTGAGATTCATCTGGGAGAGAAGTGAAGAGCACAAAGGCATTTCGTCTCTGTAATTGTTCCATGAGCAGCTCCAGGCACTGAGCTACATGCTGCCTGGAACAGCACAAGCCAGTGTTTGGGCTCTGACCACAGACTCAGAGAATAATTTGGGATGGAAGAAGCCTCTGCAGGTCACCAGGTCCAATCCCCTGCTAGGCTAACTTCAACTTTAGAGCCAGCTTTGAAATTACAACAGGGTCTTGCCCTGTTCAGTTTTGAACATCTCCAAATAGTTTCCAGTTCACCTTTTACAAACTTTGCTTTAGGAGTTTGGCTGGAAAGGACACTTCTAAAAGCACTGTGCAGGGAAGTGAAGCCATTTAGCTACAGAGGTCTCTTGGAGCCCAATGTCAGGGTCTCAGCTGGTGGAAGCTGTTATAGATCCATCACTGGGTTCAAGGGAATAAAACTCATCTGAGGAAGTGACTCCATCCTTGGGCTCAAGACAGCCAGCAGACACTGCAGAGTGGAGCTGGCCTTGACACTTCTGCTCAGTTCACCTTTACCCATTTAGTGTACCAATAAACCAGGATGATTCAGCCCAGGGGAATGGCAGTAACAACATTTGTCATAATCACACTTCTAAGTAGTCCCATGGAAAAAAAAAAAAAAGAAAAAAAAGAAAAAAAAAAAAAAAAGAAAAAAAAAAAAAGAGGTGGTAAATAAACAAGATGACCTAATTCGAAAGGTATTGTGGATCCTTTGGAGTCTTGTTATATCACCTCAGAAATGTGGCTGTGCAGGACTCATCCTGTTGGTGCACTGACTCCAGCTCTGCCTGTGGAGCACAGGTAGATATTTTGGTGGTCTGGGCGGGGAGCCAGCTCTCTTGCCTTAGATAAGCAAATGAAGTTCTATGAATAAATAATGTGCATTTTTGCCACGCTGCCAAGCCTCCCATTTCAGCCGGGCCACAGCACAGGGCATACAAAGTTTTGTAATCATCTTTATGCCTGGTTTGAAGGCAGTGGGTGTGACAGCAAGATGCACTTACCTGCAGCTGGCTGTGCAGCACCCTGGTGTCAGCCCCGTGGGAATCAGATTTAATTCTGTGGGCTGCTCCCTTCCCTTCCCTTCCAGACAACGCCAAAACACAACTGCAGCAAACCCGCATTCTGCATGAGGGCAAACGCCTTGGCAGCAAATCCACCGGAATTTAAATTCCCGATTGCCCTGGGGGAGGAGACAGAGGAGGGCATGGAAGTAAAAGCAGCCACTGGAAACTCGGCCCCTCCAGAAAGTGTTCTAGTGTGTGCACGGAGGGGCGGTGTGTGTTCTGTTCCTTGAAGGGTTCTTTGCCTCCATCGTTTCCTTTCTCCCTGCAGAAAATCCCGAGCGGGCTGCCCTGTATTTCGTGTCCGGAGTGTGCATCGGACTCGTGCTGACCCTGCTGGCCCTGGTGCTGAGGGTGTCCTGCCGGACGGACTGCAAGCGCTCCTCCTCCAAAAAACCCCCTCGGGAGCGGGAGAGCGACAGCGACAGCAGCGACAGCGACGACGACTCGGACACCACGTCGGACCTGTCTGCCCGCAGGCACCGCAGGTTCGAGAGGACTTTGAACATGAACGTGTTCACCTCGGCGGAGGAGCTGGAGCGAGCGCAGCGGCTGGAGGAGCGGGAGCGCATCATCCGTGAGATCTGGATGAACGGCCAGCCCGACATCCCGGGCACCAGGAGCCTCAACCGCTACTACTGAGCCATGCCGGGGGCCCCAGCGCTGCTGCCCTGCGGCCCGGGGCTGCCCCACACCGCAGAGAGGGGAGGGAGGGAACAGTACATCATGGGTGTCTCCCCTTTCCCATCAGGTGTGCCGCCTGGAGCGGTGTGGATGGACAGCAAATGACGTTTTCCCCATCTCTCTCTCCCTGACACTGGTGTCACCCCTCTTCCCGGACACTTTCTGGTTTCAGAGAAGTGATTGCCAACTTCATTTCTGAGTAGCAGGCAGGGAGGGGACAATGGCAGTGGGGTATCACCGTGGTGTGAGTGCTCCTTCCTTGGCTGGAGAGGGAGGCTGTCCAGGATTTGGTCTCCATTTAGGATTTTTTGGTTTCCCGTTCCTGAGGACTGTGGGAGAATTGTTAACAAAATGACAGCTCTGGAAAGATGATTTGGGGAAGGAGGGGGAGGTGCATCCTGACCGATTGTCTTGTGACTTCAGAAGCCATGAGATTAACCTAATTAAAACCCAACAGCAAATAGGACTTCTTAAGAACTGGGGGATGGGAGGGAGGGGGATTCTTCCATCGTGAAATCATCTCGGTGCTTGGATGTTTGCCATTGTGTATTCAGTTATTTATGGCCATCTTTTCATCTTCCTTTTCAATGGGAACATTTAGCTTTTTTTACTGACACCTCAGGGATAAAATCCTATTATTTTTTTGAGTCTGCTCTCCCTGCTGGCCCCTGTCAAACACAACCCAGCCCATCTCCAACAGTGAAATTCTGGTAATGTAAGAGATGTGTCAGTGACTAGTGAGAAGTTAACAACCTCAAAGAGGTTGAAAAAGGTTTTCTTTTTGTTTTGTTTTAAATATATATATATATTTGAAGATGCTGCACAGGAATGTGCCTTATTCTTTTTTTTTTTTTTTTTTTTTTTTTTGGTTGTTGTTGTTAAACTACAGTTTTCCTATGGATAGCAATGCACAATGTTTTATATATTTTATTAAAAAATGGAATTATAAAAAAGTCTGTGTTTACCAGAGGAAAACCAACACAGAAGAAGCCATGTCTGACAACAAAATGGGTAATAAATGCTAAATAAACTCTGGTTTACTTCAATACAATTGAATTTGCATCCTCACTTTTGGCATAGGTGTTGCTTGAGGGAGCTCTTTGGTAGAGTAGCACACCTCTGCAAGCAATCAAGGCTGATGTTTTCTGCATGCAGGGAACTGGCAGCACCTCTTTGTTTTGGCAGCAGCCCATCTATCAACTTCTGTGGTGCACATGGGCAGGAGAGCTGATCAATGGGTTGGTTACTCAAGGGGCCCCTCAAAGTGATTTCATGATGCTTTGAGTCTGTCCCCCATACTCACATCATACCTGGGCCAGAAGCAAATGTTAAATGAACTAAAAAAAAAAAATTATGTATATATATATAAGAAAAGGTGCAATGTTTTAGTGCTTCTTCAGTTGTCCCCTGGAGTTTTCAGTGGCATATCACCACCCTCTTCACTCCTCAAGCAGCAGTTCACATCACCTCAGCTGAAGAACTTGGTGTTTCTCACATCTGCATGGCACTGCTGTAATCCTGAATGGCTTTGGGGTCTGCTCTTCTGTCATTTAGGCATGGAAATATTATTTCCAGGATCTTAAGGGTTTGCAAGGAAAATAAAGATCAAAAGCTCTGACTACCCAGAGCTTTCCCCAAGCTTTAAGGAGAGATGGAAATGGGTGGACCTGCCCACAGGATGTTATAAGGGATAGTGTGCTGTGCCAAAGAGCTGCATGGTGGGACAGACCCCTGGCACTTGGGGCCTTCTTGGCACTCTTTGGGATCTCTGAGGCTTTTCCCCAGATGAGGAAAGCTGCATTGGAAGTGCCCACAAGTACTTCTGGTGGCTCTTGTAGGGTGAGAGGAAAACTGAGTAGCTGCAGCTGGTGGCACTGGCAATGTCTGAGGTCAGGCTGCCTGGTGAGAGGTGGCTTCACCTGGGAAGGCAATCTGAGCACTGTGGAGTGATTCCGGGTCTGGTCCTGTGAAGATTTGAATGGAAAGGCTCAGTATTGAACTGGAATGTAATTTTTGCATCTAATATGTAGAAATGAAACAGGAGGCAGGTCCCAAGCCCTGATGCATTGCCAGGTGCTTCAGCTGGAATGTCAAACACACTCTGCTGAGGAGCAAAGACAGAGTGAGGTCAGTGGGGTCAGTTCTGTTGGCCATGTGTTTTCCCCTACAATGACATAGTCCCTCAACCGTGGTGATTAAAGGACAGCATGTTTTCAGATTTAGAATGCTGTGTCCTGGGAGATAGCTTGCAAAAATGATTTTAAGAATATTATAAATGAGTGGATTTATGTGTCTGATTTTCCCAAATGACTTTTTTTTTGACCAGAGGAAAGAACAACTGTGGTAAATCTAACCATACCTGATATGCAACTGTGGGATTAAAATATCTGCTTCAGATGTAAATCACAGCCAAACTCGAGTTACAAATGGATGAACAGTCCTCCCTTAGCATTGCCACTCCTGCTGTAAATCTTCCAGATGAAGTTTGAAATAAAAAGGAGCAGGGTTGAGGAGACAAGCCCATCACAGGGCCTTGCCCTAGGTAAAAAGATGTAACAGAAGGAGTCTCACTGTCTTCACACCACGTGCAATACCTTCACATACTTTCTATCTCCTATTTTGTCTCAGGGACTTTTATTTCTAAGAAAATGTTGACTAAAGAAAAAGAAAAATTGCAATCCTTTGAGCTACGGAAAAGACTTTAAGTCATTTGGTAACTATTTCTCAATTTGTCTCAAAAGTGCTCAATGGTTTGTCTGAGGGACAAAACACAGTCAAAATTCGTGGGGTAGGAGTTTGGTGATTTGCCTTTAGCTCTAGCAATGGAGCAAAACCAGTCACCTGGAGTATGGAAGAGCTGGATTCACTGGGGGTGGGGTCAAATCTGTATTTCTTACCCTGCAAAAGAATATCAAGCATACAGAGGTTTGGACTTGTCTGGTTTCTGCCTTCTGTGTTGTGCTCAGTGTGTCATTTGGAACACTAAAACACTCATAGAGCCAGGGAGCAGAGAACAATTGCTGTCCTACCAGCCTACTGTGAATCCCTCTTGTAGGAGGTTATGCACAGCCCCGCTCTCCTACTTCCATGGTTAATTAATTTTTTCCATTAAAATGAAATGTTATTTCCAGCATAACACTCTTCAATTCCCCAGGACAGATAAAGGAGTTGGAATCAATTTTTCCTCTTTCCTGAATGAAATTCCTAATCACTGACCTTTTGGGTAAAGAGATGCTGAATTCATTTTCCATGTAAATCTGGTTTTTGTGCCTCAGTTTAACTTTAGAATTTTATAACAGGGGACAACAAAACTATCTTGGACTTGGAGTTGATCACAGGGGGAAGCACATGAATTTATATTTAAAGGAGCAGCATTGCAGTTGCCATGTGCCATCTGCTGGGCCCAAGGCTTGGGGCAGGTGAGCCTTGAGCAGTGAAGTGCCCTTGCTGGATACTTTCACACCTCTTGCCACTGCAGGATCCTTGGATTAGTAACCACAGAGCTGTGCAGTTGTACCATGTTAGCTTAGTAAATGAGTGTGATGGGCTGGAAATCTGAGGGTTGCACTCCTGGGAGAAGACGAACACGTGGAAGCGATGGGTCAGGTTTGCAGAGCGTTGACTGCACGCTCATTACCCTCCTGTCGGGTGGGGCAGATGGGGCTGGTTACAGAAGTCATGGCTCCAGCCAGACCCCCACCCTGGTGTCCTGCTCTCTCCCTATGGCCCCTGACTTCTCAGGGCCGTTTTCCCCTCCAGCCATCAGCACTGACCTCCTTTGTGGACCTGTGTTCAATGTACCCTGAAAATCTCAGTAATATGGTGTCTGCTGCCTTTCCCATGTCCACCCTGGTGTTCATATCCTCGATGAATTCCAGCTGGTTGATGAGGCATGCCTTTCCCTTCCAGAAACCACAGTGCCACTACTTAACCCCTTGCATGCCATCCTTCCCAGCACCCCAGGGGCTACACAAATAAAATGAGCTCCCTGAGCCATGGTACTGCCAGGATGTACAGCATATGCCTGTGGTGCTGCAGGGAATCTGAATTTCCTTTTGTGCTGCATGGAGCGTCTCAAGTTTCTCGAGGTGTCACAAGTAATTAATCATCTTAGACTGGCCCAGAAATCCTTCTGCTTGGAATCATTGTGGAGGTTTCTTCAAGTTTTAATAATCTGATCTGAGTTTCTAGTGTCCTTAGATACCCCAAAGAAAATGTTTCCCAGTGTTGCTTGCCTTTGCTTGTACACTCATTATAAGTGGTGCAGCTTGCTCCTTCACAGAATTTCCTCTATTTTTTGCAGCTGTCTCAAGGGCTCTCAGTTAAACACAACCAGTCAATACGGCAGAAATGGTTTTGGTTCCTCGGTGGGCAGCTCACCATTATGTGTGCTTTTCTACACCCCTGAGCTGAAGGTGCTCTCTTATTCTGAGTGATGTGGTGGTTTAGTAGTATTTAAACAAATATTTAAGGAAATCCATTGCTTTGGGGGTTCTCAGTACTCAATGGTTCATTTCCAGTGACAGTGATGTAATGTCACCATTTGGATTATTGCACCACGGAGCCCTGGGGCACTGGGATGATGTCACTGGGAATGATGTGTGGACTGAACCATGACCATGGAAGCTGCTTGGAGGGGTGTGAGCCGTGGGTGCTCTGGGAAGCATTCTCTAGGGGCACACTTGCTCATATCATGGGAGCCAGTCAGTTCCCCAGGTGGATCTCTCCAGAAGGATGGATGGCTTTGTCCTCAAGAAAACCTCGAGTGCAACTGGTCCATGATTTCCCTTGGGAGGTTTGTGCTTGGTGAGGGGAGGGATAAGATACATTCCTTGTTCAGGTTCCTGGAAATATGGACAGAACCCCTCCAGAGTCAGGTTTAATGGATGTCAATACTGATTCTCTTTTCCTTCTGTCTGATCACCAGTGGGGAGCTCAGGAAGGTCCCCAGAAGGAGAGGAGGTGCTGCACCAATGTGCTCCTCACGAAACCTCTGGTCACACCCCTAGATGGTTTGGAATGAGGGACAGGGAACTCCTGCTGCCACACCTGTAACCAGCAAACAAGGGCTCCCTGGTGCTGAGGCTTCAAAAGGAGCCAGGGGAAAGGGGCCACTCTTTGATGACCAAAGGCTGTTGACACTGAGGTTAGGACCATGAGCACAGCCAGGCAGTGATGATATCCACCACTCCTACTGAAACCTGCCAAAAATGGCAAAGTTTCCTCACCTGCTCTTCTGGAACCAGTTCCTGAGGGACATGAGGGACAGTCTAATTTTTTGGTGCTGGAGAAGACACTAATTTGAGGGGTGGGAGTAGACTGGCGGTGAGTTGCCCACCTATGTGTATGTGACAGTGATGGCTTCACACTGCACTTGTGCACTTGAAAATATGTGGCTGCTTCCCAAACCAATCAGGATTGTCAGAAACATCCAGAAAACATTTCAAAGTCATAGGATCATTGAATATCTTGAGTTGCAAGGGACTCAAGGATCATCGAAGTTCCACTCCTGGCTCTGCACAGGACCATCCCCAAGAGTCACACCACGTGCCCAAGAGCAATGTCCAACCACTCCTTGAACCCTGTCAGGCTGGTGCTGTGACCACTTCCTTGGGGAGCCTGTTCCAGTGCCCAGCCACCCTCTGGGTGAAGAAACTTTTCCTAATGTCCACCCTAAACCTCCCCTGACACAACTTCAGACCATTCCCTTGGGTCCTGTCACTGGTCACAACAGAGCAGAGATCAGTGCCTGCCCCTCCTCTTCCCCTCACAGGAAGCTGTAACTGCAGTGAGGTCTCCCCGCAGTCTCCTTTTCTCCACACTGAACAGACCAAGTGACCTCTGCTGCTTCTCATGGGCTGAGAGCCTTCACCAATGTGGATGCATTTTTAATTCCAGAAAACTACCACCAAATTTAATGTTTTGTTATACCTGCTTTGTCTTTTCACCTTCCACCCTAATGAAAAAATGAATTGGTAAAGCTAAAGCTTCAGGATCCTTCCCAGTGTCTACACAAATCCAAGTGTGTTTAGTTTTATTTTATTTCATGCTACAATAATAGAATCTAAATAAAGTACTTAGAAAAATATTCCTGTGGAGATTTTTATTCTTTTTGATTTAAAGGCATTAATTTAAAAGAGAGCTCTCCAAAGAGTATATAATGTTTTCTTATTCTTATGTTTTCTTATTCTTCCTTAGCTGTACTACTAAAAGAACTTCTAATCAGTGGGAAGGGATATGCTATTGTGTTAGTGCCCAGTCCATCATTCTCTGGAAGCATGTTTAATTTTACATGTCCCAGTCCCTCCTATGTTACTCCTTTGCTGAGCAACGTCTTGGAGTCCTCCTCCCACTTCATCCCTAGACTGCCCAGCTATGGTCAGGGCTGTAATTTGTGTCAGACCACATTCCTGTGGCTGATTTTTCCTCCTTTTCTTTTCCTAGTTTGTCTGTACTTGAGGCAGATTTGATCCAAACTGTCTTCCCTAACAAACCTTTCACATGTATCACTGGGACTTTATCTCCATCTGTGGTAGATAGGAGCTCAGATTGGGCAGGGCCTGCTCTGTGGGTGGAACCTCAGGTGTTAACTAACCAGGTGGCCTTTGCTAAATGCTGCTCCCAGTTTTTGAAAGATCCTCCACCCAGTGCTTTCAAGGTGGTTTTGAACAGTCTGTTGCACCTCTCCACTTTG
This sequence comes from Phylloscopus collybita, assembly GCA_027886175.1. Taxonomy (NCBI): domain Eukaryota; kingdom Metazoa; phylum Chordata; class Aves; order Passeriformes; family Phylloscopidae; genus Phylloscopus; species Phylloscopus collybita. Next base: position 51,162,877 of record JAJNNQ010000026.1, read on the forward strand.
CCTGCAGCTGGTGCATGGTAGGGGATATGGTACACCCACTCAATGCCATGTTCCCTAGCCCAGGTGTTTATAAGGCTGTTCTTGAAATGAGTCCCATTGTCTGATGGCAGGGGTACCATGTCTCCACAGAACTTGTTTCTCCAGGCCCAGGATGGTGTTCCGGGCAGTGGCATGAGGCACAGGGTAGGTCTCCAGCCTACCATGGTCACCATGGTAGCACCATGGTCAGCACGTAGCGCTTGCCTTGGCGGGTTTGGGGCAGTGTGATGTAATCAATCTGCCAGGCCTCCCCATACTTGTACTTGGACCACTGTCCACCGTACCAGAGGGGCTTCACCCGCTTGGCCTGCTTGATGGCAGCACACATCTCACAGTCATGGATAACCTGAGAAATACTGTTCATGGTTAGATCCACCCCTCGGTCTCGTGCCCACTTATAGGTGGCATCTCTGCCCTGATGACCTGAGGCCTCATGAGCCCATTGAGCTAGGAACAACTGTCCTTTATGTTGCCAATCTAAGTCTATCTTTGACACCTCTATCTTTGCAGCCTGCTCTACCTGCTCGTTGTTTCAGTGTCCCTCATTAGCCCAACTCTTGGGCACATGGGCATCCACATGACGGACTTTCACAGGTAGTTTCCCTACGCTGGTGGTGATGTCCTTCCACTCATCAGCAGCCCAAATTGGTTTTCCTCTACGCTGCCAATTGGCCTTTTTCCACCTTTCCAGCCATCCCCACAGAGCATTAGCCACCATCCACGAATCAGTGTATAGGTAGAGCTTCGGCCACTTCTCTCTTTCAGCAATGTCCAGGGCCAATTGAACAGCTTTGAGTTCAGCAAGCTGGCTTGACCCGCCTTCTCCTTCAGTGGCGTGTGCAACCTGTCGTGTGGGGCTCCATACGGCTGCTTTCCACTTCCGGTTCATCCCTACGATGCGACAGGAACCATCAGTGAAAAGAGCGTAGCGTGTTTCTTCTGCTGGCAGTTGGTTGTATGGTGGAGCTTCTTCAGCACATGTCGCTTGCTCTTGTCCCTCTTCATCAATAAGACTAAAGTTTTCACCTTCAGGCCAGTTTGTAATTACCTCCAAAATCCCAGGGCAATTCATTTTTCCAGTATGGGCCCACTGAGTGATAAGGGCAATCCACTTACTCTTCCGTGGCATTGGTGGCATGGTGGGTAGCAGGAACCTCTGCTTTGAACATCCACCCCAGTACTGGTAATCGGGGTGCCAGGAGGAGTTTTGTTTCAGTTTCTATTACCTCTGAGGTGGCTCGGACTCCTTCCTAGGCTGCTAAAATTTCCTTCTCTGTGGGACTGTAGTTGGCTTCAGACCCTCGGTAGCTTCGGCTCCAGAATCCCAGTGGCCGGCCTCGAGTCTCACCAGGCACCTTCTGCCACAGGCTCCAGGACAGACCATGGCTCCCAGCTGCAGAGTAGAGCACGTTCTTTACCTCTGGTCCCATCCTGACTGGGCCAAGGGCTACTGCATGAGCAATCTCCTGCTTGATCTGGGCAAAGGCGTGTTGCTGTTCTGGGCCCCAGTGGAAATAGTCCTTCTTGTGGGTAACCAGGCACAAAAGGCTCACAATCTGACTGTACTCAGGGATGTGCATCCTCCAAAAGCCTATGGCACCTAGGAAATCTTGTGTTTCCTTCTTGTTGGTTGGTGGAGACATTGCTGTCATCTTATTGGTGACATTAGTGGGAATCTGATGCCGTCCATCTTCCCACTTTATTCCCAAGAACTGGATCTCTCGAGCAGGTCCCTTAACTTTGCTCTTTTGATAGCAAAACCAGCTTTCAGGAGAATCTGGACAATCTTCTCTCCTTTCTCAAACACTTCAGCTGCAGTGTTTCCCCACACAATGATGTCATCAATGTACTGTAGATAATCCGGAACCTCGCCCTTTTCCAGTGCATCCTGGATCAGTCCTTGGCAGAGGGTGGGGCTGTGCTTGCACCCCTGGGGCAGTCGGTTTCAAGCGTACTGCACACCCCCCCCCCAGGCGAAAGCAAAGTGAGGTCTGCACTCTGTAAGGAGAGCAATGGTGCCGTCTGTGGCGTAGTGGTTAGCACTCCGGACTCTGGCCCCCGCGATCTGAGTTCGAATCTCGGTGCAGCCTCCGGGGCCCGGGATGAGCGCTGGCATGTATTATCTGAGCGGAGCTGATGTCTCTGACCGCTTTAGCTCTAGAATTACTCTGAGGCCCGGGGAAATTTACGGCCCAAATCAAAATGATACATTCAGAAACTGTTTATTTTCTTTTTCTTTCACTTGGGGAGGTCTGTGTGGGTGTATTAAACATAAACATTGACTGCTCTCACTGCTGCTTTTGCTTTTCAATGGTAATTTACAGTAAGGAAGTAAATACAATTATTTCATGTTCAAATGGCATTTTTCCATCTGGGAAAACAGTATATTTCATTGCCAGTGTATAAATAAGCCTGTTGTAAATCACTGGCTGGCCATACAGCTCCACCACACTAAGAAGAAATGAGATCTTTCTTTTGTGGAAGGTAGAGAGGATGTATTCCTCACCAGAAAAAGTTTTCATGGCTGAAAGTGGCTCATGTTATGGAAGTAAAGCTTTTGAGGCTTGAGCTTTCATCCAAAAGGAGCAAGTAACCTAGTGGAGACTGTGCCATGGCCTATGTCACAGGCAAAGAAGGCTCCAGAAGGAGGGCTATAACTGGGAGGAATTTTGAAACGCCTGAATATTTGGGAGAGGGACCTGGGAAGCAGGGTGTTTAGATTTTAGAAGCTCTCTGATTCTCAGACCTCTTGTTCCTGTCCTTCTCCTTTTCTCTCCTGTCCTCTCCTCACCTCACCAGTGAACCGGAGTCCACTCCCTGGTGGACTCCAGCCTTCCTTCAGCAAGTGAGTTGGGGAGAGGCTTCTCCTCACCAGCCTCATTCCTGCTTGTGCTACTGGTGTTTGTCCTCCCCTGGTGCACAAGAGACCCAGCACCTCTGGTACTGCAGCCCTGACCATAGATCCAGGCAGAAAACCCTCCTGAGATGCTGATATGGCACAGGAAGCATCAGGGAGTCTCAAAAGCCCTCCAAGATTGTGAGTGGCAGCTTTCAGGGTCTTGTCAGACAGCATTAAACTTTCCCTCCCAGGAAAAGCATCCTCTGGGACTACTGTCTGGGGAGATGGATTGTCTTCATGGCACTAGCAGTAGCAATTACTTTTTCTGGTTTTTCAGTTAGTTCTCAGAATAAAACTTGTCATTGCCAAAACACTTCAAGTTCTAGGAGAAAAATCCTGCATTGGTTTGCAAAGTCCTGCAAAGTCACCCGTTCTGACTCACATGGGTTTGCTTGATCCCTCCTGAACATTTTCTCTCAAACTGTCCTTTTAAAAGATGCCAGGAATGCACAGATACATCACTGGTACTGGAATCACTTTGAGAGCTTGGGCACCCAGGAGAGCTGTGGCCTGAAACAGCAACACACAGAGGTCCAGTTGGGTCTGTTACTTCAGAGCAGCCAGCAAAGAAAGAAATTAATACAAAGAGCAGTTCTGAAAAACCATCAGATGCCTCTGAACTCTGCTGTTCATGGGTGGTCTAGAGGCTTCAAAAAACACAGGAGGAAGGAGAACTACTTCTGTCCCTTCTAAACAATCCATTCATTTAAAAAGTCCCCTCACACCAGAAATGAGGAGAGGACCATTCCTCATAAAAGTGAATTTCAAAGACTTTTGCAAGAAATGGAATGTACAAATTACTGCCTTTTCTAAAGCCAAAGGATGTTTTTCCAGCATGGCACCCCATCCCCAGAAAAAAAATTGCTGTGGGGAGTTTTGGTTTCACTCATGGTACAGAGTAACATCAGACTCCAAACACCACCAGAAAATAAACAAGCCAAGTCAATGCTCTGGCAGAAATTGCAAAGAAAGATACTTTTTCACATTTCAGGGCTTTTAAATGCCAATTTCCATCACATCATTATAGCTTTTATTTCTTCATGAAGTCATAATGAAAAGTAAAAGGTGTTTTCTAATAGCTCAAAGAAAGAAACTTGACTTTTTTCCCCCATCTGCTGTCACTCTTTGTCCTTAGAAAGTTTTTGCTCCAGAAACATAAACTTATGCAGGAGAAATGATTGAAGCTCTTAGGAGGTGTCAAAGGGGCAATGATGGCATTTGGCAAAGGACACAAAGCCTTGGCAAAAACAAGCTTCCCCCAAGACTGCATTTCCCTTGTTCAAGCTCAGACTCAACAAGAGGATTTTCTCTCCTTCTCAGCCACCCAGCTTTGCTCAGAACAATGTCCTTCAACAGAAAAAGCTATCCAAATCCAGCTTTTTTCCCTTCCACCACCACCTCTGCCCCCAATCCACGTGTTTTTCAACAGAAAAATGGCAGATGAACTATTGAAAGCCATGGTCCATTCCAGTGCCATAACTCAAAGTTTTTGCTCAGGGACCGGGTTGCACATGGTGGATAATGCAGAGAGATGGAACAACATGATGTGTACCTCAGGGAGATCTGATTGTTGGGTGAGAACTATGAGTAAATATCATTGTTCACTGAATGTTACTGCCATTTTCTGTATATAGCTGTATACTGCATATATATGTATGTATAAAGTACGTGTGTGTAGAGTTAGAATTTATTTAGTTCTGGTAGTAAGTTGACAATATGGGGATAAGGGGTGGAAATGTCCTAGGGTGACTTTACGATGCTTGTATCCCCAATCGTCTGTTCTATATCTGCTGTATATTAAGTTCTGTACCTTTAAAATGGTTCTGGGAGTGAAGGGGGAGAAAGCAGCAGCAGCAGTTTGTTTTGAGAAAACTGCCTGACTCCCACACAGCCTGGCTCCGGCGTTCGTCTGAGGCACGGACAGTGGTGGGACAGAGATCCCTGTGCTTTTAGTTAGTTTGAGCTGGCTGGGGCAGGGAAGTTCCCTGGACTTTTCCTTTTTCTTGGGACTGTTTAAACCTGCTCTGGACTGACAAACCCAGAGGAGCAGTGAGGGCTGGCACCTGCGGCCGCTGGGCCTGGCCCTGCAGAGGGAGTGGGGCTGGTGAGAGACGGAGTGAGCTGAGCTGCACCCAGGGCAAGGACTGCCTCAGTTTGCCATCTCTCTTCGGAGCTGCCAGAGGTTTTATTGCTTCATATGATTCATTTTTTGTGCTTGTGGGCATCTTGTTTGTTAAATAAATAGTTTTTCCCACTTTTCTCTGAGGAAGTTCTTTTCCCGAACCAGCTGGGGGGAGGGGCTGTTTGGGTTTGCTTTCCAGAGGAACCCCTTCGGAGGTTTCCTCCCAAATTTGTCCTAAACCAGGACACTTCCACAGGCTAAATTCAGGGTGTGCTCTGGCCCACATCCTGATGATACAGCAACCCAGAAATAGCATAGGGCTGTCAGTATTCTTGGCTATCTATCAATACCCTGAGCTATCAGTATTTTGAGCTATCAGTACCCTGAGCTATCAGTACTCTGAACTACTAATACCCTGAGCTATCAATACCCTGATCTATCAGTACACTGACCTATCAATACCCTGAGCTATCAGTACCCTGAGCTATCGATACGCTCTTCAAATGATGGCCCTGCTCATGGGGTGAGACTTCTGTCCCTGAGAAGTAGCTGTACCAATTAATTGAAAGTGGCTTGTTATGAAAGTAGTCACAGGAGATTTTCTTCTTATGTAAGCAGTTGAGAAGCAGAAAGTCCTGAGTTCACTTCCCTGGCATCATGCTGACCAACTCGCTGGAGGCCCTTGGTGGGACAAGGGTCCATCAGTGCTTGCTGGAGTTTGTGGCCATCAGTCACTGAGCTCAGAGAGGAAAAATGGCATCTTGTGTCCAAAGCATGTTTTGGGGCTGTGAGAGAGTCTGGCAAGGCTGGGGAAGCTGGTGTGCATGGAGAAGTTTGCCACCACTCAGAGATGAAGACTCTCCAGCCACTCCTCTCTCATGGAGACTGAAAGTGTAGCAGAGGAATATTGTCAGTGAGGAGGTGTCCTCCCCTCATCCTTCCCAAGCTCTGTGAAAGCCCTCCAGGCTGTTTGGATCAGCCATTCAAAACAAAACCAGGATGAGGGCTGACAGCCACCTCTGAGTCCCTCAGGGAAGGATACCATTAATAACAGGGTTACATGCTCTGTTCCATGACTGCTGGGGCAACAATGAGGTGTTTCTTTGCAGATACTGCTCCCTCAGGCTTCATCTGCTGGAGCTGAGTGCCAACAGCCTATCAAACTGTATCATGGCTGCAATCACTCCTCCTTCCTCTTTGCAGGTCACGGGAGTTGGGGTGCTTTGCAAATAGAACATTCCCAACAGGCCTGAAAGGACAGCAGTGTGTTGTTCTGCCCATCTCAGAGCTGGGGGGAAACAGCAGGGAAAAAACCCCATCTCTGCAGCTTTGTTTGGGCATGGCATCATGAAATGGTGTTGTGTCTAGTCCTTGGCCACCACCCAAAGAGACTGACCATCTCTGGGTATCTGCCTAATTCAGCAGAAAAGACAAATATGAAAACATAAAGGAAGGGAGTTCAGGTGTGCAGGGGGACAACAAATGTCAGACAATTTTAGCATGTAGGTGTGAAATGATCAGTGCATCTTGAGTCTCCTGTTTACGATTCTCAACCTTACTTCAGAGGTGCTTACATATCTCTTGAGTGTATAGCTATGGCCAGTATTGGATATTTAAGATTCAACACCGTGAGTAACTGAGGAAATTCTCTGCATGCAAATGCCCTGTGAGATCTGCTGCACTGAGTATGTTGACTGCATAGAGATTGTGCTCGTTCAAAATGACACAGAAGCACTTGCCTGGGAGAAGGTGTGTCTAGGTTGTTGTAGCTCTGCTCTTTATCTGGTCAACCACTGATGGAAACAAAGGCCCAGTCTCAGATCTCTCTGGCTTTACAACTCTCATTTAGATGTCCAAGCTACAGGAATGTCTAAATACCAGAGACAGTAATGAGAGAGAGTAATGAGACACTTAGATAAAAGTCTGTGGAGTGGAGCAACCATAAGGTTTAAGATAGGTCCTGTTTAGGTCATGGCAACATGGCCTCAATATGTTTTCATCAAGCGAGGTTTTTCCTAGTTATGCTTGGGTGGAAAAGTGCTATCCACTGCTCAGAGCAGAGGAAATCTCATGATATTTCAGGAAGACTTTAGCCAAATTCTCTTTGTGATAACTGTGAGGTACTTCCTGAAAGTATTGATGATGTGGAAGAATGACATATTTGATTTCTAAGCAAGGTTCTGAACTTATTGCTGATCCTATGGAAATAACAGAAGCACAGGTGCATTCTTGTGTAAAATAAAACTACTTAGGGCTAAACAGTTATAAAAGCTGGTAGAACTTCCATTTGAATGTATGAAATATTGATGGTCTCAAGGTCCAGGGAAGTGACTTGCACTGATTAGCTCAGTGCAGGACTCTGAATATTGCTTTAGAGCCATTTGTCTCAAAACCAACTATCTCCTCTGAGAGAGGGACTTTTGCAACGTGATTTATAATTGCAAACTTCTAAATACCAGATTGCCTTGGTTGTGAATTTTTTAATCTTTCAACCTTAATTTCATGTCATGTGGTTCTAGTGTCATGTTTTATTTTTGGTTTTATTCATAACATGGCCATAATTTCCTTGCTGACCTTCTATCAGTGTATTCATCATGTTTCAAAGGGCACATTGTCCTTCACTGCCTCATAGTAGCAGAGGAAAAATAAGTTAATGGTGGTGTGTATTTTGAGCAGTCCTTGGGCACAGATGCTTTATAAACATTACACAGTGCATGGTGCAACTGCTCTCTGCGCCCTGAAAATAATGAGTGTCTGCGATTTTTCAGCCTACAAATTATTTTGTGACTCATATTAGAAAGATCTGAGAATTAGCAAAGTTTTTGGTGTCTTTTATATCTAAAGTCCTCAGCTTGATTTCTGCTGTAGAAGTTACTTCTTCTGCCTTTCTGCATATGAATCTTTGTAACACTGAAAGGCTCAGCACCTCAGACAGAAGCCAACCTTTGCTGCTGCTCTTCCTTTTTGGAGTGAGAGATGAGGTGATTTACTAATATTGGAGTTGTAGCTGTCTGAAGAGCACAGCTCAGTTCTTGCTATAACTGTTCATTCTCACATTTCACTCAGAACTCAGAAACATTTTGAGATCACTCCTGGTTTCTGTTGCAGGGAGGACTCTGTTATCCCATGCAGAAAGGAAAACTTCAGCTGGAGAACTGGAAACACATTAAAATGCATGCACATGTACACATGTGTACAAAGAAACACACAAAACTGACCAATACTCAGTCCTCTAGCCTGATGATCAGGCACTCCTCTAGAAAACGGGCAGTGCGCATTCAACCACAATAATAACTTAGTTTTACTTTTTGGGGGTACACCACAAAAATTTGTAAGATTTTTTGCCTTTCTGCATAACTGTGCTTAAGGATTTTGTATTCAGCAAAATTTAACAAGTTAAGAGTTTGTTACCAAAACACAAGAGCAGCAGTTACTTTGGGAGGGGGAGTTCTGGTGGAACAGGATTCTGTACCTCAGCATCCCTTGGGGCAGCAGTGAACAACTCTCTTCTCAAAGACTGCTGAGGTTTGTAAGGAGCTATTTTTGCTACATGAATCTGCAGCTTTTGAGAGTGTATCCCTTCATTTGTAAAAAAAGAAAAAAGGTACATCCAAATCAGGGCTTCACTGCTGGTCTCTGCAAGCTGTTCCATCATGTTTAATATTGCAGTCTTGCCAATTATTCTTTTGTTATTTTTCATTCAGTCGTCATTGTCATTTGCTCATGAATTTCAGACTTAACCCGCCCAACATTTGTATTGATTTATGCAAGCGTTTCTTTATTCAGGTAAAGCAGATGAGTGTGCTGTAGATCTTTCTTTTTGAATGGAGAACAACTAGGAGAACAGATGGCAAAGGGCCTGAATTTCATTTCATGCTGGTTTTTTCCACCACATTATTTTCAGTGATTGATGTTTCATCTGTTTTGTGAATGTATACATAAGAGGTTAAGAAGGTCCCATGCTATTAATTCATTAATTAAAAGCAAATGAACTACTGAGAAGCTTCTACATGATCTGTTACAGGATGCAAGAGAATAATAAGATCATTAATGTTGGAAAAGATGTCTGAGATCATTAAGTCTGGCCATTAGCCCAGCGTTGTCAATTCCACCACTAAACCACGTCCATAAGAGCCACATCTCAGAACTGGCTTCAGTAGAGTTATGCTGATTTAGGTTGAACAAGTGAATGTGGTAAATAAATGCATCAATGAAATCAGCAAAACCTCCACTGCAATTACTGAATCCACAGGAGTAAGAAGTACAATGTTCTGGTTTTGCTGAAAAGGAAGCCACCTTTATGTCTGAATCAGACATAGTTTTCTCATTTACCTCATATACAGAATTATGTATAGACTCACCTGTGGCTTTGCAAATGGAGCAGGAAGCAGGGACACTTCTAACACCCTGTGGATGTGAATGGATTGGGGGACAGTGTCTCTGCTACAGCAAGCCTTGTCTAGCTGGAAAAAAGTATTGGACAGACAAGCACAGCTTCCCTTACCTTTTATCTCGGGTCTGTGCTATATTGAGATTGTTTCTTCTGTGCTACCCTAGAGAGAAAAAGTCACACAGAGACAGCTTGATGCTTTTGTGCTGCAGTTCTGCATTGTGGGACAGAGATGGTTAATTCAGAGCCTGGGGTGAGACAGTATGTGTCTGCCTGAAAAAGTCTGAGAGCTGCTCTTCACAACCATTTGTTTTGATACCTCTGTCCTTCACTACCCCAGTGATGAAAAGTTTGGAGTTTACGAAGCTTTTCCTTGGTTGTTTGTAGTTCCTGGGACTTGATCCTCATTAAAAGTTCTTACTGGTGTTAAGTGAGAGTCAATGCTAAACAGGAGCTTATTTAATGAAACATTTTAGGGTTGGTATCCAGTGCTTGATTAATATTTGTGCTGTATATCATCCTTTTGGGTGTCCCATTCGGGCTGCAAGTCAAGGGAAGATAATTTCCAAGATCCAGCAGTTGTGATTCTGGCACTGATTTGTTTGGGAAGTGGTTGCTTGGTTGTGAAAGTAGGGAAGCTCTGTCTGAGATACATCCTTTGAATCTTACTCATGAGCACCAAGCTGATCTCCAGATGTCCTTGAAAGGTTCCTGCAGCTCTGTGACACATCTGGGCTCTGTCTGTTTGCCCACGACTGCTCTCAGCTCAGCATCACTGGCTTCTCACAATGAAGCCTGAAGCTGGGTAAGCTGCATTCAAGTAATGGGCTGCTGAAAAATTAATCCACTCTGACAAATTAACAGAAAGAAGCTTTGGACCCCTCTCAGATCTGTGCTGAAAACACCATTTGAGCTAAGCAGTGTCAGCTCCTCGGTGTTAGTCATAACCAGAAAAACATGGCATTGCCATCATTAAATAGGCTGTTTTCATGAGTTTTTTCTCTTCCAACTTTTCCAAAGGCAGAGCCATGTAGTGGCTTTAGTGCCATTTCCCTGTGTGTAGCAAGCCATTTATTATGCTCATCCTGAGCTTTAAGGGGAAAAAAACCAAACTTTTAAAGACAGAAGTGTAAAAACAGAACTAAGGAGTGAGCACTACTTAAAGTGATCAGTGCTTTTGTTTAGGCTGAAAGAAGTGAAGTGCTCTGAATAATAACCTTGAAATTAAGCTGGTGCAGGAAAAATACTGGAGAGTTACTCTCAGTCTGTAGCTGTTCAGTCAGATAGAGCTTTGGCTTGTAGCAGTGTGTTGGAAAGTTTTTCATTGTTTTTCCTACTCCCTTCTTGTGAAGGGTCTAGAAGATGTGGCCATAATGTGTTTTAGGCATTGCAATGCCCAGCTCTGAGCTAACATATAATCTAGGTGAATTCCCAGCCCTGAGTAGATGTCTAGGTCTCTAAAAATTGCAGCATCACTCCTGCATTGCTTACCTGCTCTAGGACTCCAAGTTCAAAACATATTTATATACTCTGAGGACTGTCTCATTGTCTGACTTATGTTTGGTGCCATACGATGCTTGGCACCATCTTGCAAAGACTCAGTCAGGAGAAGTTGATTGCTGTGGTGCTTGACCTGTGGCATCCTCTGATCTTGCACCATGGACTGGACAGAGGTGGTCACGTGTGCGCATTTTGGGAGAACAAGAGGCACTGTATGGTCCTTAGATATTTTGTCCAAGTGTAACAGAACCTCTTAAAGGTGATTCAGCTCATCCTGAGGTTGGTATCCAGGGCAGAACAGATTAATTATTCTCTGAGGACTTTTCTGGGCACCCCCAAGCCCTTGAGACTTCCAGTTTGTTCCAATTTGTTCCTGGTCAGGAAGACAAAGCAATGTCTCAGCACTTTTGCTTAGGGTCAGTGAGAGAAAACTGAGGCTCTGGAGAACTTTGGATGGAGGTGGTTCAGAAAGCCCCAGGGCACCCTGAGGATGAGCAGAGTTATATGTTCAGGGTAGGAGCCTACTTCTCCCTGCAGCTCTTGTCCCCATTACCTCACATTTTGTAGCCTATTACCCCAGAGGATACTGAATCCAATGCCTTCAGCAAATGTTGCATTTGCATTAATATTTCAGCAAATAAAAGAGAGAAAAACTTTGTAGATGTTGTACTGAATCACCAGGCCGGTGTAGCAACATGGAGTTTCTACATAAGTGACATAATTAATTCTGACTAAATGAAGCTACATTTCTAATTAGATTTGAGTTTCTCTGTCTCTCATATTGCCTGGGCTTTTGGAGCAAGACTTTGCCATTTAGTGCATTTAGTGCTAAGGGCAGCTTAATCCTGCCAGAGAGGCTCAGGCTATGTTTTCTCCACATCACTTTGTTTTGGTTCATCTTTTATGATTTTGTTTTCAAAAGATTTTTTTTTTTTTAAATTTAGAAACAACAAATAAAAGCTGAAAAAAAGAAAAAAAAGTAAAGAAAAAATTATTTAAGGCAAAACTGTCTGGATGAGAAAGCACAGCTTGCATGTCTGCTGAGAAGCAGTTTAAGGTTAGACATCTGCCTTGTAATAGGTTGTGTCTGGACACAAAATGCCAGTGTTCACCAGTAAGCCTCAAGAAATGCAAAGAGCCTAAGCATAAATTTTTTAAGGTCTTGTATAAATCATATGGTTTATTTCCAGGTGCTTTTAGTCCTGAAAACAGATCTTCCCCCTCCTTTGAGAAAGAAACTAAACAAGACAAAACAAAACCCTAGAACATTCCTGTGGAGATTAAAAAAAAAAAAAAAATCATAGTACTTTATTAAAAAAGAAAAAAGGTTATGGGAAAACCTGATTATTTCTGATGAGCTCTGGCACTGGAATTTCATAGTTCATTTTATCTAATGGGCAGAAAATATTTCACCTTTGGAGGACTCCTCAGCTCTCAGTGTTAGCTTTTCCTGAGGTGTCTGTGAGAAAGTAGCCTTCTTCCTGACCCCTAGACAACAGACATAGACTGCAACTGATGGAGTAAAAAGTTTTACAGACAGATCCTCTCCTTGCCTCCCACAGGGAGGGGAATCTCCCCGCCGGGACTTCCCAAGGATACTCTGGTATCCTTAGTTTGCCTTTAGCAGCTCCACCCATAGGAGCAAATAAGATGGGGGAGGAGCTGCTTTTGGCTCTGAGGCCAATTTGTGCCATTTAAGCTTGTATTGATCCTTCTAATCCCCAATCCAGGATGGCTGCATCCAAATGACCCACTGGTCCCTGTTCTAACCTGTGCCTTGAGCCCTGAGACCGGCCCAGGCCTGATCCGTGCCGGGGGAATGCCAAGACCCCAGCAGTGTGGATGGATGAGTGGCACTTTTGAGGCCCCATGCCCTCATTGCATTTAGTTCATTAAGACAGAGAATGAGTCCTGACAGGTCCAGAGATGAGGAGAAGGAAGCAGAACTGCTCTGGATGCTCAGATGCAAATTCAAGCACTAATTCCTATTGCTGGGTAATCTCTAAAGAGAGAGGTGGATCCAGACCCTCTTCCCTTGGAGGGGTTGCACATCAGTCTAAGGCAGCAGCTGCTTGGGTGACTCTCCATCGCTGGGATTCTTCAGTGACCTGGCAAATCGAGTGTGACTCAGATCATCTCTTTTGCCACTCGACAATGAGGGGAGGAAACCACAACCAGATGGGAAAGAATGAGGAGAAATTCCCATGTCTTGGTTTCTCCAGCCCCTTACAATGAATGGAAGGATAGAGGTGATACCATGAGGAGCTGTCTGCAGAATGAGCAGACATGGAGGACAAGGGTAGGAGAACCACCAGATGAGGTTTAGCTTAATCCCCAAAGGGTAAAGCTCCAACTGCTTGAGGCATTGGGACCACATTTAGCTGTGAAAGTGTTTAAATGAGTTAATCGTGGCTAAGCTCCTTGTCGAGGATTCAAAATCTTTTCACTGAAAAGCAGATCATGTTAATCCAAATAAATTTCTCAAATCCACTTTTATTCAGATTATCAAACTTTAGGGCACATTAACTGTTCTCTAGCATGTATGTGCAGGCTACATGGCAGCTCTCCCCTTGTTAAAGCTTTTAAGCATCTGTATTGAGGGACAAAGCAGTGTTTGGATTAACTCTGTCCTTTCATGCTCTCCCTTTTTGGGGGTTGATTTTGTATTCAGTTATGAGGATGGCCTGGCACCTGATCTTTTGCAGATGTTTTTGGCAGAAGGGGGATGAATCACCTCAATTTAAAGGAGATGTGAATCATGTGAATTCATATCTTGCTTCAAGCTTCCTTTTTACAATCAGAACAAACCCTGGAAGCCAGATAATCCTGCTGATCTGTGAACAGTCACTCAAACACAGGCTATTTGAGATCTGATTCTGGATGGTCATCTTCTGGAACAGATAACACTTGCAAGAGCTTAACATCATCACCAAATATCTTTCATAGCTGGAGAAGCTATCAGATTTATAGGTTTTTGAGGCAAATTTCATATTGGTTAGTAGTACTGATCTGGCTTATTTTAACACTCCAGTCCTGTAGACTAGGGGAAAAAGACTAAAAGTTTCCTCACTACCTAATGTGCTGTAGACAATTTATTTAAAAGCAAGTGTCCAGACATGCTAAATAATGCAATGGGCTTGTCCAAAACTCCGTGTTTTGGGGCCTACATGAATAATGCATACTAAAATAAAATGGACAAGAATTTCTAAGTTTGTTTAGAACTGAATTAAGTGCTGATAAATTAAAAAACACGGTTGTCAGTGCTGGTTTGGGAGCTGAAATATTCCGGGACACCAAACAAAATGAACCATAAACATTCCATGTCCTGAAATAAGCATCTGCTAAATGTCTGCTTTAGTATCACTATTATGAATTTTGTCTGAAAAGACTTTCAAGCCAGAAGGGGCCACTGGATCCAGTAAAGTAACTCCACAGCACAGGGTGAAGAGTTACACTGAATAATTCCTGTCTTGAGTTTTCAGGCCCTGGCTGAGCCAAAGCAAAGGGAGGCAAAAAAGGTGTATTTGCGATGGCTTGGATGAGAATAGAGAGAGGAAAACTTGAGAAGCGGAGGGAGATGAAAGGTGAAGCTCCAGATCAGTGTCTGAAGGTCACTCACCATATGTTAGTTTAAGGTCTTAGGTGCAGCAATTGATGTGCAAAGCAGTGGAGAAAGTATTTCTGTCTGTGGCCATCAGTCACACTGCTCAAGCTACTGCCTCTTCCCACCTTTGACTTACTGCTGGGGAGCCAATTCCTTTCCCATGAGCCATCGAATTGGAGCAATAAATCTGAATTGTTTCTGGGATCAATTGACAACTGCATGCTGGGAGAAGGAAATCCTCTTTTTTTCCCTTTCACTGAAGTCACATAGTCCAGATAGCTGGAAGCTGAAATTAAGGATGGGACTACACCAGACAGTTCAGAGCAGGATGTGAGTTTCTCCAAAATATGGGAGTGTTTGGAGGCAGGCTGAGCCAGAGCTGCAAGAAATGAACATATCATGATATATATATTCTGGATATCTATTTTGGAAAAATGTTCATTGTCACTGGAAGTTGCCAGACTGACAAATCCTGCTGGTTCCCCAGGATGTCCCTGCAGACATATTTCAGAAATGCCCCATTAGCTTTTTCTTCTTTGAGAGTTTCCCTCCTGCTCTGCTCCTCTGTGGAAGTTCTCACAGACAGCTGGGAATTGATGAGAACTTTTGTGTTGTAGATACCAGGCTGAGACCCCATGGTCAAACCATTAAACTAAATGATCACGCACCAAACCTCTTCATCACTCATCTTGCTTCATTAGGCTTGAAATTTAGTTGAAAACCATAAATGGAAAATGGAGATTAACAAAATAAAGGGGAAAAAAAAAAAGAAAAAAGGAAGAGAATGGACATTTTTGCATTTTTGCAGAGGCAAAAATTAGGGAGATCTGTTGAGAGGCTTCTTCTCACTCTTTTTCAGAATCTAATTGGAGACAGTTTCCTTATCCTCACAATGCATAGGTGGTCCAAATGAGATTCAGCTGCTCCTGGTGCCAGACTTGATCGTGGTTAACTTTTTCCCTGCCTGGGCAAAGGGACGGTCTGGCAGCTATGGGCATGTCTGCCACAACACTCCTGGGCTCTCTGTTTATCCTGCTACTTAATAGGATTGCTGTAGTGGGAGACAACCTCAACCCAGCTGCAGCAGCAACTTTAGTATCCAAGGCAGTCAGGAGAACCAGGACTTTTATTCCTACCCTACAGATAGGGAAGGGAGAGCCACAAGATGAAAGCCAGCTGTTTCCTGGGCTGCATCCAAAGCAGGTGGGCTGAGGGTGAAGGGGGGAATCTGCCCCTCTGCCCTGCTGAGACCTCACCTGCAGTGCTGCGTCAGCTCAGGGGTCCCCAGCACAGGGAGGACATGGACCTATTGAAGAGGGTCAAAGGTAGGGCAGCTCTGTGAGGGAAGATGATTGGATGGATGAAACACCTCTGCTGTGAAGAAAGGCTCAGAGAATTAGGATTGTTCGGTCTGGAAAAGAAAAGGCTTCAGGTGACCTAATTGTGGCCTTCCAGCACCTGAAGGGAGCTGACAAGAAAGAAGGAGAAAGAAGGAGACAATTTATGAGGGCCTGGAGTGACAGGACAAGAGGAAATGGCTTCAAACTGACAGAGATCAGGTTTAGATTGGATGCTTGGAAAAAATTCTTCCCTGTGAGGGTGATGAGGCACTGAAATAAGCTGTCCAGAGAAGTTGTGGATGCCCCAGAGATGTTCAAGGTTGGGCTGGAAGGGGCTCTGAGTAACCTGAGGAATTAGATGGTCTTTAAGGTGTCTTCCAACCCAAGCCATTCTGTGATTCTATGATTATATTGGATCCAAGCAACTGGGAGGACTCAGAAAACCGGAGACCCACATTCCTGCTGGCAAACCAACACCTGATTCCCATTGGTACGTGTGGAAATTCAGTGCCTGAATGTTATGGAAAACAACATGCTGAAATACACCCTGACCTGAGCTAACCTACCCTGGCCCAGTGCCCCAAGCTGCAGGGTTACTCTCTGCTGTTTGGTTAAGTCCCAGTTCCTGTGTACACAGACTTGATGCCATGGATATGGCCATGCTGACACACAGGTGCAGATCAGCCTAAACCTTTCCCCTCAGCTTGGCTTCAGTCTCTTGTAGCACTAAACCATCTCATGGCCCCTGCTCACAAACAGGTCCTTTTCCCCCCCCTATGAGAAACTCCTGTTTAGTGTTTGGTCCTCTGGAGCTGCTGTCCTGCAGCACTATTCTGTTTCACTTCAAAAGTCAGCTAAGAAATATTTCTCTAGTACCCTCTCTATGCTTCCTGCAATTTATTAGGTTATACTTCAAACATTGCGGATCACAGTTGGGCTGCAAGGCATTACACAAAATAGGAGCAGTTTGCTTGCTGAGCGTGCAAAATGCTTCTTTGGATTCATGGGATTCTTTGTGATGTTTGGTGTGTCTCTCATTCAATTTATATTGATGGGCAAATATCCTGGTTCCTCTATTTTGATGTAGATTGTTTCCTGGACCAATCCCATATTTTAACTCTGTAATAAGAGAGTGGGTGGAAGCAAAGAAACTGATAAAATCTATCTTTGCTGCTGGTAAATTTCTGAGATGTTTTCTTCAGCTTAAGTTCTGGTTTTCTTTTTATATTGGGGTTAGGAGTCCACATTTAGTGCTGCACTCTTTGATATTGAAGAAGCCTTGACTGGGGTTTGCCTTGGTTAGAGACAGGAAGGGAAGGTTTCCCTGAAGTTCATGGGTATGTTCAGTACACAGGGGTCACACTGGAATGGCAGGGAGCTGACTTTTACTATGTGTAAAAATTATCTGTCTTCAGGTTTCGGTTGAGATTTGGAGAACCTTTCTCTCAAAACTGGACAGCTTGCACTGGGATGGCTGCAAAGGATTCCTTGGATATTAGGAAGAAATGCTTCCCTATGAAGGTGGTGAGGCACTGGCACAGGTTGCCCAGAGAAGCTGTGGATGCCCCACCCCTGGAAGTGTTGAAGGCCAGGCTGGATGGGACTTGGAGCAACCTGGGATAGCGGAAAATGTCCCTGCCCATGGCAGGGAGTTGGAATGAGGGGATCTTTGAGTCCCTTCCAACCCAAACCTTTCTGTCGTTCCATGATTTCTCCCTCCCTGTGTTGAACCCTCTTTGCACAGACACTTTGGCCACTCATCTGGCAATGCCTGAACATTCCTGGCATCACAAAATCCTGGCTTATAGGGTAAAACAGCAGCAAATTCAGCTTGCTTTGAACACCAGGCTGTGATGACACAGAGGCGGCTCAGCTGTGCAGGGCAGGGCAAACAGAACAGGGTGGCAGATTTTTCAGCTTTGGCTCATGGTTTCATCTTGATCAACAAGGTTTTGGCACAGGTTGCTCCTGCACCCTGCAGAGTGGAAGCCAAAATAGAGCCACTGCAGGGTGGAAGCCAAAGCAGAGTTTTTTGAGGCTGCCCTCAAATGTAAATGCACCCCGTGCTTGCAAACATCACTCTTGGATGCAGGCAACATGCATTCCCCAAAACTTGCTGAAACTCCCAGGGGTCTGATTGAACCCCTTTGAGATTCCTCAGGACTCTGCCCCGATGGGAACTTGATAGAGAGAGGCAGCCGTGAGCCAATTGTCCAGAAATGGAATTTTAATAATACAAAAATAACAAAGAATAAGGCATACAGGGTGTTTGGAGTGGACTGGAAAAAGGCAGTAACAAGGGGACAACAGCAAAAGGCCAGGGCCAGGCTCAGACAGGGGTAGTCATGCCTCCCGGTGTGGGGAGGAGTTAAGGCAGGGTCTGAGGAAAGGTCCAGTAGGGGAGAGCAATTAGGAAGTTTAAAATTCCTGCACCAAAAATCAACCTATAGTAACACAAAGAATGAGGAACATTCTAGCAAGGATTTGCGTGCTTGAACTGATGGAACATGTGAGTAAGGCTTTTGCTTATTGTACTTAGAAAGGCGTTTCCCAGGGCATCAAGCAGGGGTTTTCTTCTTCCCTGGGGAAACCACTCTCTACAACTTGCTTTGCCCACCCAAGCTCAGAGGGTCATATCCAAATGTCCTTCTCTGTGTGGGAGAAAGGAGGACAGTGGATGGAAGCTGTCCCCAGGCGTGGTGGCCTTTCCACAGGCTGCTCTTTTGGAGCTGGTGAAGTTCACAGAGCTCTGCTGGGGGGAAGAGGAGTGTGGGGGATGAAAGCCAGGCTGCCATATGGGGATGTGTATAATGCTAAACATGTGCACAGACCTTCCCAGTTATTCACTGGAGAGCAGAAATGTCGTGCTCCTTGTGAGCTGGGGCAGGAGGGGCCCCATGTCTGAGCTGGAAGCAGAGCCAGGGCCTGTAATGGAGTCCAGAAGACGAACTTCCGTGAATCAAAGGCACGCGTGTTTATTTACAGTACTGCCAGCAGCGGGGAAGCCGCCCCAACAAGCTCATAAACATATTTACAGGGATTTCACAGCAAGGTTTGTAAGGAACAATAAAGCAATCACTCAGCACCTCTGCTTAGGAGCTCTTTATGGCAAGGAGTCTTACCCAGAGCTGTGAGGCCCTGGCTGAGTCACTCTTTACAAGGCCTCAGACCCAGCCTGCTTCTCTGAGCTTTATTGCTTTTCTCTCCCGGAAGTTTTCCCAATTCCCTCTGCTCCTGTAAGGAGCTGGTCTGTTCTTTAACTTATCTGGGATGGGGATAAGGATAACTCAGCTGCCCTTCCTTCTCGGAGGAGTGAAAAAGCATCTACCTTCTACACATATTGTCTTTGAGTTTCCACATTTTTGCAGATGTGTGAGCACCATGTCCAGTCTCCTGTAACCATCTGCTCTCCAAACACCAGCACTCACCAAGGAAGCCTGAGAAAGCCCCAGATGTTCTCCCAAAGACTGTAAATCCATGATGCTTGAGTTGGTACTTTACCGAACATCTTATACCCATAGCCCTTTCCTTCACCTTTGGGCTCAGAAAGAGGAACCAGATTGCACTATTCTAGTCAAGTTTTCAAGTCCAGGGAATACTTTCTTTCTGCTTTAATTGTTTTCCTTGAGGGGAACATGATGCCAGAGGTGGAAAATCCCCTGGGACTTGGCACCATGGTTACAAATAGGGCCAGGAGGAGTGGATTGAAGCGACACAAGAGCACAAAGGAAGAAGAGCAGAAGAACCAAGGGGGAGGACTGCTTTCCTCCTTTGTCCATCCCTGAGCTGCTGGCCGTCAAAGCACACACTGTGCAGCCACCTCAGCTTGGCCAGCAGCCTCAGCTGCAGCGTGGAGCCTTTGGAGCCTGTGCAGGGCTCCTCCTTCTGCAGGGCACAAGAGTTGAAAGGGACTGTAGTGGTATTTTTAGCAAAGAGCACAAAACTATGTGGGAAGGGTCATGAGTTGTCTTGTGGAACAGCAGCTGTTTCTCAAGACATCACATAGGAGGGCTGATGGTCTGGAGGAGGAATGCTGCCAGGCTTTGGCATGGATGGAACCCCTGGGAAAGGGCTGGTCTCTCCACTGCCTTCGAGGACAAATGCTTAGAATAAAAACAAACTGAAGGGTTTTAGTGGTCCCAAGCAAAAGGCAAGCTGGGCCCATTGCAATTTGGATATTCTCCATTACTGACACAATTCAGTGCTGCATTTTATTTCATTTTGTTTCTACAGCATCCAGCTAGTAGCATGACCTTCTTAGACCTTTAAAAAAGGCCTGTGTGAGAATAGAAAGAAAGGATTTTGGCCAGGTTTTTATTTTGTCTGCCAGCTGAGGAATCATTTGGGTTATTGGGCTACTGCTTGGTTTCCTGAATTGGTTGTTGCTGCTCTTCTCTTTTTGGAGAAGAATGTGGTGGTGGCAATTCTTGGACCTAAGGCTGGAATCAGAGCTGGGAATGAGAGGTTAAGGGCAGTGCAGAGGCTGCAGACTTAGACAAGTCTAGTCCTGGCTTTGTGAGTCATGGCCCTGCTAGGAATTTGGGTTCAAGCTCTGGGTAGCGTCCTCCAGCATCCATGGTTCTGTGCAGAATCAGCTTATGGTATACTTGAGCAGAGAATCATATAATCATTGTAGCTGGAAAAGGTCTCCAAGATCATCTGGTCCAGTAATTAACCCAGCACTTCCAAGTGCACCACTAAACCATGTCTCTCAGTGCCTCATCCATATCTATTAAATACCTCTGGGGATGGTGACTCAGCCTGTTCCCTGGGAAGCCTGTTCCAATGCCTGTCAACCCTTTCAGTGAAAAAAATTTTCCTAATACCTAATCTAAACCTAGTGCAACTTGAGGCCATTCCCTGTTGTCCTGTCCCTTGTTACCTGGGAGAAGAGACTGACCCCCCCCTGGCTCTTGTGCTTCATCTGTTTTAGTCATGTTCAAAACCCTTGGGGGTTTTCTTCATTCTGCATTTTGGGGCTGTTACTGCAGTTTCCAGCTAATAGTTCTTAGCTGACAGCTAACATCCATGGGGTCACTTATGGAAGTTTGGGGAATGCAAAAAAAAAATGCACTATTTTGAAGGTCCTTTTCTGACTTGGCTTGAGGGTTTGAGGACATCTGTGGGTGTCTGTGATTTCCAGTTTCCAAGTATCTAAGCAATCAGAACAAACTCACAGTAAATCACTCATGAAATACTATTGGAGACACATCTCTTGTCCCTGCTCTTTGCAGGAGAAATTGGACTAAATGACCTTTTAAGGTCCCTCCAATCCAAAATATTCTATGGTTTCATGAATTCAGATGCCCTTAAATAAGCTAAATGTGCCAGGAGTTCTAAGATGGGTATTGGTTATAAGCAAGGGTCTTATACACCATGTGGATGCATGCTCTTCAGGAAGGCACTTTACCATTAAATTCTCCCAAAAATATCTGAAGTATTACCAGTATTAAGAAATGGTACAATCATGTTTGGAAAAATGTCCTGAAATCCTGGTGGTTTTATTTTTTTTCCCAATGTTGCCTTTATTTTGAATTATTACTGATATGTTTGATGATTTGGCAGTTTTGCTTTCATTGCTCTGCTAGGGTTTCTCTAGTTTTTCTGCATTTTTCAGTGATTAGCTGCCAGTGAAGTGAGGAGTGGGTTATTGATGTGAAGAGTATCAGAGAGTATTAGATTTAAAGCTGTTCAAGGGGAAACAATTTGGGCAATTTCTATTCCATTATGAAATTTAGAGCATTGTATTTTCATCCTAGAAGGGACTGGAAAATAAAAAGAGGAAATTGTGAGAAATTTTTGCTGGAGAAAAATGTCTTGTCTGCTGCTTCACCCTCTACTGAGGATTCCAGTCAGTTCTGAAAGAGCAAACATCTTCTATTGAATGTCACCAGTCAAGGATTTCTTTGGAGGCTGCAATGCCTCCTTTGGAGCTTGAGAGCTGCTAAGAAGACAGTTCTGCAAGTATTGTTGATCTGGAGGTTCACATTTTACAATCATTTTTAGAAGTCTCTGTTCTCACTCTGAGACCTCTTGCAAATATTTTAGGAGCAAGAAGACATTTGGCCAAGCAGCCAAAAGCACAAAGCTGCATGGAGGCCGTGACCCCTCAGGTAGCAGCTTGTTCACTCCAGGGTTGTATGAATTCTGATTTAAATTTAAAAAATAATCACTTGCTTCCTGAGGTCTGCTGAGGCATTGATACATCATCTCTCCTCCTTGGAATGAGAGCACAAGCCAAGCAAAGGTGAGAAAATACAATCTCCCTGTGCATCTCTTCTGCAGAGGAGAAGAGTAATTGTTGCCTAAATTCAGTTTAATCAGCACTCTGTCCCTTGGTCCCAGGCTTTGCTCTGTATCAGCCAAGCGTAAAGCCCTAAAAAACAGGGAGGAAAGCTATTTTTGGCTTTTGAATTGCATAATCCTTCAGGTGAGGTGTTCAGCAGAGGGTGCAGAGGGGGAAGCAGTGGAACTGGCTGTGCAGCTCATCCCACCGCAGGGCTGAACCTGCTGAGCCCCGAGAGCCGTGGTGTTAATGGGCCATAGCACATAGGAAGTGAGCAGGGTGAGTGATAAGGTCTGGATCTGGGGTCTGACAATTCCCTCAGGTGCCTGAAAGATCCAGTGTTTCTGCCTGAGCTGTTAAAGGGTCTGCTGCAGAGGACTGCACGATGATTAGAACCATCTGTTCTTCACTCTTGCCACAGCAAATTCAATATTAAGGACTCATAGGGATTCCAATGGAGTCCAAACCCCCCTACTTGCTGATATATAACACATGTAGCACATCCATTTCTGACCAGCTTCCTCTGGCAGCCTCTTGGTGGCCTGGGGCACATACCAGGCAAGAAGGACTGTAAAGTTCTCTGCTAGTGTGTGACAGGCCACCAGACAGGATCAGTAAACTCTGCAAAGCCCTGGAGAAGTTGTGTCCTGTGTAACCCTGCCCAAATTCACTAAATCCTGTGAATGTCACTGATGGCTGGAGCTCCTCTTGCTTATTCCCATCACAAGAGGGAACCCATGGTACATGGCTTGCTCATGGACAAAGAAACCACCAGGGAAATCCATTTCCACATTTGCCTACGAGAGCTAGGAAGATGGGAAAGGGCCATATCTCTGTTTCCCAGTCTGCAATGTCAGGCTAGTCATAGAATTGTAGAATAGTTTGGGTTGGAAGGAACCTTTAAAGGACATCTAATCCAATCCCCCTGCAATGACCAGGGACATCTTCAGCTAGATCATGTTGCTCAAAGCCCCATCCAACTTGGCCTTTAATGTTTCCAGGGATGGAGGAATTTCTACAATGTCTGGGCAATCTGGGCCAGTGTTTTACCATCCTCAATGGAAAAACTTCTTCCTTATATCTAGTCTACATTGCCCCTCTTTCAGTTTAAAACCATTACTGCTTGTCCTATCATGATAGGCCCTATTAATAGTTGTCAGCACCTTTCTTGTAGACCCCCTTGAGCTGCCATAAGGTGTCCCCAGACTCTTCTACAGGCTGAACAACTCCAACTCTCTCAGCCTTTAATCATGAGTGACTGTGTTATTCTCCTATATTAAAAAAAACCAACCAAACACAAAAAAAAAAAAAAAAAAAAAAAAAAAAAAACCAAACAAAAAAACCCAAAAAACCTCACAAACAAAAAAAACCCACCCCCAAAAAAGCCAAACCAAAACCGCACCACACCAAAAAAACCCAAACAAAAAAAATAACACCCCAAAAGCAAACAAAGAAAAAAGAGGAAATTCACCCAAGATGTCTATGTTTTTGGCTGCAGGAGACAGCATATCTGTTAGCACGCTTCTGAGCATGCACCAGTGTGGTTCCTTCCATTCACTGCTGACCTCAGGTGGTCCCTGCTGGTGGCACCACTGGGGTCTGTGCAAACCCCAAGGGCTTTTTCCCATTTTCTGTTTGCCTGCCTGCCATATCAGCACTTTCTGCCTCTGTGTTGCATACTTTACACCCTTCTCCAGCAGTTCCCTGGGAAGGACCTCCAAACAGAAAATCCTCTGCTCTGCTGCTCGTGGAAATGCCCTGTGTAATAGATGGCTCTGATCAACCTGCAGAGTAGCAGACACTCAAGACAAAAGCCTGCTCCCAGATGCATAAATAGGGATTATCTGTAGTCCTGGGGGAATAAAAAGCTGTTGGTCTGTGCTTTGCATCATGACAACACCCCTCAGAAGCCACCTGGACACCCAGAGATCCAAAGATGGAAACCAGCACTGTAGTAAAATGATGCCAAGCAGATTAGGAAAAAATTAGAAAGTATCAAAATCCAGTGCCTAGAGGCAGGCACTGAGATCCATATGCAGGCATCTAAATGAGTGATTTCACAGTTGAAGGTATTGAGCATCCAAAGTGGCCATGAAAGAGGATGATATAAAACTGTTGTGCAGATTCAAACAGAGCTGAACACCTACTTGATTGTGCTCTTATCTGCTAAATCAGAGCTTCTATTGCAAAAGAATTAGTGTCCCCATACTTAATGCATGTTATTCAACAGAGCAAATTACTCTGTTCCCCCAGGTCTTATTTAAGAGCTAAAAGCAATTTTCAGCAAGTTACCAGACTGAGAAGGCTGTGGCTCTGACAGAAAACATGAGAAACTGTTTCTTAGCCCATATAGAATAACATCTATGATTTTAATAATTAAGTTTCACCTGCTGCATTATTTTTTTTGTAATTTTGGTTTAACAATAAACAATTTTCCCTCTTTGGTGATCTAGGCTTGGCAATGAGAAGTGGGTAAGATGAAAAATGAGTGAATTCTAGTTAGATTGAGCATCTTCCAGCCTGCCTTGGGCTCTCCACTGACTTACTGATTTAAGAAAGCCACTCATTCATGGTGGGGTTTAGATCCAGCAAGAATGACTAGCTATGCCTCTAAAGCAATGCAAATTAAAACAGGTATCTGTAGGGACAGCTAATGGCTATGTCAGCTCTCATTTTCCTGGAGAACAGGATTTTCCCACACCACCTTTTTTTCTGCCCAGCTGCTTTGAATTAAAGCCAGCTCTTCAAGAGCCCATTTTTCTCTCCCTGGTACCAGTGTAAATCAAAAGCTAACCCTGTTAATGTCACTGGTGTAAAATTGGAGGAAATGAGAGAAGAATTAGCCTGGGAAAAATCTAATTTGCTTCTTGCGCTCTCTCTTTCCAAGTTAAATCTAGATTAAAAATATTCACCAATGTATACAAAGGGGAAACCAGCACAGCACACCATCTGTCTGGGAGTGGAAAAATTTTCTCTACCTCCTAGACTTGCCTTAAAGCAAACAAAAATGGACAAGGCACTTCAGCAGTTTAATGCTAAGAACGCACAACAAGAAAGCTGCACAATATCTATGGATTGCAGTTCAAGGCATCTGGTACATGCCAGGCTTTGGAGTTAACTGAAACCTGGGTCCTGCAGGGTTAATGTGTGTTTATATAAGCACCAGAAGCTGTCATTTTAGTTCTTAGTTCTCTTCCATACATATTTGGTGTGGCCCACACGTACAATAGAGCTCTTTTCAGGGATGACATAATGTAGTGTTTAAAAAAAAAAAAAAAAAAAAAAAAAAGTGAAAGTTTTCTTTTCATCCTGCCAATGGGAAACGTGTCTTATGTGCTTCAGCAGATTACTGCCTGGAGGCAGAACAAGGTCTTTGTAATACCTTGGTGCTAAAACAGGTACCTAGTCATCTATCCAGCAGGGTCTCACATAGCTGTATCCTCTGGAGAGAGCTGGATGTCTTTGAACTTTCTTTCCCAGCAGTGCTGCTGCATGGAGTTACAGTCTGGAATGCCATTCCCCTCTCAGGAGATCTGCTATAGTTGCAGCACACGTTTTATGGGTTCTGCAGAAACAGTCCCCCAGAAAATACAGTAGCTCCATTCAGGTGGGTGTTTTGCTGGCCTGTGTATTCTTCTGACAGCCACTGACAAATGTGAATGCTGTGGTTGTAACAGGGTACGCTCGGTGCATCTTTCCCTTCTGAGGAGCTTGACTGCAGTAAGTCACGTTTGAAACACAGTTTGGGTGAGCTGCAGGGGAGGGGGTAACCAATATAAGGAATTTAATGCCTTCCATGAGGTTAAACACAGGGGGTGCTTGATGTGGAATGCATTATTTAATGGTATATCTCTGTGGGACAAAGCAGTGCACAAGAACTAGAGTCATCCTAGTGACTGGAAATGCACGGAGATAATGAGGCCAGACCCAGACACTTCCAAGTCCTGAGTCACACAAACTCGTCAGGTCTTGTCTGCACCATAAAAAGGTGAATTTGCCTGCAAAGCAGTTATTCAGGCAGCTGGGCTGGGGTGCTCCTGCTCCAGCCTGGCCTCACACTGCATGTGATGGATACAGCCAGAGGGAGTGGGATGGCATTTACCAGAGCAAAGTTAACCCATGGGAATTTATCAAGGAGTTCATATCACAATGGAGGAAAACCACCCAAACTGTTCTTTCTGTATTTGTGTAAATAAATCCCTAACTTGGAAGAAAAGGTGCTGAATGAAGTGAAAATGGTCTTTGAAGTCTCCAAGGACAGAGTTGTTTTAGCAGTTGTGATCTAAGTACATGACTGGGGCAGAGTTTGTGGACAGAGATATTAACTAGCCCTTCAAGACTTGTCTCTCCCAAAAATCACAGCACTTAACATTCCTGTCAGTAAACCAGCCCTGATCTCTCGTTACTGGGTCACAGAGTGGGAAGGAAAATCCTTTCATCTTGCCATGGCTCAACTTGATTTTCCGAGTTTACAGTGGATTACTGAAGTGACTGATTGGTGCAGCCTTAGTGATCTCTACCAGCCTTCCCTTGCACAGATCCATGGAACTAAGAATTGGCTCTCCACTGAGGAGAGTTACTGCATAACTTGATTTTCTCTTTGTCCCACTGTGTCCCACAGCAGAATGCATTTCTCAGGGAGGCAGAGCTGAGTGTCTGTTTGTTTGCTTTGAAACTGCACTTTCTTAACCCAGCCTAGATTCAGTAGGGCAGGTTGTTAAAGCTTTGTTTCCATTAACTGGTTGTTTCTGTGACCTTTTTAAGAACTCTGAAAGCTTGTCAGTGTTTTCTGATATTTTCTCATAAAAATGTTGGTTCTCTCAGCATCTCTTTCCAACATTTCACACAGCATGAATTCATAGTCACAGAGTGGTTTGGGTTGGAAGGGACCTTAAGGATCATCTAGTTGCAGTCAAAGTTCTTGGTGTTTTTCCCAGTTCTTGAATCCATGGCCGTTTTTTGTGCTTGCTGCCATTGCTTTTTCAACGTGGTTTTAAAACCAGCTGTGTGCAGTATTCTATCAGCCATCTGTAGATATAGCTGCTTAAATACTTGCCCATCAGATGAAGATATCTCCACTCTCCTGTTCAGACTCTCTTGAGTTTTACCAGACCATCTAATCAAATATCACAAGACTTCTATCAAACCAATTCATATTAGAGCCTTGTTCTCATGTGGTTAAAATGTGGGTGAGCAAGTGACCTGGCCAAGGCAGAGGCCAGACTGGTGCCTAGAGGTCCCTCCTCTCTGGATTAGAAGGCAGGGTTGCCCAGATGCCCTTTTGCCTTGAACTCCAGCCAAGTGACATGTTCAGTTCAGAAACAATCAATTTTATTGCTCTCCCATGTAAATAAAAGCTGCATATCGCCACTGGGTGACAAGCAATTTCCTCCTACTCCCCCTCGTATAATAAAGGAGAAAAATTGCAGATGACATCGCTGCAGAGGGACATTGAAAACAGCAATTTATGAATTTCCCAGGGGGAAAAAAAAGGAAGATTAGGGAAGATTGTGCCTCCCTATTAAAATTGAAGCTGCACATTTCCAGTGCAATGCTATGCTTGCAAATTATTTTTTTGAAAGACAGCTTAATTTTTATTGCCCCATAACACCTATGGAAGGAAGGGAAAAGAGTAAATGTGGTGGCAAAGTGCACCCCTTAGTGGGAATTGTTGCAGCCACCATCCCAGGCCTGCCTGGGAGCTCTCAACCGATTTTTCAGGCTCTCTGCTACTCACTGGGATGCCCAGACCCAAAAACCTGCAGACCTCAAACCTGATTCTCTGTTGTGTTCTTCTCTGTGTGTAATAATGTGTCAAAACAGGACAAGTCTACACAGGGGTAAATGTGGGGATTCAAGTGTGAAGCCTGTGGGTCTCACTGGAGTTCCCCTTCAGGCCAGCAAAGAAATCCTCGAGCACTGAAACTGGACTCTGAGCCACACCTGAGCCATCTCCAGGCCAGGATTAGTTTGGCTCAGAATTAACCTTTCCATTGCTAAAATTAATCTACCTCTCCGGTGTGCAGGGAATACAATGTTCTCCAAGGTTTACCACAACAAAATGATGCTATCCTTTTCTGTGTGGTCTTCCCTGTGTTGTGCCTGGTACTCAGAGCAAATAGATGTCATTTAGTTGTTTTGGAAGTTTTAAATGCTTTTCTTGTCCCCTAAATTTATGTGTCAACGATGCAGACACACATATGGACCACTTAACTCACATATGAACTATTTAAAGTGTGGGGTCCTGTTCCACTACCTGGAAAGAAATGCAGCCTTGCTGGTGTTGCCAGTACTGTTCTGTTTCAGATAATTACCTCAGGCCAGGAGGAACCACCTCTGTTCCCTTCACTTAACTGTAAAATACCTTTGACCAGTTCAGACAACATTATCTACAGACAAATCCTGCTCCCTGTGTATCAAAGGTCATTTTAAGGCTCTCATATGGTTTGTTTTATACTCCACTGAGAAGACCCACTCAGGACAATAAAGTATGGCAAAACCAATAAAATACAACGAGTAAAGGAGGCAAGAGATCAAAGATCTTACAACACAGGAGCTAGCCTGGGCTGCACTCAGTTAATAGTAAGTAAAGAAAAGCTGTTCTCTGCCCCCACCTGGTCTCTTGACCATAAGGCAGCACAGCCTCTGCCAGAGTAGTCACTGGTGTCTATCTGCACTTGGCTCAATCCCTCTCCACCAAAGCCTCGACCTCAGAGCAAAGTAATTGTATTAATCCAGGGAAAAGCCCATGGCTCCATCTAGAGGGAAGAAGGAAATACTGGAGCCTCTGGATTGTGGTTTTTCATCATCTTCTGTGAGGAGTGCTGTTACCTTAAGGATCAGATGGACATGGAGATAGGCTGAAGGGAAATGGAAGGGCAGGTTTTTGAGACTGGAGAGGGGGAGAGGGAACTGTGAGAGGAATAAAATAGATCCAATTATTTTCTCTGTGGCTGCCTGCAATCAATAGTGCAGTGGCTCAAGGATTAGATTTGCAACAATCTGTCTGGAGATGATGGAAATGTTGCAGGAAAGAAAACTTCCATGAAAGTCATCCTCTAAAGATGTGTCAACCTCTTGAAAAATCTGGACAGTCTCTCTGATTTTTTCCAGCTCTTTCACCTCCAAAAACTTACTGAAAGAATGGTGATTTCCTCCAGCAATCCTTCCCACCTGTTCTTTGGTGACACCCATACCCTGTTGTGGCCCTTTCCCTGCCTTGTATATTCACCAGGGTGCAAAACATATTTTCACATTTTGAATAAGCTCTGTTATAATCAAATACTGTGGCCAAATGTCAAAATTAGGTGTTGGGAATTCTATGGCATGAAAACCAGTAACGTTATCAGGATCAGCTGGTATCTTGTGTTTATGTCCAGTTTACAAATGAGTGATGTTGTCTGTGCTTGGCTGCTTCTTGCATAAAAACATGTCTCAGGATAAAGGTGAGCTGTCCTACACTGTGACATCAGTCATCCTCATAGCTCTGTGCTCTTAAAGCTGCTGTGGGGTTCTGTGCATCCCTGTGTAGATTCTGTCTGCAGCCCTTTTCCCATGGCAGTGCCCCTGCTCTGGTGTTTTGGGAAGGACCCAGTGTGGGCCCCACTTAGCCAGGAGAAGCCCAGGTCAGGGGGGTGCAGGTAACCTCAGGACACCTCAGCCTCATCCACAGCAAAAGTGAACCTTTGAACCTGGCAAGATTCACTTTATCCAGAGCTTGTCTGCAGAACTGTGTTGGTGAAGCTGGAACCTCCCATCCCTGTGATGCCCAAGAGACACCACAAAGGGCTGGTGCAGAGGGCAGAGCTCTGTGCTCCTGCCTGGATCCATCTCTGTGCATCAGCCCAGCTCCAGCAGTTGCAGTGGGGGTGAGAAAGCCAAAGGCCTTGCCTCTGAATTGACCTGGGTGTCTTCTGCTGGCCAAGTCATGGAATGGAGAAACCACCCTCATCATGAGAGGGTGAGGAGACTGGCAAGGCTCAGAGAGGGTGGTAGCAGTTCTAGAGGTGTTATCTGGATTTTTGCTGTTCTTCTCTGTCTCTTTAAGAAGTTTTTCTAAAGTTCTATTTCAGCCTTCTGTGTTTACCTTTTGCAATAAAGTCTCTCACAATTTTATATAAACAACTTTCTTGTTATGGTAACAGTATATTCATGTTTACATTCTTCTCATAAGAAGGAAACGGTTGATGGACTGTTGGTTGACCAGTGTGGTTGAAGAGGAAGATTTTCTTCCTCCAATCCATGGTCACTGCTAGAATTCTATAAATCTTGGAAGTCTGTAAGTAAACTGCCCTTTTTTTTGCCTTGGACATCTCAGTGTGTGAGTGTCATTTCTTTGTGTTGTGTGTGGTATAGAGGTCTCTTCTGCATCACAAGAAGTCACCCCTTCATGCTGGCACCCCACCTTTGTAGCCTCAGTGTGCTTTTTGCTGGTGCTGACCTCCAAGAGCTCTGAGCAAAAGGAGCAATACTGCAGACACACAAAAACACAGACGTAAAATCATAGAATCATAAAGATTGGAAAAATCCTCCAAGATCAAGTCCAACCTTTGACCAAATACCCCTGTACCCTCTAAACCATATCATGAAGTGCCACATCTACTCATTTTTTGAACACTTCCAGGTTTGGAGGCTCCATCACTCCCCTGAGGAGGAGCCTGTTCCAGTGCTTTACCACTTTTCCAGTGAAGAAACTTTTCCAATCTGAACCTCCCTTGGCACAACTTGAGGCCATTACCCCTTGTCCTATCTGACATCTTTCAAACTATTAGAGGCAGCAGGGAAATTGGTGGAGTCTGGAGGATTCTCCCTCGCCGTGTGTTTCTCTCTGTTCCATCGGTGGTGAAAGCAGAGGGATGTGCTGAGGCTGCATCACCGCACGATGGCAGGAGCTCCCTTCGGCAGCTGCTGGTGGCCGGGAGCTGCGGCACAGGCGCTGGAGCTGCTGCTCCACCAGCGCAGAGCGCTTGGCTGGCTCTGGAAAAGCAAGGATGGAGTTTGCGAAGGCACGGGCAGCTGCAATTCCAATCAGAACTGCGGTTCCACTTATCCATCACTTTAGAAGCGTACAAAGGCTCCAGTTCTGGCTTGAAACAAATACGAGCACCACAGAAATATTGCTGAGCTGACATGAAATGTTCTGGTACGTGTGTGCAGTCAGGTCTTTTCTGCACCTGCTCATCAATGGTATGCTCAACACCAGGAGAATTATGAATACATTCATTCCAATCCCACATTCATTTGTTTTGGTTTCATTCCCCACAGTCTTGCTGAAGCAGGCAAAAGTCTTTTGAACATGTGTTAAATAGATCTTTGCACAGAGGGGTTTTGCTGGTTTGGTCCCAATGCAATTTGTGTGTCAAATGAGAAGACAGAATCAGTAAAGCAAAAGCTGCTGAAGAATGTTGTAAAAGTTTTGATGCTGGAACTAGTGCTGATCTTTGGCACCTGTCTGCTGAAGATGATTTAGAGATAATCTTATCTATCATTTTATTTTGCCATGCTGCAAAAAACTTCATTCCATGTGCTCAGGATGAGACCTGGCATTTTTCAAATGAGGATCTGCAGTTTCATCAATATAAAAACTTTCCATAGGAACACGTTGATTCGATTACTTC
Organism: Phylloscopus collybita; assembly: GCA_027886175.1. NCBI lineage: Eukaryota > Metazoa > Chordata > Aves > Passeriformes > Phylloscopidae > Phylloscopus > Phylloscopus collybita. Next base: position 51,194,674 of record JAJNNQ010000026.1, read on the forward strand.
ATACTCAGAAAAAGCACACCAAAGCCAATGTTCTCAATTCCAACTATTCCTGGCAATGTTCTCGAAATGGAACCCTGCAATTTTTTTTTTTATTCCCAAATGATTGGTTTCTAAATCACTTTCATTTAACAGGTTATAAATTTTTTTATAAATTTTAACAATACCCTTGTTTGCCTTTCTAGGTAGGCTGGAATGAAAATTAGAGTGATTTTTAAGAGTTTGATTCCCTAGTGAAAAGGGACGGAAAGGACTTTTTTCTTTTGCAGGAGAAAAAACAACCGTGGTTTTCAAGGCAATTTTCATTCTGAGACTGAAACTGTGATGCAAAGTGTTTGATGAAGATTGTGTGTGTATTACAGGACCTGAGAGAGCAGATCGCTCTTCCCTCCTGAATTCAACAGCAGCAGAATGAAACACAGCAGGTTTCAGGGCTGTGACCACTCACCACTTCTTACTGCAAGCTCTGGCAGCCTCAGCAAATCTGGGAAGTTGGAAGAGATTTGTTTTTCCAACTATGTAACCACAGCGGATGTTTAACCAGATTTGTTCCTAGCTTTGTTAGGAAATAATCTGCTTCTTTTCTACTTTACATTAGCCATAATCTTGAATCCAGGTCCAGCCAGCTGTCATCATGTTCCCCCTTGCACTGTTTCAAAGCTTCATCACATTAAAACCCCCCTGTAAAATTTATGTATTTGCTGGCTCACCAGAGAAGATGACTTGGAGAAAATTGACTACAGGTAAATGCATTGAAAGAAGCAATTAAAAAGCAATTCAGCACCATTATGGAACTTCTTCCAAGTGTAATTCTTCCTGCATGAAAAGCCTATGATGAATGGATTGCAGAAATGTCATCATATTATACTACTGTGTAATAATAACAGGACCTGTGGAAAAGTTCAGGTAATGCTGATATTGCCTTGGAACAAATATAAAGTGGGTAACACACAAGAGTCCATTTCGTCTCATTTTTCATGATTGTATGGATTTCTACAAATTTTAAATAAAAGAATAACAACCCAAGCCAAACACTCATCAGCCATAGCTACAGCTAGAAAATTAGATGGGGACTGTTCACTTTCACTCACATGGCTAATCCTTCTTACTCCCTGCTTTTCAAAAGCAGTGGCCATGTCCAAACTTTGTAACATCAGGGATGGTTCTTGGTCTGTGCTAATCCTTGCACAGTGAAAACATATCTCTGGTAGGAATAAATAATAAATGCTTAGAAAGGTAAAATAAAAAGAGAAGAAATACTGAGGACATTTCCGCTGTTAAATTCACCTTGGGTTTGGCAATCTGTGATTTTGTGATGTAAGGAACAAGATGGATTTGGTATCTGCTTCATGTTTGAGTCCCAAACAGACCTGTAACTACAGTTAATACTAAAATTAAATGCTGAGTCTTTAATAACAAGCTTGTTGTCACGATTAAAAGATTATTTTCCTGCTTACTGAGAGCTATTGGCTGGGCATCACTTTGCACTTCTAGAACCAGTGGCCACATCTGTGTCTGGTGAGGTCCATGTGTTTTCCTTGGCAGTGCTGGTGTCCAGGCTGTCACCATAACCTCTCACCCCTGTGCTTGTTCAGGAATCCTAATCCAGCTGAACCATTCAATGTTCACTGGGCTACTGAAACCCTTTTCCCCCCTAGACTATTGCTGCTGTTACTAGACTTGATTTCTCTTTGAATTATTTTCTAAGTTCAGGTGTTTCCTTCCCAATGACATAGTAGGCACAGGGGACAATTAAAGTAATGTGTGAGATTTATTTACAAACTGGTAAAATCCAAATGCAGAAAGGGGAATGGAGTCACTGACTCCACTGCCAACTTGTATATAAATAATTCCCAGTAAAATGGAAGGTAACACACGTTACACTGGTATGTTGATGTAAAAGATACTAAGCAGGAAATATTTATTAATGTAGTATTTTTAAAGTCCTCTTCTCTTTTATGTAGGTACCCACAAAAAAGTTAGATTCATGTAAAAATTCTACTTTTGGATACTTAAAAGTTGCTCATTTTCCATTTGAACAGAGGGGAAATAGAGAAAGGAGCCTACTTTTTATAAAAACTGTGTTGGTTATTGTTTTCAGCTAGGATGGACAACATCTGATCTCCTTGGCCTGAAGTTCTTCAGGTTCAGAAACTCCTTTTTCAGCTGGAAGTGCCTGAACCAGCCAACTATTAACTAAAAACATCTGCAGGAACTCCCTACTTCCTACTACTTGAAACCGTGAAGACAAGATCACAAAATTTATGGGGACAGAGAGAGAACAAGAAGTGAAAATTTGGTCATGAGGCATGCCTGGGAAATGGCAGGCTCTGCTCTCTGCTCCCAGGCTCTCTAATAAAAGATTTCTCAATAAAAATGCATGGACCTCCTTGAGGCTCAGGAGCACAGCTAGGAGAGGCAGCAGCCAGCAGAGGTGGCATCTTGTTCAGCAGCCTCTGAGTTCTCCTTTGTGAGATTTTTGTGGGACAGTGGCACAGAAACCCTCTGAGTGTGTCTGCTGCTGCCAGGTAAGGACAAGGACAAGGTCAGGGGAACCACAGGGTTCTGTGACTGAGGGAGCTCTCAAAGCTTCTACAGAGAGTAGACAGCTGTCCCTGGCTGGAGCTTTGATTCAGCTGCCACTGAATGGGGGACCAAGCAGCCTCTGAGCTGCTCTTTTCTCCAGGATGTACTACCTTTTGTGCATTCAGAGGGAACCCTTCTTGCTTGCCATAGGAAGAGCCAGGTTGTGAGCCATAAAACACAGTTTGTGCAAGCCATAATCATGCAAGAAATCCAAATTACCTTGCACTTTCTTCTAACCAGCTCCTGACTTTTACAGAACCTTGAACACAGATGATTATAGGCATATACCTCTCTTTGCACTGCAACTGTTTGAATTTTAACCTTCCTTTTAATATCTTCTTGTAACAAATGTGCAGTTCTTGAGCTACCCTGTTTATTTCTAGGTGACCATCAGGTGCTCAAAAACTCTGGTCTGCAGTGAGAAGGAACATTATGCATGTCTACAAAATGACATTGCTGACTTTAGCAGATGTGCATGTTTTGTAGTTGGTCCAGAGATGGCATTTCTCATATTCAGGAGGACTCAGTTCATATCATGAATTAGTGATGCTATTGTACATCTTACAATATTTTACATAATTAAACGTGACGATGCCATTTGATATGGACAATTAAGCTCGTATTTGTGAGCAAAGTGTAATTAACAGTATAGACACTGTGCCATTTTGGAATTTGCTTTCAGTGAGTCTAATTACTTCACATAGCTAAAACACATTTGAAAGTTTATCTTTAATTTAGTTCTATCCTTTGCAATTAAACCTTTTAAGACAGCTAGATTAGAAACAGAATGTTAAAACATGAAGACTGCTAGAATGCATACCCAAAAGCTCCCATTTTTAAGGCTATTTCAATAACAGATACTGCAAAGAAATTACACTCTTTGCAGAAAATGCATTTTATGACTTTATAGAGAAACGTTTTTCTTTGGAAGATCCTGGGGAAATATACTTCCTGAGTCATATTCTATGTCCCTGACTTCTACTCAGTGCTTCTAAATGTTTCTTTGAAATTACTGAAAGATTTATCTCAAAGCATGCACCAAACTTATTTTCCTAAAAAATAAGGGATATCATCTATAGCTGCAGTGATAATTTATGGATGAAAACTTGGGGTATTTTACAGCTATATTTGGAGTTTTAAATTAAATACTGCCAGGGGCTGGACATTGGGACTTGATTGTCCAATACATTTAAGGGAGACCCCTGATATTTCCCATTGTTATTCCTGTGCATGCTGAGGAGTTGTTATTTGCTGTACATCATCCACATCATCCATAATAAGCAATTTGGTTGCATTTACTATTTTTTTTAATAATAAAATGAGAATTTAATAGCGTGTCTGTGGTCATACTGGGTCAGTTAAGGCAATGTCACTAATTAGTTCAGAAGCACGGATGTCAGCTGCCTCTCACAACAGTGGGCTTCCTTACACACTCAGCTGATGCCATAGGGCTTGATAGGTTGAAATGCAAGACTGTGCCAGGAGATACAGAGCTATTGATTCAGCTTCTCCATGACTTTAATCTTAATATTTCTAAGTTAGGGCAGAGCTGAGAATGGCATTAAAAAGAATTAGCTATTGTTTTTGTCTTACATAATATTACTGAAACATGCAGGCCAGAGTCTTTCAAACTGTATGAGTTTTAAGCAGAGGCTCATAGAATCAGAACACTGTCTGTCCACCTACTGCTCCAAAGAGTGCTTGTAGGAGTCTGCTAATCTAATGAATCTAAATGTTGTCAGTTTAGATGTCTGCATCTGAGCTGATTTTCTGGGTTTCTTTTATAGTCAATAGAGAAAAGCAAGTACTTCTAATCTCCTTCCTTCTCACTTAAATTTCCAAAACAGCTTAGATGACTCACAGGCCATTAAGTGCATATTTATGAGAAAACACCAGAAAAATTAACTGAGGAAAACTAGGCTGGAGCTGATTCCTGGATGTCATTTAGAGCACCCCTCTGCTCAAAGCCAAGACTAACTGCAATGTTAGATCTGGTTGCCAGGGGCTCTATATGAACTGTGTTTTGCTGGCCTAGAAAAGGGAGTGATTAGCTCAGACGTGGATGCTCATATTGCACATGTCCTCATGCAGGCAGAGGAACTCTTTCCCCTCTGGCTGTTTTTGTGTGTGTGCTTGATGAGTGCTCAGATGGCCTTGTCTTCTAGCAGCTGTCAGGAACATCTGGAGCACAATTAAAAGTGGAAGAAAAACTGTGATGCTAAATAAAGAAAAGCTATATATCAGCCCAACAGAAAAGTGCACAAAGTTGAACTAGTTCCATAACAATTTACCAAAGAAACACCTCTCTCTAGAGAAGTCACGTTCAGACTTTTCAAAATGCACTTGGCATGTCAAGTGCAATGATTTAGGGATGTGATTGAGTTTGAAATTTAAACTAAATGTAAACAGTTTGAAGTTTAGTGTCTAAATTTAGCTACTGACATAGAGGTGTGTATAGGCTCTCCAGGTATCCTAGCTGTGCTGGAGTCAGCAGGCTTGGAGACATTTAGGTACCCAGTGACTGGGGCTGTGGCATGAACATGTGTTTTGTGTCACTTAGGATGCCCTAGGATGTCCTGTCTATAATTCCAGATGGAGAAGTCTTTCCTGTAGCTGTGAGCACTGGCTGAGGTCTCCCATGTCCTTCCATGATGCTGGGTGTCTTTGAAGGTCACCTAAGGTCTCCTCCTATTGAATTGTGTATATTTCCACCCACCTGCCAGGCTTTTTTGGTTGGCATCTGTCATAAGTACCACCATTTCTCTGAGAACTGAAAATTGCCCCTGGAAAACACTCCCTCTGGATTATCCACAGTCCTCGTACAAGCTGCAGGGAAGTGCACAGAACATAAAGGTTTCCCTCCTGAGACCAGCACAGCTAAGCAGAGTGTCATAATAATGGAGCTGAAGTCCTTAGGGACCTTCCACTATTCCCTGGGAATTAAAAAAAAGAAGTGAAAGGCTTAGTGAAAGCATCTGTGCAAAGAAATATAGCAGATATCAGTGCCATTGACAATTTGCTGACTGGTTAGTGTGGGTCCAGTCCCTGGATTGGCTTGAGTTTCATTTGCCTTTAAATTAAATTAAGATGACACAATTTCTAAAGGCTTTGAGATTCTTGAATGGCAAGGATGTGTAAGAGTGGAGGAAAATTTTTTAATGTTTAAAATGGGAAATTAGGAAAGATTTTAGTTCAAACTGCTGCTGGATCTTTCAATAAAAGAAATTTCTGAAAAAGAAATTGAATTTTGTAATTGAAAAGAAACTATACTACAAAATTTTTAGAAAAAAATAGAGAATCATCGAACAACCAGGAGAACAAAGGCAGTTATATGACTGCAAGTAAGTAAACCACTCAGTTAAGTTAAAAAAAAAATCACCTAATTTTTAGCTCAAAATTTTGCTTGCCTGATAAACAAATATTGTCTCTTTTTATTTATAAAAATATTAATAGGATATGATTGCAGAAATGACATTTCTGTGCTAACTTCTCACAATATTTATGAATGTGCAAAACTTTGCTGGATTCTTTACAAATCTGGATCAACAAGAACTGATTAGAAAAAATAAAAGAAAACGAACAAGCAAAATGTTTCCATTAGGGCTTCCACCACACCTCAAATATCTAAAGTACCTGGTCAGCTTTGAAGACTCTAGTCCATGAAATTCAGAAGTAATTCTACTGATATTAATGAATTATGGGACCAGATCTTTATACACAAACATTTTTCCCCACTTTCTTCAGTCCCATAATTTCATCTGATAAATGTAGTAAGATCCCCATAGAAGAGAGGTTGGTGCACCAGCTGGATGAAAGCAGACAGTGGATTTAAAACTGGCTGATTGGCCATGCTCAGAGGTGGTGATCAGTGGAACAAAGTCTTGTTGCAGTCCAATAACTAGGTTTTTCCCTATTTTCAGCACATCTATAATTTAAAATGTATAAAGAATGCTACTGAAATCTGTCAAAATTCCTCCAGTATTTAAAATTATACGTGTTTAAGTGTTTTGGATGAAAGAGCAATTCCAGATTAATGGGAAAATAAAGCTCAGCTGCACAGTGACACTTGGACAGGATATAGAAAAAAATGCCTAATGAATTTATTGTGGAACAGAATATACTGCAATATCTGAATAAGGAAAGAAGATTTCATGACTGCCACGGAATCTGAGGCTGCTTATGAAATTCTAAAATAGAGTGCATTTGAAATGCAGTAATTTTCTTTTTTTAATTGAATACCAGGAAGGAAGTGAGTTTTGCTGAAAGCGAGCCAGCTATTGGCATGCCTCTTCAGCAATCTATCATAGCTTCGCAACTTTATTTTCTTGTACAGCACAACATATAAAAAGAAAGCAGATACATTTATTTATCTTGAGGCTTGTCTGAACTGCCCACACACCAACACTGGAAAGCAGGAGGGCAAAGTCACCAGTCAGATTTTGTTCCCCTGTGCATCCTGTCACATACCTGGCAGAACTGTGGGATGTCTTGGATTCCCACAGGTATCTTGGATCGTGCTAGGCAGCTGTGCTTAAGCAACAGAGTTGAGATCTGTGCAGATGACAGAAGTTTCTTAGACAATTCCAGTGCCAGCAGTCACCCGGATGTAGAAACTGCCATGGAAGGGTCAGTCTTGGTGTCAGAATCGTAGAATGGTTAGGGTTGGAAGATCATCTAGATCATCTTAGGGATCATTTTGTTCCAAGTCCCCTGCCATGGGCTGGAATGTCCACCAGACCAGGTTCCTCAGAGCCCCATCCAGCCTGGCCTTGAACATCTCCAGGAGTGGTGAATCCAGAACCTCTCTGTTCCAGTGTCTCACTGCTCTTCTAGTAAAGAATGTCCACCTGAGCCATCCTATGCTTTTTCCTTCATCTTCAAGTTCTCCAAAATGAGCACCTGCCTTTCCAGTGAAAGCAGGAGTGCTTGGACTTAATTGCATTATTTCCACAAATTCTCAAGGACCCCTTCATCCCTGTACTCAAGTCCTCATGTCAGCTAATCCATTTTTAGGATTTCAAGCAAGGAAATTTCTAAAGCAGTGGTTTGTTTTCGAACTCCTGTAATATTCAGGAGCAGAGAGTTGTTGCAGGTCTAGAAATTTCCAGCTACCTGGAGTTATGCAGTTTTTCCAGCTGCTCATCCTTTCTGGGGACTAGAAACTATGAAGTTACATGACAGTGCTTCTGTGGAACTTTTAAGATTGCTGGGTTAATGTTTCATTCCTTAGTTTCAGGTACTTGTACCAATCACCCCCTGTTGTCATGCTTATTTGTCCTGCTTCTTATAATACCTATTTTCAGTCTCTCAGTTGAAGCAAAATGAAACTTTCTATGCAAATTCCTCCTTTAGAAGTTTGGCATTTCATTCTGTAAATGGAACTAGGTCATGGAGCTTGTCAATATTTTAAGCATGTTAAGACACAAAGGGATTAAAGTATTAAATACATGCCTGACAAACAAGAAGACAATGAATTATAATAAACTTACACTAAAATATATTTTACTCAAAAATACATTTCTTAACCTAGAAAATGAGTACAGCTTTCAAGAAAAAAAAATATTTTTTTCTGAAAGGTGGCTTGGTGAATTGAAACAGTAAACCTTGACTTGAAAGTAAAATACTGTTCAGCCTGAAGAAGAAAAGGATCTGGGGAGACCTAAAGCCTTAAAGGGGCTACAAGAAGTCTGGTGAGGGTGCTTTACAGAGGGAAAGGAGTGGTAGGATAAGGGCTTTAAATTGACAGAAAGCAGGTTCAGATTAGATCATAGGAAGAAATTCTTCATTTTGAGGGTGATGAAGCACTGGCACAGATTACACAGAGAAGCTGCAGCTGCCCCATCCCTGGAAGTGTCCAAGGTCAGCTTGGACAGGGCTTGGAGCAAGCTGGAAGAGTGGAAGGTGTCCCTGCCCATGACATGATCTTTGAGATCCCTTCCAACCCATCCTGTCTATGATTCATTTCCTTCATCTGCACATGTGCCAGCTGTTATTGCACCTGAGGTGTTTGGCCTGTTATTAAATATGGATGAAATCATGATTGATCCATCCTGTTTGGGATCAAGGGTGAGGATCACCCCAGCTAAGCTTAGCTGTCTAAAAACAGGCATCTAGTCTGTACAAGGCATACCAGCTTTTAAAAAGCTCTTAGAGATGGGTGTCTCTAGGAGGTGAGATGTCCCACATTGAGCTAGACAGCCAAAATCCTTGTCGAAATATATCTCATCAGTTACCTGCTTTTCTTCATCACTTATAAGCACAAGTAACACTTTTCACTCTCTAGAAGTTCAATCCTGACCTGTGTGTATTAACATTGCTACTGTTCAAAGGCATATACTACAATAGCAATCTGATTGGCTTCATTAATGATTAAAAATAACTTCCTCCTGCATGGTAATACTAAAGTCTCAAGATTTATGGGAGCTGACACAGCAGCACAGGACAGGCTGGCAAACCCCAAAGTGATTTCTGTAAACATACAAGAAAAACCTCCCTTAGACCATGTGTTTCTATTATTTTCCAGACACTGGGATACAAAGAGGTTACTTGTGCAGGCAGTGTTGACTTTGAGGAATTTGAGGCAAATTCAAGAGGAGATGCTAAGAATTAAATGTGCAGTGATCAGAGGCAACAAGATTGATTTAAGATTTAGGCAGAAGGCAAAAGCCTTTAAATGAAAGGGTCAGGAATTCTGTTTTTATGAATAGCAAGGAATCAAGCCAAGCAAGATAGAAGCATTTCTCTGCATTTCTTCAGATGACTCTGCAGAATTGCTAATCCAGTAAATACACAGACCAATACACTGACCTTCCAGGTCCTTATCCACTGATCTAAGAAGGCAAATGTCTGTCCTTGTATTTCTACAACAGAATGAAAATGTGCCAAGTTCAGACCAGAGGTATGAAACGTGCAGCTAAGACATTAGGATATTAAGATAATAAGTGCAGACCAGACAGCTCCCAAATAAGGCAGCTATTTTGATCTTTTTTCTTTCTATTACATCTAAAAATAACAATTCAATGCAATTTTGTGTCCATGGCAGGTTCCAACATGATGTAAGGTGATAGCAATATTTATTTTCATTTAAGTTAGATTTGGGGTTCTGAGTTAGAAGCGAGCTAAATATTGTTGAGCAGGGCAGAATTGGAAATACAAAGACAGTAATCCACTGTTAATCTCAAGGTTTTATGCACTAAATGCTGTGATAGCAGTTTCCTTCACCATACTTTGCCCAGCACTCTTAAACATGAATTGAAGCACTTTTATTGTTCAAGATGCTCCTTATACCTGTCAGCTGACAAAGATAGCAAGAATATTGTTTTCTCCTAAATAAACCAATCTTTTGTGGTGTCATAAAAAGGAATCTTACTGTCCAGTTATTATTTCAAATCATATTATCCAGTTCATATCTCAAATAACACCTACCCAAGATTAATTTTTATGTATTAAGGTTTCACTAAGGGCTCAGCTAGAGAACAGGAATGAGAGAATGTGCAGGATTTGCAGAGAAAACACTCACTCAGACACAGGCACGTGAGTACATTTTTAGAAACGCAGGAAGATGCCTTTGAAGCATCCAGAGGGGAATTTCATCTGCCTAATTTAAAAGTTTAACTTAGGCAGATGACTGTGTGGAGTTCATTCATTTGCTGTGTTACTTCTCAATGAGTTGTATTTCTCTTTGTAGTTCAGAGAGTTTCATGCTCTCTTTACTGCACCACACCATTCACAGCCTGTCTCTGCTCACGGCTTCCAGCACTTTTTAAATTCTGAGGATAAGGACAAAATACTTAGAATCATAGAATCATTGAGGCTGGAAAAGAATTCTAAAATCTTCAAGCCCAGCCATTAACCCAGCACTGCCAAAACCACCCCTAAACCGTGTCCCTAAGCACCACATCTACATGTTTTTTTAACACTTCTGGAGACAGTGATTCCACCACTTCCCTGGACAGATTTCTTCACAGATTCCACTGATGTCAAATAACTTGGAATATGTGTAACAGACTTGAAAAGTGAAAGAGAAAATTAGTATATCCTAAGTATTTTTGCTGTTTAAACATAGCTTGATTTATTTATCAGGTCAGCCTATTGCATAATTTTCAATTTGAACAATGATAATATTAACACATAAATACTGTTTTAAATCTTGGTCATATAATAACAAACTTTTCTGAAACTCACACCTCTTTACAGAAGATATATTAACATCTTAAAAATGCATTCAGTGAGGGGAGATGAAAGGTTTTCGTTACTCATACAGGTGTTATTTTTAATTTAACTTGTCTCTCACCTTTCCTCAGAAATCCCACCTGCTTCTGCTGATCTGTAACAGCAAAGCTGTCAGCAAATGCCAATCAAATGCCAAATGGAAATACTGCACACTGTGAAAAAACTAAACTGAAGTGAGTGGGTGTAGAAGCCTGGGCAGCCAGGAGTTTAAGCATTGCAATGTCTCAAAACCCAATGATTACTGTGGAAAAGGGCAAGTTAGAACAGGATCTGGCTGGAGAAGGGGCCAGGCAGAGATAGGGCAGCACTTCTCTTGGAATCAACTTCCCTGTTTTGGTCCATGGAGTCTGCACAGCACAGAGCAGTGCAAGCACAGGAATGGGGCCAAGGAGTGGGCAACACCAGCAGAGTGGGATTGGGACCAACCAAGACCCTGAAAATGCTCCAACTCATTTCCAGAGGGATCTAGCAGAATGGACTGTGGCACAATAACTTGTTTGCATGGGAAGTGAAAAAAACAGCCCCAGAGAAGGGAAAATTTGTCAATAAAAAGGGTGGCCCTCAGCATTCAGATTCTGCCCTGGGCTCTGGACACCCCAGGGCTGGGGTTTTACTTTTTTTTACTCTCCTGTCTGATCTCTCTCTCTCTGTCTCCTTTCTTTTTTTATTCTTTTACTCATCTTCCTATTAAAAGATAGGGGCAGAACAATATAGATTTCCTTGTGAAGTGCATAACTTGCTAACAAAACCATTTGGATCCCTCTGGCTTTTGCTGTTCTATTTTGACCACATGCATCTACAAACCTGGGGTGTTGCCTTTTGCTTAGGAACAGAATATGATAATGGGGGATTCCAATTCCTCACCCAGGAAAACCTTCATTCTGTTTTCAGCTTTGCTCCAGGGTGACTGGGATCATAATCTACCTCCTGGCATCTGTTTTTGGTTGCACATCACAAGGTGAATGTCCAGGTCATTAGCTGAACCATCTTAGAAGCAATTCCACAGCCACATTTCAAAGCATTTCTTCTTATGTGCCAAAAAATCCTTTTGAAAACAAGCAAAAGAAATAAGTTGACCTAATGGTTTAAAAGATTAAAATATGTATTCTGACAAAAGTATAGGTTTGATTTGTCATTGTTTTGTGTAACTGATAATTTTTTTTTCTGTGAATCAGATCTGTGATTGACATTGTGATATTTAGGTTTGCTAGCAATAAAAAAAAAAAATTCCAATAAAAATGCAAGGAGTGAATGGAAGTTTTTATGTGGAAAAATCAATACATTGAAAAAAGTTAAATTATATGAGGCCTGATGAGAACATTTTGTTTGATTTGTGACAAAAGTTTTATTTGTCCTTAGCATGACTTTGGATTTTATTGGTTTGGAGACATCAGAAAGAAATTTCAGGCAAATATAAAATAGAACTCTTTCATATTAGAAAAAGCCAAAACTTTAATGTTTGACTTTCACAAAGAGGTGCTTGACTTTGTCAAAGAATATCCTTTCATCCCAAGACATTCAGAGAAGTCACGTCCCTCTGACCAGCCTTCAGGACCAACTTTCAGGGTGGTAGCCAGGTAAATACTGATCTTTCTTCCCAAAGAAACCTACATGACTTTTCCTTCCAAAGCACTTCATTTGCTGCTCTGCAGACATCACCCTGGTGTCTTTGATCAGGCACTGAAGCAGGAGATGGAGAAGAGCCTGCATCTGGAGGGAGCAGGTTGTACTTGTACCTGCAAGCAGGAATTGAACCTGTAACATCTACTGTGTGTTTGCAGTTCAGTGAGGGGCCCATTAGTGCAATACTTCCACTCACATGCATTTTCTTCTTCTCTACTACTTACCTTTTACTACTTATCTTATGTATTGCCTTCATCAGGCAAAAGTGTCCCACAGGAAATCTTTCAGAAAATAAAATTTCTGTTATGGGAGAATTTATAGCCCACTAACATTATAAAAATTGTCAGCTAAGAGAACCACACAGGCATTGGTTAATATATATTTTTAATGTCCTTAATGAATCTGTATACAGCAATTACAAACAAGGGAGTTAATTTAAAACATATGGTTTATATGCACTGTAAATCTTGGAATTAATAAAGCACAAGCAGACAGGTGAAATCAATGTGAAGAAATATATGCAATGTGCCTCATGTTAAACACCATTTCTAGCAGAGGTCTGTGTCAAACACACCTTATAATAATTTCTCTGTGCTGTTTTATCTCTAAGCAGCTCTTTGTTCCAAAATCCTACAGCAATACTGAAAATGAGAACTCTCTGCTAACATGAAATCGATGTGTTGCTTAATGGCTCATATGAACATCTCCATCAGGAAGTAGTGGGCCTTCCCATAATTGTTATATACAGGTATTTTCTACACTAAGTATTGTATGTGCTCCCATTAGCCCAGAAGTATTCTCTGCATCCAAAAGTAGGACTGCAGATGTGAGATACAATACTCTGCATAAAACCTACCAGCCCACATCCAGCTGAATAACAAAGATCAAAAGTAGTTTCCATTCAGACAAGCTTTGAGTTGCGGTTTTACTGAGGAGGAAAGACTTGTGTGACTTTTGTTTATTTCAGGCTGGGTCCTTTGATCTGACATCTCCCTCAAATCCATTCCAATGCCTGCTGTAATATGAAAGTTGAGAGTACTTTTTTCTGGAAGTAAGGTGTTTTCTGTGCCTTTTGAAGCTGTCCATCTAAGTTCTGATGTCAACACAGAATTGCAGAGAGGAGAATCATATTAGACTTTTCTTGAGGCACAGGCTGAATTGACGTAAATATGAGTTATCTGTTAATATTGTTGTTTTTGTTGCCTGGCCTGATGACTGTGACTCCTATCTCCAGTGCTGCCCAATATATTCAATCAAAAAAGAGCTATGTCTTACCCTTTTGGGTAGGCTGTTGACAATAGTTTCTTTGAGTCAGTTGATTCATTTTTATTACTGTTTTTGTTTTCTTTTTGCTGATATTTCTGAAGCTTTTCCTTGACCCTGGAAAATTTTTTGAAATGAATGTATTTAATTTTTTTTGTAGTGAAAGTTATACTGTGACTTCAATTTCAAAATGAATTGATAAAAGTTAAGAGTGTCTCTGTTTGTTAGAATTGCTCTTCATGACTATTTTTAAAAAGAGTAAAAGTTTCTTAAATGTCTTTAACAGAGTGAACTAATAATTTTATTTCAAAAATCCATCATAATTACAATATTTACATCCTTTCTTTTCTGCTGTAGAATTAGATCAAAAAAATTAAATTTTATTACAGCACAGCCACTACTTTGGGTGTATATAACTGTTTGTAAAAGATTTCACAATTTTCAATTTCCAATGCTTAAATAAAAGATCACAAAATGAAAGTGCTTCTTCAAAGATATTTTCTTAATTTTTTCAAGTCTAACTCTTACTCTATTTTTTCAGTTCAGTGTAGAAACTGAGTTTGTTTTCAATCAAATTTTCTGTATTAGAGGTATGGCTGCACATCCTAACATTTATCTTATTTCTTCCTTCTGGTTTATTGTGATTTTTTGGTGGTACTGTTTACTGAGGCCTGCCTGCTGAGACCACAACCTTACATTTCTAGATGCTTAAAGCAAAGCAACCGTCACCCAGAAAACCTTCTAATCTAAATTACACAGGCAAACAAAGCATGAGAAGAAATCAGTCAGGTCCTTATTTTACTGCTCAGGCACTGAGGTGCATTGGAGATTAGTGGCAAAGTTGATGTTGGAGTGTAAGGAAGATGAATTCTTCCCTCTCGTAGCTGCAAGGCTCCCAGGGCTTGCACTGAAGGACAGATTAGCCCTGGATAAGCAGCTACGAGCTGTGACCCCGTAGGTTCTGTACCAAGGTGATTTCTCTGCTTCCCTCTCCTATTAAGAAAATCTGAAACATGACAGTGAGAAAAAAACCCAGAATTCTCTGTGGTAAGCATTTGCATAATCACATAGATTATATATTTCCCTTGAATTAGAGTATATTATGACAGATTTACTACAATTTTCAGTTATTACGTTCATATGCTACAGGGTTCCTACAACATTTTAGTGTTATATAATGATCTCTGAAGTGCTCAGAAGTCATCACTGTTTTCCTGTCTCACCCACCACCCAGAAAGGAAGCATTCTCATGGACTGACACTTCCCTCTGTCAAAATATGTTTCCAAAGGAAGGCTGGGTGATTGCTGCAAGCAACTCTACTCTAAAAAGAGTTGCTGGCAAGTTAAGAACCAGAGTTTTGTATTTCTGGAGGGTTTATTTTCTGAGTACAGATGGGACATGGCTCAACCAAGTAGAAATTATTGGCATTTTCACTGCCCATCTCTGAGATGGGGTCAGGTGCAGCTGCCAGCACTAAAACCAATGTCAGCTACTTTCAGTGGGAGGAAAGGGCACTACCTGCTTGATTAGGCCAGATAAGGTGCTGAGGAGTAACACTCCTACGACTGAGAAAGTTGTGAACCCTCTGGGAGCAGGGATGGCAGCAGCTTTTACTTTTCTTCTGATCCATGAGCTCAGGCAGCACACAGTCACCTGTGCTTGCAGTGGAGAAGTCCCTAGCACAGCTTTGGATGAACTATCTCAGGGAAGATAATTTGCTCTTGTTCTCAGCAGGCTGAAATAAACCCGCTCAAGCTCTGCATGGCTAAACCTGGTTTTGTGTTTTGAGAATTTCTAATTTATTTTGCAACCTTTCCTGTGCACTCGCCTCAAGTTGCATGATTTGATTTGCTTGCGCTATCCAGCAGGCATGTGAACTCCTGTGGCATTACAAATGGGGTAAATGGATATTTCTGCATGGAGCTTACAGCTGTGGAAGTATTTGAGTTTCCTGCTTTTTAACCCCTTTCGGTGCACACTAGTGAGATTTTCTGAGCAGGAGGGAAGGGAGGCAATTGGTCACTTTGCACACATGCTGCCTTTCCCCTTGCTATGGGAACTTAGTACTGCTAAGAGAAAAGGGCAGTACTCTGAAAATGAAGGGTTTTACTCCTGACCTCCAAATTAGTGACGGAACTTCCATTTCCTTGAGGCCTCAATATTCTCATGATCCTGCAAGAAAATTAATAAGGGAATTAAATTGTAGGCCCAGCAGTTCTGACTGTGTAGACAATAAATCTGGAGGCAGTGCTGGAGAGCATCCTCTGTAGCTTTCTGGACTAAGAGCAGCTCTCTTGAAAAAGGCTTTCTCAGGCATGTTCAAACAGGCACAAACAGGTCCACAAGATGCTTCTGAGATAGCCACACCTGCTGAAAAGGGTGGAAGGTGGAGTGGGACTGGATGTGGAACTTGTTTTGCTCGTTCTTGCTCTGGAAACCTGGTCCAGGCAGTGGGAAAGACATTTCTGTTGTTGCAGATGGTAACTGAGTGTCTACTAGAAAGTCCAGAGGAGAAACAGGAAGATGATTAAAGGGCTGGAGCCCTTCTGTGAGGAAAGGCTGAGAAAATTTGGGTTGTTCAGCCCGGAGAAGACTCCAGGAAGACCTTGTAGTAGATTTCCAGTGAAGGGAGCTTATAAAAAGAGAGCAGGAGAGGGACTGTGTACAAGGGCATCGAGTGATAGGAGAATGGCTTTAAACTGAGGGAATGGCCTTAAACTGAGAGAGGGAAGATTTTGAGTAAATATTAGGATGAAATTCCTCACTGTGAGGGTGGTGAGGCACAGGTTGCCCAGAGAAGCTGTGGATGGCCCATTCCTGGAAGTGTCCAAGGCCAGGTTAGATGGGACTTCGAGCAACCTGGTCTAGTGGAAGGTATCCCTGCCCTTGGCAGGGGAGTTGGAAGGAGATGATCATTAAGGTTCCTTCCAGACCAATCCATTCTATGATTCCAGGCAAATTATGCAAATGAGTTCAATAATTACATCTAGAAGCCAGCATAATGTCATGATTCTCTTATTAATCCTGCACTTCTTATTAATTTATCCCTCTGGGATTTTAGTCTTAGGAATAGTATTCTAACCCTTGCTGAGATTGATGGGCTTTTAGTGTTTTATCTGAGGATCCTAATTCTCCTTTCTAGCTTGTTTTGAACCCCTGTTTCCTATATAATGCATGTGGGGATTGGTGCTCTTGAGGTTATTGCTCCAGCATAACTTGCTCCTGACATTTGGAATGAATTAGAAAAGCAGCTGAACCAGCTTTTGAAAGAAAGGCAGTAGTTCACCTTTGTAACAGGTTTTGCTGACCCAGTGATATCGTAGATGTATCACAGACTTCCAGAGAAGCAGTGCAGAAGGTTGCTCCATAAATTAGGCATAAAAAATGCAAAGAGGATTTTTTTTCCTGCCTGGTTCAGGGATGCAGAGCAGCTGACTGCCTCTTACCTTGTCAGCAAGCTGCTCATAGATGCTTTTGTTGGCTGGGATTTTCAGTCCCATGAAACATTCAGCCACTCAGTCCCTGGGCAAACTGTGCAAAATTCCTTGTACTTGCCTCCAAAGTATGGGAGAAACATGAACAAATAAGGCAATATGGAAAGAAAGAGGCTTCCTGGAGCTTTTTCCTTGATTGACAAGTGTGATCACGCATAGGTTGGATGTGTCATCTCCAGCAGACAAATGGGAGACCCTGCTGGTCTCCAGATCTGCTTTCATCTCAGGCTCAGGGGGTCTCAGGTGGGTTCAAAGCCAGCTTTAAAACTGTGTGGCTTTAAGGCTGTTAGTGACCCAGGAGCCCTCCCCCGTGACTGGGATAAAAGCTGGAAAGGGAGCTGGATTTGATGTAGAATATCACAGAATCATAGAACACACTGAGTTGGAAAACGACCCATCAAGATCATTAAGTCCCTCCTGGCCTCACACGGGACACTGACTGGGAACCTTGTTCAAACACTTGTTAAACTCAAACAGGCTCTGTGCTGTGACCACTTCCCTGGGGAGCCTCTTCCACTGCCCAATCACCCTCCGGGGTAAAAACGTTTTCCTCATATCCAGCCTAAACCTGCCCTGACTCAGCTCCAGCCATTGCCTTCAGTCCTGTCACTGGCCACCAGACAGAAGAGATCAGTGCCTGCCTTCTGAGGATGTTGAAGACCACAGTAAGGTCTCCCCTCAGTCCTCTCTGGGCTGAACAAATCAGGTGTCCACACCCAGTCTTTTCTTGAATAGTCCCAGGGATGGTGATTGCACCACCTCCATGGGCAGCATGTTCCAAATGCTTAACTACTCTCTCTGTGAGGAAATTCTTCCTGATGTCTGACCTGAACCTTCCCTGGCACAGCTTGAGGCCATGTACTCTTGTCCTGTAACTTGTTACCTCAGAAATCTGCCCAATCCCTACCTGGCTCCACCCTCCTTTCAGGGACTAAGTAGTGATAATATCTCCTCTGAGTCTCCTTTTCTCCAGTTTAAACAAATCCCAGCTCCCTCAGCTGCTCCTCCTCAGCCTTGTGCTCCAGACCCTTCCCCAGCTCCGTTCCCTTCTCGGGACACGCTCCAGCCCCTCAAGGTCCTTCCTGAACTGAGGGGCCCAGAACTGAACACAGCCCCCGAGGTGACCTCACCAGAGCCCAGCACAGGGGACAGTCACTGCCCTGGCCCTGCTGCCCACAGCATTGCTGGTGCAAGCCAGGTGCCATCGGCCTTCTCGGCCACCTGGGCACAGCTGGCTCAGGTTCAGCTGCTGTCACCAGCACCCTCAGGTCCTTCTCCACTTTCCACCCACTCTCACCCCATCCTGTGGCACTGCAGGGGTTGTTGTGACCCAAGGGCAGGACTCAGCACTTTGAACCTCACCATTAACCTCAGCTCACCCATCCAGCCTGCCCAGAGCTGAAATGCATTCTCTTAGCTGGGACCAGAGGGAGTCAGAGGGGATCCTTCAGGCACTGAAAACCTGGATTTAAAAATGTATTTTGGTATATTTAGATGTCAGCTGGAGGTCTTGAAAGGCTTAGAGCACATTCTTCACAAGTTTTGCAGGTGGAATTTTTTTGCATAATTATAGATATCTCTGTCTGACCAAATGCCTGTCAATGGCAGGAGAGAAATTGGTGATTTTAGAGAAAGTTTTGTCTGATTGCAAAGTAGAGGAGGTGAGAAACAGCTCATATGTTTCATTTGGTAGTGATGCCCACGTCTCTTTACTGACTTTGAAGAGAGCTTTCATGACTAGATGATGTTTAGAGAACTCTAATGTAGGTTTCTAAAGTTATGGATCCCACATTAAGCAGTGAAATAACTTTAGAAATCAGGCACTTCGTGAACTGAGGCTGCCCTTGGACTTTCTCTGAAGCAGGTGGTAAGTTAATGAAAAAGCAAATGGGCAAATAAGCCTGGCTGAGTGAATGAATAAAGGATTGTGACTACCAGAGGACAGTGTTTGCTTCTACAGTTCCTATCCAGAGATGCTCTCAATATACTTTCTGGACTGCAGTGAGTGAATCCTGACAAGCCCCACCTGCAGCTGGTGTTTACCAGGACTCCCAGCTCAGCTGTGGCATGGAGAGGTGCAGCAGCTGCATTTCCATAACAGCCACGACAGGATTATCCCCAAACCCTCCCAAGAGCACCCTGGGTGACTCCTGAAGAGGCCACAGAGAACTGTATGTGAAAGACAGGGATGAACTTCAGAGAGAGGGAATTAAAATCAGAGCCCCTCAGTTCCCTTTGCCATAGTTATCTGTATGAAAAGTGTGAATAGTTTCACTGTTGATAGCCTTTAACATTTTGTGCATGCAGATCATAAATTCTTAGGAATGGGTTTTATCTCTTGTCTATACAATAAGGGCTTAATCCCAGCAGGAGCCTGTGGGTTTCCAAGTAACTCAAATAGTGTGGTATGTGATTTACTTGCTCATAAGGAAGCAACTCATTTAACTCTAGAATTTAAAAAGACCATGTACCCAATACTCTGCCCACCACAATAATGACAATAGCAATTCCCAAACATACCATATAAAATGGTTAGATTTATGAGAGTGCCTGGTGCTTTTTTGGACTCAGTTCTCACAGATGTCCTGACAATAATTCAACTCCACTCTTCCCCCAACCCTGCCAAACCTTAGCAAACCTCACTGTGTTGGAACTGCAAACAATTTCTTAGATATATAGCTCTGAAATAAGTATCCTAGACAATATGCTTTTTATTAACTTAAAAAAAAATAAAGAGAGAATTTCAGTACTGCTAGGTCTCAGCCAAGGAGGATGTATCTTTTAAAATGGGAGAATATGTAATGTTAATTTAGAAGACATGGGGCCTCTGCTTTGGGATTTCAGGATATACAGAAGGTTCAAAACAAGTTATTAAAAATCAAAAAGTTAAACATAACCTTAAAGGGGGACATATACAAATGCAGATAGAAAAGATGACTTTAGAATGAAGCAACAGTTTCTTCAAATGGGACTAGAACTGCCTTAATGAAGTGGCAGAAGGAGTACTTCACAAGGAACCAATTCATCCTTGGTCACCAAGAGGTGAGTGAGAGGAGGCTCAGTGTCCAGGACGATGCTCAGTTCCCAGTGGAAGGTGGCTGCAGCTCGCCCTTGGTGCTCCCACCACCTCAGGCTTTGTCTGCAGATTGATGGGGGGCCCTGTCCCCTCAGAGATGCTTCTCACCTCCTCTGGGAGGCTGGGAAGTGATGGGGATCAGCCCTGGTTTGGCTCCAGAGCCTGGCCTAAAGCCTTGCCTGGGCTGTCAGCATGTGTGAGGCAGCACAGGATTTACTGTCAGAGCTGTGCTTTCTGCTGGATGGTGCCTGGCTTGGTGGGCATCTGGGAGACTTCACATGCTGGGATTTGCACCTCTGTGGCTGCTGGGAGGCACAAATGGGCCACAAACTGATTGCACATGAACATTGGAAATCTTCCCTAACCCGGACTGCATGGGCTGCTTCCATTGTACCAGGAAGGAAATCCTGCAGATGTAGCTGGAGCAAGGTGAGGCCTGGCTCCATCCCTCAGACAACGGGCTGTAGCCAGGCTGAGGGGTAGAAGTGCTCAGTCCTCAGGGGGTTGATGCAGTTCTGGGTACAAATTTAGGGCATGACTCTAAATGCATGCAGAAATAATAAAATAATTGAATTTGGATGCAGAGAGCAAAGCAGGGCTTTCCAAGGGTGAATGTTTGTGCCATTGGCTTTCAATTCCAGTTCTCATGCAGACCTGGTTTTTGGTAATAAAACAGCCATAAATCATCTCCTTTTAGCAAAGGAGATGCCACTGGACTTCCTCAGCACACAGGTTCTCATTAGAGTCCCTGAAATTTTAGCTTGGATTTAAGCAAAATATACCAGATCTTAGCACAGCCACCACAAAGCTTGACTCTTAGGGGTCTGGAAGGCACCCTTAGGAAGGAGTTGGACTCATGAAGGGCTTGGGGGGCTGAAATACATTTGCAAAGTGTGTTGAGAATTGAGTGGATCGGTTGGAAGTGTTTTGATCTTGTGTAAGCAGCTATCACATTATCTTAACCATAAATCTTGCCCTCTCAATTTCGTAAACACTCAGCATGCAGCAGGACTTGCTTAATTTTCTCATTCGATTACCTGTCTCTATTTAATAGGAACCATGGAATTCTACAAACTAATTCAAATACATTATAAAACTAATTAGCTGGAACTACTGTGCTTGGAAGAAAATGTAGGTTGCCATATGCATATGGCATCAAATATGTGCTTTGGTTTCTATTATGGTGATGGCTTTGTATCAGCAGCAGTCACAGATTGGCAGACAAATGAGAAAAGATTTCAAATGCATCTTTAATTGATGAAATAGTTAATCTGGAAATTAGGATCCTGCCTCTCTGCAATTGTCAGTCACACATGGTGAGTTTCCAGCTTTTGAAGTGCATTTTGCAGATTTTCTGCTGTGCATAATTTAATGCGGTTTTCTACACACCTGCCTTCCAGCCTTGTCCTCCCCACAAGGACTGACAAATTCTGAATCAAAGTGAGAGAGAAAAAAACCTCTGCTTCTAAAATGGGCTGAATTACCATCTGGATCAGAGAGGGTTGCTCCCTAGTTTTCTCCCAGGATACAAATGGGTCTGCTCACTGTCTGCTTACACCAGTTTTGTCATCCTGGTTCAATCCACTGAAGAAAAAATGGGGCATGTAAATCCATAAAATTTACATTGTGTAAATTTTTGCTGTAAATCCATAGAATTCCAGTGACTTTAGTAAAGATTCAGATTTACACTAATTGCCCCACAAATAATTTAAGGCCCGAAAAGTTTATTATGTTCATCCAGCGTGACAGCACAGGGCATAGAACATCATCCAGGCATTCCTGTGCTGAATCCCATAGGTTATGGGTGAAATAGAGCATAGCTTATAAGTAAGACAAGCAAGATTGGAAAATTATCAAGAGTAAGTGACTATAAACCCAGGATATGCTGTGGCTGCTGTGAGCTGAGATTCTAGAATTGAACCCAGCCTAAGAACTCTAGCAAGGAGAAAGCTCATCACATATCCCTGTTAACCACTCCTGATTCCCTCAACTATAAAAATACACTTGTGTTTGCATTTTGAAATTCCCCAGGGCTGAGATACGTCTATTGGATTTGATTAGCCCTTCATCAGTGATGTTGGAAAACTCTCTACGTATCGGATATCTTTGCCTTGCACAGAGTATTTTAGTTCTGACAAAGATATTCCCTTTCTTTTCCCCTAATTATTAGGATTCATTGAGCTCCTAAAGTCACAGAGAACCACTCCTGGCTTGAACCATCAGGAAGTCCAATTCCTAGGGAAGATGAACTTGAGGAGCTGTTTAGAAACTCTGTGTGACTGTGGGCAGCTCCCAGTGCTGGAGATGGTTATGCTCTGGGGTAACAGCTGGTGGTAGAGATGGAGATATGGAGCAATTTGTCTTTTCTCTAAGGTTTCAGGAAAAAATTAGCAACCTGGAGGAGTGCTGGCCTGGCTGCTGTGCATGTAGACAGTGCAACTCACACCATAGCTTGGTGGGGACCTTGCTGTGTCAGGCTCTGGTGAGAGACAAAACTTCTGCTAAAATTACCATCATCAACTCAAGGGGTGGCGGATGCCGGGGGAGATTCAATGTGTCAGCTACTCCTGTAGAAGCCTTGTAGAAAAGAGGGATAATGTGTATGTCTCAAAGATGGACAGAGGGATAGCTGTGGAGCCAGCCAAGGATCATTGGTGATTACACACAGTGAGAAACAACAGGATGTGGCTGGAGAAGAGGCCGTACAGAGATAAGGCAACATTATTTTCTGGGACAACTATACTTGTTCTGGCTCCTGGAGATAAGCACAGTACAGCACAGAGTAAGAGCAGGAATGAACTTGAGAAGTGTGCATGGACTGTTTGGGAGAGCAAGACCAAGATGACCCCCAAAGCTGCCTGTTCCATTTCCAGATAAGTCTGGAAGAATGGATGGCACATGGCAATGAACTTGCACAGAAAGCTGCCAGCAGGCCCTCAGCTTACAAAAGCTGTCACTAACTCAGTCATTGGAGCTTCACATTGATTTCAGGGGAAATATGCCAACCTCCATTGTGGGTTATGGCTTTGATCCTCCACATCCTCTGTCTCCCAAGTACTGCCACTTCACTTCTGCTTTGTGTAGCTGTCAGAAGCAGGCTGAGGGTGCAAGGCAGTGGAGACCCAAGCTATTTATTTGTTTGTTTAAATGTGGTTGGTTTTTTTTGTATGGTCAAAACAAGTGGTATTTCGCCAAATAAATGGACTCTAACCCCTGTGCCAACAGGCAGGGCTGAGAGGCAGTTACACACTGGTGTAACCAATGTGTAGAGTGAGAGGCAGCCTGAACAGGGAGGGATTGATTGAATTGGCTGCTTTGCTCCAGCTTTGCCCTGAGCTGCCCTTGCTTCCATCTGCTCCATGAGCATCTTCTTCAGGAGCAGCTGATGCAGAGCAGACCAGACACATTCACAAGTTCTAATTGCCACAGATGAGGTGTCTGCCATCCTGGGCTGCTCTCTGGGCTCTCCAGGACATGGATGGGACAGCTGTGGAGGGAGCCAACTCACATGGCACTGCACAGGGAGAGCCTCTGCCCTGTCTGGTTTGGGAGATGGGATCAGCAATGCTTCAGCAGATGAGGAAACATGTCCCTGGTTAGGAGGTGATGAAGGTGTGGATTCTACCTCATTTGCTGCAGGAAATTAAACAGGGGCAGATACTTGCTTAAGCAAGTAATTTGTCTGGTTGTAGCTGCTCCACTTCAAGGTATTTGCTTAGTGGTTGATAACTGTTCCTTGTCAGTGGCTGAGCACTGGCCACATACAATCTGGTTCAAATCTAAACCAAATCTACACTCTAAAATCTTCCAGATAGGATTTGTATTGGGATTGTCTAGTCCCCAGGTAAATATCCTGGCCTCTAGACTCTTACTTTCTGCATGTTTGGGTTGTTGTGGTTTTTTTTTTTGTGGTGTTTTTGTCTGTTTGATTTGGGTTTTGGTATTCGTTTGTTTGTTGGGTTTTTGTTTTATTTTGTTTTGTTTTGTTTTGTTTTTTCCCCCGTGGAGGGACTAGATGAAGAAAGAAAAATACAATTTTGGTTTTTGTGAATGAAATGTGTTCCCCTACTTCTGGTCATCCTTTTATTGCAAGTCAAACATTCATGTACATGTAAAAGATGGAAAAAAAGGAAGAGAAAATTACCTTGAAGTTAATGTGACTGCCTTGGTGATGAACCTGTCATATCCCTGCCCTTTATTTTCCTTCAAGGCCTATAAAATAGATGTTTGACCATTTCTTGGAGATGTTGAAAGGCACCTGAGCGTTTACAGGTTGTTGTACTCTTGTGCAGGAGCCAGCTGGATGGTGAGTACTTAGTGACTTTTGCACATATATAGCCATTTTCACAGACTCTCAGACTGTTATGAAGTGTCAGCTGTATTGATGATTTCATGAATGAAAGATAACTTTTTGTTTTGGTTCCATCTATCCACAGAGTTTCTGCTGAGTATGTGGTGTTTCAAAAGAAATACACTTCCCTGTTATGTACAGTCTTTCAAAACAGTGTAATTATCTCAAACACAGCATGTGCTAAAAGCCCTGTAGAGAACTCTGTAAAAATCCCTTCATTGATTTTAGGCCTTGAACCAGAACTGCATTTTAGTGAAATGGTCGTTTGCACATTTGTGCCTTCTCAAGCATCAGAAGGTACTGGCTTTCACTGGACATGTCCTGTGAAAAACCTTCCATCCACTCCAATAGCACTTGTGTGAGTCATGCCCTTCATTGTATCTCCCAGGGATGCAGGGATAGGATGTGACAGGATGTGCAGGAATGGTTCAAAGCTGTGCCAGGGGAAGTTTATGCTGGACATCAGGAAGCATTTCTTCAACAAGAGGGTGGTTAAACACTGGAACAGCATTCCTGGAGAGGCAGTCAATGCCTCAAGCATTTTAAGAGGCAGTGTTTAAGATGAATTTAAACAATGCCTTACCAACAGCTGGATGAGTGAAGTACACAGAGGTCCCCCAGCTCAAACCATTTCTACTGGCTGTAACAGATTCAGATCCTCTCCCATGGCAAGTGTAGTCTGCAGGTCACTGGGAACAGCAAACATCTGCTCTGGATGCTGAGAAGTGGCTGAGGTAAATCTGTGGGTTGCAACTTGTTTAGGTATAAAATTAGACATGGAAGAAACTGTGCACCATGATCACAGAATCATGGAATTGTTGGGTTGGAAAGGACCTCTGAGATCATCCAGTCAAACCCCCCTGCCAAAGCAAGGTCACCTGGAGAAGCTGACACAGGAACATGCCCAGGGGGTTTGGAATGTCTCCAGAGGTGGAGACTCCAGAGTGCCCACCCTGGGCAGTTGTTCCAGTGCTCTGCCACCCTCCATGTAAAGAAGTTCTTCCTCATGTTGAGGTGGAACTTCTGTGTTTCAGGTTATGGCCCCTGCTCCTCCTCCTCTTGCTGGACATAACTGAAAAGAGTCTGGAACCATCCTCTTGACACTCACCTTTGAAATATTTTTATGTTTCCTAGCTTTCTGCACCCTCAGGTCAGGGGCAGCCTTTGGGAAGGGAGGATGTGACCACTCACATCACAAGACCCTTGTCCAAACCCTTTGTGGTCTCAGCTGTCCTGTGTGTACCTTTCTCCTAACAGACTTTTCTTCTGCTAATGCAGCACTTGGCATTTTTCTCAGCACTAGCACACATATAACGTGGGGGAAGGAAGTTATTGTTCAGGTTTGTTTACTCTTGCTCCCTCTGGGTTTGACAGTGTGCCAGGAAGCAGGTGCATCATTTGACAAATGCCTTTCTGTGGCGTCTGCCTCCCCTCTACATCCTCGGCTTGTAATTTTCAATGGATTGATGTACAGCATCTAAAATTCAGGAAATTCAGCTTATTGACAATTTGATTTCTAAGTTGCTGGAAGAAAAAAAAAAAAAAAAAAGACAGTACCAAACAACATTACTGGACCAGATGGGGAATTTACCAGGTGCATCTGTAACTCTGTAACTACGGAACATTCCTCCTGTGCAGCTACTTCACCCTGTGCTAACTGCATCATGCACTAATGAAATCCTTGAGCACAGGGCCTGTAAGAGAAAGCATATTGCTGAATAAAAGCTGTTGCACACCCTTCTACTCACAGAAAAAGAGAGGTCTGCACATGAGTGGCTTCTTCAATTTCCTGACCAAAGGGGATGGAAGGGAAGATTGCATGACTGATGAATATGGTAGGCAGGGTGGAGGGAAAAAAAAGTAAACACTGTGCTACTTTAAAACAGTATTAGGAAAATGGGTGATTTGGGATAGAAATTTGGATTTCTGTTCTCAGTCTCTCTCCTTTTTTTTTTTTTTTCTTCCTAAATTTACTCACTCTTTGGCCAAAATATTTTGCTTTCCTTAGCTTCCATTATGCCACAGTCTTCATCTCCCCCAATGCTTCTCTTTTGTGTGTCACACAAGTCCTTTACTTCTCTTGCATGTTTTGTGTCTACCTTATCTTCAGGAGAGGAGAACCACACGTTAATCTTCTCACCCAGCTGGAGTTCACTGCTTAAGCTGTGTCTTATTCCACCCAGGTCCAAACTATTTTCCTTTGTGCTCCTTGCATGAGGACTCCTGCTGCAGATCTTTTTGCTTTTCTGTGGATACAACTGCACTGCTTAGAAAATCATGGCAAGGAATGAGCTAAGGTCATGTACCACTGATTTTTTGTGCTACAAAACTGCTAGTATATGCCCAGGACAGTTTTATCCCATCTCAAGTTGCCACTGACCAGACAAAGCCTAGGCAAGGCTGAGGGGAAATCATACATCAGGGAATAGAACATGTGTTGGACTGTGTATTCAACATCAAACTAGGTTTGGGTTTTTATACCATCCTCCAAAGCTGTCCCTGGAAGATTTGTCTCCTTGAATGTCCCACAAATATCCCCAGTCCAGTGCCACAGCTCACAACACCTGCCCTGATTTTCCTCTACCAAAACAACAGCCCCATGGAGTGGAACAGCCCTCACAGATTTTGAGCTGGAATATGCACAGCAAATAACAATAAAATGTATCTTCAAGCCACCTCAGGGAGCACAGAGCTATGAAGTGTGCTAGGGGGCAAGGTCAGCTGTTTTCTCTCCTGCTTTATTTAGCAGCAGAACTACATCTGTAAGTTCATGTGAGAAGGGCCATTGTTTGTTTGGGGTTTGTAGTGATGCTACGTTGCCTCTCTTTCTTCTTCTTTTGTATCTTTTTACTTTAATTTCTTAAGGGAGCACAGCCAGATAGAGAGCAGAGGCTTGGAGACAGATCCTTTGCCCTTTACACCCACCTCTGTGCTGTTTCATCATAAAAAAAGAGAACAAACTAAAGCAACCTCGAGCTTTGTTCCTGGGCACAAGGAGAGTTACAGAGCCAGTCAGGGGTACTGGGAGGAGGCAGCTGATGGTTGGTATGATCCTTGCCCATGGTGGAAATATTAGGAGAAACCACACAGAGGTGCCTGATATGGGGGGGGGGGGGGGGGGGGGGAGGAAGGCAATTCTCAGAAAATAGAATCACATTTTTCTGCTATTAATAAGTGAAGACCCACTCTCTGGCCTGGAGGCCAACTGGCAAGGTCTGACAATAAACCATGTAGCTCCTTGACATCAAGGAAAGCAAATTTAACGTGGAGCTAAATTCATGCTTCTCCTTTGCTGATAAATTCAGCTTGTTTCCTGCTGTTCAGCTGGAACAAATGCTTGCATTACCAGTGCCCAGATATCAAGCCCAGGAAATAGCTGAAACCCTGGAAAGGCCTTTTTTTTGCTTGCAGTACATAAAGAAATGTAGTGGGATATTTTATTTTTTTTAGTCACTGAAACTGTTTTAAGACTTCTTTTTGTTTGATTTTTTTTTTTTGTCTTGTCATTTAACCTGTTTTAAGACTATTTTTTTTTTCTGGGAAATAACTTTCATTTGGTAATTTCTCACAGTCATATGAGTTTCATTTAAAAATGCAGATATGAATGAAGAGCTGGTTTTACTGACATCAATAACAGAATCAGAGAAACAATTACATAATGCTTTTATATCAGCTGCTTACACTTGTTTTAATCAATTAATATTTATGGTGGACAACTAACTCCCACGGGAGCTGATTGTGCTGGACTCAGAGTTTGAAAATACAGCTGCAATAATTTAATTTGTTTGCTTCCAGGAGAAAAGATATCTGTTTTTCTTGCAGCAGGGAAAAGAGGAAATAATGAGAAAAAGAGCTTAATGAGAAAACTAAATACTATCATATTTATACACTGAGGTGAAAATACAGAAGAATCATCTCCCTGTGGATTTGGTCTGCTCTTAAGCCATTAGAATTGTCTCAGATCTCTGCATTTGGTCTCTGCACACAGTGAAGAAAAGAAGCTGAGCCAAAGGCTGGGTCTTCTTCTTAGACCAAGGCTAAATGAGGCTTTTGAATTAGGAAAAAACCCCAGCATTTCCATTTAAATTTTCTGGAGAAAGAACTGTTATTAAAAACACTCTGTTTTCAGTCTGGCAGCTTTTCCATTGCAAACCAAACTGATATTCAGAACTGTGGAGTTCCTACACTGGAAACTATTTTAATATCCTGCCCCCAAATTTTCTCACACAAAGGAAATCCCCATCAGACCATGAATTCATTTATAAGAGCATCCCTCTCTCACTAAAATAAACAGTGCATTTTTACAAAAAAAAGTGCAATATTTTTCTGAACAAACACATTGCAGTTCAGTCAGTGAACACAGCAATTTTTAAATGGCTGCTGCAGAGAAAATCTGGAAAATCCCAGTGGAGGAATTTTACAAAGAATAATTCTGGACTAAGCTATTGAGCCCCCTCTGCTGAGGACTAAGAAAATAAGACCATGCTCAGTCTTGTGAGACACCATGGATTTCCCGATAAATTAAATGAAATTTATAGCACAGGTGAAAAAAAATTCTTTAGGTATCATGTCTGTTTCTCTATTCTCTACTTGTTTCTGCTGTCATGGGTCAGATGTGACTGTGCCAAAGTTGTCAGAGTTATATTGCATGAACTAAGTTTGAGAAGAGATTTGGAATCTACATTGGGTTTGACATTCCCTCTGTGACAGTGCAGATGCTTGTCTAGAAGGCTGTGCATGGACTTTGTGCTTCATTGCTCCCTAGACCAGCAGCAAGCTGACAGAGATGAGATGGAAACAGTGAATCAGGACATCAATCCCACCCAAATAAAATTCACAGATGAGGAGAAATCTGCCTTCATGAAGCCCAAGAATCTCATTTTTGTGGTATTAGATAAGCTGGGAAGATGTTCTTCCAAGACACTGCAGCACAGTGATGATTATTAGCTCAATTCAGTGCCACAATTACTACAGGCCATTTAGCACAAATGTTTCCCCTGTTGCCATCCATTATTCCAGTAGCTTCAGAAATGTCAGCTGAGAGCACTGCACATCATGAAAGAAATGTGGTTATATGTGACCAACAGCTCAGCCACACATTTATAATGCAAAACTTCTGACAACACCTTGCTCCTTGAATATTAAGGAAAAGGCTACCACTGAAATCAGATGTTGGACCAAAACTGGATTTTTATCATCATTGTTAGTCAGTTGCTTTTTACATGATCAATTGTTCTGTCCTCTTGGATTTGGTGCATCTCACATGTTTTCTTCATCTAAAATTTCACTGTCCAAATCTGAGCCACTCACCTTGGATTATTTTCAGAGTCAGCACATAGAAATATATATTTCCAGAGGATAATTTTTCTCATCCTAAAATAGGTATCTGGGATGGCATAGAGAACTGTTTGTTTACCTAGGTGAATTTGCTCATCTTACTCTAAATATAACAACAAAAAACAACAACAATAATAATTTTATTACTTTGTATTCTAATCAAATAAAATCACTCTTTTCTCTTAAGCCCTCCTAGCAGAGTGACCCTTTGGAGGCTGGGAAGATACGGAACTTCAATTCTCATGGGAAGAGCAGTCAGAAGAGGAGGCACTGCTCCCTCCTGGCATTGCACAGCATCCTTCTCTCAAATCCCTGGGATCCACAGCATGTGGAGTGTTACTCCACCGAGCTGCAGAGGGATTTGGGTACCTGCAGCTATTTTGGGAGATATGCCTTTCATGTCAACAGTCAGCTGGAGTATTTCTGCCAGTGGACTAAGGAGAAACACACCTGAACTTCCAACCTCCCCTTGGGATTGTAACAACAGTAGCTATATTTGTTTAACAGAAGTAATTTGAGTGTTTAAACTAAATATATTAATTAAGATCTGGAAATAATCTTTACTGAGTATTTTAAGCTGTCTACCTTGAAAAGGAGTCCAAGCTCACTGTGCAGAATGGTTTCCAGAGATGGGCACTGAACTTCTCCTCTAATAAAGGGCAGCAGAAATGATCATTCTCTCTAAATGCAAAAGAGAGATAAGGTTATGAACCTACAAGATGCTTAAATCTCTAAAAAGGCTCTTAGAGATTAGATTCTGTGTGATGGTCAAGTAATGACACTCAAAGCCAGAAGCAAGGTCACTGAAGAGCCCCCTCAGCACTGCAGCCTTCACACTGTCACCACCTCAGAGAGCACACAGGCTGATGCTCAGACCTCCAGCCCTGTGCCTGGTCACACTGTGGTGCTCTGGAGATGCTCCCACCTCTCCTGTGCAATCCCCTCAGGCAGAAGGGAAGAAGGGAACAAACATTGATTCCCCTACAATGTCAGCTGGTTCAGTGACCAACAGGGGAAAAAAACAAAAAACAAAAAAACAAACAAACAAACAAAAAACAAAAAACAAAACAAACAAAAACAACAACAACAACAAAAAAAACCAACCCAAAAAAAGCATTAAAGTGCATTGCATGAGACAAAACAAAATGAGGATTTGCTGGGTGGGTCAATGGTGACAGGCTTTGCTAATCCTGGCTTTAAAGAAATTACTCAGAAACCCCGTGTAGCTCCCAAGAAAGTGCTGAGGAGGCTCTTGAAGAAATCCCATTTCAATTTGCTTATTTAAGTTAGAAGAAAAAAGACCTCCTTGTTATCTAATTTGTTGATGAGTTCAGACACTTTCTGGAATGATTTCTTGCATAATTTACCTTATTGATACATTATTTATAAGTCCTCATTCAATTTCGGGCTCAGGGTTTGGATGTGAGTCTTACATAATGAGTAGCTGGTGTCACCTCGTGTCAGAGGAATCAAAAGTGGTTTTGACAACCCTGGGATTGTCACTAAAACAGCAATATAATCCGAGTTAATTTTTCACTGCTGAATCATTGCAAAATGCTCCCCTGCCAGTCCCTCACAGGAATCTAATAAATTATAATGTCCTTTGTCTGTTGAAGAAAACAATTTGCTAAGGACCAGCAGTTTCTGGCTAAAATGCTCCATAAACTGAGATCCAGTATTTATGACTGGAAGAAGTGCTTTCATGATGTGTTTTTTTAAGATGACACGTTCTCTTCAAGTTTAATCTGCACACATGGATATGGGAAGACCCATGGTATTTTTCACCATGGGCTTCTAAACAGGGGTATTCTGCAGACTCCTCAGTAATACACATTGAATTTAAAGAAATCAGTGAGCCTTTGAATTCTACACTGTCCCTGAGAGCTCAGGATTTCCTTTCACTGTCTGGAAAAGTGGTTAAAAAGATATATACATACTGAGAGGAGTCTATGTATATTGACAGAGTGTCCTCTCACTGTGGATGGGAAACACCCTCTAGTGACAGGCACATAATACATTTTGATAGAGAAAGGGGATCAATTGGTTGCTTGAGATGATAAATCATTTTCTCTTGTTCAAAAGACTGGAGCTAAATAGTAAAATAACTATTAAGCCTGTCCTGCTGTGAGCTGAAATATTCTGTTTCTGCCTTGTTGTTTTGTTTAGCAAAGCAGGAAAAGAATTATTACTTGAGGTATATTCCATGCAAGTTTGTTTTCTAATCTGTCAAGCTTTGAAACAGACTGGCCTTATTAAGGTAAGAGTCATTCACAGTGTTCCCTGTGAAGTGTGCTGGGTATTTTAGATGGCATCAAATCCCTGCCTGTCATAAGATCCACTGCAGGAGCCTTTGCTGCTAACTTCAGGCAAAGTGAGTTTTGAGTTTTCAGCTGTATTTCAATGACTGTTTAGAAATAAAGATATGGGTTTGAAATGGGTTTTCAATTTCCCTTCAAAAGGAAATCATGGCCTCTTATTTAAAAATTGCTAGATTTGTACCCATAATTGCCAATACTTATGGTGTGCTGCTCTTCATGGAATGCATGGGAAGAATCATGTTAAAGTTCCCTCTGATGCCCAAATTCCAGGCATCTTGTGCTTTACTGCTTTTTGGAAACAGATGCTTCATTCTTTTTGCCTGATGACTTGCAAAAGATTAGTGGGCACTGTGCTCACATTTCCAAATATCCCTGCACCCTTCAGCACCTCACACAGTTTTTGAAGGAAATGGCAAGTGCAGATTCCTTTAAATTCTCAGACCTGTGCTTTGAAAACAGTATTTTTTTACAGGCTTTTTTAAATTATTCATTTTTTAGAAGCTGGGATTGGATTCAGTGAGCATTCATAATGAAGATTAATAAAACCCTCAAACTCTACATAAACAGACATAACAACCCAGTTTCAAGCAGGTTGGCAGTATGTCAGTGGCCAAACATTAATCCTTTGCTGAATCCCTGTTGTAGTCTGAGGGACATCACTCCCCAGCCCTGTCCATAATCACCCTTCCACACCACAGTCCAGTGGGAATTTGTTAAGTGGTGTATTTAAGGGTGCAAACACAATGGCTTCTGCCTGCCCTCCACTTGCACTTGCAGGTTTGTTTGTTTATGCACTGAAGGCTGCCCCCAGCTCTGAGCTGTGCCTGGTGAGCCTGGAAGTGAGCAAACACTTTCTGCTACAGATCAGGAGGCAGCAATGCAAACAAACTGTCCTTGTCAGCAACATCCCCTCAGGTGAAGACAGCCCATGGAGGGAAAGAAAAAGTGAAGAGTGGGACAGGTTGGGACAGGTACTGTGTTTTGAGTGCCATCTGTCACTGCCAGTGAAGTGCATCTTTCCAAGTACACCCTCTCCTGTCTCTCACAGGACGCCCAGCCCTGACACCAGGGCTGGATCTAAGCCAAAGCAGAGAACTCTTCAGGGGGCAGGAGCTTGTGCACATACTCAGCTTGGGGAAGGGTGGATGAGCTACAACTTTGGCCACCAGCAGCTGTCCTGCTTCTGGCTTTTCCTGGTCACAGTGTGAGCTCTGTGCCCACCTACCCACCAGGCTTAGAGCCCAGACTGAGCAAAACAGGGCATGGATACATGCTGTGTTACCCAGCCACCTCATTGCAGAAAACATTGGCACAGAGGTCTCTGGAATGGTTTTTTGCCTCCATTTTGTGAGACTGGGATAAGGGGAACATCCACCCTGATTGGAGTTGGCCTGAAAAATTTGCTTTTTTTTTTTTTTTTTTTTTTTTTTTTTTTTCCTAAGCCCTTTCATTCTGGATCAGTGTTTGCTGCAACGGGGTTTGAAGAACACAATTTAAGAGAGTTTATTCATATTGATGGAGACAGTGTCTATACTAACAACAGCAGATAAAGGTGTAGAAGGTGTACTGCATAGGAGAAAACCAGCAGAGAATTCAGAAATGTTGGAACTGCCCATGCCCACTGTGCTCTGATAAGGGAAAGATGCTCACCTGAGCCAAGGGGCTGCAGATGAATCACAAGAGGAAAATCCAGAGAGGGAAGTCCCCTCTTAAGATCAGTCCAGCAGCTGAGTGCAGGTCAGAGCCAGGTCCCCAGGGTGCTAATGCAGGCTGCCCTGGCTTCCAGAGCTGGCACCTCTGGTCACACTCTGCATCCACCCTGTTACAGCCTGCCATCCTGGGTCCTGTTAGCCTTCCACTGGTGCTGGCATCCCAGGCAGGACCACTCCCAAATCCTTCTTGTCCCTGAATTACATGCACAGTGGACTTCTGTTTATCTATCAGAGGGCCTTGACTGTGGCCCAGCGTGCTGCAGATTTCACAGGGATGACAGTGCCAGACTCCATTTGGTTAGGGAACACCTGAATGGCAGAAAGAGGGTGAAAATAAGAACTTTGGAATTTGAATTTATGGACACCCATTAGCTGAGTCACTGTGACTACTTCTGGTCTCAGATCACCTTTATAAATTAATATTCTGAATATTTTGTGCACAGATTTTAAAGAGTTTTGCTTTTCTCATGTGCTGTTTGTGCACAGGTTTATATTTTCCACCGGTTATACAACAGAAAGCAGCACAAAAACCAGCCCCTTGACTTGAAATAAGAGCTTCATTCAGACTTGCTGGATGGCAAGAGATTTTTCTTCGAGTTCCTGAATTTTAGCAATGGTCCAATTGCAGTAGATGTGTCAGCAGCTTGCTAAATGTCAAAATAATAATAATAATAATAATAAAGGTAAAAAAAAAAAGGTGCTGCTAAAGTTACTTTGATTGAATAGGAAAGGAAGATAATACACTGATGCATTTCTGGGTGTTTTATTTCTTGAAATGGCTAGGATAAAGCCAATTTTGCTGTGTTATCTCACTGTGATTGTCAGTGAAATAGAAGAATTTTGATTTGCACCTGAAGCTGAGAAAAAAAGTTCTAAGCTCAGTTTTTGGAAGATGTAAATTCAAACGTTATGCTGAGACATGGGGTAAGACATTAGAAAGGTGTTGATTAGGAAATAGACATTTAGATGATGCATATTGCTTAATATTTGCTGCATTTCACTATATTCAACATCTAAAAAAGTAAAGCAGGATGTATGAGGACAGCATGGAAGAATGCAAAGATGGACGATAAGGAGAAGGACGACCACTGGAACAGGATGCATGTATCCTAAACCTCAAGGATGCTCAGATAGCAAGACTCCATAAGTTCCTGGGACTGAGATTGAACTGACCATCTGGCTGGGACTGTGACCAAGAGACCAGAGAGCACGTGTCAGCAGATGGGGTTGAAGGTTTATTCTCTGAGAAAGACTTTTTTACTTCCTCCCTTGCAACCACCAGAGAGCAGTGTGCAGGCCCAAAGGACTGATAAGATAATTTGCATATGGAGGGAATGGGGGTGGAGCTGGACAATGAATATGCATGGAATATTGTGAAACGTGGTGCATATGTCACTTCTGGAGGATAAAAGAGAACACAACAAACAGGTCAGCAGGCACAACTTTGATGGAGATATTCTCTGTGCATCCACCTGCAGAATAAAATACACACATACTTTAAAACTCACTTTGTGTTGAGTTTTAGAGCCTTTCTGCATATCAGTGCCTTGGCTTTATCCCTCAAATGGGTAATTTCTGAGGTTTGGTAAATATAATCAAAAGGGCACAGACATGTCTTGCTGCACCAGTTTCTAACAGAATGAGCACCTGGATTTTGTGATGATTATGAAACAATTCTGTCATATTTCCAGACCTATTTGCATTGCATTTTCAATGAAAGTGAAACAGAAAAAAAAAAAAAAAAGAAAAAAGAAAGGAGACACCTCAAAGGAAGAATAGAAAACTAAAAATACACCCACTCTCTCTGTGTTTTCAAACTAGAGCAGAGCATCGGAGATGAAAGAATCTGCTGTTCTTTAATCTCACAGTGCAGCTGCCTCATCTGTTGCCTGCGATGTGTCTGTGTCACAGGAGCAAGTTTCACCTTTCTCCAAAAGCCACATCCTTCTGACAGCTCTGATAAACAGCAGGCAGCCAGCCAGGCTCACCGGATCTTTCAAAATACCAACCCTGTGAACCCAAGAGTCATTTCTCCAGGAAAGCTGTAAATCATACCCCAGCTTTGCTGGCTCCCAGGGATCTCAGGGAAGCAGAGAATTGCAAAGCAACTTGCCCTTGCTGATCTTTCCAGCTTGCTCCTTCCTGTGTGAGCATCCCAGCCCCAAGCAGTGACAGATTTGTCTTGCCCCTTTTCATATAAGAAATAGTTTAAGTTGAACAACTGCAGGGGAGGGACATGGTTGTCCCCTTTTTGCTGCAAATGGGAAGGCAAATCCCTCTGGGATGAGGACATTCTTACCCTGGGCTGGGCCTTCATCACGGGGAAAACACACAATGGAGCTTTTTGAGCATGTTCTCTGAAATCTCATTGCTTTGAGCTCAGGGACCTCCTACGCCTTTTTTTGAGGAAAGAACATCAGAACATGGCTCTCCCTCATCAGGTGCCACTCCCAATGTGATCAGCCACATCAGTGGATTTGGCACAGTGGTGGAAAGCAGCTGAAGAATCATATCCTCACAATATGTATGAGCTCCACCAAGACAATATTTAAAGATTATAACAACATTTTCATTGTGTAAAAGGAAATGAAAAGATTCTCGTGGAAAACCTCTATTTGCTGGCACTTTTTTCTCTTTATGAGTTGGGCAAAATTAGCACCTGGGGGATACTGTAAATTTGTCTAGTCGTGATAAAAAATAAATGAATACCACAAATCTTCAGCAGTAAACTAGTTAATAATGTATTGACCCCTGAATTACAGGGTAAAAGTACAATATATCTTTTTTGGAGGGCACAACTCCATTTTCAAGCATTCTTATTCACCCTGGATACATAAATCTGCATTACTGAGGAGAAAGCACAAGGTAATAGTGACTGCTTATCAAAAATTTATTAAAGAGTGACTTAATCATGTAAATGACACCGGGGCATGCAAAGAAAAAGAAAAGGTGGGCTGGTGTTTTCAAAGTAAACACAGCAATGCAATATTTCTTCTGACTCCTATAACGCATAACAACAAGGTACCAATAAGGTGTAGACCAACTTCACTTTCTTTGTTTATGCAAATATTTATTTCCATATACAAATATATGCATCAGGCTTAATTATAATCAGAAAAATTAATTATAATCAGAAAGCCTAATGATTATCAGAAAACTTAATTATCAGGAGCAAAAATTTACTTTCTCTTTTCAAAGCACTGCCTTAGTGAGGTAAATGGGATGTGAACCTCTTACCACTGAAATCATTGATTAAAAAAAGTCACTGTGAGGCAAAAATGTGATGTCAGGCTCCTAACCCTCACCTGAGTTTCTCCATGGCTAATGCAGTTACTCCTGGTTCACCACACCTATGCTTGTCTTTCTAGATCATACAAAATATCTTTGTAACTCACTGTTCACTAAAGCTGAGAGGTGTTTGGGCTGCATTTTTTTCACCTAGTTAATGATATTGCAGCACAACTGGACCAGGCACCTTCTGAGTTATGCCAGCTGAATTCAAAGAAAGCACCATGACAGAGGCTTAAACACCCTCAGTGAGGGATTCACAGGAAGGTTTGTGTCAGCTCAGTTGAGTCAGGGATGGATATTTCATTATAAGCAGGTCCTAGAAGAGGAAAATATGTAGGGGACTCACAGAGGATCAACTGGTACCAGAGGAGAGATCTTCTTCCTCACCTTCGCTTTGCTTGAACATTTTATTAACTTGGATTGTCAGTTTGCCACAAAACTGTGAAACTTGCATGTAGTCACTACTTGTCATGTTTGGGTTTTCTGAAGTTCTTTCTCAGGGACTAAAACTGGTAAACAAGGCCACACTTTTTAAACTATCTTGTTTTTCACATTTCTCTCCTAAGGAGGGACTTTGCTTGTTGACCCTTGGTATGACCATGGTTCAAAGGATCCCACCCTTAGGTGGGCACATTGTAAAAAAGTATAAAAATAAGAACTGAGAATAAACCAGTCCCTTTTTTAGAGCATCAGCCTTTGTAATCACGAGCCCGTGTCTTTCTTTCGTGTCCAACAGCGACACTTGCAGAGAGAATGGGCAGCAAAAGGAAAAGTTTGACAATAGGAAGAAGATTGTTCTTGTTGAACTTACAGAATTAATCATAGGATGGTTTAGGTTGGAAGGGAATTAACAGCAACCTCGTTCCAACCCCCTGCCATGGGCAGGGACGCCTTCTGCTAGACCAGCTTGCTCCAAGCCCCATCCAGCCTGGCCTTGGACATTTCCAGGGGTGGAGCATCCACAGCTTCTCTGGGAAACCTGTGTCAGTGTCTTACCACCCTTCCAGTAGAGAACTCCTTCCTAATATCTAACCTAAACCTGCCCTGTTTCAGTCTAAAGCTGCCTCCCCTTGACAAAAATCTCCTTCCATCTTTCTTGTAGGTCCCCTTTAGGTACTGAGAGGCAGCCATAAGGTTATGGGTCTTCTAATATTCCAAATACTTCCTTTAATAAAATGTCATTTACTTTACAATTGTAAAAGTCTTTCATGTTAACCCCTAGCACACAGAGAGGAGACAGAAGAAAACAAAGTGTGTGCTTTTCTGCTGCAATGCCAGACTCGTGGCCAGGAGTTTCAGGAGCACAGCTTACCCCGGGACACTTGTCTGCTGCTCTCAGAATACACTTTCAAAAGATGGCAGTGCCATGGCCCCTGTTGTCTAAGCTTAGACCCATCCATCCATGTTCATACTAATAAAGTCTTTAACTTCTGAATTAGGAATGGAGCTGCACATGGAGAATGGTCATTTGCCCAAAGTAACCCTCAGGGTAAGCTTAGGAGGTTTATTGAGTTGTGTCTACAGCAGTAGCTAAGCCTAGACAAATTCTGAGTGCAGGCTGCAGTGTGTAGTTATTTGTACTATTCAGTTGTAAAAGTGAACATTTATGTTACCAGAAGTGTTCATGGGCTCTCTTTTTCTCTGTTTCTTGTTACTACTGCAGATTTCTGTATTACAGAGGAATTTTTTCATATCTCTGCCTGTTTGCTTATGACAAAATGAAATCATAACCCTGATGTGGACATCACTGCTTTTTGCTGTGGGTGTGACAGGGGTGCTACAAACATTATTATCACTGGCAACATCTGATATGTGTCCCTTAAGTGCTAAGTGTACATTCCTTTCCCATACCCCTTAATATGGTGCCAAATTAATTATAAGCTTTTTACAGCACAGACTTTATCCCCACAAGTATTGTTGTGTCACCTTGGTGTCATTTTTGCTTCCTGGACAAATAAAAGCAAGGACAAGTGAATCAATTAATTCTTGTGAGAAGAGATTGTTCTATTCAGGTGGTCCTGAATGAAAAGAACAGTTCTGAAGTAGCCTGGCAGAACTCCCACCTCTGTCAAGCTCAGAACCAAACCTGTGATTCACACCCAAAGCTCCCTCTAGCTTTGTCCTGACTTGTGTTCATGGCTTGAAATGTGTCTACATTTCTCCATATTTGGGTTGTGGACAGCTCATTTTTCTCATGCTTTAGAAAAACTACAAGCCTGACACAGGTGCAGAATTACCATCAGTCTTCAGTAGGATGTTCTATTGATTTCAGATTAACAAACATCATCTTAGAAAGGCTAAAGTTAGCCTGGTCCAAAGAGGACCAGACTGGAAAAAATGGTGGCAAGGATCTCACACAGAACTGTTTAACTCAGGCCAGGGACACAGGGGCCTGATTGAACACTGCAGGTCTCTCTCACTGCTGCATTTGGCAGAGGGGCTGCCTGTTTATATTTTTGTCATTTGTCAGCTGGATGGATGTGCCACAGACAAGGGAGGCATGTTGTTAGGTGTAGACACACTGTAACGTGAAAAGAATAGAGATTTCTCTCTCAGAGTGGGGATGTACTGAGGATTCTGCTTGCCCTCCAAGACCAGCTCTCTCTTGGGTGCCATCTGACAAAATATTTAGGTATGAACTATTCAGTAGGTCTTATGCTAAAGTTAAGCACCAAGCCATTCTTCTGAAAAGATGGGAATTGCAGATGCAGGCTCTTAACTGTAAGAAATAACATTATACTCTAAAGACAGCTCTTTTTTGTATTTATGTTCAGAGCACATCAGGAAGATTTTCATTCATTATCCTTATGGCATTGGAAATAGCACAGGGTGAGGCTAGGCAGAGAGTAGATTTGAACCTGAGGACTCTGATGCCTCTGTCTGGAGATTTACATGATCTCAGGTGTGTACTCCTTCAGTTAATTACATGTATTCATCATCTTTTGATTACATATTTCCATTACATGGCATCTTCCCAGTGTCACTGTGTGCCTCTTGGCACAGATTGTGGTTTGTTCTGAGGAATAAAAGGGAAATAATAACAGTCAGTCCACCATCACCCTTTATGACTGAACTCTTAATGTCCATAAATAAAAATGATGAGGACTGCTGTGCACTCCCAAGGCCTTGAAGTTTTCTTTGCCCATTCTAAACAAAGGGTTTATAGCACTGAAATACTGTTTTCTTATGAGTTTTAAGTTTTCTTATGAGATTTTCTTATGAGAAAAACTAGATTTTCTGCTGGCAGAAAACCTTCTTTGGAGGTCTTCTCAGACTTTCTCTCTTGTAATATGAGGAATCTTTGCTTGCACAATAATGGGGCAAGCGGAGACTGAACTGCAATGGTGTTTCAAAAATTGCAATACCCAGGTCATCCTCTTCAGCAACAAAGAAAAACTGAGGTGCAGAGCAACGAGGTGACTTGACTGAAGTCATCCAAGTGTAGACCCTTTTCCTTTCCAATCCACTCACTTCTCCTCTCTCCTCTTAACAATGTCATGTGAATTTTGGATATTGTCAGCTACTCTGTTAAACACAATAATCTTCGGACAAAGCCAAAAAAAAGTCAAGTGGACTTTTTTTTTTTCCCCTTAATAATTTCTGAGAAGAAAAAGGAAAATTAACTGAGCAACTCCATCATTTGTCATGAAATGTGTGCTCAGCCCAGGCTACAGGTGTGAGGTTTCCCAGACACACTTGAATTAAACCATCCCTGAATTCTGGTGAATAGAGCTCCACCTTGGGTGATGGACCTCCCTTCCCTTCCCTTCCCTTCCCTTCCCTTCCCTTCCCTTCCCTTCCCTTCCCTTCCCTTCCCTTCCCTTCCCTTCCCTTCCCTTCCCTTCCCTTCCCTTCCCTTCCCTTCCCTTCCCTTCCCTTCCCTTCCCTTCCCTTCCCTTCCCTTCCCTTCCCTTCCCTTCCCTTCCCTTCCCTTCCCTTCCCTTCCCTTCCCTTCCCTTCCCTTCCCTTCCCTTCCTTTTTATCAGCACAGAACTAATGGAGACCTGGAAGATGAGAATAAATACATTCACTACTTTTTCATGGAGCAAATCAGCTAATGACAATAAAAATCTGTTTTCCAGACACTGCACATATGCACTTTGCCATCTTTAAAACCCAAGACTGGAAATAAAATGTGAGCAGCTTCTTGCACATGCATGTTCAAGGAACACTCAGTAAGAGACCAAGATTTCAAAAATGTGAAAGTTAAGATTTTGCATGAAATTTTAATTTGCCTCTCTGTGTGGCCATGTGTAGTAGAAATGTTCCACAACTCCCTGGGAACATTTTATTTGGGTACATGGAGACTTGATTCCAGCCTGAGAATTCCTTTCTAGGGATTTGGACTGTGGGTGTAGGTTGATGTGATCCTCTCCTTATTTATCACAGAAGATGAAAAATAAGTAGTGATGGAGACAGATCAATATTCTGCTTCATTAATTAAATGCAAGTCAGCATAATTCCTTTGAGCAGGTTCCATCCTGGGCCCCCCAGCAAGATGTTAATGATCAGAGGGATTGAAGAGCTCAAAGCAAACTCGATACTGCTCAGGCTGACCATGCTCTGTGCAAATGAACTGGACCCATAATTCATGTGCTGGTCTCTTTGAACCTCTGTAAAGAATTAACAAGGAAGAGAATTTGCAGATTTAAACATTTAATTAAAAAAGTGGGTGCTTTTAAAAGAAATAATAAAATGTGCATAGCTGGTACTGCATTGATTTTCCTGTCAAAGCTGAAGGATGAATGAACTTTCTCAAGG
The DNA here is from genome assembly GCA_027886175.1 of Phylloscopus collybita. Lineage (NCBI taxonomy): Eukaryota > Metazoa > Chordata > Aves > Passeriformes > Phylloscopidae > Phylloscopus > Phylloscopus collybita. The sequence continues at coordinate 51,236,716 of JAJNNQ010000026.1, forward strand.
AAAATCTGTAGGATGTAGAATATTCTATGCACTCACATATATTTATATTTTTTTGCATTCAAAAATGGAACAGCAAACTGATGCCCCTCTTCCCTCCCTTTCTCACTATGGGGGGGGAAAACTCCACAGTTGTTTTTTTTTTTTTTTTTTTTTTTTTTCCTGGAGACTTTCCATTAGAAATCTTCTTCAAATCAAAAAAATATTAAATATTCTTCATTCATGGACATTGATTCTTTCTTCTTCCCCATGGAGTTTGAAAAGGATGCTAAAAAATTATTAAGTTTTCAGCACAAGTTTTCTCAGAAGCACTATTTTCATTCAGAGCAGGAATGTCTGAGGGATGAATGACCAGGGATCAATGTTTAATTTTAGACTCTGCACTGGTTTTACCAGGGTTTGACCATATCAAATATAGATGACAATGAATTAAAATAGTTTCTATTCTCTCTCCACACCCACATGTGCCTGAATGAAGGGTTTGTTGCTACCTCTCTTTTAAGTTGTGAACCCAATTAGAAATAATACACTGTAAATGTGTACATGTGATATCTTTCCACTGGATCCCACTCAAAATTTTATAAAATCTGAGGGATAAAATTATCAATTTTTCCAATGCTCATAGTATTAATTTCTTTATGAAAAAGTAAAACATATATCAGAAGAATTGTCAGGGCATACTAGGAAACTAAAAACATCTCAAAAACTTTCCTTATGAAAAAATGAATTATTCAAGAGCAATTTTCTTGGGTTCAGGGTGTACTGGGCTGTGTTCTCTCAGTTCACATTAAAACCTCTGAGTTGCAATGCAGTGATGTGAGTCAGGACCTCACTCTCTGTACAAAACCTGCATTTGCTCTCATGATGTGACTGTTGGGGAGCTTTTGGACAGATATTATTGACATTTCAGAGAGGAGCATGGGAGCAAGGAACACAAGAGAGTAAAGAATAGATTTTCCCTATGTTCTAAAAAATAAATGCCTAAGTTAGGGGCATTCCAGAGGGGCATGATGACATTGAAGTCATAAAAGATTTTTCTATCTCAAAAGACTTCATCTGTGTTACAGATCTTCAAAGTAAGAATTTTTGTGTGTCTCTCAGTTGATGATGAAGGGATTTCAAAGAGAGATTTCTCCAAGAGGATGGAGAAACACTGGGACAGCTCACTCACAGAACTCTGACATCCCCACCCTGAACAACTACCTTTGGTAGCCACTGATATTCACAGAGTTAGGACTGTGCAAATATCTCTCTTCTGGGCCATTTATGGCAGGGATGTTTAGGAGCACTGCAGTTTTGCACCCATTGCCCTCTTTCCCCCACATCATCCTTGGTTACAGCCCTATAAAGCCCTAGGCTGAGGTCTTTAATTCTTCTGAATCTCAATGAGTGAAGAAATAATAGTCTTATATAATTAATCAAGAATCATATTCAAGTATCATAATCAATACTGTCCTTAAAGATATCAAACAATGAAAACTCTTGACACTATTTCTTTGGTTCTCTTATTAGCAATGGCTCAGCTGTTTTCCTGGGAGAATGCTGAAACATCTTTTCTGGTTACTTAAATTCTACCCACAGCACCAAGTTTGGGTGGCTGGTGGGTCTGGGTTTGCAGAAGAGCCATTGAGTTCTGTCACATAATTACAGCTTATGCTAAGTTTTTTCTCACAATTTGTGTGAAATCTTTCCTCACAATTTTCTCAAAATATTTATGATTTTTTTTTTCTCTTGTTCTAAACCAGACAACACAGGTGAGGACATTCTTTCTCAAACTACCCTCTCATCCCCAAAAGCACTGTTGCTCCTAACAGTCAGAGTAGATCACACTTTGAGGCTGTAGAACCTCACAAGTTTTGGCTCTCAAATAAATGCTGCAGGGAAATATGGAGTAGTGAGTGTACTTCTTCCTTAAGGAAGTTGGTACAGAAAGATATCAGACTCTAAACCTCCCGTGACTTCCTTTAGAAACCAAGGTTTTACATGTGTTTACATAACAGAACAACTACTCCATGGCAGAGAGAAAACTGAGCACAGTAGAGTGAAATCAGAAGAAAGGAGCCTCAGTGGTAGGGAGAGATCTGTGCTGGCTGGCACAAGCAAACAGGTGAGTGCCAGTACCACAAACATCACAGACATTTGTAATAAATTGATTTGAGAACAAAAGCAGGCATGGAGATGAGGTTTACCTGCAAAGATGACAGCCTAGCAAGGGTCTGCCTGTGCCTGTGGCTTTTAGGACATCAGTTGTCCTGAGGGACAGCTCTGGCTGCCCTTCACAAACACCCAAGGTTGGCCACTGCAAACTGAGAGTGGAGACCACCACGGTGTATTTGCCTCCTGCCTGAAGTGCTCCTGGACCACTCTTCTTTTGCCAGAAGCCTAAGCAAGTGCACAGATTTCTCTCCTTCAGCCCCTGCATGCTTTGCAGCCTTCAGGCAAACACAGGGGGTGTTCCTGCAAGGTGCTGGGAGACTCAGCTCTCCTCGGAGCTGAGCTTTATGACTGAAGTGTGTGATGCTTCCAGCCTCAGCTCTTTCATGATATTTTTGCCTTCATCAATTCCTGCTTCCAGGAGGAAATCCCCCATTTAATGTAGAGGGATGCCTCTGGCTTTGCCCTGCTGCCAGTGTCTTCAAAGGCACCAGCATTTATTCATTCTAATTAAAAATGAAAACTCATCAATTATCAATCATTCTTGTGCACAGATCTGAGCTGTGCTTGAAATACACTATGTTTGCCTCAGCACAGCCATTCTACCTCATGGTTAGAAAGGAGGGTGATTCTAGTAAGATAAAAAAGCACCATTCACACTTATGCAATCCAGGCTCATTCATACTTTATAGGTTTCAATTGCAGGAAATAATTCCTCTTTATTGTTACTTTACTCACGTGTCCTGCAACCCACACTTAATCTCAGGTTCCCAAGTTCCCTGAAGGATCCCATTTGGACACTTTGCTGTTTTACTAATCCACAAATAACAGTGTAGAATGGACTAAAGGACTCATATAAGTGGAAAAACAAGCACATGCTCAGTTCCAGAGTGATATTTTTCATATATTTGTTCTGCTTTTTGAAGACACCCACCAAACTGAAATAATAATAATTTCCTCTTTCTGCAGGGTTTTGTTGCTTCACAATCCTTGCTTTATTTTGCAAAAAAATACAATCTGCTGATTTCAGCTGGATTAATTATATGCTAATGCTTTGCAAATGTCTGTGTTAAGCCAGAAATCCTTTGAAAAATATTAGGTGTAAATAAATGTAGAATATTGCCCATTATGCCTCACTGCTCCTACTGCTTCAGCAGCTCACTGCTGCAATAGCATTTATCAAATTGCACCTGAGCAAGGTATGAAATCCATTTCTGACTAACAGAACCGTGAAGGGAAAAAAATGCTTATGTTTTGGAAAGTGCCTGTGTGCTGTTCACATTGTGAAAATGACTGGCATTTTCCAAAAAGAATCTGTAACTTTCTAATTAATTTCAATTTGGTAGAAACATATTTTTACTTGACAGTTTTGTTACACTCAATTTTTTAACAGTTCAGCCTTTTCTGGCTTTGAATATTTCTGATCAATATGATCTCATTATTTTAGCTTAAAGAGTCTTCAGTTTTGGTGGTTTTCAATGTCTGACTTGGTAAATCAATCAGAGCTACACACTGATAAGAAAGGAAATCCATCAGAAATGAGATTAAGTCCTTGAAATATAGAAAATAGAAAACTTACAAAGTAAATAAAATTTCAGAAGACACAATAACAGCAGCTGACTTCTAACAAGAAGCAAGTCTCACAAATATTTCATAATCTTTCAAATGAAATCTGAGCCAAAATCAGTAATGGCTGTTGCTGCTGTGGGAGAAAAGTTGTGCAGGACCAGCAACAACTGACTCTTGGATTACTCTGCCTTGTTTAACCCACAGGAGCTTCTGGCCAGGGTGGTACCCAGCACTGTTTGCCTTCAATAGCAGTAGCAGGTGTATCAGGGTGATGGGGGCTTTGGCAAACATCACAGTGCAGCTGACAGCAAAGCCAGGCAGAGCAGGCTGGCTGTGCCAGGGGATGGTCCTGAGCTGGGAATGGCATCCACAGCTCTGACTGCCAGTGTTGGCAGGGCAGAGTGAGGCAGAGATCACAGAACTGTTTAGGTTGGAAAGGAACCTCTAAGATCACTGAGTCCAGCTCTTAACCCAGCACGGTGTTCACCACAAAACCACGTCCTCAGGTACCACGTTCATCTTTTTTTGACACATTTCCCAAGATGGTGATTCCACCACTTCCCTGGGCAATTTGCTCCACTGCTTGACAACCCTTTCTGTGAAGAAAATTTTCCCTATTATCTGATCTAAACCTCCTCTGGCACTACTTGAGTCCATTTCCTCTTGTCACTTGTTCCCTGTGAGCACAGCCCAACCCCACCTTGGCTGTCCCCTCCTGTCAGGGAGCTGTGCAGAGCCAGAAGGTTCCCCCTGAGCCTCCTTTTCCCCAGGCTGAGCCCCTTTCCCAGCTCCCTCAGCCGCTCCTCCTCAGCCTTGTGCTCCAGACCCTTCCCCAGCTCCATTCCCTTCTCTGGACACGCTCCAGCCCCTCAAGGTCCTTCCTGAACTGAGGGGCCCAGAACTGAACACAGGATTTGAGATTTGAGATGTAGCAGGTGCTGGCAGCAGTTGCATAAACTCATGGAGATAATGGTGAAACTGGAAGTGAGGTGTTTGAGGAGTGAGAGAGTGCAAAAGACATTTTAGGACAATAATTTCTTCCTGTTTCAGGCAAAGGCCCACAGGTGGATCTCCAGGGAGGAGCTTCTGGCTGGTCCCAGAGGAGCAAGAGGATGTCCTGCATTATCAAACACAGGGCTGATGCAAGGAATTGGTTAAAAATGCTCTTTGCCATCAGTAGCATTCCACTTCCTGCCTGGATGCCTCCCAGAGCCAGATTTTGTGAGGTACTCACCTTTCAAGGAATGACATTAATTACAAATTGATGTTAACCATCGTGCTTCTGCCTGGGGCTTCCCCCTCAAGCCTCCAGTGTGCTGCAGAAGTGGTGCACAGGGCCTCACAGGAGCTCTGAGCTATCAGTGCTCCTCCAAACTGATCTGGAAACCTGAGCTGGGAATAAAAACAAGATACTAATTGAAAATAATAATAATAATAATACAAAATCAGCAGAAAGTAGCAGACAATAGGAGCTAGGATTAAAAAATAATCAGTGCTACTTGTTCTGTGGCTTCCAGGTCTACTTCTTTTCTGGGCTGTGTTCAAGATTTTCTGCCTGTGTTATGAAACCTACTGTGCAGTCATGTGGATCAAGACAAGCTGAACACTCCTCCTGCCTGGGGTTTTTGGACCACTCTGACATTTCTCAGACAGACACAGCTGTGCCAGAGGGGTTAGAAAAATGGAGCAGTTATATTACAGTCTTAATTTCCATGAGTTATATTTCACTTTCTTCTGGGTGAAATGAAATTAATTGGCTGTTTTTTTGGGTTTTTTTAACTGAACTTTAAAAAATTGTGTGAGCTGATCAAAAGTCTGAGTGCTTTTAAGTATTGATGTAGCTGTTGTTCTTGCTCTGGATGGGAATTCTTTCTCTGCAGTGCTCAACAAAATCAAGACCTATTTCTGTGATGTGATGTGTTATTCTATGTTTTATTTATTTGGAGCCTTTCACTGGACTATTTAACACAAGATGCTGTAGATAGTAAAGTGTCCATTAGCTAAAAAAAATGTCCAGACAGCTAATCAAAAATTATGCTATTAAAAAAATGAAATAGAAATTTTTTGGCTTAGAAATTAGTCTCAGTTCTAAATGGTTAAGTTCTGGGAGGGTGTACGAGTGAAATATTAAAATATATTCAAATATGTTACACTTTCCTTGGACAACCTCATCAGTATGGACTGCAGTGTTGGTGGAAGTGCAGAGTAATATGCTTACATTTCAACTCCTTTAAAAAGTGCCAGGAGGATGGAAAATTTATTTGGATCTTGCTGTTATGGTCTGTACAGTCATTCATGGCACAGAGGTGATAGGATGTGGGTTAAGTGAGTATAAAGACCTTCTCTGTTTGAAACTGCAGGATGCAAGCAGCATCCTGTGGGTGTTTACTTCTTCATTACCTTGGCTGATAACAAAATGCATCTTTACCTGATCAGGGCAACTCTTCAGGGTTGTTGTTAAATTCTGGGAAACAGAAGAAAATAATGAAGAGCTTCACAGAATATCTTGCTCTGGAAGGGATCTTTGCAGGTCTGCAGTTCAACCCTCTGCTCAGGGCTGATCTAACTTTGAATTTAGCTTGCACAAGGATTTGCTTCCTTTCAAGTTTTGAAGGCCTCCAAAGGCCAACAATTCATGATCTCTCTGGGACCTTGTCCTAGTGCTTAATCACTTAGAATTTATTTTCCTCTTATAAAGCCAGAAATTCTCCTGCTGCAGCTTATGTCTGCTGCATTTTTCCCTTGCACCATTTGGTTATGAGAAGAGCTGGGCACCCTTTCTGTGGTGGAAGGAAGCACCAAGACCCCTTTTTCATAGAATCACAGGATGGTTTGGGTTAGAAGGGACCTTAAAGATCATCTAATTCCAACTCCATGCCACGGACAGGGATGCCACCCTCTAGATGAGGACATCCTCTTTAGGCTAAAACCCCAAACAGTTCACTCCAGCAGCTGTTTTGGTGGGGATCTCATTAAAAGACAAACTTACCCTCAGTCAGGGTGAACCAGCCCAGTCCTGCCCAGTGGCCACTCTGAGCAGGATCACGGTGCCTGAGGAGGTGAGAAACAGCACAAACCTGCTGAGCTGCCAGCTGCAGAGGCAAATGGGGATGCCACGATTCAGAGGCCTGTGTCTGGATCTGGTGAAACAATTCAGCTGTGAAAGCTGAAAGGGGTGGAGGTAAATGAGCAGTGAAGGCTGCTCTGGCTGCTTTTTACAGATTGGGTGAGGGGGGAGAGCAGCCTCTCAGCACTGAGGTGAATTTTGGGTCTGCATTGGTACTGCTAGGCACTGTAGAGATGGAAACACCACTGCATAGCAATCCTCTGGGAAATTAAACTGTTGATTACAGCATACAGAGCTGGATAGGAATTATTTATTCATTTTTTTAATCAAGAGATTTTGTTTTTGGAATTGTTATTGATATTTAGTATGTGCTGAAATGTTCACGAATTGGCAAAAAGTTCATTTGAAAAGGTTTCTCTTAAGTGAGATGTAACTTGTGCTGGTTTTGCATTGATTGAAAAAAAGCTAAAAGGAGTTAAGAAAGCAAAGTTCCCTTCAATGTCAAGGGAAAACTTACCTCAAATCCCCACTTGTGACCAGGTAATGTTGTAAGGAATGTGATTCTGTGAATATTTTGTGTCAGGATCATTGAACGGGTATTTCTGCAAGTGCAAATCTCTCCTTTCCTTCATGAAACCCTGCAAAAAGCCTCTCTTTCATCTGCTGAAAAATTAATCCAAATAGTGAAGAATCAATAGTGTTTCTTCCCTGGTTGGCTCTGATATTATGCAGTCACAGACTTCCAGCCTGTGTCCACAGGATACAAGAAAAAAACTTCCCAGCAACAAATGAACATCTTCTTGTTATTTGCCATTTTATTTCAGTTGTTTTATATATTTATTTTACATAACATTTTTAAAATAAATGTTTTATTGCCTTAAAATTGGATAAAGCTGTTCATATAAGAATGATAGAACTGCTACAGGCCTTTTAGCACATAAATAAGAGCTTAGAAAGTTGGGGTAACTCCATAAGAGTTATGGAAACTGCAGCAAATTATCTGTGTTTATCAGCCATGAATGGAAGTTTCACAATCACATTTATTTTCCTGAGGTTTATTTCACCTCTAGATCTGTAGGATATTTGAGCTTCTAGAGCTAAAGGTCTGGAATTTTTCCTTATCACTGAAATTCACTTGTTTATGCAAAGAAGTAGCAGATAGGGAAGACATGCTGCTGTATTTTAGGTCTAGTTGCAGCACTGAAAAAATATCCAATTCCAAGAATGGCATGAAGCACTCAATTACACAGGGCTTACGTCTCTTGATAACTCATATTGCTCCTTGGGTTTTCTGATTTCTCTGTCAAAAAATGTAGGATTTGATCTTTGGCCATAATTAAGTGTGACTCTGTAAAGAAATGGGTTTCATTTATAGGTCTTGCACTTTTAAAATCTGTTTTCCTTTTTAGTGTGAGACAATTAATGAGTTTTAAAAGTTCTGAGGTGAACCATGTCTGATATTGTCTTGATTTGATGATCTGGAGGTGCACTTTGGTGGGCTGGGCTGTACAGTGAAGCAGGAGACCCCTGATAAATGAAGCCTTGGACTATGGAAGCTCTCTGTGGGTAACTTTCCAGCACAGCTCCTGTTCATATTTATCACATTGCTATTAAAAATGACCTTTCCAGCAAATCTGTATTTTCCATTGCTTATAAAATATGGGGGTTTGGAGTGAATCCTGCATTGCTTTGAGTCAAAGCTGAGAGAGAACTGGGAGCACATTACCATCCCCTGCATCTGGTGTCTCATTTTCCACAAAAGACCCCAAAGTGTTGTGCAAGCTGATGATGTTGAAAGCTGCTTAAAGAAAACACTCCTTTTCCTGAAACTGGGTCACATATAAGAGTTCAGCTGCTGCTAATTAATTTTCTGTTAGTTTGCTGTCACATTCAGCTTATCATGAAATGGACCTTCACTGTCAGTGCTCTTTCAACCCTCCAGTGGATCTCAGCCCCTTTGTCCCAAGGTCAGACATCTTTATTAGCAGCTTTCCTGTCTGTACAGTGAGCTGGCTCATCTGCTCTGACAGTATCAGATAAAACCCAACTGCAATGTCACCCTCAGGGTGACCTGGCGAGAGGAGCAAGGCATCATTCAGCCATGAAAGTGATGATTTGGCTTAAGTTGTTAAAAAAAAAATTAACCTCAACAAATTCCCCACCCCATAACTAAAAAACCACCCAGCTGGGCTTTGCTGCAGCTTTTGTGTTGCTCTGGGGTACTTGCAAAGCTTTTTTTTCTTTGCTGTCTGTCTGGAGATGGAGGGATGTGTAAACCTGTGGCACAGACAAAACTTTACATTCTCATTTTCATGTAAAATATTCTGAGTTGGAAGGGACTCACAAGGATCATCAAGTCCAGCTTTCAAGTTTATCCCACACAGAGATAAACCCCTTGACCTTGGTGTTATCAGTACTGTGCTCTGACCAGCGGAGCCAATCCCAGTGGCTGCTGTCTGCCCCACTTGTAGTCAAATCTGGCAGCACAATGAGAGACCCAGCATGAAAAAGAATATTTCTGACCATTTCTGGCTTTCACATGAGAACTAATGTGATCATAAATTGATGCCTTGGTTGCTGTGAGAGAAATGCTGCATCACCTCCTGCCCAGACTGAAAGTCTGGGTTATGATGGTTAGGGCCTCAAGTTGTGCAAGGGAAGGTTGAGGTTGGATATTAGGAAATATTTCTTCACTGAAAGAGTGGTGAAGCATTGGGGCAACCTTTCCAGGGAAGTGGTGGAGTCAGCATCCCTGCAAGTATTCAAAAAACAAGTGAACGTGGCACTTTGTGGTATGGTTTAGTGACCACGGTGGTATTTGGTCAAAGGCTGGACTTGATGATCTTGGAGACCTTTTCCAGTCTTTATGATTCTGTGTCTTCAATCTATGACTCTGCCTTTTTCTGGGTGTGAAGAGTACATTGATAACACTCACTGAAATTGTCTGCACTGGACCCCCACCAGCTCGACACCTAAGAGCCCTGGAAGCACAGGGAAAGTTCTCACCTGATTTATGGAAAGGCTCTCTCAGATTTACTGCAATGTGTTATAACAATTTCTCTGCACTTCACAGTACAAAATGAAGATGGGGATGTATTTTGCAGTAAATCTTAGAGGAGCTCAGAGAATAGCACAGCCTTTGATTTTTTAGTTACTGCTGTAAGTAAAAGGTAGCCCTTGGTAAAGTGGTTTTCTTCGGTGTTGTGTTTGTTTGTTTGTTTGTTTTTGGGTTTGTTTTTTTTACTGTAATTGAGGTAGAGTAACTGTGAGAAATTATTCTTTATTTGTTTGAATAACAAGGACTCTGGGTGATGTATTAGATCACCTCCTTAGGTCTTTCCCAGCTTATATTTCTAAGCCTCTGTGACTCTTTTGGGATGTCAAAAGCTAAGGACAAAGATTTGTCTCCTAAGAGCTAGCAGGAATTGCAAAACAATTGCTGAATATGACCTTATAGATGAATTTTACAGCTTTGGGACAATGGGCTGCTCAATTTAACAACTTTTTTCTTTCCCTTATTGCTGTTTTTCACTTGATGAGGTGATCTCTTGGTGGTGCCATACTATCATCCTTCATGAGCACCAATTGGGGGAGCACTAAGTACATACCAGAAGAGGCCCAATCATGTTCCCAGGGTGGTGTGGGTGAACTTTTTGGTTGACTTATGTGTGAGCAGAATTTGGCTCCAGGGACAAGCTGCCTCTTGCAGAGAGCAGCAAACACTTGTGTCACTGCTCAGACTTGCAGAGGCTGCACACTGGGCAGGTGTGGGTGTGGGTCCCAGGGTGCTGAGCAGAAGGACCCCCAAAGCACCAGAGTTGACCTGATAATATGGCAATGTTTTTTCTTGCCTGTCCATTTCTTTCTTTCTCCCTCAGCCACCTCACCAGTTCCAGGCAGTTCTGTGAGCTGCAGCCCCTCACTGTGGAGTCAGGGCTCCAGAGTTTCCTGTAAACCAACTGCAGAAAGTGCCAAGGTGGTTCCTTTAGTTTAGCAGCTCCATATCTGCCTCAATCATTAGGTTTTTCTCTGTTCCCACACTAGATGTGAGACATTTTCAGAAACATTCCTGACCTGCTACCTGTGATGTACCCTGTCCTAGAGTAAATACCTGGGAGATACTGTCTTGTGTATAAGTTTCCAAGGATCAGTTTCATTTCAACATAACTTTGCCATAGAGAATATGCAGATTTTTCCACCTTTTTGACATTTCCTCATGTGTGTTGCTATGAAAGAGTCCTTTTCTTCCAGCTACAAAAGGAACATAGGTCTTGTGAACTGTCTTGTATTGGGTTCCTCACCTTACTCCTGAAAAGCAGGACTGAAAATTGGCCAGAAATTCTCCAGGGAACTGAGGCTGTCAGCCTGAACCTAAATTTTAAGGTAATAGTGAAACAGTTCTGCTGAAAGTAAATATCCCCATTTATTGAGTCACCAGTGTCTTGCATGAGCTGCTTTTGAAGGCTTCTAGAGGGAAATCCTGTCTGACATCCCTTGGCACCAGCTGCTTAGGCAGGTGCAAAATCTCACTGGAGATCCTGCAGAAAGATTGGCTTGCTGAGCATCAGAGAGCAATTAATCTTGTAAACATGTATTTCAGGGTAAGAGAAATTACCCTCTGCTCCTTTATTTTCATCAAGAACAGCAGGATCTAAATCCTCCATCTAGCCAGACAGACCTTTGATACCCAATCGAGGTCAGAGGAAACATCTCCTGAACCTCAGGCTCATTCACTGAGGGAAATGAAGCAAACTTCTACTCACAGGCAAGTCCAAAACATTTCTGTAGTGAGATCAGGTTTAATACTTTCCTACTCTTTCTATCCAGGTTTTGTAAGGTTTATCTAAAATTATAAAGCATCTCTGCAGCCATCTCAACTGTTCCTGTGCAAGTGAGAACTACTTGAATTACTTCATGTTGTTCCTTTCTGGTCTGAGATTCTCAATCAGATCCCTGATTCACAGCAGAGAGACTGGTCAGGCATTGACCAGTTTGCTGAACTCCACTAGAATTGCAGAAGTCTCCTGCTGGCATTTTTTTTTTTTTTTTGGAACTGTTTCAACTCATACGAAAAATAACTGTGAGCAAGCAAAAAGCTGAATAACAAGGGGATGGCCACACGTCATCAATCCCTTTGAGTGTGAGACACCTATTGCCATTTCATGTTGGTGTTTTCCCTGACTTCAGGCTTGCTCAGGCAAAGTACTGACACTGGGAGAATCAAATCTGTCACCTCTACTCAGTACAGTTTGGGAGAGTAAAGGGCCATCAGTCATGAGGCCATGGACAAATAAAATAATTTACTGTGAAATGCTGCTAAGGGAAAACATAAATAATTTGTTCTCTCCCTGTTCTCTCTGTCTTTCTCTCAGACATGCAAAAACTCATCTGCATATTGCCTATAAGGAATATATATTGTGGATCCTCTCGCAGTGTAGTCTGGGAGCTATGACTTTCTTCTTTATGCTAAATGACAAACTCAATAACTTATGACATGGTTTTGTTACTCTTTTGTCTTCTTTTCCAGTCAAAACTGAATGCTTGCTTTATGCTGAGAAAATCTTGAAGCTCCTTAACTATCAATAAAAGTCGTACTGTACAAAGATATTTTGGAACAGCCTGTAATAGAGTGGGCAATGTGATCTAAAATGAAAGAACTGATCCAATTCTTTTGCAGGCTGTGATGCTTCACACTGGTCAAACAATAGATTTGCTTCCCTATATCTTGCTTTTGACTTTCACTCCCTGCAAATCTTCAGGGGACCATTACTTCAGAAATAAAATCCGAGTTGGAACTTCATTGACGTTCACCTTTAAAAATAGCTTGTGTGATGGAGGAACAAGACTGCATTGCTTTTCAGTCTAAACTTTTATTTGTCATAGTCATCAGCTGCTGTACCTGGAAGAAAGGAAGGCAGGTGTGTAAACCAGATGGACAGATGGAACAAAATGTCACTGAACTGTGCAGGCGTGGAAACAGAAAGACCTAGGACAAATGACATTGTGGATGGAGGGTGACCCAGCCAGTCTATTGTAGGCAAATTTTTGTAAAAATTGAAAGAAACATCTAGAAAAAAAGTTTCAAGATGTGGGGATCACTGCTGAATTCTTGAAACTGTTGTGCTGGAAATGGGGGAACACAGGCAGATCTTAAACTGGAAGCTTAATACACAAGGAATGTGTTGGAGGGTTCCCTCAGAGGGGTAAGATACAACTTATTTATTCCCTTTAGCCATCCTGGCTTAGCTAGGACATCACCTGTAGTAACTTCAGATCTTTGGGGAGCACCCCTCACTTCAGAAGGGCTCTGTCTGGAATTATCATGGATATAGAATCATGGAATCACAAGAGTGGTTTGGGTTGGAAGGGGCCTCAAGCCTCATTTGGTTCCAACCTCCCTGCCATGGACTAGATTATGTTGTTCATATCCTCATTCTCCTTTAAACCCCAACCTCTTTGGAGCCAGTTCTTTTTTTTCCATGCTCACCTACAACAACCCATATCTGAATATCATTTCCCAGTTTCTTATCCTAACACATTATTGTTTATTTTTCAGTTTCTCTGTTTGTTTGTGTGTTTGGTTGGGGTTTTTTTACCAGTAAAAAATAAACTTCCTAACTCACGTAATGCACAAAAAATTATAACAAGGAAGTTTCTGCTATTGCTCCTGCCTACATGATTTTATAGTTAAGGGCCTTTTCTATTACTACTGCTGTACAATGATTACAGAGAGAGCCTGGAAATGACAGCTGCAGTGAGATTTCATTTTTGTCTGGACAGCAGCAGGGAACGTGGCATTCTGGCACTCAAACTGTTGTTTCTGAGAGGCCACAGAAACCCTACAACTGGTTGCTTTTCACTAGAATTCTAAAATCTATTTTTTAATAGAAAAAATTAATGAAAAAAAAATCACCTTAACCATAAAATTAACCTCAAGTCTTTCAACGCCAAAGACAAAAATTTGATTCTCCCTCCCCCATCATTAAAAGGAAAAAAATATACATGAAATTCAAACACTTGATATTGGCCCAAAGAAGAATAAAAGAAAATATGTTGATTTTGCTCTTTTTGCATAGTGACCAGCTGTCCAGTCTGGTGCAATTAAACAGATACAGAAAGCAAGCATCCTAAATATTCTCAATTTATTATTCAGACACATGATGGAAGCAGTGACTGCAGAAGACCAGAAGACACCCATATAAGCCCACAGTGACTGGACTGCAATGAGCTATGAATATAAAAGAGGCTCAGCTAAAACTTGAAATGCAGACCAAAGGCAACAGAAAATACAAACCAGTGGCTCAGCACATATATGTGGATTTAATCTTCAGTCAATCTGATTCATTTGCATTTAAAAAACAATTTATATTAATAAATGCAAATTTATTTTTTTGGGGGTTAGTAGTTTTATTTTAGCAGCTGCATTTGTTGATGCAAGTTTATCAGCCAAAGGAAAGACTTTCTTTCTATATCTGTACAGAACATTTTCAACAAGGTTTATAGCTTAATAGGGTAGAACTTTGATGTACATATTGTGTGTACCATCAAACAAACCCAAATTTTTCTTCACCCTAAGGAAAGTGCAGCAAATGATCCTCTGCAGTAACCACTATTGATATTTTCACTTACTGCTTTCCATTTAATAACCCTCAATTTATTCAATACAGCTGTCATGTTCAAAGACTTTAGTGAGATTGTTCCACCTATTTATCTTGCAGTCATTTACCTGTAAAACGAGATATCTGTGTTTTTGTGACCGTTTTAGGAGGCTGCAACACAAGGTATTGTGAAACTCCAAGACACCCATCCACACTTGCTCTTTTTCCCAGAGGTTTCCCTCCTCTCAGAGGTGTTCAGTGTCAATATCAAACTTTATGGGTGTCTGCTCTAATTATGGGAGACAGAAGGCAGAAAGGCAAGAGCAGCTTTGGTGAAAGGGAGAAAGTGGTAATTGCTTTTTCACTTAGAAAGAAAGTCAATTGCACTTCTAGGGCAAGATTAAAAATCCTATTTTTCCAGTCCTGACCCAGTCTTCCTGTAGGTCTGCAAGATGGTGCTGCTGACTGTCATGACTGTTTACATTCATCTGTTGGAGACTTCAAATCAGCACTTTTTCCACAATATCAAGAAAATTCACTTGTATGTATTTTAGCAGTTTGCAGACTTCTACACTGTGGCCAGCTTTCCAGCCAGGCATTTCCTGACACAGCCTGTTCTCAGCACTGATGTGTAGTCTGGTAATCCTCCTTCCCCTCTGACGGGGAGTCAGTGATTTTGTGGGAGATGAGATCAAAATTTACTTTATCTTTGGTTAAAATCACCTCCCACAACCCCAAGCTGTCCTTCAGTCAATTCCACTGCCTACAAAATGGAATGGGCACAGTTTTTGAGAGTCAGTGTCAGTGGTGTTATAGTTGTTAATGGGCACCATCCTCTGTGGGCTGAAATAGCTGAGCTCCTTTGGGACAGAGAAGTCTCTGAGTGTAGAGAAGACTTTCATGCTTTAATTCATACTAGTTCAGGTAAAGAGTCCATTGGGACCATTTTCTGTTTGAACAAGGATTTCCAATATAATTACCATTATAACTAAAAAAAATTAGTTTAAGTAGAGCCACCCGGGGTGAAGAAATTAAAACAGTGGAGGGCTCCAGTAAACTTCTTGGGTCCCTTGCTATGTGCAAGTATCTTTTCAAAATTCTCCTGCCCTTGAAACACTGACCTAACAGACCCCAGTACATTCATTAACACTGATATGGGTGTCATGCTCCCCAAAGCATATCCTAGCAGGACTGGAAAGCAGAAAACAGGAAGAAGAGACTGGAGGACATCTCCAGGTCTAGAGGAAATGGCCTCAGGTTTCAGTGGAGGGAGTTTAGATCAGATGTCAGGAACAATTCCTCACTGGGTCAAGCACTGGGACAGGTTTTCCAGGGAAGTGGTGGGGTCACCACCCCTGGGATTATTTAGGAGATGTGTGGATGTGGCTCTGAAGGACATTGTTTAGTGGTGGACTTGGCTGTGCTGGCATAACAGTTGGACAGGATGATTTTTAAGGTCTTTTCCAACCCACAAACTCCATGGTTCTATGACACAGAGAACAACAGAGGAGCTTTGGTGTGGGGGATCCTGTGATGCATGTGGTTCCCTGAGCAAGGGCTGTGCAGCTCCCAGTGGAAAAGGCAGTGGACAAGTCTGTCTTGGTAAAGAGCAGAGAGAGTGAGCAAGAAATCTACCTTGGCCCTTTAGCTCCTGGAGGTGTCTGTAACTTTAGCAAATCCTCTAGTTTAGGAACCCAGAGTGCTCTGACACTGCATTAATCATGTCCAAGGGAGATATTATCCCTAAGAGAAACCAGGAACAGGCAAGCTGTCAGAACCTGGCTGTAATGTCCCCATGGGAAAGGGAGAAGGTGACCTTGTTTAGCCTGCCAAGTGTCACAGCAATGGGATTTCCCTGCCCCAGGGTGAGAAAATACAGCAAAACTGATCACCCTAAGAGGGTTCAGAGGGACTTAAAAGGAATATTAACATCTAGGGAAATGCCCTGCTGTCATAAGTTCATTAGTAGGTGGTTACCTCTCCATTCCTCATACATTTTCTGCTCCCAATAAATCCTCCCACCTCTCTTCAATCTTGCATTCGTATCAGTAGGGAGGGGGGAGATGGCTCCTGGGCTGGAGGTTGTTAGATTTATGTTCTTGTCTTTGATCCTCTGAGCCTGTCACTCCCTGCCAGACAGTGCTATTAGCACTGAATTCCTTCAAAGGCAGCAGCAGCCTCTGTCTGACACAGAGGAAACTTTAAGGTCAACTACCCAGATGCTGGGGAAAGTAGACCAACTTCTCAGTGACAGTGGAGAAATCCTATACATCCTTGCAGAGGGGAGACATTTGAGTTGCAACTTTCTGGGAGAAATGCTGGATTTCCTTCTGATTTGGTTGGGAAAACATTTACATTTGTGTCAGTACCAGCAAGCCTTCTGGTGCCAGGAGCTGTTGTGGAGCTTTGGGACCAGCTGGCACAGCCAGGCTGTGCCATGCCATCCCCTTCCCTCCAGGGCTCCATGGGGAAGCTCCCTAGTCTGAACTGATTCCCAAACCATGCTGGGGATCCAGCCAATTGGGAAGCCACTGGCTGGTCTGGGCCAAAACCAGAGAGGGGCTTTTTTATCTTGTTACCATCATGGATGCTGAATTCCTGCACCTGTGCCCCAGTGTTGTTAGTTTTCTGCTATCAACAATGGCAAATGAAAAAGAAGTTGATGCTTCTCAGAAGATCTAATTTCAGAACATTGCAGAGGTGCAGGACCAGAAAATCTTTAGTTTTTTTCTCAAGTCAGAGAGAGACAATATTCAATACTGAGGGCTCAGCACCCCAGTAATGATCTCTTCATTTAGCAACAATACTGAAAAGTAAATAAAATGCAAACCTCACACACCCCCCATGGGTCACTGGACTAGCTAAACCCTTCAGCCCAGGTTCCTCATTTTTTTGGGCCACCTGCCCATCATTTCAGACTGGAAACACAGAATCTGAAGTGCTAGAAAATCATGCTAATCCCTTTCAGCTCTAAGGCACAGACTAAAATTTTCTTCTTACTACAGTTGTATAAATTTGATATATTTAGTGTTGTCAACAGGCAGGAGAAAATGCTGCTTGTGCTTTCATTGACATTTCAATGTTTTTTTTTATGATTGGTGTCAAGGGGATATTTAGCTGCTTAGATGTCTATGACATCTATTCCCACTGTTTTCTCTCCACAAAAAAAAAAAAAAAAAAAGAAAAAAAAAGAAAAAAAAGAAAAAAAATCCAATAAAAGAAGCATTTGAAATTGAGCATACTGCTTAATAATTGATTACCATCTGTGATGAAAAGACAAGGAAAGAAATTGTGAAAAATTTTCCGTAACACTGGGCTTGGAGAGATGATAAGTGATACAAATGGCAGTTGTTTTTAGTGGCAACCCTGAAGGTAAATTGCTGGGGTAAAAACTGATTAATATCTTTATTAATAACCTGGATGATGGGGCAGTGCAGTGTCAGGAAGTTCATGGACATCACATCTTCTCAATCATCTGGGGTTGATATGGAGAGTGTGTTGCTGTGCCTAGGGACATAGGTTGGGAAGAGGTGTTGACAGGAGGTTTCACAGAGAGACATGAAGAGGAAATATCACCTTTATAAATTGGCAACTGTTGGCCTGAGACCAGTCCAGGTGCCAATAAACTGTGAAACCAAAGACATGTTAAAAACTTCAGATTTGGAGTTAAAATTATGACTGCACACAGTAAGATGAGAGAGCAAATTTCAGGTTTCCCAGCATGGCAGAGGAATCTCTGGGGTTATTAGGAGATCTCCTTTTTGTCTGTAGCACTACTGATTGATCCAACACTTGCAGGCATTGCATATTTTTAGCAATAGAGCCACTGTGCTTGGGTGTTGACATAATTTTCATGAAGAAAAATGCCATTGTTAGTTTTTCATCCTTCACAGTTGCCTGGCAGCCCCTAAAAAATAATCAGGTATTTGTGGAGACCTTGGTGATTACTGGAATAGAATTTTTCACATGATTAGCACTAGGGAATTTCTACCCTGGTAATCATACTAAGATATTCTACTTGGTCAAGAGGCAAAACCTATAAGAGTCAATGAATATTCTTCATCATCTTCATTAGGATTTAAACCAGGCCACTGTTTAAAACATGGGATGAGGGGATATAGATAACTGTGTGATCCTGTGCATACGGGGGTTAATTGAAATGGATATTTTGCAAATCACATCATCTTTGCTGGAATCTATTTGGTGGATATTTAAAATTCATAAGTATGTTAGATGAAAAGTCAGTGCTTCTTGTGAATGGCTATTATTTGGAAAGGTGTCTAAAGTCCCCAGTGATCACCGTTAGCCCAACCAAACTTTCCTTGCAATTTACTACTGCCAAAAGCAAAATATTGAATTAACTGAGCACAGACTCATATTGATGGAGTTCCACTCACCTTATTCAGGAATGGGATTCCATCCTTCTTGTTTTTCATGCCTGCAATGTGTATGTCTGCATCTGAAAATCATCTTAGTCATTGTTTAGGCAAGATGGAAAGCGATGGGCAATTTTATCTATTTTGGCTGTCTTTGCTAAACTGAAACAAAAAGACTCAGGATGGTTACACTATCCATTGAGTTCAAAGTGAGCCTCCATTGAGTTCAGAGCCTGGACAACTGGAAGAAATGCTGATATTTACTTTGTATGGCAAATTAAGACTGCTGTTAGTCCAGGGTCACTATGTGCTCAAAAGGAACAGAAGGAACTGGCACAATCAGTAAGAGATGCCTTCAACATACTCAAGATGTGAGGATCTCATCCCCTCAGGAGCCTGCTGCTCTGAATTTTTGGTGAAGGGGCCACTTCATTCCTCCCACTGATTACAGGAGGAGACAGGCTTTTAATCCTGGCACTGTGAACACACCACTTCCCCTCCCTTTGCTCATGGGATAGGGTAGCAGGCAGTCTATCTACAAGCTAAAGGATCTCAGCCTATTTCTCACACATAAACCTAAAAATGTCCAGTCTTAGGCACATGACTTTGACTTAGGATGCAAATTTTTCCTGGTCAGGCCACTACAGTCTCTTATTTCTTTGTGTCCTTGTGTAGTTAATGGTGTGTCTCCACTTGCAAAAGGAAGAAAGATGGGCTGTGGCTTTTCTCTGTGTGGTGTACCTTTTCATGGTAGGCATTCCTTCCCTCACCTCCTGGCTCCACAGGGGCACACCTCTGCTATCCTCTGCTCTAGTGGAGGGAGGATGAATGATAACCACGTTCTCATCAGGTGTCTTGGAGTCTTCATGGTGTATTTGAATCTGCTTTGTTCCTGAAACGTCCTATTTTCTGTTGAATCAGTAACTGCTGATGCAACATCTGCTGAAACATGTGCTTGAGGGAAGGTGACTTTTGCAGTTCTTTTCTTAAATTCAGGTGGCAAATGTCCAAAAAGCTGTAGATGCATGTGAAGGACTATGGTTACAGCTGGGGTAAGAACTGATCTCATCCTCTGGGCCTAAAAATGTTTCTCTGTCAACTCGGAGAACAGATCTGTATGGGAGCACTGCAAAATTAAATCTTTGTTAAAAACTGTATCAGAGATACTTCAGACCTGAGCAGTACTTGCAAATATTTGGTTTGGGCTGTATGATAATTTTCCCCTCCATGACAATTACCATTTCTTGGTGGCATTTCAGTCCCAGGATACAGACTACCACACCAGAACAACAAATATGCAAAAGCAGGTGCATACTTCTAGGGGAAAAAGGTCCATAGACAGCTATACAAAATAATTTGACATTTTGTTTAGGAAGACACTGACTGACAAAGCACTGAAAAAGGGGAAATTTTCTTCATTTTGTGTATTTGAGATGAGGTAGAACTTTTAGCAAAACTGGCTGCTGCAAAAGACAACATGAAAAAACATAAAAATCAATAACCAGAAAAACATATCCTGATATTAAACATTTTCTTTTATAGCATAGTTCAATTAAATAAATTATGAAAGCACGAGTAGGTCTTCCTGGAGGAATGGTTAGATGGAAAGTCAGGTCTCTAACCAGGTTGCCACCTGTTTCTGCTAAAAAGATTAAATGGCTTTCACCCTGTGTCTCCTGTTCCCATCCTTCAAAAGGAAACAGCTTTTCCACATCTCAGAGAGGAAACCCATTACCTACAAAGGAACAGAGCAAATGTTTGAGCTCAGCCTCCATCAGGGTGATGCATACATGTACCCCAAGGTTACCCATCAATTACCAGACAAAAGAAACAAGACTCTAGGGATTTGGTTTTTGCCATATCCATTTGCAAAATTGCTGTGCTTAAGGGGGTGAAGAGGAAGCTGGCAAGGTTCTGCTTGCAGTAGTTGGGTTTAGCATTGGATTTAATTTGATCCAAGATGTTACTGTAGAAGAAGCAGAAAGCATAGTGGCTGCAATACAGTGGCTTGCCATATTAGGTCTGTGTTTTCTTCAGGTCCACTGGTGGTTAAGTGTAAATTGGTTTTGAGGCACTTTAGTAAATGGATAAATGAGCTACAAGTTTTAAACTGGAATTGTTGCAGTACAGTTTTGTTAGATCCCAAGGGGTGAGGATGATGCTATTACACTGCAGTGCTATTACACTGTATTTTATGTTCCCTGTGAGACCTAACAAATGATTAGTGGAGCTGAGTGTCTCAGTCACCATTAAATATGATGGCTTGTTTTACTGGTGGAATGAAAAAGTAATGCCACTGTTTTTTGCAACGAGTCGATTCATGTGCTTTAAACCCAAATCATGTTCAAGGAAATATACCAGTAATGACATGCCATTAGCTGATAATTGCTGAACAGTACATTTAAGTTCAATGTCATTCAGTTCAATGAATCAACCTCAATAACAGACTTAGGGTAATACTAGGGGTGTGATGTGGATGCTCCAGATGGATCTGCTGGGGTGAAATGCCCTCTGAGGTCACAGACAGCACCTGGGGGCTCTGCTCACCACCCCTGGGTGTCCCTTGCTGGGCAGGTGTTGTGTCCCTTTCCAGGGAAGGACACTTGTCCCAGCCTGGGCAGGGTGGTGATGGCACAGGGCAACTTCTGGCAGTACCAGCCCAGGTGCTGCTCTTTTCACTGGAAGGTGTCTCTTCCCCCATTACACATTTCTAGGTTTCTTCTACATCTTTATTCAAGCTAATCCTGGCTGTGTTATCAGTCTCTTTGCTCTTTGGGTTCTATATGTGAGGATAAGGAGCTGGGAATAGAGCCAGCTCTTGGAGGCTGAAGGGTCCCTTGTCCTGCACCAGGCACAGGAGTGGGTCCTTTCCCAGAGGGGCTTAGTGGAGAGCATCACAATATGTGACAGGATGTGACAGCTTCGTGGTGGCAGCTTCTGCCTGAGAGTTCTCCAGCTTTGCAGGGGGAGAGGAGGAGGAGGAATGCATACAGCACATCCATACATCAAGATCTGTTTTCCACTCCAGACCTTCTGTTTGCTTAAGTATATGAGAAAAGCAGAATAGTTTGGCATATCTGGAGACCTCTGGAGGCCTCCCAACAACTGCATGCTACACAAATACTTCAAGCTATGAACTTCCTTGCTCTAAAATGACCTCTTTTTTTTTCCAAATGCAGCCTTTATCTTGCCTTGCACAGCAGCAAAGTGCATCTGTACCCAAATACCTCTTTCTCTGTCAGCCAAACTGCCACCTCTGCTGCAGTTGTGTGGAGCATATCACCAGTATTGCTGCCATGGAAGCTAGAAATACTCCAGATTTACAGCAGGTTATCAAAAGTGTTTATGATAAATGGGGGTAATCACATCTGAACAGAGCAATTCATTCCTGTACTAACTCTACTGAATTACACCTGGGATAAATTTGAACTCTTATTTATTGTGTAAATGTTAGAAACCCAGCACAGTAACTGAGATTGTGTCTGGGGATCCAGATGGAAAAGATCTATGTCTTTTTTTTTTGTCCCCTGACTGTTCCTCATATTGTTCACAGATGGATGTCTCTGCTAGAAATTAACAGTGAAGCTGATGACTTTGTTTTTATTGAGCTGAACAAGTCAAACAACTTGTTTTCCCTTCTCAGAAGGTTTATTTTGGCCTATCTTGAGACAGAGAATTAAACTCTGCAGCTGTTCCTAGTATTGATAATCAAACTCACAAAAGAGATAGTTTCTTAATAATTCTAAAGGAACAATGTTCTGCTGGGAATGCTATGTTTTCTGAGGTGAGTACTTCTCATTTTGTGTGGTTATAAGTATCTGTTTCTCAGTTAATTTTTATTCCCTGGCAATTGGGGGGAACCACAGAATGTTTTGGGTTGGAAGGGAAGACCATCTCATTCCAACCCCTTGCCAGGGCCAGGGTCACCATCCACTATCTCGAGTTGCTCCAAGCCTCATCCTGCCTGGCCTTGAACACTTCCAGGGATGGCACAGGGGTTGATCACTATTATCAACAAAACACACCCTCTTGTAAGCTTTCTTTGGAGTTTATTTCTATTTTTCTCTTCAGTCAGCAGTAAACTGAAGAGTACACTCAGATGAACTCTCTGCTCAGAGTTTGTCCCTTTCTGTTTGTTTTATATTTTTGCTGTGGAAATGTTTAGTCATATTTATCTTTCTTTATACTTATAGGCTAATCACAGGAAAGAATAGTTTAATTTATCAAAGTCATCCACTTATTTCACGTTTTCTCAGAAGAGCTACTGTGCTCTTCTGTTAGCTCAAGTTCAAAGTTCATCTTTGAACTTGAGCTAAAAACAGAAAAAAAACCAGCATCAAAAAAGAAGGGGAGCTCAAAATAGTCCTATGACACTCTGAATGTACCACCACCACTCTTTAGTGTCTTCCTTTCAGACAGGTTTTCAATGGGGTTATTTAAATAGAGGCTTTTTAAAAACTTTTGAGTTTCTGCTCTTATAACTAAGAATGTTTGGAAAAAAGATGGGAGGAAGGCTGGGAAAGGTCTGTTTGTGTCTGCCTGTGTGGAGAGCAAAAGAAAGCAGAGATGTGAAGCTTTTTGAAAAGAGGAAGAGTTACAGGAGAACACGTTTACTTTTATCTACCCAATCTTCTGAGGAGCCATGCATGACATCCCATTGATTGGAAATCCAGCCACAGGATATTGAGGATATTCAAGCAGCAAGCTCAATATTTTCTAAAATACTTTCAAGTCAGCTGTTTCTTTGCACTTGGAACTAAATCACAGAATTTTTTGTGATAGTTTTGGAGTCACACCCCATCCTAACAGGGACCCTGAGAAGTAACAGATGACTTGCCAG
The DNA here is from genome assembly GCA_027886175.1 of Phylloscopus collybita. NCBI lineage: Eukaryota > Metazoa > Chordata > Aves > Passeriformes > Phylloscopidae > Phylloscopus > Phylloscopus collybita. The sequence goes on from JAJNNQ010000026.1 coordinate 51,260,317, forward strand.
GGGGAGGGGACATTTTAGGATACCAGGGAAGTGGTAAACACATAAATAACCTTTCCCACCTCTTGTGACATGTCTGTGTGCCTTGCCTCAGGCAGTGAGAGAGAGGCAGAGAGCAGTAAATCATTCTGCCCTCACTCCTCCCAGAGGAGAAACACCTTAGTGTCTCTGATGGGCTTGATGGGAACATTTTCTTCCCTTCCACAGCATGAGTGATCCTGCCAGAAGCATGGGAGATGGCACTTGTGAGGAAATAATTTCCAACACCCCTGAAATCCACCAGCATCCCTTCTGAGTGCAGCCTGTCCCCTCACCTGACCTCAGGTGCCTGCAGCACCTATCACTGTCTATTTTAGAATGCTGCCATTGAGGCAGCAGATCCCAGCCTTCCCTGCTGGGCCTGGCTTGTAACAGCACAGAAGTCACTCCTCGTGGCAGAGGTGACAATCCTGTGTCACAAGGGGTGCCACAGCTGCCACTTGCTGCTGATGTGTGTAGCCAGCCTATAAAACATGTGCCCCTCACCTCTGCTGCCTGCTTTGGTATCTTGCACCTGGGGGTCAATGAGTGCCACCTTAGCTGCAGAAATGGTGACTATGAAACACTGCAGAGATAATTCATTGTCTGGCTAGATTCATATCAGCTCAGAATGCTTTGGGAAGGAGAAAAAAAATAATAATAGAAAAAAAAAAAAGGGTGACTTTTGTTGCTTGGCTGTCACTGTGGCATTGGGAGATTGCATGGAGCTGCTGTTGAAGGTCAGTAATTTCCAGGGACATGGTGAAATTACTATTTAGTAATAAAAGTATAGGAATTCTTGGGGTAATTTTCATTGCTCCATATAAGGCAGGGCTGCATCTCAACCTTGAATCCTCCTTTTTTTTTCTGTATCATAAAAAAAGATATAATAGAGAAATTGTTCAGGAAAAGGTGATTGAAAAGGGCTAAAAAAAGGGAAGGTTTTCTTTTGGGGTCAGGCCACTATGGTACCTTTAGACTGGCCACAGAAAACACTGATCAAAAAAAGAAGAAAAAAAAAAAAAAGGGTAGTCTCCAAGAACAACTGGATTGAATGATCTTACTAATGTTATCCAGATGGTCAAACCTGAGACCTTATTAATCTACTAAACTTTTAATGTGGCTAATGGCAAATTGCCATTTATAATTGTATTATTTCTTCCAAAAAAAACCACTCAACAAACTTAAACCCAAATCATCCTACCACAGGTGATGCTGTCCTCAGATGTAACAATCACTGTGTAGGGAATTCCTGATTTATTCCCTTCTACAGCTGCTCTGCAGCTTGTGCAGACTAAGGAGCAAGGTGCAAGCCTGTTTTGTTTTTGTTTTTTTTTGTAGTGGTGGTTTCTTTTTTTTTTTTTTTTTTGCTAGGGCTCTTTGTTTAACTGTAACACTTTTTACTTCAGAGAGATGGACAGCCCTGTCTTTCCAAAAGTGGACTGATAACATGATAACATTTTGGTTTCTCTTTGCCACCTCTGACTCTGGTTTGTAGAAGTTGCCACAGCTCCTTTGTTATCTGTGGTAAGGTGCTGATTTGTATTGCATGATATCCTGGTGTTTTTTCGTTCCACAGATCTTTTCAATTTTCTCTGTCTGACAACCTGTTTTTTGTTTTTGTTATTAGAACAACCAGGAAGGGAAGAGCCTTTTTGAAGACCTTCCTTCCCTGGAAGATTTACATGGAAGCCATTGAGCTATAAAGCTGACATTCAAAAAGTGCAGTCTCACCTGACTGTGATCTCAGGCTTCCCTTTTTTCTGCCTTTATTAATGTTTCAGCTTAGAGCACCCCAGACTTGAATATTTTTCATCCTTGACTTTAGTCATTAACCTGTAACTAGCTCCATGTCCCTCTAATTGGGTTTTAAACAGGTTGGTCCCAAATCTTTTCTACAGCCCTCTAAAACATGGTTACACATAGACTGCTGACAAAATTAAGCCAGATCTGCTGCAAGCATCTATTCAAATGAGAAAAATAGGATTTTGTGTACTATATCATCTGTACCACAAACAAAATTCTCCCTCCAGCCACCCCCTAATATGACTCCAGATACAAAAAATGGCAGAGAGAAACAGTGGGAAAGAAGAAGGAAATTAATGAACAGAGGCAAGGAAAAAATGAAGTCTTCTGAGCACAGATAGTTAATGAGATGGAGAGGTGATGCATTGATGAGACACATGCAATATGCTGGAAGGAAAAGAAGATACAAGAAAATGAACATCTTATTACAAAACCTGCCTATTCTGTAACAGATGAAGGAGTGAGTATTGCATTGTATTCACTATCAGTAACACTGCTTAAATTGGTTGCTTTGTGATGTTTATGATATAGAGATGATAGAAATCTCTAGTGTTTCAGAAGTGTCTTAGGCAATACAGCAACTAAATAAATGTGAGCAGTAGAGCTACAGTTCAATTACATCTTACAAATATCCTCTAACTCCATATCTTCAGGAGTGTTAAATAAGGAGTTGTGCTGCTTTAATGACCAGGATGGCCCACCTCAGTGTGTGAGTTCAGAAGGAAACCTCTCTTCCCTGACTATATTTTAAAAACCTAGAGGAAAAGACTCCTTGATGTTATTTGTAGCAGAATCCATCATGGCCAGTTACCAGCAGTGTGGTTCTCCAGCTACAACAGCTTACATTGTTCTCCACCAGCCCAGGACACCACTGTGGCACAGAGCAGGACCTTGGTTTGTGATTCAGCTTGAGGATTTATGTGTACTGATGGGTGATAGAAGTTGTGGTGGTAAACTCTGTCCCTGTCCATTACCTTCAACATATGATAATTATATCAAATGGGTTTGCCAGTAAAAGTTAATGACCAAAACTGTCTCTACAGATTTCCCTTTCTTCCTTGGGATTTATGCTGTGATACCTTTGACTAAAACACCAGGGCTTTTTATTTTTTTTTTTTTTGTTGTTGTTGTTAAAGTATCAATAAGTATTTGCAAAACCCATTCAAAAAGGCAGTAAGGTGATTCCACAGTTTCTGGAAATATGCTGATATAAGGCTTTATATTTATGTGCTAATTTATTAGCAATAGTTATTACATGTTGGATTTGGTTCATTCTAGAACCTAAATGTAACCCACAGGCTGCTCTATGGTCCTCAGAAGATAAAAATATCCCTGCAAATTCAAAGAATCTTCACCTTCCCATGCCTTGTTGGAAGACCCAGTCTGTCATTTACTCAGAATACCCAGGTCACAGGGAGATGCATTTCCCAGGTATCAATCCTACAGTGAGATCAGTATTAGTGTAAGGAATTCACCATCTGCACTGAAGAGAATGGGAAGGACTCTTATTTCAATGCTCTGGTAAATGTGGATCACTGCATATGGCACAGGAAGGAATATTTTCATCAATAATACCACAACCAACTTTACATGTTCATGATCTTCGAGATGTGGAGAGTATGAATGTTTAGTCACCCAGACTTTTTGATAATACAGCTCTAGAACTGGAGAATTTGTGCTGAACTTGGTACTTTAGGATGGTAAGTGGAGTCTGTGTTAAAGTGCAAAACGTTTTTGTTTTCAGCCTCTGTAAGGGGACAGATGAAATCCTTTCCTTTGCTGGAAACTAAATATGAACCAAAGCTGGTTCTGACAATGCTGTTGCTCAAGAGGTGAGCTGCAGAGCAGTCTGTGGATGCAGTTTTCAGCATTCAAAACCTTATTCCTAACCAAGTTTACAATGGCTGAAGGACATAAATATCAATGTTTCACTGATTTGGAAGCAGAGACCCTGGGAAGATGCCCAAGTTATCCCAAATTCTACTGCATCCAACACCTTCAGCTTTCCAGCAGATGGTCACAAGTGAAAATGTTCCTGCATGGTTTGTTAGCACTTACACTGGGGCAAAAAACTTCAAAGCTGTGCTTGATTGGAAGTGAGTTTGATTTTTTCCCTTGAGTTTGCATCATAGTTTGATGAGGGACTTTTTCCCTGTTACAGAAATTCCAAAGGATATAAAACTCCTCTTCACCTGCACTGTTTATTTCTTGTTCAGAGCTTTCTTTTCAATGTTATGCAAGGTTTTAACCTTTTTTGCCCTGAAAAATCACCAGGCTGATAACAAATATTCAAAGCAATCAAATGCACTTCCTCCTCAAGGAGAGATAAAGAACACGAAATTACCATTGTCAAAGAGGACTTTTATTTGCCAACAACTTGGAAAGGGCTTTGAATAATGAAAACACCACCACCTCCTTTTGTCTTTTCAGATGATTTATTTCCTTTGTCCTTTAACATCTAACAGCGATCATGATTCAAATTGAAAAATCATCTATCATCACTCACTTTGTAGTTGGGTGTTAAAGGACAAAGAAAATACATATGGTAGGGGAAAAAAGTCCAAGCTGAGTCTCCACTGGCTTTTCAGTTGCCAGCACATCCATTTGGTACCTTTTGGAAGGCTGAATGAATAAAAAGAAATGTTTGTGCATTTCAGTGGGACTGGAAGGTCATTTAGATACTTGGATCAAAAAAGCTCTGAAGCCTGGCCCTACATTTCACCTGCAAGTTGGTGAATGGCAGTAAAGTCTAGGGAATCCAGTTAGGATATGAAAGTGCTATTTCAAATCCACCTCAGGAGTTAAAAGGTGACCACCTGCCCACACCTGATGAAGGTGAAGAGGTCATTCTGAGGAAGGGATGAGGTTGAAGGCCTCACAAACCTTAGTTCAGAGGATATTGCAGCCAAACCAGAACTGGGGGCATGGCATTTTGGAATGGGTGCATACAAGCAGCAGTGACTCTTACGAAGACTCACACTTTGAGATGGTTTTGGTACAATATCTGGCCTCAGAGCCATCTTGGGCTGCCTCCTCCACTATGTTGGGAAGAAGTTTGCAGAAACTGTGTTTTTCCAAGAACTTGTAACATTTTTTCTCACACATTTCTCCTTAACTCATATCACAGTGGCAGCAAAGTAAGGAAAAAGCTTGGACCTAGAAGTTGTACACTTCATGGACTCAGACCTTCCTGCCATTCTGGCCATCCCAGAAGTTACCTTTGCCACAGTTTGCCTTTTTCCAGAAGCCAGAAACATTTTTTTAGGGACATGGTTTAGTAGTGGACTTGGCAGTGCTGGGTTAATGGTTGGACCTGATGATCTTAGAGGTCTGTTTCAGCCTAGGTGTTTCTCTGGCTCCATGATTTACAGAGGAAGGGCAATACCTCCCTGCAGAGAGTGTTTCTATTTTTAGGGAGGCTGTGTATTTGCCTTGCCTGCTGCTGCAGTCACATGCTTGGACATCCTCTGCTCTGGCCCATCTGGCAGCTGCACATGGAAGCAAAGCCCACAAGCCAAGCCCTGCTTTTCACATCCTCGTTAGCAAGGGGAACCTTTTGGTCCAACATACTTGACACAGAGGCAAAAATGAGAAATAACCATTGTCTGACAATCTGGCATATAAATATATGTTGAGGTATCTTCTCAGGACATTAGAGCATACAGAAATGGAAAGGGCAGTGGGAGATTGAAATCTGTTTGTTTCATAATTGCAGGCAAACGGGGTTATGGGCAGCTGGGTCTAAGGATCCATGCCTCAGAAATTGCTAGCAAACCAATGGCTAAAAGGCCTTTGCACCAATGGCTTTTTGTGTACTCAGTCTGAGAACAAAAGAGCACAGCCCCACATGAAGGCTCTGGAAATGTCAGGGACCTACTGCCAAGGGCTTTGATAATGTAGGCACTGCAATAGCAGAGGACTTGCCTGTTGAAAATACCTGTATGATGCATGTCCTTTGCTACAAAGGAAGGGAAAACTTTCAGTTTTGTGCCATTTCCCTTTGCTGAACAGATCTCACCTGCAGAGATAAAACTTAATGTAAATAACTCTGTGTATTGACACATTAGCTGGTAAGACAGACTTGCTAGTATATTTAATTGCAAACATCACCACATTTCCATAATTTACAACTATTCTCTGGCCTTGCTCTGCATGGAAGCAAGAATTCCTCATGTCCCATTTCTCACAGCTGTCTGTCTCACATTTGTACTGAAGGCATGCATTTTTCTCCCTTTACCACCTGGATCACGACATTCTTCACTTAGAGTGGTTTTGGCTCAAGCATCAGTGATTTAAATGTGTTAAGCTCAAGCTCAAGATTTCACTCCTTGTGACTGATGGCTCACCCAAGCTTATGGTGCCATGGGAACACTGATGGAGGACACTAAATATCCCTTTTGTGCAAGGACTGGGAAAGGCCCCTTCACCATCTTTTAAATATTCTGGCTTGCTTGCATAAAATACTATTAGTGGAAAAGCAAAGTATGCCCAAGAAATTATTATTTAAATTCAGCCTGAGAATTCTGGTTTATACATCTATACTTTTTTTCTCTGCATTACATTGTTGTTCAGGCTTATCCTTTGGACAACAAAGTTCAGCCCTTTGTTATTCAGCAATTAAAATTAGCTATCATGTTATTCTCCTCTTCTCTTGACTGACCCTCATTCTAATAATTCTCCAAATAACTTTACTTTTTACATTTAGAGCTTCCCAGATCAGATCTTTTGCAGATCCCAGAGTCATTCCATTGTCTATACAAATGCCTTCAAATACATAATTTATATGACAGGCAAATATGAGAGTACTTCTATTCTGACTTTTAAAATACCATGCAAACATTCTAAAAAATAAGTATCGACAGGAAAATTGTGCATAAAAGTTGATTCTTGATTTTTTTTACAAGGAGTAGTTGTATCCTGGGGAATGTTTCCAAAGACGTTTTCACAAAGCCCTTGGATTCTAATAAGGAAACAAATTGAGTAGTCAGGCACTGAGAAAATGAAAGGTGAACTTGTAAGAATTGTGTGGTCAATACTTGGCAGTGCATTCATTAATTATAACTGTAATTATTGCTTCTAAAAGCACTTACTAACACTTATTCCAAATAAAGTTTGAAATACTAATAATTTATTTCTCTAATATTTTTCTTGCCCTGCAGCCACATAGTACCCAATTGTCGTCATTATTACACCTACCCTGTTCCATCTAACAGAGGAATTAGTCACACAGGGGCCCTTTTTATTAATGAAAACAATTTTGTGTGAACCACTGTGTAGGGGGAAAAGCTCATATGAGAAGGGTTTAGGGTGAAGGAAATCAGAAGAGGGAGAAGATGGGTCTGCAGTGGAGCTGGTCTTGAGCAGGAGATGTGCTGGAGGCATCAGATTTTGGCTTCTGACTTGGAGAACTTGAAATCATGTTCCTTCCCTGGAAATGTCCAAGACCAGGCTGGATGGGGCTCTGAGATACCTGGTCTAGTGGAAGGTGTCCCTGCCCATGGCAGAGGGGTTGGAACGAGATGAGTTTTGAGGTCCCTTCCAACACAAACTTTTCCATCATTCCATGATCCTTTCAGGATCATTCCATAATTCTTCTCTCAGGATCATTCCTCTGCCTCATCTGCAGGATGCTGGGATATGATTCAGTAAAGGAAAATCTATTCAAGCTGAGGTGAGACATTAGTGGGTCTCACTGAAAGGAAGCTCTTGGTCTTGTGCCTGGCCTGCAAATTGTATGAGAGGGCATGGAAATAGTGCTTTCCTGCCCAGCTCAGTTCTGAGAGAGGGGAAATTCCATTCCTTAATAGGTCTCATCTCTGTGGTTCTCCTGAAGAAGAGAACCATTTCAAAGTACTGTTGAATGAATCACTAGACTAATATGAGTTATCACTATCCCATCTAAGATGTTGATGTAGTCTTGCCACAAGCTTAGCTCAAGCCATGGTCTTGAGGAGATGAAACATCTTCAGCATAAAAGACTTTTAACTCAAAATCGAATGAATTCTTGCTGTCCTTTAGCTCTGTCTTTGCAGTTACCACAAGAAGTTACCACAAGTTATGAGGCTGTGGAACAGATGGGAGGGAGCACACCTGGTCAGCAGATCGATCAGCTCTGCTCTTGCTGTAGAGATGGAACACAGCTCCAGTTCCACCCTTCAGAGAACACAAGTTGTGGGAACAGTGCCTTTGTACAAGGCATAGAGGCCCTGCAGGGGAATGAAGCAGGACTTGCTATGTGTGCTGGACAGAGTTAAAGGAACAACCTGGCAAATCCAAAAGGATGGAGGGGGAAAGCATTGCTGCAGACTATAGTTTTCTTCTTTTCAAGTGGAGAAATTGCTGATGCAGATTTTTATTTTTTAGCATTCAATATCCAACTCCTTTTCAGAGCTTGGTCACATGGAGGGATGCATTCCTTTCCAAGGATTTTTTTTCTCTGTCCAGATGGTTGGGGGTTTGCAAAATACTTTGGGCAGGCATGGGAGCATTATCCTGTGCTTATGCAAGGCCAAAGGCTTCTGTTCTTGCTTTGGGAAAAGCATTAAAGAACTCCCTGCAGCACCTGCTCACAAATGCCAGGAAGGAAAGTCCAGAAGTGAAAATGTCTGTTTCAAAATTGTACTTGATGGACTCTTTGGAAGATGGTAATGCTACAGATTGCCAAGGTCAAGAATGCTGATGCATTTTCCATTGTCAGCTGGGAAAATAATCTCAGTTTAATTCAGCTGAATGGGAGAAATTTCTGTTTGACTCTGGTGGTATCAGGTTGTCACTCAAAGTGTTGAGGTGGTGACTGTGTCTGGAGGTTGTATTTTGGAGAAAAGCAGGTTTGGTCTGCACTGTGGCTCCTCTGATCTGTGTCACATCATGCACATGGGTTTGTACCAGAGTGGTAAAATACAGAGCAGTGCTCAGAAGTTCTCAAGTTGCACAATGTCCTGTAATGTACCATCACTGCAGATGGTCAAAAGACACTTGGAAATTTAATTTCTCAAGAAACTTCCATTTCCTGTCCCAAAATGAAATTTAAAAAAGTCCTGAAAAAAATGCTTCTGGACAGAATGTTTCATGGTTCGCTGGGAGAGGAAGGATGTGAGAAGGAAAATTGGTGTTTGAAACCTTCTATGTTGCCTTCTGAACTCCATCTGTTTGTGGTTTGGAGTAGCTGGCTGGTGTTTTACATGGGTGAGCCAAGAGAACTTCCAGACTCCATGATTTTCAGCATTCCTGATAGCCTCATGTGTATGTTTAAGGGGATGATATAAATTTCTTTTGTATGTCAAAGAGATCTGTCATCTTGAGTAGACCTGCCCCATGGACATAAAGATTTACTGATGACCACCTGGCATTTCCTTTGCTAGTTCCATAGGACCTGAGAATCAGAGAATCATTCAGGGTGAAAATGTCCTTTAAGATCTTTGAGTCCAGCTGTTAACCCAGCACTGCCATTCCACCACTAAACCACATCCCCAAGTGCCACATCTCCACATCTTCTAAATCCCCTCAAGGATGGCAACTCCACCACCTCCCTGGACAGTTTGTTCCAGTGCTTGACAAGCCCTTTCTGTGAAGAAATTTTTCCGGATATCCAATCTAAACCTCTCCTGGTGCAACCTGAGGCCATTTTCTCTTGTCCTATAATTTTTTTTACCTGGGAGAAAAGGCTGATCTCCACCTGGCTGTCCCCTCCTGTCAGGGAACTGTGCAGAGCCAGAAGGTTTTCCCTGAGCCTCCTCTTCCCCAGGCTGAGCCCCTTTCCCAGCTCCCTCAGCTGCTCCTCCTCAGCCTTGTGCTCCAGACCCTTCCCCAGCTCTGTTCCCTTCTCTGGAGTCACTCCAGCCCCTCAATACTTTTCTTGCCATGAGAGGCCCAAAACTGTACCCAGGATTTGAGGTGTGGCCTCACCAGTGCTGAGCACAATGTGAGTGATCCCTTCCTCAGTCTGACTGCATTTAACTGCCCCTAATTGTTTCCTTAGGGAACATGTGCCTGTTCCCCTAGTATACAGATGAGGATGTCACCCATTCTATCTCTATAGGGTGCATTCATGGGATGAATGGAGCAAAGGGAAATCATGTGGTTTTTAGATATTTTCTGAAATTTGTCTTCCCTTTTAAATATTTCAGTGAAGTTCTGAGGTATAAAAGAGTAGTTTCAGTTCAGTCAAAATAGGTCACTCTATTTTTGCTTGGTGTATAAAAAATGAAAAAGGGTTCCAACAAGGTAAAATGATAAGTTTTTACTCTAAAAATGATGAAATTGGACCTTCATATATCATAAGAACTGTCCTGCTTGACTGTTTAGTCCCCTTGAATCTCTCTTTGGTGTGATTTCATCAAGTGTCTTGTCTGTTGAACAGGATTTTCTGTCTCTGGACCTTGTCTTACCTGAGGAGCAGAAACAGCACTGCAAAGGTGTACATTTTTTTTTTTTTTTTTTTTTTCCAAGCTGCTCAACCTCATTCCATCCCTGCCGCACTGGCCAGCACTAAACTTCCTCAATAAGACCAGAGATTAATCAATGTTTGTTTCTTGTTGGCTGCACACGTGCAGGCAGACTGACTGCGAGCCCTGCCTTATCAAACTTCCACAGGCTCCTTTGGCTTCTTTCCCACCGATTTCAGCCGGGGAAGGAGTGCAGGGTTCGGCCATCCGAGTTGTTTGGCTTATTAACTCCACTGACAACAGAATGTCTGCGTTTCCTCAAGCCCTGAAATCCCAGCAGCCGCAGCTCTTCCAGCCAAATTAGCAGAGACAGGAGGCGAGAGCGCGGCAGCTCTGGTGGAGGATGTGGCGCTGCCTCTCTCTGTGGGAGCAGAGCAGAACCTCATGCATTTATATGTCTGCAAATGAGCAGGGGCACGTGTCCCTCAGGAGCAAATCATCCTTGGTGGTATCCACTGGGCAGCTGGGCTGGAATGAGAGGATTATGCTCGTACCAGCAATTATTCGGGGAAAATTGCATTATTTGGAGCAATGGAAATGAAGAGGAGTTGGCAAAACACTGCGATTTTAAATTGTTTTATTTTAAGCAGGCATTTAGTATATCTGGATTGCTGGACGTGGTTTAGGAAGCTGAAGAGAGCACCTCAGGTTGTGCTTATCTCTCTTGATGTCAAAAGCTTGATCTGCGCTTTCTCCTCCTCATGGGCTGGTTACTGCTGGGTGTGAAGGGCCTTGAGTTACTTTACCATAATCAACAAAAAATTATAAAGCAGATTGGAATATTGCACAACTGGAATCCCTGAGTGCCCCTTCCACACATTAGGGTTAAATATTAGGGATGGACTAATACACACAAAGCTGGTATTGTCTCTGGTGTATTTGGGGAGGTAAAGAGCAGAAAATTGAGAAAAGAGTCTCCCTGCTCATCTGCCTTGCTTCACTGCATGTCTATGAAAACACTCTGAGCAAAGAGATTGAGATGAAAAAGGTTGTTTTTATGCTAGGAATTCCTAAACAAACAACACGAAGACTTAGTGGAAAGACTAAAATATTTCAAAATAAGAAAAAAATCTTTAGCAAGGCAATCAGATGAAGGTTAATTGAGCCCCCAGTGAAGTGAAGAACTGGGCTGGGTGGGTTCACCAGTGCGTATTTACCTAACCTGGGCTGTGAGAAGTCTAGAGCCAGGTTCCTCTGCTGCAGGCTGCTTTTGTGACTGGGTGATGGGAGATACAAAGGAAATAGACCACAGATTCCTCCTTTAACACCTGTAAACTGATTTACATCCCTAGCACGATGTTTGAAGTATTTGTATTTAGTGTTTTTCTTACAACTAAAGTCAAAGGAGTAAAAGAGATTACTTTGGTGGGCTTGGCTGTATCTTCAGTAGCTAATTAAATGGTGAGAGAAGAGATTTGAGTAGTTGAAGCCAACTGGCACAGAATGACCTGCAGCTATACTATTAAACTATCTTAACCTTCAAATCAGGGTGACTGCATCCAAAGTGCCGATTAGGAATAGTTCCTGCCTTATGTTAATTTCTGAACTACATCCAGGAGTTCTCTGGGGGAGCTGCATTTGGCCAGGGACCATTCTAACAATATAACAGCATATAGACAACCGGGATTTAGCACCCAAGTGTTAAGCACAGCCTAATTTTCTGGTGTGAGATTAGCACTTAGGATGTTAATCACACCCTTAAGCACACTTGGTGATTTTGCAAATGCAAAATATCCCTTTCCATTGGAAAATAGATGTTTGGACCATGTACTTTGGGTTATTTTTAACCAAATTCTACCTTTTACCTGTACAATCCATTGAAATAATGACAGCAGCCTGGTTTCTGACCCTTCATGAGAGTGCTTGCTCCCAGCTACTTAGAAAACCTCTCCAGCTTTACAACGTGACACATCACGAAGATCAAATGCTGTTCCCTAGTTTATCTCTTGGAGAACTGTGGAGAGGTTCAGGGCTCTCAATAGAGCAGTCTTAATCAACAGCTGCTTCGTTTGTGACTCTTGACTTCTGTTTTTCTATAATGAAGAACACTAAAATATTCATTATATAGGTGCAAATGTTTGAGGGTGATTACATGTAGATATGGTGGTGCCTGCAAATTCTCAGCTGAGGACAACTGGGGAACTATTCAAAATTTTGTATTTCAGAATCAAAACTGTAGCTTGGAAAGACAGAGACAGTATTTCCCACAAGTAATGTAATGCAGACTGAGGACTGAAGTGAAAGGAAGTCAATAGTTTATTTACAAGTCCAGTTTTCAGTAGTAAGGATTTCTAAAATGTTCAAGAAAAATGTGACAAATAGAGTAGTTACTAAAAGAGCAAGCTTGAAAGAATTTATGCTGCTAAGGTAGTCAGCAGTTTCTTCCTTGACTGGGAAGTCCAACCCAAGGGGTGTGTTGAATTCCTGTCCATTTACTTATTGAGAAAATATTTAAAGATCTCTACTAAATTATGTCAAACAAAAGAAAACTATATATAAAGTCATTTCAGTGCACAGAGTAAGATATTCTGTACTAACACACATAATGCTCAGGAATTACACTTCTTTATTAACATCATTCACTCTCTGGGCAAAGAGGCCCAGGAAACCTCTTGTCCCCCCCACAGCAGGAGTGGGGGCTGTTCTTGAGACCCATCATTGCTTTGCTTCCAGGCTCAGCGGTGATTGGGAGGATTTGTCTATCACAGGAGACACATTAGCTGAGGCTGTTTTGTTCATCCTGATAAAACAACATCCAGGAGGACAGAGATCACTGGAAAACCAGGTGAGGAGAGGCGAGCAGGGGTGTGTGACCACCAAGGAAATAAAGATTAGAAGTTAACAAACAGCATCAACACAAGAAAAGGCTATGAGCTGGCCATTTAGTCTAGAAAGAAGGAAAAAGCTGGAAACTTCTGTAAAGGTACAGTGTACAGCACAGCTTTGTAAGAAGAAGTAGAAATGTGTCCAGTGGTACATTTCACCCACCAGCTCTGAGGTCAGGTTGCGTGGAGGAGGCAGCAGAGGTCACTGTCAGGTGTGACTGGGTGACACAGCAGGGGCCACACAGGCAGTGCTCCTTGGCCTTCAAAAGGGACTGGTGGCCAAGAGGAAAGAGTGGTGCAGAACTATTCCAGCAAGGCAGCAGTGGAGGAGATTGATTTCCAGCACATTGGCCTGGTAATTCTAAATTAGCTATTGCCGGCACAGCCTCAAAGTCTCTTTTCTTGTGTTCCCTTTGAATTTCGAGGATGGAGCCTGACACATCTATTTTCACAGAAACACTAAATATACAAAACAATAACCTCATATTTCACACACTTTGTCCCAGCTCACAGGGCAGTAATTGAAAAGCAAGAGAAAACAACAACAGCTCTTCATGCTGCAGGAGTTGCATCTGTTATTTGACTAATTAGTGACACATAATAACCCGTAAGAGCCCTGGCAATACAAAAGCTGCTTTTATTCTGGCCAATCTCCACAAAAAAGCCTCCCAATCTCACATTCCATTTGTAACTGCAGAGGTATGTGTAGCAATCAGTGTTGGGAAGCAATGCATCAGTGAAATGATGCTTTTTGAGGAAGAGGTGGAATAAGATTGCTGCGGATGGAAAGGCAGACATATCTTGCATAGTTTTGTTTGCAACCAGAAAGAGGAAGATCAGTCTCTTTGTGCTTCACAAGACCCATGACCAGTCCTGTATTAATCCAATGGAGTGGGCAGGTGTTCAGGGGAGAGCCCAGAGTGCAGAGGAGGTGAGAGGGCTCTGTTATCTGGGACATCATAGAACTGGAAAGACTCAGGATCTCTGATCTTTCTGTCCTTGTTCGTTTTGCTTTTAGGTAAAATGTGTTTACTCTGCACTTTTCATTTAGTTAGTTACTGATCTTATCTGGTGTTAAGGAAGAAATCCATGGTCACAGCAGAAACTGGCAGTTGTGAGTTAATATTTTCTCTTACATGTATCGATTACAATGTCAAAGATTCAAAATCAATTCACTTAAATGTCGCTCTAAAAAAAAAATCCGTCAGTGTAGTGGAATATTGCCAAACTAGAGGAAAAAAACAAGCCTGACTCTCCCGTCCCTGAATGCATGGATGCATATGGTGCCAATAAGACAATCCTGTTTTGATATCAACAACAAAAATAAGGATGAAAAATAGATAAGAAATATATCTTATTTCCACAATATTTATATTGAAGCATATGAGTAATTCAGAAATGATCGAAAATTCTCAGTGCAAAACTTTCTGGCTCATTTCAGCCAACTCATGTCCCCAACTCTTTTCTTGCACCCTCTTTTCCCTGTTGCAGGTCTATAAGCTTGCTGTCCTGTTATCCCAGCAGCCTGCACATTTCCTTCCTTCAGTGGGATGCAGACTTACCACATATCTGCAGGGATTTAGTGCAAAATCCTCCTCCTCATTGCTTCAGAGAGTGCTAACTCAACATTTGCATTTCCTGGAGCTGCAGATGTGTTCTGGGCCCTGCTGTGAAGGGTGGCTCAGAGCCTGTAGGACTGCCCCTGCTTTTTATTCTATTCCCCTCCTTGTAATCTGTAACCAAATAGGTAAATCTATCAAAGTACCAGAACCAGAGCAGGGCAATTTGCTTTTCACTTAAATTACATGAATCAGTATAATTTTGCTTTTAGGCTGTTCACACAATGGATTATTAATGCCTTGGGTAGCCAACAGAGTATTCCATTCCCATGGAATCAATAGATGCTCCATTTACCAATTCCAGACATCATCTTCCTGTCTTTAATCATCAGAGATGGTGCTGAGGCAAAGGTCAAAAGAACTGCTTAACAAACAGATTTCAACTGTTTCAAGCCTGGATCTTGTGGAGGTTGGATGTGATGTGTTGTTTAGCCTGGTCCTTGTTTCACTCATTCCTAACTGACCCATGGGTATGAATTAATCTGTGGGCTTTTTACAGGGTGGCTGTACCCTCTGCATCTTTTCTCGTGGAGCATAAACCACAATCCCTCACCCTGAAACATAACAGTGTTCTGAAACTACAATTTGCAATGTGGGAGGGAGGAAATCTGAGCTTTCACTGAGCAAGTCCATCTTGCTCTGTTGGCTGATGTAGTTTCTTCAGGTGAGAAGAAAGTACTATTTCTTTTGTCTTTATTACTTGGGTTTTTAATTCTGCAGCCTCAGGGCCAGCTGTGATTGTTTGTCTCCAGAATTAAGCCCAGAGATAGAAAGAGAGAGGGAATATCACCAGAGAGAGGGTTTCCTGGAGGTCATGATAACTAAAACCCCAGAATCCCAGAATGGTTTGGGTTGGAAGGGACCTTAAAGGCCATCCAGCTCCAACTCTTCTGCCATGGGCAGGGACACCTTCCACTAGACCAGGTTGCTCAGAGCCTCATCCAACCTGGCTTTGAACACTCCTCTGGGCACCCTGTCTCACCACCCTCCCAGCAAAGAATTTCTTCCTAATATCTAATCTAAATTCACCCTCCTTCAGTTTAAAGACATTTCCTTTTATCCTATCACTCCATGCTGCTGCTAAAAGTGATTCCAGCCTTCTCATAAGCCCCTTTAGGTACTACATCCTTTGCAGTCCCCAAAAGGAGCAGGAATAACCTTTAGGAATAGGAACTTCCTTGGGGAACAGCTTGTATCTTTTGCAAAGAATAAAAGTCCTGATCCTAGTGAATAAGTAACAGGGCATATGGACCCTGGGAGCTGCTGCAATGTGGCCCAAAGATGTGAACACTGTGACCAGAAGAAGCCTTTGACTTTGGGTGTCTGACTGAACAAACCTTGGTCACCATTTTCCTGGACTTTGCAGTAAGTGGAGATGGAAGTTTATATGCTACTGCCAGTGGCTGCAGGGTTAGGATCAGGTGCCTCTCAATTCAGAATATTCTGTGAAATCTTTAGAGCTGTTTAAAACAGTGTCCAGTGAGGAAAAACTGCACAAAACACTCTGATGCTCTGTAGTTTCAAAGGATTCTTTAAAAAAAAAACAACCCAAAACTGGATCAAACCCCAAACAAAACAGTTCTAAACATTGGGGTTTGGACTGAAGAAATCACTATGAACAAGTCGAAGTAACTGCACTTTTAGGTACACTTCAAGGTTGAAATTTAACTTTATTGCCACAGTTCTTTTCTTTTGGTTTTAACACTGAAATGTTTTAATAAGAAAATATGGGAATGAATTAGTTAATCTCCTTCTGTGTCAGAAAAGCAACCTTATGCAGTCAAGACAAACTTGCCAGCCCTCATTTCCGTATCTGGTTGAGAAATGGCCTAAAATCTGCTGCCCATCTCCAGTCTGGACAAAGCTTTGTTTTTGAAGATAGAAAGGAGGTTTTCATTCCCAAAAGGGTTTATATCCTTGGACACTGATGGATGGTGACAAAGAAGCAGTTCCTGGGTCTGGGGTGTCTGTCTCAGTCCACCCCCACACCTTTGCTGTATGCAGGATTATAAATGGTGCTGATGGGACTTGGACCCATTCTGGCTGGACCCCAGTGGCTGCTCTGCTGCTCTCCACCACCTCAGGTCCTTTTAGGGTACTTCTAGCAGCCCTGAAGCAGTGTCCGGTGGGCAAAGTTCTTATTGACACCTAGTTTGGATTACAAAATAATATTTTTTCCTCTGGAGACAAAAATACAGAAATAAATGGTTGTAACAACCTGAATAGCTTATGCAAGTCTGCTGGCAGAAGAATCCTTCTCTGGTGCCCTTGGTGCTGGCATCAAGAGAGGCTTCTGTGGCTTCCTTGGAGGTGGCTGCAGGAAGACCTCTCCCAGTTATCACTGGGCTCCTCTAACCTTTGAACATGGCCAAGGGAGCTGTGCTGCCAACACATCCATCCTCCAGGGATTCCCCATCTGATTGAGGCTGGGCCAAGGAAGTGAGTCAGAACTGCAGCAGACAGGCTGCTCCTGCCTGCAGCCTGCCAGCCAGCCAGGAGAAGCTTAATTGATGTGGGGAAGAATTAGGGATGTTTCAGGCTCCCTCACTGCAGGGGAGGTGACAGCTATGGAAACAGGCTCTTTTTAGCAGCAGGATAGAGAATCCTGACTCGAAATCCTTTTTCTGGGGAAGTCAAGCAGGCAAGTTCTACGTACGTTTATTGAATTTTTCTTGGAAATGGGTTGCAGGGGAAATGATGCTTGTTGTGAAACAAGCAGCTTTACCCAAAAAAATGAGAGAAATGGCTTAAATGTTGAAAAACCTGTTTTGAGCTAAATGAAAATATAGATTTTTTTTTTTGTTAGAAACAGCAGCTCATGTCAAAAATTGGCTACGTTTGAAAAAATCAAAGGACATTAATAACGGAAAATGAAATGAACAGCTTTTAGTCTGATGCAAAATGGATTATTTGGAAGGGTTTTCTTGTTTTTTTGGGGTTTTTTTTTCTTTGTTTTCTTTCTTTGTCTTTGACTGAACCAATAGTCCCTTTCTTTCTCCCCTCCTCTCACTTTAGGGAACTGACCATTGAAGTGAAATGTTATATGGTTTTCCAAAAGATTCACGAGGCTGTCCCTACCCTGGAAACACAATAAACGATGTCTCTATAGATTTGGGGTTTTTTTGCTTGAGCTCTATAACTCTCTTTTTATTTTTCTGCAGTGCCTTGGCCTAGACCAGCATCCAACCCATAGTCTGATCACAGAGGTGCAATGGATGGGGATTGAACTCTACATCTTGTCACCAGTAGAGATCAGCTACTGTCTGTCCCCTTCCTGTGCAGGGCTTCCTAATCTTCAGGGGTGCTCTTCCATTGCCCTGCCCTACTGGAGGATACTGCATGTTGCTAATGGATCAAAAATATTTTTGATTGGCAGCTTTCTGTGAAGACAGAAATTGTTAGTGAGGAGTAAAAACTGTGACCTGCAAGCAATTTGTTCCAAGCAATGCCTAATTGTCTGGGGTTAGTCATTAGAGCCAGCTATTATATTTTTCAGTGTTGTTATCTCACCCACCATCGGGAGGGAAATAGGAGGACACTTGATGACCAAAGAGCTATCAGCCTAATTATGCTGTGATGAATTCCTTTCAAATGTGTAGGGCATTTAATGCATTCTTAAATAAAGCCATCCATAATTAGAAACCTTCCATAACACACACAGGAATCTGAGTCCCAGAAAAGCTGATTAATTGTTAATGAGGTTCCTTCACTTGCTAGACAGATTGGAAGAGAGGAGGAAGCAAAGCTGGAGGCAGAAGCTAGCATTGCTGTGCAGTTGCAATGAAACTTTGCTGTTTGCCAGACCAAACTTCTGTTCCGTGGCTTCTTGTTGTCCAAGCCCTGTGGCAAAGCCAGTTTTATCCATCAGGGAAGTGATTTCTGCCTTTCCTATAATTTCAGACAACAGATGAAATGAAAATTACCCCAACCTGATTGATGCTTCTGGAAATTGTAGAAAAAGGATTTTTTCACCACCATCTGAAATTCATACTCAGCTGGACAAAATTTGTGATGGTTTTTAAAATGTTCATACACATCACCCATTTGCTTTGTAAATGTGATGTTTTCAGCAAATGTCCAACTTGTTCTGTCTGCAAAAAGATCTGATGACTGACACCAGAACATGGAGAATAGTCTATCTCAAAGGGGGAAAGCAAGAACAATAGCTGTTTATACATGGGGAGTGCACATAAAAGGGAATGTCTTGTTTCACAGTAGGAAGCTGGAAGTGGGCCCATGGATGCTCAGTTTACTGCATCACTTTGCTTACTGCATATTTTGTCTTTCCCCAACTATTTTCCCTTTTATTTTTCTCAAAAGAAATAAACTCTAAATGCCTCCACTCATTCTAACCATACAAAAGTCAAAATACTCTTTATTATTGTACAATGTTTTATACGTTTTTGCAATCTCTGCGGAGATTTGTAGTTGTCTTGTCGCAGAATTCATAGGAAATGAAGCTCAGACTTTGGAAAATGCAGACATTTCTCCTAAAACATATATATTTTCTTTCTATAAAAGTATTAGGAGTTCCAGACTTGATAGCTGAACATTTCCCAAAGCAAGAACAAAATGCTTTGTGTCCTGTTTTTGTTTCTGGAGTGTATTTTTGCTGGAGAGAATATATGTTTGGAGCACAACATTTGAGAAGGGCTCCTAAAATGAGTCTTTATATCTTGAGTATTATTTGAAAAATAAACTTGGAAGAGGGAACAGGCTTTAAAAACCGTTTCCTAATATGTTGTTTATGTTCAGCTGTCTGAGTTCTGAGATGTCTAAATGGATGAAAGTCAGAGACAGAGTCACAGTTTATTAAAAAAATCAGTCAAAATAAATATTTGAACTTTTACTTCTGGAGAAGGTTCTTGGTAATTCTGCATTTCTAATTATTCTATTATATGAATGAAAACTGCATGTCAGTTTAATTCAAAGGAGATAATGAAAGGGACGTATTTATTGTTCCCAAATTGTCCAACACATTGCAGCAAAATGGAATTCATGGCATGTCTGTTCAAACAGCATCAATAATGCTGAGCAAAATTATTCCAATACAGGGAGATACCTCCTGCAATTTAATTGTGGGGAGCTGTGACTAAAACTGGAGCCATATATTTGTTCATATTGCCTTTTTTTTTTTTTTTTTTTTTTTTTTTTTTTTTTTTTTTTCATTTTTGATTGTTTTTTCTTTCATGAACGAAGGAAGATGATGGGCACATCACAGTGATGCTTGACCCAAAGTTGAGGATGCCCACAAAGCTCTGTCCTGTGTGCTCTCATGGCCCTACAGGCAGCTGGAAGCTCTCTGTAGCCATGGATAAAGGCAGCACCACAATCAGACCACACACTGTCTCTTTGAAGCTTTTCCCAAAATAAAGCTTGACATTCATATTTGTCACTGGGGAAAGGGCAGGAAGGAAAGTTGTACAAGGAGTGGAGAGCTGGGTTTTCTGGTTTGGAGAAACAGTGGCTGAGGTTCAGTCTCATTGCTCTGCAGGTGCCTGAGGTGGGGAATGGGACAGGGATGTGCTGAGCTCTTTTCCCTGGTATCCAGAGGCAGGATTAGTTTGAAGGTCTCAGCAGTGCACCAGAAGAGATCCAGACTGGACATTAGGAAGCATTTCTTTGCCAAGAGGTTGTTCCAACACTGGATCAGGCTTTGTAGGGAGCTGGACTATGCCCTGAACAAAATGCATTAACTTTTGTTCAGGTCTGCTGTGGTTGGGTGGTTGGACCAGATAATGGTTGTAAAGCCCTTCCAGAAGATTCTTACTCTCTTCTTGTTCTAGATAGACCAGAATCCTTTTCTTCTATGTTGCCCCTCAAAAATAAATTAAATGAAGTTTTACTAGGTGTAAGCATGTGTATGGGGGTCAACTTTAGTCAAATATATACAATTTATGATTCAGATAAGGGTTAAGATCTAAACATGTTTGGAACATGACCTGCTTAAACTGCACAAGCTGCCCCCCTTGTTTTTCTTTGCTTCCATTCTTAATCTCAGTTACATTTGTTCTTTGGAACCACACTTTACATTCAAAAAATTCCTATTAAAATAAACAGCTTCTAATAAATAAAAAACCCCTTTTTGTATTTAAAGGGCCTTTGTGCTTTCCTGATTCCTACAACATTTAGCCCAGCACATTAAGTTCATCTCTGCTCAGGGCTTGAGGTGCTGTTGAAATGAGAACATTCACAGCATTTTTTTCAGTGAGTATTTATGTTATCATCCTAAATTGTTACAGAAGTGCTATTAATGACGCTTCATGATAAAATACTTAGATTGCCTTTTGTTATGTATATTTAATCAAGGCAGTACTGAAATCTCAGTGTTTGCAGAGGAGTTATTTCAGCTTTATCAGAGGCATGCACAAATGGCACACAATAGATGAGGAATTCATCATAAAATGAGCAAAACCCAGCTCCAAAGTGCACAACTCCCAGGAGCAGCTGGCAGGTAGCTCTGCCATTGGGGCTGGCTGCTGGCTGACACTGAGCTCTGGGTTCTGTTGCACCAACCACACTTGGAGGGGCTCCTGGTCATTTTACAGCACGAGAAAGATCAGCTCCTGTGGAATGAGAGTGGAATTACATAAACACCAGAACTGTTAGATACATTCCAGAAAAACTAAAACTGCAGTCCACCTTTACCCGTGGTGGTTTTTTAGCACAGAGTTGCATACTTAGCTTGGTTCCTGTGGATCTGGAGGGCTTTTTCCCTGCACAGATATTGCAGCAGCCAAGTTAAGAGCAGGATTTAATATGAGAGAAACTTTATGAGTCCAAGCTTATTTAAAATTATTTTGCTTTGATTTTCAACTTCCTTTTTTTTGGAAGGAGTAAAAGAATCACTTGGAAGCTTTTCCAACAGCCGGAAACATAATTCTGCATATTATTTTTTATCCATTGATAAAAATACTTTTCATAAAACCCAGCAATAAGATGCTTTCAGAAGCATAGCTTGAAGCAATGAATCATTGCCTTTTTAAAGACATAAGAAGAATCCAGAGTAGATGTTCATAACATTAAAATACTTATTGCAGTCATAAGGACTGCCAGAGAAAGGGTTTGAATTGTGCCTTGAGCTTTAGGGTTTTTGTGCCTGCAAAGAGTCAAGGACAACATATTATTTTGTGCAACTGTCTCTGACATTTGGCTTTAGGGAACAAATGGACTAAAGCAATCCCTACGGTGATTTTACCACCTCCATGAGGCATAAATTTGGTATAATGTTTTTGTTCCTTACTGTTAGTGGACATTTTTTAAAAAAAGAGGGGAGAATTCCACAATTAAGTAACTTTTTTGCTATTGTTTTTTCAGCTGTGCAAGGTATGCATCTTCTGCTATGAGAGAAAGAAGGAACTTAACACACATGGTCTGGATGGAGCCTGAAGTTCACAGATCCTGGGGCAAGGTAAGCAACCAGCAGGGAGAGGCACTTATTTAGTTTCTGTTAATGCACCAACATTTTTTTACATGTTTTCCCAAGGTCTTACTGAAAAAATACAGTCTCTCTACTTATCATGCAAATAGGAGCTTATTAGTAGGGTTTATCCTGCTTAAGAGCAGCAATATTTCAACCTATGGTTTCTGCAGGGCTCCCTTACCCCTCTAGCAACAGCAACTGAGTACCTGACCCCCTGAAAATGCAAAATAATTGAGATGACTGGAAATGGAAAAGACATTTGGGACTTGAGGGAAAGGACAATTTAGGGAACACATCTGCATCCAGAAGAGGAAAACCAAAGTGTGCAGACTGGAAGTGATTTAGGAAACAAGTTCAATGACAAAGCACCTTTGGGGAAGTAAAGTTTGGGAACCCTTGAAAAAAGGAGGAATGTCAATTAAAGTTAGGGAGAAATTAATTGAATGAATGTGCGAGGAAGAGAGAAACATCAAGATTTACTTGAGTACCTGAAGCACAGCCCAGATCAATTACTTGCTGCTGTCAGCATCATCAGTGCAATGTAAGAAAGATTGAATGCACGCTATAAAATGCACCGTTTAACAAAGTTCAAGCTATTAAGTAATTAGAATATAATATGTGAACATGCTGAATATGCTTATTTAAATGTAAATGTTTATTCACTGTTTATTTTTAGTGCAGAAAAATCACCCAGCTTGTTTAGTTGTCCTTGCTGTTTCATACACTGCTGATCTATTGGATGCCTCTAAGCCAGCATCCAGAGGCAGCTGCTCCTTTATCAATGGCATCCAGGGACTCCTCTTGAAAGGTGCAAAGTAACCTGCAAAGGAAACAAATTCAAGGTGGATAATAAATATGCTTTGCTCCAATGGGCTGAGGGAACAGTGATATTACATTTCCACTTACAGAGAGATCACTGATATGGCCATTTGTCAGGGACAGGGCCTGAATGCCAAATCATGGAATAAGGTTTGGGTTGGAAGGGACCTTAAAGACCACCCAGTTCCAACTTCCTGCCATGGACAGTGACACCTTTCACTAGACCAGGTTGCTCAGAGTTCCATCCAACCTGGCCTTGAACACTGCCAGGTATGGAGAATTCACAGCTTTGGGCAACCTGTGCCAGGGCCTCTCCACCCTCACAGTAAATAATTTCTCCCTAATATCCAATCTAAACCTATTCTCTTTCAATTTAAAGCCATTCCCCCTTGACATTGTCCTTGCCCATGTAAAAAAAACCCTCACTAATCAACTAATATTGCTCACTGAGTAGGAAAAATAACCACAATAGTAAAGGGGTTTGTTAGTAAATGGGGA
The DNA here is from genome assembly GCA_027886175.1 of Phylloscopus collybita. Taxonomy (NCBI): domain Eukaryota; kingdom Metazoa; phylum Chordata; class Aves; order Passeriformes; family Phylloscopidae; genus Phylloscopus; species Phylloscopus collybita. The sequence goes on from JAJNNQ010000026.1 coordinate 51,283,766, forward strand.
AATAGTAAATTCAAACACAAAAAAAGGTGGAAGTTACACTGTTTGTTGCTGGCACTTGGAAGCTAAAGCTGTCCTTGGTCTGTCAGTGGCAAATTGCATGTCCTCAGGTTTATCATTTCACTTTGTGAAATCATGGCAAAGCAATTCTTACATGTAAATATCCAACCAGTAACCACTGCAAACTCCCAAGTGGATGTCACAGTTTTGCACCCAATTATGGCTTCCAAAATAACCATGAAAGGTGAAGCATAGTTTATCTGGAAGTTTTTTCTGATGTTAACACACGCTGATCCAGAACCTGGCAGAACTAGGCAGAGCTGTACTCCTAATGTGGTTAATCCTATTGATTTTAATCCCAACACCAAAATCAGTTTGCCAGCATCCAGTCATCCTAGAAGGAAGGAAAAGAAAATGCTCACCTGTCTGAAAGCAAAAGCTGTGAACATACACACATTGGCCAATAATATGGAGAAATAAATCTGGGTGCAGATTTGGGGTGTGTGTCATATTTAAAAGCATAAAATGAGTTACCAGTTTTAGTTCTAAGGCTTTTATTCTGAAGGTCTGTGATGTTCTTAGTCTTTTCTGACTTCAAGCCTTTCACCAAGTTCCAGATTCTGAAAAGTTACACAAGAACCACTTTGTCAACAGCACCTCCTGACACACATTGTCTTTAAAGTTTCTCAGTCTCACTTACAAACTAGGTGATCTGTCCTTGGTTGGAGATTAGTGTCATAAAGAAACAGTTGTATCTGAAAATATTCCAGAAAGAACCACATCATAATTAGAAGCCCTGTTAAGGTTTCACCACAGTCTATGCTTGATGCTCCGACAAATGAGAAGAGGAATTCCAGTGATGCAGAGTAAGCCTCAGATAGGAAGGTGGGTACTAAAGTTCCTCAGTTGCAGACTTTCTGAATGACTTTGGGAATACCAGCACTTCTGTCTACAACTCTAACCAGCAACAGAGAATATTCCTGAGCACAGGAACTTGATCCTCTCTTCTGTTAAATTTTAGCAAAGTACTTGGCATGGTTTTGTCTGGACCAAATACAGGCTCTCAAACACTTCCCAGACACTGGAAGTTATCAAAGGCCAAGGACAATTCCTAGAATAAATTTCATTTATTTTTACAATAAATTAGGCTGGGAGACAATTTTGGAAATCACCTGGTCTTAACATCATGTTTGAAAAAGGTCCAGTGTTCAGAAGCTGTGCCCAGTCAAGGTCTTAACACCTCCAAGGATGAGCTTTTCACAGCCTCTCTGGTCTCCTCTGTCAGCAGTTAATTGCTCCCAGGATAAACAGTTTTTCATAGATAATTTACATTTCCTGTCAATCTCTACTTTTCCTGTAATTGTATGAACTCCCCAAAGGCAGTCTGGATGTGTTACCCTGCCCTGGAAGCTAAAGGGGTGCAACAATAGGCAGACTGAAGGCAGACTTCATCACTTGGTCTCAGGGCTGGAGAACAGGTTAATAGAGATGTAACCTCCAAGTCTTGGTTCCCATCAGTAATTTGAATGTATTAGCACTTAATTGGAGGGCTCAGATCCCATCATTGTGCTTGAGTGCGTGGGTACCACAAGGGATAAATCCCTGTAAATGTGTATGCAGAGCACATACTGAACAGTGAGCACATCTCTAGGAAAAGAACTAAAAATCCAATGATCTGTCTCTGTATTGCCAAAAATTACTCTTTGTTGTTTTCTCTCTTTTTTGTTTGTTTGTTTTAAATCGCATGTCCAGAAATGATAACTCCCCAAAGTCCTGTTAAACAATGTGTGGTCTGAGCAAAGCAACTGCAATGAGACAAACAACTAAACAAACAGTCTGTGGACATTCAAAATGTTTTTGGGCCTTTTGTGTTCTGTCATGTCTGTGTGGGAATACTTAAAAATATTCAGAAAGAGGAGGAGTTTAATTGGCAGATGAAGCCTGACTTTTGCACTGTGTTCCCTCATAGTGCTGCTAGGAAAACACAGGCCACGGAGAGGGGGTGACTGGAGGACGTGTGTGGGACCATTTCTTACGTAAAGACCAGCACAAAAATCTATGTACAAAGTCAGTAGTTTGTTGGGCCTAATGCTTTTCCTCTGTGTAAAAGTAATTACTTCTTCAGGGAAGAGAAACTTTGAGCTGTGACTTGCCATTTTCTTATATAGTCACCAACATTCTGCACATGTATCTCAGAATCTTACTGATATGAAAGTTTGTGTCTTGCAGAGCGAAACCAGCTGATGGAAAGGGTGATTATGCTGGGGATACTGGTGGAAGACAGTGGTTGTTTCAGGCAGCAATAAAAAGATAGGTTTTTGTTTTTAGAATAGAAATTCACTGATAGACCTTACACTGTGCCACACAGCTGAGCACACACCTCACTCCAGTGAGCACTGCATCCACAATAAATAAATATACCAGTATAAGACATCTGCCACATACCACAAGAAAGTAATGAAAAAGAAGCTTGGGCATGAGAGGCATACGAAACAGTTTGAGGAAATGGATTTCACTCTGCAGTCCCACTGAGCTTTCAAACCCACCTGGTCCTTTACAGAGTTTCAGAGGAGGGTGGATCCAGCTCTGATGGGTCACACACAGCCTGACTTGGAGGCATCCATGGTGCCTTGCAGGATGTGATGTGTGGTGTCTCAGGGCTTTGGCCACTACTGTCAGTCTGTCAGTTTTGGGGCAGAAATGGCCCAATTATAAGATATGCATTGATAGAGGTCAGCTGTGGCACTCACATTGTGTTAACCCTGCTGCAAAGAGAGAAAAGGTTAGGTAAAAAGCAGGTGGGAAAGAGTCTGATAAAAAATTATGTTTGCTGTTTTTCTGTAAATACTAGTTTTTAATAAAAGACGTTCTGGAATGATTCTGCAGGGAAAATTCTTTGGCAGTAGAGGATGACAAGAGAACTATTATATGCTTTGCAGTGCTAAGAAAGTGTGCTCTTCCCTCTCCATTTTGATTAAAAATATAGACATTTTGTGGTTTCTGTCTTTGTAAACACATTTATAAGGTACATTTTACAAAAATTGTGTACAACAAGAAGGACTTTCCCGAAGATCATTATTTTCTCCTGAAACTTCTTACAGACTATCTGGAGACTGCTATTTCTATGTGCCAGACTTTGTCTTAGACATAAATAAACCCTGTAGCTGCAGCCCTGATGGTTTGTACAGGAAATAACTTTTCTGTCTTGCCATCCCCCACTTTAGGACTCATAGACCAAGACATCATCATCTTGTATCATTTGATTGCATTTAGATCTGTGGGAATTGAATGTGCAGTGCAGCTTCTTGCTAGTCAGCATTGGATGAACAGGATGCATTCAAATCTCATTGGAAAATAGAAATTGGGGAGCCATGTGAGAGATAAAAGAAGTCTTGTCCCAGACTGCAGAAAGAATTATAAAAACATGCCCTTTTCTTTTTTGAGTGTGACAGGAAGGTTAGCAGATCAGTGCTATTCTATAGCATCATGTCTGAAAGGAAAATCCAGTGTTTGAGTCATAACTGCTTTCAGAAACATTGAAACTCAAAGATGGAGGATTTTTCTAAGAAAATAAGATTGGAGATTTTAAAAGAGAAAGATTTGAGGGAGTAGTGCACTGAGATCCTTTGAAAAATCCACTTTCTGACCTCTAAATAGCTCCAGTTTGGTGGAATTGTTTCAGAGTAGTACTGAGAAACTTTGGGAAAAGATCAGCACTCATTTGTGCCATGCATGGAAACAAAATAGTGCCCAGAGCACACAGACCTGGGGCAGTGCTGGTGATCAGGCAATGATTCACCCAATGTGACAGGTAAAATGATGTGTTTTAGTATGACAATATGTAATGTTACCTTGTTGATAAAAGGATCAAGGCTCTGCTGTAGGAGGTATTATGAAGTTAAGCAGAAAACTGGGTTTTACAACCAAGCTATGTCCAAAGGACAATTGAAAGAGTCCAGCAAAGGTATCAAACTCCAGAGTTCTGTTCCAATGTCATGGTTTTTTTCAGCACATTAGGCAAAGAAAGGGTGAGAAAAGTTGGAAATGATGGACATCAATCATCTTCAAGGTGGGGATGAATAAAATGTGGAAAACCATGAATACATGCAGAGATTGGGAGAGTGAAAAAGAAAGGAACTGCTGGTCTGAAGGACGTGGGGGAGTGGATCCTGTGTGATAGCAACAAAACAGACAAAATACTCTGCAAGGAGTGATTGGGCTCTATGAGCTTAATCCCTTTTAAAATTCTTTCAATGTGTCTGAGGGTTGTTTTCTGTTTGTTTGCTTTTTATTTTTATGATGTGTCAGGATTCAAAGCTTAAATGTATAGTATTGCAAGATTATAACTTGATCCCAAAGGAAATACCAGGCAGTGACTGCTCTGTGGGCTGTGTTTATATATCAGCAGGCAGGAAAACATGGCTCAAACAGATTTTTCAGCAGCAACACGATCTCTTTAGACAGCTTAGAAACTTCCACCCAAAGTAATTGCACACAGTCAGCTTCTAACATATTGAAGTCTTTGTTTTAAATCAGAATATCTTTGTTTACTACTTTTTTCCTATAGACTCATGCACAGGTACTTCATTACCTGTGTATTTTGTTCTGACAGTTTAATATCTAGGAAACTGCTGATTTTAAATTGCAAAAGCCTATTTTGGACTAGACTTTTTTAGTCAGGAAAAACTGTGAGATAATGTAAAGTATGTCTAAGAAAGACATCTTTTCCCAGGATGGAAAGACTTTTAAGATGCTGGGATTTTCTGATGCACAGAATTATAAATGTGGGCTGAATATGGGATGTGAAAATACAGAAACTTTCTGGGTCTTCTAAAGAGCAGAATAGTTTTTAAGTTTTAAAAGGTTTTTTAATGGTTTGAGGCTTGTTCAACTTCACTGTTTCTGGATTCTTCTGCTCAGAGTCCTTGTACCTCCTGTTCTCTGACCTGATCATATTCTGTATCAAAAAACCTTCCATAATTGGCTTTTTTCCCTAATGGCCCCAGTTTGCTACATCAATATCAAAGTCTGGAATTCTCAAAACTGTTGCCTGGGGATACTGTACATACTGATGCTGGTATTACTGACAGGTTCCTTAGGCACTGTGGCCTTGCAAGACTTCATTCCCCAAAAGGTCCCCTTCAATTATCTGTGAAGTTTGACTGCTTCTCACATGCCCTTGGCTGGCAAATGGGGGGTTTGTGAAATGGGAACCCAGTCATCCCTTGAGCTGCAGTGACTTTTGTCAGCTTTGCACGTTGCCCTCGTCCCATCCAGCAGTTTCCCATGTCCTACTCAGACAGCTTATCCTCAGCCTGGGGCTGAAGGACTGATCCAGTCATTTCCTCACAGCCCCAAAAAGGATCAGAACCTGAAGAAAAGGTGTGAGGAGACTGAGCAGTACCAGTCTGACATTTCCATGATGAATGGTTTTCCCCTTTCTTGCTGAATCTGCCATTCTGGGACAGAGGAGGATTCTGCTTGTTCCTGACAGTCAAGGTCTGACCTCTTTCATTACCCTGAAAGCCCCATGTCAGTATTAGCAGGTTTGGTTTAGCTAATAACATGTAAATCAACTAAACTGAAGCATATGATTTCTTTCTCTCTTGGATTTCTTAATTTCTTTTAGTGCTAGTGAAACTCTTGTGGGTGTATCTGAGCTCCTGTGGGTGGTGCAGGGGAATTAAATGTGTGGTTTGAGTCAGCAGTAATGGAAACCTCTTGCCAAAATATCCCACACAGGGCTGTGAGAGAAGACCTTGAAGGCTGCCCTTGCACTGCATGGGGAGCTGAGAGGAGCAGATGCAAACACTTGTGGTTCTCACCCTCTAGTTTTTTCAATTCCCTTATTGAATTCTCTTCATTTCATAGAGGGAAATTTCTCAGCTTGTTTTGATCCAGAGTTACTGCTCATTAAGAACAGGCACAAACATTACTCTTTTAGGATATAGATTTACAGATCTTATGGTGAAAGGAAAGGAAGAGAAAATGTGTCTGTGAAGCTGAGAGAGGATGAGGACCAGCTCTTCAAATCTGCCAATGATTTCAAGAGCCTTTGTTTTCTGCTCCCCAGCAAGGAAAGGAGCAAGTAATTTACAAGCCTAGTAAAACAGAGCATTAGTTAGACATGGATAGTTACTAAAGTGACTATTTTCAATTTTTAAATGGAAAACCAAAGTCTGCCTAACATAGTACAAAAAAATTAAATAGAAGTAGGAATCTTGCCAAAAAGTTTATTGCATATTAACAAATGTTATTTTTGGATCACTATGCAACTGGACAAAACCCAATTTTTCAATATAGTAGCTCAGTAAACAAGTCTTTGGGGGGTTTTAATATTTTGATGGCAATAATGTGCCTGATGCTGGGTGCCAGCTCTGCTAAGGATCAAATCGATGGTTAAATTATTAAGCAGTAGTGATGGACAATCTTTCAGGGGTAATTACTTTAACAGTAATAAAAATGAGTGTATAACGTGTAAATTGTACATGCTGACACCTTTGTGATGGCAACTGCTGCTTTTGGGAGCTCTCTCAGCAGCTATACCATGTTGTACCACACAATTGCTAAAATAATAGGCACTCTAACATCCATGGAGGGCAATAAGAACACCTGGATGACATGAATTTGGATGTTCTTGTCTGTCTTCACATGCAAGTCTCTCCTCCAGGAAAATATTATTACTCCTGGGGATCTTGTAATCACCCTCAGAAGAATCCAAATAATTTATCCTTGAAAGGGTCCAAGTGGAACTGGGGATTGAGCCTGGGAGATTTAATCCTTGAATAACAGCCCAGTGAGGTGCTGCAGCATAGGAGAGCAGCTGTGTCCACACTTCCATCCAGAGGATCTCTTCTGTGTGTGTTCCTTCCCACCAGTGGAGCCTGTCCCAGGATTCTCCCAGGCAAGGGGATTTGAGACAGCACCTGTGCTCAGTGTCACCTCTTCCCAGAGGAAAAAATGTGTGCAAGGAGTTCTTCACTTTGGGGATATTTTAGCTTTCTCTCTGCTGGCAGCTCTTTTGATGAGAAGATGTGGATTCGTTGCTGGGGACAAATCTTCCTCTTGTTTTATGTTTGCTTTTTTTCTTTTTTGTACTTCATGAGAGTCCCCTGTCAATAAATATACTTTGATGTTAAATCCATTTGTGACCTCATCTAATCTCTGCCTTCAGGCCACAATTTTCTTTTTCTGGGGATGTAATATTTGTGTGAATAGGTCCTTCAGGGTGGTTTATAAAGAGCCTGAGAGATGCTTGACAGCAAGTAGCAGGTCAGAGAGGCTTGGCTGATGGTCTCTTTGGACTTTGCTTGCTACAAAATCTGTTAAAATTTATTACCCTTTCACTTGTAAGTTGTGATGATAATCACTTTGCACTTGGGAGAAGTCTTGTGAGAGATTCCTTTGAGCCCACCACAGAATTATGCTGCCCTTTCCTCCAGAAAGAGGACTTTTATTTGTCCCAAAAGAATGGGATCCATCAACCTCAGTTACTCCAGTTACCACCCAAAGCTTCCTGGTGGTGTCAGGTAATGTTTTCTCTCAGCTGACAGAGTGAGGGTGGCCTTTACCTCCATGAAGTTGACAAGCAGTAAGTGGTTAAACTGCAGAAACTCCATTTCTGTCACTCAAGTGTCAGAAATGATAGATTTACTGGGCACAAACCTCCAAGAACTTCGAAGCTGAGGGCTTGGCTGAGCTTGAATGCTCTATCATGTTAGCTACCCTGACTAGCATGAACAGGTTTGCAGCTCTGTGTGTTTCTATATCAACTTAATCACTTTTCTTCCAGGAGTTGGGCCTTACTCTTTAATACTACCATATTAAAACCTCATTATGGTTTAACTGCATCCATATTTAGTAAGGCACTGACAAAGTTTATGCTGGCATTGGGAAAACAAATCATCATAAGGAGTAGAATACTTGAGTCATCCTTAAAAGCTAAAATAAAAAAAAAAAAAAAGAGGAGCCAAACAAAGTATTCAATCCCGCATGGTTTTAAATTCAGGTTGTTGGGGTTCTTTTGTGGTTGTTTTTTTTAATTTATTGTTTGTTTGTTTGTAATTTTTTTGTGTGTGTGTTTTGGGGGTGTGTTAAATGTGTGTTTGTTTTCTTTTTGTTTAGCCAAGAAGAATATAGAAAGAGGAAGACCCTAAATTTCTAATCTAAAGCTATTTAACCCTTCATGGATCTTTAGTGTTCCCAGTCCCTGAAGCCAGGAGCAGAGACTATAAACACTCTGGGATGCTGAGAGGAGAGTCCACTTAAATTGCATCAATTTAATTTGTTGCAGGACTTATGGGAATTGCTTTGCATTTTCTTCTTCAGGTTTTAAGAGGATTTAAGCCCACATATTATTGATTTATCTTGTACATTAAGTGATCCAAGGTGATGAGAAGAAGAGAAGATAGATAGACAGATGTCTGCTAAAACATGCCTTAAGGGAACCTTGCAAGGAAAAGGGAAATAAGGCACCTTTGGTTATGGTTGTTCTCATCACAGGTGGCACTCAGAGCCAGGACAGGGAGAGCTTTATGTTTGGTTTGTACAGACTTCAAAACCATGGATGTCCCTTGTTGAACCCCTTCTGAAAAAATGATGAGGGAATTCTGTGTTTCACGGCAAAAAATGAAATTATTAAAACTGCTAGAGGGGGAATATGAAAAAACACCTAGAAGAAGTTAACCTACATAAAGAATTTAATAATGCCATGTTTACTCTCTTAGTTTCATATATCAGTCTGTCAATCCATGCTGTTCTTGCAATGCTTTTATCCCTCTACCAGAGGAAAAAGCCTGACCCATTCCCACTTCTGTCAGCAAAGTAGTTCAGGGTCAAACCTCAGGTTTTCCATGGCTTCTCCATCCACCTGCTGCTCCTGCTGTACAGTCACACCAGCTGCACTATTCCAACTCTGTCAGTCCAGACAGAAAAGTTTGCATGCAAAACCTGCTGAGTATTTAATCACTCATGCTGCTTGTGACCATGTGTGTCTTTGTGTCATCTTGCTCATTCTGTATCAGTAAACATGGAAATTATATGATTGGCAATATAACCCTACAAGAGCTGGGGGAACTGGTGCAGTCACCATTTGTGTTCACAACATTCTCACTTTACAATGATGTTAGCAGGTGTGGGATGTATTTTGGTTTGTATGGATTAGTGAGATTTTTTTCCCCTCCCAATGACAGGCATGGCCTTTTGGGCTTGTCTACTCATGAAAGAATTTCCAGCTCTACAGCAAGAAATTGGGCATTTTTAGTTTTATTTGACATTGATCTGTTATCTTGAAGTGAACAAGCTGTTAAAGGTCCAGATTTCTGGATAACAAAGATTATCTTCACTATCTTTGAGAAATGCCTCATTGACAGGGAGGAACTACTGAAGGATCTAACAAAACTGAGTGAAAGGTAAAGAACATGGCAGAGGAAGATACATGTGCAACAGTTCATCTGTGGAAAATGATGTAAATCATGTCTCCTTGATGCTTACAATCAGTTCACAAGAGACACCTTGGAATCACTGCTGGAGGGCTCTGAAATCTCTGAAATCACTGCCTTTATGTGCAGTGACAACCAAGAAGCCAACAGGAACAGAGGAACTGAGGAGTGGGCTAGGATGTCCTTTTGCTGCTACATAAAACTTCCATGCACCCACACTCTGGGGACATGGGGTCTCTACATCTCAAGAATGTCACGGGGTTTGGAAAAAGAACAGTGAGGAGCCAAAATTTTAAAATCATGAAGGTGAAGGAAAAACTCTATGCAGAGCTCTTATTTATGAAAACTGTCTGTGAAGTGCAGAATATTCCTTGAAACTTTTAGAACATCAATTTGGAACAAATTTTTAATGGTGTGGGTTTTTTGTTGTTTTTTTTTTTTTACACAGTGAGTGGTGAAACTCAGAAATGAATGAGGATGTCTGCAGTCTGTCTGTTCCTGGTACGCACACACACAAAGAAAAAAAAAAAAAAAGCTAAACCCCCCAAAGACCAAAGACCAAACAAAGCAAAAAGACAAAGTACAAAAGCAGTAAAAAGACTGCTTTCAGTCACCTCTCTCCAGCTCTTAAGAGCTATGGGACATGGCCACCTTCTACATTTCAAGGTAGAACATGTTGTGCTGCCAAACAGCATTTGTTTTGGATAATTAAGATAACCAGTACTAGTAAATCAAACAGTGCTTGGGGATTTCCTAAGCACTAAAACTTAACCCTCTGTATTGCCAAACTGACAGCACAGGTTCTTGGCACATCTCTAGCATGGTTGGCTTAGCAGCTGAGGAAAGGTTTTTGGTTTCACTGTGGACATTAGCAGAGACCAGGGATCATTTTTAATGCACATTTTGGATGTAACCACCCTAGAATGAGTGGTGGAGATTCTGATAGCCTGATTATCAGCAGATAGTTTTGCTTGGCCTAAGGGTGGCTCAAAGAACAAATATGGGCACTCTATAACTTACTGGAAGGGTTATAACCAGAGTGGTGATGATCTGTGGCTTAAATATTCCTGCTGACAGTGGGCTCTGGGTGTCCATGGACTATGGACTATGTCAATGACTGTGGACTTTAGAATTTTAGTGCATCTGTTCCCAAATGTCCCTGTTGCAGTGAGGCTGCCATCCATTTTGTGTGGCAAGTCAGGCTGCAGTGTCCAATGAATCAGCTGCTCACATCAGGCAGAGGCACTTATTTTTGAACTCTGCTCTTGCTTTTAGTTCTGAAGGACTTGAGAACAAATGCTCTTTCTGGCCCAGCCCGTGTTTGGTGATTGTGTGACCTGAGCCATGCATATTTACTTGCATAGATAATTTTTGCATCACAACCTTGCCAAGCCAACTGTCCCATTTTTCTTGTCTATTTACACAGGAGGATAGTTTTGCACAGATCTGGTTCAGTGAGTTTGTAGAGTAATCAGTTACCAGGCTCATGGATTTTCATTGCACCTGTGCTTCTGGGAAGTGCCCAAAGATTCCTGTGTGGAGCCCTATATGCCCATTTCCAACTCTTTCTGTAGCTGTGAAGGAACAGCTGCTTTGAGGTCTGTGTGATTTACGAAGCATGACTACACCATTTGTGCAGGATGAACATTTTAGTGAGGAAACCACTTCGATAGGTCAGCAGGGGGAAGGCAAAATTTGAATAAAATCATACAAGACTATCTGAGAAAAAAAATACTGTAAGAAATTCTGGAAGTGTTTCAACCAAAGAAATAAAAAGATTTTGAATCCGGATTTTGTCTCCTGACAGTAGTTTTCAAAATGAATGTACACCCAATAATCAAGGAACCATTCAGTCTGCAATCTGATGTTCAGGAGGTGGGTGCTGATGTCCTTTGTTTATCTACTCTATAATGGCTTATATAAATCAGTTAACAGAAGCTATATTGTGCTGTGTGGAACATGTCAGAGTTTTTGGATGTCAGGCTGAATCTCAGCCTACCAGAGGGACTAGAGTGCCTTGTGTGCCTCAGAAGATGATGAGCAGTTAATCAGAGCTGAGTTTCACCTTCTAGTAGCTTTGAAAAATTGTGTTGCTTTTCACTTTGGGTTAGGGTGAGAAATGCCATGAAGGATTTTAGTCTTGGAGCTGTTCCACATTAGAACTGCTGTATCAAATCAGGCCTGAGGTTTACTTGGACTGGTTTCCAGTCTCTGACAGTGGCCAGCATCAAATGACAGAGAATGATGTTGAACCACTGTCGTCTTCCTTCCAGCAGACAGATGTTGAATAATTTGCACTTACACCAAATAAACACAGCTAAGTTTAAGATGTGAAGAAAGAAAATTCCCTTACAAAATGTTCAGCGTCACCACTCAGTAATGATTAAAGATAATAAAATTGTGAACATTAACAAATCTTTTTTGATCTCTGTTTAGTTCTTGCCCTCAGGAAATATTTTTGCCTTCAGACACCACCATAGAATTTATTCCTGAAAAGCAGGTTTGCACAAAAGATCCTGAGGGTCCTGTTGGACACCAAGTTGGACATGAGCTAGCAGAGCACCCTGGTGTCAAAGAGGGCTAAAACTATCCTTGGCTGCATTAGGCAAAGTATTTCCAGAAGGCTGAGGGTGTCTGTGATTCTGTGATCTTTTAGCAATGGAATCAGTTCTGACAGATTAGGTGGAGAGGAACAAGGATTTGTACCTGGGCTGGACCCTGTTCTGGGCACCCCTGAACTGACAGCCCTGAACTACAGTGTGGGCAGGCAGGAATGTAACCGGGGGCCCACAGGCTGCCCACACACTGGGTTTAATACCAACATCCTCAGTGTTGCTCTGTTCTTTGTTTTTCTAAAGTCTTTCTAAAGTTCTGTGTCAACCTGCTGTGTTTACTTTTTGCAATGGAGTTTCTCATGCACTTTTCGTGTAAATAATGATTTTGCATTCCTTTTTGGAGAAGGAGAGAATTGATGGGCTGTTGGGTTGACCAGTGTGGTTGGAGAGGACAATTTTCATCCTCCAATCCATGGTCACTGTTGGAATTCCATAAATGTTGAGGTCTGTAAATAAACCTGCCCCTTTTTGCCTTGGACATCTCAGTGTGTGAGTGTCGTTCCTTTGTGTCGTACTGCGACATCCTCAGTATTAAACTAAAAACTAGTACATTGCTTTTGTCACTTCTCCATTAAGAGTAGTTACTAGGGCTACAAAACATCTTGCTCTGATCGTTAAGAACTGTAAAATTCCTGAAGATATGGCAGTTTAATTGCTGTCTGTAATACATTAAACAAAATGGTGAGTTTTCACAGACACACTGGCCATCATACCAGTATTATTAGTGCTAAAAATATGAATATAGAAATTATTTCTGAAATCTTGGCCATATCTTGGGCATGTTACTCCAGTGGGGAAGTGTAGTCATGCACATATACCTTCACATTTTCTGGCAGTCCAGACACACTCTCCTAATTTGAAGTCATTGTTCTTTCTAGGATGAGGTATGGTATCCTTGCTGTAAGTCTGGCATTATAATAAATATAAAATAAATAATATAATATAATATAATATAATATAATATACAACATGTGAGTCTCTGGTGGTGACACTGCGGACAAGTTCTGAGTAAGTTTAGAAGGCACCTAAATACACAAAATCAATTCCATATAGAGGTAGTTAGGTCTTTCACATGATTAACCCTTACAGTTTGAAAACATGCCTTTGGGTCAGCCTGTCCTACTGGTCATATCCAATAGATCTCAGGATCAGCAGAGCTGCACTATGTCCACTATTACACCTGTGGATAAACTGAATTATGGGAGATGCTGCAGACTGATCTTTGCACAACAGAATTATCTGCACTGAAAAATTCTCTGCTGATAGAAAGCACATTTGATGATCCATCCAGGCCGAAATTTTAGGTTAAGTAACAAAAACACAGTACCTCTACTCAATCTGACCTGCTAGAACTCAACTGGACTTATTTTTTTCATTTTTTTTCTTTTTTCTTTTTTTTTTAGTGTTTACTAGGTTTTCTTTAGATAATTTTGAAAGCAACTTAGAAAATCATAGAAATAGCAGATATTGAGGTTCTCTGACTCATAGAAATATTTCCCCCATTTAACTACTCACATCAACTAGAGCATTTTTCCTTATCCTCTTGGTCCATCTGGATGAAGTTTTGCTTCAGAGTGGGTAAGTGTGGGACTTATAACTGTAAGACATTGTGGAGACTCAAGATTATCTATCTATCTATCTATCTATCTATCTATCTATCTATCTATCTATCTACCTACACACATGAGTTATAAATCTATAAGCTGTGGGTGCCCCATCCCTGGAGGTGTACAAGGACAGGTTGGATGGGGCCCTGGACCATCTGATCCAGTGGGTGGCATCCCTGCCCATGGCAGGGCAGTGGAAACTAGGTGAACTTTAATGTCCTTTCCAGCCCAAACCATTCCATGTTTCTATGACAGGCTCAAAAAATTAATCAGAGGATTTATTGGTGGGAAAAAATGGCCAGAAAAATGACTATTAAATATGTTTATCATAAACATTTGGCTCTGAAAAATCCCCAAACTGCAGGCTGCTAGAAACTTCATGGCTGTAATGGGTGGATTATTCTGTACTGATTTTCTTCCTTGTCCCTTTCATGAGGCTCATGCTACAAGCCTTGAAGAGAGATTAGGAAATTTGGTTTGATATGGGACAGCCATTCTTAGGAGTCTCCTTGCTCTGAGTGGGCTCTGTTGCAGTAATTCCTGGGACCAGGGCTACTTCCAGTGTTCTCCACATCAAACAGAAATTTCTTTCAAGAGAGAAGTAGAGTGAAGGTGTCTCAGTAAGGCAATTACATAAGAAATTAAAGAACAGAGGAAAACAAAAATAACTACAACTATTTTAAGGATTTGTATACCACAAGGTATTGTGGTATTGTGATAGGCAAATGCAAATGAGAGGGACAGGAGGTAGGGAATGATAAAAAAAGCAGTTTTTCTAATTTTAATTCTAATTTTCTAATTCTAAGACAAAAATCTGTTGTATTTGAAGGTCAAATGCAGGCTACTATTATTAAGTATTAAGGATAAATTTGTTTTGGAGAAACACCAGATGCTTACTAAGTATCAGTGGAGGGAATGTGGAAAAGAACATTACTAGCAATGGCAATAACAAAACAGAAGTAGGATATAAAAATGCAAATAAACTGCTTTTTGCTCAGCATATGGCATTGTAGAAATACAGAATCAACCTAGCTGTGAGCTAAGCTAGCAAAGGATGATTTGCACTAACATTCTACAGAGTTAAATTAATGAGGTTACTATTAGAAGCCATATTTGAGAAATGCTAACCTTTCGATGAGCATTTAGGCTAGGAAGATTTTTGTTTTTCTGAGTTACATTCTCTCTGAAATGTGGATACCCTCCAAGTTTAAGGAGCATGATATAAACAAAAGACATTATTTTTCTGCCTGCATGTTTAAAATGCGAAGTGCCATCCTCAGAATTGCTACATAATTCACTTTTCTGCTACATTTCTCAGAAAACATGGTCAAGTAGTAATATTGAAGACAAAACAGCATCTGCATCTGAAGTGACATACAATCTTCTCAGGCTGTTAACAGAGGAAATGCCTTTCTGAAAGGTTGAAGTCAAGACCTTTAGCTGAATAAGCTGCTTCTTTCATAATAATGCCTGAACTGTGGCTGATGTTTGCCATTTATTTCTTCTTTGATTGCCTTGCTGGTAGCTATTTGTGCTTTGCTTAATATTTATTTCCTCTTGGACAGTACTAAAACCCCTCAATACTTTAAAGCTCTTCCCAGCTGAAAACCAGGATGGACTTTTGGGTATCTTTGACAATCACTGCATTAGTGTTGTGGTATCCAGAAATAGCACAATACATATTTAGGTTTCACTTCAGCTGGATTGTAACATTTTCTCCTGCTGTGGATGCAACCAAAGTGATACAGGGCCTCACAAGGAATCCATTCAGAGTCATTTCATTTAAACACTTGCTGACTTCAGTTCTGCTCTGAAGTCAACTGCACTGGTAACTAACAGACTGATATGCATCTGTCTGCAGACATTGCTTGAGGATGATCCAAAAGCACAGGTGTAGCTACTCCCCCATGGTTATTTCTCATCTTTAGGTATTCAGCTGGCTGCTCTGGGCTTCCATTTCCTTACCTTTGTCAAGCTCCTACAAGCATTTTTCAGTCTGAAGTCTTTCAAAGCCCTTGAATTCCCCGTCAGCAAAAGCTACAAAAATGCATAGCACTGCTAGCATAAGGCAGCACTTCTTTATGACAGAGAAATAGGGAAGTCTGCATGAAGGAGAGCAGATTGCTGAGAGGAGAAGGAGGTACAGGAGGCATAAAAAGCAGCCTCTTCAAAATTAGTTCTGCTGACCTGTGCAGAATAGAGCAGCCAATTTCAGTTGGGAGGGACCTACATGATCACCCAGTCCAGCTTTCCGACCACTTCAGGGCTGGCCAAAAGTTAAAGCAGGTTACTGAGGGCATTGCCCAAATACCTTGTAAACTTGGGCAGGCTTGGGGTATCAACCACCTCTCTAGGAAGTCTGTTCCAATCTTGGAACACCTTCTCTGCAAAGTACATCAAAGACCTTCTCTTCATCCACTGGGCAGACGATCTTACCATCAACGATATCAGATTAGTTAGGCTGGCCTTTCTCTTAGTTCTCCATGCCTGATGACAGTATTAGTCTTTAAATGCCTTTCAGTAGTACCCAGTATGTTTTTAACTATCATTTTTCTGGGAACTGAAGTTAGATTAACAGGTCTGTGCTTACATTAACTGGCCTGTGGTTTCCTGGTTCTGCCCTCACACTGTTCTTCCAAACTGGAATAGCCCTGGCTGATTTCCAACCAGCACAGACCTTTGGTAAATGACCAGGAGGGGTCCTGCCATAGCATCAACATCCAAAAATGATTCTTGACTTTATCTGCTCTTGAGGCTTTAAACCTCAAGCTTACAAATAGAATGCTTCAGGAAAAGAGGGGCCCATAGGAACAGGTGATCAATGTTCTGACTGAACTGACCAAGCTGCACATTTTTCCCCCCTACTTTGCAGCCAGTGCTCCCTATGTGCAAGAAGTTGTGGTCCTTATTATCCTGCTTCATGGTAGACTGTGATCCTCTCCTGAGGAAGAACAGCCTGGAACCAGAGGAGACACAGAAAATGTTCTGGTCATCAGCACTTTGGAGAAAGTAGAGGCTGATTAGTGCTTCTGGAAGGAGAAAAACACTCCACCTTCTTTTTGTTGCAAAATGTTTAATCAAATATTTGAGGTTTTTTGTTTGTCTGTTTCCAGCAGTCATTGCCTCACCCTGCTTTTAATCTTCCTCTCTACCTGCTTGAGGTGGACAAAATGGATCTCTTTACATTACATTCTCAGCTCCTCATACCTGCTGATCCAGGTCTTCACTGTGCATTTTATTGTAAAGAATATGGCTAATATTTGCCAATCCTGACCTTGTATTTTCTCTGTGGGGAGGACTGTGTGTGCAGTGTGGTGCTTGGGTCTAGAGACCAATTTCTTGTGGTGTCTATTCTGATATATGCTTTGGATAGCAGTTTGTACCTTAGCTTGGAATAGGTTTAAATGATCCTCAGATCTTGCATTGTCCCTGACAAATCTCTGCTGTGCAGAAGAGCTTTACCTGTCTGTTCAATATTATCACTCCCATTGAGAAGCAGAGTTGTCCACTCTGGGCTCCAGTTCTGAGCAGGGGAATTCTGTTGCTCAGGACAACTGAACAACTCAATGTTGAGAGGTAAAGGAGGAGTTTCAGCAGGGGCAGCTCTCTATAGCAGCAAAAGGTTAATGCACTTTTAGTTCCTTCCAGGAAATTCACAGAAGTCAGGGCACTGGCCTGGTCTTTGCAGATGTCCCTGGCTGAGCTCACCTGGGGAAGCAGAGCTGAACTTCCCTTTGCTGATCTGCAGATACAACAATGTCAATTTGCCTGCTCAGTGAACTGTCAAGGACTCCTCTGGAGGGCACTTCTGCAGAACAACTCATATCTTTCCTGTTGCTCAACAAAGTCATGAGAGGGTACTTAAATGGATGCACTGGAAAGAAAGCTGTGAAAGCTGTTTGTCATTAAAATAATTTTTTCTAGCTTTCACATTAAGCAAACAAACAAAAAAAGGACCATAACAAATTGAGATAGCTGGTCAAAAAAAAAAAAAAAAAAAAAAAGAAAAGGATAGATCCCAATTCTTCTTCTTTCTATTTACCTGTTAATTCCCTGTGGAACCAATGCAGAGGTTATGCAGAATCCACCACAATAAAGAAATGATTTCTGCATTTGGAGTGCCAGTATAATGTTAGTCACTAACCAAAAAGCTTTTTCAGCTGGATGATTTCTTGCTAATTTTAACTTTTTCATGCTTCTTCTTTAAATCAGATTCATTTCTCCTTGCACTGGACTGACACGGTAAAGTTTTACTTTTACGAAGAAGAGAAACATGGCTAATGTTAATAATTTCTTCCTCAGGCAAGGATGTGGGTAACAGAAGTGAAGGATCTGGAGCTGAACTGGGAGAGGCAAAGGACTACAAAAATGGAGAAAAGTAGCCACAAGCAGTGCTGGCTGCCTGGACCAAACCTCTGTTTAATTCTCAGTCCATGGGCAGTGCTGCCTGGGAGTCTTGCTGATCACAGCTGGCTGCTGAATCCAGCTAGAGGAGAACAGCTGCTCAGAACAGCAGTGCATCCTTTGTGTAGTGGTGATGCAGCAGAGAGGTGATGGGGGCTGAGCAGTGCCAGGAACCAGCATCACGGAGAGAATTGACTGGACAGGAGTTGCATGAGATCCAGAGGATCTGGATCAGCATCGTTCCTCTGGGCTGCAGTGGCACAACCAGGAACTCACAGTAGAGACAAAACCCACAAGTCTAGAGATAATTATGCTTTTATTTAAGAAATCCATCATTCCTGAGAAGAACAATGCACCATTCAGACACAACTGTGGGGTTGTAAAAGAGGTTTTACCTGTAGGGGATACAGAAAGTTGCTGAGGGCTTCTATATAAGCATGACAGATCCCTGTTACCTGCTGGTATGTGTTTGCATGCACAGTTCTCACCCTGTTCCTTAAGCAAGGACCTGTTCCTTTCCCTGCTTACCTGTTTGCAAAGGCTTGGGGAACAAAAATCTTCCCCTTTCCACTGTGCTAATAATGGCTGACTAGCTCCCAAATCACTGCAGCTCCTTATTCAACAAAAATAACATGATCCAGCAATAAAGCAAAATAATTTATAGACAAAATCTAATTAGAACTGGCAAAGCTGCTGTTTGCTATTCGGGAACATCCTTGACTATGTTTTCCTGTTGTTTACTTATAGACTTTGTTTGGAAGGATGGGTCTGAAAGGATAAAAGGGACAGTATTTTGCTTTGACCCCTCAAGCACAGACTCACCCCAGGAACTGCCCGGAGAGACCTGACCTGGGCAGTGAGCTCAGCCCAGAGCCCACCTGTGAGGCTGGGCACAGACAGACTGGTGGATCCCATTGTTTGGCTCTGGGAAACAAGGCTGGAGCGTGGGAAAAAGAGGAGACTGCAATGCAGAATGCTAACTCACACCCAGGTCCTTTCCAAGTTATGCAGTTTGTCCCAGTAATTTTCAGATCCATGTTTTCCTTTGTGCCCCAACTACCACCTTTCCTTTTTCCCTGCCTTTTCCTCAGTGGCTAATTTTCTCCATTCTAGTTCAAGAGGAACACTGAAACTGCTTTTCCAGCTTCTTTGATGCATTTCTGCATCCACCATTCTCAAATTTAAATTTTCTCCCTGCTGTGAAGGATGCAGCACAGCTCAAGGCTTGACATCATCCTAGCTAATTTGGTTTCTGGCTTTTGCTTAATATTTTTTTTTTGCTAATGATTATGTAGGTTTTTTCCTACCTTCCTCCTCCACCATTTTCTTTCTTTTCTCTCTGCCTCCCTCCTATAATCCCTGTCTTCCTGGGATGAAGGTTATTTTAGTCTGAATGCCTGTTGAAATTAATTTCTTTCTCTTACCCCTCCAACTCTGATCCCTGTACATTTGCAGTGTTACGTGTTTTTCTGATCTCTTCTTTTGCTGATTTCTAAAACTGGAAAGACTTTTCATTTGCAAATGTCTTCAGTTCTCTGTCTTATTCGAACCACCAGCTCACTTTCTGTAATTTACCATAGATTTCTGATAGAGATGTGGCTACAGAGCACTTCCACTGACTCACCAGATGAAACCCCTGAATTTTCAAGTCTGTGAGGAAAACATGGTGATTGCATCCTAATTCTCAAAAATGCCATATAGAGTGCAAGGCACAAATTGGAGAAAAACGCTCTTGGAAAATGAGTGAGAAGCTATTTGAATGGAAATAGCACAGCAGATATTTAAGACCACCTGGGAAATCAGTGACCACTTAGCTTGACTTCCGTAGGCTAGAATGTAGTAGCAGGGGACTGTAAAAATAAGTATTTTGAGGAAATGAACCTGCTGAGCAATAAGCACCATGAGTTTGAGACATTAATCACATCTGACAAAAACTGTGGCATCTTGGGTTATTACAGGTTGTGTGGGTGAAACTCATATGGTGGATGCAATCCATCTTTTCTTGAGTATTGTATTTGATGCATTGCAATCTAAACCTCAGGACACAGCAGAAAGATGATGATGTGATTAACATTGGCTGACAGATCACATTTACCAGTGCACAAACTTGTTAATGGAAGTAAGGGTGGAGGTGCAAATATTTTAGCAAGAGCATTCAATAAAATTGTAAGAGGTAGTGGACTTTGGATCTCAACAAGAAATAATCTTAGACAAGGTCCCAAAAGTATGTATCGGATCAGGATTTTTTCACATTATTAATTCTTGGAATTATACTTTGATGAACATGGTGCTGTGATGGGAAGTGGTGTACATGGAAGCCAGAAGGAAAACTAAAATAGTGTTAAGTGCTCTGGTGAGAGTAGGAATTGATAGGAAATACTTTAAAATAGAAGGAAGCCGTGTGATATACACGAGTGCTCTGGAAAGATGACTACTGTGTTTCTTTCCAAGGAATCTTTGGAAAGTATTGAAACACAGCAGTTATTTGAAATAGTGAACTATTAACAAAGCCAAGTGCTCTGCAATCAAGAGGAGATTGCTGCAGAGCAGAAAATGACCTACTTACAGCTTTGTTTCTGAAAGTCAGAGGTCCTTCATCTGATTAATAGTGCAGCATTAAATAATGCTCATACTGCAACATTTAATGTTTTTATATGTCTCAGGCTGGTTTTAGAGCCCTTTAGTTTGCAAGTACCCCTCAGGGAAAAAAAATCAGCATGAATATAGTGGAAACTGAGTTGTTTAGAAGTCAGCAATTTCATTTGAAGTGCTTATATTATGATTTAACAACAGAATTTTTTACAAGGGTAATTTGGGTGGGATTCCTCTTACCTTGTGACGTTGGAATTTGATTTCTGAAGTGAAATAACAATCCCATTCTGAACTATACTCTCAGACCTTGTTACATGCAGAGGAGCAGATATAGTCAGTGACATCTGCTGTGAGTTACTCAGTTCACTCTAGGTAGGTGTCTGAAATGAATCACCCACTGGAGCTGCTGAAATCACCTCGTTTTATCCACTGCCAATAGAGCTGGCCCAAGTAACTAAACTTAGATATGGTAAATTGTTTTATATCTACAGGATAAATCCATTAAGACTTTGGTCTTCATGTTTTTATGAGCAGGAATATTTTATTTTTCAGCATTTTAAGACTCACTTTCTCACTACAGATGCCACCACCATTGTGCTGATAAAATGTATAAGCTGTGGTCATAGTCAGTACACTGAAAAACAGTCAAATCAAATTAGAATGTTGTTAGAATGTACTTCTCAAGTTTTTCCCAGTAGTTGTTCTGATTAAAAAACTCAATATGATTCTCACCAGTTATTTCTCATGGCTCTCAGTTAAAACAGATTTAAATCTAATAACTTCTGATCTTCATCAGGAAGATGGAAAGCAGACCTCAGATCTGTGGGATGAAATGCCTCCTTTTAATGCCTCATCATTCTTTAAACATGTAGCAACAGTACTGTATTTTCTTTGAGGCATCAGAAACATCAGACTTTACTATGTTAATATCTAATCTCCACTGTCCCTTGACACATTTGAAAGTCTTCATGCTTCTTATGAAGAAATAAAGGATGGAGAGCAACTTTTTACACAGGCATACAGTGCTAGGGCAAGGGAGAATGATTTTATACTGAAAGAGGAGAGATTCAGATCCTATTATAGAACGAATTCTTTGCTGTGAGAGTGGCGAGGCACTGGAACAGGTTCTCCAGAGAAGCTGTGGGTTCCCCATCCCTGGAAGTGCTCAAGGCCAGGCTGGATGGGGCTTGGAACAACGTGGTCTGGTGGAAGGTGTTCCTACCCATGGCAGAGGGTTGGAACAAGATGATCTTTTAGGTCTTTTCCAACCCAAACCACTCTGTGATAATGTGGTTGATGATACCGGATATTTTGCTGAAACTTAGAGTAATAAAAGTTTCAGGTCAAAATCTATCACATGTGTAGTTTTGGACTAAGTATTGGGCTGTTGTCCTCTGCAGCTCCAGCCCTGAAGGAGGCATTCTCAACACAAGCACCCATGTTTACACACTGAGGTTTAGGTCTCTGTTAGGTATGTGTCTACATGTCTGCTAGGGGTCTGGTCTCCCACAGTCACTAGAAAGGAGATGTCAGAGGAGACAAATGTTTTAACACTTCCTAGAGTGCTTAATTGATTTCAGTTACAGCTAGATCAGGGAGCTGCTAATGGGCTGTGAAACCATCAAGAAGAGAAGTTTAACTTGAAAAAAAAAATGTCCACTGACTGCTTGATGCCCTAGTTGAACAAGTGGATTTAAGGGGTGAGCTTAGATATCATTTGTATCTTTAGTAAGGAGCATCTCCTTCCCATATATCTCCAGACTGCTGGTCACTGAGGGTGACTGGGCAATTTCAGCCATGAATTGTACCTGGTGTACCTTAAAATACCTGAGACATCCACAAGAGAGTGGTAAATAGAAGTGGCTCCTCATAGGACTGGGAACTTAAATCTGATGGGGAGCAGCTGAGGGGAATGGGGTTGTTTGGCCTGGAGAAAAGGGATCTCAGGGGGGGCTCCTTGCTCTCTACAACTCCCTGACAGGTGGTGGTCCAGCCAGGTGAGGGTCAGGCTCTTCTCCCAGGTAACAAGTAATAGGTGGAGAGGATTTCAGTTGCAGCAGGGGAGGTTTAGATTGGATATCAGGAAAAGTTTCTTCATCAGAAGGATGGTCAGGCATTGGAGCAGGCTGCCTGGGGCAGTGCCTGAGTCACCATCCCTGGAGGGATTTAACAGATGTGTAGATGTGGCGTTTAGGGTGAGCCCCTCTGCTGCTGGGTGTGGCAGCACTGGGTTAATGGTTGGACTCAATGCTCTTAGAGGTCTTTTCCAACCTAAATAGTTCTGAGATTCCATATGACACAGCACATATGTGAGATCTGTGCCATTATGCAGAGGACTCTGGAGGGCAGGTGAGACACTCTAGCACATCTCAAATGACTTGCTAAGTTATGCATGAGCAGCTGATTCAATCTCCAACAGGGATCCTCCACAAATCAGCTATTCCTGTGTCACTATTTTAGTTTTGGTAACCCTGGAGTAGAAGAATGTGGGTCTGAATCTGTGCTCTTGTCTTTAAATTCCTAAACCTATAGAGCCCATCTCTTGAGATACTTTTATTCAAAGAGTCCCCATTAATTTCCTCCTGAACCATGCCAGTTGGTCATGCTGGCATTTTTGTGCTGTGGAGAGGAAGAACAGTGTGAAGCATGGGGCAGCCTTAGGGATATAAAGTGGATATCAGGAGCTGTCATTCATTGAAATTGCACTACTTCCTGGTGCATAACAAGGAAACCACTATAAAAATCACCACCCAGAATCCAGAATGTCAGGGCTTATGTGTACCTGTTTACAGAAAAGGGTGGAAGACACTGATTGCTTTGCTTATTGGACCACTGCAAGATCCTTGCATATTCTGGGTTGAAAATTCCTATGAAACCATCCAGAAAATAAGTTTAGATGTGATAGATTTATCTGAAATTGAAAAGTGCGAGAAAGAAAACTCAAGAAAACCAAGGAAACAATCAATAAATTAAATTATTTTTCCTATAGTGTACAATTAAGACTAAAAATACAGTAAATTAAGAAAAAAGGTTATCCATGACATGGATAATATTTCCTACATTGCTCTGGACACCTAGGAGGTGGTATCAAACCTCTTGCTGCAGGATTAGTAATAAATAATAAACACAGATGAAAAGCAGCTGATTCCACTCTGGTGAAGGACTCAGCACTCACTTCCTTCTCAGCCCCTGTCAATGGCCCTTGTCAGGGGTGGCTTTGGGATTAGATGGCTTTGGGATTAGATGTGCCTTATCTCGATGCAGAATGACAGTTTCCTAAGTCAGGTGGGAACCAAGGGCATTTTACATCCCTCTTCAGTGTTGTTTAGGTATAGTGAACAATTCCTGCCTGGTGAGAATGTTTTGACTGCAGATTAGGTGTCTATGGAAATGGTAAATGCTCTGTCAAACACAGTGGATGAGGACTGAATAAAACACCATGGGATTGCATGACTGCATTGATGAGGAAGTGATTATTTGGCCAAGAGAGAACTTCATTACTCTTGTAACTTTTGCACATACTGCTCACCTTGTCTTGTTCCTTAGCAATAAAAAAGAACATTTCCCCTGTTTTACATGCACCCACCACAGTGCTAGCCAAAATAAACCAGGCTGATCAAATTCTTCTGAGGTGACCTCCTGAGTTGTGTGAGACACAGCTTTATATTTTTCCTTGTATTGGTATTATCTCTACATTTCTTGTAGTTTTAGCATTTACTTTAAATATTAGCATTTATTTAATCTTTCCCTTACTTGTTCACTCACAACCATGAATATTAATCAATATGACATGGGGCAATAGTTTCAAACTGAAAGAAAGTAGGTTTAGACCGGACATAAGGAAGAATTTTTTATAATGAAGGTGGTGAGACACTGAAACAGCTTACCTGGAGAAGCTGTAGCTGCTCCATCTCTAGAAATTCAGTCACGCTGGACAGGGCTTTGAGTAACCTGATGCAGGGATTAGATGATCTTTAAAAGCTCTTTCCAACCCAAAGCTTTAATTAATGAAATCCCTAGTTAGCTAATCAAAGTCCTGTGCTGTTTTGTAGCACCAGACTAGTCACTGTGCTTTCCTTTCTGCTCACCCTCGTGCATCTGTTAGAGATGGCAGAGGCAGTGATGATGCCATCAGTGATGAACATGCAGCAAATACAGCAGAAAATGCCACATTTCTTGTTTATTGGTCAAAAGTAAAGCAGTATGCCCCATAAAAAGGGGAAAGTTTGCATATGTTGGAGAAGAATAAACATCTTCCATTACTGGCAGGTGTCTTAAGCAGCAATTTCACAGCAACTTATGGAAGTTAAAAGTATTTCGTTATTTGGCCTGTGCTTAAATGCACTTATTTTGAAGTGCTTGGTATTTGCTGATCTCTGGCACTACTGAAATGGCTTTTATGGTATGTTACTTCTATGAAATGAGAAAGTTTTACTGTGCTGGTTTCTTAAAACTGGGTAGTTCCCCACAGTGTCAGGAAAGAACACCTCAAGGCTGATAAAGAGAAGAAATGTAGCCTAGCAGTTGGAAGGACTCAATTGTTATCAGAAACTTTCTTTTAACTATGTTTAAATTTATAAGATGCTTTGCAGCAGGGAAAAATAAGGAATAAATAGTTCTTCCTGTGCTGTAGGCCCTGGGGGAAAAATATTGTGCTCCAATGACCTACAACTCACAAACCTGAGTAGACTAAAGCTGCTAAGGGGAAAAATATATGATGTTTCTCTTTTTGATGTTCTTTGCCAGCAGGGGAAAAATGATGTAAATATTTGTGTTCTATTGACACATTTAGTCAAAAGCCCGAGGGACAAGCTTTCAGATGGCACACTGTTACACAGGATAAAATCAGGCAACTATTTTCTATGGAACTTAAGCTTATCTACAGATAATGAGAGATCCAGCCATGTTTGGACTTCATCCCAAGAATCTGGTTAGTGCAGGTGCATGTGGTGCACTTTATAGACATTTTATGAAGCACAGATGCAATGAGAAGAGGGAGTCCTATTGATATTTCTGGCTTGAAGGGTATTTCTGCAAGTGCTGCTTAGTCCTACCTTCAGATATTGTCAGGTTCTGGTATTTATATGGAAGACATTTTAGTCCTAAATCCCTTAAACCTGGTAGACATATCCTAAAAGTCCTAGGGTTTGAAGTCAGTTCTGCTCTAGAAATCCTCTGTGTCCTTGGGCATTCAGTGTGGTTTTGCTGTATAAGTTCTGTCCATAAAATGAGAACTTCAACAAGCCTGTTATCTATTTATTCTGTAACCTCTTTGAGACAAGCATTGTCTCTTTCTATATGAATATACAATGCTTTGCATAATGGAGTTTAATCTGAGTTTCTTTAAGGTAGCCCTGTTGAATAATAATGATTAATCAAATTGAGTAAATAGTATTTAGGAAAAGATAAAAATGAATGCAATGGTTTACTTTTTTCTTCATAGGAAATGAAATGCAGAATTAATTGGAACTGAACAGCAGAACCTATTTAAAAGTGATGAAAGAAACTTTTCTCATACTGCGATATTAAACTTTCAGTCTTATTGAAAACTCTTTCTAGGGTTTGCATTTCAGCTGAATGAAGGAAATTATTCTCAATGTAAGTTATTCGTGGGTATTTTTCCTGAATGCAACCCAGTGTTTATCCTGTAAATGAATGCTCACCATGGAGACACACACAGGGTTACTCATGAATATGTACCCCACATCCATCTCCCCACAATCTGCTCACAGAGAGAAGGATGGGTAGTGAATTAATAAGACAAGGTATGGGTACTTTGGTAGGAATAAGACAAGATGTGTGACTCAGATCTATGGATGTGTTTATATGTCCATGTTGTCCCTGTGGGGTAGGATTCACCTCTGGTTCCTTCACACCTTGAGCACCCTGTTCCACCCCACAGCTTGAGTCCACTTGCCTTGGACAATTCTCCTTTTTTTAGGATGCTGTCCTCACTACACTGGCACAGCAAGTCTAGTAATTAAGGTAGATGAGATGCAATATTGTAAGGCTAGCATCATGAAATTATTCTGTAGTTATGTAGCACAGGCACAAGAATCAAGCAAACACTAAATAATTCAGGTACTTCTGTGGCAGCAGAAAACCTGGCATCTCCTGACTGAGCTCACTGGGTGCCCTTGCTGTTTATGTGCAGCTGTTACAGCACCTTCCCATTGCCTGTCTTTAATTGGGCTGCTTTAATACGAATGTGTGCCTATGTGAGCTGTGATCCTACAGCTTTCTGGGGCCTGGTCACATCCTTCCTGCTGTGGATGGCTGAGGAAACCTCCTCAGCAGCTCTGAAATGGTCCCTCCCAGGAGGCTTTTCAACAGCAAGCATTGTTCTGGATTTTTGCATAAGGTTGGAAGCTGAAACAGCTGATCTTTTCCAGCAATTTTCTGAAACACAAACCCCCACATTTAGTGAGGATAGGGGTTCCCTCCATTTCTATTCTGTCCCCCTTATATCTGAATTTTTCTCTTTATGTTCCTTGGCTCAGGAAATATAAAAGGGAAGTACAGGAATAGCTTCAGCAGTTCATTTGCAGGCTCAGTGATGTTATGGTTGAGCACAGCCTGTGAAAGTGGCAGAAGGTGTTCTGAACCATCCAAACACACCTGCTGTCCTGGCTGCTATAAACAGCCCTGAAGAGCCAAACACTATTACACTTCCTGAGTAGAAAAAAATGCTCCTGAGTTGGCCTCCTGCAGCCCAGCCACATCTGTTCTTTTCCAAACACTGAAAGCAAGAGGAAAGTGGAGGTGATACAGGAGGCACTTGAGTGCAGAGGATGGGATGCTAACCTGACAGTGAGATGACACCTTCACCTTCCTCTTGATGCTTAGATTAAAAACTTTCTTGATAAAGGGACTGCTTCTAATTATGTCTTTATATGGTGTTTTGGAAAGTGGGGT
This sequence comes from Phylloscopus collybita, assembly GCA_027886175.1. Taxonomy (NCBI): domain Eukaryota; kingdom Metazoa; phylum Chordata; class Aves; order Passeriformes; family Phylloscopidae; genus Phylloscopus; species Phylloscopus collybita. The sequence continues at coordinate 51,311,336 of JAJNNQ010000026.1, forward strand.
CTTGTGCAAGACTGAGCATAGCTCATCATGAAAATTAGGGATGAATGTTATTACAAATCTTTATGGACAGTGGGATTTTTTGGTACTGGATAAAACACATGAATCTTAAATAACAGAGGCTGGAGAAAAAGGCTTTGTAGGAAGAAAGGGGAGAAGATCAGGATCTTCATCAGAAGGAATTATTAAATGGCAAAGGGAAACTTCTCTCATCCACATGGGGAGAACCAGAGGCAATCCTGAATTTGGGGTTGATTCTGAAAAGTGCTGAAATCTATCCAGCACTCATTGCTTTCATGCCAGATGTTCAGTAAGCCAAGAACTGCATAGGATAGGGTTATAAAGTAGTTTATTGCAAGGTAGATTATTAGCCTCATCTAAGCCTTGAACTTCCTATATTTGTGTTTCATGGAACTGGAAAGCCCATGAATGAGGGATTGATTCTCAGATAACATGAATCAACTGTTAAATTACAGTTAAACTGTTAAATTACAGGAGCTATACTAGTGATAAGATCTGACTCATATAGATTTTTTTTAAATGAAATATGCCTATTCAGAAATTTTTTAAAAAGACATAACTAGTTGATACTAGTAGAAAATTTCTAAAGTTTTCTTATCCCAGCTGTAAATATGATGAAGACCACAGTATCCTTAAGCAACAGATAAGACATATCTGAGAAAATTATCTTGTCTTTCAGAGCAGACATTTCTCATGCAAACTGGAAAACAACAGGCATTGAAAACACTCATGACAAACACAGTCCTCGTTCTGGACTGTGAACTGGGCATAGTACAGCTCTGGGGAGTGGACAAAGATGAGGTGGTAGCCAAATGGGGTGTGTGCAACAAGTTTCCATTCAGCTGAAAAGAATCCTGCATTATTAAAAGAGAGTTAGAGGGGCTCACAAACACAGATGATGACATTCCTGAGTGCTGACTTGTTATACTGGAAGAAAAGAGGTACATGAAGAAAGAGATGGCTCTGAAAGGCATCTCCACCTGGGAGGGCTGGAAATTCCCCACTTTAGCTGAGTGTGACCAGCTGCAGGCAGCAAATTTTTCTTGACACCGTACCTGCAATGATCGTAATCTCTCCTCTCCTCTCCTCTCCTCTCCTCTCCTCTCCTCTCCTCTCCTCTCCTCTCCTCTCCTCTCCTCTCCTCTCCTCTCCTCTCCTCTCCTCTCCTCTCCTCTCCTCTCCTCTCCTCTCCTCTCCTCTCCCACAGGTACATAACACATTTCTGTCTGTGATCTTCTGGGAGTGTTCACAAAGGCATATATATAAAAAGAGATGAAGAATGGAAGGACTCTGCTCGAGTTTCCTTCTGGGATAACCAGTGTGGAATAGGCAGGACTGAGTCACTGAAGTGAAATCCAACATTCCACTGAGGTGTCAGGCAATGATTTATCCCTTGGCAGACACTGCAATTGCAAGCATGCTGCCTTATATTACATTTAGCTCTGTCTATGTTTTCATATACCTGTTTTTAAGGCTGATTAGCAAAACCAGTAAGGTCATGGGGTAATTGGATGATCACCTTTCCCAGAAATTTTGTCACTTGGGAAGCAAAATGTCTATTCTGGAGGAAGAGGAAAAAACCTAAAACAACTGAACCTCCTCAGCTGCCTCTACAATTCTGAAATGTTCCTCTTGATTTTAGGCTTAAACAACTACTTGTTATGGAATATGGCATCTCAAAAAGTTAAAAATAAGTAATTTGGAAAAAGGAGTTCAGATACTCTCAAAACATATTATTATATCTTCACTTGTTTCAACAAAAAAAAGCTCATCCTTTGCTGCTGATGAAGTACTATATTTGGAAGGAAAATTACTCTGCTGAAAAATAGTGTGGCTTCAAAAATTATGTGTTTTCAGGGTATTTTTCTTAGAATGGCTAAGGCCATGCAGTTCCTCAGTGCTATTAATAATTGTACTTACAATGGTGCTTGTGATGGAGAGTTTGCAGGCAGGAACGCAGAAAGCCTTGGATCTGAATGCCTGTAAATGAGAGGAAATGAAGCTGGGTGAGGCTGAGATCCAGCTCTAGCTGTGATTTTTAAGGCAGGAGGAAGTTCCCTTCATTCTGCTCTTCTGGCACCAGCTGAAGTTCACAGGCTGTTTGTTTCAGCATGACCTGTGACCAACACCACCCATCTACATCAGCACACGGAGTTCAATGGTTTTGTCCTTTAATTAGCTCAATACTGTGAAATTCCAGTTCAGGGCTTCATTCAGGAGGTAGAGATCATAAAAAAATATCTTTTTCCTCCTGTTCCTTGTGTGACATTTGATTCAATCACTGTGCTCTGCTCAGGGCTTTTTACCTCACATGACGGCCTCTGCAGCAAATGAGGTTTCAAGCAGCAATGAGAAACCTTCCCCAGACTCCAGCTGCCACTGCAGAAAACCAGACATTCCTCAGGGATCCTGCATTTCCCTGCTGTGAGTGCCACAGAAACCCTTGGGGACCTCAAGTCACAGCTGATGCCTAAGTTTGGATAGGTGTCCAAACTTTGGACCACCACCTCAATGTGGGGAAGAAAATAGGTCTTTCCACAGAGCTGAAAATGAGGAGGGTTCATTATGGTCATTTAACTTAATCTCCTGATTATCACAGGCCATAAACCTTTATCTTTGGCCAGTGGGAGGTGGGTTAGTAGACTAAATGGATTAGTCTTGGTCTTTGTGGTATTAGCTAGTTCAAAGAGAGTTACAATCCCTTAATTACAGCTATCTGCAGCCGGCTTAGGTAGTTTTTGTGCCCTTTTTCCTGCAGAGAGGTTAATTGTTCCATTTCAATCTCGTTTTTTCATCCTTTTCTCTTTTGCTGCGACTGCTCCAACTGATCTAAAGCGAATCAGAACACACTCTCCTGAAAAGGTCTGGCTTCTTGTTTAACTACTCTGATGTTTTCAAAAGTGCTGTTCATTATTATCATGTTCCCAGCAATTCAGTGTGCAAAGATCTGTCCAGAAAGCAAAGACAATGCCCAGGCAGCTAAACTGCAGATGATTTTCTGCATTTGAAAGTTCAAATTCAGTTTATTTAAGTATGAATTCAGTAGATTAATCTTAATCTGAGAAAAGTCAGATATTTAATGAGTACTTGAGAAAAAACTACTGTATAATATCATGCATATTTGACAAAATTCAGACAAACCATTCTCCTGGAAGATCACTAAGTTTCCTCTCTGGTTAGGGAATGATCTCTTTTAAATAGGAACTGTTGCCATAGCTTGCATCCGCCTGATAAATGATAGATCAGTTTTGGTATAAAATTTACATCACAGTTTATGGGTTCCAGAAATACAAAATTTCAGAACTTTGAGTCTCTGAAAAGTTCTTGTGACTTGAGTTTTGGATGGCAATATGAAAAAAAAAAATGCCCCTGTATTTAAAGATATATAACTTGCAGAAGGAAATGGGAATTTGGAATTCATTTGGGAACTCTGATGGAGAGCAAAGTTCTTGCTAATACTTGCTTGTTTTTTTCCTCACAGTCTTAACTAAGCTGGAAATATATTTTTTTTCTGCCACATCACATCTTCATTAGATTGTTCTCTGTGTATACATAAATTTTTTTCTGTCCTAAATAGAATATATCTCAGTTCTTAATATGTAGTATTTTATTCTCCTAAATTTGGCCCTACTATAATTCTCACTGTAAATAATACAAGGAGCCCAGGATGTTACAGTTCTGGGATCATCTGCTCAGTGCAGCATGGCTGGAATGTGCTCTGCATCTGCATCCATCTGCACATCCACAGTGCATTCAGACAGCCCAAAAGCTCAGTGTCATGGCAAAGATCACCTGAGGGTGAGCATCACTAGAGACCATCCTTGCACTTCTGCTGGAAGGCACAGTGGAATCCAAAGTTTGGTAGAGAACTTGCACTTACTTTCCAAATGTAGAGCTTTAGAGGAGGCTACAGAAGAAAGAGATGTTGTAGTAGATATGTCAAAAAGGTGAGTGCTTGAAACACCACAGACCTATTTGTTATTCTTTTATTGTGTGAGATTTAAAAACAGGTATCTGAGTGAGTTAAGAGAGGAACTATTAGAACCAAATTCCACAGCATGGTAATTCTGTGATAAAATAAACCACAGGGTTATTTCTAAAAGTGATGGCTGGAGGGCAACCACTCATCCTGTTTTGTGTCCCTGCACCAACCACATCAGAAGGTGCTTTACACACCTCCACTGAGCACAGTTTTTGTTTTAATCCGTTCTTGCTCAAGTTCAGGTCTTTAAAACATACTTTGTTTATTGTAGTACTCCCACTGAGGAGGCAGGGTAGATTTTTTTTCCCATGATCTTAGAAGTTGTTCATGTAATTGTTCAACACATGAGAATGTTGCCTGGGAAAATGATTCATGATTCTAGAAGACTGACTAGTGGATTTTCAGGAGGTGGGCTGTGAGCACAGGGTCACATTGATCTCATCTCTGTCTCCTGATATCAGCCAGGTCAGTAATGAAGGGATTTGCACTGCTTCACTCCAGCACGACATAAAAATTAATCAAGACAAAGTACCACTCGATAGCCAGCACTCTGAAGAATGCAAACTCATTTCCTCTTGGGTGATAGGCAAGTAGGATGGCTATTCCTCATTGCCTTTGCTCCTTGTCATCTCTATTAACTTCCAATTCACTCCCCAGAGGCCCTGGTTGTTAAAGGTAACATATGCAGGCATTTGGGTATAAGGACATCCTTCCCTACAGTGATGGCAGCCCAAACATGCAAGGCAGGAAGGAGAAGTGGGGAAAAAACCAAAAAGTTAGAACATTGTTTATGGAAAAATATCTAACTTTTGGTCTGTCCATAAAGCAGAGGAACTTACTCATGACCCAGGCCCTAGAAAATGTCAAGTGTAATAACAATCATACGAGCACCAAAAAGGAATAAGAAGTGCTGAAGGAAAAGAATGGTTGGGCCAGAAGAACAAAATAGGACATAAATAATAAAGAAGTTAGAGTTTCAATTCAGCAAGGGGATGGACTCTCAAAAGTGAGGCCCTGGAAGAGACTTGCAAATATCTGGTAGGAGCAGATCAAATGGACTTTTAGCAAGACATTTGCCTGTTACATTAATTTGATATGGATGCCTTGGATTAAAAAGAGTGGGGCTGAGGCATCTAGCCCTGAATTCCTAAATCCATACAGATGTCTGGTGTAAATGTGTATTTTGACCCCTTCTCTCCTACTCTCTTTCACATCTGCTGTCTTAGAACTGGGCAGCCAAGCTAGAATGTTGCAAGATGGGAAAAAAAATCATCCCACATAGAAAAAAAGTGCACATTTTCAAATAAGATTTATGCTTATGCTTCACTAAGCATAACTTAGTGTCACTAAAGTGCTTGTCACTGAAATGGGAGCTCCTACACAGCCTATCCCTCCTCCTTTTCCTGCATCTTTCTCTCCATCCTTTAAAAGCTTCCAGTCTCAGGTTTTGTGACTGACAAAATCCCTGTCAGGTTGTTTGGGTGATCAGCTTCAACTGTCAGGACAGGACAGCTCACTGGAATCGAAGTGGCAGGAGCTCTGGAATGGCAAGGAACACCCTGGGATCACCCAGGATGGTATTGACAGTTTTAAAGAGAAACTGCTCTGAACCTGGCTGTTTCAACCAGCCAGTGGAAGATTCCAAATTAAGTTCTACTAATAATTTTAGGACACTCTTTTTAATTGTCCTTTCTGGAAACAGCAAACCCTCAAACTTTTTCTGAGGTTTAACACAGTAAAAGCACCAGTCAGCAAAATTGGAATTATTTTCTTCAGAAAAATGTCTGCTAGCTCAATATTAGTATTTCATATGGTTGAGTTTTAGGGATTTAATCTAATTACTTTGCTTTGGAATCTGCACACACTCCCACACGTACAAAATTGCAGCAAGGCAATTTGTAGAGGTTGTTCTAAAATCAACATTGCCTGTATTGGTGAGGCATAGAACTTTCCAAGTTATTTGAAGGAAGCAGAAGGTGCAGTCTTGCCATGCCTCTTTTAAACAGCTTGAATGAATGCAAGAAAAAAAAAATAAAAATGGGAGCAGGTCAGCAAGCCATTAAACCTGTTGAGATCCAGCTGAATACCTGACCCTACTCAGGTTCCCCCAGCTAAAAAATGCTGCAGGATCATCAGAGGAAATATGTTTTAAAAGGGGGAGATATAAAACTCAATTCAATACAAAATTCCAGACTTTTATTATAAATGAACTAGGGAAAAGGGCTTAAAACACTGAGATTAGATGGTTTGTATTATGGATGTATGTTGAGACAAAGGTACCAAATCCTTGTTCAAATGGAAACAGTAAAATCTGGGGGAAATGTGGGAGCTGATAAAACACCTTGCTCCCATCTCCTGTCATCTGTAGCCACATCTGTATTAGTCAGATAAACCAGAGGCACATCTGGCTCATCTAGTCTCCAGAACAAAGTGGCTACATCCAAACTTTCTTTGGGTTGCAGTCCATGGCCTCTCTTTCATGTGACCTGAAGGTCACAAATCCACCCACTAGAAAAGTTCTGGTGCTCTAAAAATGAACAGGATAATTTAGGTACATCCTCCTAGATTAAACACTTAATGGGATGAATTAATTTAGGAAATGGGGTGCCCTGGCCTGTCTCTGTAGTGACCACCTCCTCCCTCCAAATCTACCTGCCCATTCCCCTGGAGGTGCATCTGACTGCACGAGTGGCCAGGTCCCAAATTAAGCACACTGGTTAGGTGTTTAGGTGTTTATATTCAGCACAATAAACAACTGCAAATTCCACCCCTTGGCCTTGGCTTTGCCTTGGTTCCTTTTGCCAAAACTGGATCATTCAACAGAGTGAAGAGTGCTGTATGTCTCAGCCATTAGGTCACTCCTCTGAAAGTCACACTCTCAAGGAGTTGGAATATGGTCCTACATAGCTGGAGATACCCAGTGATGTCACAGCTCATTCTCTTGCTGTTTTCTGCTGCAAGGAGGGGAAAAACACAAAATAAAACATGGTGTTATTTTGGTATTGCAAACACCCCCTCCTCACCACCCTCTGATCTTCGTTTTCTTTTATTCATTTATTCAAAGCTATATAGAGAAAGCTAACTTAGCTTAAGTTCAAGGAAAAGTTAATGCTAAAAATGATCCATCAGTAACATGTTTAGAAACATTAGAGTCACAAGTGACAAATACAGGTGCAGTCCTAACTCCATCTCTGAATTTTTCAGTGGCCTAATTTTAAAAAACCTAAAGCATTTCACAGTTTGATCTTATCATAGAACCATAGAATGGCCTGTGTTGTAGGGGAACTTAAAGATTCTCCAGTTTCTATACCCTGCCATGAGCAGGGACACCTTCCCTTAGGCCAGGTTGCTCAGAGCTCCATCAATTGAACATTTTTAGGGATTTAGGAATTTAGATTTTTTTTGGGTGATCTGTGCCAGGGCCTCACCACCCTCACAGGGAAGAATTTCTTCCTACTATCTAATATAAATCTCTCTTTGAAACACCTATTTTTTCCTCTGGTGAGCCTGCAGCAACTATCCCCATCTCTGAACAGAGCCCAGGTTTACCTTGGCCAGCAGCTACGCACCCACACAGCCACACACTGACTCATCCCCCTTCCCAACAGGATGGGAAAAGAGCTGGAAGAACAAAAGCAAGAACACCTTGTGGGTTGAGGTAAAGGCAGTTTAAAAGGGAAGGGAACAGCAGGTGTGTTTGGCCACAGCTAACTCTGGCTGGTGGTGTAGTCAGCGTTGCTTTAGTCACAGATCCAAAATGGAATGCTATGGAGAAAGTCAGCTCCATCCCAATGAGACTCAGTGCACACCCTTGCAATTCTTTCACATAAAAGTAGATATAAAGTTAATGAGCCTCATTCTCCCTGTCTCTCACAATTCTTGTTTTATGCTAATGTATGCTAAATGGCTTCTATAAATTCAGCCTGAGATTGTAGAGAAGTAAATGAGAAGGTATTGAATTGTTACCTCTCTGCCCCAAAACCCTGTTGGTAGCTTTGGCTGTAGTGTTCTCCCTTGAGAGACCCTAAAGTCAGCCAGAGGAGCTGGGGCAGAACATGCCATGGCACTGGTGCCTTCCATAGCCTTGGGGCCTTTCCTAAAGGGTGTGCACTCCTGTATGACCAGCTGTCCTGGTGTATGGGAAACTGAGATAGATGAGCTTCTGATGAATCCACTTCAGGCAGTCACCTACACCAGGCTCCCAGGAATGCTGCCCCAGCCATCCCATGGGCTGTTCTGACCAGGGAAGGTCAGACCTGTCCGTGGTGTGCATGGGAGGATGGATCAGAAACTACTGAATTTCCATGGGATGAGATAGTGCTGGGCCAGGCAGTGTTGGGGTCTTCAGGCTTCTGCATGATGTGGATGTTTTCCCATGATCAGATTAAGCTCTGGGTTCTCTCACCTGGGAGCTCCTCAGGGTGGTGTTGCTACACCTTTGCATTAGCAAGGGAGGATCCACTGTGCTGGCAGCCTCAGCTCTGCTTCTCCTGCAACAGCTCAGTGAGGGCTTTTTTGGAAACATGATTTCAATTAGGTGGAGTACTCCAAATTAAATGCATAAAATTAGGTTTTAATTGCTTAGACACCTCTGGCCTCACCTGAGTACCTTTTGCCTTCTGCAAGGAACATGAGATGCTTTGAGGCTCAAGTCTGCTCCCCTTACACACCCTCCAAACAAGCAGTTAATTGGAGGGCTGTGCCATAACTGCTCCTGGATCAAAACTCCTTCTAAAAAACTTTTCAGTTCCAGTATCACCTGTTCTAATATTGTTACACATCAAAAGCAGTAAGTGCAGAGACGTAATTATTTTCTAACAGATTTTTAAGATAATGGAATCAATCTACTTTAGGCATATGCTTAATTTCATTGTCTTTTCTGTCTAATTTTACATGAGAATTCTATTTATTAAACAAAGTCTGGCAATGTTGTTAGCACTGAGTATATGCAGATAGCAGTTTCAATCTTCCTCGTGTTTTTTAATTAATCTCTTTGATGTAATAGACCTTTCCTCTGCATTATGAGTTCCAAATACAATTTTAGAAGTATATAAGAAAACTAATAATACTGCTGTATTTTCAACTGCCACTGAAAAAATTCCATGCCTCCTCTTTGGAGAGGAGTCTGAAAATACAGAATTGTTATGACTCTGAAGGCACTGATAGAATAATTGGTAAACTGTAAGAAATTAAAAGAATAAAGAAAATGAATATGTATTATTGGAACTGATTGCTATCAAAAGGGTTACAGACCATTGAGAAATGGGAATTTCTCTTATTTATACTTGTGCACAACCCATATGAGTAAAACAAAGAAACAATAAAAACTGAAAATATCTGAAGGCTGCAAATTTCAAGGAGGAGGGGACTGTAAAGCCATTGTTAAAGAACAGGAAGGAATAACTGTCTCTTTGGGAGAGAATCCATGCCAGCAATTGTTTTCCTTTGCATATCCCGGCTGTGGTGAACAGTTAGGTGCCAGTCAACATGGAGATTCACTGGGGAAATTAGCTTCAAATTAATTTTTCAGGACATTTCTGAATATTAAGAGTTGTCTCTCAAATGAAGACTGTGCCTCCCATCAGCAATATTTGGCATAAGGAACCCCAGGATATGGATGAGGTAAACTCTGTACAGCCATCCTCACTTGATTTGTACATTAGGCTGGATGAGTCCTGAATGTGGGGCAGAAAAAAAAATAAACAGAATAATAAAAATGTCTAGGTCATATGCTAGAAAAGGTCAGTTTGTTGCTTTCCATTTCTCTCATTTTTATGGATATGGTTTATTTTCTTCCAACAGCCTGGGAAACACAACACTAACAATAACCTAGGAAAAAAAAACAACCCCAAAGTAAAAGATCTAAATCAATTTAATTTCACAAACAGAACATCTTAAACAGCAGATATAGTATAGAATTATTTAATTGTTTCATGATACATAGTCAAATTAATATTCAGAAGCTTTACATTTAAGAAGAACAAGACAAAGAGGAACACTTCTGGGGAAAATATCTCTGCTGGGATTTATTCAATAATTTTAATTATTCTATTTGCTTATTACCAAACCGGTTTTTGTAACATGTCAGGAAGAAGAAATTAGATATTAACACAGCTGGCATCTTCTGGGTGCTTCATTCAGCTCTGTGATACATTTCATGACAATGAAGGTTAATGTTGGGGTCTGAGGTGGTTGTCATGTGTATTCTCCACCATCTCAGGATATCCTGCCTCAATATTTCTTCTCTTTTTTCCTTTTTCTTCTTCTTCCCTTGAAGTTAAAGCCCTGTGAAGTCAAGCCAGGACCAAGGCCAGAACAACAGCAACAAGGAGGTGTTAATTCTCTAGTAGGACACTGACTGGTGAGTGGGCACATCTGGGATTTGGGACTCAATTTGCAGGAATGGGTTTTTCAGGTGATCTAATCACAGAGTCACAGAATGGGTCAAGTTGGAAGGGACCAAGTGGCTCATCTGGTCCCACCTTGCTGCTGCAGCAGGGCCATCCCAGAGCACAGGGCACAGGACTGTGTCCAGATGGGTCTGGAATATCTCTTGAATATCTATATTGAATATATAATGCACAAGAGAGGTAGGACTGCTGGGACTCTGCAGCCAAGAGTTCCTTAACTCCCAAGCTAGGACAAGACTCCCTTCAGCCTGGTCCCATGACACTTGTCCTCCTGTTTAAACATCAAATTGCATTGTAGAATATATTTATCAAGACACAACCCACTTCTTCTGTCTCCCCCACACAATTCTCCATCAGTACAAGGCCTTCCACTCTGTGGGTGAGTGCACTAAAGAGGAGGCAATCCTGTGGAATAATGACAGGATGTTGGCACAAGTGGCTAGATTACTTATATTTCTATAAATGTTTGACACCTTGGGCTTTTTTAGAGCATCCAGGCCACCCTGAAACCTGGAGGTTTAGCCTGGTTAGTTGTGCATCTCTAGGAGAAAGTGGTGCCCATCACGAGGAAAACAGAGCAGAGAACTGTGCTACATGCTCCGAGAAGTTTCAGCCTGAGCAGGGTGACATTCACAGTTCTGAGATTCTTCCAACCAACTTAATCAACTCTGAAAAACAGATGGGACTGTATGTCATGGGGGTCTGAAGGCTTCTGCTGCAGCACAGAAAAGTGCTTACAAGTACAGGTTCTTAAAAGGGGTTATTACCCAGTTATGATAGTTCTGAAGTGAAGGAATAGACAACAATAAGAACTGGTAACAGCTTTAGCATTTTAAATCGCCAAATAATATCTGGAATAGTTAAATTGCAATATCTAATAGGTATAATTTTTTAAAAGATGCTTTTCTGGTCTGGAAAGTCCGTGCTTTCTGCACTCAATTTACCATAACCAAATGTAGCCTTAATGAACAGATTCATTATTGTAGCAGTTTGAAGGAAGAAAAAAGAAAAACAACCCAAAACCCCAGACCATGAATCCCCTGCCCTTTGCATTACAGCCATATTACTTCTTGGTTTTGGATGAGGACTACAGATATTGATTTTATGTCAGCTGTACAGACATTGTCAGTATTATGTTTTGAACTTTGTCTGCTTGCTCATCACATTTTAATTAATGAGGGGATGAGCCGAAACAGGTCTTGGTAACAGAACAGACAGCAGCTGGCAAACAATTTTTAGATCTACAATTAATTCATTTATACTATTGTGTCCAGGGTATCCAAAGGAATGCCCTGGACTCCAACAGTTCTAGAACAGACGGTTCATACAATTTTGCAGAGAAGGTTATTATCAGGCTGAGTTGTAGAGGTGCATTCTTTTTTTCTATTTCTGTTTTGCTAGATTTTTTTAAATTACTTTTTTTCAGGCTTGGTTCTCATGGTAAAGCTGATTGAAAAGTTCAGGTCATTTTTTTTCCAGCAGCAGGCAATTTACATTACTAAAACAATCTAATCAAGGAACTACCTGCCCTTTGAATAAAGAATCCTAAATTCATTTCATTATCATCTATTTTTCCAGAGAGAAAGTGGCATAAATTGCTCTGGAACTAGAGCCCAGCAAAACTCTTTTCCAAATCTGTGTCTGTATAAATTTCCACAGCATGAAAATTGTACGAGTCCATCAAAACTTCAAGCACATTAAGAATCTAAACTCTAAACTTTCTCATTCAGGTGTTCCAGGTTCTTTAAATCACGTAACCCTTTTAATGTCCTTGCTGTTACCCATTCCAAGGCTTTTCAGATACAGCTCTTTAATTGTGAACTTTTGGCATTCCCTGGTGTGTCTGCCATTCCCTAGAGGTTTAAAGCTGGATGTTCAAAATGAGCAGGCAGAAATCCCACTGATCCACAAAAAACATCAAGGGTAATGACTCTGTGCCAAATGCCATCTCTCCATGGTTTGTGTCACAGCAAATTCCATGAAGTAACTAAAGAGGGAGTCAACAGTCAGAGAAAGAGAGAGCGAAGACCAGTTGCTCTGATCAAATAATTCCTCAGGTCAGTTTACCGATTATTTTGAAGCAATGTTTCATGTTGTAGGGATAACCAATGGCTCCATTTTAGAAGCACTGTAGGAGAAATAGTGAACATCAGTCTGGTGACACAGCAAGCACAGAGAGGGTGATAGATAACAGAGGAGGATGCAATTGTCTTCTGTGCTAGATCTAAAACATATGATCTCTGAGGCTTAAGGTGTAGAAGAAAACTTCAAGAAAAACTTCTTTAACATCTCTATATCCTTCCCTACCTTTATGAGCCCTAGAGAGGAAGATATGCACCCTGGGATCCCTCAGGATTGTCATCCTGCTTGGCCAATGAGTGGATCATCTTGGCATTGGTATTGATGATTTCCATGAGATATCTGTGGGGATAAAGAATTTCCTGATCCTTCAGACAGGGTTCTTTGCCCTCAAGTAGGTTGTCTTTTTTTTTGGTTTTTTTTTTTTTTTAGTTTTTAGTTTACCTGGCTTTGATACCAGCCATGCTAGAGTCTCAGTGGTGCATAAACTGCAGCTGAGATCAGCCAGGAACAAACTGGTGTCAGGATTCAGGCTCAGGCACGACCTTCAAATGCCTGTAGGGTTTAATGGCCAGCACAGCTCCTGGCATACTTTTGGCCTCTGCTAATTAGCAAATCCATAGAAAGGGCTCTGGCACTGTCTGGGGATCACATTTCTCAGAAAATATTCCCACTGGTAATTTGAATTTAGACACTTTGTTTCAGGGGAAGGAGAGTTTTGATATATGACCATCAGTAAAACCATGTAGTTTGGCCCCAGAGAAATGTCCTTAACAGCTTTACTTAGCAGGATGGGCAGAGCTGGGGGGACCAATGGAAAACTAAAAAGCTTGGAAGCATCCCTTGAAAACGAAGGTTAAACCTGTGAGTTATTGCATGAATACCACAGCATAAGGGAGTGCAATCTTTAAGCATGAAGCGTTTATATGCTGAATGACCCAAAAGGCCAAATGAATATTAGCTGTTGTACAGGATATTATTCTGTGCACATAATATGCCTGGAATAATTAACAGTGAAATTAATTTATGCTACTATAGTAAATTTATACTAGCCATAATAATTTTAATATATGCACATGTCTTTGAAATGATGATAGCAGCTGTAAAACTAGTGCATTTATTTATTAAAACACCTAGATGAAAGAGTTCAAAGAAGGGTCAAGGACCAGATTTGTTTGTGGTTTAACCCCAGTCAGCAACTGAACCCCACAGAGCCTCTTGCTAATTCCCCTCTGGTCAGGAGTGTATTTATGATTAGTTAAAGATATAGGATGGAAATGAAATTTCTTTGTACTAGAAAGTCACTAGATATAGCATTATTTTGATGGGAAATTTTTTCATTAACTACTCAGGTATTAAATGGGTTAAAAACTATCTCAGTGCCAAATCTCAAAGAGGTATTATTCATTAGCTATTACCTGTATGAGACCTTAGATACTTTTTCAACTGCATTAAATATTTTTATCAATATTTTAGGAAATAAAAATGCTTTATGGCTAGACTGCCTGATGAGTGAATACAGACATAGCAGCAAATATGGTGGCAATTTATAATTTATTAGAATGGTTTGAATATCTTGGTTTCAAGCCTGGAGATTTCCACTTTTCCCACAGTAAATCTATATTAGATCAACTGAATTTCTGGACCTGATTTACTGCATTGACTGGATCTTCATTTCCTATCTAAACTTAGACATTTAACTTTTCAGTGCAGATAAACAAAAGTAATACACAGAAGAAGAAGGAGGATGGCTTTGTCATGGCATGTGGAGACTTGCTGAGGACTCCACGAAGATTCTGAGATCTATAGAGTCCAACCTGCAAAAAATACATTTCAGGCATAAAAAAGTGATCCTTCCCATAAATAAGGCCATGATAAGATTGGCTTAAGTAATTTCTAGTTGCGGGATATCCATATTAAGCTGTGAAAATAGTATTAGAGAGAATTCAGGAGAGGATTCAAGTGTTGGAAAACAGCCTTACTGTGTAAAGCTCCATGGAGCTTATTTAATTCACTTCATTAAAAAAAAAGTAAGACATGAGTTAATCCCTATGTGCAGCTATTTATATGTAGAAAGGTGTGGCAGCAGTGAGGTTTTCAAATTTATGGACAATGCTTAATGGGAATCACAGGCTGTAAAACAAAGGCAAAGAAAATTGACCTTCAGATATCCATTCCTGTATCTTTTGTCATAAGGGTTATTAAATGCAGGAGTAGCTTATGGGGAGAGGAAGCTGAAGGTACCACCATTAGAAAGATAAGAATGGGGCCTTTTAAGAGAAATTATTCATCCCCTGAATACGGTGTTCGTGCTGGTTCACTCTGTCACTAGATTTTCTACCCATCTTTTTTAGATGCAAACACTTCTAATCCTTTGAATAGTTCAGATATGATATTAGCATGAAGATAACCTGCAATTAATTAGCAGGGCTTTCATTAGTCACCAGGAGCAAAGTAATTATAAGCAATGGTACAATGGAAATTCCTAGACTGCATTTCTGTGAAATGTATTGTTAGCCATTCATTTGTGACAAAAAAGATGAGTGGTGCAATGCAAATATTCCAAAAGGTCACATTTTCAAAAGTCAAATTTGGATCATATGCCTCAAAACTCATAATCAGTTTCTGTGTGGAATTGATGTCTTGATGTGTTGTTATTTAGTCCTTCTAAAAGTTAAAATGAGGGGACATGTTAGGCTGACAAGAAAGAAGGCTGTCACTTACTGTTATGAGATTTTTAAAGCATAAACACAATTTGGCACATTTACTGGAAAGTGTTTTTAAATGATGATAGTAAAAAGAAAAAAAAAAGCTTTCTCGGCTTCCATATTTTTCAGTGTTTAACTTTAAGATGCAGAATGTGCCAACCTATAAAACCTCCTGTGGAAGGAGTATCTGGACACACTGATGTACCTCTAGGGAAAGCACCACGTTTCAAAACCAAATATTTAACATATTTTCTCCAACAGCACAAGCTGTCACATACTGACCTGTTGCTCCTATCACATGCAGGCTACAGCCATGGTTTAGTGTCCTGGAGTTAATTTCCTCCCTTGTTACACCCTTTGGAATGGAGCAGAGTTGATTTGTAATCATGTCAAAGCCTCATTCTATTACTTTGCTCCAGTTTTTCCAGCACACATTTTATTTTATTTTCACTTTACCCAGGCTCTTGTTCCAGCACACACTTTTCTAAGTTGTTTTTCTAGCCTTCCCAGCAGTATAAAGTAATGCCTACTTATGTCAGTGCCAGGGGGGTTGCCTGGTTTTGAGTGTTGTGGAAGCACAGCAAACCAGGTAGTTTTCCTTCCTTTTGTTAGCTGCTGAGTTCCTAACTGACTGTAGATAGTTATGGCTCTCTTTCAGAGCCATTTCCCTCTGGATCCCATACAGCCCCTTGGCAAAATGAGAGCTGCACTGGACAAAGCACTATCAAATAGGCTCCTGAGAGCAATGTGCAGTGCCTTGGAGCCCTAAGAGGTGCCTTCAATCTGTTTTCTGTATTTCATTCCCTTTAGCACTATTAAGGTGAAATGTTTCCCAGAGAGCTTTCATCCAAAGATCTGGGAGTAGTGCAGGAAAACAGCACAATGGAAGTGAGCTCCCCATGGGCTGGGGGGTGTTTATCAATACCTATGTCCTCTCCAGCTTGGGCTGCAGGAAACTGGTTTCTCTTTCAATAAAGTAGACCTTGAAGGTGAATGGATACTTGGAACTGGCTTGCAGATGTTATCAGCAACCAGGTGATAAGAGGATTTGCTTTCTGTGTTTGCCACAACAGTTGTGAATGGTAATTCCCTCATTAAGAGGCTCTGGAGGGTAACAGTAATGAAGGACTTAATGCTGAACTGGAAGTCACAGTCCAGTTCAAGGTAGAAGGAAAACACAGTAAGAACCCAGCTACTAATAGGGTAGTGGGAAAGGAGGGAATGAAAGAAGAAGAAAAAGATTCTATTTATTGCTTTTGTTTTTGCTGTCTCTGCCCCTAACATTTCCATACTCTGGAATATAAATGAAGATGCAGCACAGAAGTGTTTCTCTAACAAGGCCAAAATGTATGTATGGATCTGCTGTGTTAGATCTGCAAACTAGCCGTGATGGTGGTTTTCTCAAAAAGGTTTTCTACTACTGATGCAAAAAAACCCCATAACTGTGAAGAGACAGATGAACATACGGTTGTGGATTCTTCCTTCCTTCCTTCCTTCCTTCCTTCCTTCCTTCCTTCCTTCCTTCCTTCCTTCCTTCCTTCCTTCCTTCCTTCCTTCCTTCCTTCCTTCCTTCCTTCCTTCCTTCCTTCCTTCCTTCCTTCCTTCCTTCCTTCCTTCCTTCCCTCTCTTACATAAATTAAGGGTTACTTCTGTGCAATAAATTTCAAGTCAAAGCAACCCTTTTCTAATTTCTTGCCCTTTGGGTGAGCTGCCTCTTCTCGGCAGTGATACCTACAGGCCAGCTCTGATTCATTTGCCTTTCTGCTCCACATGGTTTTTCTGTCAGATTACTCTCACACCAGCTCCCCTGCTCCTGAACTGTGTCCTTCAGAGCTCTGTAATAAAATTTGCCAGGGAAGCTCTCCCACCCCAGGTGGGGGTTACCTTTTAATGGCCAAAGCTAATGAGGCCACAGCCTACTGCTCTCTGGCACAGAGAGATGAGTACTTTATTCAGAGATACCTCTAGCCTAGGTGCTGTGTAGATGCCAAGTGGGAGCTGTTTTCTCCCCCATAAATACAGTGTTTCCATATTTCAGAGCACTTGCAAGGCTGGAAGTGCGTACTTGGCCGAGAGGGGTGGTAGTTTGAGATAAAATGTTCAGTTCAAGAACCTTTGAGTAGAGAAGTCAAGCACCTTTTAACGAAAATTAAGATATTCCGTGCCACAAGGGATATCTAGACCCATCATCTGGTCTTGAATTCCTGAAAGGCATGATGAGGTGTGTATATGTTACTGAGCTCTCAAACCTCTCAAGTTGTGCCAGTGACTGTTTTGGCAATGGAGCTGAGCTACCTACCATGTCCCTTCTTCCACTTGTCTTTTTTCACCCATCCTTTTCACTCTGTCCCACTGAAATCTGACCCTGAATAAATTTCAGCAACTAAAATGAGTGCTCAGATGGCTTTATGCAGTTTTTCTAATGTATCACCACGGTCAAAGCTCTTTGCACAAACAGAAAATCGAAGGTGAGCCCAAGTTCTGTAAGGTCTAGTCCACTTCCCATTGACTTCCCTTGGTAGTTGGGCAGGTCCTGGGTAACAGCTCAGGCTGGTATTTTTCCATGTTGGAAAAACTCACAAACACTCTTTTGGGAAGTTTTCAACAGATCTGAAAGCAGCATGGAATATATGTGCTCTAATATAGCTACAGTATTTTAATTGCAGGCATCTGCCATCCAGCTAATGCAGATATTCGTGGAAATGTTTACTTCATTACTGCCTCACAAGAACTTAATTAGGCTGACTGGAGACTTGAACAAAGGAGGATGAAAAGGCATCAATTATGTGTGTTAGCACTCTGAACAGGGCTCTGAAACTCAGACCTGAACTTCCATCAAAAGGGGCTGTTCAGGAGCCCAGGCTGGTGATTGCAACCCTTTCATTTTGCACGCCCCGGGGCAGGGCTGCGTTCTGCTGGAGGCGAAGGCAGCTTTTCATTTCGGTAATTGTGGGCTGCTTATGCAGCGCGAATGTCAGCAGGGGATGGGGGACAGGCTGACAACATTAAACCACCGCAGTGACAGCAGGGATGTCACTCACATCCAGCAATCAAAGACTGCGAGCACCAAACCCGGAGTTGGGTGTAGTGCATGGATACAGATTTCCCATCAAAAGCCTCTGTGACTTGGAATTATGACATGGAACCTATTCTCAATCAAAACAGGCAGCAGCACCATGAAGAAAAATAAAATACTTCTAAAAAGAACTTGGATATGCATGAGATATAACATGTCCATTCAGCCTTATTCCTCCCAAATCCCAATGAAAACTACAGATACATCCTGGTAAATGTGTTTGGAATAAGAAGTATTTGAACAGCAGGCCAGACAAACTAATATATTTTTTTGTATCAGAAGAAATTATTTGTATTGAAGAGAAAGTATTAAAATCACTGGTTTTTTTCAACATTCCTTCAAAGTTTCAGAATTTGTATTGTTTTTAGCAAATTTGGGTTCAAAATAATTTGGAAAGCAATCAGTCTTTTGTTTCTTTCATGGCAATAACTATAAGATTTAAGTATTTTGTTAAATTAATGGGATCTTAATGGGGTCTTATTGTATTATATCACAGTAAAATAACAGACAATTAATCATAAATAACTCTGAAGGTGAAGTAATGTAAAAGTAAATCACGTGTATTAATTACTACATGAGTAGCAGTAATTAACAGCAAGTGGAACTGTATTTTAGTATAAAAATACTGCAAGGGCTACTGAAAGCTCTCAGCATTGTTTATATTATTTTGGTAAAAGGAACTTTCATCTGATTCAGATAAAGCTGCACAATTTTACTTCTGACAGATGCTCTTAAATGTGTTACTTTATATTGTTGGATCACAACATACAGTGAAAAAAAATAGTCAGAAAAAGGGTAAAAGTGTGTGTTTCCCAATGATATAACCCCACATGCAGCTCAACCTGCTTCCCTGAAAGTCACATGCTATTTACAACTACATGAGATTCAATTGACAGAAACCATCTCAGTACATAGCTTCATTATTTGTGTGGTGGTTTGTATTAATTGTGACCTTATTTCTACTCAAGTATTTTTCAGCTGTGGGTATTTTTCAGGGTGGTTGAACTGAAACCCAGTTTAACTGATTACATTTGCAGTGTTTGTCTGATTCTTTCCTGTGTAACAGTATTAATTCTGGTTATGGTTAGTAGGAATTTGAGACTTACACTGTGCCATGTGATACATGATAATATTTTCTCTTTCTGTTGTGCTTTGCAATGATCTTTGCTATTAACACTGATAAGGACAAAAAGAAACCAATGGAGGCCACTGCGGCAGCAGAGACCAATAAAGATAAAGCTCTTGTGTGTGTTGGGATTTCTGCTGGAGCACACAGCACTGTAAACAGCATTCCTCTTCCATAAAGAGGAAAACAAACAAGCTGATGTCGCTCTGAGGATTGCAGCCCCATTGTTATATGTGTGTGCATCTTTCTTAGCTGATTTTATTTAAGAATGGGGATTTTTTTCCCCTTTATTCTGCAGCAGTTGCATTAGATGGACCTCTTAGACAGAATTCAGATAAGCCATAAGCTAATCATCCTGCTCCCATACAGTGGTTTTGACTCAGTCCGTTGCTCTCTTGAATAAAATCATTCTGTGCACATTGACAGTGATGTGGGTCAGTTGATAAAGTCTCTTTCCAGAAGATCTTTAATCCAAAATTTCTCCTACTTTGAAGAGAGTCTGCAGTACAGAAGAACTTACAGAAACCTCAGGGGAACTAAATGGCATTAAGAAAATAAAACTCATTAAACAAATCTGCTTTCTATTGGATTTTGCTTAGTAAAATAAGCATTGCAACATCAAATCATTGTGCCCTAGGCTGGCATTTTTAGAGTGACAAAATGCTTATTGCTTTATTTTAAAATGATTAATTCAGATGTTTCAATGACATTACAGGAAAGTCAAACTCAAATCATATATCTTGAATATGTTGTAAAGCTGTTTTTATTTCTCCTCACTGGTTGTTTCAATACCTACCCATCCTTTGTAGTGGTTTGAAATAAAGACAATTTTCAGTCTTGAAATCTGGAATTGATCTGCTGTTTTCTGTGGATGCACAGAATTGCCTTACAGCATGGAATTAACAATTTGTTTGTTTGTCTGTTTTTAATTTCTTAGGGTCTGGGGCTATCTCAGGCTGAAGACCACGACTATCAACATAAAGCTGGATTTTCTTCTTTAGATGTCTGGCAATGAAGAAGTCAGATTAATTAAGATCCCTCAATTTAATCACTCCTGAGGCCTCTTCTGGACGTCTCCACTTTGAATATTGGGCCTACAGTGAAGACACTGTTTTTATATTCTAATTCCAACAATTATCAGAATATGTAAGACATGCAGAATGATTTTTGAATTATCATTGTGAATTAAGTTCTCCAGGAACAGAAAATTGTTCAAGTTAGGAGGACTGGGAAACAAGTTACTTCATACATTTTGGTGAGAGTTCAGGGTATTTGTTTTAATGCTGATATAAAATTTAAGATTAAAAAACCCCAGCATCCCATGAACCTCTTTGTAAAGTTGCTGATTATACAAAGCGTTTACTTATGAGGTGCAGCATTTCCTTTACCTCCAACACTCACACTTTGATTGAATTTTTGATATCAGAGTATTGGCATCCTAATTTAAAAACACGCCACAGATATTTCCTTTCTGTTCCCATGCTGTTCTTTCTTTTCTCCTCACAGATGGTATTCTGACATTTCTAATATATATTGCATTTGTATCATAGTTTCCCAGAATATTTTGATAAGGAATCCAAAACCAATTTAGCTGGAGAGCAAATCTGATGTCAGACTGAAAAAGATTTTCCTTCCTATTTTATATTACTTTTTTTTTTTTTTTTCTAAAAGGAAAGAGAGAAACAAGCAACTTCTTCCAGGAGATGAAAAGATAGACTTATCTTTCTCTTGTAACAACTGACATCTCTGAGATATGTCAGGTTTTATCCTGACATGATTTTTTCCTACTTACAATTAAATATGAGAATCCTTTTATGCCTAATATTTCTTTCATCACCTGCAACCTCTTGGTTTCTGACTTCATCTTCCAGATCACTAAGATATTTTTAATCTAATTTTGAGGGTGAAAATACAGCTTGGATTTAATACTACAGCTCTTTGTCTAAGTTAAGTTTTACTCATAGAGATATTCCAGTTCCTTTGGTTTCCCTGAGTGACATTCATCCCTCTGAGTTTTGGATGCCCAATATTTAGCTGTTCTCTCCAAGGTGGCATCTTAGTTCCCTCTGCAGGCAGTGCAAGAGGATTATTCACTTTCCCTGTGTGAGATATCTTTGGTGGGGAGTCAAATGTTATTTGCACCTAACAGTCTTTCAGTACTGGCTGTGCTGGAAAACCAGCATGGCCTGCCAGCTGGAAAAGGAAAGGAGACTCCCACTTCTCAAGTGCAGGAAGTTGCCACATGAGAATTTGCAAAATCTGTCTTTTTCATAAAGGTCACCAAAAAAAAAAAAAAAAAAAAAAAAAAAAAAAAAAAAAAAAAAAAAAAAAGAGAGAAAGAGAGAGAAATGTCATCGTGTATCTCATATGCTCCTTTTTAAAGGTTTCAAAGTAGTTTTTTAAGAGAAATTTCATAATATTTTGAGAAAGATCAAAAATTCTGAAAAGTCAAAGTGCTTATCTATTGAAATCTAAACTTTCAGTATCTAGAATCATGGAATCATTAAGGTTGAAAAAGACCTCTAAGCCCATTGAGTCCAACCTTCAGCCCAGCAAATCCACCACTAAACCACTTCTCTATTATTATTTCATGACCATCTGAAGGAATGATTATAGCCTGAATGAAGTACAAATGTGTATTCTTTTTGCAACCAGGGCAGCTGGTAGCACCACATATATTTTTAGCTTGGATTTCAGCACAGAACAGGTCTCATTTGTTTAGATGGAGTAGCAGTTTCCAATAGCACTGGGTGCCTTTCCATATGGGAATATGAGCTGACTGATGTGATGATCTCTTAAAGTTGTACAGAAACTTAGCTCTTAGGCTGTGCACAGACCTCCTTCACAGCCCCAACCAGGCTTTCAGAGTAAGACCTTGAGGTTTTACTGACCTTGTCCTGGAAGCAATGCCAAAATCATTCTAATGATTTCAAAACCTGAGGATGAAAAACTTGAGAGCAAAACTTGTGAGAAATCAATCCAGCAGAGAGAGAGGGAGTGGGGATAATGTTAAACTTTCAGATTTTCTGGCAGCACCAAGTGACATTCATGTGAGCCATGGCATACCTCCAAATAACAGAACAACTTTATTCCTTCTATCTTTTTCCTTATCCTAAGAGATGTTATTCAATCCTTAGGAGTGATGACAAAGCACCGAGAGTGCACATGAATAGTAATTATACACAAGCGTGATCATTATAGGCAAATTTAGCGCTAAGTAAAGAGCTGTGCAGGACAGAACAGAGGAACTGAAAACTGCAGGAACCTCTGCAATCTGCAAAGCTACTCACCAGATCTTAACAGCAGGCAGCAACAGACTGGTGTTTTGTTGTTGTTGTTGTTGGTTTTTTTTTTTTTTTTTTTTTTTTTTTTTAATAGGAATGCTGCACACAATTTTCTATAATCAGTTATTTCTTTAAAGACACTGAGTGCAATTGTACTTTCTCATTGATATTTTCCAGAAACTCTAGTCAATACTTTCAAAATTGTCCACCAAGCCCCATTGATTTTGATGAAATTTTGCTTCAAAAATCAAGAGAAAAAACTTCAAAACACCAAATGTTAACATTTTAGAGGTTTTGGAAATTAGAGGTTTTGGAAATTAAAATTTTGGTGTTTGTTTACAAAACTTCTTTTAATTACAAACTGACTGCTCTTATTTTCATAAATAAAGGTAAAGGATGAGAGTGTTCAAACAAAATGATCAGAAAAAAGTGTTTCTGTAAATGTGAAAATCTTGTGGTTTTTTTTTTTGTTCCAAATACAGCTTGTTTACTTATCCAGCATTCAGAAATGCTCCACTGACACTGCAATTCTCTGATAAGCAAATGCAGAAACAGACACACAGACATTGTCACCTTCACAAAGAAATCTGCTCCAAGTAAAATATTAATTAATAGGGCAGTTGTTTCAGAGAGGGGAGTAGATGCAGTTGATACAGCACCACTTAGAGGGTGGGAGAGGGAAGTGTCAGGATTCCATGTGCTGTGAACTTACAAATCTTTCCTGGACTTGACTGCTGTATACAGAATTACACTGCTGAGATGTGACAGATTAACTTGCAGGCTGCATGATTCTTTTGCAGCTGAGAGGTCATTAAGAGATATAAATGCCCCCTGAAGTCCCAAATATTAGCAAAGTGAACTGGTTAAGGACACAATTAAAGGGACAATGGGATCCCACAACTGTAAAGAAAATGTATCAGTCTAACACTTGGCATTCTCTCCTCTCCCTTCACAGACTTGCCAAGCTTGCGCTGCGCTTAAGATTGAGGCTTTGGCCTTCACTTCAAGCTCTCCCTATTGTTTTGCACACTCCTGACTGTCCTTGTGCCTCTCAAACCTAAAGCAGAAGGAGTTTGACTTCCTGTTCCGGAAACCTGGGGTCATCCCATCCAAAGAAGAGCAACAAAGCTGGTGAAGGCTCTGGAGGACAAGTCCTATGAGGAGCAGCTAAAGGGAGCTGGAGGTGTTTAGCCTGGAGAAGAAGAGGCTCAAGGGGAACATTCTCATTCTCTACAACCACTGAAAGGAGGATGTAATGGGTTGGGGTTCAATCTCTTCTCGAGTAACAAAAAATTGGATAAGCAGAAATTTTCTCATGTTGTGCCAGAGAAAGTTTAGTTTGGATATTAGGAGAAATTCCTCACCAAAGGGGCATTGTTAAGCACTTGGAAGAGGCTTACAGGGAAGTGGTCAAGTAACCATCCTTAGAGATATCTAAAAGATGTGCAGATGTGTTGCTGAAATTGGCAGAACAAACTCCTCAACACCAATGTTGCATTAAGGAGCAGGAATTCTTTATTATAGCCCGAGGACATCTCCACCTACTGTACATGCCGAGTACGGAAAAAGCTCCTCTTGAAATACTGTATTTTACATGCATATTCATAAGTTTTCCCAGAAGACAAATGCATAAAGCAATCATTTCTCAGAAGCCATTACCATTTGCCCTCCCTTTGGCCTGTGCATTCTTACCCTGATGTCGCTGTGGTGGTCCTTGGTGGTCATCAACCCCAAACTTCTCCTTGAACTTCATGTCACAAATTATTGGGCTAAGTTGGCATAACTAGTCTGGTTCACTGTTCTGTGAGACATTTGGTTAACCAAGTGCACATTCTTGTTCCTTTCTTTTTTAATGTTTAACATGACTGGATGGAATAAGCATTGTATTTTCTACCAGCTGGGCAAATAGTTCTCCCTCTGGCAACATTTCCCCTTTTGGGACTTTTGAAGCTTGTTTTCCCCACCAGCCTTCATAAGCCCCACTTTGCTTCTTTACAAACATAACATTTGTTCCTTATGTTGCATTTACAATCACATTTTATACGCTACTTAAAGCAAATATAATCACAATTATCACTACAATCATAATTTTACTTTGGAAGACATAGACCAACCAACTAGAGAAAATCCAAGTTCTTTGAATATTTTATTCAACCAACCATTTTCTAGTTACTACACTTAATTCTCTGCTGGATGATGCAACTGATTTTCTCCTCTCTATCTGATTATCCAGTTTAGCAGTCATATTTGGAATGTGTATAAGACAGGTATTTTTGTTTTGTTTTAAGTAAATATCCTACCACCAGTTTTACCTGGCAGCAGGAGACTGCCAGGGCAGAGCACCGATTGTAGAAAGTTATAAAGGATATTTACCAAATGGTGTAAGATGCCTGGTAAAGCACCCATGATGTCCTGCTCCATACAAGAGTTCACTTCCATGACTTAGTCCCTTTTTATTACATGGGCCAGGGCAGGAGTCCTCTATGATGGGATTCCTCTGGCTTGAGAGACATCATTTAGCCTGGTGTAGCTGGGGGCCAATGGTTCTGTCATATAAAGAAAGACTGAGGGATGGAAAGTCCGTAAAATAGAAAACTATCAGCCTCACATTAAACAAATAATTCATATTTATTTATATTAAGGATGACCATATTGTCACTGGCATAGCTTACATGGAACAACAGTGCTGCTGGAGAGCTTTTGGCAGTGGCTGGCAGACCATGAGGGGAAAATATCACTTACTTAGCTTTTTGTTATACTCTTACACAGTATGTATTTGCTTGTAGTTGTTGTAGATGACAGCACGCTACTAAAAATGGACATTTACTATTGCTTGGAATAGGCATTTTTGTGCTCATATGTGGTTACTTAGGAAATTTATACAGCAAGATCACCCAGTTTGTGAAGACTTACTAGAGCCCCCTTCATCTTCAATGTTTCAAATTCATCTCTGAGACGGTTGCTTCGACGTTTGATATGGTGCAATTTCAAATCCTTCCAAGGAAAAAGCTATTAAGGAAATCTGTCTAGTGAACGAGCTATTTGGAAATAAATTTTGACTGCTTTCAGCTGTTCTCAGCCTTTAGAGTCCAAAATGCATAGGAAACAACAGAAGTGTGTTTACAATCACATATTATACAATTAATAGCTGATCACATTCAGGGAATAGCAGTGTGTTAAATTTCCAAAGATAAATATTTATAATGGAAACATTTAATGACTTAAGCATCTTATTTAACTGGCCTTCCCTTCCACTGCCTGGTCTAAACATTGTGCAGAATTTTACTGGCACTAATTTCTGGAGTAAAACATTTATATCAGAGTTCTGTAATATGCTGGCCAGGTACCTCCAGCAGATGTAACCTCCCCACACTAATTAATAGGAAAATGTCATTCCCTGGTGTAGTGGCAAATAAAGAAGTGGATAAACTAATCTATTTGCTGTTCCAGTGCAGGCTGTGAAAAATTGGTACGATGTTTGTTTCCCCCATAGGGGTGGGTAAACTTTGTACTTATGAGATACAAACAGAGCAATCTTCCAAAGATGGACATGGTTTTTCTGAAACTCACTTTCAGGTGATGACAGACTCCTCAGTGTTTGATTTCTGAGACTGGAATACCTGAAAGAGACTTTTTTTTCCACAGGGGGGCAAGCATATGCTTTTATTATCTTCAGTCTAATTCAGCAATTAAGTATAGACAGAAGGTAGCCTCTATAGTTACACAGTTTAAAGGAGATGGACTGCAGTCTAACGCTGTCTTGATACTCTTGCAGCCTCCCACATGGCATTTCTCTAGACAATTTTTCTCCTTTTTCTGTTACTGGCACACCTCTAGCATGTCTAAGCAATAGCAATGCCTTGTACATGATGCTGAGTTATCCTCCTGTTTCAATTCACAAATCTTTTCCCTTGGTGGGCCCCAAAGGTCTCCATAACAACATGGAATTTCCAATAACTTGAATTAAAGTTAACCAAGAAAGACTAATTTTAAACACAGCCAAGCCATCAAGTGTGTTGGTGCTAAAAAAATCCCCAAACATTTAAAATTGAAAGAATTGGTTACTTTTGGCTTTCTACATCAGATCTAAGATGTGGTGGATTTCTAACCCTACTGTGTTCATGCAGCATTTTCACTCCTGTGTTTCAGAAATATATGTTTGTTTGTGTGTACATACATCATATAGGCATACATTTTAAACATCAACCTGTGTAAAGAAAGCCAGTCTGAGAGACTGAGATGAAGACAGCAACTTTTAGAGGTCTGTTGTCTTCAGTTTCCAGAAAATATATTAATTATAAAGCCAAAAGAAAATGAAACAGGATTACTAAGTATGGGAATGGATTTAAAGAAGGTCTTTGATCCAAAAGAAAATAGACAGGCCAAACCATTGAAGGGAGGAATTGTGTAAGCATTAAAAATGAATTAAAATTAATAGTGGAGGGAACAGTGACTATATTTCCCCACCTGAGCAGACAGTGCTTCTAAAAGAAATCTAATAAACTTGGCATGAAACAGAAGTGACAGAGCACTGGAGAAGGAGAGGAGAGGAATAGAGTTAAGAGGCAAGACAGGCAGGAAAGTGCCCTTTGGGATCTGGAATGGAGTTCACTTAAAAGGAGTTCACAGAGGCAGCAGTGCAATGTGGCTGATACTGCTTCAGTCTTGCTTTGAAAATTCCTGTAATCGGATGTTCCATTCCAAAAGACATCCCCTAATGTCTTAACTCAGAGGCAGCAAATAGAAAAAAGTCAGGAAAAATGCCATGGAACAAGGTACAGTGTGATAAAATGAATTCTGGCTCACATTAGTGGGATATTTGGCTGTTGCTGTGGGTTTCTGGTGCTGGCCTAGAGGAGTGATAGGAGTCAGATACAACGGGAATGACATCAAGCATGGTGAGGGGATGGTGTCTTAACAAGAAACCTGCTACCAGCAGCACACTGCTACTGCTCCTGGCTGCTTCCAGATGCTCTGCTGGAGGAAAACAGATATGTTTGCACCAGAGTTTTATACTGTGTTTATAATTAGGTCATAATTTGTACCACAAGCAGAGCTTTTAACGTGGTGGAGAGAATGCACACCCACTCCTTAGTGCCTAGGTACTATAACTGATTTATAGATGTAGTTAACTTCATGGATGGCAAATGTTCACCCTTGTGATATATTTAGGAATGTGCCTGAATATTTCCCAGGAAGGGCTTTTTTTATCAGCCCTCTTCTGTCCAGACAAGGACAGATCATTTTCTTAAGGTTATGCAATAACTCAGCAGGGTGCCTTTCTCTTGTGGTCTCCCTAAACCATTCAAATAGGGATAATAATGGGAAATGAAAAAAACCCAAACCCAACAATGTTCTGTTTCAACATGACCAAATTTAAAGTTGAGAAACATTACTGCTCTGTAGTTACAGAACTGCTCTGAAATCCTGATGCTGAACTCACATATTCTGAAACTGTTTTCTAGCTGAAAGCAAACTCCAGAGGAATTCACAGACAGAAATGGACCATCTTAGTAGATTATTTGGCTGTTTTCACTAACCCTGTTTAGTCTGAGTCGACTGAATTTATAGAACTAGATAAAGACTAGTTGTAGACTAGCAGTAGGTATAACAACAGCTTTAATATACTGGTATTGTCAATAATATTAATCGGTTATTCAAAAGTTTTATCATTATAAGTGAAAAAAATACTCAATGTGTAATTGAGTTACACAGGTTATCCTATCAGCAGAGGCACTGGAAACAGAACCCAACATAAATATTATTAGTATCAGTTTACTTCAGTCCACAACTGGCCACTAATTGCTGTGGACATATTTTTGATAATTTTATTCCCATATGTTATGTTATTATCAGGAAATGAATTCTACCTTTTAATTTGTTCCTTATTCACAACAGATTTGACGTAACTAGAAAAGGAAAAATGTTAAACAGCAAGTGATTGGGAGTGCCAGGTCCAGCTGGGGGCTGCTTCCTGGTGACATCCCATAGGGATCCATGCTGGGCCCGTGGTTACTGCTTAACCACTTTATAAATGAACTGGATGTGCCAGAGTCCTCCCTCAGCATGTTTGCAGAAAATATTTGCTATTCAAGGAGACCTAGTCAGGCTGGAGATATGGGCTGATGGGAGCCTCATGAAGTTCAACAAAGGTAAAAGCAAAGTCCTGACCCTGGGACAAAGTAACCCCAGGACCAGATGAGGGCTGGGACTTCTGAGAAGCATCTTTGGACATGAGCAACTGAGGGTCCTGATGGACCACAGGCTGACCAGGGGCTAGCTATGTGCCCTTGGAGTGAAGAAGGCAGCATCTCCTGGGTGCCAGAATTCAGTCATCATGCCTTCTTAAACTGATCCTTCTCTTCTAGTCAGCACTTGTTACACCCATCTGCTGAACCATGTCCTTGAGCTCTTCTGTGAAAGACAGTCATGGAGATACTGGTCTGAGTCCAGTGGAGGGGGACTCACTGGATGGAGTCAGTGTAGATGAACCCTCAAGATGGATGGGGAGAGCAGAACCAGATGTAAAAGAAGAAACAGAGGAAATTGAGTTTGTTCTGTATGAAGTTAAAAAAAAAGAAAACTTCAGGGGTGATTTTTGCTGTCTATGTGTCTCTGACTGGAGGGTACAGAGAAGACCAAGAGACGTTTCAGAGAAGTGTGCAGTGACAGTATGAGAAGCTGTGGATCCAATGTGTTACCTGCAGAATTCAAACTCAATGTAAGGAAATTACTTTTACCGTGAGAGTGATCAGAACTTTATCACAGGTACCTGCAGAGGATCTGGAATCTTCATCTTTGGAAATGTTCTTTCCCTTACTAATCCAAGTCCCAATGAAAAGTTAAAGGATTGTCTTTTTGTCAAAACTCTAAAAACTACTTCTTAAAATATTTTGGATGCAGCTGTTGCAGAAAGGAGGTCAGATAACTGGTCCAATTTCAGTGTCTAAATAGAACTCATTTATTTTCCCAAATGTATGTTTTAAAAAATATTCCTTTAATGAAGTTTGTATGCCCAACTTGCCTTACTGAATTTACATCTGGGATCATCTCATCTTCTTCAGAAACACAAAAATTACTGACTTCTGTGATGTTGCTACCTCTAAACAGAAGGTGAAGGTCTGGTTGCATTAGTTCTTTTGCCAAAGGAGGAAAAACCTGACTTTAATCCCTTAGATGGTGGGATAAGTATTTTTATGGTATTTCCACTAGACTAAGAACATCTAAGTGGACAATTGCATTGCAGATGTCAATATTGTGTCAACTTGATCCCATGCTAACATGGTGCTACAGCACCAAAAACAAACAGGGTAACACTGGGGCACTACAATTCAGCCTTCTCTATTTTAACTCATTAAATGGTTTGTTGAAACGTGTGGGGTTTTTTCCCCCAGTCTGGCTCTCCCAGACAATTTCTGGGCACAATTTGAAAGTCAGCATTAGCCAGACACTGATTCAGACATCTGTCTTCGGAGGTTGTGTTTAAGAGTTGGAACATGTGGGAAAAGAATGGAGATGGGTGAGAATGATTGTAAACATGCTCAAGTGACTCACAGCTGAGGTGTCAAAACCCACAGATATTATACTAGTTGTTGTTTCACCTTGTCTGTTAAGCAAATAGAACATCTGTGTTTAGGTAACAGGCTTCTGGCAGGCTTAGAGGCATCCTATCAAACATGCTTGTGATTTCTGCCCTGCTGTGGAAAAAAACAGAGCCCAGCAATAAATGACCCTTGTGTGGATGCCTGGAGTACAGGTGGAAACAGCAAGTTTGTTTTCCAGCATGGATCAAGCTCCATGCCTGCATCCTCACTTATGTGCCTCTGCCCAGGTGCTGCTTTAGGGATCCCGTTTGGCAAGTTATATGAAAATAAATTTATTCTTCTCATTTATCCATGGTTTTGTGGTTCCTGCCCCTTACCCGTGCCAGGTCACACAGGACACAAGAAAGCACATTTTACCTCAGATTTTGGAGAAAATCTCTGGTGCTGCTTAGTTTGCTAGTAGAAATATAGCCAAGGTCTTCTCACATTTATTCTTCAGCATCTTATCTGTACAATAACAGAAAATAAATATTTTCTCTACCTCTTACCTATCAAATTACTTTTTCCTTGTCCAGGAATCATCTCTTTCGCTGGGAATAAACAGCACCTCACACAGCAATCTTCTTATCTCTTTGGAGTTCTAGACAAAAGAGTAATATAAATAATTAACAGAAATAGTAATTAAAAGAGGCCATCTGTCCTTTTGCAACTGTTTTACATTTTACGGAATGTTAATATCAAAATACATTCATCAACTTGAATAGACATCTGGAGCATAATCATCCAGCAACCAACCACTTGTATAAAAGTTACTGCATGAAATAATTATCAGTGAAATATGGTAAATAAAAAACCTTGTCTTTGAAAGCATTGAAACAGAAACCAGATTTTTCAAGCTCCAAGAATTAACACAAAGAGAAGTACAGCTAACACCAGATTTTGCTGCCGTATAATCTTTGGTGTCTCTTTTTCAGACAACCTAATTAGTCTGTGTATAAAACCCACTGGCATGAGCAAAAACTTCTAATGTTGTGGAATTTGATCTTGATCTGACTGTTCTAGTTTCTTCCTTCTTTCCTCCTCTTTTTTCATGCAGTTTGCAAATTTAAGAACATGGCTTACATTCAAAATGTCTCCTGGCTCGTTACTAGGCAGACCCAACGATGCTGATTCCATTCTTTCCTCTCATTACTGCTTATCATTGTGGGGTTTGCAAATAGCTCGTGGGACACAGTAATATCCAAGAGAACAAAGACTGTCAGAAAGATGAAGGGCACCTGAATTGCAATGAGGTAGCAGACCTGCTTTTAGATCAACAGTGGTTTTAACTGTTGAGCAAAATCTGCCTTCCTTCTGTCTGAAAGCAGAAAATACAGCAGTGCTGAGACTTTATTTCTACATAAGGGTATTGACAGGAATGTTGATCTAGGATTGGTCATTCTGTGATGTATTTAGGCATTGGCACAGGGCAGATCAGAAGCTGCTGAAGCCAATATGTTATGTCCTTATATATTTCAGAGCTCTCTCTCAGGTTCCTGAAACCTTGGAAAGCAAATAAGGTAATTTCCATCCCTTTAGCAAGAAGAAGTTTCGGTGTTATTTTCTCTGGCCTCCAGGCACTGAGCAATTTGCAAATGCAGTACAGTCCCATTTAGAGGAAGTAGAAAATACTGTGTTATAAATAGGATATACATGACAGTTTCTCCTCATGTATCAGATGTCTTTCTGGAGACCTCATTTGATCACCTAAGTGTCTGGGTCTTTCTAAAACATTTTGGAGTAATGCAGAGACCTGTCAGTCTTTTCCCATAAGTTACTACATCAGGAAACTGCTTCATCACTCTGAGTCCCAAACTCCCTCTTCCCAGAGCAACAAAAGACATTAGGTTGGTTAAATATGACAAAACAACACACAAATAACATGTTCATTGTTAACCTAAAACACTCCAGATCTGGATTAATTGCCAGTCCTTAGTCCCCATGCCCTTTTAATTTTTTTTTCTTTTAAATCCAGCATTGAATCAATGTAGTTACTGAATGGCAGCAACACAGACTTTGTGATTAATTCCAGGTTCTATTTCTTTTCTCTCACATGTGTGAGATAGTCTCACACATGTACAGTTGCAAGTTACTTCAGTATTTTCCCCCAGATAATTAAACTCCAATCACTTCAGAAAGTCTCTACTGAAGTGTGCACTCATCAGAGACTGAGAATAGGTTGTTATAGGGGACAAAATGAGCAGGAGGACAACAAAACCAGTTCTCCTGTTAACATAGCAAGGATCACCTTCTTCAAGAATTGTCTGGTTAATAGATGTCATACTGGCCTATTGCTGGCCATTTTAGGAAGTTTTTTCCTATCATCAAGCACTAAATGATGCAGCACCTCTTATCAACATGAAAATTCTCAAAATAATTTGCATTTATCATGGACAAAGCACTCAGAGTGTGAAAGTGAATCTGGTAGCAGATGTATGAGGTTCTCAGATATTTGTTCTGTGCTGATATATAAGTAAACAGCAGATGTTTTTGAAGTTTCCTCTCACTACTAAGCAATGAAAGGGGGAGAGGACTACCTAGACTACCTATTCACTCCCTCATTTTAAATGGCAATCATTAGATCCATTTAAATACCAATCATTAGATCCATTTAAATACCAATTAATTAAACACACTAAAACACCTATGTAGTTCATTAAAAGTGATTTAATTGCTGATTTTCTGCCTTTCAATAAGAGAGCTGCTAGTTACTTTGAAAACTTCAGCAGGTTTTTGTCTTAGACTGAATGAATTGTGTCGAAAGAATGGAAGAAGCCAATGGGCTGAGTACACCAGGTGGGCCAAGCAAGGTGTGTCTCCACCTGGGCACAGCTTTTGCAGGCAGGGCTGCTGCCTGTCCCTGCCCCAGGAGAAAGGTCCAGGCCCTGCCTGACCCCTGAGCTCCACTCTGCATTGAATCACAGGGCTCCCTGAATGGGAAGGGACCCACGAGGATCACTGAGTCCATCTCCTGGCCCTGCACAGGACAGAATCCCTAGGAATCACACCATGGGTTGTCACACACTCAGACATGTCCAAGTGCTTCCGGAGTTGGGTCAGGTTTGGTGCTGTGATCATTCCTGGGGAGCCTGTTCCAGTGCCCAGCCACCCTCTGCATGAAAAATCTTTTCCTCATATCCAAACTAAACTTCCCCTGGCTTCAGATCATTCCCTCAGGTCCTGTCACTGGTCACCAGAGGGAAGAGATCAGTGCCTGCCCCTTCTCTTCCCCTCATGAGGATGTTGAAGACCTCAGTGAGGTCTCCCCTCAGTCTCATCTTCTCCAAGCTGAACAGACCAAGCGGCCCCAGCCATTTCTCATACAGCTTCCCCTCCAGAGCCTTCAGCATCTTTGTAGCCCTCCTTTGCATGCTGTCTAATACATTTATATCCTTCTTATGCTGTGGCAGCCAGAACTGCCCCCAGGGCTCAAGGTTGTTGGAGTCCAGGGCATTCCTTTGGATACCCTGGACTGTCAGAAACCTGTACAGGGGGGTTTAAAACCTGTACAGGGTGGTCTGGGATCTGTACAGGGGGGATAGAGACCCTGGTTACAGAGCCCAGGAAAGCAAGGGCTTTGACTTTAGTCCATGGAAAAGACTTCCAACATTGGGAGAGGTGTTACAAGCCACAGAGTGTAATAAAAAGTAGTGTAGCTTTCACATTTGGGGTTTCTAGAATAGGGGTGAATGGGGACAAGATGGAGGATTCTGGGTGGTGCCCTGGGGTGTTCTCCTTCTTCTTCGTCTCCATCTTCTGCAGTGACAGTGGCACAAAGTAGCTTTAGAGGGATTGGGTTAGTGTAGAAGTAACCTGTTTAGTATAGAGTGTAGATATTGGTTTGTAATTGTAAATAATCTGTAAGTAACTATCTGTATAAAAGATGACAAGCCTTCGTCACAGCAGGGAGTCGTCACCTGTTGCCCGTGCTGCTCAGACCTTGGCCGGGCACAGAGAAAAAAAGATAAGCTAAGATATAATAAACAAGAGAAAAACCTTGAAAAAGAACATCAGAAGACTCCATGTTGTTCCTGCATTCAGCTTGGGGTTTTTCAGAGGGCAGAAGACAAGAACCGCCCTCATCTCGGGTGCCCAGCCAAACCCGAGAAAGGTGAGGTGGCACAATCCCCTCCCTTGTCCGGCTGGCAGTGCTGTGTCAGCTGCACCCCAGGACAGGGCTGCTCCTTTTGTCTGCCGGGGCCTTGGTGAGACTTACCTGCAGAGACAATCTCTGCCCTCAGCAGCTCTGTCTGTGTGGAGGCATTTTCCCCAGCGGCCTTTCCCCACCGCTCTGCCCGGAGGGCATGGCAGAGCTAGGGCCCTCGGCCTGGCAGGAGGCCACACACACAGACACGCTCAGTCGCTGAGTTACATGGGCTTTAAGTCTCTCCAGTCAGCCAGAGGAACGTCCTACTGTCAAAAAGCTGTCCCCTCTGCACATCCTCCTGTCTCAGAGGCCACATAAAGCTGCCATCCTGAGCCTTGGCTCAGGCACTGGCCCTGTGTCACTGCCCACAGCTGCCCTTGGTAGGGGTCGGGGGTGAATGCCATTAGCCCTGCCCCCCCAGAGCCTCCTTAGCTGCCCTGGAGAGCTTCTGGAGGGTCTTGGCACTCCCTTGGGCTTCCCCTGCCCAGGAACTCCCCCTGTGTCCCCTGCGATCCCCTGCCCTGCTGCAGAAGGTGCCAAGAGCCTCTGCGAGTGATAAATACAAAAAAGTTAATTAGATTGCTAATTAAATGCCATCCAAGATGAAATGATTAAACATTTATAGGAAATTTTCTAAAGATATTTCCCTTCAGAACTCAGTGAGTGAGCCTGGATTTAATTTTTGCAGCAATATGAAGTGCCAGTCCTTTAAAAAAGTTCTCCTCCCTTCAGTAGATGCTGCGCTTGCCCAAGGGCAGAACTTAGCAGTGTGACAGCTATTCTAGAGGTTTCTAGCCCCTTCTCCTGCTCTTCTTCCTAGAGGATCTCCTTAGTTACTACTGACAGGATCCTTCTGATGCAGTTATGCCCTGCCCAGGTGCTGGATGTGCAGCCTGATGTTGCCGTGAGGTCTCACAGACACATCTGTGCTACCACACCTGGGGTCTGCAATGGTTTCTCTCTCAAGAGAGATAAGTTCTTGCATGGCAGGTCCCAGACATTCAGCTTTGTCCTAGGCTCCATAAAACAGGCACAATGCCATGCAGATATCATCAATGAAACCTCTGAGTGAGAGCCCCTTTTAAGGGGATAAGCCCCTTTAATCAGAATTAACAATGCTGATAGAAGATTTCATTTGTGCTTTGTGCTTAAGTTCTATTCCAGCTATTCTGATCATCAATGAGACTGAAACACCTTCTTGCCTCTGGATGGGGGAAGAACTTGCTCCTCAGAGCCCTAAAATCATTTTTAGTGTTTCTGTAGAAAATTCTCATGAAATACTTTTGAAGTGTCATTAATACCTTTGCAATCCCAGAGATAATGGGATAGGTTAGACAGACATTTGTGCATTACAAACATCCCCCTGAAACAATTTCAGCTGCAATTCCTAACCTGCACTTAGAACATGTGTATGAGAGCTGCAATTTTTGCTTCTGTTGCAATCACCAAATCAGGGAGCTGAGAACTAAAGAGCACGAGCTATTACTTTTAGGAGCTGAGGATGGTTTTGTCTTGTCCTTTTGGGATTAGGGCACAGGGTGAGTTCTGTGACATGGGCTCCTCAGACCTCTGCCCATGCAAAGCTGTTTTCTATGTGCTGCCCTCACTATTTTGGGTTGTTTGACTTTATGGAAAACAGAAGATAATAACTTCTGCCTGCAGAAACAAACTTAAAATGAAGACAGCTTCCCTCGAGCCAAAGTGCTGTTTTATAAAAAACATTGTATTTGAGGCACAGCCTATTAAATTCAAGTGATTACAACAGAAGTGTTTGTAGCTTGAGTAACAGGGAATCTTAATACATCACATATGTCCCAGATGTGAAACAGTACAAAAGGTTTTAGATTCATTTTTTTCCCTTTGCACGAAAAAGTCAGATTTCATGATATTGCTTAAAGTTTTCCAAATTCCCAGTTTCTAAAACAACAGTAATAATGTAATTAGAAAATAGTCACCCTTTTAAATAACAATGGCTAAAAAGTATTTATCCAAAATTATAAAAAATTTCAGATTTCTTTGGATTTAGCATTGGAGAAATGTCCAAAACTGAAATATTTGTAGAATCCGAATTATATTTATTTTGTAT
Source organism: Phylloscopus collybita (assembly GCA_027886175.1). Classification (NCBI taxonomy): domain Eukaryota; kingdom Metazoa; phylum Chordata; class Aves; order Passeriformes; family Phylloscopidae; genus Phylloscopus; species Phylloscopus collybita. The sequence goes on from JAJNNQ010000026.1 coordinate 51,347,835, forward strand.
TTTGCCTTGAAAATCAGCAAAAATCATCTGAATGGTTTTTTGTTTCAGTTCAACCAAAAGTGGGGTTTTTTTCTATTTCATTTTTTTTTTCTTGAGCTTCTACTTTCCAGAAGCATCAACAAACCACCACAAAAAAAAAAAAAAAAAAAGAAAAAAAAGAAAAAAAAAAGAAAAAAAAGAAAAAAAAAATCTTTTACACTGATTTATCCCAGTGCAATTTCCAACACCTGCAGGATTGAAATACGATTGGTTTTCTTTATCCCATTTAAAACCAGCAGGTGACTCATTCTCGGCTCTGACTGCCAGGATATCATTACCACTGTCATTTGCAGTCACCAATCTTTGGGCACAGGAAACTGTAGGCATCTGCACATTCTTCCAGGCCTCTGTTGACACAAATACCTTCAGGCTGGATGGCACTGAAGCACTGAGCAGAAGACACCTTGAATGTCCTGGAATTACCTCCAGTCTCGTGATGCCATTGATTGCAAGCTCATAGTGTCTGATCGGAAACGGGGTAGAAGTGGAATGAAGACAGGCAATTTAGGCACTGACAAAAAAACCCCAAAAACTGAATTTTCTTCTGTTATGTTGATTCCTTTGTGGATGGGTTTGGTTTCAATCATCCCTTCTTAACTTGAGAAATTTTATAAAAGGGATTGTCAAAAATCAGATTTCTTCTAACTAAGAACCTGTTGCATACAGGTAAAACTTTATAAAAGAAAGGCTTTATAGAATCAGGCCTTGCTCAGCTGAATTAACAGCTAGCCTGTTAATTCCCACGAGAAAGAATCTAAGAATGAAAATCAGTTTGCATAACAATCTATTCCTGGGAGCAAAACAGGCCGCACCTGTGAAAAATAAAAGCCTATCCTGTGAGAATCCACAAAGAAAAAAATGTAAACACCTGTGGAAAGAGAGTCTTAGCACATACATACACAAGCACCTTCTAACCAATGGATTGAGTGGCAAGAAAGTTACCAACCAATGAGAGTCAAACACAATGTCTTTGAAAACTGTATAAAAATGGGATGTAACATTAAAGATTGGCTTTTTTGCATGAAGAAACTGAGTCCCCTCTGGTTACTATTGTGACAAGGAGCTACTGTTATCTTGATTTAAGGTTATATCAGTTAACACATACCGCCATAAAATCCATGTGCCGTTGGAAAGTACTGGATGAGTGTACTGTAGTTGTCTTTGCTTAGATATAATCAATAGATACTTATTCATCTCTTCTCATAAACTTCACCCAACCTAAAAGCCATCCCATATAACAACCCCAGCTGGGCCTTGAAATGACAGTGAGACTCAAAGAGGGATGGATTAGGCTTGTCCTTAATCAATTCCCATGTTATCAATTTGGATTTTTGGCAGAGTGCTAGATTTGTTTCATGGCAGCTTCTTTATCATTTGAATTCTTATCAGATTAATATGGTGCTGGAATTTTAGATGACAAATGTATACTATAATTTTGACCAAGAGCAGAAAGTGGAGAGAGTAAAGCTAAACAGCCAATGAGGTCCAAAAAGCAGAGGTCTGACTCTGCAAAATGTGCTTGCCCAAGTAAAACTGATGCTCATCCAAGCCCTTGGGAGACCAGTCAGTAAAACCCTTTATAGTTTTCTTGCCTCTCTGATCAGACTGTAATACAGGAGTTGCACCAATTTCTATCGAATATGACCACAAGTTGCAAAAAATAGTTTTGCAAAAGGTATCAGCACTATTTTTCCTTTTCAAGGTATCTAATACTACTGATTCCCCTGTACCTGCATAATCTGAATCATATATTGTTTTGGAGTTGCTTTTCTGCTGATTTGTGTCAGGAATGTGCTTCATGCTGTTTTCATTTTTTAAAAGGCAGCATTTGGGAATATTCACACGCTCCTTTAGGCCCTGGCCTTGCTTTGTGCCAGAGTGGTGATGGTTACTCTTTGCACAAGGGGCAGTGGAGCTTTTCACTGATCACACTTGACTGCTGTCTGGATAGGACTTGCATGCTTCCAAAAGCACAGGCTTCTGCTGGAAAGGGCTACTATTGTGTTTTTAAAAGTGGAAGGAGAGAAACAGGACAGTCTGGTGTTGCAGCTGAAGCTCAAAACAGTCTCCAAGAGTTCCCAAGTAACCCTACATATGCACAGCACTCACAAATTAATCCAAGGTCTCAAGTAGACCTCATCACTCTTAAAAACACCATACAAAGAGTAAACTGAAGAGGAATGACACATTTTTTGGTTTTCATTGAAACCAGAAACCAAATGTGAACAAAAAAAGCAGTATTTAACCCCAGGAAAAGTATTTGGCCACAATTTCAGGTGGCCATGCCAAGACTCATCTCCCTTCTCCACAAGAAGCAAGAGCAGCGGCTTCTTTATTCAGCTCACCCAGGAGATAAGTGAGGGTGCTTTCTGGAGTGAGGAAGAGTGAATTGAGCTGGTTTGAAATGGGCTGAATATCAGGAAGAAATTTATTTTCACAAACCCAGAGTGTCTGTGTTGCACAGCTGATGCCAGGGAGCACCCACAGTCTCTGATGGTGGCTGGTGTTGTTTTACATGGAAGGTGTAGGTGGACCTTGGGTAGACCCAGACCCCCTCAACAACTCAGAGGCTCAAGGCAAAGCTGGTGCAAAGAGCTTCTAGTAAGGAGGAATGGTCCTTTGGGAGCTGGTTGCTGTGGCAGTCAGAGCTGAAGAGAAGTTATTTGCACAGACATTTGCTGGGGTTGGTTCACAGGATTTGTCTTTGGCAGGTTAACACCGTGAGAAACAGCTACCACTGACCAGGTTAACATGGGCAGACAGAAAATCACAGAATCGGTTAGGTTGAAAAAGACTTTCAAGATCAATGAGTTCTTTGACTGAACAGCTTTCCCCGTATCAGCTAAACCATAGCACCAAATGTCATATTCAGTGATTTCTTAAACACTTCCTGGGATGGTGACTCCAAAACATCTTTGTGTAGACTATTGCAATGCTTGACAACCCTTGCAGAGGGGAGCAGAGCCAGCACTTCTCCAAGGATGATCTGGAGTCAGGGTTGGCATGGCTTTCTGCTGGTTGTTGACCTTTGGGGAAAATCAAAGGATTCTGGCCAGTGTCAATCTGCAACGACAGAAAACAAGCAAAGGCTTCCAACTCTCAGTATTTTACATTTGTGACTTTATTTAAAGTGGGGTGGCTGTGATAAATCCTACCAGTGGTTCCTGGCACACCAGCAAGTCCAGCATGTGCATTTGAATGGCTACAGGCATTATACCCCACGATTCGTGGGCTTTGCCCTTCCTTGGGAGCCCATCTCTGGGGGATAATGTGAGCCCTCTGTTAGACACCCCTGAGGCCAGGCAGCTCTGACAAACACATTATGTTGTTGGCTGAGCACTTAGCAGAGGCTGTGTACCTAACCCTTCCTCTTTGCTTTGGCTCTCTGGCAAAGTACAAGTCAAACTCCCTCTACCACCTGATCATTTCAAAGAACATTTTGTAATACAGATACCATACAGCTGAATGCAGCCACTTCTGTCTAGGGCAGACTGATCTTGAAGGGATTTAATGTTCAGATGGAGGGAACACGACCTTCCATTTTCAAGCTTCCATTTCAACGCTGTTTATAATTAACTGCATGAACAGGGCTTCATGTACTTTGGAAGACTAAGGTTATACTTGTGTTGCAGAGCCAGGAGAGACAAGCTTGTTGTCCTGATATACTTAGACCATCAAGCTGCTTTTCAAGGAAGACCTGAAAAATAGTTTTAACTAGCAATGCTGTAATGCTTTGATGTGTGCAACGTGATAAACAATTGACTGATCTGGCTGAATTTTTAAAGTAGCCCATCAGATTCAGTGTGTTTGTGGTTCTCATTTGCTTTGATCCTCATAGCCAGAGATGGTTGAGCAACTGCCAGAGGAGGGTGCTACCAAATAAAAATTCCCAACAAGTTTCTCTTTCCAGATTCTTTTACACCAAGCTTTTAGAAATTATGAATAGGCAAGGAAAGCCAGAAGCCAATGGAACATCAGTCCCAATACTGGTTGATTCAGATATATCCACTTTGACAGTCTCCTCTGGATTCACAGATAAATTTCCATGCATCTTTTAGTGACACCTTTTCCCCAAAGATCAGCTTTAATTTCTGGGAAACAAAGCAGCAACACTGCAGCTTTCCATGCTAGGAGAATTTGAAGTACAAGGATCTGACTGCTCCTCTGCCTCCTGGGCCAGGAGGAGGAGATAACTCCAACAATAGTTGCTATTGAACAATTACAGTAGCAGCAATTTTCCAGCCTGATTACTTGTGTCAGGTGATAATCTGGGAACCCTCATGCACAGTGTCACTTGGAAGCAGCCCTTCCTGCAAGACTGGTCTGTCACACAGCAGAAATGTGATGCTTTGCTTCAGTATTTTAGCACCATGAAGTCACTCTTTAAATATTGGCTGAATGTGTATGCATTGATACAATTTGGCCTCAAAAACTGGCCCCAGTGCGCTTCATAACAGAGACCCCATTGAAATTAGCAGACAACACATTTTGTCTGACTCAGGTGTTAGAGCAGGTAGAAGAGCTCTAAGGTAAGCAAGATTGGTAAAAATATTTTGCTGGGTTTTTTTTTTCAAAAAATCTAGTGAAATTTCATTTAAAAACTCAGAGAAAAACTAGGATAAATTGTTGAAAGTGTAGTTTTGCGTTTTCAGAATTACTTAAAATAATTTTACAATGTACTTCAGATTCATTTCCTAAAGGTTGAGAAAATATTTCATCTGTCATGAAGAATATCTTTCTGTTCTTCCAACTTAACATTTTAGGTGGAATTTATCTAGCTAAATAATTGTTATCTAAGATCCAGTGCAATGTAGTGAAAAAGAATTGCTGCTGAAGAAGCAAAAGCATTTCACTCTCTTACTCAGGTATTCAGTTGTATGTCCTACAAATGCTTTAATTTGTGGGATTTGATTTTGGGGAGGTCCAATCTGTCAGACTGTTTAATTTTTGGGGTACATACACAGGCAAAGAGATTCCTTGCCCTTGCAGGAGACTGTACCAAAGGTATTCCCTTCAAGCAGCCACGCTGCCAAAGCCCACACAAATTGCAGGAGCCATTCAGTAATCTTTCACTCTGTTCCTCAGCAGAGGAAAATACCCTTTTAGCTTCATTTTGGAGAGGAGCCATTTCAAGGCTTTTCAGCACTGCAGGCAGGAATGAGATAAACTGCCTTAGGATGATATCCAAAGGATGACAAAACTCACTTTTGCTGTGGCAGCAGACTTGGTTCAGGAAGAAAGGAAGGGCTTGCTGCAAGTTAGGAGAAAGGACAAGAGTACAGAGCTGAGTGACATCAGCAAGCTCAGTGTGGATTTATGGTGCTGCAAAGGTTTAATGAGGTCTGAGACAGATTAGGTGGGGAGCAGAGCCTTCCCTTGCTTTGGGAAACTTAGCTCTGCTTTGGGAAAGCAGAGCTTTGCCTTGCTTTGCTGCTGAGGAGGCAGCAAATCATCGCCTGCACTGCGGGTGAGAGCAGCCAGTCCTTCCACCCTGCTGCTCCTGCTGCTGAGCATTGAGCTATTGATCTCTGCTCCTTGGAGGCCTTCACGCTGTCCTGGTGCCTTTCAAGTGGCTTAGAAGTGGCAGGATGTTCACTCCCAGGAGGTCACAGGTGAGAGCTGCTGTGGGCGAGCAGAACTGTGGAATGTCACAGCTCCAGAACCTAAACGCCACAATTCCCCATCCCTGTTACATGTCCCAGCACAGCCATTCTTACACTTGACCTACAACTTTTCCATGGGGGAAGGAGACTCCTAGTGTGGGTGAAGAAACAAAAAAGTTTTTAGTTTTGTGATTCCATCACTGTGTCATGGTCTGGGGACATGACCTTGGCTGCTCTGTCACCCTTGGCTGTGGTCCCTGTTCTGGTACTTTTCTTTAGTGATACTGGCACTCCTGGCTGTTTTGTTACATATATTCCAATTCCCAGTTACTGGTTTCTACTGACCTGATTGGATATTTGTGCACTAAATTCAATATGCACAATATATAACCCATAAGCCATGCAAACAGCATAAGACCTTTTTAGAGTGTCCAAATGTTTTTTGAAAAAAAAATGCGAGAGAGAATAATAGAATTGGCCAAGTGTAACTTTCAGAGCAATTTAATATCTGGCATAACAGAAGTTCATTCAATCTAAAGAGAAGTTGGCGAAGGACTGAGAGCATGTGCCAGTGGGTAGTTCCAACTCTTCCCTCTCATTAAACCACGCTGCTGAGCAGTGATGCCAAGAAACTGCACATCAAGGGGATGACAGAACTTAGCATACATATTTCTGGGAAGATGAAAAACAATCAGCATCACCTGAAATCAGCATCACCAGAAAATGGAAACAACCCCCTGTGATTCTCTGAGGAGTCAGAGGAGGCTAGAGAACAACTCTATCTCTCTTGCAACAAAGAATTTTAATTTATAAAAAAAATGTTTCCTCCTGGAGTCAAATGTTATCAGCATCCAGCAATGTAATTTGTTTCTTTGTATTTACACACTGACTGTCACAGGGAAACCCCTTTGCTGGGAAAGTTTGCCAATTCCAGTTCTTCCCCTGTGTTAGCACCTGGCATTCACACTGCTAATTCTACAATTTCCTACATCCTCATCATCTACAACTGGCTCCTGTGAGAGCTATGGATGAGAGGTTCTTCCTGCCACAGTTTTTGAGTGGTAGAGAAGCTCAGAGCAGTGATTTAGATCCTCAGGGATCTGGATGCAGGGAGGAGACTTCTGAGTTTTATTTCTCCCCGAATGTCCCATGGGCTGCTTGTGCTATGGGAGGAGGTTGGAGGAAAGGTTTTTGAACAGCCACCACGGAACTGGGAGGGACAGGGGCTGGGACTGGTGCTCTGGTGAAGGAACTGAGGCTTTCAGCTGCCTGGTGATTTCATGGCTCTGGAGCAGTCAAGGGGAGCAGCAGAGCTGTGATGGACATGCAGCTTTGTGGATGGCTGCCCAGCCAAGCCTTGTTTATCCATCCTGTACCTGAGCATACAGGACAATTTTTCCACACACACTCAAATGTTGACTGAATCTCCCTGCTGAGTCAGGTAATGTGACATGCAGAGGACATTAGCACCACTTTGATTCAGGTGCCCAAACTCTCTTATTTGCCAGATGCTGCCTGGTTCCCTGTCCTGCAAGTATCTATAACGCAGTATGAGAGAAGAAACCACACATCTCCTCCAAAACAAAAGCCTTTTGGCCATGGAAATGAGGCTGTTGTGCTGGCAGAGCCTAACACTTGTCTTGTTTTTTGGCAGCTGTCGTATAGAGGAGATCTTAGAAGCTGGGGAAGCAATAAAGCTGGCTCCTAGGTGTTTATGGAGATGCTTAGGATGACAGACCAAGCTGAAGGTGTCTGAAAACTTAACATGCTGCTGCTATCAAGAGCAGCCCTGATGCACTTGTGCTGCATTGAATGAAAGATCCCTGGCAGGTCTGGCATAAACTGTCCATGCCTGAAGTTTGATGTGTACGAGAGCAGGAATGGAAAGAGAATCTCAAAAAGGAGAATATTGACACATGACAGGGATGTTTCTCAGACTGTGGGTCTCTGTCTCTGAGACTGGTGTTAAAATGGGACAGAAAGCATTAAAAGACATCAGTCATATAAATCCTGGCAGTGCTTAGGGAACAGGACAGCAGCTCCCTCCGTGCTCAGGCTGTGAGCACACGCTGGAGAGTGAGAAATGAACTTGAGACCTGATCCTGGAGGGGATTTAGCTCTGGAGGCAGAAGGGGGATTTATAAACCTGTTTCCAATGGGAAACAAAAGTAGAGTTGTTTGGAAGGTGGGCAGAAATCAAGACAGGATAACGAGGATCTGACTGAATTTTCTTATCTGTGAACAATCAGGAGAAGAGATTGTGCAGAAATAATCAGAGGTGTTTCACTAGTTCTGACTATCCAAACCTAAAGATTGGCTAACTAACTGCAGAGTCTTCCAACTGATGAATTTGCAAGTTGCCTTAGGAAACTGTCTCAATAACTTTCCCTTGTAATAGAAATACATTTTCTTAAACATTATGGCACAGTATTATTTTTTTGTGTTACATTAATACCATGGAGCTCCAGGCATGCAATAAAGTTTATCTGCATTAGTGCCCCATGAGTCTGTATGCCTGGAGACTGTAAAATAGAAGACAAACCAGCAGATGGAATGCTGTGCTGGAGATACCACAGAATATCCCTGTACCCAAAATATTCTGGGTACCACAGAATAACCAAAGAGCATGCCAGGAAAACTATTAAAAATAAATATAATGAGGAGAAGCACCATAAAAAAAATTCAGGGTAAAAGAAAATCAACAAATTTCACAGAAAAGGTGAGAAATAAAATAGGAGTGGTTAGAATATGGGAAAAAAAGAGATGTAAAAAAAAAAAAAAGATCTGGTTTTAATCTTAGTTCTGTGCGGTATGGAGACTTAGGAGCACTTGTTTGCTGCACCATTGGCAGCTATGCAAAAGGAACAGCAAGGGCAGCTCATCTGTTCTTCTCTTACTCCTCTAATGAAGAGAGACACACTGCTGCTGGAGGCCAACAGGCACTCATGGGTCAGTTTGTTTTGCTGCTCACTTTCAGTCTGGTTTCTGAAATTTTCCACAAGAACTTTATTCTTGCTCTCTCCAAAGCTGTTCCTACTTTCCACTTTCCAATGTATTTCTGAAATTCTGATTATTTTTTAAAATTAAACTCTTTTGGTTTTATATTTAGCTCTTCTATCCTCCCTTATTTCTTAGTAATAGCTAGAAAATAATACTTCAAGAATTGTGATATGGAAGGGGAGGGGGGAGAGCTTCCCTGCTCTGAATCTGCTGACTTAATTCTATACAAGCTCTAACTAAGGGGAAAGATATTTCTGAGCTCCCTTAGAAAATGTAATTATAGATTTAATTCTATAGTAGATGTTTTTTGTGGTGCTGTGGGAGTTGGCCAGCTTTATTCTGAGGCCACTTTCTATCACCTTTAAAAGGTTGTGCCCATAGGAGTTTCTCTGTGGATTGATTAAAATAAAATAAAATAAAACAAAATAAAATAAAATGGTAATAATTTTTCCAACCTGAAAAAATCAAGGGGGGACTAACTTTTCAGTGACTGACTTTTCAGCCTTAGCTCTTGCCAGAGAGATTGCTGGAGGGAGTCTCCACGGAAGCTGTTTCCATGTGCATGAAGGACACAAAGGTGACTGGGAACAGCTCAGTTGGATTTACCAGGGTTAAATCTTGCTGTACTGACCCAATTGCTTTCTGTGAGGAGAAGATGGGCTCTGAGAATGATGGGACAGAAATGGTTGTTTTTCCCCCTTGCCTTTAGCAAGTCCTTTCAGTCTCCCACAGTTTCCTTGCAGCCAGAACAAGGGGATGTGGCTGGATGATTGAACAGAAAAATTGCAGGTAAACTGGATCCATTTGGCAAATTTGTGGATTATAGCAAATTGCAAAAAATGGAGGGAATAACTGATCACCTGTAGGACAGGGCTGCTACTCAAACACTGGCTGGAAAGAAGCTTTGCAAAAAAGGTGCTGAGGAAAAGCAAATAGAATAGAATTCAGCAGTGTGCTGTTGTAGTGATCTGGAGCACCCAGCTTATAGGGAGAGGCTGAAGGTGTTTCATTTATTCAGCCAGGAAACAGAAGGTAATGGGGGAGATTTACTGAAGTCTCCCACGTCCTAATGAGTGACTGACAGGAGAAACAGGCTCTTTGCAGAGAGACACAGTGAAAATGGACAGCAGGAAGATGTTACAATCTATTTCTTTCAATATGTTCTTCATAGTGAAAATGTTAAACACTGGAACAGCTTGAGAAGAAATGGCCTCAAGTTGTGCCAGGGGAGGTTTAAACTGAATAATAGGAAAAATTTCTTCACTGAAATTGGTCAGACGTTGGAATAGCCTGCCCATGGAGGTGGTGGAATGACCAGCCCTGGAAGTGTTCAGAAGGTGTGTGGATCTATCACTTGGACATAGGGTTTAGTGATGAACACAGTGGTTAACTTGGACTTGATCTTAGAGGTCTTTTCTAACCTTAATAACTTTATGATTCTCTGATGAGAAAGTTGGAGATTTTCAAGATCTGAATAACCTTAAGCAATCTGACCTTATTTTGAAGATAGCTCTTTGAGGAGTTTGGACTAGACCTCCAGATATCCCTTCAGATCCAATAGCTTTTCCTATGATTCCATTGTATGAAGGACTTTTATGGCATACTGACTACCAAATAAAATTCTGCCAGCATTACCTAACACAGCCCTAGAAAGAGATCAGAAAATGAAGTGTTCTTGGTTAGCATTTGTCATATCTGTGTGGTCAATGAAACTTTGGGGAACAAATCATAGAAACCTTGGCTGGAACAGACCTCCAGAGGGGCTTAATCCAACATGCAACCTCAAGCAGAGCTGTTGCTGACACCAAGTCATGTCGACCATACATTGCTTGGTTGGATTTTGAGAGCCTCACGAACTGGAAACTCAATAATGTCTCTCAGCAAGCTATTCTAGGCCTGCACCACCTACCTAGTGAAAATGGGTTTCCTACTAACCTGCCTCAACCACTTTATGGCTATTGCTGAATGTCTTACCACCAGTCACTCTTAGCTGAATTTGGCTCCATCCCTTTTAAAGTCCTTCAAGTGGTCTGCAATTAGATTCTTCTTCGGATTCCTTTTTCCAGGTTAAACAAACTCAACTCCCCCATCTTCTTCTTGACAGTTTTATCCTCTAAGTCCCTGACAACTTTGTTAGCACTCTGCAAGGGTTTTTCAAATCACCTCTTGAATAGGAGACCCAAAGCAGATTACAACATTGCAGGTGTGAATTTCCTGTAAATAAGCAAGAGAAATTTACTGCTGTTGCAGCCAATTATGCAGTTTGAAGGACCCATGTGCAGAATTTTGTATTGTTTTATTTCTGAACATCGTGAGATTTCTGTTGTTCCCAGGCTCATGTTTATCAAGTTCCTTGTAACTTGAAGTTTTACTGTCATTTGACTATTTCCACACACTGCATCTTCACCTGCAAATTTGCTGAAGATGCATTCTGTCTGATCATTCAGGCCAGTGATAAAGATGTGGAATAATACTGTCTCAGAATCACTCCCTATTGTACTCCACTTAGTAGTTGCCAGCTGGATGCTGAACTATTCATTACTGCCCTTTAAGCCTAGTAATCCAACTAATATCCAGCCCATTTAAGCCCATTCATTCAGCCTGTATTTTTCTCAATCACAGAGAATGCTTTGCAATCACATGTCAAAGCTTTACTCAAGATATTTTACCACCACTGCTTTTCACTAAAGCGCTCACTCAGGGTGATGGGATTCAGCTGTAAGCAGTGGCTGGATGGGGCTTGAATATTGCAGAATAAATTACTGATATCAGCCATCAGGATGGAGATTTTCAAAGGGCAGTTAAGGTCTCACTCCACAATCACACAGGATGACAGACAATATGACAATATGACACAAGGTCCCTCAGACTGGGAAGTGGATTCTGTGCATGAGCTTTTCCTCAGCCTTGGCTGAGCTGTCTGGCTCCAAACCAAGTCTGGGACTCTTGGGATCAAGGTGCAGTCAGAAATGCACATCCCATTCCCTGACTGCAGACTTGCCACACACTCCCTGTCAGTCCTGAGGATGGCCTGTGGTATCTCACCTGTGGCTTAGCACACTTACCATTAGCTGTTCAAAAATTAGGTTGAACATGTGTTTTGGCCATATTTTATAGAATAGACCTACAACATAGTGTTGCCCCTTCTTTGTTTGCAACCACCACGTTGCAACCACCACAAATTGAGCACAAGGAAGAGGTTTCCTGTTAAATCATGCCTGTGTTAATTTATTTTTCATGAGGAATCAGGTTCCTCAGCTGGCCCAGTGTTGTGACAAGCACACCTCATACTCTGTGCAGTACACTTTGACAAGCTCCCTTCCTTTGACAAGCTCTGTGGCCCACAGCTGAGGATGTCCATCTCACAGACATGTACACCCTCCTACTTATGAAGAAGACTCTGCTTCCTTTGGGTGAAGGGTAAGTGATGTGTCCTGAGCTGCTGGGTCTACAAAACTGAAACTGGCTGAAGTTGAATGATGCTCATTTCAAAGCAGGGTTCCCTCAAATTAATGTAATGTCCCAAAAGACTGCATCGCTAATCCTACTTCTGCACTTGTGCAGAGGAAGTACAGCAAGGTCACTGCTTCTCAGCCCTCTTAATTAAAAAGCAGACCTCATGATAGGCAATTGTCCCTCAGGCCCAAGGATTTGCTTATCTCTTGCAAGCTCAGTAGCCAAAACTGAGTTTATCCAGAAGTAGGATGAGAAAAACTGAAGAGGAAGACTCCCTACCCCTGGTAAGCCTTCTACTAAGCCTCACAGAAGTAAAAAGACGTCTGCAAGATGATTTTTAACATAGTGCAGGATGCACAACAGCGTGTGGCATCTTAACAGCACCGCAGCAGCCGATCATGAGTCGCCCGAGCTCCAAGTGAGGCCAGAGGCTCCCGTCAGCTTTTCAATTTGCTAATGCTTGCAGAAATATTAAGTGAGCAGCAGGTAGAGTCAGCTAAGCTCAGAAACTAATAAACTTGCCCAAACAAGTGGAGGTAGGTCTCTGTGTATTTTACTGCCAGCTGCATCGTGCTTCAGCAATGTGAAACATAATACAGCCCACTGGGATCCATGAAATTGTGTTAGCACATCAGTAACATACTTGAGGATACACTTGTATCCTCTCTTGTGGACACTTTTACACTTGTAAATAGTTCCCGTGGTACTACAACTCCTTGCCTGGCCTGCCAAAAGATACACACCAGTACTGCAAAAAAAAAATCTGATCACAGTAAAGAAGTCTGAAAAAAGCAAGTTAAAACTTTTTAGAGCCCCTGTTTCAATTTGGCTGCCATCCTTCAGTCAATACTGACTCTCTTCGGGATGCTAATGACATCGTCTTTTCATTTGTCTCTGTGTACAGAGAATGTTAATGGAGAGATCACTATCTGTATTTATTTCTACAATAATAGATATTCAAATTCATTATCTACTTGCATACCAAAGTTATGACGGTGTGCAGCCACTTCTTTCTCTCTCAACATGGCAAAGAGAGCTGTTTAATGAGGTTATATGGCAGGCAAGGAGCAAAGAAAATGTGATAAAATTATACGGAGATTGGACCAATTAATCCATAGCTCTCACTAATGTGATTTGCACGGGCAGGGAATATACAGTTTGCCCTGTAATATTTTCCTGAGACACCTAGGATCATTTATATCCCCCTTTTCTATTCAAAACAAAGGGAATAACTGCACGTTTTCAAGGAGAAAGCTTAATACATAAGTCTTCTTTGCAATTCCTTCCTGTGAACCAATTGTAAAATGGCTGCCAGATGCTCTGGTTATGGCTGTTAGAGATTTATGGCTTCAGCCCACAGGCAGTGAATAGAATAAGCAGCTAAATTTAAAGACAATTTTATCAGTATAAACACAGAGACATGAAAAAAGGGAGACTTACTATATGCAAGGGATAAACTTCACAGGGAAAAGACCACTGGGAACTCAAGCCCAAAACTATGACAGCAAATGGCCTCTTTCAACATCTTTTAAGTACAACAAGCCAAATTGTAGTATTAAAATTCAAAGCTAGAGATGCAGTCTAAGGTGATGTGGCTGTCATCCTTTATGGGAGAGCTTGCACAGCCCACTTGGCAAACAGCCTGGACAATCATCCCTGTTTGCCTTGAGTGTCAGAGCACACAGGGACCATGGATAAAACACACAAACTGGAGGTCAATGTGCCCCAAATTCATCATATTAAGAAAGAAGATGAGCATCAGCCATATGAAACAGTAACTGGTGAGTTATAAAAGGATTGCTGAAGTGAAGAGTCATCCCAAATAGAACTAGAGGAGTGACATGGAAATTTTATGCTGTAGTAGAGACATCTTGAAGGGAGAGTAGTAGCAGAGTGGGCTGGTTTGTGTCTGCCATAAGTTGCCAGGCTGGGCCAAACCTGGGATGCTGCAGGGATCTGGTACCCAGCCAGCAGGGGACAGCCCAGTCAGAAATCTGTAGGAGTTAACATCTGTAAGTATCCAGTCCTGTGATCATCTGTCACACAACTGGTCCTGACTCTGAGCAGACAGTTCACCATTTGTCAGTTAATCATGTGTTGATAAAAAATGAATAAACTGCTTCTGTTCTGACTTAGCTTAAACGCCTAGGTAGGTTTACCCCCTGCACCATCCTCTCTCATAATCTGTGACTTCTGTCATCTTAAAGTACCTTCATACAAGCCCAAGTCATCTATCTCCCACCAAGTTTTAGGTTCTGTGTTCTGGCAGATAAATAATGCATAGACTCCACATTTCTGGAGCTTAATTGGCCTCCTGTGGAGAAAACTATTTGCCTATAGCATGTGCTTACAGACTAATTTTGTTATGTTTTCCACAAACTATTGCTTTTGCAAGCTATGCTCCCCTTTCCCAAAACAAAAGTCACAAGGGCTCCAAGAAGGATGATCTCTCAGGGAAAAAACATAAAAGCAGCCAAACCTCTTGTCACCCTTATTTCACAAAACCCTTTGATTTCCTATTCTTCCTCCTCCTGAGATATATTATTTCAACTTATATTTAAGTGTAGCACTGTGAAAGTCTCTCATACTTTCTGCATTGAATTTTATCCCTTCAAGGTTCTGTTCCATGGGAAACAGTAGTTTTTAGGAGTGGAGATCTTTGGTTTTTCAGAATTTACTTTTGATGACCTTGGCAGGCTGGAACAGAGCAATGCTAAAGCCAATGCTCCACTGCAAGAAATATTGTATTGCAATTTTAGCAAAGCAGTATCACTGATTTACATTTTTAATTGAATGCCACAAATAGACCTGCACTGGATGAAGAAATATGGCCAACAGAAGCTCTGGTTTTATTTGCTTTCCTCTTTTAATTATGATTTTATCTCTCTATATGTAGAGGCAGTTGTTAATTTCCTGGGCCACTGTCACTCAGAAACATTTAGGACAAGCTGTCTCCTCTGATCACACATTAGCAGGTATTATTCTTCCCTGATTAGCCTTCTGGTCTGTGCATAATTAAAACTGGAAATATTAACAAAGTCAGATTGAGAATTATGATTGATTATATTTTTACCTAGAAACACTATTTGGGAGAAATCATCCCATATTTTTGTGTTCTCATAAATTTTAGTTTTCTAGTCTTTGTCTGTAACTCTCATGCTCCCATTCAATTTTCAAAAAAATTATAAATATGTCAGTTGTGGCTGATAGTTGTCACGAATAAAGTTGAAGTTAAGAAAGCAAGCAACTTTGATTCTAAAATTTTTGAGATGTTCTCACTATCATAAACAATTGTATATTCTCAGGCTGTTTTTCCCTATAAAACATTTGCTACACAGCCAAGCTTACTGAAAGCTGGCTTGGAGACAGCACAAAGTCAAACTATCCGAAATCAAGGCATGTCCTTGGCTGCTCTGTTACAGTGGTTGAACTTAAGGCCAGATTGGATTATCTTTCCTAGGATACAGAAATTGCCTTTCGTTTCCCCAGGGGAGGATTGCATTAGATAACAGGAAAAAAATCTTCATGGAAAGGGTTGACAAATGCTGGAACAGAGTTCCCAGGGGAGCGATGGAGTCACCACCCCCAGAAGTGTTCAGAAAATGTGGAAATGGTGCTTGAGGACATGGTTCAGTGGTGAATATGGTGGTGGTGGTAGATTCACAGTTGGATTTGGTCCTCTTAGAGGTCTTTTCCAGTATTAATAATTCTATGTTTCTATGATAATAAGTGTGAGTCAGTAAAGGGTCAGAAACCAGTAAGTACTCTATTTTCTCTTTGCTTCCAACTTGAGTAAGAAAATTAAGCTAGGAAAGTTTATTTTATGACTTACAATTACCTCTCAAGGCAAAATGATCAGGTACTAATATCCTTGTTTTTCTTCTGTTTTGCTTACTATTGAGAAAACTGAACTTTTCAACCAACTTCTTAAAACTTTACTTCCTCTCTCCTAGCTGGGATCTGCAGCAGAGGGACACTCTGGTGCAGATGTGCTTATTCAGGAGCCAAGGAAGGTGTGCCTCACACTCTGTTAGGGATGCTCACACTCTGTTAGGATGTTAGTAACAGGAATTGCCCCTGCTGGTCTTGGAGCATCATTAAAATGAATAGCACCGGCAACTTCCCAACTGAACAAAAAATATTCAGAAAAAGCTTCAGGTTTCTAAGTCAAAAAAATCTTTAACTCTCTCTTTCTCCTTGGGATTAAGTGGAGATTTCCTCCTATGCCTGCTAACCTATAGAGTAAAGCCCTTATTTAGAACTTAAATGGATGCTTAAGTCTCAATTATCCTGAATATTGTTGAATGCATAAAATATCTGAACATAAGCAGAAATTATGCTGAAGAAGGAAGTGTCTTTTAGCATAAATACAAACTCCTGCTGGAGTGTAACAAGCATGGGTCATGAGGCTCTTTGGGGTACAATGAACACTTGATATGGTTCTTCACAAAGTGGTGTTTTTTTAATAAAATCTTCATATTCGACTCAGCCAGCCTTTACTTTGCCCAGCCCACTTTGCCTGTTTCTAATGATGTTGTCTGGAACATCACAAAGCAAAGGAACAGCTGTGCCATTCCAACATCTCCCCGCTGTCCCCACCTCTGTTTGAGCCTGTCATACATAGGCTGGCACTGTACAGAGTGCACAAGAGTGGAGAAAGGGGGCAGGAAATTTGTGATGTGAGCTCACATGCAATCCTCCAGTTTCAATTCCCTGCCATGGGCAGGGACACGTTCCACTCTCCCAGGTTGCTCAGAGCCCCATCCAACCTGGCCCTGGGCACTTACAGGGATGGGACAACCACAGCTTCTCTGGGCAACCTGTGCCAGGGCCTCACCACCCTCACAGTAAAGAATTTCTTCCTAATAGCCAATCTAAACCTGGTCTCTTTCAGTTTCAAGCCATTCCCCCTTGTCCTGTCACTCCAGGCCCTTGTGAAAAGTCCCTCTCCATCTTTTTTATTGGCTCCCTTTAGGTACTGGGAGGCCACAGTCAGGTCACCGTGAAGCTTTCTCTTCTCCAGGCTGAACAATCCCAATTCTCCCAGTATTTCCTCATAGCAGAGCTGCTCCACCTCTCTGATAATCCTGGTGCCCCACCTCCAGCCTCACTTCAACCCCCCACATCTTCCCAGTGCTGGGACCCCAGTGCAATTATCAGATACTCCACAGAAGGAGTGTCTCTGAATTTAACAGATAAGTTCATTACAAAGGAACTGAAACTATTCAGACTCACTTTGCAATGCCCACAAAATGTTAACAAGGAGAGGAGAATGGAAACAGAAGGCAACACCTGTAAGTTTACTGGACAAATATTTTCCCTTACAGGTGGCTTAATACTTGGGAAAGTTCACAAATAGAATTGGGCAGGAAACAAAATAGATTAACTTCCACAAGGAAGTTCAGTTGCTGAGTTGTTGTTCTGGTTAGGGAAAAAAGCCCAACTTTTTATTTTTCTGCATAAGATCCATGTAGAGTTTGTTAAAGTTCATCCTGTGTTTATTATCTGGTTCTATGTTACAAATGGTTTTAAAATTAATTGAATAAATGGGAAATTTTAAGTATTTTTACATTATTTTACCCCTAAAATACCAAAAGACATAATCTTAAGTGTATTGTAGATGCTTCCCTTTATACAAGAATGGATATAACACTTGTTTTCACTAAAACTTAATTTCTTAACCAAATATGAACAGATTCTCCAGAGAAGTTGCAAATGCCCCATCCCTGGAAGTGTTCAAACCCTGTCAGGTTGGACAGGGCTTGGAACAACCCGGGATAGTGGAAGGTGCCCCTGCCCATGGCAGGGGGTTGGAACTGGATAATCTTTAAGGTCTCTTGCAACCCAAGCCCTTCTATGATTCTATGCTTAACCTCCCTCCAAATTGTTGGGTGTATACTGCCAACCCTTCCTGCACAATTAAGCTGTGAGTACTGATTTCTGGAATTATAGCAAAGCATTTACTGGGTCTGCAAAAGCAGGTTTAACCAAGCTACAGATACACTGAGATTTGTGAAAGCAATGGTGCTATGGACAGTCCCAAGTTGTGAATATGCTGATTAGGGCATAGGACTTCACCGTAAATTTTACTGGATGAAATGAGCCTTTTTTGAAAGGAAAAAAAATGGAATCAGATCAGCTGAATGTAACCTTTTTGGACTGCTAAATGTCAGTATAGATTTCACACTGGGTATTAGTAGAGTCAAGTGTTAAAACAGTGTTGCCTTCACTGTTGGACACTTTGGTTTTGCAAGACAGGTGAGTCTCACAAACACATAGAGGCTGAGAATGGTAAAGTGGAGACAAATGCACCATGAGCTCATTGAGCATTACTCATTTTTAATGGGTATCTAATATTATTTTCCTCCATCCATGGGTCTCATTTGGTATTAATAGGAGCAGTCATAGCTCCTGCTGAATTTGACCTTTAAGTGAAATGATAAGAGGAGAGAAAAGCCAGACTTACAAGGTTAGAGAATCTAGTCATGCCCCATTACACTCCAGTTAAAAAGTGCTAAAAGTGACACTTGTAATCTTTTGAAAATGAATGAAAACAGGGCTGAGATGCATGTTTTTGTAAGAATTTTTTTCCTTGGCTATGAAAAAGGAGGTGTTTGAAAAATATACTTGTTTGAGGATTAGATTAAAAATTAGATTCCATGATTGCTGCTTTTTTTTTTTTTTTCTTGTTTGTTTGGGTTTTTTTTGCAGTTGGAATGAAAGAGGGGAGAGAATAAGCCCCTTGTAATAGGTGAGTTGAAAAACTGGACTGCTACGCAAACTGCAAGACACTTAATCTAGTTGATTTTATAATCCAAAATAGCAATTCACAAGCCACACAATCCTCCAAAAGATGTTTAAAATGCAAATTGCACTGATTTTATTTAATCTAATACTTTGGATACCTGAGGGCTTTTCTTCATCCCAGCAGTTTTCACTCTGTGATTATACACTGTGCTCAGGCAGGACAGCAAAAATTCTCCCACCAACACCAAGGAAAAGTCACATATGAGGTCCGGCTTGTATTTTTCCGTACAATCCCTCTCAGCCCCTGTTTCTCATGTGTTTCTGAGTGTCTACCTCCACAGTCTCCAAGCTGTGGACTCTGGCCTTCCAGTACTTTTCCTTGTGTCCTAAAACCCAAAAATTATCAAAGCCACAGCTCCACACGTGACATAGGCAGGAGAGCTAATTTGTTAACCTTTACATGCTGACAAGCATAAAGGACATCAAAGAGTTCATATTAAGCTGCAATTAAGTCATTTATTTGATGTAACATTTCTTCTTAATTTTGCAGTTATGTAGCCCTCAGCTCTGTGGCCCAGACCTGAAGTAACACCTCCCATCCCCTTGCTGTCATGGTGCAGCTGCAAAAAAAAAAACCCCAAACTGCTGCCATCCCATGGCTGATCCTGGAGCTGAGCTACTTCTGGGATCTGCCACTCCTTCCACACGGGGAGAAGTTTGCTCAGCTACATCAGCAGCAGTAGCAGCTGAAGGAGGTGGTTTTGTGATTGTGAAGTGCTCCCGTGTGAACAGCAAAGCAGGGACTGCTGCCAGCACACGGGAGGGAAAGGAAGGTGCAGATCAGAGAATGTTCCAGCTTTGGAGGACGAGTGTGACTGTTCCCAGAGGCAGATCTGGGGCACTGGCTGTCCTCACTCCCTCTGCAGACACCTCGCTGCAGAGTCCTTCCCAGGGTTGCCAGTCTCAGGTGACTGTGGCTTTACTTTATTTCTAACAAAGGAAGCCCTACTTATTAAGCCTGAGCCAGACCAGGACTACATTCTCTGCAGTACAAAAGGAAGGCCAAGCAAAATATTTCAGCTGAGCAACCTGGGGTTATTAACTCCTCAAGGTTCAGCTTCTGGGTCTGCTTCCCCAGTCCTGGAGTCCAAGATAAGTCCTTCTTTTACTTTGAGAATTAATAGGGCTGAAGTAAGTAATTATTGAAAATTCTCTCCCTCAGGAGATCAAAGTGCTCAAGTCATTTGCAATTGGCTTGAGGAGGGACATCACTATTAAATGCAAGCTCATCTCCATAGTGCTAAAGACTTCCTCTAGCCAAGATACTCGATGGAAAAAGAAAAACACAGAAAGAGGAATGAAAATTTAAAGCCTAAGCCCATCTTTGGAGACTATTGACTCACAGACATTCAGAATGAGGACAGCTAAGAGATAAAAAAGTCCAGCTCAAGGGATGGACAGGTCAACTGCAACTGGGAATAAGATGCTGGTAAACTGGGAGCCAAAAGAGAAAAACTATTTTCTAAAAGAATCTGGATACTTTCTATGAATATGTATGGATGCTTTGATTATTGTACTCTCATTACAGTGAGAAATAATGTCAGTCCAGTACTGAATTTGTACAAATATTACTTTGTTTCACAAGTTTAAGAATAGGTGGACCTTGGTATGGCAAAACTCAGCCTCTGTCAACAATAGTAATTTCAAGACATATCTAATTCTGCAATAACATCTCATGGTTGGATTTTGGCTGTAATTGCTTGTTTCCCATAAAGTGAGAGAGACAGAGCACTGCACCATGCTCAGACTTTTCCTGGGTTTCTGACAGGAAAGCTTGGGATTAGAACTATCAGAAAGAAAAGAAACAACTCAGCTGACCAGGAGGGTAGCCTCTGGTTTGAAGGGAAATTATGTAAAACAAATTGGAAAGGTGTTGACTGGGGACATTGCATAATGTTTTAGAAAGAAAAATAAGATGTGAATGGGATGACATGGAGAACAAAAAAATATGAAGGCTCACATCTTCAAAAAAGGCAAGGGGTTAAGGAAATACCTACAGCAGTTTGTGAAAATCAGGAGCACTGCTGCATATCCAGCCTCAGACCAGGTCAATATGGTTGAAGTATTGTTTGAGATCATCTCAGCCTTATGATGCATTGCTGAAATAATTTTATATATATATATATATATATATATATATATATATAAATGCAAAACAACCAAACACCTCATAACATCAAATCATACAATTATAGAATGGTTTGGGTTGAGAGGAACCTTCAACAACATCTAATTTCAAACCCCCTTCCACAGACAAGGACACTTTCCACTGTCACAGGTTGCTCCAAGCCTCTTCCAATCTGGCCTTGAGTACTTCCAGGAACTGGGCATCCACAGTTTCTCTGGGCAACCTCACCACCCTCATAATTAAAAATTCTTCTTATTAGTGGGACTTACATTATAGTGGGAAACTGTGCAATATCCTCCAAGAGAACATCCAAGGTGTGAGCAGCACAGTTGTGTGTGCTGACTGAGGAGGAGAAGAATTGTCAGGTAGTCAAACCTGAGATATGGTGCTTATAATAATTGTCTAATTTTAATATAGACTTCCTTAGGTGCCCACAGTGCAGCTCCACTGAGCATAGGTGTCTGAGATGCCTAGGGTTGCCCTCCCTGGCCTAGGGGTGACATCCCAAAACACACAGGTCTCCTGTAGGTTCAGTGCTGCATCTGCCAAATGTGTCTGGCTGTCTTTGCCACAGTGCACCTCAAAGGCATGAGATTCCTTTGTGTCTGTGACTGATATGAACCCTGAGGTGCCACTTCATTCCTGACTTCTGAAACAGGTCTAGGATTTGAAAGACTTTCTTTTCTGGAATGAGATATTTAACGAGTTTGATGGGCTCAGTCTCAAGTTCAGACAACACAATACAGGAGTCTGCATGCAAATATATTTCCAATACGTGGAAACCAAGTATCTAAGTAAGCAGAGAGAGAGCAGCAGAGCTTGGAGGGCAATTCAGCCAATCAGTCACCAGGTGCCCAGTTTAGGGGGATCAGAGTCACTGCTCCCAGAATGAGGAGTGATGGTGATGTGTTTATATATTACATCACTGGTTTTGGCAAAATTGTTTCCCCTAGAGAATCCTTCTGCTTTTCTTTCTTATTAGGCAAATGGTGTTCTTCTATCCAACACCTTTACAGCAAGAGTTGTTTGTTTGTGTTTGGGTGTTTTTTTTTTTTTATTTTTAATAGGAGAACAGATGTTGGTGGGAATGTCTCAAACATACACTTGCAAACGCTGCACTTGAAAATAAAGTCTGAAAAGGCCTAAAATTTTTAGTGATTTAGGAAAACAAAAGACTTAGCTTCACAAGGAAAACTTTGCAAGATGCTGCGAGGACAAATACTGCTGCAAAGCTGGAAGGAGGCCAGGAGAACACAGTAAGTCAGAAAGACAGAAGAGAAAGTAAATGAGGAAGTGAAAAAATAAGGCACAAGAGAAGACAGCTGATAGAAACACAGAAAAACAGGCAAAGTACAAACACAGACTTGAGGAAAGATGTAGAAACTGTAGAAGACACATACAAGGATGGTGAGAAAAAGAGCAAACCCCAAATCTGCTCTGCTGTAGCACCAGCTGGTTGAATGGGATGCTGAAGGAGAGGGCAGATTAAACAAAATTCTACTTCTGATAGTAAAACTGTCTTAAAAATACATTCCTTCTCCTTCTGCTCCCACACATATCACACATATTCCCACCTCCTCAGCTACACCACTTGGAGAACTCCATTCTGTTTCCCTGCTCATTTTAAAGGGCTGTATTTCATTTCTATGCACCTTGTATTTCTGTACTTCTGGTTACAGAACAGCCTCGTGAAGAGGGATAGTGTGACAACCTTGACCTGCAGAGCAGGAGAGGAAGAAAACCACTGCCTGTGCAGAAGGCCAGGGGCTATGGTAGTTGCTATGGCTTTGCCATCACAGCCAACAGATCCAAAAATACTTCCTGACACAGCAACTCTTTGGTTGCCCTGTTCTCTTTTCCCAAAGCTGTTCCCACTGGGGAAAAGCATGTGGTCCCAAAATCTGGGCTAATTCTGGTTCCTCACAGCAACTCTCATTGTAATGCATGCCAGGTCAGCAGACATGGTCATTCCAGAAAAATAAAATAATGGAATTTAATTTTAAATGTTTGGATTTCTGTGTTTTTGTTGTTTTTTTTTTATCCTGTCCTTACCAGGTAAACTGTTGGTAAGAATGCCACACAGAAGACAGGAGTACATCTAGAACAGCTGCTGTTTGAAGTGATATGATTTCAGCCACTGTGTGTTCTTCTCAGATGTGGCCAAAGACACGTTAAAAGAGGCTTTATCATGGTATTGTACATGCTGAATGCTGCAGCCACAGTCTGACAGACCTTAGGCCTGGGGAGTTCTTAATATGGGTTGCTCTACAGAGGGTAATGTCCAGTGCCATCAGTGTCACCAGTAAAAGGATTAAAAAGAGGACAGATGCTCCCCTTGTAATTGCAGCCATTTCTCTGTAGCCTGCAGCTCAGGCACCACTGGTACATGACATTCCCATGAATTTAGTGAGGCAGAGTTCAGAACAGGGTTAATTCAAGTGTTGCCCATCGACAGAAGCTTGGCAATGACCATGTTTTAGGGAAGCTGTTGGTTGTGTACTCTCAAGTGGATCACCAAGAAAATGAAGCCAGCAGCATAAGGGACAACACAGATTGAGAAGGGGCTGCAACAAGGTGAACGAGCAAATAAGGTGCTATCAGTTTAGATCCCATTTTGATATTGCTTTTCTTCATGAAACAGGATGAATGTTCATGTTTCTGTTGAAATGTGAGGATGCTAATGATGTCAGAGTTCAAGGAGTGTCCAGACAGTGCTTTTAGTCACGTGGTTTAGTTTTAGGTAATCCTACATGGAGCAGGGGGTTGGACTCGATGATCCTTGGAGCCCCTCTTACTTGATCTACTCCAAATCCTTGCACTCTTACTAATGATGCCAATGATCAGAATGTACTGAGAGGTTCTCTCCCCTGAGACAGTAAATTTTTAATACCTTTGTGTCTTCCTCGTGTCAAGGCTTTTACAGGGTTTGGCCACTGCAAAATGCCCCATCCAAGGAGCAATCCAGGATAAGTGATGAAGCACAATATGAAGGGTTAATATTGCACTGAGAAGTAGTGTATGTGTTTTACAGAAACAGATGGCATGTAGAAGTATCTGTCAGGTCATTTTGACCCAGATGAGTGTGATTCCTCACAAAGCAAATAAACTGAGAGTATTACTTGCTTCTTATTGCCTACACTTAATTATATAGTTAGAGCTGGTGCCATAATTAGAGCAGAGACCAGCTCTGTACAAGCCCTGGAGCTCACATTGCAGAAGCAGATGAAGCTTCTTCAGAGAGTTGTGCTGATCAGGGCACAAAGGTTCCAAGAGCAGAAGTTCAGACAGAAAACAAGAAAAGTATAAGGGGAAGGGAAAGGCATAAATGTTTGGATGCATTGGGGAAAGTAGCAGAGATTAAAACAAGTGCTGAAGCTTGATGACATATGACAGAAAATCAAAGAAGCTTTGTGGTTGCACAATTATAGCAGTGGACAATTTTGTCCTTCTGTGTCCTCCTACAAGTACAAACACCTATTTCATCCATAAGAGGAATTAAGCAGTCTATGAAAGTTGAAAGAGCTAAAGTAAGCACCCAGAGAAAGGAACAACTGCTACTACTTTAAGGGTATGCTGCTTTTTGGGTTTCTTTTTTTTTGATTTGTTTTGTTTGGTTTGGTTTGGTTTGGTTTTTTTTTGTTTTGTTTGTTTGCTTTTTTGTTTTGGTTTTTTGTTTGTTTGTTTTTGTTTTAAGCAACTGCTGCGAATTGGAGGACAAAGGGGGATTTTTGATGTTTCTGGAATTTTTTCTTGAATCAGTGCTTTGAAATATTTGATGTGACTGCCTTGGGAAGGCTGACCTGAAACAGAGACTGGATAGAGCTAGAGAATAAAGTAGGTATTTATTGAAAGGCCTTTAGGACACACCTCGGGCAGGACAAGAGCCTGACGAGGGCTACACTCAAGGTGAACTTAGAATGGTCACAAAATGAACCTCTGGTCACAAGGCCTCACATTTTTTTAACTTTTGGTTCATTTGCACATTGGTGTTTAACTGTCCAATTACAACTTCAGGTTGTGAGGTCTCATCCTTCTTGTTTCTCCCTTCACTCCACCATTGTTTATGCTTTTTTTGGTCTGTCCCTGGTCTCCAGCAGGAAAAGGATTTGTTTCGTCTACTCTCTGAAGAGAGCTGACTGAAACTTAGTATGAGGCTCAGAACTGCACCCCTAGGCAGCACAGAATCTGAAAAACATGAAAGCTAAAAGTTAAGGCATCAACTCAGAAAACACTCAAAGCAGAATGTTTGGGCACTGATCTTAGGATCTTCAGGATCCACGAGGATGTCTGGTGTTGCACATGGTTACAGTGCCCTGTGTTAATCACTGAAAGTAGGTGCAATCATTATTTATCCTCCATGTGGTGGAGTCAGACTCTGCACCAAGTGTCCCAGTACTGAAGAGAAATGCACACACTTGTAAATGTCCTGCATATTTTATTTCTTTGGGACATAACACATCTGACAAAAAAAAAAAAAAAAAAAAAAAAAAAAAAAAAAAAAAAAAAAAAAGCCTCACAGGTTATGCACAGGCAAGAGGATTGAGTCCATTGAGTCCTGGTGGCCTTTGGGATAATCCTATAACAAAATTATTCAGAGAACCTTGACAAGCACTGGGAACAAGGTTCTCCTTGCCTCATGGGTAAGCAGATGTGCTCCTGCATTCACATACTGCCCTGAATGTGGTGAGTCCAAGGTAGAGTTAACTATGCTTAGAGAAAATCATAAAACCCTATTTGAATCTAGTGCATGATTACATCACTGGAACAGTTAAAAATTCAATTGCTAAAGTACTGGATGACAGCTGAGTCTAAAACTCTTCTGACTTTCCACCAAATGCTTGGTTTTGTTTGCTCTTCTTATGAAATGGTAAATCTGGTCCTACTTTTTTTGTCCTCTGTCCTTCATTAAGACTGTGTGCCTGAACAGTGTGGTGTTTAAATGAAGCTGTTGTGACATGGGCAAACCTGTTCCATGGTGCAAACCCCACATAAGAACCTGCATGAGAAATGGGACTATGCAGGAACAAATCATGGGCAGCTAAGTAAAGTAAGGTTTAATCTGGCAGCAAATTGGGAAGTTCATGGACTTTGCTCATTAAAACACCTTTAGTGCATCGGGTGGGATCTCTTGTGGAGAATACTGCTCCTGTACATTAATTACAAGTGCCTTGTGGGAGCTGTAAGAGCAGCTTTGTTCGGTGTTACCTTGGTGCCTGGCACCTTGCTGACACCACCAATCTGTTACGAGGAGCTTGCTGTGGAGCTTTAAAGTGCTCTCTGCTCTAAATGGGGTGTGATCAGAGTTGTAAGGTAAACTAAACTGCTGTAGTAAATAAAAATCTTCACTCCTCCCAAACCGTGCTAACCTCAAAATTTGTTGACTTCACTGACTTTTAGAAATTCCTGAGCCTTCTGCTGTGATTCACTGTGGTTTTGCATTAAGGGATGAAGCACCACACACTCCGACAGACTGCAGGTTGGGTGGCTTTAATGACAACTGAACTTAAATAGAATTATCAGAGAAATATTATATATTTTAAATAATTTGGACTGTTTTCAACCTCTGCAGTGGGATGAGGTGAATCCCAGTTTCTATTTCTCGCCACTAACTACAAATAAAAACAGCTGAGGTACTATCTTAAAAAGAGGCATCTAAAATACGAAAGACATTAAATTAATCCCTTCTATTGTAGCTGAGTATTTTATTTCTATTTAAACATTCTTACTTTGGGAGGCTTAGGAGTTTATTAATCATTCATCATTTGGGAGGTTCAACAAATAGAAACTCCACCTAAATTTTCTCCTTACATAGAGTATAAAAAACTATTGCCACTTTTTAGGTTTAAAGGAAAGCTTTTACTGCATTTAAAATAAACATGTAAACATTGCAGAGTGGTTATCTTGTTCTTTATAGAGATCTGCTCCATAATGATAGATAAATATTTACAGTTATTTTTATATTTTAGACTTTTAGCTGGCAGAAAGAATCATTAGGGTGTTATTTAGCAGCAAGGACTTCAGCAGTGTATCCTTGAGCAGTGGAAAAGCACTGCAGAGCTGAATATTCACTGAGATCCACCCATTTTATTTCAATACATTTTATTTGGATGAATGTGGTCTAATTTTATATAGAGTTCCTTCTAAAGCTCATAAAACTCTATGGATTAAAAGAACCATAATGAACTATGTTCTATTCAAAACATTTATGTCTCCCTTGATCTCTGTTGTGTACAATTGTAAGTGCCACAATCCTGATGATAAAATTCCCAGCGATTTATAAAAATAGCAGGACTATTTATAAATTTTAGTGGTGAATTTTTTAAGGATTACGTTTGATCTCCATGGATGCACACATTCATATCTCATGAATTCTGAGTAAGAGCAAATTCTGATAGTGGCCATATCAAACTGTATTTGGGATCAGCTTACAGTACAAGAGCTGCATATCTAAAAGTCCTTTTGTATTTTATGCTCAAATTACAGTTTGGAAAGTTGTATTCTCTTTCATGTCTTGTTCTATGCTTTATTCTATGACCTTCCCAAACTCCATTAGGTCCCTGAGCTAAACCTTTGTATAGCATTGTTTTACTTTCCTTGTTTCTGGCAACATTTCCAACTATAAATAAGAAATTACAGAGTAAAAACCCAGAAATGTTATTTTTATATGTAGATATTTAAGAAAGCTCACCGTAAACAGGGTGGGGTTTTTTTCCAAAGAGAAGTGCTAACAAGCATGAGAATAACACATTAATAGAGGTCTAGAGAACCTAAAATCTCTTCCCACTTGTGTATGTCTTATCATGAAGGGTGGATACAGTTCAACCTCATCTCACACCCTTGAAATTAATTTCACCCCTCAGACAGGAATTTTCTCTATCTCCTCTTCTCAACTGTCTTTGCTCAGTTTTCAAACGTTTTCCTACCTGATCATACTTTTTTGTGTGGTTAAAGTTTTAAAATATTTTTTTTCCTGAGTTTACAAATATCTGTTTTGAGGAGAAATTTGGCCATTTCCTTCCTAAACCTCTTCTGCAATCGAGGCTGAAAAAGGAACCTTAGTGCTTCTCAAGTCCCCCAGATAAGTTTGGAAATCTGGAGTGATTAACAACCTCGATTAGGGCCATCAATATTGTTTTTCTTTTGCATGTTGTTTAAGTCATTAAAAGACTTCTGCAGAAACAACTGAACTTGTGAGTTGGCAAGTTTGGGAGGTAATAAAACTGATTGCTAATCAGGATTCTTCTCGATGCTATTTATCATCCTCCTGTCCAAAGAACACTGTTAACTTCCAGCACTCCCTTGTGTAAGTCCTTGTACAAATATTTAAAAAGAAAGTGTAGTCCTAGAAAGATTCAAATATGTCACAGAGACAAGGCCCAACAGTGACACTGCAGAAGAAAACAGACAGAAAAAGTGATTAGAGAATTAAGTAATTCTAGAACAATTCTAGAAATTTTAGAACATTTTTTACAGAATAAATGCTTTTTAATAGAAGGTTCTTATAGGACCTTCCATTCTACCTTGGAAAAGACACTACATTTTTACCTCTTTATCTATTAAAATGGAGATTTCGCAAATCTCGACAGTTTTGGGTACTAAAAATACCCAATTTTCACTGACCTTTACCCACTATAAACACACCAGCATATTCATGTTTGTATGCATTTAGATCAACAATTAACTTGTCAAACAACAGTGATTAACCAGAGGATGGTTTTGGAGCCAGGGCCTCACACTGGCAGTGATCTCATTCTAGCATGTACCAACCCCAGTCATTAAAAAGTATTCATGAAATTGAAACGTTGTTCTATGGCAAGCAAACTGTTACATGATAGTAAATAAAATAATTCTTTTTAATAACGGTAGTCATAGGTGCAGATATCTTAAGATAATTATACTTTATGAATGTCCTAAACTTAATACTAATTTCAGCATATTTCTTTGTACAGTATTGCAATGTAATATATCTCTATTTTTTAAAAAAGATTATAGGTAAATACAAATAGTAAAAGTTATTTTCCTAGATATTTTGTTCTGCCAAACAAGCAATGAAATCTAAGATGTGATCCAACTCACCTGATACAGATGCCTACATTTAATCAGTTGAGCTTTGACTGTGCCCAGACACCCACATAAGGAAGACTGTTATGATGAGAAGGCAGTTTACTTATTTGATCTGATTTTTCTGCCTGTGATATCTCTAAGAATCTGCTGTTTTTTACAATTTCATCTTGCTTTGCACATCAATCTGCCGCAGTCTTGTGGCCACACAAGCTTTTTCACTGCTGCAGTACTCTTTTGCAAAGAAAAAAAAAATAAATAGAGGCAAACTGAATTTATTGTAATTATTGGGTGGCAGTGACCTGTAAGTCCTTGGTTAAAAAGCTTGCACAGCACTGCTACAATTATAGTGAGCTCGTAACCTTCTTATGAAGGGAGTCCCATGTAGGAGGCTTTTCCTCAGTGTGTATTTGTTTTTACTGTAGGTAGCAATGGCAAATGTGTGTTTTTGGGAGTGTAAGGAATACTTTATGAATAATTTTTCAGCCTCTGCATTTCCTATCCAAGGGAAATGCCACAAACACTTCTACCTCCAAGAGCTGCTGCCCCTGTGAGCCTTGCCAGATAACATTAGTCACGGTTAGCAGCACTCGAGTGGTTTGCAGAACACAATTACATTTGGAAAAATAAATCTGCATTTCTAATAATTGTTTTTAAGGGATTGAAATGGAACAGCAGAGGAAAGTGTTTGTAAATAGAACAGACTCTGGTGAAAAGAGCCACATTACTCTTCATCCCTGTCCTGGGGGAAAAGGATGAAGCTGTGATAACTTATTTTCTTGCCTGTCAGACTGTCCTGAGTTGAAACAGTTCAGGATTCCAAGGAGTGAACCATGTCCCATGAGGGAGGTGGAAGCAGTCAGATGGTGTCACAGGAGCTGGGGTTTCATGGTGTCACAGCCTCACTCACCATGGTGGAGTTTTGCCAGCTCCTGCCACTGACATCTGACCCTGTTTTTTCCAGGGCTGTCGGAGCCTAAGTAGATGCAGAAAAAAAATGGAAATATAGAGGAAAAGAAAATAAAAAAGAAGGAGAAAAATGAGCCATGTTCAAATCATCTTGTATTCTGAAATATCTGAAACATCCTACTTTCCTTTCCAGTGGTGTGCAGGGAGCAGGATCCAGCCCGTGGAGCAGCTTGGTTCACTTGTCACTTCTGAGGGAAGGAGCAGTAAATCTGTCTGGGATCCCACTGCAGACAACCTGGATGCCCACTGCTTACCTCATGAGTGGGCATGGATAAAACTCAGAATTCCCTGGCATTAAGGGACAGGGTTTGCTTTTGTCCACTATACTGACTTTTCTAGGGCATGGATCAAAACTGAGGCAATACTACCATCACAAATTAATGGGTTCATTGAAATGAACCCTGGTACACTCTCAGTGATAAAATCCCAGTCAGGTGGAAGGTTTATTTTGTTAGGTCTTCTTTGTTTGTTTGTGTGTGTGTGTTGTTGTTAATAAAAATGGTGCAGGAATTCACATTCTCTTTTGAAAAATACTAAATCCACTGAGATATCTCTACATCACATACAATACCAGTAAGTGGAGTACATGTGGTTGAAATCCTTCCTCCAATGATTTCCAATTCCTGAAGTTAATTAAATACAGCTTGTAGAATGATTACTAATAATGCAGTGATCACATTCCAGCATCACATTTCATGAATATGCTGCTCATATTTCTCCATTTCCATGATAAAGAATGATGAACAGCTCAAAAAATAAGTTTATTGCAATACCACTTGTCTCTATTAGGCATCCTAAACCATGTTAAATTCAGCGGTTTTTTTTCATACAGTGGAAACTCTTCTAAAAGCATTTTGCTCCAGCATTTCTTTACAGCAAGTGATTCTGAGATCTTTACCTGCAGTTGTCTTTGCTTTACGGAGTGGTAGGATGTGCTCTTTGGCAAAACAAAAAGCAAACTGGAGTTCTTTCTCGAAAAGCTGAGGGGAAAGCTGTGTGTGCCTGGAGCTGCAGCTGTCATGGGTGTCTCCTGATTTAAGAATGGCTGTGATTCCAGCTATCCTGCCAAGAGATGATGGGTTTTTCATGGGGAAAGGGAGAGGAGAGGAGAGGAGAGGAGAGGAGAGGAGAGGAGAGGAGAGGAGAGGAGAGGAGAGGAGAGGAGAGGAGAGGAGAGGAGAGGAGAGGAGAGGAGAGGAGAGGAAGTCCATTGAATAGGTATGTTTCTAATTTACTCTGCTTTTTTTTCCTAGATTTCTGCAACAATTTGAGAAACATCATTCAGTTCTTTAATTTATTAATTTAATTCTAAATTTAGAAACTGATTGATTTTGCTGCACCCATTTCAGCATGGCTTTGTTTGCTTTCTAATTCTCAGCCTCCAGTAACACCTGTGATCAATGTTTCCCTTCAAATTTAAAATATCATCATTCCATTGGAGATTTTCTATAAGAAGGAAACTTCTGTGCCACAGCACAAAGGATCTCGTTGATGCTCTTATCTACTGAAAACTGACTTTCTGTCAGCTGCAATGTAAGTTGCCTTCTGAAAGAGATGTGAAACAGTTAGACAAACAATGACTCATTTTTTACTTATTTCAGTCCATTTCTCACAGTGACAATGATTTTCAACCTTTTGCAATCTGAGGACCCGTAAAACAAGATCTGTGTAACTGTGGGCCTCTGCTCAGTAAACTAAGGCAGTGACAATAGGCTTGTCACCATCTGTGGGTTATTATCAAGTAATACAGTGGGCAGGAGATGAGTTTATAACTGCTGATCTTGAAGACATCAGCTGAATCCATGGACACACATTTGTATGAAACTTGCAACTGTGGTGCTGTATCTCCCTTCCCTGATTTCTGAAGTGCATGTGATGCTTCCTGATCCCATTTTTTTTTCTGAAAATTTCTTGCTGTTTATTTAGCTGGACACGAGATCCAATTTTCTTAGATTAAAGCAGGGATTTAGATTTCAGTAAAATTTGCACTCAGCCAACCAGCAGAAGTAATACAACCACTCAGAAGGTGCACATGAATTTGCCTCAGACTAGAAAGGGTCCCCCATACTGCAGTGTAGAGTAGAGAATTTGGGGACAGAAAACCTTTTATGCCTGTTTTCAGGAGTGCCTTTTAGTGGCTTCTAAGCCGTGTGCTGCAGCAGTGATGCTGTTGCTCTGCAGTTCCCAGAGAGGAAAATATATCAGCATGAAAATGAGCTGGACCAGTTGCTCCCTGTGGATATGTTCTTCATCTGAAATAAATCTCTTATTAATGGAAGAGAGCTCTGAATGTTTGCTGGAAGGTGGAGGGCAATGCATTTAGCTGGAATCCTTCTCATTCTGCTGGGAGGAGCAGGACTATTTTGCTTGACAACAGAGCATCTACCAGAAAATGAGAGAAAAGACAAGCTCTGAATTAAATGTAGTTCTGGAGTGGGTTTAAATTTGTTCCACAGTAATAGAGGGAAATTTTAGGAAGGGCCAGATGCCAAATTGGAAAGGAGTGAAAGCTAAAAGTCAGTCTGCTACAAGCTCAGAAAGAACCTATTTAACTTGTACATTATGTTCTCTTGTGTTCAAACCTGTCCTTTGCTGTATTTCTTGAACAGCTGTACCCAGGGTTCAGTGTTCCAGCAAGCAGGTCTTCTCTTCCTCTCTTTAAATCTTCCAAGTGAGCTACTGAATTAATCTGCTTATCATTTGCATATAAAGAGCCTCACTCAGGGCCAGATAGTTAAAGATGTTTAAGAACCCAAAACTCAGAGAGAACAAAAATACCCTCAAAATCTGGCTCCAATGGCATCCTGAGCTGCAGGTTCTTCTGCATTCATACTCAGGTCATACTTTGTTATGTGTCTAGATTAAAATTTCAAACGTAACTTGTTAATCTTTTAAATTTGAATATGCACGAAAGAGCAGCTGCATCAGAGTAGAAAAAACACACAGCAGACCTGGAAAGATTTGAGTTTCTGTGAGTTAAGGAGGATGTGACCTGGAAATTCTGGGGTTATTTGACAATGTTATTTGCTGGAATTTGTTCATCTCTTCTCAGCTTACCTGTAAGGAGTTGTTTAGCTGCTCTAGCTAGAATTAACCCAAATCAGTCATTTTGTTGTCATTGCTCCATCCAGGAAGTTAAAATAATATGGAACATGTTGTAGTTATAGGCACTATTTAAATGGAAGGTAGTGACTCCTTGTTGATCCATAAGTATCCCTTTCCTTCTATAAATGCTTATAATCAAAATCTAAACAAAGGTGGAGGCTACCACTGGGAAACCTACTCCCATTTCCATGGAGAAAAATGAAAGCTTGGGGTCCAGGCCATCTCCCTTGTATTCCTCACCTGCACATGACTATGGAGTACTTATTTAAGCAACCTTTTAATGTTGGTGTCTGTGATCCCTGCCAGGTCACTGGAATGAGAGACATGGCTTGAAAGGCCTCTCATTCTGAGGGTCTGCTGAGAAGGGAAGTGGGAGGAATTTGAAATACGTGGAAAAAAATGCCTGTAAGCCAAGGACGTGTCCGGCTGCACTCTACAGCTGCTTGACTCTGGCACCCCGGCTGTCCCTCTGCTGGCTGAATCACAGCTGTGCACAGGGTGAATCATGCACTGCTCCACCGGCCCCCATGCCTCACTTACTGCATCCTTATGGGCAGCTATAGCAGCTGCACCAAAATGGACCTCTAGTGCAAAACTGCACCTTTTTCTCAATCATTGATGCAAAGGTGTTAGCAACATTCAAAGAGACTTAATTCCCATAGATGGCAGAAGTATACATTGTTCTAATAGTTATTACTTGTAACTGTAAGTAATCACTGTTTTCTAATGAAAAAGGAGATCAAGGAATATTGAAACTCATTCGTCAGCTTACAAATTTCAGCAGAGGATTAAAGACCTCAGCTGATTTTTATTCTAAGGTGCTGCACAGTTTATTCCATTCCTCTCATTACGTCCCAGGAAGAATGTCCTATGTATTTTCTCTCTTTCTATGGAATCTCTTACTTTGCTATGCTTTGCTCTCTAACTCCTCTATTCCTTTGGAGATAGGGGAATCAGGAAAACATATCATGTGCAATCTGTGGATTTACCATCCATTTACAGAGCTGTGTAATAACATTTGCAGGTTTTTTTTTAAATCTTCCTTCAGAGGCAGCTTGTAACCTCTTGCCTGCCCTACAAAGCACTGAGGTAACATTTGCACTGAACTGGTTCTGTAGATTTTGATGATTTGTGAAGCCCAGCCCTGATCAAACAGGATGGAGATGCTCATCATGGGTAAAGCTTAGGGGGTTTTAATCTAATAATAAGGGCATATTGTGACAGGAAAATAAAGGAATGGTTTCAAACTGAGTGAGAGTAGGTTTAGATTAAATATTAGGAAAAAAGATCCTTACTGTGAGGGTGGTGAGACCCTGGCAGAGGCTGACCAGAGAAGCTGTGGCTTCCCCATGTCTGGAAGTGTTCAGACCAGGCTGGATGGATCTCTGAGCAACCTGGTCCAGTGGGAGGTGTCTCTTCCCAAAGCAGAGGGGTTGGAACGAGATCTTTAAGGTCCAGTCCAGGCCATTCTGCAAGTCTGCTGTCTATGATTCTGTGATTTTATTGGGTCTCAATGGACCTTCTCATCCCCCTACATCTGTTATGTCACAGCATCTCCCTTGCCATGTGGCTGCATGGATAACTTGCCTTCCATATGCCTTAAGGTGAGAGCAAGAACCAGAAATAGCTGTGATCCTCTCATTCTGTGTTGCAGTCTAATAAAATTTGCCTTTCTCTTTCTGCCTTGAAAAGAAGTATCAGTTTCCCTGGTGGGGAAAAAGAAAATTGTTTAAAAACAAGCTTGGAAACAGCAACTTTCTAAATGTTTGAGCTGAAAAAGAAGCATCTAGAAAATTTAAATATAGGACACAAGAGAAATATTCTTACTGAAAGAAACAGGAGAATGTCAACAACAGTCAGAAGTGAAAGCATTCTGACATTGAAAGAATACCAGGAAAAGGGAAGATCCAGGATCCAGTTAGAAGTCAGAACACATTAATTAGTTTTATGGCTTTTCCTGAGGTTTTTTTCTCACTCATAATCCCTCGAAACATATGAGATCTAGAACCTTTAGAGGCTACAAGGTTAAACTTGCAAAGGAATTCATTAATAACCTGCTTGTGTTCCAGTGCAAGGGACAAACATTGCTCTGAACTCTGATGGTGGAAATCAGGGGCATCTTCTGAGCCAGTGAAAAGGCAGCACTGTAACATCTGAGCAGGTGAGATCAGGGCCAAAGTGTTTTACCTGAAAAATGATATGGTGTATTATGCTATATTCAACTCTCCAGGGTCTCAGCAACTGCTTTGCCCATTATTGCATGGACTATTTTCCTAAGGTTTTCTGCAGATCCCTTTTATCGTTTAAAGCCATTTTCCTAAACCCTCCCACTTCCCAGATGCTGAGCTCCTAAGAGCTGTGTGTTGTGTGCAGGATATGAATAATCTTTTACAATATTGGCTGACAACCAGACTTTACCTGAGCCTTGTTTCTTCTGCCATGGGATTCTCCTTTTGCACTGCTATTTTACACCCAGAGTAACTCAGCAAGTATAACGAGACAGAAATATGTGTTCTTTAAAATGGATGGGAAACCCTGGGACAATCTACTTAAATCTCAAATAAAATCAGCTTAAACTTTTTGTATCTTCACTGCTGTAAAGCAAATGTAATGTCACAAAGGAACTGAGGAATACACAGAGGTCACAGTTTTAGAGAAAAGTGCACTGATGTTGTATTTTAGTAGAAGGACAGAGTAAGCCTAAGTTATCTATTCCCTTTTTGTCTTTAACCTGCTATTTTAAGCTTTACAGGTTTTATAAGCTAAATTGGGAAAGGCGGTGGAGAATGTACAGTAAATAACAATACAGTTGTATGACAAGGAGATGGATTGGATAAGCCTAATATACCTCTTCCAACTCTAAAATCTGTGATTGTAGAAAATAGTGCAACTGAGCACAGTTGGGGTCTATTGATTTCTGTCTCCAGTGACTTCAAATGGCAGAGAAATTTATCCTTGAGCCCAAACAATTTTCTTCTTCTATATCCTCTTTTTCAAAAATGTAGATATCTTCATAGGTCTGGACCATCGTTTCCACATCAAATGCTCATTTTGAATGCAATTTTTTTTCTGTTTTATGATATTTTTGGTAAATAATCAAAAAATGGTGCCTGGGCTCTGCAGCACTTGGATGATCAGGCTGTGAAGTGACAGATTGACTGAAATAAAATATATATGCAGCTGGGTTCACAATGAAAAGACAAACAACCAAGTCACTGGTTGGGATCCATGTTCCAACAGAGGGGCAGGAAGTCCAAACTTTCTCCTGCATTGCCAAGAGAGAAAAATTCACTAGAACATCCTATACTGGCCATTGGTAATGGGGCAGTAGGTTAGAACTAGAGCCTGAAGTCATTGTTTGATACATGCACTTGCAAAAGGAATCAAAAAGACCAAAGCACTTGCACTTACAGAGGAAAGGAAAAGCCTCTTCAGAAGAGACCCAAGCAGGTGAGTCAGAGGAAGTCCATGAAATAAGGAATAGGTGAAGAGTTTGCTGTGCACAAAACACAGAGAAGAGCAGCTGTGTTGGCTGAATGATGTCTGTGGGGTCAGATGACACAGAAAAATTATTCAAGTCAACCGAAAGTCAAATAAGAGACACATAGACCTAGATTCAACTAATTAAATGACTAATACTTGGATGACTATATATTTTCCAGAAGAAGATGTCCTGATATTCTGAAGTGGACAGAATAGTTTGGAGGAATCATGCATTAAGGTTGTATATTTGGGAAATTTTTGGTGAGCTGAAAATTCTGAAGGTAGCTGTGTATGTATTGGTTGTCTAAATTTACGTTAGATGAATCACAGTGCCTGGTTTTATCTGCCCTCTATACAGGACTTTTGAAAAAAAAAATGTTTTGTAGCTCATGTGGGTATATAATAATCAGAAGAGTACTGCAGGCTCTCTGTTGTGTGAAGGGAGAGGAGAGGAGAGGAGAGGAGAGGAGAGGAGAGGAGAGGAGAGGAGAGGAGAGGAGAGGAGAGGAGAGGAGAGGAGAGGAGAGGAGAGGAACTAATTCACAGTAGAATTACAAATCTCAATAGAAAACTCAGCAACACACAAAAATATTTGGCATCTGCCTACATATGCAGGACAGATGCTATATATTAGTAGAGGAATGTTTAAGTAATAATTAAGGTTTCTCCCTAAAGAATGTTCAGCTTTTCCTGACAAAATTTATTGTGAAGACACTAAAGAAGCTGCAGTTAATTGCAGAAATACCTGGAAATTTTTCTATTATGCTCCTGTGCTCTTTTGGATGACTAATAAACAATCTGGAAACAGGATGGCAGTGCTGACTTTGGAATTCAGCTTTAAAATAATTGGACATTCAGGAAGTCTAATATTCTGATGAGAATAATTTGTCTGCCTTCAGCCAGAAGCCCAAATCTTTATGCTGAAGGTGTTCATTAGCACAGTAAACAGCAGAAAATATCGATGAAATAAATATTTGCTCCCAAGTTGCTATGAGGAAGCCAAGAGCTGTGGCAGTGACAAGTGTGTTGGTGTAGAGACCAAGACATGGACTTTGGTGTAGGTGTATTTCCTTAGTCCAATTTATCAATGAATTCCCTGAGAAGAAACCAGATTTTTAACTGACCCATGCAATCAGGGAGCAGGTCCAGGCTGCAGGGATCCTAATCTTTACAGCATTTTATTCTGGCAGAGTGATATTTAAAATTGTATTTATTTTTCCTGTCATTAAATCTGGCAAGATGAAAGTAGCAGGAGGTGAAGTATTTTGTTCTGATTCTATGCTCTGTTTCAATAATTCTGTGAAATGTATTTTCTCAGCAGTCAGGAGGTTTTATGTTCATTAGACTATGATATTGCTTTGTTGTTCTCCAATCTTTGCTGTAGTTAAAACTAAATTGATCAAGTCCAGAGGAGGCCACCAAGATGCTCAGAGGGTTGGAGCCTCCTAGAAAGACGACAGGCTGAGAGAGCTGGGGTTGTGCAACCTGGGGAAGAGAAGCCTCTGGGGAGACCTTATTGTGACCTTTCAGTACCTAGAAAAAAGATGAGGACAAAGATTTTTTAATAGGGCCTGCAGGTACTGGTTTTAAACTAAATAAGAGTTTATTTATGTTAAAGAAAGCAGGGTGGTTTTTTTTTAGACTGAAGTGGTAAAACACTGGCACAGATTGCCCAGAGAGGTTTTAGATGCCCCATCCCTGGAGACACTCAAGATCAGGTTGGACAGAGCTCTGAGCAACCTGATCCAGCTAAAGATATCCCTTTAGTCCAATGCAGGGGTATTGGACTAGATGACCATTAAGGGTCCCTTCCAATCCAAACTATTCTATGATTCTAAGATTCTACGTTTCTATGATTCTGTTCTCTGGCTCTGTGGCCAGCTGGCCAGCTGGCCTGGAAGAGCTTTTCTCTGAGCTATTAAACTTCTCAATCTCCATGGCCATGTACAAACTTGTTTTTGAGAGCAGTTTCTTGCTCATACTAATTCCCAGCCATGTCCAGAGTTTGTTTGGGTCAAACTGAGGTTTGGGTCACTGAGGGGGAGGCAAACACAGGATGCTGGAGGTCGGTCTGACCTGCAGAATGGTTCTCACTGGAGGTCTCCTGCAGGTGCCACCAGCTCCTTGGTGCATTTGCAATGGGACAGGGCTGGGTTAAGATAAGCAAAATTACAACTGAGCTCACCAGACAAGACAAATCTGCTGATTTGTGAAGGACGAGGGCAGCTAATTCCTGCTGAGCTTGCAGCCAGGCTGGGAATACACTTCCTGGGAGCTGGAAGGATACAGTGAACTATGGAACAGTCAGTAGTCATTATTTCTGCTGCTTGGTGGAGTCTGATTTAGTGTAAAACTCCAAGTTAATTGGATCAGCCTCTTAAAGTCACTAATAAGGGAAGCAGAGTGCCCAGCCTCTTGTTGGATTATATATTAGGCACAATGAGTGTCATGCAGCAAGTAAAATCCCATTTTTTATCCTAAAACAGGCATTGAGGACTCCCTTTTTTTAATCTTCAGGGAACTTTTTCAATGCCATCTTTGTAAACTTCTTTCAGAGCCAAAGAGTATTTTAAAAATCCAGCAATGGCAAAGAAATACTTTTCAAAGAGAAATTCCCTGCTATACAGTGCCATTGTTGTGCTACATTTTCTTTTGAAGTGCCAGCAAGAAACAATTAAGGAGCAGCACTTGTAATGTATAATTGATGGTTTGCAGGTATCTAAAAACTTAGAGCAATTAGGCCCAGGGTGCAACATTACTTATTCATCACCATCTGGAACTTATAACTTTATAAGCCCTGCTATAGTTTATGTTTGTCTGGAAGAAATGGCAAGTTCAGTGTTTAAGTGCTGCATTATGCTGCAGAAGGTAAATATTTAATGGTGTCCCAACATAATGCAGCTGACTGGGATAAGAGGAACCTGTTCAGTGGTCAGAACACAGCAGCGTGTGGATATTGCAAAATAGAAGGAATAGAATGTCCTCTTGAGAGACAGGACAGAGAATAAGTCCAAATAAATCCAGAGTGTTTCTTTTGCATCAGTAGAAGGATGTGTCATTGATCCTTGGGTCACAGCATGCATTATGTGGTAACACCTGGGATTCACCTTTAGATAGGATTCAGACAGGTGAAAGAGTATCACACTATCTTTTTTTGATGCTAGAGTAGAAGTAGACTAAAGACAGATAGGAAATCTTGGAGAAAATACTTTCTTTTTAAAAAAAAAAAAAAGAAAGTCATTTTATGAAGTATCAAACCTGTCTTAGTTGCTGTTTTGACAAATTTCCTTTGAAAACAAAACAAACCAATGTCAAATAAAATCAAACTGCAACAAAAAACACAAACACAAAGAAAAACAAAAGCAAATCACAAATCCAGAAAATTCAATTTTAGGAGTCTCAAATTTTCTAAGGAGTTTAGTTCATCCTTGGATGGTGAATTAATTTTTCGTCATTGTATTACCCCCCTTAAAACCAAAGAGCAAAATCTGGGTGAAACATTCTGCCTGGATCTATTCCAACATTCTCAAGATCTTCAATTCAAAGTAATGTTCAAGAGATTGGCTTGATGTGTTACTAGGGAAATTCTCACAGCATAGAAATTCCTATGGTTCTGGAGGATGAGATTCTACTCTGCTTTGGTCTGGCAACCCACCCTGGCTCAGCTGAGCTGACTGGCAGTGGATTGATCTGCTCCAATCAACAAAGAGAAAGGGATTCTGCAGTTAACTCTACCTTTTAAAGAGGTAAGATTGGTTAGATTAATTGATTTTTCTGCACTGTCACCTGTCTCACAGACCTTGATGAGTACAGTCAAACAGCTTAAAGTATTTGGTAGATGATAATGTCCCACCTTAATGGCTGCTCTACATTCATTCTGTGCCCAGTGGTGTAAAGCATCTGTAGGGGTAAGGTAAAGGTCCAGTTTTAATTGTTCCCATTAAAGAAGGGGACATACAGGACACAATTGCAAAGAATGGTGTTCTGCAGTAGATTGTATTGACTCACAGTGTGATTCAGGGAGCTGTTGTGTTGTTCTGACCCTCACAGGCCAAGTATGCCACTGACCATCCTGGATTAGTGCTATCTACAATATCAAACTGAATAAAAGTATTGTTTGCTTTCCTATCTTCATTTATTATTTCTGATTTACTTCTTTGCCATCTTTTCATGGACTCTTATTCATCCATTTGATTGATTGATTTACTTAATTTGTTTCAAATGCCCTCATAAATCTATAGCTGAGTAAACGAACAGGACTTTCTTCTGCACTTGAGTTAATACACCAGGACTTCCACTGATTCAGATAGTTCTGGCTCTTCAGTCCGTCTACATGAGAGTAGAATCATGGAGTCATAGAATGGTTTGTATTGGAAGGAACCTTAAAGATAATCTTGTCCCAGTCCTGCTGCCAGGGACAGGGATGTCATTTACCAGATGAGGTTGCTCAGACCCTATCCAACCTGGCCTTGAACACTTCCAGAAATGGGGCAGACATGACCTCTCTGGGCAAACTGTGCCAGTGTTTCACCATCTTCTGGGTAAGGAATTTCCTCCTGCCATCTAACCAAAATGTGTCCATTTTCAGTTTTCTGTCATCGCTCTCTGAACAGAATATTCTTTTGCCACTGTGAGTTCCAAAGTGCTGCCTGTTTTGCAAATAGCTCCTGTTTCTGGAGTCCAGTGATGACAAAAAATGCTATAGCTTTCATGGTTACATAGAAAAACCAAAAGATAAGTCCTATAAATTCTCAAAACCTAAAGGTGACTAAAAGCAACACTTTTACTTGGATTGTTATTGCCATAATCTCCTAATTTATAGTGGAGCTCAGCACAGGATGTGTAACTGTTTGAGGATAATAATAATTAGCTTCTTCCCTGTTCAACATTTTATCTAACAATATTACAACCCTAGTTGAAGCCCTGAGCAAAGAGAAACTTTTTTCTCATGTTCTGCTGCATAAGAGATTAAAAGTATGCATTATTAGTATAACAGCACAGATTGTTATTCTCTCCTAAGTGCCTTAAGCATCATTTATTAACACCACTAAAACATTTAACAGCACTTTTAAAAATTTGCAGGACAGGAAAATCAGTTTTGTTTCAAGTTCAATTTTCACCTGGTACACGGTCCTGTTCTGGGCAGGACTGATCTATGCTGGTGCCTTATGCTCTCAAACAATGGCTGAGCACTGAGACATACATCACATGAAGCTGGAGAGTAGCAGTGTTTATCACAGCAGGCTCAGGGGTTGATTAAGGTCTCTCCAGCCCCGAGACCTAGGTAGCAGCTGCCAAGGTCTCCACTACAATATATATATATATATATATATATATATATATATATATATAATTTTTTAAGCCTTGTTTATATAGTGTTTGTGCAGGAGAATTCATTGTCATGAATCAGGTGGTGTGCTGCACTGATGCCCAGACTGAGTCTTCTGAGAGAGCAAAACAGTCTGACATTAACTGGCATTGGCACCATCCCAGTAAAAAAATAAAACCTTTGTGGAGAAGAAAAAGCACAACCCACCACTACATTCCAAACACAGTGGCTCCCTCTCTGTTTTTGAGGAGCCAGAGACATCCCATTGTGGTCCTTTCCAACTTTACCCATTCTCTGCTTCTGTGATTTACCTTGGAGGTAACCATCCTTTGGGGAAGAGACAATGGACCTTTTCTTCCATCAGTCCAGCCTGGAAAAAGCAGGGTTGTGAAGTTCAGCAGAACCCTATGTCCCTGGCATCCAATGCTAAATTCCAGCTGTGCTGTATAGGATACTGCAGGTGTGCCTGAATCCAGTGGGATCATTGCACTTCAGGGAAAGTCCAACACTTCCCAGAACTTCAGAAATCAAGGGATGAACATGTACAGACAGATCATCACAGACGACTCATCTTCCTCCTCCTTTCACTCAGGATTCCTACAGGATCAGGTGCATCTGAGGGGAAGATGCATATTTCTGATGACTTTCCACCTCTTGTGGAAATCTGAAGGGAAAATCTCCCTGAGGACTCTATAGGACATAGGTTACCAGCCTAGACATAACAAAAGTGAGTAAGCAGCTCTGTGTTCCTGTTTTCCCACGTGGCCTTATGCCAGTTGGGATGGATCAGAGATTTGACCCTGGGAACTGCAGCATGGGAAGCTGACCATAAACAAAAGAAACTGAGAGGGAGTTGCAGCTGCCAGGGCAGACTTCATTTACATTCCATTTCAAGAAAGGTGAAATTATGGTAACTAACAACTCTTAGTTGTTTAGTTTAGTTGTTTAGTTGTTTAATTTTTTAGTTGTTTAGTTGTTTAGTCATAGAGTAGGAAGACTGGAGACTCTCCTGTCTTGGAGTACCCCTTGCCATAGATGGTGGGAAAAAAAAAATAAAGGAATCTAAACATTTTCCAAGTATATGTTATTTATGAAGATTTTGAATGCAAACATCAAATTTAGTGGTATTCTTCACTAAATTATGAGTATTTTTTTATGTCACAGACAAATGTAGGAATAATCTCCAGCCTATTCAAGAGCTAAACTTCAGGAAGATGAAACCTGGCAAAGAGATGTATGCTTATACCAGAGACCTGCATCCCTTCTAAGAGGCAGCAACAGCCTCAGTGGATCACAATAAATGTAGTGACAATAGGGAACTGATTGAGAACAGCAAGCAGAAATACTCCAGAGCCACTTAGCAGGGACTTTTGATCTTTTTTGTTAGCAAACAATGACGTTTACTGTCAAGAGTTGCAGAGGTCATCA
This sequence comes from Phylloscopus collybita, assembly GCA_027886175.1. NCBI lineage: Eukaryota > Metazoa > Chordata > Aves > Passeriformes > Phylloscopidae > Phylloscopus > Phylloscopus collybita. The sequence goes on from JAJNNQ010000026.1 coordinate 51,391,243, forward strand.
GCTATCCATCACCTCCATTGGGTGTCCCCTGGTTATTTTTGGTTGGATTCCCTTTCATCAGGAACTACAGACCTGTGCTGTCCTCTAAAGTTTAGCTATTGCATCACTTTCCCTTGTGCAGCCTTTGTTACACAACTATTTTTCCAGCCTAGATTTATTTGTGAAGGTCACAGAGGACTGGCTGTGATAAGAGCCCAGAAGCCTTCACTTTGCTTCTGAATTGTTCTTGTTAATTCAGTGCTGATTGAAGATTGATACAGCCCTGGAGATCAAAGTCTCCTATTCCCCATGACAGCTCAAGCTTCTCCTCAGGGCACTTTTGGCTTGACCCAGAGGTAGTACAGGTTCCAAATCCATTAAGTCCTTCACCCTTTTCAGATGAATCTCTCTGCTGTAAGTTTTGGTAATGGTTTTGTGCTGTGAACGTCTGTTCTGAAATGAAACTGTCATCTAACTCCTTCTGGTCACTTGGCTGAACTCAAATCACAACTGAGAGTGCTCTGGAAGCCAGTTCTATTATTTTTCATAATCATCCAGTTGCCGAACTACCCTTTGAATCTCCAGGCACAGTCTACTGTCAAATTTAACACCTATGAGAAAATTGGCAATACCTTTCAGTTCATTTCTGTGCAAGTAATATCACTTGTTTAAAATTACTCATAGGCTGAGACACTTCAAAATCTATATACAGGAATTTAGATGAATAACACATTTGAAGTAGAAAGACCAGGCCACCTCATATAAATTGCTTTTTCACATGTACAGATCAAGCACAGGAATAGAGCAACAACATGGCCATAGAAATTCTTGTTGGGGCACTTTACCACAGAAACATAAAACAGAAACAGAAACATCAAGAAACAGGAAACTTCTAATTATGGAAGCTTTTTGGGGCTTTTTTTTTCCAATTATTATCAAAATCAAAATTATCAAAAGAATCATTATTCTTTTATGTATATGCAGATAGACACAAAAGTGCAAAATTTAATACGAACATACCCATCTGTTATAGACTTAGGTATACAATGAAATTTCTGTGAATTTAAGCCCTTCTTCTACATTTTCATAGGTGACCAAAAGTTATTTGTGTAACTTTCTTGTGTTTTCATTTTGAAAGAATAATGCTAGTTATTATTAGACACAGATTTCTAATTTTTAAAAATATATACTTATTCATAGAGAGATTTGTCACTTTACAATCTGAAGTAAATTTCTTCCAGTCTTTGTCTGATGCTCCAAAATCCATAAAGCACTTTTGTGTCTCTGGTTTTCAGCTGGTTTTGGACATTGGAAAAGGTAACATTTCCTTGGTTTTGCTGGAATTCAGGGACTGCAGGCTACTTGGCACTTCTGAAAGAAGTGCTAAGGAAAATAGCTCCCCACACTTTTCCATGTAGGCAGCGGGGCATCTTCCTAACATGGCTGTGAGGGCTTACAATGTGCACACATTTAATGGATTTGTCATCTTCACAGAATCACAGAATCATGGAATCACAGGTTGGAAGGGACCTTGAAGATAACTTTCTTCCAACTCCCTGCCATGGGCAGGGACAGCTTTCACTAGGCTAAATCGTTCAAAGCCCCATCCAACCTGGCCTTAAACCCTTCCAGGGATGGGGCACCCACAGCTTTTCTGGGCAATCTGTGCCAGGGCCTCACCACCCTCACAAGAAATTGATTTTTTTCCTAATACCTAATCTAAACCTGCTCTCTTTCAGTCTGAAGTTACTGCCTCTTTTCCTGTCACTCAAGGCTCCTGTAAAAAGTCCCTCTCCATCTTTCTTGTTGCCTCTCTTCAGGCACTGGAAAGCCACAATTATGTCACATGAAGCTTCTCTTTCTCAGGCTGAACAATTTCATTTCTCCCAGCCTTTCCTCGTGGGAGAGATTCTCCATCCTTCTGATCATCTTGGTGGCCTCCTCTGGCCTCACCCCAAGAGGTCCACATCCTCCCTGTGCTGGGGATCCCAGGGTTGGATGCAGAATTCAAGTTGGAGCCTCACAAGTCTTGGATGACGCATGAACAGCACAAATAATGAAAAGAGGATGAAGGTTAAATCTGAGGACAGAAACAGGAGATCACCAGGATCTTGTTACTGATACAACAAAGGAATTGGGCCAGATGAGTTACACAAATGTTCCCTCAGGGACCTCCCTTTCTTTTTGATTTACAAGTAATAGTGATACAATTATTTGATAAACATCTGATGATTAGGAATATTATTTCTTTACTTATTTTTGGACCCAACCTTGTGGCAACTTTTCTGTCCTTCAGAGAAAGTTGTTAAATGTTCCTATGACCAAAATGGACACTCTGTCCTCACATTTGTAAAACTCACATTTTCAAAAGAAAATGTTCCTGTCAGCCAGTTCTGATTCTTGAAATCTCAGTTATGGAAATTTACAACAAAGAAAAAAGATGTATTTTATATTTGTACAGTCATAGCAAAAGCGCATCTTTTTCTTATTTCCTAAGTTGTCACTAGCCTGCTTATGCAGCTGTGAAGAAAGAGACTATGCTTGTCACTTTTGCTCTTAAATCTTAGAACAGAAATAAGTAAGAAATCATTGGACTGAGGCTGGGGTAGTGCAGGAGACATAGCACCTTATAATTCTCCCAACAGAGAACCAAACCAGGGGCAAAGGAGGAAGAAATAAAACCCTGGCACATTAATGCTCTTGTTCCCAATTTGTCTTTTCCATCACTAACAGAGCATCTATCTTAATTTTCTGTTGTTTTAGATTCATGTCTGCAATTCAAGTTTATAATGAAGGCTGTGAGGAGATCCCAGCAGAACAAAGTTCTGCAAGAACATCCTTAATTGTAAGAATGTGTTTGTGCCTGCTCCTGCTCAGCAGGGTGAGCCTGTGTTCAGCTGTCTTGAGGCCTTATTAACAAATGTACAGACTTACATGAAGGCTTTTTAATGAAGGTACATGCACTTGGATTTCTCCATTCCTATTCAACCTACTGACTGAGCTTTTTGTGTGATGAGGAGTAAAAGGCTTTCTAGTCATTCCTTACCTGAATTAGCATTGCTCGAGCTTTCACAAGAATATGTGGTTTCATGACTGTTTCAAGTTCATAGTTTTTCTGACATCTGCTTTTTGATTTCAATACAGTATAATTTCCTTCTTAAAAATAAGGAAGAGAATTGAAGAGTGTCCTGACATCCTGATGTTTGCCTACTGATTATAGAGACATGGTTTCTATTAAGGAGGAATATTAAGATATTTGCATTCAAAGTTAAAACATAAAAATATGTTGGAACTGTCCTGTAACAGCACTTAGTTTCCTGCTCACACAGCATTTTCCTCTTTTCTCTAGCTATGAAGATACTACGGGGAGAAGTTCTGCACAAAGACTAGAAACTGTCATTGTGTTTTTCAGTCTATATGCAGTGTCAGCTGGGAGTGCTGAAAGATAAATTTTACTTTTTTATGGTCAACTGATGCCCAAAGTGCCTGGTACAGCACAGTGGAAGCTGTCTGTTAGAGGTGTGTTTGCATCCTTGTGTACATCTAGCCATGAACATTAGCAGTCTGACACTTCCTTTGTTGCAAACCTAATGCTATTTCACACTTAGTAGGATTTGAAAATTGAAATGAGAACAGTTTAAGTAAATAGTTTACTGTTGAGCTCTGCTCAGTGGCAGGTGGACATCCAGACACTCTGTGGCAGGTAGAGAGCCAGACCTGCTGCTGACAGCTCTCCAGATCCTGCCATCATAGGTCCCTCCTTCACCTGGCAGCTTTCTCAGGCAATGAAATAATTTTTGGCCAACAATTTTCCACTACAACCAATTCCCCTCTCTCTGGAAAACATAAGCAGCTCCTGTGTCAGGAGGCCCTAGGTGGGCAGAGGTGCCTCACCATATGGTCTCAGAACCATATCAGCATCTGAACATTCCTGAACAATTAGAGGCATGGCAATTCCAAAGACAAGCCTGGAGAAGCATAATGTTCTTTTCTGACTGCTTTCTCAACTACCTTTATTGAATATGGGCTGTTGTAACAGATGCAGGCATTCAGATTGGCATTTAATTTATCCTCTGAATTAAAATAGGATGATAGAGTTTCGTTCCAGTTAAAAAATTGCCAGCACTCTGTCACTAAGCCTTACTTCTATCAAAGTCATGTTAGGATTCAGCTGTTTACAATTAGCTGAGCTTCCCATGCACACTACCTCAATAAATAGTTTAATAGCAGTGAAAAGACCATGTGGCAAGAAGGACCTGCCCTTCTTGGGGAAGAATAATTAATTATGTAGAGAAATTAGGCTGCAAACAGTTTACTTGAAGATTATATTTCTTCTGATTTTAAGTAATGAGCTGTAAAATCTAATCAATGTGCCTCCAAGGGAGCAGTACCCTTGGGCTAGAGCTGACACCACTTGATCCATCTACCTGGGAGATTTCTGGCTGATATGGCATTGGCTTTGCTTAATTAGAGATGTTATAGCTATACAGAGTCTACTGAGCACAGACGACATAAAGAAATAAAGACCTTGCAATAAAGACATGTCAATCATGAAAAGGAGAAGGAAGCAGATATGAAATTAAATTGTTTATATTGCTATTTCACAATCTGCTCCTGGCTTAATAGTTTGCTTCATTAAAAAACAAACAAAACACATTAAAAATATCCAACCCAACACTAGAAACTCATGAAAACAACAAAAAAGCCACATCCCAGAGTTAATAGAGAGTTTGTAGAATTTAGGGGGGAAAATATAGTGTTTAGTTAACTGGTGTGAGGCTACTACAGAGGGCTATTTGCTGAAATGCTGAAAAAATATTCGGTATCTGAAGTTATTGGAACTTTTTTGTCAGAGATTGTGATTGAATGTTCTATGAAGAAAACGAAACTAATTTTCACCTGAGATTCTTAGTCTAAAGAGATATCAAAAAAGCACCAAAAATAAGGAGTTTTATGTGAACTGTGATACAACATAGCTGGTGTTAGGACAGGTGAAGTCCAAGGAATCCAGGCAATGAGGCAAGAAGGACATAAGGTATTTTCATATTTTAATCAATAGGAAACTGCCTATTACAGTGATGATGGTGATATATTCATTAAATAAATTGTCCTCTGATTTCCTCAGGGTAGTCTACAGTGCATGGTCCATATTAAACTCTTAAACACTCAGACCCAAAATAGGAATGAGGCAATGACTGATGTATGAGTTGGGGATCAAAATTTGACGTAGTCACTAAAATGGAGAAAGTCTAAATTGAAGTACATGACTTTTTCTCTGCATTTCACACCTGTGTTTCAAACTGCTGTCCAATGAAAGCTTATTTATTGGTCAGGAAATTATCTTGTCAGGAGCAAATCCATTGGTGGCTGAGAAGACAGAATGTGCTAAAGGAATATCTGTTCTTTGGTCTGCAAGCTGTAAAGGAGTTAATGGAGGGAAATGAAATGAGGAAGTCCAAGGGAAAAATCACAAGCTATTGCTCTCCCCATGCATATTAAATATGCACAATGAAGACAGATTGCTCACAGCACAGCTCTGGTACTAGAATATTTCTGTATAATATGTCCAAATGTAAACATGTAACTCAAAGCTGCAGTTTCATAATAAAATTTTTCTTTGCTTACTCTTCCTCATCCCCCAAGAACACTTTATTTTTCATAGTGCCAATCTGAAAGATATACAAGACATCAAGTTTCCAGAAAAACTCCCCTCTCTTTGCAGACATCCTTAATAAACTGGAAATAATGACACTTGTGGCAGCACAAATGCACCAAGGGTAGAGCACATATTAATTAAGGGAGGTTCACAGAGCAGAAGTTTTTGCTGAAGCTGGCCATTTTTGTATGCTTTTATCCCTTATAACTGCCTGTTTTCCCAGGAGACATCTTATCAGGCAAACATTGTTCTGGCATCCCAGAACATGACAGACTGTCATTAGATAAAGGAGAAGGTTAATAAAATAGAAATCCAGGTTACAAGCAATGTTTTAGCCAGAGGCATCCCATGGGTTGTGGGGAAGCAAATAGCAGACTAGTCAAATGCAGCAAATTACAGTCAGCAGAAGAGTGTAAGCATCCAGCTCCTATTCTATAATTTGCACATGCCAGCAGAATCTCAAATAATTCCTTTTTTTTTTAAGATATTTGGACTGAGTTTCCTGTGGTCTGCATATTCCCCTTTCAATGTCCTGATAGTCTGGGAGCACAGTGCATTAGCAATGGCTCCCTCAGAAGGTATTATGAAAGGATAGAATAAGAAGGGAGGGCTTTTTTCCTATTTCTTTCATTTCTTTTCTTAAAGAGTTTCTGAAAATGCCTGGTAGGGCCTGTGGATGACAATTGGAATCAGACTACAGACTAGGGCAGAGCAAAATTGTTTCTCTGGCTCACCTCTGATTGAAAAGTTTTCTATTTTATTAGTTTGAAAAGTGATGCTGACAAATGCAAAAGATACTGCAAAGGAAATACGTTTTTCTGCTAAACATTGTTGAGAGATACAGAAGTTACCATTGACCCCAGACTTTTGTGTGAGATGGAAATCAAAAATTTTAATGAATCAATATGATGAGGAAAGGATGCTGCTTAATTAGTGGGTTGGAAGGAATGAAATAATTCCAGCTGTCATCTGCATGACCTGAGCAATGCACTGTGTTCTCTGGTGTTTACAGCAACATAAGATTCAAATTGTACTTGGAGGTCTTGTTTTGAGGAAGAAAGAGAGGAATTAATGTCATGAGCTTTTACAGCTGAAGTCCCCTAAGGGAAAATCATGGGAAGTTTATTGCAGAGGTGGAGGAAGATACTGGAGTGGATCATAAATGTGTTTACTGTCAATGCTGATTTACACTAACTCAGAATTTGGCTTTACATCTCCATCCTGGAAGATTTAATTCTTCTGAAGGAGATTTTATGTTTCTCGACCTTGGCTGTTGCATTTGTGGATGTGATTTCAAAAGAGGTAATACAGCTTGGCTTTGTCCCCTTCAAACTCCCTGACTAAACCTGCCTTGAGTTTTGTAAAAGCAGAGTCAGCTTCACCTGGACTTTGCCTGAAGATTCTGTTTTACTTCTGAGGTGCACAGGTCAGAAGAAAAAGTGACAAGCAGCCAAAGCAGATGCTGGAAAGAACTGCCCTGCATACAAGGCATACCTTTATTTCTTAAACTAAGAAGTACAGGTGTGATTCTAGTGCATGATTGGTAAGGGAAGACAGGAGGTGAATGGTTATGGGGAGAGAGAGTGAAATGACAAGGAAATAACAAGGTTTTAAAAAATTGCTGTTGTGTCTGTCAGAACATTTTATGGTCTCCCCAAGATGGCAAAGAAAAATAAATCAAAACCCTTCTGCTGTCACCTGACTTTGATATAACTATTCCATACAGAAAACTATGCAACTCCTCTCTCTCAGGAGACTGATCCTGAAGATTTTCTCCCAAAATTAATAGACTAGTATGCATGTTTTAACTCATCCTTTCTCAAATTTTACGCCTGTATTCAGAGCCATCATATCTTAGCTAAAATTGGAGAACTTGGTGTCCAAACTTTTCAAATGCATGGACTTCTCCCTCTTACCTTTTATTATAATTAATTATTTTTACCAACCCAAACCATTCTATGATTCTAAAGGACAGAAAACCAGACACTCCTTCCAAGTCTACCTTTATAAAAGGGTCAAGTTTCTCTGCAAGTTAAAGTTTTCATGGCAATCTCTTCAGCAGAGTGTTCAGGGAAGCATTAGCCTTCTGGGTATACTTACAGCTCCTGATTAAACCCCTTTATCTCAAAAAAGGAATCAAGTAAAGCTTGAGTGTTTTTCTTAATCAGCACTTCAGCACATTCTGGAAGGTCTGTGTAAAGACTTTGTTGTCTTGCCATAGTTTGCCTTATTCCCCCTATTATTTCCTGGCATTGGTTCTTTTCAGAAGAAAGAAAAAGAATCCTCTGTATTTTGTTACAGTAAAATCAGATATGCTGGTAGGAGCTGGATATAAACAATGAGATATATAGAATCTTTCACAAAGGCAGTGAGGATCCATCTATATGGGATTTTCTGCTCTCAGTGGAAGTGCTAATGACATTTCCTTGCTGCTGCTGCTGCATTATCAGCACTCTGCAAGAAGAGAAGAATTTCCATCATGCAGATTTGCTGCAGAGAGCAGATTTGCTGTGGGATGAGGAGGCTGCCCAGTCATTTTTGCTTTATTTTTCTTTTATCATTGATTGCATATTAGACATGGAATAGCTCCTGGACAAGGCAAGCATTTCCTTGTAATAAAAGTCCAGTGCTTTCAGTAGAGACTTAAAAAAACTCCTGTGATGTGTGTGCAGAGGAACAGGTGACTGGTGGGGAACCTGTAGTTTAGCACTGCTCCACAGTCACTATCCTTACAATCAGCAACCCAGAGTAGAGGTGAAGTAATTTACTCTGCATGCATAATTCTACTTTGAATTCCTAGTTTGAAGTAAAAGAAATCACGGAGATAGCTATGGTAGCTATCACAGTGAAGCTTCATGCCATAGCTTGTATTTGTATCTGTCTGCATCTCAGGTGTATCACCTTCTTAAACAAAAACAGTAAATAAACTTTGAATAATGTGCATCATAGAATTAAAAAAGCCTACACATAAAAAAACTACTGAAGGCTACAGATGTGTGAGCTTGGCCTCTCTGTGAGAAACACAAGCTTTTCTATTAGCTAATTTCAAAGGAGTCAGGCAGTGATTGGATCACCGTCTTTTATTCCCAGAAACAGAGAATATTTTTCATGGCTATAGTTAAATCATTACAATGCAGAAATGTTTAAAGGGGTGCAACCCCTAGATCTGAAGCTAGACAAGTAGAAATAACAGAATTTATTCCCTTTAAGGAGAAAAGCCCAGTGCATTCTTTACGAGTGAAAATCTTTTACAAACCAAAAGCTTTGAAAGACTGAAATAAAAGCATTAGTCTCCTACATAGAGAACTACATCATAGAACTACATAATAATTTGGTTTGGAAGGGGCCTTGAAGATCATTTATTTCAAACTTCTTGACAGGGGCAAGGACATCTTGCAGTAGACCAGGTTGTGAAATATATTACTTCATGCAGAAAACATAATCAGATCCTAAGATCCTGTGTCCAGTGCTAAATGAGAAGCCAGAGATCACAACTGTGATTATTATTTTTGTCTTTCCCTATCTTTGACATATGTTTTAGTGAAATTACTTAATGAACATGGTTTAGAAATATTTTATATTTCTAGCAACTGTTTCTGCATAACTCCTCAAGTACTGAATGAATTTCACTTGAAGTTCAAGCCCCTTGACTTAAGGACATGGTTTTCTAAACAGATGTATTTGCCCAGTATGAAACTAATGTCCTTTAAAAACACTTCATTTTAACAAGAATGCAATAATTTAAAAATAAGATGCCAGTCTTAAGATTTTAGCCATTTTCTATCTGTCTCTTGCACCAGTATCTCCACTTTATTGCTCACAAATGCTTTTCAATTCCAGTTTAAGGAAATGCTTTTAATCTTCTGAGGCTATTGGGGTATATTTCCAGTTGTACACAGGATAATTTGACAAACAAAGGACTTCTCAAGTTCTGAAATGTCTTCTAATACTATTTTGGAAAATTTGATCTAAAAAACTATTTCACCTAGAAAGATCCTGAAAAACAAAATCTCCTGGCTACACTGTTTACAAAATCAGTTTCTGTATTGTCTGGAAAGATGGACATTAAGGGTTGTTTTCTTCAAGTTTGGCGTTGCTACAAAATGCAGTGCTATGTAGATATATTCAAACTAGCTCCAAGAAAATTAACTTGTGAAGCAGCAAGGCCACCTCAGCTAAGAAGGATGTTTTAGCACAGCAGAGAACTGAGCAAACATGTGTTGTTTTATTCCTCTGATACCCACTCTAGTCCACTGACAGTTTTTAAGACTGCTCAAGAATCACATCATTTGAATAATATATTGCCTAGCAAGTGTTGTACAACCTGTTCCAACTTAGATCACCCATTTCTGTTCCATAGTTATAGCTGTCAGAGGCTCAATAACCACAAGTACAGCATATTGTAAAATCTGGGCTTTGTACAGAGAGCCAACAAAACCTTGATGGAGACCATCAGTCATTGTATTCCCTTCTGGGGCAAAATGTACTATACTTTTTTTTTCTAAAGAAGAAAACATGGCAATGCAAATTAGTAAACAGTTGAATGAATGAAAATTTTATCAATTTTTTTTGTTCATGCTCTTTGCCAGACAGTTTTCCATTTGAAAATGTAATTTGAATTGAACCTTATTTTTTTGCTGATTTGTAATTTAAGGGGAGGGGAAGCTCATGAATTTATGAGTATTTGTTCACAAAGTTCCCATAAAAATGAGAAATCTTTTAAAACAATGTTATTAGAATGAAATAAAAGGATACTTTGGATTAGATGCTACTCATTTCCAAGATTCTCTTTTATCTGTAAGAGCAGCCTGCAGGCTTAAAATCCTTGCAGAAAAGAATTCGTAATGGAATAGCTTTCTGTGTGACTCTTATCACAGGCTATGCTATTCCATGTACCTAAACTGTTTTGGCAAGAAGCCTTTTGAAAATCCTCAGCATTGGCATGACACTGATAAAAATGAACAATTTACAAAATCATATTAACATTCATAAAGAGGAAATGAAGAAAGTTCTTGATTAAAAACCTGGTTTTAATTAACTAGGGTCTAAATATTAGCTTAAAACATGCTGATATATTTGTGAACTTTATCAGAGTATTAATGTAGATAAAACTGACATTTAGGGTGGGAATCAACTTCGGAGAAATAGGGCTTGATTCAGTTCCCTAAATAGAAGCATCTCATGTCATGTGAGACTTCTGGAATGGCACAGCGTCTCCATATAGATGCTCTGAATATGAGGGGACATACCAGTGGCTCTGTGTTTGGGCAAATGAGCTGCTTTCCTAAATGCAGTGGCCAGATTCAGCTGATAGAAGGTGGGTGTGGTGTTACTGGCTGAATGGAGGGGCTGGCAGGAGGAGATCAACACCTGAGGCAAGCTGAGAGCTTCTGCTGTAGGCAATGAGATCAGGTTCAGCTCAGATGTCCACATGAAGTCATTGACCAGTGGCTCAAGAGGACAGGGGGATAGCAGTGGCTGACACAGAACCTACAGAAAATCTGTGTCCTTCTGAAGGGGCAGCTGGAGAGCTGCTGTAGTAACCATAATGCCTGAAGTCATTAATTAGACCACTAATTAATATGGGGCCTAGATGGCCATTGAGCTTTCTTGGAATAAAATGCCTTAAATGTGGGTAAAAATTCACCTACATAAGCATAGACATCACATGCCCCTGTGATACCCTGAAGTGTCCTCCTCACCTTCACTGACTGCTTCTTTAGAGCACAAGTTTTCCAGAAGGCCTGTTCACATCTGCATTTTGGAGAAACTCTGACTTCCCTTGCATGGAGTTAAAAACATTTCCCAGCTTTCCCTGAAGACTTGTGGCAAAATGTCATCTCTGGCTGAACGAAAAATATGGCCCCATGGACAAGCATGCCACTTCCAGAACTGGCAGGTTTGTTTCCTTGGTAAGATTAACTTACCTTAACTTGGTAAGATTATAGCTCAAAGCAGAGCAGGTAAATGGGCCAAGAGCTGCTATATGAGGCATATCCTTAGGATATTTTTATCCTATTTTAAGGTGCCCTTCTTTAGTCCAACAAGACTGAGGCTGACCTGGGGTATTCTGGTGTCCATTGTTACTTACAGCTGATGTTACCAAAACAAAACAATTTCATTTATATATTGTCATCCTGCAGCGTGTCATATTAAAGCTCTCATTCAGCATCCTCAGCATTGGCAATTCTGGATGTAAGATGTACTTTCTCAATGCAGGCCCTTTCAGAACACAGGCCTGTGTTTTGCTGAGTTGTATAAGCACAGACTATTTCCTTAGGAAACCTGAGCAGACAGTTGTTTCCTTTCCTGTCCTATTAAGAAGTTATAAGCATAAACCAAAGACTCAATGAAATTAAACTAAGAATTCACTTAAATGCTCTATTGAACTGTAGCACATTTTAATTTCTCAGGCTCTATTGATGATCTCTCATGATGCACTGGCTTTTTGATCCGTAACAAAAGCTCTAATATAAAAGATGATATACGAGAATACACACACACAATAACGCCTGGGAAAAATTTGTTGCTGTTGGACACGAAAGAAAGACACGGACTCGTAACTCAGAAGGCTGATGCTATAAAAAAAGGGGCTGGTTTATTCTCAGAACTTATGTTTATACCTTTTTACACTGTGCCCACCTAAGAGGTGGGATCCTTTGAACCATTGGTCATACCAAGGGTCCACAAGCAAAGTCCCTCCTTAGGAGAGAAACGTGAAAAACAAGATAGTTTAAAAAGTATGACCTTGTTTAAAAGTTTTGGTCCCTGGGAAAGAACTTCAGAAAACCCAAACATGACAAGCAGTGACTACAAAAATTAGCAGAATAGACTAAAAAAAAAAAAAGATTCCTTAGTATATTCCCAGGTTTTAATATTTCCTAGGAGTTGTACAGCTGCTGTGCATTTTAGTAACTTCGGTGTAATATTGTTTTGACCAGTTTTCATTTGAGCAGGTGCAAAACTTGTGGTATTCACAACATCCATTGTGATGGTCAAGCTCTCCATGGCTAATTGTGTTTGCTGAGAAAAATCGCTTTTGCCCTTGATTTGAACTTGTCTCCCAACAGCTTTAGTAGGTGATCCTTAGCTCTTCCTATGCTGGAGGAGGTAGGAAGCAATAATCTTGTATTGACTCTATCCTTGTCATTCATTAATTTTTATTTCCTTCAGGAGTAGCCTTTTCCAGGCTGAAAAGTCAAAGCTATCTTAGTCCTACATGTCTTAGTTGCTTTTAGAAAGAAATCCAGGAATCATCCATTTCAGCCTTCTCTGTATTTTCCTGGCCTTATTGCAAAGTGTCTCTCTGATAGTCAGCTAAAGACAAATTATAAATATCGTACCTTATCTTCCTGATTAATTTTCAGCACTTCACCAAAATAAAGACAAGAGAAAATCCAAATTCATCCTGGAAACAAGTTTTGAAGGTGATGAAAAGCCTGATGGTTAAGGATACTGTTCCTTGCTAGATTTCTTCCAGACCACAGTATTAACTAGGATTTAGTAGGATATTGAGTAGCTATTACACCAAGAGAGAAGGAACTGCATCCTAGGGAAAGACAAAGACTGGAAAATATGTAGGTTCAAAAGAGTGATAGAACCTGACCCTCCGTTATAGTTACATGAAAAAATAGTCAGAGAATCCTTTAAATGTGTTGACAAAGGGCAGAATTTTCACTAGGGTCATGGTACTGGTGAGACTAGTAACGGAACATAATATAAAGTACTAATATGAGTTTTAAAGTTACACTGAAATCCTCTGCAAGATGATGCAGAGCCATTTTTTTTTTTTTAACTCAGGCTGGAAAATTGTGGGGTTTTTTCTGTAAAATTTGTTTCTCTGATGAACATATAATATTGCGGTTACATCTAATTTAGCTGCTGGGAGAAGATGCTCTGGATTTTTTGGTAGTCTTGACCCATGGTTTCCATGCCTCTTGGAGGCCAGGATTTTGTTTACAAAGAAGTCAGAGTGTGGATGATGGGAGGGGAATGACATATGCCTTAGTCTCACTCTGATAAGGAGCTGGGACAGTGCCAGAGTGCCATATAGACAGAGCTTAAACACTGGCTTCGTTGCAGAATACATAAACCTCTGCTGGGAGGAAATACCAGATATAAAATGGGTCTTTAATCTTGCAGACAAATTCCAATTAGGAAAGCACCACACGCTTTTTACACCAGGCATGATTAATCACTGGAACAAACTACCAGTAGAATTGATGATTTCACCCTTTCTTGACGCCTTTGAGTCAAGACTGCACGCACTCCTGGAATTTATGTGATAGCTAAACACATGTTATAGTCAAGTACAATACCTGTTATTGAGGTTAATATTGTGGGTAATAATTTATTTTTTAAAAAAATACAGTGGAGGTAAAGTTAGAGGTCTTTTCAGCCTTGGAATTCTTTAAAGCTGATAAAGACTCTTATTATGGAGAGCACTGCTCTGTTCTATACATGATCATCCTCCCTCTATTCTTATCTTGCACTTTCCCTGTGTTGTCTGTGGCAGAATTTCCATTTGAAATTTTAGTTCCTTAAATCTTTTAAAGTACCCTCATTCCCAAATAAATGAATTACTGAATCTAGTAGGAACTTAGTAGATTAATAAGTGACCCTAAACACTTAATTGGATTTGGATTTGGGTCCAAACACATTCCAGCAAGAAATAAACAAGCAAAACAGAGGTAAAATACCTAATATTAACCAGCAAGACTCATTCTCTGTAACCTTTGTTTTGTAGCAGCTAGTTTCTCGTGAGAGCACAAAACTGGGAAGTTCCTGGGTCACCAAATCAAATTTCTTGATATCTCCAAGAGGTATTTGAATAGCTCTTTCCATAAATTAATCAAAATCCTTTTTCAGAAAGCAAATTCCACTGCCCTAACTCTAATACTCCCCCCTACATCTTATCCATTGTCACATCCCTATTTACTCATATTCCAAAATCTAATGACTTTATACTCACCTTGCAATTTTCAGCCCTCAAAATCTGTAAGTAACTGATTGTTCCTTACCCACATTTAGTACTTGTATCTTTCTGGAGTGTAGGTGCCAATATATTTAGGCCAAGTAACCATACAAAATTTAGTCTTTGTTTTCCTAAGCCATAGTCTTTTACTTACTCCACTTAAAGACAGATTCTCCATTCATAACATTACTGTGTTAGCCTTCATTATTCTTTCAGTTAAAATTGGTCTTTCTTAATTGTGGATGACAACAATGCTGTAACTGAGGTCTCAGGAGGGCTGTAGATGATAGCAGGATCTCTATATCTCCTGAAAAAAGACAAGCTTTGCATAAGCCTTTTTCCACAGCTACATCACATCAGTAGCTTGCAGCCATCCAGTCACCGTGTAAGACATCCAAATCCCTTTACTTTTCATTAGTTGTGACTGATAAATTTCCTCCTAAAAGTAGAAATTCTTGTTATCAGTCCCTGAGGGCACAAGCCTGTACTTTGTGCTATTGAATTTTATTCCTTTCCTGGTACTCCAGCCCTCACAATCTGACACTTCTCCCAATAGTGCATCTGGCTTCTCCTTGGCATGGCCAGCACTGCCTCTCTAGTTTGTATTGACAAATTTCAGTGGTGGATGTTTTTTTGTTCTTAACTTATTAGTGCTCACTGCTATTTGTTCTGAGTCTTCATTCGAGGGAATGAATGGTGATCAGTGTCAATACAAGTATTGCCTGAAAGAATGCTCTTGGAATGATCTCTACTGTGACAGTAACTATTGACTGATAGACTTTGAGCAGTACTTACATGAGGATTTCTGCTTGGTCCTTAAAAGGGGTGAGAAATGAGGACAAGGGGCTTCCATTCCTGTTCTGGTAGTGACAATGAATGTGGGGAACACACAGGGGTTTGTCTGGGCACACAGTCTGGCCAGGTGTTGGCACATCCTCCAGGACAGGTGGCTGGCACTCTATCTCAACAAGAAAAAACCAAACCTTCTGTAAAGAAATTGTAATCTCCTCAAAATGACATGTCTGCAAAAGGATGTCATTTACTCGTAAACATGCACAGGGATTTGCAGATTACCTTCCCTTTACCTGTGGGCAGCTCATCATGCTGACTGCATGTCTGCTTGGGGGGTTATTTTCAGGTTAAATTTCCTCTTTAAGTCTGGTAATATGTGTTGATTTATGTTTAATCTTATATCTTATTTGGATAATTATTAAAATGTTGAGTAAATATTGTTGAAACAGGACAGTGCATATAAATTACAACACAGTTCTGTCTTTGTTGGATATAAATACTGTGAGTTCACTCATCCTGGGCAGTTAAGATAAAGTACACAAATACTCACTAAAAAGCAAAGATTATATAATCCCCAGTAATCACAAAATGGATGCCTTTATAATGTCCATCTGAAGGCAAATTCTGCCTACATTCCATTTCAGTGGATACAGATTCATTTCTCAAATTCTTTGGTGACTATAGAACTTAAACATGAAGACACATTAATGGTTTCAATAGAAGCACTAAAGTATTTTGTTTCAGAGACTGGATCTTTGTCACAAGGTAAATTATTAATGTTATTTGGCATCTAATTATTTCCAAATGTTTTTACTGCTAGAGATTAAATTAGGGGAGACTAGAAAGGAAAGAGTACAGTTTGAAATTGACTGCCAACTTTTAAATGAGATTGTTTCTGCTGAGAATATGGTGATTGGAACTTGCATTAGCAGCTCATTGAAGCACATATATTTCTTCTGACATATGTCATAGTTAGATCTTTTTATTGATGCCAAAATGCTTTTCTGTTTTAAAGTATCACCACACAAGACTCCTTCCTAGAAAGGAGTTTACATTAAGCATTTAAGCATTTTGCAATACTTCAAATATATATTATTGTTGTATTTCATGGATATAACACTGGCTAGTAATATTATGGGGGGGGGGTTATCCATTGCTATTTGTTTTACAAATATAGAACTGCATTATTTGTTATTTTCTTTCTCCTTACAAAATATTTCATTAATTATCAGAATAATGAATAATAATCTCTTTCAGTATTTCTGTTGTGATACACAACTGTGCTCTCATGGTAATATTTGCTTATTGTCCTTCACAGTATGAAGATGCAGATATTTGACCTTGACATATAGATTTGGATGGCATAAATACAAACTACTGCCTGAATAAAAACTAGATTATATCTAAAAAGGCTGAGGTCCAAATCTTCAAAGGCTTTAAAATACCTCATTAACATTTTGATTTGTGTTTTCAAGAGAAGGAAAACAAACACCCCCCCCCCCCCCAATGTAAATTGTAACATCCTTATTTGTTTTGATAGTGCCTCTAAAAAATTAAACATTAGAAGGATCAAGAAAGAACCTTAGGTTCTAAGACTATAACCTTGAGAAGAACTTTGTCCAGTATTTTTGGATCAAACCTAGGGTTGGAATTTGAACATATTTCTTTGCCTTTTCTGGTACATCTAGAAAATCTGTGTTTTAATCTGAAGTGAACTGACAAAGGACTTGGATGCAAACCACCTCCAAAAACAAGTCCTGAGGAGTCTTTTAGGAGAGTGATACATCCTCCTTCCTTGCCAATCAGCAGGGATTATTAGTTTTAAATTAATTCTGCATAAAAAAAATGTTTGTTCCATTTCTTATTTGAAGTTGGTTTAGACCAGCCTACCCTGAAGCAAAAAAGCGAGTTCTTGACTGCCTGGAAAACTTTTGGCCTTGTGTCTTTACAATGTAACCTTGATCCATAGTATGGCTTGAAAATGAGACACAGATTAACATGACTCAAACTGTGGAATTCATCCCACCTGACCCCAGTCACCCATTCTGTAATTCTGTGCCTTTGAAGTATTCTTATAGACTCTTGACATGGACAGGGGTAACAAAAGACATTTCTAGGTTGCAAACAATCTATCCAAAAATAGTCATCTGAAAGAGGTAAGATGAATTCTAGAGTTGCCAATTTTTCTTCATTGACTATAAAGGGAGGAAGAAGAACATCCCTCTGAAGAATACTTTATGATGCCCAGTATCTGTTGGCAAATGTCCAAATTGAACACTTCCTAGCTATACAGCTGAATTGTTCCTTAGGCTCCACAAATTGGACAAGATCTTTTCTTTTGATAGATGTTTATGCTCCTAGTGTACACAAACCCAACTAGTTTAGTCACTTAAATTTAGATACCTAAATTTTGAACTCAGCTGAGTTGAAGGGATTTGACACAGTTGCTCGTAAAATAGGCACCTACCATTTGAGACGTGCTGGAATATCCCCAAAATCATAAAATCACAGAATGTCCTTTTTTGGAAGGGACCCACAAAGATCATCTATCCCAACCCCTGGCTGTGTGAAGTACAGCCCCCAAAAAGTCACACCACATGTCTGAATCTGCATGGGGCTAGCAGGAGAGATGAGAGGCCTGCAGATGGACCCACGTCCTCTGTCCCATCAGGCTGTGGGACCTGACACAACAGACCACAACATTTCAAATGGCAGTAGATGCCTCAGCTTGAGGCACACTCTGGGTGTCAGAATGAAACCTACCTGTGGCTGGTGAGTCACTGCAGGGGCCTTCTTTATATAAAAAGACAGAAAGTTTCTAATATTGGGAAAGAAAGAGTGAAAGACCAAATTGTGGAACACAACAGAACTGCTAGACTGTTGTGGAGTCATCTCAGATTATTGACTCAGGAGGGGAGATTTGAGAGAAGTTTCTGTGGAGAGATGGCTCAAAGTTACAGTTTAAGTACAGAAATTCAGGAAAGAAACTTTGATGATAAAGGACTGGACAAGAAAAGGCACAGTCATAACAGCCTTTGCAATTTGCAAGTCATGGTTCAGGTCTCAGTAGTCATAACATTGAAGAAGCAACATTATAATAGAATTGGTCATGTATGGGTGCTGCTTGTTTTTAATATCTTTGCTGGATGCAGCTTCTTGTTCATCCTTTATTTCTCACCTGTAAGATTAGAAGCATGTATCTTGAATAAAACAACATCTAATGGCATGTCTCCAGAAAACGGCACTTTGGGTAAAATGCACCTGGGAGTTTCCTAAAAAAATCAAAACATCAAGCTTAACTTGCGCTTCACAAGTTTAATTTCCATTGCAATTACTCCAGTGGCTGTTCCCATTTGGTCAAGTCAAGCACAGGCAGGAGTCTTTCCAAGATGCCGCCTCCTAGTTTGCACATATCTGATTTTGCTCAAGAGCTCTGTATTTCCCAGTGTCACACCAGGACAGCCTGCCCTGCTGTCAGCCACGCTCCCCTCACAACAGGCAATCAAAAGCTGCTGGCTCTTTCCGTGTAGGGCTTTTGCTGCCTCTCTCCTTGTACAGCCTGTGTTAGCTTCTGCTGGGGATGTGCAGCCTGATGCAAAACTTTCCATTCAGATGAGCAGATTTGACAGATTTGTCTACTTATTAATAGACTAAGTTCAGCAGAATTTAAGATGCAAATTTATTCTTGGCCTATTTTCCTTTTTGCACTTTCGGTCTCTGTTTTCTCCCCTGTGTTTTTCCCTGGCTGTTTACCTTCCCTCATCTCCTTTGGTCCATATCAATAACATCAAGAATTGTAATCTTTTAATCTCCCAAAGCTCACTGGATTACCTTTGCAGTGAGGGAAGGTGCCAGTGAGGCTGGGAGCCTGTGATCTTCCCTCTTCACACTGTCCTTGTGGGAGGATTATTAATGGCACTCCAAAGGGAAGTGCCAGGCCCGCCTCCCCCTCAGCAGGCCGAGGCCACATTTGCAACAGCAGAGAGAATAAACTCCTGGTGTGGGGAAGGGCAAAATTATAAGAAGCCAGCTGAACTTTTGTAGTTTCTTTACTGGCAGTGATTTTGCAGTGGGAGCAGGTCACCATGGTGTACATTTTGTGAGCAGCCGTCCTGTCCTTGCTGAGGGGAGGATGGCTCTGTGCTCGGTGCCTCCAGAGCTTCTTTGCCACTCGGGCCAAGCACAGCAAATACACCACTTCTGTCTAAATTCAGTCATCTTTTTGGGTATGGTGAGAGAGCCTGAGGCACAGAGGAATATACTTCAGCCTGGTGAGGGAGTGACATGGGCTGCTTCAGTACTCCAAGGGTAGCAAGAGAGTCACAGAAGAGTAGAATCATTAAGACTGGAAAGGACCTCCAAGATCACCAAGTCCAACCTTCAATCTAGTACCAACCATGCTCACTAAACAACACTGTGAAATGGTTTTATCTTTGTTTCAATACCTACTCATTCATTTAACACTTCCAGGGATGGTGACTCCACCGCTTCCCTGGGGACTCTGTTTCGATGCTTAACCACTCCTACAGTGAAGAAATTATTCCTAATACCCAAGCTGAACCTCCCCTGGTGCAGCTTGAGGCCATTTCCCCTGTCCCATCAGGACAGGTGTCCCATCAGGACAGGTGTCCCATCACCAGTTACCTGGGAGAAGAGGCTGATCCCCAAAGGTGCACCCTGCCAGCCCCTCCTGCTCCCTGAACTCCAGTGCAGGAGTCTGGAAGTCTCTTCCATGCCAAAGGGTCTGAGGGCTGATGGATGCTGCAGGCATCTTCTGCTGTGTGGAACCTCCAGATATGCGGCTGGATAATTGCTTTGGCAGGACAGAGGAGCTGAGTCCTTCCCCTGCCTTTTTCTCCTCAGCTGTGGGAGGAACAAAGCAGTTTGAGCCTGCCCTCCCCTCTCAGCAGGACGGGAGCTGCTGAGTTGATCAGGATGTACCTCACAGGTCTGAGTCTGAGCCAGCCTGGTTGATTTTGCTGATACATGGATCAGAAGGACACAAGGAGCTGTCATGGACATTCAGCCTTACCTACCAAGGAGCACCGACCAAGGCACTGCCCACTCGCATTGGCTTTTAAATGAGATGGAACATATACAGTTTGTGGAATTAATAAATCACCCAAGCTCAGTTAAAAAAACTAATTACTCTTTGGGAAGTCATGGGAAACTGCTGATGCCAGAGGGCCTGGACAGTGTGCTGGCCAGGATGTTTGATCCATCTGGGCATATGCATTCCTGGGAGCCAGGAGGATTCCCCACCCACAGTTTTCTGAGTACAGAAGCAGGATTGAGTCCTGTGGTATAGTCAAGAGGAGGGATTTTGTTTATCACCCTCACAACTTTTGGGATATTAAGACAAAGCAATCCTGGAACCAGTCTGTAGTCGAAAATATTACAAAGCTTTCTTCTGATTAAGAGGAGTCTTTGCCATCATCCTTCTACAAAAGACTTGTTATGCCTATCTGTTTTCTTTCTTCCTGTGACTCAGACACCTTCTGTTTTCAGCACTCGGTATCCATCTTCAGCCAATAAAGGCAACAGGACGTGGTGCAGCAAATATGTTATCTTAACTCAGAATTACGAGGTTTTCCTTTGTTTCCCTTTTTAGTTATTTGCATGCTCCTACTGATTTTACAAGAACATGTTGGCTCTTGTGAGAGTTTTTGGGACAAATAAAACTCTCATGGCAAAATATTCTCAAAATATCTAGAGATGTGTTCCCCAGTACCGTGATATGGCAACAACAGGATATAAAATTTGTTTCTATTTTTGTCAGGGAGTTGGCAATTACAGGTTCACTTCTATGGTTTGCTGTTTGAGATGCAATTTTCCAACAGCTTCTCCAGTCTTCCTTTGAAAGTTTTCTGATGTCCTAAGGTGCTTCAGCTGCTTGCATGACACAGAGCTAGCCAGGTTCAGTCTGCTATGGGGTTTGTCCCCTCCTGACCAGCTGGATGGAGATCCCATCTCAAATGAGTGTATTTTCCATGGTGGCAGCTGGACTCTGGTATAGGAGTTGCCACTCTAGTATGCAGCTAAAATAATTTTCAAAATGTTTTTTCCACACTTTCAAGTTATTTCCTGCAGAATAGTGAAAAACAGTGGTTAGAAGAAGACAAATTAACCAGCATTTGCTGAAATTCTGTGAGTCAGGGTAGTTGTCTGCCAGTGCTTTGGGTGCCAGGGATACCCATTTACTCACTATGACTGTTGTAAGATTTGAGGGTCACCTAAACTACTTGTCAAAGGTTTTTCACCCCCCCCAGAGTTCTTGAACAATAGAAATGTTTCCTACTAAATAGTGTATTTTAGCTCCGAAGTTCTTTCCTTGCCAAGTAATGAGATCATGGAAGCTTTGTTATTAATGGATAGATTCTTTACGCCTCTTTTATGCTTTGAGATGGATCAGCCCAAACAGAACATAAATATTGTGACTGTCCTTTGTTCACTTGCTTGTAATCACTCTTTAGCTCTCTTAAGAGCTTGAGGTATATTTTGGAAAAGGGGTTTAATTGCTCACACTTTCTTTGATGCATGTGGGGTCGTGCAATAACTGTTAAGTAGGAATGGTGTGTAGGCACTCATATAAATAAATAAATAAATAGCACTTTTTAAAATCTCCCAACTCTCAGGTTTGTTTTTTTTTTAATCAGCAGAAAAGCTTGAGAGGGTTTTAAAATATTTCTTAACTTTATGGTTTAATTTTTGTTCTGTGAAAATGTTACCTTTTTTAAAAATTACATTGAAAAGAAATGTAACATCATCTCAAAACCTTCCTTTTTCCCATGAAACCTAGGGGCCATTTTTTTTTTTTTCTATATGCAAGTCAAAGAGATGAGACAAAGCACAAGTGAAACAACTGAGTTTTTAAAATGTCCAAAGGGCTTTGGAATTCCTTAAAATTATTTTTCACTTTCCATGAGAATCCTACTTTTTCTCTCTGAATCTTTGCTATTTAAACATGATCACAGACACTTTCTGACTCTTTTTTATACATTGGCATAAGAAGGAAATTTTATGTTATCTCATTAAGTAACTACAAATCCTAAATAATTTTCATTTTAATTTTTAGGTCTGCATTAACTCTCATGTGTTCTTATTCTGAGGAAAATAAAGCATATTTCTGGAATTCAAACCTTGGTCTACCAGAGGAGGAAGTTTGCCTTCAGGTGAGTCGAAATGTTATGGTGGCTCATAGTTCTCATTTTTACTTTATGATTCATAATAAAATACAAATCAATCAAAGCAAAATTTTTTATTCTTGATGGAGCGCTTTAACTCAAGCAAACTGGAAATAGTCAAAATATAAATTTATGTACTACTTACAGGCTGACAAAGGAATTTCTTTTCCATGCAGTAACTAGAGTTCTCCTTCAGAAAGTGGGAAGTCTAATAACAGAATAGGAGCTCCCTCTCTCACTGGAACAGACTGGATGCCCCTGCATCAAAAAAGGGAGTTTCCTAAGTTTCTCTGGGATGAAGTGTAGGAAGGGCTCAAAGAAGAAGTGAAAGCACTTGAGTCTGCTTTTTAGCTACTTTGGGAGACTTCTTTTTCTCACAAAAATTGTTCAATGGGAAAAGACCTACACCTCCTCCTCAGACTCCACCTCTGACTTCTTATTTTTTTGAGTAAAATTTTTTAATATTTTCAAATTAAGTTGGCAATAGAGCCAGTATTCATTTCCCATAATAATAATAAAATATATTACTTGGACAACTCTGTTCCTTTGTTTGTTGGTAAAGTCTTTTATTTTCTCGATCTGAAAATCTGGAGGAACTAGCTTTTCTGTCATTCTAATATATTTATTTCTGCATGTGTGAGAAAATAAAGTTTGAAAATACATCTTGGTCCCCATTCTTGCAAATAAACAGCTGAAAAAGCATGACTATAAAGCTGTGGTGTCACCACTATCAGTTGAATTGAACTATAATGTGGCAACTTCGTATTCAAATAGACAGTGAAAAGAAAGAAGCCTTTGTAAAGAGAATGGAAAGATTTTGACTTACTTGTCTCCTTTACTAAAAAAAATAATAAAAATACCGGGACAAGGAGTTTGGACTGCCGAGACTAAGAAGAAAAGAAGACAAGGACTCTAATGGTGTGACATGAGCTCCAAGCCCACAATAGTCTCAGTGCCTATCTCAAAGATCCTACCTAAGGACCAGTCTGTGAAATGGAATGTGTCATTTGCAGGGAAAATAAATTTTTGAATTAAAAAAGCCCACAACTGTTGTTCATTAATTGCATGAGTAGAGCCCAGGAAAAAATAAATAGATCCTGTCATACCTGAAATAGGAAAAGGGAGGAGGTGATGATGGAATGGAAGAGGCAAAGTGACATGAAAGCCAAAGTCAGATAAAGTGAAAGACCAAAATAAGAAAGAACAGTGATACAAAGTCATGGTACAGTGTTAACAAGCCAATCTCAGGATAAAGGACCACGGATGTTTTCAAGCTGTCTGCAATTTCCTTTAATAAATTGGCTTTAGAGATTTGATAGCATTTCCCACAGGAAGGTCTGCAGCCCTATTAAGATGTATGATGTTGGCTAACCACAGGTTCTATATCCCAATGTAATGTTGTTTCCTGTTCAGAGAAAAGGATGTCTTCTATTAAAAATTATCATTAATAGCAAGATACCTGTCAGTTGACCTGTTCCAGTGAAAGTATCACTTGTAAAATCTTTCTCAAATATCTGACATACATCTCAAATATATAATTTGAATCTCCATTCTGGGACCAAAACCAGTCTTAATCCTTGCTGTAGTGAAGAGAACTCTAGGGATCTATTCTCGTGTAGGCATGTAGTTGCCCAGGATATTTGGGATGCCCAGGAGATGCCTGAGCTGTTTACATGAGATGGGAAGGTATATATACCCACATCCTTCTGATCTGGCAGATGGAAACCAGGTGGAATATCCAAGGGCATCTAATATAAGCAGAAGCCTGCTGATTCTGGTGAGGTGTAGGAAGTGAGGAGGAAGACATTGGTGTTAGACAGACGTGCTGAAATGTTGTCAGCAGCCAGCTCTTGTCACTGCCTCTGTATCATATAAACAGTTGACAGAACATATTGACACTTTCCAGTGTAAAAATTGTCTCAGTGTTGCTGTTTCCCAGCAGTATAAAGTGCTGACACCCGAAATGGTGGATCCCAAAGAGGGGGAGAGAAACAGAGAAAGAGGATGCTGTGAAGGAAGGGGTGGGGGGGGGGGGGGGGGGTGCAAAATGAATACAGGAATGAGGATTTGTGGGCAGAGCCTCTGGCACATCTGGGAATGGTGAATAATCCCATCAGAATGAGCTCTGGATGGCAGAGGACAGGGTTGGGAAGGTGTCTCTCTGAGCCCAGAGGCTCTGGGGAGCATGTTGATACATGGATCACAGCAGGACTGGTGATATGTGAGGGCTCTGAGGAAAATCCATTCAGGAGATGGTGGGGATAGAGGCTGGAGGAGAGGAGTCTGCACTGGCTGTACTTCTAATGCTAAGCAGCACCAAGGCCTGTTCACTGGCCCCAAAGCCAGCTGCCACCTTTTGGACACAACCCTGTTGTAAAACACTCTCTGTGTTTAACAAGAAAACATACATTCAAGATTCCTATTGGGAACATTTCTGGCCAGGGCTAGTTCCTGTGTCCAGGCAGCACTGGAATGATGCTGACTGACTGGTGACAACACCAAGAGGGACTGTTTCAGTGACAGCCGTGTGCCAAGCCTCAGATCTCTGCTGTGGCATACTTGATTTACTAAATGATATTTGTGTTATCCATTTCCAGCTGCTTTTCCCAATGGACACTTAGGATGTGGCCCTGTTTTGGGTGCCAGGCAAGGCCTGCTACAGAAATAGGAGCTGCTCTGTGCTGATTGCCCTGGAGGCTGCAGTACAATCCTCACATGGTATATCCCCTTCCCACCCACTTATGCTTGAACCACAGCTCAATTCCTGCCTGAAGCACTGGACACATTTCAGGTGTTTGCAGACCCAGAAGAGCCCTGAGCACAGTGGAAGCCAGAACTGCAGCATCTGAAAATGGGAACAATAAGCACTATTAGGACCTACTTGAAACCTTCAAAGAGAGGGTGCCAATCTGTGCCTTGGTGCCTTGGAATGTCAGGATTTCATACAGAGAAGCCAAAAAGTTAACTATTCCAGACTCTACATCATAATTTTTCATAAAATTGATCTTTGCAGCATTTAGTGGAGAAGTTTTATTTCAAAGAGGATGTATTCTTTTTTTTGATTCACAACAAAACAAAGCCTGATTATATAAGATGATCTCATATATTTGGACCCAAAAGGATCTGTGACTTTTAGGAGGGTCTGGTTTCCAAGTTTCAAGTTAATCTATCAGTAAGTTTACCCCAAAATGGCTGGTCTGTGACAGTTCTGAAGAAATATCTAGGCAGGAATCCAAAGCAGCTTTCATCAAAATGTTCCCAGATTCCTGGACCAACAATAATCTGTGCTAAACAAGCCTTACAAATGATTTGATTGTGATAAAATTACAAATGAAATCAGAATATCTGAGTATTTCTGAGTACTTCTGCTCCTGTTTAGTAAATCTGTTCATGTCCTTCCCAGGTCTCTCATTTCATTCCATCCATTTTCTGGGCAGAAACAGAAAAGTGTTGCCTTCCCACCCCTTTGTTTTACTTCTCCCTGGCTTCCTAAATTCCTCTTTCTCTGATAATTCTGGATATTTTTTAACCCCTTTATGTATCTTCAAATCTACTGTAACCCTGAATTCTTTGGTTGTCTATGAAGAGCCCATGGTGAAATCTCAATTCCTTTAAGCTCAAGTCTATAGGAATTTTCAGCATACAGAAGCCATCTGCATAGTTCCAGATAAAGAATAGTCCTCTGTTGGGTCATTTTTTGGTATTATTAGAATTAGAAACAAGGACGCGAGGATGTCTTCTACTCTCAAGCCTGTTACTCATCCCATACTTCATCAATTAAAAGCAAATCCAAAATATGTCAAGAGTATTAGTTATTAAATGAGGGTGATTTCTGTTCCTCTGTCAATTATGGCCAGTGGCAGCAATTACAGATAAAGGCAGCATTGGCCAGGTATGACATGAACACAGGAGGATGTGATTGCAAAGCTTGAGGCCAGGGTAAGCACATTACCTTAGGAAGACTGGAGGGAGTGTGTGGGCTTAAAAACCAGATCAGGAAAATTGTTGGACACTTTCCCTCTGCAGTGAGCCCAGCTGGGTCAGATAAGGGATTTACAGCCTCTCAGATGATTGAGCTTTATCTTGTTTTGTCCTGAGGAGGACAGATTCCTTGTATAAGCAGCAACCCTGGAGGTGATTGGGACATTTGTAAGGGCATATCATTTGTAAAAGCCAAGCCAAATTTTCTCTTCTTGCCTCAAGTTATGTGGGTACTTACAAAAGGTACATAGATTGTGTGTGGTCTGACTTTTTCCTCAAGGTAGCTTTGAAATTTCTTGCCTTTTTTCAGACCTGAAAAATGGTTTAAGTATCTGAAAGTTTCTCAATTTTACTTCTGATAATGAATAGAAAACACAGACTTCCTCTACCATTTCAATCTCTTTTATTATCACTAATAAATAATTACTGGAATAATGCTTTAAAAAAACCCAACAACAAACAAACAAAAACAAACCACAAAAAGCTCCATTTCATTTTATGTTTTATCTATTTCAGAACTAACTTTTGTCCCTATTATGTAAGATAATTCCCTCTGGATCTGTACTTTAATTCTTGGTACCCTTGTTCTCCTCTTACATGCTGAGGTTTCTGTTAGATTGCAGACCTACAGTAAAACTAATTTTTCCAGTCTCAGCCAAAGGTCTTCTAACTGGTTATCACATAATTGTGTTTTTGAGAAACACAATCCAAGGCAGAAGCATCGCCAAAAGGAGAAAGCTGATGACACCTGGCTATTGCTCCAAAAAAACTTGTAATTGCTGATGGGGTTGCTACACCAATGGAGCAGTGCTTGAACTTAGTTCAATAAGCTGAAAAGAAATATTTGAATTTCAGAAAGTCACATATTTTGAACAAAACTCACAAACAAAAGCAGATGAAAATGTAGTGACTCAGTATCTCCTATTTTCCAGAACCTTCAACAACTGAGATGTCAGTATTGCATCAGAATGAGAGTATCAAAGGGAGGGGCTGAAGATTTGTGCACGATCAAGTCTCCAAGTATCTTAAGTATTCTATGGTTATGAATCTCACTTTGTTCTGCTGCAAAGTTCCCTTATAGATCAATAATTGTTGCCCTTAAGCTGTTTTTTTCCCACTTCTCTTTTTGCTTCGTTTCTGTAGCAGAACTGGAGTCCTGCAAGCATTTAATGTTTACAGGAAAACTTATTCTCATAATAATTTGTACGAGCTGTAAACTGAGCAGCAAATTCACATCCCATATTTTTCCATGGAAATTGACATTACATATGCTTATCCCTCCTGGTATCAAAACCAACTCAAGCCCCCACACTTCCATTTTGCTGCACTGACTTTAGAGGGCATTCAAGCAGCCTTGGAAAAATGTTCAAGTTTCACTAGTTGCCTTCTTATTTATAACACATTCTTATTCACTATTTTAATGCATAAGAACCTTGAAGAATAGCTAAGTAGATCAGATCACTAATTCCTGTGAGCTAAGAAAATTAATTATTTTCTCCTGTATTTTCTAATTTGACCTCCTTGTTGGCCTACATAAAATTTTTGCCTGATTCTTTTATAGTCAACAAGGTCAGGGATAACTGAAGCCAATAAAAAAGAAAGCAAACAATAGCGCAAATATAATAGTTAGAAAGATTAATGCTAGTGCTTGAGTGCTCCCAGCAAGATTAATTTCCCTGAAAACATTAATTATTCCTTTTCCTAGGTCTGGTGCAAGTTGAGTAAATGCTGTGCTGATCAACCTTGAAGGTTACAGAGGTTGATGTAGCTCTCTGCTAAGCCTGTGTATGCTTGAGACTGTGAGAAGATCACGCATGGCCTGAAGTCTCCTCACTAGAGGCTCTTGCTGTTGTGGTTGCTGTGGTCATACAAACACAGAATCTTTAATGTTGTAAAACACGTCTTAGATTGTGTTTACAATCCATTAGACAGTGTCCACTGCTCCCCATGGATTCATTCTTCCCCAAAAGGTGTATTTCTCTCATCTGATGTTGGATGACTACCACAGAGTTGCTTATACTTGAGATTTAGATTGGATATCAGGAGGATATTATTCACTGTGGGAGTAGTGGGGCCCTGGCACAGGTTGCCCAGGGAAGCTGTGGCTGCCCCATCCCTGGAAGTGTCCAGGGCCAGGTGGATGGGGCTTGGAGCAACCTGGGACAGTGGAAGGTGTGCCTGCCCATGGCAGGGGCTTGGAATGAGATGGTCTTCAAGGTGCCTTCCAAACCCACCCACTCTGTGATTACATGGTTCTGTGAACTCTCCTGGAACCCTCTTTCCAGGCCCTAAGCAGTATGTCCATTTGGAATGCTGTCTGTCTGACCTGCCTTAGAAGGAGCTGCACGGCCAAGAGCATTTCACAGATCTCTGCTTGCAAAGAGGGGCTGCGGTGGCTGCCTCAGACAAAGAGAAATCTGCCCTGAGCCAGGGGAATTTTGGTGCTGTGCAGGACCAGAAGGGTGGGCAGCAGAGTTCTCACAGGCACACAGAGCCAGCTCATGCTGTCAGGGTAATTCTGCATGGAGAGCAGAGGTACAGCCCAGGCAGACACAGATCTGGTGTGGCCAGGCCACACTGTGCTGCATCATCTGAAAACTTAATGGTTCAGAGACCACTTTGAATACCTCTTCACTCTGCTGCAGGTTGCCTGTGTATATTTAGACACAGTGTACCAGCACTTGGAACACTGTCACTGCATGGAAACACTCTCTTATTTTCCATTGCTGTCTGCTTTTGTGATTTTGTGACAAACTTCCTGATATTTACTGTTTCCCTTTTGTTTTCCTGAAGTCCTGCTGCATAAATAACAGAACTTTCATTTTGAGATAAAATGCAGTCTTCTGACATGGGGAAATATTTAAAAATTGAGTTTCACAGAGCATCAATCAAGTTAAAACAAACAAACAGATAAGCCACACAAAAAACAAAGCCCCTTGTATTGTTTCAAATAATAAATAAAAGTGATTCTTGTTTTTCAGACTGAACTAGATCATGATACTGTTTCTCCCTCAGCAGTCTTGGTTTTAGCCAGTGATAAGCTGCTCTTTTGATCTCTATTTTTTTTCTCTAGCAATTACAGGAGAAAGGAAAAAAACACCTTTCCCTTCAGTGACAGACCACAAATCGTGATGTAGCATTCCTCTCCAAGGTTAAATTCATCAATTCTTCTCTCTGTGAATTCCCCAGAGATGGACCTGGCTGCCTTTCACTTCCCTGAGCTGCTCTTCTCCATGGCCCTTCCCTATTTGTCCCTCCTGCCCTTCTGTCCTCTGATGGTTCCAAGGGATGTTTCTGGCAATTGCAGGAGGTTTGCTGCCCTGCAGTAAACAAGGACAGGATGAAAATAAAAAGACCATCTGCTTTCAGCAGCTTTGGTCACTTAAGCATTGGGAAGCATCCCTCCCTCCTGGTTGATCGGAAAAGGAAAGCGTGGGAGCTGGAATGGGTGGGGGATGCTATTTCTGCCACTCTTGGGTACTGAACGTGTGATCCCCTAGCAGGATATATGGCAGTTACGTCCTGCAGCTCATAATATCTCACACGAACCTTTTCTTATCTAGAACTTCTGATCTTTTGACTCTTTCCATCAAGGGAAATAAAGGAGAAGGCTACTTGGCAGCTGCTGTCTTCAATCTCTATTCAAATGCTGATTGTAACTAAGTAAGTTTGCCTTGTCAAAATGCTTTTGAGCATGGAAGAATCTGCTGCCAATATTTTCTAGGCAGCATCTGAGCCTTGCCCTACCTGTGCTGGGGATTTTAGACTTCTGTCATGGTAACCTGAACAAAGGGAGCACCAGATGGTAGAAAAACTTTTAAACTTTGTAGGTGTTATTTTTTAACTTTAGTGATATGATTTGCTCTTTCCTTCCTTCCTTCCTTCCTTCCTTCCTTCCTTCCTTCCTTCCTTCCTTCCTTCCTTCCTTCCTTCCTTCCTTCCTTCCTTCCTTCCTTCCTTCCTCATAGAAAAACCTCTCATGCAGCAGAAATCTACCTGTTTTTAACAAGCAGCCTGAAAGTTCATAATTTCACACAGGTATCATATCTCCTCCTTCTGCAATTTCCCAAATTTAAAGAACTTTAAAATTGTTGGAAAGGACCAAGGCTTTACTCCATGTGACACCTTTTGAAATGTTAATTTGAAACAGACAAAAACTCTCAATTAGAAAAAAAATGCCAAGCCCTTTGGGTATGATCTCCTAATTAAAGTTTGCTCTGATGACATTGTTTTGCATATTTTGTGATTGGATCTGATGCTGATAGATTTGGGAGTGGAGGGTGGAGTTTCTGATGAATAGGGCAGAAGTGAAATTATTTCCTTCCTGCATTTGCAATTTAAATAAATCTCAGCAGAATTAATTGCTTGTGGTACAAATACATCTTTTCCTAAGTCATAACTGGTTTTGAGGAGGTTTATTTCCACCTCAGCTGCACATTTTCTCCAGTAGATGTGTCTCTATGAGAAAAAATTATTTGTAAACCTCATTGTTTGTATCAATGAAATGAGAAAAACAGATCTTTTTTTATCTTTGCATCTTCGGAAACTTTGGAAGTTTTATTCACATGTTTTAATGTTTTCTCACATGTTAAATGGAATCCTATAAGGAGCTTGGAGCATTCCCATCTGAGGCCTTCTAACTGATGATTTAGCAGAGATAAAAACACATTGGGTAATGAACCATTGTCTCATTAGTGACCAGCCAAGGTCGGCAGCTTCCATAAACAGTTTAATATCATTGTTAAAAGAAACAGGGGTGCTGCTGTAATATGAGCAATTGATGGGTGCTTTAGTGCCCATCAGAGCATGTTTACTGGAAGAACATTAATGGAAAGAGAAGCAGGCTGTGGTATTACAAGCCGACTGGAGGCAAAAATAACTGCAAAAATAAAAAGCCACAGCTTTTTACAGGAGTAGCTGCACCTCAACAAATAATTCCTTCATTTTTCAGGTGGGCACTGAAGTTTTTTGCATGTCTTCCCAGTGCCTGTAGTCATGGCCCTTTAAAGACCTTCTCTGCTGCCCTCCTCCACTTCTCTCAGTTTCTCCATGTACCTCATCACACGTCTACAACTGTTCATGGAATTTCTCCTCTAAGGCTCAAGCCTTTTGGAACACCCCTCCTCCATCTCTGCCTCATTGACTTACACCGGCTCATCAAACACTGAGAACAAGTATCTGTTTCCTTGTCTAAATCACCTCATTGTTTCCTTCCTCTCAATGATGATTTATCTCTGTATTTGATTAATTATGTGTTTGGTTTTTGTGGTACAGTTCTGCTGCAGGATGCCACGTAAAATAAAATATTTTAGTAGGTTTACAGGTGGAAAAAGAGGGATGGTAACAGCTTCAATTTTTGCCTCTCCAGAAATTCCAGAATTTCTGTGGAGCAAGTGCACACTTTTTCATCCTGTACAAACTGGCGAAGAAGAGAACATAGTCTGGAAATGTTTTCTGGGAATTTTGCATGTTTCATCTCACCGGATGTAGACACCCACATTTCTGAAAAGTGCTGTCACCTTGGCTGCCTCTGTATTGAGACATTTTTAGAGCAATATCCTTCCCATTCTAAAGCAAAACAAGTCAGATTAAGTTTCCTGAAAGTACTTTTCCTTCCATTTAACGATAAGAAAAGACCTAAGGGTTGACTTACTCCAATTTGCACATCTGCCCTGTAGAACTCCAGACTTAAGTGTCATACCCTGTGGCAACTTTTTGTGAGCTATCTTCTTTCCAGAGGGAAAGAAAAATCATTAAGAGGAATGGAAAAAAAAAATCATTATGGGGAATAGAAAGAAATATAAGGAATAGCTGTACCAAGGAGTTATTAAAATGAAAGCTGAGAAGCATCTGGGAGACTCACAGGCTGGACATACTGAACCAAGCACGAGGGCAGTGAAACCTTCACTGCAAAAGCTTTGTTTGCATAGCACATCAAGGGTAATATCTGCCTGAGTCCTACATGGGAGACACTCTGGACTGTGAATTTTGGCTCCCTGTTTTCATTTCTGAGAGATAATGAGGAAGAAAAGATTCAGCAAGGTTTCATAAAGCAAAGCAGGAAGCCCGTGTGGCCTGATTCATATTTTTAATACAGAGCATGCATGCTATTGCAGAACTCCTGATTAATTACATGTTTTCATCTAACCAGCAACAAAAGCTTCATGCTGGGATGAAAAATAGGATGAACAATCTTATTGGTAAAGCTGTAGACAAATATAGCACGTACAGTTAAAGTCAAATCTGCATTCCATCAAGTCCAGTGAGAGAAAAAAATACCCTTTAAAGAAAATCCTTAAAGACTTTATTAGGCCTTAGTCTTTCCACCTTCTGTTTAATTATGTTGCCCTCTGCTTAATTTTGCCCTAGAAGTGTTATAACGGTCAGAAACTTCTTTGGCCTTCAAAATGAGTCTGCCCATATTAAATTCTGCTTTTTTATGTCTTCCTTGGATATAATTCTGAATCAGGGCATAAAAGCTGCAGCCACAGATTCTCCTGGAGGATTTTACAGAACATTGTGAAAGAACACTTGGTTTTGTCTTTATTGCACCACACATGAGTGCCTCCATCTCGTTAATGCAGGAAATGTGTTATCTGAGGGAGAGGAGCTCGGAAGCTTGGAACATCAGTGCTGTGCTTTAGAGCCCCCTTTTTTTTTTTTTTTTTTTTCATTTTATCTATTAGATGGCAAGGCAAATTAAATGTCTCATCATGAGGAAATAACAGATTCTCCAAATGTGTCCATCTGGCAAGAAAACAGTGTATTTTTGTCAGTGCACTAGCCTCCGTCCCACAAGGGAACTGACGGGTATCCAAGCTGTAATAAAGGAAGTGACAAGCTGGGTTTGTTGTTGCTGGGCTCTTCTTTTTGTGCTGAAACCACCTATTTGCTTGCTTTCACAGGAGATCTTTCCCTGAAAACTTTTCCATCTAGAAGCCTGCTCCATCCACAGCAATGCTAGCTGTGGAAGGAGGCAAAGGAGCATCTGTGCTGTTTCCTGTTCCTTCTGCAAAACTGCTCTTGTTTGAGTCAGTGCTTTTCCCTCCTCATGGCCTTGTTCTGTTTTCAGACTCTCTCTCAGCTGAGCATTCTGCAACATCTAATCAGTGATTTTCTAACACTGCTACTAATTGCTTGTGCCCATGCCAATACTTCAGTGCCTGGTAAATTCTTGATTCTGAAAACTTGTGAAATCCCAGAATGAGCTCCAAATTACACATCCACACATTCCCTTCATCCCTTCTTCTCCTCCAAGATTGCACTTTCCACTCCCATATTTTAGATTGCCTCTTAAAGCAGGAATACCAAGAGTTCAAGGAATGTATGGATGACACTCTCAGGCACATGTGGGGATTCTTGGGGCTGTCCTGTGAAGGGACAGGAGTTGCACTTTTATTATCCTAGTGGAGCCCTTCCAACTCAGGATATTCTATGTTTCTGTGCTTCAGTGTTTCTGTATTTACAAGGCCCATTCACTGAAGAAATAGGATGTGAAACTGTAGGAAGTTTCCTGTTAAGTTTTTCCTCCATCTGGAGACATCTATTTTTCTGAGAGTTCTAAGCTGAGGAACTGACATGAAAGCCATTGTTTTGTCTTTTACTCTCTCTTCCACATTCTACACATTATTTTTTGACAGCAGCCATGTCATCTCTTGGCTGGAAAAGAGCATCAGCCTGTGTCTCAAGGCCTGTGGCCCCATCAAACCCCATCTCCACCAGGATCCTGCAGCACCAGTGAGCACAGCCAGGGGTTTAACAGACCTGATTTCCAGGCTGCTGTGTCCTGCAGGGACTGGGGTATCAAATCTGAACATCCTGCTCTTATCACTGAGATAATCAGGGCAGGCCTTCCCCGTGGGTGTGCAGAAACTTGAAAAGCTCTGCAGATGGAAATGCTGTGTATTGGCTGAATGCTCAGATCTTCAACAACTTTGGCACCTCTGCACCTTGCTCCAAAGCACGATGTAACTCAGCCCTTAATGAGATGAAGAAACATATTTGAAGGACTAAAGAGGAATCTTAACAAAGTTTTTCAACCCTGCTTCTCCGACACAGGCACCTGTAAGTTCTCAAGAATAAATATCACACTGTGGACATCATAAAGACCCAGTACAGTTAGCTCTGACTGGGCTCAGAGAGAGATGAGGATTTGTTTTGAAATTCACAAAAGCCAAATATACCCGTTCTGGAGCACAGGCTTCCATTTCCACCCTCCCACCCCCCCAGCCTCTGGAGAGGAGAGCAGAGCATTCAAGCTCTCTGTGGTCAGACCTGTCACAGGATGATTGAAATCTCTAATTGGAGAGACAGGAATGGGCTTGAACATGACATCACTCACAAAGGCACCATGAAAAGTCTGAGGTCAAGGTGAGGTTTGACCTTTGTTAAAAAAGAAAATATCCTAATGTGCCTCTTTTCATCTCAAAAGGGTATTTTTCTCTCTCTTAAGTGCATCTGAAGATTATGAAGTAGGAAAATAGATCCAGGAATAACTGACATCCTTATCCTTAACACCCTTGTACTATGTCAAATTCATCTGCGTGTATTTTTTTTGTCTTCTGGTATATAATAAATTATTTAAATTAAAAAATCTTAAATAAGCTGTGGGTGCCTTCTGCCTTTATGAAAAAAAGAGCCCAGAAAATCTGCAAAGACCAACAAATGGTTTTATTTTTTCCCCGTTGCACTTTTTATGTTCTCTTGGGTAGATCCACTCCTGGATTCCCTCAAAAATTTCAATACCATCTCACAATTATATTTTCAAATTAAAACAACTTTTGTACTTTTATTTTCAATTCCAGTGTGCCTCATTATATAGAAAGTAACAAAGAAATGAGATGAGAAGGATAGATGATGGCAAGAGGTTCAAAGTATCATTTAGTGAAAACGTAGCTGCATCCAGAGGTCCTTAGATAAGCAAGGAAATACCTAGAAGAGGTGTATATACTGATTCCTTTTTGCATTATAAAGTGCTGAATTCTGTTTTCTGGCTTATCAATTTAAAATGAATATGTTGGATATAATTTAGAGCATAAGTTAGACTATTCCTACTCTTAATATTAAATACATGCTGTGTCTCTGAGACCCAAATTATTAGACCTAATTTCACTCAGATTAACTTGTTAAACCAACTTTTGCTGTTCACTTTTCCTTAGATAACATCCAGTTTCATTTGATATGTATCTAGTTAATGTCTATAAAGTTAGTTGAGTTCTGTTCTTCAAAAGATTTTAATTTAGATTAATTTGTTTTAATAGAATTGCTAATTAATAGCTTGTGTGGAAGATAATACTTTGTTTTGTCCATAGGCAAGGAGAAAAGGTCCATCTCATGGAAAAACTTTTAATAAATATGAAAAAAACACTGGAAAACATTTAGAATATGGTATTTCACTAAGAAATATCACTTAGCATTTGGCTATTTAAACCAGGCCGTCCCTGTTTAATATAAGTCCATTACATTCTATAATGTCTTTATTAAATCAGTCTTTTAATATTTATAAAAAACCTCATTTTTTAGAAAAGGATATAAATCTTCAGAGGCTGCAGAAGCTTGCTGAATGGAGTTAAACATTCAAGTTGCTTTAATCAAATGAAATGGAAGTCCTTGCTTTTCTGTCCTCTAAAAGGGTAGTAAAGATGTTGGGAGCATTGGTGCATGTGAAATTTTTACTGGTTTATAATGTACTTGCTTATTTATTGTGATGCCAACTTTTTAATTTTGGGAGAACTATCATCTTTTATGATCCTATTGACCATCATTTTTTCAAAACTTTGCCTTATAAATCCTGGTGAAGCTTTTATATAAATCTATTTAGAAATTTTAATGACATATAAAGCTTCAATGATGAAAAAAGCATTCCCTGCATTTAATATTACTGAACACAAGGATGCAACCATTAATCCATCCTCTTGAGCTGTCTTCTGCAATGCTTTTTTGAAAGAGGGGGTATAAAGTTATTTCTTTAACAAAGTACTGTTGACAGCCAGAATGAATCACAGTTACAGTCAGGTACAATGACTCCAGAACCCTCCTCTTCCTCCCCATGTTTTTGTCTTCCAGTTTACCTTGACTTACAGCCCATTTGCCATGGACTTATCTGCATTTTAGGGTTAAATAACATAAATTAATTTTAAAATAATCACAACCTGGATTATAAAGGTGGCAGTACTAAAATTCCAATTATGTATACGTATCTAAACTCCATTCTTTCCCATCTGTAGTGGACACTGACTTTACTCAAATGTTACCCCAACAGAGTATTAAACACTTTAATTGTTCTGACTTCTGCTTGTTAAGGCTCTTAATTACTGGCAACTATTTTTACTCATAAAGAAGTAAAATAATTTTGTTATGACATTGACCCAAAACAGAAAAAAGTGTTTAAAAGTATTTAGTTAAAAGTGAAAATTTTTGAAGGAGATTAAAAACAATATTTTAAGAAGATGAGGATGGGTTTTGGTTGTATTTGGAGGGAGAGGGCAGTTTTTAGCTTTTTGTTTGTTTGGGGTGTGTTTTTTTTTTGTTTTGTTTTATTTTTTATTTTTTAAGAGAAAACACTATGGCAAAGCAAAGGCTCACTTGATCACTGCTTTTCTCATTCCAAGAGCCAAACCTGTACTCTCCATCTGCAGAATTTTCATTCCATACTAAAGACCAGAAGATAAATTGGAACAAAACACAGGAAAAAAATTATTCCTTATGGACAAGATCCTGACCTTTACTTCTGCAGAGCCCTCCATCATCTTCTACCCAAAACCACAAAATTTTCATTGC
Organism: Phylloscopus collybita; assembly: GCA_027886175.1. Taxonomy (NCBI): domain Eukaryota; kingdom Metazoa; phylum Chordata; class Aves; order Passeriformes; family Phylloscopidae; genus Phylloscopus; species Phylloscopus collybita. The sequence continues at coordinate 51,428,588 of JAJNNQ010000026.1, forward strand.
CACACAATTTTATTGCACAAAAGTATGTTTATAAACACACAGAGAAGAGGCTAAATACCAATGAGTGTAGCATTTTTCTCACAGAGTTTTTTTTTAATATATCTAAGAAATTTGGAAATGCAATCTCACTTGTCCTGGCTAAAACTTGTTTTTCCTGTTCATGTTCCCCACCGTGTATCTTTGCAAGAGATTTCCATTAGTCTAAGTGTACTTCAGGAAATGACAGATCCAGCATAAAGTATCCTGTGATGACAGAGGAAATGTGATTTTGCCACACCAGCGTTTTCAAGTGATGTTGTTTCTTAATTTCTTCTGCAGATGAAGTGACATGAAATTAAATGGTGGCTATAAGGGAAGGGAGTGGAGGAAAACTGTGTGGAGAAAACATTTTGGAGAAGTGAGGTAGGAGGATGAGTGAGGTCTGTGTCATGTGGAGGGGATAAGATGGAAGAGAAAGACTAAGCATGTCTACGTTTCTGATGGTGGCTAAACCTCATCATTCAGGAAGACTTTTTGTGCTAAAGGAACTATAATCCAACTAAATGGGTATTTATTTTCTTGAGCATCATTCCAGAACAGATTATTGTAAGCTCTAATTAATAAGTAAACAGTATGTTCCTCCTATTCCCCCCTGGCTTATGGTAAAAGGAGCACAGAAGAAGGCATTTTTCCTAATCTAAAACTTGTGTTGCCATGTTAACTATGTTTAAGCACTGAAATATTGATTGAAGAGAGTTTTGAGTTAAGAGAAAGAAGTATGTGATGCTGTGTTTAAAGAAAAGGCAGATTGCATGAACACATTTCAAGTATGACTTTCTACTGTGAAAATTTTGCAAGGTATTTAAATAATGAAACTGGAGCAAGAATTGCAAGTTTATTTTCTCACATTCTCCCCATATCCCAAGGCGATGTAGATGTCACATCTTCGCTGTTTCTCTGCTCCCTAAAAATTATATCAGCATTAAAAGGCAAATGTCTACTTAATATTTATACAAAGAAAGACACTGATGGGTAACATTTCATCTGAAATGCTTTCTCGTTAGAGAAACTGCATTAGGAACATAACGCCTCGCAAGTCTATCTAGGCCAGAAGTCTAATCAAATTAACACCACTTCAGTGCTAATGAAGGCTGGTAGTCATTCACCTTAATTAGTCATTCTGAATAAATATATTTTTAGCACCATGCCATTTAGGTAGCTCAGCTCTATGTTCCTGTCCAACTTCTTATGACCTCAGTGAAGTTACAGAGGGAGAGGGAGCATCAGCAGAGGAAGAAGTTTTGATGTCCCCCTTTCCCTCCTAACAAAAACCAGGCCATGTCCTTGGTGAGTGTGTTCCCAATATAAAATGCAGATGATCACAGTTATAAGATGCTATATTTGAAACACTGAATGGGACTTGCAGATTGGGGTCTGCACATTCCCAGTGGGATCTGAAGCTGCTGGGAGCTGCAAAGCCAATTGTACAACAGCAAGAGATAGCCAGGGAGTGTTCAAAGGGATTGGACCTCCAGTCTCTTACTGATCTTGAATTTTACATTGGAAATGGGACGTTTGCTGTATGCTATAAATCTGAAAATGGACACCTTCTATAAAAATAAACATTTTTGTCCATATGTATGTGGATATTTGTTTTACAGCTAGCATGCCCCAGAGTGGTTGTTCTAAGAATGTTTGAAAATTCATAATGTTTTAATCTTGGTGGCATTTATATTTTGTTTGATTATATTAATTGTATTTGGAATTTTTTTTTTCTCATAGATTCAGAGTGGTTTGTATTGGAAGGGACCTCAGAGACCACCTGGTTCCAACTACTCTTCCATGGGCAGGGAACCTTCCACTGCAAGACAAGACATACTACCAGTTCTTTTTGCATAAAGCACAAACCATGCAGGTTCACTGCAATCAATTACAGGAGCATTTCAGTTTACTTAACAACTGTGAGTTCCATTTTAGCTGCAGAATTCAATCCATACAATTAAGATGAAATGAGGTGTTCAGTACTTGCTCAGATTCAAATTCAAATAAATCCCTTTAGCTTTACTAGGAACTTGACAGGCATTACATGGAGAAAATAGGCTTGAAACAGTTGGGGAAAGGTTTGTTTCACTCCCATGATTTTTCCTTGATCTGCTCATAATTTTTGAGACAGGAAGAAGACAGGCTGGGGATCTTCCTGTTTACATGTTCCAGAGGGAAACCCTTTCAAGCTGTCATTTAAAGCAAATGCTCTGCTGAATATGGATTTTTTTTTTTTTTCAGATAGGGATTTGGCATTATTATGAATTAATGTCATAGAGCCAGTCTCTCATTCCTCCTTCTCTATAGGGAATATTCATTCTTTTGGAAGAAAAATCTTTCAGCATTTTTAACTCAAATGATGATTTTATAAATCCTTTTTTCACTGTCCTATATGTATCAGTCTGTGCAGATGCAGTGATAACGTTTAACGTATGGATATCATCAGATATGGGGACAAGATTTGCTAAAAAGAAAAAATAATATTATTTAATGATTTGGGTTCAGAAAAGGAGAAATCATCTTTATAAATTTTCTCTGGTAGTAAAGCAAATTATGATTTTCCTTACCGCAAACAAATCTTCCCATGGCAGTCTTTGGCAGATATTGCAAGATATATGGATTCAGATTGCAGGTCCAACATGAATTTAGACACTAAAAATGACTCTTAAGGAAAAAGAAATGCCTGAGGAATGGAATAGAGATGGTAGAGGTGCTGCCATTTCTGTGCAGAATCTCAGAGCTTTTGACAATAATATCTCTATTCTTTCCTCCCACAATGATGAAGCAGCAGAGGAAATGAAGGAAGCTCTCCTGTCAGACTGGTTTCAAATTCAGTAGAAAAGGAAATCAGAGTTTCATGATGTTAAGTTGGGTGCTACTGACTGCTCAGGCAATTGTCCTGACTTGTCCCTGCTCCGAAGCTGACTCATTCTTGCCCCTTGAGTCCATCATTGCAGACATCTCAGGATTATTCAATTCCTTCAGACATCTCCATGACTAAAATTTAACCAAAGTTTGCAGATAACTCACTGTAAGAGATTTTACTCTATTGTCCAGAAAATAAGTAATTTTAAGTAATATCTTGTGCCTCTAAAAATTGGAATCCTCTGACATCTTATTACATTTATCCCCTGGCTTTTATTCCCATACATTTGGGAATTTTCACACTGAAACCTGCATGGCCTTCACTATGTGTGAGTGCAAAAAGGTAGGGGATGACAGGTAAAATGCATATCTTTATCCAGAAATATCTTTCTGCACAATTCTTAACATGCTGTATGGTTTCCTTATTTTTGCAATCGTATTGTTTTGAGGAGGAAGGTTAATATATATATTAATTCCTACAGAGAGAACAGAGCTGAGAATCAGCCAATGTCTGGTTCAAAAGACTGGAGGATTTTTATATAGTTATAGTTTTTGGTTAAAAAGTGAGTCAAAACTTGGAAAGAGAGGAAATTCATTTCTTAGACATTCTTACTGGCAGCTGGAAAATAGACGAACTTCTGCTTGCCCTGGGACTTTGGTTCTAAAGCAGAACCAGAGAGCCTCAAGCTAAGCAAAGTTTGGAAACTGCTCTGGATACAACTTAATTATGTTAGCTGATTAGACAATTTCAAAGAAAAAAGGCAGCTGATATCTGAGCAGAGCAGGGTACTTAATCAGAACAGAAGTAATAACATTTGTAGCCCCTGTGGTTAGTAGAGATAGAAAGGCAGGTAATTATAGCACAAAAGCTGGTGACTAGCTGGAATGAGATTTGAGGGAAATTATTATGTGTCAGATCACTGTGTCTCTTTTGAAACAATTATTTTTGACATCCAATCAAGTTATGATTGTGTTTCCAGGCATAGCTTTGAAGATTGTTTCTAGTTTTTCATAAACAGGACAGGGTAGTTAAACACACAGAAAATACCTGGAGGTAACATGTTCTTCATGTTCATCACTGGATCAGTTGCATTGACCAATTCCATGATGGTGCACAGCCACAGCTTGGATTGACCCTTGTCATTTTCATGAGTACCATGATGCCAGGAGTTCTTTCTCATTTGGGAATTCATTGCTTGTTCATATGGGATATTCAAGGCCTTACTTCATCATCTCAAAGGTCTTTTCCAACCTGGCTGATTTTGTGATTCTGGGATAAACAGTTGGTATTGCATTGCTTTTTTAGAAACCAGTTCTCCAGGAAACGTGTCCGCATTTGTCTCAAACCAAAAGAACATTTGATAGACAAATAAGCAATCCTTCCATCTGGGAGTTCATAGCACAGCTACTTTAAAATAGAATTTTCCTGTTATTTTAGTGTGTTCTGGTTATTTCCTATACTTATGGATAGCACAGATAGAATCTGCAATTTTACAGGCTTTCTGTGGACTAGCAAAACTTACAAAGCCTAATTTCCTAAAACTTTGCTCATTGTGCAACTCTCTGCTGTTTAACAAGATTCAAGCATATCCTCAGTTTTTTCCACTGTCCAAGGTCTTTACATCTAAACATTATGAAAAATTCATCTTGTACTCTAATCTTCCCTATGAAGTGTCACTGACAGAATAATTCTCTTAGTGCTTTTTCCATGAAAATTCCAGAAAGCTGGAATTTTTCAGCTTTCTGGAATTTTCCTGAAGCTTTTGCTCCTCTGTCAAATTTGTGTGAAAACGGAACTGAGGATTGATTAAGGTTAAAAGGATGGGAGAAGCAGCCACACAAACACTGATAGCATGGCTGCTTTTACTTCCTCCCTCTAAGAAAGCAAACTAACAATCAAACCACAAGATTTTATCTCTGCTCCATGAAAAATGCCTCCAACTTCAGGGGAGAATGGGACCTTAGTTGGCAGCGCTGGCAACTGAAGGAAAACTTGTTCCAGTTGTCAATGACACAGTGGGATAGGTTGTAGAACAGGGATGTCAATAACCTAAAATGTTTACATGGATTTGCTTTAGAATTTGCTGAGTGGCAGAACTTGGATCTTAATTGAGTGCTCCTTGAGCTAAGGTGCAGAAATGGTTAGGACAGGGCAATGATGCCCTCCAAGTTTGAAGGGCAGGTGGGAGGTTTAACTTGTGCAAGGGAAGGTTTAGATTTGGTATCAGGGAAAACACATTCACCAAAACATTGGAACAATCTTCCCAGGGAAGTGATGGAGTCACCATCCCTGGAGGGATTTAAAAGATGTGTAGATGTGGCATGGTTTAGTGTTGGCCTTGGCAGTGCTGGGTTAAAAGTTGGAAATGATATCACAGAGGTATTTTCCAACCTTAATGACTCGACTCTATAGAAGGGCTGGGTCCTAGAAGTGATAAAAGGAAGCAAACCCTTGGTATTTTACAAGTCTGTGTAATTCAGAAACCTGTGCAATTCAGGAAGTGGAAGGATCCTCCGTGCTCCCAGGGACTGATTGAAGCTGAGGATGCAAAGAGAAAGGACTTTTATGAGCTCCCTGGAAAGAGGAACCAATTTTTCCCTGAAGCCCCAAGATAAAATCTCTCAGATCAATCTGAACCAAGCTATGTTTGGTAGAGCAGAGCTAGAAAACAACACTGAGAACCTTCTAGTTATCCTCCTGAGTCCATCTGCCTTTGCAGATGTAGAAAATGGAATTCAGCCAAACAGTGGCTGTTTTTCACACTGCTGTATCACAAAGGAATCCCTTTTGGTGCTTTTCACTGTGCGGTAACATGCTGGAAACAAACACACAGAAACTCCCTTTCCTTACCCAGAGAACTTGCAGATGAAGAAGAAGGTGGCAAATAGTTCAGGCACAGATATTTGGGGAAGGTAGAAATAAGAGTACTGGTCTGCAGACAGAAGTAAAGTATACAAAGATATGGGTGTCTGGATGTGGGAAGTTTTATGGGTCTTAAGGTAAAAGAAATTAAAGAGATCAATGAAGCAAAATTAATATTTACAGATCAATCCCTCTGAAAGGGACTGTCATCACCTAGGACATGAGAAATCCCAAAGATTTTTTTTTTAAAATGTATGGCACAGCTTTGTTTTGCTCCCTATCAGAGAGCAGCCGGGTGGAATGTGTTAGTTATGGAGATATTAAGTTCTTTGTTTATAATTTGTTTATATTACAAGCTCCAGGGAGTCTGACAGATACACAGATTTATGTATTTATATAAACACAAAAATACAGTAACAGCAACCTGATTTGGAAATCCTAGAGAAAAACAAGCACAAAGAGAAAAAAAACACCAACAGATGTAGAAAGAGCACCAAAAATGTATTGCCTCATACAATTAAAATTCTTCTTAGTACTCTGCTTGCCTCTAAACTCTCTTCTCAGATTTTTCAGGCATTGACACTCTTGAGACAGAGAAATAACTGACATTTTGTAGAAGGGGACAACTTACTTTAAGTTATTTTCCAGAAAAACTGGATAATGCATGGATATGTACAGCATTCTGCAGGGTTTTCCTCACAGCCCAAGCAGCTTCCTGCTCCTTTAGTACAAAAAGTGAAGGATTCCAAACACTACACAAGGAGAAGAGGCTGCAAGGAGCACACAGACCATGTCAGAATTTAGCAAAGACTTTTTGTGTAAAGTTGCTTCCAGTCTAACACTTTTGTGAAAGGGAAGGCAGCATATACTTCAAAGAACTGCTCTTCCTTGAGTACCATTATCAGAAATCTTTGTGCAGCCACCTAGAAAATTCCTGTGAGGATTATGAATTCTTCCACTGAGCAGCAAAGCTATTCTGTGATGGGGTAAGGAACCAACAGCACATTATTCAGAGTGAAGGTCTGAAACAGAAGTTGCACCAGCCAATTTTCAAGTGGTCCCTGGGGGTGAAAAATGTTGTCACAGGCACTGACTGAGTAACAAAATATGAAAATCAGTCTGCATAACTTGTGAAGAAGAAAAAGACCTAGTTCATTAAGTGGTTTAATGGCAGTGACCTGCTCACCCCTGCTCCTTCAGTGAGCTGCTCGCTCAATAACTGAGCAGTCCTGCTCTCCTGCAAAGAGATGGGTCACGAAGGGACATGGTCACCAGGGGAAGCAGCTTTGCACTCTCCACACCTCTCTCAATCCAAACCCCATTACTCCTGTCCTATTTCATCATCTGCTGGCACTGATCTGATGTCAGAGCCCTGAGTGCATCCCCTCCTCTCTGGGGGTTTGGGTGCTGGGGCTCAGGGCCCTGAGAGGAGAGGAGGGATGTGGAGATCCCCTTCAGAGAACTTTGTGGGGGACACCAGAAGGGCTGAGCCCAGCTGGGGGTTCCTGCTGGCCACCTTACAAAGCTTGCCTCCCAGTGGGCAGGACAAGAGGGAAGATATTTGCCCTTTCTGGGAGCAGCTGAGAACTAATCATAGCATTCAGCATTTGCCAAAGTAGGAATGCAAAAGCCATTCCACACAAATCATCCACCTGTAGTAGTGGCTGGAGGTACATCAATTTAAAATCCTCCTTCCTCAGATGCAAGCCCAGCACAGTCACTGCTTCAGACTAACTTAAGCTTTTCTGGAATTGGTTAGCTATCAAATAAATGTATTTCATGCTACAGAGCAAAGTGGTGATTAAACCACCTCCGGGACTGTAGCATCCTGGAAAGCTCACCTGTCATCCTGCAGTGTGAGATAGTGTCTCATTTTGAATTCCCTCTGCAAAATATTTTTTTGCACATGTATGTAATGGAGTTGGAGGGGGAGAATATGTTGTGAATTTGTGACTGACCTGACAGGTGCCCAGTCAGCTGTGACAGGCAGCTGCAGGGGCAGTTATTGCATCAGGTAATGCCAATATTCACTTTGGAAAAACAGTAGAAAAAGAAAACCCAAAAGGAATAATTACTTCAGTAGATAAAATCAAATGATTAAGTACAAACAAGAGACAAAAAATTTGTTTAAATCAATATTTCAATGTAAAATTTCAATGTAAAATTTAAATGTAAAAATGGATTTAAATGTTAAAAACAGTGAACATCTTTGGGGCTTGAGTGTCACAGCTAAATCAATTGCTATCATCATATGCTAAGCAATATTAAAGTTACTTGAAAGACAAGATAGATTAACCCTCCCCCCCAAAATAAAACCACAAAAAAACCCCAAAACAAACAAACAAACAAAAAACCCCAAAACCAAAACCAAACCAAAACAAAACAAAACACAACAAAAAAACCCCCACAAACAAACAAACAAACAAAAACCAAAAAACCCAAAAACAAAACAAAACAAAACAAAAACAACAAACCAAACCAAACCAAACAAACCAACCAACCAAAACAAAACAAAAATAATCCCAAACAAATACAAACCCAAATCATCAGTTTGACCTTATGTGGGGAAAAAGAGAATAACTAATTATTTCATCATAAATCACATAGCCTATATTTCCTCTCTGGATGCAGAATCTCTAGGTGCTGTTTCACCACTGGCAGAAAGGTTTGCAGTAAGCTCTGAGCAGACCAACACCCACACCAACTACAGGTACAAGGCAGCACATTTATCTCTGATGTGACACTCAGCATGTGACCTGATGGGTTATCATCTTTTTCTCACTTCCTGGGAAAGATTTGGGAAAAAAAAAACCGAAAACAAAAACCCTGTTTAGAGCAATCTAAGTATCTAATTGAAGTGTACAGTGGCATAAGGGTTAAACAAGTAGATTTTGCATGTCCTGCTATTTTGAGCAGTGCTCAAGGGCACAGGCTGCACAGCTCAGATGGGGCATGAAGTGGTCAGGGCGGCAAACACCTTGCTGACAAATACCTTGTCTTCACTGCAAAAACCAGAATTATTTTAGGCAATTCCCAGACAATTCCTGAGACTTGGGCTCATTTCAGAAAGACCAGCTGGGTGATGTTTGGGATGTTAAGAAAGTTTAGCTGTGTGGATGAGGCCAGGACATATCAGTTAGGACCAGAGGATGTCCCCCAACATTATTTTACAAGTACACCTTAACTGGGTTTGGAAACAATGATTTTCTAGTTCCATTCTGCCAACCACACTTGCATAAGACAGTATTTTGGCCAAAATTTCCAGTTTCTCATTGCAAAATCCTGACCTAAATTTGTATAGAGTATTTTTTTTTAATATGCCAAGACATTGTATTAATATATAATTATATAGACTATTAATATATATTACTATATAGACTATTATGTAATAGTCTATCCTAATGACTACCAATATTCACTGACCTCAGTGGTAATATCACCTGAGAAAAAGTCAAGGTCATTATTTATTTAGTGGCACATTTACTCTTCATGTTCTTGGATGGGAATGAGTCAGTGAATCCTGTGTCATCTCAGACTGCTATACTTACTCAGCTAATCCAACCAATCACACAGGTTGTAGTAAAATTTTAATTCTTGAATTAATTCTTGAAAGAGGAAATTACATTAGTGGCCCCAGGGGTGTCAAGGATGTGAAAACTGAGAGGTGAAATAACACTTATTCACCAAGTCAGGATATGCTTATTTGCCTGTGTGCCTCCCTGGTTACCAGGTTTCAAAACAACAATTTTGCTGACCTTCAGGAACAGAAACTCACTGGGTCAAAAGCCAGGCTTAATTTAAAGCATAAATTAAGTCTATATAAATTTTATCTCTGTATATGAAATTATGTGCTGAATTTTATAATGCACTCTTATGCTGTACAAGAATTGATTTGAAGTTGTAGGGAAAGAGCCAGGGAGATGGACTGAAATGGGATTCATTTGGGGTCTACTTCTGGTCAGGCAATGTTTATCTGTATATCTTCTCATGAATGTCCTCATTTTCTCTTTTCCTCTATCTTTGCCCATCATATCTAACTGGTAAGTTAATTTGGGATTCATCTCACCTATCTTGCTGCCTATAAAGCTGACATTTATATCTGATCTAACCCCACAGGCTTCCTCTTTAATCAATGGAGAAAGATAGATTCTTTTAGTCTGCATTTCATTTGAGCTATTTTAGACATCAGCAAAAGCTGATGAGATAAATTCCCTCCTAAATATGCTTATTTCTCTCATTAGAATATGAAGGAATCCTGGGGTAACTGCTGTGGGTGGAAGTGTCCACATTTAATAAAATAAAATGAATGCCCTTGGAGCCAGCACTGTGCAGTATCAGCATGTAGAAAAGGATGATGGAGCACCTTTCCTAGGTGGAAAGGCTGAGAAATTTGGGATTGCTCAGCCTGGAGAAGAGATTGCTCCAGAGAGACCTTAGAGCACCTTCCAGTGCCTGATGGGAGACTACAAGACAGATGGAGAGAGACTTTATAAGGGAATGAAGTGGCAGGGCAAGGGGTAATGGAACTAAAGTGTGAAATTCTGTTTCTTTGTGTTTATTTTTTTAAGTCAGTCACTGACGAGGGGCCATCCTCAGCAAGGCATTGGATGTGCTGCAGTCCTTGCCTGGAAGCTGAAGAGGGAGATTGCTCTAAGCACAAGCATCTGAAACCTGCTGGAAAACCTGTCCCCTTGGCAGTGGTTTAGAGCACAGGTTCTGTGTTCTGCCATCAGCCTCAGTCCCAGGGGTCTCCTTGCTGTGGCAGTGCTTTCAGAGATGCTGTGTATCAGGATAAAACTGAGTGTGAGTGGCATCAATTCAGAACAGTTGTATTTTTCAGTGGTGACTTCCCAAGAAACTGCACTGCAGCACATGAAATGAGAGAATGGGACTGGATCACGAGGTGCTGTAGGCTCTGCAGCTCAGCCTAGGTTCCTGCTCCCCTCCCCCACATCCCTTGTTTCCTTTCACACACACTTTAGAGGGCAGATTGATAGCAGAGCTACCTGTGGGATTTGATTTCAGACACACAAAAGGCTTTAGGTGTCTGAATGTGGTGATTGAGTCTGTGTCTGCAGGCTGCATGTTCCACCTGTGCTGCATGGGCAGAAAACAGTATCTGTTCATAAACTCAGGATTTTAATGCACTGATTTCCCTGCTGTGATTTGTAATAATGCACTGTTACGATTTTGGCTTGTCCAGTAACCAGAAAGGCCTTGGAAAAGAAGGGGGAGAAAGGCTAAAGATGGATTCCTTTTAGATGTGAGAGAGGCTCCCTTCTATTTGTGGGGAGAACTGCACTGGTATGATATTTGTTATGAGGAAAAGGAAGATATTTCTGTTGTACTGGAGAAGGAAGGGGAGATATAATTTTAGAAATATGGGGTAAAAATTCCTATTCTAAATAGTAATGGAGATAGATGTAATCTATTAACATACAAGGTTTGGGAGACTCCAAAGCTGTGATTTCTCCATTAGATGGTAATGGGCAACCACACTTCCATTGTTCTAGTTTTCTCATTTCAGAATGAGTATTATGAAGCTTTCTGCATGGAGGCTGCTTAATTAATTGACATTCGTAGAATAATTGGAGAAAAAGTAAATCTTGGAGAAAAAGCCTGGAGAAGAGCTAAGCCTTATGCTAAGCCTTATTGCACAACTCAAGATTGTTCCCAAAAACCTCTATGCTAATGTAATATAAAAAAAGGCCACAGTGCATTTGTGTGATCATTGCAACATATTCTCCCTCTGTCCTTTAACACTACCTATAGTAAAATAGACCACAGATGCAAACAAAGCTGGGTAAGCTGTGGAGTCTTGGATGAGGGAGAGAACAAAAAAGATCTTTTCACAAGGGACAAGGTTTAGAAGAAGGGAAAAAATCAATTAATGAAGGCAGAAGAGGAAATAAAGAGGTTGTGAACTGAATTCAAGGTGGTCTTGTGGTGGGCCTGTGCTTCCTTGTCTTCACCAAGGAACCAGTGTATGTGTATAGGTACCAGCCAAAGTATTGATTCCTACTCATGGGGAGCAGAACAGGGGGAAGGAAGCTAAAACAGACTCACTATTTCCCCAGGATCATGTGCCTTTCTATCACAAGGGGAAGGTTCTGAAAAGAGGGAGATGAAAACAAATTGAACTGTTACTCCTGATTTGTAAATCATTGATTCACTCTTTCCACATAACAGTGATGTTTCAGATGTTTTAGGTAGCAGCAAGAGGAAGAGGCTGCGGTGATGATGAAGATGGAGAATGCACCATGTTGATAGTGTCTGGTTTGCTTGGCTTGATGAGCCAGATGTTCTGTCTTTGACTGAGCTGCAACAGCACAGTTTCTTTTTCACCAAATGAGCTGATGGCAGATGCAGCTGGTCAGCATGACATGAAATTTGCTAAATGACTGATCTGATGGATAATCAAGGAAGCTGCTGGATTGTGCTGGAAAGCAGGTGGGAGATGTTTTTCTGTAGTACCACATGTACTGGGCTCAGATTCTGAAAAACTCTCTTACCATTCATGAGTTGCTAAAACCATCCCAGAGCAGTAAAGAACAGCACTCTGCTCCTCACAGGGCAATAGCAGCCCCCTTCCTTCTGAGACCTTGGGGAAGTCTGCATTGCCAGTGGACAAGAGTTTTTTTCCTGGAGCTTCTGGATTTACACCAGGCAGTGCTGTGACATGAAGGCATTCAGAAAACTGAGTGTGGAAACCCTTCCATCCTCCAAATCTGCTCAACTGATGAACTTCTGTCTTCTAAAACTCTTCTAGCCTAACAGCCTAACCCTGTTGTGGGGAAAGATAGGCAGAACTTTAGAAGAAAATTTGAAATTTACTGGGAAGATGTGAACCATGGTTTCCTCCTGCTGCAGGGACAGCTGTTGTTGCTCAGTGCTGCAGAGTAATCCTTTTCCTCCCACTCTCTAGGAAGGCAGAATCAGGAACAGTGAACCTGCTTTGCATCTCTGCCAGGGATGAGGAGACAAAGGGCAATAACAATAAATCCCTCCAACACTGCAGCTTCTTGTCTCTGTTTATCAAGGCTGTGGTGTCAGATGAGATGTCACTTAGCTGCCTTTTGAGGTTAAACACAGCTTTGGGACACACATTCCTTGTCCCCCCAGGCTTCAGTTGCCCCACTGCTTTAAGTGTTAATGTTTACTGCAACCCTTTCTTGGCTCCATGGCAGTGCAGACTATTGTGATAGCCTGTTCATAGCTCACAACTCTTTCATGTCAGTCTATCCTGACTCCAATCTCTCAGAGTTTCTTTATATTTCTGTATTCCGTCTTCTCTCCACTGCCATCTTTCTGCTCAGGTTTTGTTCTCCTTGCAGAACTCCAGCCGTTTCTCTTGACAGAACACAGAATCACAGAATATGCTGAGCTGGAAGGGACCCACAAAGATCATTGAGTCCAGCTCCTGGCTCTGCACAGGACCATCCCCAAGAGTCACACCACGTGCCCAAGAGCAATGTCCAACCACTCCTTGAACCCTGTCAGGCTGGTGCTGTGACCACTTCCTTGGGGAGCCTGTTCCAGTGCCCAGCCACCCTCTGGGGGCAGAACCTTTTCCTAATAGCCAAGCTAAACCTCCCCTGACACAACATCAGGCCATTCATTTGAGTCTCATCACTGGTCACCACAGAGAAGTCATCAGTGCCTGCCCCTCTGCTCCTCTTCACCAGGACACTGTAACTGCAGTGAGATCTCTCCTCAGTCTCCTCTTTTCCAGGCTCAGCAGACCAAGTGACCTCAGCTGCTCCTCACATGGCTTCCCCTCAAGGTCCTTCACCATCTTCATTGCCCTCATTGCCTCTTCATTTTGAAGGCTTTCTAATTGCTTAATATCCTTTTTGTTTTGTGGTGCCCAGAATACACATTGTGACATTGATTTGTTGATGTTGCTGTTGTTCCTGTTTTCATCTTTCTCTTTCTTTCTCTATTACTTAGATCAGAAGTTCCTTGCAGTAAGGACTTCCCTTTCATCTGTGCTTAGCATGGCAGGCATGGATCCCCTTTCATCTCTTCTCACTTTTGTAGTAAAACTCCTTCATTCTTAGGTGAGATGTTTGGGCAAGGAAGGATTGAAGTCTGCAGTAGCAAGAAATGTCTTCTTGCATACGTGGGTGCTCTCAGGGCCAGCTTCCAGAGTCAGAGCAAAATTTTGTTTCTTTAAATTGCCTTCACCTAGTTTAAATGCAGCACATTCACATGACACTCCTCATCCCAGGAGCATTTGTAGCATTTCTTCAGAGGCCTGTCTGCTATGCCAGAATATCTCTGAAATTGCCCTACTAATATCAGCTGCTACTAAAATGCAACAAAACTAGATCAGGGACAGTATGTGCAAAAATAGTTTGCCACAACTTTGCAGTTCGATATTTACAGTTCTCTGGAAACTTCATCTTAATTCTTGGCAGCAGTCAAAAAAGCAAATAAAGTGTTAGGATGCATTAGAAAAGTGATGAAGAAAGAATCAGAGCAGATCATTATGCCACTGTATAAATCTATGCCTTGCCCACATCCAGAATACCAATGAGCCCATCCTGAAAAGGAGCTGTTTAGACCTGGAAATAGTAGAAGGATGGGGCCTGAAGATGCTAGAAACAAACAAACAAACAAACAAACAAACAAAAGTTATGCAAGGAGAATGAAAAAGAGTGAAATTGTATGAAGAAGAAATGGCTGAAAGGAAAATATGATGGAAGAATCTGCAATAATGAGTGCTGTAAAAAAGTTGAATTGAAAAAAATAAACCAAATTATTTTTATTTCAAAACAGTTAAGAAAAACCTAATAAATAACAATGCTTTTTCACCTAATGCCTAAGAAAACCACGGGCCTTACATTTGGAGCATAATTGAGAGGCCAAAAAATGGCCTTACATGGGTTAAAAATGATTGGGTGAGGAGAAAAATCTATCAAGGAGAAAGGGCCACTAAAAACTATTAAATATGATAACAACAGTGCTCTTATGACCTCAGAAATTCCCTAAATTAATCAGGATTTGTAGCAGGATTAACTAACATGCCTCTTCTATTTCACCTGTTCACTAAGCATCTGTTAAGGAGCATTATGAGAAACACTGGATTGTTCTGATAGTTTGGTCTTGCCTAGTGTTGCTGTGCTTATGTTACTACAGCCTAATTTTTGCAGGTATGAAGAGAAAGTTGAATTCCAAGAAGCAAAACCAGAGACTGACAGTTTCACAGCCAAAATAGAGGTAAAATTAAGACAATTAGTTTCAGCTGAAAAAATAGGTACTAAGACTTTCACTTTTATATTTAAAATTTCAAGCTACAGCTAAGTACATGTGTTTATGGGCGAGTCTGGTTAAGGTACACACTATTTCATTACTAACACATAAATTTTTCATGCTAGCAGGAAAGACACCCAGAATGCTTCTGAAAATTTTAATGTATAATGGATGTGGATCTTACATATTCATCTTCCTATACACTCATGCATAGGTAGATTTATCTTGTCTTTCTCCTCCTCCTTTCCCCAGCCCACACCACACACTCTGAAAGGATCCACTTGAGAGAGCTCAGTCAGGTGTTACCTTCAAACCCTTCTATAGGAAGAGGCAGAGAGAATCCCCTTCAGCTGAGCACCAGGGAAAGACTAAATTACTCCATGGATGAATGCAAGAAGAGCAGGTCTGATTGCAGGAAACATATTTTTGGATTGTGGAACATGCTTTGTTTCAGTACAGAAGCTCTTCCAGAGCAGCTGTTCAATCCTCATCCAAGCCTCAGCACTGTCCATGTCTGAGTGATTTTCACCAGCTCACTGAGACCAGCATCTGCCTCATGAAGTTTGTTCCCTCAGGCATCCTCCCTCAGGTTTTTTCTTGTGTGTGCCATGTTATGTTTGTTAGGCAGGAATAGTTTTGGGGCAGGTGTAGGTGATTTTTTTTTAAGTGACCTCCCATGGCATCTAAGATGAAGTCAGGCATTTATGATGTCATATGTATTCAGAGGAGCAAGAAACAATCCAGACCTTCTACTCAGCAGTGCTGTCTGACTCAGGCACCTGCACCAAATGGATAAAGATCTTTCCGAAACTTTCAAATCCTTCCTTCATCTCTCCCTTAATTTCCTCCAGGAATCCAACACATATTTAGGGGGAATAGTTGAAAAAACAATGCAAATCTATATGCAAACCACTTGAATCAAAGAGGGGAACCAGATGCCACATCCTGTCCCTGCACAGAGGTGAGCTGAAGGTGTTCAGTTTAGGCCCTGCATCTAACTTAAGGCTTTATGCTGCCCCTTGTTTCAAGGCTTTTCACATCTTTAGGATGTAATACGCAGGTGTTAATGGGAAAATCCTTCCCCTCTAATCAGGAAATAGAGAAGCTTGGAGCCAAGAGGAAGGGAGATTAGTGGGTGTTCTGACACAGATGTAGTAAAGGGGGTGGGTGGTGTTTGATTTTCTGTTCTTAGAGTCTTTATTTTTGAGATAAGACAGTAGCTAAGACACTAAAATTAAATTCTGAGGGGGACTCTGTGTTTCAGCATCTTCATTAGTGCATTGCTTTGGATCTAAAACAGGCTGTGGGTGTGGGTGTTTCTTTCCTATTTTAAGTTAGCAAATTCCTCAGGGCCTTCCCTGTTCTGTTTTAAAAATAGCTGATTATTTCTTAGCAGTGCAAAATCCCCTGGAATTTACCAACTTCAGAGCCTTGCAGACCCCCAGGAAGTTTTGGGTGTTATCTTTGGTCTGGGACCACTGTGTGGTAAAGGCTTTGTGATGCTGCTGTTTGGGACACATTGAACCTGCTGGTAGCAGATGTCAGTAGGAGACTTGTGATTTCTTCTGCCCACTGAGAGCAGAGTCAGAAAGGGACCAGTGTCTTGAAGTACAACATCCTAACACCCTGATGAACTGATAGGTTTATCAATTCCAGGTGGTGTGAGGATGGACCTAGCCAGGGTCAGGTCAATATAAAAAAGAACCTTTGTGATTAATTTTGATGTCTGGGCTGGTACTTAGGTGGGAAAATGAGCATTAGCCCATAACTGTTTTTTCTATGCAGCTCACACTTTCCCAGTGCAGAGAAGGTGGGATGCTCCCAGAGGGAAACCTGATGGTGCTGTCTGCTTTCTCTGCAGCATCTGTCTCTGAATTACTTGAGCAGCCACACAGAATGTATGAGACAAGAAATTTTGTTTATGCACACTGGGCAGTGAGGAGGAAAGGAGACTGGTCAGCCTGCTTGGTTTCACTGATGAAAACAAGTCCTGGAGTCTCTTCTCTGAGATAAACAATGTGGTACAGTGACACAGCCCATACTTCTGTTCCCATTCTTTGAGGAGCTGCCTCACCCCCAAAGCACAGCTGAGAAATCATCATTACAGCAGCATATGCAAATCGGTGCACAGATGATCAGATGCCTTCTGATTTCTCTCTTCCAAGGAGAATGACTTTTATTATCAATCCATTAAAATAGGACAGGTTCATAGAGGTCTCTTCCTGGAGCATGTTGCTGGAATCCTCCATGGTTCATGGATCAGTAACAGGACCATACACCGAGCACCTTCATGAATGAATAGGGGCAGCTATTGTTCCCATGCTGTGGTCTCTTTACAGGACTAAATGGCTCAATTAGGTTACATCTTTTATTTCTCTGATCAAAAGCAATGGTCCACAAAATACAATAATGGCCTTAAGCCTTTCAGCTTGAAAACCCACATTAGAATAATAAGACTGTGAAAACCATTTCTTTAAATTTTTTTCTTTTATATTCAGTGGTTGAAAAATTAAATGAACACTCACATATCTGCAGCTGGGTGCCTTGTGATCTCAGTGTACCATTTGGAAGATAGATGCACCAGAGATCTGCACCTACTCTAGCATTAGCCCTTGGAGTCTTTTGAGAACAACTTGAGCACTTTGCCAGGTGCTCTGGTACCTGAATGCTGCAGGAAGCTTGTGCACACAAACTCATTTTTACTTCTGGTCCTGCAAGCCCAGCCTGCCATATGGTTTCTGTGTAGTTATGTGATGCATAGCTAGTCAGAGAACACTGCTACTGAAACAATTACTGTGTGAAAGCAAACACAGCCTTGGCTTTGTTTCACAATCTACAGCTATAGGATATGCAGATCTACAGTGCACAAACCCCTCCCTCTTTAAAAGGGGAACACTGCTCCCCCTTATACACTCTCACATATATTTGGTCTTTTCCCAGCTGCTAATGTGACTTCCTGCTCTTTTGATCCCACTGCTGTCACCAAAGTGATGACAGGACCACCCTCTGCATTGTAGGGTTTTGCCCTTCCTTGGACCCTATTGTGAGTGAGGCAGGCCTTTTCTCTGATTGCCTTTCCCTTCCCATGACCCTGACCCATCTTTAGGATGGGTAGTAGCTATCTCCATTTGAGAAAACCTCTCAAGACTGACATGCTTTGAGAGCAGAGCCCTTCTAATTACATTCCTCACAGGATAACCATCCTGAAGGAGTTGCATAATCCTCCCTTGCACTGTCCTGATGATGAGCTGAAAATTGACACTATGTAAAAATAGTCGAAGCTTGGCCTCCTTTCTTCTTTTGAAACTGTTTTAGAGAGCTTCTCTCTCTTCAGAGCATCACTTACAGATTTGGTTATTTGCATGTGGTGTGACTTCCTTTAAATTCTGATTTATTCATAGCTCTCTCTCTTTTTCCTTTGCATGCCTGTAGTATTATGTCTGAGTTTTACTGTTTTTTAATGTATAGAAAAACCTGTCTGGCTGCAAGTAAAAGATTCCTTATTTGTGTAAGATTCCTTCATTCAAAACCAGTTCCTACATACTGCAGTTTTTTCTTATTAATAAAAAATTAAGAGCCTTGTAGAGGACCAGGTCAGGAAAGGAGAACTTGATTTAATCACATCCTTAAATATGTGTGCAAGGATGTGATGAAGTTAAAGAATAAGGACTGTTTTCCTCTCTGGAATCCTAGCCTAAATTAAAGTCTGTGATGCTCAGTGCACTCAAGAGGAAGAAAAACCTAAATAGCAGGGCTAAAATTTTGAGAAAGTGTTGAAGGAACAAAGATAGTATTTGACTGATACTCACTGAGATGAAAATCTTTTCGCTGGGCCAGACTTCTTGGAGTGAGCGTTCAGAATGAATGTTGAAAATATTCTGCAAACTGATGAGTTTCTGTCAGGAATTCCGACTGGTTATGACTGATAATAATGAAAATGTGAATCACTTTATAATTTCATATCACAGATTTCATTCATTCAGTCTGAGTAAGCTGAATCTTTCTTTTTTTTCATTCCTTTTACATACTCACACTTTTTAGAATAACAAAGACCATAGAAGTGTCTGGATAAGTAGACACTGAGCTAATTAAATCTGTGAATGAGATCAGAAATGCATTTGTGGAAGATTCTGTATAAGCACAGAGGATGAAAACGTCTTTGCCCTGACATGAAATCAACCTCCAATTAAATGGATAAGATAAAGCAATAAATGGAGAAGAGGTAAATTGCAACTTGCACTTCTTAGAAATTATGAATTAGAAGATTTATCTGAATGACTCAGATAAACAGTTGAGTCAGATTAGTTTAATAAATCCCCTTACATCAGCTGAGTCTCAGTAATTTATTCCTCTGCTCATTAAAGACAATACTAAATGAGCAGGTTTGCCATTGCTTAGCCATATGCATGGGGACACACTGAATGCACCTCAGCAGAAATGTCTGCTGTTACCACCTGGGAGCAATGCTGGGATCATGCCTCGTGTGATGACTGTGATCTGAAGTGAATGAAAAAAGCTGATCAACTGAAACAAGTAAAGAAAAAAATGAGAAAATCCTTTTGTTTTTTTTTCCTAGCGGACTTAAGGTGACATTGAGATCAGGTGAATGAAACAGAAACGGAAAGGCCCTTTACTCCCTGAGATACCAGGATGGTCTGTGGTACCCTCAGGCTTGTGTTATTCTGGGAGATATTCTCACTGGACAGAATGAGGGAGAATGATCTGCTTTCTATCACATCTCCCAAGCCTGAGAGAGATCACAGTCCTTATTTGCAATGTGAAACTTGTGTTCTTTCTTCTTTTCTTGTTAGCTCTTGCCTTTTCCCATCCTTCCCTTTATTTATTATTTTCTTTTTCTTGCCAGTTACTCATTGAGTTTTACAGGAAACCACATTCCAAAAGCAAGCAATGTGCAGTGATATACCCAATCAGGGACAGACATGGTTCTTCTCAAAGATAATCAGACATAACCTCATGGTCAATGCTGAGCTGAATAATCATTAAAATGTGAGATTGTATTTATGGCACTGGGGATGATGTGGTGTGGTTGTTCTCCTCTGCAGTAGGGTAGGATGGAAACAAAATATTGTATCCTCTTTTTACTTCTTTTTCTTTTATTCTCTGTGACTATGTCATATTATGCTTTCACAAAACTAGGATCACTGACCTTGAGTAAACACCAGTCCATCTTAACTAACTTTTTCCTTATTTCTCCCCAAAGAGCAGCTTGAGTGCTGTTGTTTCAGAGCGGGGAAGCAGCACTGGTTTAAGAACCATTCTTACTAATTTACATTTCTGCTTCTGTTTTCAGTAAAAGATGAGTGGTTTTTAATGGTAATTATTTATTGATGGATTCAAAAGCTTCTATGACCAGAACTGCAAGGCAATTATTTGATCAACTTTAACGTAGCAAGGATGCAAACTCTTATTTTGGAGGGATGTTTCAATTGTGCACATTTTCAGATTTCTTCCACTGCCATTGTGTGCTTCTGCTGAGTATATGGGAATACAAAAACACTGATGTATTTGGGTTAATGCTCATTTTCATGAGTCATAATCTATGTTTCATACACTCCCGAAGCGCTGTATATGTAGATAAGGGCACACTGTCCATGAAGAAATAACAGCCATGTCTGCTGGTGTTTGTCTTTAACCTTCCTGAAGGTTGCATTTAACATTTAAATTTCCACCAATCTTTTCTGTATCGTTCAGGGGAAGGCATTTCTTCTCTAATCAACCATATGATCCTTCAAGCTGTCTCTTCAATGCTGAGAATAGAAAATGAGGGATTCATTTCTTTACTAAAGAATTTTGAGTTCTGTGTCTCAGAACTCCTGAAAGCAGAAGCCACAGGCGTGTGATGCACACCCATCCTCCTCTGTCTTTTGTGATAATCCTAAGAACAGGGGAGGCTTATTGATGGGAAAGCAATTTGGAGGAAGATAGGATAAAATTGATCAGATATGAATGGTGCTGCAGGAGCTTTAGCAAAAGAGCAGGAACAGAAAGAATACAGAAATGAAAGAGAGTGAACTTCTTAAAGATCATATTTCACAGTTCTTTATAGCTGGCTGTTCCCTGTTCTATATGTACTGGGGAAGGAAAAATATAAAAACTGCAAGTACAGCGATAAATACTTCTCTGTGGTGCAAATGACTTCATAAATACTGAACTTGCACTTGTGTTTTATCATCCTTTCACCAGGCACCCATGGTGTGCTATTTATAGCTGTGTAATTCACAGTAGACTGTCAATTATCCTATAGGGAATTTCCTGGTTGTTGGTTGGAGGGCAGTGGAATTCCCAGCTGAATGGCAGCATTTGCTGTAACATTATGGCACGCTAGAAAATGTGATTTCATTGCAGGCTGCCTACAGCTGGGATGGAAATGTTAAGATAAGAGGGCACCAACAGCTTTTTAGCTTTCCTCCTTGGTGCCAAAACACAGCTATAATGAGTGCAGGAAAAAACCTCCACTCTCTCTTCAGCAACATTTTCTTCAGTCACATTTTTGCTGTCCTTTATTGCTGGAAGTACAAAATTGTGAGACACAGCCAAGGTATAATGCTGAGGAAATATGAAGTTTTTCAGCTTGCAGAGCATTACTGGCTCTGTTCTAGCCAGTTCAGAATATAAATAGATGAAGGCAAGATTTCTTCTGCCCCTCTCAGTCTACATATATCATTTTTATGACCACAGAATAATAGAAGAGCTTGGGTTGGAAGGGACCTTACACATCATCTAATTCCAATCCCTCTGCCAAAATCAGGTTGCTCAGTACCCCATCCAGCCTGGCCTTGAACGATTCCAGGGCATCCACAACTTCTCTGGGCAACCAGTGATGGTCCCTTACCACTCTCACTGTGAAGAACTTCTTCCTAATATCTAATCCAACAGGTTCTCTTTCACTTTAAAGCCATTCCCCTTTGTCCTGTGACTCCTGCCCTTGTCAAAAGCCCCATCAGCTCTCCTGTAGTCCCTTTAGGTGCTGGAAGGGGCTTAAAGGTTTCAATCCTCAGGGCTGAATGACCTCAGGTCTCTCAGCCTGTCTCCAGAGGAGAGGTGCTCCAGCAAGTGCACATGGATGGGTCATGCTGAGCTTCTCATCAGCCAACCCCCCCAAATCCTTCTCCTCAGAGCTGTTCTCAATCCATTTCCACTCAGCCTGTATTTGTGCTCAGGACTGCCCTGATAATGATGCATCTTTTTAAAATCTGCCAGCATAGTGATTAGCAAACTACCCATGACATCCATGCAACAAGATCTTTACCTGGTTCAATGTCTCTAGTGGGCCATTGATTTCTACTGTTCTGCTTGTGCTGAGCTTCCAACATTAGTTTAATTTTACTTTTTGCTGCACAGAACCTTGAAGTAAGAGCTAGAGTCTGGGATTCTACCATCAGCTAAGAGTGCAGTCCCTGGCTAAACACTCATTGCTGAATATTCACATCTGTTTTCCTTCATGCTTTTCATCTGGTACTGTATAAGACAACTTTCTCACATTTTTTGGAAGCATGTATCCACAGTACATGAATTCCCATCAATGTGTTCATCTGCATTTCACTATTCCTTATAAAATGTGAAAACCAAAACTATACAGTACCATTCTCACTTTTGCCAATGACATGTGAACAATTAACTTTTTCTTCCCAGCTTTCCTTTTTGCTCCATGAATACCCATCCAGAATTCCTAAATTTTTTGTGGCTTCACAGACCCTGCTCTCCATGTATACTTGCATCACAGCCCTTGCTTGTGCAGATATCTTGTGACAGTTAAAAAAAAAGCTAAAGAAATAGTAATCAAGATCCCTGTTTTTACCTGCTCGGCAATGGTATAAAAGATTTACAAATTTGCCTGTTTTTATTGAGTTTACTAGCAGATATTTTTTATTGTCTCAATGAATGTGTCATCCTGATCTCATAAAAAAAGATAGCTGATCTCTCCATTTAAAGATTTTACATTAGCAGCGACTTTTTGAGATTAGTTTGTTGTCTAATCTGTTTAAACTGGAATTTATTATTAATGGGATGTTCTAATATTTTCATCAGATTGTTCTGTGCTCAGTCAAACATACTGTAGAAACCGAAGCACATTGTATCTCTACTGTCTCCTTTATCAGCTGAATTTGTGGTGTCCTGGAGGATGTGATCAGGATTATGTGGTGTGACTTATTTTTCAAGAGACACTGTTGAGAGGCAGTACTTATATTCCTGTTCCTCACTTCTCTCTTAGACAAATGAATGCTCAGTCATGTTTTCCATTCATTTATTGGGGGTTATAAAAAGAGGATTTGTTATTTGGGTTATCCCTGCTCACTTTCTGAAAATCAGGATGTATTAGTTTCTCCATCATTCTGGACTGTGCTCGTGCCAGGTATATTGAAAATAGACAACAGCTCTGCACAATGCTCTGATCCAACTTTTTCTTTTTTTTTTTTTTTCTTCTTTTTTTTTTTTTTTTTTTTTTTTTTTTTTTTTTTTTTTTTTTTTTTTTTTTTTTTACCTCAGGTGCAAGCTGTTTTTCTTTGCTTGAGCATTTGCCTTCTTATACTCATGGTAATAATACACTCCTGAGTAACTTATGGATTGGATAATACTTTGTCATGCTAAAGTGATAGGTGTTCTGCTTCTTTCAAAATACAGAACAGAATAAGGTTTTGAATACATTTGACTTCTCTGCATCATTGCATGTCTGACTGCTCATTTACTTTTTTAGTGTTTTCGTCCTAATACATTTGAGTACTTTTTAGCCCTTCAAGCCATTCTTTTAACCCAAATATAACTTTGTTCAATTTTCTGCATTTGAGAAACATCACAAATTATTACCCTTTCCTTTATACATGTACATGTCAAGTAGACAGATCGTAACACCAGTATTCTATTTCTGTCTCTATTTCCATCTAACTCACTTGCAGTAATAAATCCAACAGTTCCTTTTACTGTTCTCTAAAGTCAGTGATGGCCAAAGGTGCTTTTCAGACTTGTGGTATGAATCCTTTTTGGCAATTTTGGCACCTCTTTGCAATGTTTTTTTTTCCTGATTTTCACACTAATTTTCTTCCTAAGTATATATATTCCAGCTGGTACCAGTATTCCTTGTATTCTAGTCATGTGGTTTGAGGAAGGCTCATGGTTGTGTCACTGGTTTCTCGCTGGCTTTTGCCCTTCTGGAATGTTGATTTTTCATGTCTCAGGACACCTGCAACACAAGGGAAAATGAACTTGCATCAACTATCAAATATGATGATGCCCCTGCTCAGACCCAGAATCCTGGCACTGGAAAGGATGCTGCTGAAATATTTCCTGAACGGCCTTTGATGCTTTTTTTCCATTCACTTCAGAATGGGGTCGGGGTGTTTAAAATCTTGTGCTTTAACTGGCTTCTGCCTCCCTGTGTACTCCAAACAATGGTCAGCCAACCATCAGCCCTTCCTGCTCTGACATTGTCATTCTCAGTTGTCCTTCTCACTTTTGGAGCACGACCTAGCATTTCACAGAAATAACGCCTTGCCATGTATTAAAGTTCAGTGTTTCACCTACAGTATTTCCAGCTGTCATTAGTTTTCAGAGCAAGGAAAATTTCAAAGCCATCATGTGAATTTTCCCTGCTCCATGACAAGGTCCCAGAAGCCTTCAGTAACCCTAGAGTTCCTCAAGATACCAGGACACCATTTTACATCAGTTCCAGCTTTTCCCCTGCACCTTTAAATTTAATGCCTCAGTTGAGTCAAATAAAATCTTACCCTGAATATTTTAGATATTATCTGTTATATAATGTATACATCAAATTATATGATTTAGATGTTATTATTAGACACTTGGAACTGTCCTCTTCCCATCTTTAACACACTTGGCTGTACATCTGAAAGTAATCTATTCACTGTTGGCTGCTATGAGCCTTTGCTACTCCAAAGTTAAATGTGTAAAATGCAACTAGAAGTAATTGCTAGTAACTATAACCAGTAGTCAAGAAGTAAATTTAAAAAAAAAAGAAAAATTCAACTAAAGAAACAGAGAGAGAAAATCACTTCAAACAGGACAAAACCAGCAGCAAAGATATGTCCAGGACCCAGTAGCAATTTGGCTGTTGGTCTATTCAGTAATTTAATTTTAAAATTTGCATTTGTGAATAAACTGTCCATTTCAATTTTTTTCTGCTTCTGTTTTTGTTTTATATTTATTTCCATCTCCTTCACAACTTTTTTGCTGTAAGACTTTACCTTAATAAAGGTTTTCAACTCCCAAAGCAGGCAAGTTTTATTAGTTCTTTTCCATGTTCACTATTTGGGCATGTTAGCATCCCAAATCCTTTATCTTTTTGTCCCTTTGAGTCTTTCAGGATTGCCTGCATATCTGGTGGTATACATCTTACAGAGCTCTGCAAATACCTTCCAGATGGAGGACAGCAGACAATACAACTTCTTTAAGTAAATAAACTCTCAGTCAGGCCATGAGCAGAGTTGTTTCCCTATCCAAACCTTGGAGGCAGATATTTACTTCTCTGGGTTTCCATGCCAAGGTTTCTGTGTAAATGAAAGAAGGCTGATTATATTGTTTATGATTATAATAACTTAATAGCAAGGAGGTTCTGGAAGTGGTCTCTGAAAGCTATTTCTGTCAATATAAGAAACTCATCTAAAAAGGAAATAATTTTATGCAAATTTAAAATAATAAGAAAAATTTCACTTACAAAATGCAGGAAGCACCAATCCAATCACCTGGAACATAGTTTGAAGTGTAGTCAATTAAAAATTCTCTTAGGTTTTTGTGTGATAAATATCTGATCTTGTCCTTAAACATGAAACCTGGTATTTGCAGGGAAGATTCTCTATGACCACTAAACTTAAAATTATTCATATGATATGCTGAATCTTTAAGATTTGATTAAGATCACAATCAAATATTGGTTTCAGAATTTCATTATTTCACTCATTGGTGCCTGTGCTGAAGTTGGATCTCTTGAATATTTTTTTCTGTCCTCTGTCCACCTCTTTTCTGATTCAGCTGAAATACACAGTCTAGTGTCATTCTGTCTTCCTTTGAGCTTCATAAATATAGCTAGAGGTGCCCCTTTTACTCTGAGGGTAGTGTCCTATGAATTTAAATCACAAACACTACAGGCAGATTGTCCAAAGGCACATTCACCTTGGACCACTCCCGTCCCACAGAGGACTAGGCATGTGCTGTGGCTGAAATTGGATGGAAGTGATCCAGAACTTGAGGTTACCCAACCCAGGGACGTGGAGAATTAGCGAGAGCGATTCTGCTCCTCTTGTTGCGTCAATGTGTTCCAAGGTAATTCCACCAGAGGAACATCATGGTGGGACCTTTCTGGCTTTGCACTGCTCTGGAATTTGATTTGATGGTGGTGGCTATCCAGCTCCTTAAGCTTTATCAGTGTCTGTAAAATACAGTTTTGTATTTAGAGAGGTTGCCTCAGCTCTCCTTCATGGCAAGGCAAGACTCCTCTTATTTACACAGCAGTCAAGCTGGTCTGATTGCTGAAATAAGAATAAATCCGTCTGCCTATGAAAAACCGGCAGGGGAAGGGGTTTGCTCTGTTAATGAAGATATTAATTATTTACTGTCCAGCACAATAGAACCCCTGATGCGACCAGAGTTGAAGTCTCCTTGTAAAAAGCCATTCTATGGACATGCAAAGAAACACTGTCTGTGTTCTGAGGGATGGAGGGTATGGAACATGGCACATGGATATGCACATGTGGGGAGGTGGGAGAGTGAAAGAGGGAGGGAAAGAAGAGATGCAAAATATGGGGAAAGCATTACCTGGAGGTAACTGAACACCTGATGTTTGTCTTTGCCTTGCATTTTGAGGGCAGCAGCAAAGGAAGGGTATCTGGCCATCAGGGGCCAGCTAAGGCAAGCGAAGGAGCCAGGGAAGAGCACAGATGATAAGAGGAAATGCAGATAAAAGAGAGCATTTTGGTGATGTTATGCAAGCAACTGAGTGGCAAGATGAGGGCTCAGTGCATACGTGCTTTGGAGAAGTTTGTGCAGTGAAGCTATTTGTGAGGAGAGAGTAGGATCTAATTTGTTTGAACTCTACCATCTGTGGTGTAATTGCCTTATTGCCAGTGGGATTTATATGAGTAAATGAACACTAGAAAGATGAAGAATACTAATAGTAGGATTTAATTTTATATAGGACTGTCTCTGTTCATCTGTGTAAAGAATATGGAAATAAGTCAATTCAAAACTGTTTTATATAGGGTTATCTCGCTTCAGCTGTGAAAATTATATAGAAAATAGGTCAATTACTACAAAACTTCTACTAAGGAGGAATAAACACACTATCATAAAAGGAATCTGATTGCTCTTTAATTGCAAAGAATAAAAAATCATGTAAATTCTAAGATACATCTTCAAGGGAACAAAAATAAAATTGGAAGCTGACATCTTTCTTCTACAAATAGTTTCCTGGAAACTGCTGGTTTGACAAGCTTCCAAACTGACATCTTCTATTTATACATAAACCCATTGCAAGTTTTTTCCCCAGCTGATATTTGGTAACAAGGCACTTAGCAGATGGTATGCCAAATTGGATCACTTCTTTTGTGATACTGAACTGTGTTTTTTAAGCCCCTTTCCCATTTAAACTGGTCTATAGCAGCTACCACTGTGGTTAGAGACATTCCTTCACCTTCACAAACCGTGCCAACTAATATGTCAGGCAGATGTTGACAAAAGGCAAAGAGAGTTTCATGTTGTACAGGGAATTTCACATAGATTGAGGCACTTGGAATGTGTGTGCATAGGATCAGATCAGTTCTCCTTTGAGGACAGACTGATACCTTGACCTGCTTCACCCACAAAAAAAGGCCTAACAGTGTTCTCCCAAAGCTGGCCTTCAGCAAAACACCAGAGTAGTCAGTGAAGAAATTACAGGTCCTTTCTTTATAACAATCCTGCTGCTGTAATTAAGACTGATAAAAGGAGGCCAAGAAGTTGGAACAGAAAAACTTTATCGACTGGACTTGTGTATTAGACAATGTCCTACTCCTTCCGCTTCAGCCACTATCTGCATTTGATCTGGGCACTGGAACGAGCTGAGATGGGTGTGCTGTCACAATGGTACACTGAGAAACTTTGTGGAGTTGGCTCAAGGTCAGATGAATTTTCTGCTGGAGGTTGTGATGCAGTGAAAGTGAGGGATGGGAAGGGTTTGTGCCCTCCTAAGTGGACATGGAGAATGAGCAATGTGGCTTAGGCAGGCTTATATACTGAAAAATTGTTAATCTACTGCCATTACCTTAAATAGTTGATGATTAACATCCATTTGAATGTTCCATTGCCACAGAACATTTCACAGATTCTGTGTTTGTTGTGTTTCAGGTTCCTGATGAGACACAGAGTGCTACCTGTCTGAGACAGACAACAAAAAAGGAAAAGCAGAGACACAACAATGAGTTGCTTGTGGAAATCACAGGATAAAAGCTCTTCTTCAATTTAGTCCTGCTGTCCAATTTATTTCACAAGGGAGTAGATGTTAAAGTGTTTGCCTGCAGGACTGGCAAATAAACAAGGCTTGATCCACTTGCTTTCACGTAGGAGTCATTAGCCGTTCATGTAGAGCCAGCAGAACCCATGAGAGACAAGCATTCCTCTGGAACAGATATGGGAGACCAAGAACACCCTGGGACAGCTCAAATGTCTAACAATTCTTCCTTATATCTATGGTGCCAATGCAATTTCTTACATATTGCTTCTTAATGTTCTAATATTATTTTGATCAAATCAAATTTTTTAGAGTTCCACTCCTGTAATATGCAAGTATTGGCATAATGGATGATGATTTTAAAGCCAAACCCACTGCCATTAAATCAAATTACAAATTGAGATCCTAACTGACTCAAGTTCCTCCAAGAAAGGTTAATTCAAACTGACTGGCAATCATTAATATTCAGCTTTTATTGTTGCATTAGCAGGACCTGGTCATAAATCTATCTTAATCAGAGTCTTCCTGGAAAATGGACAATGGGCTCTGATGACTAATACCCTGGCTGAAATTTCATGGGAGACTTTGCTAGGTATTTAGGGAATTAAGTTTTTTCACAGTCCTGCACTGAATGCTCATCCATATATGTTGCCATTAAAACAATTAAAAAGAGAAAAAAAAATCTAGTGAAACGATGGCTTCATTACATCATGCTTTGAGCAAAATATTATTTCTGAGGTTTTTTATATGGGTACAACTTGTATGATGATGGAAAGTTTGTTCTGGAAACTGACTATGCCAGTGCAAACATAAAGGCTGGGGGAAAGCCAGTGAGTATCAGAAAACTGACAATTCCCACTGATACTTATCATCTGTCTTGCAGAAGATAAGGAGAGTAGGGCATTCTGACATGGGAATAGTCTGGCATATTGTTCAGCCCACATGTACAAGTATATAGGGCTGGTGTCTCAACAATTCCTCATTTTCTGGTTTCTGCTAAATTCTGTGTTTGTGGAAAAAAATAACAATTTCTCCAGAGCCTTAATTCTTAGCTTAGTGCCGATGCAAATAGATACAGGAAGATTTTTGTTACCATGAATGCAACTCATTTGGGTATATATCTCTTAATTAAAGTAATTACTCTTAACCTGAATAAATGCTGAACAGACTTCAGAAAGAACCTTGGTGTGGGATACAACTTCCTGTTTCTGTCCAGATACATCTCACATCAGGATAACTCTCATTCATGTGTCTTCCCACCAATGAGGTCATTGAGTCAGAACTAGAAGTAATCTCAGCTCCTGCATCCTCTTAAATTTCAGTATTGCCCTTCCCTTCCCTTCCCTTCCCTTCCCTTCCCTTCCCTTCCCTTCCCTTCCCTTCCCTTCCCTTCCCTTCCCTTCCCCTTGAGGTGAGGAATATTCTCCTGGTACCCAAGACAAAGTCCAAGGCCTGCTTACCCTAAGGAATGACCCAGCATTCTGTCCTTTGTTTTTACCATTATTATTTCCATTCTAATCCTGCTGAGTTTTGTGTTATCCCTTTGCTCCAGCAATGTTTATCACTGTCAGTAGTGCTTTCATGTTCATCAGCAGATGAAGATTGGGTGAAGAAACGTTTTTTACACAATCTTCACAATTTGGGGGAACTTTTTTTTTTTCTTTACTAGTAAACTGGTGCAAAATCTATTTGCAGAGGCTGGAATTTCTGTAAAATTATCACCACTGTTTCCACTGAAATTCCTAGACTCTGAATCTGCTTGCATTTGTTCAACTGAAACATTCTCCTGCTGAGAACTGTGAAGCTTCATTTCCTTTAAAATTTTCCAGGGACAGGATGTCAGTCTAGGCAGAATGCCCTAAGGGATATCCAAAGGAACTCCAAACAATGCATTTTAAAAGGCTTGTCATTATAACTGCAATTTTACAGATCTTACAGGAAACTTTTGTTGGGGAAACTTTCTTTTTTGCAAATGTGATTGATACTTTGACTATTTTTTTTCTCTTTCAGGATGAGAAAAAAACCATCAAAACATTTGCAGTCAAGGGATTCTTTTTTCCATGAAATATCTCACTATCAGTATAATAAAAAGGTCCAGTTCTTGATTATATGCTACAGAGTGGATTTCAGGAACAAAATACTATTTTTGCCCACAGTAGATGCTTATATCTTAGCGTTAAAGACTGCTGTTGGCTATTTTGCTACAAATTTGAGGGGAAAATGGTGACTATACAATCAGAAATGGCTGGAAGGCATGAGATGTGTTGTCTTCGTATCTGCTACAGAGAAGAATAAATACAGCTGTTCATTGCAGGTTCAAGAATCCTCTTTTATGGTGGACATGTCAACAAGGATTCTGGAAAACTTGTTTAATCACTCACCTATCCCAAGGTAGAGTAAATTATTTTTGTGGGAATTCACCCCCACCTCATTTTGGCATCTTTCTGAGGTGCCTGTAAAGACTTGATGCTTTGTGTCATCCCTGTAAGCAACAATGAGAGACAAAGGGGATTCAAGAGGGACCTGAACCCAGCTAAGACCTATTTTGGGATGTACCTGCATCTCTCTGTTGCCCTCTCTGCTCTCTATTTAAAAAGAGCAAATCTAGCCCCTTATATCTTGATTTTCCATATGCAGAAGGAAAGCATTCCCATTCTTTCATGTGTTCTGGTACTATAGGCTTTTTCCCCAGGTTTTCTGTAAGTCAGTACTCCTGTCTCTGACTGTAGGCAGCAATTTACCTTATGGTAACACCTGAAAACAAGAAAAAGGCATGCTCATGTGAGCAACATTAACCTCTATGTCACACCACTAGAATTACTAAGAGAAGCTTCAAAAATATTCATTTGGAAACATTGGCTGCCTAAGGCAAATCTATCACTCTCCATTCTTTTTAGTCTGGAAAGCCAACCCTTTGCATTTATTTACACGTCCATGTTAAACTGATTGCCCTTCCTCTGTGCAGCTCAGGAATTATATTCATCATCTGATCCTGATGGCAGATCCGTGCACTGCCAGCAATGACATCGGTTACTTCAGTGCTTCTATTAATGATAAATTTAGCCAGCTAAAAGGATGAGGTATGTGCCTTCAGGTTGATGCTAAATTGAAATTACCACTTAGCCTGCGATGAATTGCCTACGTTTTTATTAATAGGCTAAATTCCAGATCTGACCTTTCCAGAATTGCTGAATTACTAAATCCTGGGACAGGCAGCAGAGTTCCTCTTACAAGGAGAAGTGTATTATGCAAACACATAAGGTCACCTAGAGAAGACCCCAGCCTTGGGTCCCAGGTAACCTGTACACCCAGGTGCTAGCCAAGGTGCAGCCTTGATCCACAGCTGTGGTTTACAGCTTCAGGATAATGCTCCTCCACTTCCCCACATTTCTAGGAGTGTAACGTGCTCCTGCATTGTCTTTCCTAGCTTCATCACCTAAAGTAGTGCTACTTGCATTTTCTAGAATCCCCCACTGTAAACTCTGCCCTGTTACACTCAACACAGAATACCCATCCTGGCTGGTCTCTGCTAAATGATGTTGCACTGTGGTTGTATCCTCGTTCAGGGCAGAGGTCTTTGCTTGCTGCTTCCAGCCCCCAGAAAACAAATTAAAGCACTTATTCTGTCCATTGCTTTCATATTGTGTAGAATTCATGGAATCACAGGATGATTGAGGTTGGAAGACACCTCTGGAGTTGACCTGATCCAGCCCCTGCTCAGTGCATAGTCAGCTCCAAGCACTGCTTAGGGCTGTGTTCAGTGGGGTTTTGGGTGCCTCCAAGGATGGAGGATCCACAGGCTCTCTGGGTAACCCTGAATACCCTCACAGTAAAAGTTTTTCCTTACATTTCAGTGAAAAATGGGTGTATTTTAACATTTCTATGGAAGAGAAGGCACTCTAAGCAGAGCTTCCCATGCTGGTGCTTCCCTGCAGAGATGCTGTTTTCAAGGGCTGAATATTTTCCTACACAATAAATAAAAAGACAAAGACAGTATAAGAAATGGTCAATGGATTAATGGATTATTAACCAATGGTCAACAAATTAATGGATTATTTCCCACTGTCATTAACCAGTGAGGCTGATATGCCCTGTATGACTGCTGTACTCAGTCAAAAAGATCTGGATTTTGCTCTGGTTCTGATGTGCTGTGGATTTAAGGTGGTGTAAAGGACAAAACATAACTGGGTGAATTCTCTGATAAAAATAAACACCCATATCCCACATGGCAGCTTGCACTCATCCAGTTTGGGCCACAAGTGGAGAACTCTGAAGATAAACAAATACCTGCAATATTTGCTAAGTCTTTAGGAAGCTGCAATGTGTTCATGATGAAACTGGAAATGCAGCTGAAGGTAAATGCTTGTAATCCTGCTGGTGTGGACTCAAAGAAGAAACTGTTTCCTAAAGAGGGGTGAAAGTCCCACAGAAAAAAAAAAAAAAAAAAAAAAAAGGAAACTTCATCATCCTTGTCACAGAGAAAGGGATTGCATAAAAACAATCAGTGGACAAGGCTCAATTTTAATTTTTTATTTTACCAAAAATGGAGGAAATTATGATAAAGAAATAATAATTAAAAAAATTGTATCATGAGTTGGAGTTAAACTTATTGCTGTAATAAATAAGGAAAGCCTGGGGTCCCCAGCTCTGGCTTAACACACTGGGGTGAGTTGGCTGCATGATGTAGAAAAAATTGCTTCAGGCCTTGTTATGGGAAAGTTTTTGGTACATTCATTGAGATTATCTGAGAAGCTTCTGCTGGGTAAAAAGTACAGTTATATTTCAGAGTGGTGTGATGTTGGCTTCAGAATACAAGGTGCCAAGGCAAAAGAAAGAAAAGATGAACCAGAAAAAGTGTCAGGTGAAGGAAGGATGCTGGTGAGGAGGGAGTGGAGAGCTGCAGCATCATGCACTGTGGCAGGTGCAGCACCAAGGATGCTGTTTATCCCAGTGTGAGATGGACCAGGCAACGGAGAGCATGCAGGGCTCAGCAGAGTCCTGGGGAATCTGGGTTGGGAAACCTCCAGCTGCCTTCAGTTTCTCCATCCGAAAACGATGAGAGAAATGTGCTATTGTATTGTTGTATGGAAAGAAAAGGCTAGCTGGTGTCCTCGTTTAGGGCAAATTTGGGAGGAAACCTCCAAAAGGGTTCCTCTGGAAAGCAAACCCAAACGACCCCTCCCCCCGGCCGGTCTGGGAAAAAACTTCCTCAGAGAAAAGTGGAAAAAACTATTTATTTAACAAAGAAGATGCCCACAAGCACAAAGAATGAACAATATGAAGCAATAAAACCAATAAAATGGCAGAGTGAGGCAGTCCTTGCCCTGGGTGCAGCTCAGCTCCCTCAGTCTCTCACCAGCCCCACTCCCTCCGCAGGGCCAGGCCCGGCGGCCGTAGGTGCCAGCCCTCGCTGCTCCTCTGGGTTTGTCAGTCCAGAGCAGATTTAAACAAGAAAAAGGAAAAAAAAACAGTCCAGGGAACTTCCCTGCCTCAGCCAGCTAAAACTAACTAAAAGCACAGGGATCTCTGTCCCACCGCTGTCCGTGCCTCAGACCAACGCCGGAGCCAGGCTGTGTGGGAGTCAGGCAGTTTTCTCAAAACAAACTGCTGCTGCTGCTTTCTCCCCCTTCACTCCAAAAACCATTTTAAAGGTACAGAACTTAATATACAACACATACAGAACAGACAATTGGGGATACAAGCATCATAAAGTCACTCTAGAACAGCTGGTTAGTTTGTAATTTTTATTTCCTTCTCTTCATTTTCTCTCTTCCCTCAGGATGATACTCTACTTTTGAGAGTCTGAAGGAAGGACATATCACTCACTGTCTGTGCAGAGACTTTACGTTTTCTACATTTTTAAGTGCAGGTTCAGGGCAGTGTTTATTATCCACCCCTAGAAACTGAACCCAGCCCTGATGCTGCCCTCAGTGTTTAGCAAAGTGGCTACATCCCACCAAACAGATGATTCCTCATGAATCAGTCTTCAAAATTTATGGGTCAACCTGGAAGACCCAGTTTACCAATAAAGTTACTTTTTTTTTTCTCATTGCCAGAACACATGAAGTGAGACTGACAACACAGCTCACGAAATCATACGCAATCCAAAATAAATTTTTCTAAAAGGGAAGATTTTTACCAAAAATCTCAATTTTTTATTTCAACATTTCCAGGAGTCTTTAGAAAAGTGAAAACAAGAATCAAAAAGCAAAAGCAAAAGTTTTGCTTTGTACAACTTGATGCCAAGTCAGTGCCTCAGCAAGAAAGGCAGGATAAGATGGATTATTTCCATTTCAATGCACTCGGCTGACATCACTGGGGGTACAATGCCAAACAATCCCAAGCTACATTTTCATCAGCAATTCACTTTGATTCATTGGTGGCTGACTTTAGACACTGTGTTTTGTTCCTCAGATTTATTTTAGAAAAGATGATGCTAATTCTGGCTGGATAAGGACTCACTAAATAAAGCTGGGCTTTGCCATAACCTGTAGCCACAATTCTGGCTGTGCTTTGGATACGTGAAACCAGCCCATGGTGAGTGGCCAGGAAAGTGCTGCTGAGCTCAGTCTGCAAGCAGGATGGAAATAGACTGAAGAAACTGGGACCATCCTGGGTTTTTTGCAGCCTCATCTGCCCAGGCTTGGATTTGTAAAAGCTAAAATCAGTTGAGAATTCACATGATTTCTGTGAATTCTGTATTTTCCATCCAAAGTGCTCACTCTGAATGTCCAAAGTGCTGTAGATCCATCTTCATGAGCAGCTGATTTCCCTAAGTTCTGCATGTCCCATGTCAACACCTCCTCTCCTCCCACAGCTCCCAGACTCATTTTGGTGCTGGGCATGGCTGCAGCTTTAGATACAGTGTTGAGTTGCTCAGATACCTCCAGCCCTACAGCCTTTTCCTGTTATTTTCCCTTGGTAGTCTCCCTTGCAGACACATCCCCACGTCACCCTGCTTGTGGAATCTCCTTTTGGCAATACCTGAGACCCCAGGGCTCCACCTGCCTCATCCCTGCCCTTACACACCTGGGTTACGCCCTGCATGAACAGGCAGAGCAGACCAACAGAAGCAGATCCCTGAAGCGACAGTTGGTGCTGAGGATGCAACAACCTCCACGTTTCAGAGAGTGTTTGGAGCATGTCAGCAGTGTCTTGGAATTGCATTTTCTTGTTCAGTTTCAGACATAAAAAGTCCCGTTTGGGCTCTCTTATCTCTTCAGAGCAGAATAACCAAGATGCTGGGGGAGATACTTCTCTAGAAGCCTTCTCAACACTCCTTTCTGAGAGAGGAATCAAGACTGAAACAAAGCCTTGTTCTTCTATGCAAATACTGCAGTGTTTGTGATATTTTTTAACCAGAGGGAAGAAAAATTTGTCAGTTTATTCCTCAGTAAGGGGAGACTTGAGTGTGCTGTACAGAAGCTGTATTTACTATTGAAAGCCCTGTATTTGTCATGAGGCTCTTATTCTCATTAAGGTAAGAACTGCAGCTTATTGGAAAAGGCTCTTGATAAAAACACTCCAGACAGGGCTGTCCCCAGATCAAATGATATTTGTCATGAGGACAGTTGTGTAAATGTTCACAGTGAGGAAAAACAAGGCATCAGAAGATAGATTACAAGGTCTCTTTTCAAGGGTAAATAATTAGGTAGAATTGTGCAGTTTGGCTTTATGTAAGAATCATTCTTTAGTCTCTATTCTTACTACAAACCAGAGCTGTTTGAGGGGGGGGGGGGGGGGAAGAGAATTTAATAAGCAGTTTCTGCAGTTCCTGCCACAGGAAGGAAATTTTGGCATAGGAAAGCATATACTGTTCCTTACATATTTTCATATCACATGTAAATTTTACTGAGGAACATGGTCCTGTGCTGAGTGAGAAATAGATACCTCTAGTTGTGTTGAGAAATTATAACATTTAATTTCTGACAGGAGATGCTGTATTATTAGGAGAAAGACCATCTCAGGCAGACAGGCAGGACAAAGCTGCTCATCAATAAGCCAGTGAAACACAAGAAAGTGGGAGGGTGCTCTTGAAGCCCAGTTTGGTGGGCTGTGCTCCTCCTGGCAGTGACTCCCTGATCTGAAAGGGATCAGGCCATTGATCTGAACTTCCCTGGACTGAAGGCCTTCTCACTCCCCATGAGCAGGAGACGACCACTGTGCAAAGAATTTGAAAAGGTCATTGTCATCAGTGCTAAGGGCAACACAAGACGTGATTTATCTTTCCCAAAGAGTCAAGGGGCTCATCCCCAGGTGCAGCAGTTTTGCACTAGAGGCCCCAGGACAAGAGTGAGTGTCCAATTTGGAGCAGCTGCCCCACATTCGGAGGGTGACATTAGGACACACTCCCCTCACTCCCCGAGGCAAGGGGGCTGTAGGCGCTGCACAAAGCCATCGGAATCATCCAGCACTTGTCTTTGGTACTAATTTCTGAAGGCTGTTTCTCTGTTTGTTTGTTTGATGAGGCTCATTAGGGGCTGGTTGAAGGCTGCCAGCTCAGGCTGCTGAGCAGGCTCTCAGCTGCGCTGAAGAGGCTCCATTCCAGCCAGCGCTCCCCGCACACACCGAGGCCGGATGTTTGCCTCCTTTCATGATGGTTTTCATTGTCTACTTGATTGTGGACTTGATTTTTACAAGTGCTATAAAAAAACACCAACATTCTTAGTCTCAGCTGGATACTTGCAGCTGTGGGGAGAGGAGGAAGCAGGGAAGCAAAGACTCCATGTTTTCAAGAGCCAAGAGCTCCTACTCCATAATTTGTGCTGATTGCTCTCTGATACTTAAGGAAGGAGTTAATTAAGGTCCCAACTCCATTCTCTTCCTTCTACAATACTGAACATCTATTTTTATTTGTGGTCTACCTGTTTAGTGTCCCATTTATGCTTGCAATAAAAACACACCTCATTGTCTTTCCCAATAGGAAGCCAAGAACGCGTTTGGTACTCTCAAATAAAGAGGTTTAACTTTAGGGCTATAGTGTCAAGTGCTTGAAGAACAAGGAACATATGGATCCCAGTTCTCCAGTCCCCTTTAGAGGCTGTGGGTGCATCCATACATACGCAGCGTTACAACGCAGAAGGAAAATTTACATGGGCATGTATATTTAGGTGCCTTCCCTCCTCACAGCAGTTTCCTGGGAAGCAAAAGGATGCCAAAATTTGGCACCAGCTTTGAATTACAGAGGACATAATTTCCCTGGTGGGAAATTATGACCCTTTCTCTTCAGCCTCTTCCTTCTCTCTTTCCTGCATGCTCTCCACCATCTTTTGTAGAGTTTCTAACTTCTGGTTATTTTCCAGCACTTTTTCTATTTCTATTCATCCTCCTTCTTCCAGGCCTTCACCTGCCCTTCTTTGCTGTTACTTTGCATCTCACTCCCAGTTGCCATTCTCCCTGTTCCGTGTTGGATCCAGGCTGCCTTCTCCACTCTCCTCTGTCAGGCTGCCACCTGCAGGAAGCACTAAAGGCACAGGAGAGGCAACTTCATCATCTCAGTGCTGGAGCTCATCATGTGCAGAGCCCCTGAAGGAGCAATAACCACAGGTGAAAGATGCTTTGCTCTAAGAAACTCTGTACAGAGTAGGCTCAATCAGCAGATGGGGACAACCCCTGCAGTAGGCCCAAACATCCTTTACCACAAAAAAAAAACACCCCAGCTTTAAATCAACCCTAATGAAGCAGATCATCCAAAGAACTGAAGGTTTAAACCATGGCTGATTTGGCTTGTGTTTTCACAGGAAGGATAAAAAGTATGCTCACAGTGTTAGACAGGATCCCTCCCAAAATCACACACACATCAAATTTTGAATCCTTCAAGAATTCTCAGTGCAACGGTTGTCACATTTGGTTGGGGTTTCTTTGTTTGTTTGGTTTTGGTTTTGATTTGTTGGGGGTTTTTTGCGTCTTTTTTTTTTTGGTAGGAAAAATCCTGCATTACTCTCTCTTTACTTTGGAAACACATGAGTAATTTTCACTGAGCCTTTTGCAGAAAAATCAGCTTGATAGTTACACTTTTTCAGACAGGAGTAAATATCAGCAGATACCAGCAGTTCTGGAAATCTTTTTAACAATGAAAAAGCAGGCTGTGGCTCCCTGCATGCCTTGCCACAAGCTACAATGAAACCCTGATTTCCCTGAAAGCATCTGACTCCTCACATATAAACAACTTTTTCTAAAAATTAAATTGGTATCTGTATCTTGCACATACAGAAAAATGAGAAAAGCCCAGCTCAAAGAAGATGGGTCCAAACCTTCTGAACCCCTTTGGAGCAGACAGGTACAATAGCTGGTCCCACTTGACTTGGAGGAGAAAAAACTGTAACTTCTCTGATATTTGGATTTCATTATGTGGCAGCTGGTAGAATCCTCTGAAATGAGTTTTTCATAGCAATATAACAAAGTAAAACTGGAACATAAATAGAAACCATGAAAAAATATAAATCTGAAGGCATTGAAAATGCCAATACATTAAATTTTCAATTTAATCAAAGTCATGGGTCATTTAGTGCAATATGAAGAAAAAATATTGAGAAATGAAATCATGGCAGTTACTTATGCTGCACTTTGTCTAAAAGACTCAAATTATATAGACTTTTTGTGGATCTCAGCTTGTTTTAAACAAACTGACCTAAGTCATTGTTGATTTAAACAATCTAAGGCATGTGGGTTGTTGGATTGTTGTTGTAATAAAAAATAAAAAAAAAAACAAACCAAACAGTTGATGTTTGCTTGTTCTTATGGTGTGGAGTCCAAAGAAGTGTATGGCTCCCAGGAATAAGCTTTCTTTAGCATGGCCTGAGTCTAAACCCTATAAAACTCAATATATTTCTGCTGATTTTGGTATCTGTAGTATTGGCTACAATACTGAATTAAGCTCTGAGCATTGTAACAGCAGAGGTTTGACCCCAAGGTTAAGGCGTGGGATTCTTGTAAGCACCCATGAAACTCTTGGGATCAGGAATGGGCTTCACTCTTCTGATTCCCCCCACTTTATGCTTTGTGGGCAGGTTTGCTGTGCAAAAGTCTCAAAACCTTGAAATTCTATTTTGATGCTGTGGTTTTGTGATTGGAAATAGGGAAAAGTATAAACTTTCTGTAAGACCTA
Source organism: Phylloscopus collybita (assembly GCA_027886175.1). Taxonomy (NCBI): domain Eukaryota; kingdom Metazoa; phylum Chordata; class Aves; order Passeriformes; family Phylloscopidae; genus Phylloscopus; species Phylloscopus collybita. The sequence continues at coordinate 51,468,155 of JAJNNQ010000026.1, forward strand.
ACTACTAGTCATGGAAAAAAAAAAGGAGAATAAAGTCGATGGTTCATATGAGTTTAGACTGATAAACTGGAACACAGATGCATCTGGATTTTAAATGAGAAGGATGACTCCTGCCCCATGTAATATTCTTTATATTAATAAAAAGTATCATAGAATTGTTTGTGTTGGAAGGGATATTAAAGAACATTTTGTTCCAGTCCCCTGCCATTGGCAGGTACAACTTCCACTAGATTGGGTTGCTCCAAGCCCCATCCAACCTGGCCTTAAACACCTCCAGGGATGAGCCATTCACAGGTTATGCTTTTTGTCCATTTCCTCCCAACAGCAGCACCCAAACCAGCTCCCTGCAGGGTTTGTTCCGTGTCTGCCTGGGGCAAGCCACACTTGCACCCTGCACAGGAGTTCTGTGTGGAGGCAGCTGCCTGCAGAAGCCTTTGCTCCAGCTTATTCTGGGCTTTGTTTTCCACTTAAACGGGAAAGTCTTGTATCTGCTTACTTCATCTAAAGCCAGACTCAGAATGCATTTGATTCTGCCTGCTGTCAGGGTAACTGCTGTGACTCTGAGGCTGTCACATCAGAAATCACCCATCCACACTGCTGATCCCTTACACTGATGGAGAGTAATGCACACCCCTTTCCCATATGTTCAACCTAACTATAGGTTTTCTGTTTCTGAGCAATCAATGAAACACAGATGATAGATAACTCTTTTCTGTCTCATTATTTCCCAGGTTTATCTCTCCAAGCCTGGCTGCACACTGTAAATGGCAAACACAGCTACAGTACTAGTCAGCAGTGGAATGTGATGGTTCTGTCCTACACCATATAATTTAAAACCTGCTTTTACCCTTGGCAAATCTCTCAATTAAAATCCCAATCACAGCTTTTCTTGGCTTCTGGATGTCATAGGCCCAAGGGGAGAAACATAGTTTTCTACTAAAAAAAATCAGGTGATGCTTCATCTCTGCCCAATATATTAGTCATGGAGAAAAAAAAATGCATTAAAAGAAATTTGTGTTTCTTAGAATGAGGAAATTCAGAGCTTGAAAAGATGTCAGTATGTATTTTCAGTTCAACAGGATAAGGAAACTGGACATGTAATAACACTTTTCTTGCAAATCGCACCAAGTTCATTTTAAACAGCTAAATAATTACAATTACAAAGGCATAATTTTCAGGCCTTTAAGGAATAAACAAGGTTATGTAAGAATGAAGTGCAACAGAAATACTTGTTCTTTCATATTTTTGAACATCCGTATGTGATTTGTCGCTGTTTTTACATTTAAATACTTTTTGGGTCAAGGCACGCTTAAGGAATTAGGTTTCACTTATATGAAAGTTCAGGTAAGTTATAAATTTGTTCTTGCCATTTTTAAGCTTGGGGTTTACCATTCTACATTGTCAGCCACACTTAGCCAGGGGTTAGGTGAACATCTGCCAGTAGCACCACAACCAGTATTGGTAATTTTGAGTAGTGACTGAAATTGGAAGACTTGCTGAAAATTGTGAGGTTAAATAACAACAAAAAACCAAAACATAGCAAAAAAAATTAGTTGTTTTCATCAGCAGCTATTTTCTTAGGTGTTCACATTTGCAAACTTTTCCATGCATCAGTAAGAGTTAGAAAAGAACTTTCTCATGCATTAAAAAAGAAAATCTGGGACTGCAGAAAGGACAACAGAATAAATTCTGGGAATTGCAATGTTCTGTAACAGAAAGAGTTGGTGAGAGTTGAAATAGCATCACGTTCCTTTGACTGCAATACTTTGATATTGAAATTATCTTGCTGCATTCTCTTCCTCTGAAAACCGAACCTTATGTAATTAAGAAACAATAATCTAATATCATAATAGAGTTTTATTATGGCCATTATCCAGCATCTCCAGTGGAAATAAATGCCTATTATTAGTCTAATCTATCACAAGATCTTGCAGCATTTAGGACATTCCTTTGGGTCATCATTGCACACACCTCCTATAGTAAATCTTAAATTGTGACAAATAGTATCTTTTTCCTGTGGATGCCCCCTCTCCTCTATATCTGTTTGTCTTGTAAAACAGCAGATTTTTTTATGCAGCAGGGAAAATGGTGGTTAATGAATGATTAAAAAAAATCATTTATCCTATTAAAGCCAAATTTTTGTTTCTTGTTTCAGTGTGGTTTAGACATGCAGGGACAGTATGATAAATATTTTATGAGCAGGATCCAGCAAACACACAGTGCTAGGATGCTGCCATGATTAAAGGAGGTGTTTAAACTTAAAGGTAGATTCTGAGTCCAGCTGCCACAAAGCAATGCTTACTCACATTGGAAAAGGATTTCCAGAAGCCCTGGATAGCCCCGGCATGTGCACTCTTCCCCTTTGCTCCACCTTCCTCCCTGACAAGGTGTCTCAGATGCCCTTCTGGTTCTCTTTAAAGGTCAGCTGGACAGCAGCACAAGCCCCTGAAGTGCCCTCTCTGCCTCAGCTCCAGCCCCAGTCTACAACCTGCCAACAACAAAAGGACATTTGCCAAAAATCTCTGTGCAAGTCCTTCCCACCAGGAAAATCCCCTACAACCCCAGCTGCATCCAATTCCTCACAGAGCAGAAATTTAACATCCCTCCCACCCTGCTTCCTTCAAGATGTTCCCACCAGGTCCAGCAAAGACATTATGACACCTGGCACAGGTGAAGGCTGGCTGCCTCCTCCCTGCCCAGCAGGACAGTCCTGCCAGCCACCCTTCAGAGAATTACTGCTAATTGCAGCAAAGAGCTTCCTGCTCAGACTCCTGCTACTAAACAGACCTCCCTGAGCACTGCAATCCTGTCCCTGGCAGTAAATCCACCTCTCCCTCATGGCACCACCAGCTGACTAAATGGAATAAGGACACATAAGGCAGGCTGTGCATTTAAAGCACAGTCTTTGCAAAAACTTTGTCCCTTCCCAGACAAAGATGTGGTGGGAACAGAATTGTGGTATTGGGGGACAGGAGGATATTTACTTTGGAAAATGTGGTGGGCACACCAATTTCAGGATATTAGGAAGAAATTTTTCACTCAGAGCATGATAAGACACTGAAGCAGGTTTTTCAGAGAAGCTGTGGATGTCCCATCCCTGGAAGTATTCAAGACTGGGTTGGGTGGAGCTCTGAGCACCCTGGGATGGTGGAATGTGTCTGCAGTGAGATTGGAGCTGAATGATCTTTAAGGTCCTTTCCAACCTAAACCCATTCTGTTTCTATGATTTTATGAGCAAAAATTCCTCCAGGCCAAACAAAACCAACTCCATGCAAGTGAAACGACAGGATAACTCTCAGTTGCTGAGAATATGGAGTGAAAAACACTGGACCAGTGGGTGAAGAAAGTGCATTCCCTTACCCTCAGTGTATTACTGTGTGACTGCTCTGTGGGGTTGAGCTTGGTGGGTTAAAAAGAAACTCAAGTGTTCCCTCACAGAAGAAGAAGTAATCCCTAATGCACTTGCACATTATGCAAGAGTGAAGGCAAGTGGCAAACTAGCGGAAACAAAATCCATTTTGCCATGACTCAGGCGGTGGGAGCAGGCTGGGAGTCAGCCAGAGGTTAAAGTTGGATTTGCCTCTTTAATCTGTTCAGCCTCGGTGGTGGGGCTGGATCAGCAGCAGTTCACGTCATGCCCTGCAGTGCCTGCCCTACTGCAGGCTCTCTCCCCCTTCTCCTCCTCCTCCTGCCCCTCATGCTCCCCCAAACCACCCAGCACCATGCCCTGAACACTTTCAGTGACTCCTAAGGAAAATGCAATCTCATTTTCCTTTTCCTGCTGGTTTTGCCATTTATTCAATATTCAGCACTGAGGAGAAGGCCAAGGGGCAAACTCCTTCCTTGCTGCTGGCTCACAGGCCTTTGGGGAAGCCCAGCAATGACACAGACAAAATCCCACTGGTCCAGCAGCCAGGCTGGCACACCCTGCCTGGGCATGGCTGTTTCCCTGCTCTGTGTGCCTTGGGTGTGCTCAGGTGTGCTCCTGCACAGCCCTCCAACACTCCCAGGGAAAGCCTGGATACAACAGCCACTGGATACAACATCAGGCTGCTAATAAAGCTGCTTCTGCTGAGACACCTCCCTGCTCCCTTCCCACGCTGGCTCTGAAAGCCCCGAGTGCAGAGGATGAATATAGAAAAATGTAAACAATTCTGTGAGCAATTTAGATGTTGCCATAAGTGCTGAAAGTGTCACAGACTGCTCCGATGCTCTTGGATAGTAATTTTTGTCTTACAAAAAGGCCGTTCTTACCCTTTCTTTTTCCACAACATTTATACCACTCGATTTTCTGCAACAGCACCTTAATTCAGCCAATTTAAGCATTAACTTCCAGACGGGTTGAATTATTTGCAGATGAAATAACACTTAAATTGCATTGGTTTTTTAGAAGACAGTGCAGATCCCAAATGATACTTTTGTTCTAACAGGAAAGTCAATGTTCACAAGAAGGGTGAGTAGCTAGTAATAAAACAGCAAAATCTTAGGAGAGTGCTGCTACAGGTTTTTAATTGTTTTCTCTAGTAAATAAAGTGCACGCCCATCATGATGGCAGATGCCTGATAGGCTCTACCCTTAGGAAAGACACAAGGACAATCAGAGGTACAGTGTTGTTATCACATGTCAAAACAAGTAATTATGGTTTAAAACAGTTCTTTAATAGGGTATTGGACATCCAGATACCCTCAGAGCAAAAAAGGCAGGAATACAGAGTAGAAATAAATGCAAATTGAAAAAAAAAAACCAAAACAAAAAACACGACAACCCAGAAAGGGATATTTGTATGTTCTGAGGGAGGGAAAAAAGGCCAGGAAAATGCAGAGCAAGCTGATTTTGTGTCAGGTCTACATGGCACATATTTAGTAACTGAGAGCTTATTCTCCATTATCACTCTATAGTCCAGGGAAAAGCTAGATTTTCACTTCAAGCAATTAAATTAATACTCTTTTTTTTTTTTTCCCCCACTTGTTCTTTGCTTCCTTAACTGCACAATGTCATTAATTGGTATCAACCCAAATTGCTTGTATCAGCTCATTCATCTCTAAAGGCCACCAGCTTTCAATCCAATTCCTTTTCATTCACTGTCCTGGTGTAGTTACCTTTCAAGAATACACATTAATTTGGGCTCAGCTAATGTTTGGTTTTTGAAATATGTTTGGATGTGTGTGCTGTGTCAATATTTGATGAATTTAATCAGGAAATGCAAAGGTGCATTTATTGCCAGAACCATTAGACTTACAGATTGTTTATTCATTAGGCATTGGTACCCACACCACCTTTTAAAAAATACTTGGTCACCACACAGAGGTGATATAACATTGCTGGCAGGACCATTTTATTTATTTCAACACTTTAGCTAGGTCTGGTGCTTGAACTTCAACTAAATTCCTTGATTCAAAGCCATCAGGGCCATGAAATTTATAATCAGCTGTCCCTATCTTCTCTAACCTCCTTATCTCCCAAATACATTGTTCACAGCTAAGCCTTATTTTATCATTTAAATCAAGATGTTATAAAAAAGGATCCTGTTTTTTTGTTTTTCTTTTAATTTGACTTCCATTAGGGTAAAGCTCAGCCGAGCAAAGATAATGCTCAAACTACTTAAACTCTTGGAAGTGGTTTTGTTTAAATTCTTAGAGCCTCATATAGCTCAGTCTGCTTTAAATGTTCAGAGTGATTTAAATCTCCTATAGGGTCATGACTGAAACAGACACATGTGCACTACTCACTATGGCATTGTTCAAGGTCACTGGAAAAAATTCACTTATTCTGTGTTTCCACATCATTTGGCTCAAGTCTCTTGTCAAACAATAACCCCAGAGTAAAGTGATTAGAGGAACATGATTAGAAACATGGTGACTACTGCTTAAAATTCTTGAATCCATTAGTGTCTCACTTTAAAGAGCTCTATCTTGTAGGTACAAGAAAAGAAGCCTGAGATCAGTAGAAGAACAGTGCAACATAAATCTCTGCATCTGGTAGAAGAGGTCCCTGCCTATAGTAGATGGATTGGAACTAAATTATCTCTAATCTCCATTCCAATCCAAACCATTCTGTAATTCTGTGATTCTATGACCTGAAAATCTGTCGTGTACAAGAAAAAAGAAAGGAAAAAAGGGGGCAAAAAGATACAAGATCATAACTTTCAACTTTGAAACCTCTCTTTTAAAAAAATATAATTTTCAACTCAAAATTTCCTGCCATATCTTGTAGGAAAGCCTGTATGGAAACTGCCAGAACTTTTCCAGAACTCCAGGATGACCCTGCTTGAACAGGGAGATTGGAACACATCCACTGTGATCCCTTCCAACCATACCCCTTCTGTGATTCTGTGATACAGTGAAATTGTAGTCAGCATCTAAATTCTCAGGATTCCTTTCAAACTGTTTTGTTCCTTTAAGAAAACCTTGGCCTTCATGTTAAAATCCAGTAGAGGGAATTTGAATCTGAATAGAATTTACTGAAAGATGACAGAAACAACAGGAATTCTAAAACAGTAGGGTTTAATGAGAGGGTTTGCTAGGAGACTCCAAATCCTGCAGATGATTGTTGTGTAACAGAGGGCATGTTCAGAAAATAAACTTCCATGTAATTTTATCATTTGTTCTGGTTATCTAAACAATGTAGCTAATCTTAGCAGCTCATATGAGGTCTATGAATTTGTATCTTGCACCTTCAAATATCAAAAAGCCATCTGATTTGAAGCCAAAGAGCAATGTAAATGTATCAGATGTAAATATTTCAGATGTAAATATTTCAGTCTATAACAATTTCAGGGCATCACATGCCATGGGCTAAGAGCAATTGTGAGTGGAGGTCAAATCGAATGGCAGCTGCAGCTCTCCTTGCAAGACATCACCCTGCTTTCAGCTTTCAGTCTGGGATGGGACTGACCTTGTTCTTGTTTTGAAGAGTGTATGCTAGCTGACTGCTGCTATGCAGATGCTGGCTGAATGAAGGAGGAGGAATAAGTGGGGAAAAGAACAGAGTGTGGAAAAATAGAAATGTGCAGTTATTCTGTTCCTTGCTTTCCTCCTACATTCAAAGAGCAGCAGGGGAGCAGTAACAAAACATCTTTGTCTTCTTGAAGAAATAGCACCAAAAGCTGTGTTCCTGAGCTAAAGGGTGGTCCAGTCTCTGAATAAATCTTGATAAATCAAGGAATTCCTTCTTCAAAGTTGCATGCACAACACTTCCTTATTTCAGTTTTAATTTCGTCCCTGAAGCCTTGGGATCCTGAGTTCTTTTGCGGGTGTTTTTCTTGGCGATCCCTTTTACTCTTCCTGCAGAGCATCTACCACCATCTGAGGGGATGGGTCTGGGGGATCTGAGCGCACCCCTCCAGCCAAGCAGAACTCACCTACAAGGCCCCTCTGCACTGGTGAGTCCTGGAGCACAACAGCATTGACAGCTGAGGTGGTGCTTGGGCCTTGGCACTGTTTAGTTTGTGAAAGCAGGTGTAACTAGAGAGCCCCAGAGCTGCAGGCAGCAGCTGACACTGGCGGGTGACACCCCGGCCTGTGCGCCAGGCCTGACGCTGCCTCCCACACGCTGTTGGTACCCGTGGGCCCCGGGGGCCCTTGTGTACTCAGCCACCCAAACCTCTCTGCCAGCAGCAGGAGCCCTCCTGGACTCCTATGAGCTTGCCAACTCCCACAGGCAGAAAGCTGTTTTATAAACTGCAAATCAGCAGTGGAGATTGCAGTCACAGTTTGTCTGTGCTGCCTCAAATGTGTCACTCGCTGGGCTTCAGCAAGGGAACAACTCACAGGGCTCAGTGAAAGTCAACCAGACTTTCCCTGGTGGTGTTTGAGGGTTGGATGGGCTCAGGGTAAACTGGGCTAGTGGGAGGTGTCCCTGCCCTTGGCAGGGGAGTTGGAACTGGATGGTCTCAAGGTCCCTTCCAACCCAAACCATTCCATGGTTCTATGAAACCTGCTTGTTTCATACCAATAAAGACAGGACAAGCTCTTCTTTTCCTCTCTCACTCCTTCTCCTTGGGACTCTTGAAAACTATTTTAAACATTATTTAAGTGTAAAATAACTTAAATCCCTCAGAGAGGCAATGCCTTGCCTCTTGTGATATCTCAGAAGCAGCACCTTCCAAGGTGGTGGTTCCATCCTGGGGAAAGGTCTCCTGACAGGATGGGACATCTCCATGGCAACAGGTCTTGGCTCTGCTCTGCCCCTCGACAGCCCTCAGCAGAGACACTCAAACAAGCCAGAGACCCAGCCAGGCTTTAGAGAGTTTGCTTTTCATTTTTCTTCTGTTAGGGTGACAGGAGCAAAGAACAATTACAGCATTTTTAGTCCAGCTGACAAATTACATGTTAGCTCAATTTAGCCTAAGCACAATTTCCCAATCAAAGTCAAAGCAAAACAGCCAAACAGGCTTATGTTTTCTGAAATTCATTAATCCTGTTTGTCTGTTTCACCTCTATAGATTACTGTTATTATACCATGTCCTCAACCAAAGAAAAGAATATGAGTTTTGGTTTTGTTTTCTGGTTGTATTGTGGTGTTTTTTTCTCTTCAAAGGTATCTACATTGCAAGGTTACAAATATTTAATTAGCGAATGGAAATTCCACTGACTGACCAAATGCAATTAAGCTATCCAGCTCATTTAAAAAGTGGATGTGAATTTAAATAAGGCTCAGCTTTGTGGAAGCTGCCTCCCTCTGATGGACATTTTAGGATTGGATCAAAACAAAAAGAGACTAATTTCTTACTAATTTGTTGAAAATTTCTTACTAATTTCTTTCACTCATCTCTGCTATTAATACAGATATCCTGTCACTGCCATTGACAAATGTCAGGGATGTTGGTTTTTTTCTAAAGCTAAAAAATATCAAAAAATGTCACAGAGAATGAAGAAGAGAGGTAGGATCATGTTTTGCTCAAAACCTGGTTTGATTCCTCAGGGAGCAAGATCCAGAATAACCATCTGTATGACTGGGGGATGCCTCGAGCTAATCATTATATGATACCACATGGAGAAGTGTCTTTGAACTCCCAGATTGTTCCAGTTTTTAGAAGCTCAAGGCAGGAAAACAGGTCTGTGGGATCCCACACCTGGAGCTCTCTGCTGGAGGTGAAAACTGTATCCAGAATTTAAAAGAATTAATCTCAAAGAAAACGTCAGGTTTTCTCTACAAAGAAATATGCAGCAAAGGCTGTTTTAGTTATAATAATCATGTGTAGGCGATTCCTATTTTTCTACCCATACAGGTGAGGTGAAAAGCTGCCCTAGATTTAGAGGCCCAGAATTCTTTCTGACTTTTATTTCATTAACGTATTATTTTTATATATTTTTAGTGCAGTGACTTTTTTTTTTTTTCCTGTGAAACACTTCAAGGATTTAGAACTCCCCTTTTCCCACCCGGTAGGAAATTCTGACTCATAGATTTTGAGTTCTTCTACCCTATTTTCTGAAGTTATGGGCCTCCTGAAAACTGTTTGATGGGAGAAATTAAAACAGGGCTAGCTTGCATCTAAGTTTTCCACTTCTGGAGGAAGTCCTTATTTAGCTTTCAGGTAGAAGGTAGAGGAGATAGAATTTTTTAAAAAAATGTATAAAGAATTGCCACTTGACTTTTGTGAACATCTTAACCATAGAGCTGTGAGTAGACTCGTTCATTTTGATATTTTATTGACCAACAATTTGACAGCAATGTCAAATTCTTGATGCTCACTGAGCTTAATCAAACCAGTTGTCTGAGGATAGGAACTGGATCCATTTTGCTCTTAGAAGGAAAACCTAGTGAACCTACCTGGCAAACAGGGTGATTTCTTCTAAGTCCAAGTGTCTCCCTTGGTGAAGGGAGGTTTTTTGGATGTAAGTTTTCATGGAATCACAGAATGGTTTGGGTTGGAAAGGACCTTAAAGACATCTTGTTCCAAACCCCCTGCCACAGGCAGGGACACCTTTCACTAGACCAGGTTTCTCAAAAACATCCCCATCCAGCCTGGCCCTGGACACTTCCAGGAATGGGATTTTGAACTTAAGTACCTGCCTCTATCTGCATGCTGTTAAATTATACCTGCACCTTTCTAAACTCATTGATTGAGTTAAATAACATTTTAAATGTTATTTAAAAATACCCTAAGATACTGGAGAACACTTGGGTGTCCATCTGTGCCTCACCTGTCCTCTCCTGTCAGCCCAATTCCTCACAGGCAACACTTGCAGAGATGGAAGCACTAACTAAATCACTGGGGCTGCCAGATTTTCCCAGATCTCAGAGAAGATAAATGATCCTGGGTAGTTCTTGTAGCACATAATGCTTTTCATCCGCAAAGCATGCAGCTAATATTCATTCAAAACCAGAGAGATTTATGCAATAAAATTCTGCTTATAGACACTTTCCAAATCACAATAGAAAAGACTGTTAGACAAAAGCCAATGAGGCATTGGCTCAGCCCATTACACACCTTGTAGACGTTTCCTAAATACATAACTGCTGGATTGTTGAGGAAATTAGAGTTCTAACTGTTGCAAGATCATATATTTTAGGGCATAGTTAATTTTGCACTTGTCCTTGGAGGTACTAATTTTAGATATGCAATACCTTTTCAATGTCTGAAAACATTTCATTTTAAACCAGACACTTTCAATGTATCTGCAATGTCTCTAACATCCTTTAGATATTAATTTTAGGATGAAATGAACCCATCCAAAAAAGCCAGACTTCTCTTCACTGAGGGATAGAGGTGGACTAGTCAAAGGTAGGCATTGGAGACAACAAATTTTGTCAGATAAATGCTCCTTGAAGTACAAATGCTGAAGCCTAGTACTGTGCTGTAAGTAATCATGAACACTTTGTCCAAAATAAATGCATATTTTTCTTTTTTCTTTTTAGTTTTTGTTTGTTTGTTTGTTTGGTTTGGTTTTTTAAATCTTTAAATATTTTGTTGGGATTCTTTTACAATGTAGTTAAGAGATCTGGAAGACTTTGCCTATATCAGTAAATAAATTGGGACTGGGACATGGGATTAAGTCCTGCCTATGAGTGCTCATTCTGTTTAGTGCACTGTCCATGCCAAGCATGGCCCATGGCAAACAAAACTCTGTCAGACACTGTACAGGCCTGGAGCAGGGAACAGCATCAGCCAGGGACTGTTCCCAGTAAGCAGTTTGGACTGGGGATGTGGAGATGTGGAGATGGGAGGTGATTCATCCTCTTTGACCTCAGCACTAGATAAAGATCCCTGGCGAATTTTACTGGGTAGTATAAACGTGGGTTATTATTTCCAAAATGTTGGAAAGTGTTTCTGAATACTTCAGAAGAACAAATGGCTCTGACATAATATGGGAATTTGGCATTTGCTCAAGTTAAGGTATGGGAGTAGTGACGTGGGATTATGATGCCATTAAGATTTTTGCTTCCTTTTTTTCGCTTTCAGAAGTCAGACGATCCCACAAGGCCATGGTTTTCTTTCTCACTTGGACAAAGGTCCTTCTTTTCTATTCTCTTGCATAATGCAGTGGAAGACATGGAACAGGGTTGTATGCTTTGGGAGAATCATCTGTCAAATGTTCTCAAGCTGGAAATATTGATTTTTCTTTTGAGGTATGATGAAATGAGAGGATTGGAGGTGGGCTGAATGGTTTGATGTAATGTCACTCACAACTCCTTCACCTGGCATGCAGTGTTACAGAAAACACAAAACACATGTTCACCTTTATTAGTAAATATAGATTAAAAATCTACATGAATAAATATGAGTTGCTAGGGGCTCTTTACTGATTTAGTATCTTCCATGTTTTTGAGCTCATCGCCTCACAAATTTATGAGAAATGAGAAAGCTATAAGATTTAGAGTTTAAACTTTCTCTTCAAACACCCTTTTGACAGCTCTGATGACCTGATTTCCTGCCACCTCCCTGTGATTTTGATTCAAACCTGACTGAGTACTTAGAAAAAAAAATCACTTGGATGAAGTCTGCAAATAATTTTGCATACTTCTCCGTGTGTTTCCATATTTGCACAATTCTACTAATTTCAGTGATTTCTCACACAGCTTTGCAAACTTAGGCACAAATTAATTAGGACCAGAGCTCAGCTCATGAAGTGCTCCAAATGAGTTATGAACGTCAATGACACCGTGACGCAGTTTCACAGAGCAAGATGAAAAACTCAGGAGCCTTGATGGATGCCTAGACCAGTACCACACAGTGTAGCTTGATTTAATTCAGCACCCAAACTTGTCTGTGTAAAGACAGCTCAGTTAACAACAGGCTGCTCTGTGTTGTTGTTGAAAGAGGAACAGCAGTATCCTGTAGCATCAGCAAGATTCAAAGAGCATGAGAAACAAGCAAAGGGACTTTGCTTGAATTGTTAATGAATTATGGAAATTACAGCATTGCAGAAGGAGTGGAGATAAAGTGGATCATTCTCACAACCAAAGAGAGGAGAAAAAGCTGAAGAAAAAGCTGTGCATTTATCAGAAGAGTCGATTCTGCTGCTGAGAACATTTTGCCAATGAAAAAATTAAATGCCATGAATTATGGAGATTGTTTAATGTATGTGACTGCCCTGAATAGAAGAAGGTACAAAGGCATGTCAAAAGAGTGGGAAAATTAGCAGCTGAATTTGGCAGCTAGTGAGGAAAGAAGGCCATGTGAGAGTCATCATGACAGCATAAACCAGTAAACAATCAGGGAGGGTTGAGATGTGGTTTGATGCAGTAAGACAAGACTGGATGTGTCTTCTCATCTTCTTCTTCTCTATGTGGTGAAAAAACCTCTCAGAAGAAGGAACAGAGAAAATGTGCTCTGAAGAGGCTGGGAGGTATGGGAGAAGTCTTGCATCAGAAAGCTGCAAGTCTACAAAAAATGGAGCTAGAACAGGGCACAATGGGGTGGCCTAAATTAAAATATTAGAAAGATTTGCAGGTTTTATTCTTAAAATGGTTTTGATGCAAGAACACTACATTGTTTTACATTTTCCATAAAAAATACGTTTTAACACAAACTCTAATACCACCAGATGTTTGCCTCCAAGTTGTCTTCTGTCTGAGAGTAATGTTATGCTTCCTCACAGAAGTAATAATGTGACTGATTTAAATCCTTCTCTCCTTTGTAGGTAGAGTTTTGTTCAGGTTTCATCCCCATGATTTACCACAATGTTCCCTCTTGCACAGGTTAAACCCCCAAGGAATTGTAAGCCAGTCATGTAGCTGAGTTTGGGAAGAGGAACATGGGGCTACTGACCTATTATTCCCATGGGACACCATGAAAGTAAAATCACTGTGTTCCAGGGCATTTGAGTTTTCAACTTTGTAGATTTATCTTTAAAAGAAACCTTTTATGGGAAAAATAGCTTTAATCAGCAATCCAGTATTGGTGAAGAAAAGAAAAAGTTCAGTGTGAATTCCACAGATATTTCTGGAAAACAGGTCTGGCAAGGTAAGAAATATCAAGACCCAGGTGGTTTGAGATGGATGCTGGAGTCACTACCAGTGGCCAGGTGATGTGGTTGATCAATGAGATGGAAGATGATGGAACCAGTGGCAGTGGGTAAGCAGGGATGAGGAGGAGAAGAATGAAGAGGAGGAGAAGGGAAAAAACTCAGCATTTCATGTTGTGGGCTGGGTTCAGAAGAGAGGGTACAGGACAAAGAGCTGTGAGCAAACTGTTGTTACTTGAATATGGTACAAAGTGCAAAAGATTTTTGCTTCCTTTTCTTCGCTTTCAGAAGTCAGACAATCCCACATCTCCAAGGCACCTAATCAGAGTTAAAAGGAAAACACTGAGGAAAAAAAAGAACAAAAGGGGAAAAAAACCAACATAAATTCCTTTCATGGATAAACAAATCTATATCCTCCTGTATCCACAGATCTATTAGTGTAAGCATTTTAATTTGATTTTATGTTATGGTCATAACTTCTCAGTGTCGCATGAAAGTAATTCAAATAAAGGTGTCTGCAGAGACATCAAATTCCGTTCTCCCAGCTGTGTTGTGAAGCTTAAAGATGGTTACATCCATAGACCAACCACAGAAGTTTGCTAGACATTTATTCCTTACCTGTATTAAAAAAAATGTGCCTTTTTCTTACCCTCACAGAAAAAGGTCTTTGTGTCTAAGTCTGTCAGTGGGATTCCTTTGAACCTAAACCCTCATTTTATAGAACCATTTTTATTCATAATTGTAGCTATGGGGCCTGATCCTATTTTCACACTAGAAAATGCAGTCGATTTCAATCCAGCCAGTCGTGGTCAGACTTCTGTAAATGAGATTAGAATTGAGCCTATGTCAAACACAGTAGAGCCAGAAAAAGATTTATTTCTCTCATTGAACTCTTCAGGTGAGGATTTGTCCAATTAAGATATATTATCTATTATACTTTGGACAGCATGACCAAACTAAACTAACACTCAAAATTGGATGTTTGGAAGGGACAGGTTTCTGTTTTTCTTCTTCAACACAAGATCATTTTAGTGCTTTTGTTGATCTGGGAACTTTTTTAAGAGCCAAAGAAACAATTTTGCAAAGACCAGGAAGACCTGCCCTAACACCTTTGGCAAAAGGCCTGTGCTGTGTTCCGAAGAAATGAGTGGGTGTTGTTCTTCAGGGTGCGCTGGATTTGAAGCTTCACACCCTTTTGTCGTCATTGATGCATTGGCTAGAAAATTTATTTCATTCCCATGCCTTCAGGAGGTCTGTATTTGTGCAGTGAGCAGGGGCTGGTTTTTAGTCCAGGTTTGGGCAACTGATTTGCCAAAACTTGGCCTAACCCCATTGAACAGTAATCAAATAATCACCTTTCTCTAGCACTAATGAGCCAAGAGATGTAGTAAAACAACCAGCTTCACCCACAGGAGTGTGTCTCCCCATCTTACCAAAAGCCCAAAACTTACCACAACTCTTGCAAACTTCCAGTACCACCCCAAAATGTTACTGGGTGAAACAATTTGGGACATGGTTTTCAATAACTGTGTTTGTATCTGTGTCTGCCAGCAATTTCCACAGAAGATTCCCTGGAGCCATGCTCCCATTGCCAGGTCAGTTTATGAATGTTCTTGTTTGACCTTGAAGAGTTCCTTTCCATCTCTGAGGGAGGCAGCTGCTGTTTATCCCACCCCTCATGGGACAGTAATGCCTGGACAACCACAGTAAGTGTCTGAAGTATTAAGTGTCAATATGATAAAATCTTAGCACGTGTCCAGAGTAGAATGGGACGTGAAGATTTAACAGGTCTCTGAGGGTGTCCTGCAATTTTCAGAATGGCTTAATAATAGCGAGACACTTTCTCTGGACATGCTTTGTAAAATAAAAGGTTTTAATAAATGAAGAAAACAATAAACATTATCGAACAAAGAAATGTAAGTTGAACAGTGTAGAGAGCACTCTAAAACTGGTAAGGCAGTCCCAAAAAGCAGTTGAGCTCTTTGTGCAGTCCCTTTAGTACTCGATAGTTCAGGTGGGCTGTTTGGCACCTTGCCCAATGAAACTGGCAGGTACACTTGCAAAGCACAATCAGTGCTTCTGTGCTGGCACTGAGCCAATTGACTGATGAAAAGGGCAGACAACTTTCTAGTTTGGCTTCCTTATATGTTTAAGGTAAGCTGAAACTTTTTCTTTTGCATAGAAAACACCTGCTGAAGTGTGGAAATGCATTCCTACATCAGTAGGTACCTAAATGCCCACAGAAATCCAGGAGACATGGTTAGCTTTAAGATATTCTAGACATCCAAATATCTTTGAGAGTTTGAGAGAGAGGCTTTTTCTTTCTCCATTTAGTCTAAGTTGACCTTTACTACTTTCTCTTGGCTTTCTTGGCTTTTCCTGTTCCTTCCATTTCTTGAGGTCTCTGTGATGCTCAAAATATTTGATCCTGCCTCTCAAGAGACACAAAAATGCTGATCCTGTGCTGCTCCTCTGTCTTTTGCAGGTTCCTTCTGCTTCCACCAAAGTCTTAAAATAAAACTCCTTTCCACTACACTGGCATTCATTTTTGGATATGATATTAGGATAGTGGCAGTATTTATCAAAACTATAAAAAGCACATGAAAAGATGATGTGATGAAGAAAGAAAATAAACAGGAACACAATACTCATTAAACTAAATACTTTTAAACTTAGATATTACATTCTAAAGGTGGCAGCAGTGCAGATGAAAACAAATATCAATCACAACCCCATTCAAAGGACTGCTCTGTAATTAGGGTTTTTTCCTCTGGGCAGACTAACTGAATAACTGTTGAAAGAATCACTTATGGCTTCCACCTTGGAAGTACAGGTCCACCACAGCACCACGGTCATCCTGAGACCCTACTGCAGGGTCCTCAGGTCACATCTGTGCACTGATACCCACTCTGAAAGGCAGATTTTGGTGTGAAATCTGTCATTCTTTTGTGGATCTAAGAATAGTTAAAGAGGTCACTGAACCTCAAGCTCTCCTCTACCTGTTCTAGCTGAGAAATGAAAAGTGATCATTAAAGCAGTCCTAAATCCATGCCAGTGCAAAGTGAAACAGGTTTCATAAAGAAAACCTCTCAGTCTTTTCAGTCTGTGTCTCACTCAAGTCAATTAAGAACCATTTTTCAGCACAGGGTAGGAAACAGCTCCAGAGGCTGAAGGGGGTGAGTGATGACAGTCACCTCATTTACTGCTCACATAGAGCCATCTGAGAGATGCACCTCAGGAACTGAAATTACTGCTGTCAGCTGCCCCTTACAGGGCAATTTCATGACAGCTTTTTCATAGGCAAATATTAATTATTTATATTTACTGCAGCTTCAATAAGATTAGTGCAGCTTTTCAGGCTGTGCACAGTGACTTCCAGATATGAGCTAGAAATGAAGTCAGGAAATGCTGTTGGTTAGAAATATAAAGGAGCAATACCTGTGTTTAAATAGGATACATTACAGTATTAGTAGGCATTCATTTTTTTGTCATATGGCATTTTTAATCAGTATTTACAAGGATAATTAGTCTTAGACAGTTTACATTCACAATTCCATGTTTACTTGAGCAGGCAGTTAATGCACTGGGAAGAAATCTTAGCTAGTGTATCTGTGTTCAGAGACTGATTTTGGGAGCTTTCAGGATACCTGGGAAAAGGAGCCTCAGCCTAAACAAAAGCTCAGTACCAGGGAATAGCAACTCAGCATAGAAACGTGCTGTTATTAGTGTATCAGCCAGTACACAATCTTCTGACTCTCTGTACAAGATTCAGGTGAGTTTTGTATTAAATTATTTTAATTCAGATAAAGTAAGTAACTGCAGACATTGGTTTTCTATACAGTTTACACAAGTGCATCTCATTCAAGCTGACTTTCTGATCAGTGTGGGAAAGGACCCTACACTTTACTTACTTTTTAATATTCTTACTTCCCACATTTTCTCATGCTCTTTATTTCCTAATTAGTGGCAGCTCTTCCTTGACATTTTGTCAAGGAGTTTTCATACTGTTTTATTAGATGCTATGCAGCTCAAATATTGAAGTGTACTAAATGAAAATGTTAAAATGATAGGCTTGATACACTGCTGATGCATCACAAAATTTACATGTAGCATGTATTTAAGTGCATTTAAAAAAACAGAGGGCTAAAGCACAAAACTAGTCTGCTCTTCTTTGTCAGTGAGAACGTTTTCAAAAATACTTTATGTAGAGGCCTGCCTTGGGGCTGGTTGATGGGAGACCACGTGGTCCTCCCTGGCTGAATATGCATCCTTGCTTTCATTACTCAGGAGATGAACAATGCAGATCTCTATTAATCATAATAAGGAGTCCAATAAATCATAACAAGGATTCTGTCCCAACCAAGGAATGAAGCAAACTCTGAATCTGGGGCTGAATGCAGAGACAAGTTAATTCATCAGTGAATTGTCAACAAAGAATGTGCCTTAATCTTAATTACCAGTAGACCACCATGTTAGAGCCCTGAAACATGTCTAAGTACTAATACAAAGAGCAAACAAGGTGTCAGCATGGAGTGATCTCCCATCCTGAGGTGATGCTGGATGCAAACAGCAATTCTGCCTAAATTTGGAGGCACCTCAGAGCTATCAAGCTCTCCTTGATGTGCTTGCCCCAGATGTAATATAGGAGACAACAGAAAAACACTTCTCTGCCTTCCGTACTGGAAGTTTTGGGATCTCAGGATACTAAGCAAATGGTATTTTTAATATGCCTTTCTGCATGAGGGGGAGAACATGTGGTTTCTTGCACTCAGACCAGGTAATCTGTACAATCTTATGGTCAGGCCTCTTGAGGGATATTAAGACAAATATAGCTGACAGTTGATGATTTTAATATGTGGCAGAACTGCCCAGATTACCTTTATAATAATGGAGAAAAGATGAGATGCTTCTAAGCTGAAATGCATTTTTTCCTGAGACAGATGTTAAATGTTTTCTTTAAAGTCCAGAGGAGGTCCCAAAAATGATCAGGGAGCTGGAGAATCTCTCCTGCAAAGACATGGTGAGTTTTGGCTGGTTCAGCCAGAAAAGAAGGCTCTGAGGACACCTCACTGCCTTTCAGTTCTTAAATGGAGCATGTGAAAAAGAGCAAGAGAAACTTTCTACACAGGTAGATAGTGACAGGACAAGGGGGAATGGCATTGAACTAAAAATAGAACAATTTAGATTAGGTATTAGAAAGAAATTACTTACTCAGAGTTTGGTGAGGCCCTGACACAGGTTGCCCAGAGAAGCTGTGGCTGCCCCATTCCTGGAGTGTTCAAGGCCAGCTTGGATGGGGCTCTGAGCGTTCTGGTTCAGTGGAAGGTGTCCCTGCCCATGGCAGAGGGTTGGAAGGAGATGATCTATAAGACCTTCTCTGACTTAAACCATTCCATGGGTCTATGACAGTTTTTCTTCAAGTGAGGGAGTCTCCTTCACCTGTGATGCTGAATAAAGTTCTGCAACTTATCCCAAGATGAAAAGTCCATGAATTTGAGGATAACACCTACCTGACCTGTCACAGACACCAGCTAGTACTAGTTTCTGATCACATTTAAGAATGTTTATTTATGAAAAAGTAAGAAGTAATCAGTCAAATACATTCTATGCTTTCTTGCCAAGATCTTCACCTCTAACTGTCATCCTCAACAGTGTATTGTCAATGTCATTTATTTCTTTGTCTAATTCCTGTGCCAGAAACTTCTCTATCACTTCAGATTTTCATCTTCAAACATATTCAAGCAATCTGTCTTTCCCTATCAATTTCTGCCATTGTTATTTCCTTCTTTTGGATATTAAAACCTGGTAGCCCATGCAAAGCAATTATTGCTCTTTTTCTAACTTGGCAGCTTTTATTTGCAGTTCACAGTATTTTCCTTTCAAACTTGTTTCCTCCCAAACTTTTTTCCTTCTTACTGCACTTATTTTATTCTTGGTGGATGTGAGCTTTTCCTTTCTAAAGTGACCTACAAAGGATTTGTATTTTTTTTTTTAATTGGACTTACACTTTGTCTCTTTCTGGAATACAAAGATATTCTTTCTTTTTGTTTGTTTATTCATAGCAATTATTTTTTCTTGGCTATTTCAGGAATGTCAGTGCTGGCCTTTTCTGATTTTTCTGGATGCTACTTCGAATCTTCCCAAGGACATTTATTATTAGCTCTGCCATTGCAGCTGACTGGATATGGGTGTTGCAAGTTTAATCTGTTATCTCCATAAAATATAATTACTTGTACCCACCAACCTTGAAACTAGCCCATATTTATAAAAAAATCCCCTAACTATTTCTCAGTGAAAGCAAAATTTACTAGGTACCTCATGCCTTCCTGAAATGTTCTCAAAAACTGCTTGCTTCATTAGATATATATAATCTTGCCTTAATCTCAGCTAGGCTTTCATATCTATGTACATGTGCCTAATATTAATGAAGTAAAATCTTACAACCTCCCACTCCCCTTCCCAGGAAGAAACATGTTGTACCTAATTTCCTTCCAAACTTCCCAAGGAAGATGACATTGTGTAGTTCTCCAGTTTTTAGTTTCTTATCCCAATATTAGTGCTTGAAACTAGTTCAGGTGAATCAAACCTTAAATGCCTATTTCTCTTCACTGAGTGTACAGACCAGTAACTCTTACAGCAATACAAACTGCATTCCAAACACAAAACAAATTGTTTGGCTCCATGTCTTGTTTCCATCCCCTGTTTCCCCTTCCCCAGTGAGTCCCTCTCATCCCTGCTGAGCAAGGCTGTGTGGTTTGTACCAGACCACACCCCATGCAAAGTGTACCACAGATTTTGGCCTCTGTGCTCTCAGGAACAGCAGTTGACTTTTGTGTGACCTTGAGAACTGTGCACACAGTTTATGCCTGGACCTACAGGGACCACATGCAATCTGCCAGTCTGGATCTCTACAAAACACTTGGCCAAGCAGTGACTTCTGCCAGCCCTGAGGGGATGCAGCCTGAGCTGGAAGGCACCTGTGTCACCACAACAAAGCACTGCCTAAGAGAAAAGCTTCTCATGTCCCTGTCATTTACATTTTCCACAGCTGATTTTAAAACAATTTTTTTTTTTTGTGATTATCAGGGGTTTTATGTTTATTAGCTCCTCTTGCTGCCCAGGTTTACTTTTTGACTCTCTCCTTTTGCAGTTGGTTTTATTACACCGTGTAGACCAAGATCATTTACTCCTCTTAACAGTAAAAGAGTTTTTCCTCTGATCTTCCTTGTAGGTCTTAGTAATTTCTCTTCCTTGGTGATGCACAGTCAGGAGACTATTAGATATAAGTCCTTTACAGGGCCTTTCTGCAGGGCCATTAACAAGAAATCCCTCTAAATGGATACTAATGCTTAACAGGCAGGAAACTGGACATCAGGAAATTCATGGAACTATTTCACTCCATAAAATGTCTCTCCTCAAATTTTGCTATTATGGCTTTCATCATAAAACCATGTGGGTTAAAAAAGACCCATAAGATCATTGAGTCCAGCCACTGAGTCTGACTGTTGCCATTTGCTGGAATAAACAGCAATCCTGTGTTAAAATAAAGGGATCTGTGGTTTGAGCACCAGTGAAGAGAAGTAGCTGTTGAATTGTGTCCTCTCCTGCTGTGGCCAACAAGCTCAATGACAGAGATAAATGCCTGTTGGCAGCGTTACTGGATCCATATTTTAAGCAAAAATTGAAGCCTCGCTTCTACAAAATGCTGACATGGCTATCTAGAAAGATGAACCATTAAGTGCAGGATCCATCCTCCCTCCCTTATCTGCTGTGCTGAGTGCTCTGCAAGTTGGTATTTCACATATCAGCAGGAAAAGCCATCTGATGAAGTTAGGAAAGTCTTCTGAGTGGAAAAAAATACCCTAAAATGAATCTCAGCCCTGTGCCAGTGTTTTAGGTGTTCTATTGCAACTTATATACCACCAGGCACTTCTGTACTGAAAGATGAGCTGATCTCCAAAATACTGAGCCCCTAAGTATAAACTGTTGGATGTATTTGTCTTCAGCTCAAGCTGAATCCCACCTTCATATTTGGTCAGGTGAATCCCCCCATGTCTCTGTCCTTGCAAGGAAAGCCTGTGGGCTGACCTGAAGGTGTGGAAGCAGGACAGGAAATGAAGACTTCTATGCTGGCCCCTTGGAGGACATAGACACAGTCCCCAAGACCAAAATATTGCCATTTATTATTTCTTAATCACTTGGTCCTAACTGAAAGGAACATGCCATTTCTTTCTATATAGCTCAGCAAATAATATTTGTGAACAAGACTCTGGTTTCTTTTACCCTGTCCATTCCAAGAACATATTGATTAGAAAATCACTTATTTTGTACAATAATTCATTTCTGTTTTTTCCTTAGAGATTCATCTACCCATCAGAAGCAATTTCCAGATTTGTCCTACATTTCCAGAAAATTCTTTCTGACTTGAAGTAAGTAGTTGACTGCTAAGTGATGGCCACTTGTAGGTGTCAGCACCTTCAGTCAGATTTCTGAGTGATCAACTATTCTGAAAATCGGGCACATTTTGTCTGATGGAGAAATTCCTACTTCCTGTGCATGAAATGCCACATCAAGATAGTCCTTGCAGTCCATGTTTCCTATGTTTTTTATCTCTATGCCCTCAATTTTCATGGAGGAGTTGGCCCCATTTCATATGTGCTAGCTGTTCAATTGCTTACACTGGTAATTCTGATACATAAATTATTTGGAAATGGCAAACTTATTTCACTGTTTAATGTCACATTTAGGAAAGCCCAGAAGAAAAGGTCTGGGGATTAATCTAAAGAAGTGTCTTGATTAAACCTTTGTGTTGAATTAGAGTGGATTGGAGCTGTAGGGCTGATACAGTCACAATTTTCCAACATTTCCCAAAGCCAGTGTCCTTTTTGTGCTGCCTGCTGGGTGATTCCTCAGAATTATGTATTACCTTCAGCTCTATTTAATTTGTTCCCATACGAGGGGTGTCTGACAACGACAAAAAAAGTGTGCTCTTAAAAGTGTAGCCATTACAGTATCTTCTTTTATTGTCTGGTGGTTACACTGTGTTCTATTACATTACAAGAAAAATAGAGTGTCTCTTCTCTGATTAGATAGAGAGGAAAGATGGGCGCTGTATTTTGTCAGAATTCACAGCATGTGATATGGGTAAATGAATAAAATATTCTAAGTTAGTGTTTACCTTGTTTGTTCCTTTGCTGACTATTGAGACATTTCATATTCTTTCCTTTTATATAACAACCTTAGCCAGAAGCACATTTTTCTTTTTTTTTTTTTTTCCTGATCTTCATCTTTTTTTTTTAGTGGATGCTGGAACTTATGACAGTGATTCCAGGTCTTACAGCAGATGGCAGTTTTCTGAGAGGGCTGGCTGGCAGAAGGATTTTTCTTGCACTCCCTAAAATCAGGCATTTAAATAAAAGGGGTACAACTGATAGCTAGTGTTGACCCCTAAAATCTTCTAAAATCAACACTAGGGATTGTTTACTCTTTTGCTTTGTTCATGTGTGTGGAAGTGAAGAAGTTCTGTGATGAATAAATCTAATTCAAAACCCAGAATTGCAGATTTTTCTCCCCAGAAGTTTAGCCCTTAGTGCATGTATTTGTCTCCTGTCGCCCAGCAGGGTGTGGAGATCTTTCACATGAAAGCTGCCATAGGAAAACCAACCTATGAGTGAAGAATTCCCATCTATTATTTAGTATCTATTACTAGCTCTACAAAAATCTATCACATGGGAAGAATATCATGGTCTACATCTCTAAAGGAGGGTGGTAGTTTTAAGAGGCCTAATTTTCAAAGTAATTACGTTTCCAAAAAAGAAGGAAAATCCCCTTAGAGCCATTCTTGACAATTCACAGTTGAGTCATGTTTTCCTTTTCTTGTGATATGTTGGATTTTTTTCTGCAAGTCTGAAAATCAGAGACAACTTTGGAAGTTTGTGACATTTAGGAGAGAAGGGATTCCATTCAAGCAAAGCAAAGAAAAATGAAACACTGCTCTATAAATGAGCCATAATCCATCTCCCATGCCCAATTAAGAAGTCAATACATCTCTTGCCTGACTTATGTCTCCGTTCAAACTTGACATTTCTAAAACAACACTCCTAATCTCCACCCCTTCCCTGAACTTGCATTCTTCTCTCTGTTTCAGTAATTCTGAAAAATAACACTATCATATCCATCAATCAAGCTTTTCATTTGGGCATGATATTTGCATGGATGGATTTCTCTCCACTGCATCAAGCTGTTTCTAAATCTCACTGACACTTACTGACAAAAAAAGCTGCAAGAATTCTAATCCATGTAGAGAGTTAAATTGTATCCAAGCTCTCACCACCTGATGTCTCAAGCCTCAATAAACACAGTTTTTCTCATTTCCTTTTCTCATCTCTTTTGCAATGTCTATAAAAACTCAACACATTCAGATTAAGTAGGTTCTGCAAACTACTCCCTGTAATATCCTCAGTTTCTTTACAACTGCCTTTTTAACTTATCTATTAGAAATTACCTGCTTAAAGTGTTTTGAAGGACTCACTTTTTCTTTTATATATGTACAGTAGCTGTAGAAACTTCAGTAAGATTAAAAAAAGATGACTATTACCTTTAAAGGCAATTATTCAAACTATTTCTAAAAGTGAATGGCTTTAGAAAAATACATTGAAACAGCTAGCTCAATTCTAGAAAAATATCTGAGTAATCTTGTGAGAGCCATCCCCATCTTTATTGAAAATAATGACCTGAAATAAAGGTAAATCTAAAAACATTTGGAGCTATCCTTCTCTATAAGACTCCAAGGCACACATTTAAATGGGATCAGTGTTTACCTCTCATCTTTACTGAACTGATAATTTACTTTATTCCAGCTTGGTTACTCTACAAAATGAAGCTAATGCCTTCTAATAATGGTTGGCACAGAATACAGTGCTACTTAGACATGTTTACATGAATTTTACATAAATGAATAAGTAAAGTAATGGTGTCTGTCAGTGCAATATTTATCATTACTTACTGAATTGCAAGTGCACAGTTTAAAAGCCAATGAGAACCAATGAGAATCTGCACAGGTTGCTCCAGCAAACACAATTTTTTTCTGTGATTTTAGCTTCAGCTGCAACCTAGTGGCCAGCTGTATTAGCTGTGATTCACAGAGCTGTGCCAGTGTAAACCACCTGCAGACTCACTGCTCCTTAGGGCTGAGTTCCTGTAATCCTGTGCCAGCCCCATTCAGACAGGTACAACTGGCTGGGGACTTTTGGAGACCTCCTGGGGAGAGGTGCAGGAAGGCACAGGTGTCCCACGGGATCCCTGTCACCTCTGCCAGAGCCAGGTGGACGTTTCAGATATTCTGGTGCATCTCTAAAGGATTGAAGTCTGATGTGTGAGTTGTGATGAGTCCCTGGGTGACATGTAAACCTTCCTGTAGATTCCTGCAGTAGCTGTGAATCGAGGCTGAAATACCATTTGAGATGTCTGTGTTAGCAGGCACTGACTGACAGACAGACAGACAGAGGGGAGAGGGATATTCCCTGAAAGTCATTCAGCTCTGCTTAAGACACAGAGAATTAAATGATCCCTGAATATGCCTTGAAGATTATTTCATTTAATTGGCGAGGCTAAAGGAATGTCATAACAGTTAGACTTAAAAAGTTTATGGAAATGATTCCTGTCCCAAAATGGAAAAGGAAATAACACGGAAATGGGGCTCAGGATTTTTACCCAATGTAAATCTGTCTGCTGACATAGAAAATGGATTGAAGGGGGTGGTTCATCAGCATTGAAAGCACATGACCCTGTCACACGAGCTGCAGAAATAGCTCCTGAGGGTTGGTACAGATCAATCTGAACAGTCTGAGGTTGTGTTTTAGAAACACCCCTGCATGTGCCAAACCCCAACACAATATTCCTGTGTTTAGCACTTATTGTTACCATGTACTTGCAGGTAGTCCCTCAGAACTGGGACTGAGGTTGAAAAGAAATGAGAATCACTTCACAATCCAGTCTTGACAGACTCAAAAGGTGAAAAATCAACCTTAAGGAGTTTATTTCTGAATCTACATGTGCTGAATTCGAGGATGAGCAAAATACCAGGATGAGCCCAGCAAGAGGTGATAGGAATTGGCAGCTGAACCAAACCCAAGCTCCAGGAAGGCAGTTAAACTCACTACAGAGGAAAATGTTCTTACTGAGGATAGCCAACTATCCACAGCTTTTTGTTTCTTTATTTTCAGTTTGCCTGTTGCAGCTTTGTAGCCAAGAGAGGTGGCACTTCCCCCAGATCCCAGAGGGATTTCAGGACATAGAAATATGAATATATTCACAGGAATAAAATTTTCTTTGACATATTTCCGAAGTGCACAGGTTAGCACGGTGCAGGATTCCAGCCTTATGAGGGGAATAAAGTTCTTTTTTTGGTTACCTTTCACATTCCCAACATCCTGTGCAACACTCCTACCTCTGCATCCAGCCTTATTGCTCAGGTTTAAAGAGGCTTAATTAGTAGCATTGAATGAAGTGAGAATCATGGGATTGGGGGAAACTTACATAATAATTTTCAGTACTTTTTGCTAATTTAATTCTGAGTTGTCAAACACTGGAACGATTGCCATGGGTTGTCAGCCATGGAGTGGATATTGTATTGGAGCTTGGTCCAAGTTCTACCCTACCCCAAGCTACTTCCAATATTAACTCAGGTAGTTAGAAGAACAGAAGCAGTGTTTTAAACCAATCTTTTCTGAGCAGCTTGCTGTGACTGATGCCTGAGAACAATTCCTTGTGGCTGCCTGAGCTGGAGCCACCCTGGATGCAAGTCAGTGCCACATTGGATGCTGAGCTGTTCTCAGCTGGCCACTGAGAGGTTGTTTGCACCCACTCAGAGCTTACATCATCCTAAGACTTTGACTTTTGAGGTTTTAGCAGATGATTCCCTCATATAAATAGATTTCACAGTGTCACTTCTTACCTATGGACAAAATCATCTTGACTGTAAGTTTTTTGATCTCTAGCTTCAGTTCACACATGGAATGTGCCTGGGGCAGGGTCTAGATTGGCCAAAATCCTCAAAGAGAAGAGAAGATGCTAAAAAGGACTGACCCACCAACAGACTCTCTTTAATTTCTCTTGCATTCAAAGTGATCTGTTCCAAGTTATTTTAGCTGAGAGATCACATTCAACATGCAGAGCTGAGATTTCATTACACAGTTTATCACACCCCTGAGTTTAAATCAGGAGTAACACTCCCTAGTGCTTATCATGGCCACTGTGCTGCATATAAAACCTGCCAAAGCTCCTCCTCCATGAAGTGAAGGGGATCCACACAAACATCAGCAATCAAGGTGGCAGGCCCTCCTGTGCCTCAGTGCCCAGATTACGTGTGTAATTATAGCTGTAATGTAGTTATAATTATATAAATTTGACATTACATATCAATTAAATGCACTATAATATATAATTATAGATGTATAATATAGCTGTATAACATGTATGATTTTATCTGTGCAAGAAAGAGTTCAAGCTATGAGCATATAAATAAAAATCATACCTTATGCTCTGTCGTGCATAGGTAAGTACCAAATCAGGTCTAGCTGTGCATCTAATGAAATGCAAATAATGCCTTCACCATGTTTTTTATCAGCTTACCTACACACTTCCTGTGTGCTCTGTTCCTGGAGGGACAGCCATGTGGGTGTGGGTGTAATCTTCACAAGGTACATGGCCTGTACTGCGGCGTGCAGCAGCTCCCTTCCCCAGGGACTGCATTTTGGTGATGATTTTCTCCCTGGATAACACAGGAAACATCCTGTTTGAGATTCTCTGACTACTAATCCACAAGGAGCGGGATTGCAATGTCTGTATTTTTCCCAGTGATCCCTCAGGCAGCTGCACTCCCTTAAACACCTGGATGTTCCACATTATGCAGAGTGTTCTCTGTAAAGGGCTGGGATAAATGATGAGATTCAGCTGCTGGGGGAGTAACCTAATCAACATACAAGGTCACATTCAAAAGCGTGAATGTTGCTTCCCAATTAAAACTATGTATCAGGTGGAAGGCAAGGGATTAAATATTGATGATTTTCTTCACTGGGCTAGTGATTTTTTCAGAGAAGTATTTGCAGTTTCTCAGTCTATATCCATGTGCCAGATGCATACTTCCACTAGGTTTTTTTTTCTTCCTTTAAGTCAGAAGAATAAATCTCAAATAAAATTCAAAAAAATACCCTGCAGTGAAGACAAACTTAGAGGTGTTTTGTTTTTTTCCATTATTTCTTTCACACATTTCCAATTACCCCAGTTTCCTGGTCCAAATTCTACTCTACTGATATCATTAGGGATTTCATAGATACTGCAGAACAGATTTAAGCTCACACATATTCAAGGCAGTAGGCACTTCCAGGTGATGGGTAGGTTGTTTGACAGGAGATGTTTCTGGATGGGATCCAGAGGGAGCCTTGGAGCACTGAAACAGCTGAATCTGACCACTGTGAGAGATGTCCAGGACAAGGGAGTTGGATTACTGGCACTGGACAGGTCTTCTTCCCTCTTCTGCTTTTACAAAGTGTGGTGGCAAAATATTTCAGTGACCAGAAGAGATTTTCAGCTGCATCTTTCACAGGGAGGTTTTGGGGCTGTAGCTGTCACCACACTGTGCAGCCTGCAGCCCTCTGTGCACCATGTCCCTATTTACTGAATCACACAGAGGTTTGGGTGGAAGGGACCTTTAAAGGTCCTCAAGTCATGACCAGGGACATCTTCAGCTACATTGGGTTGCTCAGTGCCCGGTCCAACCTGACCTTAATTGTCCCTTACCTCTTTTACCAATGGTTCATTGCCTTCTCAGCATCACACCTTTGTGCTGTAGAACTGGCTGTAATTTTTCAGTGACTTGCAGGCTCATTCCACAAAGGCTCCAGAAAAGTTTGAAAGTTAGCATGCTGTTTGTAGAACAGCTTCTGACTACAAATACTGACATTTACTTGAAAATGTTTCTTTTCAAACTGAAATATTCACTCCCTCCCCCGATTAAAGAAAAATGGTCCCACATCACCTGGTTTTATCACAGAATTACAGAATAGACTGTGTTAGAAGGGACCTTTAAAGGTCATCCAGCTCAATTTCCCTGCAATGAGCAGGATCATCTTCAACTGGACCAGTTTGGACAGCACTCAAACCCCCTTAAGTATTGATGGTGTCCCAGGGATGGGACATCCACCACCTCTCTGGACACCCTCATTGGCTAAAAATTCTATTTTATGCTAATCTAAATCAAATATCTTTCAGTTTAAAACCACTACCCCTTGTTCTGTTGCAACAGATCCTGATAAAATCTTTCTTCTAGGCCCCCTGAAAATCAAAAAAGGCCATAATAAAGTTTCTCTGGAGCCTTCTCCTCTCAGGCTGAGCTTATGAAATTATCTCCAGGTAATGAAAGGGGAAAAAAACCAAACTAACACTTTCATGTCAAGGCCATGAAGTCCATCATGTCCTGAAAATACTTTGTTTGCAAGCTTCCTTTGCTTAGACTCGTAACCTTTCTTGATCACTGATATTTTTGCTGTAATAACTGCCTCATTGTATAATTAATTTCACTGGAGAATTCATTTGTACAGTTATTGCTTTGCATTTTTCAATAATTAATTCCCTGTAAGTAGGTTCATATTTTTTGTATATTCCCTGTAATATTCCTGACTTGTCTTTAAGGTTACTGAACCAACCTTCTCCCCAGACGTCCTCTCTGTCCTTTTCTTGTCTCCCTCACTCTGTCCCTCAGTCCTGCAGCACCCTCCAGTCCTCACACAACAATGACAATCTTTGTTCCTTTCTTTGAGAGCAAATGAACCCAGTTTGAGGATACACAACAAAGAAAACAAAGAAAACAAACAAACAAACAAACAAACAAACAAACAAACAAACAAAGTGTGGATGGATGAGGCAGTTGCAAGGCTTTTTGGAGAACAATTCAAACTAATGCCTGGCTAACTCTGACCTTGGCAGTGGTAGGGTGGTCCCAGGGCCAGCAGGGTGGGCTGGAAGTGGCCAGTAAGAGTTTGTGAGGTCTGGTGTTGAGGACTCTTGGGAGTTTCAGGAAATATTCTGTATATTTCTAGATCATAGCACTCAAGTCTTACTCATTTTTGCTTTGTTTCAAATGCTGACATTCACAAAGTTTGTGTTTCTTCCCAGGACAGTTGTTTCTCAAACACAACCTTGGTCTGCACTGCCTGTTAGGGCAACAGTGCTTTGGGGTTTTTTATCAGTATGATACATGATACTGATCACTCTTAATAAGTAAATTGCTTCTTGGTACAGCTTTGTCTTTGCAAAACTGATCCTGACTCCAGACTTTTTAATCTTGGACTGGAGTTATGCCACTCCAGTCTTGTTATATCCCTTAGGTAGATAAAGTCTGGTGAGATGGATCCTCCACACTGTCTCTTAGAATAATTTCTTAAGTGAATTTTTATGCTTACAGGTTTGTAAATTTGCTATTGGAAATATTTTCTGTTTCCTCCTTTTTTTTCCCTTTTTTTCCTTCCAAGTAAAATTTCTGTCACAAAGCTTAATTACTCTCTAAATGAGCTGA
Source organism: Phylloscopus collybita (assembly GCA_027886175.1). Lineage (NCBI taxonomy): Eukaryota > Metazoa > Chordata > Aves > Passeriformes > Phylloscopidae > Phylloscopus > Phylloscopus collybita. Next base: position 51,498,137 of record JAJNNQ010000026.1, read on the forward strand.
AAAAAAAAAAAGAAAACTCAAAAAAATTAAAGCAACATATTATCTGGCTCCTTTGCTCAGTCTGGAGGACACAATCCAAACTTTCCTGATGACTTTGCCTTTGGACTAAGTTCTGACAGCAAAGTTTGGATTTCAGGAGCATTTCTGAAGTGCAAAACAGTGTTCAAATCATCAGCCCCAAAGGGATCTATGCTTCAGGGGAAAGCAGGCAGAGAACAATTAAATGATGATGTCTGGATTTGTCAGGCTTATCGAGACTTTTTGTATCAGAGTAGAACTCACATCCTAATATGTCAGGGCTCATCTACCTTAAATAGTCCATGATATTCCAAATATTATTCTAAGTTGCATCTGAAATATTATCAGTAGCCATTGTTAGAAAAGTGATACACTCTTTAGGGATTAATCCAAATATCACTGGAGTTGTTAGGAGCTTTACTTTAAATACATTGGATTGGAGATACACCTGACTAATCCGCTTTTAATCTGCTGATTTCATGGCCTTTTGCAGCCTGGTATGAGTTCACTCAACCCACAGTCTGCAATGGCTAGCAGCTAGTAATAATGGCAGCATGACACTGACTTTGAATTATGAAATCCTTTTTCCCTGTGCAGCATCCAAGCTGGCTTCTCACCAATTGTGGCTCTGCAACCTCTCAGCTTGGAGTCTGGGCACTGGAGGAGCTCAGGTGTGCACACAGACCCTGAGGTTGACTCAGCTGGTCACAGCCTGGTGCTAAAAACTCTGGTTTTAATCCCCATATGGGCCATTTAAGAGTTGGGCACGATGATCCTTGTGTGTCCCTTCCAGCTCAGAAAATTCCATGAATTTGTGAATAGATCAGATCCTTGGCCCTATCAGAAGCACAAAACCTTTGCTGCTGGAGTTCCTTATGCAGGCACAGCACATCAGGATTAACACATTAGATGGACTGAGGATGCTCAGAAACTGTGCCCTTGCTTATCCCTCATTAAAACAAGATGTAAGATGAACTTTATTTGAATGCATTAGCATACATATATTACCATTCTTCCTTAATATTTCATCATGAAAACATATTAAGATGTCTATATATGGGAACTGAGTCTCTGCTGGATGAAATTTTCCTGCATAATACATTGACACAGGATTCAAGCTTTCCCTCATGCCTGCCAGAAGAATGTATTGTTAATAACATTAAAATAAAATTTTAAAAGGTGTGAAGACAGAGGTGTACATGGTTCATTGCCATGGAAAAGGAAATAAAATTTACAGCTCAGAGAAGTTAAATTAAAAAAAAAAAAGAGAGAAAATAATTTAGGTTTAACATTTCTCTATGAAATGACAATTCCAAATTGAAAAAGTTATGAGGTATGTGATAAATTTCTTAAAATTTTCATTCTGGTTTAGAATGGAAACATTTTGGAAAATTGTTTCCAGTTGTGCAAATCTCAATGTTTCCCTCAGGACTGAACCTCACCTTTGTTATTGTATTGCAGACTCCACAAATATTATGTACAAATTCTGGCAAAGACTATGTCTTCCATTGGAGAAAAGAGAAAATATTCTCACTTGGCTCAAGGTCTTCCCCCACACTCAGTGAATGCTCACAACAAATCTCCAGTTTCCCAGAATTTCTTGCTTCTTCCTGCAATAACCTGTGGCCACGATCCATGTGCCCTGTATCTCTGACAAGGGTTTCTCCCATGAGCTTACTTTGTGAACCAGGAATGGTATTAATTCTGATCAGTAAAATCAAACCTTGGAATGCAGTTTTCTGGTAGCATCCTAATTGTGAAAAATAAATGTGTGTAACTATGCTTTTCTTGTCATTTCAGAGAGATTTTTTCAATGAATTGAAAGTCTAAATTAATGCACTTGACAAACTCATATCAGCTTTAGTCTGAGAGGAGTGCAGAGGGTTTATGCTCAGTCATCTCTGTGATCAGTTGCTGCTACAGAATTTACAGGCTCCAGAGGTGCTTTCTTTCTTCTGTAGAAATAAGTGTAGACTTTATAAAGCTGATAAACTTTGGATGAAGATTTGTCCTGTAGAGAAAACTTGTGTTTTCCTCAGAAATTTTGAAGCCCTGCTATTTTCAATAAAGAATTCTTTCCTTCACAGAAATGGATTCCTGGGACAGTCTGCATTAAGACAAATTCCATTTGATCATATGTTATTTTTAACAAAGCCACATGTTCCAAAGGAAATCTACCTTTGTTTTGATTTCTGAATAGCTTTCAGGTCCAATTGTTCATTCTTCCTACCACCCAGTCACACTGAATCTAGGAAGAGTAGCTCTGGCCTCCAAGAGTATCAAAACATGTTGCTGCTGAGTTATTCAAATAACACAAACAAGCAACCTCCTTCCACCACAAAAAAACCCACAGCTATTTACTTCTTGCTTTAGTTCCCTTTTGTTTTACTGGTAGCTTAATAAGCTAATTTTTAGAAGATGTAAAGAAAAATTAGGTTTTATACTTTTTGAGCCATTCTCCAACACTTATTTCAAGCAGTCTTATTCCCTTTCCTCAGTTTTCTTTCTGTCTTACATCTTTCTGCTCTTCACCTGCTGTCACAAGACAAACTCATGGGATTTGTTACAGTTATGCTCAGCACCAAGTTATGACAACATACCTTGTTTACATTTTTGGCTAAAATACCCACAAAATTTCCATCTGATGTTTTTTGACATGTATTGATCTGTGAAACTTGGTGTTAAGGCAACCATGCCAAAAAACCTAAAAGAAAACAGAGTCTGGTGACCGAAAGCTAAATTGCTTTCTTCCATACCCTCCACCACCAGATATGTCTTGTGTTATGTATTAAGTTTGGTTTTTTTTAATGCACATACTCTTTAATGTTACTGGGAAGTTAGGGAGGAAGAAAAGGGAATGTTTCAATGTTGGATTTTAGCCAAACCTTCTTTGGCAAGTCTGAGTGAAAAAAGAAACAGCGAAGTTTTCAGAAACCTCCTTTAAAAAGACATCTTTATTAGAAAAAAAAAAAAAAAAAGTTAAATTGCCTTAGCATATTAAAAACCACAAAAATTTTTAGAAGTAAAATCCTGACTTCATTGAAGTCCCTGGCAAAACTCCAAATTGTTTCAATGAGACATAGGTGTTTGTTGTAAACTCTCTGATCTTGGAAGATTTTGGCTGATGGAAGTAATTGCTGATGAACTAATTTGGACAAGGAACAATCAATTAAATGATGAGAGATGTCACAATGTTCAGCAGCCCACTGAAGAAAAAAGTCTTGTCCTGAAAGATACCAAATATCAAGTCAGGCAAGGTTTACTGTAAAGAACAAAATTGGACTCACCCAACATTTGTTCTTCTAACTCAGGCCTCTTCTCTGACCTTGTCGAGGCTGAGATTCAGCTCCAGCTCCAGACATCTCCGAGCTGGCACCCACATCTAGGTGTACTCCTGGAAGTGTTTAAATTGCTGTTAGGAGCAGAGGGAAGCTGGCTAAGCAACCTGCAATTTCACTCATGCTACAACTCAGTGTCGTGATGCTGTTCCCAGTCACTCAGGGAGGAAAGCTGCTCCTCTGGAGGGAAATTTATCCCACTGATTTTCAGACAAGATGGACTGTGCTCCCCTATAGACCATTTGACTCCTCATTGACCACAGAGGGAGCCCAGAAAATGAAAAATAATTGAGCTTAGACCTCTGAATTATTGTTCAAATAAAAGAATCTTGTAACAGGAGGGCTTTTGCAAGTGTTTGTGGCAGGCTGGCATGTCAGTCAAATTGATCCCTAATCATTGAAGACAACTACTTGACTCAGTATCTTCTTAGCAGACAGAGGATGGTGATGGGATAATGGCCCAGGGAAAAATTTCTGGCTAGGAAAAAAAAAAAAGTCAGAAAACTACTGGCAATGAAACTTTGGGATCAATAAGGTGCTTGAAATTTCTGTGGAGGAAATACAGATGAATGTTTATACCAGCCTTGAGCAGCACCACCACCATGTAACATGATACTTTCTGCATAAAAAATGTCTTAAAGCATTTACCCCTCTTGGTATGAGACTTTTTTTTTTTTTGACATCTGACTCCTACTTAGGCACGAATGCTTAGTGTGCTTCAGAAGGGAAGGTAGCTGAAAATAGAGCCAATGCTATTTTAAAAATAGGAAGGCTATTAAAAATAGGACACTATTTTTGAAAAAAAATAGCTCATTTGAAAAAAAATGTTTTTATAAGTAAAGGCTATTATGAGAAAGGCAATTCCAGGAGTCTAGCATTCACAAACTAGAAAATGACAGGGATGTAGTGTAGAAAAACTATGCATTTAGAATTGGAGATAAGGAAAAAATGTAAATTAGATAAAGCTTACCTTGCCTTTGAAAACAGGACAGATGTTTATGTCTCTTTTGGTGGCTCTCCATAAGTGTTGTCTGATATCCATCAGGAGCTGTGCACACCTGCCAGAGTCAGGCAGGACCACAATGCTCTTAGTGCCAAACTTTCCCCTTCTGAAGGTCCAGTTAAGCAATTTGGAAGTCGTCAAATACCCTGATATACTGGAAGGAAGATATTATGGAGGCAACATGGCAAGATAGACATGTCTGCAAGCAGGAAGCAGCATGAAAGAGAAGAGACTGTAAATCTGCCAAATTAATATCCACAGCCTCCTTACCAGGGCTGCACATCTTACACTAGAAATTCAGTCCCTCAGTGGGAAGTGAAGTTTTCTTGTTAAAACTAAAAATATTGCCTCTGCTTCTAATGAACAACAAAATCTTAATGGTAGAGCTTATGTTCTCTGGGTGAAGGCTCACAGGAAGCCTCTATGAGGGGTAACAGAAGGAGGAAACTTAGGCTGAAGGCAAAACATAAATGAAAGTGGTCAAACTGGGGAAGGATCAGCTTTGCAAATGTTGATGTCAGATGATGAAAGAGGCAGCAATTTCTATATAGGCACTAGTGTGCATTTTATAAGTGAAATTGAACTAGATGGTCAAAATGCTGCTACAGACTCTCAGCAGTGGAAAATTTATCAGCTTTCTATCCTGGGAACTGAGTCTGTGAGTTTTATTAATTGACTATGAAAGGCTATGGTCTCTGCTTTTCACAGAATCCTTTTTATTACCACATGAGAAACCATCAGTCAGGCTAACAAGAGGGATGGTCTTCAGGGGTCTCTGGATAGAGAAATTATCAATTCTTCTAAAATAATATCCCCTTGAGATTCTGGAAAATGTCTCAGTAGTTTCTTCCAGGAAGCACATATTTCTTGAGTCATTAGCAAACTAGAGATAGTGACTTTTCACTAGATCCACAATTTCATAAATACTTGCTGGAGAGTTCTAATATTCTCTTTTTTTTTTGGTATTGGAAGAACTACAAAACATTATGGCAAGAATGAACATGATTTTCCTGCTGCACTGGGTTGGTTTCGTCAGGAAGCATATCTGGCCAATCTCAGAACCTTGTATCTTCACACAGAAGTAAATTGATGCAAATTAACAACTTGTTTTGTTTACATTCTATTTTAAAATTTCATTACTGGGCATGTGGTTAGGGTGATAATTCCCCATAAAATACCTGCTACTACCAGGTTGCTCTCTTATTTGTTCCCAGGCACAGCAGATGAATTATTAGTATCCATGGAGAGGCTGTAATTCTGCAGTGACATCTTGCTCCATGCCCTTCATGCATGTAGGAAGCTCTGCTGCAGAGCCAAGAAGGAAACAGTTCCCCTGTCTATCCAGCTGCCAGGACTTTTCCCAGTGCTTTTCCCACTCTGATCCATCCATGAACCTTGATGCAGCCCCCTCACCTGTGTGTCCTAAGATCTGCCCTACTTTGCTTGGAGCCTTCAGTGGTGTGAGGCTGGGAATACCCACAGAACTGTAAATTCAGTACCAAAATTTGCCTAAGGGATAATGTCAGTGCAATACAGGACTGTGACAGGATAATGGTCTCCTGGCACAATAAAACTGCCAAAAAGAAGCCAAGCAGTTTATGGATAATAAATGTCAAACGGAGGTAGATGTTTATTTTCAGAACATCACAAGCCTATTATCCTGTCAGACCCTCCTGTTTCGATTTCTTTATTTCCATTATGGTAAATGAATAAAGAAAAGTAAGGAATGAAGTGCCCTGCAGGCCAATCACAAGCTTGTTCAGCCTGAAGGCTCCAGTAAGGCCTTAGTTTACTTCAATGTAAGTTTTTTTGAGCAGCTGCCTTGCTCTGGTTCACTGACACATGAGCTTCAGTCAGACAGGAATACCTCCACCTCTTCCAGGAGGTGTTTGTGTTCCAATCTTTCCAATCTTGTCATTCTCACTGCTGTTAAACCTTTTAGTCCTGTGGATCCTCATTCCAGTGAAGGGGGGCACATGGAGGGGAAACAAGGAGAAAACATTTGTCTCTGCGTCACTCTTCTGGTGTCTGAATCAGCTTGGCAGAGAGGAGCATTAAATGCTCTTTAGAGGGGGTAGAAGAGGGCTGTGGGCAGAGTCAAACAGGACTTGTTTATGTGGGTATGATCACCCTGAGTTTCTACAAGTGGATAAAGGGTATCTCCATTTATGTCCATATTGCAAATAGATGTGTCATCTTTTGTCAGAGTATCACAGAAATCGCAGAATGGTTTGAGTGGGAAGAGATCTTAAAGCTCCAAATTCTCTGCCATGGGCAAGGGACACCTTCCACTACTCCAGGTTGTTCCAAGCACCATCCAACCTGGCTTTGAACACTTCCAAGGATGGAGCATCCACATCTCTGGCCAACTCATGCCACTGCTTCACCACACTCACAGTAAAGACCTTTTTTTGACATGTTTCCTCAGATTAGCATTTTTCACTCTTTACTCCTTTTTTTGTTGTTGTTATTACTGGTGGTGACAGTATTTATTAATTTTTAATTATTTATATATTAATATTTTATATTGTGATGACCTATTAAATACTCACTATATTAGTATTAATTTTTATTAGTATCAAACAATAAGTATGCTACTTGTAAAAAATATCGGTGCCCCAAAAGATGGCACAGTCTGTTGCTGAACAAAAAAAGGAAGAAGAGCTTTGCTGCTGCATATGACAAAACTCAGAGCTGTTGTAGTGGGCAGGATGTTATGAACAGGCCATGCCAGCTGGGTCTGGAGAGTGGATATAAAGGGAAGCAAGCAGGAATATCTGAAATGGGGTGAAAAGGGTGTTTCCAATGAAAAATACACTAAAGTAAAAACATCATCTGAGAAGAGTGCTGTGGTGACATTTGATCTCACAAACATTACTTATTTTGTGTGCAGCTTTCCATTCACCATCTAAGTAAAGTCAAAAGGCCTCCATAAAAAAAAAAAAAAAAAAAAAAAAAAAAAAAAAAAAAAAAAAAAGCAGCATGACTAAAGGAGCTCTTGGCAGATTTCCTGTGCAAAGAATGCCAAGGGCACAATATTAACCTTCAGACTTCACTCTGGGCACTTTCTCTTCCTTCACTGGTTTCCCTGAGATTGCTCCACCTTCTCTTGGGGCAATGGCACTGCATTAAGGTTCTTTTACTCTCCTTCTTTCTTTATGGCTGAAAGAAAAACATCCAAGACAAAACCCCTCCACAGAGTGATTTGGACATGAGCCCTAATAATCCATGGACAACAGTCTGGACTTTAACACATTTATTGCCTAGGAATGACTGAACATCCAAGGATCAGCATCTGAAAACAGCAATTCCAGGGGTAAGATGGATCTGGGCACCAAGGGAAAGGCCAGAGTGTCATGCTAAGGCTGTTTTAGGATTATCTCATGGTAGATGGATGCTGTTCTTTTTGCTTGTTGTGACTCTTAATTGCATCTGAGCCTTGTTAATTAACGTTGACACAGAAAGGCAGCAGATTTACTTAAACATTCCACAATTTCTGCCCATAAGGATCCTTCCACGCCCTTTCTGACTGGGTTTTTCTTCCTTTTGCAGGGAGTGATGTCTTAGGTAAACAGCCTGGATGAATGATGGCACCTGACCGGACAAGTGGCACCTACACTCTCTAAGAGTGCACTCACCTCACCTGATTCAACCACCTTTACATGGGCAGGCAGTGACAGGACAAGAGGGAACAATTTTAAACTAAGAGGGAAGATTTAGATTAGATTTTAGAAAAAATCTTTTACCGTAGAGGATGGTGAGGCCCTGGCACAGGCTGCCCAGAGAAGCTGTGGCTGCCCCATACCTGGAAGTGTCCAAGACCAAGTTGGACAGGGCTTGGAGCAACCTGAGAGAGTGGAAGGTGTCCCTGCCCATGGCACAAGGTGGAATGAGATGAGCTCCAAGGTCCTTTCCAACTCAAACCACTCTGTGATTCTCTGGTCTGCAGGTCAGGGGTCTAAACAAACCATCAAGGAGCCATCAGTGGTACCTGGAGGCAGACAGTCATGTCCAAAGGCTGTTTCATCCCCATCTAGAAAATGTCAAAAGTCTGAGATGAACCCCCCAGTGAAGATGTCTTTTTGATGATTATTAAGGGACCTACCTAAACTGATAAGACTAAGCATATATTTTCAGCAGCCAAAATGAGCTGTAGCCCATCCCATAAATGAATTTCATGACTTCTTATTGCATATTATTTCAATATTGCAATACAAAATATGCTCTGCCAACTGAAATCAGAGGAAAAATGAATAGTCGATAAAGTTATGAAAGTTAATTATATCAGATGAAATGATAGGGTTTTCAATTATGTTTTTATTTCAATATTAACTGTCCTTAATATTTAATTTTAAATTCTGACACCTATTAGAATAAGCTGGGACTGAGATATTACTTCCATTTATATAAATAATTTAAACTAATTTCAAGAAGTTAAAGGTTCTTACCAAAGTTATAAAAATATGAAATCATTTAAACTGTGAAAAGCACTGAGCATGTAGCAGGAAGTTGGAATTTAGGAATCAAAAAGTTGGGAAAATTCTCTGTTTCTGTCTGGAAGGATGACATTTGCTATGGTAATGTTGTGATAAAATCTTATGGAGTTCTGAAGCTATCTGCTCAATTTATTTGTACATATAGTTTAGCTTCATCACAGATGCAAATCATGTCATTAAAAGCTCTCCAACCCTTCTTATGCATCTAGGACATTTAAGATAATTTTATTTAACTAATAAAAATGATTTTTAAAACCCTTGGTTTCTGTACTTTAATTAAATTCCTGGATCCATGTGAAAGTCATTTGGCACCTACTATGCAGGGGGAGGGGAAGTTAATTCCATCTTTAGAAAATAAGAAATTTATCGTTCACAGTTTTTCAGCAAAATAGACACAAAAAAAGAGAACCCAAATACCAACCACTGAAGGTGAACATAAGAATATATATATGTTAAAAGTATCTTTTCCTTTCTCTTTGTGTTTTAGGAAAAGAAACCCTACCATCCATGTTTTCACTTTTTTCATCCTTGAGGAGGGTAAGGTTGGAGAAATAAAATCTGCTTCAAAGCTGAGGAGTTTTGTATCCATAGTTCAAGACAACGAATATTAGGAAAGTCATAACAGATTCCTAAAACCTTCTGATGATGGAGGTTGGGCCTCTTCTCCAGGCAGCTGGTGCCAGCACTTGCCTGTTCTCTGTGTTAGAAGGTCTTGTTGCAGTATTCAAAACCTGCCTGCTGAAGTTTATTTCATGTTATCCCAGTCACCAAGGTCATGCAAAACACATTAATTCTTTCTTCTTTTATATCTGCTTTTCATATATTTGAAAAAGACCTTTGTGTTCCCTTTGTTCCTTGCCTTTGCATACACATTTTGCAAGGAATATCCTCAGAAGCACCCGTGCTGTCCCAAGAGGATGGAAAATGGGTAAAGCATGAAGAAGTGAGAAGTTTGCAGAGGGGAGATGGTTTTGGATTAGGGACAAATCTCAAAAACACTTGGGAAGGAAAATGAGTATGATATTGGAGGTGAGGCACTGGCACAGGTTGCCCAAAGAAGCTGGGGTTGCCTCATCAAGGCCAGGCTGAACAGGGCTTGAGGCAACCTGGAACAGTCAAAGGTGTCCCTGCCCATAGCAGGAAGGTGAAACTGGTTGAGCTTTAAGGTCACTTCCAACCTAAACCCTTCTGTGGTTTTGTGATGATTCCATGATTGTCAGAGTACGGCATCATACTCAATAAGTTGGTCCTAATTTGCAAAGTGCTTCATGATCTTGGCATGGCATTCCTCAAAGTCAAATTAATTCATCTCCTTTTGGCAAGACAGAGCCATTCACAAAAAAGACAGGGCAATCAGGTTGACTTATAGCAGAGCTCTGTGCAATTAGTTTGCTGAAATTCTACTTCATAATCCCTCCCCATGGGAGAGTGTGTCACTGAAATCAGCTCAGCAAAGATGAAAGAGGTTCTTCATGGGTTTCATAACCAATTCAGCAGGGCAACTTGACTTCATGGGAGATAGAAACAGAAATTTTTAAACAGACTTAGATTTGCTTTTGAGAAGTTTTGTTTATCTTTTATTGCAATTTAATTAAAAATCATTTATAGCAAAAGATGAGATTTCTGTTGCAACAAGGTGCTCGGGCAATCATTTTCATGCTGATGATAAAAGAATATTGAAGTCAAACCCAATAATTAAACTCAGCAAAGAACATCAGAGTAAAATTATTTACTGAGGCATCAATTCGTGGTTTGTTGAGGTATGACATCTCATGCCATGCAGCAGAACCTGCTCGTTGTGAAGTCTGTCTGATGCATTTTGAGGCTGTTTCTTGGATAAATGGAATGAGAGAAGTGGGCACTGACTCCTGAAACATGCTGTCATGCAGATATGAATTTGCAAGGGAGATAGAAAGAGGACTGCAATGACAGAGCTCTCTACAGCTTGGGGAAAGGGCAGAGGCTGTGATGATTTATGCCCCCTTTGGGATGGGAGTAGAAGATGACAGTCACATTATATCAACCCTGACTTATCTTGTCTCCTTATGGTTTCTCATGTATAAGCAATGGAAGTGGTCCCACAACAAATGAAGCAGAGGTGACCTTTTTTGTCCAAAAAGTAGAAATCAAAGTTTAGAGTACACTATAACCCAGCACTGAGACAGGATCTTTCAAGCAGCAACTTATCTTTGAGCTGCTCACTCAGAATTAAAATTTCAACTTTGGACCTTACTTGCCCAAATCAGGTCTGTTTCTGGCTCATCTCTTTATAACTTTCAGCAACACTGATGTTAAAACACATCAGGCCTTAAGGTGTAAGCAGCAGGATTAAGTGACTTGACTTAGAGACACATTCCATGTGAGGTTGGACTATTTTGGAAAATACACTATTTTATTTTGAAACGTGGCTGTGATGAAGTGAAAACTCACTCTCCCTATTTGATCATCATCATCATAATTAAAACTACTTGACGATAGTAGACCAAAGAAAGAGTCTTGACAAATCTGCCACAGTACATCCATTTGGAAAATGAACCCATGCATGATAATTACTTCCAGGCAGTAATTTTTTAACCAGTTTTCCACCCATCTTACTTTAGAATTAGCATGACCATCTTTCTGTAGTTTGTTATTTGTGACAAAACAACATTAAACAATATTAGCAGACATACTGCAGTCTAATATTTAGCAATTGCTCTTGGCTATCCCGAAGCCTGCTGTAGAAGAAACTGACACTTTTTTTCTTTACAAAACATTTCTGCTCATTTCCTTCTGTGAGCTTTCAGATAGTTACTGTTTCAGTATCTCTGGTTGACTGGTCAGCAGTCTTTGGCTTACTATTCTTCCTCTTTCTTTTTAAAAACCTCCACTTTATTTGCTCTATCCTATCTTATGGGACCTTACCTGAGGTCTAGGAGTTTACAGACATCAGACAAAAATTCCAAGATATTTTTGATTTGTCACCTGAGAATCCAATTTAAACTCATCAAAGTGTTCTCAGAACCTCTTCTACTTTTGTTCTGCTTTGTGTTCCTGCATTTCTGGCATCACTTTTTTAGCCATCTGATTTGATCACACCTCACCCTGTTGTTGAAAATAGAAGCAAAAATGTTATCAAATATTTATAATACCTTGATGAAGAGTCAAGAGGGTCCAGTCTAAGAAAATGTTAATTAATGTGGTGTACCACAGTGTCCATTCCCTCATGGAATTATCTAAGCCATCAAACACACCTGAGGTCTTTGGTGGGGGTTAGGATCCATCAAAGGCAGAAGAAATTGCTTAAAAGAGACAGTTTCAGAGAACCACTAAATGCAAATAGAGAAGGAAGGGAGAAAGCAGAGGGGTGTGCATTGGTATAATGAGGGAGGCTGTAGGGACAATGTCAAACTTTCAATGATAGCTGGGGTTTGTGTCAGGTCAGAATTGCCTGTTGGTCTCTCTGTTCTGTACTAATTCTGACATTTCAAAATTAACAGGTTCATTTGGGAGTGGGACTTTTTATTCTGCAGCTGCTACCTCTCTCCTTTCTTCTGTATTCCTCCCATTCCTCCCATCAAAGTTGTCTGAAATGACACCCCTGACACAGTTACTGAACACAATGACAAAAAAGAGAGGCTCTGTAAAACACAGGAAAATTTACATGCAGGCCAAAGTATCTTGCATGCCCAAGAGTTTCTAGAGGAATGTTTTCCAAAAAAACAGAATCCAGGGGATGTTCCAAAGGGTGGGAAGACTTGACAATAATATGTGTCAATAATAAACAACAAATGATAACTCCTGGGAAAGCCACAGCAACATCAATAAATAAACTGATTGGGGGGAGGGGGGGGAAGGGTGTCAAAATTAATGAAGACTAAATAAGTAAGAGGGAATGTAATTGATTAATACTAGTCACCAAAATTTTACAGAAAACATCTCATAAAACAAATGCAATTTAAATTTTTGATGATTTTCCAAGGGTGGCTAATTAAGGTAATAACAAAGCTATAATCTATTTAGAGTTCAGTCTGGTGTTTGAATTTTTGCTGCATAACATTTTGATTAAAAAATTGGCTCCACGTCATATTAATAAGGCAAATTATAGGAGATTAAGAAGACAGTAATGCACAAAACTGCAAGAGGATTTGTCAAAATGGGAAACTATGATGGAGAGAAGATGCTCTTAGTAGGGTTCTGCACAGACTGTTGTTAGGTCTGGTGCTATCCACGTTTCTGGAAGGCTGGTGGCAATTGCCATTGGTTGGACTCAATGATCTTAGTGCTTTTTTCCTATCTCAATGATTCTCTGATTGTTCATATATATCTTTTCCTTAGGAAGGACCCAGTTTTCCTGGGTTGTTTCTCAAACCAAAGCTGCATTTTTTGCTCCTATCAGAGCAGTCCTACAGTAAGCATCCAAGTTCCCAGGCAAATAGTGATGACAGGTGACTTGAAACCCTTGTAAAGATCCACTTTATCTTATTTAGGTGATTGAATTTGGGCAAGCAAGATATCTCCTTGGAGGCCTCCAGAGCACCCTGTCTATCTCCACTGACCATGTTGGAAGTTTCAGCTCTTCTTTTGGGAGGAACTTGACACTGAGTCAGATAAACTGGATCACATCCCCTTGGATCTCTTGGCCTATATAAATCTATAGTCTCAACTGACAGGGAAATCTGCATTGTTCACTCAGCCTTTTTTGTTTTTAAATTCATTAAATGAGTCCAGTGTAACAAAAATCTGACACCACACGTGGGAATCACCTTTACTCTCTGGAGTGCACGTGCTGTGTCAAGAGTTAAGAGCATCCAGAGTTTTCATTAAGGACAAAATATGACTTGAATTAAATTCTTGCTTTGCCAGGAATTTAGGGCATGAAAATTGAATTTCCAGCTGCTGTAAGTGGAGACAAAATCACTGAGTTCCTGGTTTTATGAAGAAATAACAGTCTTTCCTCTTTCTAACACTCAGTTTTTCTTTTCTCTTTGCCTATGTCTTAGTTCCAGTCATTCATAATCCGCTCTTCTATTTTTCTATTTTATGGCCATCCCACAGGAGTAATGTGAAATATAACCAATCAGTATTTGTAAAGCACTTTGAGGCTATCAGGTGGAAGGAAGTGTATAAATGCGAATTGTTATGATTGCTCTTACATTGCTGCCAAGGGATCTGCAAACAGAACCAGGTCCCCATATATTCAGATATACACAGACTTAGTCACATCTTGTGAAAGCAGCCAGAAGATACAAGCTGTGGGAACATTAGAGGATAGAAGTTTAATAAAATATAGGAAAAGGTTGTTCAGGGATTGTTTATGAGTTCAAGACTGAATCACTGTTCTGTCAGTGATTTTTGCTCCATTTTGCTCCTAGCACTGTCCTCAATACCTGCTTTTGGAACATTATTACACTGTGTTGTCTATACTCGTTTGTGTTGCTCATAATGTAGTGACCTGGTCTTTCTGGACTCCCCTTGCAGTCAGTGTAATCTAACACAGCTTTTATGAAGCAATCCTCGTGACTGTGGTTAGACATCCACTTAGTAACAAGTAGATCTCATATGATGAGGTAAATTATGGCCAAGTGTTTCTCGTCATCGACTATACATTGTCTGGGGCAGACCCAGACAACTGTCCCAGATGCTGACATCTACATTTAATTAGGCAAATCTCATCCTATAATTATCTCTGTTGGTAGATTAAACACTGCCAGGGAACATTCCCAAGCACTGGAATGCAATCATCTATATTCTTCAGTTTTAGGATGGTGCCTGGAATTATTCTGGCCTGAAACAACCAGCGCTTTCCCAACGCATTCCTGAGAGTGGCTCAGGATACAGCACCAGACAGGCACCATTCTGAATGGCTGGTTTGGATACAGCTACCCTATTCCAGAGGCAGGGATATTTCATGGATATAGACACTGGCAGGCTGTGCCAGCTGGACCCAGAGCTAGAAACTGGACCCTGACACTGCTTGGTTTACGAGTAGAGTCATACCCACAGCTCAACACCCATCACAACTGGGACTGGGAACATTCAGTGGCTCACAAAAGTGTGTCCTGATGTCCCAAGCTGACAGAACATTTACAGCCCTGATGGATCAGAGCTTTTTCAGTACCACTCCATGGGAACTATGTGGCAAAGGCAGGAACAAGACTGTATTCCCTGCAGGCAGCTTTCAAATGCTTCACGCTCCTGCAACCACAGTCACGCTGGGTTTGGTTCAGTTTTTTGATAGGTTTTTTTCCTGTTCGTGTTCCCAGGATTTTTGTTTGTTGTTGTTGTTTCTTTAGGGTTGTTTATTTGTTTGTTCTTTGTTAGTTTTGGTTTGGGTATGGTAGGTTGGGTAGGGGTTTGTTGATTTTGTTTTTTTCAGATGTTGCATTACTCTGTAAAAGATAGAAAGTAGCTGTGCTCATACATTTTGCATGGACTCATGACCATCTAGGTTTGCTATTCACAAAACAAGTTCTCTGGCTCCCTGTTATAAATATCTTAAAGCAATGCAGCTTTTCGGAGTAATAAAGTACTTTATCTTCAGCCTCCTTTCCTAGGTAATAAATTAATTAGTTTTCATATTCCTTTTTACCTCTTATTGAAACCACCATGCTCTCATGATATTTAATAACCAACAATATCACCAGGAGATTTATTGCATATCTCTTGATTTCATGTCAGTCTAAAGGAGTAAAGTCCTGGATCTGGCAGCTCTTTGCTCCTTCTCATCAGTTTCTGTAGCAGCTTCTCTCACCACACTCATCTCTGCCCTCACAGGATTCACAGCAAAGGCCATCTCTGGCCACCTCCAAAGCAGCAGACTAAGGGGGGACAGAATTAGCAGAGGCAGCTGCAATAAAGGAGAAGCAAGAAGCCTCTGAGGAGGATGTTTTATGAAGGTGGTCTCTTCTACAAGATTTGTAGTAATGCCTTTCAATCCTGAACCCACCACGGTAAACTGAAAATAACAGTGCTGTGAGCAGGGCATCACCCTCTGATCTGGGCTAAAGGACAACACTGCCCTCCATCCTCCATAAGGAGGTAAAATAGCACAAGGCAAGCATCCAGGATGTTGTCAGACCAAGAATTAATACCATCTATTTTCTTACTGGGATTCCTGTGCTTAGGAGAGGATTTCTGCCTTCCTCTGGAACTGCAACATTAAAAATACATTGCAGTACTTTCCCCAGCCAGTTTGAAAACTCACAGCACAGATTTGGTGTCTGTGTAAAGCCCTCACAGGGGACGTGGGGAGCAGGTATAATTGACAGTGCCACAGATCTCCATCTAGGGATGGGTTGTGGCAGACACCTTTGTTTTCAAAGTACTTTTCCAAACAGGCAGAAACATGAGAATCAAGTCATATGGTGACAGAAGAAATGAATATTCATTGTTTGCCTTTTATGATAGTAGGAAGCACAGCAGCAAGAGCTGAAAAGATGGGGTTTAATTGTTGCAGAAGTGATAAGGAACACATGTGGGAATGCATTTGTTTGATTTTTTCACTCATGAGGAAGCTTCCTCAGTCATTTCCATTCTCTCCAGATGAATCAATATTTTCTCTCTAACAAAAGAAAACAAAACCACAACTTAACCTCCCCACCCACACAGAACATATTACTTAACTGCCTGCTGCTCCCAGCTATCTTTGCAAGCTGTGTTCTTGCAGCATTTTAATTTTTCAGTCCTCTCAAGAAATACAATAACATTAACATTATGAATTTTATGATGCTTTTACTTGTTACAGATCTTGCGGTTCTTTTCTAACACTGGGAGCTTTTATCAGGTCACAGTGTGAATTAGCTGTAAAAGCTTAGAAAATGGCAAGGATGGATTTGCAACCAAAAAATAAAACCTAAACGGAGAAAAACCTGTCTATATCTTTCTAATAAATTTCCAAGAAACCTTCTAAGTTTTTGTTAGAAGCCTTCAAATTTAATAAGATTTTCAGAATAAATGAGGGGGGAAATATTACTTGAAACATGCTCCCAAAAGCTGGATTGAGAAGTTTTTCATTTCAAATCCAAACTTCTTGTAGGAGAGACAAAAGAAGCCTCTCAATGTAGAATGAAGCACTGTGTTTACACCCAATATTTTCGAAATCTGCTTTTCATATGTGAAAGAATTGGCTAAGTTTATCCAACAAATATTAACCCTTTGAAAACCCTGGCTTGGCGTTCTTAACTTATGTGAGCAGTATTTTAGCAACTTCCCCGACCGCTCTGCAGCTACTTAAGGAAATAAAACACAACTGGGGGAATAAAACTTTCACAATAAAGCTGAATACTTGAAAATACATCAATATATAATGCAACACTTGTTTCCTCCCATACCAGAGATTCAAAGGCTCTTTAGCTTTTACTCTTTTCCTATTACCATTACAGCCTCCTGTGCCTCTTCTGACAGCCTGGCTGTCCAGACCTTTCAGCAGTGTCAGGTGTTTCTGTATAAAATCTCCAGTGACAGAGGGTGCAGGTTTCTGGTCCTGCAGGGCCTGATACTCTCCCTAAAAGGCACCTCAGTGTTTCATTCCCTCCCCTTCTTCAACAGGAAGGGTTTTCTCAGCTATTTTCAAGACCACCACATAGCACAGAAAGAAAACAGCCAGTTCAACACAGTAACCACAGGTTTTGGGTTGTATTTTTTTTTACCCCTGAAGGGTCACCCCAGTTCTTACATCCTTTCTCCAGTGCTCTCATCCCCCAGTAGGATAAATAAACTTCCTCTGTCTCCCCCTTTCCATCCCTGCTTTCCCTGTACAGTGCCAGCCCTGCTGTTCCATGAAGTTCAGAACTGAAATGAGGATTCCTAAGGGATTTTTAATTATGATCCACATTTCTAAAACTAAACTTTATGGCACATTAGAGTTTTTCTTTCCCAATTTGAGGTAGAAAATCATAGAAGTATGTGAACATGAACTGCTAGTTGGTCCGAAGTTTGTTTTTCTTGCTCTAATGTACACAGCCTCTGTTGTTATTCTGAATTATCCCTCTACATTATTTTTTTCACTCTTTAATGTCTTTTATACCATTAAATTTTACTATATCCACCCAGCTGTTAAACCATAACGACTTAAAATCACTGTGTCAATAGGACTGTATGTACCTTTACTTGTTTTTGAATCTCCATGTGGCAATCTGGCTCCTGGGCACCCAGTACACCTTTTTCAGTACCTAAACAGTACAAGCCCATCAATAATTCTTATTTAGACTATAGTGTCTCAGTAGCTCTTTGAGCTGGACACAGTCCACCAGTGCAGCCTCATCAGAGAATGAGAGGGACGGTTCCAGTCCTCCTTGCTTTATGTTACCCTGCAAGTAAATTTGGTTTGCTTTGACTTCCTGCTCTTTTCCAAAGCCTTTTCCAAAACCATGTCGACTTTGCCGTGTGCTGTAATCCCATTATTTTCTTTTTGCTGAATCATTTGTTTCCAAAGTTGTCTCCTTTCTGGGAATAAGCAACTTCAATTATTTCCCTTAGACAGATCTGCACTTTTCCAAGCTGAATCGTCTCAAATATTTTGGAGTGTTTTTAGTTTCTCTCTGTGGTTTGCTATTTCTCTGAGCTCCAGACTCTGTGAACCATCACTCAGCTCCCCCAGCTAACATCCCTGACATGTCTGTTATTCCACTTTAAAGAGGATTCATTGGATGACACCAGGGAGGATATAAATATCAGCATATCCCAGCACTGTTCTCAGAAAGGTGCTGATGCCCTGCTTGTTTCTGAGACGTACTTCAAGCTGACTTTTTAGATCCTCCATGGATTTTGCCATTTGGGATGACCAATGTGATGCACTGCTCACTTTATCATCCACGTTACCTGCGGGGCAACACTTGCAGGCACCTTCAGATCAGCAATATCTGGGCCACTACACAAAACCAGCCTGAATTTGAAAGGCACGATGTGCTTGCAGCACCCATCCAAGTGTCTGAAAACTAAGCCAGTTTTAGCGGCACTAATGCCGGATTACACGTTGTCACTGTGTACTCCCAGGGACAGCCAAGACTAGCTGGCAGTGCCCTTTGGCACTATTCTTTCTCTTCCTGCTCAGGAAGGAGGCAGCACCTACTCAGTGACACCTCTCACTGCACAGTTTTCTTTGCCCCCTCTTTGTCTGGCCCGTGTTCCAGTCATGCTATGTTGGAATGCTCCACTGCAGCATCCTGGCCGTTGTCCTGGTGTTGTCCTGGTGTGGTCCAAGACCTCAAGAAGCAGCAGAAAAAAATCATCCTTTGCCATATTTTATTCAGACACTAGGGGGACGTGCCTGTCCCAGGGTGGTTCAGTCAATTTGTGCTGTGTTCCTGAACTGTTCCTGTGGTCACTGGCTGTAATGAATGATCTGTCTGCAACCTAACAGGTCAATGGGGAATGATTTGAAGCTTTAAAAAAAAGTAGATTTAGATTAGATATTGGGAAGGAATTCTTTACTGTGAGGGTGATGAGTCACTGGATCAAGTTGTTCAGACATTGTGGATCCCATCCCTGAAAGTGTTCAAGGCCAGGTTGGATGGGACTTTGAGCAACCTGGTCTAGAGGAGGGTGTCCCTGCCCATGGCCAGAGGTTGGAACTGGATGTTCTTTAAGGTCCTTTAGAACTCAAACCATGATCTGGCCAAGCTCCTGAGCTCCTCAGCTCTGTGAAGGACCCGCTGGGCAAGGCCACAGCAACCAAGAGAAGTGATTCCAGGCCTTTTCTTGCCAGACCAGCTCCCAGCACCATCTCAGTCACAGGAGCAATAAGTGCCAAGGATCCAAAGGCTACAGGCTCACAGCACCCAGGTATCTCTGCCACCCACAGTTTACAGGTCACAATACTTTATCAAGGGCTATTACAAGCCTGCACATGTAGAAATTAGGAATCAGGCTCTGGCTTCCCACTCAAGGTCTCACTTCTGTGTGTAAGTACAAAGGCTCGATAAAGCCTTTGCGTTTAGACTTCATTCTCTGGGAGCACTCAACCATTGACATAAGTACATCATAAAATAGACAAAGAGCTGTAATATGTACCAATGAAGCTTAGCATTTCCTGGGGTTATTGAGGAAGGCAGCACCTTAAGATGTGTAGATAGATGGCTGACAGGGTCTTTTCTGCAGAACTTCCCACCTTAGAACTCTCCTTGTTGCCTGTAAGGACTCCAATCTGCATTTGCAGATCAACTATATCTAGGCCACTAAATAAAAACAGCCTGAATTTCAAAGTCATGATGTGCTTGCAGCACCCAAATACCTAAACATTAAACCAGCCTTACCAATGCAGTTGTGCCCACACTTCTGAAAGGCTTCAGGCTCCCAATCTGAATCAGTGCCTCTGCAACCTAACACAGGCCCTCCAAAGCCATCTCAGTTTGGCTCCCTCTCCAGCAGTCCTGTTCATCCACAAAGAGCCATAGAGTCATAGGATGATTAAGTTGGAAAAGACCTCAAAGGTCATCAAATCCAACTGCTAGTAGCAGTAGAAGCATGTGTAGAAGGGGTGTCAGCATGAAAGGGATTGCTGAATATGCTATTTCTTCTCCAAAACACTGATAAATACTCCAAGCTGAGTGCAGCCTGCTGCTTGTCTAGTACTGAATCAGACAGATCTGCCAACTGACATTTTTGAGGTCCCCAGTTTCCACTCACCCTCTTGTTTCTGTAGGGGTTTATTACGGAAGAGCCTTGTTCTCTCAGACTTTGCAGTGTCCTTGGTCCCATCTCAAAATAAATAATTTCTGCCTGACAAAACTCACTGAAACATTTCAGAAATTGGGTGAAAGGGGAGACACCAAGCAGAGAGCTGCATTTTTGGGGGTTTTGCTTTTTAATTATGCTTCTGTGATTTAGAATGATAAGTTAAGTACAAAGCTCCTGCAAAGGCAGCCTGCTGCTCCTCCTGCCTCTCCTGCAAGCGGCAGTCAGCTCTGCCGGGGCTGGACCTGCTGTCCCGGGCAGTCCTGGCTGAGGCTCCCAGAGGAGCAGCTCTTGCTGTCTGGAGAGTTGGTGGGCAGCTCGCCTGCTGCAAATGCATTTCTCTGCTGCTCTGCTTTGGTCCGAAGGAGCTGCAGAATTTTCCTCCTCTTATGTAATGGTCTGCTGGTGTCTTTGCTTGGAAAACCTCTTTTTCAGCTGGAGGGTGTCAGGAGCTGTGTCCTACCTCTCTTGGGTCACTGCTGAGAGAGCAGCTGGCTGAGGCAGTTGTGCCAGGGTGTGGGGCAGCAGAAAGGAGCAGCTCCTCTTCCTTTCCTCCCCGTGTCCAGCATTTCCCGGGGTCACCCTCCTCCTCACAGGAGCACGGGGCAGCTCCGTCTGGGCGATCCCGGGCAGCAAACGGGGGAAAGGGGAAATTTGAGCTGGGAGCTTTGCCTGGAGCAGTGTGTACCGTGTGTAGCGTATCCCCCCGCCCCCCGAGAGCCAGAGCGAGGATGGGGCAGAGCCGAGTGAGGGAGGGGTGCGGTGGGACAGAGGGATGAGAGCGGAGCGCGGCCAGGAGATGCAGCAGCCGCGGGACCGGGGGATGGAGAGAGGAGTGCGGCGTGGGGATGCTGCAGCCGTGGGACCGCGGGACGAGAGCGGAGAGCGGCGGCTGCTGCTGCTGCTGCTGCTGCTGCTACTGCTGTGGGAAAGCGGATCGCCAAGTCTCCGGGCAGAGCTCTCCCTCCTCCGGCAACCGGCGGGGATGGGGAGGGGGAGCGAGGGAGGGGCACGGAGGGGTCGGGGGACGTTAAAATGCAGCATCATCCTCCGGTCCCGGAGAAATCTGTGTGCGTGTGCGTGCGTGTGTGTGTGTGTGTCTGTGTGAGAAGGGGCGGAGGGGGGAAGCGGCAGCGCTGCCCGCACCTCCCGGAGCAGCGGGGCGGGCGCGGGGCTGCGCGGGGCGCGGAGCGGAGCGGGCACTGCGGAGCCGGCAGCGCTCCCGGTGCAGCGCCCCAGCCTCGCCGGAGAAAGGGGGGCACCGGGCGGGAGGGGAGGGGAGGGGAGGGAGGGGAAGGGGGGCGGCGATGCTGCCTGGCTTGGGGGGAGGGAGGAGAGCGGAGGGGAAAAAAAAAAAAAAAGAAAAAAAAAAAAAAAGAAAAAAAAAAAAAAAAAAAAAAAAAAAAAAGCAGAGAATGAGGGAAAAAAAAGCAAGAACCCCCCCCCTCCCCTGCCCGGTCCCTTCCATCTCCGGCACACACACACACACCCGCACGCACACACACACCCCATTGATCAATATTTGGCTGTCTTGCTGCAACTTGCTGCAGTCTTTTAAAGGAGTAGTAGAGAGAGAGGGAGAGAGAAAGGGAAACTGGCAGGAAGGGGTAAGGAGCTACACATGTCACATGTGCTTTCTAAGACGGCCAGGAGCATCTGCAGGCTGGATCTGGTGGAGGATGCTGCGGCAGGTGATACACAGAGGGCTCCAGTCGTTTTTCTACAAGCTGGGCTTATTCGTGAGCAGGCATCCGGTATTTTTCCTCACTGTGCCCGCAGTCCTGACCATCATCTTCGGCTTCAGCCTGCTCAACCGCTTCCAGCCTGACACTGACCTGGAGAGCCTGGTAGCCCCCAGCCACAGCCTGGCCAAGATCGAGAGGAGCTTAGCCAGCAGCCTTTTCTCCCTCGATCAATCCAAAAGCCAGCTGTATTCGGACTTGCACACCCCGGGGAGGTATGGCAGGGTGATTCTCCTCTCCAAACCCGGAGGCAATATTTTGCATCAGGCTGATGTGATCCTGCAGATCCACCGAGCCGTGCTGGAAATGAAGGTGAACTACAAAGGCTATAATTATACTTTTTCCCATCTGTGTGTGTTGAGAAATCAGGATAAGAAATGCGTGCTGGATGATATTATTTCAGTGCTAGAGGATCTGAGGCAGGCTGCCCTCTCCAATAAGACAACAGCCAGGGTGCAAGTGAGCTATCCCAACACTAAATTAAAGGTATGCTCTTACTGCATGCTTTTGCCAATTAAAGAGGCAGCACTTCATTTCTTGTCCTAAACAGCAAAGAGAAATATAATCATATCTATCTCTCTCTATCAAAATGTGTGTGATCTGGGCTTTCCTCTTGAAGCAGCTGAATCTGGTGCCTTGCTTTTGTTCTGGGAGGGTGGGGGACTGGAAGCTGCCGGAGCAGGAGAAGAAGGGAGCGGTGAAGCGCCTGAGCACCGGGAGACCTTGCAATGCCTTGAAGGTTCAATACATGGGGAGAAAGGGACAGGAGGTCGGTGGGGGGTTGAAAACTGGTCTGCACTATCACCTTTTCCAGCCTCACTGCTGTGGTGGGTTAATTTGTCTTTAATGTGAGCAGAAAAAAGCTTTCCTCAAAGGCACAGTGAAGTCCTGTGTTGCCCTGCCCCTGCCAGTGCTGGGGGAGCAGCAGGAGGTTTGGGCCAGAAGCAATTTCAGGTGTCCTGCCTTCTTTGGCTGCGTGCAAAGAAGGTGAAGGGAAGTGGGTTGTTTTGCTGTTTTTTGGTTTTGGCTGGTTTTTTTTTTCTGTCAGTGTAAAAATTATTAACTCTGTCACTGATGGGTGGGCTGGAGTTTTGGGATGGATCCCACCAGCTAGAGGCTTCCAGCAAAGTTGAAACAAGGTAAAAGGTGAAAGTTTCAATCCTCCTAATTAAAAGAATAAACAATTTGGCATGAATTACCTCAGGACTATTTCCCTGGCACACAAGCACCCATCTGCTTTCCCTCCCATCTGGAGCAATTCCGCTCACCAGGACTAACCTGCTGTGAGTAAATAAGGCACAAAGTTTGCGGGCAGCTCATGAAAGAAGTTTTTGTGGATTACAGTATATCTGCATGCTCCCCTGGGCATTGCACCAGATGCAGGATTTATTTAACTGAGTGTAACAAACTCCCTAGGACACTATTTACTCATGGTTCAGGTCATAGGGGAGAGGATATGCTCCTTCTTCTAAACCAGAGATCTCTGGGGTTCCTCTCCCCCTTTTTCAAAGAGTTCCTCGAGGGTAAGGAATGCTCTTGCAAGTACCGGCACTAAGATCCTGAAGTTATAATTTATATCTTACTGTACATTTACCAGAAAAAGATCCCATAAAGTCAGTCCCTGTTGAAAAATCTGAAGCAGAGACTTAGATTGATTTTATTTGATTGTCTTTTTTTCTTCAGTAAAAGTGCCAGGTGGAACAGCTTGGATTTGGTCCCATGGCTGTAGATGTTACAGTAATTGCTTTGTACAGAGTTGTGGCTGCCTGAGTTGAGTGTGTGGAAATGAAAAGGTGTCCTTGCTACTGCTGGAAATTCCTGAGTGCAAAGATTGCTCAGAAAGCCAGGTTATTCTGGATTAAATATCCCTGAACAAATTTTATCTTCTAGTGTGCTGCAAAGACAATCCTGTTATTGCAGAATTAAAGAGTATCCTTTATATTTTGCTTATTTTTAGAATTAAAATTCAGGTAGTTCAGTGGAGAAGAGACTGATAGTCTAGACTAATAGTGTTGTAAACCAGCTTCATACAGAAGTAGTGACCCTACTCTCTCAATCCAGGTTAATTTTCTTCTCTAGACAAACCCTAACTGATCTTATCAAAACTAGGATGCAGTCACTTGCAATGTGGTTTTTTTCCATTAGAAGATTGCCTTCAGCTCCTCCTTTTTTTTTAAAGATAAAATCAAAGGAAAAGATAATGTGGTCTGGATTAGCTACTTATTGGATTGCCAGATAATTCACACAGAGAGAAAGGTTTTCCCAAAACATAGAAGTCTAACTCTGAGCACTGCCAAACACCATCCCAGCACCCTAAATCCCCCAAAGAGTTGTGTTTCATCTTCTGGGTGAGGGAATAAATGCCCTTAAGTAACTCAGTTTAAAGCGGGACAGAGCAGGGAGCTTTCTGCCCTCTTCCCAGTAAAAGAAAGTAAAGCCGCCAAAGCCTGTGACTGCACTTCAGAGAAAAGCCAGCAATTGCAACCTGTTTCTGTGGGTAGGGAGAGTTCCTACTTTTAGTGAGAAAGAGAAACACACTTGGCCACAATTTTCCTCCTTGTTATGTGGTAAGGACTCTATTATGGAACTGTGGTCAGCCCTGAACCTGGGCTGGTCTTCAGCAATGCTGTGTCTGCAGAGACTCACCCTCTCTGGTCTCTTTGGCTCCAGCTGCTAGGATTAAATTACTGTTTTGTATAAATTAATTCACTAGTTTATCTCTGTCGTCTCTCTTGTCCCATCTACAAGAGTTAGGAAGTTGTGAGCAAGATCTCGTGATCTCCTTCAAACCATGGGCAAAATCTTGGTTTGCTCCGGGCTCTCAGGCTGTTTACTGACCTCCCTCTCTTTGCACCTCTGAGCAAAGGCTGTGGAAACTCAGGCCTGTATTTCTTGTTTTGAGGTGTCTCATTGTGTTTAACCAGAAACATCTTGGATGCTGCACCCACTTCAGTAGATGAGTTTCTGGATGCTCAGCAAAGGGAAACAACTCCTGTGGCTTTATCTGTGAGGTTTTCTATTTCTTCATACTTCAGTTGTGACATTAAGGAAAAATTTTGGCTAAACCTCATGGGACTACAAACAAGAGGGCCAAATCTGCCTGCTCTTATTCAGTGTGGGCCAGTGTTGACCACACTCACTGATCCATGCCTTTGGGATTCTTCTCAGCTAAACTTTCCTGCACCATTAGGATCCACCAAGATCTTCTAGGTTGCCTCACTTTCCCAAAGGTCATGTTGCTTGGTTAACACTGGTAGGTTTTGCTCTGTTTTGTTCTTTTAATAATGGCCTCAAATTGAACAAAATACTTCTAAAAACAACAGGGGATTTACCAACCATGAAGGTGCCCCATATGTGTTTAGTTTACAGCTGACATGGGTCAAATGTGAAACTGTGCTGGTCTGGGAACCACAATGACAGTGTTGAGCTGCTCCACTCCTGCTCCATCTAGGAGCTGCAAAAAAATCTTGTTGTTTTCTATTTCCCTCAAGCCTTTTGAGAAACTCTCACTTTGTCTCTCTTCTCATGTCCTGATGGAAGCCAAATCAGCTCAAAACTCTCAGGTGAGGCTGGCTGAAGGCTGACAGGGGGTGACTTTTTGGCAGGTTTCCCACAGGAACTTTCTGGGAACCACGCAAGCAGGCTTCAGCAAACTGATCCAGTTTTGAAGCAGCTGTTATCAGGCTGCAAGGTCTGATGAAACTGCTTGGCTTTTCCTCAGGAAATCTGGATGTGAAGGATTATTGTTTAACCATCACTTGCTGTAGTGTTGGAAGAACTTACAGCCCTAAATACTTCTACTTTCACTATCCCTCCGTAAGTCAGGAACTTGGTCTCTCCACTCACCAGAAAAAAAGCAAAGACAGAGCAGTCACATTCAGAGCACAGACTGCAGGGTGGTTTCAAATGCCTGAGATGGGTTTAAAATCCACTCTGGTTACTCAGGGGTCATTGTAGGCAAGTGCAGGTGAACCAGACTGAAGGGAAATGCCAGCTCCCATTTCTCTGGGGACACAGTCGCCTGTTCACTGCTGTCTGCAGCCCAGACAGAGAGTGACTTGCCCAAGGTCATGCAGATAGATCATGGCAGAGCAGGAAAACAAAGCTGGATCCGTGAAGTCTTGATGAGGACTTTTGAGATACTTCCTGGAGAAACATTGTTCATGCTTTCCTCCGTTCAGGACATAAAAACAATGTTCCTGTGCCTGGGGTCTGGACTGTGCCTTAACTTGCATAGACTGGGCAAGTGTACATTGAGCACTCACTGCCAGTCATCAAACTGTTAAATCTCAAGTTCTGGCAAATATCAGCATTGCTTTTGTCAGTTGGGACTTCCAGAACAGTGACTGGGCATGACTTGGGAGACAGCATAGGAAAGAGTCCACTCTGGATTAGTAAATCCTTTTCATCCTGCTGATAATGTTGTGTGGTGCTCTTAGAAGTGAGCACATTGTGCCCCTGCCTCCAGGGCCAGAATGTGGTCTGAGGCACAGTTTATTTATTGGTATAAACAGAATTATTGATTACGTGAGGATTACTTCTTGTGTACCATGAAATATGAGGGAAGAGATTGCTTTCTGACCCTGATTCGCCTATAACCACAGAAAATTTGCTGTCCTATTTCAGGGGAAAAAAAAAAAAAAAAAAGCCCAAACAAAAATACTGAAAGTTATTTCTGAACACAGTATTTATATGGAAGGGGAAAAAAGCAAAAAAAACATTTTTTCAGGTATTTCATCTTTACTGTTTCATTTCTTTTCATGTTTATTTGCTAGTTTGTCTGAGAAAAGATAATAACTGAGAACTTGCCTGTCTGAGATCAAAATAAATATGACAACTGCTGGTTTAAAGAAACCTTTGTCAGCAGATTGGTTCCTGTAATACTGCCTTCAATTAATTAAGTATCAGTCATTTATGAACACTAGGCGAAATAGCAGCCAATAAACCAGAAATCTCTATTACCACATTTGTGATAAACATATCAGCTGGATATTGAATCTGCTCCTGCTTAGGCTGAAGCGTTTACTTGCATTCACTTAACATCTTGAAACCTCTAATTGCAGTTTTGCTACCGGCCAGATTCTCAGTTTTTTCTTACATTAGCTGTATTTTAAATAAGTCTTGCTCCATTTGCATTTGTGGAGTCTTTCTGACTGCTCTAAGATTAATCCCTCCTTAGATGTCCCTGAGGGGGACCCCTCTATGGGACAAAGAAGATATAAAACCAAAGCCCACCTACATCAGAGTAGGCATCTTATGCACCAATAATACTCACAAACTGATTGTCCCTTCAGTAAAATCAGTTAGAGTGCAAGACTGCCCAAACTCCAACGAGCAGATATTTCCTTAGAGGCAGTGTGACTCTGCACCCATTTGTGATACCACCTGTCCCAATCCAAGCATGTGGCTCAGGATTCTGTGATGTGCACTGTGGCTGTAAAAAGCTACCAAGTCAAAGTAAAATAATAAAACATGTGGAAGAAGAAGATCAGGAAAGGGAGGCTGGAGGCTGCAGATAGTTTTCATCTCAGCCTCGCAGATGAAGACAGGATGGGGCAGGCTGAGCTCAGAATAGCTGCTCAGAAGCATGAAAGCAAGTGGAAAATGTTTGAAGCCTAGGAGCATCTTCTGGCTCACTGATTGGGAAACTAATTTGGGAAAAAAAAGACACTTTTACTCTTCCAACTGTGTTTCCATGCTGTCTGGCAGCACTGGGGAGGGCTCCTGACCTTCCTCACCTGGATGGGCTGGTGGAGCTGTGCCTTTGCTGGGAGATATCTCTGCAGATATCAGCTTCTGGAGATGTGATCAGGCAGCCTGTCTGCTCAGTTTGGGCAAGAAATTATGTGTTTCCTTGCATTTTTAGGAGAATTCTCCACTCCTTCCTTTGCTTAGTTCACTAGGAAAGGTCTGTTCCTTGGCTTTGACAGACCAAGCATTAAGATAACTCTCTTCTGTAAAAGAAAGCCAGACTGTGAGCTCTGACTGCACCAAGAATATGAAACTGGGTTAGCATGTAGCAGGATAACCTACTCCAATGTAAACAAACAGCAGAAAGGCAGCAGAGACTGAGCAAAGCAAGAACAAGTGTCTGGGTGTTCTTTTTGAACTGCCACTCTTCTGTTCAGAATGTAACACTCCTTGTCCATCTCTGAGGGACATTCCACCTTCAGCTGACCAGGAGTGTAGAGAGTGAGTTCCTTGGGTGTGGGGCTCATTCCTTCCCATCCGGCTGGGAGTTCTGGCCATATAGAAGACTGAAAAGAAAACATTCTCCATTGACCTTTTGGATGACCTTGGTTGACTACTTTGTGCCTTTCCCTCCCAGCTATTCCACTTTTTAGTTTTGTCAGCACTTGCAGGGGGACATGGCCTTTTGTGCAGTGCCAGGCCTTGATGTGAATAATAATAAAGAAGCAATTGGAAGGTTGTTTAGGAGGAGAGAAGAGCAAGATGCAATTACAAACCCCTTCTGCTAGTAATAATGGCTCATCCCTGTGGATCTGGGATGGATGTCATCTGCTTGCCAAAGGGAGAAAGCCCAGTAGAACTTTGCCATTTTCCTAAGAAAGATAGTCCTCTGTGGACATAAAACATCATTTAGTTCCTTTACTAAATATTTGGTTAATGCTTGCCAATGTTTTTACACTGACATGGTATCTTCTCATAACAGTCATCCCTACGTTTTCCCAAAAGGTCTTTGTAGCTCTTACTGTACTGTCTGTGTGAGCTCTTGGAGGGCTCTGAACTTCTGTCTTCAGATTTACAACAGATGGGTATTCTTGGTATCTGTAACAAGAATTAAAACAAATTCATGTATCATCTAGAAAGGCAGGAGAATAAAATTGATTTGCATTAGTAAAGAAGACATGACATATTCCCAGAGAAAGCTAATAGAGAGGAGAGGAGAGGAGAGGAGAGGAGAGGAGAGGAGAGGAGAGGAGAGGAGAGGAGAGGAGAGGAGAGGAGAGGAGAGGAGAGGAGATCCTTATATCTATTTTATGGTAGAAGTGAGAGGAACCTCATAAAGACAAAATTAGAGTGATGAATAAGGCCAAAAAGAAGTTCTTAAATTATTTAGCATCCTTTATGCATATGTGGGTATGCATTTACATGCATATCTTAGCTGGCAAACAATGATATAGTTAAGGCTGGGGTAGGTGTTTGGAAAAGAATAATCTAAGGGCAAAACCTGTATTAAACCTCTTCAGACACTGAGATAAAATACCTCTATGCAGTGGTTATCATAGAAGTCAGAGTCAAAAACCCACTGACTGGTTTTCCAAGAGAAGTGATTTGAGCTGGGGACACTGTGATCTCTCATTTGTATTGAAAGCTTTTAACTTATGTGGGCCCCACATCCACTGCCCCTTCATAATGCAAGTGATGAGACGTGGCTGGGACTTGAGCTGTAAAACAGCTTTAAATACAAATGAATGCCTTCCACAATGTAGGAAAGCAGATACTGTGTGTGATGGAAAGGAAGAGGAGAGGCTGAAGGAACAAGCTATGAAGGCTTTCATATCTCTTTTTCTCACTGGATTTCTCCTCTTCTCTGTTTTCTACCTATCAAGGGGCAAGATGCTCATGTGGGGAATAGGAAATAAAGGAAGTTCTTGGAAGTGAGGCTGTGAAGCATCCTACAAAGGGAGAGAGCAGTGACTGAGCTCCTGAGCATTGCAGAGATGATCAGATGCAGTGGCACATGTCATTGCCCTAGCCCTGGACTCGCTGGGTGTGAATTGGCCTCACTTTTTCCCTGGTCAGGCCACTTGAGAGCAGGAGCTTAAGGTGAAGTGCTGGAGATCTTTGATGACACTAGCAAGGGTGAGCTGGTGGCAGCAGGAAGATTTCCATCTAAAAAGATTTACTTTTAGGAGTAAAAATCAGCTCAAGGGCAAACTGGCAATTATTTTTTTTTTTGGTGGCAGATCTGGTATGAAATTTTGCTGAAGTTTTTTTCTTCTCCTTAGCACCACTCATACATTGGTAGGCAATTTCTACACAACAGCATTTCTGCATGCCCAGCAGCAGTTCTGCAAGACACCAGACAGCCTTCACAGCTGTGAGTTGGCAAGATCAGCTTTTCTTCCCAGTTTTATGTTTTGCCACCAAACACACCCTCCTCCAGGCCACTCTTGCCAGCAAACTGGCATTGCAGCCAGGGGACTGCTGGGGGATTATGGGTTGTAGCTGGCTAATTTGCAAAAATTTTTGGTCTGATAATGGTCTATAGCTAAAAGATTAGTTGGCACTACATGTGTGTGCTTCCTGAGTATGTATGATAGCAAATATTTTGGTGTCTTGCAGAACAATTCTTCTTTAAAAATTACACAAGCCCTAAAGCCTGCTTGTCTGTGTTGAGGGCATCTGAGAAGGTAAAGAGCAGTCCTGTCTTCCTGCCCCATACCTTTGAAGGCAACACACACCACTGAGCCTCCTAGTGCAAAGCAGTGTAAGTAAGGGTATGCAAGGGGGATTAAAGATCCATCTCCAGTTTGCCACAGAGAAGATATGAAACCAGAGCCCACCTACATCAGAGTAGGCATCTGTGCACCAATAATATCCACAAACTGATTGTCCCTTCAGTAAAATCAGTTAGAGTGTAAGATTGCCCAAACTCCAACGAGCAGATGCTTCCTTAGAGGCAGTGTGGCTCTGCACTCATTTGTGATACCTCCTGTCCCAATCCAAACATGTGGCTCACAAGTTATTTCCTTGTCCTAATGGTGGGAGACCTGGGAGGCCCCATTAAATATTTCCACAGGGAAGCCCAAACCCCTGACATGTATCCTCTCATAATGTGTAAGGTGGTGTTTACACCACCTACAGAGACATTCTGGGACACCTAACCCTCGGGCCCAGCTCTGGCACTGAAATAAGACAGAAAGGCTGCCCTCATGTAAGACAGGGTCTTGCTTCTCTCACACTTTGTGTGATCGTTTCCACCAGTACTACAGGAGTGTTGTCAGCCTGATGGGCAGGTGTTATTCTTACCACATGCATGGTGCATTTTTGCACACATTTCAACAGCTTCCCAAAGGGTGCTACGATTCAGCACAGGCCAGGGAGGGTTTTGCTGCTTCTGTTCTAAATGCTGAATTACCTGAACTAAATCATGCATGACCTGGCTGGCCCAAAAAATCTCCAGCTGCATCTTTTTCTATCTGAAGTTATGGTACTCTTGAAACGTCCACCCTGCCGCTAATTTCATTTTGGAGGATGGAAGGATAAGGTCAGGCTCCCATAGTTTCATTTTGACATATTTTGACATGCCCCCAACAAGATGTTCCTTTTTTTTTTTTTTTTTTTTTTTTTTTTTTTTTTTTTTTTTTTCTTGCATTAGAATGGTTCATTCTAGGTAGTCTTTCAAAATGATTCCAAAAATATTTTTTTTCTCACATCATATTTTAGATTAAAAAATAAAGGAGGGAAAAAACCCAAAGTCACTTTAAGAGGAAAATTTTCCAATGTTCCTTTAGGGAAGGAAAATGGCAGGAAAATAAACTCACCCAGCTGACTGAGGACACAGTCCAGTGCCTTGCACACGAATTTACCCACCAGGAGGTTGCTCTGGCTCGCATTAATGCAATTTTACACTGAAGACCAAGGCACTGTATCTATGGGACAAATGATCCTGGCTTCCAGTTTTCTGAGCCAGTTTAGTTTGTAAAAAATTGTGTGGTTCATTAAGAAGAAAGATGTTGTTAGCAGTATTTCATTATGCAATTCCATCTCTTTGACAGAATCTGTGACTCAAATATAAATCACCTCTTTCCTAATAATTTTCCAGAATGATTTCTTAGTGCAGATCTTAATACATTAAACAAATATATTAACAAATTCAGTGCTGAGTTAATGCAACATGGAAATATTCATGTGTATTTTCCCCCTAAAATTTGCACTTCATTTTGTTCATGTTCTTGACTCTTTGAGTGAGGTTTTATTCACAGATTAGCACAAAACATCCCCCAAAAGAGATTTCACCATGTAGACTTTTGCATCCAGATGACAAAGCTGCTTTTCTTCAGGAGTGGTAATAAATATTCTAACAGTGGTGGTTCTTTGTTGACTAACCTTAATTTTCCTGTTCATAACTGATTTCCCAACTGCATGTAGAAAACACTGGTCACCCAGTTGGTGCACGATAGATTTGTCATTGTAATGTAAACAGCATAGAAATTTGGGACACCAGCAGAGAAATGTGAACATCTCTGACAATTTACAAATGTATCCCCACTCTTTTCTTTCCCCAGGCTTCAAGATTAGCACAAGCATTAGGCTTTAGATATATGCCTGAAAATAAATTTCACAAGCTTGAGAAGCTTAAGAGGTCCCCTACTATCATAAAGTATTTCATTTTTGGTTTTGGGAATTCAATTTTAAAGAAAAGGTTCTGTTTTTTTTAATTCCTAAAAGAATAAAGCTTGTATCCTTACAACTTTTACCATCTTCTTGCCTCAATTATCAGATTTTGGAAGTGGGAGAAAGAGGACATCCTTGAAGAGAAATTTGTCTTATATAAATGCCAAATGCCGTAATTGCATTAGATTCATGGTCTTTTCTTTGCAACATTCACCTCAAAAGGCAAGTTAAATCAGATCATTTGTCACTACTTAACAGATCTGAACAAAGTTCCTTTAGGAACTATTCTGATACTTTCGTTGTGGAAACCCAATTACATTTTAAAGCAGTAAAAATAACAAAGAAAAATAAGGCAGAATGGGATGTGTTTTTATTTCTTTTACAGCAGCTAAAAAAAAAAAGATAACCAGGATAGGGAACAGCCCAGGATGAAGCTCAAAAAACTCAGGTTCACACCTAAACCATTTAAATTGGCTTTTCGCACAGCCTCTTCACTGAGGATACAGTGGACACAAAGGACAACATTCCAGATGTTGTTTGGTAAAAGGAGAAGTTTAGGGTGTGGGATGGTGGCTTTGGTGCAGGGCTATGCATTCAAGAATTCATATTCTGCTGTGACTTCTTTACATTGATATTTCCCATTATAAAGGAGGGCTGTGGTGCTGCTGGAGAAATTCAAAGAGCTGTTGGAGTTTTATGAGCCTTTTCCATGTAACATCAAGAGGTCAAACACATAAAAGATTTAGAAGGTCATTCTAACCCATTCCCTGGCCTGTGCAGGATTATGAGGAAACCCTAATAGAGAAATTAATTCAGATTGGCTTGGATGGGAAATCAGTCATGTGGGTTGGAAACTGGCTGAAAGATTGTAAACGAGGAATCATGATAAATGATAATGTAACAAGTTTATGGAAGGTATCTTGCAGGGTATCTGGAGAATTTGTGTTAGGTCTGGTCTCATCTAACATCTCTATTAATTATCAGGAAACAGAATTGAATTGCACAGGAGTGAAGTTCACAGATAATATTAAGCAAGGAGAACATGTCAGCAGCAGCCGAGTCACAGAATTTACACAGACAGACCCAGAGCAGTTAGAAAGCTGAGCAGAAAATAATACCATTTTCTGAAGTGTTTTGTTTGCATGCTGGTGCCCAAAGGGCAACATAGGGTCCTCCCTTGGAACTGATTCCTGTTGGCTGACTTCTGCCAATCTCAAAGTGAAGGCACAGCACTTAAATGACATGACCAAGGTGAAAGAAAAAATTGGAGTTTTGCAGCCCCCAGAGAAAGGGCACTCACTTTACCTCTGACTCTGACACTGCTTTGCAAGTACGGACATTTCAGTACTCGATGTTCTCCTTCCTCCTTCACCTTCTTGCAGATCCAGCTCAGCAGGACACACACAGTTCCCTGTGCAGAGCTTGAACAGAGCCTTGAAGGCTGCAGAGGATGTGTTAAATCGTCAGGGAAGCCTTGATGGAATATTGCTTTTCTTTGTTCCTTTTGTTATCTTTCTAGAATGAAACAAGTCCTCTTCCAGAGTTTGATTTTTGATGGGTGACTTGATTTGGATTTGGATGATTTTTAAAACTCCTTTTGCCATGTTGTGCATTGTTTGATTGTTCCCCAGCATTTCAAACTTGAAAATCCTCGTACCCCTAAATGTCACAAATTGGCTCCATTTTGTCACTGTTGAATTTTGTCTTGATTGTATTCTGGTTGTGCCAGGGAAAAATTATGGTAGCAGACAGTCCTAAAACTTAGTTGAAAAGGATGGTTATGAAATATTCAGCTGGATCACATCCTCCTATTTCTTGTCCAACTCGAGCATGATTGCAGACAGATTGTCTAGGAAAAGGCTGGTGATGTTTGTCAGAAGAATGATGGAGTCAGGCCATTTCTTCTCTTTTTGCCCACAACATCAGGGCATTTGCATGGGAGGGGCAGTGCATGGGACCTGGTCTGGTCTTCAGAGTCAGGATGTGGTCCTTCCAATGAGGGTCTGTGGTGGAGAAGTTTGTGGGTGCTCGTGCAGAGAGTCACCATAACAACACATCTGTTTCCTCTAATATGAGCCGTTTTCTATTCATCATCTAACCTAAAGTGGGCCCAATGTGCAACCAGAGGATAGAAGGGTGAACATCCAGGAGTAATTAATTTCAGTTTTTCTAAACAGCTACATTAGGACAGAAGGAATTCACCATTCAGAGACATCATGGACCAGAGAAATAATACTCATATTATGCATTAACCTTTCTGATGGTTAAAACTAGATGAGATGAATGCCACTACACTTTTATTTCAAATCATCCAAAAAAAAGCTCCATGAAATTTCTGTAAGCATGAGGATATGCTAAATCTAGAGATCTTTACAAAAAAGGCTCATGTCAGGTGAAGCTTTTCCAAAAATCCTAGGGAATAATCTGTGTTTGCACTGACACGAGAAAAAAAACTCCCAGAATAATTTCACAGGGAAAATCTAGGCTCCTTCTCAAGTCCATTGCAACTTTTCCTCACTCCAAATCTCTGACAGGGCTCTGAAAAACTCTTTTTGGAAATTATTATTAGACAGTTGCAAAAGAACTAAAACACATTAATCTGAATAAGGAATTAGCTCCCACTGAAGGAACTGGAATTAAATGCCATCCTCGTCCAAAATAGATTGCCAGATATTGGCAGTTTATTGCAGCAGGGAGACAGAGATTTTGCAGAGTGCTCAGAAGACAAATGCTGAAATTCCATCATCTGGAAGTGCTTTACCATCTGATTACTCTTTGGCTTACACGATCAGAATTTTTCCCTAAATATTTGCTTGAAATCCAAAGATAGCTAGATACCACAAGGTCCCACCATCTGCAACATTTTTGCTTTAGAATTAGAAGTCAAATTTTTCCTGTTCTACCAGAGCCAAGACCTTTCCAAATAGGCTACACTAACTGAAAGATCACTTTGTGCAGCAGGTGATTTTGAAAAACCTGTTTTGTTTTTTTAACACCTATTGCATTACAGTAATTGTAAAATATATATTTTAGGAGAGAAGCTTTGATGTATTGCAAGCAAACATCTGAAGTAAGTTGAAAAGACAGTTGTTATTACTAATATTATTTACAGAGAATTTCAGCATTTCTCCAGATGTGCTTATACACAGTAATTAAATATTCATCGTACTTTGTATCTTGAGCTCATTCTTAACAGCAACACTACATTAATGAATACATCCAGGAACACATATAACCTAACTTCCAGCATTTTATGAAGGTACATAAACTAGGCTTTGAGGCATTGTATGTTTTTGGAGGACTAAAATCCCTAAGAATGAGATTCAGCCCATTTTAGATAAAAATTGCCCTCCAGAGGGTCCCTGTTTTCCTCTTTTCCTGTAGCAGGCAGTGAAGCAGTCCTGACATTTTCACAGTAGTCCTGACATTTCCAACCTGATGCCTTGGTTAGGCAGCCTGACTCAGGACTTCAGAGCCTCAATTTTGGCTCCTCATGATTTGAGTTTTGTTCTGGCTGAAGAGGCAGATCCAAATCAGCAGCTCTCCTTGAAGACAATCAGGATTGTGTACCCAGAGTAAGTACAAATACTCAGCTGTGAAATACAACCACCTTTAGGATGGAGCCATTCAGGTGTGGCACAGCTGACATCACCACCAGACTGGGGGTCTGGGCAGAGAAAATCAAAGAGACCTTTTGTCAGATAGCAGCAAGGAGGGGATGAGGGGATTAAATCTTTGGTTTTTTCCCTTTTTCTTTTTTTTTTCCTCCTGTTTAGTTTGCATAAGCATGGATTATTTCTCCAATCCATTTCCCCATGCACCACATGAGCAGCTGCTGCCCAGCTTGGCAGGGAGGAGATGCAGGCTTAGGAGAGAGAGGAAAGGGGCCTCTCCTTTGGCAGCATCACCAGTTCACACTGAGAAATACAGCGGCTAAAGAAAGTCCAGTACCAGAATAGGAAGATTTGTGGAGCATGGGCAGCTTCTCCAGCTATGTGTTTGCACAACACCTTGCACAGCAGGGTCCTGGGCCCTGCCAGAACCTCACTGGTGACCAGTGATTATGATCTGAACCGAGACCTCAGCATCTGCTGGACTTTGTGTCCTCCCAGTCCTCCACAGCAGAGAGGCTGCATTGAGATAATTTTCCAGGCATGCAGACCTTGTTCAGTGGCACCCCCCGCAATCTCTAGGTGAAGGGTTTGGAATGATGTAAAATTTCCTGGTTGTCTCACCCTGTTGTGTAACACTTGCATATCACAGCAATGTGCCTTGTGCTGAGACAGTGCAAGACACCCTCTCCCACAGAGTATGAGTGAGAAAATACAGAAGTCCAACCCTCTTAGTGAACTTCCTGTGTAAGATCTCTGCAGTCATGAGAGGCAATGGGAAGCCCAAAGTGGAAAATCATAAAATCATTTAGGCTGAAAAGAACATCAAGCCCAACACTGCAAATTCCACCACTAAACCATGTCCCCAGACACCACACCTACAGGTTGTTGAACAATTCCATGTGATGCCATGGACTTTACTTTTTTAACTGGGGTAAGAATTAAAGAAGACCTGTTAGATGATCACGCATGACAACACCTTCATCCTTATGGGCTATTAAGGACACAAGATTTTACCATGAAGGGAACATATTAGAAGGTGACCTTGAGACAGAATTTACAAATATAAAAGCTACCTGCTGATGTTCAAACATGGGCATCAAAAATCTCTGTGAATGTACTGAATTCAAATGTACCCTGGGTGGGAGTCAGCAGAACCCCAACTTTAGTTAGATTTTAAAGCATAAACACAGGCCTACTTAAGTGCCTCATTCCCACTTCCCCTTCCCAGATCCTCGTCCAGCACCATAAAAAAAAGAATAAAAAAGGAAAATGTCTGAAACTAGACATTTTTTTGGCTCTCTCCAGCTAGCAAATGGCCAAACTCATTAAAAACCAGTGTGTGCTGGAGTGAAGGGAGGGATGCTTCACAGTGGAGAAATTGCTTCACATCGCCAACTTTGAGAATAATAAAAAAGAGGGAAAACTGATTAATTATCTCTTAGAAAAGAGGAATTTTTGACTACAAGTGTTAAGTGTCCTCAACTCTATCTGCTTTGTGCAGTGCTTTGTTATATCTTACTGTGCATTGTGAGAGTAGAAGTCCCTGCAAGCACTTGGATAAGAGCACAGCAGCATCTTGTATTCAAAGGCTGGGCTTAGCTAATCCAGTTACCTGTAAATTAACCTCAAAACCATTCCAGCTTCAAAATCTTGCCACATCACACTTCTCTCTGTCTGATTCTCAGTCACTTCTTTTCTTCCTGCCTTTGATAGAACATTTTTGCAGTGTTTCAGTACTTTGGCTGCTGGTCCCTGGAGAAAACAGGACGAGCAGAGACAGATAAAATTAAAGAGATGTTTGCCAATATAAAACATAATTTAAGAAGAAAAAAACACCCTTTTCTATGTCATTATTGAAACTTTAGATTGTAAGAGCTTAAATGATACCTGTGGATCAGCTTTAGTGCTCACTTTTTACTCTCTGCTGTTTGTTTTTTAACATTTCCTTTAAATGAAGTAATAAAACCAGGCAAATCCAATCCCTTTCACTTTCTGGCAGTTTTCCTTCGTATTTCTTCTGTGTATTGGACTTCAAATGGTGTAGGGAAAGCAATTTGAAGAGACACACAGTGGGATGCTCACAAAGCAGGAGAGCCCACAAATATGCCAGTGAAAACCTGTGTCCTCTCTTTAGAATCTCTTTGTAGGGCCAGTCACTGTATCCCATTCTCATCCACCCAAATCTCTTTAGCTTGGGCTTATGGAATATGGGAGGAAGTTTTTCAAGCAGTTTTATGTCTTTGGCTTTTGCTGATATGGAAAGAAGACAAGAAAGAAGTCTTTCTGTATTTTTGGTGTATTCTGCTGTCTTTTTTAATTTAGTAATTATGCTCTTGTTTAACCTATATCTCCATGGACATCAAGAAATCTTAAGATTAAATATTCTCAAGAGATAGAAGGAATTTTGGTTGAATGTTGTCTTTTTTACTCCATTTGGAGAAATCCATGACCCTCTTGAGATAACAAAATTGTTGAATTTCACTGGGGTACAAAGATAGCTTTAATTCATTAATTCACTTACTTTTTGTTGCTAATATAATTCAAATCACTGCATTTAGGAGTAGGATTTATTTATTTTAAAATTTGAACAATTCCATTCTTCCTCCTCCTTCCAAGCAGCTCATTTAATTTCTTTTTTTTTTTGTTGAAGAGCTGGAAAACCAAAAACACTCTGAGACTCCCAAAGGCATCTTCCATCTGTTGTAGAAGACACTGTCTTGGTGTATCATAGTTTAGAAATGACAGAGATTGAAAAATGGGCTGGATGGACCACTGGTCTGCACTGGAAAAACACTTCTTATTTTTTTAACGCTTATTGCAATTTTCTTCCTTTCCTTTGAACATTTTTAATTTTGTGCTTAAACTGTGGAGGAAATCAGAATTAATACAGAGTATTCATTGATTAAAAGTACTCATGATATAGATTCATAGAGACTGCCAAACATGAGAGATGGTAATTGCATTCTTCAAACACATTCCTGCATATGTCAGTGAGAGTGTTTAACTGCATATATCCAAATATTGGTGTTTTATGCAATTCCCTCGAGGCACTGCTGTCAGTGATTCATTCCTGTGTTTCTCCTTGGCACAAACAAAATCCTTTGGGATGAAGAGTAGCTCTGGGCAAGACCACAGAGACCAACACCTTTTTCTTTTTTTTAATTGTATGTGAGCAGTTTTCACAGCTTAGCAACTGGCAGAGGTTTAAATGCTTTCCCAGTTTGCATAGGAGAGTCACAGCTCTACCATGCAACACAGGAGCTTGGATTTCCCCCCACCTGGCATCTCCTTGCAAAAGTTTTGATCTGCACTGGCTACTTTTACCATCATCCTTCCTCCTGGAGGATTTAGGGGCCAGATGCAGCCATACCTTTTGCTCTGTGACTCCTCCGCTGACAGGGACAGACTGTGAAGAGCAGGCTGGTCCCAAGGTGCTGCCTCAAGGGCTTGTGACCCTGGGCAGGGCAGAGCACAAACTCCAAGGACAACAAATGGTGAGGAGGGAGCGGGGGCTCTGTGCCTGCTGAAAACAATGGGACAGTTGTGTTTTAATATCTGTCCTAGTAGATTTACATGCCAGGGGTAACCTACAACTTCAGAGGTCCTGCTGACATGGATCTCCTATGGAAGGTGAGCTTGTGTCACCTACAACAAGTTGTTCTTGTTCCTGCTGAGCAAGCCATCCCAGCATCCCCAGGCTGCTGGGCATCCAAAAAAACCTGTGCCCTTCACCCCTGCACCCATATCGTGGGGCTAGAGTGCAGACATCAGCTCACCTGCCTGAACAGTCTGTGCCAAAGCTGTTTCACTGCTGTGCCTGCGTCCTGCCCCCCTATGGAGGGCAGAGAATAAAAAGGCAGAGAGACCAGCTGTAACCCAAAATTCTCCCCCAGTGCTTGCAGTTCTCTTTGTGCTGTCTGTGACTCCCTCATCCTCCAGCACCCTTCCCACCTAGGGAGATGAGTGATCACAGCCCACGTGGGTATTGCTCATCAGCTTCAAGGACACCGCTGTGCCCTTGGGTGCATGGCTGCTGTTCAGGACAGCTGGGGACAAAGCTCTGCTGGGCAGTTAATCTATTCTCCTTTTCCAAAAGGAACTGGGACAGGATCTGAGATGGACTGAATGGGAATCTGACCTTGTAAGTGAAGAGATCCATTGAGAAACAAAGAGCTTGAAGATAGGACAAAGAATGAAGGAGGGTTGCAAATGGTGTAAAGATGAAATGTAGTCTAGGACAGAAGTGAAGCTAGTGTAGGAGGGAGAGGGCTTATCTTGTATTTGCTTCCCAGAGGGATCTGCAAGGGAAGCAGAAGGTGAAGTTAGAGCCTTTTTTCCTTCCCTTCTGTCCTTCCCTTGCCTTGACAGAGATGCCCGTTGAGGGTGGTGGGACACAGGGACAGCTTGTCCAAAGAGATGGAGGATTCCCCATCCCTGGAAACATTAATGTCTGGGTTGGATGTGGCTGAGCAACCTGATCTAGTTGAAGATGTTCCTGCTCATTGCAGGGGGTTGGACTAGGTGACCTTCAAAGGTCCCTTCCAACCCTGACCACACTATGATTCTTGGAAAACCTGACAGGGTAGCACTGAAGGAACAAAGTGAGGAGCACTGCTCAGAAACAGCCTGTGCACTGCCAGAAGCTCCTCCAAAGAGAGCTCTCTAAAGGCAGTCACACTTTGCTATTGTACCCTTATGTATTCTTCCATAAATTGATTTACTTCTAGGGACATTTCTCTTATTCTCTGCTATTAATACTACAATATCTAAGTCTCTTGAAACACTTTTCATCTGTTCTTGTTTCTTTTATCAAAAACTAGAAGCCCAAACCTGTTAAGGGTAGGGTCACAGGTCTGGATCCATCAGAAAGGTGCCAAATGGTTCTGGTTCCCTTTTGGGTGCTCTGTGTACTTCTCTCTTTCACTTAAAAATTACTCTAGAAGTCCATGGGAAGGGGCTGAAGGGCTGTGGGTTTGTTAACCAGCAGGATGGCATGTGAAGGGGTTGGCATGAGCCAGGAATGACAAGGCAGGTCAGGCAGTTTTTAGCATGATAAAATCTGGGGTCAAGTCTTGAGTAATCTCATGCCTCTGCTTTAAGTGGAGAGAGACAGGCAACTACAGAAAACAAATCTGCTTTTGACCTGTACCTCAGGATGGAGTAGATCATCCTTTGGATGTGTCTGACTCTTCACAGTGACTATAAGCCAAATTTGCTTGGCCAGCTGGTGAGCTGAGCCTCATCATTACAGGTATCCAGAAATAACTAAATTCTTCTTTATTGCAGCAGAGAGTCAGACAATAATTTCCTAATAGAAATTATTTCCTAATTTCTCATGGCCACTTTGATACAATTCGTTTTTGCTGCATGAACAGACCCCTTGACCAATGCTCTGTCCCTGTTCTCAGCCAGCCTAGGTGCAGCTCTACCTCAGATGTGCTGCCCTCAGTGTTCACCTGCTCTGGATGCTCCCTCCATCCTTCATCCATACAGAACAGCTGCACAGCAAACAGTGCAGGAGCACCTACACAACTGCAAGGGCAGGAAAACTGCTACATAAAAATATTTGGGAAAATGCTGACATGAATCAGCATTATGTGCTTTGCTCTGGAAAGGAATGCTGCAAGAATTTTTGGTAATGGGGTGGCTGTGTAACAGGGATCAACTGGTACAAGGTCTCCATGTGTAAGTATATTGGCGACAGGGACAAAAAAAAATCAGTTTGATTGAGGAGAAAAAACCTTCCTCCAAAGTTTTACAGTGAGGCTGAAGGGAACAAGAGGAGCCCAAAATGTTAAACCATAAATGAAAGGGGATTTAATTTTATTTTTTTTTTTTTAGCTTGCAAACTGACAGTTGGCTGAAAAGCAACTTGCTTCATCCTAACTTCTATGCTTTTTAACATAATATTTTCTGTGACCTACAGTAATGTAGGAAAGTCCTTATCAGAGAGAGAAACAACTGCATTGATTTCATTAGGATGTTTATCACACAATGTATTTCAGCAGACATTCCTGGTTGCCCTCTGTTGAATAGTTTAAGCTTTTAAGATAAAATAACATGCAAGCAGGGTAGCATGCTTTATCCTAACATTTCTATAATGAAGCTTGATAATGATCTATCACTCTGGCTGAAGAGAGGTAGCAGTTAAAGAAAAATAAAAACAGATAAATTTGCTGGGTAAGGTCCTGTAGGTGTACTTGAATGAGAGTGATCAAGCACTAGAGAACAAGGGTTCCTTTCCTCGTTGCCAGGGGTCTGAAAAGAGTTTTCAAACCCTCACCAGCCAATACTCTGCCAAGCAGGGTGCTAAGAAGGCAGGAGCCGTGCACCCCCCAAAATACTTCAAACCTTCCCAAAAATACCTCAAACCCTCCCTTTTTCCTGTGAGAGGAAAGCCAGTGGAGCCTGATGCTATTCAGAGCAGAGATGAATGATAGAATCACTTATGTTGGAAAAGACCTCTAAGATCAGAGTCCAACCATTGACTTACCACTGCCAGGCCGACCACTAAACCTCATCCCCCAGTGCCAATCTCCACTGTGGCCCTCCCTAGCATTTACTGCACTCACTATAGTCCTAATTTCCTTCTATCTTAATGTGATCTGGGATAAAGAAAATACCCCAGCCGAGGGTAAGGCCCTGCCGAGGGCTGGTGCTGCAGTGACCACACAGAACCTCCGTGTGGGAGCTGGGCCTGCAGGAGCTGGGCTGAAAATATTAAAGCAACAAACAAACAAACAAAAAAAAAGGCCACAGGTAATTTTAGTAGTGAGGGAGTGTTTCCAGTGTCCCTCTGGGCTGCATGCTGAGAGGATCTGTGCCTACTACTATTATCACTAGCAGAAGATATTTAGCTCAGTAGGAGCAGCTGGTTTCCTTTAACCTAAGAGGCCCTCAGCTCTGGAGCAAGTCAAACTTCCCATGCCACTTACATATCTTCTTAGGAAACTGAGGGTCCAAGCATCCTTTACAGTTAAGTTTCCAGCCTAAAACATGGTAGGGGTTTATTCTGTACCCATCAATTCACAATTAGTGAATGTTACTGCTGATTAAACAAGGACTTTGGATTTTCAACCAGAAGCAAGGTCAGATGGGCATAGACACAGGTGGCAAAGTCTGTCAGGCTGGAGAAAAAGGAAGGTGAAGCTGTTCATGCCTGTCATCTTTGTTCTCATTCTCCTCCCTTTCAGAGTCTAAATATATCAAATGGCTTTGGGGCAACTAGAAAAAGAAAAGGGAGAAAACAAAAAGCTATTTAATAATGTCCATTGAAGCAAAGAATTCTGCTTGCCCCCTGCTTTAGATGAAATATCACATGCCCCAGCAAGTGATCTATATTTCATTGAATCTTTAAAGCTGCTCAGATCTGGAGAGAATTACCTGCCATCAGAATCTGGAAGAACAGATACTGTTGAGATTTCATCAGACATTTTAAAAAAATTAGATAAGAAAAGAGAAAGACACATAGACACAACCTGGGAATCTGGGAAACAAGATTCCAGCCATGCAAGTGACCTTGCTAAAGTCAATTAGTGTCTTCTGTTGTAGATCCTCTGGAGATACATGGATATAAGATCATGTACAACCAATAACTACTATTATTACTTATTACTTAATTACTTCGATATTAGTAATATATACTATTCTGATATATATCAGAGAGTAGCAGCAGATGCAGGTAAAAGTGTTAAGGGGTCTGTAGTCTGAAACATCAAACTATGTTATGAAATTAAAAATAGCAGCGTGTAGGCATGTACCAGGAAGGATGCACTAATTATGAGCAGAAAGCACCATTTTTCATGAAGAACTGTGTGGAATCTTATTCAAAACTTGCCTGGCTCTTCAGGCATCATCTATTCCAGTAATTGTGGCCACAATTTGTTTCCCAGACCTAGGATTAGTTCAGGAGTTTAGCTCTTCATGCCTTGTTCTTTCACTAAGTTGATCCTGGAGGACAACAGAGACCTTGGGGCAGTGAATAACTCCCTGGAGCTCCCATGAGACTCCAAGAATAGGTAGGTCCCTGTCTTGGGCTCTGGGAGATGCTGAAACTCATGCTGGCAGCACTGGGT
Source organism: Phylloscopus collybita (assembly GCA_027886175.1). Lineage (NCBI taxonomy): Eukaryota > Metazoa > Chordata > Aves > Passeriformes > Phylloscopidae > Phylloscopus > Phylloscopus collybita. The sequence continues at coordinate 51,542,443 of JAJNNQ010000026.1, forward strand.
CTCCTTTTTCCTACACATCAGTTGTCATCCATAAAATAGGATGAATGAAAATTCTTTTCCCCCATATTTCTTCTGTTTTCCTCGCTAAAATTGTAATCACTGCAGAGAAGCTGTGGCTGCCCCAGCCCTGGACATGTTCAAGACCAGGTTGGACAGAGTTTATACCAATCTGGATTAGTGGAAGGTGTCCCTGCCCATGGCAGAGGGCTTGGAATGAGATGATCTTTAAGGTATCTTCCAATCCAAGCTGTTCTATGATTCTATTATTCTCCAAGAGCTTTGTCAGAGAAAAGCCCAATTTTCCCAAGTGCTGTGGTGCCACATTCATGTTTGTCCACTGTAACTGCAGCAAAGGCAAAAATCCTTGTTTAGATAGGGAACAGTTTGCCCCCAGAAAGAAGGGAACAGCCAAAATATCCTCACAGCAATCCGGCACCTGTGATTTCCCCAATTCCATCTGAAAGCTTACTCTCTATTTTGCTGACATATGAGCTGGGTGCCCTATTGTACATCAGTGTAAAAAAATAGCTGTTATCTGCTGTTTCATGGGAGATATGGCAGAACATGATTTATTCCTGCCTGCTCTGCTGCCTCCTTTGAAATGTTGCCGTCGCTCGCTGCACCCTTCGCAGGGGAAGGCAGATGGTCATCACAAAGTTTCCCATAACCTTGCCGTGCCTGCTGCACAGTGAATCAATGAAACCTGAATTACAGTGCTCTGCCTGGGCTGGGAGCTGTGCTGCTACAGAATCCTGCAGCGCCTGCAAGCCTCTGAATGTCAGCACTGCCCAGACACTGAGGAAATGTGAAATTTCTCTCCAAAATTTCAAAGCGATGCCAAGTGGGGATTTTTTGCTGCAAAGTCTATCCAATGTGAGCCAGGACTGCATTGCTCAAGCCTTAATTACCAGCTTGGAAATGTACCTTTTGTGAGCCTTTGAGTGTTAGGTGTGACCTCTCCTTAGAAAGAGTAGTAATAAAAAATCCAAACAGGATTCAGGCATAAAATCCTGGGGACGAGGATTTTTTGGAGTCTGAACTGCAGCAGCTGCCCCTCTGTGATAGCTGTCTCTGGTTATGTGACATTTGCAATGAGGCTCCAGGTGATTTGGGAAGCTGGCACTAGACTGCAGTTCACCTTTTGTGTCAGCTCGTGCCAGGATACCCTTGCCAGAAGCCGCTATTTTGGTGGGAAATAACAACTGGGAATAGGGGAAAAAAATGAACTTCTGAAAAGCACTTTGTCACGTTCCCTGGGCTGTGGCAGGCAAATGCTGGGAACAGTGTGAGCTCCTGCCATAAAAGTAGGCATAGGCAGGAATTTCTCAGTGGGAGGATTACCTCCTTTACATACCTGATTGAAGGCAAGGTGAGTACATAAAACATTTTCAACTCTGTCTCCCAGTTTCTGATATTTATTTGCTCAACATGCTGGAAGGCATCAATGTTTTATAAAGCCTCATTTCACTGATTTTTCCTTAGGATGGAAATCATTGCTATGAGCAGGTCTGGCAATTTCAGGTGACCTGCATGCAGCATGGGTGTTTCTAGAAGTGGGTAATGCTGGATGCAATACATGTTAAAGTGTCTCCCCCAAATGGTTCCGGCCTTTTGCAGATGACTTCTTCCATGTGTGTGTGTGGAGGGCAGAGCCTCTCCTAAATTCAAGTTGTAAGCTCATTCTAGTAAGTGTGCCTAGGCAAAGAATGTTATCTCATATGAACTCACTGCTGCAAGGTAGTTTAGACATCAACTGACTTGATAATTTAATGTGTTTTTTTTTTAAATACAAGAGGAATAAATTGAAATCTTATAATCCAATTTATGTTGGGGAGAAAGCAAAATATTATTTGGTGTGCAAAAGACAATCCCTGGATTTAGACTTTTTGATCAAAGAGATTACTTGTGCTGGGAGAATTTTATCACTGAGTCTTATTCCTCAGTTTGCAACTGGATTTGATCTTCTAAACCTACACAGACTTCTCCTGTCTTGGAAGGGGCACATACAATTATCCTACAACCAGTAGCTGAAGTGCAAGGACCTTTCTTACAGGACCTTTACTATTAAATCCTTCTAACAATAGAAGAAAAAAAAAACCCAAACCAAATATTTAAATGAGGCCAGATAACTTTACAGAAAAAAAGGCCTGGTCTTGTTAACAGACAGAGGCTGAGTGGACTTGGTGTGTCCTTTACTGATTGTCATGGAGTTTGATACATCCTAGCATTTACCGAAATAAGTGAGACCAGAGTAAGCTTTATACTCTTTAAATGTATGAAAAAACAAATCCTGGTTAAATTTAGGTGTAAGGTAGATTCTTTTTTCTGTAACATTGATATAAATCCATGAAATCTCAAATTAACAATTTAAAAAGTCTGATTTTAATTATATTTTTCTGGAGACAAAATAGCTATTAAATTTGTGGATCTGTCTGTATCCTGAGGCTTCATTTTCCATACATTTTCAACTTCTTAAAATCATTTCCAAAGTGTCAAGAAATCACAAATCTTCCAGAAATTAACCATCTCAAACTTTTTGTAGTAATTGGAGTAATTGACCATCAGTTAAATGTGGAAGGCCATCCTCTCCCATGGGGTGAGGAGCTTGCAGCATTCAGCATTCTGGTTGTGCATATCTGGGAATCCCAGAGACTGCAATGGGTATCAGAGCAGTCCCCGAACTGCACACAGAAATACAAATGAGCCTATAATGAGTAAGGCAGAGTTGTAGCAGGGAGCAGGGACAGATCCCAAAGCCCAGTGAGGTGAATGGCAAGGCTCCTGTTGAGTGCAGTGATGTCTGAGCAGAGCTCTTGGCATGTCAGTGAGAAGAGACAGAGTCTATCACTGCATCACGTCATAAGCACAATAACCACCTGCTCATCTTTTCTGCTTTCTCTCCCAGGATGGAAGGAGCAGTTTCATTGGCCACCAGCTCGGAGGAGTCATGGAAGTGCCAAACAGCAAGGACCAGAGAGTCAAATCAGCCAGAGCCATCCAAATCACTTACTACCTCCAAACGTATGGCTCTGTTACCCAGGACCTCATTGGGGAGAAGTGGGAGAGCGAATTCTGTAAACTGATGCACAAAATGCAGCTGGATCACCAGGATCTGCAGCTCTACTCACTAGCGTCCTTTAGCCTCTGGAAGGACTTCCACCAGACCAGTCTCTTGGCCAGGGGCAAGATTTTGGTGAGCCTGATGCTGATTCTCCTGACTGCTACCCTCTCAAGCTCCATGAAGGACTGCCTGCGTAGCAAACCTTTCCTGGGACTCCTGGGAGTACTCACTATCTGTATTTCCAGTGTCACTGCGGCAGGGATATTTTTCATTACTGATGGAAAATATAATTCTACTCTGTTGGGAATCCCTTTCTTCGCTATGGGTAATTATTTATCTTCATAATAATAGGATTAACAGAGTTTAATGACAGAATTGTAAATTACATCCTGGGTTATAGAGTGCAGATTTTACTTTGAGTGAAAGTCTAAGTAATTTTCATATTTCCAAATTGATCTGTGCCTTGCCAAAAAAAAAAAAAAAACAAAAAAAAAAAAACCAAAAAAAAACCAAAACAAAACAAAAAAAAAAAAACCAAAAAAAACCAAAAAAAAAAAAAAAAACCAAAAAAAAAAAAAAAAAAACAAAAAAAAAAAAAACAAAAAAAAACCAAAAAAACCCACAACAACGAAACAAAACAAAGCCATAGCAACAATAAAAAGCAAATGACATTCCTGGAGTCTCAGCCAACATGAGAGAGGGGCAGTTTTATTGATCTCTGTTGCAGAATGAAGGAGAAATTGTTATTGAAAACTAGTCAGCTCAGCAGACAAAGTGGATATGTGTTGACCCAACTTTGATGGGAGGCCAGCCAAAAGAGTAAGTTAAACAGGAGGGTACCAAGGAAGGGCAGATTTTAACATCCTTCCCAAGAAGGGCTTTTCTTTGAGCTCTGCCTGAAGGGCAGAGTGGGACAGGTTGGTGTAAGAATAAGATTGATGGACTTTATCTCAAAGAGGAGATTACAGCTTGTGGTGTTTGCCAGGCTGTGAGCACTGGGGCCTGTCAGGATCTGTGGTGCATAATCCCTTGGTTTGTGAAATCCCAGATCAGCTGCACAGATTTCCTTTGCATTGCACCCAGACAGGGGAAGGTGTGAAAGAAGAACAAATGTAAAACCCAGCTCTTTAGGCAGAAGAATTGCTTTCAATCCTTCTGTTACTGTTTGGTTCCAAGCACTTCCAGTGCATCCATGTAGTTGATGAGTTTGCTGGGAAGTTGAATAGGAAAGGCAGAATCTGCCTCTCACAGACATGCCAGCTCAGTTATAGAGGCAGCATTGTTTGGTGCCCTCACACCCAAGTTCATCAGAGTTTTGCCATACCATGAGTCTGAACCCCAGTGATGACTCTGCAAAATCTCAGCGGGGGCAGCTTAGAACTAAACATTTTCATGTTCAGTTTCTGATGGTAGAGAATCTTACCTGTGGCCAGAATTCTGCATTTTTACGGCTAATTTCTTAAGTGCCATTCATGCTTCTAGTCCTCTAGACCAAGTACTGTGTTATGGTAAGAGTCAACTAAATAGGCAAAGTCACAAGCCAGAGTCAAGGTTTGAAGAAAGGTCTTATACTTTCCTTAAAACTTCAATCTCCCAGAAGACCATTTTTTCTTATCCTCCCCTGAGAAAACTCCTGTGGGTATATGCATCCCCGATCCCACCTATTTAATCTAGCCCCTAATAGTGCATCTCTAAACAAAAGGGCTGGGCTGATGAGCCTCATCAGTCCTGCTCTCAGAATCTCTGGAGCAGTTAGAGGTGGGAAGGAGTGGAATGGAGGGATTGGTCAAGATTCCAGAAATGAAAGAGAGGAGTGAGGCAAAAGACCCCAAGGAATTGCATATTTGGTTCAGCCTCATTAATAGTGATAAACAAGGCTGTGCCAAAGCCTCTAATTCAGTCATTTGCACTGCTAAATTGTGGCTATGGCCCCTGACAGGGACTGCCCTGTACCAGCCCTTCAGATGTGCATGGCTCTGTGGTGTCAGAGGCGTTGATGGAAAGTGCTGAGATGGACGAAGGGAAAGCCAGCAGTGAACGTGCCAGGTTGTGATGGATGGATCCTGACCTGTGTGAGGGGTGTGGGTTTAGGAAACAAAGAACGGAGAAAGAGATGAAGTGAAGAGGGGGTCATGCTTGTTATGAGATTTTGGCAACCTTTTTCTGGTGTGTCAGGAGGTGCATATCAAAGGAGGAAGCAAAAGGCACTGCTTAAGTAAAGCAAGTTGAAGTAAAGGTGAAGAAACCCTGAAGTGATGAAAAACACCTTCCCTAAATTGTGCATTCCTTTGTTGGTGTCTCTTTTTAGATAGCTGGAAAGATGTGTAGCACATTCTCTTGTCTGACAGGCCCTAGACTTGTCACTTCCAAGGAGCTTCTCAATTTAAACCTCCTCTGCAGCCCCAGGGTGAGACAAAGGTCAGAGTTTCTGAAAGCAGAGTGCCTCAGTTTCCCACCTCAGTAGTCCATGACTTTGTTTGCTGTCTCAGGGAAAGCAACATTTATAACTTTCTGTTGTGTTTTGCTCTGTCATTCCTGTCACAGCCACTGCCAAGAGCAAAAGGAAAAGAAAAAATGACGTCTCTTGAAGTGAGATGTTTGCAAGGATTGTTTCTATAATATTATGTTGAACGCAGTTCAGGTCGAAAAAGAAAGCATTTATGTAACTTCTTCAGAAATTCCGTTCAGGAGTCTCAGACTGAATTGAAAATATCATTAGAGAGCAGCTTGCAATGCTTGGGAATTGCTGCTAATAAATATTAGGCAACACTTTTACAGTTTAGTGGAGGAAAAGACAGGCAGAATGTCTTACCAAAGTCTTACTGGGCTACATTCTGCAAAGTTCCGTGTGCCTTTAGTCCCTTAAGGGACACTGCCACCTAATGAGACCTTGCTCTGCCCAGAATACACCCAGGGCCTCACTCAGCTGGGCCCTTACTGGGCAGAGTTTGGCTGTCACGGACTGATCTGACAGCCCAGAGCAGAAACAGTGAAGACCCCAGGACTGTTGATTCTGTGGGTGAATAAATAACCCTGGCCACGTTGTACCAGTGTCCCTTGCTGCTGGCACAGCAGAAAGCAAACAGCATATCAAATAATAATTGAGTGAGTATAGAAGAAAAAGTGTGCAAGGCAGGGTTTCCCTGAACTGCAAATGCCAGATTTGTAAGTCAGACTTTCAAAGTCAAGTTACTTAGATTTAAAAAATGAAACCAGGCAATAAGAGTGACAAAGACCCTGCAAGTACAATGCAGAGTACACAGGAAGCATTAATTCTGGCAGCTCCCAACTTTGGAACACTTCAACCTGACATTTGCACACCATCCATGTAAAGCAGATTTGTTTGGTCAAAAATATGCAGTTTCTTCTGGCAGACACTTTTCAAAGGTTTAATTTTAATGGAAATTCTGTGATATTCTGGACTTGTCCTTTTCCCTGCAAGGGTGGCAGGATGCTGCCATCTGAATGACACGAATAACCCTGGTTGTTTAGATCCACAATTCCTCTTGAAGTGCAGAGCTTCTGTAGGTTTCAGTAGGTGACAGAAGCCTATAGAAAAGTGGAATGTTTAATACTTTTCTAAATTTATACTGAGTGACCTCCACCATAATTATTTACTCTAGTCCTGCTGTGAGGGAATGGTCTACTGGGATAAAGCACATATCTGCAGTACTGGGGGAAGAGTGTTAGCTCAGATTGGCTTTTCTTTATCCTTGAAAGTGAAAAATTTCAGTCTTAAGTTATGCATGAAGACAGTGGTGGAAAATTCGGCCTGCTCTGACTCCCTCTTCCCAACCACAGTTTACTCAGACAGCTGCCTTGGGAAAAGTATTCTCAGTACAGTGTCTACCACCACATTTTTGCAGCCATTTAGTAGAAACTCTTTGGGAAGGTCCCCTGCAAATAATTCTGTGGCTTCCAGGATCTCCTGCAAACAGGAGCAAGGGAGGCTGATTTTTAGCTGTTTGTATCCCAGACAAACAGATAAACATTCTAAGTTAATGCAAAGGTGCTTCTTTAGTTTCAGAGCTTCCTTGTTTATTAAGTGAATTGCACCTAAATGTTTTATTTGTCTATTTTTTAGTCAGAATTTAATAACCTGTGTGTGAAATTAGAATACGAGACTGTTCTACCTTGCATTTCTCTTCTGGGACAAATAAAACTTGCAGTTTCTTCTACAAATTTAATATCAGCAGAGTTATCACAACTGGGTGTGTTTCAGACAGAGGATAGAAGGTTGTATAATTAAGTTTCAGATTTGTTCTGGCCCTGGTTAGATGTTCACATCTGCTTTTTGTGTTTAGATTCATATGCAGTTTCAAAGGGGTGTTACGTACGTGACATAATTATAGTTTCCCATGCCTAATCATCACTAATTAATATAACCAGAAGGTTAACTACATAATTGAGATATTATTGCTCCCATGATCTGCTTTTTAATGCACAGGAACCAGACTGATATCATCAGGGAGATAATGATTTAACTCAGCTGAGGTCCTGACTGCGTATTTTTAAGTGCAGGTGTACCAATTACATCATTTTACATTGCAATTATTTTTGGCCAGTCCATGAAGTACTTCATTATATAGATTAGTGGAAATCTTATGATATAAACCACCTACAATGTAATTAGAGTGTAATTATGGTTTTTGTACTATCAAGGGTACGTGTTTCTTAGAAGGCTGGATTCACAGTGGATGTGAGAAATATTTCCTGTCATTTGTAAGGCCAGACCATGAAGTCCATAAGATGTTTGTGGGAACAGCTGTTTGTTCTCTTTAGAGAACATTAATCTCACTGAGTGCCCTATAACACATTGCAGTATTGCTGCCACTCCTGCCAGTAACCACACTGCTAGGAGAGATGTAGTAAAGAGATACAAAAATTTAAGAATCATTAGGCTGAGTGCATCCAGCAGTAGCCCCATGCCTGATGTAAGAGCTCAAGATGGATGGCAGAGATTGTACTTTCAGTGCAGACTTTTCTGTTAAAATTTCTCAATATCCATTCCCCAGAGTTGTTCAAATGGAAGGAGGAATCAAGGCAAAAGCAGACAAGACTCCAGGCAGTTATTAGCATTTCAGATAGAAGCCATCTAACCTCTTTCATATAGAAGTTGTTGAAATAATGACTGGTGATCACCTTTCAGTAAATTTGAGGTGTCACAGTATTATATTAGCAGAAGAGTCATGGAAAATTGCAGAAAAAAAAGTCCTACTTCAGATGAGAATTTTTTTTCAAACCTGAGAAGACAAATGTGAGAGCCAAAGTGCAGGCTGTCACTAGTTTACCTGAACATGAAGTATCACAGTATTCTAACCTTTGCTTCAAGCAATGGACTTTCTGATTACAAATGTGACAGAAACATTTCACAAACGACTCACACTTTGGGTTTTTCCTTTTGATGCATCAGTAGAGCAAATCCCATATGAATCTCATGTTGCACCATCACCTCCTATCTGGATGAGGAGCAAGAGAACAACCCTTCAGAGAAAAGAGACCTCCTGACATTAACCCCCACCCCTCTGTGCCTTAGAAATGCAGTGAATCTGTTGCTTAGATGTAACAGCAGTTTATGTCTCCACTCATTCAGCAGATATTTAAGGGCTTAGAGGTACCTTGTCCTTAATTATAAAATTTCTGTTATTGACTTTTACAGAAAAAAAAGGTATTCCAAACAAACAAACAAACAAACAAAAAACCCAACAAAAAGTCACAAAAAACAACCCAACAAAACAAACAAAAAAAGTCATCAGGGAAGGAAATTGGAAGAGTTAAAAACATTTAAGATTACTTATTTGGATGGGCATCGAACACAAATAATTTATATGAATGGGCTTAGAAATTTGACATATTTGTGTATTTGTAAAGTTGATTTCTCCAGAACATGATGCATTTCCTGACAAGTCTATTTCCTGTTGCAGTAGGTGGGATTTTTTAAATTTCTTTAAGAAATTTTACCCAAGAAAAATCTTTCCTGGAATTTGAGTAGAAGAGTAAAGCCTTTCTGAGATAATGTGCTGCACTTGCACCATGCAGCCTGGTCCTGCAACCATGTCCTGAAGTGGTGGTTATGGAGAGGCAGCTGGACTGGGACTGTCCTCTCCTCAAACACAGCTGAGGGGAAATTATCTCTGAGCAAGTCCTTTGGGCCCTCTGACACCCAGCAGAAAGGGATGCACAAAGCAGCCCAGACAGCCTCAGCCTCAGCAGCAGGGTTTGTAGCACCCAAACCAGGTGTCCCAAATGTTCCCTCCTTAACTGAGTGACACAATCTCAGTTTCCTTTGCAGGAAAAAGAGAGAAATAGGAAAGACCAGAGCTATTTGGAAATTTGTTTAGTAGATGTTTGAGATGAGCTGTGTTAATCTCTGGAAGGTTTTATCCATCTCTGAAAAAGGATGACTTCTTAGACTTCAACACCTGAGGTTTTTTTGGTTTTTGGGTGGTAAAACAAGCTCATTCCTAGGTTGGGTTATTTAAGGGTCTTTACTGGATGCACTTTTCCTGCATGTTGGTCTCATTTAGGTTGGACATTTAGTTTGGACACAAGAAAGAATTTCTTCACAGAAAGGGTGATTAAACACTGGAACAGGCTGCACAAGGAGGTGGTAGTGTCACCATCCTGGAGGCATTTAAGGAATAACTGGATGAGGTGCTCAGATCTACTCAACATGGTGGTGTTGAGTCACAGGCTGGACTCAATAATCTCAGAGGTCTTCTCCAACCTAATTGACTCTGTGATTCTGTGACTCTGTGATTCTCTGATTCTGTTATTCTATTATATACATAAATTCTAAGACAGACACATGGATGCATCTACAGCAGATATGAACAGACCGCCTGGAATCCCTTAGAGATGGAATTCTAGGAATTCTACAGGAATTTCTTTTCCTGTAAAGACTCTTCAGAAGGTCTCTTACCAACCCAAATGTCATCATCCAGGGATGGTAGGGCTGCAGGGCTGCAGGTCAGTGGCTCTGAGGCTCAGCACAGATGAAAACATTCACCCATGGACCACTGCCCAAGCACAGACCAGCACTGCCAGATCTGTAATGACAGAGCAAATACAAAAGTCTTGACTTTTGTACAAAAGTCTTTTCTTTGTTGTTTGAGAAAAAGGTAAAGTCTATCTCTTTCTGTCTCCAGTTGGAACTCAGTTAACCCATTTGTCCCGAGAGAAGTCCCCAAATAGTGTTGCCTGTTGTTGTTGTTAGTATTATTAAAATATCTTCCTCAGCTCTCCACCTGCAGCTAACAGGCTGGTAGCTGTCATTTGAACTGCTTCTAATTTGCTGCAAGCATTTCTAAAGTCCTTTGGGAAAAGTGAATTGATAAGAAACCATGATTTAAGCTAAAAATTCAAAGGCTGAAAAGAATGATTTGCTTTTACACTTCAGATGTATGATTACTTCTCAATCAATACACCAATTCAGTCCTGATAGAAAAGCATATTTCCTCTTCAGATGCTTCACACATTTGTCTGAACACCTCTTGCTTTCATTTTTCTACCTTTTCATGGCAATTCTCATTCGTGCCTCTGGGTTATTTAAGGTTGTTTATTGAATGCACATTTTCTGTGTGTTGATCTCATTAAAGCAGGAGTTTCATTCCTTGTGCTTAGTATGTATCGATGCACATCACATTAACCTTTGGCTAATTTGGGCTGGAAAGGAGCTGCCTTATGGCCAAAATTATTTAGCTCCATGTATATCATCCTTATTAGGGTACTGACAAATCCAGCCTCGAATAGCACCAAGAGCCTTGACAGCTTATTCCAGGGCTTAAAAAGCCATACATTGGTAAAAGTATCTCTTAATATTTCCACTGCTGCAATTTCCACCTATAAACTCCAGGGTCTGTCTGGCTCAACTGTGGAGTGTAATTTTTCACAGTACCTATGTATATGCAAATACTTTTATGATATTTTATATGTAGGGCTGTGCTTATTTCAGTTTGGATATAATTTCCTGCCAGATCTTTTTCTCACAGATATTTTACTATTAGTTCACACTTTCCTGTGAGCTCCATACACACAGGAAGATTGATGGTGGCTTCTGGTCTCTGCAGGAGAGCATGGTGGATCTGCAGGAAACAGCAGATGTGGTGTAGTCTGAGGATGTGCTCTGTGCTTTTTGGTGTGTTGTGGAAATATTCAGTCTTGCCCTGTTTTTTCTTTTGAGCTGGGAAGGTAAGATGGGCTCTGTTACTCAAGGAAACACGAAGTGAATGTTCTGTGCTCCTTCAAGCAGGCTGTCTGCTTGCCTTAGATACTATGATCCTCTGCAGGGAAATCCAAAATTGTGCCTCTGGGTTTTGGGAAAAAAAAAAAAAACCTAAAGCCAGCAAATGTATTTGTTTTTCTCGTGGAATACATTTTGTGTGCAAATCATCCTTGGAATTCACTGTTGTGAGATATGGTTGTGGCTCAAAATTCTGCATGGTAAAGAAAAGGTTTGATTTTTACACAGGTAGCTAAAACATCTTCATTATTTTGAATAATATTGCAACACTAAACCATAACCATAAGGAAGAAGCATAAAAATTAATGACCATGCTAAAAATCTGGTTCAAAAATTGGTACAAAGAAATTTCACTTGTGAAGATATTTTCCCATAGCTGCCTACTTTTAGTCTAATAATTTTCCCCTGAAGAGTTTGAAAAAAGATACAGAACTCAATAGACCATTTGCCAAATGTTCTAAATCAATATTTATCTGCTATATTCATCTGCAATGTTAAAAACTTTGCATAGAATCAAGGCTTAAGGAGTCTATTGTAAATACCAAGCAAACTAAAAAGACTTTACTCAGTATTGTATCATTTATATGTCCTTTGTGCAGCCACTAGCTAGTTCAGATTTTAATAATTCAGTTTTATCTTTCCATTCCTGATCCTTTTTCATTCCATTTCCTTCCTGTGAAGTGGCTTCTCCTCTCTGGTGGGAGAACTGCCTGCAGTCACATCCAGCATGCAGGACCCACATTGGCTCAGGGCTCACTGCTCCATGAGCAGCAACAAATGACAGCAGCAGCCCATGTTATTCATGTCACCTTCATGTGCCTGTGCTCCTGGCCTTCAGGGACAGCTACTCCCAGGTATGACAGCTGACTTTCCATGTGTTAGTCCTGCTGGATGTGTACAAACAGGTCATGTTTCATCCACACTTGTCTGATGGTGAGACGAGGAAGAAGATGCTATTTTGGATTCCCAATGTGGCAGGGAGAGCTGCAGCAGCTGAAGATGCAAGCACAGGGCTGAAAAGGGTGAAAACCTCAGGCCTTTGCAGCTGTGGATCACTAAAATTGCCCTTTAGTTTTTATTTTGCAAGAGTGAGCACAGTGTCCTCACTGTCTTGGCTGGTTTTCAGTGAGGATAATTGCATTTGTCTCTTCCTCCAATTCCCCTGCTGTGCAGGTCAGATGCAGTGCTGGTGAGCACTGCCTGGCTCCAAGCACTGTGCAGGTGCTGCTCTGGGAAGCAGATGCAGGTTTTTAAGCAGACCTGGCTGAATTTCACTGGTGAATGCAATGGCCACATTAGGTGGCTCAGCAGTCTCTAAAATCATTCTGAGTTCCCTGAGAACACGTAGCTGTGCCTCAGCATGTTGTCCTTGCATTTTCCTGCAGTCATCCCTGGCATTTCAGCACTAGGAAATTTTTTGCTCATACTCCACATTCCTAAAGTCCTCAAGCAGGAAAAACATTCCTTTACAGCCCGATGTGACACTTGGACCTGCCCTACCCACATATCCCAATCTATATTCAAATGAAAATTTTCCCTGGAAATGTAAAATACCAGAGCCTTTCCTGGTGTTATGAACTTCATTGCTGTTGATAATCTGCTTTTAAAGAAAATTATTGTGCTAACATTGCCATGGAACCATTCAGTACAATAGCACTTTGCAAACTTTGCAGAAACTCAGAATCCTCAGGTACAACCTACTAGAGGGAGCACTTGCACTGTTTTATAAAGGGGGATCTAATGGCAGATTATTGCACCTGGTGATGCCTTAGAGGGTGAAAGAATCTGTATTTCTTAAGTTTTTAGCTGATATGTTTGCTGTTACTCTTGAGAAATTATTATCCTGCAGGGAAGATGTAGAGTTCCAAGAAGCTGAAGGTGGGGAGGTGCTCTGCATACTGAGTGCAGAGCAATGAAACCTTCTGTCCTTCTACCATAACTGGAAACTGTTTAACACAAAGCTCTCTGCTAATGCAATTTCAGCTCTCTAAAACTAGACTTGGAAGCAAAAAGCCTGTTTGTGCTTAGTGTAGATATCACTGGAAAAGGCAACTGTGCAAAGAGCAAAACCCAAACCCATCTAAAGCACGATCTTTTTCAGGAGCAGCTGAAAGAGAAGGTTCCATAGGAGAGATGCTGGCTGCTCTCTTGAAAACATTACCAGAAAGTGCCATGTTGGAGCTAGACAAAAATTGGGTATTTTGGAAAATAACCCAACAGTGCAAATATCCCTCCCATGACTCTCCCAATCAACTTCAAAACACCATTTTATGGAGTGGGAACTGCTGGGCTCACCTCACCTTCTACTGCAAAAGTAGAATCATAGAATCACAGAATGATTTGGGTTGGAAGGAACCTTAAGCATTATCCAGTTCAAATTCCTCTGCCATGGCCAAGGACATCTTCCACTAGACCAGGCTGCTTCAAGCCCTGTCCAACCCAGCCTTAATACTTCCAGGGATAGGGCATCCACAGCTTCTCTGAACAACCTGTGCCAGGACCTCACCACCCTCAGAAGGAAGAATTTCTTTCTACATCTAATCTAACCCCAACCTCTTTCAGTTTAAAGCCATTCCCCCTTGTCCTGTCACTGCATGCCCTTGTCAAAATCCCTCTCTGAGCAGCTCAGTGCCTTTTGTATTCCTTTAAATGAACTTTCAATGTCTCTTCCATCAGAGCTAAGAAAGAGTAAGAACTTTATCATGCAGTTAGCCTGCTTTTAGGTGAATAGCCTTGGTAGGATACTGAAGCAGGGAAGGCTTTACTAATCATAGATGGAGACGTTCTAACACTTTCTTAGGTTATTTAGAGTCAGAGAAAGCAGTTAATAAAGCAAGTTTCAAAAGATCTCTCTTACATAAATTTTGATCTCTAATACACTGATTCTTTCCCTGAAGGCAAAGCAATAGAATCCCTTTATAGACTACTAAAAAAAAAAAGTGTCGAAATTCATGATGATTTTAAAATTGGTCAGGATGTGCTAAAGTAATTGGTGGTCAAGGACAGACAAACAAGACCAAATGCATAAATTGGACAAAAGAAGCCAAAAATATCAATAAATTTATTTAATTTTTTTCAAGTAAAAAAATGTATATGTGGTTCAGTTTTACAGCAATGAAATTGATAACCACTTGGGGTTTTTGTTCATGAGCTGAAAAAGACACTTGTCAGCTCACAGATTTCTAGAATGTTGTCTGTGCTCGAGGAGATATTTTTTTGTCTTTTGTGACCTCCTGTACCTGACCCTGTCACATTAGCATTCCACTTCCCTATGACCTGCCACTGTATTGCCAAATGCACAACAAATAATGCATTCCTCAGGAAATCTTATATTTTAGCTATTGAGAAGCTCTCCATGAACTTCATTCAACATTTATTTGAAAAGACATACTTTTAATTTCTTCAATCAATGACACAAATATCACTTTCAGTGTCTTTTCCTGGAGCACATTGCAATGTTTTTAATTCCCAGAGGGGATTGTTTTACCTGATATGAGTAAGGAAAAGTGAAAGCATTATGGAAATTGTTGAAAAATAGAGACAGATTTTAACCTGCAGATCAGATTCTTTCACTTTTCCCTCGACAGTGTGTGGAACTGTGAACTGATCTCCTATCAGCTTAAATGGGCAAATGGAGTACACTGCCCATATTGGAAAACCCTCAGCCCTCAGGTGCTCCTGAAAAGAGGTGCCTTCCAGCTTTTCCACAAGCTTTTTCCACAAGCTTTTTCCACCATCTCCTATGAATTAATTCAAGTACCTTAAAATTTTCAATTCAAATATCACCAAGTTCCAGCAAAAATTAGATAGCTATTTCTCATAAATTCCATTGAAAAGTAATGGTCAAGAATTATGTCAATAGTTCATGAGAAGAAAACCTTTTATTTCCTTAGGAAAAAAAAAAAAGTGATAACTTTCTAGTTTTCATAATTTTCAAATTATTTACTTTCCAATCTAAAGCCTCACTTTACTTTTCCTCTGGGGGGCAAAAAAAAGAAACAGAGGAAAAAGGGCAAGGAAAAAAATAAGAGTATGAGGAAATAAATAAAGGGAAACATTTGGTAGTTCCTTTCACTTTCTAAATTGTAAAGACAAAGGAAAAGATATATATATTTAGATAAATATTTAAGAACAAAAGTTTCAACAAACTTATTTTCAAAAAACTTAATATAAAATATGATGGCAACAGATGTTTTAGCACCATAAATCAAGCACCTATCTCATATAAAATCAGTACTTTTTATGCCATAAAATGATTTTTAAATGTGCATGGTATTATGGAAAATATGTCTTATTAGATAAACCTGATTTTTAAAAATTAATCTCCATGCTTACAGGAGAAAAGAAACCATGCTGGTATTCTATTTAAATAATGGCAATTTGATTCACTCTTGCACAACATTTTGATACATTTCTACTACATTAAATCATTGCAGCTTATATTAAATATAGTAATGAAATATTAAATTGTAAATGCACACTCTTCCTGCTGGAAAGACATAAATAACTAGAAAAAAAATTCTTCTATGGTATTCAACATCTTTCTCCATGTTCTGGAATGAAAAAGAAATCAATATTAGTAAACTTGGATAATGCAAGGTTTGGCAGATAAAAAATAATGAAAACACAGCCCAAGCACATCGTTAAGCAGCTCATTTTGTCAACATGTGCTCCATCACAGTTAAGTGCAGGATTATGCATCTAGAAACAAAGAATGTATTCACATTTGCAAGAGGAGCAATTGCATTCCCAGAACAAAAACATAATGAGATCACAGTAGATAACACAATGAATATGAATTCCCAGTGTGCTGCTGCTGTTAACACGGGAGGAAGAAATGGGAAAAGTCTGTTAGGGAAGGAATGGGAGGTTGGCACCTGTTAGCAGAATGGCTTTAGGAAGATGTTGGTTGGCATATTGGGTGGGCTCACCTGATAAAATGCAGTTGTCTACATGTATGCAGCATCTCTGTGGCACTGCTGAGCCATTCCTAGAGTACATTTCCAAACAGACTGGATTCAGGGAGGAAGGGGATGTTCATGTTGTGCTCAACGGCTGTGCAGGGCAGCTGGAGATGGCATAACTGGACCCCCATGTCTGGAATCTGCAAGAAAACTATTTGGTGCAAGAATAAGGACACAATACTTTTACACAGAAAGCAATTCATCACTGGGCCAGTTCTTCAGGGCTTGATGGACCTTATGATTAAAAAAATTAAGACCAAGACTTCATTTTGTAGGTTACAGGTTAGACCCCAGAACTGTGGTTTTGATGCAGAAACAAAAGGATTAAGTGATTTGGCATATGATGGGAATAGTTTTACCTAGTCTCAAAACCCATGAAGTTTCTGTTACAAAAGAACATAAATTTTGTCTTCTGTCTGTGTAACAAATCAGATTTGCTTATGCTCAACATAAATTTTCAGCTTCTCAACTTTATCACGCTATTCCTGTTTTAGGCCTGCCTTTAGGGAATTTTGGATAATTGTCCTCACTCACCAGACTCCTACAAATATTCTTTCAGAATAATCTTATGCTCATATCTCTGCTGCATACCCATTATTTTGGAAGACTGATAATAAAAAACCACTCTGCTGTTTAATGGCATTAAGACTCTCATGTTACAATCAAAATCCAAATTAACTTCCAAAACCTTTCTTCTTAGAATATTTTGTTAAGTGCACAAGTGGTCATCTGACCACTTGATACACAAAAATATTTTGATGTTCTGCTTCATTTATTCTCAAAATTTTCTAGATTTTAGGCTCTTCAGAGCAGTTGTGACTCACACTACAAACTCTTCCAGGCCTACATGGTTTTTGCTCATATAAATTCAACATGTGCTGAAAATACTGGAAAGCTGTTATTGTTCATATGGCTCACTGGCTTCTGATCACATTTTGCCTGAACTCATACAACAGCAGGACTCCATGAGAGAGTTTGCTTCACAAGGATTTTCTCTAATGAAGGCATACTGCATCTCTTCTATTAGTTTCTGTTTTCATATCACTTCCTGCTACACATTGGTCTTAAAAACTTTGCCCCTCCATAAACCCTTCCAGTGTTTCTACCTTGTGGCTGTCCCAAAAGAGAGCTGGTGAATGCTCATGTGTCTAATAAACCATGTGTTGCCTCTCAACACAGGCATTAATTTCAGCTACTTCCCTTAACTGGTAACTTGCTAATGGTACTGCTCTTTAATACTGATATTTGCTTTTTCCTAGACATGAAAGCTGGTTTTTGTAGTTAGTAATTGCTGCACTTTACCTCTTAGGGTCAGCAGCAGGACTAGTTCTTCACATCTTCAGTTCTTTGACGTTGTTTTTATGTCTTTCCAGTACAAACTGGCAGGGATTCAGTGAAGCTGTTCACAACATTCCCTTCACACTGTTATGGTACATAAGAAAGCTGAGTATTTTGGATTTATGAAACACAGTGAAGGAATAAGTCTCAGTAAGAGTTCAAATTCAAACTCCTCTTCATCATGATTGTAGCACTTGCTTCTTAACACACTTGCTGGTTTTATGATCATCACAACCTGGATTTCACAACAGATTAGAGCCCATATACAGAGACAGATTCTAACACAGGCCAGGAATAGCTTTCTGCTGAAAGTTTTCTCTCATCACAGCTCTCCCTTTATATGGCTTTCTTTTGGTAGCTTGTATTCCTCAGATCAATGCTGGGTACTGGATTTACAGAATAACAGATTAAGTCAATATCCAAACCATTTGGGAACCTAGTACTTTCTGGAAATCAGAAACTGCTTCTTAGGGCAGTCTATCTTTAGATAGACTTTAGAACTACTACAAGCAGGGAGCAATTTTAAAGGGAAATGGAAATAAAGCAGTTATATTGCTTCTTTTACTTTTTATCCCTGTTATGGCAATTTTGCTTGCTGCTGATCACCTCCTAGAGATATGGCCACATTATTTTCCTCCTTCCACAGATTCCTCTAGTCATATCTTTTTGTTCACACTTTGTTTTTACCTTCTGTACCCCAGGCTTTCCCTGGTCAATGTAGTTCATCAAATACTCTTCCTTTATCCTTTCTTCCCACAACCTTATACGCCCTTGGCTTTTCAGAATGAAACTATGGTCTTCATTTTTTTTTCTGTTTTCAGTTACAGCATTTGATTCTTATTTGCATCAAGTGTATGGCATGTGACCATGAGCCTCCACGAACTGCTCTGCAAATCTCTTCTTTGGTTCCTAAGGAATTCAGGATAACAGTGTTTCCCCACTTCTTCTTACAGGCAGCATCCTTGTAAATCCCTTTGTGCCAGATGCCTGCTGCCTGCACCAGTAATCCCCACAACGAGGTGACATTGTCAAACCATAATCCACAGTCTCCTTGTTGCCTCTTCATATTTGTTAACACTGTTCTTTTAATAGTCAAACATAATAATCTTCCAAGTGACAACTAAGGCCTCAGCTTATCTGCATGGAGCAGCAGAGGATCCTAGCAGTCAGTAAGGCTAGAAGGGGAATTTGCCTCCTGCCCCAGCCCAGCAATCCTGGGATATGTGCTGCTTGCTCATCCAGGGGCTGGTGTGTGGTGTCTGCCCACACCAGTTCCCAGGATCTGGGACAAGTCAATTTTGTGTGAGGAGTGGGAGTAGGACCATTGTGAGGAGCACTAAAGGACCTGACTGGCTAGAAGGTACTTGGCTCTCAACATCCTGACTCCATTTCCCACATCTTTTGAAATTTTCTCATTGCTCTTCAGATGATGTTAACGGTAAAAATGAGCCTGCACTTTAGGTTTTGGGTCTTGAGGGGTGAAAATCTGCCATGGGCTGCAGTAGTTGTGTTCCTGATTGCCCAAGTGGAGTTTGTTCCTGCTCCTTCAGGCAAAGTCCAGCTTGCAGGTTTTACCTGTCTCTCAGACTCACATCTCATCTGATCACAGGTAAACAAATGCCTACAGGAAGGTACTCTGTTGGCTGGACTGAGCTCTAAAGAGCCCCATGATGCCTGTGTCAGGAAGGACTTGCTAGTTTGGCCCTGGTAAAAGCAGAGAAATGGGAGCATCCTTAAATAGGAGAGCTCCTTGTACAAGAGACTTTAAAATTCCTGGTTAACTGTATCTGTATTTTTTGTGTTAGAAAAAAAAATATATTGCTGGCTTTGTAGTCAGGCAAAATATGTGTGTGATGTACCAGAAAAAGGGCTCCTCTACTTCACCCTTCATCAATCTTCCACCTTCCCCAAACTCTTCTCAATAAATCAGTGTGGAAATGGCAAAAATCATGCCTTTTTCACTCTGGCTTCTCATTGTTATGGTGGAATTCACAGGATAAGTCCCTCAAAGTCAGTGGAACTGTCTCAGAAATAAATTTTTCTGATATATCTTGCAGCAGATGTGCTGTTAGCTTCTGCTTTTATAATTGCTGTGCTCATGGCACGTCCCTATTGTGTGAGATCCCTTCCAGGCTCTGAGGACCCCTCAACACAAAATCATTCCAGAGACTGAGAAAAAGGAAAATGCAAAGATTTCATCAATGCCACAGAGGAGACCAGGCTTTAGACATTTACTGTGTCCCTTGTGGCTCCCCTGCATGGTCTGGCTTGGGACCACACTACCCAAGGGTTACAGAACCCAGGTGGGAGTAACCACGGAGGATGTTTGGCCAGATGTTTGCTTGGGAAGGTGCCCAGGGCCTGCCACCACTACACAAATAGAGAGAAGAAGCCACTAAATCTACACTGTAATTTGATTTGCTTGTGGTTGAAATATTTTCTCTCGCTACAAAGCATTTGTTTTTGATAAATGCAGCTGAATTGGGCTGTAATGAGGCCATGGGTTACTTGGCTGAGGAGGGTGTTGCTGCAGAGGTGGAGGTGCATTGCACCACTGAGGTAGAGTTGTTTCCTTTATGTCTGGCTGTAAGCCACCACCAAAACTCTGTCAGAAGGACTGAGACAGCTGCTGTAAAGCTATATATGTCTATACTATGCACTCTGGGACCTCCTTTCAAGGGCAGATTAGCATTTAAAGAGGATAACAAAGGGCAGCAGCTGGCTCATCTGCTGGTCTACACCCAGACACGGCTCACCCAAAGAGCTACAAGCAAGAAAGAATAACCATATCCACTTTGGAGAGCCATAATGATATTGGGAAGTTCAGAGTCTTGCTGGAAACGCCTCAGACACACTAAACACCAGCTGATAAAGGGGAGTAGAGGAAAATTCTTTTGCTCAATGGGCAAGAGATCAGCCCTGGTGCCAGCAGAACTGCTACAGGGACCAGTTTCACCAGAAAAGTATCAACTGCAATGGCAAATAGTTTAATAATCCCTAGCTAATATCAGCATCCTTCTGTTCAAGTCTCTAACTGAAGTCCCAGAATAATTAACCTTGGCTGGGCTATAAGACCAGCAATGTCCTGAAGAGACTTGCACTGAAGGAATATTTACCTTCACATATGTGGATAGGAAAATCACATCAAATTCTGACTAGAAAGTGTACATATGGCATTTCACAGATAAACGAGCATTTATAGGAATGGAATATGCGAGAGGTGAGATATAAGGGCTGAGCCCTTGTAAGAGAACTCTCTTTTTCATCTCAGGTGCAAAGTACATCCAGGGTCACTAGCAAGATGAGGTTCCTAGGGGAGCAGCATATTATGGAACTATGTCTATCCAGGTACCATGGATTTGTTGTATTTTACCTTAAAATACACAGTTCCACTGCCATGTGCCTTCACACCAGGCAAGGCCCTGCTCCCACAGGAAACACCAGCAGGCAGTTTTGCACAGCTGTTCCTGCCTCATGGAGTGAATTTTATGAAGAGACTCTCATTTTTTGGCTTAGTGGCTGCCAGCACATCTGGGACGGGCAAACAGCAGCCGTCATTGCATGGCTATTGATAAGGCTTTATCCTGTTTCAACCTCCAGCATTGCAATGTATTTAAGCTATAAAAAACCTCCAAAGTTACCACTTAAATATGGATTAAATCCAGATTTTCTCCTTTAAGCATGTTTTTTTAGCAGATAAGGAGGTTAAAACTTCTGGGCTTTTGATCTGAGAACTGAGCCTGAGATACAGAGCAAGAAACTATAAAGTTCTTTATGCTCCTCTGCCAGGAACACCTCCTTGTATGAAAATGAAGCATCTACCTAACAGGGAGTGTTGGAGAGGATGAAGTAGCTAGGCCCTGCAGAGATGATTTATTAGTAAAAGATTCTAAGAGTATGAAACCTACAAGAGGAATAGAATTGAAAGCGAGATTTGAACTGTAGGGTGCTGGGCAGGAAGAGGGTGATTAGACAGCTGAAAAGACTGGGCTGGGTGTTTCAGTGACACCCCTGCCAAGACAAAAGGATGAATAAGGGGTTGGACCTTCTCAGGTAGCAGGAAAAAGGTGGGTTTCACAGGTTTTGGGTATGTAGAGTAGTATGGTAATGTAATAGTTTTCATAGGCTGTATGTAGATTCTGTAGGTTTTGTATCTTGAGGTGATTGGTTGATGCTCATTAGAATATTCATGATAGAAAGGGTTAAAATGGAATGTAACAGGTAACTCGCTCTCTTGCTCTCTTGCTCTCTTGCTCTGCTGGAACCCTGTCCCCTTAGACTTATGGACTCTTCCCCAGTTAGGCTGCCTTCCCACGACCAATAAACCACATGTCCCAAAAAGTATCCTGGTCTTCAGGTCATCTCTCTCATTGGACACCACCAGTGTGCTTTCCAGTAAGGGAGAAAGTGTGATGAGAAATAGTTTAGTTGAAAGTGTGTCCTTGCATAGGTGAAGATACCCAAGATGAAGCTCAGTATAGGAAAAAAAAAAAAGGGGAACAAACCACCCCAAAAGAGACAACTTTAAACTTTTATCTGTTCTGATGGAATTTTAATGTCTTAAATTTCTTCTTCGTCTTAGCTAAAATATTTTAAATATCTTTCTATAAAAAATAAATTCCTACTCTGACAGAAGAAAAGGCAAATGTGATATATTCTCAGGAGCAGCTACTATGATGATACTGTAGTTATAATGAGATAATAAGATTGCAGTTAACTTTGAGACAATTTTCGTGCCCATTTTCACATAACTGGCAGTTCACTTACATGATGGATTTATCACATTTTTTTTATTATTTATTTCTTGCTTAATAAGCCCGGTTCATGGCATATAAGAAGTAACAAAAGCATTGTAGTAGAAAATACAGGTATATGGAAACATCTTAAAATTACAACATAATTGAAATGCTATTACCCCCTACAAGCAGTTTTATATACTGAAGTATACAACTATGAATGTGTATTTGGAAACATTTGAAGTGATCATATATGGTTATGAGGTGGTCACATATACTGGCAGATCTGGTGGGAAAGCAAAGCCAGATGTCTTAACTATCAGTGGGTCTTCCTTCAGATGGTATTTCAGCTCCATGGAAGGGCTTGTGCTCAAAAGCTGCAGTTCACTCATTTATTCTAAATAAAATATTCAAAAATACAGATTTGTATATGGCATCTTGCTGCTTTGCTCATCTGAGGGCTTTTTATAATTTCAGCTTTAGCTTTCTGTCCTTCCAACATACCCTTAACTCCAGTATAAAAAGGAACAAGCTGAAAGTAGGAATCTTTGACTTATGATTTAAAATGTGAGTCCGATAATTAATGGATTACAATAGAAACATTGCTGTCTGTTTTAAGCCAAATGAAATAAAGAGGCTAGGGGGATCCTTTAATAACAATAAACATGGAACACTAATTTCTTTTTATGCTCTGTGATCACATACAAAAGATCTAATATAAATAATTGCATTAGATGTCCTATTTTTGGAAAAATGCATAGCTAGTATTTAGGAAGACTCTTATTGCTCTGATTTATCTATTAATGAAGCAAAACCCAGTTAATTACCTAATTTGCATGATATTTTGTATCCACATATATGCTGGGATGAGCACTGGGGAGAGGTTTTGCATCAATCCATTTTTAATAAGCTAATGAAGTTGGCTGGGCTGACACTGCAGATCAAATCACTGGATGTTTTTCTTCTGCTGGACTGAGAATTTGTGATCAAGGTACAGATCAAATGAGCTTGTGAGCTGAGGAAGGCAAGACCTTTCCTCCTCCACTGCCAAGATCCTGTTACTGCACTGGATCTGTGAGTCAGGAGCCTGTTTGATGTCCCACACTCTTGTCTCATGGCCTTGACTGAGGAAGGTATTGAAGCTTGTAGATTCTGTCTCTCACCTTCTTCCCTGCCTGCTCCTCTGCCCCATTGCTCTGAGGCAGGACAGGACCCTGAAAACTGCCAGCAGAGTCACTTAAAGTAGAAAGTGGTAGGTTTTCTGCTGCTTTTGCACCCTTTTTACATCCCACCTTCATGCTCTGGGGTGTTTCTTCCTACTCTTTGTCTGTCCCTACTGTTTTTCACTCTGTGTCCTCCCATGATCGTGTGCTTGCTGTTGCTGCATCCCATGTGTCTCTCAGGACCTGCTGCCTCAAGGAAAAAGAGAGTTACACAATTTTCCCTGAGGCCTTCCCAAGCCCTGTGCAGTAGAAGGTCTGATTTGCCATGTAAAGCAGATATGCATAAGAAAGCATCTTCTCTGACATTTAACTATTTAAATCCAAAACATCTGGTTCTAAACCAGCTGGTCGTGGAGGCTGAGCCTGCCATGGCCAGGCAGAGCAGAATCCCAGGCAGTGCTTCTTCCCTCACCCAGGTGAGAGTTGGAAATACTTTAAGTCCCCATTGGTATTCCTGTCTCTCTGTTTTGGACAAGAGGGGGAGCTAAGGACAACAAGTTTTGTGTACAAACTAAACTCTGCATGGCTGAAGTTGAGAGAGATTAATTTCCTCCTTAGGATTTCTGAAATACTCTCACATGCTCTGCGAGATAAATTCTCATTCCAGAGACTCAGCTACAGCATAAAAGTTACAACCAGCTAAAAAAAAATATTGTCCTAATTACACAGGGTCATATATTGAAATATGGTAATTTGAGTGCTGAGTCACCAAGACTGCTGAGGAAAAAGAAGTTTTTACTATTAAAAATATAGGTGAAGTCTGTGTTTTCTGGTTTTAAAGCCATCATTGGGAATAAGATAACTAAAACCACATTGGCTTTTGATCTAATCAATGCAATTTTGCTTGATTTTAATCCACCATTTTTAAAATACTCTTGGAGATTTATTCAGATTTTTTACTTTTGTGTCTAAGATGAATTTTAACAACCAACATGAGGATTGAAGCTCAAAGAGCAATCTGAGCTCCTTATTATCCAGGGCAGAAAGATTTTAGACCCAGTGGACATTGATAAATGCCTTCATTAAAGTTTTTTTTTAGCTATTCAAAACTTAGCTTTATAGACCAATTAATTGTCTTACTCTTTTTATAATTGCCAGTGACAAGCAGTTGCCCTAGAAAGTGATAAATCCCACATATTTTACCTGCCTAGTGTTATGGTGAGGTGCCTGTCTCTATCAAATGACTGTAGCTAGACTCTGACAACAGATCTAGACCAGATGCACAACTTTCAGGTCTCTAAAATCAGTGAAATTAATCCCACCTAGACTGATGCAGTAGATAAATTTCCACATGCTCCTAAATTTAAAACTGCATTGTGTTTAGAGCAAGCAAAGGATATATTTTCACCCCAATATTCTAAAGCACTCTCTTTAAAGCTGGTGGGGGAAAGGGAAGGCATGATTTGTTTGAAATATTGTAGAGGAGGAGTTATGAAATCACAGGTTGGCAAGACATTGACATTTCTAGTTTGTTGACATTAAACATGAATGTCATTTAAAGATAACACCTGCCTGAAAAAGCTTGCAAATGGTGTTGTTTAATACCAGTGGAAGCAAGCACAAAACCTATTAACTTCAATTAGTATTTACATCAGGACACTCATAGTTCAGTGAAATGCCTCCTTTAATGAAAGTGTTTAATACTCACATTAAATATGACAAAAGTCTCCTAAAGAAGAGTGGGCTCAGCACACATTTAATGGTTGTGCTGAATTAAGGTGTTTTGGGCAACACCAGAGGACAGGAGAACAATGAAATGATCATGCAGACTTGCTTTTACAGTCAGTGAGAAGGACACAGCTACAAAGGTCAGTCATCCCTCTTATGATCTCAAAAGGATACAGAGCATCTGCTGCTCCTTTGCTGCCAAGGAGAAAGCTGTCCTCAGCTTGGACATCTCACCCAGGAGTACCTGAGGGGACAGAGTGCCACCTCCACCAACAAGTGTTTTGTTATCATCCCTATCATAAACATCTGGCCTCACCTCCCTGTTTGGATGGAGAGATCCTCCCTCAATATTTTTACCTGAGCATCTTTTCTGGGTTTTACCTCCAGCAGTGTGGGGCTGAATAATCTGGTTTATACCAGGTTGTTGTTCTTCTGCAACTTCTCTGAGAATAATGTGAGATCTGTGTAGCTTTCATGCTCATGATACAATCCTCTCATGCCATGCCATGTAAACACTCTAAGAGATAAAGATACTTCCAAATGCAGGCTTTAAATAGATCTTGGCTGCATTGAAAAATGTCCTGGCAGCCTTGGTCTCCCTTGCACTTTGCAAGGAAGGACAAATGCTAGCTGATAACAAATAAAGAAAACAAGATGATAAAATTCTCAACTCAATTCTAAGAGTAATTGCAAACTTTCTCTATTTCCTAAATGCCTTCCTGAGCTTAGTCCAATTATTGCCTGTAGGCACTTTTGATATTTTGATCCAAATTTCCTAGTTGCCAGACAGACAATGAAGCAGGGCTAGATCATGACAAAAAGGAAAATGTAATCCAAAGGATTTCACTATCAGCTTAATTACTATTATAATAACACAGAATGAATAACACAACATAGAGTCATAAAATTTTGCAGCAATGCTTACATATCATCCTTCTTATTTTAAATTCTGATGCTCTTGAGGAGCAACACAAAAATTTCCAGTTCTATTAGGCTGGAATTTACAGCTCAAAGTAGCACACAAATGTGTGGGGGAGTCAATCATTCTTGGTTTGATGAAGCTTACTATGAATTCATCTCTGCTGTTTTGCCCAAATATTTTCCCCTGAGCATTATTTTCAGCCCTGGGTGATGATCTGATGGAACCATTGCCTCACAAAGCACAGGCTCATGGATCTAACCCCATATATCAACACTGTGTCCATATATGCACCAGGATAGCATTACTATCAAGTATGGTCAGCTCAGTTTTCTGACTCAGTTTCCCAACCACAATGCTGGAAAATTACACTGAAAAAAAAAAAATGGGTCAGAGGAAAACTGTCTGTTCCAGAATTTCATAAGGAATCAGCTGGTGATTTAAGAAACTTATTTTCAGGAAACATATATAAGAACAGAAATTAATCCCTTAAACCCTCTCTCCTGTCCTCTCCTGCCCTCTTCTCTCTTCTCTTCTCCCCTCCTCTCATTTTTTCCCAAAAGTCTTTCTCTGTTGTCTTAGAAATCACTGTAAAAATCACCTCCAGGAATAACAGTCCAGGCGTTCCAGAGCTTAAGCTCTTCTCAAGAGCAAAATAATGGGATTCGTCTTTAATTGACATGGACAGCAGCCTTAGTGGAACTGGATGTCACAATTTTGAATTCCCTAATCAGACTGGAATTTAGTTACTTTATCCAATGAGATGCAAGAACTATCTTAAAATAGAACTATCTAAATATATGTTTATATTTCTGAGGATAGAAATAAAGAGTTTTGTTTCATATGTGAGAGCTTTGCATTTTATTTTTTTTTTTCTGCAGCTGAATCTGAGCTTTTACAATGTAGGAACCTGCTGTCTGGGCTGATTAAACCCAGCAAATTTCACAGCATTAACAGAGTGGGGCTCAAGGTCTCCTGATGCACTAATGGTGCTTGTTCCACTCCCAAGAGGTGGAAGAATATTATTTCAGGTTTGCTGGAGGCTGGGTGTTTTGTGAAGGTTTTTAATGCCATGTTGCATTGTTGTGTGCAGAGTGATCCTTCCTCCATGAGGAAAAGCAGCTGTTACTGGCAGTTTTCAAGCAAAACTCTTTGTAGGGCAAAATACCGAAAGCACTGTTGTGTTTTTCTGATGTGACCTCCCTACAAGAACTGACAATAGAAATTCTTGCATGTCTGCAACCAAGTGAATAAAACAGGTAAAGGATGAAAGAGAGAATATTCTCATCCTCCTTGTGTCATTTCTTACCTTAACTCTATTGAATTTGGTGTGAGCCCTCAATTCACAGCCCTTTCCAAAAGTGCAGACGAGGATTTTTTTTCAAGATGGTACCCAAATATAAGTGAAAACATCTCAAAATGTAGACTGCAATCTTATTATTCCCCAAGGATTCTGCATTGGGTCCAAGAGAAGGAAAACAGTAAATAGGCAGGTAGTAGCTGGAAAGGAGTGTGACCATGAAGAACAAACACGCTCATGGGGAGGGGATGAGAGCAAGAAGCCCTCCCTGGCAGCAGGCAGAGCTCCTGTGAGTTTGTCAGAGGTGACACTCCAAAGGAAACTTGGCTCATGAAAACAAAACAAAACAAAACAAAAACAAAAACAAAACAAAACAAAACAAAAAAAAATAGAGAAGGAACTTTCACAAAGAGGAGAAGGACTAAGCCAAAGGGAAGGGAAGAGTGAGTTTATTTAAGAACAGGCTATGATGCTTGAACAGATAGAGGTGGAGGTGATGACAACGAGGAAAACACATTCCAGGCTTCTCACCACCTTGGAAACTTTAACACAAGGCTGACAATCAACAGACACATGCTGAAAATCAACATCCTACCATTGTCATCACTGCCTGGCTGCTTCCCCACTTGCAGCACCTGTTGGTACAACCATTCACCCTGCAGACCTTGGGCTGCAGAGCATGGCTGAGGCTGCAGGACATCCCCGTCATTGCTGGGAAATGCATTTCTTCCTTCTGCTCTGAGTTCATTTCTCATTCATTCCTCCTTGCACAGCATTACACCCCATTCCTCTAATGATTACACAGTCCTTACTCATACAGAAAGGCAACTCTTAAGAACTCCATCCCTGCACAGGGAAACAAGAAAAGAGGATAAAGCTGGTGTGACCAAATAATGTTCCTTCTCTGATGCACATACTCTTCTGATATTTGATATTGCATTCCCTTTGCCTTTTTTTTTTTCCTCAGAGCATGATACAGAAACTTCCTCCTTCACTGGGTTTTGAAGACAGAAAGTCATCAGGAACAGCCTCTGAGTCAAATCCCTTTTTTCAGCTTATGGCTTTTCAGCTTATGTTTCCATGAGATGGAAATGTATCAGTTGTGTTCAGCACCTTCCTCTGGTGCACCCTGGGGCTCCACCTGCTCTCTCCTACTTTCAGACACTCATCTGAGATTCCTGCTTGCCCAAGGCTCTCTACAGCCAAAGGCAAAGAGGGACCCCCAGCAGGTGTTCTGATCTCAGTAGCCACTCTTCCCGGTGATTACAAGGAAGACCAGTGCAAAAAATACTAATATAAGTTCCTCTTAATTGTGTAAAATTGTGTGGGATGAATCCTGGAAGCAGCATGTAAAAAGAATGTCACACTCCATGCAGAATTTATATAGATATTGTGCCCTCCCCATGTCTGGGCTGGTGCTGACCTAAACTGGATGAGCCTTTCTTTGAACCCACGAAATATAACAGTTACCTGCTAGATCTGATCTCTTTCAGCATTAATCATCACTAGTTACTCCATCACTAGTCACACAAGTATCTGGATCTTGTCTTCCTTTTTGCTATTGGCTTGCTGTTCTCATAACAATTTCCACTGTGAAGTCTTATGTGCATGAAAATAATTCTGTCGAGTTTTGCTGGTTGCATTTTTGAGAGGCAGTCATGTCAGGCTAGGAGAAAACAGGCAGAAAAGAGATGGTCTCCTTCAGAGTGAGACAGAGCCCCTACCACTCCAGGCAAACTGAAGGTGATCTCTTATTCTTTGGTCTCTCTAAAATGTTTTTTTCTTCTACTTTTGAATTAATGAATTGTGTACAATACTGAGCAATGAAGCTGGAACCTGGGAGATTAAAATATGAGAGAAAAGTTTCATCTAAGGTTTTCTGTAGAATTCTGTGATAACTACATTCAGCATCATTCACCACAACCAGAGAATATTCCTTAATTCACCATTTAATCTATTTCTTTATTGACAATTTTTGCCAAAAAGAAAATATCTGTGGATTATCTATTTGACTGGCTTAAATACGAATACTTCTAGTTAACTCTGTAGGGTTCAATTTTCTAACACCTTGTGGGGGATCTGGTGCAATTTATCTCTCATGGAAGAAAGTGCAAATACAGTGGACTAAAAAATACCTCAAGACGTCTGTGGTCTTGCAAAACAACACAAGCTTTTGACTGCCATATAGTCAAATAACAATATTAGCAAAGGTACAATCCTTTATGTATTTGGTAAAATTTATATCCAAATCCTTTATTTTTTTTCTTTTTTTCTTTTTTTTTTAATTTTATTTTATTTATTTATGCCAAACTTTGAGGGGCCAAGCAAAAATTTTACTTCTTTTTGAGCTGAAAATTCTGATGGGAGTAATCACATAACCTTAGCTGGCCTCACAAGGGAAATTATCTTCTCTCCATTTAGTGCCAGTGAGAACTTGCCTTATTTGATTGTATGGTGCTAATTGAGGAAACCTAATTTAAGAAAGCTGGTCTGTAAAATCCTGCTACTTTCTTTTAACTTCAAGGTGTTGGTGTTTCTCCTAAGAATGAAGCAGGCACAAATTTATGCTGTTGTAATTTTATAACGGATGTCTCTGGCAGATGGCACATTTTAACGAGGTTGAAAAATCCCTACGGGCTCAAAAGAAGAACTGAGAACATAACAAACATTTCATAAGGAAGCTAAATTCAATATATCTAAAAACAATGGAGGACTTTTTACAGCAGCCAACCTATATGAATGCTTTTATTCTCGGGAGGTTTTAAAACAAAACAAATCCCAACCATTTAAATGTGCTTGAAAATCTTTTTGCTCTCCTCTCTGTTGTTTTTCATCAATGTTTTAACCTCTGGTTTCCACCATAGACATTCTTGAAGAATTCTGTACAGAATTACTAAAAATGACTGTGTATTTATATTGCCTAAGGGATATGACAGAGGAAAATCACTCCTTTCCTAATTTCCATTAGGACAGACTCATCCTTGGTGCAACTTCTTATATGACTAGAGACCAACTTGGAATAAAATGAAGCTGAACCAATGGAGGCCTTTTGCACAGGAGCGAATCCAAAGTAATTTAAGAAATTGGAGCAGATGTACTTGGGTTTAAGACAGTATAATTGAAATGACAATTCAGAAAAGTATTTAAGCACAGACATAACTCCATCTCTGTTCATGCTTAGCTTTAAACATGCATTAAAATCCAATCACCTAAATACATGCTTAAATATTTCCCTACAGGATTCTTTCTTGAATCACATCCTAGACTCTGAAGCAATGTTCATGGTTTATGATGTGCAGTATATTTAAGTAATGTCACACTTCACAGGCATTCAGAATGGGAAACTTAAACTGGTTAGTGATATTTTAGAACAACCTTCCTGTTTATTATGCAGACTTGGCTTGTGTCTCTGTGATTAAGACCATTTTAACTTTTCTACTAAAAATGTAATTCAAATTCCTTATTTTCTCTCAGACAGCTTCAATTACTTCAATTACTGTTTTGAACTCTTAAGTAAATAAGTCCGGACAGCAACATGAAAGATGGTGAGGAAAATCAGGGCCTATGAAAAAGATGGGTACAGGTATTTTATGATTGGACAAGGAGTAATGGCTTTGAACTGAAAGAGGGCAGATTTAGATTAGATATAACAAAGAAGTTTTTTACGGTGAAGGTGGTAAAACACTTGAACTGGTTGCACAGAGAGGTGGTGGATGCTCCATTCCTGCAAACATTCAAGGTCAGGTTGGACGGGGCTCTGAAAAACTTGATGGAGTTGAAGATGTCCCCGCTCATGGCAGGGGCGGGGATTAGACAACTCTTAAAAGTCTTGTCCAACCCAAATGCTGCTGCATAGCAAACCATGTACATGGAATTTCAAAGCTCTGTTGGAATACCTTTTCAAGTCCAAAGTGTTATCTATTGAGATTAGCCACATCCAAGCATTTATAAATCTCTCTCTTGAAACAGACACTATGTCAATTTGTCTTTTCTCAGCCTCTGAACCAGATTTGTGATAAATTTCAGATCTTGCCTACATACCAATTGCCACAAAAACCTTTTTAAGAGATTAAGCTTTTTAAGGTCACCCATTACAGGGAAGACAATGTGGAAAAATAATCTATACCCTGTGTACTGTCTACCATGATTAAGGCTTTGGATATCATTTTGAAGTAACTAAGCCATAGTAATTATAAAATCACTTCCAAATAATTCTCAATAAAAAAGATGGCCTTTTATCAGCAATTTGGAGGGTCTCCCTTTTTCTCCAGTGCCCAAAGAGAGACAAGAGGTCATCATTTGGAACTAGATTCCTCTTCCCTTGACTTAAGATAGGGAAGATGATTCCAAGCCACCCCGATGTTATCTTTGCTATGGATTGATCCATTGCTGCAGTAGAGGTATCTCCATTTCCAGGAAATTCAGATGCCCTGAGACCACAAGCTGAGAAAGTCAGGCTTCATTATAGCATTTATGCAAGGCAGTTTGGGGGATTTGCATTTATGTTCACTCACTTTTTTTCTTCCAAAAGCCTCAGTGATCAGAAAAATAATTCGTTCAAAGCATTCTTAGCTAAAGTATTTCTACATGAGAACACATGCTTTTCCCCCTGAGGGTAATGCTTGTTTGACAAAAACTAAAGAAAACAATCCACTCTGCTTTTCAGCAAACACTTGTTTTTAGGCAAACAAGCAAGCAAGCAAGCAAGCATGCAAGCAAACAAACAAACCAACAGAAACCCCATTATGATTGCTAGACGTCCAAAGTTTTAACCAATCTGAAATCAGTTAAAAGTTCCAGCTACATAAAACTGGAAACCATAAAAGTGTTAAGGCTTCCCTTGAAAAACTTAAACCAAAATATGAATTTTCTGATAGAAAATAACTTTTTTTTCTCACTGACTCTGATAGTCTGAGCTGTTATTTTAAGCACAGCTTCTTGAAATAATGCACAGCTTTATTCTGAATGAGATTTGCTGTGGGTGTGCAGCTGATTTTGTGGAAACACGTCTACTGTGTTCACCTACACGAGTTTAGAGATAAGTTGCATAAGAAAAGAAAGTGGGATGATATTTCTTCATGCTTCAGGCTCTTCTACACCCTCACATTTCTGAACTGATGGCACTGCTGGTGCCACTACCACAACACTTCAGCTGAATACTCCTGGCTATTTTTGCAAATTAGATTTTTGTTTAGCTTAACATCAGAGAAGAGAACTTCTTCCTTCCCCCTCATTTGAATCTCTTCAGAAAACATACATTACAGTCTTTGAGCTATAAAGAACCTATGTTAATGTATTTCTAATCCTGACAGATGTCTTTGGACAATATTTTAGTACTGCCAAATGGCTTTTCAAAGGTAATGGTGTGTTGTTAAAAATGGTATTTCATGGTAACTTGAGTTCTTTCTGAATTTAGGACATTTCACCATGAAAGACTATAATCTCATCAGAAAGAAAAATTAATTGCTATGAGTGGTATCCTGCTTTAGTTTCCATTTTCCACCTTCTTGTCCAATACAGCTTGATATGTTTTTCAGGAGAAACATACAGTGAAACAAAAAGTTGATTAAATTTGAGTGTTTCCCAAACCCATTTTTATTAAATCTTGCAATGTATTTTACTGGCATTATATCTGAAAGAGAAAAGCTTTGGGGTTTCTCTGTCTCCTCTTTTAGAAGCAAACATTGGCAATCTGATCCAATAGAGCGGGAAAAGAGAGGCTACAAAGGTTTGGTTGCCTCACATGACACCAGGCATACAGGATTTGTGCCTTGGCAGTGGCAGAACATCCTTTGCCACCTCTGCTTCTCTCAGATGCCAACCCCTCTAGTAAATGTACAATCTTTTGTGATTTGAACTCATCTTAAGCACACAACGCCTCTAAGATGTGGTAAATTCATCTCCAAGATGAAATTTCAGGTTTAGGTCAAAGTGAAGTCTTGCAGAAGATATGAAAAAAATATGTTCCTTCACATCTCCACCTAATCTTTGGAAAGATTCAAAGGACAAAAAAAAAATATCATTCTTTGATCTCTTCTTTTCCATGGCTACAAATCAAGCAAAGTCTGAGTTTTCTGAATTAAACTTTTCAATACGTATTTACTTTTTTTGTTCTTCTTGATATATACAAGACTGCCAATGTTTGCTGACCTGACAGAAATGCTTTGCTGAATACTGATTGAAAACTTGACTTCCAGACACTTTAGTTAAGACAAATTCTGCTTTTATTATAAGGCATACACTACTTTAGAAAAAAAAATCACCTTGGGGCACTGCCATCTTGAACCAAGAACTTTCTATTGCAATGACAGCTTGTTTGTCCTAAGAAAGTGTTGCAGTAAGAAAATAAATTAGGCAATGTGATGTGCAAGATGCAGGAGGAAAGAGGTGGAAAACCACCTTGCCTTTTGAGGAAAAAGGCCAAATGTATAAATTTTCTCTAAACTGCATTGTGGAGAGAGGCAGACAGCAGAGGGGGACATCATCATCCGTAAGTGGATAGGCTAAAGAAACATCACATATGGAACCTGGTGCCTTCTCATGTTGCTAAGGGTGACTTCCAAATATGTTCAGGTAATTCCTCAAAACACTGAGCCTTTGGATCATTCCAGTCTTCTGGAACAGAAGATCCAATTCTTGCCTCCACAACTTTTTAATGTGGCATAAAAGAGAACATGACAATATTAAAAACCTAACCACATTTTGGGTCTGACAACTATTGCTGTCAATATTAACTTCTTATCTTCTTTATCTGCTTCTGCTCCTGGAACCTTACCCAGTCATTGTCAAATATTCATCTTGCATATTTTCCCCTTCCTAAGTAGTAAATCTACACATGGAGAGCACCTGAGTCCCTCTACCATGTCAAGTCTCATGGTAGCCCTGACAAGGAAGCTCAAACTCCGAGTAGGCTCTTCCAGGAAGAAAGGTTCTTTTGGTGTTTTGTTTTTTTTTTTTTTTCTGTGGATGGTTTCCAGTGATTGAACAATCCAAATAGTTCAACAATTTGAACCTACTCAGCCTGGTGCCAGGTCTGGGAATGAAAACATTCCAGGACTCTTAACGCCAAGCTGATAAGTGTTGGAATGCATGAGTGTAAATTGGAAATTTCACCTGACAGGGAGGGAACTTCCCTGCTCTGTAAGAGTACCTGATGTTGGAGAACTGGAGAGAGCCTGTGGGATTGTCTGGCACCCCATGCAAGAGTTACACAGAACATCATTGTCAGACCATGGTATCTGTATGAAACAATTGACAGAGTCCATTTGCAAGCAATGAAAGAGAATCATGACCAACAAGGGAGGAGAAAAATGTGACAAAATTGAATTAATGAACCAGAGGAAAGAAAGTGTGGTATCAAGTGAGAATTACATCTCCCCTCTCTATTTTAAAGGATGATAGACAACTCCATCCATTGCAGGATATTGCAGCCTCCCAGAAGAAGGCTTCATTTTTCTTTTTCTTTTTTTTTGATTGCCAAGGGGGAGGATATCAGCAAAGATGATTGTGGTTTGCCCATCCAGTAACATGAAAGCAAAACCCATGAATAGAACAAACACTGTCTCTAGACCTTCAAGTCAGAGAGGAAATCACTCTCAGCCTAGGAAAGATAATTGGATATAAGAAAAACACAAAACCTCAAATGTATTGGGATATCTTAGCCCACTGATAGGTGAGGGTTAAGTTTCTCTGCACCTTAAAAGGTTTAAGAAAAATCAGAGGGATTTTTATTCACAAGACACTTCTACCAATCAGTTACAGGGAGAGAAAAGCACAGGGTTACTGAACTGCCTTAATTATTTATTCTGACAGTCTGAACAAGAAATTGAATTGAGATAGCTTGAGTGTCTCTGTTGACTAATAGGGGAGAAATATTCCAGAGTTTAAAGGCAAGAAGTGAATTGAGAGTGAGTGTTTATTAATACATGATTGAATTTACTAGTCCAAGGAGAAGCTTATGTTATAGCTCTTTGGTTCTCATCTACAGAAAATAATAATTTGGGACGGCCTTAGAATTGTTAGGCAGGCTCTGAAACATAAAAATATTAGGATACTAAAAAGTTAATGGGAAGCTCCTGAAGGCAAATAGATACGATGTACATTGATAATAATTCTTATACAAAGTGCAAATTAGAAAAAGAAGGAAAGAAATAAGGTAACTGGATAAAGGAACTTTTTTTGTAGTGAAGACTAAAAAATAATTACACAGCATAAATAACTTACTATCACAGAAAACTTGAAAGACAGCAGACTTATCCTGAGCTTGTTTTATTCTGTTTGAGTTTCTTGGTTTCAGTATTATGATGTCAACTAGCTCTTGCTGAGCAGCAAAAGCTTTAAAAAATTAGTAGGCAAAATTGAAATTCTGAAATTTATAGAAGCCCAAGGAAAAAAAGGATGAGCTATACACAGTACAGCAGCCTGAGATGTTTCCCTCTGCAGGTCATTGCAGGTTGTCTTTGTAATCAATGGGATGAAATATGCACTGTTGAGTCATAATTCATCTGTCCTGGTTTAGCAGCCCTACTAGACTGAAATGAAAGCATTTCTCTTTTGTGGATAAAAAGTGTCTAAACAGCTCACAGTTACCCTTGTTCAGGTGACCTCACTCCACATTTTTTGTAAATGCATGAAATTTCAGGGAAGAAAATGGAGTTGATTCAATCTTAAGTAGAATCTATATGTAGCAAGGAAGAAAAAAAAAATTGTAGCTTGGATTCCCATTCTCTTAATTATATTTATCTTCCATCTCTGGAAGCCATGGCTGTATCCATAGCAGTCAGCAAGACTGTGCCACTGTTTATTCTTTATCCTGGAAGCCAGCTGGCATTATCTGACAACATCCATATGTTTCAATTCTCCTAGTTTTCAAAAGAGAGTGGCTTTACCCAAATTTCTTATTGGGAACAGTTCCTGGCCTATAATGTACCCTCAAATGTGCCTGGGAGCAATTTGTAAGAATGTTACTTAGACCAGATGAAACCTCTCTGCTAATCAGAAACATGGCAAATAGTTTTGGGGGTGTCCATTCCAGGGCATTTTTTAATGTAATGATATAGAGGTACCCACTGAAAATGACTGCACAGCACAGCTTTGAAAACTCAGGCTACAATAACCTGCAGCACATTTCAGTAGAGACAGTGGCAAAAAAAATACCTCAGTGCATGCTGGATTCAGCTCTGAGTTATCTTGTCTCCATTTTCAATAAAATATAAGAAGATAGTTGGGAGCTACAAGGAAGGTGATAATATAGTGAGAATGACTGACAGCTGGTGCTGATAAAGGGGAATATTGCTGGATATCCCGAGTATATATGAATATAGGAGATAAAATCAGTGGGAAATGGGCATTAAAGTGATCACTGTCAAAAAACTGAAATCAAAGCAGGCCAGAGAACAGCAAATGACTATATGATTTATTTCTGATCTCTTTATATAAGACATGAATCAATCACAACA
Source organism: Phylloscopus collybita (assembly GCA_027886175.1). Lineage (NCBI taxonomy): Eukaryota > Metazoa > Chordata > Aves > Passeriformes > Phylloscopidae > Phylloscopus > Phylloscopus collybita. The sequence goes on from JAJNNQ010000026.1 coordinate 51,579,352, forward strand.
CAGAGCTACATTTATAGTTTATTTTTTAAGCCAAGAAGAAGATAAATCTGGAGTTCTACAGTATTGCACATTGGCAGATGAACAGTGAAGGGTCCAGTCTAGCAATGGGTGTGTCCTGACAACTCAGGCCCAGTCTCCCTGGGAAGAGGTGGAATATGAATGTCACCAATCATATCACAAACTAAATGTCTCGATCAATCTGGAAAAATAGACTTTCAAGGAGGGTGCAAAGGAGATTAAAATCCAGATTGGGAACAATAGACAGGACCTGCACTGTTACCACCTGTCTTTCCCTAACATCACCATGATATTGAATCATACTGTAAGATTATGGCAAAATAGAAGCTTTCTTTATAGAGGAATAGCATCAGAGCAGAAATTACATTTGAAAAAAAAAAAAAAAAAGGAAAAATTAGCTTTACTCTGGAACTGTAGGTGTGTGTATATCTTGTGTGACAGAATTTGATTCAGCTGCTTAAACAACTTGATTCAAGATAAGGCTTTATTGGTTCCCCTTGTATCAACAGAGGTCAAAGCTGGGGTTCAGCTGCTTATTGCAGGTATCTTGTGCAGTTTAAGAAGCCCTGGGATATATTCTGTCTGGCTTCCAGCTGCCAAAAGAAAAGGACATGAAGAAAAATGTATCAAAGTATCTAAAATATTAGTGAACATCTGCATTTCCACCACTGGATTTCATCACTAGTAAACAAACAGTCAAACACAGCTTTTCAATTGATCAAATGTATTCCACTTTTCCATAAATGCATTCCACTTTCAGGACTCAGTACAATTTTCCAAGAGTATGAGTTTTCTAAGAGTATGAATCTAAGAGTCATGTTTGGGTACCTTAAATACTCCAGTCCTGGACACTGATGATTGGGCATCTGAATGGATTCCCTGCTGATTTTGTGTAACCATATGTTGCCAAAAAAGAAAGTGCCTCCAACCCAGCAGAGCCTGATGAAAATAAATTTCCGAAGGTTTGACAGTCTATTTCAAATGATCTTGTAAACTTTAGCAATTATTCCCTTAGAACTTTTGGAGGTAGGCCCCAGAGAATGGGATTAAGGAAACACAATACTTAGCTTTAAATAGCAGCATAAGCAGAAGGATCCAGAAACTTCTAGACTGGCCAACCTAACTGTGAAAGCCACAAAGACAGAGAGTAAGGTTGTTGACCAATGAATGTACAAACACTGGCAGGATAATAAAGGGATAAGAAAGAGTTAACATGAATTTGTCAAGAACGGGTCACATCTGATAAATTTGATATCCTTCCCTGATGAAGAAACACAAAGTTGACTGTGAAGACATACAAGGTGACTTATTTTAGTGATTCTTATATTTTCATTTCCCCATAAATAATGGATGCCAGATCATTAGTCTATCTTCATGTGCTTCTTATGTCATGCATGTGTCATATGCCTCTGTTCAATGTGGGGCACATTTCCCAGGAAAATGTCATATTTTTAATTGAAACCCTGCAGTAATTGCCATACCTTGGCAAGAACAAAACCAAACAGTTGTATCAGAACTTGTGATAGAAGTATTCCCACCATGAGAAATTGCTCATGTCCTTGAGGTGTTCCCACTTCTTGAATCACAGCTCTACAACTGTGTCTATCATGGGAAATATTTCCCAGGTAATGAAAAACTGCTGCAGTCAATCATTGATGTTATCAGCCTGATTTTCCCAACACCTACACTGGTATTCAGAATGCTGTGATCATTAAACTACACTGATGTAAAAGAGGTACAGAAAAAAAGCCACAAAATTTCTTGATTTACAGAAAAAACCCACAACATTCAAAAGCCCCATTTAGAGCAAAAAGAACTATTCAGTAAAATGACTCATAAAGAAGGAAAATCCTGAGGATTTAATATGAAAGTTATTGATTAGAATTTGTGAAAGCCCAAAGCCTCACTCTTAGTGCTTTTCTGTTGAAGGTATTATATGATAAATATCTACAATGTTCACTGTTTTCTCCCACCTCAGAATTCGCATGGTGGACTTTTGGGCTTCTAATCATATTCTACTACATGAAACCTGCAGCGAATTATAGGCTGGCTTGCAGTAGATTTTTAAGTAGATAAAAAGATGCTTCAATACTAAATTAGCTTGGTGCACTCATCTTTCTCTGCATATAGCCTGTCAGTGCTTCTTCAGCGGTTTTAGTTTAAAGAAATTCTCAAGAAAATTGTTAAGGTGACATTTGTGAAGTTGAGTGTAATAAATTTTCCAAAGTTTCTAAGGGAAAACTATCAGATACATCTACGCATGCATACATAGTGGAATTGTCAAAGTTGTCTTTGAGGTAGAAGGAGAAATTACTTATATGTCTATCAGTCTGTTTAGACATCTACATATATTTTTAATTACCTCTTTAATGTTAAGAGTGACTAAAATGTCATCTAACCTAGAGTTATCAGCCTGAAAATTAAACTTCTTGACTCCCTCAACAGTCAGTGATGTGAAGTGGAAGTCCGCAGAGAACAATCCATCCCACCTATTTTAAGATCCAATTAATCATTTCTTTGTCTAAAGGGGAAGCTAAGGTGCCTATCCTTGTCTCAGTGCCTTTGAAGACTAAACAACAAATACCAGGACATTCCATGTTCAGCCTTGCAGACAAATCAGTTGGGAGTAGGAACTGAGGGACCATCGAGCTGGTTCCTTCCTGTTTTGCTTCATTATGGACTGAAAAATGAATGTGAACAAGCTGAGCATGTCAGAGGTTGGACTAGGAGTGTGTGTACTAAAGTACCTAGAATTCATTTGGAAGGGTTTACTGAGGCTCTTCTCTTACAGAGAAATGTCTAGGTTCTTCTCACAGTTCTCTAAATATTTCTTTGAAGTTGTTTTCAGTTTTTGAAGTCTACCAACTTACATTTAATCACCTAGGGGTTTTCTATAGAAGTTCTTCATGCATTTGTAAAATTCAGGCTCAATTTGGAGCGTCTCAAGTTTGAAAAACTTGCATCCAACTCTCCACCCTTTTCTTGCCAGAAACAAACAAACAAATAAACAAACACCAAAAAGAGAGGGAGAGAGAGAATGGCTTTGACATAAAATGTTCAATTTGGCTCAAATCCCTTTTTTACAGTCTTGGGAAAAAAAAAACAGCAAATGAAATGAAAAAGAAGCCCTACATTAACAAATGATGAAAAGTATCTCTTTCCTGTCAGTAGATCAATGGAAAGAGGACCTACACTTGCTTAGATCCAGTTCCCCGTCTACCTGAGAGAATTAGTGCCCACTTGATTCACAGTCCAGCACAGTCTCTTCATCACCATGCAGCAGAAGCATTCTGGGGGAGGCAGTGCCTATCCAGGCACTCTTATTCTATCCTGGCAATATTCCTTAAATCAGTGATCAATTTGAGATGTCACTGGATTTAGTCCCAGAGGAGTGACATAATCCTCAAATGAGACATTCTCTGCTCTCTCGCTTTGTCTCATCTCACTTGATTTAGGCATTTAAAGGCACTCTTAAAGCCAGCTCCTAAGAACAGGAATGGAAAGAATTATGTGTTCCTTCAAAAAAAAAAAAAATTACCTGGCGCATTTGGACTCTGTAAATTTATTGCAAGCCAAACCAAACTTTATGGTACAAGACAGCAACTTGTACCAGCAACAGCATGGCCAGCATGACCAGGGCAGTGACTGTCCCCTGTGCTGGGCACTGGTGAGGCCACACCTCAAATCCTGGGTTCAGTTTTGGGCTCCTCATCACAAAAAGACATTGAGGGCCTGGAGTGTGTCCAGAGAAGGGAACAGAGCTGGGGAAGGGTCTGGAACACAAGTCCGAGGAGGAGCAGCTGAGGGAGCTGAGGGGGCTCAGCCTGGGGAAAAAGAGGCTCAGGAGGAAGTTTCTGGCTCTGCACAACTCCCTGACAGGAGGGGAAAGCCAGGTGGGGGTCAGAAATAAGGCAAGGGAAAATAGCTTCAAGTTTCACCAAGGAAAGTTCAGATTGGATACTGGGAAAAATTTCTTCACTGAAAGGATGGTCAGGCACTGGAACAGGCTGCCATAGGAAATGATGGGGTCAGAATCCCCAAAAACATACAAAAGTGTGTGGATGCAATGTTAGAGACAGTTAGAGATAGTTAGAGACATTGCAGTGCTGATTGAATAGTTGGACCATCTGAGAAGTCTTTCCCAACCTTAACAATTCTGTTATTCTAGAGTGAGATGTAATGGCAACAGTTCAGTCCTGAAAGAACAAAGATAAAAGAAAATCCCACCAAGATTCCTCATTGTTCTGTTATCTACGCTCAAATAAAACTAAGACACTCTTTTCAATGCTGAATACTTACCAACAAGGCTAAAGAAATTCTTTCACTTTAATATAAAAAGAGAGGTGGGAAGGTGACATGAAGAGCAGTGATAGAAATTGATGCACATAACCACAATAAAGGTTTGCAGTTATATCATTTTGATTACCTGCGTCTTTGAGTCAATATTCAAGTAAAATTGTGCCAGTGTAGATTAGAGTCTCTCCAAAGTCCTTTTTCAAGGGATAGTATTTGTGGTGTGAAAGTGTGAACAAGTACCCTGGCTAAGAAACCCGAGAGAATAGGCCTGAAGTATCTTTTATACCCTCATATTTTTTAGTTTAGATTCATTCTTGTGGTCCAAGAGCTTGAAGTCCCTGCTTTCTTTGGATGAAAACTTGTGATTTCCATCAGAAGTCTGCCTCCTGTTTAAGGCAAGCTCTGGACTAACTGACCAGCATTATTTTGCTCTTGGAGACAAATAGGGGTCACAGAAGTGAGATCATTCACAGCAAGGCTGGATTGGGTTTTCTTACAAGCTGCAAGAATCAGGGAAAGTCACCAAGTGCCAGGGGACACTCTTCATCTAGGGATTGGACCCTGGAAAAAAAAAAAATTACACCTGAACAAATAAATCTGCTAAAAGAAATTGAGAAAGATCTGTCAACCATCTATGCTAAAAGAAAAAGGAGAGGAAAAAGGTCAGTACAGGGGAATGACCATTTTGGGTCTTCTACTTAGTTCATACCCAGGAGCTCAGAAAACAGACAAAGAGGAGATATATGAACCCATCCTACCTTCATATGGGCTTCTGACAAGTCTGCCTAGACACACCACCTCCCAGCCTGCTGTTCCAGAAGTAATGAAATCTGCAATCATCACCGTTCTGTTAGTGACAAAGGCAAAGAAGAATTTTCTGCAGAATTGTTTGTGAGAAAATTAATTGACAGCAGGCTTCTTGGCAGTTTGCAACCATAACATTTGTATGATCTGCTGATGCCACAGTTTTATTCCCTGCTAATCAGATACTGCTCTCTTTACTGTGCAAGGGCATCTCTTGTAGTTGCTGTTGGCATGCAGAAGGCAGACCTCGTAACTAATAATTCCACAACATCTTTCCATCTATATGGGCACATATTGTCTCAGAATACTCCACGGAAACAACCTCACACACCGAGCCAAAATGTGAGCATCTGCTTGATCACTTCATGATGTGGAAATTCAGCTTTGCCAGCCACCTCCTTGGATCCAGTACAAATCCCTACCTCACCAGAGGAGACAATTCCTCAGAGATAGTTGTGGTCCTTATTTACACACACCTGGATTGAGCCCACCTGGCACAACTGAGTTGTTGACATCTGAAGCTCTGTCTCCTTGAGCTTCCTATGGTTTAATAGAAGGAGACAGACATCTGTAGATTTCCAGATAGACAAGAGATTTGAAGGGCAAGGGGGATAGTATCTGCCCTGCACATGACAAGCTGTGGGATGGTACACCAGGGTTAGAGGGACCCTCAGCTTGTTGCTCTGAGATAAGCTGAGTACACTGGAGACCACTTACAGGAAATCTGTTTCTTGCAGAAACAAACCAGAGTCCCCTGAGGTAACAGAAGCCAAAAGGGAAATATCAGGGAAGTTTCTCTAAGGAATTAAGACATGTTCCTTTAGGAAGCCCATCTGCAGTGCCTCTACAGGAATGCCTCTCCACCCAGCACAAGTAACAAAACAGAGACATTGGAAGCCACCATGCTGTCAGAAATCTGTGGCCTAGAAGCCATCCCTGAAACTTGTGGGATGAATCCCATGACCAGAGCATGGCTATCAATGGCTAAAGGCTGTTCAGAACAGACAGAGGAGGAAAGCAGAGATGGAGGAAGCCTGGGTCAGGTGAAGAGTCAAGATAAGCCCCTGAAGTTTAGGAAAATAAACTTCCTTGAGGAACTAGTCCAAACAACCCCACAGGAAACTGTCCTTAGAGGGCAGAACAGAGCTAGAGGATCTCTAAGGATATCTTCCACAGAGCACAAGACCTGGCAATCCCCAGGAGCAAGAAATCAGGAAAGGAAGGCAGGAGACCAGCATGGCTGAGCAGGGTCAAACTAAAGGCAAGAAGAAAATGTACAGGCAGTGGAAGCAGGGACAGGTATCATGGAAAGATTACAGGACACAGCTTTTTAAGGAGGGGGTAAGTGAAGACCAAGGAACACCTGGAGCTGAACTTGGCTAGTGACAGAAAGACCAACAGGAGGGGCTTCTACAGACATGTTGGCCAGAAAAAGAAGGCCAAGGAAAGCATAACCCCCTGATAAAAAATATGGCAAACTGGTAACACCATGCCAGAAGAAGACTGAGGTATTCAGCAACATTTCTGCCTGAGAAAACAACACAGGACTGCAGTGATCTGGTGCTAGAGCAGCAGAACTCCATGTCCATGGCTATGTGAAGCTTTCATCTCCACATTTAAAATGAAAATATACTTATCATTAGCATTTCATATGAAATAGCAACGTTAAATCTAAAATGAGGTCACAAACATGCAGATTGTGTAGCAATTTTTTCTGGGAACATTTTCTGTTTTTATTACTGCTTTTCTTGAAAAAATACATTTCAAAATCATAGAAACATAGAATGGTTTGGGCTGGAAGAGGCCTTAAAGTTCACGTAGTTCCAACCCCTAACATGGGCAGGGGCATCTTTCACTTTCTACACAGGATATTTTACCGACCACAGATAAAACCTTGGGAACAAAAGGAATTTTAATATTCCTTGCTGAAATATTTTTATATTTTGCCAGAGTGTTCTGGTTTGTACTTAGCAATCTTTTAAGCTTGTACTGTGCAGTTGGAGCCTTATGAATGAAAACACCATTATACAACCATTTATCAGCTTGAGAGATATAGACTGAAACAGTACAAATTTCTGGCTCAGTCTTATAATGATAACTCATGACAATATCTAAAATCATTTTTAGTTCTTTAAAACTGAAGGGAAAGAGCAATTTGCTATGTCATCGCTGGGATGAATGGGCAACGTTCTCAGAAGCAATCAACTAAAATAAACTGATATATGGGTTCCTGTAGGAGGCAAGCAATCTTAAAATCTCTTTCTAAAACAAAGCATAACTTTGCATTCTGTCCCACACTTAAATTGCAGAGATTTACAAATATAGTTCATTTTATATTTATTGTTATTTGCCCTTCTGAGTAAATTCAGGGTACTGAGAGCACATTGTGGAGTGCTTGTCACAAAGGTTTGCTGACATAAAAGTAATAAAACAAAACATTCCATAAGATCAGTGATTCATTAGGTACAGTCAGCACCTTGCTCCTGGCGTAGATTATAATTTTCTTTCTTTTGAGTTTCACAAGCAAAACCTTCTTTTGGTAACAAACTTAGGAGGCTGCTTCTTTACAGATTTTTTGCATCTCTCAGTTACATGTACCAAGCTCTTAAAAGGGATTTGTGGTCTTGGTTTGGGTTATCTCTGCCTCACCCCCATTGCAATGACAGTGCAACATTTTAAAGTGTATCAAAAGCACTAAAAACAAAGGGTTTGAAGTAGTTTGATCCAGCAGTTTCTTCATTCCCCCTTTTTCTTTCACAGTGTTGGGCTTTTTATTAGGGGTTATCAGATTTTTTAGAGAGGAGAGATAGCTGGAGCAGTGTATCAGATGGAAAGAGAGGCAGAGATCATCTCCCCAGTTGTTGTCACTGTGCTGGTTTTAATGGTCAGATAAATTAATGAATGTGCAGAGTTAAGGACAAGTGGAAGTGATGGGCTCAAAACAGCAGAGGGTTTGGTCCTAAGGCAGTAGGACACACTGTTGTGTCAGTCACCCTATAAAGCAAAACAGCCCCTGGCCCTCCCACCAGCTGAAGGTGCTTTCAAACCAGTGAAGCCGTTGCTATAAAAATGTGATAAACTGAATTAGCACACTGTGCTTCCCATCATGTCCACAAAGGGATTAAGTTTATAGACCCCCCCCCACAAGTTTATAGATATAAATATGGGACCTCAACAGAACTCAGAAATTCATCATCAATGTGATTTTTCGTACTTGCAGTGGCTGAACAGCATCACCCTTTGGCCACATCCTTTACTAGAAAACAGAACAGAACCAGGGCTGTGACTTTCTATACAATATTAAATTTTTGAGTGCTCCCTGGCATGCTTTTTCTCTGTCCATGGTACTTTCCCAAATAATTCCCAGGTGCAAATTAAGGTTTGTACATGGCCACTCTGTTCCAAAGTCTGAAAGAGTAACATGCCATAGTTTACATGCTTAGATTGCACCAGCTGGCCTCTGTGACAGAAAATTAACCATAGAAATAATTAATTCATTAGAATGGATGCAGATTAGGAATCTCCAATGACCTCCATAGGGATGTATGCACAACAAAAAATTCATCAGAGAAAGCACTACTTCTCCAGACTCCTTGATGTGCTAGGAGAACACACGTTCAAATTGTTTTCATGTTCAAAATTTTTCCCATCTGAAAATATGGATATTCAAAATAATAATGTGAAAAGGGAGGGCATTCAGCTGACTCACTGCTCCTAGTATTCCAAGCAAAAACAACTCTCCCCAAAACAGAAGGGTGTCTCATATCTTGTTCCAAGACTATAGTCTAGCCTTAAATTTTCAGGCTGAGTTTAGCCAGAATAATAATTAAGTGAAAAGCTTAATGATCCTCCCCCTGGGATGGACTGCTAAAGGTCAGGTTTCAGATTCATTAATGAGCTGCTAAATGCTGCTGACTGGAAGAGGCTTTTTTAAGTCCTGCACAAGCCAACCCACTCATGTCTTTGATGGCAACACTGGGCATATCAGATGGCTGTAGGAGTTTTGCCATGAAACGAAAGCTCTTGTGCTTTATTTACAATCACTTCAGCAGAGTTTATGAGAAGTAGCTTGAAGGTGAGGCCATGCCCTACAAAACTGAGAAAGAGCTTTTTGGTCTAATTCCATTTCATCATGAAGTCCTCTGGTCAGTGACTTGGGGAGTGAATCAGAGCCATGTGGGGTAGGAGTCCTTCTTTGGTGACAGCCCTGACTCTTGGAAAGGCTGAAAAACAACGTGGGAAGGAGTCAAGGACTAGCAGGAAAAGCAGAAGTCATGTGCTACCTTAAAAATTGGGAAAGTTACGTATTTTAGTAAATGTCTTCTATTATGAGTTTGCATGGTTTATTTCTTCTGTGTCTTGGTCCAACACCCAAAGTATGAATTTCCAAAGTAAGACATATACACATATTGGCTGATTGATTGTCAGGTTTTGAGCACATAAATAGCAATAAAAATCCTGTGCTACATGAGAACAGCAAAGCTGGTCAATGCCATGGGCATGCTGGTGGGTCCTTCTGATGGTTCAAAACCAGACAGCTTAAAGCTAGATAGATTAAAACTAGATTTCTTTTTGCCACAATTTCCCTGCCATAATATTGGTGTAATACCCACAGCAATCTCACAGAGGTCATGATATTCATTCATATGAATAGTGCATGAGGGAATTGATGCATGCACTGCTGCATCATCCCATGGCAAAATAATCAATTTTTAATCACTGCTGTGCACAGGTGGCAAGGGTAAATGGGACCTGAGACCAGGCAGTGAAAGTGGCAAGTACTTGTATCAATTCAAAGCTAGGTTTCTAAATGGTATTGCTACGATACTAAAATTAGTAAAGTAAAAAACTTAATAGCCAGATTTAAGGGCCTGAAGAGTTGCTCAACTTTATTTCATATTTCTTGTGCATCTGAATTTTAATGCAGTCAGCCTCATGAATACAGAGGAACATAAAAGCATTCAGACTCACTCAGGACAAAGGGTTTATCTAGCTCAGCATCCTATTTCTGATAGCAACCTATGGCAAGTGCTTTAAAAATGGGGATTTCAACAGGTCAAGCATCAAGTCAGACTCTCCCAAAATACTCCCCCAGGCTGCTGCTGCTTCTTGCCTCATTGACTTGTGTGTCCAAATACCTTATCTCTGACCATAATGACCCTTTCTATGCAATTTTCCTCCATGAATGTGTGCAAGTTCTTTTAACTTGCTGAATGGTCCATATTAGTGTTACAGGGTTTTGAACCAATTTGATACAAGTGTAGCTGCAAGCTGTGGAGCAGCAGTAGAGCATCAATGTTTTGCAGTTTTCATTTCTCAATAAAACTGCATGAAGTAATTTAAGGAGAATGTTTTTATTCCAGTCATCAGACAAGTCATTTCTTCTCACTTTGGTTCATTTTGCTTTCAACCCCTTGTCTGATGAGAGGAAACCCTTTGGTCCAAACAAAAATTTTTGGCTTTGAAGAGGCGTGCTGAACACCTTTATAACCATTTATGGCTTTTCTGAATGAATTCTTGCATCTACAGCATTCTGTCACTGCTGTCTGATAAATAGCATGTAAGTAACTTACACATCCTGTATTGGCAACCTGGCTAAATTTATAGGGACAAGCTGGCAGTGTGGGAGAGGGCTGCTGCTCCCCTGGAGCACTGCTGTGTGAGCAGCTCAGCTTGTGCTTCACAGAGCAGGGCAGCAGCAGCACCGTGCTGCATCAGCTGCTTGGCAGCTCTCTGTGACCTGGAGCAGCCAGATGCAAGGATGTGGGGATGTGAGGATGAGGGGATGTGAGGATGTGGGGATGTGAGGATGAGGGGATGTGAGGATGTGGGGATGTGGGGATGTGAGGATGTGAGGATGTGAGGATGTGAGGACGCTTCCCAGCCTGAGCAGCCCCACTGGTGGGACAGCCCTGGTTCTACAGTAATCCCAATGCTGTCCCAGGCTTGGCAAGGGCAGTGGAGCAGCCTTCCTCTAAGTTCCTGTGCAGTGCAGGAATGGGGCTTTTTGGGGAGGGAAAGGGAGATTTAATACCTGTTTTTCAAATTGCTGAGTCAGTCCCTGCATTTCCTTCACTCCCAGCAAACAGAAGCAAAAGGCCAATGTCGCCTCACGCTCTGCCTTCCCATCCCTTCTCTGAAGTAAACAAATGTCAGCAAATCCTGCACTAACAACACTGTTAAAAATATCACCCTGTCAGCAGATGGGTTCATTCCCTTTGCTCCAAAGCTCTCTCTTCATTGCAGTAAAGGTGTGCTGCTACATCAAGATAAGCAGTCAAGGTGGAAATCTCAGTGGCCAGGGGAGGAGCAGAGGCGTTGTGCTCTGCACCACAGTGTCACCAGCAGGAGTAATTTCCAAATAGGAATTATTAGTGTAGGAATTTGACAGGATTTGACCTGATAACTATCAAGGCAGAGGCTAGACCTGATTTACTCAGCTGGAACTTGTCCCTGGGGTAGCAACTGAAAATGAGCTACTTCAGCCAAGATGCAACTCTGACTCTCTTTGGTGTTTCAAACCAAGTTAACTCCAGCACCAGCTCTACAGTCACAGTGAAAAGATGGTGCCCCTTTACACTTTGGAGGTGTATGAAAAATATTCATAATCAGAATGACTATATCCCTTTCAAAGGGAGATTAATCCCCACAGAGCTTTTCCCGGGTGATTTTCCATCTGTTCCAGAAAGGGGATGTTTATTGTTAAAATGAATAATTTCACTGGGAAAAGTGAGGAATGAACTTTTTCAGCTTATTGCTTGTTGTGTCTGGAATCTTGGACTTCAGAAACTTCAGAAAAATATATCTTGTCACTGAAGGGTAAAAAATTTTCTCCTTTCACATTTGGGTCCCACCACTGATAACATTTTACACTTGCCTCGTGCATAAAACTCCAGAAATTTGTCCCACTCCCTTCAAACACTCTCCTAATTCTCTCAAACATACAGATGCACTGGTCATTTTTTGGACATGTATTCTTTCACACCTATTTACTTCCCTAACTATTTAACCACTTTTTGCTTTTCTTTGAAGAATGTTATTGCTCCATCTTCATCAGAAAGCTGCAAATGACCAAATGTTTCTATAATGATTCAACAGCAGATTATTTTTGCTGGATGCTGGAATCTACACTTGATTGAAACGTTTTCCTGCCTTGAGTTTCACTAGTACCCTATTCTTTCAAATTTTACTGGATTTTCAAATCCAGGTGATAAAATATTTTGACCAGTGTCACAAATCCATCCTATGCTTTTAGCATGAAAGAGTATATAATAAATTAATTTAAAACTTGATCTAAATTCATTATCTTTTCTTCTATATGTCACTTAAACTCTCATCAATAAATAGCAGTTTCCATATGTGCAGTTCTTGCTTACATTGTTCATTTAAAAGCTTAAATGAGAAACAGCGAAAAGCATTTTAATTCATTGCTAAGCACAGCAGAAAACTAAGCAGGATTCCAACTTTATGTACAATTTGCAAGCCATATACATTAGCTCAAACGTAAATCTCCTTTAATGAGGTATGCAGTCTGGTTATTAATCACACCCATGGAAACCTTCTCCATGTTCAGCTCTATTTCAATGCTGGGAGGGTTGCTATTTAATATTTCTGTTCCTTCAAACAAGAAGAAGAGTTTCTAGGCATGAAAAATTGTAAAATTCGACCTTAAAATGAGCTGTAGCAAGTGAACTTTGAATACAAAGAGGTGTCATTACAGTTCAGTTAGAAACATGTTTGTGTCTAGACTTAGCAGGTCTTTGGCTCATCTCCAGGGCTCATTCTGGGCTTCTACCCAGGGATGCTTATGGGGAAGCTCTGGAAAGGTCTTTTCAATATGAAAGATCCAAAACTGGATAAGATTCAAAATCAGAGATGCCAAATTCTTGTTAGCATTAATTATTTTTAATTTAAATCAAGATCAATGTCCCACTATGGTGGTCTCTGTGTAAACAAGGATAGCACTGTTTGCCTTGAGAGCCTGCAAAATGAGAGACAGAAACTGATGGAAGATCAAGGATGTGCCAAAGGGATGTGATGTGTAAGTAAATGATCTCTGTGTGATTTAGCTCAGTTCTCATAGTTGCTTGCTTATGTTTGGGCTTCTGTGTGTAGTCTGGCACATTTATTTTGAGGTGGATTGGGAAGGGTAGAATGAGGGGGCTGTCAAGGTCTGTGGAACAAATTACCTGAAGAAGGAACATATCAGAAAAGAGACTAAAAGAGCATGAACCACCACTTTTAATCCACGTTTCCAACAGAATGGTGTTAATCTGATTTATAGGTTGGTGTTTCTTAGGAGATTGGAAGGCAAGGGAGGAACTACAGCTGTGAGTGTTACATCCTTACACCATTTTCTTCTTGTACATGTGTCTACAACTGTGGCTATGGTTGAGAAGTTGGCAGGATTTCATGGGAGCAGTGTTAGGCTGATACTGAGCTTTTCTGAAATGCAATTGTACAGCCAACTCCAGACAGAATCAAATGTTTGCCTCTCTCCTCACTGCTCCTCAGCCTCAAACAATCATGGGGGTGCTGTCTGCCAGGCTCCACTGAAATGCCCGTTAGGAGCCCAACACTTTTATGTTTTGGTCTCACTGGAAATTCCCAGAATTATTTAAAAAGGCTTTCAGGAGTGTTCATGCAAGCAGAAATAAATGCAATTACTCAGAGCACACATAAAGGAATAGTCTGTATATTTAACAGGAGTGCCCCATGACGCACTGCTACTTTTTAAATGATGTTCTTGTTGTACTGGGGTTACACCAAAACTTGGAAACTGGAAGTATTGACATGCTCAGGCCTATGGCAAAGTGGCCATAGTCTAGCAGAAATATTTGTAAGGAAATCAAAATATCTATTATGTATAACTGACTTTGTTGATGATATTTGTGATGGATTTAAGTGCATTTTCTGTGTGTATCAGAAGCGCTAAAATCTAGCAATAATGAAATCTCAGTGCAGCACTGGAGATTTCCCTGAGGTCCCTGTCACTAAAGATGATGGCTCAGCTGGCCGAGGTTTCACTGCACTTGGTTAAATATACTTTCTATAAAACCCAGCTTTTTGAATTAGACAATTTATTATGATAGAGATCTGTTACTTAAAAGAATTCCACCCTGAGTACTTTTCAAGACAGAAGGGCACAGCAGGATGTAAAACCCCTCTGTCAGCATTCCTACATAATCTGATTAAAGAAGAAATTGTGCATGTAGTCACCTCACAGGAGAATGGATCTAGAAAGGGTTTAATTTCTCTGTTTAAATGCTTTTAAATATCATCAAATGTCATGTACCAAATGAAATAAAGAAGTATAGGTTTAGTGAAAAAAAAATTTCTGCAGGAGCTTCAGCAGGAGATCTTGACTGGACTTCATTTCTTGCTCATTTCTTACTCTGTGACATTCAGAAGATGTAAATACTGTGAACACTGAAAATTCCTATTCCTTTGGGCAATGCTACTCATCAGTGCATCACTGCCACAGTTAGACCCTCTGTCCCCAAAAGTCTGAACTATCTCAGGCATTTCACTGGCAGGGTGAGGTCTGACTTCACCTCTAGTACTGAGATTCTGGAGAAAGGGTAAACCAGTAACCACAGTGAGTGGTTTAATTCCTCAGCTGCCTCATCAGACCCTCAGTTGCCACTAAGGCAGAGCAACAGCCAAGGTAAAACTAAGTAAAGAAGAAATGGTCAACAACCCAACTATGTGAACAATTCTATTACAAACACTTTACAAGTATCTAGAGAGATGTAAAATTAAACCATTTTTTTCCTACCTAGATTTTAGATTAGTTTGAACAAATGTTCTCTATCTTTTCTTTCTCCTTAATCAAGCTGGGAATTACTTTACTCAGTGTTGTGGTTAGGGTCCACTTCTCTGCTGGATGCATTCTGCTGAGATTTACCTTTATAGAATGGGATCTAGATTAAGGTACACATTTCCTACTGCTATCTAATGTATGACCAAGCTTCAAATATTCTTTGCCTTCTACATCAAAACCCCTAAGGATTTACTGACTCTTCATAAAAAAAGTGGTCTAATAATTTTTTTCTATTGCTTCTTCCCTTCCTGAGATGCAGGGAGTCCTTGGTGACTGTGATTAATTTGCTTAATCTCTGTGCTACAGTTTTTAAATGTAAGTGGGGATACCAGTATTAATGATACTAATATTAGTGATTTAGCAGAACAACAAATGCATCCTACACTGCAGTGTGTTGAGATGCAAAGTTGTTCCTCTGTAAAAAAAGTGATAATGTGAACCTAAACTCTCCAAAATGGCGTGTATTTTCAAACCAATAAACCTGGATAAGAGAGTCCAATCTGGTCTAGTGGAAGGTGTCCCTGTCCATGGCATAGAGATGGAATTAAATGGTCTTTAATGCCCCCTTCAACCCAAGATGTTCTATGATTCCATGATTCTGTGCTTCAATATGCTCCTAATGATCACAACCCCTGCTGTTATGGGGTATTTATTAGATAGAACTAGACAAGTTTTTCTAGGACACAAATTACCTATTCCCCTGGGGAAAAAAGAGAAAGAAAAAGGTGTTTTCCCCTAGATAAAATAATGTAAAGATTATTTCCATTAGACTCACAGCAAAGAATTATACTGTGAAATATACTTCCCGTCACCACTGATTTGAAAGAAAGGTGCCCCCTCATCCTTTGTGTACATTATAAGTTATATGTGTGGCTTATTAATGAAAACTGAGTATAATACTTGGATTTCTCAGTGCAGAAATGCTGAGTAATCTGTGCTATGGCACTTCTAAGTGCCAAACTTCTTTTTGTTTGTTTGAAATCTAATGCAGACATCAAGGTTATCACCACATTGACTTCTATCACCTATTGCAGCAA
This sequence comes from Phylloscopus collybita, assembly GCA_027886175.1. NCBI lineage: Eukaryota > Metazoa > Chordata > Aves > Passeriformes > Phylloscopidae > Phylloscopus > Phylloscopus collybita. Next base: position 51,595,330 of record JAJNNQ010000026.1, read on the forward strand.
ATAATCTTCTTTATGTCTTGGTGCAAAAAAAAAAAAAAAAAAAAGTGCAGAGTCATCCTGATCTTCCTTCCTAGAAAGTTTACAAAAGCTGGCAGCAGCCATCAGCTCTCCTTCCAGCAGAGCCTGATGGCTTCAGACTGGGGTATCAGTAGCTGTAATGAAGAGTGATAAATGCAGATCAAACTCCAACCCAAAGAAGCTGATTCATGGTGGCAGAAGCAACAGCTAAATGCTGAATGGGCATGCTTTGGTTAAGAAAACATTGAAGACAGATTGTTTTTCATGCTTAAAAAAATCTTAAGCATCTCAAGACAGAGTAAGGTATGATGGCACAAAAGTAAGAGACCTCAGGAATATGAACAGAATCTGTCTCCCAGCACTGACAGGATGTACCCAGCACCTACATTAACATTTATTAATCTAACCTTTACACTTGCAATGAAGACTTTATAACCTCCTTAGATTGTGTGTTCCAGAGTTTAATGAAGCTCAAAGAAAGAAAGAAAGCTCTATTTTTTCTGATATCTAATTTAATGGTTTTGGGGGATATTTTTCCAAATGAAACCAATGGCTTCTTCCCCAAGCAGAAATGAGAACTACTTGGTTCTTGTCCTTATTACACCTTTTTTATGTGGAATGTTGAGTTCTCACTGGCATTCCAGTCTATGAGGGAAAAAAAAATCCAACTCACTAAGTTTCTCATTGATTTTCTTGTACTAATAACAAGCTGTTAACAATTGTTTGCTGGTTTTATTCTCCAGGACTTCAGCCTAATTTTTCCATTTTTTAATGTCATCCACAGCAGAGGCCTAGAACTAGGTGATTTTAAAGGTCCTTTCCAAACCAAAACTCTATAATTCAATAAATCATTCCCCATTTCAAAGCAGTGTTCCAGTCCTTCTTTTTGAAGGTAGATACTTTGCTGCATCCTTCCATTCTTCTTGGACCATGCCACCTACATTTATCCCCTGAGGTGATTTCTAATTCTTCAGAGTTTGCTGTGGCTTAACTTTTAATTGATTCATTTCTCCATGTTGATTGAATTTAACTCAATCAAGTGGTCTTTAATCTCTCATTCCACTCTTTTTGTTTCTATCCCCTATCATCCTCCAACTTATTTTAAATATCTGCTCATAATTTTTTTTTTTTAAATTTGAGGCAGAAAATGTATAATTTATTTCCATCTTCACTGCAGCCTACCTTACTTGCTCTCCTGCCCTCACTAATAATGGAATAAAAATTTCTTGTCTCCTTTCCTTTAAAGTAGTCATAGGCCATTTCCTGTCCAGCAAATAAAAAATTGCTATACTTCATTCACATCATGTTAGTAGCAGAGAAACTTGGCAGTTTTGACCCAGAGCCAAAGACCCTCTGACCCTTTCTGGAACTGCTCAGTGAAATTCACTCCACTGTCAATGCTGTTGTGGCATTGGGAATGAAGCTGAAGGAACAGAATTTTATAGAATGACTATGTTGCCTGAATCATGAAAACTGTCAGAAAATGTTCAGGAAAAATGGATTTGTATCCTTGTTAGGAGATGGGAATAGACCTGCTTATCTGGGGAGAGCAACAGAGGCTGACTGGAAAACTTGGTATCAGAGCAATGACGTGGGAAAACCAGTCAGGCAAAGATTTCCTCTTGTGTCAACAAGGGAATTACTGCACTGTATTCCCCAATACCTGTGTTTGTGTGATAGAACTGAAGTTACTTGTAAAAGGGGAATAAGTGGAAATTTTACTTCTGTATAATAACAATCATAGGAAAATCAGTGCCAAGTTTGATACTCAAAGAAGCTACAAATTTCAATATTCTCCTTAAGATAGCATTTGTTCTATTTGCAAAAAATATTTGAGTTTAATTGGAGCATTTTAATTTTGAACATTATCACAAGTTTGGGCACACACATTAGTGCATTCTCTTGCATAGTTCTTTACACACATGTTTGACAATAAGGTCCCTCTCTATTAATTATTGTGTAGCCACCCCAAGGTTAAATGCACCCAGGTACTCATCATTGAGAATGTGATATATTAAGAGTTGTGAATTAATAACAATAGAAACATGGCAAAGGTACAACTATGGGCATTAAATCACAGGAGGGCAGAAAAGTGAGATTTTGGAATAAGGAGAGAAATGTCCATATTATTGTTAATTGTTGACAGAGCTGGTAGAGCATTGCTTCACCCATTCCAGTACCGGAGCATGTCCAGAGAAAGGCAATGGAGCTGGGAAAGGGTCTGGAGCACAAGTCTGAGGAGCAGCAGTTGAGGGAGTTGGGGAGGCTCAGCCTGGAGGCTCAGGGGGGACCTCCTGGCTCTCTACAACTTCCTGACAGGAGGGGACAACCAGGTGGGGTTGGGCTCTTCTCTCAGGTAACAAGCAATAGAACCAGAGGAAATGGCCTCAAGTTACTCCAGGAGAGGTTTAGATTGGATGTTAGGAAAATTTTCTTCACAGAAAAAGTTGTCAATCATTGGAACAGACTGCCCAGGGAAGTGATGGAATCACCATCCCTGAAGGCATTTAAAAGATGTGCAGATGTGGCACTGAGGGACATGGTTTAGTGGTGGGCTTGGCAGTGCTGGGTTAATGGTTGGACTTGATGATCTTAAAGGTCACTGCCAACCTAAATGGTTTTGTGATGTCTATACCATTAAATTGAGCCATGTCAGGGTATGAGCCCTTGAAGAGGTGACCAGCCAGCCTGGTCCACACTCTGCAGGAGACTTAAACACTTGCTCTAGACATATAAAAATTGCATTCAAGTCACTTGACTCTGCAGATTTACTCAACTGAAGGAGACAATTCTTTCTGCTTGATGGCCCAAAAATGACAGTGTGCAAGACAGCTGTGCCATGAGAATTTGAACAACTCCCCCTAAACTTACCAGGGAATTCAAGGTCCCTCCTGAACTGAGATGTTGGTTCACAAGAGAGCAGCATTTCCACACAGGCTTTTTGCTAACTGCAAGACTTCTCTACTGCTGCATGTTTATCTTTCACTGGGGACACAGATCTGCAGTAGAGCAGGTAACATTCACAGAACCTGACAGCTTATGCTGTAATTTTCCCTGTCTAGAACGGCTGTCAGGAGTCTGTTTTGGGCAACATAAGCAGCTGTATGAATCCAAACAAATCTAAAGACAAACTCAACAGACCTTTCCTTGCACACACTTGTTTATTTGCAAATCTCCTGTTGTCATATTTCTGGGTTTGATCTGAGAAAATTTGCTTTGTGCCTGCTTTGGTTGGTGCAATTCTTCTACTACAGAGAGTGAAGGACTACAAACATGCAGAAATATCTGCAATTTATTCCTACTTCTTTTTCTGCTCAGTAGTGTGTCTGCTTACATTGGTCAGAATTTTCCCAGGGCTAGATCCAAAGTGTAGAGAACTTAATGCTTTCTAATCCAAATTCAAATTTGTGGTTTTAATTGTTTTAATTGTTTTAATAATTATTTGAAAGTCAAAACAATGGCTTTTTTTTTAAAATGTTAGCGTTTTTTTCTCCAAGTTGAAATTCTCTAATGATAAAAAAAAGAATGTGCATGTGTGTATGTATTCTTCTCAAAATGCACATAATACGAATATGTATACATGATACATAACTTTTATTTATTTGTTTGTCTTTCATTAAGATCAGCTTCAAATTTACCAATCTGTCACAAAATTTAATAGCTGTAGACTGACTAGACTGTGACTGTGACAAGTAAAATAAAAGTAAATCTATATAAAGTTTTAGTTTATTAAAATATCATACCCCTAAAACACTTAGGAGTGGAATACAAAGTCAGAACCTGTCATGGAACACTAACCACATCTGACTTTTCTGAATGTCCTCTCATATGAGATAAGAGAACTCCTTGTCACCAAGGGAAGCTCTGGATAGCAGAAAGAGACATAGATATAATCATAGAAAATAAACCCATACATTTTTTAGACAATTAATGTGAACCAATGGCTTAGCCAGTATTCTGCCCTCCATCATTACCACCAGCATGTCAATTTTCTTAGTGTGCAAAGTTGTGTGATATTATTGAGAAGTTCCAATTTCACTCAGTAAACAGAGAATCATGATACAAATTACTCTGGTTATTTGTACTTACAGCTTAATTTTTCCTTTATCATGTACAAAGAACCCAGGTGTCCCATTCTTGGTCACAACCACTCATTTCTCAAATAATCCCTCTAATTTATACTCTTTGGAAGAAAATGTTACTTATATTTTTAAGTGTTTCAAGTTGAATCCCTTAAACCTTGAAAAATGTAGTAGGATGACAAAAGAAATATTTAGAATTAACCCCAGACTTGAAACAAACTTTATGTACTCCTGCATTTCCAGTCCATTTGGGAACTAATTCAATGTCCATTAAAATCAATTAGTATCTTCATTTCTTTTCTGAGCAGGGAAAGTCTTACAATATCAGGGTTGTTAATTTAAGCACCTGCAAGTGCTTAATTGTATTAAGGTTTAGACAGACATTTAAGAGTTTGCTATTTGTTTAACCGGTGACAAAAACATAATAAAACTTAACTGACGAAATTTTTGACTGCTGGAGGATGAAACACCTGGGGGGTGATTGGACCCCCTATGTATATGCACACATATAAACTTTGTTTCCTCATTCCAGGTCATGGAACCAAAGGAGTGTTCGAACTTCTTTCAGGATGGCGTCGGACCAGAGAGAATCTGCCATTCAAGGACCGAGTAGCAGATGCCTACTCAGACGTCATGGTCTCCTACACGATGACAAGCTCCTTGTACTTCATAGCCTTTGGCATGGGGGCGAGCCCCTTCACCAACATCGAAGCTGTAAAAGTCTTCTGCCAGAACATGTGTGTCTCCATCCTGTTGAACTACTTCTACATCTTCTCTTTCTTTGGCTCCTGCCTGGTCTTTGCTGGCCAGCTGGAGCAGAACCGGTACCACAGCATCTTCTGCTGTAAAATCCCCTCGGCAGAGTACCTGGACCGCAAACCTGTGTGGTTCCAGACCGTGATGAACGATGGCCATCAGCACACTTCCCACCACGAGACCAACCCGTACCAGCACCACTTTATCCAGCATTTCCTCCGAGAGCACTACAACGAGTGGATTACCAACATCTACGTCAAGCCATTTGTGGTGATACTGTATCTCATCTACGCCTCTTTCTCCTTTATGGGGTGCTTACAGATTAATGATGGAGCCAACATCATCAACCTTCTTGCCAGTGAATCCCCAAGTGTCTCCTATGCCCTCATACAGCAAAAGTATTTCAGCAACTACAGCCCCGTGATAGGCTTTTACATCTACGAGCCTCTGGAGTACTGGAATGGTACCGTGCAGGAAGACCTAAGAACACTCAGCCAGGGGTTCAACACCGTGTCCTGGATTGAACAGTATTACCAGTACCTTCGAGTGGGTAACATCAGTGCAACCAACAAAAGTGACTTTATCAGCATCCTCCAGAGCTCCTTTTTAAAAAAGCCAGAGTTCCAGCACTTCAAAAATGACATCATTTTCTCCAAAGCTGGAGATGAGAACAACATAATTGCTTCTCGTTTGTACCTTGTGGCCAGGACTAGTGAAAACACACAGAGGGAAGCAGTGGAATTGCTGGAGAAGCTGAGGCCACTTTCTCTTATACAGAGCATCAAGTTCATTGTGTTCAACCCTACCTTTGTTTTCATGGACCACTATGGTTTATCAGTAACTATGCCTGTCCTGATTTCTGGTTTTGGCATCCTCCTGGTGTTAATACTGACCTTTTTCCTGGTTATCCACCCTCTGGGAAATTTCTGGTTAATTCTCAGTGTCACCTCAATAGAGCTGGGTGTCCTTGGCTTGATGACCTTATGGAATGTAGACATGGATTGCATTTCTATACTGTGCCTTATCTACACTTTGAATTTTGCCATAGATCACTGTGCACCCCTGCTTTATACATTTGTATTAGCTACTGAGCACACCCGAACTCAGTGTATAAAGAACTCCCTCCAAGAGCATGGGACAGCCATTTTGCAGAACGTTTCTTCCTTTCTTATCGGGTTGGTCCCCCTTCTCTTTGTGCCTTCAAACTTGACCTTCACACTGTTCAAATGCTTGCTGCTTGCCGGCAGTTGCACACTTCTGCACTGTTTTGTTATTTTGCCCGTCTTTCTAACCTTTTTCCCACCTTCCAAAAAGCACCACAAGAAAAAGAAACGGGCCAAAAGGAAGGAACGAGAAGAGATCGAATGCATAGAGATTCAGGAGAATCCTGATCATGTTACAGCAGTCTGAAAGGCTTAGAAAAATATAATAGTATATTCTCTTTTTAAAAAAGCATTGCACAGAGATGCAGGGAAAATAGAGCAAAGATCTCAGCTGCTTGTGCTGGCCAAGTCTGACAAGGCAAAGAAGATCAAGAAGGGGTATTCATGACACCTCAAGGTGCAAACTTTTTTTTAACAAAAATAATGAAAGTGAAATAATGTCAAATATTTCCTTTGAATCCTCATTCTCCACCAGGGAAGAGTCTGTTGGCCATTAAGTGTTCCCGAGTCTCAAACTGTAGCTCTAAGGGGAATTGCTTAATATGTCGTATGTAGGACTAAAGCTAAGGTGAAAAAAAGAGTTACCATTAAGTACACACTAGGGGAAAAGGCAGATTTGTTTGAAAAAAAAATTCCATGGAAGAGAACTAAACAATATTTCAAATGAGAAAACATTATAAGACCAAGGGAGATTGAAAATGCCATGGTAATTTTTTATTTTCTTGAGCAAGTTAATTAAGATAAAACCTATGCACTTGGGAAGTAAATGTTTAAAACTATCTAAGCCAAAGTACTTCCCAGATCCAATATACCTTGTATATCTGTAACACCACAATTAGAGCATTATTGCAATATGGGTGGCAAAGGGATAGAAGTACTATTTATACAGGAGAAGAAATAATCATAGCCATTTGGAAATCGAACACTTAGTTCCCTTAAATGTGACGTATCACTGTTTTCCCAGGAGGTCCCAGCTGGTAGTTAATACCATGCACATATTTTGGTATTTATGAATTATGAATTTCCCCTTGCATTAACAGATCTCACAGAACTAACCCAGGCCATCGTCTCTGCAGCACTGTTTGCAGTTCCTGCAGTGTAACACTTCTGAATCCTAATTTATCGGAGTTGACATTAAATACTGAATATTAATCAAGCAGGTGCTTTAAACGTAATGATGGATTGCATTTCACAGGCACAATGTGACCATGGAGCAGCTGAGTCAGCTCTGGAGCACCTGCACAGTATTATCATTATATATTTGGTCCAAGGGACCAAGGGATATGTTTGCTGGCCCCTGCAATATGCTGCAGGAAGTGGGATTTTCCCCTTCTTTAAGCAAAACATTACTCAAAAAACTTGCCACACACTAAAAAAACCCACCTTGTAAAGGTTTGCATGGGGCCAGATCAACCCCTAGTTGTAAGAAGACAGACTGGTCCCCTGTGGGAAGGGGAGGGGAGGGTGAAATGTCTTTTTTACTGTTATTATTATTCCTAAATATTTGCGTGTTGATCATCTGCAACATAAAGCTTTGTTATGGCAGTTGAAATTTCACAGGAGAGTGCAGTAAATCCTCAGTTACTACGTGGCACTAGAAATTGTACTGTAAAGGACTGTGAATTACTTTCTCTGCTTTGTAAACTATTCAGCTTAGTAGCCCAAGGGAAGGGATGAAAACACATCTAGCCATTTCAATTTGCTCTCAGCCCAGTTCTGCACTGGAACTTGCCATGTTTATCTCTCCTTTCAGTATTTTAAAAGGGCTTGCTTTCTACTTCCTGGAATATGGTATAGCATCACGTCCATGAGCAATGTCTTCCTGAACCTATAGTATCCATGAGGACACTATGTAAAGATATCACTATATGAAGTGTCTGTGTCTACTTTGTATTACTTGTGGGTACCTTTAAAAGATAATCTGGAAGCTGTTTGCCTTCCAAAATGTGTATATGTGTCTATTTGTGGCTGATAACTCAGTCTCAAACCTGCAGAGTTTGCTGACGTGGGTGTGTACATATGTTTTACTAAAAAGCTCTCTGCAAGATGTTAATTCTTTGCTATGTGACATGTCTCACCTCTCCCTACTGTTTCATGGTTAGGGAGAGCAGAAAAAAATCACCTGCAGTACAAGAAAAAAAAAGCCATTTGAATACCAGTTCTAATATTCATGAGCTGCTTCTGTTTCCAAGGAATGCAATTTCACCTCTTTATATTTTGTGTACTTTGTCATTATCATTTGCCAAAAATGACCTCTGTGTTTTAGGAGTGGTCAAAGCTCTTGGTTGTTCGAGGAAACTTTTGAGTGCAACATGTCATAGAGAGAGAGAAACTTTCTAGACAGGCAAAACTTCCAAAGTTTGAATCTAGGTCTAAACTTCAGGGGTAGCTAGATCAAGGTTACTGGTTTGACCCGAAATATTCAAGGGTCAGACACAGAACTGAGATCTCAATAGTTCACTAAGGTTTGGAAACAGGGGATGTTTTAATGTTGGGTTATGGCTCAGATGTGTCTCTAGTTGGGAAGTTTTCACTGACCTTGATTTGTATCTTGATGACATTGTGCAATATCCATCCTATTTTGAACAGTCCATTGTGAATTTCAAGCTTCCCAACACTCTTTTTAGATTTCCTCCACTGCCCACACAAAACCTGGATTCTTGCAGCACTGTGACCCTTGGGTATCTCTTCTGGATTTCCTGGTCTTCTCTTTTACTGCCCAGATATGTCCCAGGGATGTCTGTCATGCATTGTGTTGAGGGAAATAGCACTTTCCAAAGCCATCAAAGCCAGGACTCATCTCATCTAACTTAAGATATTAGCAATGTAGATATTTTTATTTGAACTTCCTTTATGGACATAAGAGAGTGACAGACACTTCTGATCCACTTTACTGTTGTATGTTAGAAGTAAATGAATCACATGTTTTAAAATGCAGACTTCTGTCCATGGGTGATAAAGGAAGCTCAGCAATTGGTCCAAACACGGACATCAGCAATTCAGACTCATCCAGGCTTGGGAATATTAACCCCACTTAAAATCAAGAGAAAGAGAAAATATTATAAACATGCCTCCCAAGCTTCAATTTTAGGGATAAATCCCAGGAATAACTCAACCCAAAATTTACGTTTTGCTTATGAAGTTTTATGCACAACAGATTGCTTAAAAAAATAGAATTCTCATAGCAGAGAATAGTAAGCCAAGACATCAGAAGATGTCAATATTAAAGGTGGGCTCACACAAATGAACTCGAGTTTGATGAGGTGTCAAACCAGCTCCTCTCAGTGTCATGCATATGCAGTAGCACTTGTATAACAGGCACCAAATATACAGATCACACTCTGGGACTGGAAGGATTTTATTTCTCTGTTGATGAAGGAGTGAAGCAGAAAACAAACCACACCTGCCATGGATGTAATTTTGTTATGTTTTTCAATCAATTTCCACATCCACCAAAAAAGACCAGTGCAGCCTTTAATTCTGCAGATACAACACTCTGTGGAACAAGGAAAATTGGAATAATTTTAGGATGGAGAGTCCATTTTTTTAAATTCCTTCTACTTGTTTTTGCTTATTTTTCTTTCAATTCTTTTCAATACGTTATACCTTTTTCTACAGCACCATTTTAGCTTAACTGGAGCTGTATGAACACCTTTGAAGAAAGCACATAGCTCATGCCAAGCAATTTGACACTCTGATATCATGCTGCATACTGGATCTTCATTACACACCTTTTTCCCCAGTTACCATAAATCCCCTGTAATACTGTGCATATTACTTTAATGTCTGATTTTATATATGGTCTAGATAATCTTTTGAGAACTCTGTGTTCATCTCCTGCTTGGTTTGGTTTCATTCCCTCAAAGTATATTGCTTTGAATTCATTGTTGAGATAATTCTGTTGGAGTCAACAGATTTATTTGACTTTGCATGTCTTCTATCTGGTAAGAGGTGATACCATGACAAATGAGCCTCTTACACTGCTGGTGTGCTTGTTGAACAATAGATCTGTCTATGCTTTATAGCCATAGTTGCATGCTGCACTCAGGGGGCTGCAGTGAAGGTCTATTTCTTTGCACTTTGCTCTGTGGGCTATTTTAACCTTAATCCAGTTTTCTGGGGTTTTTTGCTTTTTTTTGTTTCGGGTTTTTTTAGAGTTAAGTCTTCACCTCTGTAGTTCAGTACTTGATGTAGGCTTAAATTACATTTTAGGAAGAAATTCTTTACTGTGAGGGTGGTAAGGCCCTGGCGCAGGTTGCCCAGAGAAGCTCTGGCTGCCCCAACCCTGGTTATGTCCCAGGCCAGGTGGACAGGGCTTGGACCAGTGCAAAGTGTGCTGCCCATTGCAGGTGGTTGGAACTAGATGGTCTTTAAGGTCCCTTCCAACTTAAAACATTCTATGTTTCATAAATTTATTGCCTAACAAAACAATGTATTCTTTAAATTCAAGGTAGATATGGATGCATGACATTTTGCATGTATAATTTAAAGAGATTATCTTCAGGGTTATAATTTTCAACTTTTTACTCCAAACAATTCCTATTTAGAGTGTAACCTGCCGCATGTTAATCTCTAGTCAAGTTCCTTGAACAACTCTAGTTTTGAAATTTTCTCTGATGGGAAGGAAAAGAACCAGGGGGGAGGGAAGAATATGCAGTTAAGTGGTTGTGTAATCAGCATTCTTTTTTTCCCCAAAGGCTTTCACTTCTCTACTCTTAATTAAGTCACACTGAGTAGTAACTCTAGCATAATTAAGATTTATTTCAACATAGTTATTCCATATTTCACTATGACAAGAGCTTGGCTTATTGTCTTTATACAAGTACCATGCTAAGTCTCTGATTAATTTTTCAGTAATTATAAACTTTAATAAGTTATTTTTCATTGCAACACTAGTTTTTTGAGTACTTCAAGCTCCCATTTGATCTCCTAGGAAACACTGTAAGGATGCAAAGTAAGGCAGTCAGTGAGCAAGAGATGTGTTGTAGCGTTGGGGAAAAGCAATTCTTCACAAAGAGGCATCACCTCCAACAAGGCTTTAAACAAACAGTGATGCTCATGACATCTGAGAAAAATAAGGTGAAGTGGAAACATTGTTTAGAGTGCAACCAAATTATTACAGACAGATAAAGCTTTGATTCTTCTTTCATAACTTCTTACATAGGCAAAAGGCATTTGAACAGGAAAGGAAACTGGATGTAGAAAGCTCCTCATCTATCACCTAAAATAATTCTTTTTGCCACAGTCTTGCATAAACAGTGCCACACACCAAGTTAGTTCACATTGTTCCACCTCAGCATGGGCCTCTCCATGGCCTGTGTTCCACGGACAGCAAGGGAGGAATTCCATGTTTGTTTTCACAAACCTTTGGGAAGAAGATTCAGAACTGCTTCCTTACCTGACAGAGCTGTGTGTGGATGAGAGGTGAAATATGCAAGTACAGGTATTTCACGCCCCACTTGTTCTCTCCCTGGCCTCTCATGAGCAGCAATACCATAAACCCCTGGTACCAACCCCATGTTGAGTGCAGGAATCCGTAATTTCCCCAGGAGCAATTTGGAATTTGTGACCACAGCAGCTCACAGGCTGACACAAGCTGATACACCTCTGACCAACATGACTTCAAGGGCTTTTTTTAGAGGTGTTCTTTGAGAGATTCCCACTTAATACGGAGCCCCACACAACACCTCACCTGCCCAGCACTGGAGAGGTGTAAATTCTTCTTCTGATACGGCAGTCAGGTAAAAGGATTTTCTGGAAGCTTTTCTTTTTAATCCTAGAGGCTTTTCCCAAATGTAATTTTTTCCCCCTTTAACTGTTTCTCCGTCTCTTTCCTTCATGGTTTAAAAACAAAGGATCCAATGTGAAACTTGGATGCTCAACCTACTCATAGCCATGCAAAAACATCTTTAACCACGAATCTGAGGTGGGTTATGGATGTTCAGGTCAAATACAAGGGTCTGGCTTTCTTGCCCACACAGGCAGTCAAAACCCTGCTGAAAACAAGTAAATGTGATGAAGTTCATCTTTCCTAGCTCTTTTCCTCTCTGACATACCAGTGTGTCCATAACACTATTCTCATTTTTTCCCTGCTTCCTCATTAAAACAGAGTTTCTCTTTCCCACTCCCTGAGGCTATCTTCTTTTTGCAGCTCAACTTATTTTGTACTTTATTCTTCTCTGTGTGCTCTCAACCTCTTCAAAATTTCCCTATTTATTTTTGAAAACTCTGAGAGCATAACTCTGTTGAAATAAATGGAAGATGTTTCTATGCTTCAAAGTGCAGCCTGTGGTACAGACCTAACTAATTTATAACAAAGCACAAATAGCAAAATACTTTCTTCAGACAGAAAAGTGTCTGTAAGAAAGCTCAGAAAAATTAAGCTTAAATTTCCATTTTTATGAGGTTTTTATCTCATAAACTTCTACTTTTGATTCCTTTACTTTAGGCATTTGTTTTTCAGCACACTTTTATCATAGAAATGCCTAGTTTTTCTCTGCTTTTCTGTCTCAGCAACAAAAATGACTTGACATTTCTTCATCCCCTCTAAAAGAAATTATTGCCTCTGCTTGGAACAATTTTTTGTAAAATTTCTGTCCAGAGCACATTTTCTAGGCTTAATTGTACAAACTTCTGAAAATAAGTATTCTAGTGGAAATTCTAGCCTTAACTACAGCAAAACGATTGGTATCTCAACAGTGTCCTGCTTAATTCCAACCCCTCTGCATCAGCCTGCTGGATACTCCAGGCAGTATTCCTTACATTGATAATCATTTCCTTCACCATGGGGACAATATCAGCACATCGGAGCCTAGCCTGCTCACATAGCAAAATCATGAACAGATTAACCCAGCTTTTGCTGGAGAAGGGAAATATCCCAGGGTAAGGCAGTATGGCAGCCCTCTGCTCTGAGACTGCTTCTCAGTTTCCCGTCTGTATGTTGGATATTGCACTGAGTTCCTCTGAAAAGGACAAGAAGCATCACTTTTTTTTCCATAAGCTGTTTGAGAACAGGACATGGGATATTTTAGATTTAGTCATGGATAGACACTTTTTACATGGGAATTTGAATAGAGATGTCAATCAAATAGCATAAAAGTCTCCATGAATAGAGAAATCTGAGTCCACAACATCTTGCAATTCTGACTTGATACTTCTCTGATCTTATTTTCTTTCATCAATAAGAACTGAACTTTTCTCACACTTCTCACATTGAAGATAATCCCTGACCTACAAAAACATCCCGTCTGCCAGAAGCAGACATTCTCTTGGAGGAAATCCCATTGGTTTCAGCTCCATATCAAGGGAGATTTTGCAGGATTTGGACAGCAGTGGTTAGTATGTGCCTCCCCAGGCATAAGCCCTCACTCCTAACATGCAGACCCAAATACTAAATATGTAGGATTAGTGGGATGTGTGATTTTGCCTCTACAGAAAAAGAAGGAGTCATTGCAAAATTCAGTTCTGAATTCACCATGAGGTGGAAAAGCAAAGAGTGGCCAAGGAGTCAGCCTTGCTATTATTGTACCTGTGTGAGAATTCCAGAGAAGGCTCGTCCAGCTGCAAAAGCTTAAACAGGGACAGTATCATGCCCTGAACAAGAATATGTTCTCTACTCACTACCTCAGAGAGCCACACTGCACACTGAGCAGCATCATGGAGCCTGTCCTAAATCCTAGGTATGATAAAGTTGAAGCACAGGACTTAGGGTGCATCTTCTTAACACCAAGTGGTTCCAGGTTTTGTAGTGACACAGGTATTGGAATTTATTCTTCAAAGCTATTAAATATGTAGAGAAGCCCTGGCACAGCTTTGCTCCAGAAAGCCAGCTCTGTCCCCAGCAACCCTGGGCACAGTCTGGGTGCTGGCATGGCCCAGGGACAATTCCCACCAGACAATTTAGTTACAGTCACCCAATATTTAGAGTACAGGACTGTTTTATAGTATGGACGCTGACAGACCACATCAACTCACATCATCCTCCTTTGGGGCTGCAGAGTAATCCTGACATTGCTTGATTTATTGTCAAAGTTTTAACTTTAGACAGCAAAGCAGCCTATGTTCATAGTGGTATTTTACATCTGAAGATCTTCATCTGGCAAAGTACTCAAGTAAATGATTAAGTTTAATCAAATTCTAAAGTCTCGTGGACTGGGACATCTTTAAATTTAAGCATGTGTTTAAACTGAGCTAAATAAGGATACACTTAGCTCTGTGCTTCAAGTTAAATAGGGGCTTTGCAGAAATAGAGGCCTTAAAAGAAAAGGCTTTTTTTTTTTCCCCCATAACACATTAATTCTACAATTATAGTAGCAATTTCACAATATGTAGAAAAACTGTGCCAAGCACATATATTTTTTCAGGGTTTCAATTTCCCCGCTGTAAGACATCTCAGGGACATTTTAGTGATTTGTTACAGTCATACAACACTCAGGCAAGAACAAAGCCTTGCTGAGGACTTTTTCTGGAAAAAAAATAGCAAGATATTTCACTCAGAATGAGAATACAGTATCTTGTGATATTAAAGCTCATTTCCAAAAGAAAAAATGAAACTTCTCATTTAATGTAATTCATTATTTCTTTCAAGCGACACTTAGAAAAGTGCTGGATATGTCTCTATTATGAATAAGACAGGAATTGCTCAATGAAGTTAAATTCAGCTTTGCCAATAAAAAAGATAATAACACCTCCCATAAAAAAAATAAAAAGCAGGCTTTGTGCCTAGTGTAAAATTTGTCATGGCATCATCTGTTGCTTTTTAATTAAATTAAATATGAATGGTGACATAAATAGGACAAGTGGAGAATCACATGTCCTGGGGCTTCATCTGGTAAGGAGCACTTATATACACTGGGAAGAGAAATCAAGTCTACACTTGCACTAAAACAAATGCAACTGCTAAGCCATAAACATGGTGAATAATCCCATTGGCTTCAGTGGAGCCATCAGGATGCATATAAAGATAGGACATAAGTCTTTGCCAGTCTGAGGACTGGGATAAACTGATACTCTAATCTGAAAAGGAAACAGAATTTTTTAAACCAGACATTTCCTCAAAACCTTTAAAAAGGTTCACTGTATCTAATCTCTGTTTCTTCCAAGAGCAACACTTTTTGATAAACTTTGCCTGCAAACATAAACTCAGTAGGTACACAGGCTCTATCAGCATTTAAGAGTCTAATGAAAAACATGAAGTAACTCTTCCCCTGGGATGCCTGTAGACAATACTTTGTGGAAGCACATGACCAGATGGAAAGGAACATGCAAAAATCAGTTATTAGAGCCATCCCCTCCCAGGCCATGGTCAAAGGAGAGAAACAAGGAGAGAAACTGCAATTCTTTGAACTCAGATAGATACTTTAGGATGAGGGCCCTTGCACAAGTCTGGCAGCAGCTGCCAGGGCTGGGGAATAGTCTGGGATAACCAGCTCATAAACTTGAGGGCACATGCATAGAATGGGGTCAGGATAATGCCTCTGAGGCATCTCTGTTCATTGTAACTGCAATGAAAACACTGAGAAGCAGCTTTGGGGTGATGGTCAGTAACCAGTCTGACTATTCTCTTTGTTTGGTGGGGGTTAGGCTGGGCCATCAGGGCTCCATGAGGGCAGCTCAGTGACTGGAGAGGACAAATAGGGCAGCTGTGAGCAGCTAAGTTACTAATACAGGGGCTGAATCAAGCAGGTTCTGTAAGAAAAATATAGGGCATTGTTTTCCATTATTTATTTCCGTTTGCCCCTTCTTTTAATGCAATGCTTATTCCTTTTTTTTTTTTTTTTAGCCCATAATGATCAGATTTTCTACCTCCATTTAAGCTGCAGAATTAGCTTAACCCTTTTTTTTTTTTTTTGTATGAATTTAGATTCGATGTTTAATTACTGGGATTTCTTAGGTGTAGGCAACTTTACTATGTTACAGATAAACAGCATAAGTCAATATTAATTTTCCTCCCTTGTAAAGCTCTTTTGTCTGAAAACTGCTAACATTTTTCAAGACTCAACCATGACCATATTTGTATAGCAGCCTTTTACTGAGCTTGAAATTCTATACCAAAAACTTGTCTTTTAAAGACGGAAATCTTCAATAAAATATGTTACTCATAAGTATTAGAATTTCCCCTTTCTTCAATAAAAAGATATTCAGTATTAATCCATATTACAGCACCAATTTGCCAGGTGCCTGTTGCCTTACATTTAGATTTAGAGGAAATTAACAGGGTGTTTTTAAGACCACATGTGGAGCTAAGACCTTGGGCAGCAGCAAGAACTGGCAACTCTGTCCTCACAAGAGGTACAGGGCATTTCAGGACTTGGGAAGAGCGGGTCAGAGCCAGGGAATTGGCAGCCCTGAGCTGGCATATGGTCCCTCACTGATTATCTGCAGATAGGCAATTTACAGGTGCCCTGAGGCTGTGTGAAATGCGACCAAATGTTTCAGTTTCCCCGACAGAGCTGGCTACATAATGGTCTCCACAGAACATAAGCCAGTTCCATTCCTCACCAAACACTCCTGCCAGTGGATTCTTTCCCACCAAGTTCCCTCTTGCTTTCTTGTTCAGCCTTCTCCCTTCTCCTCACAACCCCAGCAGCTCTCAGCTCCTCTTCCCACAGTGGTAGAGTTGGAATTTTAAGCCCCTCCAGTGCAAAGGCATGGGGCAATCCTCCCCAGGATTTCTTGACCACCTCTAGGAAGATGAAGGAGATCTGCCCACACTGCACCCAGGGCTGCCCCATGGCTCAGAGGTGTGCAGGTACCAGCATGAGCATCCCTCAGACCCTGGAGTTTACAGTGCGCTTCTAAGGACACATTGAATTGTTCATACATTCACTCACATTCCTCCATCCAGTGCAAATGGGAATATTTGGGCTTTGCCTTCAAGTCTCTGTCTGCCTCCTGAAGTCCTGGTCTGTGGCACTCCATCTAGAGGGAACACACTGGACTAAGACTGTGTGCCTGGTTTCCTTTCAAATGAAAGCAGGCAGAGAGCACAACACAGCAATTTTCACCTGAATGTGAGGAAGAATTTATTAGCTGTAAGGGTGATTGGGCACTGGAACAGATTGCCAAGAGAGGTTTTGGAATCTCCTTCTCTGGAGATACTCCAAGATCATCTGAACATGATCCTGAGTAATACCATCTAAGGGACCCTGACTGAGGGAGGTTCAGGTTGTCCTTTCCAACCTGAACCACTTTTGTTTTATTTAACTAGGTGGGTAAAAAGTAGAAAATCTCTATTCTTCTTTTAACAGATTTATTTCAAGGGGGAAAAGAATTTTCCTTTATGACATTATAGCAACTAACACAGCTTTATTAGGGAGAAGGTGTTGACACCTGCCAAGGTGAATGGAGCAGAGAGCCACTGATGCCTCAAAAGTGTTCAAGGCCAGGCTGGATGGGGCTTGAAGCAACCAGGTCTAGTGAAAGGTGTCCCTGCCCACGGCAGGAAGGGTGGAACTAGGTGATTTTTAAGGTTTCTCCCTCCCAAACCATTCCATGTTTCTATAATTCTATTTCTCCTGGTCTGAGCTAGGCCCTGCCATCTCTGCTTGTGTTGAATCTGTGCTAGTTTCATTTTCATGAGGGAGAATGTAGATTTGACCCAAAGTTACAGAAGTACCCTAGAAAATGAAAAGGAATAGTTCAGAAACTTCCTACATTGTTATAAGAAAATGTAGCCTAGAACTGTGGCATGAATTTCTTCTCTTCATTGTCAAGGACAATGACTTTGATCAGGTTTTCTGTGCATGTTGCAAATAAAACAATTAGAGACTCATTTCAGCCAGCAAGGCCCTAAACCTGCTGAGCTCCTAGAAACAAGATAATTTATGTTTGGCTATAAGAGAGTGATCCCAAAAGGTTGAGACTGCATGCAAGTTTGGTAGTAGCCATTATATGATGAGGGCTTTGGCAAATATATTTGCTATTAAAATTGGGTAGGGGGTGGGAGGAAGAGTTTAATATGATTTTTGCAAATAAATTTCTCTGCCAGGAGTTGTCTAGCCATGGTAATTTTCTCTTCCCCTCCAACCTGGGTTTGGTCTGGGAAATGACAACAATAAAGTAAAATCAGCGACAACAAATCTGTCTTTCAGAGGCAGGTTGGACCTGCTGGCTGCAACATCTCTTTTTTGTAGCTGGCCACTATAAAGAAGCAGCAATTACTGTTGTGGCATATAAAGTAAGAGCTGAAAATACTGAGGTTTTGCTATTTTATCTTATATTGGTACTTATGCTGCCCTCCAGTGATAAAGACAGTTGTTCCAACCTGCATTCCAGACTTCTGTAGCATTTTATTTCTGGTCTGCTCAATTTGCACTGAAAACTGCAGTTCTCATTCCAGAATTTTAGCCAGTTCTTGTCTAAAAGTAATAACAATAATAGCATCGTTCCAGTTAATTTTATTTGTAGGGGTTTTTTTTAAACTAAAAGCAAATGTAGATCAATTCAATGTGAGAAATAAAATAAGTAGCATGGATTTAAATATGAAAAAACTGCATAAATCCATAATTTTGGCCCTACTAGAGTATCACGGTTAATAAGAGCTTCAATTAAGTATTTTTTATGCAGATTGATGTTTTAGTTCTTCCAAAAAACATGCTGTTAATATGCAAATAGCTGCCTTGTACTCTCAGTGCTGGATTTTGCTGGTATTTTGATGGATGGATCTTAGATCTGCTCTGAGCTGCTGGTTCTCTGCCATGCACCTCTGAAGTCCATGAAGGGTGTGAAAGTCAGGTGGCACCTCCCTGGCAGCCCACAGACAGACAAAGGATTGGTAGCACTGAAGTTTCTGTGAGCTCATGGTGCAACAAAAGAAATGTATGTGTTCCTCAGCTCAAGGGATTGGCATGGCTTCTCACAGCAAACCGAGTGTTCCAGAGGCATTACTGGTGCTGTAAGAACTCATCATCTGCCAAGAACTGACCTGTATTTTGGCTGATTGTGGTACCTGTAGAAATATGAGAGAGTGGAAAAGTTTGAGCTTATTTTACTCTGCTGTTTCATTCATGGCCACTTTTGGATTTCTAGCTGCAATTTACATTTCACTTGGGAATGATGCAGTTGTGGTGGTTGCTTTTTCTCTGATTCTCCCTTTTACTTAGTGCTTTTTCTAGCATGTATCTCAGACACATGTCTGCAGCTCACACAGACATTTCTGAGTTTTAGACTATGAGTTACAAACAAAATATTTATGAGAAGCTGAGTAAGTGCCTGAGTGAATGGCTTGTGCAGAAATCCTTGTTGTCCTCATTATCAGTGGTAAATTTTCTATTGCTCTTAAAACTAAATGAAGCTTTGTCTCCCACACCCATTGCAGCAGGGCAGGACAGGTCAGAACAGAATTCCTGTGATTTGGACCTGAAGGAGCTGGCATGATCTTCCCTTGACAATTGACACTTTAACCAGCATTGACCATTTAAAGACCATTCACTTCTTCAGTGAGAAGCAGCCACAGAAATTTTAGGTGTAGGATCAGTCCAGGCTGAGCAGTTTTTCAGCTACAATGAAATGAGCAGAGACCCACTGTGAGGTGGTGTGCCCACAAGATTCCCCTATATAGAAAGAAATGGTTTCTTGCTTTTTATTAGTCTGGGGTAGTCATTTTACCAATCCTTCTGATCTAGACTTCCCCAAAATAGTATTGAACAAGAGCTTGAATGGGTGTGTGTAGCATCCAGGCAGAAAGCTTGGTGAACAGATAATACTCACTGAAAGAGTTAATAACCAAAAGGGTTTGCAGAGTATCCTCAGGGCTTGCTGGATGTAGGTCTGGTTTTCGGCAGCCAGCTCAGGAAACAATTTTATGTAAACAGATGATGTGCCTGAAGGTATCACTGAAGAACAGGCCCAGGGATGGAAAAATACAAGACCTCATACCACATCAGAAGTTTTTCATCCTTTACACAATTTGAGCTGCCCTCTTAATTATCTCAATCTGGGCCAGGTTAATTGGAGCCTTCCCTGACGTGAGTCAGTCTCACACATTTTCTGCATCTTTGCTAATTAAGACAATTTTCACCTTTTATAGTTGCTTTAGTATTCAGAGCAGTTTGCCATAGGCTAATTATAATTATTGAGTGATGGCTTTAAAATTTCATGTTTGTGATGACATTTTATCACACTAAATTGGAATCCCATAATCCTTCTTGCTCTGTGATAGACAAGGAAGTCATCTCGATTCTGGAAGTTATCCATTGTGTGATACTGTGCTGACATTGGCCATTTTCATTCAGAACCACTGCAATCTCTTCAACTCCTCAACTGAAGACATTCAGCATCTAGCTGATTCCAAAGGAATACAAAAATACTGAGTTCAGGAACCAAGGCACAATCCTTTTGCTTTCATCCTATAGATGCCCTTGCTCTGTGATTTGAGAGAACTGGATATGCAAGAACTGGGGGGCAGGAAGGAAGAAGCCAAGGCAGCATATTCCTCTTATCATTGCTCCTCTGTGTCCAAATCCATGGCATTTTAAAAACATAATCCCTGATGCAGAGTGGAAAGTCTTCCCTTGAGATTCTCAAGGTTCTCTTGAGCTGGAGGAGCAAGAAGAGCTCAGTCTCATCACACAGTCATTGCTGCTTGCAATCAGTTCTGTATCACAGCCTACAGCAGCTTTCCCCACCACTTTGTGAAGGTGAAGGCTCCTGCAGAGGTTCTCAGGGGCTTTCCAGAACTGACACTTCCCTGGAGTAACTCTGAACAGTTCAAGGCCCCTGACAGCAGGGTCCCAAAACCTCCTCTTTGCTGCATGGCCATGGGTTTGCTGCTTATCACTGGCTGCAGTCCCTTGTGTTTTGGTGCAAGTTTGAAAATGGTGTAAATAACAAAATCAAGACATAAAGTAGAAGAAACTTCACTGACTGACCTAAGCATAGTTTACTTGGATTCATCCTGTAGTGGGCAAGGGAAGTTACTTACTGAATTCCAAATTTATGCTAACCTACAGCCTTGCAGAGGGATTTTCTACATTGAGTAGTGCTGTGGTGGTGAGGAGACAAAGGAGTTTGCAAGCACAGGTGCAGAACTGTGTCAGCACAGCCCCATGCTGGAGCTTGTCCCTCCTGTGTTGAAACAAAGCTGTCCTGTGAGTAACATACACCAGCACAACCAAACCATTTTCAAAATCAAACCAGTACCTTTGCTCAGATCCTCTACAGCTAACCCTGGTATCCACAGCCTGGAATAGCTTTACAAGCACAGATATTCCCACTTTCACCCATACCTTCTAAGCACATGCTTCCATCCCACTGGTGTCTGTAGGAGAGAACATGTGCTTATGAGCTTTGTTCATTTTGTTCACACATGATTGGAAGAATTTATTGAACTCTAAGTAGCTGGGTGTTTAATTCCTTCTAAGGCAGGAATAAAGACCAGTTGCAAATTGGATTTACTTTGTTCTTGGTTGAGGAGAAGAAGCTACAAAGCTAAAAATTAAATTTGCTGGTGCAGAGAAGCTGCCATAGCATAAGTATGCTGTTACTTCTTGGCTTCTTGTTAGAAGACAAAAAAGTTTCTGTTTGTTAAAAGTTAAAATGCCATATTTTCAGCCCACATGATGCTGTAGCCTGTTTTACCAGAATTTCAAATAGACTTGAAAATTTGTATCTATGGTGGGTTTTTTTTCTGAAGAAATAATGTCATGTACAATTAATGAGTCGTGATGACTGAAAATTTGAAGCTTATGACTTATGATCATATAGATAAGGCTGTTATTTCTTCTATCTTCAGATAAGGTAAATATGGCTCATATCTCTCTGTTCTGCTGTGCTGTGCAGCTTACAGTCTCTTCTAAGTAGATGACAAATTATTGTCTCTTGAGTGTGTGTGGACCAGCTCAAATTTTACCTGATTTCTTTAGCTCTTGGTCAAAGCACCATGAGATTTTGGGAAGGTAATGGTGTCAGCAGAGGTAAGCAGAAACAGGTATGAAACACACACCCCTGAAATATTTTAGGACTACCCAGTAAACTGTGCACCTGTGGCAATACAGAATTCTATTCTAGAAAAACTCTCCAGGCTCCAGTGTTTTCAGAAAAAAATTCAGAGTTATACAGAATTTTCTTTCAAAAATGCTTGTGAATATTTCTTCACAAGTGGCTGGAAGTTTGCAGTCCTAATCATTTTCTCATAGTATATCTTAAAAGAGAGGATCTCTGAAGGAGTCCACAGCCCTTGGAGTATGACTAAATCTGTGGCAGCGGAAGGCAAAGGAAAATTCACTCCCCTGCTACATTTATAATGTCGAACACCAGTCAAAAAAAAAAATTAATAAAAATTGAGGTAGGAATAGATCTATTTTTAGAGCTTAATTTTTTTTTTCTTTCCCTTTCTGGCAATTACCCATATTTTGGAGGCTGCAGTCATTTCTGTTGGCAGGAGAAATCAATTAAGAATTCAGTTATTTCTTCAGCATCCTCCTCTCTCACCAATGAGGCATGTGAAAGGCACAGCCTCCAGGCAGGAGGGAACAGTTTCTCTGGCTCAAAGAAGGTCCCCTCTTCTCTCCAGATTCAAACCAAAAGTCTCCCACAGGCATTTTCAGCACTATATTCCCACTCTGGCTGTAGCCCACATTTTTACATCTCCACTTCCCTGCTGTCTTCCACATCTTTCTTACCTGTCCTTCTGGCTCAAACTCATCAAGTCACCCTTTCCCACATGGACCCCACACCTTTTGGGTAACACCACAGGCTTGTGATGGATGGAGATGTAAAAGTCCTGCCTCCAGGGGTGCATATTTCATTTACCTGTCTCAGCCTTCTTTTTCCCTTTCTCCCAAGGCATATCCCAGAATCACAGAATGGTTTAGGTTGGAAGGGACCTTAAAGATCATCCATTTCCAGTCCCTTGCCATGGACAGGGACACCTTCCACTATCCCAGGTTGCTCCAAGCCTCATCCAACCCAGCCTTGAACATTCCAGGGATGGGGCAGCCACAGCTTCTCTGGGCAACCTGGACCAGGGCCTCCCCACCCTCACAGTCAAGAATTTCTTCCTAATGACAGTTTTGAAATAGGACTGGGGGTAAGAAAGGCAGCACCAGCAGCAGAGCCGATGGTAGACAGCAGTTCTAATGCTGTCATTGGTGATGGTCATGCTCAGCTACACTGCCCTTGATTTTAAATCAATGGAGAGCAGGGTTTGACTTCTGAGAGCTCCAAATGAAGCTAAATTCACGTTTTTATATTTACAGGCAGTTCAGACCAAGTACTGTGCTACATCCAGTGAGCAAAATAATTAGTCATTCACTGAAATCCTTTTTCCTGCTATCAGCAATGTCTCGGCCTTTGCTGTAAATTAAGATTATAACTGTGATCACAAAAATGCAGTTACACTGGCACAAATTCTCTATCCATATTCAGCCACGGAGATGACAGACACCTTTCTAAATAGAAATGTATCCATTTCTGCACTGTAACATTAAAACTCTTCCCCAAATCAATTAGTATATGGGTGGAATACAAATCAGGTTGTCTCATCAACACTTTTTCTGACATCTCTATAATGGAAAAGCCTCAGTTTAAAGAAAATGTAGTTGCTAGCAACTGACAGCTTGGTAGCATATAAAGTTTGTGTTTTTCTGTATGTTATTATTCTCTCACTTTTCAAGCATTTAATTCAATCCCTGACATTCAATGGCGTTTTCCCTAAGAAAAACATTCCCTTCATTGTGACATTATAGAGCAAGTTCTCAAAATAGTTTTACCACATCATTTTGGCCATCCTGTTATAAATAGCTCCTCAGCATAAATTTGCACTTATGTTCCCAATCAGACAACTTTCTATTTTTAATTCTTCAGAGGAATTCCCAGAGGAATATCTCTTTTTAAGACCGCAGAACTGTAAGGGATCTCCTGCTCATAAAATCTAACAAGAGGTCCCTTGACAGCTGGTTCCTGAAAAATGTGATTCATGTGCTGACTTGCTAAAAATAGATGTGGCTGAACCAAAATAAAACTTCCAATGTAACAGAAACCCCCTTGAAACACTGCCAAAAGTATAAGCAGCCTCCACAAAGCATTAATGACCCAAGGTGGCCAATGTCTATGGAAGTAAGGAAACAAGGTAGAATTTTTATCAGATTCCCAAAGGTGGTGCCTGTCTCCTGTTGAGGCTCAGTGCTTAGGATTTTTTAAAAATCTGGTAGGAATGTACTTTTATCATTGCAAAGGCTTTGAAAGCCCTGGCTGTACAGCAGCTTTTAGATTGCCTTGTTAGTGGAGCTCCCCAGACAGAGAACTTCAGGGAGCCCATTTTTCTGAGCTTGTACTTTCATCACTTTTGTACCCAGTAAGGGATATCTAATCAAGGACTCAAAAATCCTTAGATGTGATCAAATATCCTGGCCATCCTAGTGTTAATGGAAGAACCTAAAAACTGTGAAATTGCCTAGAAATAAAACTGAAATAGAGCAAATAAATTTCACTGCTTTTGAAGAGTGTATTGCAGAAGGAAATGGGAACCAAAGCCAGTTAAAAATGCATTAATCTTTTAAAAAGTCATTCATTTTTAATAATATAAGGTATAGATTCCATTATTCATGCAGGTAAAGTCAACTTAAAGCAGCTTTTGCTAAAATCCTGACAGAATTCTTTTGATGTCTCAACCCTCAGCTTTCATCAACAGGAAGGAAAAGCTCAGTTCTGTTCCCTAGATCCAGACAGAGGCTCAGTGAAATCAGTCACATTGCACAGAGCCCTCCCCAAGCTGACCCACTTGCATGATCAGCTCCTCAAAAACAGTAACTCTGTACTCTGGAAGATAAATCCAAGCAAAAAATAAATCCTCATTACATCACAGTTTAAGTGCTCAAAAAGAAAACACTTTGGGAAAAATGCTGGACCGTTCTGTGGAAATTGGGTGTAGGAGAGGCAAGGGACAATACACAGTTGAAAATGAAGCAGAGAACCTCTACAGAAAAGAGTTTTTTAATATTGAGGCAGCACACTGCCCTCCTCCCCTCTGTTCTGCAGTTGGCCAGTGCTGTCCTGATGTGTCTCAGGTCATCTGGAATTGTTTCAGAGATCTCACTTCTGACTTGAGAGCATTCAGCATGAGCCATAATCTTTGGATTGCACCTTGGAATGACAGAGTTGCTTGTCTGAGAAATAATTCATACACATTCTGTCATTTTAGGTCATTCCCAAGTGGACACAATCTAGACCTGGGGATTTGGTTTCAGTCACTAAAGCATTTGGGATTTGGTATAAATCCATGCCCTCATATGGTTTGTACCTCTGCCTTCTGTTTGGAGGTTTGGGAACAGCTGTACCTGAACACTTTTGGTCAGGAGCTGAGAACCACATAAATAAGAGCAGAACAAAGACTGTCAAGTCACTGAGTACCTTTTTAGCTGAGTAAGCCAAGAAATGGAGCAAGTTTTTCACTGTGACCCAAAACCCACTAAACTTTAAGTAGAGCAAAGCAAAATGGAACTTTTTAATTAGATAAAGCAGGCAGAAGAGACAAAATATTTTTACACCAAGGGCCACTGTCAAGAATATCTCTGTTGCATCCATTACATTAGGATGTAATTAACATCCTAAATGAAAACCTTTGAAAAATAAGGGGACTGTGCAAACCGCATGCATCTGAGAAACTCAATGCCGCAATAAATATATCCATGGTATCATCAGGAATGGCAGACAGAAAACTTGCTATGTGGTATATTGCTCTTGGATTATTATGTCCAGACACCATTAATTTCTCTAAGATCAACAGGAACAAGAGATTTCAAAGTTTCTAGAGTGTGTGAGGAGCCAGATCTGAGGCTTTAGATAACAGCGTATCAGAAATTCCTTTTTATGTCATCTTAGTAGCTGACAGACTGACATTCCTAGAAACATAATTCCTTGACAAGAGAGAGATAAAGTGTGAAATGCACGATAACACAGTGAAGGGTGTATTGAGGAGATGAAGGGAGATACAGTAGATAAGAACAGAATAAGAGGACATTGTTAATGTGTTAATCTGCATGAGCAGCTTCTTGAAGGCGTTGTAAGGCGTTGTGCTGAAGCACACAGAACTATCTTGTCCTGTCAGAGGTTATGTCTCTGAAAGATATTCATGTGCTCCTCAGAGTGCACATCCCTCTGCTCCTACACCTTGCCCATTGTGTTATCTTTGTGTGAAAGCTTTTGCATGGCTGTAAGTACCTGACTACTCTGCCTAACTCTGAAACAAGCTTCTCCTGGACAAAGCAGGTTTGCTTTGGTACCCATTGAAAACTTTTTCCTGCATAGAAGGATGCAGTTATTTACCTGCTGGCAGAGTGGATATCTGTTGTCCTGAGAGGGGCATGTAAACGTTTTGTGTGTGTGTTTGCACATGATCAAAGTCAATTCTTTGTGTAAAGAGGTGCTGAGAGCTAAGATTTTTGTGTATAAGTTTGTTATCATGTCCCTTCCAACCCAAGCCATTCTAGGATCCCATTGCACTCAGCAACAAAACCTATCAAGTTTTCTCTATGTAAATTTTGAAAAATATTTAAGCAACTGAGTAGCCAAAGGTGGGAAAACTTGGTTGAGCTGTTGTACAGCTCTCAAGGGAGCAGCAGAGTTTCTGCCCCCCTCAAGGCTGTTAACCATGAGCTGGCAAGATTTCCCAAATCACATGCCATAAGCTGACTCCTCAGCATCAGCTCATTAAAACCCCAGCTGCTGATGATCCAGTACCTTGAGGAGCTGTTGTACAAAGTTCCATCTCTCCACCGTGTATTGGTGAGGCCCTACAGCCAAATAGCTCCTCCCATGGGCTGCCAAGGTGGGGGATCTATAAATCACCCTAAGAAGGGGCTGTGGGATCTTTGAATCCCATGGGAATTGTGTTGCCATTGAGAGGCAGCCCAGCTTTGAGCCAGTCAGGATGCTGAAACTCTAATACCTAAAAGGAGACAGTGAAGCAATGGCAGGGAATTACAGTTTTATGTCCCAAGGACAAGGACTGAAGGAATTTAAGTTCAATAAACAAAACGTAATATTTTCAGGAAAAATATTGAAATCTTGATTCCATTTCAAACACGTGAAAATGAATAATTTATAAATCCATCTCTTTCAGGATTTAGGAATAAAATTAATAATAAATTATAATAATTACTAAATAGTCAAAACCAATAATAAACCCCAACTTTTCATGTCATTTGTAAGAAAACCAAATGTTGATGAAACAGCACTTTTCAAGGACAGGGCAGAAGTCACAGGGCTCTGATATCTAGGATTTCTTGAAAGAAAAATACTCAAAGATTGCACCAAGGCAGCTACAGCTCTTGGGAAGGGAGGTGGAAAAAGACACACAGATTTAAGTAAAAAAAAACAATGAGAAAGTACTGGTAATAGTTGCCTATGAATTCCTGCTCTATCTTACCCATGTTATATTGCTCCACTATTGGTAAAATTTAACAGTTTTGGATTTAAGAGCAATGGATTTATTGTGCCAAAAATAAACAGAGATTCAGCCCTCACATCTTCCTCTTGCTTTCATAATTATCTTAGATTTTCTCTTGTGGTAGGTGAAATTACATTATTCTCCACAAAAATGAAACAAAGAGCATCCAAAAAGATAGCAAAAATAAAGGAGCAAGATGCCATTTCTTCTCTGCTTGAAAGCCTGGGAAAGGAGTACCATGTGTTTTCCCATCTGTGCAGAAGTTTGGTTATTGCTCTGGATCAAAATTTAAGGGAGAAGGGACTCCAGGGATTTTAGTTCAGAACAAAATGTTGTACAGCACAAGCAAGAAAAGTTTCAGTGAAATTTTGCATCCCCGTTCTTGTTTTCCACTGCAGGGATAAATAATGGATGAGCAACCTCATGTTTTATTGCCAAATGTAAATCAATGATTAATTTATGTGTGTATATATATATATATATTTATATTTTTTAAGCTGTTTGTAATCAAACGATAAATTTTACTAGCTCATGACCCAGAGTTTAGTTCATGGTCTGTGAGGATGAAAACTTACAGTATGAATCAGCAAAAGGTTCTGCTTTGTTAGCACATGCATTGCAAAGGGTGATGCCTTGTGTACATTTCAAACAGAAAATTCCTCACTTTCTGATCTGTGCTCCAGCATTTCTCAATATTAGTTACCACAGAGCAATAAATTGTCCAGCATTTTAATGCAATCATTTAGATGATGCTCTCCCAGGGTTAGTGTGTCTGGTGTTTGCTGAAGAGCTGTTTGAGACACTCTCTGCATGCTGTGTGCCACAGTCTTCAGTTGAGTGGGTGAACACCAAATGTTTTGGGTCCTGCAAAATCTAATGAGAGGATTTGTTACATGGCAGCTTTTGAGACTTGAGTCCTTTTGTACAGAGGCTCTCACTTGGGCTCATCCTGCATTTCACTTCCTTGCACTGAGGACTCTTCCACAGCCTCCTGGAACTGTTGGAAATGCTCCCTTTGGCTTCTGCAGGGGTTTGCATCTATTTATTAGAAGGAAGTTTACAAAATTGTTGGTATAACTTGCTTAGAACATAAGTGAATGCAGCCTTTTATACAAAGATAGATGAACAGAGCAGTAATACAAGAACAGATGCTAAAATAATATCCAGAGTAACATCAATCCTTTATTTTTAGTCCAAATCTTTCCCAGGATCCATACAATTATTAATGATATTTTCAGGACAAAGAGGAGATAATGCTGTTCTTTCTGAGCTGTTTTATTTTCACCTTTCCTTGTTGTTTTTGAATTTCAGGAGAGAAATTAGGAAGGGAGACCGTGTTGCATTTGTTACACAAAGTTAACTTCTGACCATAATTTCATGTTTGAAACTCAGCACTAGTTCAATGAAGTCAAAACTTCAGTCCCATTAACATTAGAAGTTTGAATATGTAAAATTTTTTTAGTATACAGTGCTTGAAACCTTCAGCATTTTGAAACATGTGGAAGAGCCTAAAATGCATCCATGCGTTCAGCCAAACCACCTGCACATCATAATGATGATTCTTTTGATGATGATTAGTGACAAAAAAAAAAAAGATAACTCAATTCCTTTCTATTTTTTTTTTGATAGGAGCTCTGATGAATCTGTGTTTTCTTAACTAAGACAAATTCATCCTCCAGTAAAACACATGGTTAGGAACCTCTGTGCAATTTTGAGGTGGCAGTTTCCCACAAAGTGTCAAAATCGGGCTTTTCATAATGCTTGAGATAAGCAACCTCATGGCTTCTGCAGTTAAACTTTGTCTGACCTTGATCAGTTCTGACAAGTATATGATGACTGCTTTTAAAACTTCCAAGCCAAGCATATAAGCATGAACCAAGACTCCAGCATGAGAGCCTGTGATTTTTCTGGCAAAAATAAGGACGTTTCTAGAGTCCATGTTTGGCTAAAAGACAGAAGCAGGCATTTCCTGGGCACAATCCATTGTGTCATAACAAAGGCAGAAAAAAAAGCCAGGAGAAATGAATTGTGCCCTAAAAATACCGACTTCTTTCTGCTGAAGAGGAAGGAAGCTTGGGAGCTCTAGTTCATGCACAGATGAATTATCATATGTTCTAGTTCATGCACAGATATAGAGAGGAGATGAGGTGAGTGCAATTCTGAAGGGATTTCTTTTGGAGTAAACCTCCCCTGATGACAACCAACAGCTGGAACAATGGGTACAGCCAAATATCAGCAAACTGATTCCCAGGGAATAACAGGAAATCTACAAACATTAAGTAAGGCACATCCTGAGACTTGCCTGAAGGCTAGAAACAAGAGTATTTTTATGACCATTAGTGGGCTTTAGAACAAGTTTGCTAAGAGAACAGTCTGAGAACATGTTGACAAATGCACCTCAGAAGAGGTCTGGATATATACAGGGGAATCAACAATGAGGTGTCTACCAAGAAGAGCTACATTACTGCTATGTTCATTGCTGATCCCAGCCTTGGGATGACAACAAATAATTATTTTCAGTAGGGCTTCCATTACACTCCAGACTTAAAGCTGTATGTATATTTGTAGCCTGGGGGGAGGGGGGGTAAAAATCATGGAAAATTATCTAGACAGTGTCTAAAAGTTGGTAATTTAACAGTGACTATTTTAGACAGTGCAATATACTTGCTCGGTGTAGTAATAAATTATGTGCAGTTTGCCAAGTAATTTACCCAGTCCTCTTTTCATCGTTTCAGCTTCAAAATGTTTTAAATAAACTGTGACATTATGTAAATGACTGTGTATTTATTTAACTGTTTCTCTTAGACTCTAATCATGCAAGTGAGAAAATACGGGGTATTAAATGGACTATGCAAAACAGATACAAAATCCCAGACTTTAGACTCTGCTCTATTAATTAGATACGAATGATAAACTGCTCGTCATTTTAACGAGGAACACAAGGCGATGTAGATACTGTATATTCATTTTTCACGTGAGATTTCATTTCACTGCTCGGGTTCTTCCTCCCAGGGAAGCAGCTGCTTTGTAAACAAACTTTGGGCTGTGTCCCAAGCGCCCTGGCATGCGGGTGCACGGGTCAGCTCAGTAGTCGCCACGTCACTTGATGCAGCTCTATAAAAACGCCCAGGTCCGGCACCTTTAGTCAAAGTCTCTGTGTATGAATTCATCTGGAGCATCCTGACCCGCAGGCATGCCCACACCTCCCTCACAGGCAGCCCTGCACACCAGCACCACGTTAGCAGCACCCCGGTGCCAGGTCTGTAATATAAAACTGCAAGCTCCACCGTGTGATCAGTTCGACGTTTCCATGCTAATTACCGCTCAGAGTCTTCTTTTTAGAAAGACTGTGTTACAACCATCGAGTTCGCTGTGTGCTCCCCTGCAGGTTGTTGTTTTGCTGAGTTTAGAACATTAAAATTCCATGTATGGGTTAAGATCTAAGCCTGCTGTGTTTCCATTACTGCCATTCAGTCACAGAAAATGATTAATAAATCATCAAATATTAATATCATCCCTTCAAGTCATGAAAGGCTGCAATATACGTCTATGGTTTTTAAATAAAAATTGATGACTATAAATTTTTTTGTAATTGGGAACATAGTGGGAGGGGGGAGAGATAATCTGATGAATGCTGTTATTTATTTTAACTTTTATATTAGGTTCATGAAAAAGATATTCTCTCTATAACCTACCAAGATTTATCAGCCTGTGAAATTTTATAATAAAGAAAAGACTGATTTTCTAATTAAAGATTTGTCAAATAAAGAAAATAAGTGTGCATGTATTTTCTGTCTTTGGGGGACAGTCATGTGAAATAAAATCATTGAGCTGCATTTGCAAAGTGCTGTGACAATGCATTTCCGTGCTCTGTGCACATCCATTCCCACTGCCCTGCACTGGAAGTGGTTGTCAGTGCATGTGGATAAAACACAGAAAAGGGCCATCTCTCTAAATTATTGACCTGGCATTCATTTCAAATTTAGCCTGCCCATTTTTTGATGCATGTGCCTGATGCTCTGAAAGCAGCAAATCTGTGCCAGGGGATTATACCATGGTTACACTGGTGCATGGCAGATTATCCTGTCCTTATCTCCTTCCACCAACTGCCCAGAGAAACCAGAGATGAAGTTTGTGCTTCAAATTTTGCTCTATAAGAGATGGAATAAATTCAAGCTCAGGATTTCCATGAGTGAGGTGAAATTCCTTATCAAGTCCTACCAAAAAGAAAGAAGTGCCCCATAAGATTTTTCTTGTGGGAGAGTCTTGTGAATGCCATCAAGAAAGAGTGAATGCCCATAAAGTACAAATTAAATGTCTGGAAAACAAGGTTCAAAGCCCCCAACAAAGGAAAAGTGGGTTTTGTTCTTATTATTAGAATTTCTCTTGCCAATTTTTTTATCCTTGTAATAACTCACTCCCTCTTTGAAGGCCACTATGGTCCACAAGGTACTGCTGAGAGCAGGAATTCCACAGACCATAAATCATCTGAAAAAAAATATCCTACTCCAGGGTGTGAAATTTGCCACTGCTTGATTTCAGTGACAATCTTGTCCTTGTGCTGTAGATTTCTCTTTTGCTACCCAGAAATCAGTCACTGACAACCCATGTCAGAAACTCAGTCTTCCAATGGCATCATGTTAATTAAAAACAAACAAACAAACAAACAAAAAACCACACCACTCAAATTTCTATTCCTTTCTTCCCTGCAACAGGGAGAGAAAATTCACTCCTGTGGCTCCTGAGACAGAAACATATTTTTCAGAAGGACCTGTTTGTTTTAGGAGTCTTGGACACAATGTCATTTTTGGCATTTCAGATAAAGGTTAATCACATTGTCTATTTTCTGTTCCACTTTTCTGTCCTCTCTCTGCTCATGTTTACTTCATCTTTGAAACACATAGGATCAGCCTCATGTGAAAGGCAGCTCTTTCAGCAGACACAAATGTCTATTAACCCCGCTTTGAAACATCTCCTACCCCTTATCTCTGTAAAAAGAGCAGTGGTCACAGCACATTCTCTGGGACATGGTTTATAACAGCTGCAATGCTGAAGATCAGTTTTCTGACATAGTTTCCAAATTAATACATACAAGATAATTACAGCAGCCCTAAAATGTGAGATATTGTTAGAAAATCAACATTATTTCAGCCATTTCTTGTAGTACTTAAGCTTTGGTACTTCCTATGTTGCCTGTTTGATGTTCTTGCCTTTGCTTTTACCCCAAACAGATCACTGTTTTGCAAAGAGTCTACCAATTTTTTTTGATTATTTGTGAATAAAGGTGAGAATGTTTATTGGGATCTGCACAGTGACTGTAACCAGCAGACTTCTGTCTGTGGGGAACAGAAGTTCTCAAAGTGTTGGATTAATTCTCTCCTCAGGCAGTTGTGCCATGGCTGATGTGGAGTTTCCCCACGCAAAGTTTGGTGCCACGAATTCCCTAAGTTGGTCCCTAAGTGAGCTGGTTCCCATCAGTGTAACGATGGGGGAAAGTACCAAAATAGAATCATATCTGAATTATTTGAAGTCTTGTAAGTCTGTCACTTTGCATCATGGTAAGTGAGGAAGGATTTTGTAGTGGTTGAAATCTGCACTGGACACAAGGCCAAGGGGACAAGCAGAGGGATGGAGCCATTGCCCAGACTCCCCTGCCAGCTGGGACATGGATGGAAATGGATGTTCTTCAAAAATTGGATCCTCTTCTCATACAGTGCTCTGTGGTCAGCATTTATTAGTGTCAGCATTAGTAAATGTAGGGAAAATTGATAAAGAGCATTTGTTTTCAGCACACCAAATCACACTGCCTTCAGTAATAAGGGCTGCAAATGAAAAACTGGTTCAATGAGATTGCTCAGCACAGCTTTGCTGTGATGACTAAATTCTCTAGGATCTCCAAAGGACCCTAAAATCCACATTTTTCTGCTATGCATTATGTATAAATATGAATTTCTAATCAAGATATGCACTCTCCTCCTGGTATATATAGAACAGTCCTGAGTTAGTAAGAAATAGCTTTCTGCTCTCTTAAAAATTGAGATTCTTCTCTAGTGGGTCTTTAAATCTTTGTTCCAGGAATTGATCATCCTGTTTTGACGTCAATGGCCCATACTGAGGTTATTGAGTACAGCAATTTTACAGCCAGCTCTTCTGTTTTCCTTCATGTTTTACAATTAGCCAAAGTTTTAGCAGAAATATCAGCTGGGAAGAGAGCCTCTTGTCATTTCAGATTCATCAGCTGCAGAAGCCACCAAGAAAGGTCAAAACCAAAAGTAAACATATGTCTTCATATTTACATTTAAAGCAGGCAGCCCAAATAGCAGAGAGCTCTTTGCCTTTGTTAAGCACAAACAAAACATTTTCAAGTAGTGAAGTGTGAAGGTGACTGGCAAATCAACCAACAATATTTTATGTTAAGTGTTTACAAAAAGAATAATTTAGGATGGAAAACACCACTTCTCCTTGAGAGTATACTATCCATGATTCCACCTTGAAAATGGCTCCACATTAAGAAGGAATCATCTTAACACCATCATTTCTTTTTTTTCTATTGTTTATCCAGGTGCCAATTTTTCCTTTTATTCCATATTTTTACTGCTGAAGATGAACTTTCTTTCCAGATTGTTGCCATTTTTTTTTCACCAGCACACTATTTTCCTTCTGCACCAATATGTAGAGTTACACAATTGATAAACCAGAGCCATTTTTACCTAATTACCTATTGTTTTATTTTTGTATAATTTTCTTTACCTATTACTTTATTTATTTACCTATTGCTTTTTTTCATAAAAATCATCTCCAAGCTAAATTTTACAAGTATTCTCTTCACATGAAAAAATTATATCTTCCTTAACATGGGATTAAATTGCTGACTTTCTGCAGTGGCCCAAACCCTGACTGAAAAATATTTCCATATTTTTCTCTTTGTAGCAGCAGAGCCCATTGCCTGAACCATTTGCACCATGAGAGTTCTACAGCTGCACACTGTGGTGGGTATAAGGTGGGCTCAGACTTCCAGCACAATAAGGGATAAAAAGGTGATGCATTTTGTTCAAATCTCATTGTGTAGCATGGAATAATATATATCCCCTTCCAGTACAATAAGGACATTGCCAAACTGGGTAGATTCCAGCTGAATGTCACTGCAATGTTCAGAGGGCCAAAGATGAATTTAACATACACAGATAAACTGAGGGAGTGGGGTTTATTCAGATTATTATAAAGAAAACTACATGGCAGGCATCACAGGACACTTCCGTAGATTATCTGGATTAAGGAATTTAGATAAAGCCTGACTTTCCAGAGAAGCAAAATGAGAGGACAACTGACAGTGGGCATAAAACACTACAAAGGAAATTTTGATGACATCCATGGTAAAAATAGTTTCACTATAAGGGTGGTCAAATATGGAAACATGTTGCTCAGGGAAGTCATAGAATTGCTATCTTTGGGGACACTCAAGCTCAACTGGACATGGAACTGCCCTGTGAAACCCAACTGGCCTTGAAGACAGCCTTATTTGAGGTTTGGACTTCCTCCTTATTGCTCTCTACAGCTCCCTGAAAGGAGGGTGTAGCCAGCTGGGGGGTGGGCTCTTGTCCCAAGCAACAAGTGACAGAATGAGAGGACACAGCCTCAACCTATGCCAGGGCAGTGTCAGGATGGGCACCAGGAGGAATTTCTTCATTTAAAGTGTTGTTTAACATTGGAAAGGAAGTGGTAGATTCACCATCCTTGGAGGTGTTCAAGAAATGACTGGATGTGGCACTAGGTGGACAAGATGGTGGTCAGTGAAAGGTTGGACATGATCCTGAAGGTCTTTTCCATCTTAAAAGATTCTGTGTGACTCTGTGGTCTCCAAAGCTAACTCAGCTGAAAATAAAGAAGTAGCTACACATATATAGCTTGTGCATTAACCTACACTAACAATTTACTAGATTTCTCTCCTCAGCTCTTGTGCCATGAAGGAGAGAACTTCTCTGCTAAGGGTTTGGAGCTCTCTTTCCCTTACCATGTGGCCTGTAAGTCAATGGATCCACTGCAAGAGATCTCAGAACACTCAAGTCCCAAAAAGCACTTTTTGTACAACAACAAATCAGAGTATAGGAAAGCAGTGTTATAACTTGGAATTATTCTATGTTTATTATCATTGAGATATTATTTGTTGGATATACCACAGTTTGTTGATACCAATTAGCTGACCTTGATTCAATTAAAACTGAAA
The DNA here is from genome assembly GCA_027886175.1 of Phylloscopus collybita. Classification (NCBI taxonomy): domain Eukaryota; kingdom Metazoa; phylum Chordata; class Aves; order Passeriformes; family Phylloscopidae; genus Phylloscopus; species Phylloscopus collybita. The sequence continues at coordinate 51,630,961 of JAJNNQ010000026.1, forward strand.
CGTCAGAAACGTGGTAGAGCTTTCATGACTTTTTCTAAATGAAGCATTGGTCACATACATTGAATATTCAAGAACATGATAGTGTGAGATTCTGCTTTTTTCATTCTTTTTCATTTTTAGAATGCAGAACTTATAAAAGCCTTTGTGGTTTTGTCTTTTGCCTTTTAATTGTGACCAAAATTTTTCAGTGGGAAATAAAAATAGCAAGAATCTTGCCTAATGTAAAAATCCCTTCCTGTTCCACACAAAGGCTTGTTGATACAGATTTATATTTTTATATATGTATATAGCTCCATGTATAGGCATTGTGAATAGTCACAGAAGACATAGAAGTAAAAATAGTCTTCTGGCACCCAGTGCCCAATTTTTTGAGCCAAAAATCTTCATCTCTGCAAAGATTAAATAGTGTTAGGGACCATTTTCTACTGCAGAAGTCAGCTGGCACAATCTGAACAGATCTATGATATTAAAGTATTGAAATATAAAGTCTACACTTCCTGACCACTTGTGCTCCAGATCCTTCCCCAGCTCCACTACCCTGCCCTGGACTCGCTCCAGCCCCTAAATGTCTTTCCTGGAGTGAGAGGCCAAGGACTGGCCACAGCACTCAAAGTGCTGCCTCACCAGTTCTGAGTACAGATGGCCATGGTAAAGTGCTTGTCCTGATTTCCTTTTTGTTTTCCTCTTTTCTCTTGTTGAGATCAATGTTAAAGTCTCATTGGCTTTGCCAGGGGGAGAGCTGGATTGACCACAGCTGGATCTATCACAGCTGGATCTACCACAGCCAGATCTACCACAGCTGCATCATCTACCATGCACAACACCTTCAGTGCTTGAAGAATCTGTAAACTCTCTCATATGTATATGAAAAGACATACATCCAAGTGACCATTCAAGTCTTTTCCTTCCTGATTAAGATCTGAATCACTGAGGTAGTTAATATATACAATAACCCCTGTACTGTAACCCTCTACACCCAAGGAACAATGACTGTGATTCATAAGGTCCATTATGTGCTACATTTGGCACACTGTCAACAGTTCTACCCTTTCAAGAGACAGGATAAAGGGCAATGGAATGGAAAATTTCCTTTTATCCCATTGCTGGGTCAGTCTGGGTGTATCCCATGTATTAACTTGCAGCCAAGAGGCAAAGTGTGTCTTCAAATCACATGCCCATTGGGAATTTCTGAAGGGAATACTACTGACACAAAGGAAAAGGAAACAAAGTAATGTTCAGCCACTTGAAAGAATTCTTTTATTTCCTTTCCTTTTTCTTTTCAGTTGGCCTTTCCAAGTTCTTACTAAAAGCGTAATTCAGTCAGAGGCTGTCTTCCTTTTTAATGCTAAATATGTGGGTTGAAAAGTACATATTGTCTGGAACTTGGGGTTCATGATGAAAACCATTCATTCTCCTTGGACAATGCAATCAGTGCCTGGCAATAGAACTTGGGCTGATTTTAGAATATTGTAAAAATTATCTTTGTAAAATCTACCAAAATCAAAGAGATTTTTTTTATTTAATCCTGAATTTTAAATCCATCCAAGCCAGTATTGCCATATTTCAGTTATTGTCTATTTTTATATCAGACCTGGCAAAGCTCTTTCCCCCAGATTGCCTGTCTACCTTGTCATGCAAGGCAGTCCAACATCTGTGCCAGTTACAACATCACACCTGCAGGCTTGGGCTCCATGATCAGTTGTTGCTTTCCAGGATTCAGCTTAAGACAGAAAACCTAGAACATTTGAGAATGTGAGGTACTGAAAATAAGTATTTTCAACAGTTCAACATTCTTTACAAACTGCACCTTTGCCATTTCTGCATCATTAAAAATGGAGCTGAAGGCTGTATGGATACACTGGTTGTTGAATAGTCACAGCAACAGGTTAATTTCAAGAATTTTGCACAAAATAAAGAGTGATGAGCACTGATGATTTATTAAACTCTGTGGCAGAAGACAACTGGAAAAAAATACCCCAACATTTTGAAGAGTCTTCAACTGTCAATACTTCTATTTGAGGAACCAGGTACTACTCATCAGAAAAAAATGGCATTCGAGGTCTAGCCCTTTTTTTTTTTCCTTTTAGTTTTGTTGAAATTGCTACAGGCAGAAGAAACTTCACATTCACTCCTTGAAAAATGCTGTTCCCTTGTCTTTCTTAAGCTTTGTGGTAAATTCTCTGCTTCTCTGTCCTTCTAAAATGATGTGCATGGCCTTAGGAATGTCTTTATCTCATTCCTACTGCATGCTAGGCCATATTCCATTCAGCTGCTTGATCCATATGCATTTCTATTTTCCAGATAATTACATTGTCTACTTGTATCATTAGTTTTATTGTTGCTCTTTCTAAGAGGCTTTTGCTATCTAACTTACTTTCAGGTTTTCTTTCTTGAATTTTTCTGAGATGCTGAGTTAGAGGAGAAGGCAGCAAACCTCTTCTGTTCCTAATTATAATCCCCAGTCTCTGAAACCTTGAGGCTTTCTACTTACTACTCCTAACCAAAAGCATTTAAAAGTCATTATTTCCCTTCTTGATGTTCTGTAGGAAAAAAATGGTTTTCCCCATATAAAAATTCCAGGTTTGAACCAAGGAATCCCCATCAAGGAATGGGGAATCCACCCCCTCCCACTGTAATTTGTTTCAACTCGTAGTCAAGAGTTGTGCCTAAAGCAGATTATCCTAGTGCTTATTACATATGATCATTACTGTTTGTGCTCTCTACTTGTATATTAAAAACTCAGTCTCCTCTGCAACATCTCCATAACTGGACAGAGTGATGTTTTGTTCTGCAGTGGAGGAAAAACCCTCACACTCAGCTGCTCCAGGAAAAAAATGTTGTTGCCATCCTGTCCTAAAGTTAGGAGCCAGCTGCCACTGCCAAACCTGCTGGTGTGTGTTGGCATCTCCCCAGTCCAGGGCAAGGAGGCAGCTCAGACTGGCTGAGGGTTGGTGTGCCCAGGACATGTGTCCATGGCCTCCTCTAGCAGTAGTGGATCCAGCCCTGGGAGGAGCTGGATCAGCCCCCAAAACAGGAGAGACTTTTCCTGGTTTTGTGGGTATCACAGCAAAACCTCCAAATGCAGAAATGGCATATTCATGGAAACCTTGAAAGCATCTTCTGGGGTCTGGTGTGACTTCTTTCAGCTATCAGGCCAAATTTCTAGCTAGCATCCTGAAGGGGCTACTGTTAGTAATCACGTGTACATTAAATATAGGTATTGCAGCTCAGCTTTGATCCCATCTAGTTGGCAGCACTTTTAATGTTAATGCTTGAAAGAATACAGTGTTCCCTGTGGTATTCCTCAAGGTTTTTTTATGCTTCCTTTGCTGCTGGCATACACATGGTCTCCATTAATGGCAGAGGAGAAAGGAAATTGCATTGTCACTAGCAAAGGGTTTTTTTCCTCTGGACAATAACTTTCCATTCTTAAGCACTTCCATAGGCTTTGGAGTCTAGATTCTTAACCTGAGCTGAACCTGACCTTGCAGGAACACAAGGCTCATTTGGTATTTGGAAACAGAACAACACCCTGTCCTTCCCTAGTTGCCCCACAACTTCCTTTTCATCCAGTTGCCATCCTTCAATAAGTAAAGGAAGGTAAACAAATATAATAAGCCAATCTCATTGAAGATGAACTGTGCCTTCTTTTTATTTTTTTTTCTTCCTGTAAATCTTCAAGACTGAAATTCTAATAAACAGCTCTTCATAAGATATCTCCTGTCACTTTTTATTTGTCTGAAACGTTTTTTTTCCCCATTGGTATATCTTTCAGCATTTACCCAAGCCAGAAAAATGCTACTTACTGACATTAACAGGCTTGCAATATTTAAGCAAAGCGTATAAGCTATTTACAAAAGCCAGGTTGACAGCAACATTTCAAAAATGAGACTATAATGTAATAAAAACATTATCCTGGCTTTCGTCTGATCAGGGAATAAGAAAATGAATGAAATATTGCCACAAATGAGAACTGGGAGAATTTTCCAGAGAAGGGAAAAATAAAAGTGGAGCTAGAGAAAAACAAGGCAAAACCTTCTGAAAAGGCCATGTTTGACTGCAAGAATTTATGGCTTCTCTTCTTATCTCAATGCACCCTCTGTGAAAGCACTCCTCATAACAAACCTGAATGATTTGTCAGCTGCCCACTAAACCCTTTTTCTTCAAAGGGCTTAACCACAGTTACATGTCCATTGTATTTCCACAGAATGGTGAATCCATGTTTCAAACAGCAGAGCTTAATACATCCCTGAAAGCATCCCTGCCACTGATGTTAGCAGCAATAAATGTGGCAGACTGGGGATACATTCCCAGCAGGGCTGTGACAGTGCTTAATATAGGTCCCTATATGCCCACCTGTGTGGAAACAAATCTGTTGCTTGATGATCTCTCTATTCAGCCATTCAGGTGCAAACCTTTCTCTTGCTGTCATTCCTGGGTGAGATACAGCTTTTCTGTAAGTAGCACCACAGGCTGATTTCTTCCTTCCGTTCCTTCAAATCCTGAAGCAAAGTCTCTGGAAGCAATAGGCTCTGGCACCAAAAGTGGGTGAAGTTTCTGATACTCAACATGACTTTTATTGTGCCTTGCCACACCTCGGTGCCTTGCAGCCCTTTCTGGCATCAATCCCAGCAGCATCCCTGGAGAGCTGTTCATCTTAAACCAATCTCTTTGTACAGATGGAAGAGAAATGAGAGATAGGAATCTGCCCAGTTACCCAACAACATAGCCAATGGACTATTGCCCAATCTAGCCATATAGACAAGTCAAACTGACACTGAAACTGAGAGGAGCCTTTGGAATAAAGGGAGTTCTCTGAAGAGATGGAGAAAATGGAAGCCAATTTAAAAAATAAATTTTAAAAAAAATTTTTAAAGGGTGTTGGAGTACAGCCAGAATATTGGTGTGCTGCAGATAGTTTTGCTTTGCCTGTCTGTCCTGGGTTGTGAAGCCAGGGGTTGTATATTCTATTTTCAACTGTTAAAAAGCAGTTGGGGAGATGCTTTTCTTTATCTCTGGTAACTCAAAGGGGAAGAGGCCTGAGGCCTTCAGATAATGGGCCATTAGCACTTCTCCAGCCTGTACCTTCCCCCCCCAGAGCGGTGCATCTGCATTTCTGTCATCCTATTGCGAGATACATCACATTCCCCTGGCAGTAGGGGGGGGGCAGGCAGTTTTTCTGCCTGGATAAACTCAGACTCAGAGACATGAAAGCAGCTAGCTTTCGCCCAGTTTCCTGAGAGGAAGACCGGACCCCATCTCATCAACACCAGACCCTCTCCTCACCATCCCTGGACCCTCTTGCTACAGGATCATCCCTACTTCAACAGAACCATACCTGCCTCTTCAGAAGGACTTACTTTTGGACTGCTTTCAACACCCTGACCCACAGGGTGTCAGGTTGTGGCTCTGACTCTGTCAGGGTTCTCCAAAATTGTTGTTTGTTTGTTTGTTTGCTTGCTTGCTTGGTTGGGTGGTTTCGTTTCCTATTACATTTGTATTGTTAATATTCTTAGTAAAGAACTGTTATTCCTATCCCCAAAATCTTTGCCTGAGAGCCCTTGATTGCAAAATTATAATTTGGCAGGGGGTGAGGGGTTTACATTCTCCATTCCAGGGGAACCCCAGTTTCCCTGGCAGAAACCTGTCTTTCCAAACAAAGACACTGTCTTTGAGAGTCACTGTGAACTTGGAAGAGTTTGCAATGGCAGGAAGCCGTCTCACTCTTCTCTGCACAAGGCAGGAATAAAACAGATGTCAAGCCAGCTTGGTGTGCTCCTGTTTCCCCTCAGCAGAGTTCAGCCAGAGCATATCCAGGTTTCTCTGTTTGTGCCGTGCCCCAGCAGAGGGGCATCAGGGAAAAGAGGGGAGTGGTGAGTGTGCAGCTCCTGCACATGCACTTGTGCCCCACTGACTGACCATGAGAGAGAGCTTGGTTTGACCAGTAGATAAGCAATTTCATTTTGCTATTTTAAGCCTCAAGTCTAGTTCAACACACCATGGAAGTGGGCATCATCATTTTCTCACTCTATTCTCCAGTGAGACTTGGCTCACTGTCTGCTCAAAGATGACTGAGATTCATTAGAGCATTAATGCCTAGCAATTCCTATGCAAAACTCCACATGACTAAAATCCAGTGTGTATTTCACACCTCTGGAAGATAATGAATTGGATGAGAATGGAACAGGAATAGGAACCTCCAAAGCTACAAAACTTCAAACTCTCTTATTTAAAGCTGGCAGTTTTATCTCTGTGACTCATGATGCCTTTAGCCTTTATTCCCCTTCCTTTCCATAATCATTAAGAGTTTAATTTTTTTTTCTTCTTTTATCCCTAAATCTACCTTGCTGTACATGTGGACAGAGCAGCAAACTGCTTGTAAGTAGAGTATCATTTTAGTCTTTTTTTCTTCTTCTTCTTCATTCTTCTTTCTTTTTCCTGCTGATTTTCCTCTTCATGTAGCAGTAGTTCATATGGATTCCTGAGACAGGCACAAAACTACATCCTGTGGCTATTGATTTTTACAAAACCCAAAACACCTTTCCAGGCACTCCACTAAGGGATTTCAAAACCCACACAATTATTCCAGGAGAAATTCTAAGTACTACAAGATTCATCTCTATTTAAATGAATGAATCCCTTGCTAAAAGACTTTTCTTTCACCATGGTTAGGAAGAACAGTTCTAGAAAATAATTCCGGCCAAGAATGATCTCATAGCTTAACATACTGGTCACTAAGAGTGAATTTGGCAAAGACAACTTTCAGAGAAGTAGAAATTGAGCCTCACATCCATATGAAAAAAAGTTTGCTTATGGTTTTGGGGTAGAGATTTCAAGTCTAGTTCCTTGGACAAGATCCCTCCTTGCATAAGACTATTTATTGGAAAGGTATGGATATGCAACTCAATTTCTCCTTCTCAGTCTCTTCAGGTAGGCAACTCACTTTGTCTAAACAGTTAAAGAGCAACTGGGCCAGAGAAAAACAGAGAAACTAATGGTACAAGCATGTGACCAAGGGTCTTTGAGATAGAGGAGATCCTGATTAAAATCCCTTTTCCAATAGGAGGAAAAGGACACTTGGACATTCATCATCCCCTTGCTTTGTGTGCACCCTACACTACTCAGCATTCTGGCACCTGAGTAAAACTTCCAAAAGTCATAATAGAAAATGGGGAAAACAATATTATTAAATTTGGTATTTCGGTGAGGTATTTAGACTAAAGTCTGACATTTGACCCCTGCTGGATGTGTGCAGCCTTGAAGTCCATCACAGCTTTTCTTCTGACTGTCATATTTTAAGAAGGAAAAAAATCTGAAAAGTTATTTACAACCAGTATAGCTGGAATCAAAGGTTGTCCCTATCCATCAGCATAAAATCAAAATTAGGAAAGTCAAAATATAAAATATAATGATCCAGCAGAACAAGATCAGTGAATAAACAACATCAAACCTTTCCCAACTGAGTCGTTCCACTTTCTGATTATTTTTGACTGTTAAAACTAAAGAGAAAGAATTCAGGGGCAAAAAAATCTAACACAAAACTTAATTGTTGTTGACCACCCTGAAACATCCTAAAAGAGAATTACCTTCCACAAGGTGGATACCCATCTGCTTTAAACTTTAGGTCCCTGGGAGAAAATTTGCGTTACCACACCACCATCCTTTCTACACGCTGAACACCTGGAAAAATGGCAGTAAAACTAAAGATGGGTCCACACAAACTTGTTTTCTTGTTACCCAGTTGTATGAGCCTATTTTCAGCTCAGCCACAGTCCCACAAACCACAGGGAGTGGTTTGTGCCCTGCACCATCAGGGAGTGCAGCTATAGCCAAGCTGGGCTTTTAAAATCTCAGGCTATCCCAAACCATTGACTCTGTGAGACTTAGGGCTGCTCCAGCACCACATCATAGAAATACTCATGGTTCACAGCATTTTGTACCTGAAAATCAAAATCAGATAAAGAACAAGTCTTAGTTTAATACAACAGTAAAACCAGTAACTCATACTGGTATTGAAGCCCCTGTTTCATTTCTAGCAGCAACCACTGGCTGTTTTAATATCCACAGGCAGGTGTTAGATGCACCAGAACCACTTCTTTTTTTTATAAGACTCATTTAATTCTTTTATTTTCATCTTCAACTCCAGAAAAAGCTTACCATAAGCAGAAAGCTCCTCGTTAATCTCCAAATCGCCATGGAGAGTGCATCTGTTATGGTGCTCCCTCTGATCTTATAGTTTTCCTACTGATCTAAAAATAAATATTTGTTCATAACTTATTTTAAAAAACCAGTTTCTTTTTCAGGATATCAGAGTAATGTCTATGAAAAAAAGGGAAAAAATCTGTTCTTTTATTCTGTCTTTGAAGAAATCTGATAGGAATAACACCTGATTCACTCGGAGAAATATTTTAAAGCCATTTATAAGCATGACCTTCAAAGAAAGATGAAACACCTTCCTCAGTGCCTGTCATTGGATCTAAACCTGCCTCAGTGAAATCAAAGTGCTCTGTTTTGCTGGACCCATAGGATGTGGGCAGCACCATCCCTCCCTGGGGTCATTAAAACCAGTCTGTTTGAGCATCCTTCAATGCTTTTTCAGGTAACATTCTTTGTGTCACCTCTGTGGGACAGACCCTGCCAGGAAGAACTCCTGTGGCTCCTGCAGAAAAGTCACTTTGTGCCTTTGCCTTTGTGTGATGCAGAGTCAGCCAGCGGCCCAAATTCCACTGCTGGATGAACGCTCCCTCCCTCACCACTTAATGATGTGCTGCCAGGACAAAGCCTGTCCTTCCCTTTGCCTCGTGCCTGATGTTTTACACTGGGATGTTTTGTTTGGTGCCTTCCAACTTCTGCTTCATGAAAAAAGTCTGTAAATATGATCCTTTCATTTTCTCCAGGCTACTTATGGTCCCTACTATATCCCATCAGATAAGGGGGGACCTCTTCCAAGACGAGTCCATTTAACCTGCCCTTGTACAGATGATGTTCCATGGCTTTTTACTTGTTTTTGCTGCCCTTAAGCAGTTCTTTCCCTCTTCTGCCATTTTCTGGGACACTGTGTTGGAGCTGTGCATGACTGGTGCAGATGTGGTGTGCCAGGACTCCTGGCAGCAGCCTGGCACCCTTTCCCAGCTCAATCCCTGTTCCTCCCACCAAGTTTTTTTGCTGTAGCTGAGCTCGCTGTGTGGGCAGAGTAAAAGAGGATTGTAACACTGCTAAGTCCAGTCAATACCACCCAGCACTCAGGCTTGCATTGAGGAAATCTTCAGTTTCTGAGCCTTGGCTGGTCAGATTTACAGACAGGTTACTGCTGAGGGGGACAGGATGAGTCTGGGAGGAAATCCTCCACCTGCCTGTATCTCTGCATGAGCTGCCAGCACTGCCTGGCAAGGTTTTCCACTGTGCACCTGTTGTCAGATAAATGGAGAAGAGGATGAATCCTTCTCCCCAGTTTCCAACCCTACTCAGATGTCTCAGAGAAGAACAGGACAAAGCTACTAGTAAGAAGGACACCATCTCACTTTGATGTCCTCTCAGGTAAGAGCAAGTTAAAAACCTGTCCACGTAGCACTCCCCTGGGTGAGGATGCCAAAACCATGGCAACTCCCAAATTTTGATTTGTAGGATCCCTTTGCCAGAGCTGCCAACTGCCTTTTGGGATTGGGGAGAAAACAGGTGGAGACAGTATTTTTTCCTTTATCTAGAGAATCATTTTAATAAAAGTATCTGCAAATAACTTCTCAAGTGGAGGTTTTGCTTTTTTCTCATTAGACTGAAATGGTCCTCACACACATTTTACAGCTACTCAAGTCACAGAATCATAGAATGTCTTGGGTTGGAAGGGATCTTAAAGATCATCCTGTTCTATCTCCCCTGGCATGGGCAGGGACACCTTCCACTATCCCAGGCTGCTCCAAGCCCCATCCAACCCGGCCTTGAACACTTCCAGGGATGGGGCAGCCACAGTTTCTCTGGGCAACCTGTGCCAGGGCCTCACCACCCCCAGAGGGAGGAATTTCTTCCTATTCTCTAATCTAAACCTACCCTCAGTCAGAGCAAAAAAATTTACTACAGACCAGTGCAGGTTAAGAATTGCAGTTAAACAGCACCAAAAGCAACCTTGATGTAAAAACATACAATTTTGTGATCAAAACCCAAGGCAAAACCCAAGACAAAACCCCAGGTAACAGCATTGATCCATTCTCTTGCTTTATTTGAAAACACATTCAGATAACAAAGTGCAGAAAATAAAGTCTGCCCATGATGTCATCCATCTGGCAGTGTGTTTAGGGGATTAAAAAGGGCAGAGAAAAATGAAAATCACCACTGTTGTTCCAACACAGTGACAGTAAAGTGTCCCCTGATGTTAAGTGCAGCCAGTAAGTGAAGTTCTTTACTGCTTCATAACACAGTGTTATATATTAATAACATATTAACTCAGCAACACCACTTCAGAACTTACACAGTTATTTACAGGCTCGCCCCATAAATTTTCTCTTACATTGGTGATTGCAGTTCCAGGACATTGCACTGACACACAATGTGTTGGAAACATTGATGGACACAAACAATTGAATTTTATACCGTGAGTTACAAAATCGTAGCAGTTAATGAACTCTCCCACCGCTCTGACCTCTGAGGTTCATTAGTCACCATACTCAGATCCTCCATTACACTTTGAGTGCCAAAAAATTCAGTAATAGAGATCCTAGGAAGTTTTATATTAATTTATTACAGCTTTGAATGTAGCTTACAACACCAGCAACCTGTGACTGACACTTCAGCTGTGTACTCCAGTGCGTCATTGGGAAGGTCAAGTGCATCTTTTAAGGACTATAATGAAGCAGAACATGAAAGAAGCCAAAATGACTCAAAGCCAGGTGTAAAGTGGCCTTCAGCCTTCCTGACCTTTGTGCTACCAGCCAAGTTAAATTTTTAGTGCAGTCAGTAGGTCTCCTTAGCAACGAAGGACCCTCTTAGCTCAGGGTCTAGTAGTTTACATCAGAGTTGGAGAATCAGCTCCCAGACAGTGGTCAGTGCACCTGGCATTTCTTGGGCCCCATAAAACTGAAAAGATATTTTCTTCTTTCATTTCTATCACAGTACCTTGATTTTGATAGGGTTGCTCCTGTTTTTTTTCATCTTTAACTGAGAAAGGAGCCCACGTTTTCCCCACTTTCCCTTTTCCCTATGGACCTGGACTCCCTGTTCCAGGTTTTGTTAACCAGGTGCTACTCCAACAAGGCTGCTGAGGATGCTGGGGTGGGAGATGAGCAAGGGAAAGGAAACACAAGATCCCTTTTTTCACATTAGAAGCTGGAAAGAGATGTAGACCATGGACTTCCAAGCAGGTGTGCACGTATTTTCAGCAGGAAGAAGCCTGATCCCCTAAACAGAACAGAATTCTAATATATGTCTGTGATTCCTTGCTCTACAATACTAAGCATAGACCAGTATCAGGACATTAAATGTGAATAAAATCCTACTTCCAACAAACTGAAACAATAAATACAGCACATTTACACCAAAAAAAAAATTATACTTGAAATTATTTCTTAATAGGACACACCTTCAGTAGTAGAAATATATTTCTATACAATTAATACTCCTAAGTTTTAAGACAACAATCATATTGTTATTTTGGGTCAGTATCACCAAAAGTCTATTGGTATCTTTGTAAATTTAACCCTATGAGAAATACAATTCCTAAAAATAAAAATGTAGATCACAAACCACTAATATATGTTTTTCTGAAGGTAATTTTCTCATGTCATTTCCCTGTGGTTGTTTGGTGTATCTTAATTTAATTACTCTGGGATTTCAGATTTATTATCATGTTCTCAAAATCTAAATAGCACAGCTGAATATATTTTATTCCAACAAATTGTCCATGGCAGTAATTACAGCACTTTATTTCAGCTTGAACTGCAAGTGTTGCAGTATGATACCTCTCTGAAAAGCTCATCTAATAACTGTGAAAGCAAAGCTACTTTTTTCATAATAAATTTTAACTCTGCACCTGCACATGACACTGCATTGCACCAACTTTGGGTTTTGAAATCCCTTCATTAGAAGTGAAGTTTCACGGTGTGAGGGGTCTTTTGAAGCCAGTTCCAGTGTAAACAACCCAGCCATCTGTACAGCAAGGTCAGCACTCATTGCTTCAGCAGCACAGACAGCTCCTAGGGTGAGCTCCTACTAGTGTTTAAATTAGGAAAATGCTCAGGAATTCAGATATCAGGACTAAAAATGGCTGTCTAGAAATATTGCCAATAGTTATCAATTTTTTTAGTAGATTAAATAATCTGTTCTTGAGTATCTAGGTAATCTTGTCCCAATTTCTCCCCTTGAGAACTCTTCCAAAGCCTGAATGTTTCTGTAATCCAGAAAGTCCCATTCCTGTTTTTCCTGCCTGAGCTTCCAGCTTTGATTTCTCATTCTATCACCTTCTGAGACTGTGAATAACTCCCTTCCTTCATTTACATTATTATTTCCTCAAAGTTACTTATAGACTAAAATAATTTTCCCTGATCTCTCCTCTTTCTGAATATTTTGCTTAACCCTATCACCCCCCCCCCCACCTCTGTTTCTGTTGTTTATCCATTATAATTTTTTTTCTCCTCCCTGTTAGACTTTCTCTAAAGCTTCCCTTAGTCTCAGGGACCAGAACTGTAGGCAGACAGGCAGGTTCCCCACCCACTGATCAATCTGAGACAATGGTTTGTAATTCAGGAATGAGGATCTTCAGGTGCTTCAGGGAAACACTTTTTGGTGTTGCAGACTGCCTCCATGAATGCAAAACTCTAAGGCAAGATCCCTTCCTTGATATGCCTTGCAAGATTTGTGCAGAAGGAGCAAGACTTTCTCACCATGCTCTGGTTTTAGGATGCTGAGCCTCTGTGTAGCCCCTTTTAAAAACCAAAAAGGCCATCTCTATTTTTGTACCTATTTTCTACACATATCTATTTCCTAAGTGTTTTATATTTTCACTAATGTAAGATTATGCTTGATGCAATGCAAACATTACTTATAATTTAAAATATATTGTGCACCACACAAGCACCCACCATCTCTATCTGAAATAGTTCTGTACAATGTCAGGTTTTGGCCAGTGCAATGCTTACTTGCTATTTCACAAATTTATTAGCTATATTCCACAGAGATTAGGAGATCTACTCCCAAAACTTCCTTTAGGTGCTATATCCAAAACACAAAACAACAACCATCTTACTGATCAGGGAACCCACCAAACCTTTACCAGCCACTCCCATCCATTTGTTGCAGTCACCTGATTTGATACTGAATGTGTCTCTCAGAACAGGTCTCTAACAAACCAGATGGGTTTTCTTTTCTACACAACTGAGACAGGAAACTGCAGTTAGTATTGGAAAGGTCTTGTTATTCTTAGCTGATGAAGCATCCTTTAAGTTCAGAAGCAACAAAAGCATGAAAATCTGTAACTAAGCCTTGTGTTTCAAAAGCTTTTGCTCTGGCCTACAGGTCCAAGACCCTCTCCCGCACCTGCAAAGTGAAACTGGGGTCACTGGGGAACCAAAGATCATTCTACAGAGTTACAAAAAGAGCCCTCACCACATGCACTGTGTTCCAAGTGAAGGAGAATGTGAGCTGTCCTGAAAAGCAGAGCATGTATATAAGAAAAAGGTCAGTATGGGATGCACAAGAGCTCCAGAACACATGTAAACATGGTGATAGTGGTGGTGCTCAGCAGCAGCTCTCCAGAGAACCTTGTTTCAGGCTGCTAAATGTTCTTCCTTGGGCCCAGAGAACTGCAAAAGCCTGTGAAACTTGGGAAGATACAGATGTGGGGGAACCAACCAAACCTTCCTTGAGAGGAGGGAAGAAGAAAAATTGGTGTTATGTTGAACATCATTTGTCAAGAGCTTCATACCCAGGGCAAGACTCATGTGGGGGCATCCTGAGCTGGGAAATGTGACAAAAAGATGCCAAAGCAGCTTTCCTGAGGGATGCATAATGATGTGTCTAAAAGTTCCCTGGTGAGAAGAAGAGGTAGAAACACAAACATAAAATGAATAATGTAGAATTACAGGAGAAATAAGTGCCTGGTCATTTAGCAGTTATTCAGATTTATTCTCATGGCCAAGAACACCCTGCACAGTGTAGGTGGGACAACCTCTAAAAGACATTGTCAGCCAAGAGAAAAGTTCCACCAAGGAATCCAATTCACTATCATTGTGCCTGTCATTCATTAATCACACTCTCTTTGTATGAAGACACATCAATTTTATCTTTCACTTTCGATGCCACAAAGCCAAAAATCTTCTGCTATCAGCAGCCTTGTGCTGTAGGTGATAAATATTTTTAACAAATCACTTGTTGGGTTTGGTTCTTTTCATTTTTATTACAGGTCTAGAAATAAAATGTGATACAGCTGCATTCACCTGCATGGACAAATGCTCTCTACTGTCTTCCAAAATCCCACAACCATAACTTACATTTTTAGTACTTTATTTTTTTTCAACTTCTGTCATAAAAGTTTGTCTAAATCTCCTATTTCAAGAGCCTCTTCAGGCATTTTAAATCTTGATATTTCTTTACTGTCAACAGATTTCCAAGTCTGCAGAAGAAGGTTTATAGTCATTCTTCATCTATGACTGAAAATGACAAACAAAAAATTTCCATATCCACATGCTTTGCATAATTTCAGTATCACTTCAAAATACAATACTGCTCTCATTACTCTCTTACTCTCAATCTTGCTGCCCAGGTCAGCTCATTATCTAAGTGGAGTGTTTTAGCCTGTGTCAATTACTTCCTTCAAGTCATAGACAGTGAATTCAAATAGAATTTTGCTTCTTGGCAGCCCACTCTGAATGTACACAAAGGTTACATAATAAAATATCCTCATTTATAGCTATTACTCTTAATGGCACTATCTTTGTTGAAAAACATTTAGTTTAATGTTTATATATAAAAAAAGGAAATATCTTAATGTAACAAGGAGGATGAAATATTGAAAATGCAATAAAGAAGTCTTCCTTCATAGTCATATTCCTTACTCATTCATCACACTGAGTAGGTTTTATACTGTTGGTGCTTCAACAAAGTCCAGATCACAAAAAATAGTATAAGTTTGAAATTTGTAAAACATTTAGAAGATTTCTAGAACAGGAAAGTGAGAGATTCACTGTCTTTTGATGACCTCAGACCAAGCTTACATATCTCAGTTTTATATAATAATCAGTTATCTGCCTCAACACAGGAAGAAACTGTCCTGAGAGTCAGTAGCAAAATATTATCTTTAGAACCATCTGGTAACAATCTTCAAGTCAATTCAAAGCTGACCTTGAAAATCTGAATCCATAATAAGACCCCTCATTCCTCTACCACTGTGATCCCAAACAGAGCAGAAATTGTGTGAGCTGCTTTATATACAGGTGAACAAAGAGAGTGTTCCAGTTCTCTTTTGTCATTGAATCCAATGAGATCCATTTGCTCTTAGGTTCAGATTCTGCATTTAATTTAAGCACTGCATGCTGAAATGTGCATGTCCTGCTTGATTTGGGGGAACATCTTTCACTTAGAGACAAGTTTATGCTGAGCATGTGCTCAACTCCTTCACAGTCTGGAGTCCTAAAGTTTCTTTTAGAGCAAGATACTGTTCAGTCGTGGCAAAACTGAGTTTTCAGACAAGAACAGTTATGACACTGAATAAAATAAATAAATAAATTTAAATCATATGAAAATGAATAACTTATAGTCATATGAAACATGTTTATCATTATTCTGGAAGTTCATGTTTAGGGCTTACTAAACCTCTGAACTCTTTAGGTGGCATGTGTATCTAGTACATTTGCTATAGTGGAATCCAAAAATGTGTTACATTCTTTAAAAATAAAAAATTCAGCCCTACCAAAAGTGTGTATCCACTTCTGAGATGACCCAGCAACAATTCTGAGGAAAGTATGTAATTTTAACAAATTAAGAGAAAAACTTCCCCAATTTAAATTAGAGGAAGTGTTCATGCACAGACTGTGAGTTGATTGACCCCTAAATCTGGCCAGAGTAGTGAGCAATTCCTACAATTTCACCAATAGCATTGCTCCAGCTAATCTCATTTATAGGGCCACTGTACATCTGATTTACATCACACCTTAGTTATGATAAACAGGTATGGATACAAACAAAAGTTTGCCTGGATGAAGAAAATAATAAAAGCTGCAGGAGGATGCAGGCAAGGTTGTTAATATCTTAATAACCAAGTCTGCAGATATTGTAAAAAATGCCTTCTGCTCTGGATCAATTTGTGGGCAAAGTTTGCAACCATAGTTAAGGAGGAATTTTGTCTTAAGCTGAAAGGTCTCTAGAAATGAAAGAACTCAACTTTAGGAGAAATATTAGCACAAAGCAATGTATAGGTAACATGGCAACTCTCAGTGCCTCTGCAAGTTCTCTTCATTTTTATTCAAACTTCTTTTGCTGAAGCATTGCAGAGGATGAAGCAATACTTTAGGAAAATTCAACAAAATTCTACTTCTGCTACATGGTCTGAATATCATTTGATAAAATATCAACTGCAGAATGGGAGTGCTGGGACATACCAAACATCAGATTAAACCTTCATGATATTTTTGTATAAAGCAATATTAACATCACCATGGATCAGCTGCAAAAGAAGTTCAGTTCAGTGTGGCAGAAAATGCCTGTTAAACACAATTCTGCAGTAGCAGTAGGATAAATTAATGTTAAACAGGAAATATTAAACAGGAAAGGAATTGAAACTCTTTCGCAAATGCTTTTTGGCATTTGGCGTGGGTTAGAATCCCACTTCTTTCTTTTTTCACCACAAATCAATTAATGCAAAACCAGCACATTTCCTTAAAGGAACAACTCAGGAGAAAGCTTTGCCATTGTAAATTTCTTTTTTATTAACAGTCAGCAGAAATCTGTGTGGGAGACTCTTTGATTAACTTATTTTAATAGAATATCATATCCTTCTTGAAGAAATTATGTAGAAACATCATAATTATTATTTTAAGCATTACAAATCTGCTTTTACTGAAATGCTAATTTTGGATCTGCAGAGATGCCTCCACCTTAAGATAAATCCAAAGGAGAAAAAGGAGGTGATAGGAATAATTATGCCTCCTATCCAACACAACTGTTTTGGCTGCCTTACTCTGCAGGTCATTTCAAGACACGTTGTTTTTCTGTTGAATGCATTAGGAACTTACAGAACTTCATTCTCTCAAATAGTTACTAATTCTCATCCTTCCAGGACTTAGTGCTTCAAAATCACCCTGCAGCTGCACTTTGGAAAGACTCTCTGTTACCAGTGCTGCAACTGTTCTCACAAATACACCAGTTTTGAATCTGGTTTTATGGTTTGGATTGAGGAATGTTTTGCCATTTTATACCTCATGAATTGACCTCATAAAGAATTGTGATGAGTAAAATACACAATGAAAAATTCAGTTATCAAATCTTTCTGCTTATTTTCATCGTACTTCATGATAATATTGGCCAGAGAATGAAAAAAATGTCTGAAATATTGGTTTGCTCAATTTGGCTTGGTCTGACTTTATTTCAGTTCTGCTTTTTTATTATAAAGTTATTCATAACTCCTAACTGAATCTACAATTTGAGCAAGAGACCTTTCTCCTCTCATTCACAATTGAGTAAGGATTTGTTATTTTATATCTCATAAAGTGATCCTGTGTATGAATGTGGCACCTCTGGCTTTGCTGTGACAAAAATCAAAATATTTCTGAATATTGAAGGACTGAAGTCAAAGTGGGTTTAACACAGTTTGTAGCCTGATGATTTGGAGAGATGCTCACCAGGGAAATCCAGTCAGCTATTATTTTCCCACTGTGTAATTCAGAACCTTGAGAAGTGAAGCTCCAACTCAGATTTGTCCTCTAAGGAATCCTTTCTCTCATGCTCCAGGTCTCCAGTGACTGCAGCAGGAATTTAGGGAGATTAGTTTTGGTAAACTAAAACTGGCCTTTATGAATACTTTCCTTCCCCTGGGGAAAAATACTGCTCAAACTATCATTTCTGTTACTGCAAAGAAGAACAAAAAAAGGGCATTTTAAAGAATCTGAAGTGAAGGAAAATTTTTAATATAAACAAATTTTCTCTGTTTCTTCTTCCTCTGAGTACTTAGAATATTTGCCCAACTCTAACGCACTATTTTGGTCAGGATGGAAAAAACTGTACATTGTACATAGGAATAGGGAGTAAAATAAACCTGTCACCATGTTTTAATTCATTTACAGAAAGAGAAACTTGAGCCAGTGGGGCTGTTTTTCATCAGGTTTTCATTTGCTGGACTTGAGATGAGCCCTCATGCTTCCAGTTGGGTTTCATCCATCGCTGTGGAGTCCCTGTGGGCAGATATTGTGTATGTCCTGTGGGGCAGAGAAGGTACAGTGGTCATTTTGCTCATACCAAGCTGGAAATTATGCTCCTAATTCTGGGAAGTGACTCCTCCAGATCATTTTGTTCACTGCACAGGCCTAGAGAAGCCAGCTTGCATTCAGCTTGAGGGACTGGGTGAGGTCTCCTTCAGATGTTAAACACAAATCCAGCTACCAAAATTCCACTGAAGGTTACTTCAAATTTGTGTCTCATTTGACTAAAACTGCAGAAGGGATTTTGGCAAACTATAAATTCAGCACCTCAGACATTTACAACATATATACACTCTGTATGTTCTGCAGATGAAATGAATCTCAGTGCAAGATTATGGAATTATGTGCTACAAGAAGCTTTGGAAACTCAAGACTGACTCGCTGAGCAGCACACCAAGAATGCTGGAATTGGTAAGGGAATAATATGAATGATAAAATAGTCCTTTGTGCTTCTTATCGAGGCACATATGTTTTAGGCCTTTGAAGCAAATTACTGGAATTCTATTGTTTCACAGTCACTTATGTGTGGTATGGTGTTAGTGACAGTCTACACTGTCAGATTAACATCCATCATTATATCATTGTTCAATCACAAAAATAAGGTACTTGTCTGACATAATACAGAACTATGCTTTTTCTCCAAGAGCATAATTAGTGTTTTCAGGCATTCCACAGGTGTGCAGCACAAATTTTGCCTGAAGGTTGTAAATAATAATAATAATAATAAAGATACTTTCTTATGAGACAATTACACTTTGATTTGTCTCTTTTGAGGTGGGGTTTTTTTGGTATGAATGGTATCTGCTGGGTGGTTGAGGAACCATTGTCTCTCCCTGCTGATTCTGTGGCTGAAAGGCATAGTATTAACAGGTTAATTACGGAAGGAATTAACACAATTCTCTTCTGTTTTCTTCACTGGCAATAGAGGTCATCGACACCTCCTGGAGGAAACTCATATGATGATGTGAAAGAAAAGGATTAGGAAGACAGGATTGATCCAAGGCCCATTAAAACCAATGGGACTTTCTTCCAAACTATACCAATTGACTTGCAGCTGGATCTAAAAGTAAGGACTGTCTTCTTGCTTCTCCTTATAAACCTGCAGTCACTTTACAAATTCTCATGGCAAGAAAAATCCCAAATCAAAATGGTCATGGTCAAACCCAAGAAATAAGATTCAATGAGCTGTGATTCTTGGTAGATCTTGGTTTGGTACTTTTTGGAACATCGTGCTCTTAAAGGCATCCTACTCCCCCAAGAGGAAATTACCTTGATTTCTTCAAAGAGCTCTTGGCCTTCAGCCCCCGTGCCCGGCAGCAGGCAAACCTGCAGTCAATGACCTGGTAAATGATGGGGTTGTACATGGCTGCTGACTTTGCCAGCAGCGTGGGTACCACTGAGAACTGGATGGGCACCGAGTCGGGCCGTCCGAAGGCTGACCAGACCGAGACCACGGCGTAGGGGATCCAGGCGAGGAGGAACCCTGCGCAGATCAACATTGCCACCTTGTGAGAGCAGAAAAGACAGCGGGGTTTACCCAGGAGAGCCTGACACTGGCACAGCAGCACAGAGCTAGGCAGAGCGCAAGGGGGTTCCATTCCACCGAATGGAAAAGGAAAATGATAACTTGCTTTTGCATATAAATTTGCAATAGGAGCAAAATCTGCCTCTTTATCTCGTGCATGTGTTTCTTTTGCCTGACACAGAGCAGTTAATGAATCTGCTATCAGGCCTTTAAAAAATGCAGCAAAGCCTGGCTAAATATGAGGAAACTAAATGAGATTTCAGAAAATAGTAATAGCTTGATATTGAATTCAAATTATTTAAGGAGGGGATTCCTTTCAAAACACAGAATCTCCTTTTTAGGATTATATACTGATAATAGTAGAGCTGCAAATGTTCTTGAAAAAAGATCTTTTGAAAACTGGGAATTTAATTGAGAGTGAGAATGCTAGTAAAATGTCTAGATTTGTTTCTCCTAACCCATATCATGGATTTGCACTCCATTAAAATAGGTAGATACTTCAAAAAGCAAACTTATGGTAAATATTTTAGTTCTGATAAACGAGTTCCTAGTAAATTAGTGACCTCCTTATGACGTTAGGAAATGTAACCATTAGAAAGTTTAGTATAAATACTGAAGAGAAATTGTTTGTGGCCAAAATCTGTGATCTGTATACTTTACCTGAACCAGGCTGTCTGCACTCGGTCACAGCCTGATATCACTTCAAATGATGCCATGCCATCATACATCCTGAAAAACATCTGCCTTTATACTGCTGCCATTGACAGGTTATTGCTGCATCCACGCTGGTAGCAGCACATGTGCACTTATTTGGAGGAAGGCAATTAGCAGGATTAGATTCCAAAAAAATAATTCACCAGAAAGCACAAAGGGTTTGGACGTGGCATAACCTTTCCTGTAGCCTCTTGTTTCTGTTGTCTGTCACTGAAAGAACAGTGCAGGTGAGCCAAGGATCTCAAACACAGCCTGTTTGCTATAAATCGTGCTGTGGAGTCCAATGGGTTATAAGGGAGACTAATTTTCCATGTTTATATTTATCCCAACATTATGTTCTCCAATGTTGGTCCAAGGCAGGAGGGAAAATTACTGGTGTTGCAACTCAGATCACATTGAAGTTTTACGTGATCCTTCCCATATGAAAAAAAAAAAAAAAAAAAAAAAAAAAATCTACACATCAAATCAAAAGTTTCCATTGCTCTTCAAAGGAAATTTGCTGAATAACCACCAAAAAAAGGTAACAATCTCAAACATCATTTTGAAAGGCAAATGAAGTTGTACCCCCTGTACTGGCAGCACTGGCTGTGCAGGTACATAGTTGAGATTTTCAGATATGTTTAGACCTAATGTCCCTTATTGCTGTATGTTATATAACTCTCAGTTCAACTCACAAAAATTGAAATAAAATTTGATCAGCCAAGCAAAACTTGCTGCTTGTCTTGCTCTTGGCATGCCTTACAGAGGTTGGTGAATCTTTTACAGCTAAGGAATCTGATTTTGTTCAATACAAGCCTTTCTTTTGAGAGATTTCCTGGCACAATAACCAGTATCAAGATCATGGCTGTCACCAGTGCCAAACAGAAAATAGATTCAATCAGAAAGGGAAAACAGGATATGGTCTAAGATGGAAAATTAATTTTAGCAATTCAGTGCATTTTTTCAGCCGTTCATGGCTGAGCCTAACTGATAAATTATTTGCATAAAAACAATTGCAGTGTCACAGGACCAATTTTGGTTTATATCTTCATTAACAGAGGAATGTAAGCTGTCTGAAAGTTTTATTTCCCTGCTACAATAATCTGCTCTCTGTTTTCTGTTATAATTCCTATGCACATCAAACACCTTAAATTAGTCTTTACAACTGTTTCTGAAAGCAAAGGGTGTTTTATGGTGGGGAGCAGGGCCTCAGGGAGATGATAGGACTTGTAAAGTCATAGGGGAAAGCTGTGGCAGATCTTCAGAGTGAATCACAATCTCAGGGACCCAAGTGCCCTTATCACAGATTTATGTTTCAAATCATTTTTCCCCATCTTGACAGTAACAGGGAAACCACCTTCAGAGCACCATGTTACTGCCTCCAAATCTGCCTCTATGACCCAACACAGCAAACTGAGGAAAACCTTCCTACCTACCTTGGTCAGCTTCATTTCAAGTATGTGGCTGTTCTGGATCCTGGTATCGTAGTGAGCGACTTCTTTGGTGGATGATTTGACTTTCAAAATTATTTTGACGTAGGAAAACACAATCACCGCAGTTGGGAACAGGAGGCAGAAGAAAAGGATGCTCAGAACAAAAGCCTGTCCAGCCACTGAAGCCTGTGCCAGCCACCAGTCCAGAGTGCAGGAGGTCCCAAAGGGCTCGGGGGCGTAGCTCCCCACCCCAGCAAAAGGCACTGTAGCCCAGAACGTGGCATAGGCCCAGATTATTGCCAGGCAGATAAATGCATGATGCCTCTTAAGCCAGGTACCTGGAAGAAAATTCAAGAGTTACAAGTTCATGTCCAGATGTGTTTGGCACAATGGAATGTATTGTGTCACCTGGAGGTGTTCAGTGCCAGGCTGGATGTAGCAATGCACCCCCACTCCTTAGCAGGTGTTCCCATATTAGAAAAGGATTTGGGTTTCATTCTTTGTTTCACTTAGAAGGCAATGAACCAGAAACTTCCATTCTCTTCTCACCATAATTGGCCTTGTGCCAGGACAGAGGCACCAGTTGGACCCTTGAAATGTAACTCAAGACCTGTAGTTCTTTCTATTGGGCAGGATGCCAAAAACCCCACCTAGATCGTTATGTACTTAAAGGAGAGCACGGAGACTCTCGGGGCATTTTCAGGGTGTGATGGCAAATGCAAGGATCCTCCCTGCACTTTACAGAGCTTATTTCATGTTTGTATAGTTTGTTATTTTCATCTTTATTGAAACCTTTTGCTTTTCAAACACCTCCCACCGTGCCATCTCGTTATTTTTATGAACCACTTCTGAGGCTGCGGGCAGCCCTCAGGAGGTGACACACCTCTGTGGAGTTGACAACATTCTGGCCCCATGCAGATTCCATCAGCTGTGAGCAATCTGATCTAGTTGGAAGCTGTCCCTGTGGGGCCTTTGGAACTGGATGATCTTTGAGGTCCCTTGCAACCCAAACCATTCTATGATTCTGTGAAATATGAGTGTTTTTAACTGTTTGACAACAACTCTGTCGTGTTCATCTTGACTCTTCGCAGGTGTCCATAGTGACCCCGAGCTCACCTTGTGCCTCATGAAGACAAAGGCACACTCACATGGAAGGATCCACCTGTCCTTATTTCAATAAGATCTTTGCTTTAATTTGTGACTAATTACAACTGAGGGGAGCCCAAACTAAAAAAATCCAAACAACCAATTCAGCAGCAGTCGTGGGAATCTTGTCCAGTAATTTCAATTATTTAATGTAACTTTCCTGTTCTTTCTCTCTTATGTTACCCAATTAAAGCTCAAACTCAGTGACTGAAAAATAAGGCTTTACAGTGGAAATAAGATATCTAAGATTGCATTTTACTTTTTCATTCTTTCTCAGTAAAGAAAATCACCATATATGTCCTGTCAGAAGTATCTGTAATACGTGTGTTCATGTGTCCTTGCCCTTTTTTTCAATTAAATGCAAATAGAATTCCTGAAGATCAGAACATTGTCTCTCTCCTTATCTTTCATATGGCTCTAATTCATCTAGAAAAAGTTTCAGTTTGCAGGGTTTTCATCATCACCTACATGTTCAACATGTAAGACTCAGAACTAACAAATTTAAGTCTTTAATTTTTGCAGAAACTTGGACTATGATGTTATAACACCTTCCATCTTGGAACTCCCAACTCCTTTGCAGGCTCTGACTCACAAGGGAGTTTTCACTCACTTCACACTAACATTAAGGAGGTTTCTTCAGGATTTCAGAGTGACTTAAAACAAAACCTAAAAAAGAAACACCTGTAATTTGGATGTGTCCAGCATCCCTTCACAGCTGATTTTACATGTCCAGGTCACTGGAAGGAAAACGAACATTGCCTGACAAATGATGTGTTCATGTGTGATGGCTGAGAGACAGAAAAGTAGTTTGTTGTGTTCGGGGGTAGAAAAACAAAGCAGCAATAGCATAACTATTAAAAGAGTAACATTTTCTAACACCTACACTGAGCTTGATAAACATTTGTTTATTGCTCTCCATCATTTTGTATGGACTGCCATGATCAGAACCTTTGAGGATAAAGGTTTTGAAATGTTTTCTCTCCTGTGAACTAAGATGTCATGTTAAACACCACAGCTGGTGGAATGAATACAGCCAGCCATGAAATATTCATTCAGCTCATCAAGTCTGTGAAAAATTGTCTGTGATTTGGGTTACCACTGAATTATTTTGAGAAGGCTTCTATGGAAAGAACTGAAATCCTGCTTAATAATATTGGTGTATCTAAAACTCAGCTAAGGAGACCTCCCCTGTACTCCCATTTAGGGAAAAAGTATGGACACACCAGGATCTATGATAACACATCTCAGCACAGTTCCACAACTTTTATCTGCTTGCACAGATTGGCTTACTTACACTTCCTAGCTGCAAATATTCCTTACAACTTAACATGATCGATATTATATGTCATTATAAAGAAATCTGTTGTGTCCCTCAAGTCACATGGGCAAGGGATTTATTACTTTTAAAGTCACCTTGAGCATTCCCTGTATTGGATGGGAATTTAGTCTCTTATAATGCAAAAACATCTTTTCTAAACTGTGACAATATCATTTAACTGGAAGGAATGAAGCACATAATACATCATATTCCAGAGGTACAAGATATTGATGGATATGGTGGTAACACACTGCTAAATTCATTTCATCCTCTCAGATTCCATTTCCATGTTTGAGACACTATTTCACATAATGACTTATTGCCCTTCCAAATATCTTAGGTGTTTTGAATAGCTTGCCACACACCACAGAGGAATTTAGGCATCTAATAAGGAATATTTTTATGTATTGGTCCATAAGACCCTGCAATATGTGCAGTACTAACATCTGTTAATGCTAATGCTAGGCCTTGATAGACATAAAGTGATTTATCTATGAGGGGTTACAAAAACTCATAGCTTAAGCAGACAGCAGAGGGACAACAGTGAGGGTGTTATGTTCAGCAAAATTAATTTAACTGGCATTTCTTGGATCATGCAAACATGTTTCTCTCCTCTGTGTACTCCCCACTATATTTAAGAAAAGTATTCTGAAGAGCTTAATTATTATTTTAGTTTAGTAAACGACAGCACTTAATACAGCTTTTCTACAGTCATTGATAATACAGTTATCAATACAAAGATACATATTTGTCTTACCATAGGACAAGTGGCAGATTTTCAGGTACCTGTCCAGGCTGACAGCTGTCATGGTGATGAGGCTCCCACAGCCAAAGAAGAAGCCAGCCCATCCATACCAGCGGCAGCCTACCCACCCGAACATCCAGCGGTGCGAAAAGAAGGAGATGATGCTGAAGGGTTTGCCTACAACTTCCAAAGGAGAAGAGAATGTTAGCCCACTGATAAAATCCATCCTTGAGAAAATCTCCTTTTATCAGAAAGGCAAACCCTCTCCCTTGCACAAAACTAATACCTGTAAAGTGCTCTGCAATGTGAGGAAACGTTCAGTCACAGTATGTGATGACTTTAAGCTGGAGGGTAAATTTAGATGGGATATTGGGAAGAAAATCTTTGCTGTGAGGGTGGTGAGTCACTGTCATGGGTTGCCCAGGGAAGCTACAGATGTTCTGTCTCTGGAAGTGATCAAGGCCAGGTTGGATGGGGCTCAGAGCAACCCTGCAGACTGGAAGGTGTCTCTGCCCATGGCAGGGGGTTGGAACAAGATGCCTCTAAGGTCCCTCCCAACCCAAAGCATTCTGTGCTTCCATGGCTTGTGAGGGCTCCATGCACAGGACTGAGCCTATGACAGTTGTAGCTGGATCCCATGGCACCCATGATGTGATAGGATGAGCAAAGCCTGCAGAAGGGCTGGAAATAGGTGCTTTATTATAAATCACAGGAACCAGAGGTGAACCAACACTCTGGAACCAATCACGGCCAGGCTCTTCTCATTATGAAACCTTCAGAGTATGTGTTAAGTCCACAGGCCAGTACCTAAACAGGATGGCTGATGGTGAGTTAGAGCTTGAAAAAAGCGCAGACCTACTTAGTATTTCTACATCCCTGCAGCCAGTTGGGTGTCTTCAAGCACAAGGTAAAGAAATTTGCCTTCAAAAAGAACTTTTTCAAACCTGTCAAGGCCCAGCAGTAGGACACACAGTGAGGTAAAGTGTTAGGTGGGAAGGATAGATATGGACTTGAGCTGCAGACATGGTTTTAGCTCCTCTCTACACCACACATTTCTTTGGTGCCTCCTAGCAAGTCACTGTACACAGATATCAAAGCATTCTAAGCTTCCCCAAAGAGATGGGAAGTAAATAACTGTTTTTGAGGCTTTCTCTTAGTGGCACTTTAGCTCATTCCTCCACAGGTAAAAGTGAGTGCTGCATTAAGGATGAAGTGAAGTTTGGTCAAATGATATTCCATTATCACCTTAAAGCAGGTTTATACTTTTTCATACTCTTTGTAAGTATTGTGACAAAGAGAAAGTTTGAAAACTGTAATTATCTACTTGGAAATCTCTGTTTTCTCCTAATTATTACCTTTTTCTTGGTCTTAATTTAGGCAAAGAAGAAAAATCAACTCTAATGGAACAGAAAACTCAAAAATTTATCATCTAGGGACATCTGCTTTCCAAACACTTCAGTTTTGCTTACCAGCCTGATCTTAAATTCTCCCAGGCCTGAACATTCCGACTGCAACATTCAAACAACATTAAATATTGAACTCTACATTTCTGTGACCATATTCCTTCCTGCACAGGAGCAGCCAGAGCACCTCAAGTATTTGAAAACATCTCAGCTTCCCTGGGCTGGTTTCCCTGGCTGAACCACAGTGTCTGCAATGTCATAGAAGCTCAGTGAATTGGTTTATGAAGAGGGCAAAAATGATCTTGCAAACTGTATTTCCCACAAGGTAACCTATTCATAGAACTGAGACAAAAATCTCTATTTTGTTGAAGTGATCTGTAGGAAAATATTTTTCCTAAGAACATTTCATTTCACATTGAACTGATGTAAAACCATGCATTTTCTTTTCATTCTTAACAGAAAATTAAAACACTTCTTCCAAAACCGAATCTTGCAGAAAATTTCCTTTGTTCCATCTTCTATGCCAAAAGCATCAGGATTGAAAACCTTCAAAATCAGATGAGTTCTTTTTTAAAGTATTTTTGGATTACTTTCCTTCAGCCTAATCCTGTAAGGAAAGTTCTGCCTGGACCTGCAGGATGTGCTCAGGTCAATGCATGATGTGCTTTTCTCCGTGCAGAATAAATGCAGTTTTAATTTTTCAAGCAAAAGCTTACCTCGGGGATTAAGGTTTCAAGAAAAACATTAAAAATGTTAAGGTCTAGGTTATATGCTAACAATCAAGTCAGCAACTTTAGGCACGTAAGTGACTGGCAGCTTTTAAGGCTGACACATTTCTGTGCACAAAATCAAATTTCTCTTCAGCAGTGGAACCCGGAGCAGCCCAGAGCACGGAGTTCGTGCAGAATGAGCCTGATGCAGCTTTGAACAAGGGGCTGGTGCCACCCTGTGGAAATCTGCAGGAAGCAGAACTCTTTTCTTCTAAAAGTTGTTAAGGCAGGTGTGGGCCTGATATTTTTGAGTCTGAAAGGTTTTCAGCCTGCCAGTGACTGATTTCTTCCCAAGGGAAGATTTCTCGGGACAGTTTTTCTGTCAAGGACAATCTCTGTAAATAACTTATGTTCTCAAAATAATTCTGTACAGCTGTGCTGATTGTGTTTCTCTTGTCCCACCAATGGGACTAGAGAGGTGTTGCTCCCTTTTACCAATCTTGTTAAGTCTGTATCAGAACACCTTATAAAAAATACTAAAAATGAAACAATATTGCCTTCTAATTTTTTTTCTGCTTCAAACTGGAGTCAAGCATTTATTTCATGTCCAAGTGAAACAGACAGGTGTGTGAAATACGAAGATTTTGTGGGGAAAAAAAATCCTATCTTCAGTTTGTCCAGCAAACAGAACCTATCACATGTGTCAACTTAGTATCATCCTCCATTAATATATATATATATATATATATATATATATATATATATAAAATAGAGAACAGGGAAAACCAACCATGGTTCTGGCAATCACTATTTTTAATTCCAAAATTAAGCCCCAGATGGATTGAGATCTCCATGGAAGAAAGCAAAGTGACCAAGGAGTGCACTGGTGACAGACCTGAACAGAGACATTGGCAGTCCTCACACTAAGAGGGGTCCCAAACAAGCTGTGGTTTGAATGGTTGGGACAGAGTTTTTATGGTTAGGAGATACCTGTTTAAATTCATCAAATCATAAAATCACAGAATATTTTGGATCGGAAGAGATCTTAAAAGACCATCTCAATCCACCCCCTGCTGTGGATAGGGACAACTTCCACTATCCCAGGCTGCTCCAAGGTCCATCCAACCTGGCCTTGGACACTTCCAGGGGTGGGGCAGACACAGCTTCACTGGGCAACATTCAGAATATAAAGCTGGGCAAATTCTCCTGAAACACTGCTTCTCATTGGAGTGACTACTATGAGCCTTATAATACTTTTCTTAAAGCATACAGAAAATGGGAATATCACAGAGGAGGGAAAAGCCAGTCTGGAGTTTTTCCTTAAATTCTAAGTATTGAGAGATGGAAGTAGTGTGTCCATGACAGAAATGTCAAAGAAATCATTGGCATTTCTCTGTGTGGTAGCAGTGATATTTATACCAACATCTTTCTTCTACTGAATTAGTATTTCCTTCAGAAATCCAAAACCACTGGAATCTGCAGGGATGAGCAGATCTTTGGTCTTGTGAGAGCTCAAACAAGCATCAGTCTAGGGAGGGTGTGAGCCATCATTTTATATTGTTCAGTGATATTTTTGGTGTTTAGATGAGGGAAAGAGCATCTGGAAGAGACAAGAGTAGGAAAAGGGTGCACTGGAGCTGAGGGCAGAGGTCCCAGTGTATACAACACACAGGGGACAGATGACTGCAATCATGGGAATATAATTCCATTTATATGGCACTGGGGAGGTCCCATGGTCAGCTGGATCCTGATACCCATTGGATTGTCTTCCATCCAAAATATCCTTTTCTAAAGGTCATTCAGCCCTTTCCCTGTATTTACCCGTGAGCAGCTGAATCAGTCTCATGTCAAGAGCCAAAACATCCATCTCTGCAACTCTGTATAAACCTCTACAAAGCTCCCTCCTCCAATGCCAGGACATCCAGACTGTGGGGTTGAAACAAAAATCCTCCCAGTTGGCTCATACTCTACAGATTGATGCAAATGCTCATTTTTTCTGATCCAGAGACAAAGGAGGATGGCCACTGGAGAGAAAACTATTAGCTTTGATGGGCTGACGGCCACTGGCATTTTCCAATTATTTGACTAAACGTGTATTTTTGAGGCATTTGGATCCTTTCTATTTCACCCTATGGCAAGAAAACATAATTTTCTGCACCTCTAATACCAAGCTATTTTGTGGTTATTGTGCCAGGGTGCAGATGGAAGCTGCCTTTGGAGACCTAGCAGTTCTGGGGGAACAGGAGCTCTGCTATTTTGATAAAATCAGCCCTAATTTTTCCTCTGTACTGTTCATTTCTTCCCATCAAGTTGTTCAGGAATGTTGTTTTTCATCCTCTTCTATTATTTGCATGCAAATAATAGAGAAGAAATATCTGCAGCAAAAGGCATTTGGTGCTCCTGTGACTTCCAGAGGAATGTCTCTTGCTGCTGCCAGGCAGAATGGTGAGATAGTAAGAACAAGGGAAAATAAAAACATGAAATTACCTGAAATGCCCAGATCACACACTGCTAAATTAACAGTCATTATCTCAGCAGGTCTTAGCTTCTTTTTTCGCTTTGAGGACATAAAAATAACATACCCATTTCCCAGAGTTGAAAGGATCCCTGTAAAAATGCAAAATAGAATAACATTCAAATTAAAATCATCCTCAAAAACAGCAATACTCCATCTTCCTTGTGAAACTCACTGATCTTTTCAGCCTGAACCTGTGGTCCCTGAAGCTGGGCGTTTTAGTTTGAAACATGATCCCCTCATTGTCATTGTGCAGCTCATAGAGACCTTGACTGCAGGCACATCCCTCCCACAGCAAATGCTGTTTTGCCCTCTGCAGTAGGGCACTGCTTTCCCCACCTGAGCCTGCACAGCCATCAACAGAATGCTCACAACAGAAACCCCAGGATCCCTCTGCTCCAACCCAATTCTCATTCAAACATTTATACAGCCACGAGAATGAAATTCAGCTCTCTGTAGTCACAGGAACCAGAATCTGACCAATTTCAACTTTATTAAATGCACTAATTGAGGGATAAATTTATAATTTAATTTAAACTAATATATTAATATCAAATCTTAATTCTTACATTAAAATTTATTTCTATCATAAGAAAGAAAATTTATAAAATAAATCTGATTAATCTGATTTTAACTTCCAGGTGGAATTCAGTGCATGGGATCCTTCTCATATTGGCTGACATATTTTTTTCATATCATCACCCAAGGACCCACAGGTACCAGCACTGCAAGTGGTTCATCCCATGGAATTAATCACAGCAGTACAGAAAATTGTAGGGTCTCCAGTTCCCTTAAAGAAAATGTGTCTTCACTAACTCATGTTTGAAAGAGTTTAAGGTCAGAGTGAGAGTTTTGCTGTGGAAACACAAGACAACACACAACATCTCTCTCATGGAGCAAGAAGGTGAAAAACCAAAGTGACCATGGTCTATTGAGCCTCACACCAGATCAGGGGAGACATGTAAGAAGGAGGGAAATGCAGAAGAGTGAAGAGCAAAGAGTGCCTGTGCTGCCATTGCCTCATGAAAGGGACTTACAACAGCACTGAGGGAAATACTGAAGACAAGGTCAGCCCAGGAAAAGGTGAGGAAGGGTGTTTTCCATAAGTATTTTAGGTTTGACATCTTTCTTTCTCACTACCTAAATCAGTAATTAAACATTAAGCTTTGGTGGTTGGAACCACATGAGAGCTGGAATGAGATAATCTTTGAGGTCCATCCAACTCAAACCATTCTGTGATTTTGAATTTATTCCCCTCAAGGAGCCTGTTTGCCCACTGCAATAACTGGGAGTTAATGTTCCTGTCTTTATCCTGACCCTGTCTTCATCTCCACTACTTTTTCTCTGCCTGTTTCCTCCCTGTCCCATTCTGAGGGTTGTCCTGAGTGCTTGGCTGTTGCAGCAGCCCAATTGTCAGAGGGTAGAAACACAGACTTTTTGTTTATCACAGCATGAAAAGGATCCTGGTTCATTCCTCTTTACAGCTCAGCCATCCTGACTCCAAACATTCACTGACTCTGCCTGCTCCAAGCTCCTGCTGTAGGTTTCCCTTGCAACCTCTGACTGCTGGTTATTTCCTGCTGAACTCTGACTGCAGGGATCAGACTCTGACTGCAGGCTTTCACCCAGCTCAACTGTGAGTGAAGGTTCCAACAACAGGCTCTTAACTTCAGACCCAGAATGACCTCACAGCAATGATTCTTTCTCCCCAGAATGCTTCTTCCTCAAGGTTCCCACATTTATGAACCTCCATGATGAGCCTTACCAGCTCACCCACTCCCTTTTATCACACTTATCTTTATTGGATCCAGCTGTGACTCATCAGGGTGAGGCTGTTAATTATTGGGTAATTAACACAGCTGTTACCTACCAGGGATGAAGTCACCTGTATTCCCTTCTCCTTCACTTGGCTACTTGCTGAGGCCAACTCATCACACTACTCCAAAAAAAGTCATAAACAACCCAACTTTCCTCTGTTTTTAAGCCGCCAGAGTCACCCTCTGTGCTGCCTTGTACACAGGGCTCTGCTGGGGCAATCTCTGTTTCCAGAGGGCCCCAGCACCCTCCAGCCTCCCAGCAATGCTGCCCTCTCCAAACGTTGTACCTTTGAATACCACATAATTTTCATCAGAGTCTTCTGGCAGGCCAGACCACAGGAACTGAAGTTCAGTAATTAAACGGGTATTTAATTATTTAGTGATTAATTTGGTAATTCAGTAATAAATAATCCAGTATTTAAATGGGTATTTTATTATTTACTCTGGTCCATCAATGGCATGATCCCCTTGCAAGGGTGTCTTGTCCCCACAAATATCAAGAAACCAAACCTGGGAACATCCTTGAAACAGAGAGAGAAATGGTTCCCAGATGTTAAAACCAAATTATTTATCAAGAAATATGAGTGACTGAGGAACCAAAAGTTTATCAAATTCAGGAGAAAAATACTTTGATTTTGAATTTTACTGTATTAAATGTAACACTTATTGGAAACTTTTTATTTTTATATTGACATTATTATTTTCTATATTATTTTACAAAATAAACAGAAGGACAGAACCTGGCTTATTATTGATCTTAGGTTTTCTCACCAAATTTGATTTACCCTTGGTGAATTAAATTTTAAGAACAACCTACTCCTATGGTTCTGCAAATTTAATCTGAATTATAAGCAGATAGAGGTATTCATATGAGTCATTTTCTTCCTTGCAGCTGAGTGAATGAATCTCAAAACTGCAAGCATTTTTCATATATTTTAATCCTTTTCTCATTTAATGCCATTTTCCTCCCCAGTGATATTTAGAATAACTAGAGTGCCAGCATCCAGTTTGAAATACCTTTTGAAAGCATTTGACATTTTCCTGAACCTGTTTCAACTGACTGGCAGTCTAGAGAGACATCTCTATCAGCCAAGTAGCTCTGAAGTTGCCAAGCTGCTCTGAAACCACTGCTCATTATTAATATCGATGTTTCAGAAAGCCCCAGACCACTGACCTCCTAATCCCATGGCTGGAAGGGGTCCACTGATAATTTGTGTTGCCTTTTGTCTATGCCTGCATCTGAAAATTGCTTATCTAAATCTTTTTTTTTAACTCCTTGGTGATCAAAACTTTATCCTTTGTTGAGGCACCTAATGCTCCATTTTTCCTGCTGTGAAGTGGTTTTCCGAGCAGTCAGCTGAAGCCCTTGCTGGAGCAGACTCCCAGCTCTGGTAGGCTGGAAACAGGGAAAAAAGACTTTCAGATATAAAAAAGAGGCTCTTTTCCAGGAGAACTGCCCATGGCACCATGGCACTATTACATGTATACAAACAAAGGGCCAAGGATGTACTAACTAAAAAAGTGACACCTGCAGAGACAGAGCCAGGCTGAGATACACAACCTGCAGCAAGAGGGGAAAGTGTTTACAAGCAGCCAACTGGAGAAATAAACTTCCACTTCTCCAACCTAAGAGCAGCGCTAAACAATCAGGAAAAATAAAATTTAAAAAAAAAATTTAAAAAATGAAGATAGTTCAGGGTTTTGTTTTCAATTAAGATGTTTCATAACAGGCTGAGGGAGTGTGCACAACAGTTTGTAAATCAATAGTGACTTGCCAAGGCGTTTCAGAGGAGCTGACAGCCAGCAGGTCCCTGCTCAGTAGTTTGTCACCCTGCCTGGCTGTACAGTGAATCAATCAAGGCAGTGATGAAAAAGCTGGTGGGAAAAGTGACAAAAACAAAATAATTGGATTCTTATAACCATGTGCATAGTCTGATTTTTTTTTTTCCTAGATGATATAGAAAGCAACACATGGAAATGAATTGTTCAGGACAAAGGATCATGCACTCACATAGAATTTATCAGACTGGTCAAGACTCCTGATTTCCTTCAAAGACAAAAAAACAATTATTTTTCTATTTCAAGTGACAATACTTCAACTGTACAACCAGTCTGACCCTAAAAGTTCTGCAGAGATTCCTGATAAGATCCAGCCTTGTTCAGTCACCTGTCAGCTTCTTCCCCTTTTTGAAAGAAATTTTAAATTCACCTTGCACCTTAACACAGCTCAAGTGCAAAAAGATAAACAAAAGCAGTTCTGGCTTCCCATCTCCTGCTTCCCTGTCCCTGCTGTCAGGATGTCCCCACAGGCCATCCTCAGGAGAGGCCACAATTTCTTGGAAGGGATCTGCAAAGGAGTAAGGAGTGCACAGGGAAACCACAGACATGGAATCATAAAATCATTTAGGTTGGAAAAGACCTCTAAGATGATCAAGTCCACCTTTTGACTGAACACCACCATGCCCACCAAACCATACCACAAAGTGCCACCTCCACTCCTTTTCTGAACACTTCCAGGGCTAAAGATTTCACCATTTTCTGGGCAGCCCATTCCTGTGCTCAACCATTCTTCCAGTGAAGGATTTTTTTCCTAATATCCTTATTCTATAGTTCCAAGGAATATGCAAACACAGGACTTATATGGATATGGGAAGACCATAATTGGCTCTAATGAAAGCCACCAGTGAAGTTTGTTATGCACACAAGGGCAAAGTAATCAACCAAGCAAAATGCAATGCTAAACACACACTTTAAAAATTAAGTTGATTTAGAGCTAAATGTGGGATATGATGTGTGCAGAAATATACAGTTACAGCAAAGCTGTGGCTTGAACTATCCTGGCCCAGGCTACTGGATACAATGAATTCACAAGTCCAGTATCAAAACGATTGTTAAACCTTTTTAAATTATAATTTCTGTATCCTCACATTGCTCACAAAAGTCTGTGCTTTAATAGTTGGCTTTTGGCTTTTCATGGAGAATTTTTGATTCTTGTTCCTTGCCTTAATTTGATTATGTCTGTGTTTTTCAAGATGTTTTACACCTAACAGGGGTAATTTTTGGAACAGGATAAATCTACACTAAATACAGTGAGTACAACAAGGCAATACAATACAGTATACTGGGAGGATTCATCCATCACACATATTTCTTGGGATTAAAGCTAAGTTTACTTAACCAAGTGAAAAAAAAAAAAAAAAAAAAAAAAAAAGAGCTGGAGTTGTTTTGTACAGTTCAGTAAAGACATCTGTCTGCAGAGCAAAAAAAAAAAAAATATATATATATATGTGTGAAAAGTGAGGATACCTACAAACCAGTGTATGGATACCACAGACAGCACTGAGATACAGCTTCACCTGTCCCCTCTGCTGCTCTGAATTCTTTTTTCAATAAAGACATAAGCAGAACAGAAATGAAAAACAAACAGAAACACAAATAGAAGGGAAATAATAATAATAAAAACTCTACTACCTCTGCTATGGAAAAGATTACATTACTGAGATCAGGCAGAGGAAAAGCAGCAAGACAGAGTAGAAGGGGGAGATGTAAAGTAGTGAACAAGAAATACAAAGGTAGGACTGACTGACAGAACTTGGTATTTGTGCACAATTGTTGAACAACACAATGAATCAAAACTGAAATATCAAGGATCACTGTACACCCTGTATTCAACCTTGTCTCCAGACATCTGACACCTGGAGCCCAGGTTTTTTGTAGAACAGTTCTGTACTCAGACCAGTTTTAGTGAGAAAATGGCTCTTGAGCTGTGAGAAACTGCATGAACTAAGACCATAAAGCATAAAGGAACTTAAAATATATAAAGAAGAATGGAATGGAATAGAATATGGAATATCCTGAGTTGAAAAGGACCCACATGGGTCACTGAAGTCCAGCTCCTGACCCTGCAGAGGACAATTCCAAGACTCACACCATGTGTCTGAGAGCTTTGCCCAAACACTTCTTGAGCTCTGTCAGGCTGGTGCTGTGGCCACTGCCCTGGGAGCTGTTCCAGGGCCAACCACTCTCTGGGTGAAGAAACTTTTTCTGATATCCAACCTAAACCTGCCCTGACTCAGCTTCATGCTATTCCCTCTGGTGTTGAGGCTAATATAGACACAAAAAGACATAACCCTGCCCTCCTCCATAAAGTAAAGAAGGCAAATTATCAAGAATAAGGCCAAGTTTATCCCTAGAAGAAATAGAGACCAGCATTTTCCTGCTGAATGATAAGTCCTTGGCATGTGCATACTTTAAAGAGAAATCACTCCCAGCTATCATGGGTGTGCACTAACCAAAAGATAATTGTATTTGTTCTGCTTACAAGGTCACTTTGAACCTTGTAAAGGATGCCAGTACAAAAGGATGGGGAGGGTGCTAGGCAGAAAATATTGCTCAATATGATGTGTAACAGAGGTCAGATGATGCCAGGAGCTGATCAGAGATCATGTGAACACATCTGAGGGTGTTTACTGTTGTTTAGGCTCATGAGAGAGGCTGGGAAAGCAGGCCATAAAACCCACAATGCATAGTGAGGGAAATATTATTCTGCCCAGGGACAAATTAAACTGCAGGGTAGCAACCTATCAGTTATTAAAAACAATGAGTATTTCTTCACTTTTTGCTGGAACATCTACTGCTAGTCACTTTTGGCTACCTGCAGCAACATTATCTGTCAGCATTAACTGTTGACACCATATTTCTTACACATTATCTCTCCTCCCTCCTAGATTTTTCTTTCTAGCATGAAAAAACATGTAATTACACATCTAATGAACAGCAGTTTCTGCCTCATTTCTGAGAGCTGCAAAGATGCAGCGGCACAGTCTTATTTCGAAGACTAATTATAAAATCATTACCAATTATTGTCAAATAAAAGCCAGCTACGATGTCAGCTTCTCTAGAGAGCTTTGATGCAAAGGGGTCTTCCTTTTGGAGATAGTGTGGGATGTATTCTTCCTGGGAAGAATTGTTGCGATCTGATGCCATCCCACTCATGTCCAGTTAAGTGCCTGAAAAACAAAAGAGCAGTTTGCAACAGATCACACCTGCTGCTAGAAAATGTGATGTTATTTTTGTTCATACACAGGATCCATCTTCCCATCTTCAGTTCTGCTCTGACACTCCCTAGGGCATTTCAGGATACCATTCAAACTTGCATAAAACATCATGCCATGATTTAGGTCATGAGTCTACCCAAGAACATAATTATTTACATGAAATCTGTCTTGGTTTTGAAAGACAGGTGTCTGCCAGGGAAAACTGGAGTTTCCCTTGGAATGGAGAATGTAAACCCCCCACCCCCTCCAAATTATAATTTTGCAATTAAGGGCTTTCGGGCAAAGATTTGGGAATAGCAATAACAGTTCTTTACTAGGAATATTTACAAATGTAGTAGTAAAACAAACAAACAAGCGAACAAACAACAATCCTAGAAATCCTGACAGAGCTACAACCTGACACCCTGTTGGTCAGGGTGTTGGAAGCAGTCCCAAAGTAAATCCTCCTGGAGTGGCAGATGTAGTTCTGTTGGAGCAGAGATGATCCTGTAGAAAAAAAGGGGTCCATTGATGGTGAGAAGGGTCCAGTCTTCCTCCAGGAATCTGGTGGAGGCAGATAGCTCATGTTCCTGTGTCTCAGTTTTTATCCAGGTAGGAATGGTTGGCTCCCCCCCACTGG
This sequence comes from Phylloscopus collybita, assembly GCA_027886175.1. Taxonomy (NCBI): domain Eukaryota; kingdom Metazoa; phylum Chordata; class Aves; order Passeriformes; family Phylloscopidae; genus Phylloscopus; species Phylloscopus collybita. Next base: position 51,668,337 of record JAJNNQ010000026.1, read on the forward strand.
GTGGAGCATCTCACAATGGGGATGATAGAATATGTTGTGCCCTTAAGTGAGCCTTAATGACCCATTAGCAGAAGATATCTCCCTGGAGGGAGGATGGGTGGTGAAAGAGATAACAAACACTGCCCCACCTGGTTTGAACAGCTGGCCCATTATCAGAAGGCATCTGCCCCCCTACCCCCAGAGTTACAAGAGATAAAGAAGAACATCTCCCCAGCTGCTTTTAACAGATTAAATAGAATACACATTTTTGGTTCCATAGCCCAAGACAGGATCACAATAGGAAAAAGGCACCAAGCTGTTGGAGAGTGTCCAGGGAAGGCCACAAGTATGGTGAAGGGTCTGGAGGGGAAGCCTTTGAGGAGCAGCTGTTCAGCCTGGAGAGGAGGAGACTGAGGGGAGACCTCATTTTAACATCCTCATGAAGGGAAGAGGGGCAGGGGCTGATCTGTCTATTCTCATGACTAGGGACAGGACTGGAGGAGATCTGGAGCTAAGTCTCTGCTTTTTGTCTGTGTCTATACAGATGATTCTCATAATGCCAAGAAACTGGGAGTTATCTGCAAGACAGCCCCAGCAATTTCTTTGTGTCCTGAGGGGCACTGTGCCTGCAGATGGCAGCTCTGCAAATTTTACAGATAAGTGAAAAATTACATCCATAAATTCTTCTTGGAGTTCCTTAGTTGTTGTATTCCAATGCAAATAACGTGTCATGGCTACAATTATAAACAACAATTGGCCGCTGGAAACAGCAGGAGGTATTAAATAGTAGAGTTATCTGGGAAGGCTTGTGGGGTTTTCTTTCCATTTTCTTTTGTGTGGAAATGGGTTATTGAGGTCAAACGTGTTAATATAAATAAAGGGAACCCTGCTAGGGGAAAATGGGGCTCTGCCAAACACCCATGAAAATCGTCCCTCCAGGACAACTGAAGAAGTGAGGAACTCCTGCATAAGGCAAAAACATTTTTTCCATGTTTGAAGCCACTCAGCCAGGAGCTATTTAGGGCATTCAGACACCCCAATTCCTCTTGCTGGTGCTTGCTGGGGCAGGGATGGCACTCACGACCTTAGCACTTGACTCAGGGCTTCCATAACTTTTGCTGTGGGACCTGGGACAAACTGTGAAGCTCTGAATTTTTCCCTTCAAAAGTCCAGCTTGGAGGGAGACTAAATGAGAAACAAAATTATTTCTTTATTTAACCCATTTGCTCTCTCTTCTGCATCTTGAAGTCAGGCAGTCTTGTCAGTAACAGACCTGTGTGGCCAGGTACACCCGTGTACGCCTGAAGCATTCACAGCCCTCTCCCTACTGTCTTTCTAGCTTTGGAAAAAAAGAAAAAGGAAATATTTTACTGAAGGGGATTGAACCATGAAGGCTCACTGCTACTCTAGACATGGGAGAGAAAAAAAGTCTCCCAGGCATATGGCTCCAAGTAGCATTAACTATTGAAAGTTCAGCAGCTTCATTGTCTTTTTTTTTTCCTTTTTTTCTTTTTTTAGTAAAGAAAAAAAGATTGAATAATTTTAAAAATAATTAACTATTTAAAAAATAATTCACTCTTCCAGACAGCAGAGCAACCATGTTGGTTTGGATCAGGTAGTCTGGTACGACAGCCTGGACAGACTGAAGAGACCATCTTGTACAAAAGGATGGACTGAAGTGTGATTCTGGGAAATAATCAGGATCATCTATCCATCCTATCATCGCCACAGGTATGGTTCCACCTGGCCTGGATCTGATGCCTCTCTATCCCCCAGCCTGCAGGGTCCCACAGCTCCTCTGTGGCTGCAGCACTTGAGCCATGCGGGTGGCTGAAGTGAAGCAAAGGGAAAGGCACATCTGGGGCCTGTCAGCACAATCTGGGTTTGTGTCCTGGGTTGTGGAGCCGGGGGTGGTGTATTCTATTTTCATTTGTTGAGGGGCAGTTGGGGAGATGCTTTTCTTTATTTCTGGTGGCTCAAGGGGAAGGAGGCCTGAAGACTTTGGATAATAATGGGCCATTAGCACCTCCCCAGACTATACCCCCTCCCAGAGCGGTGCATCTGCATTTCCATCATCCTATTGTGAGATGGATCACATCCCCCTGGCAGTGGGGGGAGGCAGGCAGTTTTGCTGTCTGGATAAACGGAGACACAGAGACAAGAAAGCAGGGAGCTTCACCCGATTTCCTGGGAGGAAGACTGGACCCCTTCTTGTCCACTGGACCCTTCCCACCACAACTGTACCCTTTCCTACCACCACTGGATCCCTTTTACCATCACTGGACCTGGTTCTTCTACAGGATCATCTCTACTCCAACAGAATCACATCTGCCACTTCAGAAGGACTCACTTTTGGTCTGCTTTCAACACCCTGACCCACAGGGTGTCAGGTTGTAGCTCTGACTCTGTCAGGGTTTTCCAAAATTGTTGTTTGTTTGTTTGTTTGCTTGTTTGGTTGGGTGGTTTCGTTTCCTATTATATTTGTATTGTTAATATTCTTAGTAAAGAACTGTTATTCCTATCCCCAAAATCTTTGCCTGAGAGCCCTTGATTACAAAATTATAACTTGGCAGTGGGTGAGGGGTTTGCATTCTCCATTCTAGGGGAACCCCAGTTTCCCTGGCAGAAACCTGTCTTTCCAAACTGAGACAGTTTGATACAAATATCAGAGTGTTTGAGGGCATGTTCCTCTTTTGAGCCACAGCAGAATTTCCCACTCAAGTCAGTATCAGGTGGCTCTCAAGGACAATATTTTGCTATGTCCAAGCATACAAACAAAGTAGCTTTAAATAGGAAATTTCAACTTTTGTGTATGTAAACCCAGCCAGAAGTGCAGACACTGGTGTTTTTGATCTGCCTTAAAGCAAAGGTGTAGGTTTGCCAGACAAATCACAGCCTTGGGACAGGAGAGAGTCCTCTCTGGTCCACCTAGACATGGAAAAATTTGCTGCTTCATTTAATGTAAGATGTTTAGCTGCTTGCAGATGTTAATGTGACAGACTATCCTCTCTGGCTACTGAAAAAGAAACACTTTATCTCAGCTTCAAGCAGAGAAAGTACATTGTTTCTAGAAAATTTTCGACAAAAATAAAAGGAAATTAGTGTCTAATTTCCAAGTAGGTATGCAAACTTTCTTTATTGTTTAAAATCATGTCTGGTGAACTAAGAAGAAGTTTCGGATATAAGAAGACAAAAAATAACTCTACGTGATTTACACAAAAATTTTTAGTGACATATAATGCAGGAGTTGATACTCAGTTGTGGCTTTAAAAGATATTCATCATCCTGATTAGACAGGAATTAATTGTGCCCCCCAAAATAAAGCTTTATTCCAGAATCAATCTCACTTTTAGAGTGTGTAAGACAGAAAAGTCTGTAATTAACAAGGTAGAATAATTAATTCTGTCATAATTCCAAGTCAAGAAAAGCCATAATCCTAATCACCATCTAGTGTCTAAATATTGGGTAAAAAAGGTGGAGAGGGATAACTTTCATACCAGTAGGCAAAGCCTAGCAAATGTAGGGATTCACAAATGCATTATTTCATGAACCAAGATTTGAACTGCCAACTCTGTTGGTTTTATTTATACATGTGTTTTATAAGGTATCACAGTATTAAATGCCTGAAAAAGGTCATACATCTTCTGATACACAGCTCCTAAAAGTTAATGACTCAGCAACTGGGACTATAAGATATTATTTTAATAGAAACACAAGTGATCCAGGCTTGTACCAATCCTCATTGCTTGCAAGTTCCTGGGAACTCCTGAAACATTTTGGGAAGTTACAAATGGGAGGTGCAGCAACCCAGGTTCAAATTACTGAGTCCTCTTAATGGGGTTTAGACAAATATAGGGGTACATAGTGGCAAAATCTGAAGTCCTTAATCTAAATCAGTAAGAATCTAAATTAGTAAGAAATCTTAATTAGCAATCAATCTAGATTAGTAAGGAGACAATCACTGTGCTTGTGTTAGCCAGCCAAAAGTGGATGTACCCAAGACAGCCAAACTGGTATGAAGTGGGGAATGCATTTTTGTAAATTTACAAGCATGTGAAGGGAATATTGATGCCAACCATTAAAAAAAAAATCTTAGAAAACTAAAAGTATTTTGTAACATGATGACAAAAGTTATTTAGTATGGAAAACAGCAGTGTGTTGTGAGTGCCATAGGAATCCCAGAAACTGAGCTATTCTCAGATGCTGTCAAAATCCCCTATGGAAATTATTGTGGCAGGAATGTGGGCTTGACAAGAGAGCACAAGAAGTCAAACATTACTTCCAAAGTCATGGCCCACAGACAAGTGGTGCAAGTATTTGTAAAAGCAGATTAATGGCAGAGAATAAATGGCAAAGTGAAACAAAAGATGTCCATGGACCCAGAGTCACCTCATAGAAAGAGTCAGTAGGGCTCATTTGAAAGATTAATACAGCTAAAGTGATAACACTATCAATTGTGTTAATTAAGAAAATAATTTTCTGCTCTCTCGTGATATGTTAAAAACAATAAAACTATGAATAATTTTTTCTGAGTCAGTAAAATACAAAAGATAAAAGGATAAATTAGTGCCAGCAAATATTATCTTTTTAAGAGGAAAAAAGGTAATTATCTCCTAATTTGTCCAGTGACATCCATTTCTCAGTATCTCCACAGCAAAGTTTGTCTGCTCTCTGTGTCTGCTGGATCCTGCATCACAGTCAAGTGTCATGTTTATCCTAAACTTCCTGGTATTTTGAGGAGCTCCTTTCATAGACTGGGGCTGTGGAAGCACAGACAAAGGTCCCAGTGGGCCTTGCCTCGTCCTGTCACAGCATCCTGGCTGCTCACTGCTGACACAGAGCCTGGTGCCTGTCAAAACTCATGCCTGCAACACACATCCTCAGCCAAGTATTCCCAATAATCCTACCAGCCACTCTCTTTAGGAACAAAAATTACAAGGATCAGAAAATTTATCTCAAAACAGCTAGAGAGCTACAGAACACTTTTTTTTTTCTTTCTTTCTTTTTTTTTTTTTTTTTTTAATCTCCTAGTGTACTAAAAGAGATTCTTTTAAGAAAAATGGGCCTTGTTTCATCCCACTTTAGGACTAAATCCTGATGAGTCAAGCTATGGACTGGAAATGTCTTTTGTCCTCAGTAGGCTTGTTCAGCCATCAGGTTATTTTACAGTGGATTCACTCCCACCTGAGGAAGAGGAATCATCACTTTGAATGCACTAAATTAAAAGATTAACATTTTCTACATTTCAGGTGTGCACTGTGCTCCATCACATCCCACTGTTGCATTTGTGTTAATAATGATATAAAGCAGTAAATTTGGTATGTCTCATGCTACTCACACAAGAGAGATAGAGAGAGCTTTGGAAACAACAACTTTTGGTCTGCTGATAGCAGGAAAATGCTTCATGCTTACCTGTCACAGAAGATCTGCCCAAACAACCTGATGCAACATCCCACAGGAGCACTGGAAGGGCAGGGGTGAGAGGAAAGCTGCACTCAGATCACAGAATCATAGAGTGGTTTGGGTTGGAAGGGACCTTCAAAGATTATTCCACTCCAACCCCCCTGCCATGGGCAGGGACACCTTCCACTATCCCAGGTTTCTCCAAGCCCCATCCAGCCTGGCCTTAAACTCTTCCAAGGATGGAAGAGTTTCTCCACAGCTTCTCTGGCAACCGGTTCCTCACTGCCCTCTGTGTTATGTCCCCATCCTCAGTCTAAACACCACTCAGGTATTTTAAATAAAGCCTTGGTTAGGTGCTTCTATTTTCTTTCTGTTTCAAGACTATGCAGTAAGACTTACTAGCAAGCTTTGAAAAACATGCAATAACTTTTAAAAATAATAATTTAGTGTCTGCAGCTACTTCCACTTTCATAGGCAGTGCAAGAGCCACAGCAGAGCATCTGCAGAGCAAAACAGCTGCTGTTGAGGACCTTCATTTTACCAGGGCTGTACACTTTGCAAGCACTAAAAAGAAAATAATAATAATAATAAAAAAAAGTAAATTATAAACCTGTTTATAATTGATTCCTTGATTCAGGTTAATAACCATAGATTTAAACTCAGGCTCCCAAAAGATATTTTGTGACATGAGTGCCTCATGCAGCGTGGACAAGCACTGGGAAGCAATCCTGTTATCAAGGGCTGGTTTGGTTTTGGTTTTTCTGCCTCAGAAGACCAAAAGGTTCCACATTGGTGTGTCTCCAATGTCCAAAGCTGGGGACAGAGAGCACTGCACCATAGGCTGCCATCCAGCCCATGTAACTAACCCTCTTTCCAGCACATTCTGTGCTGGAAGGCCCTCAGTGCCTGTGAAGATAGATTTAAAACCACAACAAAAGAAATCAGCTCATTCTGATTATTCGAAATGGGTTCATGCTTATATCAGTGCTGCAGACACTCATCTTTAATACACAAACAATTCCACTTTTAAATAATATATTCTTTAAAATGGAACTGTTCCACTATAGCCAACCTCAAGAGATACAAACTCCTGACTCAGACACTATAAAATTTCAATATCAATCCTCAAAACTTCTGAGATTAAAGAAAAAAAAAATGGTTTGAGGTTTCTTGTTTGGTCTAATCAATGCAGCTTTGCCAGCCCTACATCACTTTTCTTCCCTGCTCTCTCTTCATCTCTCACTGGGGGTGTTTCAACCTGTCCTTCGTGGCTTGGCCAGGCTGTTGTTACCATCCCCACCTCTTTCAGGCTAGAAGTGGATCACCTAACAATGGTTACCTTGCTCACCTCTTCCTCCTGAAGGGAGGGCACAGAAGGAAGGGGAAGAAAATCCTGGTTGTTGCTATAAAGCACCTGATGTTTTTCCTAAGGTTTAGACAAATCCAGGGGATTTTCACACAGAATTGCCAAAAGCATGATATTTTGCAGGAGATGAGTGACAGCAATCAAAGGACCTGACTGTTACCTGTCATTCATCACAGAGTCACAGAATAGAGTGGTTTGGGTTGGAAGGGACCTTGGAAACCATCTCGTTCCAACCCCTGCCATGGGGCAGAGACACCTTCCACTGGCCCAGGTTGCTTCAGAGATCCATCCAACCTGGACAGGAACACTTCCAGGGAAGTGTGGGGCATCCACAGCTTCTCTGGGCAACCTGTGCCAGAGCCTCACCACCCACACAGTAAAGAATTCCTTCCTGATATCCAATAAAACCCTGCCCCCGTTGGTTTATTTCCATTATTTGCCTGGCACTGACGTTTGGTTTCAGGGTTTTGAGATCCCTCAGTGGCTGGATCACAGCAGGCACTGCACGAGATTTTCCATCCAAAATCTCCAGCCTGTGAGGCCTTTAGGTCCCATATCCCTCTACAGCATCACCTGGAGAAGGAGGGAACTTCAGGGTAACTGCTGCCTCAGCAGCTCTAACCCACTGACACAACCTGTCCTGGCTGGGGTTTTGTCCATTTATATTTCATCAGACACCAAGACTGCCACTGCCCACATTTCCATCCTGGTGTACCTCTTTTCCCATCTTCTGAAGGAAATTTTTACATTCCCCTAAACTTCTGAGGGAGCAGAAAGGTCTGGAGGACCGAGCACAGAGCAACCCCCTGGGCCCTGCCAAGTCTTATCCCTTCTTCTACTTGACATGGAGTTTGCAGCAAATTGCTAAATCTCTTCCCCCCCACCCGCAAAGAAGAACAGAGGGAATTTGCATCTGCAGGGGAAGGTGAGCCAATGGACTGATTGATGTGTTCTGGTGCAATGGCTCCCAAGTCAGTGATCCAAGCAAGAATAATGTGTTCTGCTGGTTTTCAAAATTATAAACCACAAGTGTCCTAAGGGATGGGGAGGTACAATGAAGTACAAATGAAGTTCTTAGCTCTAACTGACTAAGATTTTGCAGATATACTCTGAGATCTGAAGTTGTGGGTTGTTTTTTTTTTCCCCAGGACAGCATCTTCAGAAAGAAACTGATTTATTTACAATAAAGAGATCAAAATTGAAATTTCAGATTAGTCTCAGCAGCCTGATATATTTTCAATGTTTGATGTGAAAAACCACAAGCATTATTGTTTTCAAAATTTATACAGTTAGTTCTCAATATCCAGAGCACACCTCAAAACATCCATGAGCCTGAAGTCATCCAAATCATCCAATTTATTTGTGGGTTTGTTTTCCCATAGCTCAACAAAACAACAAAAAGTACTCTCTTGCCTGCTAACATCCCTGAAAGTAGCCATATATATATATATATAAATTTTTTTTGTTCATATTTGTCCAGGAACAGAATCTGAAGGTACTGGGGCATGCAAATCACGGAATGCTTCCTTCAGCCCTTATCTGATTTCACAGCAGGTTAAATCCTGATTTTTTGTTACAGATGAGCGTCCCCAGACTGTTCCTAATAATGGAAATGTCACAACCCTCCAAGGTAAATTTTTCCTGAGGCTAATCAAAATTTTCAAAGAAATAAACTTGAGATTACACATTTCTTAAACAACTTACATCATTAGGTCAGAGAGACTCATATTCCTCCCAAGTCCTTAATGTCTGATATAGGTAGATCCTTTTTGGGGAAGAACAATATTAGGGATTCATTTCAGTATTTTAGGGGTATAATTAGTGCAGATCCAATAATCTGCTGAATTCAGCCTTGATAAAAACCATGTTAAGGCAAAGTGGATTATGAACAGGGCTTTGTGCAACAAAGGGAAATTCAAGTACCTCGAACAGGTAACACACATGGAGAAGGGTAGGAGAACATTGACTTGGCAAGAATGGGGCATCAAAAGTGCTTTTAATGACTCCAAAACAAAATTCAATTCACCATGATAATATACCACAAAATATGTATGAATTGCAAGAGGTCTAAATACAGGAAGGTGAGAGGAAAGCAATCAGATAAATTCACAGGAACCTGAATTCAAAACCAAACATTATTTTTTCTGGTGAATAGAAGGCATTTAAGAAATGCTGAAAACAACTCAATTTGGGATATTAAAATTAAGAACCATGTAAAGGTAAATATTTGATAAACAACAATAGAGACTTTCTGCTGCTTGGGCTTTGGGCCATGAACCCAACCTGACTGCAAAGCATCGTAGGCAACAACCCCACAAGATCTGATCACTCTTCATCATCACATCTTCTATCAGTGATGATAGCCAGCCTATTAGGAGGAAAAGATCTGTGTTCCCACTGTACTCCCAGGGATCCCTCTGACACACCAGAACTTCCTTACATCTATGTTTAAGCTCACCTTGACCATGAATTTTGTGGCACCCACCTCTGCTCTGGCACCCACCTTTGCTCTGTCTGGGGCAGAAAGGGCCATATTTTCATCCAGTATTTTTCCTGGGAGTCCTGGGAGTGACCAGATCAACGCTGTGAACCTGCTACAGCAAAGTAAGGTGACAAATATCTGACCTTACCCCTCTCCCAATCTTGCAGAGGGAACCTGGCTGTCTTTTTAGACCGGAGCCAAAACAAAGCTTAAAAAAACAGAGGCAGGCATTTCACAGGATCTGGGGAGGCTGTAAAGGTTTTATTGAATCTTTCTATGGTAGTGACAGCACAGCGTTTCACACTCCTGCTTCCCTAAGGCTGACTTGTGAAAAAAGCATGTGCCACTCAAATGTGGGAGCTACATAATCAGCAGAGGCTGTCTAGAAGAAAATGGAAAGCAGTCATAGCCAAGCATCAATTAGAGAGGAACAAAAAAAAATGGCCTCAGTAACCCAGCAAGTGGCATTTTACAAGAAATCTGTACCCCAGTTGTAGCACCACTCTCCAGTAGAGAGTAGCTTGTGCTACAAGCAACAAGGAAAAGCCATGAAAACAGAAGCAGATGAAGAAGAGAAAGGCTGTGCCAGATCTCAAATAGCACCTGAAATTCTGGTTTAGGCTCCTGGAGCACTTTTCCATAGAATTTTCCTTTTGCAGAGGAAATCCTGTCACTCTGTTTCGACATCGCTGCCCATTTGTCCACTAAACAATTGTCCTGGAGGCACACAGACACCTGACTCTGTCCCAGGGATGAACAAGTGGTTTCCTGGCAGACCAGCACATGAAATCTCATCTGATCCTTCCTCATGTAAAACATAACACTTGGAGTAACTAAATGCACAACCATTTTCCAGCTCATAAACTTAATTGGAGTGGCTTAGTCATCTATGTGCAGTCATGTAACGAGTCAGGGGCTGGGAATGCAACTTTCTCTCTCTGCTGGATCTCTCTCCTCTGGCTACAGGCTGACTCTGGTACTAAAATTGCCCTTTTGCTGCCTGTTTACTATTGAGGAAGTTCAGCACTGCAAACTGGAGTGCAGGCGGGCACACAGAGCGGGTGTCTGCATCCAGCCCAGCAAAGAAACATTCTCCAAATGCATGCAAATACAAGGACTTGCTGATGCCTGATTCTCAGGTGAGTACTTCAAAGCTATTTTATTATTAAATTAAGCTTAGTGTTCTGCTAAATACAAAGAACTGCATTTTCTTTGGTGCAAAGTGCCATCACAACTCTGTGCTGTTGTACAACTCCAGGCAGTTCCCTTCTGTCTGTGAGCCAAGTTTGTGCAAATACTTTCTCTCTTGTTATAAGGGAATGTTTTGGGGTACTAATTTTAATTTCTTACTTTGAAATTAACCAATGATCAGCATAAAATCAATACCAATCAGATAATCAGTTTCAAATCACTTGATGTTTTAGGGTCCTGGTCCAAAGACACAAATTATCAATTTTCTTCCAAATTCATTCTGTAATAAAGACAATGCCAGATTTGGGCAGAATTTCAGAAAGACTAATGGAAACACCAGTGCAAAAAGGACAGTATTTATCAGAATTGCATTAGACTGGCTAGTCTTGTTACATCATGGAATCATCCCTGGTTATATCACACGTGCCTGGAGACTCCAATGCCTTTGGCAGGGATGGAGGAGAGAAAAGAATAAATGATCCCGTGCAATATCAAAACTTTCAGGATTTTTTTCTGAATTTCTTAAGTACATTTCAGAAGCTGCACTTTGACATCTTCATTGCTATGATGGGAAGGAGAAGAAAAATAGAATAGCAATCAAAAGGATTCTCTGAGAAACTATGTAAGTATGAGCAAAGATAACAAGAAAATGGACCAAAGTTAAGAATACAGTGAAAATAGATGAGATAAGCACCCTGGTGTTTATCTGTGCTTGCCATTTTGCACCTGCATATTCTTGTGCATGTAAATACCCACACTTTCAGCACCTTACCAGAACAGGAGAAAAAGGACTTACCTTATTAATGAACTCTGTATAGAGCATCCCCCCTAGAGCCCCTCAGCTGCTTTGATTTCAAAGTCTGGATCCCAGTGATCTGTAAAAGCATAAATCCACAGTGCTCCTGGTGTTTCAAGTTCTAGAGTTCAAGAGGGAGAGGGGGAAATCATTCTGTTCCTCAGTAGGAGCCAATCTCCCTCCTTCTCCCCCTTCCCATCCCGGACTCCCAGGCTCTGGATTCTGCGCTGTTCCTCCCTCTCTCACTCTCCGCGGTGGTGCTGCTGCCCGTCATCCACCTCACCCCACCAAATCCCCTCTCGGCAGCATCCTGCCCCTCTGTCTGTGCCAGGCAGCTTCCCAAAGTGCAGGGACTCCTCAGAGGGACCCCAGGAGTGCACCAGGCAGAGGAGGGGGCTAAGCCAGACCCAGCGAAGCCTGTCACACCACATGTCACATGCTGCTGGGTCCCTCCTGCCAGCACAGCTGGAATCCTGAGCATCGCCCCCACCACAGAACAGAGGATGCTTTTAAACCTGAAGATGCTTTTTTCCTCATCAAGTTACTCTTTTCTGGTTAGAGAGGGAAAAGATCTGCAGTACTAAAAGTTGCTTTCACAGAGGTAATAAAAGCTTTCAGTATTGCATTTCACTTTTCTTCACCAGCACTACCAGGCACTTACAGGACTGGGCTGGGTGGTAAAAAGATGTGCGTGTAAATCATCATCACTACTCCAAACACAGAAAATGTTTACATTTACTGGAGCCCTTTCAGTCCCCACTGCAGCAAAATAAAATCTGAAGCCTGCAAAAGAAATTTGCAAAGATGAAATACAGAGATTGAGCCTCAAGTTTCTTCGCTGAGGCAGATTTCTGAGTCTGTACAGATGAATCTCAGGGTCAGTTCTCTTTGATAAGCTCTGGTCAAGAATCATTTTCCTAGGTAACACAGCAAGCTGAATCCAGTCCTGGATACAGAAAGAATATTGCAGCAAACACTTTTAGATGCTTTGTAGCTCAACACTTACCCTGTCACTTTTCTGGCAGGGGCTAGGAAGTAAGAGGCTGCAGAAGTCACTGAAAAATTTTAATAAATGACTACACTTGACATTTTAGCATTAAAGATAAATAGAGATGATGACACTCTTTTGGTTTCTTTTAAAAAAATATTGTCATGATTTCATGGGTGTCTTTCTATGCTTGCCAAAGGTGGAAGGATTGTGTTCTACCAGTAAAAGACAAAAAAAAGGATTCTGTCCTAAATTGGTGAGAGAGAACAAGAGGCAGCAAATGATTTCCAGAAATATTGAGATTACTCTGAGCCAGGGCAGAGTCTCACAGTTAGGCTGGATACCACTCTCTGATGGTTACATAAAAAAGAAAAGCAACTTGTTTTCCCATTTCCTTATGAAAGAACTGGGAGTAGCCCAGTTTTTGGGTACAGACTGGCCCCAGTCAGCTCACCCTCTCTTGGCACACTCAGGTCCCTCAGCCCAAAAGCACTGCATGCGAAGAGAGGAAGAATGAAACTCCAGAAAGGGACTTTCTAGCTGACCCAGAATCCAGGCTGCACCATCAAAGACCCTGTGTGGCAAGTGTCTTGAGGCCAGTTCACTGCAGGATTAACAGGAACACAGAGTTTATGCTCAGTTGGTTTAAGGCTGCTCTGCAGAACAAGCTCATCGTTAATCCCATGTTTTATTCAGGGGGTGAAGAACCCTGGCAGAGAAAGGTGAAAAGTACACAAATTTCCAAAGAGGAAATTCACTCTGGGTAAGAACTTCAGTCTTCCAAACTGTCAGTCTGTGTCAAAATAGCTGCAGACACCAGGATAGCTCTGGGGATGTGGAGCTCTGAGCCCTCCAAAACCACCCCTAGTGCTGCTGCCTCTCAAGCCTCAGGAAGAGACCAGGGTGCTGCCTGCTTTGTAGGTGTAACAGGTGACACCTGGTGTCCTTTTCACCTCCAGTTCTTCACACCAACGTGGAGCAGAGCAATGAACATCAGCATTTAGTGAGGGTTAAAGAGAGCAGCAAAACTCAGGATGGCCAGGACTTGGAAAGGGCAAAGAAAAGTGGAAAAGAAGGAAAAGATGGGTGTCATTTAGAGCATCATACAGAGCCCTTGGCACCAGGAGACAGCAGGAACATGGCTTTTTCTCAAAATAGTAGTTTCTTTAAAGAGGACTTTGATAGTTGCTACAGGCTCAAAAACCAGTAGATATGAAATATAAATCAAAGTCCTTCTGGTCCACGTCACTTATCTCTGGGAAAGAGGTTGCAGAAATCATGGCTAACAGCTCATGAAAGCTGGCAATGGGAGAAAATTGAGTTTATTCCCCAGTTTATTGCAGGTGGTGACATTGTCATTGTTAGTAACAGATCACTGATGCTGTCCTCAGCTCCCTCTTAACTGGTCTTACTAACTGGTCTTCTTGACTTCCTTTCCTTGCTCAAGCAGCAAAGTAGACAGGGCACTAAAATCTCAACAGCAAAATAAGAAAAGAGGTGAGAGGGTTATTTTTTAATCACAGCTGTTGTCCAGTAGCTTTAAATCTTGGACTTGCTCATATTTGGTAAGATTCAGTCTTACTTATGTGAGTGAAAACCTGGCACAGTAAGGGTTCATAGATGGCTGGGAAAGAAGCTCACGAACAAAAATAGTACAAAAATAGCCCCAGCCAAACCACAAAACTGAGGAATTTTAGAAGATTTTGATTGTGCTAGGCCAGGCTGAGAATGTAGTTGAATGTTGTGGACTGTCTCACAAACTAGTTCAGGTTTAGTGAAAAGGTGAGACTCAAGGATTCTAGTCGTTGAACAATTTTTTCAGGAATCTCAGAAGAAAAAAATCCTCACAGTTTGGAAAATGTTTCACTGAAGAAAACTAAGAAACTGCTGGTCTCCCCAAGCTTGATTGAACATACATGGCATGTACCATGAGAAACAGAGAAATAAAAACCAGTATTGAATATGCTTGCAAAGACAGAAAACTGAATACTTCATTGATTTTTTAGAAAAAAAAAAGAACTGGATAAAAGAAAGGTACAGGGGAAAATATCCTTCAGCCTACCAGTTCATTCATTCAATTTTTCTTTCTATTTTTAAAGCAGCTTTTTTAAAAAATATTGATTTAATGCAACAGCAAATAAAGAATAAATCAGAATGGCAGCATTTCAATTGCTGATACATCACAGCACTGCAAGGTGTCTTTTCAACACCCACCATGAAGCTCCATGCTCCCTGCACAGCACTGTGGGGTAACCCTGGTGCAGCACACAGAGCACCAGTGCAGAGCAAACGTGGCCATGTGCCAAGGGCAGGGTGTCTGAAATGTGCAGTGCATTTACTCACATGGTTATTAAAAAAATAATAATTGTGGCTTGATGCTTAATGTCACACTGATCAGCTGAGATAAAAATTAACTCCCTGCTCTGCTTACACAATTTCATCCTTGACTACAAGAAATGGAATGAAAGAAGGGGATTTGGAGCAAGGGCTTCATCCATCTGGATGTGTCCAATGAAACTGTTCCTATTCCTGTTATTGTCTGAGAAAGAGATGCCAGGACTCATTAGAGGGCCAGGCTGTGCAAACCTCCCAGTCACACACTGCAGCCTGTGACACAGTCAATTAACACCATGCCAGTGCAAAGCTCGAGGCACAGAAGAGCTCGGTGAGGTGGGTGCCATCCTCTCCTCTGGGGCTCATCTTCTGTCTGCCAGAACCTGTTAACTGAGCCATGGACTCTGCTGGATGGGTTCACCCATTGTGAAGGATATTTTAGATATCCCTGCTGTGATGGGATTTGCCACGTGGAGCAATTGTGCTCATGCCCAGTCTTCCCTGTTGGAATGACACTGGAGGAGCTCTACTGCCCTCACCCTTTAAAACTTCTCCACAGAGCCCCACCCTCTGGAAGGGAGATACCCTATTCAGCAAATGTGTAGGGTAATATGAAGAAAAATAAAACCTCGGAACACTTTTCCCCCACCCCTCCCTTTTTCCAAGGGCTCAGCTTCACCCTGGATTTTCTGGACCTCCTTCCCTCAGCAGGAGGACAGGGAAGGGGGCTGTGGTCAGTTCACCACATGGTGTTTCTGTTGCTCCTTCCTCCTCAGAGGGAAGACTCCTCACACTCTTCCCATGATCCAGTGTGGGCTTCCTCTCCCAGGAGACAGATTCACATCCCAGAATGTTTCTGTGTGAGTCCTTCCCACGAGCTGGAGTTCTGCCTGAACTCCCCCAGTGTGGATCCCTCCCATAGATTGCAGTCCCTCAGGAATGAGCTGCTCCACTGGGGTCCACTGTGAGTTCACAAATCCTGCCAGAAATCCTGCTCCAGCATGGGCTCTCCATGGGGCTGCATGTCCTGCCAGGACCCTGCTCCAGCACAGGCTTCCTGCAGGGTCACAGCCTCCTTCGGGCATCCCCTGCTCTGCTGTGGGCTCCTCCATGGCTGCAGGTGGATCTCTGCTCCCCAAGGACCCCCATGGGCTGCAGGGGCACAGCTGCCTCTCCATGGTCCTCACCATGGGCTGCAGGGAATCCCAGCTCCAGCACCTGCAGCAGCTCCTGCCTCTCCTTCTGAGCTGATCTTGGTGCCTGCAGAGCTGTTCCTCTCACACATTCTCATTCCAACAGGGAGGCTTTTTTCCTTCCTTCTTAAATATGTAATCACAGGGGCCATTTCATCTCACTGAAAATGAAGAGCTGAGAGTAGTCAAGTGAATTGCCATCTAAAAATGCCAAGTTTTCTAGAACTGGAGTACTAAGTCTAAATTAGTCCGAATTTACTTTTTAATTTAACTAATTTAACTTTTCCTTCTGCATCCCTCCAAAACACCTTGCACCAACCTCCACTGCAAACGTGGGCAATGTCTCCTTTAGCATGCCCGCGTGGAGCAGTGTATTGCTCTCACTGAGGCATATAAAATCTGTGTGATCAATCAAGCCACTAATTCTGTCCTCTGGGTCTGCAGAACTTGCCAAAGACAACTTCAAACTAGGCCACCTGCTGACAGTTCTCTCAGGCCATCTGGGCACATCTCACTTCAAAAAAGGCTTCTCTCCAGCAGTGAGGACACCTTGGGATCCTCTGTTTTCAGCCAGTGGTCTCCAGCCTCCTGAGGGGAGGGACAGGGATGGCACAGAGCAAAGAAACAGCCAATAAAGTGCAGGTGAGCAGAATTCCAGAGTTTATCCTATACCATATGAAGATAATTTATGTGCAGGCTAAAATCCATCCCACCTAATAGGAGTTGCTGAAATGTGAAACATCACAGTTTAAATATCTGTCAGCTTTTTATCTTTAAGCATGAGGAAAAAAAAAAAAGCAACAACCCCAAACAAAAACAAAATCAGAAACCATTTTTATCATGGAATCATTCAAAAGAGCAACAAATCCCTTCCCTGTCAATCTTTATTCTGAAGAGTTTGGATTTGTACCTGCCATCCTTTCAGCTGCAAACTTCCCTGCTATTTGTGTAAGTTTTGTCAAATTAATCCAATTTATGCCAGTTGGTTTTGCAAGTGGCTGTGATAAAATTCCATCCAAACCATTTCTCCTAACTGGGAGAAATAAGACTCTGCTTGTGCAGTCACCACTGCTCCAACACAATCCTTTAGACATAATTATAATTTTAACTTTGTAGTTCTTATTTCAGCTCCTGTTTGTTCAGTTTCTGGACACACTGACTGCCTGGTCTGACTACACCCTCTTGAGTCAAGAGCAGAGAGAATTGAGAGTGTCGTGGTATCACATCCTAAAAAAATAAACTGTTTGCAGAACCCGGCAGAAGGTGTGAAATGAATCAGGTTTTGGGTTTTTTGGGGGGTTGTTTTTTGGTTTTGTTTTTGGTGGGTTTTTTGGGGTTTTTTTTGGGGGGTTTTTTTTGGTTTTTTTTTGTTGGGTTTTTTGGGGGTTTTTTTGGGGGGGTGGTGGTGGTTTTTTTTAATTATTATTATTTATTTAATGAATGTGATCTGAAAAATTTCTTCACCAAAAGGGTTGTCAAGCACCAGAACAGGCTTCCCAGGGAAGTGATGGAATCACCATCCCTGGAGGTGTTTGAGAGGTGTGTAGATGTGGCATTGAGGGACCTGGTTCAGTGGTAGGTTGCAGTTCTGGGTTAATGGTTGGACCTGATGATATTCACTGTCTTTTCCAACCTAAATGATTCTGTGATTCCATGAAAAGTTGAATTTTTTTGATGGGCTGCATATCCTTGGAGCAATGTTGTGTCTTTTCTTAGGGCTCCAGGCTTTTTTCAAGCTCCATTTCCTGGGGGAAAGAGAGTAAAGAAACAGAGGGAATATTTTTTTATCCACCTCTGTTGACTCATGTGCTGTTATACATATTTATTTAAAAAGCAAAATTTTGATTCCCAGGATGTCACATGAGTCTCTCCTGGAGTCACTGGTTTATTCATCACAATGAGAAGGTTTGATTGCTGCCTGCATGACCTCCAACAAGGAGCAGAGCAAGGAACTGCAGCAGTCACATCAGGCAGTTTAGCACAAGGATGACTCAGCTGAGGCCACCAGCTGAGATGTCCAATGGCAACTACATGTGTAAATTGTCTTTTCAAGTCTTTCTTCACTCTGGGTACACTTTGGGCACAGCAAACAAGAGAAAACGCAAAGTCTATTCTGTAAAAGGGAGAGGAGAGGAGAGGAGAGGAGAGGAGAGGAGAGGAGAGGAGAGGAGAGGAGAGGAGAGGAGAGGAGAGGAGAGGAGAGGAGAGGAGAGGAGAGGAGAGGAGAGGAGAGGAGAGGAGAGGAGAAAGTAGGGGGGAAGAGAAACATTTTCAAACTGGTAAAAGCAAGAGAGAAAAGTCTTGAAATAAAATGGGTTGGAAGATGAAAAAGGCTCAAAGAAATAAAAGAAAGAGGGAGAGTTTCTGAAAATATATCCTCGTTCATTTAAACTGCATCTTCTATGATGCAACGATCCCCAAAATCCCTTTTAGAGTTTCAGGGTAGAGACATCTCCTCTTTTCATCTCCCTGTGCAATTCCACACCTCTGCCTTGTCTCTCACTTGCCTTTTCCCCTCTCTCCTCACTCCCTTCCCAGGCACTGTTGCTTCCCTGTGCATGTTACACATTTTAGTCCTTGGACCAGTCTCCTCACCTTTCCAGTCCCACAAGCATGAGGCTGGAGTTTATTTACTGTGCTCTATGTACTTGGAAGGAAAACCAAAGAGCTGTTCCTGTTTGTTCCTGTTCTGAGTTAGCCCACAGTTTGCTGCCAGCACAGATTGTCCCAGCTGGGTAAGAGCAGGTGTAGGGGCAGGGAAATCCCTGCAGGCAGCACAGTGGTAAGAAGGCTGTACCATCAAATTAACAATTTTACCACAAAAAAAAAAAAAAAAAAAAAAAAAAAAAAAAAAAAAAAAAAAAAAACCCAAAAAAAAAAAACCCACACCAACAGTCCCAAACAGAATCACCTTCAATGCCACAAATAAAAATTTTAAGTGTCTCAAGTCCCCTAGAAGGCATTAGAGATGTGCTTGGAGATGTGAAATATCAGCTTGTGGAGCTTTCATCATTGATCCATTTCAAGTGGATTAATTAAAACTAGAGGTGTAGTTAGTAATATATATATATAATCAGAACAGAAGAATATTGCTTTAAATATATTTTTTCTGTAAAACAGTACAAAGGAAATGTTACTATTTCTCCGCTTGAATATGTTTGTAATAGGTGTGAGACACTACACCCAGGGTGAGGGTTTATATTTTATATATTTGTATGTATATCCCATACCCAAGGGATTCATCTTCTCTGTGTTTTTGAAAGATTTCTGTGTTAAAACTTAGGAGACCATCCAGCTTTTTGACACCAAAGGAACAAGGGTTGTGTTGAGACCATGATGGAAAGAGTCTTTCATGTCAAGATAAGCTGAGCCCAGGAAAAAAACATAAGAGCAGTTCCTCACACTATTTCCTCAATACCTCCCTGGTCCTTGGACATTATCTACCTCACCCCATTTCCACTTATTTCAGACTTCAGGGGGACTCAGATTTCATTGAGCACATCACTGCTGGGAAATCCTTCCCTGGCACTGAATCTGCCACCTGCACTGAAGCTGAATGTTTGGCCACAGTTTCAGCCAAGACAAACCAGCACCCAACCGAGAAATCCCAGCTGTGGGCCAGGAGCTGTTCCCAAAAGGGGGTTGGGATGTAGTTACACTGCTTTGGAGACCAGAGTTTCTCAATACAGTGGAGATCCTGGCTGGCACCAGGGCCAAAGAGCTGCTGTGACCCTGATACTGCTCCTACTGCCAACTCACCCTGCATGTGCTGGTTTAATCTGCACTTGATGGGCATCAGGGACAGGTACAGACCTGGTGTATTCCTGCTGGCTTAAATCAGTCAAAAAACAATATTTGCCTTTAGACTAAGGATGATTTCTGAATCTGTGACAGTTAGATGTGGATATTTGGAACTACAAATGTAGGAGTACCCCAGCTTCTGAGAAAATACTGGTATTTTAATTTCCCAGTCTATGGAGTTTATGACCACTTTGTCCTTTTAAATATTAAAGTCAATAAGAGACTGGACTCTTTTTTTTAAGTTCTTTTTTAAGAGAGCAATTAAAATAATATCCTCCAATAATCCTGAGTGGCCTTTTTGTGTCACTCCACAGTAATATTTCACAGGGTGTTAGAGGTAGTAAAGGAAATTCCTGCAAATAAAACCTTTTTTGACTAGTCATTGTGATGGTTTGATGGTTTGCCTTGATAATCTTAAAGGTCTTTTCTAATTTGAATGATTCTATGATTCTCTCAATTCTCTCTCTAATATGAAAATAAGATTTTCTTATTAGAAAATTCTATTTTCTAATAAAAGAGCTACTTCTTCACTTCTTAGTAAGGGAAGCAGGACCCTTTAAAAAAAAAGGCAGTCTAAGTGTTCTGAATAAGGACAAATTGGGTTTTAAGGGCTTTTTGATCATTAATATGAAAGGAAACAAAAGTACCTCTGCTTCTCTACAAAATATGTCCTGATAACAATAAAAAAAAGTTGCCTAATTCTTGAAACAGGCATTTTATTATTTGTACTTTTACTCCACAAGCAAAAGAACCACCTCTTAATGACTAATTCTTGTTCACATATACCAACTGTTGCAAAGCTAATGCTGTTATTGTCCTCAAACTGTGAGCTATCATTAAATCCAAAAAGATTTTATATAAATCAAACTGTGGCTCGAGGTGGGGGTTTTATTATTTCAACATGCAAAGAAGCAGAGAATCTATTTTCTGATTATATATCTAAGAAATTAAGTATATATATAATGTAAGTAAATTTAGCACATGTTTAAATCATTTACTATGATAGTTTATTCTTAACAAGATGGTTGATATTCTGAGACTAAAGTAGATTAATTTGGAGATGATAAAATGAAGAAAGAATTAGAAGGCAAGTAAAACCAAATGAGGCAGTGAAATTACTTAAAATCCTCCCAACAGATTATATTCACTGAGAGACAGAGCACAAAGGAGAGGTGGAGCACTGAGTGACCACAGCACAGAGAGGTGAGGATGGAACTCATGGCCATCTAAGCAGATGAGCCTGGCTCAGTCTTGGACAGATCAATGAGAACAGACCAAATTTTTTTTTTTTTTTTTTTTTTTTGCTAAACCCCTCTTTCATGATGTTCTTACTGCAGTAGAAATCATGCCATCAGAGGGATGGAGAAAATGCTGTGTAAGTAAGAGCCCTCTACACCCAGTGGATTAATTTTAGAGCCTTCACATTACAAGAGCCTCAAGTCCCACATGGCAACTGAGTAAAGTTGCAGTCAAAAATGTGCAGCCTGAAGTGTTACCCTCTAAAAACATTTTCTTCCTAAAGGAATAAAAGATTTGAAAACATGCAAACCCATGATGGTGGATAAGCCTTCACCTTAGCCATTCCAAATGTTCAGGAAGGATCTATTTGTTTATTTTAAATCCCTTGCTGTTTGCAGTCTCTCCCTCTAAAAGCTGCCACACCAGTGTTAGGATCTCTGCTGGGATACTGGGAGCTCCCAGTCAGAGGCTGGACCTTGTAACACAAACTGGAACTTGAAAAAAAAGTCTATCCAAGAAGCAGAAAATGATTTAATAAAGAACTTCATTAGAAGTCCAAACACAGTGTTTGAAAGTAATGTCCCCTGGAAGGCACAGAAGGATAAAAGATAATTGCTAGAATGATAGCTGGAATTTTTAAAACTTTGAGAGCAATCCCTTGAGGACTGGTAAATGATTAACACCTTCCTACAGAAGGAAAGATGTTCAAAAAAAGACTCAGGCATATCATGACAGGGAATCACACAGTAACCAGCCACTGCTGAACATGCTTAGATTATTCAAAGGCATCCACATAAATTATATATAAGCTGCACATTTGCACACAAATATGCTAGTAGGAGCTGGTGCATATTTCCAAGGTCCCTGAGCTTTTCTCTAGGATAAAGCATTTTGTCATTAATTTCTGCAGAGAAAAAGAAAGAAGCCATTATTAAATTCATTATTTCAACCTGACCAAAACCAGGAAGCACAGATCAAACTGAAACAGCACACTAGCAATTTCTTTTAGGAATAAGAACAGAAAAGTTTTCTACTTCTATCCAGCTATTTTTTTCTGAGCAATGGTAACAAAAGTGAAGTACAGAGCTACTTTGGAAACTAACTCTAGGAAAAAAATGCAGGTGTGAGTGAAGCATTTAGTGTTTTTCCTTCACTCCCTTGAACTTTAAGGGAATTCAAACCATTATACAGGAGACAGGCATTCATACAACAATGAATATTTACAGGTACTTTGCTAAATTATTCTGATCTTTGCTTTGATGAGGTCCTTGGTCCTTCTATGTCACAAAAAGAGAACAGATTTACTTTTGCTCTGTCACAAGCAAACACGGATCAGCCATTACTTCATTTCTACCAGGTGTTTAACTGTGTGTAACTCTCTGCCTGGCACCCCCACACCAGCCCTGAGAGCTGCATCCCTGGACACGTGGCCCCCTGCTTTCCTGTGCACAGCTGGGAGATGTCTTCAATTTTATTTTGATTCATTACTGAATTATGCTTCTCTAAACTCCCAGTAAAATCCAGGTCTGTTCAAGCTTGGAAAGGTTTTCTGGCTGAAATCCACAATCTGCCAGCTATATGAGGTTGAGATTATGCACTATTTTTTTTTTTTCTGAACACTTTATGACATTATAATCCTAATTTCTTACTTCAGATTGTAAACCTGTAATAACCACTCTTAAGCAGGAATATGCAGGTAAGTTTTTCTTTCTTGCTCCCACAGAATTTGATGAAAGGGTCCCAGGTATTTCACAGCAATGTTTTCTGCTTACACCCCACATCAATTTTTAAATTATTTAACTCATGATTTTCTGTATCTATTATACCATCCATTCAATCTTCTTGAGGTTTTTGGAATCCTGAAATATAATTAAAATATTTCCAAGATTACTGTTCACAAGTCATCATAGAAAACCTTAAAAGAAAGAGATATTTGTCTATACCTTTGTGATTGGCTTTTAATAGCTTTGCAATGCATAATATAGAGTTTTTCTTAATTAACAATTTGCCAGCAAAATTAGTGCATGCCTAATTCATGCTAAAGTTCAAGATGATCAGCACGTATGGGTGATTTTTTCTGAGAAAAGTTCACAGCCAGAAATTGCCTCAAGAATGTTAATTTAATCAAGTCACACTGACATTTTCCCCTAAAGAGAAATCAGATAATAATAGAAAAGTCACAGCACCTCACATTTCTAATGAAAACAAATACCAACAACATAAAATGTTCAGCTGATGTAGCCATTGTACATGTGCAAAGGTGAAATTGTGCATTAACTTGCCAAGAGAAAAAGAGGTTTCCATTATTCTGCCTAAAGAATTCTTTCAACCTTTTTCTAGCTGTGATTACATCTTAGAATTCAACAGGCAGCTCCAATGACAGAATACTTTAAAAAAAATCCCAAATAGCACAGAAAAATCTAGAAAACTGCTTAAGAAAAAAGGGTTTTCTGAGATTACATTTAGTTCCAGAGGCAGATCAGCAGAACTGTATTTTAATACTAAGAGAAAGAGACAAGTGTGTCAAGCATGGAGGAAGGGGGAGGGTTGTGAATTAATTCTAATGTGTGTCTTGGGCATTTTTTTAGATTAGACACACTTTGGCTAAATTTCAGTTAAAGCTCTAGTCAGACAGGTACCAAACTGGTATCAGGTACTCCATGTAGAAAGAGCCTGGAACAAATAGAGGGACTGGGGAAGAAAATGGAGAGAAGATGGACTGGCCTACTAAAACATCTGCTCATGCTTGCCCATAACACAGGAAGCAGAACTGGAGATGACATTTTGTTATTTGTGCTGTATTCACACTCTGTGGAACAACTGTACGTGAGCCAAGTTCTGGTAGCAAGTAAATCTGGAAATGAAAGATTTCATAGGGAGGATGCTGACACTGTTTCCATAAAGTGCTTAACCAAATGTTCTTTCACATGAATTTGAAAGAACCTCAATTCTTTTTCCGTAAAATATGGGTGCAATGGAACTGAGAATAGAATTCCACTTTTATCCACTTGTTGTTCTGTCATTTTTGGAAATTTTAATCAGTATACAGAAAGGTACAGAAAGGCACAGAAAGGTACAGAAAGAAGACTCATGACTCGCCGTGGACAGCATCCACACCGAAAATTAACAAATCCACATGTACTGGCCATGCAGTTTCTTCTGCAGATGATCCAGGACTTCTTTTCTCTTCCTTTTCCCTGCCCATCTCTGACCCCGCCCATGGTCCCAGCAGATACTCACAGTGCCCAGCCTGCCCATGGGAGTCATGCAGTGATGCTCTGGAGCATCTCCTGGCTCACCCCTCCAGGAGGAAAAGACAGACATGGATTTTTTCCAGGGCAGTTGCATTTTGCTCACAAAATGCTGCACAGTCTGTCTCAGAGCTGAGGGAGGGACAGAAGCTGAGGAAAGCATTCAGCTACAAATGCCTCCAGTTGCAAATTACTCCATTTCCTTGAAATTCCCCTGTGGGAAAAGGCAATAACCTGCTTGAGAGTCCCAGGGAGAGGATGGCAATGTGCAAGTTAAAGGCTGGGGGATTTTTATTTTTTTTTGCCTGAGTGACTAGAGGTCTTCACCTCATCATCTTTGCTTTAGATAGTTAAGGCAAATATTTACAGAAAATACAAATACACATGCAGATATCTGAAGTTTCTGAAAGCCCAGTAAAACATGGCTGAAGTTAAAACATTTTTCCTACCAACAGCATCATGGAATCATTGAAAGGGCTGGTGCTTGCTGGCATCACTCCTGATATATTTGGGTAGTGTAGGAGGTGCTTAGCAGTGAGCATGGATTATTTTGCTGCACACAGAGAGACAGGAATTGGTTATAAATTAGTGTAAATGGGCTGTATTTAATATTCTCAAGCATGCTTTCTGCTACACTACCCCTGTGAGGAGCTGGGCTCAGTAGAGGTGAAGAATTGTTCTACACAATCCCTGTATTTTTCTTACAGACTTCCGTAAGAACCTCCATAGGATTGGAGGCTATGTAGATCTCTAATTCATCTTCAAAATTGTCAATATCTGAAAAATTATTTAAGATTATGCCACCTGTTATTTGGTTTAGGATTT
Source organism: Phylloscopus collybita (assembly GCA_027886175.1). Taxonomy (NCBI): domain Eukaryota; kingdom Metazoa; phylum Chordata; class Aves; order Passeriformes; family Phylloscopidae; genus Phylloscopus; species Phylloscopus collybita. The sequence goes on from JAJNNQ010000026.1 coordinate 51,693,185, forward strand.
GGTCAATAAAGAGAACAAGTTTTTGTGTTTGTGGGTATTATTCCTTCAAATATATAATTTGTGGTTTAAAAAACCACTGCCTTTTGGATTTGCTTTGTGCAGCTTGCTCTGGTTAACTAATGAGGTTCTTCACAGGATGGAGAGCTCAGAGCTCACACTGCAAATTCCCCATGGGCCTGTGCTCACACTGATGAGAGGGTGAAAATCCATGACATTAAAACAACAGATTCCATTAGATTTGCACCTTCAGACTCTGTCTTGTCAGGAGAAAGAAAGTGTGAATGTGCTGAGCAAGATGACTTTGACTTTTAAAAATTGCTTTTATCCAGGTCATGCAAGGAGCCCAAAGTTTTACCTGGGTGCTGCTCCCTGACCACGGGGATGCTCAGCCTGTCCCAGGCTCCTCCTTGGCTTCACATGGGGCTACACAAGATTGAAGAACACACAATGTTTTCTGTGTGACAGAGAGTCACCTATTTCCAAAAGTGTTCAGCTCACACTGAGCAAAAAAAAAAAAAAAAAAGTGTTTCAGAGATGGTTTTCAGCTCTGCACTGAGGATGTTGAGTAAAGCTGAGAACTGAGAAGAACTTAAAACCACAGTACATCTGAAAATCTACCTCAAAGTTCCTGACAGAAAGCAGCAAACACAAGGGTAAGAACAGCCAGTGTTGGGTCCACACTGCAGCCAGGAAATACTGAACAAGGACTCAAAAGCAGATTTTCATCTGAAATCCAAAGCTGCCAAAAGAGACAAAAAAATCGGTTTCACTGACTCCTCATCATGTGATTGCTTCCAATTCTTTTGGTGGACCATTTTGAAGGGGGCAAAGGATCCTTCTGCTCCTCCCAGAAAATTCCTTTTTTGCTGGTAATAAAAGAGCAAATCTCTAAATCATTTCGGTTTTTTAACCAAAAGTTATGACTTCTTTGTAAGAAAAATGACTTTATTTTATTCTATTCCATATTGCTTTCATATTTTCATATTTTCCACATAATTTCTATCTTTAAAATCCTTCAGTCTGCCTTTAGGGAAAAACTTTTTGCCTTTACCTCAGCCTCTCTGAGAAGCTACTGCCTGTATCTTTGAATAATAATGATAATAATAATAATAATAATAATAATAATAATAATAATAATTTATTTGTTTTCCCTCCTCTTTCTTAGATGAGTGCAGGCAGCAAACAATTGCATTGCTCTGGGGCCCCAGCCATACAAGCTCTAACAGATACCACATCTTTGCTGCTGGTCACAAATTGGAAAATTTTAATCCTATCAAAGGCATTTTGCTTAATTGGTTCAGTGATTTATTTTAAATGTCTCTACATTCCAGGCACAGCCTCCATTGATACTGCATGAAGAGATGTATTTTTTACTGCACAAAGGCTGTGAAGGGTATTTTGATATATGTGCATACCTATACACACTTTTAAGTCTGGTGATAAAGCCAAAGAATAAATCTACCACTTTCTACCTTTACTACTCCTTACTAAAAAAAAAAAAAAAAATGTTAATATACTGAGAGAAGTTGTTAGAGAAAACAAAACAATAAGCTTCATCCAAAAGCTGCTGCTACAGAGATGTGCAACCTGAGACAGACTGACCCAGGATATTTCAGAGACAGAAGCTTCCTCCAAACTCACAGAATTGGTGTCTTTCAGTCACTTTCACCAACACAACCAGAAAGACATGAAATTATTAACTAACAATTCTGCAGGAAGAGAAGGTTGTGTGGAAACCTCTTTTTCAGGAACCGCAGTGGTAGGACAAGGAGTAATGGGTACAAACTGAAAGAGGGAAAATTTAGATTGGATATTAGGAAGAAATTAATTATTGTGAGGGTACTGAGACACAGGAAGAAGTTCCCCAGAGAAGTTGTGGCTTGTGCCATCCCTGGAAGTGTTCCAAGCCAGGTTGGATGGGGCTTGGAGAAACCTGGGATAGTGGAAGGTGTCCCTGCCCATGGCAGGGGTTTGGAATTAAATGATCTTTAAAGTCCTTTCCAACCTAAACCATTCCATGGTTCTAATTTAAGATTTTAACCAGCATTCCTGGTTAAAGGAAGCATTCCTTTAGAAAAAGGGAAACACATATTCATTAGGAGCATCACATTTTGCATGTTTATTCCTCATAAACACCCCACAGTGAAGCATCCTCCACAGGGGCTGCCTTCTGCTGCTGCAAAACAGGAGAGCTCCTTTCTCCTTGCTGGTTTTCACAGACATTCATTACAGGAAGAAGACCCAAATTCCTATTACTTTAACACAGCTTGTAACTTGATGGGTGCATTTGTGTACTAAATTAATTGTTCTGTCTGCTACCAAAAATGGAAATCAATACAAATTCAATACAACAACTCCTCTTCTGAAGGGGAAAAGACAGGTCAATCTATCAAAAGAAGCTTGAAAGGTGGTTTGATCACATAAGAGAAGAGAAACCTCTGGTTAATCTCAGCAGTTACTTCTGGCTTAGAATATAAAAGCTTTTAAAAAGTATCAGTGAGCCTTTTCCTCAAAGCAGACATTTTCAAGACACTTAGGGCTTGGCAGCTCGTTTTAAAGGGAATTTTAGTGCTGATCAGCACACTTCAAAGTCAGCCTTCAAGTCTTGTCTTCAACAGATCTTTTGACAGAGCCTGACACACATTATACTCCAGGAGCTTTACAGCTTATTGATAAAGAAGTGAAAATCCCCTGTTCCAGTGCCCCACCCCTGCTCTGCCCCCAGCGCCTGCGCTTGAGGCACAGCAGATAACCAGGGGATTTCTGCTGCACCTCCCCAGCTGCAGAGATGAATCCCCTGGGCTCTCTGCAGCCAGCAGGGATTAAGATAACATTTTGTAATAATGCAGGAGAAATCCAGGCTGTCCCAGGGCTCCCAACCCAACCATCTCAGCAATGTGGGAGATTTTCAGCTGCAGCATGAGAGAAACAAGGATTGCATGAGTAATTGTTATCACCCAGGAAAAAATGGAATATTTACTGTGGAAACAGCAGAAAGGCACAGAGCAGGGTGAGGGATTTGATGGGATTTAAATAGGCCAGGGGTACCCCAAGCCCAGTTCTGCTCTTTTGTAACACAAAAAGTCAGGATGAAATATTGACATCAGTGGGGCATTTCTGGGGGAAGATAAACACTCTAAGAGCAAGGATGTAAAACACCCTGCTCTGATAGGGGTGATGAGCAGCAGGGTGTTTTACAAACGTTGGTGTCAATGCAGGTATACTGAAAGTGCCCCAGCTTCCTTTCCCAGAGGGCTCTGCCTGGAGAGGGCCACCTCTAACCCCAGAAATTCCCATTTCTATCAATACTGCAGTGGGAAGGACAGCCTGGGACAGGGATCAAGTGTTGAGGCCACCAGGGGCCATTTCATTTTACAGGCTGGGGATCTGCCCTCACAGCACTGCAGAGCCCAGTAACTGGTGCTTACTGAAAGCCTGTTCAGCAACACCAGGGTAAGGAAAACTCACTACTTCTCAAAACACTCACTCCCCTATTAACCTACCCTTCCTAAACAAGGGTATTTGAAGCCAAACTCAAGCTAAATATAGTTCCATTTTCCAACAGCCCAGTAGTTGCAAGAGTCTGCCTGTTGCCTGCCCAGAAACACTCAGCATGAATAGGAATTACATTATAAAATTCAACTTGCACTGCCCAAGGGTTGGAATGATCTTGCTAATCAATCCATTGTTCAACACTTAATCCTCAAACAGCCCAAAGAGATGATTTATTACTGGTTTCAACCTGAAACAAAAGTACCCAAAGGGTACACATATGTCTTAGATGTGGGTTGAAGAGCTATAATTAAAGATTGATGCTTAAGTAAGCAAGAGAGCACAGGGCTTTTCAAGTTTAGCACTGCTGAGCAAATAAAAGTGCCACTCCATTGACTGGCTGCAGTTAAGTAAATAAATAGAGTTCAGATTATGTTTTCCAGTTGTGAAAAAGAACAGCCTTAGCACATGGCTGCAGCAATTAGTGACAGATGAACTATTTCTGTCAGATCAGAAAGGACGTGCACCTTTTCCCAGAGCCTGGAGCAGCCCCAGGGTGTCACTGGAGCCAGGCTGGGTTTCAGATACAAGAGGAAACTGAGGGGCGTGAAGGAACACACAGTGTCCAGCCACACCTGATCTGAAACACAGATGGCATGTAAACATGTTCACAAGCTTTACACCATTAGAAAGGTTTCTCTGTTGTGTCCAGAAGAAAAACACTTCCAACCACAGTGTTCAGAGAAAAACCATGGAAAGATTTCATTACATTAAAATCTTACAGGGAAGTTAAAATTCTAAACTCCAGTGGCATTTTACAGAATCACAGAATGGGTCAGGCTGGATGGCACCACAGTGGGGTCATCTGGTCCAACACTCCTGCTGAAGCATCATCCCATTGCACAGGATTGTGTCCAGATGGTTCTGGAGTATCTCCAGTGGGGGAGACTCCACACACTGATTTATTAAAATATGAATATCGATCTAATACCGATACCCAACTGTGACGGACAAAAGACTCTCTAACAGCTGCAAAGATCACAGGTAATTACAAAGCCTTTTATCCACAGAAGTGTTGAATACACAAAATACAAATGCATATTCATACCCTTGTCACCTCCTCTTCTCCGCTTCCTATGCTAATTGACAAAAAGGCGATTAAGCCTGCGTAGTTTGTTTTCTGAAATGAGTCGGGGGTCTAATGTGGGGAGTGGTCACCAAAAGGAGGAAGTAAAACTGGTCTTCCTCGTTCTAAACTTTTAACCTTTCGATGAATACGTGACAAATGACTCCTTGGTGAAACCTATAGCTTTCCTGTTCTCAGGCCTGTTTTTGGAGATAGAGAGTTTACAATCGAATTGTGTTTTTGGGGCCTGTTGATCAATTTCCTTGTTTTTTGTTACAAGCCCAGCTTACACAAACATAAACTTGACAGGCAATGAGTTATTAGATCTGGGATAGCTTATCTAAAATCCAGTCTCTCTTAACTATCCTCTGAATTTTAACTGATTTCAGCAAAGCTTATTTTTCCCAGCTAAATCAGCAATATAACCTTAGTTTTTTGTTGGGTTTTTTTTTTTTTTTTTTAAGTCTTCAAATTTAGTGTCTCAACACACTCTGAACACTCAGTTCTCATTGCTTACTCACTGCACAGCAAAGTTCTTCCTCGAGTTCAGCTGGAACTTCCCAGGCACCAGTATCAATTTGATACTGATTGTGCCCCCTTGAGAGAATGGAAAAAAATTATCTGCTTTATAATACAGAATATGTTAGAAACTGTAGACTACATAATCAGCATTGCCCTGCCTGCAGGATACAAATGGAACATCTGACCTGGAGGGGGCAGGGAAGGGGAATACTGTTGAGTTTAGAATTTTGACCCAATGGCATTCACAGATTTTTGTGCTAAAAATACATTCCCATGATGCTGTTGGCCTAAACAAAACAAAAATGAGCCAGAGGAGGAGACAGAGCTCCCAAGGGGCCCTTTCCTAGCAGCACATCCACCATGGATTTTAGGAGCATTTTCACTCTGCAACAGGAGGTGAAATAGTGCTGCATATCCCAAACTGTGCTTTTCCCCTGAAATGAGACTGAAGTGTGGAAGGACATGGCCCTGCAGACCCCGTTTGTGTAGCCACATGCTTTACAGCCAGTGCTGCAAGCCAGTGGAAAGAAGTGGGATGTGCAAGGAATTGTGACACCTTGGCAAGGAGGGCACTGGGGGTTTTTAGGTCTCACCACTTCAGCAGCCGGGGTGGAACAGCTCCAGTCCAGCTCCTGCACATCAAGGAGTCCAACTGTCCCACACAACACTGACATCATGAAGCTGTTGCTACACAGATAATTTGTGAAACTGGCAGAATTCCAGCTCTGGTGATTCCCTCTCCTCAGCTGCAATTAAAGCTGGGCTGTCAGTCCATGGCATTCAGAGAAGTACCAGTTTACAATCCACGACGGACAGCTCCAGCTTTCACCTCTCAAATACATTTATTCATGAAATGCTCCTGGCACAGTTTAAGTTTGGGGTGTTAAAAATAGAAGTTCAGTGCTCCTCCTCATCCCAGACCATGAACTGGTTCTTTGTAAAGCTCCCCCACCCCTATTATTTTTAAATACCTAAATGACCAAAAAACACAGGGGAAACCACTGATATGTGCCAGGTGCTGAAAATAAGCACCATGCTTCAAACACCCTTAATTAAACAGCAGATGAAACAGATTCCTTTCATGCAGCAAGACTCCTGAATTTCCTGGGATTCTGGAAGGGGTCTGTATAATAAAGGAAGCCTCACCCCAGACCATCTATAAGTTCCCCTGTTTAACAGACTGGTTTAACATGCACACTTGTGAGAGGAGGGTGGGTGCTGGGTTGTGGCAAGTTTTCTTGAATTTTCAGGTGCTATAAAACAATCCAATCATTTCATTAATAAAATGACACCAAGAAGCAGACCTCGAAGTAGTGGTCTTTTAAATTTGTTACAGCAGCACACAGACCCAATTTTATCTCTGAATAAATTTCTCCAACGTGCAGATGGGCTGTGTGAAAGGAGCAGGGTGGACTCCTGTAACAAGATCAGAGTCTACAAGGAAAGAAGAGAGGAGAGGAAGCAACAGAGTCCTGAGGACAGGAAATGCCCCATGGCCCAGGCACAGTTCTGCCCTCCAGACCCTCCTCAGCCTCTCCAGAACATCTGGCTGTGAGTTTTTCCATGCCAGGGCATTTTTCTCCCTCTTCAGTAAAGGCTTGTTGATGACATTAAGCATTTTGCTTAAATCTTCTATATTTCAAATGTATGTGAAGCCACGTGGGTTTAAGTGATTTCTGACTTGAGGTAATACTACAAGGCATTTATCTACATTTTTGGTAGAGAGGGATAACTACCACTTGTTAGAAACAATGACAAAATTTCAACTTTATTTTCATTTGAAGCCATCAATTTATCCTGACAAGAGTCAATAATTCTTCTATCAAAGTCTTCATTAGAAAGGGTTTTTCAGAACAAAGATTTTCTAATTAAACCAGATACCCCACCTCACGTGGAGAAATAATCTCCTTTGTTAGGACATTCTGTCCATCCATTTGATTCAGCTCTGCTTGCTTTCCCACATCTAAAGAGGGAAACTGATTATTTGCAGCATCCTCTTTCTTGTTTATCTCTGTCACTGTCTTGCAGGAGAGGGAAAAGAATGAAAATTCTGTCCTGACATATCAGAAAAGAGCTTTGTACAATTCCTCTGACACACGAGTACTGAGATGGAGACAACAAATATCAGGAGGGAGAGAACAGCTGCAATGCAGAAACAGAGTTTTCCATCAGTCTGGGAGGACAAATGGAAATTATGAATACAGAAGTAACAAACAAAATCAATTTTGCTCAAAAGATAGCCAAAATCAGCTATATAGTGCTCAACATTTGTACATCACATGAAAAATTAAATAATTTTAGAACAGCTCCACATACTGTACAGCTCCTTATTGCACTGCCAAAAAAAAAGAGAAAAGAAACAAAAGAAGAAAGAAATTGAAGCACTGAAATGGCAAATGAGGACAAACTCTCCTCACAGCAGTTTTCACAAAGGTATGAAACAAGTTTTATGTTTCAGCATGTTTCCTCCAAGGGCTGCAGCAACACTGATGGTTTCCTGCTCCTGACAGCAGGTTCAGGGCCTTTTCTCTTGTGATTTTCATGATGCTTCCTGTGGTTGTGCTCCCAGACAGTGCTGTCCATGCTCTGAGCTGGTCAGGCTCTTCAGCTCCCCTCAAACCAGCATCTCTCAGCAAGAAGTGCTCCTTCTCTTCTCACTGGTCAGATCCACTGAAGACAACAGCCCACTGCTAGGACTAGGAGGGAAAACAATCAGGTCAGATTACAAGAATCATCTGTGGAGGTGGAGGGTCCATTTCAAACAGGAGGTGTCTCAGCATCCTGTAAGAAACACCACAAGATGGTCACCTTAAAATGTGACCCACAGGAAAGGCTCCTGCAGGTTTGGGGAAACTCAGAGACCTGAAGCAAGAGTCTGTATAAGCCTTCCAGTGTTTGACATTGACCATTAAACCCCCAGGTACAGAGTCCCATCTTGGGCCCCTCAGTTCAGGAAGGACCTTGAGGGGCTGGAGCGTGTCCAGAGAAGAGAACGGAGCTGGGGAAGGGTCTGGAGCACAAGGCTGAGGAGGAGCAGCTGAGGGAGCTGGGAAAGGGGCTCAGCCTGGGGAGGAGGAGGCTCAGGGGGAACCTTCTGGCTCTGCACAATTCCCTGACAGGAGGGGACAGCCAGGTGGGGGTCAGGCACTTTTCTCATGTAACAAGCAACAGAACAAGAGGAAATGGCCTCAACTTGTGCCAGGGAGATTTGGATTGGATATTAGGAACAATTCCTTCACCAAAAGAGTTGTCAACCATTGGAACAGGCTGCCCAGGGCAGTGGTGGAGTCACCATCCCTGAAGGTACTTCAAAGTCAAGTAGATGTGACCCTTGGGGACATGGTTTAGTGGTGGGCTTGGCAGTGCTGGGTTCATGGCTGGAGTCGACCTCAGTGGTCTTTTCCAACCTAAACAATCCTATGATTCCAAAATGCTCTGAAACAAGACTTTTTTTTTTTTTTTTTTTTAAAGCAATCATCTCAGGTGTGACAAACTTCTCCAGCTCTAATGAGTCAAACTCCATGTTTATACCCAAGTTTACAAAAGTGGATGACTCACATCTTTCCCCTCTGTTATGCCATAGTAAACACCTACACGAGGTTTCTTCCACCCAGGTGAGTGACAACATCGACCCAAATTCCTAGGCACACATAGCCATGGTTTCAATATAAAGTTATGCCCAGTGAGATCACTCAATATTTTTATCAAATGTTGCTGAGTCATGGGATTAGTGACATCTCCATCTGTTGTTTCCAGACTATTATACTGATGGCGTCTTGAGAGAATTTTAACTTTCAAACTTTCAATCCTGACCTAATGCCTGACAAGGTGTGAAACATCTTTATTGGATCTTTCTGGATCTATAAAAAATCGTAATCTCAAAATTGCGCAGACTCTCCTGCCCCAAATGACCCAAATGCTGGTTTCAGAGAGGAGGAATAGTTGCCTTAACCCTCTATTTCCCCCTCACAAACCACATACATTTGAACACATGTCACTGGAAGACCCTCTGCAGCTTTCAATACCAGGATCATAACTGAGTAATAGACTGGAAAAAAAGCAAAGAAATTATTTTTCCCATATCCATACTGGGCTGACAGAGTTTCTTTGGGCAGATAGAAAAAACACTGCAGATAATTCTTGAGACACCTAACTGGCAATCCCTTTTATAAATATTGTGTGAAACCACTAAAGCCTTGGTACCAAAAAGAAATCTAAGGACAACAGACAAAAGGTTTCCAGGAGAGGTAGGAAACATCAGTGATGTCAACACTTCAATTCCACCAAAGGTTTTGAACAAAGCTGCTAAAACACAGTTTGCTTCCTTAAGGTTGAAACACTGCTTTTAATAAGTTGCTCTGATATTTAAAAGAACCTCAAGCTCTCATGAGTGCACATCAATTAGCACCAAACACACTGTCCTAGGGTGACTTTACGATGCTTGTATCCCCAATCCTCTGTTCTGTATGTGTTGTATATTAAGTTCTGTACCTTTAAAATGGTTCTGGGAGCCAAGGGGGAGAAAGCAGCAGCGCAGTTTGTTTTGAGAAAACTGCCTGACTCCCACACAGCCTGGCTCCGGCGTTGGTCTGAGGCACGGACAGCGGTGGGACAGAGATCCCCTGTGCTTTTAGTTAGTTTTAGCTGGCTGGGGCAGGGAAGTTCCCTGGACTGTGGTTTTGGGGTTTTTTTTTGGTTTTTTGGTTTTTTTTTGGTTTGTTTTTGGTTTTGTTTTTTTCCTCTTTCTTGGGACTGTTTAAATCTGCTCTGGACTGACAAACCCAGAGGAGCAGCGAGGGCTGGCACCTGCGGCCTGTGGGGCCTGGAGCTCCAGAGGGAGTGGGGCTGGTGAGAGACGGAGTGAGCTGAGCTGCACCCACGGCAAGGACTGCCTCAGTTTGCCATTTTATTGGTTTTATTGCTTCATATTATTCATTCTTTTGCTTGTGGGCATCTTGTTTATTAAATAAATAGTTTTTTCCACTTTTCTCTGAGGAAGTTTTTTCCCAGACTGGCTTTGGGGAGGGGCCGTTTGGGTTTGCTTTCCAGAGGAACCCCTTTGGAGGTTTCCTCCCAAATTTGCCCTAAACCAGGACACACACTGACTGGGCTCCGAGTGGTTTCCATCCCTCAGATGAAAGCAGAACAAACTTCTGGCATCCTAAAGCAGCCCTGCTGGCATACAAATCCATATTTTTGTGAAGGTAGAAAACAGGTCATTATATTGGGAATTCCGATTCCTAATTCCATTCCTTCCTTATTCAGTGACCTTAAAGTAAACCTAATTCACATATGGGGGAAAAAAGTTACTGGCACTGTCTACCTAAAGGGCTTTGACATCTGCAGGTGAAGAGATTAGATTAAAATACCACTTTTAAATTTGTAACCACAGCAGTAGGTTATGTAGGAGTCACAAAAATCTATCAATTGCCACTCCTGATATTTAGAAGATTAATATCCTGAGGAGAACTTTTGAGATACCTGTATGTCCTTTAGCAAGAATTTACATTTGAAAAATGTTACACAATTTAAGAAGCAGTGGATGGTTCCATTCTTCCGATGAACAAATAAGGTTTGTAAATTGGCAAATTTCAAAAATTCATTAATAGGAAAATAAATAAACTTTACCTTTTCTAGACCCCACTTCCGCCTTGATGAAAAGCAATTCATCTTTAAGGCTTCTCTTGTCTGCAGATGTAAATAAAAAATATTAAAGGGACCGATTTCTCAAGGTGTAGAAAATGTTCATATAATCCAGAATAAGTACCTTTCTGTCCAGAAGTGTCCCAAACAACAAGATGAAGAATCCCTAGGAAATTGCAAAACCAGTTAACAAAATGAGCACAACCACATGGTATTTCTTAAGCGTTTCTAGATGTCTTTACATTAAGGAGAGATCTTATCACCTGTGATTCAGGTAACAGCAATGCACAAAATGGGTTTATCCACCCAGGTCACGCAGGCTTCTCTGGGAACATCAGCAATGGATATAACCTGTGTTAATCCTGACTATGAACTGGACTGATGGGTAACAAACCAGGACTTTCTCAGCCCACTCAGTGCAACCTGAGCCAAGAAGAGCTAAGGTAGACTGGGTGTGCAGCAGTGCATCAGGTAACACTGGGTCTTTATGCTGATGAGTTAATGAAAAACATGGAATCAGTTATGGAATGGAATGGTTTGGGTTGGAATTGACCTTAAAGGACATCCAGTTCCAACCCCCTGCCATGGGCAGGGACACCTTCCACCACACCAGGTTGCTCAGAGCCTCATCCAGCCTGGTCTTGAACATTCCCAGGGATGGGGCATCCACCTTCCAGGGAAGATGCCAGTGTCATCTTCCCTGGAAGGAAGAATTTTCTGTGTAATTGTGTATTGATAAGGATTAGACATCTTTGCAGTTATGGACATTAGCTGGTGTAGTTTACATTTAACAGAAATTAATCATGGGACTGATTCTTCATCCCCCTTCAAACCAGACCAGTTTGTTCCATTACCCATCTGCACCTAAAACACCGACCTGGGATGCCTCATGCGTGTACCACAGGAAAGCAGCGAGCGGAAGGGAAAGCTGAGATCCTGCTTTTCACACACACCACCTGCTGCCAGCCCCTCTTTGATCTGGTATCTTTATACCAGGCTCAAGCTCTGAGCACACACACTACTCCCAGTGTCCCAGAGTTTACCTGGAAGGCGTTCAGCAGCGCGAACACGACATGGAAGGCCAGGGAGCGGCTGTCGATGATTGTCGCTAACCCAAACCCCCAGGTGAGGCCCAGCAGAGGCGTCAGAAGGGCAATGTTTTTGCTGACTCGGATCATGCTGCTCAAATCTTGGGACTTGCAGCCTTCTCCAACGGAAGATCTCCAAGTCTTCACCACAACCACGAGCACCACAATGAGATTCATAACTATGATGCTCAGGGCAGGTACAACAAAGGCCAAAAGGGCTTTTGTCTCATACCAATTGAGCCAGCAGGCACCACTCCTTAAATACCCATTTTTTGGTTCAGTAATAGCAACAGTGAGGATAGATATGACCAAGGGACATCCATATCCAATAGAGAATGCTGTAGCTAGGAAAACAGACCTTGTTATCTTAAAAAAAATAAATAATAATCCATAGAGAATCAAGAGGCCCAGGGCAAACATCCAAAAAAACAGGGCAAGATAGAAAAAGTGAAGGAAAAAAGTGGCTGCCACACACAGCTGGTAGTTTAGGGCTGTGTTGTGGACAATGGCTGCCACGATGAACAGGACATCAGCGACGAGAAGCGAGGCAGCGATGTTGACCAAGCAGAAGTGGCGCATGTAGGTTATTTCAGTTTTGGTGACGTGGTGCCAGACCACAGCCTCGATGATGAGGCAGAGGGCCAGGCTGAAGATGGACAGGCCCAGGCCCACCCTCGTGATGTAACCCAGCGCCGAGCTGCGCGGCGTGGCCGGGGCCATCAGGATGGAGAAGGAGCTGTAGGTGCGGCGCCGGTGGGCGCAGACGCAAACCACGGCGCTGACGTTGTGGGCGCGCAGCTCGCACGCCCTGGGGTCCCAGCGCCGCTCGGCCGAGTGCCACCCCACGCACTGAGCCCCCGCCTGCTCCAGCTTCCACAGCTTCTCGAAGGTGAGCAGAATGTTCTGGAGCTCCTCTGGCAGCGACACCGACAGCACCATCCCGTTCACAAAAGCGGGGTCCAGCTGGTTGGTCTCTAGGATGGCTCCGAGCGTTGGAAACGCAACGCTGATGGCTTTGGAAGCCCTGGGTAACCTCAGAAGTTCTTCTTCTGGAATCACCACGTGCCCAGTGATATTGCCTGTGCTATTGAACTCCATGGAAAAGTCAAAGCTCTTTCCTGAAGTGTTTCTGTGTATGCTGTAACCTTTGGTAGCAATGAAGGGCTCCTGGATACTTTCTGACCCATTTCTTAGGAGAAGTTTCCCAGCAAATAAATTCACCGAGTCCAGTAATATTGAACCAGCATTTCTGTCCTTTACAAAAGCCCAGTTAGAAATGATGGAGCTGTTCAGAATATGGTTTGCTATCCTGCTGTAGCTCTGAAACAAAAAACAAAATAGAATTTATATGTTTTATGTTAGAAGAAACCAAACATTATTCTCCTGGCAGTGCCTCCAAAGAGGCTCATTTAATTAATGAGTGATTTCTATAAACTGAACAATCCTTTTGACAATTAATATGTTCCCATGATCCATCCAGTCAAACTGAACATCTCATTACTAGAATTGTCCTATCCCCTTCATATCCTACATGAAAAGGTGATTGGAGAATGAAATACAAAGCAAAAAGGACACCATAGTTCTCTTCCAGATACTGACCCATAGTGTAGTTCTGATTTTTACCACCCTCTCTGTATTTCTCCCCCTGCTCTCTGATTTCTGAGTTCATCAGGGAAAGATCTTAGCTGTTGCTGTACAAGACATGACAACACAGCTGCAGGTCAGCACTCCCAGGGTTGTGTCATACTTTAGAAATTAATTTTTCCTTGTACTGTTATCCCATGCCTATAACAGCAGTTCCTGAAAACCTTAGCTTTTAAAGAAATTTAGTTCCACAGTCTACTTTCGTCACACATGAATAAGTCAAGAAGTTTCTCTGATAACAAAATATCCCACTCTGGAAACTCTTTCCAGGTGATCTCCATATGACTTGCAGCCACCACTTCATTGGTCAGTGGCCATAAGGAGAAAATATTTGTAGATGCTCTGTGAAGCTCAGAAGCAACTCCCAAAGCCAGTAAAAGTAAATACCTGCATTTTTCCTCTAGTGACATTCTCTGATAGCAGCAAGGAAATCTTCTTTAGTAATTCCACTATATCAGCAATGTTTCCTGGGATGGCTGGTGAAGACAGGATATCTGGGATGATGCATGAAAAATCAGCTTGGCAGCTCTGATTCCCAGCACCAAAATGTTTTGCTCCATTCCCATGCCCTGGCTTTCCTCCTGCTACAAAAGGAAGATGTTCTCCAGCATCACCACCGTGTCCTCCAGAGCATGGGAGTTCACTTTGGGATATCCTCTGGAGGGAGGAAATAGATTTGAGTCAAACAGTTAAAAGAATGAAAATTAAGCCACAGCTACAGCTAGGCAAGAGATGCAGTGCTGGGTGTGCACAGAGAAAGTGCCAGATGGACTGAAACCCAGGACCAAAGCTCACCTGAGGAGACTATCATGGTTATATTACACATATGAAGGAAGGAGCAAGAACTAAATGCACTGTCTTATTCTTGAAGTGACTTGATTAAGGATCTTGCAGCAGAGGAGAAATTGTCGTAAATCATCTGATTATTACACACATCGGTTTTGTTCCTTCCTCAGTTTCACTCTGCTGTGTTCTTATCTTGGTTTAGATCCATGTGAGGAACACCAGCCAAGTGAACAAGGCAACTTCATTTCTGAATTGTTTCCACACAAGAATCTCCCAAATTTATTTCCTATCACCTGACTTAAGATTGTGAAAGAACTAGAGCAAAATCTGATGAAGAGTGGCTGAGGGATCTGGGAATGTTCAACCTGGAAAAAAGGAGGCTCAAGGGAGGCCTTATCACTTTACAACTACCTGAAACAAAGGTAATAGTGAGGTAGGGGTCAGGCTCTTTTCACAGTGACAGGACAAGAGGACATGGTCTCAAGACACATCAAGGGAGATTTAGATTGGATATTAGGAAAAAATTCTGAAAGGGTGGTCAGGCATTTGAAGGAGCTGCTCAGGGAAGTGATGGAATCACAATCCCTGGACATGCTCAAAACAGGTGTGGAGAATTCACAGAATCACTAGGTTGGAAGAGACCTTCAAGATCATCGAGTCCAACCCATGTCCTAACACCTCAACCAAACCATGGCACCGAGTGCCACATCCAGTCTTTTTTAAACACATCCAGGGATACTGACTCCACCACCTCCCTGTTCAGACCATTCCAGTACTTTATCACTCTTTCCATAAAAAACTTTTTCCTGATATCCAGCCTATATTTCCCTTGGTGCAGCTTAAGACTCTGTCTTTTTGTTCTGTCAGCTGCTGCCTGGAGAAAGAGACCAACCCCTACCTGACTACAGACACCTTTCAGGAAGTTGTAGAGAGTGATAAGGTCACCTCTGAGTCTTCTTTTCTCCAGGTTAAACAACTCCAGTTCCCTCAGTCACTCCTCACAGGGCTTGTTGCCTCCTCTGGACACACTCAAGTGGAGCTGGCACTTGAGGATGTGGTTCAGGAGTGAAACGGTGGTGCTGAGCTAATGGTTTCACTCAACAATCTTAGAGACCTTTTCCAACCTAAACAATTCATTGATTCCATGAAGTCAGAGCTGTTATCAAAGTATTCTGTGCTTTAGGATCCCATCTCCCTTTGCTCAAGACTGAAAGCACATGGAAGGAGGGTCTGTCTTTGCAAGAAGTTACAAGCACATGCCAAAATAGATGCACAACAGCATCCTCACCTGAAAAAGGGACTGAACATCCAGGCTTGCACAAGCATCTGACAACATGCGCCACTTTCTGTCTTCACAGACAAAACTTGTCTCCCCATGGAAGGAGGGAGAGCAAGGCTGAATACAAATTGCTCCGTTGTCTTGGCAGGGAATGAGATTTATACAGGCATCTGGAAAATAAACCAAGCAGACACTGTTACAAGGTCAAAGACAGCATACCATGGTCTGTGGTTGAGTATCAAGGGTGTAAAGTACTGATAACTGATAACACCTCACAAAGCATTAACCAAGGCACTGTACCTTGCTCATCACCAGTCTTTGATTCGTTACTGAGAACCTGCAAAATAAGAAGTGGACTGTTGAGTGAATGTTTACATAAATAAAAGATGACTCCTTGGTACAACCAGAAAGCATTTCAAGAGGAAAATAGTCCTTTTGAGGTCCAGAATGCAGAGCTTGTGGCCCTTTGCTCATATAGACCAACTCAGAACTCCCTACTTGAAGTCTTCCTCTATATAAGAAACCTTCAGTTGGACCCTGCTACTGAAGTGACACTCCGAGCTTGTGCACAGGATCTTAGATGAGGAAGTTGTTTATGATGAGGGTAGTGAGACACTGGCACAGGCTGTCCAGAGAGGCTGTGGCTGCCCCATCCCTGGAAGTTTTCAAGGTCACTTGATGGGGATTTGAGCAGCCTGGTCTAGTGAAACTTACCCTGGGAGTGGTGTGTGGCATGGCCAGGAAGAAACGGGCAGCCCAAATGAGCAGGCAGTTGATCACCCTCACATCCATCACCACTCATTTGCTGATTTCCTCCTGGAAGAAAGATGTTTGGACATCTCTGTTTCCAATTTTTGAACACAGTCTGATTATTTAGTAGTAAAAAAGCAGCTAAACCTATGCCAGAGACTGTCCTTACTGGGCTTGCAAGGTGATTTTCAGGCATTCATAATTCATTACCTTTACTGATAATGACTTGTGAACCTCTTCTTTTAAAAAAAAATGAAATCATGAAAAAAAATGAAGTGTTCAACACTGAAAGTTACTGCATTAATATTTTACTGTAAACTGCAAGCTGGAGAGCTTATTAAAGCAGTTCAGCCTGTGAGTCCCTTTTGAAGTGATTTAAGACAGTCTCATCTCCACTGGGTTCAATGCTCTGCTCTCCTTGGGCAGTTTCTGCCATGTGAATAGGAAATGTGGGCACTCAGGGCCCAGAAATCAAAATATGATAAACAAGAGCCAGAGGGAAGAGTTATTTCCTTTGCAGATGGATTCAAACCTCTATTCCCTCCATGAAGTTTTCCACAGTCCTTAATAAAAGCTGAACATCCTGGGATGCAACTTGTTACAGGCATATTTGTTGGAGAAAAATAATCCAGCAAAGTGAATGAAGGAAAAACAACATGATACATCAAATCTGATTATTAGATGCTAGACATGTCCAAGGCAAAAGCAACAGCTGTGGGTTCAGAAGAATTGAGACACCATCACCACTGAGATCTTCTATCACCACAAGTATAAGTAGATTAATTTAATTAAAAGAAAATCAAAAATAGAATGCATAGAAGTCAGTGAGCTGAACCACTAAGGCAAGAAGCAAATGCACAGTGGCAAAACAGGACGACAGCTGGATCTCAAGAGAAGGCAACATGAAAAACCTCATCAAATTACCATGCCTTGAGAGGAGCCCCTCAATTTTCCCCCTGACACATACTGATCAGCATAGATGATGCTGATCAGAAGCAGAAGGGGTCATGCACTGGGAGAGCAGAGATGTGTTTTCCAATCCAGAGGCTCCAGGCTCTCCCATCTGACAGCATCAAAGGCCCAGGCACACAGCTGGCTGTCCCTTTCATCTGTGATGTTTGTCCACTGTGCCATGTTTTTAGATCTGTAGGTGTATTACTTAATCATGAAATTACCATAAAAGTAAGAGTTCAACTAATGCACTGAATTTCTCAGGTAGCTGTTAAGGAGAACCTCATGCCAGCCTCTGAATTCAGCTGTTAATATGAAAAGCATTTTCTGGGTTAAAAGCTAGCAGGCACTAGCTCTTCTAAGGAAATAAAATGGATCAGGAGAAGCGAAGCAGAATATTGGGATCAATATTGCCAAAGGATGGGAGGTGGCTGGGAAACACCTGCAGGTTTGGGGTGAAAGGCTGCACCAAATTCTTTTTTAATTTCTGCAGTCGTTAAATGTTTATTATGAGCTCGTAGCCCTAATTCCATTTTACAGCTCGGAATCCTTGAGCTCATTGTGTCTCACCATTAATTAATTCACATTCATTTTGTATTTAATCATGGGTGCAACTCCACCTAGGGCTGTTACCTCTGAGTGAGGCAGAAATCTGGGACATCTCCAAGTATCTCGGGCTCACCGAGACACCGGCCCCTGCCAGCAGTGAAACACTGAGCTCGCTCGGCTGCATTGTTTGACTCATCTTGGAAACCACCCAGTCCCACCACTGCAACAAAGGCAACCACTGTGCAGATGGAGAAACTCAGGGCAAAACAAGCAAGACAGCAGCAAGTCACTGTTACTTTAGGAAAAAACATGGGTGTAGTGACACTGGGCCACTGAAAGCATAAACAGAGAGAGGATGGCTTATCTCTTATCATAAACTATCTACTGCCAATAATCCCTGCCTTTGTAAGAAGCTGTAAGCATGATACTCCTCTATTCCAGAGGTTTCTGCTCCATCAGGACACAGGTACATGAGCAGCTGAGGTGTCAATACCCTCTCATGTGAAAAGGACTTCTAGTAAGGAGACATGTCCACACCCAGCTCAGGAGATTGTCACCAGCTGATGATCCTCCTTCTCCATTTCAACACCCTCAACAGAAGGGAAAGAGCAAGGAGAGAGAGGATGGGCAGTGGTTAGAAGAGAGCAAAGAGTCTCTTAAAACAGAAAAAAAAAAACCCAAACTAATCATGAATTTAAAAAGTAATCCCTATGCTGGGTAATATTCACAGCCTTATGTTCAAATCCTTTACTCTGACTTCTGTTGGTGTAAAATTGAAGTATTTTGTAAAACTTTATAAAACTATCCTTTCCTCTACCCCAAGCATATTTTTTGATTTTAACTACTGGCAGGATGCACTGCACAGCAGTCTGGCCCCTTGTGGGCACAACAAACAGAGGGATCTGTCCAAACAATGACAATTCATGGGAGTTATAACCCGCCAATCCTGGACCCAAGGTCTCAGGCAAAGGGTCCTTCATCACCTAGAGTCACCTCCCTCCCCTCTCCACTACTCTAGAAAACAAACTACAGTTAAGTTTACAGGGAAAGGTATTTTGCACAAAAAAAATTACAAGCGCACTTTTTACCAAATTAAGATTTATACTGACCTTGCAATAATTTGCTAGAGAAATATATTTTCCCAAACACTACAAACTTGGAACATTTATTTGAAGTATTAAGCCCATTATTACAGAACCTATTACAGAACCTATTCTATTGGTTTTAGGGCTTGAACGGCCACGTGGCTTGCTTAAAACTCAATAAACCACCATAACATGATAACCTGCCATTGCTACCAAGTAAGTTAAGGCTGCAGCAGGAGGCTTTAGTGCTCACATGGTCATCCAAGGATAAAAATAAAGCTCTTAATTCTCCAGAATTCTCCAGTGTTAGTTGCATTTTTAAAGGACTCATAGTTGGAAAGTGTAGCTTTAAGTGAAGCAAGATCTAAGAGGAGAGTAATCTTTATATATAGCCATAAGAAAACTCCAAATTTTCTTAAAATTGACAACATTGATTAAAGACTAATTACAAAATTACAAGAAAAAAAAAAACAGAGATTAATTAAAATATCTAATTATTTTCATAGATGTAAAGAGAATATAAAACTAAGGAAAGAAGTCCCAAGTAAAGACAGCCTTAGCAATTAAATGCGTTTTAGATTATGACTGAACCAATTTCACAGACCACTGATAATTCTCAGAAGCTCTGGAATAATGATTTTCTGTGGAAGTACTCACGTTTTCAGAAGTCTGGGGAACACTGTGAAAAAGTTAACCCAGCCAGGGGTCCCCGAGGTCTCAGACGTGGCTGTCTAACCACTCATCGGCTGCCATCCTGCCCCAGTCTCACTCTGTCTTACCCAGCCCTGCCTGGGTGCTCCAATTCATTTGGAGTTTTCCCATGAAGAAAAAATGTTGGGCAGCAGCTTCTTTTCTTGCCTGACTGGATTAAGGCTAAGGAACCTGCAGATGAAGGTATTACTGCAAAGTGACAAAACACACCCACAAAACTGCCAGATTGCCACCTCTGCCAGGAGTCAGCAGGGATGAGTCACACCTGTGGGGTTGGTGGCCTTCCTCTGGGTGCAAGCAGCAGCTTTTGCTCTCCTTATTTCATAGAATTATGGAATGGTTTGGGTTGGAAGAAACCTTAAAGACCATCCAGTTCCAACCCCCTGCCATGGGCAGGGACACCTTCCACTGTCTCAGGCTCCTTTAAGCCTCCTCCAACCTGTTCTTGAACACTTCCAGGGATGGGGTATCCTCAACTTCTCCGAACAACAATCTCTTAAAGACCTCAAAACATTAATGATCAAAATCAGGTCAAGTTAATGCATTATCCTTCATAAATGCAAGAGCACTCTACTGAAAGCACCCTGTGCAGCTAAAATCCTCAATGGGCAAATACTAACCTTTTCTTCAGGGCTACCCGTCATAAAGGGTGATGGTTATCTGCTGAACCTTGTGCCACATGGTCACTGTTGGCTCTCTGAATATCACTTCACCTCCAAGAGCCAGATTTCCAACAGTCAGAAATTTAGAGCAAGTGGTTTATCACTACAGAAGAGCAATTCCTAATGCTTCTTAACACAGGACTGACTTGGAAGAGCTCAGGTCATAATTTTTTTTACATTCCAGCAGTGTGTTAGTCAGGAGCTTACAGGGTTTCCTGTCATTTTATCTACTGTCACAACTCCAGCCAGTCCTCAGTCACAGGCATGTCTCCAGTTTAACCTAAAGATAGGTATTATTTACTGTTCTGCTTTGATACAGCCAGCCTCACATCAGCATCAAACAGGAATTTAGCCAGGCACAATCAGGCACAGCCAGCACGACACGCCTGGGAAGCTTAAATTATTTGTATTTGATACAATACCAGATAGAGATCAATTATAAAAAACAACAACAACAACAACAAAACCACCAACAAAAAAACCCCCACCCACTTTAAAGTAAGAAAGGCTAAAAACTGTATCATGTCAAGGTATGGACATGTTTCAAAAGGCTTATTGCCCATGTCACCTGGAGCTGTGTTACACACTCCCTGAACCTTTACTGCAATTGCAAAACTGAATAGCCCTCAATTCTCAACACCTCCTCAACATCAAGAGTTCTCTGAAGGACACAAAGTCCAGCATCCTGCAGCCCTCAGACACCCAGCCGCTTCACCCAGAAGGAAGCTGTGTGAACCTGGGCTCCCAGGGGGCTTGGAAAGAGATTGAAACCATGATTCCCAACGAAAAGGGCACTCCAAACCCTGACCCCAGCAGCATCAGTCTCATGCTTTACAAGCTGGTTGGGGTTGTTTGCATTCCTCAGGCACGTACAGGGAGGGGTTTGTCTTCCCAGCACTTGCAAAATCCAATTACCCAAGATCTGTAACCACCTGCTTTCTCAGAGATCAGAAACATCTCAGGTAACTTTTACAGAAGCCAAAAGGCAGTTGTGTAAACCCAGGTTTACCATTTCCTTTGGAAAGCATTAACAACAGAGTTGTGCTAACTTAATGAATATAAGGTGTTTAAAGTTCAACAGATAATTTTCTATACAATTCAAACCTTGCAATAATCACGTTTCTATCAGAAATTCACTTCCATGAATATTAATGAAAAAATGCATCTTTGTGGAAAAAAATTAAAGTAAGTAGACCTGTAAATTTGCCTTTTTTTTAACTATACCCTGTGTGCTACCAAAAGACTTTTAGAGAATCGTAAGACTGAATGAAAACCTGGCAGTTTAAAAATGCCCTTCTGCTGTTCTGTTCTTTATGTGCCTTTTCCCTCTTCCATGTCTCCTATTAAACACATCATACCCTCAGTCTGCAAGAAGCTGTAAGCATGATACTCCTCTGTTCCAGAGATTTCTGCTCCATCAGGACACAGATATATGAGCAGCTGAGGTGTCAATACCCTCTCACGTGAAAAGGACAAAGTATGTAGTTCTTCACTATATACTTAAGAAGGGATTGAAACATGCATTTATACATGTTACTGAGTGGCAATGGAGATCATAAATAAAGCCTCTGAAGATGCACAGTAATGTCAGTTCAATATGGGCCAAGAGGAAAAAAAAGGGGTTATGAATAGATCCTGAGAAGTTAAAGATTCCCAGTTATGTTTTCAAAGAAAAACTGAGCTTTACAACTCTTTGGATCCTAAGCCACTCTGATAGTCAGGAGCCAGAGCATCCCAGTGAGTAAATGGAAATATAAAAACTTTAAAAGGGGACTATTATAAATACTTTGCTTCCACCTACCATACTCTTCCTTGCAAAGAATTTAATGGCATACAAAACACTCCTGAACAGAACTGAGCAGACACCTGAAGAGGTTTTTATAACCATTTTATTTGTGGAGTTTGGATTGCATGCATCAATTTACAGCACCGGTAGACAAGTCAGTGAAGCACACTGTTCTCAGGAACTAGTACTGTGGAATGTCTCCAAAACCATTACCCCCTCCCCCTCCACTCCAGTACATAACACTAGCTGAAGACAAGACAGACACACATCAGGGCAACTTCCTTATGGCTACAAATACTCATAGCAGCGACTTTTCAAGGAGGGTTTATTAAATCAAGTCATTGCACTTGGGTCATTTATTGCTATAGCGAACAAAGGCCATTAAATAACAAACACCTTTCATTTGTGGCTTTAACTGATTGTCTTGTTCTGTTCAACCTCTGCAAGCTCACACACAGGCACAATTTCTGCAGAGTAACCCCTTCCAAGATTTGTTTCATGCTCCAATCACAGTGAAGAGCTTGTATAACAAAATTGGGTCCTCCATTAGGCTCAATTCTTGTTTTTCATCACCTGCTTTACAGGTATGAATTCCAGGCAAGAATTTAGTGTCTGACGAGAAGCACATGATTCCTCAATTCATTTGATGCACTTGGGCAATTCAAGGTTAAAAGCATTAAGAGTGAATCAGCTTATTAGCAATTTTACTAGCAAATATTGCTCAATACCTGCATAGTATATTGATCAGCTTTCAATGAGATTTCATGAACTATCTGAACCAGCAATGGACAAACATTCCCCAACTGACTTTTTGATGTGGGTATTTTATGACACATCAACTGTGGAAGAATCCCACGATGGCATTACTCTCAAGAAGTAACACTTCCATGTCACTTGAACAAGTGACATCCTGAATAATTACTCTATTTATGACTACTCCCATGAAGAGAAGCTTAATCATCTTATTTATTGGTGAAGTTGCCAAACTATGTGGCATGTTTTTATCTTTTAAGTTATAGCAGACCTAAAGGAGATGAGCTGACTAACAGTACTAATGAATTTGACTGGCTTTCTAAAGCGGTATGTTTTTTAATTCTTTAATCAGACAAAGATAGCAATAAATACCATTGTCTCCCATCACTTTGCATATTATTTGTGTATTACTCTGGTGCAAGTTTTGAGCCCAGGGGTTAAAGATAATGGTAATCCACAAGATCTCAACTTCTTTTCCATAAAGTAAAGATCACCATCTTGGACACCAGCACAATGATGTCAAAGCAATTGTTCCAATCACTCATTAAAATACAAAGATGTTACTAAGTTGAGAGGTACACAATACACTGAGAAAGTTTATGGCATAAATATATAAATATCGAGAGCTTTTGAGAGTATCAAAGTTCCAAAGGGATTTATTTGGAGATATATTACAAACATAACCTGACTATTGTAAAAAGAAGATCAGCATACATACTTGAACCACTAGAAAGACTGATGACTTCAGAAACACAGAAGTACAGAAGCTGTGACTTAAGGTTTACTCTTTCATGCTGTATACTGTAATATTTTAGGCACAACAGGTTGAGTTAAGACTGGATTCTCACTTTGTTTCTGTATTCCTTGCATTTTGTGGTTTAACCGTTAATTTTGTCATGATTTCATGATTCAGTCTTAAATCCCTTTTTAATCCAATAGTGCAAGTGACAAGCCGTTCTGCTGAACCACTCGGATTAGATCCTTCAATCATTCTGCAATGCATAGGAGTCTCACCTGCCTCATTGCACTAACAAATTCCTATCTCATTACTCAACTTATGAACAGCATAGTATTAATATTCTCACTGCAGACAGGCACAACAGCATAACCCTGGGTAAGACTGCCAAAATTGTACAAATATCATATATTCCCTTTTGCATGTAGGGGAAAAGTAGTGACTACAATTACAATACAGTTATTCCATCCCTTCCGACAGACTATTTTACAGATTAGTTGCCAAGACAGATCACCCTATTTATAATATAGATCTCTTTAAAAATTAAGCTACAGGTATTCAATAAAAATCTATTAAGAATTCCCTCTCCTTTCTATACAGATTCAGTAGTATTTTCAAGCAAACCAAAAAAATAAGGTCTGCAATTCCAGCACAGTAAGAAATAAGGCCTCTTTTATATTGGCAAAAAAATTACACCATTATTCTCTTTTGTTTTCTTATCTCTCTGAATATAAGATTATATTCCTTTTTTTTTTTTTACTATATTTTTCCTTAAGACTGTAGAACACCAGCATCCATTATAATGAAATAAGAGTCAGTTCTCCTTGTGTTCAGCTTTAAATTTCTGTCGAGTTAAAAATATTGAGTCCATAGCTGTCTCATGTAGACATCACTGCTTTCTTCAATTTTTCTATTTCAAGCTGAAAAAAATGGACATTTTGAAAAGCAAGTCAGTATTAAAGTGGTTACTAAGTCTGCAGAGCTTTCACCAAAGTTATAATCTTTACCATTCAAAGACACTTAAGTACTGTACCACAGAAGCATTTCATAGCTCAGTATTTACAGTTGATTTTGTACCACTTTATTGCTAAATGAACAGGGATTTTAAATAATTAAAAATGTGACTACAGTTTTGGTATAATCTTTTTTTTTAAAAAAAATCTGTTTTATAGATCAGTTTATCTGGATAAACTGTCTCTGAAAAAAGAAGTCAAAGCTGGGTTATGGAATCACCTGACATGTACCTATGTAATGCACCATCACCTGAGAGTAACTTCCTAAAACACCCTTTCACGCTAAACACTGACTGGATTAATTTGGATTTCTTGAAATGGACTTGGAGGACACCTGGAGTTACATCCTCTTCATCTCCTCTGCATATTTAAGGCTTCTTCACTGATTGTTTTTGAGTCACATTAAAGAGAGACTCACCAGAAGTTTCTCTCATGTGTCTCAAGTAGCTTCATAGCCAGCAAGATGTACTATTGCACAAATAAAATGCCTTTTTGTACCAGACTGAAATAATTTCCTACAATGAGCTCATCCTATTAACTACTTATTGGCAATATATTGCACTGCAGGTAGTGTTCTTCAGCTGTAAATTGAGGAGCGGAGTTCATTTGTAAGGAAATTTTTCAGATGCATTCTGTTCTTTTGGCAAATCATCCATACCTAATATTTAAACAATTCATCAAAATTTAGAGAAGTTTACTTTTGCCCTGTTGTTCTTTTGATTACCTAAATTATAGGTCTTTCAATCTTATAAATTCTAAGTATTAACTGTCTCTCTTGGAACTTGGCCAGTTGGACATATTTCTAGCAAAGGGCAGAATCCAGCAACACTAAACTGAACTCCCATTCCAACACCCACACTGCTTGTTACAAATAATATTCCAGAAAAAGAAAGCTGAACTTGGATCTTCTCTATACATCCAAATACCTCATGAGGCATTCATTCAGTCACAAAATAAAACAGTAACATAAACAGAGACTGAACAGGTTTGTTAAGACTTTCCTGTGACATCAAATCCCAGAACAAAGCCTACACACCCCTAAGCTCCCCATGCCCTCCCAAAGTGATAACATTACCTCCAGATTGCTTCGCAACAGCTTCTCTTCCTCCAAATCCTTCTTTAGTTTTTCCAGTTCTCTCCTAATAGTAGTTAAGATAGAAACAGAAGTTAGAAGGGGAAAAAAGAAACTTCACATTACTGAGGACAGGATGCACAGGCCTTGTTTAAATTTTACAAGTGGGATTCACAAAAGGCCCATGCCCACCAGTGAATTGTTACTCACATCTGTTGGATCACCCATCACTCAACACTTCTTACCTACTGCTATTCATCTATACCTAATTTTTACTGAAATTTTAAGGACACTACCTAAAAGTTCGTGCTGTTTTTTAAAATTAAAAGTTGAATTCAAGCTCAAGTAACCAAATAACCTGGCTACATGTACACAGAGAATAAATTACTTAGAATTTAAGGTTCCTAGCAGTCATGTCAATACTGCAAGTACTTGTGTACAGTGTTACACAAGGCCTGCACATGTACTTACATCATTACAATGAAAGCACAAATTGTTTAAGAAATACTTTCAAAAAGATGCAGGAGTGCAAAGTAGGAGGGAAAAAATGTGTTCAGATTCCAAAAATACTCTGACATCAAATTTGTGCATATTTAGGACATTTAGTAGGATCAATTTCAATAGAAAATATCTGAATACATCTATTCTTGTATTAATATGTTATTAGCATTGAATAGCTTTCTTATTTTAAAGTCTGGCATTGAAGACCTTTGCAAGATGTCTATATAACCCTTTGCAGATTGACAGAGGAAATATTTACCCATGCTCTTTCTTCAGCGCTTCTACTAAACCCATTAAATCATTAATCTGAGTCCTGAGCTCTTCCACAGAATTTTTTTCATCATCTATTTCTCCTTTAAGTTGGAAGTCTCCAGGTAAAAAGTCGAGTATGACAGAACTTGGTCTCTGAGATGAAGGTGGAATCAGTGGGCTGAATGCAGATGGCTAAAAAATAAATCGGTAGAAAGGTAAGAAGTGAAATCTTCATAAACTGAAAACTTACAGCACACAGCTTGTACCAGGATGGGAGCTAAACATGCATAGGTTCTCTTAATTCTCTACCTCAAAGGTAAAAAACAATGTCCAGTTTGAATGGATTACTGGAGTATATGAGACAGTTACTTTATAGAGCTCTTAGGGATTTACCTGAGGTTCCTGTAGTCACTAAAAAAAGTACTTACACTGCAGATCTCCACACTTAATAAAAAAGGTGATTTAATGGATCCCACTGGATCATTATAAACAAACATTCGTGCACTTTGCTGATCTGCTCAGTTGGTTTGTCTGTGAGGAGACTGAAGGCTGAGCAGATATGGAACTTATTTGGGAAATACCACCTGATACAGCAGTTCTCATCAGAACTCATGCACTTTGTAAGTATAAATGAACTTCAATACTAAATTTCTTACTATGAACTTTATACTAAATGACTGAGCTCACTTGTACCTAAAGCATTGGCATTCAGATAGTTACATGAACCTGTACTGGAAATGCAAACAGGATGGCCAGAACACCAAGCTGCCTGGTACTCCTCTGGCTCCTTGGTAACATCATACCTTCTTTGTTTCAACTGGCTTTGGTTTGGCACTTTCTTCTTCTTTCTGCACCTTCAAAATTTTTTCTGGACCCACATTTTGATTTGCCTGGTAAACCATTCATAAGGAATGAAAAGGTTTTCAGAATTAAAAAAAAAACCAAAACAACAACAAAACTTAAACGTAAATCAAAAAGAAAAGTTTACGTGTTTCTAAAAATGCAATACGAAAGGGGAAAAACAAATAACTAAACTTAAATTGCTACACTAGCAGACTTTTCTGTCCCTGACAGTCAGAACTTTTCTTCCCCACATTCAGCTGAACTTAAATCAAACATAGGTATCTTGGACAGGATTTTCAAGCATATTTGCAATACTTAAGTCTGTGATGCTTTTGGGAGTCTGTAGGTGCTTCCATAAAACACAGATGGGCAGTAACTGTAGATGGTAACTGGCATGACTAACTATGCAACATCCAGTGATAAAAACTGATTTCAAGGACTCTGCACCACCTGCTTCTTATTGTCTGCCAACCTCACATCAGCACTAAGATCACAAGCCCCAGGTTACAGCAGTATTACATTACAAATTTATAGTGGCCAATTGTCAAAGTCACTAAAGCCACTTTCAGATCTGTGTATGTACAACACCTATTTCACCATCAGTGAGGCCAGAAAAGCTGAGTATTTCCTGCAGCAACACCCCACGGAACAGAAACACTCCTTCAGCTGCAACACAGCTCTAGCTGTTTCTCCTACATTCACTTCCCTGCTGGGAATGGATCTCCCTGCACACAAAACCTACAGGAACTGAACGCCTGCAGTATTTTGCTCTCAGATAAATGGCTCACAAGACTGTTCCCCAGTGTAGCCCCGTTTCCTGGGAAGCCAGTTTCTAGTTCCATACTAGGAGAACAGCCCCAAAATACTCACAGGACTACTGCTATTGAAACGGGAAGGCAGCCTCCTACCAGGCATCTTGGGCCGGTTCGCAGTCGGGTGTGACAGATTATCTGAGGTAGATATTACATCATCAAAGCTTAACGGATCTACAAAAGGATGAAAACAGAGACCATCATCAAGACCAAAATGTTTTGTTGTGTTCTTTTTATCACTTTCTTTAACTTGAGACACAAAAAAGAATTATCAGCATTCTTATCGTTTTGAGGATTTTCAGCATATACAACACATGAGGTATGTGAAACAACTGCATGACTTTTATGTATCTGGGAAAGTGCATTTTCCCCCTCAAAAAAAAAGGTAAGAGTTAATTCAACTAGGACTTAAATTCAAGTTAGTTTGTGTGAACAGAAGAAATGCTCTAGCAACGTGGCAGCATCTGCAGAAAATATATTCATTACTTTTTCTAAGAGTACTTTTTTTCCTGCCATATTCAACTACTGGAGAGCGTATTTTCTAGCTGTCGAACTTGCATGAAAAGCATGAAAATGCAAGTTTAGTGACCAAGTTTTAAGTTTTAAGTTTTTAGTGACCAAGACAAAAATAAAGCAAAGTGGTAAAGTACATATCGGTGTATTCCACACGTTGGTGAAAGCAAACAAGACACCTATGTCTGTGCAGGGTAATTTTTTCATGTTCAGTATATAAACATAATACACAACTTCATAAATTCTTTAACAAAACACTTCAAAACTCCACTCTTGTACTTTCTTTAATCACACAGAACTGCTCACTAGTCTCTTTATGCTCACACCTCTAGACAAACTCTCTCTCTCTCAGATCAGCAGAAATGCTTTACATCCTCTGGGAACAGGCAACGTGGGAAAAAAGGTTGATAACAAGAAGGACTGACCACAACTAGTCTTAGTAACGTAAGTATTTCACCTAAGTAACAAGAGGACTTAGCCTTTTCTCCACAAAAATAAATATACTTACCTGGCAAGAGATGTTTAGTGAGACTGAGTGGTGTTTTTTACTTAAGCATTGACATAAGACTGCAGTTATTATATATAATTTACAGCCCAAATTCATCACTTATTCTATAGACTGTAACTAAAATGCCACACAGTATTTATTACAGGCACCATGAACAACATTCAGGAGTATCTGATTTTTTTCACGACCTCTGATTCTTGACACTATGACTTAGCAAATAGAACCTACAATATCTCTTTTCCTATGTTCCCATTAAGGGTCAGATAAGAAAAAAGCCTTTGGTACACTGAGCCAGACCACTCATACCCCATCAGTGTTTGGATGTCTTAAAATATTTGATTAATGCAAGTTTTACTCACATTTTGTCAAAGCTAATTTATACCTGTAGGTACTAAGTTTTCTACTGAATGTTTTAATTGACTTTAATGTGATCTCTGGATTAATATCCTTGAAGGCCTTAGAACATTCAGCTCCTTTGGACAGTCCTGATCAGACCTACTTAATCACCCATTCCTTTATAGCACTGTTACCAATCAGTTTTGCTGCTTTTTACTTCTTTTCAAGAAAACATCATGACAGTCTTTTGCAAACATGCAATCACACCTGCAATTAAACAAGCGGGGGAGGAAACAAAAAGAAGGAAGAAACAGAAGAGTGATGAATGGCAAGCGGCTGACGGAAAAGAGGATGAGGGAGAAATCAATGAGAAGGGATTTCTGTTCTAGTCTGTGCCAATAAAATATTTCATCTAATACACTGCAAGCAACAGTGACCATGGGGTCATCTTAATGGTCTTTACTCAATTATTAGTAATCTCAGAGTACAAAGCTGTCAGAGTTAGAGTGGTTTGGGTTGAAAGGGAACTTAAAGATCACCCCGTTCAAGCCCCTGCCATGGGCAGGGACACCTTCCACTAGACCAGGTTGCCAAAGGGCAAGTTAGGATTTATGTTAGTTAGGTATCATTAAAAAGGTAACAAGAAAAATTTCTGTGCCTTTTTCCCTCATCTCACTAATTTCTGACCTTAAATGATCCTTCTTTTATCATTCCACAAAAATGACAAATCATTTTGCAAGAAATTTAAGTAAGAATTCAATAATTTAGTTGCTATTATGACTGTAATGCGTCCTGTCTCCACTAACACTAAACATCAGGCATATTAAGAATATTAAGAAAAATGCAAAGTTTGAAAATAAAATCACAATCACTGCTACAGTCCTGAACTGTGTACTATTTAAATATAGATGGTGGGACGATACAAAAGCCAAGGATTTTTTCCATATTTCTAAGAGCTTCTAAAGGAATTTGTTACACCTGAGAGAATTGCTCAACATTAAGATTTTTTCAGCAGATTCCAATCAGAGGGAATTCTGACTGTACTTGCATTTCTGTTTTTACTTTTCCAATTTATTGCTTTGGTATAGGGAAGAAGTTAAAACGCAGGTTGGTGGAGACTGGGATTTGGATTTTTTGGTGGTGGTGGTCAGTTGGTTTTACTGCAGGCTTAGGGGGTTTATTTGATTGCTTTTCTTTTTAAACAGCATTTTTAGTTATTTTAGAGAAAATTTAACCAATAAACTATTAAACTAATAGAGATACTGATGAAATCCATTGAAAGTTCACAGTCTACACCCATTTTGATCAATAAAATGATTTATCAAATACGATTCTTACAGACAGCCTGTGAGCAATTATTAAAGGAAATCCCATCACAGTGCCAAAAGAGCAATACCACATATCTAGAGATAATCTGGGTCAAAAAAAAGGACTTTATGACTGAGCAAGAGCACCTTTCTAAGAAGATGAGCTAAGCCTAAAGCTACATATGGACTATTGGAAATGTCTCTTCTACAAGCTTACCGTGGATCCACCACAGAGCTGTTAGGAGCTTTGACAGGTACAACTAATGAGAGGCTTTGTTAAGATTTGTGAATGCTTCAAGTGTATCCATAGCAGCTTGTCTTCAAAAGCCTTCACAAAAAGAAGCAAAGCTGAAGGGTGGCTGAAGAAATTATGGTTCCACCATCTCATGTGGCTGGGGTTTAAACACCCATGATACAAGTGAAACTTATCCAGTACTTTAGATTATAAGAACTCACATTACTCTGGAGTAAAAAGATGGCACCTTTTCTCCTATTACTCATCTTGCTAAGATTTCCCCAAAAAAATTTAGGAGACAGCTATAAGCTAAGAAATATTTAAGTGCCCAAAAGCTTCATGATTATGTTCTTTGTGTGTACAGAATGACAAAGCCATTCAACCTACATAAAACAGACATGCTCAAGGTACTGAACACATTTCACTACAAACAAACACTAAGTTTGGCTTATCAATAGCTCAACTATAATTTTTTTCTTACTTTTAGTCCCCACCAGCTCCTAATAGAAAAGCTTACTTAAAGTAACTCCTTTAACAGCTAAGGAAAACAGGCATTCAAACAAACAAAAGAAAGTGCATTTAAAACAGAAACCCCAAAATTTTAGTACCAATAATTGCAGCTGAAACCCACGCTCACGATATTAAGAAGAGGATATGTGTATGGAATAAAGCATTTGGATTTCCTTAGAGATTGTTATCTTACCAAAATGGAGAAGG
The DNA here is from genome assembly GCA_027886175.1 of Phylloscopus collybita. Lineage (NCBI taxonomy): Eukaryota > Metazoa > Chordata > Aves > Passeriformes > Phylloscopidae > Phylloscopus > Phylloscopus collybita. Next base: position 51,724,857 of record JAJNNQ010000026.1, read on the forward strand.
GTAGGGTAATTTCCTGACACGTAAGAAGGGAAACATGGCAAACAGGATAGGAAACAAAATCTGGAAAGAAAAGTCAAGGAGAGGAATGTCTAGAAAAAGATTCTGAACAAAAAATTATTTTACAAAGCAGGAAAAAGAAACATTTGTAGAAGAAACAGAATTGCTTTACATGTTCAGCATGCCAGTATTACAGCTTTAGTCTTTTACAACACTTGATTCTAATCAAACAGAGAAACATTTATGCAATTTTTCAAATAAAACTTCAAGAGGAGTTATTTCAATGTGATCAGTGTTTCTAAATGGTTCTGATTATTTGTCCTTATCTGATGGCTGGCAATGTAAGTTTGGCATGGGTTGGGTTGGTTTTTTCATTATGGAATATTTACAGCTTCTTATGCTAAACTGAAAGTCGCTCAATCTAATCCTCACTTCATGGTCAAACTAAGTTGCAAAAAAACCAGGACCCATATTAAAAAAAATAATAATAATAATAATAAAAAAAAATTATTTCGTAAAGATTCATGTACCTCGGGATCATAATCTGAAGAGGGAGAAATGAAAAATAAAGACTCTGGTAAAGCAGTTGCCAGTCCCAGTCATCTGTTTCCCCTTATCTTTTATTAATACCTATTCTAGTTATTGTAAGGTTAAACAGTTGTAAACATTATGTAAGGACTCAACATGATTTTTTTAATAGTTTTACAAAGTCTTGGCTGCACAGGGTATTATGTCTTTAGCAGCAGAGTATGTAGAGAACTAGAGCATGAGATTCATTACATTTTACTGGCAGGAGCTTGGATCAGTCCCTTTTCACAAGAGTGGTAGGAGTGACTTATGCAGATTGTTTGAAGGAATGTCAGTTTGAGAAAACAGAGGATTTGTAAAACTTTCCTTCAATTGCAGCTCCTTGACCCCTCTCAGTGTTGCAGCCCCCCATGAACTGCCTGAGCCTCCTTTGCTTGCTGTGCACCAAACAGAACTGAACAGACCTCATGCACGAGCCTGTTGTGACCCCTGTGCCCCATCTAGGTATTAAAACCTTTAATTTCTCCATAAGCCTGTAAAAAGCTACGTTAGCATAAAAAAACATAGGCCTTTTTTTTCCTCAATCTGTGTAAAATTATTTTTTTTCTATCACAGAATATTCTGAGTTGTAGCATATACACGAACACCTGACAGCACAGGTACTATGTTGCCACCCTATTTATTAAAGATATCAAGGTAACTGAATGTAAAAAAAAAAAAAAAGATATTCCACAGCTGTTTTCATAGGAGTTTTTCCTAAGGTTAAATGATACTCTGCCATAAAGTAACACATCTAGCACAACCCTAGAGAAAATCACAGAATTTATTACACTAGCTAGAAAGCTGATAATCATAGAATGGCTTGGGTTGGAAGGGAATTTAAAGATCTTCACCTTCCACTATCCCAGGTTGCTCCAAGCCCTGTCCAGCCTGGTGTGCACACTTCCAGGGATGGGGCAGCCACAGCTTCTCTGGGTAACCTGTGCCACCACCCTCATTAAAGAATTTTTTTCTACTATCTAATCTGAGTAGTATAACTTCTGTATTAAAGACATATAAGAATTAACCTTTCCTCATATAAAGTATTTACACTTAAAAAGCATATTTTAACATGCTCAATGAAAAAAGTCCAGAGTATTCTTCTCTATTCCTAAACTGCTTCAGTTCTTTTACTGCATTATTTTTATCTTCTAGATCAATTTACTATACTTTGGAGCAACTATTATACAACTAGAATATCATAACTTGCCTTAACAAATAAATATATTTATAGTATTTTTAAATTTATTATTACTAAAATCTTTTCTGAGACAGAAAGTTGCATCTGAGATATGCAAGATGAGCACTGAAGGTATAATTCACTACAGCTTTTCTGAAGTGGTTAATCATAAAATATAAATAATTTAGAGTTTAGAAAAAATATGCCCACAGCAGCTGGTCTCTGCCTAAGTGACACACAGAGGTCAGTCAAGGGCTAATTGTATCAATACAGTAGTTCAGAGATTCTAATCATTCAATGTGGGTGCTTTAACCACTATCAAGAGTTTTACTGGATATATTTATAATTAAGGAGATGCCAGGTTTGGATCAAGGCGGTTTAAGCAAAGCCAGAAGCATGCTATTCAAATGTACAATGCTCCATGCTTTTTTAAGGCCCCAGTTTAAGGTATGATGAAGTCAAAATCTAGAATAGCTCTGAACTAAATCACAGGAGGCCGAAGGTAATGGCATTACTAAGAATTCTGAAGTTAGGTAGAAAAGCAAAGTTATCTGAACTGCAAGAACAGAACAAATTGAACCAGCCATTAAGAAAATAATTTCATAAAAACTCAAGATGAAAGTGGCAGAAAAAAAAAAACCAAACAAGCTTTCAAATTAGAAGAACAAACCATTATCTCTGTCTCCTTTCCTGCCCACCCTAACAACCCAGAGCTCAGCAGCTACCTGCAAACAACTTGTGACATCTGCTCATCCCCTCCTGACTCTTACCTTCAGCTGCCTTCAGCACTTTTAAAAAAATACACAGGCATAAATGCACTCAGTGGCGTTTTGAGTAAATCACTCAAAAAGCTTATTCCAACCCTGTAAAACACAGCAATCCAAACAGAAAGGACCAAAAGAACATTTCTTTTCTTACCTGATTCCTTAGAGCTCTTTACCACAAGTGAATCTACCTCTACTGATTTTGGTCTGAGTGGCAATGGTTCAGAGTCTAACTTTGGTTTTGCTACTGGCTCAACTTCAGATTTCGGTCGAAGAGTAACAACTTCTCCATTAGTTCTATGGTAAGAAAAAAAAAAAGACAAAACATACCTAGTTAAGAAATGAAATAGTTTAAAATTGAAACATACTAAGAATTAGAAGCAAACTGAAAAATTATAGTAGATTTTATCACTTTCTAACACCTTGTTTTAAAATCAAGGCTTTTGGAGATCAATTCTACTCCTATGAAAACCAATTCTTTTGTTCCAGCTCTTGCAGAGTTGTCAGATGTGCACAAAAATCATTTCAAAATAATCCAGAACTTGTACTATAGGACATACTTTGGCATTTCAGTCCAAAATATTACACTTCAAACAACAGATGAGCTGAGTAACATTTTCACTAATACCTCTTGAAATAATTCAGAAATTGACTCCTTGACATTAAAGAAATCTTCCTGTACAGGAAAAAATGCTGACAAGAACAAGGTATTTCTTGCTGGGTATGGAAAAAGCTACCCTGTAGCTTTTGTTCTACCGTTCACTCCTTCCATATCTGCTCACATCATTCATAGACAAAAATGCCCAAGAACAACAATGAAAAAAATCCAAAGTAGTAAAACCTTGGCCAAAATAAATAAAAAAGAATAGGCAACATTTTCCTTTACAATTCTTGCCATTACAAACCCATGCTGACCAGGCCTGATCACCTGGTTGGCTTGTACATGCCATATAAAAACTGTGCCCCTTTCATTGATTCACTTCCCAAAACCTGTAAGTTTTATTGCAGTAGGAAAAGAGACTGCAGCCTGATCTTCCTAAAACATCAAAAACTTTCAAATATTTAAATATCTCTAAGATTTAAAGGTTGCAATTATTAAAGGCTCACAGCTTACTACAGACCTCTATTTAACTGCACATGTGCATCCCTTTTCATTAGCAAAAGAACAGGACTTGTGGTTTTAAAAAATTAATCTTGGGAAAGTTTACAAAACTCCAAAAAGTGAATATAACACCATTCTATACTGAAAAGTTACTTAAGGTGCAAGCTCTTTGATGTAGCAGCTATCTGCTTTATTTGCACCAGGCCAAGTGTATCACAACCTCACTTTCTCATAGTTCTTTCAAGCCAACTGAACATCCCACAGGGACAGTTACCTGTCAGCCGTTGGTTTACACTTCTGGGTAGCAACTACTTTGATGGAGACAGGAAGGGAAATTCTATGTGTGGGAGATTGCATGGATGCAAAATTAGTTTTAGTGAAAGTTTCAAACTCATAAGGAAAAAAAAATTAAGTGGATCTAGAAGTATTTGGCCCTATTTATCCAGTAACTCAACTGAGAAGGCTCAAAAGTAGAATCTGAATGTGGTTCTGTAGTAAGTGCATCATTCCCCAGAAGCAGACACGAGCCACAGTGAAGTACCTTCAGCACAGCTACCTGTGCTCAGTTCTTCCTTTCCATCTGTCTTACCCTGTACAAAGTGCTCAAGCCTTGAACACTGAGGCAGCTCATATTTTCAGGGTTTTCTTCTACACAATAATGATTCCCAAGGGCCCACATCCTGTTACTGTAGCTACAGCAGCCCCCAGATGAGCAATTTCATCTGCCCCATGGTCAGTTATACTCTAATACTGACTCTGAGATGGATTAAATGTCTCAAAGGATTTGAAAGGTCTAAATTCACTTTGACAGAGACTTGGAGAACTAAGCGACTGGGAGGTGTAAGGCAAAATTTATCCTGGCATTCTTTTCACCCTTAAAGCACATATTTCTTCCCAACTCATCCATGGAGAAAGATCAAACAACAAATCAAGCTGAATATACTTGGTGACTGCAGTTTCAGTCACACTGACTTGGATGCAGACGATGGCAAACCAGGCTTGTCCGGACGTTTTGGGTGCAGGAGCCCTGCTCTCAGTAAGCTGTTGGTCTTGCTTGGAGGAAGAGGCTTCTTGGGTGGTACTTGAGGAGCTTGTGGCTTCAAAGGCTTCTGATCCAAAGCTCCTTTTTCATCTGACAAAGGAAGTGACATTTTAAAAACCCCATGTTGTCTAGAATTCTTACAATTCTAATCAATTAGAAAGCACCTGCTGTCAGAAATGCCTTCTTTGAAGATCAAAATGAAAAATAGATAAGCAAGTGTCTTAAATTACACCTTATCAAAACACACCAACTACTCACCTGAGCTCAAAAAAATTTATCTTAGAGTAAGATAAATCTTCCTACTTACATGAAACAGTAGTAATAAATTATGGATTCACATTATTGCACTGCAAACGACAGCTAAGAACTAAAAATCTTTGTACTGCTTTGTCTTTTCTACAAATTCATTTGATTTCGTTTTAAAGAGGTAGAGTTTTTTATTTTGTTGTAACTAGACTTCTTACACACATAAGCAGCATAATTTATCTATGGAAGAAGGGGGGGAGAGAAATGAGTTTTTATCTGAATAGCTGAATTTATTTTATCTAAAATCTACCTTCCTACAAACTAATAGAAATTAAGTACGGATGATGATGATGATGATATAATAATAATAATAATAATTATTATTATTATTATTATTATTATTATTTGTTCAATGATGGTATGACCTAACTGAATCCTGTCCAGAGGCACTGATATACAACATATGGGACACTGAAAAATTCAAGGTCTTTACAAGCAATAGTTGAAGAGGTATCAGCCCATGTGTCCTAACCCTAACCTACTGAATAGCCAAAGCAAACCTTCTACTTTTCCCTGTAAAAGAGTGTCACAGTTCAGTACACACAAAGTACTGAGTATTTTAAAAATAATTCTTAGGTTACAACAAGGGCTTAGAGTTCTTGACAGTCACTGCCCTTATAGGGAAATAAATCAGTAAACTGGGATGGACAGAGTGACATTCAGCTTTGATTCTCCCCATCCTCCCCTCCTGCAATTTGCTTTTAGCCAAGTATTGATCTGGTGTCAAATGTCTACATATGCTATGGATCTGAGAGCAGGGCTGGGTATTTGCTTCAGCTCCATGCCAGCAAAGTGCCTGAACTGCCAGGTCTAGGACTGATTTCCTTTGGACAAGTCCTGCAGCCACTGAGCATCCCTCCAACCCTAAAACGGGGAGAAGCCAATGTTGTTTCACAGGAATACTGGGAAGCAAACAGATCCTAGAGACACTTCTGTCAAAAGCACTGCTGAGGGGCAGAATTGTCTTCTTACTTTGGGACACTTGAACATCAGGAGGAGATACGAGCACGAAAACTGGCTGGCATCTCCTTGTAGTGCCTCTCAGCATGGAGCTAAAAACACAGGATGCTGAAGCAGTGGAAGGATTTGCCACACGGTGGTGCTGCCAGCCCTGTATAAAGCAGCATTTCAGCAGCACCAGCTACTCCTGCCTCCCCACCCAATACACAACATTTCCAGCTGTAAACAGCCAACACTAACCAGTACTAACTGCAGATCAATTGGCTTATTGAAGTTATGCTGAGCACAAGTTGAGAATTACCCCTTTAGCTTTAAAAATAAGTGAGTTCATAAACAGGGCAGAAAAAAATGCTGTCACTGAACCCTACTCCTGAATTCTCATCTGTCAGTTCTCCCTTCTAATACTCCCACTCAAAATCTGAATATAAAAAATGTCTATAGCTAAGTGGAATAAGTTAATACCAAAGGCCAAAGTTCACCATGAGCACAGAAACCGGGCATTTCTGCTGGACAAAATGACATGTCTTTTTTGGATTTTGCTCCTCAATGAAAAACAGTGTTGGCTAAAAAATGAACAGTTTAGTAATGGAAATAAAAGATACAAATCTGAAGACACTTACACTGGAAAAAAATTTCTACATGACACCACTAAGTGTCCTTCACTATAAATACAGAAATACTCTTAGAAACTCTACTTTTAAATTTTGATCAATTTTTGATTGCAATTAGAGGCAGATCTATCAGTTTCCCAATAGGCATAAAAAATGACATGACTTGATATCTTCTGATTAGAGATGCTCAATTAATTTTTTTTCTGGGAACTAGTTACAGAACAATTTCATACTTAATGGGTTTAATTCTTAGTATTAACAGGGCTATTTTTCCACAAGTACAACTGCAATGATAAATGGGCATATCTTCCAGTAAAACACTAGTGCTATCTAAAAAATGAATTTTTATGACCTGATCTGCACCTGAATACATGACAGATTTTTCCTCCTTCACTTCCTGTAGCTCAGTAGAGTTCTCTACCTTATGTAATTTTGTAGAAGATTTCACATTCCTATTTTCACTCAATATTTTTTCCTATATTCCTCCATGAACAGTTGAGCTCAACTATGCAAAGAATAACACTTTAGTCCAAACAGAACCAGTTTTAAATTAAACTTGCTTCAGTTTAGACAAATTATAAGGAACCAGGTGATCAACATTTCTGGAATCATACAGTTGATCTCAAATCACACCTGAAGATACTGCTCCAACAAATAAAAATTACTTGTTTGCTCACATACAGAAGAAACAGAACTGACTTTAACAAGTGTTTTTCATATTCAGTATCTGAGAAGGTGCCTTGTTAAAATGGGGGTGATAAAAACTGCCCAGGGAAGCCAAGAAACCCATCAGCAGCCTTACTGGTAGAAATGCTGGTCAGCCACAGTTCACCACTCACAGGACAGAGTGGTTTTGTAATTTGGGTAAGCTGCAGGAACATCAGGAATTCCTCTGCAAGGCCCAACCAAGACATTTGTTTGAACTTCTCACTTTTAAACACAATCAAACATTTTCACTTGGCAGGTTTTTCAAACATGGAAAGAAGCCTTTTAGAATCTGTTTGGGTGACAATAGTAGCTTTGACTCTGGAAAAAAGTGTCCTTTAAATTTTAAGAATAAAGCAATAAATGTCTCCAAATTCAGTGGAAATTGAAAATATGGAATATAGCAAGAAGTAACAGGACAAGAAATCTCTGAGTATTGTGACTGTAACATCTACCAAAGGAGTCTTGTCCCTGTTCTGTGTAGCTCTTTCAAAATACTTTTGATCAGACTGATTTTTGCAGCATTTAATCTTTCCCTTCCTAACAACTTACTACTGCTGCTCAAAACTGCAGCCACTGTCACAGAACTACTCCTTCTGGAATTTAGTAGTAACTATGTTACTGTGCAGTGCAATAACAGAATGTAATTCAGTAACAAGAAATAAACATTTCAATGGAGTTTGGCAGTTCCTCTAACCAATCCAAAGATATTTCTGTAACATCACAGACATGACAACCGCAGTAGGTGGTATCAAGGGAGTTGGTATGATGGCTCCTGAACAGAGAGCCTACTGACAGAGCAGCCAAGTCACCATGAAGAAAACTGTCCTTACCTTTTTCTTCAGGCCTTGAAGAAAGGAATTTCTTCTCTCCAGCTGGTAATTCAGGTCTTGCAGCTGAATGGAAAAGCAAACCATAGACATTTCTCAAAGAGCTTTAATTATTTTGGTCACTAACTAAAAAATAAGACTCAGGCCAAGTTGTGCCTTCTCTTTTGCAAGGCATGTAATACCATTTATAAACGCTCACTTGAACCCAGAAAATGATGAGCCATTGTTAAAATGTTTCCAAATAGGCTCCACCATGATTTTAAAAAGATAGAGCAAGAGCAAAATATATAAAGTGTGAAAAGTAACCTCAAAGTGTGACTATGGGTGCATTTCTAGGAGATAAAGAGCAACTTCTAGATTTTCTTTTGAAGTCATGCAATGCTTCTGAAATTTAGTATTTTCTCAGACCACGATACATGAACTACATACCTGGACTTTTAACTGGAGGTGGAGGTTTCTTTGGCTTCTGCAAAATGAAGGGGAAAAAAAGCCAAAGTAAAACAAGCAAGCAAGCAGATATTCTCTGTATACAAGACAGCCTCATTTGTGTTTTGCTTTGCATACTGTAACGTGTAGCTTGTTTGCTAGCTGATTTCAAAGTATTTCACAAAGGAGGCAATTAATTCAGACAGGAAACAAAAAACTAGAACAATTCCTCTGACATCTCCCTGACAACCACTTACAAAAATTAAGGAACAAAATTCAGGTCTCTTCAAATGAAACCAGTGCTTCAGCAATGTGCATAAACAGAGAGGAAAAACCCCTAAAATCCAATAATTTCATCTTTTTTAGTCCAAAGAATTGCTGTGATCACACTCATTTTAATTTCAATATGTAAACCTCAATCTCAGTTAGTACAATGCCAGTTTAAAAGGGTAACCAGATAATTTTTTGAACCAAAAATGTTCATTTTCACTAAAAAAAGATTTCTAAATTAAGTCTCAGAGGAATGGCTTCAATTAATTGACTTTTAAATTACAAGTGTAAGAAAAAAACAGATGCTAGCAACATTTGTCTCAAAGACTGCAGTTACAAGAAAAACATTGATTTGAGCTCCCTTATCCATTATATTTACATGTGAAAGATGGACAAACTACACCAGCCAATAAAAATTACAAAGTATCACAATGCAACAGTCTATACATTGAAATTACTATTTTGAAACAGCCATTCATCACTTTCTGATGCTCTTGAAGTTGAATCTCTCTACTCTTGAAAGGAGACTGGCATCTCTCAGGAGAGATCTCAACCATGCATCCTTGAAATGGGATTCATTAAATTACTTTAGAAGAGGGGCCTTTCTGGTGGTACTAAGGACAAGATTCCCTGATAAAATTATACAAAAGCCTACAAAACCACTTGTTCTTCCCACAGGTACTGCTGAAACCATACAGCCTCAGTCTAACACAACCCCTCCAAAAACGCCTCGTGATGGGTATTTTTGGAACAGTTACCAAGGCTGGATTTCATTTCTGTGCCCCTACAGCAATTGAATAAGCTCTTTTTATTGCAAGATTTTATTCTAACATGTGAAATGTAATTAAGCAAGCAGGAGAACCCATATTCAATTTCTTTCTCTGGTTGCAGAAGACACAAAAGCGAGTGAACCTAAGTAACAGGATTCTATTTTCTTTCTTCCCCAAAAAAGTAATTACATTATCCAGCTGTGCAGTATTGCTGCCTATACCAAGAGCAATTAAACAGAGTTCAGCATCAACTTGCCATTATACAGCCCTGCTCTGTGTTTTTATCAAGTCAGTATCAAATAGCTGATTATCATCACCAGCCATCCAATGCCTTGAACCTGAAAGCTGCACAGTGCAAGGTGAATCCCTGTGCTGAGACACTGCACACAAAGCAGAATAAAGGATCAAAGCAGGGAAATGCTGCTTAGGGTAAAAGAATGTTTTTTCTCCCCCTCTCTGTATGAAACAACTCTGTACTGTGAAACAGCAACTCCACCTACCCTCTCTTCTTGTATTTTATGGCATTTATGCTGCCCTTGCACAGCTGAGAATCCATCTGAAAAGAAAATTCTGACTGGGGGTAGGTAGGTTTCTGTGTATGTGAAGCAAAGCAGGATAAATGACAGATTATTAACTCCTGATCTTGAGCTGAATCCATTCCACCTGGGGTTGTGATCTGCATTTGGGATATTAACACTAGGTATTGTGTTACTTCTACTTGATACAATGTATTGATACATTTGGGAATTACCCATCTTTGCTACATAAACGTGACAGACCCAAAACATCATACTAATCTCAAAAAAAACCTCGTAAAATGAGGACCAAAACTGTAGGATCATTGAGTACCACATGAAAACATGAATTTCTACAAGTTACTACACAAGCCAGTGAAAAAATATTTCTAAATCCCACCCAAAAAATATTCTTCTTATACTGCAGCCTACTGCAAGTTTTGACACAGAAAAATCCCAGTCAGACCCAGAGAGGTCACTCAGCATTTTGTAATTACAGTTACTTAAGGACTTGAGATGGAAAAAACCAACAGCTTATCTCCTTTCTAAACAGAAAGGGTTTAATTCAGTAATCAGTAACATGTACCACCACGCTATCAGAACCATACCCTTTTCTAAATGACCTGATCATCCTCATTTATTAGAGTTTATCTCAAAAAACACATCTCACTTTAATACTAATGGACAAGTTAAACACAAACATTAACCTTTTCATTTTTCTTCTTTTATACAACTAGGTCAAGATAAAGTTAAAACTGCCACAATTCTAATGTTTTAAGCAGCATAATGTGCTGTGACCTCTTTTATTCTCTGCATATTCATCAATAGCTTTCTGTGATACTAAACAATAGGTGTAAGAACTTACAGGGAAGTCTTTATCAGACTCTTGTATTTGAACAGCAAAGTTATCTGGGAAGACTCCTTCTTTACCATTGAGCTCTCCTCTCCACCAGCCTGGCTCTCCAGTGTCCTAAAATAAACAACAGGTCACTTTAACCAATATTTACTTCTTCCTCAGAAGAGATACAGTTACACAACAACTTCTGCCCTTTTACATGCAACATAAAGTAATTGTTTGACTGAAATTGGCCAACTTAACAAGGGGAAACAGCTACAGATCAGATCAGGTTTGGTCAGTTTTTGTTTGTTTTCTAAAATGCAGAATTAAATTATATTACATCATCTAAGATAAGGGTATAAGGATAAGATCTGCAAAGGGAAGGAAAGTACATAAACCCAGCTAAGACCTGACACACAACATTTGATTTTCTCAGCTTCCTTGACCAGCAAGTTATTCAGTAAATACTTCAAATGTTATTGGCATGACGCACAATTCTACTAAATAAAAGTGATTCTGATATGATGGATCAGCTCCACTGGTCTGAAAAGAGCGAAGAAGCAAAGAATATACACCACTGAGAGAAAAAATAACAATAGTACAACAAAAGAAAATAAAATATTGGATAATTAATTCCATGGCAGAGAAATCCATTACATGATGTTACTGGATCAAGGCCTTTGTCCATAACAGAAAGTATGATGTTATACTTTACCAGCATAAATAACAGCTTTCCTCTGTGCCTCAGATCCAAAAAAATCACAGAAACCTACAATGGTTTGGGTTGGAAGGGACTGAAAGATCATCCAGTTCAAAACTCCAGCCATGGGCAGGATGCCACACAGTCCAGACAACTCTTCTCAGCTCCACTTTGGATCAGAGTGTACTTGGGGTAAATTGGTTTAAAAAGACAGAGGGGCAAGAGATTGAGGGAGATGGGGCAAGGGTTGCTGTGTTTACAACAGGGCCTCCCATAACTACTCTTTTCCACTGCACTTGTGATCAATGATGCACATAATATCAATTATTTAATATCATAAAATTAAAATTTTAATTAAGAAAAATGTGTTAAGCTTTCTTCTGCAACTGAGTGAAAGTTGAAGATGAAACTTTCCACTTTTTTAGGAAAGTCATTATTCCTTAATATAGCAAGCATATAAACTAACAACAGATTGCAGAATAGTGCAGAGAAATTACGTATGGGGAGGTTCATTTCCTGCAGCAAAATGATCTACCAAAAAGGTGCTTTCAGAATTCCACACAAATGAGAACATTCAACTAAATAATCACGTTTCTCTTACAGACAGAAAGTATCCCTAATTTCTGTCTGGTTATTCTGAATCACCAGGGAAAAAGAACTCTTTCTGAAGGGAAAGGGGCTGTTTGAAAAGCTTTTCCCATTTCCTGACTGAAAAGCCATTTGGTAGTGAGTGTACACTGATCCCACTGGCCTTTGAGGACTCCAAGATTCCCACTCTGGAATGATCTTTGAAGTCATCTGTATCTCCATCAAGTGCAGAAGCAAAGAGTTGACTCTCACATGAGAGAAATCAGTCTACAGGAATATCAACTCCAACAGACCCTCCTTGTTCTCAAGTCATACACAACCTCCCTGTACAAAACTCACCAAAGCCACACACACAGTCAGAGCAGACTAAACTTTCATACCTTACTGATTATTTGAATGATCTCGCCTTCTTTAAAGCTGAGTTCATCATTTGAGCCATCATAGGAAAATATTGTCCTGCAATACTCCTTGGCTGGAACAGAGGAGCACAATTAATCTGGGTACCATGGATACTAACATTCATTATAACAGCTCACTTATGGTGTCTGAGAGCTGAGAAATTCACAGTATAATCACACTTTCCTTCTAGACCAGCTACCCGAGACTGCCTTCTGAATGTTCAGTCACGGGAAAAATAAGATTATATATTTAGTGAGCAAAGGAAATAAATCTTTGAGAAATTAGAAGTACAAGCCCCAAAAAGTTTTCTGCCTTTTTTTTTTCACAACAGCAACTTAATTCAAGCCCTCTTATTTCAGAGGGAGAAAAGAGGCATTAAAAGTGTAATAGTTAAAACTGTAACAGCCCATCTAAACCCCCACAACATTTATATATTCAATTTTGAGCTATTTACACAAAAATGATTTCAACCTTATAGATTAGTTTATATGTATTTTCTCAAAATTGATCTAAATTTCAAATTTGCAATCCTAATTAAATACAGGCAGTTGTTTTCAAGTAACATCCTTTATTAACATGTACAGCTACAGAAATTTCAAGCAGCAGACTTCAGTAATTGTGCAGTGAAACTAAGTAACTTTAGCAAAGGCATTCTTTGGCTAAGCACCTGAAACCAGAGCTCATCTGAGCCATCAACTCAGCCACAGCCTCTTCTGCAAAAGCAGAAAGAATAACTCTTTTCTTTCCATTTGGTACAGTTCAAAACTAATCCACTTAAAATTGTAGTAACAACTGGAAAGGCAAGAGGATTTGTTTTCCTTTCCTACACTGGCACAAAAACAACCATGAGAAAGGCCAAAATACGTAAAACATAGACTTTTTAGCCCCAGCACATTTAAAATAATTTAGCAGATAAAAAGGCTGGGTTTCTGTATCTGACACACTAAGGAAGAGGAAGCAAACAAAAAGGACTCTTTAGGTGCTGCCATAACCTATCAGGTGTTTGGCACTGACACCACAATGAGCAGCTGCTTCACCCCCCAGTTAGAGCAGCACACCATCAAGTCACAGAATCGCCTGCAATTCTTAATGACAGCTTTTGCTGGATGGTAAGAGAATAAATCAGTTGCAGTCAAACCTTTTTGCTGTAGTTGTATGTTGTTTAACCAAGATACACATCCTTAGTTTAAAAATGCACAAATTGTATTCACAAATAAAAACCAGTGATAACCACTATGGTAAAATGCTGAAGTATGGCAAGCTTAAAAAGATAATGTATAGAGATATATCTATGTATATGCATAGATATGTAACCACATGAGCAATCTTAGGTACAAGAATTCGTATTATTTTGATGTTATCTAGTAATCAAAAATGTTCAGTCAGAGCCTGATAGATTGTGGTTCATGAAGAACTACAGAAACATAAGAACCACATCGAAGACATGAATGCCTAAATTGAGGTCCAAAGGCCAAAATTCATATTGACTTTAAAAAAAATTCAACAGGTATGCTACAAATATCTATCAAATTTGAGGATTTTATCAGTAGTCATGAGTGACTATAATACATTCCACTACATCCTGATTTGGTGAAAATACATGCATTTCCTTACTGCCTGGGGAGTTGGACAGTATCACCCCTTACCTCCTCTCCTCCTCCAAGCACTTTTCCCCGTCCTTACATCCTCCCTTCTCCTCCTCCTCCCTTCTCCCCTCCTACGTCCTTACACCAAGTCCCAGAGCAGACAAAAAGCAGTGCCAGAAGGAGGATGCCTCACTCTCTGCCAGCTGCCAGGAAGGCTGGAGACGGGGAGCCCTGCACCCTGCCCAGGCCCCCATGTGCCAGGCTGTGAACCCCAGCATCAGCACCACCAGGAAACCCAGACATACGAGTTTGTTCAATTTCCCCTTTAGCATCTTATTTTCTGAGCCTCGTATTCTGCCAGTAGTTAAGTTTAGGAAAGACTCTAGTTGAACTTTACACCATCACCATTTAAATTTCAGTAAATATTTTTAAAATAACTTACTTTAAAGTAAGTCTTTTCCAAAGTCTTAAGACTAGCAATAGAGTAGCAGGAATCATAGATATTGTATCCTAACATAACTGGGTGGGGGGAGAGGTCAAATTGTGATTATTTTACTATTTAAAGAAAATATTTTGACACACTTGCACCAGAGGCCAAAACAAGCTTTCAAACGCAAAATAAGCCACGCTAGCCTAAACATTTCAGAGATCTGTGTTTATCTGCTAACAGAGGAACACAGTCTGAAAACCTGATCTCGATCAAAACTGAGGATGAGACACATAAACTACACTATGGTCTATATTTAAATAAAACACTAAGGAAGAAAAACAAGCTTTCTTCCTAAGGTTTAAGATGTTCTTATCTGGTGTCTAGAGGTATTACCTACTGTTCTCCTACAACTTCTATTATTGTCATATTTAAGTTCCTCTCTGATATATTTGTTTCTCTGGGAAAGAGACTCTCAGCATGGCTACAGGATTAGTCCAACTTCCGTGCTTTTAGCATGAGAGGCACCTGAAACTATGAAAGGAGCTAAATATTACTGAATGTTATGGGTCCAGCATTGAATGTTGGGATTTCTTCTAGGCAGAGCTGAGTTAATTTTTATGCAAAGTTTTACAGAAGTCAAATTTCAGGGCTGCACATAGTCTTGCTGGCTCTTAGAGCAATAGAACTGGAATGGTTTAAAAGCAAGATGTCACAGTTTCCTTATTTCTGCAAATCATGCATTCCTTAGAAAACAACACACCAAAACAAGGTATTTCCACATAAAACAAAAATATACTTAAAATTACAATACAGGAGTTGACAAAGCGTCTGCTCTGGAACGGGGGAAATGAGCAGTCTACACATCACATAATCAAAGTTAATTTTTCATATAGGGCTGACACTCCCACAAGATGTTTTGAGTTGGCTTAAAAATATCTCTCTTGATAAAACTGAGCAATTTGGCAGCTCAATGAAGCCATAAATTCTTAAGAGATAATAAAAAAAAAGAAAAACTAAAAAAAATAACATAAACAGAACCACAATGGAACTAGATTATCAAGGGAATAGATCTCAACACAACATAAACATCAACTTTCTGATGCACGCTGCCACCTCCACAGAAAATCCTGAGCCTACAAAGGGACTTGTGTAACTTGAGGACAGAAATTGTGGAAGACTGTTCCATGGAAATCGGTCTCCACCATCCCATAAGAATAAAACCAGGCAGAAAGTAAATCCCTTTCAACATGTCAACAGAAAATTAATGCAAAAGGACTGTTGCATTAAAAGTTCCTACTCCAGCCTGATTTTTTTTCTGAGAGACAACCCTACACAAATGTCTTTGATTCTTTTTCTACAGAAAATTCTTTTAGATTTTTTTTTTTTTTGCAGTTGCAAAACTCTTCAAAGGTACGGAACATTACACACAACTCCAGTACATGCAGATGTTTTAGATTTTAACACAAAAAAGAAATTGATAACCAAATAGTTCATAAGAAAGGACTACCACATAACAGATGTAAATATCCATCAGCCTTACCTTTTGGTTTACTTTCAGCTTCTGGTTTTATTACTTCAGGTGTGTTTTCAGTTTTTGTTATACTGGGAAAATGAATTAACTTTGTTCCAGGGGGATGGTTAGGTAATGGCTGTATGAAGGGAAAAGAACTTCATTAAAAAAAAAAATATCTTCAGAGTTATGTTTTTAATTAGACTACAGAACACACTGAATTTTTCATTAGCTGAGATGATGAAAATTACTATCTTCTAGAGATTTTATGAGCTTTCCCACTAAGCACTTAGCTTACTGTATTTACTTCATTACAGACACTGCAATTAGAGTTTGTCTACCGATTAAAGACAGAGCACAGCTTTCAAACTGGAAGCTGATATCAGGATATGGTCAAATATATTTCAGCAATTGTATTTCAGCAGTTCCAGGTGTTACTCTCTCCCATTAGCCTGAATATTGCCTCCTCCCACACATAAAAAAAGCAGTTATTTAACAGCTCTGCTCAGCGTAACGTGCTGGCCATGCCTCCTTTGCACTGGAATAAGGCAGGGATATTCAGCAATCATACACCACCTCAGACAAGCAGTTTTTAACTACTCAGACAAATGAAAGAGAACATAAAAAACCATCCCAGCTTCCCTTCACTCTCAGGAATTTGTATAGAACAGGTTGAGTGTTGCTAGAGATTTCTTCTAAATGAAAAAACAGAGGCATTGCCACAAGTTTCAGAGTTAACATCTAACCAAAACAACAGAATATTTCATTTTTCCCCTCAGAAACTTACTGAGCTGTCAGATTCCGACAGCTTCAGCTGTATCCATTTCTTCACACCCAAAGAGCTACAAACACAGAATATGATCTTACAGTCACATTACCTGAGCAGCCCTAACAGCATTACGGATGTGAAAAATCCCACCACGTTTAGTTACTCTGCTCATTTTCATCTACAATTCAACTCTGCAGATCTTCTACTGTCAGAGAAATTGGATTTACTCTCTCTAGAACCAGACAATGCCTGTAGGCTGGTGCTTGGTGCCTCTGACATAGCATAGAGGAAGCCAAGGTCACTTGGGATGTTCCTGCAGTACCTATGCAATTTAACTCTCTCCAGAGTGGTATATGAAGGAAGCACTAAAATAACCCTCCTCTGAGATTAAACACCTCCAATATGGAAATAGTTCTCTGCATTTCCCCCTTCCATAATAACACGCAATTAGAGGAGTAAGAGAGGAAGTTTAGGCAGACAGGGTATAAATAGCCTGAGCCCAGGCGGGATGCTGGAAGAGCTGGAATGATCTCCTGCAGCAGCATAAACACTCTTGGGCACTTCAGATCCATCAGTGCTCAGCCTTCCTGTGCTGAACAGTCTGAATTTTCCAAGGGAAAAGAGCCCTCTCTCCTCTACACACCCTTTTTTTTTTTCTTACTGTCTAAAAGACTGGCAGTGCTCCCCCAGCATTTCATCAGCTAACCCCAAAGCTAGTTAAGCACAAATCCAAGGAAGCCATCTATTTTCACAAGAGCCTCATAAGTATTACCTGCCTTGGGCTCTCCATGCTGTTCTGTAGGTCTGTCCACCTTTGGGATGACTTTGGCAACAAGTGCAAGTGGAACATTAAGTGCTAAACTAAATTGTTTATTTCTCTGACATTAAGCTATGCAAAACTGCTTTCTCACTTCATTTCCTCCCTTGATGACAAATGACCTAAGAGACCTTTCCAGACAGGCAAACCTAAACTGCACAGCACCAGCATATTTTATTGCTTATACACAGTCAAATTCAAAAAGTCTGAGCAGACTTCATATTAATTGCACAAGTTTGGACAGGCTCTTGATATTCCCAAGTGACAAGGCAGACAGTAGGGTAGCATCCTTTTGAATGGTCAATCTCATGACAAGAAAGCAAACTGGAAGCTAGGTCCTGAAAACCTACTCTAACAGCATTCACATGAAGATTTCTCCTAAATGAAAAAACAGAGAGGCATTGCCACAAGTTACAGAGTTAACATCTAACCAAAATAGCAGAATATTTAATTTTTCCCCCAGTGATCACAGACTGCCACATCAAGGGACAAAGGAGAGGAATGAGGAGAATCCACGTGACTTCACAGAATCATAGAAAGGTTTGAGGAGAAGGGACCTTCAATGACCATCGAAGTTCAGCTCTCTGCCATGAGCACAGACACCTCCCACAAAACCAGGCTGCTCAAAGCCCCATCCACTAAGGTCTTGAACAATTCCAAAGATGAGGTAACCTTAACTTGTGTGGGCAACGTGCTCCAGCACCCACTTCCCCCACCATGAAGAACATCTTCTTCATCTCCCCTCTTTTCTTCCTAGATCTTCCCTCTTTCAGTTTAAGCCACTGCCCCTTGTCTTGTCATTACAGACTTCAGTAAAAAGTCTCTCTCCATCTAAATATCCATCTATATATCTGAAAGGTTGCAGTAAGGTCTGCCATGGACCTTCTTTTCTAAACAACACCTTTAGGAGGCAACATTCCCCGAGCTTTAAACAAACTTGCAACTTTTCCAAATCATCTGATGCTCTGACTAGACCAGAAACAAACACTACACACATCATACCATTGCTCTGAGCATTGCTATTGAGGGAAAACACACTCAAGGAAGCCTCTGACCCTCCCTCCTCCCAGGGACTCACCTCATTTTTTGCCCTACACCATTACAATTATCACCATGGCAGAGGAAAACAAATCACTCACCAAAACAGCATTAATGACTATAACCCACAAACAAAAATTGAAATGGACCAAAGCTTTGAAAGATTTCTTGATCACCTGAGTCAAAACTGAAACTCTGGAATATCTCAGCTTCCTTTAATTTATCAAAAACTGAAAATCCATATATAAGCTCTTGGAATAATAAGTTCAAGTTAAAGGACTGAGCATTGTTGCTTGTGCTTCCAAGGGGCAAGAGCGTCTTGAGTTCAGACCAAAATAAAATTGAAACAATAAAGAATAAAAGTGCTCCTTTTCCCACTCACTCATAAAAATTGGGACAGGAAAGAAAATGCAAAATCCTAGAACTGCATTTTTCAGGCTTACACAGACAGTAATTTATGAAGCTAGAAGCTTGGCAGCACTCATTGAAGGTAATGGTGATTGACACCTAGAACAGCAATCTCAACATTCGCCAAAACTTGGAAAAAAACTCAAACAAACCAAAACATAAAGAAATGGTGAAATACTCGTTTTAAAACACAAGTTTAACTTGCATAGGAAGACTTTATCTTCTCCCAAAGTATAGATAAAGTCTGTTACAAGGTGAATTATGAGAGACCTCACTGCAGATGTGTTTGAGATGTCATTGTGTCTTTCACCACATGGCTCTGAAATGAAAATTTTTGTATCAGCTTGGTTTTCAGTCTCTAATGGTTTAAATACCGAGACATTTGAATAGATCTTTTGGAATCAATGTTAAATACAACCTACTGTGAAACAAATCTGAGGGGATTTGTTTCGTTTTATAGGCAAGAGCCCTGTGAGAGGATAATGGTCAGATTCCACACCTCCTAAATTATTTTCAAACGAAACCCCAAAAGAACAATATGTACCACTACAAACCTTATCTTGTTTTTTATCTTCTGATTCATTACTGGATAATCTTGTTTTAAGTTTCACTGAGCCTTCCTTAAAGATATCTCCAAACCCAACACCTCGGATTTTCTTTGGCTGTGCTGGTCCCAATGCAGGTTCACTCCCATTTCCTGGAGAGGTCACAGGTGAGGTAGGACTATTGAAAACAGGCTCTGAAGATAAAATGAGAAAGGGAAAGCTACTTTAAAAGCTGAAATTATTTATTGGCTCTTCTGAGAAAAAACATGGAAGCAGCAGAGCTTTGTGCACTGCTTCTGATAAAGAGCTTTTCTAGCATCACCACTGCAGCTGTAACAGCTCACATTTGTTCTCATTTTATATTTAACATAAGACCAACTTAAATCACAGCAGCTTTGCCCTGATTACTCTGGCAACTAAGTCAACAGCTCACTAATACTCTTGCTATTTCAATTAGCACTCAGGCTCCACAGCCTGTTAACGTCAGCGTTTTCCATTAGTTTTATGAAACGCTGCTTACACACTCTCTGAAAATGGCATTTTAGTCCAACATTTAAAAGCTTCTCATTTGACCAGCTACAGCCAGAGAGTGATAATCAATAAAGGTCCATAATGAATGCAAACATGTTTCAACTGCCTCAGGAAAACATACTGTACTTCAACGGCAGAGTGATGCCTCTCAAGGAACCAAAGTGACGTTTTCCTATTGCTCAAAATGCTCCAAGCATTCAAACCAGATATAGTTGTTGGAAATTAATCACTGCTGGATAATTCAACTATTTACAATTCTTGTAATCTTTCCATTTTCAGGGACAGCATTTATCCATCCCCCAGAAATGTATTTCAGAGAATAACTTGATTTTGTTGCTAAGAGCTTCACAACTTTTTTTTTTAAGTTTTTAATTATGGTTAGATAAAGCCCACAAATTAGTATACATAGGCAAGTAATTTTTGCATGCAGAATTCCAGGAGACAGTCATGTGAAAACAGACAGCTTTTATAAACCAAAGTGGCCTCCACATCTTTTAGCCTTTGGGTCAAGCTCTTTAAAGCCCATGCCGGCCTGTGAACTGCAATAAAACCTGTTCCTTCTATGATAAATTCAAGATATTTTGATGGTACCATGCAGCTACGTTGCTCTTGACTTCGGCTGCTCACCTTTTGTCTGCCCAGATTCTCTTTATTTAGTTATATCTCTCTCAGATATCTCACAGGACAGCTAAACATCCCATTGGTGGGCAAAGTCCAGGTTTCACCTTTGAATGACCACAGGCAAGTGGAAGAGGAAGTTACTATTTCCCAAGAGTGAGGAGGGAACCAAAAGATACTCCGGACCCTGACTGTGAAAGTACTGAGCATTAAATATAAGCCCTGGGGGATGAGGGGCTGAACACACCAACTTTTTAGGTACTGACAGAAAATACAATTACTTCAAATTACTGATCAGTGTCACTTATCTCAGTATTCAGGAAATAAGACCAACACACACCCATTTGTAAATTCACTGCACCAGACCCCACTAAAATCAGGGAACTTGACCTCCAAGGAACAGCCACTGAACTACTTGGGACTGCTCAAGTCAAACTCTTATTTTATGCTACTGTGATTTACCCAATTCCCAAAAAAATTCCAAGCTAGGCTCTTCCCTATGTTTGAGCAAGCCTTTGTTTGAAGAAATCAGTACTGGCATCATGTAAATGAGGATGCACATTGCCACAAGGTAAAAAAAAAAAATCTCTTTCCTTTGAATGCTACAGTATTGTCTTTTAAAAATCAATTAACTCCTGCTATGATGTTCCCAAAAAACATTCCTGTTGCAGCAATACCATATCACAAGTCACCCTCAAACTGATCTTCATAGACTGAAATGTTTCTAAAGTGAATTTTGGAGGGAACAGAGTAATTGCCCATAAAGTACAGACCTGCCTGGCACCACTCAGCTACTGTTCAGCCACAGAGCATTTGATTCTGCCCCAGCTATACAGTCACAGCCAGAAAAGGACAGCAAAATGCAAATTCTGCATTAAAAAACATCCTATTGTTAGATTAAAACACAATCTAAGGCCTAAAAATCAAGGGTCTCCTTCCCTGGACTCATTTTAAGTTGAGGCTCTCCACACTGTTTTGATTCTCAAATGACTTGGTTGAACACTTAAATTTTCTGTTTTAGAGAGCTCATGTCTGTGAGAACAAGACTGAAAAAAACCTACTAAACTAAAGAATAATTTTATATCCAATTTTAAAAAATATCACTCTGAATATGATAAAACTTCTAGTGATAAAGTGTAGAACAAACATTTGGAAGATTAAGACCTTGCAATTTTATTATGAGTGAAGTGGGAGCCAACAGGTATCTTTATACTCAGCATCAACACTTTCTAGAACGAAATTGAAACACCATTCTTAGGAAGATTGCATTCTTTACAATTTTGTTGTACTTTAACCACAATACTTCAAATTATATCAGAAATCAAAAATTACTTTCCTAAGAGTTTGCAACACACAGAACACTACCTGTGTCATCCAGAGCATCCTGTGTTTCTCCATCCTCTGTTGATTCCAATTCTTTCACAAAGTTTGAAGGAAACATCCCTGCCTTGCCATTCAGTATTCCACTCCACCATCCTTCTTCTACCTGTATAGAAACATTTTGCATATTACCAATGGAGTAAAAGGAAATTCCTATCAATTTCATACAAACTCAACAACCAACTTTGGGGGAAGTTCAAATTATCATGATTTCTTTATAAAAAACCCTATCAAAGATGTAGAAGCATTAGCCAAAAAGGAGAGCAAGAAGAACAATTTAATGTTGTTTGTATCACTACAGCAATGATCCTAGAACAGGAAATTAGCCTCATGCCAGTTAATCCCAAAAAGCAGCAAAATGTTCATCAACTCTCTCAAGACAGAATAAGAGGCACTGCACATTTAACACAACAAGAAAGTAATAAACTGTTCATGAAACACAGATGAAACTTTTGAGCCTGTGTGTCCATGGAAATTTTTATGTGTTCTTGCTGTCATCTGTCTTTTCCTCTGTCTTGTCCAGTTTCCACCAGTCCTGCTCCCACTGACCTCATATCCACGGGGCAGCTTCCCACAATTTTGATCAAAAGACATGTTTCAAAGACAAAATTTCTTCAGATAATGTTGGGTAGAACAGTGAAAAGTCCTTAAGGACATCAGAGTAATGGAAAACTAAGCTGTCCACTCCTTCTAGCAAGATGTTGAACAGCACAGCCTGGCCCTACATGTGCCACAGGGGCATCATCCTGCCCATCAAAGCTGACCAATGTTGCCAAGTCCAGGAGGATTTTGTAGTGGCACACAGCAGTCCAAAGGCTAGAAATATACTGGAAAGTTTATCAGGAATGCCCCACATGGCCTAAAGCAGAACAAGCAAAATCTGGGCTGGATGGGGTAAAATAATACCAAAGGACTAAGAATTATGCTCTTCGAATTTATGAACAGTTTTCAAAATATCTTAAATAAATTCAGTCTATTTAACTAATGAGTACTAGCTAAAAACTACAATTAAGATAAATTTTCAGGATCTTTTATTAAGGTTGCCCTGTTTTGAGGATGGAAAGCTGTTTTTAAGAAAGGAAAGCAAGAGGAAAAGAAAAAAGCAAATCAAGCAGCAGCTGTTTGCATTATCTTTTTTTAGTCTGGCTTTGTAGGTCACTACGCCTGACACACAGGCACAGTTTTTAAATGTCAGCCCACCTCCAGGCAAGAACCTGGCAGCTGCAGACACAGGCAATGAAAAGAGCATTGTTGTTTTTAAAGGCATCCTGGTGTGAAAATACAGCTTTGTAGTGGATGGTTCAAACTCAGAGACTGGTCCTCTGAAACAAATTTTAAGCACAAATTACTGGCAAGTGCTGCCCAAACTCTGGCACCTCAGGCTTTATGGAACACGTAACAGAAAACTAAAATACAAATGCCTTGACTCATCCACACCACTCACTCAGGAGCCAGGAGAAAGAGACTTTTAATGGTTATGACACAGAAAGCGACTTGAGCATCCATTTATTCTTCTGCCAAGAGATGCACTCAGCAAGGCACTTGACAGCAAAGCAAAGAGATGCCAACTCAGAGACGCTCAGGAACAAACCCAAAATTTTCTGGGCACACTCACTTCAGCCTTCTCACCACACTGCCTTTACATAAACCCCTGACTATACACAAACTGTTATTGCCAAAAAAGGTTTCTTTCATCAACATGAAGACACAGGTTAAAGAAGTTCTCCATGCTTTGGTTGAGAACATCTGCACATCTGTTAGCAGCAGCAACACAGATGATGATTTCATAACCCTTCTCTTCCATTCCAAAATATTATCATATGATCCAATTTCCACAAGAGGGAGGTACAGCTCTGGAACACACACCAAAACATTTTTTTTCAGTGTGAATCCCACTGACTTACTTCTATGAAAAATTCAGACTTCTAAAGAAAAAATGGGGAAGAAGGATAAAATAAGCAGCTTTTACAATCTGGTTTGGGTGTGTTTTTTTTTTTTACTAAAAACTTCCCTAATGATGTTATATGAAATTTTATTTCACTTGAAAAAACAGCATGCAAATACTAAAAATGTAATACCACAAAAATAAATCTGCTATTTAGTGCTGCTCCTAACAGGAAAGAGGGGAAGATAAAAGGAGAAACAGAGGTTTTCATCAGTGCACAGTCATCACGTGCGCTCTGTGCATGTTCTTCATGTGTAAAACCCACGTGATGTTCTATAAACAAAAAGCCCTGGCTGGATTCAGCCAGCACATAGCACAATTTTCTTGCTAAGAAGTTATTTCTGCTCTCTTCAATATCAACCATTTAATTTCTGAACCCATTTGCCTCCACCTTTGATTTCCTGATCAGTGGTGTCATTTATAATCAATTTACAAAAACCACTCAAGGGCTAAATACTGAATTACTATCAAGTAACTGATACAGCTGATCCCCTCACTGAGCTGACTTTGTCTTATTTTTCCCACAGAAAGAGGTGCCCAAACTATCTTTTCTTGAAGTAACAGTTACACGTCATCTGCACGTACAGAAACAGCACCTTTTATATACAAACAGAGGCAAACCATCTCATAGTAGTGAGGCCAAGTTACCTAAGAAAAGTTATCCCAGCATATTGCACAACCAATGGACAGTATTTTCTACCATTCTTTACATTTCTGGTCCCATCAGTACAGTTTCATGAAGCAGACAGACATAGTCTACACTTGTCAGGTCTTTTCTACATCACTATGAAAACAGTGTGCAAACAGCTCTGTGATCATGCAGTATCTTTCCACCAGGTAGTATTTGCCTAAAAAATTGTTAACAGTTTTTTAAAGAAGTAGCAAAGACTGGGTATTACAAAAACATATTTTCATATCATTAAAAAAGGAATAAGCATGGACTAACAAAAAAAGTCTAAATAATAAATGCAATCCACACTTCCTTAAGAAACTAGACGAGGAAATACTCTGATCTTTTTATTCTGTTTGGCTATTTGGCCATCTCTGGTACATGACACTGCAACATCCCTCTGAAAATAATTGCAGATGCTGACACGTGCAACCAAAACAGCAGTTTCCACAATAGTTCACTGCATGTGCTCTCTCATGAATGCTTACACTGGACCATCCAGTCACAACTGCCAGTGCAGGCACCATCCACAAATTATACTGCTGAGGTTACCCAGGAACACTCCTCTAAAAACACCCACACACAAAGGTATTTATGAAACTGAATACAGTGAGCAGGTTTTGCAAGTCATTTGCTCTGTTTACTCCCAGACATTAAATTCTGGAAGTGTTAGTGCAAATACATCTAAGGACATAGTTTTTTTTTCCTTGCTAGGAAAATGGAAGAGTCCTTCCTGGCAACTGTCAGATTAGCATTCTCTTCCAAAGAGGGTCATGCACATGAAAAATACAGTCTCATAAAGCTACTTAAAAAGCACCACCAATAACATATGGCTAGAAAGAAAGCTTCACTCCCCCTCCTCAGAGTCTCAGGGAGGAAGAAATAGCACCAGTAAAGGTCAGAGCCTGCTGTGCAGACGTTTTCCACCCAGTTCTAAAAAGGTTCCTTCCACAATCACTCTGATCCTTCCCACAGCTTCCCTGGCAAATTTCACATTTGGAAGAGACACTCCTCTGACACATACAAGCTTCCCACCACTGCTATTGAATGGAACAGATACCAAGGAAGCACTTGGGTAAGAAAAGGTAACCACCACTCCAACTCCATGGGTTTACAAGAGAGCTTGAAACTGGCAAATCAAGTCAAATAACATTTTTCACCTACTAGTTTTCCACCTACTACCTACCAGTTTGTAGTATGTCAGCCTAAAGAAAATGGTCCAGTAGTTTTACCACAAGCATCCTAAAGCCAAGGATCACACAGACAGGGCCAAAGAACTGCAAAACACTTTCAAAAAATGAATCTGTGTAACAGATCACAATTTATTACTGTGATGACAAAATACTTCTTCTAAACATCTTGCATTCATTGTCTTAGTATTAGATCCTGAGAGAAAAAAATCCTGAACTATTAATTTTAGCTGCAAAAACACTACTTCCCATGCTATTTTCCTGACATACTTGTAATACAAGTAATCAGCCAAAGAAGTGGTTTGACTCTCAGCACATGAATGGCCAGCTCTGTAGAACAGCTTACCTCGTCAATGATGTCAATGACATCCCCCAGCTTGAGTTCCAGCTCATCCTCGTTCTGTGGGATGTACTCGAAGAGCACTTTGCACTGCCGCTTCTTGGACCCTGATGCAAGGGAAACACCAAAAGTAAGAACACTCATAAAGAAGAACTCATCTTTCCTACACTCTGCTCCTGAAGACCCAGAAACCATCCCAAAAAGGTACGTAGCCTTTGATCCTGGTTTTGTGGTTTGCTTGGGTCACGTTAGGCAAGGGAGCCATAGTTTTGACAAATGAGCACTATACCAATTACCAACCTGCTATAAAAAGCATGTTGACACAAGCAAGTCAGATAAATCCCCACTACAGTGATTTCTCAAGCTATTTCCCAACCAAAATCTTCGGGAATGGCAATCACTGCCAGTTAGCACCTACTTGGAAGAAAATGTGCAAGTTTGAGCCTCCAGTCCTTACATAATCCTGAGAGCAGGAACACCTGTTTTTATGCACCACACTGGAGAGCTTACAGACCTTTTGGGCTCTAACAGGAATCTTGCTAACCACAGCTCTGAGGAAATGCCAACATTTGCTGGGCTCATATTTCAAAATCTGAACTCATTTTTTCTGTGAATTAAAAAAAAAAAAATCCCCTCTTTTCTCAGTGCCAGTATGGCATCTAGTAATTCAAACTTGTCCTTGACAAAGGCAAGATTAAAATCAAGTGCAATCTTTAGCTGTTTGCCCCATATCACTAAAGATCTGCAGGCATTAAAAAGGCAAAATGACATCCTGGGAGGGAAGTGGCTTCTGACAACCCAAGCCCTGCAGCCACAGTGGTGTGAACCCACACTGCCTAATTACTCTGCACATATCCTGGAGTGCTGCTGCTGAACCCAGACAGTTTATGCACTTCTCCTTCAAACACGAGGCCATGCCTTCAGAGCTTTCCCACAACAGAGCAGCCAGCACGCTTCTGAAGACAATTACCTTGAGCTATGACCCATGCGTGCTCCCTATCCTCCTCAAAAACAATCTGCCACAGTTTAAATGAAAATATCAATCAAAAGCTTGAAGTGGTAAAGCTAAACTTACAGGAGCTGTGTGATTTTCATGCTCACTTTGTACTCCTTCCACACTCAAGCTTCAGAAACTAAGATTAGCTGTGTAAAAACATTTCAAAACACAGATACTGCCTCCAAGCTTGAGCCTTGTCTTTTTATAGCACTGTTCAAAGTCCAGAGCAAGGCGTTTAGAAAACCACACCCAACATCCTCAGTACAAAATGGGCCAGGCATCAGAGTAATATTCAGCATCTAAATTTTCAGAGAGAGGGCTCACCAAATCAAGAATTTCCTACATGCTGGTATATGATCTATGCAAGAAACAAGCCAGAAATACAAAGTTTTATGGGTTATTTTTAATAACACATAATTGGCCACATAATACACCCTGCTTTTACCTCCACTGGAACTTATGCACGAGCCCAGAGGGATTGTTCAGTTAAGAGTAATTGCAATAAATGGTTCAATGGCCTTTACTTTCTCCTGCAGTGCTTTCAAGGCTTCTGCTTCGTAGGAGATTAACTGATACAAAAAAAAAAAAAGGCAAATTAAAAATTCACTCCCATTTGGTATAAATCTGATCTCAGTGTTCCTTTGCATAGTGTAATTATATCTAAACAGGAGTGGGGGCAAAACCTATGGATGCATGTCACATCCAGAAACCTCCCTTTTCTCTGAGGTCTGTTTCCAGTGACACAGTTTAAAAAGTATTGCCTCCCACTTTCGAAAATCCCTGGAACAACCTAGGAAGGGAACCCATCCTCTCAGAGAATGGCATTCCAGCTTCACGTGCTGCTGCAGGACTGCTGGACTGGAAGCCTGCAGGCAATTCTGTCCCTTTCCAAAACAACTTGTCTGGCTTCAGGTTTTGTTTGTTTTGTATAAACCAAATTTAGCTCTTTGTTGCCATCACTTAGCACACCTTCTGTATTTTCCTTCTGCTGAACAAAGGCAGACATCTTAACTGATGGGAATTCTGCCTGCAGCTTACCACCCACCTGACACAGAAACACCTGAATTTGGGGAGAGCTGCAAGAAAGAAACTTAACTCTGTTTTAACATTGTAAACCTCATTTCAGCAAGTGAAAAAACAGAAACACAAAGATAACTAAGCTCTGGAAAGCAAGTGATTGCCCAGGCACAGTGCAAACAGGATCTGCAGGTGCTGTTTAAACAGTCTTCCAGGAAATAGCGAACAGCAAGTGAAATGGAAATGCAGATTGTCACTGCACCAGGTAGACAGCTGTGTGCCTAAAGGGAACTGCTGAAGGATAACTTCTCCAGAAGGATGAGAGTGGCCAGAGCCCTGCAGATTTTGAGACCAAGCTGTACCTTCTACCCTGGCCATAGCCACCAGCATGAGAACGTGACATGGAAAATATGGCAACATTGCAGGGTTAGGGTGACCAGAACCACAGCCTGACAGCTGAACTGGGATCAGATCAAGTTCTCAGAATCCTACAGTATCTGCAGTTGGGAAGATCCATAAGGATCACATTGATTCCCTTTTAGAGTCCGGCTGTATTTACCTAGGAACAGCATTAATCTTTCAGGTTGGATTTTTCCAAAATCTGCTGTGTAAACATCTGACAGGCACCTGCATGCTTTTGTCAACATGCACACACAGATCAGAGTCATTAAAAGTGATTTTGAATCTTTAGTTTCTTGGAACAAAGTCTCAACAAATTTGTAAAGGTCGTGGTCCCATTTCAGGGTTTTAAAAGACAACTAGTGGCTTCTCTTTTATAGGCAAAACCTCAAAGCATAAACATGCCATAACCAGTAAGTTCTGAATTTTTTTTTTTTTAAAAAGCAAGCTTAAATTATAAATGCTTTCAAAACCTTGTAAGACAGAAGAAGCCACAGTAATTTAAAGCAATATCTTATAAGAGATTGGTATGTTCAAATACAAAGCACAAGCCCATTTGCTGGATGCAGGGAAAGGCAAGTTTTCTGTTTAGGCTTTAATCACCTTGATAAAAAAAATCTGGCATTACAACATAGAAATCACAGATACAGAAGCACCAGTGCTACACTCCTGGCCATCCTGAGGGTTACTGTTACAACAAAAGGAAAACCACTTTTTGTTAACACCACCAGCTGCCCCTTACTTCACACCAGAAACAAGTTTATCAGAAGCAATCTGAACTACAGTGTTTCCTTGTCAAAGCCTTGAATTTGTAGCAAAACTTGATGTTTTCATGTTTCAACTTTTCTTTTAAAACGACCACAGCAAAATTTTTGATTATCATGAACAGGTCTGCAGCTCTCCATTCAGGTACCTGATAATACAAACAGAGTTCACATGAAGTTACAGAGCTCTCTGACATCTGGGAGGAGTCTAAATCCTGTTCACAGGAAAATTCATCCCTATTACTGGTGTTAAAAGCTACATTTAAGCTTTCTACCTATACATACAGGAGAAAAATTTGTCGTTGAATCAATTTTTCCTCCTATATCTCTAGTTTTCCACGTGATCTTAAAACTAAGTCATACATTAAATAATTCATGTTTATTTTTAAAAATTGCACATCAGCAGCATGAGCAATTGAAGGAATTGGAAAGACCACATACTCTTCTTGAAGCCTTTGGATGGGGGATGAGGCTGAAATCCTCCTGCTGGAAGCCCATAGCTGCTCATACGCTGCACAAGGCTGGCTACATTGCCAGATTTCTCCCTCCTGAGTGGCACAGCATCATCCTTGGGCTCTACATCCTTCTTAACTTCCTGAAACAAGAGATTTAAAAGACTCAGAGGCCATTTAAAACACCCAAGAGGTCAGTGGTTTTAAACAGGTGCTTCACAGACTAACACATTTCAGGTACTTACCATCTGGGGCATAATGACTTTTTATACTCAAAAATCATGCCCTTCATCCTACAATTAAACATACCCAAGGCTGTAGTAAACTTTACTTTTCCATATAATTGTGTTAGTAAACAGGCAATATGCTGAGAAATATCAGAAACAGGGGCAGCATTTAGCCATCTACTCTAAATCTCAGAAAAGGAGCTTTGAGCCCCAAAGTCTCATATTACAACATTTATGTAACAGCTTGTATTTGAAAACATTTTTAGAAATATAAATGCTACTTCAAGGACAGACCATAAGATAGGGTACTAAAATATTTTCGTATATAGAACTGTATTAGGTGATCATCTCTGCCCCAGAAAGCTCCAAGGTGTTTACAGATGAGAGATGAAATAGCACTGCTGAAAGATGTGAATAGAAAAGAAAGTGAGCTCCAAGAAACAGAGTGGGAGCAAGTGAGGGGAAAGATCTAAGAGGAAAATAAAAGAAATACCGTTTTTCTGCTTAATGTCTCCCACTCTCCTATCTTTCTAAATTAGAATGTTAGCACTGAAATTGACTGTGCCAAACAAGACTGGGAAGCCAATAAACAGGAAAACACCGGTTCTTGACAAAAAGGCCAAGCAGCAACACTCTACTGCATCAGCTCATTAAATGGGATTCCACTGGAGAACAAATATTCTGAAAGAAGGAAATCATCGCTTTGCACAAGAACAAATCCATTAAGTCAGATCAATGGCCCATCTATTGCAGAACATAGCTTCCAGCAGCCAAAATCCCAGATGCTCTTTAGAGCTCCTGCAGCTTCGATCCTCCCACATTCCCAGAGCAGCTGTAAGGGTTCCATCAGGGAGATGGATCACCTCCTCTCCCTCCTGTGCCTGCAGCTGGAGCTGTCTAATCCCCTTCTGCACCCACGGTCCTGTCTGCCTCCACAGCATCCTTGGGGATGCAAACACCCATAAGTACTTGCAGCTTTTTGTGATCCACTTCAGAACAATTCTTGTATCCACCATCAGTAGCCCCTGGTTAACAACTCCATGAGTTATTGCAGCTGTAGCTGCAATAAAAATGTTAATACTTGAAAACAGAATTGGCATGGGATATATATACATTTACTCATGTCATGTGAAGTCTTGAACAAAAGTTTCAAGACAACAAAGCCCATGCATTGATAAAATGCCAAAAATATGAGAAGCATATTCCCCAGGACCTGTCTGTCTGGTGCTTTTCAGACCATTAAAGCCCAGCTTCCTTACTTGTAGCTGTGCAGCTGGAAAACTCTGCAGGTCTGAACACTCACTGATGCTTTCAAACATACTATGAACCCCAAGTTAAACAGACCAAAGCATCTTCCTATTTCTCAAAAGAAAAAGAGCAAGACTACAAACAGCAGGATTTTTCCTCCCACTCACCTACATTACAAAAAAAAAGGCTTTTTAGAAAACAGTTGAGTACTTCCTGCTGCTACTCTCCTGCCTCCACAGTGACTCCTGCCCTGGAGATTTTAACTCTGCTGAGATCCATCCAATCTTCCAAGTTAAAAAAAAAAACCCAAACAAAAAACTTACCCCGCTTGAATAGCACAGCATCCTGTCTACCTCCCATTTGAGTAGACATTTCACATTCCAAATATTTTGCCATTCTCAGGCCTACAGCTGTTTTTTGGCCTGCTACAAGTGTGATAAAACCACAAGCAATTCAATTTGGCTACAACTGAAAAGTGCGTCACCTTCAAAATGCCTTTCTAGCTGCCTTGCTGACAAGGCCATTCTGCTCATCTTAAAAACATACTGGCACTTGAAAATCTGCCTAGAGTGCTTCTGCCTGCCCCTAGATTTTTTAAATTGTTTTGTTTGGGGTTTTTTGTTTTGTTTTTCTTTCCTGCTATACAATTCATACAGGCTCTAAAATCTCCAAGCTGATCCAAGAACTTCCCCAGGTTTCTCAATTATAACACTTTCCAGTGGAGGAGTCAGGTCCAGGCTCCTTCCTGAGGTCTGCACTCTGCAGGAGACTTCAGAAGCAGCTGCTTCAATTGCTTTGTAAAAAGCACAGAGATGTAAAAAGGAAGTGGGAAAGCCCCACACAGGCAGTTTGGTCAAAAACATGACCTTTTTTTTTTTTTTTTTTTTTTTTTTTTTTTTTTTAATATATTTATTAGAAGAAAAAAGAACAAAAAACAACACACACTCCACTTCCAAATGCTAGAAAATGGCATGAGATAAACATCACATTAATCAGTAATTTGAATTAAACAGACAATATGCTTTTAACTCCAGCATCCAGCAAAATAATGGATAGGTTATAAATAGTAGGAAATTATTTCAGACAAAAGCAGTGCCCACTACAAAAGACCAAAGACCCAAAACCAGAAAGAGGAATGGTTGAGTGACTTTCTTGCCAGGCTTGAAGTAGTGACAGGTAGAAAATACTGTGGGTCTAATACAAGACAATAGCAAATTTTAGCAGGAAGTACAGTGGAATTACATTAAAAAATAGGCTCTAAAATCATTCTGTGTATAGTCATTACATGCAGGAAATCTTGCTGCCCGATCCAAAGGCTGAATATTTACTGATAAAGAATTTCCTCAGCAGACATCAAAAAGATCAGACAGTGGGAGAGTCCAGTAGCACCAGGAAGGTATTCTCTGTACCTTACTACCACAGTCAGGATAGGAAAGCTGTGGACACTTCAATGCACAGTTAAGAGAAATCACCCTAATCCAAGACACACAAAAGCAAAGAGGATGCAAGGAGATCTTCAAGGTGACTGTGATAAAAACAGGAGCAGGGAGACTGCAAATCCATCAGATTTACAATGAGCAGACATGGGTAGGGGACTGGTACCAGCCAGGTTTGAATCAGAGCTGACAGTGATGCTTTACTTTCTGTGTTAGAAAGCAGCACTGGAGCATCACATGGAGCTACTTTGCAAGGAGAGAAAAAACAATCACACAAGAGAGTTCTGCCACAGCAGCCAGGCAGAAATCTGGTTCTGATAAAGAACTACAGAAGGCATCAGTAAGCAATGCCTAAATGGGCCAGCAACTGCTTTTTTCATATTTAACCCTCTACCCTTTGTAACATTCATGTAAAGCAAGAACTATTTTTTTTATTCTCTATAAAGAGAATATTCTATAAAGAAGAACTGCAGCATTAATTATCCTTCTTTGTGGCACTATAAACCATACCAAAATTAAACCAAACTGAAACATACTCAGGAATCCTGGTCTCCACACCTACATGTGGCCCATACACCACAACCCTGTAGTTCACATCAGTCTTCTAAGAGCAGGGAAGTGCTCCAAGATTCATTTTCAAAAGCACACATCAGGATCCTCTGACATACACACCCATGACCCCTGCCAGCACCTTCATCCTGGGCATCATACTTGTGACTCCTTTCACAAAGAAAGTAATTTCTACACAAAGATAGACTGGAAATCTCAAAACTGACAGTTATTGACGCAAACAGTAAGTCATACCCCATTAATAACACTAATAAGAGTTTGCAATTCTTACATCTCCTCCAAACAGCTCGCTTGCACTTCAGTGCTTGGAAAATGACACTGCCCACCGGTCTCACCTCTGAGGTTCCACTACATCCAACTTGAACGTGGCCAAGACTCCTGTCCATGGGTTTCACAAGGCAGTTTTCTTTCTTTGTTTTTGGTGGGTTTGAAGTCAGCCTAGTATATCCAAATTATCAGAGGGAATCCGTGTTGTGACAATAGCAACAAAAAGTTCCAGGACACTTGATCTTGTTCTGAGATGAGGCCACTGCCAGCTGCCAGCCAGCAAAACCAAAATGAAAATCTGACATTAACTGCAGCTGGAAATTTTAGCATTTTTTATTCTGCCAGTCCACTGCAGTTCAAGGCTCGTCAGTGCTTCCATGAGCAGCAGAGATTTTATGAATTTATGACTTCGCAGTACAAGGTCAATACAGACTGTCTCTTGGCATAAAACACACTCCACCAGGAAGCAAGCATCCATTTGTTCTGTTGGGAACTACAGCAATAGTCATAAAGGTTTGAAGTTTTCATAATCTCCACTAAATATGTATTTTGCAACACTTACAAACTCAGTGCAGCCTGACAGGCAAAAAACAAGTATATAAATTTAACTGGCCAAAAAAAAAAAAAAAAAGTGGTTTTTCCTTTAATTGCACCTGTCACAGTTTAATAATCCCTCAAGGAAATGTGTATGTTTACAAATAAAAATCTCAAAATCTTTTAAGCAGCAATGTGTGATGCAGGAACTATTCTTTACATGCAGACAAAAATGCAGCACATGTAAATGCATGCACAGCCTCATGATGCTGTTAAAATAAGCGGGTGCTCCTGACCTACTTCGGAGGCAAGCAGGAGCAGCCTCCCCTCTCTCAGCTGTCGCCCACCCATGGCTCCAGCAGGGACAGATGGATCCTCCCCACTTCCCTCGCCAGAAGCCAAGAGCACTCAAATCAGCCAGGCAGTGGAGATGCAGAAAGCAGGTCAGAGCGTCTGAAAGGCCAGGAGTTAAAAATACAAAGTCTATTCCTGAATTACAGGGCACAGAGAAGTTGATTATCCAGCAAATCTAAATCCTTAGCTAGCTTCTTCATGCATAAATATTAAGGCTTCAGCTGCCATCTCCTCCTATATATGCCATTATACAAAGAACAATCATCTTTAGACTTCTTATATTAATTCCACTGCAACATCAGTTTGTGCAAAAATTATGTGCATTACTCTTAGTGGCTGCATACATTTTAAAGCAAGATCTCAAGCAGCAGATAATGGTCTCAATCTCTAAAGAGGCTGAGATAAATAATACACCAAGATGAATGTCTGAGCCTACACATACAATTATCTCGTCTCTTCTCTTCCCCATCAGAACAGCAATAAAGAACCCATGGACTGGCAAATTAAGTCCATGACTCATATTTTACTGAGTAGAAAATAAGTAACTCAAAATTGAACCTGTCATTTTAGGGGAGAGGGAGGAATTGGAAGCAGGCAATAGTTCTGTTAATACAAGTTCACAGCCTGCAAAATCCCATTCCTGAAAAAACACCATAGAAATGTGACTGTACATAAATACATACAACAATCTGCACAGCTGCCCACAGAGGAGACATTGTTATCCATAACCTGTTAAGAGCAATGAAACCCCAGTTCATGGAGCACAAAAATCTTCACATAACTAACTATTTAGGCACCACATTTCCAGTTTTAGTAACAACAGGCAGGCACATGGCAGCCTTAACAGCTACAGTCACTTAAATCTTAGGTATCTCACATCCTTTCATTTTGCATCCTCGATGTAGTGCCCAGAGGCAAAACATTTAATAAAGGCAACAAAAGAAAGATGAGTTATGTGCAGTTGTTCCTACCTGTCTTGTAACTTTACATGAA
This sequence comes from Phylloscopus collybita, assembly GCA_027886175.1. Taxonomy (NCBI): domain Eukaryota; kingdom Metazoa; phylum Chordata; class Aves; order Passeriformes; family Phylloscopidae; genus Phylloscopus; species Phylloscopus collybita. Next base: position 51,760,462 of record JAJNNQ010000026.1, read on the forward strand.
CTAAAGGGAAACATCAAGAAAATCCATGGACCAAAATGGCTGAGGAGCTGCTGAGCTCCTTCCCTGGAGCATTCAGGAGATCAGAGCAGGTTCCACCTCCCAAGAGAAGTGCTTGGCTGGGGGAGGTCAGAGGCTGCCCCTGACTCTCCAGAGGATTAAACAATATTCTTGAAAATAGAAACAAATTACCTAAAGGTGAAAGCACCTACCATCTGAAGAACAGACAAGATGGATAACCTTTGTTTTGAAAGACACCTCACCATCTGGAGAGTGTAGCACGTGTCACGGGTTGATTTTGGGGGGCTTAATTTATGGTTGAAGTAGTGAATGTTTAACAGTGAATCACTGGGTTTAAGCTGTCCCATGATCAGGCTGAATCAACACTGAGGCAGCATCACTCCCTGCCTTTGCCTCTTCATAGTCTGACTTGCTTCTTTCTATTAAACCACACCCACATCACATAACACCGTTTAACAAGTTACCAACATTTTTACATGTGTTACAATCTATGCTAAATATAGATCTTATGTCTCCTTGTGTGGGAGGAAAACAATCATCAATCAGGCAAGGTACCACTTCTTTTTCACAATATGCAACATGTGGAGCAAGTGGGATCTCCCAGAAGCATAAAAAATTAACTGAATTGCTGCAGATTCACAGACTAAAACCTGAGTCACCGAATAATTGTGATACTTGAAGGTCAAGAACAAAGAGCTGAACTTTCCTACATAAGGAACACTCTACAGAGGTAATGTAGAAGCAGGCTTGAAGTTTCAGATTTTGATACAGATTATAAAAATACATGCATATAGTTTTTATATATACAAATAATTCAGTTTTGTCATGGAGGATTGGATATGTATAGACTTTGCACCAAGCAAGTGTCAAAACAGAATCTGAAATGAAGTCTTGTTAATATTGGCAAAATACAAGACACCTCAAACAAAACATGAAAGTCCAGATGCAGGAAAGCTCAGCAGTCAGCTCACCGGGTCTACCAACAGCAGAGCAAGGAATCCTAAATTAACAGGAGTAACTAAAGGAAACACAGGTCTTCACATCAATGTTTCCCAACCATTTAACTAAAATTCATTTTAAAATACTTCTGAAAATAAAACCTTAAGAATATTTATGGTGTTGCTGTGTTCACAGAGAGATAAAACCATTTTTAAATGCTGATTGCATTTCTTCTCTATTGTATTTGCTAATACATACAATATATATGAAAATTTAACTGCATTTCTTTTCATTTTTAGAGAGCAACAGTTAAGGTCCTGTCAAGCACCAGCCACAAAATAATGCTTCAGATCACTGAAAGCAAGAATCACACGTGGCAGAAGGCAAGACAGAGCTCCAGCTCCCACAGCACATGTGTTTTATCAGCTTCCTTCACCACTGGAAGGCAGGAAGACATTTCCTTCCCTTCTCTCAGCTAATTGCCTCAACTGCTGGTCCAGAGAAATGTGGGATACAGCAACCACTACAGGTGCATTTTGACGTTTAACTTCCTTGCTCCTTCCCACCATCATTCTGTCTTTCTGCATCCACTCTGCCACACTCAGCTTTGTTCTTTCCTGCATCCTTTTTCCAAGGTACCATCTCTTTGGACTCCCTGTAAAATCTTCAGCATTTCACTCTTGGCAACAAGTTAAAACAATGACACATCCCTTCACAAGTCCTGCCTAGGACACAAAATTAAATGCTTAAGAGATTCTGAAGTAAGGGCTAAAAATATAAATCTAGAGTTTTAGTGGAGATTAGAAAAGGTTAAAAGATTAAGCCTTACCAGAGACTTATACATTAACTAATATTTTTAACTGAAAATGCATCTTGCTTTCTGCTTCTGCTTTAAAAGCATCTATGTAACATGCTCATCACCATCAGTTCTAAGAATTGAAAAGCTTATTACACCAAGTCCAAAGCTAATGAACTCACATACATACACCAAAATATATTTTTACAAAGTGAAGAGTATCAAAAAAGCTTGTTAAACCTAGAAAATATTTACCACAATAAACTTTCAGATCAGCTCATAATATTGAATAAAGCCAGCATTCAAGGAACACAAACATTTGAAATTCAATACTGAAAGTACTACAATAGAGAAGAGCTAACTTGCCCCTCCAAAATGATGAGCCACCAAATAAAAAATTCCCAATTGGTGCAAAGGTTAAGAGATGACAGGAAAGAGATGAGCTATCCTTGTGCAGGTTTAAGCTTCAAGTTCACGTTTAGATTACTTCATTCCACCTCATTAAAAAGCAAAAGAACAGATTTAATATTAACTGTGTTGAGTGTACACACACGTTGATTTAGGAGATGTATGGCAAAGGACTACAATTACATGGCTGGAATGTGCAGCCAGAGCCTCCTGGGATGTAACAAACATTACAGCAAACACCACATGGATAACTGACCTCTTTGGTCTTATTACATATGCTAATTGTAGACTGCATATTTACAGTTGCATTTTAGACTTCTGTACACAGGGAAAGTCTAAACTTGAAAGTCATTTTCCTGCACAAGCCCACTCAGTCCCTGCTGCCTGAGACGCCAGCAGTGCTTTGTGCAGTTTACTCAGCAACGGTTGCAAACGCCTTCTGATGGAGCACGCCCTGTTTGAAGCCTCCAGGCAGGGAATGGCTGCCCTGTTCCTGTGCTTGGAGAGGAAGCTATAAAATTACACTTGAATCAAGTGTAACAACTAAATAAGGATGGACAAAGGAGCAGACTGCTTCATGTGATTACAGGAATAAGGACATGTATAAACCTGCTGCTTCTTCCACACAAACCATTACACTTAATCAGAGCAGCTCTGGGAGTACCCAGGAGTGTGCAGTTACCACAGAGCAACATCACATGCTGATAACAGCATTTAGAAAAGCAAGAGGCACAGGTATGATCAACAAACTTGGATAACTCAAATCAGAGGGAATAATTTGCATATTAAGCAGTATTCACACAGGTCATCAATCACACTTTATTCTGCTGTCCTTCAGAACAGCACCTTAAGTTTTCTAAAGTTCAATACCAGTGCTGCCACTGAGCCAAAATTTATAGTCTTTCCATTTCTCCCATGCTCTTGACAACACAGTAACAACATATATATATTCCACCTTTGAAAAGATACTAAATATTACAAGAACCATCAGTGTTTCCCCCCATTCTGTATTCATATTCAGACACTTCAGACTTCACAAAACCACAGATTTTTATTCTTACAGTGAAACAATAGTTTGCAAATACAAAGTGAAATATTCCTCTCAGGTGATTTTTTTCAACATCTTACAACACAGATGCTCACCTTGAACAGGGAAAGGGCCACATCATTTCAACAAATTTCCAGCAGTGAAACAGTTCACTTTTGAGGAAAGCATCTGTGACATTTCAGATCTAACAGTATGTCAAGATAAATATTTCAAATAGTCAACTCACTTGCATGTTCTTTCTTTCCAAACAAGACACTTATACTGAATACACAAAATAATTCACACATCCCCAACCAACACCAACAAAGGAAATTCCTGTGTGGACACGGTGACAGCTGAAAAGACAACCTGACACACAGGTGCCCACAAATGGCTGTGTGGGCAGAGCAGTGTCAGCAACAGCAGCTCTACAGTGCTAAATCAAATAAGACTCCAGACTTCCCCTCTTCAGGCCAGATACAGTCACCTTACAGAAGGACTTCACAGGGTCAGGACCCAACTGGTCTGAACCCAAGCAGTCAATCCAGTGACTCAACTGGAAAAGTCACAGGAATAAGAATAAATCATGGTGAGCTCTCAAAGACAGTGAAAATGCTGACGTATCAGTGCCATTGGTTATATCTGTCAATGTTTTCAGTTGATTTAATTTTCTTTACTACTATTTTTAGAAGCAATAGTTTCCCCATCATAAGCAAGGCCCACCCAAGCCAATTACCAACATTGCAGTTGGAAAAAAAAAAAACAACTGTCTCCTTGTTTATTCAGGCCAAAACAGCTGGATAGCAGAGACTTGTCTCTCACCCCACAAGCACAGGAATCATTATCACCATTCTCACAAATCCTAGACATGTGCCAATGGATGGGATTAGTAGGTGCAGTTCAGGCTGCACAATGTACCCTCTGATACAACACTCTCCTCCAGTGGCCCTGTTTCCCCAAAAAGCCTGAATTAATATCAGCAGGAACAATGCTGCTGCACGATAGTATTAGCAACAGGTCTTAAAAGCCCCAGCCTGAACGCTCAGCTTCACTCCTTGCCTGAAGAACCCAGCACGTCTCTCATACACTCAGCACTGAAACCAAAATTACTTAATATGGTTTCAATCTTGCATGTAATCTTTGTTTCTGAGAAACAAGAACTGCCAGCCTTGAAGCAAATATCACCTTCTTACCAGCAGGGCTGCCTACTCTGCCTGGGAAGCAGTGCTGCTCAGTGTCACCTCCCTGCTCAACCCACTGCTAGTGGTGGCAGTTCCTTTAAAACAATAACAAAGCAAAGGGAAAGGCTGAATAAACTGAAATGTAATTTGACCAACAGGACTGATAAACTGCTGCATACCTTGTCTTCTCCAAGCCTTAACTGGATGCAAAGATTTTGGACAGAACACTTTAAGAAGAAGATGCCAATATTTTGGAAATAGGTATTTTATTCTATTCCTTAAATAAATCCTACTTATTTCAAACTAAAGGCATATGGCTTGACCTGTATACATTGCTTCAAAGTTTATTTATTAATCTGCTTTTTTAACTAATGTTACTACACTTTTTAATCATGCCCAGATTATAACTAAGCTAGAAGACTCTGTCTTGTCTGCAATCCCTCCCAACTCCATGATTCCTGTTTAAAGTTCTGGGTGAGGTCAATTTACTGTTTTTGAAAAAGAATTAAGGAAGATGCTACGCTTGAAGGAACTTTCAGCCAAAACTTCTCCCACTGGCTCACAGCACACTTGTGTTTATCAGCATCCTTCCAGCGAGAACACAGGACAGAGGCAGCAAAAACAGGCTTAAGAAGGTAGGTCAGCTGTGCTAATACTCTGAAGTGTTCGTCTAGGGGTGACAAAAAGGGAAGAAAAGAGGCTTGGGCCGTTTGTGTTTCTACAAACACACAGACCAGGAAACCGAACAGAAAGAATCACCTAAGACCAAATCATCCTTTTAAAAAGGAACTCCTTCTGCAAGCACAGTAGTTGTCTGCAATCTCTAAGCATCTCCCTACAGTACAGAAGAGGGCATGAGCTAAACCATCCCCAAGTAATTTTATTACACAAACAATTCTAAGACCAAGAATTTACATTGTATACTAAATAAACACTCAAAATCATATTGCAAGCATAACTTTTAAATTCATGCTGTTTCCATTCACTACCCCAAAATACAAAATCTGTTAACAACATTTGATGTTAAGAACATACAGAAAATAAAACAAGCTTACCACTTCCAAGGACATATTTGCTCAAACACGCCCAGTGTTGCAGGGCTTTTTTTATTTAGGGGGAGGAAGAAAAATGTCACAGTGAGCAAAGTTCACGTGTTAACCTGGAGAGGATCCAGGCTGGGCGCTAGAGCGGCAGCAGCTGCTCACACCTGTGCAGGCAGGAAGCTGCCCCCGCACCAGCTCCGAGGCTGAGGGGCTGCATGTCCCAAACTCACTGAGAGAAGTGTCCACTCGCTCACCAGAATGTCCCCAGAGCCTGCTGGCAAATTTCTCTGCCTTAACTGATGAAAGCTACTGCTTAATCTATGCACTGCTCCTCCCTCATCTGAGTTACTGCCTTGAGCTTATGATCAAACTGGTTTTACTACCATGTAAAGCCTATTACTCACAATACAGCTATTTACAAAACTAAGATAACAATAAATGAAATAAAACATGGAACTTCAGTTCTTAAAAAAAACTTCTCAGCTATGTAGGGACAAAGGCCTTAAGAAAATAAGCAGAAGGATGAACATCAAATCATCACTTTCAGTTATCAATACAACAGGTGTCTGAAGAGTGAACAGAATTACTCAAAACAAATCAATAAAAATCAATCTTGGTCAATCCTGTCAAAGTAAATGCAAAAAAGGGTGTTAAGATTCATTGGGCTAGAGAAAAAAGGAGGTCTGGGGGACTACCTGAAGGAGGGGAAGCCTGAACTCTTACTCTTTATAATACACAGGAACAGTTCTCTGAAAGTTAAGTCTAAAAGCAAAGAGAAATAAAACCCAACCCAAAACCAAAAAGTCTTCCACATTCCACACCCCTTAATATCTCCAAAAACCTCACACATTCCATCTAACAGCATTATTAGACTTCTCTAAATCACACCGGAAACAAAGAAATGTGTGTGTGTTTTTCACCGTGATGGATTTCAGAAAGGAAAAGCTGCTCTCAAAGAAAACAATAGAAGTCTGCTAGATTCCATCGCTAATTCCTTTCAGGAATTTACAAAGTTGTTTATTTTAAATTGCCCATACAGGAAGAAGCAGAAAAATGGCAATAACAATGTCAGAAACAAGAATTCTAAGTCAACCCCACTCGAAGAGGATATGCACACAGTTCAAACAGGAATTTCACACCACGTTTTGTTAATAACACTGAAACGTGTGCACTCCAAAATCCAGCTCTGCAAGACAGGCAGAACATCTTTAAGAAGCTGCAGCATTCAAAAGTGAATTCAAGGAAATGAGCTCCCCAAGAAGGCAATGTAATTGCTTGCACTTTTTTTTAACCTACTTGTATAAAACTGTACATTTACCACCATCTTCTGGTTTTAGGATTGCTTTGGACATCCCACACACCGAGTTCCCACCCAGCCTTTACAACGCCTCCCGCTCTCCACCCCAGGCAGTGGCACCGCACAGCGGTATCTGAGGATGTCCAGAGGTTTTATGGGGTTTCCCTCAGCTGAGTCTACCTGTTCTCTTTAAGGCAAAATGATGCAAGTAGAAGTCAGCACCAAGAACTGCACCTTTTTGGACAGACCACTTCAGACTGCTCGTTAAGCCATCAAGTGATGGGCTCACAGAAAATATCCCGGTCCCAACTGGCACCAGGAACCAGACATCACCAAGCTCTGATCATTCCCCAGGATATCCCCATCAACACACAAAAGGCTTGGGTAAAAGTCAATAAAACCCAACCAAAAAGTTACCAGGTGATGTTATAAGGTACCAAGCATCAGCATTACACCAGTATCCACAGGAAGCTTCCATAAATTCCCTTCTCCATAGGAGCATTTCAAAGTCACATAGTGCTCAGCTTACCCACACTGTATAGCAAATTAACCTAATTAAAAACACAGCCTCAGCTTCCTCTGCAGCACTTCTGACAGCAAAGACCCAACTGCTACCACTACATGAAACAAACCTACTACCACAATTTTAAAGTATTTTACAATGTTTAGAACACTTGAGAAATAAAAGAAAGACATAATCAAAAAGCTATTTCCTGCTTTAACAACCAAAAATGAAGTTGACAGCACTTAGTCAACTTCAAACAGAAAAGATGCATTTGTCAAAGCATGAGAAGTGGCATAAAATGTCAGTAAATGCAATGTATGGGTAGAGCCCAGAAGGAGGGAACAGAAGGGGATTGATCTGCTTTAGCACTGAGGATACAGTTTAAATCTGGGGCATCCAACATATTCAGGCAGCATGCAGCAATAATCCTCCTGCCCAAATTCTGCTTGTCCTTCAAAAAGGCAAGAAGTAGCCTTGTGCTGCCCGACAGCCAAGGACAGTTTGCAGCTGCCACCAAGGCAACAAGCTCTTTTCCTGCCTTCACATAGGATGAAGAAGAGACAAACTAACAAAATTAGCAAAAAACAGACTAGCTGGAATTAGAAGCTTCCTCCCAATTCTCTTTCAGTTGATGAAAATCAAAGGCTTTTATTTCTTCTTTAAAAAATAATTTATCTTCTCTAATAACATCTAACATTTGAAAAAGAAAACATGTTTATCTTCACACGGTTTAATATGTCATATTTATTATGTTTTTAAATTTTACACATGAAGGCAAATCTATTGGATAACACATGCACTTCCAGCTTCAAATTTTAGTCTTTTCTAGAGCAGCATAAATTATAATTTACCATCCATAGTCTGCATGGGGAGGCTATAGCCTGGCCTCAGCTCAATTCTTAACAAACTACTGTGTGTATATATATGTCACCAAAAAGCCACTACAAATTTAACCACATAATGTATTCAGGCCAGATGCTCATTTAATGCATGAAATTATACTCAGGACAGTAAGATGATCCTTTCAGGAAGTAATAAATATTTAAGTACAGCCCCAGAATTTTGCAATCAAACATGTAAAACTTGGTGCAACCCTTAGTATTGTAGAGAGCAATTTGTGCTCTCTGGTCACATTTCTGTCCTTTTTAGACTTTTGTGCTCCTTCCCTTTCATGTGCGTCACAGAAAGTCAGCAACACTTATCTCTTGTCTGCATCCTCACTGTTCTAGCCCCACTCCCAGTGGTGGTGGTTGCTCTTGGTAAACAAATAAATCCATTTCTTGAGGGACTTTCCTCGTTCACAGGGCCAAAGTCCAGCCCTACTTGAGCTCATTTCCACCTCCCTCCAGCAGGTCACCCACACCTTGCAGGCATTAACAGCACACAAGAAGGGGCATTTGAGTTTAGTTGCTGAGGCTTGGTACTTGCAGCAGTCTGGTCACAGTAGCATCCCACAGGCCCTGCAGAATGACTCAACAACCTACTACAGCAGCAAATGAGAAACACACTCAGAAAAAAAAAAACCCACACACACCAAAACACTTTTCTGCAACAACTCTCCCAGAAATAGTCTCTCAAACTATCACTACCTGTAAATTAACTTTTACAAAGAAACTATAATCAAATTGACCATGAAGAAAATACACAACTTTCACCTCCCTAACAGCTGCTGCTTTCCCATGATCTCACCACTGCCCAGCAGCCTTCCAGCCTGAACATACCATCTTGAAGAAAAGTTCCCAAGATCAGCCTCATAACTGCACTCAGCTCCAGCACCAAGAAGGCAAGCTACCTCTGCTGTTGTCACAAAACAGAAGTGATAATTTTCTTCTACACAACTTCCCTTCTACTTCTCCAACTCCCTACACCTTCTAGAAAACTGACTGTCCCCTGTAACTCAGGACACCCGACCATGCTGTGCACATATGAACAGCTGGAAAGTTAAAAATACCTACAGCTGAGATGCTAGGATGGAAATAATTTTAAACAAAGTTTATAAAAGTCACAGCTGCAGAAGGGCAAGAAAACATCCAATGAGTATGGTAATTAATACAGAAACAAGTCACATCTGAGGATCTTTGCTCTTCAGCAGGACAAACTGATGACACCAATCAGCAAAGAGCCGAGTCTGATGCTTTCTTCCTGCACAGCACTTGAGAGCTAATTAAGAACATCATCACACAAAATAATCATCAAAACACCACTTGAGGTCAAATTACTATTTATACAGGACTCAAACCCCAAGAATTACTTCAAACTAAACTACCAACAACTTGAAAATGTTAGACAAGTGAAAAGCATTCATACAAACTTTCCCTTGGTAGGAGACCCTCTCTGATAAAAACTGGATTGTTCCTATCAGTTTTAAAAGGAAAATCCTAAAACCCCTCAGAGTATATCAGAAAAGAATAATTTTGCTTTTTCAATTTTTTAGAAAAATTGTCAAATTTAGAATAAGTAAGTGTAAAGAAGTGTTTATAGACCTGGATCAATATCCCCTTAGGGTTTACAACATGAAAGCATCACAGTGAGATACACTGGATAGTTCTGGTTTGCAAAGAATTAATTTCACTTCAACAGGGGCAGGAATATCTACATTCACTTTGACTACACGGAAATGTTACAGCAAGGAGTTTGCAGAGTCACAAAAAAGGCAGTGCCAGCAGCAGAGTCCAGGGTAAAGCAGAATTGCCTCTTCAAATAAAGCAGCTTGATCCAGGCTGAAGAACCCACATCAGCACAGCCTTAGGGTGCAGCTTTTCATTATAGATGAGCTGACTAAGCTGTGACCCCACTTTCCCAACTCTCTCATGACTGGATGCCTTCTGTAGGGGTAGGTTTAAGGGTTTTTTATATTCTTGTGTTTTTAATCAGCTCATCCCACTAAAGCAGGTAGCAACAGACAACTTGGTGCACTGCAGAAGTCAGAGTGACACAGAACACATAATGCAAGGATACAGACCAAAAGAAATGCTAATGTAAGAACAGACAGCACAACTTAAATTAAAAAAATCTTCAAAAGCATATTAAAAAGTGTCAGCACCTTGAATGTGTTCCCATTAAAAAAAAGATCATCCTGTCACAAATACAACTGTTGTATATTCCAACTACTTCAGTAACAATGACCCAGCCACACCATCACAGTAAAATCAAGGCAATGCAGAAAACTCACCTTCACAAAATTGTCAGGGAACATGCCCCTTCTGCCATTTAACTCCCCTTCCAACCATCCTTCTTCTTCCAGTTTTTTCACATTCCTGATGATTTCCCCAACTCGGATTGTTAACTCATCATCATGCACTGCATCATAGTCATATTCCACAATATAGTCCACTAAAAAAAGAAAAAAAATGCACAATGAATACAACTCAGGCTGGGAAATGCAACTTGAAAGCCATGCATGTTCAAAAGGCAAACCCAACAACGACTGCTAACAACAGGCATTTCCCTCACAGCAACACTCACCGGTGAACTGTGACATTCCCATGTATTTTTGAGAGGGAGAAATAATTGGATAGTCACCTATTAGAATAAAGTAAATTTAGGAATATGACACTAGGTCATATTTTGGTGGTGGTGGGTAGGTTTTTGTTCATGCTGGTGGAAGGAATTGCTGGCAATGTTTGGTGGTTTTTTTTCCCCACCAAGTTCCAGCTGAAGATTTAGGAACTGTGAATCACTGCAAGTGCCTCTTACTCAGTGCCCGTTTGGGGACAAGAATCAGACACTGTGTGCATGGTACATACTTGCAATGCTTTGCTAATTCTCATACTTGAGCCTGCTACTATGATTGCAAAAAAACTAATTGCTGAACACACAGAATTTCTGCTGGTTTCATCCAAGAAATGCAATACAACCAGAAGGTGTGTGACTGGCAGTATCACACAGCTTAAATTGCAAGTATGGAAAATGCACCTTCCCTCAGAATCATTTGGCTAGTATGAAGTAGACTAAGCGAGTGAGCTTTACTTTTGATACAATTAAGTTAACTCAGAGGAGCACAGCAATGTATTCACATACTTGTCCATCTGTTGCACAAGATCCATGAGAGTCACTCACTGACAGCTTAAGGCTTTTTTGGCAATAAAGACCCATTTGTTCACCAAGAAATTCTGTTCATGCCTAAAATTTCCACAAACCTGCAGCAATCAAATAATCTTCCCTCTCACTCAAATTCAGTCAAATATCCAGGCACTGCCAAATGTTAAAACACTGTCCTCACTGAAACCTCCCTCTCCTCTGAAGATCACAATGCACAAGAACACAATAAAGTGAAAAGACAGAAATCCTGAATAGTCATAGAAACTTTTATCCCAGATTAATCTACTTTATCAGTGCATAATAATACCCAACAATAATTAACAAATGAAGGAATCAAATGGGAAGAAGCATTATTTCCTTGTTACTGAACTTACAGCTGCATTGAACCAATGTGTAATTCCTATCTGTGGGCAGTTTTAATCAGAAGTGGAGCTGCAGTGATTGCAATTAAGCCTTTATCCCTCTGCTGCCTATGGAAGAAGCCAGAAAACCCTTAGCAATAAACAGAACTGCATGATGGTGCCATGAATGCAAGAGATGCTTGAATGATATGTCTGGCAAACTATTTTCTGAATGCGCCCACTAACTAAGGAACCAGTAGACATGAACATGAAGACTTCATTTTATTTTCTTCCTTATGAACAGAAGTCATCACCAGAGTTACCTGCCTATGATATGCACCTGGAACTTCTAGCATACATTTTTTGTACTGTAGACATTTATTTTTGCCAAAGGTACTCTCTAAGCTTATTTCAAAGCATGACATTCCCCCATTACTGCCTGCAGCAAGCAGAGTAGTTCTGTCTTGCTTCTGCACAGAATTGTCTCTTAGGAGTTGCTGACACAAATTTGCCAAACATACAGGAAATTCTGGCAGTCACAAATCATAAAGACAACAGCCATTCATCACCTAAGAGTCTGGAAATGAAAACATCACCTTCCAATCAACTTAACTCAGTAATTCTGGAAACCTATAAATGTAGAAAAACGTAACAAACATCCACGTCCCATATTTCTCTCATGATACACTATTTTGAAGCACATTAGCAGGTAGCATATTTCAATATACAGACTATAGGACAGCTTTACAAAGCTAAACATGGAAAATAGATCACATCAGTGTCAGTAATGGCAAATGCTCACAGCAGTGACTTGAGCTGCCAAACACCTGGTCCTTTTTCCACAGCAGCAGTAGATAATCACACCCACACTGTTCCAACATGAACCAATTCTATTGAAAGCTTATTTATTCCCTTGGGAGAATGTTTCTGTATTTGTGTTTGAAATACACAGTACATTCATTTGGTCACCTTTCCAGACTAAAAACCAGTAATTCAGTCATGCCAACAACAAATACAGAACCTGAAGAACCTCCCAGTCATCATCCACATGTCTTATGTTCCAAAGACAAACAGCAGTAAACAGACATCACCTTCTTACACTTGAGATTTCTATGCAGAATTTCCTCTTGTATTTGCCAGTGACAGCCAAAGCCACCCTCACTCTCATGGATACATAGACAAAGCAGATGTGAATTCTGTTGCCTTGTCTATGCAGTGGAAGGGACCATGAAGAGTGTAAAATAGTTTCATCCCATAGATTTTTTTCATATGATGGCAGAGGAACAGCAAGGAGCTACACATCCCATGTCTTGCTACTACATGGTCCTCAAGAAGAACACTTAGAAGTTTTGCTTTTCAATACTAGCAAGTAGCACTAGTTGAATCATCCAGGTGATGGGCAAGAAACCTCTGTACTGCCAAAACAGTCCAGATGAAATAAATCTCTGAAACATCCTAAAATATAACATTTACCCACATAAAAACAGAGTCCAGCAATGACAGAAAATGTTTTTAAGGAATCACTACTCCTTATAATAACATTAACTAGCAATTACATTAGTTTACTGATTATACTTAATGCTTGTACTAGTTCTGAATGCCTGAGGTTCTCACTTAAAAGCTTTACTGAAGAACAGATACACTGCAATCAGTCAGCAGTAAGGTGGACTCCAATAATATAAGCTGGTCAAAACTTTTTCAAAAAATTCTCAACTGGTAGAAGGTACAGCAGAACTCTCCAGCAACACAAGCTATCAAACACAAGCCATCTTATCTCCCCTCTGCTTATTACACTGCTTTCTCCATTTCAAACCCCACTCAAATCAATTATCTGTAGCTTAAAGTCCATAACAATCAAGTCTCAAATGAAAAATAGTCTTAGGCTTAAACAGAACACTGTGAGGTTTACTGTGCTTTTCTAGCACATCCAGAAACACTGAAGTTCACCTGAGAGGGGGAGAAAACTTTCTCCTGAGTTCTCACAGACCTGCATACAAGGAAAGGCTGAAAGAGCTGCAAAAAGGCTCAGGGATATCTCATCAATCAGGGTGTGGAAAAGACCAAGCAGTGGCCAATGAAAAAACAAGAGGCAGTGGGACAAAAGGAAAACAAACAAATGCCACTTAAACATATATAAACACACTCTGTTATCCAGCCATGACAGCTTTCCAAGATATGTAGGGAACCTTCCAGATGGTGTTTTTTCAAGGTTCAGACCCATTTTTAGGGGCAACTGACTGATTAAAATCAACAGAGCTACAAAAAAAATTATTGACTGGACGTCTTTGGAGGAAAACTGGATTCTGTTCAGCTCTTGCTTTTTAGTAAGATGACAACTTCATTAAAAACAACAATGAAACAATTAAGTTGGGCATTAGGAAGAAATTCTTCACAAAAGCGAGATCAGATATTGGAATGGACTGTCGAGGGAGGTGTTTAAGGGAAGACTGGATGTGGCACTTGGTGCTGTGGTCTGGTTGACGCGATGGTGTTTGGTCACAGGTTGGATTCAATGATCTCAGAGGCCTTTTCCAACCTGACTGATTCTGTGATAAAACAGACCAAATACATCAAAGCCAGTCAGCAGCTACTCAGACTACGTTCCTCCCCACAGCACAAAGTGTCCTACCCAATACCTCTGACAAAACAGCTCCCACTGTCAGCCAAGACAGCAACCCTGCCTGCACCAGGCATTCAGTCACTGCTGGGACAGCTGGATTCCCCACTTCTCCAAATCTTACACAACCAGCTCTTCTGCCAACCACATCCCAGTGCCAAGGCAGAGGGCAAGTCTCCCAACAAGCATGGCCACATTATACCCCTCTTCTCTGACTGTAAACAAAGCATGCCTTCAGCTGTTCAGACTCTTTCCAAAGTTGCCTATTAGAGATAACTAAGGCCCTCCGGTAGCCCTAAAGCAGAAATCAAAACATAAATCAAGGAAGAGCAGAAAATATATCAAAATTCTAGGATGCCTGTGTCTTCAATAGAAATAGACATCCAGCAAAGAGCACAATTTCACATTCTTGGTACTTTGTTTAGGGTATTACAATACTGTCAGAACCCAGTGACCTTTCTGTAGCAGCCAAAAAAAGAGAAACCAGATATAAAACAAATCCCATGAAAAACACATCTTAATAGCTTCTACTTTTTTCTTTCTTCTTCTTTTTTTTTTTAAAGAGGGGAGAGGGATTCATTAGATAGCTGAAATCCTTGCATATACTGGGAAGCCTTGCTGAAACTTGCTGCAGGCCTGGAGGGACAGAGTCCAACGTGAAGCAGTAAGAATTGCTGCAGTGCTCCATAAAGGTCTCTTCAGGCAGGTTTCAGGACAGTTTAAAGTCATTTCTTGAAACAACAACCCTGGAAAGTTGTGTGACCTCCAGAAGGACCTTGCCAGCAGAACTGCAGTTACATTAGAAACCGAGCTTTTGCTTTTCCAATTTATCACAATGGACAGTTGCTGGATGCCTAAAACAAACTTCATTAGTACTGTTATTTCCACTTGTATATTTATCATGTAAGACTTCCAAAGTTTAATTTCCTATAAAACAAAGTCTAACAATTTCGTTATTATATATGAATAGAGTTACAAAGGCATTTCATTTTATAGCAGACCTAGTTTACACTAGAGACAAAAGACCAGAGAGGACACAAACTTACTCTTTTAACTACCATAGTTTTCTTCACAACTATTTCAAAATCAGATGCTGAACTTAGGGAGATTGATCCTTCCAACTGTTTTCCCACAAAAATGTTTCTACCATTTATGAGCTATAGGAATTCCAGCAGGTTTAATACTAGTAATACATATAGAGTATATGTTCAGCCACTTAAGACAGACCTCAACATGGAAAAAATAGCTCAGGTGTCTAAATGCTGAACAATGAAAACACCTCCATAAGTGTTAAACTTAAGTAGTGGTTATAAGAATGTTTTCTTTCCACTTGAATACCATATAATTTCCTGTCACCCTGACCTGAGTCACTGATGACAACCCAGATGCTTAAATAGAAAGGCCTGACAGACTTACAACCGCCCTTAAAATTCTAATTCCTCCTCCCAAAACTGTGAGTTTTGTCTACAAAGCTCTCCTGTAAAGACACATGCACAAGGTGAGCACCAGGGTTTGGGAACCAAAGACAAATCTCACCTGGCCAAGAGCTCCCACTGCTCTGCAGCCAGGCTTCCTCCAGGCTCTGCATCTGCTTCACACTCCTGTTTACAAATGACCAGAATAACCAATTCCCCAAAGATCCAAGTATTCCTTTGGGGTACAGATGTAGGTTTGCTCTTCCTCAATCTGAGTAGGGGAGTGCCTTGCATTTCCCACTATCTACTCTGAGCACTGGTCTTGTGCAGAAGTCCTTCCCTTCCTTTCACACCCCAATAACCATCCAGCTGAGAAGCAGCTGAGGGACTGAACCTTGAACAGATGGAAACATTCAATATTTCCTACTTCCTACTCATGGTGCCCAACAGAGCTACAACACCAACAGAGAGTGGGAAACCCAAGAAGCTGTATTTCCAAGACATCTAAACCCAAGGATGTTGTGATCCCATGCTTTCTTCTGTGTGCATTCACCAGTCCCTGCTCTCTGCTCGAGTTAGTAGTTATTTATAATACTAGTCAATCAGATAAAGAAAACAGCCCAAGAGAAAGCTTATAGTGACAACTTTCTGCAAGTTTATCTCCTTAAGATGTCTCACTGCAGAGTCAGATACTGGACTGCTTCAAACCCACTTTAGATCAACATCTACATCCCTGTCACAGCCCAGATCAGGAACACACTGCCCAGTGAAGCTCCAAACCACCTTTATTTGTGGTGGTTCAGTTCAGGGTGGAACAGTCTCACAAAGTAATCTTGAATTGTCACTGAAACTAAACCTAGGAATGCACTTAATGCACATTAATCTTCAATAGGCATTATGTCCATGGGACAAGACTAAAATTACAGTGACACAAAAATGTCCAAAACTTGAAACCTGAATGTGGTCCCTCACAGAAGCGATTTCCCCCTGCATACACTCGTCTTGGCCCTCACCACTCGCTGCTTTGCTCAAAGCCAGTATGTGCCACGAACCCACATCCTAACATATCACATTATTGATACAAGGCCACTGGATTCCTGTCAACTCTGATGGTAAGGATGCAGTACCATGCTATTAAGAAACAGAACAAGTGTAATTAGCTAATGGAGACCATGCAGTCCACACATATTTAACAGTACAGTCACTAGTTTTGAGCCACACCACCCAGAAGAGGAGACATTTCACTGAGCTGAGACATGCAGAGCCATCACGTTCACATTCCACGTGGAGGACCTGCAAACAGTTGCATCACAAGGGCCACTGCAAGCCTTAAACATCACCAATGAGATGTTTCACTTCCCAATGGCTCACAAGGAGGTTGCCTCCTGTACAGCCCCTGGAGTAGCAGTGACACATGGCAGAGCCATTTCTACCTCTGCCTCCTCCCAAGGGAGCCACACCAGTTGTGCCAGCTCCAGTCCAACCAGACAGCTCTGTACCAAAGCAGTCACACCTCCTCCTGCTCCTGAAGCCTTGATCCCATGTGCCAGCCAAGCGAACTCTGCAGCCACAAGGAAGGGATGTGGCAGAGGAGGTTCTCTGCAGTTTTAAGATGCTGACCTCATTTATTCAAATATTGACTTATGGTCTTATTTCAAGCAAAATGCCCAGAGCCATGAGAATTCTTTCATGAGTTTATAATAATACAAGATAATTTCAATGAAACAGAAAGATTTTCATGCCGTTCTATGTACATTTTCTTTTAAGCATACACAATTAATTCCAAAATTGCTGTAAGCTGATTATTCCAGTCATGGATTATTTCAAAGACAGAGAACCTAAATCATAGAATTTATTAGTTCAGGTTGCTGGGCAAACAAACAATCCTTTCAAGCACTAAAGATGCCTCCAATACGTACAAACACACAGTGCTGGACCCAAGGTGATTCTACATAAGACCAGCTCAGAGATGTCCACCCAGTCTCTGGAAGCACCACAAACACCCTGCTGTCACCCAGTGGGGACTCAGTCTGGATGACAACAGGATTTGCCCTGTTTAAAGCAACTTCACAATGAGGTGAGTATGAGCCTTCACCCTCTCGTCAACATACCCCACATCAGAAGGCTCAGCAAGTTCAAAGCCGCATTAGATGAGTGAGGACAATCAGACACTCTGCTGCAGTCAGGCTAAATTCCCAACAAGCCCCTTTCCACTTCCTCAGCACACGGGCTG
Source organism: Phylloscopus collybita (assembly GCA_027886175.1). Lineage (NCBI taxonomy): Eukaryota > Metazoa > Chordata > Aves > Passeriformes > Phylloscopidae > Phylloscopus > Phylloscopus collybita. The sequence goes on from JAJNNQ010000026.1 coordinate 51,778,323, forward strand.
AGCAGTCAGAGCACCATCCCCCATCTAAGCCAACATCAAATTAATCACAGAATATGCTGAGTTGAAAGGGACCCACAAAGATCATTGAGTCCAACTCCTGGCTCTGCACAGGACCATCCCCAAGAGTCACACCACGTGCCCAAGAGCAATGTCCAACCACTCCTTGAACCCTGTCAGGCTGGTGCTGTGACCACTTCCCTGGGGAGCCTGTTCCAGTGCGCAGCCACCCTCTGGGGTGAAGAAACTTTTTCTAATATCCAACTTTAACCTCCTCTGACACTACTTCAGGGCATCGTCACAGAGCAGAGATCCATGTTTGCCCTCCCTCTTCACCTCCTGAGGAAGCTGTAGACCACAATGAGGTCTCCCCTCCTCTTTCTCCAGGCTGACCAGGCCAGATGACCTCATACGGATTTCTCTCTGGAGCCTTCACCATCTTGGCTGCCCACCTTTGGATACCCTCCAATAGTCTTGGATGTTTTTTACACTGCACAGTATTCAAGGTGAGGCCTCCACAGCACAGAGTAGAGCAGGACAATCCCCTCCCTCGTCTGGCTGGCAATGCTGTGCCTGATGCACTCCAGGACACAGCGCTGTGCCCAGGCAACTCAGTCTTTCATCTGCAGCTCCCATTCCTCTTTCAGATGTTAAAAAAACACTGCAATTTAAATACCAGAGTCTTCTCAATCAAAAAACTATTGCACTGTAATCAAGAAAATATATCATTCTTCTGGAATAATTTCTCTTAACTATCCCAAGTCACTACCAAAAAGCTGTTGGATTATGTCATGGGCTACAAGATCCATTAAAAACTTAGTTAGTACTCTCCAGTGCTTACACTGAGGGTACTTTAAACTGCTATAAAAATAGCTTTCAGGGAAAAAATAATGAAGTCAGAATAAACACACACAGTGGAGAAAACCAGCAACAACAAACAAACAAAAAAATGGCAACAAAGCAACTCTGAAACTCTCACAATATCCAGCATCTCTTTAAGCCTTTGCTTCTCCACACCTGAACGCCAACAGCCCAGCTACTGTCACCTTCCCATGCTGATTGAGTGCTCTGAGTTTAAAGGGAAAAAACTATCGCAAGAGAGGAAAGAACAAGCTGGCACAAAGGCTGCTCTGTTATTCTCCTGAAGTATGGGGTCTCATCACATTTTCTCCTTTCTAATGATAACAAGTACCTTATTGCATCCTTTCAATATATACTTTTTCCCAAGGTCTGTAGTGACAGGACTAGGGGCACTGGTTTTAAACTGACAGAGGGGACATTTACATTAGACCTCAGGAAGGAACTCCTGCTGCTAGGGTGGTTAGACAGCACCTGGAGCTGGCTGGGGATTGTACTGTCTGAGAGTTTGTGATTCAGATCTCAGTGGCATGGCAGTGAGAAGGTATTTTTGGGAGAAGTGTCTGGTGGCTGGAACTAATTTCAGTTTGGCCAACTTCTGCAGAATTTTCTGTCAGCTGTAAAGGTAAAACCAAAAGTGTAAGTAAGAAATTTCAGTGAGGGATATGAGAGATCTTATGGATTATAAGAAATCTGTGAAAGTTATAGAATGTCTCTGAAAAAGAACATGCTAATGACAGGGATTTGTTCAATAATTTGTATGATCTATAACCAAAAATATCATAAAAGATATTTGTGCCTGAATCATAGAATAGCTTGGGTTGGAAGGGACCTTTAAAGACCATCCATGGGCAGGGACACCATCCACTAGACCTGGTTGCTCCAAGCCCCATCCAGCCTGGCCTTGAACACTTCCAGGGATGAAACAACTGCAGCTTTTCTGAGCAGCCTGTGCCAGTGTCTCAAGTCCACTTGAATAAACAAAACAACTTGAATAAAGTTTCTTTTTCCTTTTTTTTTTTTTCTGTCCACCCTGCAGTATCTGCTATTTTTCCTTACTTTTTTAACTTGCTCTGTGCTGCATTACCCAGTTCTAGCACAAATATTTTCTGCTTAAAGCAACAATTCCTCTACATCCGTAGCTTGCCTTAAAAAAAAAAAGGAAAATAAAAACAAAAATAGCAGCCTTGAGACAGTCTAAAGCCAGGAGACTTGGTTCTGTCAGCACAGAACTCGTCCATCTGGAAGCTGCCCTGGATCTGCCTGGCATTTTTAGATTGGGTAAGGCAATGGTGCATTCTCCGAGATATGACTCACCATGCATTTTTAATAAAAAGTTTGTGTTGAATTTTACAGCCCAGTAAGAATGCCTGAAATAATTAGGAAAATGAACAGTTGAAAACAGTTAAAAATGTAGGCTTTTCCTCCCAAATTATTTCAATTAATGAGAAACTCATTGCATTCTAACAGCATCCACCTCAAACATAGGTTTCCTCTGCTGGCTCGGGTGCAATTAGCAAAGAGACTTTGAGAAGGAAATTTAACAGTAGAGCAGAAACCCTGCCCAGCAGCCTGCCCTGAGACTCACAAACCACAAACGCCTCATTTTCCTACTCCAAGCTTCTATAATTTTCTGGAGTGCATTATAGGGCTTAACACTGTATAAGATAAAACACAATTGAAAATTGAATGTTTGTCAATTTTCACTTACCTAAAGAGAATTGTCTTCACACACACCCTCATCATTTTATAACTGTATGCTGTAGACAATAAGTCATCATTGCCAACCAGATGGGAAGAAAAATGTTTTAGGGATACCTCACTCCAGAGTTATCAACTCTAGAAGTACCCCACCATGTCTCCTCCAACATTATCAGAAATACTTGTCTTAAACTCAGTCACAAATTTAATAAACATTACAATTGTGGATTTAATTTATCCCCTCACTTCTATGAGCAGAATTTCTGGGCTCTTCCATTTACAGCACAAGACATTAAATGGGAAGTACTAGAATAAAATCTCAACCACCTCCAGGGTATTTAATACCTTATAAGGATAGAGGAGGTCAAAACATTTCGCCTGGGAAGCGACAGAAGCAGAAAGTGATGGTTTATGTTATTTTCCTCAGTCTGAGCAGAGCTCAGAGCAAGGAACCAGCCCGGAAATGAGATGTGACACCTGCAAGAAAGACAAGAAATGTCTCACGACCACAAGTGAAAAAAATGTCACTAATTCACATTGCAGAGAAAGCCAGGGGTCTTTGAGGGCACTGGGGAATGTATTAAAAAACACACATACACACACCAAAAAAAAAAAATCTGAAGCCATGACTCAGACATTGTTCCATATATAGATTTATGCCTCTTCCTCTGTTCCTTCCCTTAAGTTAATTTTATAACATCTATTTGGCAAAACATTCAAGGTGAGTCACAAAACACCGAATTACAAATTCTGCTAAAACAAAGCCATGCCAAAAAGCACTGAAGAACAAAAGAATCATACCTCATTTATATTTAGTTTGAATCCAAAGCACCAAATAAGCAGTGAAAGTACCTTGAGGTCAACATCGTATTTACAGGTGTTCCCTTAAAGACTTCACTAGATAATTAGCTCACAAAAATAAGTTTGAAGCTGAAGACTCTGTTGCTTATCTGAGAATTCTTTTTACAGAGTCATTACCCTGAAAAATAAAAAATTGTATTTGGAGTTTCCTTTCTTCTATCAGGACTCCACACTACTACAAAAGATTCAGCTCCTCCTGCAGATTTTTTTTCAGGATTCTTCTAGCCAAAAAGGACATCATGATCATCGCCCCAGGTTATGAATGCAAGAGTTATGAAAACAAGAAAATCTCTGAAAGCCTTCTGGGTTTAAATGAAAACTCCTTTTACGCTCCAAAGAAATGCAGAAATGCTTTGACAGACAGCCTACAATTTGGCACATCTCTAATTCTGAATGACAATTAGTACTTGAGCAAACATGGCAAGAATCTGGCTTTGAAATAAATTTACAGGAACTTAAAAGCATTATTCAGAGCATGCACAAAATGTTCCCTTCATCTGTAAAACAGACATGATGCAAGAGTCTGAATGGTCCCAGATTGGAATCTTGCAAAAACCACAAAATATGCTTAGCATTACAACAGGAACAAGTGTTTGTATCTCACTCCATGCTGTCAGGGCATACTAATTGTGACATAAAGGTTGGTTACTTTTTAGTGCGAGCATTTTAGTCAAGACCATAACCTGAATTTCTGGTGGAAAAGCACAGACAGAAACCCTTATGAAATGGATTTTTACAAAAGCCAGTCAAAACAGCAAACACTCAAAGCACTCTGCAATCTCAATCAGACAGTTTTAAAGGAGGCAAAATTGTTCCATTAGGTCAATTATGTTCTAAAGTTCCGACATCAACTCCTTCAAATATCTATTCCCACATGTATTTAGAAGGATTAAAGCAGTTCTTATTAAATCCTGATTTCAACCTGCATAGTTTGCAATGCTTCCAATCACAGGAAAATAGGGTTTGAAAGGACCTCTGGAGGTTACTTATTCCAAACTTGTCAGAGCAAGGTTAATCTCAAAGTCACATCAGGTTGCTCAAGGCTTTGCCCAGCTAAATTTTAGAAGTCTTGAAAGGATGGAGATAAAACAGCCACCCCAAGCACCTTTTCTGATACTAAATTCTCATAATAATTTTTCCACATTATATTCAGTAGGAACTACCACTTTCTAACTTGCAGGCATTGGTTCACAACTTTTCACTGTGCCTCCAAAGAGAGTAGGTTGTTCTCCTCTCCAGGCTACACCTACTTCTTGCACACCAGCCTCCTCACCACCCTCAACTCTCCAGTTCAGTGGCATTCCCTCTGCATTTGAGGGGAGGGAAGAGCAAAACCAGACACAGTATTTTAGAGACAGTGTGGGGGGGGACAAAGCCCCGGTGGCCCTGCCCTGGAGAGCAGCCTGAAAGGGATTGCACAATCTCTTTCTAGAGCCCTTAAGATAAGGGAAAGCTTTTGGTCACGGCGACCTTTTGGATAAACCCAGAAGCCCCTTCAAGATTTTATGCAGATCTGTCTTAAACGATTGGCTTTGTACCCTTTCCATCCCCTTTTGGTGTCCTATAAAACCCCTGGGTTTCCCTAGTCTCCCGGGGAGTGCTGTCGTTTTGGCTCCCTTCGCTGGACCCTCATAATAAACTACCTTCTGCGGAATTTGCCAGACGAAGTCTCCCTCTCTCTCTCTCCCGGGCCGGGCAACAGAGAAGAAACCTCACAGGAGCAGGGCTGGAATCACTGAGCTAAATCACTGAGCTGAAATCACTGCCTGCTCTCTGCCGAGGCCTTCTCTCCAGCTGACAGGGCTGCGCTGACCTCCCAGGGTGTCTTTAACGAGATACTCTCGGGGTGCCTCAGAAGCCCTCTGTGAACCCCAGCGCCAGCTGGTCTTTAAGACAGTCCTGTGTGTGACAGGGAGTAGTGAACAACCACTTCCCATGACCTGCTGGCTACTATCCCGCTTGTGCCCCCTGCTAAGGTAGTTCATTACTAGTGCAGAACATCAAACCTCCCCCACCCCATTCACTGTGGAGATTTTTTAGGTACCTGGTCATAATCTTGAGCACTGGAAGAAATCAGTATTATGTGAGCATCCCTATCTGCCTTCCTCCTGCTTCACTCCCAATAATTCTTCCCCTGTATACCTATTTGGCTGAAACATGCCAGAAGAGCAGCATCTCTAAAATAAGAACTGTACATTTTTATTTTTAGGTTTTTTTGCAGAGTCAGCACTGAAGCACTCAAATCTCAGTCCTTCCCAAGGAAAAGGACTGTCCCAACACTTGCCCTTCTAACCTGATGATTGGCTGATCACCAAATATGCAGCTTGGAAGCAGCTACAGCATGTGCTGTCTTGCAGAGCTAATTGATAGTAACACCACAATTGATAGAATTTGAGAAGGGATCAGAGGCCTTACAGGAGTTTATGAAAAGTACTCTGGGGCAAGGGATAGCAATTGCTGCCATCAGGAGACAAAGCACCCAAGGCAAGTTCATAGAAAGCCAACCCTCGCCTCTGCTGTTCTCAACACAGTCACTTGAAGAAGTAGCTTGGATTTCAGAAACACAAAGGAAATACTCTTGATTGTTCCCACATATTCACAACTGCAGGCATGATCCTGGGGAGCCAGCTACATACACACAAAAAAAAAGTGAAATCAAGAGAGAAGAGTCAGCAATACAACCTCAGTTTTTTCAAACACCAAGGTCAAGATTTACCACTTCAGTTGCTGCTCAGAACTGAAAAACCAGGATACAGCAGTGAACAGCAGGATCCAGCAACTCTCTCTTGATGGGAAATCAGTACAGTCTCCTTGCTGCATGGAGATGGCAGACTGTGTCTTATTCTACTGACAGCACACTTCTGGTTTCATCAACAGCTTTATTTCATCTGCTGTTCATCAAGCCTGAGGCTTTCTGTTACTGGTTATCTACCAGGGCAGGTTTTCTCCTACAAGGTACATATTAGAAGCTATTTACATTACAATGCATACATGTGCCTTATAGTTCTCTCTCAGTAAGGATGAAGCACTAAGACTGAAAGAGCAAACTAGCAAACTCTCCCCACAAAATAAGCATCTAGTAAGGTGATAAGCACATGAAAACAAGAGGAAGCAATTTTATAGGCTCTTAATTGTTCTTTTACTCGTTAAAGTAAAAGTTGACTTCTACTGTTAATTTATACATATAGCCCTATAGCACACAATGATTTAAGAAATCAAGCCTTCAAGCTCTCCTCAAGCTGCAAAGGGTGTCAGCTGAAATGGTTTCCAATCCCCCTACTTCCTTGCACCACATCCTTATTCAGATACTGGAAGGCTGTAAAAGCAAACCCTTTTATACTTAGGCTTTTTATAATGTGAACGTGCCAATGTAATGGGTTTTAGTACAATCTTCCACTTCACAGATGCTCTCCTTCCCCGTGCTGAAGGATGAGATATATTTTCAGTAACCTGTGGGTCAGGCAAGGAAGCCCTGTATTTGGTTTTCAAGAGCAAAACAGCACAGTTCATGATAATTTATCCTTCATTAGAAGGCTACATTCTATTGTTTGCACTTCTCAAGAAAATCTGCTGCCTCCTTATCTACCATACCCATGAGAGCATGGGATTAACATATTTGCTTTTATCCTCATGGCTTCAAAAGCCTTGCTCACCTCAGCACTTCCACTGCCTCATTTGCAGCACAGCATCTCATTCCTCCTGGCTTCAGAACAGCATCAACTCAGCTGAACACAGCAAGAAGTGTTGTTCGGGACACTGAGGTTTCAAACAAAAAGCCCATGGCCCAACCTGCAGACACTGTAAATCCTGCTAATTTTGTCAAGTCTTGTACCAAAACTTCTTAACAAAAAATATTCTTCACTTAACCTCCCTAGAAAGGGAAACAGACGGTCTCTGCTTTTCAGGAACAACTGCTTTAGTCGCTTACAGAGACCAGAGTTTTACAGTGACTCCAACAATCTGAGCCTGAAGGACTGACCCTGCATGGTCTCTCCCTACTCATTTCACCACCTCTTCCCCTGGGCTGTCTCACAGTTGTGCTGCTCCAGGGTGTGTCAGTCTAGTCTGCTGCCAAATCAGCCAGCTGGTTCTCCTCCAGCTGGATTCAACCCTGGCCAGTTTCTTTAACTGGATCATTGTGTGGACACATGATCACTAAACCTGCCAAAAGGGGAGACTAAAGAACGCACTGGTATCTGCATTATCCAGGGATTGACCACACCAAGAAATGATGGATCTAGCAGTCTCTTGGCAGATTGTTATAGCAATTAATAACTTCCCTGAAAGAAACATTTAGATGTTAAAATAAGTGCAAATAGCAATGTGATTTACCTCAATTTTCAGCAGGCTTAATCTACTTAATCTTGTATTTACTGGTTTACAATAGTGCTAAATAAGCCAAACTCCATAAAAGCATTTAAGTGATGGGAACACTCCAAGTCCAGCCCAACTGCAGAAAATCAGGATACAGAAGAACAGATGCATATTGTTACATATTGTGCTCAGTCCTCTTCTCAAGACATACAGATTATTGAGAACAACCAAAAACAACACCTAGAAAAATACATCTCAGTAACAGGTTCTAGCTGTTTAGAGACTATTTTCTCTTTAAAGGTATCATTAAATCAATTAAAAATTGCAAATTAGAGATACAGTTTAAAAGGAACATTTGGCTGGCTTAAAATGGATTGGGAGGGATAAAAAAACCCTTTAAAGATACAGAAAAAGAAGGCTGTGAAATAACCAGTTTGGTGGATCATGAACACTTAGGGAGAGCAATTAATACAGACACTCAGAAGAAATTTATGAAATTTTAGTCTGGATCTAGTGCAAAGTGAGTGCAGGTTAAAATGGAAAATGAGAAACATTCCCTGAATCCTGAAATTCAGTCCCATTTAATCTCTTGCCCAGGAGGCAAGGACTGCAGCCACAGTGAGGCTATCCAGCTTGCTGACATGAGTGCAAAGCTGGCACAAGAGTTTCTCTCCACCAGCCAGGTCATCATCTCCCAGCAGGGCTCACAGCCACTGGAGCCAGGGCAAGCCAGACACAGGCACTGCACAACTCAGGCCCTTTCCAGCAGCACTCTGGAGTTATCTGTAAAGCACAGCCTGGAACTGCACCCACAGCATGACTTCAGGACAAGGGAGATTATATCAAAGCAGCCTTGAAACAAATCTGCTCATAGCTCAAGTTCAGAGTTAAGTGATGAGATTCTCCTTCACTTCATGAACCTAGTGATTTTATTTCCTCAAGCAGCAAAAACGGAGACTCTTCTCCCTGACTGCCAAAGATGCATTGAAAAGAAACAACTTGAAACATTCTGACAAGTTTGCTTTTGTATTTTTCCTGAAAAATGAAGAAACACTGCAACTTGGGGAAATAAAAACACACTAAGTGGAATGAAGTGGTACTGGTATGTTACCAATACAGCAACAATTGCACCGAAGAGTCAAAACTGGAAGACAAAAAATTTCTACCAGTGCCAAGTTGACAACTGGTCAAAGGGTGCTGCAGCTGGCGTCAGTGTCAGTAGCATCCTCCTCCTCTTCCTCCTGCAGCCATGAGCTCAGTCTCAGTTTTTGAACAGCCAGCCTGGCTGAAAGCTAACTCAGGAAGACGTTGTTTCAGATTGTTTGGTTCATACAAGCAAGGGAACAGGACAATGCTTATTAGTCAGAGGTAAGCAAAGGTTCATACTTCAGTGCCAGCTTAAAAAGATCAAACTATATCCACAGTCAAAAACATTTGACAAAGACTGACCACTTAGTAATTTTATCAAAGAGGCAGAAACTGATGACTTAAGTCTTCTTTAAATAGAAAGTCAGTCAAGTTTCCAGGAACTCTAGCAAACCTGCCTTATTTAAAATGAAGTAAAAATCATTAATAACTCCCATCCACAAATATCTATGCACAGCTGCTGCAGAAGCAAAACTAATGAGATTGCCTAGTACTGCTTATTTCCAAAACCATTTGCCTCTAACAACAAAAAGTATGTTTACAGTGATTTACTTACTGTTACTTACAGTGTAATCTTAAGCCATTTAAATAATTTAAAGCAACATTTTATCTAGTTAAAACAAAGCAATAACATTCATTTAGAGTTTCTTTAACAACAATGTCAAATTTAAATTCAATTTGCAATCACAAAGCTCTTCAGCACTCTGTAAGTGGAGAGCAACTGCAGCCCTCACCTGTAACATCACAGGTCAGCACTGCACAAACTGCTGAAATTAAAGGAAAATGCTTCATTTTTTAAAAAAATTACTCAAAATATTATATTCTAATTTGTTCTGCTGAAAGCAATCCTGACCTAATACAGATTTCACAGAATGTTCTGAGTAGAAAGACTCACAAGGATCATTGAGTCCAACTCTTAAATAAATGGGACTAAACTCATACACTTGCTTTTTTTAGCACCAGGCTCTGATGTGCTGAGCCAATCTCGGGTCATGAGCATATAGGCAATAAATATTCCTTTAAGAAAAGTGAACTAAATATTCTAAATTACCTCATATTATACTCTCTACAGTGACGTAACTCCAAAAGTGGAAAGATTCAACTCATTTGGCAGACAGACACATACTGTGATTTTTCCTTCAGTCTGATTTAGGACTCTGACAGCGGCAAAACTTAAATTTGTGTTCAAAAATTTCTACAATGCATTGTTTTCTTTGTTCAAGATTTCTGAGAAAGTATTTCATACTGATTGTATATGAAGAAAGTCAATTCTGCATAGAAGTAGTGAAGTGAAACAATCCCACCCAAAACTCTTATTGGCATTAGTCAGAGAAAGCAAATAGCAGTGCTGGTGAAATGAAGTTTATGCTGGGAAACAGGGAATAATTTAGGGTAAAAAGACACTTATTAACATAGCAAGAGTTCACACCAGAAAAGAGGCAACTGGAAAGGCAGTTTTAGTGCTTCAGTCCTGCTGCCACCAGTACACCAGGACAGCCATGGGTGGTGCTCAAGCTTCCACCACCACAGCACTGAGGAAATCTGTTCCTCACCACCCACCCCACATCCAGAGTAAGGGACAGCAAAGGCTCAGGCATCACCTCCACTGAACACTGGGCACATTTTAGATCATTAACACATTCACAGCTCAGAGTAGAAACAAAAAGCAACATTTTGGCAAAGTATCAGGAAAGAAAAATCTGAATACAATTTAGTTACCTTACAAAATACAGGATGCCATTTAAAAAGAAATCAATGCCCACTTTAAAGGAGCAGAAGAAAAATGTTAAACCCCTGCCAAGGACCAGAGACACATTTTAAGTGCCCAGGTAGCAATCACAGCTGATAGAATTTGCTACACCCCAGACCCACTAGCAAAACATTTCACCTGATTGACTCTCCACTTCTGTCAAGATTATTTTAGTCACTTTAAGCATTTTCATTGCTGCTCTTTCCTAACAAATCATTTTTATCAAGCCAGGTTAAGGAACTACCAGACCAGCAGTCATATGTGACAGCATCTCCAGGGAAGCACAATGAATGGAAGGTCAGAGCTGTGACAGTCAGAGCAGGACAGACCAGGCAGCCACCTCACTTTGCCCCACACAGCACAGTGTGCCCAACCACACACATTTCCTGTGTTTATGCAACAAAAAACCACTCGGGAAAAAAAAAAAAAAAAAAAACCAAAAAAAAAAACCAAACAAAAAACAACACCACAAGCACAAGCAGACAATCAGACAATGGAGTAAGCCAGTGAAGGTGAGGATAATTCAGTGGCAAGGTCCTACCTAGCTGAAACTAGAGCTCTTCAGAACTGTTAGAAAAAAGAAACTGCAAAAAGAAACCAAAACAGTAAATATAACTGCACCCCTACATGAACTCTTAAATAACATGAAAAACTCTCTTCAACAAGATGAAAACACACTCAATACTAAAATAACTATCCAGTAAAGGTGACCAGCACGTGGAATGACTGGCACATGATGAAAGTAGACGTAGAGAGACTTCTCAGTATGAAGCCACCAAACAGTCAGTCACCCACCATTTCTCAAAAATACAAAGGAGTCTGGCAGAACAAGGAGCAGTTTTAGGGAAAAAAACCCCTCACACTGAAAGGATATATTTCCCCCACACATTCCCATGTATGTTAAACAGGTACTCCCACTGTCACAGTCAGTGGTGGTTGACAAAAAACCACAGGGGCTTTTTGAGCCCCTTAGGGATGGACAACCACAGACTTGAACCATATATAAAAAAAATCTGGTGAAACCACAAACACCTCTGGGAAAGTTCATAAACCAGTAACTGCCAGACTAAGGGCTTTCATTAAAAGAAATAAAAAGAAGAAGAAAAAGAGAAAAAAAAAAAAAAGGGAAAAAAATCTTTGCACTACAGACCTGCTTCTCCCTACTTGTCTCCACAGTCAGGACTCTCAGGCACAGCAGTTCTAATATTCTTGGGGGGGAAAAAAAACCAAAAAGAAACAAAAAAGCAAGAGCTAAGCTGACACCCTTTGATGCAATTTCCGCTGTCTTGATCCAAAGTCAGGATCCATCAACTCTTCCCAGTTACTGTAATTTGGTTTCCCAGTAGCTTAGGCACGTAACTTCCAGAGTCAATTTTACATCACCTTCCTTTATGGTTTTGTCTACAATAAAGAAAATGGCACTAAGAAACCCCTTTGCTGACCACCTGGTCAACATCAGGCTCACCAAGTATCTGAGTAAGAAGGGTTTAACAATTTGAACTTTTGATTGTCATTTTACTCTACAATAAAGTCTGACTGAAGCTCAACTGCACACCCACTTTACATATTTCTTGGTAAAAATACCAGCAGCAGGACTCTCCATCTATCCTATCCCATTTGCTTGGGAGTGTATGGAGCAGATTTGTGGGTTTTGGTGGGAGGGGGTTATTTTGTGAGGGCTTTTTGTTTGTTTTTGAATTGAAGTACAAATCCTGAAGTAATGTTCTAACAGGTTCTTGGAATACTGCTGGTGAATACCAAAACTGTCACTGTCTCCACGACAATATGTTAAAAGTATTAAGTCTGCTCACAAAAACCTTCCAGATTGTTTTTTGTTACCAGCATTAAGTTAGGAAAAGGCTTTGCACAAGTTTAATGTTCAATGAACTTACTCTATAGACCAAATATATTTATATTTATTCTGTTGGCAATGAAGAAGTGTATCTGGCCTCTTAAAGTATTCCAAAATTACAAATTTTTCTGAAGATCACACGTAGCAAATTCAAATACACTAACCATGGGAACCACAAATCAAAGTCTGCATAAATTTTTAGAAATAAAAAAAATGGGGGAAATGCACATAGCTAAGAAGATACTGACAGACATTCAGTGGATTGCAGTATTCCAGTGTGGCAATTTATCAGCTGCTGCTGCAATATTTCCTTCTTAGTTATAAAGCCATATGACAATTAACTGGAAGCTAATCTCTCCAAATTAATATCAGCACAAGACAGCAGAAGACAATTCAGTCAAATAAAATCTTTTTCACCTAGAACATCTGAATACATTTTTTCTCTTTAATCTGCTTATCAAGCTGCTTCTAGAGTCATACCCACAGGATTAATCTAGTGTAGAAGGCAGAGAATTATAATGACAGGACTCCAGGGTGTCACTGGACATTACCAGTAACTTTATATGGTCCTGTGTGCGTCACCTCCACCCACATCCCCCTCCCCATCCTTCAGACACCTGAATGACACGTGCTCCTGAAACAATAATTTCCAGCTACCAGAAGAACACAAAAGAATTTGTTTCCAAGGCATTCTTTACTTCTGCCTTTCTCCTTTTGGTTCCTCCAGAGTCATACTGGCTGTTCCTACTTTTCCATAAATCTCAAAAATCCTTGAGTTTGTCAAAGATACCTCAACACTCCCCTCTAAGCCACCTCGTACATGTAAAATCCCTTCCACAAGGTGACATAAAAGACTGTTCCAATCAAGAGCCAGCTCTACCACAACATCAGAAATAAAATAACCAACTAATGACTTCTCAAGGTAAACTGTGAGGCAACTACTAATTACAGTGAGTGCAGAGCAAGCTACAGTAACTTCTTTTTCCACTTACAGTTTTAGTGATGTTTTATTGTACATTCCTCATCCCTTTTGAACACAAGAAAGAAATACTTGGAAATCTGAATAAAGAACAACACCTTCAGAGAAAATCTGTTTAAAAGGCTCTGGGATTATTACACAATCCTTTCTAGAGCTTGGTCACCATCCTGGCAGGAACTGCTCTGTAACTGCACATACACACAATGGTTATGGTAATAAATAACCCACACATAAATAACAGCAATAGGTGACACAGTGTGTGCACCCACGCAGTTCATTCACATCTAGGACAGTAATAACATGCTCATTATGGTCATCAGAAGAGGAATTCCTTTAGAAAAGGAAACTCAAGGATAAAAACACGTAAAACCATGTCATAGAATAATCATATGCAATAATGAACTGGACTCAGCCTTTATACAGTATTCCTAACTATAATAATTGAGTATACTAAGGATTTCAGTTACATGAACCTACCATATGTCAATGCTGAGATATTTCTCATTTCAGCATTACAGCCTGAGTTCAATATGTTTAATTAGCACACTAAGCCTTTATGCTTTAGGAACTACCATCACATGCCCCTACAACGACCTGGGCAGACATTTCTCACTTGCAAATAAAACAATGCAGCCCGAAAAGAAATGAAGAGCAAGTCTTACCTACTCTGAATAATGACAAAAAGCATTGAAAAGTGAGACGTTTGGTTTCTACCAAAATTTAAAACACTAATTTCATTTTATATTTTCAGATTTCATTTTAACTGTGCTTTGACCCCATAAAACAACTTCCACTAAGATGAACACACTGAAAGCAGATCTTGATGATCAGCAGAACACCAGCCAGGAGGAGCGCGTCTCGCTTCACTAACTGCTCGTTTGATCTGCACACCGTGCACTTCTTCATTTCTACGCACAACGGGGAGGCAGAAAAGCTATCCAAAACCCAGGTATCCTTTCACTTCAAAAGCTTTACTCCCGTTCTGACGGAGCATGTTTGCACACAGCAGCATAAGCATACAGGGCACTGAAGCCACTGCCACCCGCGCCCCTGCACACACGCTCCAGGAGTGCACCGGTGTTACACAGCACAGCGGAGCAGGGTGGAGGTACCCGAGACAGACAAAATGATCGGCGCACAGCTTTGGACTCCAGTGAACCCCAAAGTCTCTGTAAAGGGGAAGCTGCTATAAGCAAAGAGGGCTCTCAAGAGTGGTGCCTAAGTCACTCGTCCATACTTCCCTATGCCGACGCTTACATTAAAAATTGGACCCATCACAACCGACTGTTTCCAGTGTGAACCTGAACTGGCACATCCTGAACACAGGAACACACCCAGTGGCTCTACATTCGCTCTCTTTAAAATACACCTAGTGCTTCTCGCCTTGGTGGGGAAATAGGCGAAGGCGCACTCAAACTGACGTTGAGAAAAAAAAGAAAAAGGCTCGATTTAACCATAAAAACTTTTATGCTTCACCAAGACACTCCCTCCAAGCATTGCTGTACACCTCACTCTGCCCACCGGAACTCACGGAAACCCTCGCGCCTCCTCCCAGCCCGGGCCCCTCCGCAGCACCCGGGACCGGCCGGGCGGGACGGAGCGGCCCCGGCCTCTCCCAGGAGGGAGCGCTCACCAAGCGAGCACCTGCCGCGCTCACCGGCCCGGCAGCTCTCCACCGGTCCCCGGGGATCGGAACCGCTCCCGCTCCGGGCACCTCGGAGGCTGCCCCGGGCCCTGCGGGTCTGCGCCCTCCCCTCAGACAAAGGCGGCGAAGGCGCCCCCGAAGAAGCGGGAAGAGGGGGCTGATCCCACCGCCCTCCCCGCCGCGCTCACCCATGCTGCGCCCGCCCGCCCAGGCTCGGCGGAGCGGCTCCGGGTCCCGCCGACGCGCTCAAGCCGGGCACTGCGGCTCCATCCGTGGCGCTACGGGTGTGCAAGGGGCGGCTCCGAGCCGCGGGCGGCCCGGGGCAGAGGGGCCGCTCGCCGCTCCCGTCCCGCCGCTCCCGCTGCCGCCTCAGCCGAGCTCGGGCACCGGCGGCTCCGCCCCGCCCACGGCGGGAGGCGCCAAGTCCCGCGAGAGCCGCGCGCCGCCACCGCCCCCAAGCCGTTGCCAGGCGGGGGTGACGTCACCACCTCGGTCCCGCCCCGCGAGGGGCACTCGCCCCGCCCCCGAGACCTCCCCTCAGGGCAGGGACCGCCCCCCGGCACCGCCCTCCTCGCCACACCCTCATCATCCCCCTCGTTGGGCCCCGCGCTAGACGCCTCATCAGCCCCTCGGCATCCTCTCATCACCGTCCTCTTCAAATCCCCTCCTCATAACCCCCTCACAGTTCCCTCATCGCTTCACAATCAGCCTCCTCACAGCCCCTCACAGCTCTCTCATAACCCACTCACAGCACCTTCATCAGCCTCCTCTTCATCATCACTCCCCTCATCACCCCCTTCATATCCCTCATAGTCCCCTTCATGCAACCACAGAACAGGTCAGGTCGGAAGGGACCACGGTGGTTCTATCTCCCTGCTCAAGCAGAATTACCCAGAGCACATGGCATGGGATTTGTGTCCAGACAGTTCTGGAATATCTCCACTGAGGGAGACTCCACACTCTCAGTGCTTGGTCACTGCACAGGAAAGAAGTTCTTCCTCATGTTCTGGTGAAATTTGCTGGGATCAGTCCCTGCCCGTTCCTCTGGTGCCATTGCTGAGCCCAATGGAGCAGAGCCTGGGCTCTGCTCTGAGCACTCCCTTCACATAGGGACACACAGGGATGAGGGCCCCACTCAGTTTTCTCTTCTTGAGGCTGAACAGCCCCAGCCCCCTCAGCCTTTCCTTGTAAGAAAGATGTTCCACCCCCTTCCTCATCTCCTTAGTCTCCACTGGACTCACTTCAGGAGCTCCATGTCTCTCATAGAGCCCAGAACAGGACACAGCACTCCAGAAACACCTCAGGAGGGCTGAGCAGTGGGGCAGGATCACCTCCTGGCTTGCTGGGCAATGCTCTTCCTAATGCACAGAGGATTTCTTTTGTCTTTTTGGCCTTGAGCCCTCGTAAACAGCACCAGCCCCCTCACGACTCCCTTCACTGCTGGGGCCACCCCACATCCCTGCCCTGCGTCAGGGTGCAAAGTCCCCCTCTTCCTCTGGGAATGGAGCACACATCTTATGAGGAAAGGTTGAGGGAGCTGAGGGGGCTCAGGTTGGAGCCTTTCACAGAAAGAATGATCACACACTGGAATGGGTAGCTCAGAGACAGTGAGCTACCATCGCTGGAGGAGTGTTCAGCAAAGACTGGACATGGCACTTAGCGCCAGGGTCCAGCTGACATGGTGCTGTCTGGTCACAGGTTGGACTGGATGACTGAGAGGTCTTTTCCAACCTAATCATCCCCTTGGGCAATGTCATTAACATCATGCACGTGTTTGTGGGCTTGTGCACTGCTTTTGAAGAGTTAATAGGGTAGGGGTCTTTTTTGCTGGGTGGGTTGTTTTTTGTTTGGTGGGGGGTTTTTGTTTGTTTGTTTTTGTTTGGTTGTTTTTTTTTTACTTCAGATGCATGTAGGAAAGTGCTCCAAGCTATATCAGGCTGCCACTGTTTAGGTTTTTGTGGGAAACTCAGGAATGAGTGAAACAGCTACTTAGAACTGAAGCAATTTAAAGAAAAAACCCTGACCCCGAGGCCAAAAGGACAAGTAAACATGGTCTGGTTTTGATGAAAATCAGGGAATATAACACAGCAGGGCTCCCTGAAATGAAAATATTCCCTCTTCCTTGTTGCAGACATCCTTTCATGAGTGGTTCCAAATGAGCTGTTTCAGCCAAGCTCAGGACAAAATTAGCCTGAAAAGAATGTCAAGTATTTCCAGGAGTCAGCTTTTGCTTAGCATCTTTCTCATGGCACAGAAAGGGAAAATGAGTCAGATCATGAGCACGAAAGACAAAACATGAAGTCTGAGTGTATAAATAAGTATATATCACATTTTATTATGGTATTTTATCAGCTTCACCATACTTTGAAGCAGGTGCTTCCATTTTTTTCAGCTGCAGAACTGAGAATGTACAAGTCATAGTCAGAATTTCCATGAAGCAGGTGCGGTGTTTGGCTGATAAATGGCCCCATGATGCTACCCTTAAAAGGAGAATTTATTTTTTATTAAACTACAACCCTCCTGAACCCCCAGGTTTAAAGTAGTTAACAAGAAGAGAAGGTTTGGGACAGAAATTAAACATCAGCCTTAAAGTTTGATGTTGCTCCCAATAAAAATTCAGAAAATAACTTCCATGAGAATGAATTATCCTCATCTGTCTAATGTATCACTTTTTCCCGCTTCCTTCATAGAGCTACGTGCTAAAAAAGAAGGATAAAGGATAAGAGAAATTATACATTTTGTCTGATGTAGCAGTTTCTACTTTTTTAAACTCTCTCGCAAAGCTAAGTGTGCATGACCAAGAGGTGAGAAATAAAATGTCCGTAGTGTACATGTTTACAGAGCATTGAAGGAGCTCCATGTAGCCTTCTTTCTGGAAGCTTCTTTCTGCAAGCTGGCCAAATCTCATTCCAGTTCATATTCATGCTGACATAAAGCTGCCTTTGCCCTTCCCTTCAGCCTAGAACAGGCTGGAGAACAAAGCCCTGGTTCTTGGTTCTTATGCTGTGGACAGGTAAGATGCTGGCTTTTTGAAATTCTGTTTTATTTCAACATGCCTTGATAACTCTGGCCAGAGCTGGCTCAAAGCTTCTTAGCAGCCTAAATACAAAACCTGAGTTTTATTCCGAGCCCATCTGCTCCGAAGGTAATGCACCAGCATCTGCTGGTCCCATGCTTCAACCTCCATCCTCTTTCCAGTAGCAGTGAGGCAGAAATGGGATGGCTCCTGAGGGAGCCCCTGTGGCTGCTGAGCCCAAGTCTCTTTCTCTGTGGGTGACTGCCTGCAATGCTGCTGAATCCATCACCTGCAGCCTGAGCAGTTTTCTGTCTACAGCTGGGCTGTGGCCCACGAGGTGTGTGGCACTGGTGGCTGTGTCTGCCCCACGCTTTGTTGAGTTTGACAGGACTTCACGGCACTGAGGTTTTCAGAAGGGCGAGTCTGCTCAAGTGTGACTCAGACCTGCATGGGGACCCATTTGTAAACATTCTCGTATGAGTTGGCAATTGTAATACATGTAAAGAAAATACATCTGTGCCAGGCTATTGACTATTTTCACTCAACTGTTAAATCACGTGACTACTTCATTTCTTTTCTCTATGCTCTATGCCTGGTAGCATGTGCTAAATGTTTATTTACCAAAAATTGCCTTCTAAATCACCTACAATGAGTTTCTTCATCATTTTCCTCTTCAGTAAAAGCTGAGAAATTTAACAAGCCATTTTCCCTTGGACATTAATCAATAATTGGTATTTACGCAGTCCTTTGAAAATAGTTTTACTCATATTCAAACAGATATACAGGGAACACTGGCTCTTGCTTTTTTTTCAGACCTTTCTTTCAGTTCAAGGTATAGAGAACTGATAGTCTGACTCTATGGAATTGTAAAAGTGTGTATTTGTTTCAGAGCATTTTCAAATCCAATTAGGTTCCCAAAAATAAAACAATTGTCTCATAAATTTGTTCAACAAAACCTTGTAAAGTGAAAGATTAGCATTTTAAGTGTTTTGTGATTGAGCTCAATGGAATATCTGAACTTCTGCCTTGCTTTTGAGAGGGGAAGAGTTGTGACATACTTGCAGATCAAGATAAAATCCACTGTTAAAATCAGTAACTGCTATAATTTTATTTTACAAGAGAGATCACTGTATAGTTCCTGCTATGCAGGTTTATAACACGAGATAAGAATGATACAATTTGTCACCACTGGAGCTGATTTCTTTTCTCTCACATAAAAAAAAAAAAAAATAGCAATAGTGAGACTCTTTCCCTAGTACTCCTACAGTGAACATTTCACTTGACCTTTTTTTGCCACTGTGGTCATCTTAAAATTACTCCAGTATTTCCAAATAAAGAAACCTAAACCAGGAACTATCAAAACTTCTCTTTAGAGTGCAAAAATAAAGGAACTGTCTTTTTTCTCCAAAAGAAAAAAAAAAAAAAAGTGTCTCAGCGGTTACCACACAGTGGTTTCATGCACATTTGTGTGGCACATGCACTGCAATAATTGTACATTCCCCTTTAACCAAATAATTTGCTTCCAAACATTCCAGCTGAGTTGATTTTTCACGCTTCTAATTCTCTAATGCATTTTTCATTGCAGCAACTTCTTGCACAAAGATATCTGTAAAAATTGACTGGAAGAAAGCAGCTTCTAGCACTAAGGAGTTAAACAGTCTGGATAAAATTTCATCTTTTCTTTTCAGCAGCAGTTCCTGCCAGGTTACAACAGTATGAAAAATAGGATTGTGTTGAGAAGTTTAAAAATTATATAGATGAGCAAACTCCCTCTGCTGGTTTGAAGCAGCAGCAGATACATTTCATTTTAAAACATACAAACTAGGAAAATATTCATTCACACCCAGTACTTTTCTCTTCACTTCATAATCAGTGAAGAGTGAATCTGTTTATTCCACAGAAGGAGGCAGGAGTCTTATTAAAAAAAAAATAAGGGGGAAAATATAAAGCCACAGAGCAGTTCTTTTGTAAACAAAATTTGTATCAAAATGCAGATTTTCAAGCAAAGGGAAAAAGAAGCTTGCACACTAATAATGTTTTGGGGTTTTTTTTTACCTGTTGTGGAGGTGGTTGCATGGAGCGTGTACAGAGAAGGGAACAGAGCTGGGGAAGGGTCTGGATCACAAGTCTGAGGAGGAGCAGCTGAGGGAGCTGGGGGTGCTCAGCCTGGAGAAAAGGAGGCTCGGGGGGAACCTTCTGGCTCTGCACAACTCCCTGACAGGAGCAGACAGCCAGGTGGGGGGTGGACAGAACAAGAGGAAATGGCCTCAAGCTGAGCCAGGGGACGTTCAGGGACTGATATCAGGAAGAATTTCATCTGTGAAAGGATTGTCTAGCACTGGAATGGGCTGCCAGGGAGGTTGTGGAGCCACCATCCCTGGAACTCTTCAAGGAAGACTGAATGTGGCACTCGGTGCTTTGGTTTAGTTGACATGGCAGTGTCCAGTCAGAGGTTGGACTCAGTGATCTTGAGGGTCTTTACCAACTTTACTGATTCTCAGATTCTATCATTATTCAAAGAAGCAAAGCAAACTTTTTCCTGTTCTTCCTACCCACTGCAGACACTCTATTAGGGACATCCTAGCAGCTACACTGAGTCACAGGCTGGACCCTTTGGGTACAGCACAGCTTCCTCCAGCCAGGCCAAGAGCAACTGGTCAGAGTCTGTCTTGCAAATGATTGCTAAAGGAGGGTGAAAAACTGTAACCAGCTGGACACAGCAAGGATCACCAGCATACAGCCAGTGATACAAAGGAATTTATGGGGCTGTTTTTCAGGCTGTTGAAAGAATCATGTCCTTGTGCCATATTTTTCAAACCATGGAATGTGGCTCAATGCTGATCTATAAGAACTCTATAAAAACTGGTCTGCAAATGACTCTAAATGACTTCATAATCCAACCATATTTTGCATTCTCACTCATCAGCAAGCAACCAACCGAAATGAGGGAAAAATTATATGGACACTGGAATTTTATCCTTCTTTGATTTGCCTTTAACTGAAAACTGTTGTGGCAACACCACAAACATGGTTTGTTTTTCATTGATTAAAATCTTAGTTGGAAAAGTGGAGGAACATCAGCCAGCGGAAACAAATTCCTCTGTCCTTTGTTTCAACCACTCTTGGTCTATTTCCTCAATTATTATCAACCTCCTCAGTCAATCACATTCTTTTTGCTGTAATCAGTTCAGCCTTGACTACTGGGTACTGTTCCTTTTCCTCATATCATTTCTTTGCCTCATGCCAAAAGCTCCAATTTGCTGGGCTGAGAAGAAGCCAGGACAAGTTTGAATTCTGGAGCCATGTTGTGACATATTAAAATACATCCTTCAAAAAGCACCCCATGTTGATTTAAACATTGTTGTAGATGACAGCCTGTCATGTACTAAATATTTTTAAAGTTCTGAATGGAGCATTAGAAATGTCATTCCTGTGCACATATAAAATAAAGTATTTTTAACTGTTGAATCTTGAAAGAAAAGAGCTGGGGGAGAGGGAGATGTTTTTGAAATTCAGGCTAAGTACAGGCAATGATTAATCATGTTTCTGCCATGAGGCCATTACAGCAGCAATCTGAAAAAGGAGTTGCCTACCCTGATGACAGCTATTATATTTTTTTTCTTTGACCTCTCTTCTGAGGATGCAATTCTTTTATACTGGGCTATTACAACTAATTAAAACAAAGCTGCAAACAGCAGGGAGTGTGTGGAGCAGCTCCACCCACACTATGCTGATAAAAACCAGTTCACACGGACATGCAGTTGTTAACGGTACACACATATGTGTAGCTGTGTGTTTCAAAAATATTCTGTCTGATTTGAACACAAGAGAGTTTTCATCTCACAGTTAGTACATATACAATATATATATTATTGTACTTAAGGAGGAGAAAAAAGCAAACTGTGCTTTTCATTGGCTTTTTTTTTCCTCTAATAAATAACCATCTACCTCCTTCCTTTCTAGGTACATTTGGCATTTTGCATTTGTATTATGTCCCTTTGGCAGCCCCTGTTTGGGATTTCCTTATATTAACATTTAGCACAAAGGAATCTCATCTTCAGGGTCCAATGGGCTAATGGTTTCCTTTGGCATCTGAATAAATCAACAGCTGTGGCCTTCAGCCATTTTGTCTTTCCAAAATAAAAGTAACGGGAAGCTGCTTCTTGTTGTTGTAACAGTTCTCACACATGCTCTGCGAGCAGGATACGAAGCCTTTTATCTGCAGAGATGACTTCACACAAAACATACAGCATTAGCAATGTAATTTTCCCCTCACTCCAACAGTAACAGCAATGTAGCCCAACTTGAAGGGATCAGAAGATACAAAGTTTGCTCAAAAGTCAATGAGTTTTACTTGAATCACAGTAAATGTGTCCAGGTTATACATATGCCTGCATTTCTGTGCCACAGGCAGGATCATCAACTGAAAGTGCTTTTTTATTCAAAGACCGTCACTGATACCTGTACAGGCCCTTTGTGCTGGAAGTGTGGTTGCCGACAGTAGCTGAGGCACTGACACGGCAACTGGAATGTGTCACTCTTTGACACCGAAATTCTCTTTCTGGCTCTCTCACTTCTTATGGGAACTGACAGTGGTCAGAAAATAGATTTTTAGGCTTCAGGCACTAGCTTGAGCCTGTGGGAAAAGCCAAGTACATAAGTCTCCCACTCTAGCCTGGGAAATCATAAAGAGGAACCCAAACAATCCTTGTAGATATCCTCTTCCTGACACATGGTGTTTTTCCAACTTCTTTACTGGTAAAGATGTTTACAAGAAGGTGTTGTTCTAAATGACCAATAATATTCATTGTACCGAAACACTGTATAAAAGAGTCTGTCTTTCAATAAACCTTTGCTATAATGCCTTCTGAAGAAACCGGAGTTCTACGTGTCGTTATTGGAGTCATCCCGAATTGTAACGATAACGATAACTCCTGTGCTGGTTCTGGTGCTCGTCTGATGGTTGTGCTCAGTAAGTTCAGTTTCAACACCTGGTAGGAAGATTTAAAGCAGGGAACTGTTAGTCTTTAGAGCAGTGTGGCTTGTAGTTGAACTATGTCTGACTGAAATTTTTTAAATTCCAAATAAAACCAGTCTATCACCAAAAGGCTGGACTCGGTGCAGAAACTCTGCACAAACTACTTGCACTCAGGGAACTATTTGGGGTGTGATTGCCTTGAAGGGGGGGGGGCATGTGGGGAGACAGATGAAGATGCTGCTGAAGGCAGTCTTGCCTTTGATATGTTGCAGCTGTGTTAATTATCCAAGAGTGGAAACAGCCTTGCCCTCACAGCTATGGGTGTGATAAAGAGTGTGTTAGCTAGAAGGGAGTCAGTCGGAGTCTGCTGACTGTGCTGTGAGGAGGAAGGGACAGGAGGTTTAGTGAGGGACAGAAGGGGTAAGATGCTGTATATAGGACAGACAGGGTTAGGTGGCTGTGCTAGGGACAGGAAGGAGTGAGCCAGAACTGGAGAAGAAAGAATCAGAGCTATGTGGAGCTGCCCTTGGGAGACTACAGAGGAAAAAGTATGGGAGAGTTTTGAATAACAAGGTGCTGATGCTTGGAGCCTTCTGATGTTTTTAATGAAGTGCTTTCAGTGCAGTATCTGTCTCAGCTGCCACAGGGGTGTTTTGTGGCTTTGTTGTAGGTTGTTTTTTAATGGAAGTACAGCAAAGACACACCCTGAAGGTTCCAGGGTGCAAAGACACAGTTTGCTCTCCATAGCATTTAGGGGAAAGGGATGTGAAGTTACCTAGAATTTTACATTTTTCTGTCTTTACTTGCCTAAGATGACAATGCCATGAGCAGGGTGCTCCCATCAACACCCCAGGCTTCCACAGAGAGGCCAAGACAGAGCAGTGTAAGTACTCTTCATGCCTTAAGCTCACCACAAAGCCTCTTCTCTCTTCATCCTCCAACAATGTTAGATTGTCATTAATTTTCTTGAAACTGGCAGCTTTTTTGTGAGTGCTGTTCAGCTGCTTTTGAGTTTATAAATAGCATTCCCAAAGGGCAGACATTCTGTTTGTCTGCAGACTTGCCAGAGTTGACCAAATACCTACTGTTAGAAAATTCTATTATAAAACTATTTCCCCTGACAATAACACACCCTCACCTTCAGTTATACCAGCTGAACTCTATGAGCTTCTAAAGTCAGTTGATCTTCAGTGAGGTGTATAATTATTTCCAGCAAGATACTGAACTTTATGAAATAATGTTTCCTGCATATTTGGTTCTGAAAGTTATAATGTAAATAACAACTGATAAAACCATTAGCATTGCTACAAGGAAAAAAACATTGCCCAGTACTAGAAAGGTCACACATTTCTCCCTGCTTGACCCCAGAAAAATAAAACCCTATAGATCATTTTTTTCTGTTGTCAAAAAGAAGTCAGAATTAGGATCTGATCTATTAAATATGAAATATTTTCAATTAGAAGTGTAAGCTCTCCTCTTAGTAACGTACTTGCAACTATGAAGGGCCCTTTGGCAGCACTTTGAAAGCTTTCACTGATTATTTTTTGTTGTTGTTGTGCAGAGTAAAAACTTCGATGTTTATCTACATTCCTGCAGGCTTGTATATCCTCTCCCTTGGGGCGCTGATGCCTGCTGCCAAGAATACACATCAGGTCTTCTAGAGAGGCAGCAAACTGAGCCAAACAGACTGAGCACTTCAGAAGCACCTGATTGCCTTATATTTTCGCTCTTAAGAAGTTAAAGTGTTGGAGATTATTAATTTTTCTACAGTGTATTCCCACAAAAGCAGCAGAATATGAATTTTCTGTTTCACTCATTGGCTACAAGTGCAAATTTTGACTCTGTATTCCCACTTTAATTGTTACCAAAATCTCAGCCTGAAGGAGGAAAAGCAGCTCCTGTTCTGCTCAGAGCCAATGAAGATAGAGACGCAAACAGAAGATTGGATTTATGGCCTGACAAGTAAAATGTTTCTGAATTCCCATTCTAAGTGGGACAGTGAACTGAGATTATTGCTATTTCTCCTGATAAATGTGCAAAGAACTGCAAGGCTTTTTGTGTGTAGAGGAAAACACCACAAAGAAATTAATACAGAATAGTTTGTCGCATTTTGGACTTGCAGTTGCCCATGGGAAAGGGATGTGTGACAGAGAAGGGGAACGTGCTCCAGCATGTCCCTGAGTTGCCAAAAGTGTATCATCAAAGGTATTTATAAACCTGAATGTTTTTTCTAAGGAAGCAACATTTAACTAACTCATCAGCTGATTTGTAAATTGATTACCCACAAATTTGAGCATGGGTAACACATTCTTATCCTACCAGAAGCTGAATCCTTTAGCTGGCACTCTCCCAAAAACACCCTCTCAGTTTGCAGACAAGATATTTACTATTCTTTTTCACTTCTCCATCTGTGTTATTTCCTGCCCAGACTGGAAAATCAGCATCTCTTCTTCTTTCTAATTTGTTCTTATGCCTTGGCCCTTCACATTAAATTCTTTCTTTTTCAGAAATTCATATTAATAGTTATTCCAGAGCTCCTGCTGTACACAGGAACTCCCAGTCTCCATTCATTACCTTTTGTCACAAACAAGAGGGAGAATAGTTTTGTTTAAACACACTGGTCTGCTAAAAGATCATATTTTTTCAGACTGAGCTCCTAGAAGATATTGGTGTGATATAAGGGCAGACAGCGACACAGGATTGTAGGGAGGAAATTTCCTGCTTCAGCCATTTTTCCACCATAGAATCAGAGCTCTGTCATGTGAAATCAGAATTCCAAAACTTATTCTTGTTCCAGTTTATAATTAGAGCAATTTATGCAATGAATATTCTAAAAGCCACTTGCTTCTGGGGAAAGAAAAATGGTTTAAACATTCCATGTTTTTTTGTCTCATGATATGTTGATAAAGAGCAGATTTAGGGAGTTTAGTTCTTTTAAAACAGTTCTCTGGCATCACAGGTAACTTCTCTTTGATGCCTTTTCTTCTCAATGAGTGAAAAATCCAAGTGTAATTGACTGGAATATTCTTTTGGATTTTAAAATAAACAGTGAGGAGAAGCTAATTTCATCTGCTTTTATACATGTGTGTTTAAGCTACTCTGCTGATGCAGATTCACTTGACAATCTGTGGAAAGGAAGAAGCAGGCACTGATGGGAAACAGTTTATCAGCTCATGAAATAAGTGCCTGAGTGATAAAAGAGATGCTGGCACCACCCTGGAGAGGTGCCAGCATCTTTCTGGTGGTTGTGGAGGGAAAACACACAACCACCTTAGATTTTGATGACTAAAATTTGATAAAGAAAATGCTATCATACAAATTCCTTTTGCATCATCTCTGTGTTAGTTTTGCCTTTAGGTTTTGCTGAACCTCTGTTTCTCCTTGCAAACAAAATCAACTGTGCAGTTTGGACAATCCAGAATTAGATTTAGTTCATGACTAAAGCTTACAAACAGCACTGCTCAGAATCAATAGACAGAAAATGGGGGTGTGCTTAGACTGGAAATTGGAAAAGAGATATTATGGCAGAACACTGCCGTGATATCTGGAGCAACATTCATACAGGAGTTTGGAGAGAAGTGACATTAATGGTTCTCAGGATGAAGCTTGTTCCTTTTATGTAATGGATTATTATTCAGTAGTTTGCTTTAGTAGCAGGAAAAATGACTTGGTTACATTATTCCCTAAGTTCATGTATTAACATACACACATATAGAATGTATGTTTATGTGTGCATATGCTGTATGTATGTACAGCTATTCATCTTTTAGAAGTCCTGGGCACAAGGGTCAAGTTTTTACCAGTCCAATGTAACGAAAGGGCACAGGCATCTGTGCACCTTTACAGGCTGATACAATGTACAGCATGGTTTTCACTATTCTTGTTTTGCCTTTGACATCCAAACACCCAGAAGTAACTCCAACACAGCCCACAGGTGCTAGAGCAAGCTTAGCAGTGCCAAATCTGAGTCCTGGTGACCACTGTCATGGTAAAGATCTCAACGAGCTGGGCAGTCTGCAGTCTGAGGTCAGAGCATGGAAGAATGGAATTGTTTAGGTTGGAAAAGCCCTCTGAGATCATAGAGTCCAACCCTTCACCCAGTGTTGTATCTCTCTGGCATCCCCTCCCCGTGAAACCCTACCTGCCCCTTGACTCTGACCTATGGCCTTTGGCCATAGGTAACCCCACCCCCTACCCTGAAATGCATAAAACCCCCTTTCCCTCTGGGGTTTGCCCTCTTTCGCCTTGGGATCCCCTTCTTGGAATAAACCTTGGAACACATCTCAGGGTAAGAGCCTCTTTTGGTTTTACTTCCCTATCCTGAAGAGTCCCCTCACCCTAACCTCCCTAAATCTGAGCTAGCTGCTGACCTTGGGGGGCAGAGGGAAGGGGAACACTTCAGCCCAGCACTGCCAAGTTCACACAATCACTAAACCATGTCCACAAGGGCCACACTCACTCATCTTTTAAATAATCCCCAGGGATGGTGACATAACCACTCCCCTAGGCAGCCTGTTCCAATGCTTGACAACCTTTCTGGGAAGAATTTTTTTTTGTAATATCTAATCTAAACCTCCCCAGTGCAGCATGAGGTTATTTCCTTTTGTCCTGTTGCTTTTTACTTGAGAGGACAAAACACCTCCCACCCGGCTACAACCTCCTGTTAGGGAGATGCAGAAAGTGATAAGGACACCCCTGAGCCTCCCTCTTTCCAGGCTGAGCACCTCAAGCTCCCTCAGCTGCTCCTCATCAGACTGGGCTTATTAATTTGTTATCACAGTCCCACTTTCCCTCTGTTTCTTTTTCCCAGGAAGGACAGTCTTCAGATTGCAGAAGGGCATCCTTAAAGGGGCAGGTAGAGGCACAGACCTGCAATAATGACTACAACTCTCTTCTGCTCTAAAAGGGAAAAAAAAAAAAAAAAAAAAAAAAAAGGCTGAAATCAAGAACTGAAATCTTCTCTCAGCTTTGGCTGTCACCCCACAACACTGAGTTGCCACCCCAGCCCAGGAGTGCTGGAACAATGCTGTTTGACAGCTGCTGATTAACCCCTGTGCTCAAGCAGCAGTGATAGGTGCCATACACAAGCCAGACACTTAAATTGTCTCCACTTGTGCAAGCTGTGGCCTAGAGTATCTGTTTCTATGAGGCTGCCAATCCAGCACCTGCCACAAGTGTCTATTTCAGAGCAAGGGAACAAAGGGAAGTCCCAGTGACACATCTTCCAGCTGCAATCCCAAGAAAATGTTATGGGAGGAAAATAGAATGCCTCTTCTGCAATGAATGAGTGGGTGTTATTACGAGACACATAAAATATGCACAGGGTTGAATTTCACTCCTACCAAAGACAGGAAAGAGACATAAAATATGTCTAATTTTACTGCACTCTGGAGTTTTGCTCTACAAGGTCCTTGAAGAAAGTCAAAATCATAGTGGGATGAGTGTCATGGCAGTGTCTGGTAACAGCATTGTAACTTCCATTAGAAAATGTGGTGCATGTAATGACATTCTCCTAGGCTGCATTTGCAGGGAGGAAGGGAGGGAAAAAAAACCCACAACATTGTGTTATTTTTACATAGTGACTTCTTTTCTTAGAAATTTAGAAGATCTTTATTCCTTCTACTTACTTATTTTTGTCAGTACAACAGCACTGCCCTATACAGTCCTCAGTCTCCTATTCCTCTGCTGTGTCACCTTTCATGTGTATTTAGGGTTTTCTCAATAGCTCAGTCTCCATTTGCCCCGACCATTTTTCTCCTTGTCCTCCTTACCTCCACATACACTATTCATTTTGTTAAAATTCTGTATCCAATTTTATTTTTTTCATAAAACCATTTACAAAAGAATTG
The DNA here is from genome assembly GCA_027886175.1 of Phylloscopus collybita. Classification (NCBI taxonomy): domain Eukaryota; kingdom Metazoa; phylum Chordata; class Aves; order Passeriformes; family Phylloscopidae; genus Phylloscopus; species Phylloscopus collybita. The sequence continues at coordinate 51,807,269 of JAJNNQ010000026.1, forward strand.
GCATCTAATCCAGAGGTCTAATCCGGAGGTCTGTTCTGTGTATCTTGACATTTGTAGGAAATGCCAATAATTTTTGTAATAAGCTTCAGGATGATACTTGTCTTTGAAGCTCCAGCTAATCACCTGCTACCTTAAAAACCCTCTCAAGTCATTCCCCAAAGAGGTTATAAGAGTCACAAATGTGTTATAACTGCCTGTATTTTTGACTAACTTTATCAGTCACCTGGTTTTCATAAACTCTACGCCCAATTTCAGACAGTCTGCACATGAGAGCAAAGCTTCATCCAAGCAGCAGTGGGGCAGTGCTAGAGCAGTCCAAGGTCTGGGAAGGCAAAGGAGCTCCAGGCACAGATGCAAACCAGAGAAGCTGAAAAGACAGGAGGTCAGAGAGAGGAAAAGATAAGTGACTCCTGATAAGGAGTTGTAGCCCACACAGCAAACAGAGACCAGGGAAACAAAGGCCTTCTCCAGGAAATGAGCGCAAGTGTGGGAGAGGAAACTTACCTCACACAAAGGCTCTCTATCAGATGGATCTGAGCTGAGCCTTGGAGACAAAAGCCTGAGGACTAAAGAAGGGAGCTCCACTCAGAAAGCTCTAAAAGGGTGGCAGCCTGGAAAGAGGGAGCAAACAGCTGGAGTCTGGAAGCAGGGAAGACACCTAGGGAAATGGATTAATTATCGTGTTTGAGAAAGCCATCTGGAAAATGTTGGATTTTCATTTAAGTTCTTCATATTTGTAGAATTTCTGTTAAAAAAATAAAGTAAAAAGACATGAGAAAGGGGAGGAAATTGCACAATTAGTATAACACAAGAAAAACCTGAGCCAATTCACCAAGCCAAAACAGGTCTGGAGTGGCTGGTCTGATCTTTCACAGCTTGTAGCTTCAGGGCAAGAAAGTAGATATTAAACAAGAGAGAGAAGGAATCATGGTAAGGAGGGTCTTAGGGGGAAATTGGGTCTTGGGGTAGAAATGATTGAAGAAGAGGAATAATGGTCAGAAAGGGATTGCTTACTAGAGGAGCCAGAAGAGAGAAGGAGCTTGGGTTGGCTGAAGGGTGGTTCAGAATTGAGTCATCAGCTTTTTTTATCCTGGGAGGAGAGACAGGGCTCGGAGTCTGCCTAGCGGGGTGTTAGTACTGAAGACACAAACCCGGAAATTACAGAAGGTGACTTTACTTTGTTTATTGCTTAACTTTGGGAGAAGTGCTCCTGGTCATTACTTACTATATTTTTTATCTTCTAAACCTTTAACAAGTTACTGTCATTTTAGACACAGTGATTCATTAGCATGATGGGAAAGGGAATTTTCTCAGGCATCTGGACTGGGGCTCAAACCAATCTTCACAACAGTCCTTCATAGATAATCAAAGCCAGCCCTTATGGCTGCCATCCAGGGCCCTCCAGAAATATTATAGAAAAGCTGAGAGCATTTTTATGGTTTACTTGGCTATTGGAGAAAGGCTGCAGCTTTCAAGCACTGTGAAACACCTGTCCCCAAAAACCCTGCTCCCAAAAGTCCAAAATGTGAGCAATGACACAGGCCACAGTTCTGCCCAGGATCAAATTTTATTCCAAGAAGTACAAGAAAACAGTGCAAGTCCAGCTCAGGTAGAGAATCAGAAGGACTTAATGGAAGAGGAGGAATCCAGCAACAGGCAGATTTTAGAAAAACAGAGTTTAGTCCAGTAAGATCTGAAGGCTGCTGGTTACTTCTTCAAAATATAAACCAAAGCTTCTGAGTATTGTTTTTGCAAAGCATAGTCAGCCTGTGATAGTTTATTGTTTTTCTGAGAAAGCTTCTTTGTGTCCTTCTGTTTTTTCTACAACAGATATTTATAGAGATTGTAGTTATGAAGTTGCTAAAAGCACTTCCTGTAAATTACATAAAAATCTGTCTCCCTTCCAGTATCACAAGGACCTGTTCACCAGCTTCCCAATACTTTCGAGACCTTTTTTATTTTACAGAATAAAAGAGTTCTCTGACTGTTACTGTACACTATCCATGTGCTCAAGGAAAACACTTGCCCTTAGCAGACAGTCACTGACAGAGAGTAGCTGGAAAGGTAACTGAATGATTCACATTGTCAGTGGTGGTTTTGTTGTTGGGATTTTCAGATCTTTAGAATATTTTCTTGAGCTTTTTCTTCTGAATTTATTTATTCAGATTCATCAGCATACTCTATGTTGTTCATTTTCCCTGGACAACGGTGCCTATGATTGTGGGCTCTCTTTAATATCCATCAAAATGTTGTGTGCTTTCAGCTCTCCCAGTATTTTCACAGTAAAGTAGCTGTGCACCTTCTGTTTAGATCTGGGCTCTGTTCACCTTTATGGATGAGAAGACCCTGGCATATTCCCAGTAAAATTACACACTTTGGAATACAGAACATTCTGAAATAAAACTAAAGTGCCTGGGTTAATTTTTTTATCCAACCAAGCATAAAATGGTTGATTGCAGTGTTCAAGAGGAAAACATGAGATTAAAGAATTGAAGTAATCTGCATTGTAGTTTGTTAGAAAACATCGTGTATTTTAGTGGGCTTAAACATGCACATTGCCTGGAGTTCAAAGGAAAATGAGATCCAAGCAAAAGCTTTAAAAATGTAGAGAGCACAGTTGCATAGTAAACAATCCCATGAGCTCATGCTGTGCCCTTTCTTTGCCTGCCTTTGATGTTGGAGCTCCCACTTTAATTGTACAGATTTCATCCTGCTGCTTGTGAATTTGGTGGGAAGACCTCTCATCAACTTTGTGCGAAAAAATGGCTTTCGATTCTTACACGGCTTTTTGGGACAATGAGGCAGTTTTGTACTTTTACTGTGTGATGGAATCCTAAACTCCCCCATGCAGGAAGGAAACAGAACCACGGCTGTGTCGCACTGTGTGCACTGTGTGGCTTTCTGCTCCCAGGGACAGAAGCTGCACCCCTACTTTCCATCTGTTGTCCTTTTCCCTCTCTTCACCAATACACCAAAAGGAGACAAGCAATGGAGCAAAAAAGATCAGTGGGGGTACAAGGGGAAGGAGCAAAGGAAGGATGGGGTAGAGGGCTGTACTGACTTGAAATAGCACCATAAAATCTTAGAGAGGTTTAGGTTGTAAGGGAGCTTTGAAGTCCAAGGCCCCTGCAATGACCAGGGACATCCTAAACTTCAGGTTGCTGAAAGCCCCATTCAACCTAACCTTGAAAGTGTCATGGTGATGGCAGAGAGGAGGTGGCTCTGATGCTTCCCATGCTGTGCTGGTGTTGTAGCACAGTATTTTTGAGGGGAAATGGGATACCACTTCCCAAAATTCAATGTCACCCATTGTGGATATAATGCTGCCTCCTTCTTTTCAAAGATGTGTTAATAGTTCTTATGCAGAGAGCCATGAACACAAGATCTGTGATACACTGCCTACATTTCCTAATTGCTAGAGAAGAATTTTGACACCAAGCTTCCCCCAGGAAAGGAAGGAAAAATAACACAGAAAAAAATTGGAAATAACTTCACTTGTCCAGCTTGCATCTTCCTCACCTCCCTCATATTCAGAAAATAATAAGTTCCCTTGAATTTGACTCTGTCTGTGACTTAGACTCCTGTCAATGGTCACTTCCAAAGGTGGTCTCCACTAAGTGAGTAATCCCTGACATGGCAATTATTAAGTGTGGAGTGGTTAAGTGTCTTAGTTTTGAAAGACAGGTGTCTGCCAGAGAACGCTGGAGTTTCCCTTGGAATGGAGAATGTAAACCCCTCACCCCCTCAAAATTATAATTTTGCAATTAAGGGCTTTGAGGCAAAGATTTGGGAATAGGAATAACAGTTCTTTACTAGGAATATTAACAATACAAATGTAGTAGTAAACCAAACAAACAACAATCCTATAAACCCTGACAGAGTCAGAGCTACAACCTGACACCCTGTTGGTCAGGGTGTTGGAAACCGTCCACAGTAAGTCCTCCTGGAGTAGCAGATGTGGTTCTGTTTGGAGCAGAGGTGATCCTGCAGCAAAGGGTCCAGTGATGGTGAGAAGGGTCCAGTCTTCCTCCAGGAATCCAGTGGAACCAGATATTTCATGTTCCTACATCTCAGTTTTTATCCAGGTAGGAATGGGTGGCTCCCCCCCACTGGGTGGAGCATCTCACAATGGGGATGATAGAATATGTTGTACCCTTAAATGAGCCTTAATGGCCCATTAGCAGAAGATATCCCCCGGAGGGAGGACGGGTGGTGAAAGAGATAAGAAACACTGCCCCACCTGGTTTGAAAGGTTGGCCCATGATCAGAAGGCATCCACCCCCCTCCCCCCAGAATAACAAGCAATAAAGAAAAAAAAAATCTCCCCAACTTCTTTCAACAAATGAAATAGAATGCACATTTTTGGTTCCATAACCCAAGACAGGAGAAAAAAATGTCTGAGGCCACTCCCAAGAGCAGACTAATGGAGATTGGACCTAATCTGTACAGATTGTTTTAGATTAAGGTTTACAGTGCTATAGAAAGGATTTAGAAAGTGCCAGTGGAGGCCAACATGTCCCAGCCCTGCCCTTGGCTTCTGCCATAGTTTTCTCACAGGAGACAGAAAGCAAGGAGCCCAGGGAGGTGTAAAATGTCTTGAGCAGGAGCTGCAGGCACCAGGGAATGGAGAAGCACTCAGAGGGAGGGGAGCAGAGGGGCTGCGAGTATTACACAGCTCATTATGGCTTCCACGACGTCTGGCAGTATCACACACTTCTAATTGAATTTGGAATTGAGGTGATTTCCCAACACATTATTTTGCTCTTGAAACCTCTCCCTCAATTCCCTTTTTGCTAATTTATTAGCAAATTAGGGTGTTTGCTGTAGCAGATGAAGCAACTTGCATTCACAACTGCACAACGCTGGTTTAAAAATAGTGACAAGAAATGTAATAGCTCAAATACAAGGTGTCTACTTGGAGAGTAAACATGTTTTCAGTGTTAGCTCAGCTTTTAAAACAAACTCAGTAATTGCTTCCAGAGGTAAAATATTTGCAAGCTGTTATTACAGCACACATTCATTAAAGAGCAGAAAACACAGTTGTCTCTTCGGAGCAAGCAGACAGGAACAGAGAAAGCTGTGCTCCATAATTAATCTTCAAGAGCTGTCAGGTACCTGTACCTCTGACAACTCAACATTAAAACCTTATCAGTGGAGCATTCATCCATGCTGCTGTTTCCCAAGCCAGCAAAAGAGGTTGTGAATGTGTTAATTAATTTCTGGAAAACACCATGGGTCTGTGTTTGAAAGCAAATAGCCCAGGGAAATGTAAAATGTCTTGTGCAGAGGATATAAACCTGCAAATGATGTCAGGGTTTGAATATCAAGTATTCTTCAAAAGCAGTGGAAGGGGAGAGACTGTGCCAGCTAGCTCATGTCCTTACACAGAGACATGGTTTTTCTTGAAAGTGGCTGTTTCATATCAGAGCCTCTGATCCTGCAGCTGCTAAAATTGACAGCCAGCTTCTTTACACCAGGACAGGTTGGACTGGGGACTGTCAGGAGATAACAGAGGCAGCACTTTGCTTTCTAGAGATTTCTTTAGGGTTATGCAATAGAACATATCAGTGGCCTTTGTTGTTCACAGAAACATCCCTCAGACAGCAGCGCTTCCAAGCATGGTTTTAGTTCAACTTCTCCTGTCCTTGACATAATTTGGAACCATTTTGCACTAAAAATAACCAGGCAGGAAAAAATAACCAAAATAAAGAATTCAAGCACAACATGAATCTACATTGTTTCCCTCTCAAGGGATAATAATACGGTGATATGGCAGCAGGCCACCGCAATAATTGCCCCATATCTACACTGCACACATGCTGCATCAGAATGGCACATTTTTGTTCACAGGAGCACAGCCTAAAATTAGCTGTCAGGGGCTCCATACCACAGCAAGCTCAGTTAAAATTCTGATGCTTAAAAAATGAAGAGCCTCAATAGCACTGAGGACATTGAAGCACCCAGCCTGCTTTGGAGCTTCCAGCATTTTCAGTGGGAACGCAGTACATGTGAATCCCAGAGTTACTCACATGTTTTACAGTAAACACTGGTCTGGGTTAAACCTCTCTGGTTTAATTTTTGGCCAAGGGCTACTGGGAATTCAGAAACTGGGCAACCCTCGGCAGGCCTGATTCACTCCAGTTGTGTAACATACACAGCAATGTTGTGATCCCACAGCCAGGGGCAATGCCTGCCTTTTGTAGGAACCCCGCTGCCCAGAGCTCTTACCCAGGAGGAAGGCTTCATATTGCAGCTGCAGTTTTTCCTGAAATGCTTTGAATCCCCACTGTACTGTACTCTAATTAACAACATTGTCCCAGAAAAGACTCCACCTCTGCCTCTGATAAGGGAAGGCCCCTATGGGCCCATAAATACCCATGGCACACCACCCTTTTTGTGAACTGGGAGGGTGTTTATTTGGGGCTGGAGCCCCTTAGGGAATTGCCTGCTGGATTTTTTATGTGAACCTGTAAAGCCAAAATTTGGCAAAAAGCAGAGACCTTCAGGAAACTCTGACCTTTGCTAGCATCCTGCTGGTGGTCACCATCTCAATATTGGTCTGGAAAGTTCCCCATTCAGCCCACAGAGAATTTGGGCTTTGTGAATTCTGCCCCTGACCTGTCTTGTTGCTACCATCTGCTTTGCAGTTCTGTCTTAGGAACCTGCTGTGGAAAGGAAGCAAAGATCTTCAGATTTCCAGACTACTGCCCTTGTTTCTGCCATCTTCCACCCTCTTGTGCATAGGTTTAAAAAAAAAAAGATTGTAGGAAGATATTCTTTGACCAGAGTAGCACCATATGACTACCCTGGTTCTCTTGCACTCTTTATTATTCAGAAGAAGCCTCTGTACAGAGGAAGGAATTTTTATAATGATTGTCTGCAAGGATTTCCGACAATCAGAACTCATGATCCACCGGGATTATTTGGTTGATTGTGAAAGGTGTTTCATTTGTCCTCCTACAGAGGAAGCTCAGTGACTCACTGTTTGAGGTATAACAATGGTTTTTGCCAGACCTACTTCCCACAAAGGAGAGCATTTAGTGTAAACAAATCACTTACTGTGATTTGCAGTGCAGGAGAGGACAGAATTTGCTGCAGCAAACTCAAGCTGGAACAGTTCAGTCACTTGGGACTTCAAAACATCAGTGCAAGTGTAATTTCTGTAATTTGATTGCTCTATGTCCCTTCACAATGTATGAGAAGAACAATTATTTTCCTCTTTTCAGGAGTCTTTTTGTGTTTAGGAGTTGTGAAAATCTTTTCCAGCTGCTCTATTTTCTAGAAATGTCTAGAAGTTTTTAGAAATGGGTTAGTTGGCTGTATCTTTTCTGAAGTATTTTTCCCAAACCAAGGACAGGTATTCCATCTGCAGCCTTGTCAATGATATCTAGACAAGGATATTGACAAGGATATTTCAGCATCTTACTGATGGAACCAACTGTCTACAAACCTGCCTTGACTTTTCTTAATTAGGTGTTTCCTGCATCTTACAAACACTGTTCTGTCACTTTTTCAGAAAATGCAATCATGTTGATTAGTGACAATTCCAATGTACCTCTCTTCCTTCTTTTCTGAAAACAGTCCCCCTGATTGTTCTTCTCCAGTGCTCTGGAACCTCATCTGTCCTCACCACCTTCTCGGGGAGGATCACTAACATCTCATCCTGCTTACAACAGCTACTTAACCATTTTAAAAAAACTTCCTTTTTTAAGTGACTACTAAAGGAAAAAAGGCCTTAGACCTGTCACCCCTTATTATTTCTCCTTTCCCATCACATGTTGGACTGACTTATCTTTCATATCTTTGGAGAATGTCCTCATGTTATTTTTTGTTCCATTTCCTTGTATCTTATTCTGCTCTTCATTTTTGTCCCTATGGTTATAGAAGTCATAGGAATTCATCACACCCAAACCCATTTGATTCAGGACTTCTCTCACACAGGGCAGTAGCTTAGCTTTTCTCTGACAGATAACAGTAAGCAAATACATTTTAACTAAAATACCACAGATTTTTTTTTGCAATGATATCTCTTCATTTTTATAAATAGACATGCAAGAGAGGAACCATATGACCACTGAAAGCACATTTTATTATGTTTGAATACCTGAAACCTAACTGTATGATTAAACATCTGCTCTTGCAAAGGTTGGATAAACCCAAACTCAAATATTTTCTGAATGTTCCACACTAGCCAGGAAACAGCATTTTGACAGTCCTGAAGTGTTTCCATAATACTGTTTTTCTTTGATATTTCTTATTTCTACTCTTTAATATGTTTTTATTTAAACAGAATTTTGAGAGTTTTGACAGTAGTTTTTTGCAACATTTCTCTAAGCATGATTCAAAGCACAAACTGAGCCTGTTCCAAATGGAATGAAAATGTAAAAGTCCAGATGCTTGACTGCCTTTGTGAGCTGAGGGCAAAGCTTGAGCCACCTGGTATTTACCAGTTTTATTGCTGCACACTTCCCATCTTTAAAATCCTCTTCAATCATTAACTGATCTCTCACAGCTCAGCAATGCAGGTAAAGTTATTTCTTCCTCCCTGGCAGAAAGAGACAAAATGATACAGTGAGTTGAAGAGGCACAGAGGGTGTCCCCATCAGTGCCCTCATTCAGAACATGATTTAATTAATCTTTACATGATGGTAAAAATGGCTGCATCTCCCCTTTTTAAAAGTCAATGAGTCATCCATCTCTTTCACATCTATATTGCACATCTTTGTCCTCTTGCTTTTTACAAAGAAATTCTACTTCTTTTTATTTTTCCATCTGCTTGGTCTCTATTTTCCCTGTGAAAGCTGTGCTGCAGGAAAAAGGATCCTGTATCTTGTTCTGGGATAATCTGTGCATTTGTTGGCAGACAATCAGGTAAAAAGCAAAGCAGAGAGGTCTGGCACAAGATAAAGTCTGAGTGTTTGGTTGTTTGGAATTTTTTTAAATTGTTTCTAGGGTTTTTTTTCCCACATTTCTTCTTGGGAATGTTTCACTTAGGCTGCCCTTCAGTCCAGGGAGTGAATAGGAACCCATTATATAAAAGCCTGAGGTTTGATGTTACAGCTATTCACAGGAAAGTGGGACTTTCCTTTTATTGTTCACAACAAACATTTTCCTTCATGAGAAGCATAATAGAAAGGCAGGTCTGAAGTTAGGGGAAAAAAGTGTTTTGCCTAGCTTTAATCAGATGCTAATTGCTTGTGAAGTTTTACAAGAAATATATTGTTTGATCTAAAGAACACCAGTTGATACTTCCCTTCCTTTTTGGATGCATCATTACTAAATAAATATGGGAAAAGATAAAGTGCAAGTATTCTAATGTTTCACCAAAAAAACAAAAACAAAAACAAAAAAACCCACACACCAAAAAAAAAAAAAAAAAAAAAAAAAAAAAAACAAAAAAAAAAAAAAAAACCTAAACCCAACAACAACAAAAAAACCCTGTTGAAAAATAACTACTAACTTTTGGTGCTGGGTCTCTGCATAACATCTGTCTCTGCTTGAGGGTGAACTGCTCTGTTCCTGGGTCTGTAGCACCTCTGTGTGGGCTGAGCCAAGAAAAGTGATTCCTCATCTCTGCTTGCAGGACTCACTGCTGACCCGGGGTCGTTTCCCACCTGCTTGGCAGCTCTGTCATGAAACATTTTAGAAGCGTCTATGCTAACCCTTTAACTGCCAGTTTTTCATCACCTGGCAGAAATGAATCCCTGTGCTTTTCAGGCTCAAACATGACCCAGAACATAAAAATGTTAGCGTTTTCCAAGCCTGAAGTTCTATTAATCACAGGCAAAGTTTGATCCATTCCCGCCTTGCAGCCCCTCCTCGAATCCACCCCAGAGAGGAGGGAGTGTTTCCTTATGCTGACACTGAGAACCTCCTGAGCCAGGGAAACGATACAGAAGGAGCAGGAGAACTTTGGGCTCTTCATGCCCAAACTCCATTCCCCAGCTTCTTCTCCACTTGTGCTCTGAGGTGTCTAATGAGAGCAGCTGAGCTGTGTTTCCCTGCTGCAGCCACCCAGTGTGGGTCAGGATCACAAAGCTGTGTCTCTGGGACTGTCCCTCCTTGCTGGCAGAAGTCACATCTCTACATGATGCTCATCCAGGATGTGCAACACTCAGAGTTGACAGGATTGTTGAGCTTCACCTTTAGCAAGAGCTCTGATCTGAGTAGTCTTTGTATTCTGAACTATTCAATCACCACTTCTGTAAAGCAGGTGTTTTCTATTTTATACAAGGTGTCTGTGCTCTGTTTCTCTGCATTCCCCATGTCTGCATAAGCACAGAACAGTCTTTTCAGCAGAACTTGGGCTTTGTTTTCATACCAGCTGGCTTTAAAATACACTAAAGTTTTATATGTTGTGTATTAATTCAGGGAGAGGCCATGAATGGACATGTCTCTTTCAGAATAAACTGAGTTGTCAGCAAACAAAGGAAATAGCCTGTATGGGAAAGTTGCTAGAGGGGAAGAATAAAGCTGATCTAATTTACCAGATACTGAAAGGTGAAGTTTGGAGGTGTGGAGAGCCATGCTAGACCTATATTTCTGGGAAGCCACTCTCTGTACTGGAGAAAAGTTAATGGGGAATTATACAACTAATGCATGACATGCTGAAGAAAGCAGAACTAGTAAAAGATGAATTGACTCTGTGTGACCACAGGAAAAAACCAAACAAGTCATGTTTATAAACAACACAATAAACAAATATAAACAAGTGTTCACATGAAAACAGCCCTTCAGCCCCCTGTCTTCCAGCAGGAGCTGTTGGCAGGTGTGTATTTGTGTTCAGTTCAGCAGCACACTTGAAATCATGAATTTATTGCATAATGTAAAAGGGAAGACAATTATTTAAAGAAAATATTTTTAAAAAATTATAAAACCTTGTCCTAGTTTTTCCTCAGTGATCAAAAGTGAATTTTCACAAGACTCATTCTTCATAAGAATTTTTTTACCAAGTATCTGTTTTATCAAATATCTGCCATATTTTGCAAGGAGTCTGCATAGGTTGTTTGTTCTTCTGCCATTTATTGGATAGTCCTGTCATATGGAATAACACACTGGTGAAATTCTTGGTTTAGTGATTAGATGATGTTAAAAATAAGCAACTGTTTTTCATACCAGCTATATATGCCAGTGGTGCAGAAGGACTTGGGCTACATCAACAACTGGTGGTAAAGTTTGCATCATACATAGAAATTCACTTTTATAAGTCTATGGAATTTTGAAATCTCCTTTCTAACATATACATTCTGGTATAACAGAGTCAAGTAGAACTGGAAGCCAATGAACCTCAAAAGAAGATTAAAATATTATTATTTTTTAATTTTAAAATACTTTCCCTATTCACAATGATTTAATGAAGTTATACCAAAGATTAAATTGCACTAATAACATAATTTTTGAAGTTAAACCTTTTTTAACTATTATCTAACAAAGTATAATTAACTCTGGCATGCACAACTCTTAATTAACCACAGAGTTTTTACCGAACCTGATGTTTTTAATGAGAAATTTCTTGTAGGAATATTAAAGTTACTCTAATGTAGGAAAGATTTTGTGTTAAGTAAATGGATGAATAATTTGCCTTCCAGCATTGGTCTCTAGAGGGCCTTGTTTCTCTCTGTGCATCCTTTCCTATGTGTAAATATTGGGAAAGCTCTCCAAGTAAAACTAGAGGCACAGAGTTAGCCTTATGCCAAAAATTCTTTCCATGTGATCACAACCTCATTTAAGAGGGCAGTTGGCCACTTTTGCACATCCAGCAGGAGGGCTGGTCCACAAAGTTCAGCCTGCTTATTGTCTAAGATGATGTCACATTACTTCAAAAAATACATTCAACTAGGTCAAATTAGCATTTGGCAAAAAACCTCCATATTTTTCCTTGGTGTTTTGGTCATGGCACTCATTCAAAAAGGGTTTTAGATAGAGAAGGTGCCTGAAAAAATATTTGAATGATCAAAGGAGTTATATTTATTACACTAAGGTTCACTGTAGCTCCTGAGCATGGAGGAGAGGTAGTTACAAGAAGCCTTCACATTTTCATCCTCCCTCAGCCTGTCAATACCATGAACCAAGCAGGAGAACATCCCCACAGCTGATTTCTGCCTGAGCTCTGCACACTGCCAGTCCCACAGCCAGGTGCTGAGCCCTTTTGGTTGGGTGAGCATTGTGGCCTGCCCACAAACACTCTGGCCATGCAAGATACCCTCAGAGATAAGGAGAGACCATCTATACCAGCCCATGGTGCTTCTGCTGAAGCCACAGACAGCAGGTTCATCCCTCAGTCCCTGGATTAAGGGTTTGGCTTAATGGTCTTACAGATCTTTTCCAACCTAACCAGTTTGATTTTACACATATGATGTACCTGTGTGTTATCAAAACCCACCTGCCTCAAGCTGGCACTGCAAACCTGAGTTATCCTACCATGCAGAGCTGTCCAGTTTGGCTAAGGCCCACATGAACAGCTCTGTGTAGGCTACTGCCAGCAGGTTTGTGTGGGGCAGTGGGTCAGGCCAAAAGGAATCTGATCTTGTTGATTGTTGTCTTGAAGTGCTGTGGCCTAATCAAGGCCAACTGAGTCAAATTCACCAGGAAAACTGAGAGCTTCCTGTCCAGATGGATCTAAGATGAAAGCTCAGCAGGGCTGGCTGCAAACAGATGTGTAGGAGGTTGTTTGAAGAGATGTCCAGTTCTTCCCACACTGACCAATGCTACCTTCATGTGGTCTTGGTGCTCTCCACTGCATTCTGTCAGGGACAGGAGGCTGCAAATGTTACACACAGCAGACTATGGTGACCCAGCCTCCAACGTTCTCTGGGAATTTTTCAGAGATGGTTTCCTGAGATGTTTTCCTGGGAGTGCAGGGAAGTCTCAGCAGGGTTGAAGGTAAGCAGGTGACCCTGCCAAGTGTTTGTCACCTGATGTCTTTGACATGCAGCAGTTCTGGGAAAGATGTTAAGTGAAAACAAGCCTGTATTCACAATTTAGACCAAGCTGGTGCAAAGCAGATGAAGATGACTGGCCCAGCTCAGAGAGGGAAGTGGTGGAGCCACCACTCCTGGGGGTATTTAAACAATGTGTAGAACTTGGCACTCAAGGGACATGATTCAGTAGTGGGCTTGGTGTCTTAGGTCAGTGGTTGGATTAGATCTCAAGGGTCCTTTCCAACCTAAATGATTCTATGACCTGCAGTCTGATTTGCTCCAGCACTCTTCTGATCCTAATTTGTTAGGATCTCCATCTCCTCCTAAGCCATAGAGACTTTCCCAGAAGGGAATGAAAGACTGTTCTCATCACCCAGCAAAGAGGGGCACGTGTCCACCTGCAGCACCATGTCCCCTGGGTGTCTCACACTGGCAGCAGGCTGAGAACAGCACTGTCACACTGGTGTTAGATGGCACTGGAGAATGTCTCTGACTTATTCTTTAATGTAACACCAAATAAGACAATAAAACCTTACAAGGAGTGTGGTGCAAAAGACAGATGTGTCACATTTTGTCAGGCAGATAAAGCACTCCAGCGACAGCTGCCTTAATGAAAATACTCCAGAAATACCATGTGTCAGCCCAGGCTTGCTATGGGGTCATAAAAAAATCCTTGAAATCAAACAAATAAAATGTTATAAGTAAGTGACTATTACATAAAGGGCATTTTCCACACTTTGGTCTTGAAACACACTGATGACACACATTGAAGGTGCATTTCAATATAGTGGGCAAAGTTATGGCTCTTTTTTGGAGTATGTAACATGCTATTTCACACATGGTTGGTTTTTATGGAGAGAATGAACATGTTTATTATTTATGCAATACATAGCACCTGCCCATTCCTATCAGTATTCTGTGTAGACACAGAACTGAAATATTTGTTCAGTGCATATCAACCCCTGTTCACAGAAGTGTAGATATGCCAGCATGAGAGCCAAGCTCAGGGAAAAGAGGCCAGACATGTGCCATGGGGAGAGTCTTTGTGTCAGGAGTATCATGATCCAGTTTCATCTTTTCTGCATATTCCAATAAGCCAGCATCAGTCTTCCTGTACAACTCTGAGCAAGCCAAAAATAGCAGAAAGTCTCAGCTCCCTCACCCTCCTTTTAAAAACTTTCTTCTTCCCCCCCTGTTTTTCTTAGGGGAATGGCTATCATGACTTTTTGAGCCTGGTTACTATTTTTTTTCATCTTTATTTCTGATTTCATGTCACCTCTGCCAAAGTACCACAAACTGAATCACCAGGGTCCTCCAAAATACAAAAGCAAGCCCAGCTCCTGCTGGGAAAGAGGCTCTTAGATGCAGATAGATGCAGTGGATTGGTATCACAGACAGCTGGAACCAACACTGTGAGCCAGGGTGAGAGCAGGGAGGAGATGAGCCATCCATAGGTGCCTGTCTGGGGCAGAATGAGCATCAACTACAGCAGTCATGAGAGTGACAGTCACACCCTGAGGTCAGCTTGGGTGGGACTTTGAGCAACCTGATCTAGTGAAAAATTTCATGGCAGGGAGGTTGGAATAAAGTGATTTTTAAAGATTCCTTCCAACACAAACCATTCTGTGATCCTCACAAACTCCACCCTAATGTCCACATTTTGCTGCAGAAGCAGCTCTTTCTAGCCTGCTGTAAGCTCTACTTTCTGTGAAGCATCCGCCCTGCAAACCAAAGAATTGCAGCATCCATTTATAGCTTTAAAGGAAAGGTGCATTTCTACCCCAAAGGCACAGAGCACTTTGCAAAGGAGCATCATGCTCCTTCTGAAGCCTGCTGTTTGCACACAAATAAAGAAGTGGGCATTGTTGTGGAATAAGCACACAATCTGTTTTGCAGACCCAGGTCAGGCAGAAGAGGTTTGTTTCTGCTGCTATCAGAGAGAAGGCAGTGGTCCGTATGATCTGATGCAAAATAAAAGTGCTGGGGCTTGTGTACATTTACAGCAGATAAAAAACTGCCCCGAGAAAAGGAATGGAAAGAAACTTTGTTAGAGCAGATGTGCTCTGCCTCACTGGTAACTCAGGGACTGCAGCCCTGTGGCCTCAGCACAGCTCTGCTCAGCCTGTCCCTCTCGCTCCAGATGCTGCTGTGTCCTCGAGCAACTTCCAGGCCTGTGTCCACATTATGTATCATTTCACAGTGCTGTGATTCCAAGCAGAGCTCCTCTTTGAGGAGAGAAGGATCTGTCTCCTGGCTTCCAAGGATACTTCAAAAAATGCTTCATTTCTTCCTTCTTTGTCTTGCACGACAGACCCATAGTTAAAGATGGGGCAACACTGGAACATTTCTTATAGAGAAGAGCAGGTATCAGGCTGGCAGAGTAGAACAATTCCTGTGCTGACCTGTGGGCAGGAGCCAGACCACACCGTCTGTACTGCCCAGGGGCTGTATTGCAAAAAAATCCTCAACTGCATGGACAAAGTAGAAAAAAAACCACAGGAGAGATAAAATAAAATAAAATAAAATAAAATAAAATAAAATAAAATAAAATAAAATAAAATAAAATAAAATAAAATAAAATAAAATAAAATAAAATAAAATAAAATAAAATAAAATAAAATAAAATAAAATAAAATTAGTCCCTCCTTGTGCTGCATCCCTCTGTCAGTAGATGGCTCTGCAAGCCTTGGTGCTGCCGTGTTAACCACTGAGCTGTGGTTAGCTGGGGCTCTGCATGGGCGGGAGGCTGTGGGTGCTGCTGCAGTTCCTGCTTTCTGCCCGGGGAAATTCTGAGGTGCCCCCAAATCTGCAAAAACCCACGGGTTTTGTCTAACCACTTTTCTCCCTGGCATCTTTCCCAACCTAACCTTATTCTTTTTTACTGATGCCCATCCCCATCCCGCTGGCTCCGGAGGTCCAGTCCAGGATAAGCAGATTCATTCCATCACTGCCCATCTCAGCTTCGCTCCCACGCCCTTGGCTGAGCGCAGATGGCATCGCTGGCTGGGTACCGCGGCACAGCAGCTCCGGCAGCCCTGCCCTCCTGCCCGCAGCATCCCGGGCACCTCGGCTGCCTTTCCACACGCGGCATCGCCTCCCCGAGAGCGCTGGAGACACCGCAGCAGCCGGCCAGAGTGTGCTCAGGCACGGAGCAGGTTAAGCCAGCAGCTGCCACCCGCCACAGTGCAGAAAATACAGCTCAGAACAGAGCCTTGTATCATCTCTTCCCATGCCTAATGCTGGAGGCCTCTAGGGGTCCGAGCTGCTTGACTTTTTTCCTATCTGGCAACTCAATTTACTGGCGTTTGTCTCCTGTGACCACACACGGCCAAAAACTGCGTTTCATAGAGAACGCATTTAGGTTGGGGATGCAAGCCAAAAGCACTCTTATGGAACAGCACAGGCTTGAAACAGTCAGGGAAAAGTGCTGGGGAAAATCAGCTAGAGCAGATTGCTATGGAGATATCAGGAAGATTTGTCAAGGCTGGCAAACGCCTGGGTAGCTTAAATCATGTAAACAGATTTTTACCTACACAGTGGCATCCAGCCTGGCAAAAGGGGCTGCAGCTTTACCTGTTATCTAAAAAAAACAGGTTTGTTCTTGAGCTTGTTCTCTAAAATTTGAACCATAGAATCATTTAGGTTGGAAAAAGCCCTTAAGGTCATCAAGTCCAGCCTTTAATCAAGGACTGCCAAGCCCAGCACTAAAGCATGTCTCCAAGTACCACATCTACACATCTTTGAAATACCTCCAGGGGTAATGATCCCATCCAGCCCCATAGACTAAGTGGTGTAGCAGGTCACTGACCATTTCCCCTTGGATTTGGGGGGCTTCATTCTGATCCTCATCTCTGTTTTCCAGCTCAGGTGCCTGGCAGCCTGGAGAACAACTGGTCATAAAAGACTTAAAGATTGAGGTAAAGAAGGCATTAAGTACCTCAACCTTTGTCACTACATGTCCCCTGCATCCAATAAAGGACAGAGATTCTCCTTAGCCCTCTTTTTGTTGTGAATATATTTATAGAAACATTTTGTATTGTCTATTGTAGCAGTATCCAGATGAATTTCTAATTGAGCTTTGGCCCTTTTCTCCCTGCATAATCTCACAACATCCTTGTAGTCGTCCTGAATTGCCTGCCCCTTCTTCCAGAGCTGGTAAACTCTTCTTTTTCCCCCTGAGTTCCAGCCAAAGCTATCTTTTCAGCCAGGCCAGTCTTCTCCACCAGCTCACCTTCCATCACATGGGGACAGCATGCTCCTGCACTTTTAGGATTTCCTCCCTGGAGAATGACCAGCCTTTCTCGAACTCTTTTCCCTTCAGGAATCTGGTACTACACTACAACAGTGTTTTTTGTTCTCTCCCCCACCACACAGAGTATGACTAAAAAAGGTCTCTGATGTTGCTTAGGGAGGGGATGGCACCATTTCTACACTGAAGAGGCACAGAAAAATTTTCCTCAGGGGATTGAAGCTGACTTGAAGGAGATTGCCTGTGAATGGGGGGCTTGGTCATGTCATTGGATCTGGGCTGAAAAGACCCCCCTTTATCCATGCTGAGCCCCTTCAAAGCCCTTCCATCCCCAAGGGACACACAGTGGTCTGCCTGTGCAGAGCACTTCTCAGCTGGAACCTCACTTTAAACTGGTACTACAACCCTGTTATCAATGCTTTGTTTTTTCCTTCTAAACTCTGCTGCCTTTCCTCCTGCTACCTCCACTTTTCTGTTTATTTCCTCTATGTCTGAGTGCTTTCATTTATGAAGATGAAAGCCATGGAGAAGTGAAAGTGAGAAACTTTCCCACTTGAATTTCCACAAAGGCAAATCCTTGACTCTGAGCTGCCAGAGAAGATCCTTGCATGGTGGCAGTGTGCCTGGTCCCAAAGAGGGACACAAAGGCCCCATCTGTGTGAATGCAATGTACAGGCGCTGGTGCCCAGTTGTCTGCACGCTCATCTTGGTGGGACAGCCCTAGACACAAATTTGGCCACAGCTCTGCCCAAGCAATTCCTGGGGTGGATTCAGGACTTAACCCAACTCAGGACCCATCCCCAGCAGCAAACTGGATGCACACATTCATTTAAAAGGTAAAAGTGTAACAGTATGGATGCAGCCTTATCATACCACACAATCTCAAGGTCAGGGGAAAGGCAAAGCAGAGTTTTATAAGACAAAACTGAAAGTGATGATGATTCAAAATGGAAATAAAAATGTTCTCTCTCAGCAACACTGAGCTTTGGCTCCCTTGACAAATTCCAGACAAATCAAGGCAAGAGCATGCTTATTTGGATGGACAGTGGCTGAAAGCCATTCCTTCAGGGAAGCTGGCACAGCCTGCCCAGCACACAGAACAAACCATGCTTGGCCTATTCCCACCTGCCCACCAGAGCCCTGCATTCAGCAGGGTCAGCATCTCTGGGGGATGTCCCCTGGGCACTGCAGGGCACCATTTCGAAGAGAAATGTGAGGAGCTCCAGCTCACATGCACTATAAAAATAGCTGCATCCTTCTACAGAGTCACTGCCCTGCTTTTCAGCTCAGTCGTCCATGGAGCTACAGCTCCCCAACAGATCTGACTGTGCAGAACCTGTGTCCACACCGTGGCTGGGCAGGACTGTGGTTCAGGCATCTTAGTGCAGAACCACTTCATGGACCAGTTTGGTGGAAATGAGGAGTTGTGAACTGCAGCAAGAAAGGCACCAGGTGCCTTCCCTGCTGTCCCACCTGCTCTGCTGTGGCAGATGGTCACAACAGGGTGGCACAGGAGCAGTGCCAGGCACCACGGCTGGATTGGGCAGCTGATATGTCACAAGAGCCCAGACTCCAGGATGCATCCCAGGAATTCCACCCCCTGAGTGCAGTTATCATTTGGGTAAGCCACTCAGGGCAGCCATCCCCAGGGGACTTCAGTGACTGCTCACATTTCTGCTCTTGCCACGAAGTTTGCAAAAGGCCCCAAGATCTCTGGAGCAGCCCTATGGTTCCAAAAGGGCTGCCCAAGCCATGAGCAATCTCTGCTGCTGGGGTTGCCTGGGCTGTTGCTCCCTGAGATCCTCAGCCTTTCCATGCCTCACTTCACCACTGAGCACGGGGAAGGAGACTTTCCTCCTGCCATTCCTGTGTAGGAGGAGGAAGCAACCCCAGAACTAAAACCAGGACAGCCCTGCATAGTGAGGGCAGTGCTCCAGTGGCCAGTAGCCTTAGGAATGAACAGCAGTGCCTCTCTCCCCTTCCATCTCCATGTGCCCTCCAGCCACACCTTTCCCCTTTTTCTGGTGCCCATGTCCTTCCCACTGAGCTGAGCTGCAAACCATTGCTCTGCCTTTGCCTTGGCAGGCTCCAAATTGACACCGTGGTCAGAACCTGTGCTGGGGCCCTTCTCCCCAGGCTCAGTCTTGTTGAAAATCCAAGGGAACAGGGGCTGCTGGCCTCCTGCTGGGTTTTATCATTACTCATCCATCTTGGGCAGGATAGGACAGGGTAAAGATTGCACAAGGAAGGTGCTTGATGCCTTGTAAAGGGCCAGCCTGAAGAGCACTAAAATCTTTGGAGGATCTATTGCCTAAGGATGCCTTCATGACTCACAGCAATGAAAAGGAGCCTTGCTCTCTGTACTGGGCCCTGGGCTGGCATACAAAGGCATCTCAAAAGCATCGTGGGCTGGGCTGACTGGTAAATGGCAAAGTTCTCAGGTGTTTATGAGTGAAAGGGGTGTTTGATGACTAGGCTTTAACGTGTTAATGCCTGCTGTGCCCTGATGTGCAATGTGTTCACTATTTTAGAATTAGCCCCCAAGATTTGTTTCAAATCAGCCCTGAAGGATAATAGCATGGGTCTAAAAACCTCCATGTGTCAATTTGTTTCAGGACCCTTACTGTGTTATCACTCAAAGACTGAAATCTGTAATCAAAAGCTCTGCTGAGCCTCCGCTTTCCTTAAAACATTTCCCTCCTTGAGAATAATCTTCACATCAGCAGTGAGGAATGCCTCAGCTCCTTCATTGCTGAGCAGCACCATGCACCAGCTGTGCACGGCTGCTGTGGTTTTAAGCTCTGATATGGAGAAGCTGATATGGAGCTGTTTTCTCAGCAGCAGAACTCCTGTCCCTGCCTAACCAGTCACATTTACTGCTGGCAGTAGCCCCCAGCCTCAAGTTAGGTTGGGATATCCTGGGCTTGTGCACAACGAGGGCCCACGGGCTGCAGGAGCAGGAGGAGGGGTAGCAGATTTTGGGGTTGTGCTCACAGCAGCTCCTGTTGTGTTGGATGATTGGAACCTGACATGTCTCAGAGACCCTCAGCAGCAAGGGGAAAGAAGTGGGAGCATTTCTGTGGTGCAGGCTGGCTGCCTGTGAGTGCAGGAACGAAAGGGATAAACCACATGGGGACGAGATGTTTGTTCATCCATACCAGGCTCACTCCCGGCCTTGTCTGCACCTCTGTGCTCTGCTGGCATCATTATCACTTCAGGTGGGCCTGGTTAAATGTAGTGAAGGGTATGAAATTGGTTATTCCCTTTCCTACTAGTCCTCCTTCCCCTTCCAAAACCTCCACCGCTGGCCTTCTTCAAAATCTCATGTCAGATTCTGAGGATCTCTATGATAAAATAACAAAACCAGCAATCAATAAAGTCTCCATGTACCGGTTGTACCGAACAGAGGCATCTGCCATGGTCTCTCCTGGTAGCTGGCCATCCCCTGAGCAGCCCTGAGACCCCTGGGA
Source organism: Phylloscopus collybita (assembly GCA_027886175.1). Taxonomy (NCBI): domain Eukaryota; kingdom Metazoa; phylum Chordata; class Aves; order Passeriformes; family Phylloscopidae; genus Phylloscopus; species Phylloscopus collybita. The sequence goes on from JAJNNQ010000026.1 coordinate 51,827,908, forward strand.
ATTCTGTTATTTTGATCCAAAAGCTGCCAAGTATCTTGGAAGCCAGATTTGCTTTCAAAAAATTCCATGTTTCCAAAACAAAACTGCAGGATTTTGGTTTCTTTAATGTTGTTTGAGGCTCCCTTCTAATACCACGTGAAAATAACTCTGCAAATCCCAGCATAATTTCAAGGAAATGGGGCTTCCCAGTCAACTCTGACATTGTCAGCCCTCTCTTACCTCCTCTCTGTTGTGCCTCCAGTAGCTGAGAGGCACTGTGCTGGTTTTAGGGAACACTGTGCCAGTTTTCCAGAAGAGCAAGAAACAAGAGGACAAAGACTTAAGCTAAGCCACAGTCCAGGATTTTCCATATCCTTCTATGTCATCGCTTCCAGCAGCTTCCTCCCCTTCTTCTGTTAAAGATGGGCTTTTCAGGTCTCCCCATGAAGGATCTGCTGTAGGGCAGTAGTCCATGTGGTGTAGCCTTACAGGGTGTAGGATGATCCAGACCTACTGGAAGGAATAACCAGTGCAACACCCAGTTGGCCTGGAATGGTGCAGATGGCTCCAGGCAAAATAAAATTCTCTGTTTGCATAACTGGAAACTGGAGAGAGAGCTGCTAATCCCAGAACTGATCAACTCTGCCACTAGTCTGAGGGGAAAAAAAATTAATGTAATTGCTGTTAAGAGCTGGGGATTGCAGAAAGACTGGTGGGATAATCAGTAATCAGTGTCGGAGCAGTTATACCATGGCCGGTCTGTCTTCCAGCAACGTAGGATGAATATTGCTCCATGCAGTGGGATGTACAGGACAACAAGAAGCACAGGCAGTGCCTATAGAAAGGGGACTCACTGTGTCTAGAAGAGGATTTGAAGGATTTAGGGGATCATCTGTACCAGCTCTCAGTGTGATGTTGCAGCAAAAAGGACTGAGACTGAAGAACAGATGGGAAATCTGTGCCTTAGTCAAACACAAGCTGTTGGACTCAACAGGAGGAGCTGGTTACATCTTATAATTCTGTGTTAAACAAGAAAGCAAATGAAATGATCCAATGGAGTGTAAGTTTCTGATTTGCCAAGGGTCACACGTGATATTTACCATAGAAAAGAAATTTGAAGACGTCTGTAAAGCCCTGTGGCCAACATCCATCTTCTGAATCTTTCTTTCTCTTGAATGAGAAATACCAAACAGCTTTCATTGCTTTTCCTTTCTTTCCCCCTTTAGATTGGTGTGGGCTGGCTGAGAAAGCTGTAGTTGTGAAAGGCTGCACCCAGCACTGGTATTGGGAAAGCTGCTTTTGAGCAGAATTTCTGATTACAGCACAGCCCTGTCCTGCTGCACTTTGTACTCAGTCCTGGATCCTATAGCACAAATCTTCAGCAGATCCCGCTGCTGTGGGCACCCACTGCAATGTGAAACATCAGTCTCGCTCCAAAAGTTCTCTTGGTCCCTATAATTGTCCTGGTTCTCACAGAATTTGCTCTGCCTCAGTGACCTGCAGCAACAGTGGGTCACCAGTGAAATGGGCTCAGAGCTGGGATCTGGTCTGGAAAAACATCCAGAAGGGGGAATGCTCCTGGCATGCTGGCAGCACTTGTTAACTCAATGTCAGAGCTGCTACGCCAGGGACGTGGGAAGTGACATGTGGTTCATCTGGGAAGCTTGGCAGCATTTTCCCTGCAAGCAGTTCAGCTGTGCTCCTCAGGGAGGGAGGAGGAAGTGTCCTCATTTCCCCGCGAGCACGAGGCGCAGTGTACTTCCAGCATGTGTGCATGAGAGCTGTACCTTCACCTGGGGATGGGACCAAGGGACATTTCCTTCCCTCTCACAGAACCACATCACAAGGGAGATATTGCAGTAATACACAAGAGATCAAAGATGTTTTTCTGCTAGAGGGCTGGGAAGAGAAGGGTTATAAGGTCCTTTCCCATCAAAGCCTTTGGGAACTCCGCTGGAGTTGCAGAGCGCCTCTGTTCCTGCTGACCAAGAACTGAGTGGCCTGGGAGGGACAGGAGCTGCCCCAGGGAGCAAAGCCATGGACAGGGATGCTATCAGGCTCCTTGCAGTGTGAGATGGACCCTGGAGAACAGCAGGAAAACCATGTGAGTCAGCAAATTCACCTTCTCAATCATTGCTGTCTTCATGCTCTCAGCTCGTTCTCACCTCCAGCTCTTCAGCACAAAGCCTGAGCCGATGTCTCCCGTTGGTGAGGTCTCCATGTCAACCTGGTCCTGTAATCAAGGAAATTGCAGCCTCCTGATTTGGACCAAGGATGACAATCAGTCCTAAGAGAAGAGGGAGGAGGAGTAAGTCTGGTTTCCCGGGGCTGCTCCCTGTAAGACGCTCAGTAGTTTTGTTACAGACCCTGTATAAGCAGATCTGCTCAATGAACAGGATAGGCAGAGGCTTGTGCTCCCATGTCAAGGTGTCCAGTGCTGTTGTGTGACTGTCATTCCTCAATGTGGCCTTGGAGATGTAAAACTGGGCAGTGGTGAGGAGAGAGGCATGAGAATGTTGTTGGACCACCCCCACTCAGAGGAAGGGATGATGAAAGGACAATCTCCTGCTTGCTATTCCCCAAGAGAGTGCTGAGTATTCCATTGCTCCATGTGCCAGAACAAGGTGGGGCAAGCCACTGGGACCACTGGTCCGTGAAGGACACTGTGCCACAGCCAGGGCTGCAGCAATGCCCTCTGCCTGGGCACTAGGAATTCTGTGGCTCTGTCTGGGCCAGCTCCCAGCTCCCTGAGTATTCTGTCCTCTGATATTGTCCTTCTCTCCCTCTATCACATACATTTTTGTCATTACTGATGCTCATTCATTTCTGACACTGAATACACTTCTCCTGCCCAAAGCCTTCCCTAAACATTAGCTAATGAAGCCTCTGTGCTCCCCCTGGGGACTGGCATTGGGTGTGATGATCCAGGGAAATACCAGGGATTTTCCCAAGAGCATGAAACAGGTCAGCTCCAGAGCTGGGTCTTGAGCCTGGAACTGGAGAGCCCCAGGGCTCTGCTCAGGCCAGACAGGTGGAGCATCCCACCTCTTTTCCTGGGAAGGACACACACAAGTGGTGGGCAAGGTCTTCACCCAGGATTAGGGGACAAAGAACTGATGGTCTGCATGGGCTAAGCTGCACAGCCAAACTGCCACCGCAGGTGTAAAACCATATTGGGTTACAAACGGAAAGAGGGGAAACTTAGGTTAGATATAAGAAAGACATTTTTTACTGTGAAGGTGGTGAGACACTGAAACAGGTTCCCCAGGGGGGTTGCAGATGCCCCAACCCTGGAAGTGCTCAGCCTGGAGGTTGGATGGGACTTGGAGCAACCTGGTCTAGTGGGAGATCTCCCTGCCCATGGCAGGGGTTTGGAACTTGATGATCTGTAAGGTCCATTCCAACCCAAAACACTCTGTGGTTCTGTGATATACAATACAGAGGATAAGAAGTGTGGTCCTGCCTGTCTGTACCAAACTTGTCAGCTACAACTGCAGAGGTGTTTTGTTCCTGGCAGAGACCATCCATCACCCACATTAAGGCTCTGAACAGCAGCTCCTTGGTAAAGGATGGATGTTACTAGCTCCAAAGCTCCTGTGTCTGGAGCAAAATAATTCACCAGCCTCTTGCTGTTGCCTTGGTGTGCCTGGCCCAGGAACAGCCCAGAACCTGGAGCTATCTGCATCCCAGCACTAACTGCCTTCATAATCATAACTATTATTATTATTATTATTATTATTATTATTATTATTATTATTATTATTTTGATGGTCTCTTCTGTGCCTGCCTGCAGTTTCCTAGAAAGGGCAGGTCACTGAAGCATTGGAGGAACAGCACACAGTGCAAGCACAGCTGGGAGAGTTGGGAGAGAACTTCTGTGCAAAAATGATTCCTATTTTCCAAACAGAAGCTTTGCTTCCAAGTGGCAGCTGGATCACATAAGAAAAAACCAAGGAGCAGGAGCTGCTTTGATCTCCTGCATGGAGCTGAAGCATCTCACCACTGCAACCCAGAGGTTCCAAGGATGGCTCAGCACAGAGGGAAGCCTGTGCCTGCAGGCTGCTCTGCACATTTCCAGCCAAGCCCATTGAAGGATACTTCACTCTTTATGTCAAGTTGTTCTTAATAAGGTTTTCTTTCCTAGGTGACATTTCAGGAAATACATAAATGCCACCGGTGTGTTAAATGAAAGATGAAATACAGTGAAAGGCCCATAAAAATGAAATGTGTGTACATCTCAGCCTCCCTCTTTTCCACTCACATTTTTTTTTCTTTTCATCTAGAGTGGAGCAGCTACAGAAGGAGCAAAACCAGCAGGAAGGAACTGGGCAGACAGCAGGTGAGGAACAGGGCATGTCCAGTAATTTCCCTAAGCCCAGAAAGTCCATGGGTTAAAGTGGTAAATTGTGTCAGCGCCAGCATGACCCTGGTATGAGGTGTGTTTAATCAGAGCAGCAGACTCAAGCTGTTCTCTCCCCTCCAGGGCAGGGTGTGCAGGGGCTGGCCATTTCTGCAGCTCCTCACCCCAGCCCCACACTCCTCCTGCTCTGCCTGGTATCCCAAGGGGCTGCATCCCCCAGCTCCCTGTGTAACAAGGGGTAGCAGGGATGCTCATGGTTATCCAGGAGCAGCATCACTCTCAGTGCTGTCCCACTGCTTTCCAGGTCAGTAGAAGCAAACCCACAAAGGATGGTGTGCCAGGGCTTGGGCTTAAAATCCTTCTGAATGGGATGCTGTAGAGCTATATCAGCTCTAATACTTGTGCTTCTAATCATCCCACAAGTCCTTCCAATGCCTTGAGTCACACCACTTCTTTGGAGTGTCAATGAGGGAAAATGTTCACAGGCACAGGTTACCCAGAGACACTGGCACAGATTGCCCAAAGAAGTTGTGGATGTCCCGCCCCTGGAAATGTTCAAGGCCAGGCTGGATGGGGCTTGGAGAAACCTGGGCTAGTGGGAGGCATCCCTGCCATGGCAGGGGGTTGGAACTGGATGTTCTTTAAGGTCCCTTCCAACCAAACCATTCTATGATTACATAAATCACAGGCATTGGGCTTTCCTGGGTGAGGCATTATAGGTACTGCAGTACCAGGAGATGCTGTAATGGGTCCTGCAGATCCATGTATTGGGTTGGCATGGCCAGGTTTTGGTCATGGGAGAGCTACAGGAAGCTGCCAGAAGCTTCCCCCATGTCCAGCAGAGCCAATCCCTGGCAGCTCCAGGACTGGCCAAGGCCAGGCCAGTTAGAAATAGTGGTAACACTTCTGTGATAACATATTTAAGAAGAAGAAAAAAAAAAAAAGTTATTGAGCAGGTGTAATTGCAGCCAGAGAAGAGCAGAGTGAGAATATGTGAGAGGAACAGCTCTGAAGACACCAAGGTCAGTGGATAAGGAGGAGCAGGAGCTGCTCTAGGTACCAGAGATGGGATTCCCTTGCAGCCCATAGTGAGGACCATGGTGAGGCAGCTGTGTCCCTGCAGTCCATGGAGATCCATGAGGGAGCAGGTTCTCCTGCAGCCCATGGAGGAGCCCCCACTGAAGCAGGTGGATGCCTGGGAGGAGGCTGTGACCCTGTGGGAAGCTTATGCTGGACCAGGGTCCTGGCAGGGACCTGTGGAGAGAGAAGACAATGCTGGAGCAGGTTTCCTGGTAGGACTTGTGACCCTGTGGAGTCCCACGCTGGAGCAGCCTGTTCCTGAAGGACTGCACCCCATGGAAGAGTGACCCACAGTGGAGCAGTTTGTGGAGAACAATTGCCCATGGGATGGAGTCATGCTGGAGAAGTTTCTGGAACTGTCTCCCATGGGAGGGACCCCAGGGTGCAGCAGGGGGAGACTCCTGTCCCTGAGCAGTGGAAGAAGCCACAGATGATGAACTGACCATAACCCCCACTCCCTGTCTCCCTGAGGTACGGGGGGAGGAGGTAGAGCTGGGAGAGTGGGAGAGGTGGGGGGAAGGTATTTTTAAGGTCTGATTTTACTTCTTATTTTCCTGCTCTGATTTTGTTATTAATAAATTCAATTAATATCTCTAATTCAAGTCTCTTTTGCCTGTGATGGTACGTGGTGACTGATCTGTCTCTGTCCTTATCTCCACCCATGAGCCCTCTGTTACATTTTCTCTCCACTGTCCAGCTGCAGAGGGGAAAGATAGAGAGGCTTTGATGAGTGCCTGGCATCCAGCCAGCATCAACCCACTACACCCACAACCTTAGCTGGCTGTTATTTGAAAATTAAACCCACAAACAAAAATGTGCAGCAGATATTTAGTGTTTAGGTGATGTGTAATGATGCAGAGCTGTGTGTGGGCCTGGGGAAGTTAGAGGGGGGTCTGTAGCTTTGATTTCCTGGACCATATGTTACCCCCGATTTGCCAGGGAGGAGCAGCAGTGTGCAGAGATGGACACACTTAGAGAACAATGTCTATTCCCTGAGACCTCATCTCACCCTGCAGGATTATGTCTGATAATCCCACAGTGATAATGGGAGTGATTTTTGCTTCATCACCTTCTTTGCTTCAGCCTTGCTGGCAGGGGAGTGGTTATGTCACATCCTGACCTCAGCAAAGCAGGAACACTTCTGTTCCCACTCACAGCCAGGAAACAGTTTTCTGGGGGGGGGGGCGGTTATTTATTTTATTTTTGTTTCTTCAGCCTGAGGTTGCTCTTACTGCAACGAGTCACTGGGTGCATATATAAGAGACAATACTTGCCTAAATGCACAGAGGAGCACAAAGAAACACTAAAATGCACCAGAAATCAATATATTTACACTAGATTTAATTTCTGGTGATTTCAAGCTGTTCATCAATCCAAAGCTGCTTTGTCCACTTTGTGCACGAGCGTTTATAAAATCAACATGTACAGCCTACAAGCAAATGTATGTGAGCATACTCCTGTGTCCCCACAATTTACTGCCTTCCTGGAATTACCCCTCTATGAGTCCAGAACAGATGTCGACTTCATACTGCTAATAAATCCACCAACCGTCCAGCCTTGCATGCAGACACGGTGTAATTTTTCTTCTTTTTTGTTTAAATTGGACAGAATACAAACAGAGGAAAGAATTTGTTATCAACAACCAAAAATGAGAGTGGTTTTTTTTTTTCACACACCAGCGTGTGAAAAGCCAGAAGGCAAAGCAGAGATGGGAATCTGGTGCCTTGGAAAGTCTGCAAGCAGTTTTATGTGTCAGTCATATTTTACTGTCTTGTCCACTGTGTCATGAATCTCTGCCTGTATCTGCATGTAAAAATGCCACAGCCTAATTATTAGCTATTAATTATATGCTGGATTCAAGTGAGAATTACCATAATGTGCCACAGCATCCATAAATACGAGATCCAAGAGGGGCAGAATGGCCTTTTGTTTCCCTCTGCAGAATTATATGCATGACCCAGTTTTTTTCTAATACTGCAGTGGCAGGAGAGACATAGCATTGTTTGTTCCACACAAAATGGGGAGGGGGGAAGGGCTCTGTTTTGAAATGTACAGTAAATAAACTCTGGCATTGCAGAGTAAGACCAGAGAAACGATGCTCGAGTCTCTTGCTCCAGCCAGCAATGTATGCAGAGACATCTCACAGTTAATTATAACACTTCCCTGAATGGTCTGAGGCCAATCTCAAAATCCAATTTTCATTTTAAATACCCCTCTACTACATGATGGGTCTCCTGTTTGCGATGCAGGTTGGCTTAACCTGCTGGTTTGGGTGGAGCCCTGTGAGCCCCAGCCCCCGGTGCCTGCGGGGTCTGGAGGGGCTTGGGGCTCCCTGGGTGGCAGTGGAAAAGAAGAGGGTTCAGTTCTTAGGCTTGGATGCCTGTGGGACACCAAAGCTGGGAAGTGCATGATCCTTATCCCCAAACACCTTATTCTTCAAACTGTGTGGTCACTGGGATGAGCAATGAGAGAAAAGGCAGCCAGTTCTGGCTGGGAATTAAGATATTGTTGGCTGAATTTTCACAGCTTAGAACCCTCCACGTGGGCAGAGGTGCATAATAATTACAGGAGATGGGGAAGCATCCAGTTTCCTTGGAGAAATTTCAGTGCTGGTCTATGGGTGACCCAGCAAAGGGAAAAGGGCAATGCAGTGATTATCAACCTCCCCCAGGAGTCTAGGAGATAAATGCACCATGAATTCTTAAGACACAGTCACAGTGATGACATAATGCACAGAGAATGCACAGCACAGAAACCTACTTCTGTCCTTAAGGACAAAATCTGGGAAGAGCAGAGGAAAGGAAGGCAGTCCCAGAAGGGCTGGGATGTGGCCATGGCAGGAGAGCTGAGGAGGAGGTAGCAGAGGTTTCTCCAGTTACCAACAACAGTGAAAGTGAGGGACGTGATTTTAATTACTCACAACTGGAAATGAGGCAGAATCCCAGTCCAGTGAATCCTGAGGATGCTGGGGACAACACTTCAGCTCAGATGGACAAACAGTACTTTCATCAGGCTCTGACCATGAGGAGCCAGCTGGGAACTGAAAGGACAATGATTTTGGGGACAGCAATCACAAAGTGGCAAAATTCATCTTTCTCACAAACAGGGAGATGCAAGAGCAGGGGCAGAGGGATGCTGGACCCAAACCAAGTGGTTTTGGCACACATGGGGAATCTGTGGATACCTCCTGAGGGAGAAGGAGAGCCAGAACAGCAGAAAAAAATCCTTAAAGACACTGGGTGGTTTATTCTGCCAGTAGGAAGGTAGAAAACATGAACACTGAGCCCAACACCAATGGCCCTGCTGCACGCCCAGGGCAGAGGGAGGTGGGAACTGTGGGAGCTCATTAAGTATTTACATCAAAAACTGCCCCATTGTGAAACCACACAGGAAGGCCTGAATGAGTTTCAGCGATCAAGGGTGGGACACCAACAAGAGGATCTGTAAACACATCAGGAGAAGAAGGAGGAAGGAGAGGAACCAGGGATGACTTGGGAAAGGCCAATGCTGCACACAAAAGGTTCCTAATCATCAGCGACTGACTGTAATTAGCAGTTAATCAAACCAAGGGGTGGAGCAGAAAGAAACCATCCAGAGATGGTTTAGGTGGGACAGAGGACATGGAGTCAGCACAAGCAGTGAACGATCCCGTGGGAGGTGAGCAGAGGAAGGAATTGGGATGTTCTTCCCAGACACCCTGCGCTAGGAAATATACTATGGAGCAGAAACCAGCCGGCACAATATTTCCCTTTAAAAAGCAGGATTTGTTCACCAGGAGCCTAACTCTGAGTCTTGGAAAAGTCCCAGAACAAATTGCTAAACAAACAGTTGATACAAAGCCAGAGGAGAACATAGGAATAAGAAGAGAAGATGAATTTGTCAAAAATAAATTGCCCTAACCAGAGTAATGTTCAACTCAGGTTCCCTCTTGGGCAGCTGAAATGTGCCATGATTTAGGCCAAACTTTTGAAATAGTCCCACCTGACATTTTACCAATTCCCTTAAATTAAGGAAATATGAGAAAGTGAATCTAGGAACAATTTAATAAAATAAAGCTGGAGTCACTGCAGATAGTTTTCAGTCACACAAGGAAGAGATTTTGAGCAGGGTCTTCCTGAATCAGGCATAAAGGTGATCCTATTCAGCATTTTCATTTACTGACTCAAGAAATGGCCCAGGGAATGTTTTTCTAAAATATGAAGGTTGTGCTGGATGTCAAGCACCTGGGAGGACTGGATGAGAATTCAAAATTAGCTGGAAAAATTGGAGAAAAAGCATGACTTGAATAAGTTGAAATCCAGTAAATAACAACACAAAGTGTGGCTCTGGCAGGAGCATATCGAACACACAGTACCCACCAAGGAGCTCTTACCCAGTAACAGTACAGCAGAAATGGAAGGGGAATGGCAATTCACAAAGGATGGAGATGAGAAATCTGCAGTTGGGAAAAGACCAGCCGAAGCAAATCTTCCTGGATGCAATACTGGACTGCTGTGTGTAAGCCAGAGGAGGTAATTGCTCAGCTTGCCTCCATGCTGATAAGGTCTCAGCTGGACCAAGTCTCCTATTTAGGGCACACTTTGGCAAAGATGTTAATTAATTAAAAAAGATTAAGATATGAAAAAGTAGAAAGGTTGAAGGATTTAACTTTGTTTTGCCAGGAAGGGGAAGCTGTGATAAAAAGCTCTTGGATACAGCCAATTCTTACAAAAAACAGATATTCAAGTGTTGCAAGAGGAAATCACATTAAATTGCATCAGGGCAGGAGCTCCATCCCTGTTAACCTTTTATCTGCCTTTTTCTGTCCCTTGCCCCCAGCACACCCTCTCTGGGTGCAGGGACTTGAGCTCAGGGCTCACTGGCAGCAGTGAGGCTGAACTCAGCAGCAGGAGGTACTTGGTGGCCCATTCTCCATCTCCCTCCCCTGTGTCCCCTCCTGCCCAGCTTTCCTGGGCTCTGGCAGGGACATCTTGGCTGGACTGCCTCACCCAGCCAAACAGATTTGAGCTCTGCTGAGCACAGAAGCAGAGAAAAGGCAGCCATGGCTCTGCAGCATATGCAGCAGGACAGGATTCTGGAGCTGGAATGTCCAATTTAGGCACCAGATAATGTGTGTGTGTGGCCACCCTTGGAGTGGGTCTTCCAGCCCCTGCCTCAGTCCTTTGGACTCTAATCTGGGCTCAAGCTGTTGGATACGCATCAGTTGAAAATAAACCCAGCAATAATTAAAACACTGCAACGCTTTTCCCTTTGGGAACGGGGGGTGTGGGGGAGGGAAATCTGTTTGTATTTTTGGCCTGGTTTTCCTCATTTTCTGCCACAGAAAACAATTCTTCTTAATGATGACTGTTCCACATTCCCGCTCGTGTTCCTTGCTTTTGTTAATGTGAAGATTTAAATGCACCATTTAATACCAACATTGGCCAATGAACTCATGGCTGCGCTCGCACTCCCAGGCTGCCAGGAGGATGCACGATTCCATGACAGGCAATTAAAAATCCCATTATGGGACTGCAGAATGAGGAGTAGATGATGTATTAAAACAAGGAACATGTTTAATTTATAAATCCAAGTTATTGCACGCTGTGAAGTGCTAGGGAGAGAAATGAATAAAGAAAGGACTTTGTAGAGCTGCTCGCTATTAAGTATTATAAACAGCAATATATGTCTGGCTGTCAGAGCCTCCTGGCAGCTCTGCATGCCAGGCAGCCCTCTGCCTCCCCTTCCCCCAGGGCAACTAATTTCTTGTATTTCCAAATCCAATAAGAATTTTTGCTGCGTGAGCCAAAGAAACTCAGAGCTGCAACTTCAGGGAGTGTGACTTGAGCAACCTGGCCTGGGGGAGAGGATGTAAAGTGGAATTGCACAGTTTCTCTATTAAAATTCAGCCACGCTAATTAAAATTTAATAATAAAGACCTGCTCAGCACCTCAAAGCTGTAGGGATGAATTTCTCAGGTGTGTGCCTGTCCCTCCTGTGCCCAGTATGGTGGTCCCAGCATTGCTCTCCTGGTTGCTGGATGCCTGGATGGGAGAGTGGGGCTGCCAGGGCCTCCCACATTTAATTTTTGGAGGGAAGGGGAGAGGTGTATGGCATAGATTATACAAATAATTGCACAGATGGCAATTGCATGGATGGCCCCATCCTTCCAAGAAGGATTGATGCAGCAGGGTGCAGTCCTGGTGAAAACCCCCACCCAAGGATGGCTGTAGGGTCAGATTGAGGTCCTGAAGTACCTGAGCCTGATTCTCCCTCCAGATGGGAAGGCTGAGGCTTCTCCATGCTCCCTACACATATGCTGCAGTTATCCTCTGAAGAGAAATGCTTCTGGCCACAGCAGCTCTGGGGACAGAGGGATCCTACCAGGGAAACTAGCCTGGGATGACCCAGCAGCCTGATCAGAGGAAATCCCAGAGAGAAGTCAGGGAGACAGATAGCAGGAGGGCAAGACATCCAGCAAGACATTTGGGATCCACAGGGAGGGCTGGGAGAGGAAACGGCCCATTAGCAGCATCTCGGAGAATCAAAGAGCCATTGTGCACCCGGCTCTGCATCCAGCTTTCTCAGCCTGTTTCCACCTCCTTGGGGACACTGCTCCAGCCTCTCACCTCCTTACGTCAATGCATTTCCCAGCAGATTTCCCCATCTGTTTATCATCTCTGGTGGTGGAGGGTCTCATGGGGAGCTCTGCCTGCTCTGCATCTGCTCTTGTGACAGGCTCCATTCTGTCTTCGAGAGATGAATGAGCAGCCCTGGGGGCGGGGAAGTCCTGGGAATAAATATTCTGGTCTGGGGAAGGGACCTTTCTATGGTGAGGGTGAGACCCTGCACTGCTGCTGTGGTAAGCTGGAGAAGAATGGGAGCCAAGGGGGTCTTTGTTCATCCCCAGAAAAGCAATGACATGTTCCTACATGTCTCAGTTCTCATGAATCACGGAATAGTTTGGGGTGGAAGAAACTCTAAAGATCACCTCGTTAAAACCCCTCTGCCATGGGCAGGGATGCCACCAATTGGACCAGGTTGCTCCAAGCCCTATCCTACCTGGCCTTGAACACTTCCAGGGATCCACAGCTTCTCTGGACAATCTGTGCCAGTACCTCACCACTCTCTGGGTGAACTATTTCTTCCTAACATCTAGACTAAAACTCTTGTCTCTTAGTTTAAAAACATTCCCCCTTGTCCTATCAGTATCTACTCATGTAAGAAGTTGCTCTCCGTTTTCATAAGCTCTCCTCAATTACTGGGAGGCTCTCTAAGGTCTTCCCAGAGCCTTCTCTTCTCCAGGCTGATCCACCACAACTCTCCCAGTCTGTCAGCAAAGGAGAGGGACTCCAGCCCCCTGAGCTTCTTTGTGGTCTCCTCTGGACCTGCTCCAACAAGTCCATGTCTTCCATGTTTTGAGGACACCAGATCTGGACACACCACTCCAGATGGGGTTTCATGAGGGCCTGTAAGGATCCTGTTCTCCCTGGGCATTCATCAGGGAAGAACATTATTCCGCCTTGCCTCCACAAAAGGCAGTGCCCATCTCCTGACAATTGTTGGCCAAAGGACACACATGGCAAAGGAAGGTGATTAACAGACCCCGGACCACACATGCTCCACACCAAACTCTCTCTGAGAGTTGGCTCCAGGGGGCACAAGGGGAAACAACCAGCAAGAAGAAGTCCTAATGATGCAAAGCTCAGCTGCCTGCAATGCACAAATGCCCCAACTCAGAACAGCTGTGTAAACAGAATCTGTGTTGAGGGACATCTCACCCAGGCAGCCAAAGGGACTCCCAAAGCCAGAAAGGACACATTTCCCTTCCCTCTTGTCAGTACCATGGCCACTGGAGGACACAGAAGGCCCCAGCTCCTGAGGGTTTTGCAAGGACATTCTGGTGTGAAAAGCCCTATGTCCCGAAGTGTTCCCCAAGTCCCTGCCTCGGCACTGGGTGGTGCAGGAGGTGTTCTTGTGAGAGCAGTTCTGTTGTTCCTGGTTATATCACTGACCCATATTCCTGCCTGAGCTTCCAGCCATCACAGCATCCCAATTAAGCAGATTCTCCCCACTAAAGAGTGGGTATGGTCCTTAGAAGGGACTTTCATACAAAGTGGAAGTTCTTGTGACTCAGGCAAGTCCACCAGACACTTGCTGGCTCCTCACTCTCTTCGACTTGATACTGCAAGGATATTTATGGACTTCATCCAGGGCAAATGCCAAGTCCAGTGTCTCGGAAGGAATAACCCCCAGGCTACAACAGAGGCTGGGCGTGATTGGTGAAGGAGCAGCTGTGCAGAAAGGGCATTGAGTCAGCAATGCATGATCACAGCAAAGAAGGCAAACAGGCCCTTGGGTTGCATTATGCAGAGCATTGCCAGCAGGTCTGGGAAGGTAATTCCTCCCCTCTGCTCAGCCCTGCTGACACCATGACTGGATATTGCAACAGACTCCAGTAGAAGAGAGATGCAGACACATGGGAAACAGTCCAGGGAAAGGCCATCAAGACAGTTGGATCCCTGTGGGATCACACAGCCTGAGCTGGGAGGCTGGGCACGCAGGGCTGCAGAAGAGAAGCTCTGGTGTACCTACAAGGAGGATATGGAGATGATGAAGTCAAGCTGTACATGGAGGTGCACAAGGGGAACACAACAGGCACTGGACATAAGCTGAGGCCAGGGAGGTTCAGACTGGATATGAGAAAAAATGTTCCCACTATGAGGAGGGCAGTTTAGCACTGATACAGGATGCTCAGAAAGGCTGTGCTGCCTCCAGCCTTGGAGGTTTCCAAGACCCAACTTGCTAAAGCCCTGAGCAACCTGGTCTGACCCCAGAGCTGGCAGGATGAAGAGGTTGGGCCGGAGACCTCCTGCAGTCCCTTCCCACATGAGCTATCCTGTCATCCTACTGTGCCCAAGACACACAGTGCATCTGTGGCTCAGCAGTGCCAAACACTGGCTTTCCTCTCTAGGAACAGCACTGGTGCCTGCATCTCCTCCCCTGCTGGGGGACCTCCACCAAACCCACAGATACCAGATGGCCAAAAGCTGCCTCCCCCAGCACCAGCAGGGAGAGGGGGAGCAGGGAGCCTCCCGGCGCTCTCCCAGGCATCCTTAACCACAGCACATTGTTCTGGGCATCACACAATAGCCCCAGACAGAGCAGGGCGTCGTGGGGGTGTGGGATCCACAGTCACGTCCGGGCTGCTGTGCGCCACCCCCAGGAACAAAGCCTTGCAGGAGGGCAGGGGGCTGAGTGCCTGGCGTGGGGTGCAGGAGGGAAGAGGAGGGCAGCTGCTTCCTCCATCCCAATCAGAATTTGATTATCCAAACCCAGCGATCGTAAAAGTCCCCCACTCATCTGGTAACAATAACGAGCCAGGGAACAGCTTGTCCTCGCCTGGCACGTCACTCACCAGGCCATGCAGCTAGAGCACACGTCCCCATGCTCCTGATCCTCACCCGTGCTCTCTGCAGCTACCTGCAAGGGTGCCAGCAAGGTGGGGTTAGCCTCTTCTCCCAGGTAACTACCGAGCATTAGCCTCAGGCTACACCAGGGGAGGGTCAGGTTGGACATCAGGGGGAAATTCTTCATGGAAAGGGTTGTTAAACTTTGGAATGGGCTGCCCAGGGAGGTGGTGGAGTCACAGTCCCTGCAGGTGTTTAAGGAAAGACAGGACATGGCACTGAGTGCCATGGTCTGGGTGACAAGGTTGTGATTGGTCATGGTTTGGACTTGATGATCTCAGAGGTCTATTCCAACCCAACTGTTTCTGTGAGTCTGATTCATTCCTCTTCCACTCCTGCTTGAGCACAATGTGAGCCTGGTAATGGAAACCAAAAGTCTACAAGTTCCTGGGTCAAACTCCTCTCACTCTGTGACTTTGAGACCTGGGCTCAGTATCAGAGACTGTGCTTAAAAAACAGCTGCCCTTGGGTTTTGACTCTATTTAGTGAGTCTTATTCTGAGAAAGGACAATATTGGTGTTAAAAATGTTGCAAAAGCAATGACTAGGCCGTAAATCCAAAGATGGTAAAAAAAAAAAAGGCCAATTATTTATTGATACAAAACGGCTACAGGAACAAGAGGCTGAGCTAGTCTCAGCCCCTCACGGCAAGCCAGAGCAATCAAATACGTACACACAGACCACTCCTCGGAACAGCCCGTTCGTGAGAGCAAAGCGCCCACTGAGGGCGGTCAGTCCCTTCTTATAGCTTCAGTCCCTTCAGTTGATTGGTTCGTTTTGGATCCTCCATGTGATTGGTGCATTTTCTCAGCTCTCATTGGTCTTTATCGGGGTGCTTTCTACACCAATCATTCCCTCCCACCGTGACTTGATTGGTTGGTTGTACCCACCAATCAAGGCTCTGGGTGGTGGTCTGTGGGTTATCTGGAGGAGAGCAGAAGATCCCCCCCACCCCCGGTATTAAACAACCGCATTACTGCAGTAACCACACTGGGAATGCAGCCGCACAGAATCTCTATAAACATCCGAAACTATACATTGCAACACTATCCAACAATCATTTGAGCAACATTACAACTGCAAGTATTTGCAACCACCCAGAACAACTCGAAAAATAGACACAGTTGCGAAGAGAAATTGAAACACACAGTCAATATACTGATACAACTATTAAAAAGTTTCAACTCCTCTTTGTACCTATAACATCGCGTTCCTGCTAAGGGCATCGTTGATGGCTAGTGACTAGTGGGAGTAGAGGATGGATGGATGGATGGATGGATGGATGGATGGATGGATGGATGGAATGATGGAAGAATAGCTGATGTCTGGCAGAAATGCATAGTCTGCAGCTTGAGACCAGTGAACTGGCACAGTGGGAGGCTGCAGGATGGAGGCAGTAGCCAGTTTTTCTAGGGGCCATGGAAAAGCAAAAAGAAAGGGAAAGATGGACACACCTCTGTGTACTTTGGATGGGGTTGTTTTTGTTGTTATATTATCTGCTTTCCTGTTTCCCGTGTCTCCCTTCCCTCCAGTGGAGAACTGTTTTGTTAAGTTTCTTTGTTCACAAGTGGGAAAGGATAGCTGGGGAGGGAAGCAGGGGAAGGATGGCTGAGGCATGGTGTGAAGGAAGGAGGGCAGAGACAGATGTGGAAGGCTTGTAGGGCAGGAGAGCCCCTGGAGTATCCAGGCTGGTTTGACTAAATTTTCCCACGTTTCTGGCTAGAAACTAGCAATGTGTTTTTGAGGACCCTTAAAAATTAAGGGTTCCTTAATTGCTCTCTTGTGCTGCCAGAAAGCTTACATTTATTGCAGAATTGCCTCGGTTGCAGCATCCAGAACTTTTAGGGCTGTGTCCTGGCTCATTTTCAAGAACAATTTGCTCCATAGACACTTCAGGACTTGAAGAGAAGGTTTCCAAAGGTGAAGTGGAAAAAACTGTGCTAAGAACAGGAATGTGGCAGCTACGTATCCAGCCCTCTGCTCCCTCTAACCAGGCTTATTCCTCAACCATGGCACTGGGATCCCACCATCCCACTGCCACTCAGCCAGCAAGTGCCTCGCAGTGATGGGGCAGGGCTCAGGGTGAAATGAGCTGCAAGCAAAGCCTGGTGCAACCACAGTGCTCCCAAGGCTCTTCCCAGCCATCACCACATCACAGTAGTCATTCCCAAACTGCCACTGGGGTTGTCCCAGGAACTTCTCAGCAGCCTTGCCCAGTTCCCTCAGTCACAGTTCCCTTTAAGCCCAGTTCTCATTGTAACCCCAAATGACATCTCTGCTTCTCCTCTGACCCCATGTGACCTTGTAATCAGCTCTGCTGCAACTTTTGTATCCATATTGAGTATCTTTCACCCACGGGCTGCCTGGAACCATCCCTCACCCCCACCCTATCGCTCTCCCTTGCATCAGCTTTGGTGTTGCGCAGCCTCCACACACCCAAACTACTAATCTGGCACAAAAATAACTGAGTGAAAAAAGGGAACAGGTTTCTGCTAAGTCAGGGCCGAGTTACCCAGCACAAGAGCTAAGATAAAGGGGAGGATGGGCTGGTAGCCTGGAGCTGCAGGAGACAGGACAGGAATGAGACCTCTGTGTCAGCAAGCTCTTAGGTGCTTCAAGCTGATGTGTTTAAATCATGGCTGAAAGTGATTTGAGCTCAGGATGTGGGACCTATCCTTCCTTCTCCCTCACATCCAGCTGGAGTATAATTGGTGGCAAATAGAGCAGAAACAGCCACAGAGAGGGTCTGAAAAGCTTCCAAGGGAAGAGAAAAACTGCCCAGTTTATAGGAAGGATCTGGAGGCTGGAGGCTGGTTAGATGGGAGGAATGTGTCCTTCCCAGGAGCTGCCCTGTGACCTCCTTGCTGCTTTACACATCCAGCCCTGTTATTCTTTCCCTGCAAGAGTCCCCACTAAGGATCCTCTCTTCCAAAGTAATTTAGCACCGGCTAATTCTCAGTTTCCTGGAGGAGGATTTGCAGGCAGTTAAAATGTGTGAAGGCAGGTGAGTGCCAGACTGCAAGGAGCTTCCTACAGACTCCTCTTGCCTCCTAAACTGGTGTGTAATGCAAGGCTGGAGCTCTCCTCCTGGAAGTCTTGTTCCCTGGGTCTTCATCTCCATGGAAAGCTTATTATGGCATGACCAGCTCCTTATACAACCCACTGCATTACTCTAAACAGTGTAGAGTCTATAAATTAGTCCTTAAGCTCGGTCTGCTCATGCGATGATTGAATAGCCTGAAGTGATTTAAATCAGCCAAGCTTGGGCGAGGCTTTAAAAGAGTTGTGCTGGAGTGCAGGAGCCCAGGGGAGATGCGAACACCTCTCCACCTCCAGGTCACTGTGCCCTGCTCCCCGCGGAGCTGAGGACACCCAGGCGCTGCCTGGAGCCCCGGCAGCTGCTACAGTCACACCAGGCTGCTCCATCCACATGTCCCACCCCTGACCGCCCCGCAGGAAGGGCTGCCCGGCCACACTCAGCCGACGTGGAGGGGAACACCCGGCGCTGCCAGGACTGAGGTTGCACAAATGCCGGTGATTCAGAGAGCCGGCATGTTCCCAGGCTCCATCCCCTACCTACGCTGAGGCTCATACGTTACTAATTTCTCCGATGGTTTTTCTCTGTGCCATCTGGGACTTCAGCCTCATATTTCTCCCTGCTACTTGCCTCCTGAGCTATCTCCATCCAGGGTCTCCTCCATCCCCCTCATCATCCTCACGGGTGCAGGGGAGGCTTTGCCTTCCTCGCCCACCGCTGTGCTGTCACCTGACACCCATGGGAGCCTCTGAAAGGCTCTGGGTCTCTGTTTTGGGAGGCACTTACCGACACGGAGGTAGCCCTTGCCCCTTTTCAAGGACACTTGAGTTTTATGCGCGCTTTTATCGCCTGCTCAGGCACTATTTTAAACTCTTTGCATCTCTTTGCTCTCACCCTTAACCTCCCTGAATAACTCTGTATCCAATAGACATCAAATATGATGTGCAGGGACAGTAGAGCCCCATGTGAGCTACTTCTCACCCTGACCATCCTCCCCCCATGAACACCACTACCTGATGGCTGTGACCCCTTTGGCACAGCCGCCTCCCAGAGGCGACGGAGCTGTGGGGTCCCCCTTACATCAGGGGAGTAGGGAAAGACCTTAAACTGTGACTAAGATTATTTGTGAGCACTCAGCAAAGAGATCTGCCCTGCTGGGTGCAGCTGGGGCACTGAGCATGGTTGGTCACTTGGGAAGTGACATTTTCCTGGGACTCCAAATGAAAGCCCAAGGCTGCATAGCTGGCCTTGAGCTCCTGCTTGAGCAGAGAAAGCAGTGTGCTGTGCTGAGTGGAATGAAGCCTGTTGGGTTAGAGGTGGTGAGAGCTATTTGTTGGTTCCCCTCTGTACCAGGAGGATGTAGGCTGGATTAGGCAGTGGCTACCCGTGCCACTCCAATGCTCCTGCAGGTGACACAAGGCACAAAGCTGGCAGGATCACGTGTGCTGGGTAATCTGGCACAGAAGGGATCTTGCATCCACAGCTGACATGACTAACAGATTGGCAGCGGGGGTTGTTTAGTATCTGTATTTGGTGTTGGACCTGCAAGAGTGCACAGTCCTTCCTGGAAAGCAATTGCCTTTGGGAAACTCATACTGAGCTTTGCAGTGCTCTCCAAAAGCTCTGCAAACCATCCTTGTCACCTTGTCACCTCCCTGTCCCACTTAGGTCATGCTGGCCACAGAGGAGCAAGACAGCACATGATCCTCTGCTTAGCATGAAGCTCTGAGCTCTGCTGCCAATGCTCTGCTCACCACTTAATCTGCTGCCTCACTTCCTCCAGTGTAAGCCCAGGGATATTGCAAGGCTTCCAGGTTCATCCATAAAAATGCTCTTCATCATTTTTCATTTCAGTTTCATGACCATCAAGATACCCCAGCTGAGAGCAAGGCTCAGCTTTGTTAGGCACTGTTCAAGCCTCAGCCCCAGAGCACTTCCACCAAGGAGAAGGAAAGGGATGAGGAAGGGAGGAGGGAGGTGAGTGAGGGCACTGGATGAGGTGTCCAGAGAGCCAGTGCTTTTGCTGAGGTTGAGTGTTCAGGCTTCTGTATCCAGACTTCACTCTGCAGCTGAGCCAAAGGACCTCCTGCAAAACAAGACTCCAAAGGGATAAAACTCCAAACCAAAGAGCTTTAAATGCATCCATTATTTCAACTTGGAGAGGTGCAGATGTGACTGCTGGGTTTGTTCCACATGTACCAAACCAGGCATGTAGGCAGCTGTGGCTTTCAGTCAGATAAAAGTTATCCTGCTTGACAGCACTTGCATGACTTGGGGGACAGGAAGGAAACTTCTTCACAGCGAGTCACTGACCTGGGAAGGACGTGAGATGCCAGCCTCATCAGCCTTACTCCCTGATCTCACCAGGGGAGAAGATGCAGGGCCACCTGTACTTCACCTGCAGCCTCACCTCCCCATCCCACCTGCCTGGGCACAGGACTAAGGTGGTGTTCATGCACATAGCCTGGCCATCAGATGCTCCTTCTCCTTTCTTAAAGTCTTCTGGGAAAACAGGCTCTCCAGCTGTGCATCTACCATTTCCAGAAGAGAGATCAGCTCACATGTGATGGCAACCAAACCTCCATCCAACAGTGCCACACTTCACTTCCCATCTGCCACCCCTGGCTCCCTGGCTCCTGGCTCTGAAATGCCATGGGGTTATTGAGGCAGGAAATCCATCAGTGCTAACACACCTGGCTTGAAATGAGTGTGTTTATGTCTATGTGTGTATATATCTATATATTCCTGCTGGGAACATCTGCTCTGGGTAGACATTTCCCTTTCCAGTTTCCTGGAGATCATAGGGAGGGTCAGAAGGGTGAGAACACCCACCCAAACTCTCCTTTCCCTCACCCAGGGAAGTCTGTGGTCTTTGTTGATTTAACTTCTCAATTCATGTTAATGTAAGTTATTATTGTGGTTTCTATATGAACTGGAGTCACAAATTTTCCCATGCAGCAGCTACTTTCCCATAATAACAACACCAACACAAGAATGTTCCTTTTCTATGGGAGATGTGGAAGCAATGGTCCATGTACAGAGAATGAGAGAGTCTGAAGGGAAATTATGTCTGCCCCATTATCCTGGTGTCTTTTAGTGCAAGTCAGGGAAGAGAAATCGCTTCCTGGAATGTTTCTGGTTTCTACAGGGTGAAACAAGTGATGGTGCTCCATCCCTGGAAGTGTTCCAGGCTTGGCTAGATAGGGTCCTGGGCAATCTGGCCTAGTGGAAACTGTTCCTGCCCATGGCAGGGAGTTGAAACGAGATGATTTTTAAGGTCCTTTCCAACCCAAACCATTCTGTGATTCCATAGTTCCGTGGTGTAGTCTTCAAAATTTCCCAAATAACTTCTGGTGAAACAATTCCTCCCATTTCATGAATAGGCTTGAAAAAGCCTCAGGTGACTAAGCAGGAGCACTGGCTTTCTTCACAAGATAAGAGATCTCGCTACTGGAGAGAGAATTTCTGGTGGCAAATGAGGTCAGTGGGTGCCTACTCGGACTCCTACCACCAGCTTAGCAAAGACCCAGCAGTCTTTGGTCAACATGAGCAGCCAGTTTCACCAACTCTGATTAAAAAAACCCTCCTTGTTTTTCAAAGTTAGCAGTTCACTGACCTGGGTGTATTTGCATGACTCACGGGGTGGCACAGGGGGGAAACAGGAACCGATTGCAGGGAGGCGAGGAGGAACTTCTTGAGCTGCTGCTGCTTCCAACAAAAACACTTAAGACGAAACTCCAACCTCAGTCACCCATTCCTTATTTTCCTTTTGAAGAGTGACAAAAGGGGAGAAGCAGCAAGTTGGTCACTAATAAGCAATTTATATCTCAGCCAGTACGAAGCAGTCCAGGCAGTGTGACTGGGGTTTGTCATTGCAAGGGCTGTGAGGGGGGAGGGACGGGGGATTTACAGATCAGCCCGTGCATTTTTGGATAATCTGGGGACTGCCTTTAGGTTCTGTATAAATAATAATAATTAAAAGCGGATGTAACTAATTGGAATCCATTGCAAAGCAGTAACATGATCCATCTTATTGCCAATCCCCTGAGTCACTCAGTCCCCCAGATGATTATTTTTCTGCTTTTCCCTAATACATTCTGAATGCTGCCCTTCACAGTGCTGATGTACCCAGAGTGGGTTGCAGCTGTTGGGGCATTTCATACCCTCTTCTAGCCCAGACACAACCAGGACACTTAGTTCTGCACCAAGATCTGCCCAAGATCTTAATCAGAGAGCTACACATTTTTAAACTTAAAATTCACTCCACCATCAACAAGCCTGGTGTTAACCCAGTAGTGTTATTGCCTATTATTTGCCCAATTTGTTTTGAATTAAAAGCAGTGATGGGCATCCCATTTCTTTTGAGCAACCTTACTGTGTCTTGGTCTGCATTTTGATCTCTCTTAGGGATGAGGCTCCCCTTTGTTGACCTCCTGGGAAGAGCACATTGTTCTTGGCTTTGGGGGTCCCGAGGGAAGGCAAAGCCCAAAACAGGGCTCTGCAGCACTGGCACAGGAGCACAGCCAGCTGTGGAGGAACATCTCCTCCCTGTGACACTCTCCACATGTGACACTCTCAGCCTTATTCCACCCTGGGAACAGCAGTCCTGCCACTGCCACCCCAGCTCTGGGAGAGAAGCTCTCCAGACTCATTCCCAGGCTCCCAAGGGTCATTACTCCTCTCCAGCTCCCTTCCAGCATTAGAGATGGAGAACGTGTGGAGAGAAAAACTCCACTTTGTCTGGGAGAGGAGCCTTCTAACTGGACTCAAAACTTCCTGGAATCAGAATGAGGCTTCTTGTGAGCTTCAGAAGGGCTTGGATGAAATCCACACTTCCTTAGAGCAAGGGCACCACATTCCCCCCACCCCTCCTCTTTTTTAGATGGGATTTTATAAGTTCTGTGCTGTTTCCTTTGGTGTGACACTGGAACCTTCCCTTGATTCATCTGACTTCAGGGCATCTCCAGAAGGTGACTGCTGGTCACCAGGATTCCTGCAGGCTCAAACTCAGGTCTTTGAGTGTTTTTCTCAATAGACAACTAGCAATGTAGAGTCATAAACAGCCTTGATTTGCTGCACTCATAAACCTTCAAGGCCCTAAACAGCCATATCTGGGGGTGCCCTTGTCTCCTGGTCACACTTTGGAACAATGCTGAAGTCCCACCTCAGTTCTCATTTCCTGTAAGGACCTTGGATGCATGTTGCATGCTTTCCAGTCCTGACTCTGGTCCCATCTCCTGTTTCCCCTGACTCCCTGGACAAACCTGGACCTGTTTCCACCATTTGCCACAGCTATCGATGGGCACTGTGACTGTCACCCTGCTCTGCCTACCCTGCTCAGATGCTGCAGGACAGGCAGTGAGGGCACGGCCAATGCTGTGGCCACTCTCAGCATCCAGATGATCTCCCCTGGCTGAATTCCTCCACCACAGGGAATGTGCTACATGATCAGAGTCATAGAATGGTTTGGGTTGGAATGGACATACAGAGGCTGCCTAGTTCCAACACCCATTCCAACGGCAGGGATGCCACCTGTTAGACCAGGCTGCTCAGAGACCTGTCCAAGCTGGCCTTGGGATTGGGGGTGAGGCAGGGATGGGGCTGCCACAGCTTCTCTGGACAACCTGTGCCAGTGCCTCACCACCCCTTTGGTGAAAAAAATTCCTTCCCTGTGTGTCTGACATTGGAGAACACGAAAAATAAACGATAATCTCCGCCCCGAAGATTTCACGGTGCCGAACACCCGCTCCGCGGCGATTTCCCCGCGCTCACACCCCGGGACGCCTGAGCCTCAGCCAACCTGAACCACGAAGGGAACCGGAGCGGCCGCTGCCGCACGGGCGGTGGGGGACACGCGTCCCCGCGGTGTCCCCGCGGTGTCCCTCCCGTGTCCCCGCGGTGTCCCTCCCGTGTCCCCCCGGTGTCCCCGCGGTGTTCCCGTAGTGTCCCCCGGGTGTCCTCCCCGTGCCCCCGCAGTGTCCCCGCGGTGTCCCCGCGGTGTCCCCGCGGTATCCCCGCGGTGTCCCTGCCGTGTCCCCCCCGGTGTCCCTGCCGTGTCCCCGCGGTGTCCCCGCGGTGTCCCCGCGGTGTCCCCGCGGTGTCCCTGCCGTGTCTCCCCCGGTGTCCCCCCCGGTGTCCCTGCCGTGTCTCCCCCGGTGTCCCCCCCGGTGTCCCTCCCGTGTCCCCGCGCGGGTCCCGTGCCGCGGGGGGGCGCCCTGGCGCGCGGGCGGGTGACGCCACGGCCGGGCCCCGCCCCGGCCCCGCGCGCCACCCCCGCGTGCGCTCCGCCCCCGCGGCAGAGCGCGCGCGGCCCCGCAGCAGGGCAGGGCAGGGCAGGTGGGAGCGCGGCAGGGCCCCCGCCCCGCCCGGCCCGGCCCCGGCCCCGGCTCGGCCCGGCCCGGCCCGGCCCCCGCCATGGGCGCCCGGCCGCCGCCGGCCTCGCGCCCCGCCGCCTGAGGCAGCGCGGCCGCACGGGCAGCGCCTCGCCCGCAGCCCCGGCCCCGCCACCATGGGGGCCGCCGCGGCGAGCCGGAGCTCCGCCGGGTTGGCCGGCATCCTCGCGGTGAGTGCGCGGTGTGCGTGCGCGGGGCGAGGGGATCGGTCCGCGCCGCGCGGCATCCGCGTGTCCGCGGCGTGGGTGGGGATGTGCTGCAGTGCGGGGCCGCCCGCCCGCGCCTCCTGCCCCGCCTGGGGCAGCCTGGCAGGGAGAAAGGGTGTTTGGGTGTCCTGCTGACCCCGCTCCGCGTGTCGGGGGCTGTGCGGGGCTCCGGTGCGCCCTCCCCGGGGGTGCTGCCCGCCTCAGCCCCGGGTCCCGGTAGGGGACGCCGGCTGGTGCGATATTCCCTGCGATATCCGTCCTCCCCATCCCTGTTAGCGCAGGCGGCGGCATCCCGCAGGCAGGGCTGTGCCGCACAGCCAGGGCTGAGCGGATCCTTGCTCTGCTCTCTGCGCTGCTCCGGGAGCTCGGCGCTGGACAGAGATCCATCCATCCATCCATCCATCCATCCATCCACTGCCCCCGCAGCTGCTTTTCTTGTCACCCTTTGGACAGGCAGTAAAACTCGCCGTTGCGAATGGCAGGCGGCTGCCCTGACTTATCGCGGAAATGTTTTCCGGCAGCTTTATCTCCCCATTTACCTTCCCAGGTAGGGCACTTCCCAATCAGCGCTTTAGGGCTACATCCCGTCTGTTTGGGGAGAGACAGTAATTCGGTGTGTCAGGCAGACGCCGCAGCTGCTGCGGCTGGGTTGTGTAACCGAGGAGAGCACTTGCTCTTGAACCCAAGGTGGATCTGAGCAAGCTGGCGCTGGCTCGACAGGAATCCGAGTAAACAACAAATAATCTAAAGCTGGAAGGGCTTTAGCCGGGAAGCAGCCTCGTTGCTCTGGAGGCGAAGGGGAGCTTGGCGCAGTGGCGGAGCAGACGGGGTCCGTGCTCGCTGCTGGCTGGGCGCTCCCGGGTGCTGGATTCCCGCTGGGAGAAGCGAGCCGGGAGAAGCCGGTGCTGCTGCACGTCTGGAAGATGAGATGCTGATGGGGAGTTTGAGATATGCAGCTCCAACTGGGATCCTGGAGGTCAGTTGGGAATGGTGGGTATAGAGGGAAGAGGTGGAAAAAAAGAGTGGTATAAAGGTGTGGGGAAATACAACGGCAATTTTGGGGCATGAAGCAAAACTCTGAGCAAATACACATGTATGGTACTTGTGCATGTGTGTTCTTATACCTCTGTGTGTGATACTAGCAAGCAAGGCAAAATTCCCATTTGCTTGTGAGCTGGCAGGATCCTCCCTGGGTTTTCATCTGATAACTTCAACATTTTGGGCATCTCCCTTCGGTCACACAAGGAGTTCGTATCTTTCCAGCCCGAGGGAAGTATGTTCAAATCGGTAGCTGGTGGGTCTTTTACTAGTACAGCAAACCCAAATCTGCCTGGCTGCTGTGTTTTGGAGCAGTAGCAGCTAGACAGCAGTTGTGTGGGGATGGTGTTGGCTGTGATTTCGTTTGCTTGGTGGATTTTTTGGGACCCCACTGACTGCTGCAAGGTAGTTTCTACCATCTCCCCCACTGCCCTTGCCTGGAACCAGCACATCACCTTACTTCAGCTTTGGGCTTTTGGAAAGCTGGGGAATTTCAGCTGTTTGGAGCAAAACGGTGGCTGGCGGGGATGCTTCCGAGCTCTGGTCCATGCTGGCTGCAGGGCTGGCTGCTGGGTTTCCTTTCATGGGGTCCAGATGTTGTGGTGCTGCTGTTCTGGCTTGCTCCACTCACTGTGTCTCGCTCTTGATGGAGTAAAGGAACTGCTGAGCAGTGAGTCCCAGACTCTCATTTCACAAACCCCAAACCAGCTGAAATAGCTGGTCGTGTTGCAAGAAGCAGAAACTTGCCTTGCTCTTCAGTACTCTCCTCATAGGCAACTTTTTTCGGGCTGAGAAATTTGATCCTTTCTACACTGATCAGGGCAGGAGTTTGCTTCTCCTGTCTGCCAAGTTACCGTAAAACTTCCAGACCAGTTTATTTGTCTTTCTGGTGTTTTTATGTGTTTATTTCTTTTACTTTAGTGTTGCAAGCACTTTCCCAGTAGTGTGGGTGAAGGGTGCAGCTGACCTCTGGGAAGGGCAGCAGGCAGTGCAGCTCATCCCCCACCCCTGCCAAGGCATTGCCACAGAGCCAGCTGCCATTTCTACCAAATTCTGCTGGTTTTGCTTGGAAACCATTCCCAGAGTATCAGTTTAGCACTGTTGGTCCCTGCTCGCTTGCAGGTCTCTGCTCCTGCTCTTCTCTACCCGGGATCAAGTGCCTGGTGTTTAGCTGCCGTTCATGTTTTGGAGTTTTTTAATTTTAATTTTTAAAAGTTTTTACTTTAATTTTAGGTTTATTTCTGTGTCCCCACAAGTCTGGCAGCAGGGCTGCACTGTACACTGTACCTGAGATTATGACAGTCTTGGTGTTGCAGCATTTTAGGACACAAATTTCAGGCCAGAAGATTGATTCACCAACTTTCTGATGGTGTTTTGACTCACTGTGCAAGTTTGGGTCCCTTAATGAGATGCTGTATTCATAGAATCTTAGAATGGCTTTGGGTTGGAAGGGACCTTAAAGATCATCTAGTTCCAACACCCCTGCCATGATGGGCAGGGATGCCCACCACTGGACCAGGTTTCTCAGGTATTTGCAGCTGCATTCTCTGTGCACATGCCAAGGCAGCTTGTGCCCCCCTAGGAGCTGTTTCCTGTGCAGATTGCCTGTCAGGTCTCCCTGCAGCACAGTTAATGAAAAAGGGTGGTGGGAGCACAGCACAGAGGCACCCTCTGAGATGGAGTCACTGGGCTGGGTGGTGCTGAGGTGGGTCGTCCCCACACCAGCTGTGGGTGCTGCTGCCTTGAGGGTTTGTTTGCAGCTGAATGTGAAGGTCCACTTGTCTGAGTGTTTCCTGGTGTGGGGAGGTCAGAATGATGGTGTCCCCCAGCATGATCTGATTTCCTCACACCATGAAGCCTTCATGTGCTGAAATAGGTGAAGGTGGCTGGGAGGTGCCTATGCTCATGTGGTGCAGGGTGTTGGTGCTGAGTTGGGGATGTTCTTTGGGCTTGTGGCCACCCTGTCCTGCTTGACCCTTTTGGAAAGGGACCTGTCCCATTAAAAACCCTTCTTTGTTCCTGCGTTGGGCACGGAGAGCATTGCTGAAACTGCTGAAATGAAGTTTGCTCTTTAGTGTTGTCTTGCACTCATTCTGTTTTTTCTGTGGGTTTGTTTTTTTTTTTTTTTTTGTTACCCGTTACACTTCCTTTGGTACCAGAGTAATGAAATGAAGTGCAGTGGCTCAGCAGATCTCACTTCATTACTTGATTGTTTTTTCCACTGGAACTGGGAGTGTTAGCCAGAAGGGTCCTGATCTTTGTGCTGCTGGGCAGCCCTGAGGGTGAGTCCAAGCCAGGAGACAATCCTTTTTCCTGAAGATGTCCTCCTGCTCCTGGCCTTTACTTTCAGAGATCTGAGTGCTGCAAAACCTCAGCAGTTGGA
The DNA here is from genome assembly GCA_027886175.1 of Phylloscopus collybita. Lineage (NCBI taxonomy): Eukaryota > Metazoa > Chordata > Aves > Passeriformes > Phylloscopidae > Phylloscopus > Phylloscopus collybita. Next base: position 51,855,831 of record JAJNNQ010000026.1, read on the forward strand.
TTATTTTAGGGACCAGAAATGCCAGTCTGAATAAATAGCAGATGCTCAATGCTGCTTAGCCATCCCCCACTGGAACTTGCTGTTCTCCCTTGGAAGTGCATGTGCAGCTGAAGATCTTGAGATGTTCAAAAATACCAGCACTGCTTTTCTTGAGATAGGGTTTAAAAAAAAACCCTCAGAAAAGCCAACTCAAACCTAGTGCTATTACAGGCTTTAGTTACCCGGGTGAGGGATGGGAAGATGCTGGAATGGGAAGAAGAGGGAGGGCAGGAGGGAACCCATGGCACATGTTTGTAGCGGGGCTGTCCATGGGTTTCCCGAGGTCTAGCTTGATGCAGAGCAAGAAATCAGGATCTGATCAGCAGCACACAGCTCACTCCTGGTGAGGCAGGAGAGCCACTGCCTGTCCTGCCTCTCCTGTCACCCTGTCCTGCTCGGCGCTGGCACAGGAGCAGGGTGAGTAACACAGGTGACCTCTCCTGCCACCTTAAGAGGCCAGTTTGCTAATTCAGGGATGCGTCATGGAGCTTACAGGGGAGGGTGGCAGGTTTCCTTAGAGCCAGCTAAGCGCTTTGTTAAATCATGTCTTAGGGGAGGGAAAAAGTAAAATGCATCCTGTAAGCCTTTGCTGCCTGCCAGGGCAGCCCCGCTTTTTAATTTGACGTGCTGTAATTAGTCTAGCCGCTGCAGGATCCTCGTCAGCTCCTGCGGGCTTGCCTGCTTCTGCCTGCTCTGTAATTGCTGCTTCAGGGGGAGAAAACTAACTAAATTAAAAAAAAAATAATAAAAATGTGGAGTGTTTTGTACAAATCCCAAGCTGTAAATTATTTAGCAGGTGAAACAGAAATGTGCTGTGTGTTTCCAGGAAGCGAGAGACTGCACCAAAAATGATGCGGCGCAGCTTGCGGCTCTGCCGCGATGTGCCTTCTGCAGAGTCATGTTGTTGGGAGCCTTTTTTTTTTTTTTTTTTCTTATGAATATATTCTTGTTGGCTGATAGCCCAGAATAGGTAGCAGAGCAAGAGGCAAGGGATTGTATAACACAGCCAAGTGATTTATGTGCTTGGCTCTGCAGCTGAGCAGCGTTAGGGTCTCTGGTCTTTTTACCTTCAGTGTAGAAAATGTTTGAAAATTCAAGGTAACACTGACTTGTTCCCTCTCTGCCTCTGAACTTAGCCTGTGACTGTTTGGAAATGTATTTCCTATTGCTTTGCATGCTGTGTGAGGTTCTGTCTACCTTTCTTTTGATATGCCTTTTGTTCTTGGTGATTTGTCTCTGCTGCCATAACTGACATTAAATCCATGGACCAGAGGTCTTCTGGAGGAAGCAGAGATACTTCTTGCTAGATGGAGCTTCTCTTGCGGATGGAGAAGCATCATTGCAAAGGAATTAAGGGACTAAAGCTTTGGGATTAGAAGTCAGTAGAGATAGAAGGATTTATAGCAAAGCCCAGTTGTTTCCATTTCAGTGTCTAAAAACTGGTGTCCTTTTACCTGTGTCTGATGCAATGAGGAGCTGAGTTACAGCAGAGTTCCTTGAAGAGTGTAAAAATAGCACCAGGTTTTTTTCTCCTGTTGCTAATGCAGCTGGTTTAGAGTGGGTTCAGATGTGGTTGCAGGCTCAAAGCAGAACATCCCTTGCGGTCTCGCCAAACCCAACACTTGTACCGGGTCATAAAAAATCATGGAAAGGCAGAGGAGCTGAGAAATAGCCCAGAAACAGCTGCTAGCCTGGATTTCATCCTGGTTTGTATTACTCAGAAAGGTAACTATTTGAACAGGGGCAGATTAACAAATAGAGAAGGAAAGTTTTACAGGTCAGAGCTGCCACCTGCATATGTTTTTTGTCTTGTCAGTGAATGCCTGCCTCGTGCTGGAGCCTCAGCCTTGAAATGCAAAGCTGGTCTGAATTCTCCTGGGGTGGCCAGGTAGCACGTACTGCTGAAACACAATTAGCAGTATTTACCACCCTGGCAGGGTTGCAGTGTAAATGATGCTTAGTTTCACTGAGAAGTGTGGTGTCAAATTTAAGCAATTATAATCATAGCTGGGGATGTGTCTGGAGAGCCCGCTGCCACTTGCACCAGTTCCATTCCACTCCAACCTCGCTGAGGTCCCTCCCATGGACATAGTAACTTGTCCATGGTCCCACAGCTCTGGGACATCCCTTGTGATCCTACAGGGGATCATTGACAGAGAGGGCTCCGTTTGCACGCTGTTGTTGGCTGATACCTCCTGTTTGTTTTCCAGCTGCTCATGCTCCTTGGCACCACTGACGGTCAGTCGAAGCTGACCTCTGAGCAGAATGCCATCAGCCTCTCCCCTGGCAAGTACCGCCACCTCGACCGTGCCACCAACGAAGAGCTGACCTGTGACAAATGTCCTGCAGGAACCTACGTGTCTAAGCACTGTACGAAGAGTACCTTAAGAGAGTGCAGCCCTTGCCCAGACGGGACCTTTACCAAGCATGAGAACGGCATAGAGCGATGCCACCCTTGTAGGAAACCCTGTGAACTGCCAATGATTGAGAAAACTCATTGTACTGCCTTGACTGACCGCGAGTGCACTTGCCTGTCTGGTACGTTTCAGACAAACGATACCTGCGTCCCTTACACGGTGTGCCCGGTCGGCTGGGGCGTCCGCAAGAAAGGAACCGAGACCGAAGACGTCAGGTGCAAGCCGTGCCCTCGTGGTACCTTTTCTGATGTGCCTTCTAGTGTGATGAAGTGCAAACTCTACACTGACTGCTTTGCGAAAAACATGGTGGTCATCAAGCCGGGAACCAAGGAGAGTGACAACGTCTGTGGTTCTCCGGCGTCCCTTCCAAACACAGCTTTGATTTCATCAAGCACCGAAGTGGGTGAGCAGCCCTATGAGGTTCCACCAACCACTGATCTTCCCAAAGGTAATGTCCACCCCTGAAACACAGGTGTGGTTTTGGCTGAGGGATTATGTTCCTGCCTTGGCCAGGGTTGGTGTTAGGCTGTTAAAAAACAACCTGGTCTAAAGCCTGGGTGGTGCTTCTTCATGGCATCAGGTTGCCCTCACTTGTATTAAACCACATTTAATAACATTTTCACTGAGACTGCAGTCCAGATTGGACTTCTGGCTGTCCTACTGTTTGAGCTGAAAGGATACGACTTTCCCCAGCCTCTTTTCCTGCCTCTGTGATGTGCTGGCACAAGTCTTTGTGCAGTCGTCATGAACCTGGGTTGGGATGCAGCAGGAAAACCCCTGCAGTCTCCCTGCAGCAGGGAGCTTTCTCCTCTGATGGATTTTGTGCCTGTGCTTTCCTTGCTGCATTTCACTCTGTACTGTGTCAGTATTGGTTGAATGAGAACCATTGTTGGAGTAACCCTGCAGGAGCCTGGGCTGTCCTGTAACTTTTTTTTCCTTAAGATTACTATGTGGAATTTCTCTTTCTCTAGCTTAATTGGAAGTGGCACATCCTCACAGCCTTTATGGTGATGCCTTACCTGTGGCTGGTTTCAGGGGTGCTGTGGGACTCCACTTAACGTGGTATTTTGCACTCCTTGGAAAGCAGCTTCTCTACAGTGTCTCAGATGAGGCATTTTAATTAAAAAATGCAACTTTTGATGACCTCAACAGCTGAGTTAGTAAATATTATAGCAGGGAAGTGTTGACAGTGGTAGGCTTCCAGTGCTTCACCTTTGTTAGGTTTCAAAGCCTGTCCTGACGTTGGTGTATCATTGGGAGTGTACAGGAGGGTGTTTCCTGAACTTTGAAATCAACTGTCGACAATTACGTAAAAGTTGAAGCGTTTTCCCTGTTTCAGTGTCCTGATTAGGGTGTTTTGGGTAGCCAAGCTGGGGGCAAAACCAGGTACAGACGAATACACCCACTCTCTGTCTCAGCTGGGATGAGACACAATCAGCAATCCAAAATAATCTGTAGTTTTTGCCACAACAGCCCTTCTTCATCTTCTTGCCAGGCTTTGGCTCACATTCTGCATCTGGCTGGGATGTGAGAGGTGTTGGTTGATAAGGAGACTCAATAAAGATGGAAGGTAGCTCTTAGGGGGAAATTTGATTGCTTCAGAGACCTATTTTGTACTTGATTCACCTGCAGCTGCTTGCAGGGCTGATTAAAAAAAAAAATTGCTTCCTTAACAAGCCAAATGGAGAGACACTAAGCCTACAAATTGTCATGTATTTTTGTACTTTTAGTCCAGATATGAAATTCCACAAATGACCTAAAATTAATGTTCATAAACCTAAAAAGAAAAAAGCAACGCACTCAAAGTTGTTGGCTTTCAGAGAAATGCTCAGTGTGGGACAAGCACAGACTGACAACATGCCTTTAGTTACTCATTTTTTGTAATAAGCTGCCTCTAGCCTTTACCAGCAAGGGTCCGTTTTACCTTGAAGCTCCCTCTGTAACTGTACCCATCTGTTCCCAGAGGCAAACCTCAACTTCACCTCTACTCTTTCTCACTGCCTGGCGTTGGGTTTCTGCCTGCTGGCCAAGCCAACGCTCAGGCAGGTCTTAGCCCGTGATGTGATGCCATATCGCATCTCCGGGGCCGTGACACTCAACTCTCCTCTCCTCCCGCAGGTCTGAACTCTTCAGTTCCCGATTTTGTCCCCTCTCCAGCGCCGCGCGCGTCCAGCAGCATGGTGGAGCGGGCTCGGTACTACAACGAAACCTCAGCCAACGAGACGGGCGGCATCGGCGGGACCCTCATGGGCTCGGGCACCACCAGCCAGGCCCAGAGCTACCGGCACAAGCAGACCAGCCAAGCGCTGGAGAAGCAGCCATCCCTGGAGATGATGGGGGGCGAGAAGCCCAGCGGCCCATACAGGCCCCCACGGCGAGGCTCGCAGAATGTCCACCAGCACTTCGACATCAACGAGCACTTGCCCTGGATGATCGTCCTGTTCCTGCTGCTGGTCCTGGTGGTGATCGTGGTCTGCAGCGTCAGAAAGAGCTCACGGACTCTGAAGAAGGGACCCCGGCAAGATCCCAGTGCCATTGTGGAAAAAGCTATTATGAAAAAGTCCACCACCCCCACACAGAACAGGGAGAAGTGGATCTATTACTGCAACGGGCACGGTGAGCAGTACTGACCATGTGGTGTCCTCTCCAGTCCAACCCAGGGCTGTGGAGGGGCCACCCTCAGAGCCAGTGACCTGTGGCTTTCCTCATTTGGTGGGTCTTGTAGTGAGAACAAAGCCCATCGTGCTTCCTCAGGTGTTTCTTCATTCTTGGCTTCTCCTCCTTCCAGTTCCCATGGTGTGTCCCTGCTCCTGAAGGAAGGGTTAATGGAGGGAGTGTCACCTGCCCACACCAGCTTCACTTCTTCTCACCCAGCTTCTGCAGCTTCTACCCTTCTTCCATTGGTAGAATGATTTTGAATGAAGGCAGCTTTTTTTTCCTCCTGTTTCCTTCCATTCCCACTTTTCTTCTGTTTCACATGGTCCTTATTTTCTCGGTGACTCAGGCATGGATCTGGTTGTCTTTCGTGTCGTCCTTTATCCCCTCATCCCCATCTGTTTCTGGAAGGCTGAGTCATCCCCCACCTCTTGGCACTGCCTCAGTTTCAGTTCTTAGCCCTAAATCCCAAGTGCTGGCTTGTGTCCCAAGCCCTTTGCCCACGCTGGAGCCAGAAAGGTTATCCCTAAAGGCTGAGTCGAGGATGTGTACAGCTCCACAAGTATCATCAGGTCTGCCTGGACTCTCTTTTTGGTAGTGTTTTCATTTAGTGGATGATTTGCTGTCAGCTTTCTGATGAGACTTTAAAGATGACATGTTGTGATCTTCAAGTTGAAATTTGTAAAAATCAGTGATAAACTAATGGTGGCATGACTGTGAGTACCAAGCAGCCATGATCTCCCTTGTGGGATGCACAGTTCTTCCTCTGCAAAGCTCCCATGGCAATTTTGACCTTCCCTTATCCTGTGTAGACTGACGAGTCCTTACTTACTTTGGGTTGACGTTGCTCAACCTTAAACATCCGTTCACAGTTAACCTTTAGAAAAGCACATTTAACAAGGGGGAGGGGGGGCAGCAAACAAAGAATGGATTGAACAAAGATTGGAAGGTTTAAGAGAGATCAATCCTTGATGAAAGTCATCCTTGAGTGCTCAAGTACAAAGCAGAGAAGGTTTTGAATAGGGTGTTTTCTGTCATGTACTCTCTTCACCTTCCTGCTGATTAATAGACCTACACTTTGTTTGCCTTCATTAATTCATTTATACAACCAGTAAGATCTTGTTGGAATTGGTTTTCTGCCGTCTCTTGTGTTTGTGTTGCTTATCAGTTTCCTTTTAACTTTGTGTTCTTGGGCTGCAGTCTCTTAAACTTTTTTTTTTTTTGATAGCTTTTTCCCATAACCCCCACACTCCATTGTCCCTAAAATCTGTGGCACCCAAAGCATGGTCTGTGAGACTGTTATGAGTGATCTGCAATGGAGTTGCAGGACCTTATTAGACATACTTGTTTGTGGGCACTACCAGGAATCCATGGGTTTGGCCATGATTCATAGGTCAAAAACAAGTGGTTGTTGCTTACTTGCAGTAACCCTTTTCCCCAAGACCTTAATTACCAGCTGGTTGAGTTTTTGATGCTTTCCTGTTTCTTGAAGCACCTCAGAATAGGGCAGTTTGTACTGGACAGGGAATGCTAAAGTGCAGGGACCAGACCATGCTACCTTGGGTGAGTGCAGCTCTGGATTCTATCCTGGTGTTTCAGACCATGCTGAAGTGCCGGTGCTGCAGTTGATCCTTCTGGAAGCCACCTTAGAGCTGCCTTTGTGAGCACTGCTGTGTGTTGGGTCACTAATCATGATTCAGGTTAAAGAAACCATGCAGGTTTCATGAAGGTTCATGTGGACAACCATGACCTGTTTTAACCCATTTAGATAAAAACTCTCCTCCCAGATGTTGTCATCCTTTGGGGGACAGCATCATTCACGGCATCATTCATGGCTCATCCTGTGCTTCCCAGGGTGAGTTGTTCCAGCCATCTCTGTCACATTAGCAGCTGCATAAATTTCGCAAGATCCTTGCTGAGTTTTCCCTTTGTCTTGAGAAATAAGCTGGGTGTAACAGCAAAACTGCTTAGGTGATAAACCAGCTTGGTGTGATTGAACCTCTCCAGTCTGGAGGTGGATGGCTCCGTTACTCCCAGTCATTCCTGCAACAGTCACGCTTGTTGTCTCTTGGCATGGGTGGCTTTGTGACTTCATCCTGCCACCAGATATCCTCAGATGAACTTTGTGCAATCAAGGCAGGCAAATGGGCACAAACCAATTAATGCTTTGTCTTGCTTTTAGTGCAAACCAAATCATGTTGCGTTAGCTGGAAGGGCCTTGCTCATTAGCTCTTACTTGGTGGTGCTTCTCTGTCGTGTCAGATATGGAAGTTATTCTCCTCTGCAGTGGTGCATAAATCCCTCTCTGCTTTTCCTGTTGAAATGTCTGGTTCTTAAGACTGTTTACTTGAAAGGAGAGGTGTAGTGCCATAAAGGAATTGACCTTTTATTTAATAACTGGCTGTACAGCTGAGATGTTCTGCAGAGCTGCCGCGTCATGGCTTAGCTTTCTGCTGCTCGAGCAGTGTTTGTTCCCAAATCATGCTTCACCCTAAGGCAGCATTTCAGACAGGGGTGAGTTTAGCCAGGAACAAACTTGAGGCTGTTACAGAGGGGAAATCTTTCTGCTTCTGTGCTGCTGTGTGGATCCCTCCATGGTAGGCAACCAGAGCAAAGCCTTCTGAGATGTGAGGACCACAGCTGCTCCCCAGGTTTGGGTGCCTGGTTTCTGATTGCACAAGGGGTGTAGAGAGCAATCAGTCAGAGTGTAAACTATCTTTGTGGCTGGGGGTGAAGCCCCTGGGCTGGGTGCTGCCAGTGCACCCGCATCTGTAGTTCCCCCACCCAGAGGTTGGCTGGCACACCAGCAAGGGGCTGGGGTGTGTTTGTTGCCTGTTTATGTAGCTCTTGCAAACAGTCTGCCCCCATTTGTTCCTAGTTTACCATCTCCTCCCTCCTAATCCGTTCAGTAAACAGCTTTAACCTTTGAAAGGAAAGTCCAGGTCTGACGTAGGCACTGGAGTCTCTCCTCAGAGGAGCTGAGTCCTTGGGCTCCTGCCCTCACACTGGCAACCCCCTGAACCTCCCATGGCACCAGGTGGGCATCCAAGGCTTTGCCTGTTTGGAGGATTTTATTACTGATTTCTCCAAGGCCGTGGGTGCTGGGTGAAGTGTTGTCAGGCTGGCACTAGCACTGCTCAGTGCTGGAGCAAAGACATGGCAGTGTGGTTTAGCTCCTTACCAAAAGAGGAGGCGTTTAGGGTGGAAGCTGGGGCTCATACTCATACCCAGTTCCTGAAGGGACTGAATTCCTGAATTGTTTAAATAATTGAGGTAGGTGTGTGATCCTGATCAGCAGTTGTTGTCAGGAGGAGGTTCACTTGTCCTTATCTCCCCATGAGCTGGCATCTGTGCCCTATCCTCTCTCTGGTCATAATACATGCCTTAAATAACAGCCCAAACATAAAAATAGAAGTAGCTTGGGAGGCTGGTGTTAGAACTAGACCCATGTCCTCAGCATGGATATGTTCCAGCCAAGGCAGCAAATGGATTAAATGGTTCAGAGGTCTGGGAAGAGCTTGCAATGATTAATGGCCCGAGTTAGCAGCCAGTGTACCTCCACATCTGTCCTCGTGTCCATCCTTACAACAGGGGCTGTCCAGAGAGAGATTTAGAAGGTAGAACAGTGTAGCTGTGGTTGGAGAAGCTGGACCTCTTGCTGTCTCAGCTGGTCTTATTTTGCAGCCCTGCAGAAAGGAATCCAACAGCTGACAGTTTGTCAAAGTTTTCCTGAGAAATTATCCACATGGTGCCTGAGTGACGTGGGTACAGGGCTGATAGGGCTCTGTGGTTTAACCTTGTATGACTTCTTTCTTTTAGAAGATCAAGAACAGCCTATACACTGGGCTCATGCCTTTATTTTAGCAAACACCTATTTCCTTTCTTCAGATGTTTCCAGAGGAGAGAAAATGGTCTTACAGAAACCTTTCAGTAAAAACTGAGAATTGGAGCTTGTCTCTCAAATGCTTTGGAAATGCCAGATTTCCCATCATCCCAAACATGCCATTTGCCAAACATGAAGATGGGCTTGAATTCTTTTTGCAGAAATTGCTGATACTGTTGCCTTTGGTTTTCATCCATTTAGTAGCAGAGGATGAAAGACAAAACCTGCAAAATGTTAGGATAAAACCTGTGTGTAGAAGCAGCTGTCTGAAATGATATGCCAGGAGGCAAGAAAAGAGTTTGGTGATTGTTTTTTTTGGAGCTGAAAGACTGAAGAACAGATCTTGGCAGCGCTGGCCTGGCATGAGATGCCACTTCCCTTTTATTTTTCTTCAAGTCTTGTAATTGCACATTATTGCAGTGGGTGGTGAGAGCAAAGCCAGGAAGCCTCTGGTTAAATAATCAGAGAAATTAACTGTTCTGCACAAGCTGTTTGAAGCTGGGGTAGAGCTGAGGCTTGACTGCATGTTGAAGAGCATGTGCTTAAAATGGCTCAAAATCAAAGTGGGGAGTTGGGATGTGATGCTGGAGAGATGGGGAGTGTTGGGATTTGGGGGTCTTGGTTGATCAGTTGTCAGCACATTGGGGGGCCAGGATCTTCTTGGTTGGTGATGTGTAGGGAGTAGTCCTTGGCTTGCACGCTGGTTGCTGAGGGACCTGGGCTAGGCTTGAGCTTGGTCTGCTCTCAAGGAAGTCACTGTGGGTGTTGAAGGGGGACCACATCTTGTACCTTGGAGAGTCTGATGCTACAGCTCCAAAGCATTCCCACATGATTATAACCAGTGGGACTGTGGGGAAGGCAGGGTCATTGCAGGCTGGTTCTCAAATGGAATCAGGTACTCATTTATGGTTAGCTGGAAGATGCTTATCGAAGTAAAATTACATGATTCTTTGCAAGAGACAGCACATTAAGGTTATGTGTGCACTTTTTAAGTCAGTCTTTTCTAGAGATCCATCACCTAATGAAGGGAAGCAAGTGCATGGAAACAGTCCAGCTGAGGATGTTATTCCTCAGGCCTATTTAACTGCTACTCTGAATAAGGAAACTGCTGCAGACTTGGCACTCGCAGGTCTGCGGGGTGACCCTGAAGGCTCCTTTAGGACCCTTCCTTAGTGCTTGTGTGAATAAATGAGATGAAAGCCACTTAGTGTAATGGTTTTATTTGGTAGAGGTAGTTTTCCTTGTGATTAGCTCCTGAACAGGTCCTAGCTGGTGGCAAAGAGGATCACTCTGGGAGGCAGGGTAAGGATGGAGGAGCTGCTGTGGAAACGGCTGGGTGAACAAACAATCCATTCAAGCACTAAAGCTTCACCAGCCTCAAACTGTGGTGGCCTCCAGGTTTTGTGCCCAGGTGACAGGTGGGGCAGAGATGCCCACAGCATCTCAGGAGGGCAGGTGTGCCCATTGCTGCTGACATAATTTGGTAATTGCAGCTACACCTGGAGAGGAGCAGCCCTGGGCTTGTGTGCAAAGCCTAATCCGGCTCTGGCAGGCAGAGCATGAGATGAGGGATTGATGTCTGCCCACCTGCCAAAACAGGCAGAAGGTGTTGTGTTTGTTTCTGTTTTCCAAAGCAGTCTCTCCTCTGGCATCTGCAGCTTGATGATGTGCAGATGACTGCTGGTCCTCTGCTGACAGCCTGTCCACCTCCACAGGATGGCACCCCAGCAGGAGGGGAGCTGGTTAAATTGGAAGAAGCAGGAATGTGCTGGGCACCACAAGGAATATGGATGCTCTCTCACTGGAGCTTGTTCTGCTGCATTTTGTGCTGTGTTTGCTCTTACACGGGCACAGTGCTCTGCTTTGGGTGGGATGGAGCAACTCTTCATCTTCTGCAGCACAAACTTCTGCCATGGGAGTGTTGGGCTGGCATCTGACAAGTTCACAACACCATCTTCCTCAAACCACCCAATGTAAAACATTGCTCAGGTTTGCCCAAAAATCATTTTGTCCTTTTGGGAAGCAATGTAATTTCCAAAGGGCATGTGCAAGAGTTGACCAGGGCTTCATGATGAAAGGGAGCCTTGGAAAGTGCAAACGTGGGAGGCTGCTGTTCTGCTTAGAGAGGAAGAAACCTAATCATGTGCAGGTTTTATCATCTCCTGTTCCTTGGTCTTATTGCATTAGCACCAAAGACTGGTGCTTGATCACTTTTAATGTGTGTTGCTACATGAGCCATCTATCTGCAGCTTATACAGGGCTGTGGGGAGCTCCCCTTGAAAGCTGGAACATTTGCTCCCAAATCTGATTCAGAAAAAAACCCATGAATTAACCCAGGGTCAAAATTCTTGGGTGGCCCCTGTATTAATTAAATGAGGGATTGGGATTTGTGCCTGCCCATTAAGGTGTAGGGCCGAGTGCGGGTGGCAGGGCACCTCTGCAGGAGAGGGGGATTGTCCTTGTAGCCCAGGGTGTTTTTGCCAAAAACCTGACACCAGTTTCAGTGCCGGGAGGGCTGTGATTTCTCACATCAGTGAGGCTCTCACACATCACTCCTCGAATAACAAGGTTGGGTTTTTTGTTTTTTGGTTTTTTTTTTTCTCCTCGCTCTCCAAGACTGGGAGAAAAAAAACGCAGGAGGTGAATTTAATCCTCCGGTTGGCATCTGTGGGTGTCTGGATATTTATATGGCTCTGGCTGTGGCAGTGTGTGTGCTTAGGGTTACCAGCTGTCCCAGAGGGTTATAATGAAGATTAACTCAGCAAAAGCCGTTTAAAATTTAATAATTACATAAAATACTTATGCTGGCCATTCTCATGCAAAGTAAAGCAAGAGCAAATCTACTCTATGGGTCTCTGGTGTAGCATCCTGTGGTGGTGGGCAGGAGTTCATATGGGCCCCAAGAGGGTTGGACCAAGGGGCTATTATAGAGGTGACTTCCACATAATGTATTGGGAAAAGAGGTCTTGTCTCATGACGATTCTCAAGTTCGTGGGTTGGAAACATGTTCATAACTGCATGTGGCTGATCACAGACCTCTCTCCACTGTCTGGTTTGGTTATTTCCCAGAAAACTTGTGGGAAGTGATTGTTAGAAGTCCTTTTCTGCCTTGCAAGATTTTCAGTTTTGTCTTAAAAAAAAACCAAACAACAAAAAAACCCCCAAAAACCAACAAACTCCAAACATATAATTTTGTGGTTTGTTGCCCAAACAGCTCTTAGTAAGGATATGAATCACTGGGTCCTGTGAGGGTCTGATAGCAACACTGTTGTCCATGGTTGGGAAACTGTTCTGTCACTAACAAATCTTCATGAGTGTGTCCTTTCTAATTGTCTGACAGAAAAAATCTAGTTTCTACCCCCTACTGTGGGCAGGGGTGCCACCCACTAGACCAGATTGCTCAGACCCTGTCCAGCCTGGCCTTGAACACTTCCAGGGATGGGGCAGCCACAGCTTCCCTGAGCTGCCTGTTCCAGGGCTTCACCACCCTCACAGGAAAGAATTTCTTCTTTATGTCCAATCTAGCCCTGCTTTCTTTCAGTTTTAGGCCATTCTTTCTTTCTCCCTTGTCCTGTCACTACACGCCCATGTTCAAGGTCCCTCTCCAGACCTCCTGTAGCCCCTTTAGGTATTGGCAGGCTGCAGTGAGGTCACCCTGGAGCCTTTTCTTCTCTAGACTGAGCAAACTGTCTTCTTACAAGAGGTGCTTCAGCCCCCTGACCATCTTTGTGGCCTTCTCTGGACCTGATTTAATGGGTTCACGTTCTTTTTATGTTGGAGACCCCAGAGCTGAACACAGCACACCAGCACCTCCAAGTCCTTGGCAGAGCTGCTCTCAGCCCCTTCATCCTCCAGCCTGTGCCACTACTGGTGATTGTCCTGGCCCAGGTGGAGGACTTGGCACATCTTCAAACTTCCTCATTTAGGACCTGAAGTATATTTTGAGTGGCAGGGGGAGGAATTGATTTTCCAACAACTTCCCCTTTTTGGCAGCGGTTGGTGGAATTTTTGCATTTTGGAAAGGTATCTGTGTTGCACACTTGGGATTTCTAAGTCCTGGTCTGTTTGAGCTGTGGTATCTTGTCAGCTGGTGTGTGGATGTGCTGCATCCTGGCTCTCTTGTACAGGCTCTCAGTGTGTGCTCAGACATAAAAATAGGCTGCTGTGGCTGTGTTTCACATGAGTCAGGAGGATATTTGGAGGAGGGAGGTGGGCTGAACTCAGGAGTAGAGCTGGCTTTGCAGTGATTTGGAGCTTTTATCTGGGTGTAGAGGAGGGTTGGGCTGCATCAGTGTGGTTTTTCTGTCTGACTTGTGTGCCCTTGGGCTGTGCTCTCTGTCTGTAATGCTTCATCCAGCCGGCCTTGTCACAGTCAGGATTTGTCACAGCACGTGGTGCACAGGTTAATACTGCCCATCTCTGGAATACCTCTGTATGTAGGTGGTAGAAGCTCCGGGTGCTCCAGCTCAGATTGGTACTGGGATGGTGGAGGTCGCTTCCCCCAAGTGTCATGGGTGAACTGGTGAGGAAAACCATGAAACTCACCTAGTCCCTGGTGAGTTTCCTGAAATCCAGCCTTTCATGAGGCTGTCTCTGGAACCCTGGGCTGCTGAGCTGTTCACTCCATGAGATTGTGTATGGCATAGGTCCTGTGAGATCTCCTAAACTTTCCTTCCCAGCTGTATAAGGTACCTATAAAACTTGAACTGATGTTGTGTTAATCCTTGTCTATGCTCTGTGTGCCTTCATTACTAGTGGGGTGAAAGGACACATGGCTTGTAGGGGCTCTGAGCATGAGGTTTCCCCTTAAAGATGGCATTTTCTTGAGGAGCACTCTTGTGAAAAATGTTGTTTGACTTGAGCTCTGAGAATGAAAACAGTGACATTGTGAGAGGGTGGGGAGAGGAAGGAGCCTCAGCACCTACCTCTGTGGCTGTGGTTTGACTTCCTTGCATCTGCTGCTGGGTGCTGGGGCGTCACCTTGTCAGGGCAGCTCTTCCTCTGGTCTCAAGTTTGCTTGAAGATGTGAAAAAATAGTGGCAGAGAAGAGAAATGGTGCCTTGCAGGTGCTATAGGTGAGCACGCCTGCCCTGCTGGTCACAGCCCACAGCACACTGGCTCCTTGCCCTGCGTGAGGCCAGAAATGGTGCTGAGGAACTGGGTCTGTGTCCAACCTGCAAATAGCACGGCTTGGGAGACCAGTGAGGCTTGTCCGGAACAAGGCATCAAAGCTCAGCCAAGTCCCAAGTGCGTGTTTGATGACTGCCTTGGTGACGTGGAAGGCCTGATGGCTCTGTCTACATCAAACTATACCGCAGTGAGGCCGGGCACGTCTGAAGGAGCAGGAAGTGGACGGGAAAAATCTTGAACCGGATTCAAAACAAGCAAGTGGAAGTCACTGAACAAACTGAAATCATGTTTGTGGGGAAGATGGATGAGACAGAGGTGAGCAGTGTCCTGAGAAGGCCAGTGGAGCAAGTGTGAAGGGTCTGGAGCACAAGTCTGAGGTTGAGCAGCTGAAGATGTGGGGGTGTTTAGCCTGGAGAAAAGGAGGCTCAGGGGGGACCTTATTACTCTCTACAACTACCTGACAGGAGGCTATAGAGAAGTGGTGGAGGCCCTGCTTCTCCAAGAAAGTCCTCCCTTGAGCTCGGCATGTTTGTAGATGAGCTGAAGGGGACCTTTCTGGAGCGGTAGGACTTGTGTTTGCTTGTGCCACTCTGGAGACATTTGTCCATTTTCGGACGTGTCTCCATTTGTCCCAGTTTGCCCTGGCTGTAGATGTGCCTCGTTTCCCATGTGTGTACATGCCCCTTGGGCTTCTCACTGGCCTGTGCACAACATCTTGGCTTTGTCCTGGCTTAAAGGTGTGGTTATCACCCACTTTAAAATATTAGGGGGATACATGATGTAGCCCAGCACAGCATTTAGAGACTTGCAGTGTTAAGGTAATGGCAATTGAAATGCCACCTGCTCAGGTACCTAAGACATGTATGGATGTCCTGGATCCTTCAGATCTGTCCTTGCCTGTTCTGGACTGACCATGGAAAATAGAACTCAGCCCGATGCAGCCGTGGGTGTTCCTCTTTAATTCCATTGTCTGAGGCGTGAGCAAAGCTGGGTGATCAGTGGTGCTGGTTCTTGACATGATGATGGAGAGGGGTGGAGCTGTCTCACACTTCAGCTGCAGAATGGTGACAGCTCTCCCAGGCTGTTCCTGTGGCCTGTGGTAAAAAAGGAGGACGACTCAGGCTGTGGCAAGCTTGGAGCAGCTTTAGCACAGCGCTGTGACCATCCTCACATGGGAAGCATGAAATGTGTGGATTAAAGCACCATCTCTGCTGAGTTTGGCCATTTTAATTGGGATTACTGTGGTCTGGAGGTCTTTGAGCACCATCTCCAGTCTGGTGTGCAGATGGGCATGGTGGGAGAAGGTCTGCATGGTTCAGGGAGGAGAAGATCCAGGACCTGTGGTGGAGCTGGGATTTTTGCTACACACACCATGGTATGCACCCTCCCATCCCAACAGGATGTTCCAGCTCTCCTAGTGCTCTGCAGAGCAACTTGTAGAACTTCTAGAAATATGGAAGTAGTAGGATGATAAGCTTGTTATAATCATTACCATTTTATTTTAGTGCGAGCAGTAATACTTGGCAGCGCGCAGCCACAGCTTGTCATGTAATGGTTTTAATCTTATTTTTTAAGAAGAGAGGGAGCAATGTTTTTCTTTCTGACTGGAGCCAAATCTGCACTCTTGTCTGCATCTCTTCATATCTCTCTGGGTTTTGTTTGCACAATATTGTAGTGGATGTAGCGAACATATGGGCCTTAAATTCATTTAATAGCTGCAAGAAAATGAGTTTAAGGTTCTTACAGTATTAAGGTAGACATTTCCAAATTCATTTTTAATGGAACATTTGTTCTCCGAAGATTATTATGCACCATTAACTCCTCTGCTGCCTGGTGTGTTCTCGTGCCCAGGGATGTTATTGCCAAGGGATATAAACATGTTTATGGGCCCAATTTATTGAACAGTGAGATTAAATATACTAAACTCAAAAATGTCAGTAGAAGCATGAGCACTTTGTCATAAATCCTGAGCGAGAACATTTGGACATAAATGTCGTGCTGCCGCATAAAACGGGTGCAAATCAAGTTGGGAGCTGCTGAAAACTTCTCTCACCAGTACAGCAGTTGTAAACACTGGGATTTGTCAGCATTAAATACGTACATGGGAGCAGGTAGTATATGGGTTTTTCCTTTTCTGGGCTGACTAGATGTGCCACATGGGGGTCATAAACTGGCAAATTATGTTTTAATGCTTCTGTGTGTTTGATGTGCATGGGAGTAGGTGTGGGCAAAGCTCCCACCCAGCCACAACTCATTGTCTCACTGAAGGGCAGCACTGGCAGGGAGACCCAGTGCTGCTCACTTGACGTGTGTGTGTACATTAAAAAATGGGCAGCATTATCTTTCTCTCTCTCTCTCTCTCTGTGTATATATATATATATATATATAATATATCTCCTACACATATGTATCTCAACCTAGCAAAAAATAATTGCTGAATATGAGAGTAAAGAAGTTCTGCAAGATTTATACAGTGAGATAACGGCTCAGTCTCTTAATATATACTATATATATCTCTATATCTCAGTGCCTAAGCTGTTATCTATATATATCTATATATGGATATATAATAGGCAGTACCACACATGCTCATCCCTCTTTGCATTGCTGTCATTACCTTGGTGCACAAACCTTGCAGAGCTTTTTCTATCCTTGTATTCACGGATTTTTACTTTTTTTATCCCCTGGATTGAGTGATAAAATCAAGCAGTGCTGCATAAATCGGGCATTTTTCTGCTCTTATGCAAAAAACAGTTGGGTTTGCTGCTTTAAAGGACCTGACTCCAAACCTGAGTTGTCTTTTGGGCTTCTCACCAGCCTGGATATGTGATATCAGAGGCCACAAGGGCTTGGCTGCCAGTGTGGTCTGGGCTGCCTGGATGCAGAGTCATGAAGGGAGAGGAATTTGGGATTTGCCTGGAAGCACACAGCTCAGTCCCTTGAACTGAGGGCCACTGGGTCTTCATCTGAGTAATGGGAAACATTAATGAAACCAGGCCTAATTCCTGCTGCTCTGTTGTGATGTGCACCAGTATCTAATGAGCTGAGTCACATCAGTAACCCCAGAATAAATCCCAATAGCAGGGTCACAGCCTTTTCTCCATAGTTAGAAATAGTTAAAATCCCACCAAGCCTTGTGGTTGGCTTGGGATTTTTGGGTGGGGTGCATCCCCCATGCTGGGCTGGTGGGCCAAGCTTTTCTGGTAGAGAAGCCCCATCTCTGACAGCTCCATGTGAGATGGTACAAGCATGTGCCTGTAAACAGCTGGGAGGAGGGTGGGGAAGTACCAAATGTGGTTTGCACTTTGGTGTTCCTGATTTAGAGCAGGTTTAGCACTGTCTGTGAATACTCCAAGAACTGTGGGCTCATGGCTTTGTTATCTAGTTTGGAAGTGAAAACTAAAGTCTATATATAGTAGGTTTGATAAGCTTTCCTTAAGTGAGAAGAGGTTTGGTCAAAAATATCTTTGTGAAGCTTTTTATTTTTTTATATACTTCTTTTTATATAGGCATATGTACATATATATATATATATATATATAATACCTATGTTATATATAGAGATATACAGAAGTATGTATAATATATATACAGATATACACAAATACATATAAAAATATATCAGGCTGAATAGATACTTTAGAGATGTGTGTGTGTGTATATTGTATTGGGGTTGGATGGTCAGGTTTTGGTAGCAGGGGCTACAGGGGTGGGTCCTGTGAGAAGTTGCCAGAAGCTTCACCCATGTCCAAGGGTGCCAATGCCAGCCAGCTCTAGGATGGACCCACCACTGTCCAAGGCTGAGCCCATCAGGGATGGTGGGAGTGCCTCTGGGACAACAGATTTAAAAAGAGGGGCAAAAAAAAAAAAAAAAGCTGGTAACTTCAGCCAGTAGAGAGAGGAGTGAAAACGTGAGAGCAACAGCTCTGCAGACACCAGGGTAAGTGAAAAAGGAGGGGGAGAGAGGAGGCCCTGCTGGTTCAGGTTTGCTGGCAGGACCTGTGGAGTGGATGCATTCTGGAGCAAAGGAGGAGGGTGTGGATTCATCCCCCTGAGGAGCAAGGAGCAGCAGAGACAACATGTGATGGACTGACCACAGATCCCATTCTCTGTCCCCCTGCACTGCTGAGGGGAGGAGGAAGAGAATTCAGGAGTGAAGTTAAACCTGGGAAAAAGGGTTTTAGGAAGTGATTTAGATTTTATTTCCCATTACCCTATTCTGCTTTGATTAAAAAAGTCAAACTAATTTCCCCAAGCTGAGTCTGGTTTGCCAGTGACAGTCACTGGTGAGGGATCTCTCCCTGCCTGTGTCTCAACCCACGAGCCTTTTGTTATATCTTGTTATATTTTCTGTCCCCTGCCCAGCTGAGGAAGGCACCTGGTGTCCAGGCCATATACATATATGTACACACATCTTTATGAAGTATCTATGTAATACATAGAGAGATACAAAAATGTGTACCATATGTGTGTATATACACATCTACATGTGTGGAAAAGGATAGCTGTATAGCTGTATAGTTTCTATAGATATTTCTTTTTGTATGTATGTATATATTTGGCTATATCAGAGCTGTGAACTGAAGGTGCAGTTGGGAGGTTTGATCTAAACTGCATTAGAAAGTGTTAAATTTTAGGCCAGCTGGAAAAGCCACAGCTATGATATTCTTCTTTAAACATCTGTTTTTGCTGTTGTGCCTGCAGAGGGAAAGAGAAGTGCTCCCTGGAGCTATGGGGGCACACTGGCTTAGGAGGAAACCTGAGGTGTGGTTATCTCTCTGGAAAAAGTGAGTTTCTCTTTGCAGTTTGCAGATCCTGACCGTTCATGTTGCTGTTTGAAACAAGGTGTTGCTCAGCTTGATAAAACAGGGTTAATTAGTTATTTTGGAGGAGATACAGCTTTATTTGAATCTTTAACTCCTGACCTGTAGTAGACTCAAGGATAAGTGTGCTGTTTGCATTGCTCCCTGACCTACACGGAGAAA
The DNA here is from genome assembly GCA_027886175.1 of Phylloscopus collybita. Classification (NCBI taxonomy): domain Eukaryota; kingdom Metazoa; phylum Chordata; class Aves; order Passeriformes; family Phylloscopidae; genus Phylloscopus; species Phylloscopus collybita. Next base: position 51,874,940 of record JAJNNQ010000026.1, read on the forward strand.
ACCCTCACTGTCTTGAGCCAGGATGTCTCAAGTGCTTTTCTGGGGTAAACTCTGCCTTTTTGCTCTCTGGTTTCCTACCAGATCTTCCATTCACCAGTGCTCACCTGGCACAGTGTCTCCCACCCCATGACTGAGTCATCCCACCTGTCTGCACTGGAAATGTCTCTGAATGCAATCCTAGCTGCTGGATATGCTTTGTTATGGGAATACTTATCTTTATAGAGGTGCTTTGGTGACTCACCTCTTAATCCAGCTCTCTCTCAAGGCAGTGGCTGCAAGGCAGGCGTGTGGTTGAGCACGTGCTCTTCTGCCCTGTTCCTGCAGCTGTGTGGTGGCTGAGTACCCAGGGTCTTCCTGTGCTGAAGAGTACAGGAGATTTTACAGTTAAATTATTGATTTTAGAGTGTGTTGGATTAACTGACGGGTTTGTCCCCCTTTACATGCATAGCAGCTGTTGAGCATGTTACGGCTGCTGCATCTCTGCAGCCTGAACTCATAAAAGGTGTTAAAACAATAATAATAATAATTATAACAAAATCTCAAAGACCTACCTAAGAAAAGCAAAGCTGGAGCAAGGGATGAAGAAGCTTTGCTGGACCTGATGTCTGCAGCCTCCCCTGCCTCACCTGTGGCTTCTCTGCCCCGCAGGCATCGACATCCTCAAGCTGGTGGCGGCGCAGGTGGGGAGCCAGTGGAAGGACATCTACCAGTTCCTGTGCAACGCCAGCGAGCGGGAGGTGGCGGCTTTCTCCAACGGCTACGCGGCCGACCACGAGCGCGCCTACGCCGCCCTGCAGCACTGGACCATCCGCGGGCCCGAGGCCAGCCTGGCCCAGCTCATCAGCGCGCTCCGCCAGCACCGCCGCAACGACGTGGTGGAGAAGATCCGCGGCCTCATGGAGGACACCACGCCGGTAACGCCGGGCTGGGCTTTGGTGCAGGTCACACCTTGTGAGATGTGGTGGCCATGGGACACGGCTGTGTCCTGGAGCTTAGCTCAGGTCACACCTTGTGAGATGTGGTGGCCATGGGACACAGCTGTGGCCTGGAGCTTAGCTCAGGTCACACCTTGTGAGATGTGGTGGCCATGGGGTTAGCTCATGGCCAAATAGCTCCCTCTCTTCATGGAGCTCCTTGGGGGCTTGTGTTGGACCTCTGCATTGCTTTTGAGCAAGGCTTTGCCAATGTTTGCTCAAATCCCAGTCAAAGTTTTGATGGGCTCTAGAGTCCCATGTGCTTTGCTTATATCTTTGAAGATCACCAGGAGGATCTGGTACCTGAGCCCTCGTGCCAGGGACACGGAGGAAAAAGAATCCCCCTTTAAACTTGCTCTCAAATGCCATGGATTTGTGAGAAGGGCCATGTACCCTTGAGCACTAAGTGTTTCTTCCTCCAGGATGGTGATGGGTAGCATGGGGGAGGTCATGTGTGCAATCCTCCAGAGCTGTTGCTCTTCTTTGGCAGCATTGGCCTTAAACAGTCCCATATTTTGGGACAATAAATAAATTGGTGCAGAAAATCCTGCAGTAGGTTGTCAGCTGGGTGTAAGTCATCAGGAGGTGCTTCAGTGACCTTCGCAGGTTTGTTTTGGTCACTGCTGCCTTACTTATTTCAGTTTTTAGGCTCTGATAAATCAGTGGTATGCCAGAAGTGTTCATAAAGGTGATGAGTGGGGCTTTTTCTGAACACAGGAGCCAATGGGACAACACAGAAATAGAGATGGGAGTGGTTGAGGCATGGCTCTTCCCCCTAAACTGGTTGGTGAAACATTTCCCATTGCCTTAGCAGTGACCCAGACCCAAAGGGGAGCAGGTGGGTGCTTGCAGACCTCTCTGGACTCTTGGGTGGGACTTGGCAAGATGGACCTTCACTCACAATAGAGCTTCTGAAGCAGAGCACTTGTCAGGGCAGGGAGTTCCCAAATTCTGCTTTGATCATCACAAACTTCCCCTTATATGAGGGACTGTGATCTCTTCACTGTGTTGCAGATCTTAAATTATTTTGTTTGATCCCTTCGCTGTGTCACATAAATTATTTTGTTCAGTGTATGAAACACCTTGTTCCCTTGTGACCATTGTATGAAATCAGAAGTTGGGATGTGTTGGCAGGAGCCCTTGGCTTGTGTTTTGGAGAGACCCTGAGTCAGGTGTGTGCTGAACATCCTGCCCACATCTTGGATAGGTTGGCTTTGCCAGCTGCCTGATCTCTCCTGCTCCTGCTCAGTTGCTGTTTTTTTCCTTTCAGCTCCTGGTAGCTAAGCAGCATGTGGCATTCTCATTGGTGGAAAAAATAAAATTAAAAAACCCAAGACAAAGCTATGTTTAGGAAGAAAAGAGAGGCAGAGAAAATTGCCATTTTGCACATATGAATTAAAGTTTCCAACATGTGCAGTGTCCCAGAAGGACATGTCCTCTTGCTCTCCTGGAGCAGGTAGTAATGTGTGTCCTTGTAGTTACTGCTTTGACTTTGAATGCTGTGACAAAGCTCTGGGCAAGGACGTTGGATAAAACACGGGGACTGTTCCTCAGCACGATATGTAATTAACAGACACAGGCTCTGCAGTGCTGAATGTCCCTGGCTCTTTTGGCCAAGACCATCAGGTTGTGCTTATCAAACACTTACAGAATGCAGGTGGTGGCTCCAGGAGCAGTGTTTATGGGGTGACCTGTCAGGGTGGAGGACTCCCAGTGATGGAGTAACCACAAGCTGTGCCCATAACTCTGAAAATATAGCAAGCAGATGTTCCAGGGAATGAGCAAACCCAAATCTCAAGGATAACTGGATGCCAGTCTTCTGGACTTCCCAATGAGCTTTCCTGTGTCTCTTTGTTTTTTAAAAGTGTGTTGTCTTTTCCAGTGTCCAGCACACCTGGATCCTGGGGTGGTTCCCCAGGTTCCCAGGTTCGGTTTCACTTGTTTTTCTAGAAATGAGTAAAATTGGGTTGTTGGTCTTTGGAGCAGGTGGCTGCAGTCCTCATGACAGATTTGGCATATTTCAGCAAAGAAGTTGTTTTTTAACAAATTCACGCAAGCTGTCACATCCTCTTTCCCTGTTCATCTGATTGGGCTTTTTCAGATGAGCATCTTTCATGATCAACCTTAGGAGCTGGCCACTGCCCTGCCCTGGAGATCCTGGAGCTGTGTGTGGGATGTCACAGCCTGGCAGCACCCCAGGGTACAGATCCAGCAAGGCAGCACATTGTGTTTCTGTGAGGTGCTACCTGCTGGAACCTGTCTGCCTCCTCTCCCTGAGCTGGCTCCTGTGCTGTCAATGTGGGTGGTGTTACAATGGCCCTGCAGGGAATGTGGGAAGCAGTTTGTGCATAGGAGACCAAATCCCTGGGGAATTGTGCTGGTGGCTCATCATCATCACAGCAGTCCAGGAAGCCAAGAGCTTGGTGCTAGCAGGCATGGAGGTTGATCTTTGGTTGTTTTTTTTTTTTTTATTCTGCTGGTTGGAAAGCCTTTAATTAGAGCTAATTGAGGTTTGACTCTGGGTGAGTTTTCTATCCAAACACAGATAAATCAAGGCAGTTTTTCTCTGCACCAAAGTGGTTTGATCAGAGGAACGTGTCACCCTGATGGTGACAAGAGTGGCTCCTGTGCTTTCCAGCCCTGCAGAAAGAGTCTTGCAAAAACCCCTGCAAAACAGCAAGAAAGAATAAAAAGAGTTTTTGGTATTGCAGGGGGAGTGAGGACTCTCATAAGCAATGCAAATGCATCCTCCCTGTGGCTAAGTTGCCCAGAGGAGTTGTAGATGTCCCATCCCTGTGTGTGTTCCAGGCCAGGTTGGACAGGGCTTGGAGTAACCTGGTCTAGAGGAAGGTGTCCCTGCCCCTGAAAGGCTGTTGGAACAAGGTGAGCTTTAAGATCCTTTCCAACCCAAACCATTTTGTGAGTCCAAGTAACAGCACGATGCCCTTAGGGTGACTTGAGCCAGCAGTGAGTCTCCAACACGTGCTGGTGTGACCTGCCTGAGCCCAGGAGGGATGGATGCATGGATGGCTGTGCTGTCTGGGATGCCTTTGGCTCTGCCCAGCATCCCTGGGTGCAAAACAGAGTTTCCCCATCTCTCTGCATGATCCCTGTATCGTAAGAAAGCAATGACACCCCCAAGTCATGGGTAAAAATTGTTATTGAACACTGTAGTTCTCAGATGGCAAATCAGTACCCTAAACACATTTCATCCCACCCACTATCCTTCTCTTAAGTCCTTTATCTGGTGTCTGCCTTCAACTTGTAAAACCTGTAGAGGCAAAGCTGCTCTCTCCTGTAGCACCCTGTTCCCTCGGCAGCCTTTTGTGCTCTGAAATCCAAATATTTACAACCCCTGATAGGAATAGGGGAATTAATGGGAGTCTCTGGAGTGTTACAGCATGAAGCAGGAACATTTTCCTTCAGATGAGGAACAGCTCCACTGTAGACTTGCCTGCTTTTTTAGCTGGGGGGGATTATGCTGGTTTTGCATGGCACTGGATGAATTTAGGTTAAACCGAGATTAGCCCTCTGAATCATTTTGCTCAGGGTTTTTTGCAGCTGAACCAGAAAATACAATGAGTGCAGAAGCTGTGGGAAGGTTTTTAGGGGTGCATTTAACTCATAGGGCTCCTGTTAAAGCCTGGCCCTGGCTACAAATGTTTGTTGGACTCAAGATTTGCAAAATCTGTCCCCTCACAGGCGGGTTTGCCAGACAGTGGCAAGCCTGGTCACTGCTTAGCAAGCACAGGCACATCCCAAATTAGTGGTGCTGACAAGAAAAATAGGGGAAAAGGGCAAGGGAAAAGGGAGGGGTTTCTCCCTGCCATCCCAGCAAACTGCAGTTCTCCATTTTTGGGGTTAAAATCAGAAAAACTGATTTTTACCAGTATCCACTGTATAATGAGATTTTTTTATTGTGGTGCATAACAGCATTTTGCAGCTATCAAGGGGCTCTGTGCTCACCTGGGCTGGCCTGGGGTGGAGCAGGCACAGCCAGGCCGTATTGGCTCCCCTGAGTGTCCTGCTGTGAGCAGTGCTTTAAGCTCTTACTGTTTTATTTATGGCTCTGCTGGCCTCGGCTGAAATATTTCAGGGGCTGGATGGAAGGGAAGCAAACAGCCTTGCTCAGGGCGTTCAGCAGCACAGCCTCAGCAAAGCTGAAAAACAAACCCACACCGTGAATAAGGGAGATGTTGAAAGTGGAGAGGGGAAGGCTACATCCCCAAGCCCAGTGAGGTTTAGTTTTGTGGCTAATTTCATGCTGCATATAATCCCATGAGTCAGCAGATGTTTCAAGGCTGGGGCTGGTGCAAGGTTAAGCTGTGGGGTTTTGGGGTATTTCAGAGGAGAAGAGGATGTGAAAGCAACCTCATGTCCAGGCACGTGGCTGTGGCAGTACCTTGGGGCTCCGTTTCTCGCCCTTTCACAGGTCAAAACCCTGAGGGGGGAAGTCAAGAGCCTGGAGCAGCGTTCCTCAAACTCTGCTGTTGTCAGCTCCCACCCATCCCTTTCACTTCCCCTTCTGGCACTGCAGGACTGGACAGGGCCCAGTAATTAGGAATTAAGTTTGTGCTGCACTCACGTGCCAGCAGTGGAGTGAGGGTGAAGCTGTTGGATAGATTTCCCAGCCAGAGGGGCCTGTGGTCTGAGGGCTGGGAAGTGCCCAGGCAGCCTGGACTTGCATCAGGTTTTATTTGAGGCACAAAGCTGTAAGGTGAAGTGGCCAGAGCCCTGGGGAAGGCGTAGGGCTGGCTGGGTTTTGCTGGAGTGGGCATCGCTCCAGGTTTGCTCTAAGCCATGACTTTATTTTCAGCAAATTGAGGTTGGGTTTGAACTATGCTGGAGAATGTGCAATAAGCAAAATGTAATAATTCATAAAGTGAGGCAAAGAGAAACAGCATACACACAAAATATAAACTTTATATATGCAGTGATATTGAGGTTTCCCTGCTGTGGTGACCACATCTCCTGAGGCTTCTGTGTTTGCAGTGTAATGGCTTTGGGAGAGTAAGAGGAAACTAGAAGATGGTTTCTTCTACTAGCCAAACTCAGTGTCAACTAACTCAGCCTGTGATTGGGTTGGGAACCTCTTCATCAGGGCTTCATCATCTCTTCATTACAGTTTGAGTTGAAAAAGTGAGTGGGCAAATCCATAGAAAGGAGAAGCCACCAGAAGCTCTCCTGGAGACATCATCTGCTTGAGAAGCACTTGGCCCACAGGCAGCCAGGGCAGGGCTGATGTGGAAGAGCTGTTTCCTCCATGGGTGGCTGCAGTTTTGGTTGTGGCACTTAAACCCTCCCCAGACCCAACACTGCCCATCCTGAGTTGTGTGAGGTTTGACTTGAGCAGCTCTTTCCCAGGGCTGCCTTGTGTTGAGGGGAGACACTGCACCAGAGATGGGTCAAGCATTCTGCTGAAACCACGCGGGTGAGGTGAACGGCACAGAGAGGAAGTTTGGGCTTCCCCACGCCAATACCCTCATGGTCTTCCCATCATGGCAGAGGGCATGCCTTGTGCTCTGCAGCACCACAACCATCACTGCCCTTTTCTGACACCTCGGTGAGACCTCATGGCCCTGCCAGTGGTGTTTAACCTGTCAGGGTCTGTCTGCCCCCAGGGTGGATCCCCAAACACCCTGTGCACCCTGAAGCTGCTGATCCAGAGGGATCCTCCCTATCCCTGTGGGGTTCACAGCAAGAGCATTCCACTCCTGCACCACTCTGTGCCTGCAGCATCACCCATGCCAGGCTGCTGCCCAGCCCACCCTGCTCCCGGTGCCGGGGTTTTTCCTGCCGCATTCCCTGTGGAGGCATAACAGACCTGGGAATAAGGGCTGGTGTCAGTCGGGTGTCATCTTCTGGCAAGGAATCTGGGAAGTGGCTGCCTCGGTGCTAAATTTATCCCCCCCACATCCTGGAGGGTGCACAGCCGCCCTCAGCAGCAGCCAGCCTGCCACCCGCTTTTGTTCCCGCCTGCTTGCGGCAGGAGGAATTGCTGGGAAGCATCGCCTGAGGGAAGGGTGTTTTTTAGTGCCTGCTGCTGCTCCTTCCTAATATTAGCACAGCAGCTGCAGTTTCTGTTTGTCTGAGCTAAGCTTTTATTGCAATACTGTAAAACGGAGGCAGCAAATGGGACCAGCCCGTTCAAACAGAGCTGGTGAGAGCAGCTGTGAAAGAAAACAAAGCCAAGCCTGTGTCTCCTCCTGTCCCATCTCCTTCTGTCCCCTTTTCTTCCTTATAGGAAGGGCCTTCAGACACCATGAGCTGCTTAGAGCACCCTCTCAGCTGCACTGGGATCCAAGAGGATGCTGGTGCTTGAACTGCAGTCTAAAGGGCTGCAAGTACATGGGAGCTTTTAGAATTTTGTTTATTAATATTTTTTGGCATTGAAAATCTCTTTGTGCTGTGCTCAAAAACAAGAAAAAAAACCTAAAAAAAAAAAACTGGCGATGGGTTGTAGGAAGCTGCTGATGTGACAAAGCCACTGCAGTGCCTTTGGTTTTCGTGCTGGACTGTGCATTTAACAGTCTCCCACGTGTCTCTTTTTGCAGGTGCAGATGCAGCCCCAATGGCAAGCGCAGGAGCCCAGCAACGAGGACGTAAAGGTGAGAAATCCCATGGCTCTGAAAAGGCAAAAGGGTTGCAAGAGGGTTTTTTTGTGGGTTTTTTTCCCAGCCAGAGCTTGGTTTCACTCAATCACCGCTGTTCATAAAAATAGGAATGGCCAGGATGGTTTCAATGCAGTGAGTCACAGGCTATGAATAGTGTGTTTTTACACCTATTCCACAGGCTTCACCTCGCAGCAGCCTTTTGCATTCCCTGGTCTTTCAAAGCCCTCACTCCCAGTTGCTTTCTTCCCGTGGTTTAAACATTAACACACATCAAGCATCCTGTTTGCTTTGCCTCAAGCTTGCAACCTTCAGCTATTTGGAAAGCTTTGGGCTCCCAGAACAACTACAGTCAAATAACCTTGGGTGATTTTGTCTTTCCTAGCGTGTTTTAGCAGCTGGTTAATTAAATTCCAAATGAGTTGGTTCTGGGAAGACAGAGCTGGGGCAGCTGTCTGCTGCCTGCCCTCCCTTGGCCAATTGTTGCTTGTTGGCCAATTGTTGATCAGGCTCCTTTTTGGGAATTGGTAGGTGGGTTTGTGGTTGAATATTAGGTAGATGAGCTGCACAAGGGAAAAGTAACCCTTAAAGCCTGTGTTATTTTTAAAAGGGATATCAGAGCATATTACAGCTTGGAAAGTGGCCAGCTGCTATCCTGGTCCTTCCCTTGATATTCCCCCTTAATGGCCATAGCTGATTGTTCATGATGAGCTGTACTGGAACAGGAGTTTCAGAGGAGAAGGCAGATTCTTTTAATTAAAAATTAAAGCTGACTTTTATTTTTAACATGCCTATTGCGTAATGCGCTGAGCTAGAACAAATCCTCCCCTGTTTATTTTCAATGAGGGGAGAAAAAAAAACCCTTTTATTCTACCAGGAACAGGCTTCAATGTTAATTTAATGTGAACTAATGGGCGTCCCAGCAGACATGTGATTTGTGGGTGGCGAATTCCTCGACACGGGTGAGGAATGTTGAGGCACATCCATGCCGGTGCGGAGGTGGCTCAGTAGCGCCCTTTCCCACAGCCTTTAATCCCAATTTTGCATTTTATCCCTGGGTTGTAGGCAAAAGCCTGTTAGCTGGAATAGCCTGATCTTCCCTCGGCAGGAGAAAACAGCGTTGTGAAATGCTGTTGAGAAAGGGAATTGCATGGGGACAGGGCTTGCAATTCTTTTCCCTGGCAGGTCAAGCAGGGACACAAGGTTGGGGGAAAAGGTTAAATATTGGATGGCCCTAAAAATAACCTGTTTAGAGGGACCTGGTGACCTGCAGAAGTGCCCAAGCTGCCAGCCAGGAATGTGAGGTTGCTGGCCCAGGCATCTCATCCCTTCAGGGAGTGGGAACTAGAAATGTTCTGCTTGAGATTTGCACCCTGAGGAGATGTTGAGAGGCAGAGGAAGGTAGATAATGTTGGCTGCTGTCTTGGAGGTAGGAAGGAATTTCAAAGAAGAAAACATGCAGAATACAGTCAAATTAGGAAGCAGGTTCACACCAGCACCCAAATTCATAGAATCATGGAATTGTTAAGGTTGCAAATAACATTTGAGATCATCGAGCCAATCCTTAACCCAACACTGCCAAATCTACCACTAAACCATGTCCCCAATTGCCACATCCACATGTTTTTTTAATGCCTCCAGGGATGGCGATTTCACCACTTCCCTGGACAGCCTATTACAATTCCTGACCACTCTTTTGGTGAATAAATTTTTTCTAATACTCAATCTAAACTTCCCCTGGCATAACTTGAGGCCACTTTATCTTGTCCTGTCACTTGTCACCTGTCACTTGTCAAATGGTGCTGCTTTCCAGTGCAGTGCTTCCCAGCAGTGCTTACTGCTCCTGATGTCTTCAGAACTGTGGAGCTGAACATTTGCCCTTGGTGTTCACATCAGGACAGGAAAAAGCAAAGGCACTTGGGTGACATTGTGGTCAGTGCCAGCTCCTGCCTGTCCTTCCTTGCTCTAAACTTGGAATCTGGTAGGATGGACTTTTCCATCAGACTTTAATAGGATGTTCACAGGAGCAGTGGTGAGATGGGGCAAGCAAATCATTAATTTGATGTGGACCTAGTCAGAGCCATATGCTGCACTGGAGATCCCTGAAGGGTCTCACAGCCCTCGCCCTGCTGCCTTGGCACTGGTTGGAGCTGTGGAGCCAAGCTGTGCTTTGCTTTTAGCAAACAACAGGTGTGGAGCAGGTTTTGGGCATCATCACCTCTTGCCCCCAAGTGCTGTGCGTTAGGCTTTAATAAACTGAATCTGAGAAGGAAAACCCGGCTAAAATGCTCTGCTGAGGTTACATGTGCCATCGTGGTGCAGTGGTTGCTCCTACCAGGTGTCCCAAGGACGTGGGTTGTGTTACCTCTCCTGCCTGATGTGCCAAATGCCAGTGCTGATGTCCCCCCCGGGTCATCTCCTGTGCCTGTTGTGGGCCAGGAGAACAGGTCATTCCTTGCTGAGGGTGGGCTGGAACATTTTGAAGGCCAGGGTGCAGGTGGGTTTGGGTGTTACCCATGGCGTAGCTTCCTCCCAGGTAATTTTCTCTCTTTCCTCCCCCCAAAGCTGGAAGGTGACAAGCTGGCGCTGCCGGTGAGCCCCAGCCCGGTGAGCCCCGCGCCCACGCCCAGCCCCAAGCCCCCCGAGGCAGCCGTGCTCACCGTGGAGCCCTCTCCTTCAGAGAAGAAATGCTTCTTTGTCGACGAAGCCGAGCCTCTCCTGCGCTGCGACTCCACCTCCAGCGGCTCCTCCGCGCTCAGCCGGACGGGCTCTTTTATTACCAAAGGTACCAAAGGCAACCCAGGGCAGAATGGGAAGACAGAAGGGACGCCGTGGCATGTCCCATGTGGCCAGCACACGTGGTAGAGCTGCCCAACACACGACATCATTAAAATAAATAACTGGGAAAACTAGCTCTCCAGGCTACGCTTATCACATTCCTCATTCCCGACCAGAATATCCTGTTAGCAAAGATGATACAGATTTCAGACAGAAAAATGTTTTTAAAGGCTTTTAACTCTTTGAAGTTCTGCTGCCAAGGAAGCTGTAGCATTCCTGGGTGTTTGGGGGGAGTTTCTCCTGATTTTTGGCACTTGCACTGGCCTGTGCATTTCTGCATGAGATGAAACCAGAGAGTGTAATTTCCAGATTGATTTTTGTTTCAGGTTTTTTAATTTTTTTCACTCTTGGTTCTCTTTGCTGCAGACACAGAGTACCATTAGTCACCTCCCTTTATTTTAGGGGCTTTAATTTCCTGTATTTAACTTGCTGCATTTAATAATCTTTTAACTTCTGATGAAGGTGAAATGCTGAGCTCAGTCAATCCACCAAATTTATACTTGGGTGTGAAAATAAAGCTTACCCAATAAAAACAACTTGAAAGAGCAAAATTCAGCTTTTTTGGCTCCTCACTGTTCCGAACTGGCCATTCAGCATTTACATATGCTGTGTTTGCTCTTGCAGGATCCTGGCTGAGGTGCCTCAGCAGCACTGCCTTCTCCATATTCTCTCCTCCCCATCACTTGTCACCCTCCTCCTTTTCCAACAGTTCTCCTTGTGGTGTGCCCCTCTCCAGAGGGGGCACCAGGGGATGGACTGAGGAGAACAAGTCCTGGTTAGCAGAGGTTTCTTGAGGAGTTTCTTGACCGATCCCCTTTCCTCCTACAGAAAAGAAGGACACCGTCCTGCGCCAGGTGCGCTTGGACCCGTGCGACCTGCAGCCCATCTTTGACGACATGCTGCACATCCTCAACCCCGAGGAGCTCCACGTGATCGAGGAGATCCCGCAGGCCGAAGACAAGCTGGACAGGCTATTTGAGATCGCTGGAGTCAAGAGCCAGGAAGCCAGCCAGACCCTCCTGGACTCTGTCTATAGCCACCTTCCCGATTTACTGTAGGCACTGGGTCACCGCACGCTCTCCGAATATCTGCTAGAGCTAGCTTGGCACTCGTTAAGATGACCAACAATACGCAGGCGGGATTTGTTGTAGAATATACGGCCAGTATTTTCGTTGAGGTGTCCTTGGTTTTTGGAGGGGGTGCAGTTTGCCAGCGTTGCACCCCTCCACCATAACTCTATCGCTCAGTCCAAGTCTTTGCACCATCTGCCCCCCCTGCCCCAAGCCTCTCTTCTCCTTGTTCTCATTCCAATCAGATCAGACGATGCACTTTAAAAAAAAAAAAAGCAAACAAACAAAAAAAATCCAAAACCGCAGTTAATGAACTAAAAGACCGTGAATCTGGTGTAATCTAACACATCAAATTGGGGATTGCTCTGTAACCCCCTTCCTCTGTCAAAGCTGTCGCTCGGAGTGACTGTCTCCCACCACCTCCCATCGCCTCAGGGCAGTAAATGGCAAAAACACACAAAAATCCCACCCCAATTGTTGCTGGTTACTGTCTCTTAACGCAGCTAAGCTTCCCACCCGAGCTGACTTTTTTTTTAAGTACTCTTGTTTGGCTCATATCCATTGCTGAGATTTTACTAGCACGGTTATTTATTGTATGGTTTTCACCCGGACAACGCATCGCGCTCCTAATACGCTACAGCACAAGTGCTTAAACCACAAGGAGAAGGGTCAAGCCCCACCAACCTTCAAGGCAGTGGAAAGATCCTTTGCCTCCAGTCGAATGTAAGGAGTTATCCTGCCTTGCCACGTGTGGGAATGGTGGGGCCCCGAAGGGAGCCGGTGCTGGACGCGGGGAGGCGAAGGCTGCCGGTGGTCCCGCTCTCCTCGTGCTGTAAGACTTAAACCAAGCTATGCTTTTACACTCGTGTCTCTTGTTTTTTATACAGACGTGGCCGATAAGTTCTACGAAGACCTTATGTGGTCTCAATAGTCTCTTCAAATCACACTTCACTTTTTATTAAACAGCGTCGGGGGTGGGGGGTGTGGGGGACAAAAAGCTGCATCGTAAGAAGTCTGTCTGATTATATTTGCAATTATTATGCTCCCGTAACGAACAGTCTGTACTACGCTCAATTTGAAGAAATAATGGCATGAGGGTGGCACGAGCTGCCCCGTGGGAAGGGGTGGGAGTGGGGGAAGAGGGGAATGAATTGAAAAATTGCCTTCCGGTGTACTAATTTATTAATAAATACTAGGTGTTTGTTACTTGACACGATTCTGTGTTAACCTCCTTAACAGCTGCCTCTGCTCGGGGACACCTGGGTTGGGGCAGGGGCTTGCCTGGGGTGCCCATGGTGATGAGGGGGATTTGGGGAGTTTTGGGGTCATGAGGAGGTAGCTTTGAGGCCAAAACATGATTTCTTTCTGTTGGCAGCACTGCCTTGAGTCCCCACGGTCACTGCTAGAGCTCCCTGCAGGTCCCCGCCCTGTGCTGGGCTGGGGGATGTGTGCTAATCCCCATAGCAGTGACAGATCAGATGGCTGATGGTGCTTCCAGGGTTGGGTTTTACAAGCTCTCAAAGGCTTTGCAGGCATTTTGGGGAGGCTGAAGTATTAATTTTCCAGGAAGCAGCTGCTGTGCTGAGTCACTCCTGAGCGAAGGTCTTGCAGTCACAGCGTTTCTGTCACTGTTAAATTCCCCATGTTCTTAAAGTCTACACTTCCAAATAACTCATCCCTTGTTACTCTGTCTACGAATTGAATCCTTAATGGGACAAATGCTTCTGGTTTATAAGACTGTCATTTTGTTTACTTGGCTGCAGAGTGATTTCTGTTACCAGGGGTGCTATGTTTTCCTTCTGGCTGGCACCAGAAATTGCTGGTGCAGGACTCTGCATAGGAACACGATTAAAACTTTTCAGCAATGCACAGATGAAATACAGTGTCAAATAGCAAGAGCCTTTATTGGGAGCTTTGGGGTGGAGTTTTCCCTCTGTGGCAATAAAACATTTAGCTCTTGGTGCCTGCAGTTCTGAGGTAGAACCCAGAATCAGCCTATTGGCAAGAGGTGTTGGGGCCAGTGGTAGTTGATCCACCTGGGCGAGAATTGGTAAAGGGAGGGAAGGTATATGCAATTCTGGGCTCAATCAATAGTTTGCTTTAAATTATTCTTAGCAGGTTCTTGGAGCAAGTCCAGCTGGGAAGTTAAAAATTGTCCTTTTCTGATGGTCCATGTTCTCCTAGGGAAAGGTGTGGGTTGCAAGCACTACAGCCATGCCACCCTCCCAGGGAACCACCAACCCCACCCTGCAGCTGCACTTCCTGTCCTGGCAGCCACTCACATTTTCTGATGGGCTTTGAAGGTAAAACAAAAAGAAAAGCAGTCCTGGGAAGAGGATTTAGCCAGCTAAAGAGATCCCACAAAGCAGGCATGTTGTGGAGGTGCCTTGGCTTGGAGCTGCTGAGGAGGCACAAGGAAGCTGTTTGGTTGTTGGGATGCATTTAATTCATCTTGATGGCAGGTCGTGGAGCAGCCAAGACTTGGGCAGTCCTTGGCTCCTTGGCTCTGTTTGTGCTGTGCACACTTCCAGCATTGCTTCTTTCTTTGATTGCACCTGGACATTGACCTTTTCCACGGCTGTGTCATTTCAGATTTCTAACTTTTTGTTGTATGCATATGTATATGTGTGTACAATATTTTTATTTATTGTATATTTATCTATACATTATATATTTAGATATATTACATAAATATTATAATATATTGTGCTATTTCTATATTTACATATTTTCCTATATTATTACTCTGTATTTTTATAGGTGTACAGTATATAAATATTTTCTGTCTCCGGGGGTGTGTAGGGAAAATATCTGAGAGCAGCTGAGCCCCACATACAGGCAGGTATTTCCTGGCAGTGTGGGTGGTGTGAGGAGCCACAAGCCCTGTGCCCCCACCCTTCCTCTGAGCCAGCTCTCCTAAGCCTTAAGAAAATAAATCAGGCAGGTGGGATCAATGGGTTCATGACCTGGAGGCATAACTGCTTGGGAGCAGAGATTGTCCTTGTTCTCATCTTTGTCTTACTCGAGGCATCGTGGGCAATGCACAGACTGTGACGTGCAGCTCCAATGGGTGAAGTCTTTGGCTAGAAAGGTAAAGGTGTGAATATAAAGATCTTTATAAATGTATGTAATTTGCATAAAAGTACATTTCATACAAAATCTGCATTGAAAATGTACTTGAGAGTGCATTGTAGGTGAGAGGTGGGGTTTGCCCCTTGCCTGGCCTTTCTCAATCATGGTGTTTTGAGGGATGGGATTTGAGTATTGGGGTGGCAGTCCTGGGTTGTAGAGCCTGTGAAATCAGAGGGCACAAGGAAGCATGATGAGGGCACAGCCTCCTCTGCCTGCTGTGGGCATCTTGCTTCAGAGCAGAGACTGAAATTTCTGTTGTGGTTGCACAAAACATTTGCTGCCCCAGCCCTGCTTGCTGAGGCTGGATATGAGGTGTGGACATTGCATTTACCCTTAGGGTGACAGTGTTTGCTGGGACAAAGCCCTCCAGAGATGCCTCCAGCATGACCTGGCATCCTCAGGATGGGCTGGCTCTGCTGATTCAGGGTCTTCTAATTCCTCCAGTGCAAATGAGCATTGGGATTGTATCTTTTAATTCTTTTTTTTTTTTTTTTTTTTTTTTTTTTTTCCCATGAATTGCAGGTGCTGTCTGCAGAAGAACAAGACATCTTGTGCACTTTCCTCCTATCTTAGCCAAATTGGAGTTTATCCTAATGGGGAATTAATTGCAACCCTCTGGGTGTGGCTGCTTACATCCCAGTTGGAAAAGCACCCCAGAGTCTTCTGGGATGTCATTCACCCCTCTGGCTCCTTGTGTATCAGCCAGATCTCTGTGGATTGCAGCAGTGTCTGTGTAGGAGGTCTGTGCACCCTTTGTGTGAACAACTTGTGGGGAGATGGGAGGAGATGCTGGGGGTGTCCTGCGGGCTCGGTGTGGGATGTGGGGGATTTTTGGGGGTCTGTGCCCATCACTGGGGCCACAGGGCTGAGCTGTGCAGTGTGTGGGAGGGAGGCAGGTTGGTACAGGCACAGCTCACCCCAAAATCCTCCCCTGGCACTGCTTGGCTACAAGCTTTACACCACAAAGGGTTTGCAGCTGTTTTTTTCTCCTCTTGGACTTTGCTCCTGTGAGTGCCTCGAGAGGGAAGTTTCCAGGGCAACTGGTAGGAAATGGAAAGATGGAGGAGAAATAAGAACTATAATTTGTGTACTCATTAAGTACCTGCCTGATGGCAACCCCTGAGGTGTTTATCACACCATTTAGGATGCGGCTGCTGCTTCTCTGTGTGAGCATCCATGAGCTTTACAGTTTCTTTTGGGATACTCTAATTTAATTTTCCTTCCTTTCTGGGGTGGAGGCAGCTGGATGGATAATGGAGGACCTGCCTGTTGTGGAAGCTGTGGGTGTTTCTGGCAGCTCACAGTTGTTGCACCGTGCCTCAATCCCTTGTAGCCAATGCACACTTGAGTCTCTGCTCCTGCTCCCCAATTTCTGCTCCAGTCCCCTCAGGGGAACCCCTTGGCTGCTGCAGCAGCTTCACCTCTCTGCTCTCTGCCCTCTATGGATGAAGTTAACTTTGCCTGGATTTAATTTGAAGGGAATAATCTATAAGCATGCTGGTCTCAAAATACATTTCTGGGCACAGGAGCTTTTGCCAGGACCTGTCAGGCTCAGCAGGAAACTGGGACTGGGGCAGGACATTAATCTGCCTTTGTTTCTGGCAGCTCTGATCTTTCCAGGCCAATACTTGGCAAGAATGATATTAACTAAACCATTGATCTTCCAGGTCCTTCAATAGCTGATGAATGCTTTTTGTGGCTTCTTCTCTTACTGATAATTTATTTTAAGAATAACAAGCTGTCTTACCACTCTCTCTGGTCAGCAGAGCTCCAGGTGCCTTTCTACTGAGGCTCACAGTGTTACTGTCATTTTGCAAGTAGGGAAACTTGAAGGACAGAGATCAAACTCCTCATAAGCAAACTAATCAGAAAAAAAATTCATGGTGAAATCTAGAGAAAAGCCTTGTCCCAACAGCTCCCATACCAGCCTGACTCAAGGGATGTAAGGATGAGATTTGGGGCATAATGTGCCCCAGCAAAAGGGGAAAGATGGAGGCAATGTTCCCAAATCATGCCTTCCATTAATTAATTTGCCCTTTAAATGAGATTTTTGAGCTGGGAATAAATCTATGTCCATGCTGGCTCCCTGGTTAGATCTTCTGCCTTCCTCTTGCCCCATCTCAGCAAGAGCAGCTGGGAGGAAGGTCCAGCTCCAGACCTGAGACAACAGGCCTGTTGTCTCAGTCCCTGTCCCTCCTGGAGAAAACCACTCACTCCTGCCTTTTCCCCCAGCCTGTCCTGTCTCCCCAGAGCAGGGATACTCCTTCTCTCTGCCCCGTGCAGGGCACATGGCAGTGATGCCCATAACACTGATTGGGCATGAAGCAATTTGCCAAAACAACTCCATGGGGCCAGGGAACTCACCTGAAAATCACAGCTGTCCACAAGTAGTGAAAAAACAAAAATTTCTCTTATGTTTTTTCTCCTTTTCTTCCTTTCCCAAGGACTTTCCCTTGCACCTGGCCAACATTTCTGTGGCAGGATGGTGGAGCAGGGATTGGCACTGATGGGAAGAGGATGCACTGATGCTCTGCCAACTTCTAGAATAGGTGGCAGCTCCAAATTGCTCTGTGGGCAGGGAGCACCCACCTGCCCTCTGCTCCCTGGATGGGCTCTGCAAGCAGGCTGGCAGCCTGTGAGTCGACCTGAGCTGAAATCAGGCTTGCGAACCACCCAAAAATTCAACAGTCTGGACAGTAAAGATGAATTAACCCATCCACATTAGTCACACCCCCTAAGGAGGTGAAAGAATGGGACATCAACCCTTTCCCCTACTCCTGCTGTTGCCATTTTATAAAATTTCCTTTTTAAAAATGCCATTTAAACTTGAAAATGGCTGCTTTTTTTTTTTTTTTGCTTTTTTTTTCCTTTTTTTCCCTCTCACCTCTGGTTTCTTCTGATCGAATACATGGGAAGTTTCTTCTAATTAAATGTATCTGTAGACAGATAATCCTGTTTAGCTCAAGAGTCAATATGGTTCTTTAGCTAAACTAAATATTTTCCCTGCCTGATATTTATCCTCCCCTGGCTGCCCCTTGGCTCCTCCTGGAGGTATTTGAAGATTGTGATCCCATTCCCTAGCTTTTGTTTTTAATTTTTCTGGCCTCAGGTCAGGTTTTCTCAAGGTTTTGTGTCATGCCTGAGCATTAAAGAGGTTCCCATTTTGCTGCTGCTGCTGTTGACCTCGGTCCTCCTTGCTATATCTAATTCATGGAGACAGCCAGATGCCATCAGCTCATGCCACTGATAAAAGCTGAAATAACATCTGCCTCTGCACTAGCCTTGGACCTTGCAGAATCAGAATCACAGAGTGGTTTGGGTTGGAAGGGACATGAAAGCTCATCTTGTCCCAACCCCCTGCCATGGGCAGGGACACCTTCCCCTATCCCAGGCTGCTCCGAGCCCCATCCAGCCTGGCCTTGAACAATTCCAGGTATGGGCAGCCACAGCTTCTCTGGACAACCTGTGCCAGGGCCCCACCACCCTCACAGTGAAGAACTTCTTTTTAATAACCAAGTTTCTCCTCTTTTAGTTTAAAACCATCCCCCTTTGTCTGATCATTATCTGCCCCTGTAAAAAGTCACTCTCCCTCTTTATTATAAGACCCCTTTAAAGACAAAAGGTCACAGTGAGGTTTCCCTGGAGCCTTCTCTTCTCCAGACTGAGAAGGCCCTGATTGTCCTCACACTGGTGGCATTTGCAGCCAGGCTCTGGTGATTCTGAGTTTGTGAGCTTTGCCCTTTTGAAATCAGGAGCCTCCTCACTGGGTTTGCTTTCACTGCACCTCCATTAACCACCTTGTCTGGACTAATCCAGCCTTCCCCTCCTCTAACTTTCTGTGACTGTGATAAATAATTTATGTAACAGGCTGAATCAGGATTTGTTGCCTGGTATAAAGTGCACAGGCTTCTGCAAAATATCCCTTGGTCTTGCTGTTAGCCTAGAAATAGGGACATTAATATAATAATAGTCCTGGCTCTTCTCCCTCCTGCGGTTACAGAAATTGGGGGTGACACAAATTGGGGGTGACACTTGCTCGGCAAATGCAGCTACTTGGTCATGCCATGAGCGTGAGGGTTGAAGAGCCAAAGAGTCAAATCAGTGAGATTTTCTGGATCTGACAGGGAAACAAAAGCTGGTCTGGCAAGAACCAAATTCTGCAGGTCCCCAGCAGATGCAACCTTTGAACTCACAAGCATGGGCATGTACTGTGTGTGGTAGAAGTTTAGTGTGTCCCTAGGACACCTGAGCAATTCCATGCTGGGGTCTTGGACTGAGCCTGACACCCCAACCCATGGGTGTTCTGTCCCATTCCAGACCCTTCTGAAGGAACCAAACTAGGATGGCATGCCAGATTTTAAATGAATAGATGTTTGTCAGTGGAAGGGGCAGTGATACAGCACCTGGTGTGCATCCTAAAAGAGCTCTCCACTTCTTCTGGCACACTTGCCCCAACAATACAAAACCATGGGGGACTCAACCCTCCAGTTTGGTGTTTGGGTGTTTGAAGATGTAAAAATATCTTCCCTAAGGCAGCAAAATCTCCCTTTGGGGTTAGCACCTCTAACACTGCCCCGGAGCTGCCCAGGGATGTTGTGGCATCTCCCTCTCTGCAAACATTCCAAACCCACCTGGATGAATTCCCGTGTCACCTGCTCCAGGTGACCCTGCCTTGGCAGAGAGGTTGGACTGGGTGATCCACAGAGGTCCCTCCCAACCCTGACAATTCTGTAATTCTGTACTCAGTGCTGCCCTGGAATTGTGTCCCCAGGCCAGGTCCCATCTCCCTTCTCAAGTGTCACCCACTGGGGTCTCCATACAAAACCCACAGGACCCTGTTTCAAACTCTAGGAGTATTTCCCAATCAGACTAACTGGTTAGTTGCCCTAAAAATCTACCACTGCTGCTGCATGGCAAATCTGCACTCAGAGGGGATGGACATATCCAGGGACACTCCGTGACAGCCAAGTCACCTGAAATAACCCCCCATTTGTCTGGAGTCCCAGCAGCTCCTGGAAAATGAGCTGCACAATCGTCACTGCAGTGTCAGCACCTGCTGATGCAGCACTGTTAATTATAGAGCTGGGGCTCAAGCAAGCACAGCACAATTAACATCTCTTAGGTGAGGCACGAGAGCTGCTGGGCTCTCCCAGAGCTCCAGGCTGGAGTTGTCAGCAGGATGCCATCAAGAGCTGCCCACCAGGGTGGTGGTCCCGTGGTCAGTGCGTGGATTTACACCCTGGTGCTCCAAGGGTGATGTTTGGGCTCACAGTGCAGCCTTTAATGCTGGAGCAATGAATTGCAGGTGGTTTTCAGAGGAAGGCCAGATGCTGTCCACTGACAGCTCCAGCAGGAGGGAAGGGGAGACAGTGTGACATTAAGGTTTGCAGCACCCATCCTCTGCATCATTAATTCACTTTTTCTCCTGAGGCCCAGATAAACAGTAGAAGGTACTATTTTCAGCACTGAAATGCATCTTACACCTCCCATCTCTAAATGTGCAGCCATTTCCTTCCAGAGGAGACTTTTTTTTCTGAAAATAGAGAGAAATGTGTATTTTGACCAGAGCAAGCAGTTATTTTCCTGCACTTCTTGGTTTTCGGAGCATCTGGCAAGCTGTTATCACATTAAAGTTGCTCTACAGATCCCCCATCCTTAGGCTCTAGAAAACCTGCATGGCCAGGGACACTAAAGCACCTGAAATTCCTCATTCAAGGCCAGGGACAGTCCCTGTGTCCCAACATATGCCCAACACTTCCACGTGCCCAACACACCCCCAACACTACCAGCCTGGGCATCGGTTCCCAGCTGGAGTCTGTGAAGGTTAAATGACCTTTTTAGAAGGTCCTGTTGTCATAGAACAAAGGGTAATGTTTTAAAACTAAAAGAGGGTAGATTTAGACCACCGTCTTTTTATGATAAGGGTGGTTGAATGCTGGAATAGGTTGAGCAGAGAGGTGGTGGATTCCCCATCCCTGGAAAGCATTCAAGACCTTATTGGGTGGGACTTTGAGCAACCTAGTCTTGTTGAAGATCCTGCTCAGGAGGTTGACTAGATGACCTTTAAAGACCCCTTCAAATCCATTCTATGATTTTGTGATCTCTGAAAGGGCTGAGTGGGACTTGCAGGATCTCCTTGCAGGATGCAGGTGCTCAAGTTCCATGCCAAGGACCTGCACCTGCTGCCAGCTGGGGTGATGGTGCAGGGGGAATCCCATCAAGCCCCACATGGGACACGTGGTGTTTGGAGGACATCCATCCCCATTGCTGCAGTGAGCAGGCTCCCCAGCATCCTCCAGCTTGAGACCTGGGTCCCCACAGGGTTTTGCTGGGCATTTCAAAGGAGCTCAATGCCCCACACATCACCACATCACTGCATCCCTTTCCACTGCTTCCCAGTGACTCTTGGCAGTGATGGAGCTGGTTAATGGGTTCTGCTGGAGAGTTTGATATTTAACTCACTTCTGCAGTCAGGCGGAGACTGGAGAGGTGACTCAACAAGGTCTCACCCCGGTTCAGCCAGGAAAATCACATCCTGTTCTTTTAGCTGGAAAAACACTTGGCCAAAAATACATGGCATCATATTGGACATGAAGGCATCTGCTCCTCACCCAGGCTGGTGTCACCTCCCCTGACCCCTCCGACGAAAGGCAAAACCCGTCACCAACCCCTGGGCTCTGTTATTGATGCCTGGGCTGCTGCAGTTTCAAAGGGTGGCCCTCACGGTGCTCAGAACTTCAAAACAACTCGCCCTGTGCCTGAGATTGGGCTCACTGCATCTCACCCCAGTGACAGGTTTGGGTTTGTGCCTGCCCACATCTACAATTGCACATCCCCACCACAACTGGTTTAATGAATCTGAGGAAACGAGCACAAAACCATCGAGCTGTACTGATTTTATGTCACTGGCAGGCTTTGCACTCAGCTTGGGAGCCAGGGAGATAAAATACAGCTCATTTTGTTGATGCCAGTGAGGTTTAAAACTCAAGACAAATTAATTGCATCTGTATTTTTTGATCGTTGAAGGCAATTTTGTGAAGCATTTGTTAAAGATGCCACTTAAGGAGGGAATTTCCTAACTGCACAAGTTAATGACTTTAAACTGCTACTCAGGCTCTCTGCAAACGGGGGCTTTGTGCTGCAAATCTCTTTGAGGCTCATAATTCAATCCTATTTAAAAGCAAATTTTCTTAGATTTAGAGCAATGAATATTTAAATACTACCAGTTGAACAATTTTCAATTTTGAGATCATTTCAAAGCCAGGAGAGTTTATAGCATTCGGCTACTCCACCACACTTCAGCGTCTGAATTGATCCCAACCGTAGCTGACTCTTAAGCAGCTTAAACAGCTACAAAGGGTTAGAGTAGTTTAAAGGGTTAGGGTAGTTTAAACAGAATATCGTGTTTTCAGGGCTTTGGTTAAAGAAATGAGAGTTCACAGGCTGCCAAGCAGATCAGCTCCAGAAGAAGGACATGACAAGCTTCACTAGAAAAGCTCTCCTTAGCACACGGCATCTTCTCTGCCTTCAAACCTTGTCTGGTTTATTTTTTTCTGAGAAAAAATAAAGAAGAAAAAGGAAATGAAAGGAGCATGTTGAACACTGACACAAAATGCAGAACATAGGCAAAATGTTTGGGAAATGCTGTGAAGGTGGGTTTGCACTGACAACAGCCTTGTTTCGCTCCCTGTATTTGACACTTCTTCAGTACAAACCACTTCAAAACACAATAATGCTCTGAAAAGTGGCAATGAAAAAAGAAACACATGAGCTTTGCTGTGCTCATGTTTAGCCCCTCCAGTGTCAGATACATGCAAATTAAAAACTAAAAGATGAAGCTTTTAAAAGCTCTGTTGTGAGCCCAAGCCAGATCTGCACAAGCTTTTGGCCAGGGTGATTATTTCACATGGGAAAGCAGACAAGGGGAGAGGGAAGGCTGTTTGGGGTTTTTTTTGTAAGAGATATTTATGCCACTCCTAGACATAGAAATGGCTTCTGTGTCCAATTTAATTTATTCCTTTTGACTAAAAGCCATGCACATGTCAGTATAGTTGCTCCATCTGTGCTGTTAATGCTGGACTGTGCAAAAAACGGTTCAGGTTTTGTTGGACAAAAGAGGCAGCTGAGGCAGAGGGATGACGCCTTAGCTTGGCATATCACAGATGGATGAATATGGGGAATCTGTTTCCAGGTGTTTCTCTAACTGCACTGGCATCAGGACAGCATCTGTGCTGGCACAAGCCTCCCACACCTGTGCCACAAAAGCAAGGTGAGAAACAGTGCAGCTGGGGTGAGCTGCAAAGGCTCTGCCAGGGCTGCCTCCGCTGCAGTTGCTTTACATCAGCCTGAGGGTTATAGGAATGGGACAGGGCTGATGTACCAGGCTGCACTGTGTTCCAGTCTCCCATGGTCCTGTCTCTGGCTCCAGAAGCAGATTTCTGGGAAATGCATAATCACAGGTGATGTCATTTCCTGTGCAAACCCTTCTGTCTCAGACTGTGACATGGGGAGAGCCTGCAGCTCCTGGGCTCACTGGGTGCTGGGTGACCCTCTTGTGGGTTTCTCTCCTGTGACCACCCAGGGTTCTCTGGAGAAAGTGGGACAAGCCTTTGCCAACCAAAGCTTCTGTTTCAGACCTTGTACTAAACACTGGCTTTGTCTGTTTTGAGCCTGGTAACCCCAACTGATGCCCTTATCCATCTATTTATTTATTTTCATTTGTCATTGGCTGAAGCACTGAACAGCCTGTCCTCTCCCAGTTCTACAAGCCTCACCATGCTTCCACCCACCTCTTTTCGAGGACAAGAAGTCCTGACCTACTCATGTTTGATCCTCCCTGCATCCCTTCTTTGAACTTCTCCCCTTCTGCCCATGGTGAGCTGTGACAATGGATGAGGCAGGGCCACTTCCACATCAGGATTATACCCTAACACAATTACTGCTGCCGAAGAAAATGCCAGCCCTGACCAAATATCCCCTTTGAGGGGATTGCCAGGGTTTTCATCAGGGATGAGATATTTAGCATCACCACGGTAGGATCCAGGCAATCACTCAACTGGAAAAATAACTCAGGTGCTGTGTAATGAGATCTGACAGAAATGTAGCAGTACATGATTTAATTACTCAGCCTGTTTCAGTGATGGTGGATGCAGTGGTGCTGGGTCCCTGCTGCTGACAGCAGCATCCTCCCGTAGCCCAGCAGCATGCCTGGGGCAAGCCTGTGGCTTGTGACCTCCCGTCTCACCAGAAATATACTCCAGAACTAAATTGTACTATTTAGAGTGGGTTTATTAGTGGTATAGCTGTTGTGTGTGTATATACACTGAATTATTCCTTACACTGAGGACCCCAGCAATCCCATTTCTTCGGTCTTCCTCCTCAGAATCATTTCCTTTCTCCTCACTCCCAAACTGCTTCTGTCTCATTCCATCTTATCTCCATACTCTTCTTTTTTTCAACAATAACGTCACTATCCAAGACTATGATATTCCCACCAGTTCCTAACTTTTCCAGTTTCTCTGTAGACATACACATACATATCTGGGTTGTTTTTGGTTTTTTTTCAGAGCAAGTGCTCAGCACTTCCAGGAACAGGGTGTCCTCAACAAGCAGCAATATGTGTGTTGTTTTAGAAGGATCCCGCCCTTGCTTTAACTAACTTTTAATATGTCCCAGAACTGGGTGTTCTGGGACATATTTCTCCATGGCTTTGGGCTCTAGGTTATGGTTAGAGCACCAGGACCTGCTGATCTGGCAGGATTTTGTACTCCCTCCAAAGCTGGCAAGTGGCAGACCGCCTTTTCCCCCACAGCACTTTGCAAGGATATTTGGAAGTAAATAACTTCTGCACCGCCAGCAGCAGGACTTTTCCTGCATTGCCCGGGGTTTCTGGCTTGTGAAGCACCTTTTGGGACAAGTCACCAAAAAACTTCCTACATGAGGGAAGGCAGCAGCCAGTTTCATCATCCCTAAAGCTTTCCAGGAAACCCCGACTGAGAAATTCATGTTCCCCTTCCCTCACCCAGTCCACCACCCTGGCCCAACAGTGGTCAGGTTTGGGAGCCGGAGATGCCATCACAGAAATGAGTAGGAAAATGCATGATTTTTTTTTTTTTTTTTTTTTTTTTTTTTTTTTTTTTTTTTTTTTTTTTTTTTTTTGAAGGGTGGTAAGGGTGGTGTTCTTTATGACGGGTCTTTCTGCTGCGGTTTTGCAAGCAGATCACCTCCCCCTTTAGCTGGAGCGATTCCCAGCGTCTCTCAGAAGGGTTTTCGCCCTCTGGAGGCTGACGTTAGCAAATCAAATGCCAAATTTAAAGAGGAAAAAAGGCTCAAATCTCACCTTTGCAGAAATGCAGCCCCCATGAGAATAAATATGCAAAGAGCTGGTGAGCTCCAAAGTGCTTGCACTAAAAAGCTGGGTGCAGACTCATGGCAGTAACAGAATCACAGAATGGTTTGGTTGGAGGGGACCTTAAAGATCAGATCATTCCAACTTCCCTGCCATGGGCAGGGACACCTTCCACTAGACCAGGTTGCTCCAAGTGCCATCCAGCCTGGCCCTGGACACTTCCAGGGATGGGGCAGCCACAGCTTCTCTGGGCAGCCTGTGGCAGGGCCTCACCACACTCAACGGGAAGAATTTCTTCCTAAAAATCAATCTAAATTTCTCCTCTTTTATTTTAAAACCCTCTCTCCTTCCCTATCCCTATCTGCCTCTGTAAAAAGTCACTCTCCCTCTTTTCCATAAGCCCTCTATAAGCACTGGAAGGGGCGAAAAAGTGACACTGAAAACATAAGTTCAGACTTGTTTTGCACTAGGCTTGATTTAGCTGTATTTACTTATCTATCTTACTTTATTTCCCTGTGTATTCTTGCCATGACTTCATTCCAGTTCCCTGAAGACTGTGATAGCCTCCTGTGTTCCTATGTAGTTTTCTTGTCAGGCTCTTTACATCCTCTGTCAAGCTGCACACAGCTCAGCCCCAGGAGTGCCAGGAGAACACAGAGAGGGCTGTGCAAGGAGGCACAGCCCAATGGAAGCTGCTGTCCAGGCATGGCTGATGTGATTCAGTGAGCTGGAGGCAGAGACACAGCACATCCCCTCCCAACCCTGTTCCCATGCAGGACACCCTGTATTTTGTGTTTGCTCTCTTCCAGCCAGTCCAGGTCCCTGCACATCTGTCAAAAAAACAGCTGGAAGCCAGATGTGTGAACAATAGCTAACACCTAGCTCCTACCAGAGACAGACATTCCCATGGGTGCTGGCACTTGTTAGGAGACTATATAGGAATGATGCTGCTAAACATATTTTTGGAGAGGATTTTTTTTTTTGTCTAGAGCATTGTTGGAGGACAAATGTTTTAGCTGTCTGTGTTGGAACAGTACACAGGGTGATGGTTTTAAACTGAAGGAAAATTGACTTAAATTAGATAGAAGGGCTTTACAATGGTTATGGTGGAACACTGGCACAGATGGCCCAAAGAAGTTGTGCATGCCCCATCCCTGAAGGTATTCAAAGCCAGGTTAGACAGGGCTCTGGGAAAACTGATTTAGTTGAAGATGTCCCTTCTCATTGCTGGGACCCTGAATAAAATGACTTTTAAATGTCCCTTCCAACCTTCAAACCTAAACCATTCTGTAATTCTATAACACGAAGCACATAACAGATGTGAGGGGTACCAAGGATTATCAGATTTCCACAGCCTCAGAAGCCTTTGCTCCTGACACCTTCTGTCCATTCACCTGTAAGAAGGAAATGCCCACCCATGATCTGTACACATCAAGAGCTCAGAAAGTTCCTGTATCCCACCAATATGTCACAGTTCTACACCACCACCCATAGCTGGGAGAGAAGGTGTGCAACACCGTGAAGCAGCACCCTCTTACCCTGCTCATCTTAATTCCCAGTCTCGACAAGGTGCCCACCTCTGCCTCAGCAACATTCAACACCTCTGCATGAGGTCAGCTCCATCCCACAAGGTTGCTGAAGGGAAAGGCACACGTCTTTTCCAAAGGCAAAACCAAAGACTGGGAAAACAAGGTCCAGATGGGAGGGTGATCATAAGGAAAACCTAGATGGGATTTTCCACATTCTTAGTCCTTGATCCAGAGAAGTCACAAAGGTTTATCCAGTGCCAACTTTCCAGTCCTACAGACCAGGCATGGGTTGGCAATTAACTTCTCCATGGGACTAATCTGACTTCTCATTTCTGAGCTGGTTGAGGTTCTGCACTGCTGCCAGTACAAGGTCCACAGGTCACTCAGTCACCCACAGGCTTCTCTGTGCCAAGAGCTCATCATTGTCCAGGGCCACACCAGCCACCATGGCTCCCTGGGGCCAACACCAGCAAGCCTGTGCAGGGCTTGGCTCAACAGGCTTTGATTTTTCTTGGTCCCTCAACACCTGAACTCACATAGCCAAGAGTTCAGCACTTTGGGTCTTCCTACAGGACTTGAGGAGATGTTCTCCAATGTCTAAGAGAGTCTTCCCATGCTTGGATAGGTCTGAACTTGGGGTAAAGCACTCTACAAGGCTAACTAAGAGAAAAAAATTGTTTGCAGTTCCCTCTGTCTCAATAAAAAAGCAAGACCATATCCTACTGTGCATTATTTGGGTTGTTTTGTCCTGATTCCCATCTTGGGGGGTTTGAGGGCAATTTTGGCAGGTTGGCTCCCTGGGTGTGGCACCGGTTGTGGGAGCAAGCTGAGAGATTTCCCCCTATTTTCAAGGCTATTATACTGTGTCCATGAACCAAGTCAGATTTTAGCAAAAGAGAAGGACATTTCACCCCACAGCAGTGGGACAAAGCTGGGACAGGAGACACTTGTCACAAACCCCCCTGCAGTTCTGGGTACCACAGATAACAATAAGAGCAGGACAACATCAGTTTGTTGCACGACCCATGCAGCCCAGCACCTCCTCATGCCAGAAACACCATGCCCAGCTCCTGGAGGCAGGAAATTACTTAATAATTTAAAACTGTGCTATAGAACAGAGGTAAACACAGTTTAGCGGAGGAGTGGAGGTGCATTCCGGTGCTGGGGTACATCTGGTGTGTGCTGAGGTTGCCACATGGAAGCAGAGGCCAGCAGGGCACTGTGACAGCGTGTGGTGAGAGGGGACAGTCACAGGGGCGTGATCACTGCTGCAGATGTGGGCTCAGCTTTGCCAGTGCTTTGCAGGGAGCCCAGGAAGGCGCCAGCGATGTTTTGTATTCTGTCTGCAGGGCTAGGATTTGTACAGCTGAGCAAGTTTTAATGTGATGTTTTCTGAGGCAAGAGACGTGGAAGCCTAAGCTGCCGCTATTACAAAACTCCAGTTCAAGCAGTGGCACATTTTAAATAAGCAATAAAGATGCAAGAGCAAGTCAGTACCAAACAGCAGTTCCACTCTAAGATCACAGAGCCGTGACCAGGCACAACCTGATTTTTTATGCATGTTAAAGTAATTGGAAATTTGCCTTGTGCTTGTTCTTCATCTTATTAAAGGACTTGCTGCTATAAGGACACATGGGGTCATTTCCAATGTTTTTAGTGCTCTGCACAATTTCTTGGCCGGGGTTCACAATGTTCCAGTAAACAGTTACCTGGCTGTTTACTGGAAAAGCTGGGATTCCAGGCCTTCTTTGGAAGATGACTTAATCATCTTACACACCATTTTGCACTTGGATAAGTAGGTCAGCAGCCAAGGCTCAAGCCAACAACAGGGTCTGCTGTGGCCTTACCTCCTGCCTCGAGCAGCAATGGTATGCAGGAGCAAAGAACCTGAGGAGTGCACACACATGGCTGGGTCTCTGCAGCTCTAGCATGTTTCCTCATGCCTGATGTGCACATGCCATATTAGCAAAATGTGAACATTTGACTCAGCCTGGCCTGCACTGAACATGAGCTGGAGGCCCAGCAAGTAAACAAACCCATAAGTCATCCTCCAGCCAGGCTGCCAAAAGGCCCTTCAATACCCAGGCAGAATGCAATGGGTGCCACTCTGCCAGACACTGCAACCCGCCACTAATGGGGAAAAATCATCACTGTCGAGCTCTCCTTTGGTTCATCTCAGCACACACAGACAGCTGATCCTGCAGGCTAATTCCCAGCTGGCCCAGTCACAGGAGAAAGAAAGGGAAGCTCACTTCAGACAGAGCAGCACAACCCTGCCTTGCTCAGCCCATGGTGACTCACAAGGCAGAATTGCACCATCTCAGCATGACATCTTTACACCAGACACAGACATGCCACGTGATGTCCAGCACATTTCAGGAAGCAGCTGGTGCCTCCACTTAGCCCCAGAATCTGACTTTTGGCACGGTCACACTGAGCACTGTGTAGTGCCTGGCCGAGTCATCACATGACTGGGTAGTCATGTGTATATCTGTGAATGATAACTGTAATCAAACAGGTGAAAAGCTCTCAGCTGTAAAGTTCTTTTCCTGTTGAGGAAGAAGAAGAGTCAGGCCTATGTGAGAAACTAAATCTGAAACCAAGAGGACTGCTGCCTTCCTGGGATCATGGAATTATAGCATGGTTTGAGTTGGAAGGGGCCTTAAAGATCATCTAGGCTCCAATTCCCCTGCCAAGGGCAGGGAACAGCTATCCCAGCTGCCATCACCCCTTGGCTGGGAGCTGCAAAAATCAATACAATTGGGTAAATGCGATGTTTTGTGAATATTTTACCCATACTTGCCTGCAGAGTCTCTGCACATCACACATGTGCTGTTTGCCTGTCCCACAAGTGGGGCACATATGGCACATCCAATTACTTGAGAAAGAACAGGGACAGGAGGAAAATGGCATATCAAGGGTAGAAAGGATGATGGTGAAGGAAAGAGAAATAAGAAAGAAGCTATGAAAGATGGGAGCAATAAAAGAGAATCTCTGTAGAAAGCTACAGCAGAGCTCAACAAGATGATGGCACATGTCCCTCTGGGTTCATTAACCACTAATATGATTTATGAGAAGGATTTGTCACACTCTCAGGAGTATTTAGGAAAATAAAAAAATAATCTGGAAAAAATCTTACACCCTATAAACATCTATCCTTTCTAATGAACACTTAATGCTTGTTAAGATTGATGGAAATAAAAAGAGCCAAGTGGGAGGCGAGCAGGCTCCAGTTTGACATGAAGCCCTTGAGGTGTGTGAGGACCTGAAGTCCTTGGCTCACACAGGTATTTAGGGCTGTGCAAGATACCCTGAGCATCTGTCCTGGGCCCCAGCCACCACTTGGTGGCTACTGATGCCCCACAAGTGGAACCTGGAGCTTATGTCTCTGTCTCTGATGCCCACAAGCACCTCAATAATCCTTGAGAGCTTCAGTAAAAACAAAGCAACAGAGCTTCCAAGAGCTTTTTTTTTTTTTTTATGGGTGCTGCAAATCATTGGCCAGGCTCAAGGCAAGAAAGATCACATCCAGTTGCAGCGAATGCCACAACAAGAATGGACCCAAATCCTGCACTGTAGCAGGGGCAGTCTAAAACAGCTGCTGGGATTCAGGAGTGCTCATCCTTGCTTGGGTGGTGAAACACCAGGCAAGAACCTACCTGAAATAAGCTGTGCCACCAAAGCCAACACTGGGGACACTGGGCTGGTTGCTGTTGCAACCTGACTCCCCCACAGAGTGAAGACCCTCAAGGTTTTTTTCATCTCTTCTGGGCTTTAGGGGTCCTGAATACAAACCCTGTAATGCCATTTTTCAATGCCCTGTGCGAAACCGCTCTGAAAATCCCCCTTCGAACACGAGGTGGCAGGCTGGCCCCAAGATGAGGAGCAGCCAAGGCAGCTGAAACGGCCAGAAATGGTCCTTTGTCACCACAGAAAGGTGGTGTCAGGGCAGCTCAGCTCCTTCTTGTCACCTCTCAGAGAAAAAAAGAAAGGGCACAAGGGGAGTGGGTCTTGGAGTGACTTATGGGGAGGAGCATGAGGTGAATGACCACATACTGTGAAAAGATCTTGCCTAAAACCACCTCCAGCTTAGGAGGAGAATGACTGAGGGAGGGGTGCCCACCGTGTGGCCATGGGGATGGTGGGATGCTGCCTGGCAATTAGGTACTGGCAGCACCCTCAGCTTGCCCACTTTAGTGGTTTGGCTCCCAGGGCTTGGGGTCAGACTGGAGATAGCACAGCCAAGAGCTGATCCCATTATTGGGACCTGCCTCACACACAGGGGTGTCCATCAGCACAAGAGAAAACAGCCTCAAGTCATGCCAAAGGGAGATTTAGATTGGATATCAGGAAAAAAATTCTGCAGGGAAAAGCTGGTCAAGCATTGGAGCAGGTTGCACAGGGAAGTGGTGGAATCAGCATCTCTGGAGAAGTTCAAAAGACATGAGGAGGTGGCACTTAGAGACATGGTTTAGTAGTGGTCTTGGCAGTGCTGGGTTAATGGTTGGACTTAGTGACCTTAGCAGTCTTTTTCCACTTCAATGATTCCATGGATTTGTCTGGTGACCACTGCTCTGTTTCTAAATCTGATTACCTTGACCCTGATCCTGACCCTGACTCTGCCCCTGCCCTGCAAACTGACTTTGCAGCTTGACCTTGGACCTGCCTCATCTCTTCAACTTTCCTGAGGACTGGACTCTTGACTGAACCTGGCCAATATCTTCAAATCTGCACCAAACCTGCACCAGCCATTTTGGGTGGGGAGAAATGAGGGCCAGGGTGCTCCCCACCAGGCACTGGTGCAGAAACACAGCACCCACATGGAACACAGAGCTCCCAGA
This sequence comes from Phylloscopus collybita, assembly GCA_027886175.1. Lineage (NCBI taxonomy): Eukaryota > Metazoa > Chordata > Aves > Passeriformes > Phylloscopidae > Phylloscopus > Phylloscopus collybita. The sequence continues at coordinate 51,906,283 of JAJNNQ010000026.1, forward strand.
GGAGCAGAAGCTTCCCATGTCTTCTGGGGCTCCTTGTGGCCCTTGTCCTTGTCCTGCCTTGTCACAGGGCAATTTAGATTATATTGCAAGGAGTGCAAGCACGGTGGGACTGTGGAAAGAGCAGTCTAATCCACTAAGCCTCACACCCACCGTAGCTGCCGGCAATAGGAGCCCAGGGTGCTGCCTGTGACACTGGTGTTGGCACCTAAACACTAATGCACTAATGGCATAATGCTCCTCCTCCCTCTTGCCAACTGAGAGCATCCCCAGGTCATTAAGGCGATTTGCATACAGCTCTGTGTGAGGTCGTTAGGAGGTGCCAAGCACGAGTGAAGCATCATGAAGGCTTCACCGGAGGGAACAATCCAAGGAAATCCCAGTGCTCGAACTCCAGTTTGCCTCAACAGCGGGGAATTCAATTAAGGGCTGATTTGATTTCTGTAGCTCAGAGTAAAGCCAGCTGACTGGGTGTTGGACATATTTTTGGCTCTGCATCAGCCATAAATACCAAGAATTGCTTTAAGCAGGTTGGAACAAGCTACTGGACCAAGCCCATCCCTGGCTGCCAGCTGCAGAGCCAGGGTGGGCAGCAGAGGCAGAACTGCCCCTCGCTGATGGAGGACTGATGTGTGACTGCTTGCAGGGGTTGCCTTCCCCACACAACCCTCTGTGGGAGGAGGCTGAAGATTTTGGCTGTGCTGGGTCTGTCCTTCCCTCTACTGCAGCTTGTGCCCTCCAGCCCTCCTCAGAGACCTGCGCAGCCCATCGCACTAAAACCCACCTTCCCACTTCCAGAGCTTTTGATCTCACAGTTGCCTCCCTGGGGACACTGAGATAAGGACAGTCACCAGTTAAGATCAAGCTTTGCAGAAGTGATTAGGTATCCTGTGTAACTCATTATCTTCCTGTTAACATTTTCCTTTTCTTCCTTTGAAAACCCCGCTGTTTGTTAAATCAACTGATTCATCCTTTGCCAGCGCACCAGTGCCCGGTTTGGTTTCTTTTTCCCAGGTTTCTGGCTGGGATGACTCAAGATGGGTGGTTTCCTAGTGAACCACCCCATCTGAGCCCACCTCTGGTGGGTGCCTATTAAATCCTATTAACCACTGGCTGCCCTAAAGCCTGGGCAACTCGCCCTCCCTGTGAGTGCACACAGAATTTTAGCTCTTGCCTGCCAAGAACTGCTGTGCTCATAAAATTAATGAGAACTTTGCTCCCTGAAAACAAGAGCCCCTGCACAGCTGTGCTGCTGCATAAACACAAATCAGCCCACACGACTCCCACGGGCACCTTGTCTGTTGCCAGGGTCCCTCTGTGCCCAAAGGTGCTCCTGGACTTGGCAGTGCCAAGAAAACTCCAGTTCCTGCTCACACTGGGAATAGAAGAGCTGCATGCAGCTTCCCAGGGGCAGGATGAGACCTGAAGGCACATCCAGAGCTGCTGCTTGCTCGCTGCAGATAGCACAGGGCACATGGAGCAGCCCTGGGAAGCAGGGAGCACGCATTGCTCAGAGACTGGCACAAACGAGATGTTCATTAATTCCCTCAAAACTCCCCATATGCACGGGGAGTTAGAGGGTCCTTCTTGAAGGAAAACTCATTTGCAGCACAAAGCAGTCCCCTGGGTTGACAGCATGGAGTACTTTCTCATTTGCTCAGGGAGCAAAATGGAATTGCAGAGCTCCCAAAGGGAAGAATGAACTGATTTAAAAGGATTTGCCCTTCACATCTAAAGAAAGTCATTGGAGCTGTGCCTGAGGTCCCATGAGAACTATCCATGCAAACATCTTGCTTGTCTGAATAAAACAAGAACTTCTTGGTAACACTGGGCAAAATTCCTCTTTAAATATAACATTTAAATGGGAGGATACAAATTTTCTGCTGAAACCACTCAAACAGAAAAATTCATGTGGGTGGGTTCACTAGGCTTTATTTCCTCTCCCCTGTGTGACACATGGGGGTTGAATGGAGCTGATCATCTCCTCACATTTAAACCTTTCTTGTCCCTGACCAGGACATCTCAATCAATTCCTCCATCTGCCACGTTGCCTCATCCTGCCACAGTGACTACAGAAACCAGCTCAGAAAACATTCATCACATTGCCTGCCTGCTCCATGGGCTGAATCCACTTCTTCAGCAGGGCATCCTCTGGTGCCAGGGAGGGGGGACACCAAGTGCAAGTGCAGCCAGGCTCACCTACAGCAGTGGTGACCTGCTAGGGCAGCTTGACTGGAGTATGCCATGCAGTCCTGATGGGGCTTATGTCAGCTAAAAGCTCAGCTTTAAACTGGGACAGGGATCCAGGAAGGACTGAGCAATGATTGTGCTGTTTGGAAGAGCTGTGTCTCCCAAGGACTTTGAATGTTGTTGGTAACTTAATGCTCCCAATGTCTTTGTTCTCCCAATTAGAAAGGATGGCTGGAGTTGTCTGGCAAATTTTGAGCCTGGTACAAAAATCTCAGAATTTCTGCAACATTTCTAACATAAAAGTAGTCAGACATTCTCTTGCTAGACAACTACAGCTAAACTGATCATTTTCAATGCTTGGCAAAGACTGCACTTTAGTATTAAGTAAATATTCCATTCTTGGAAACACTTCTCTTTAAAACAAGCAGGCTGGATGAAAGGCTTCCCTTACTCTCCCTGTCACAAAAAAAAAAAAAAAAAAAAAAAAGACAGGATTTATTTTCTTGCTCAGCCAGCAATGCTGCTGGACACCCATACCTCAGGTTTTCCTTCCTGCTGCTATCCTGTCTGCTTATCAGAGAGTGTCACCTGTTTACTCAGGACAAGACAAACAGAACTTGCTCATCTGAAGCCTCCCAGAGACATCCTATGAGCATCCTTTGTAGCTGAAACTGGACAACCTGCAACCAACAGAAGCATGCAGCTCAGGCTGGTCAGATTTGCCATGTTTTGAGCTGCACTGATGTGGATTTCTGAGGAGAATTGCAATGAAAGCTGGGCTGTGCTCCACCTGGAGCAGCTGACTAACTGTAAAGCTTCAGAGCAGGAGGAGGCAAAAGCTGCTCTTCCCATCAAGGTCAGGGGGGACTGGTGCCTGTCCCACACGACCTTGATTTTTGGCCATGGGAGTGGACATTGTGGCCATGTGTGCACAGATTGGTGCTGCCCAGATGAATAATCATTGGCTGGTAGTGCTGTGTGGTCCTTGGCAGGACTAAAGCCCAGCAGCAGTGAGGGGCTCTGCTCTGAGCCTGAGTGTGCTGAGCTAGATGCTGTGGAAAGGATCTGGGGGGAGAGAGAGCAGGGAATGTGCCACATCCACCCAGCCATGTTCCCCTAATCCACATCCCCTTCACCTGCTGCCACCAGCACAGCCTCACCACCGTGAGACCCTTCTGAGGGGTGTCAGGGGACAGAAGGTATCCTCTGCATTCCTCGCTGGGGTTAGGACAGGGACAGTGCTTTCAAGTGCAGACCAGTCCCAATAAATTTATCTTGCCAGCTTCCCTTTCGTAACAGGAAGGATAGCGGGCAAACAATAAATGCAGGAAGTGTGCAACTGACCCAGACAAAGGTGGAAGGTTTGCTCTGGATCAGCCTTGTGTGCAGATGGGAACGAGGAGAAAAGCCAGTGCTGGGAGCTTGTGAGTCTTCTTCGTGGATGTTTTTTAGCTGAGAAATGTTAGTTTGTCACAAATGAAGTGTTGTGGAAATGTGCCTGACTCCACAAATCTATGGATGGAACATTACACGTGCTGGAAACCAGTTGGAAAAGATGAGATAAATCGTCCACATCCCTGGATAAGGCTCTGCTTTAATCCCAGTATCATTTATCAGATAATTAAAGGGGTTTTTTTTTATTTCAAAATGTTGTCCTTATATTTCCTTGTCTTAGAGACCCTATCAGAGATTCTCATTTAAGGTCCCAGAGCAGGATATATGTTTTACAGTATTTGATGAATTTCAGCTGGAGGCAAAATCCAGGTTTCAGCTACCCCTCTTCTCAACTATTCTTCTCCATTCCCCAGTCCTTTGGACAGATTGGACACTCCAAAGACTGGGCTGAGAGAGAGCCTGTGAGGTATCAACCCTTCTGTAAGGATCAGCATGTTCAAGGATGTGGGATTGAGGAGGAAGAGTCCCAGAGGAGGAGCTTCACCTGCCAGTCCACAGGTGTAATAGTCCTCTCCATCCACCCTTGTCAATGAAGTTATGTTGGTGCAAAAGTGGAGTGAGAGAAAATTCAAGCTAAATATTTCTCTCCTTTCTGTTCAACTGGGACCAGTAAGAAGGTCAAACCCATGCCCAATGTCAGCTGAGTTTGCTGAATGCCCTCTGTAAGCTAAGACTGGGGTTTATTTTCATATACACAGTCCACTGTTGATATTTTTAATCCATTTGTGTGCTAACCATTCAGAAAGAACCGCCTTTGTATTGCACTAAGAAAAGGGCCAGGTGTGTTGATTAACAAACACAGAGACCTTTTAAATCCATGAATGTCATTTTTGGGATGCATTAACCTGATTGTTTGGTACCACCCTGTCCTGTGTTCCTCTTTTTCTCTTGGAGGGGTTTTTGGGATATGCAGTGAGAGTTTTCTGTCCAGATCTGTACTGAGCCACAATCCCACAGGCTTTTCAGTAATTTCTAGAAGTTAATTCTGAAAGGCTATCAGGGGAAAACAAGTCTGAAAGATGCAGCCCAAGATACTTGGCTTGGCCAGGATCAGTTTGTAATCCACATAAATGCCTCCCTGCATGGATGACATCTGGATCTGGTGGAGCTTCTCAGGAAGCGACTGTCAAAAACCTGTGAAGCTGAACATGGATTTATCCAAAAAAGTACTGAGCAGGCAGAGGGGTCTATAGGCTTGGACAATGGCTGATAAGGACTTTCAGAGTAATCAAGAGCGGTATCATTGATAAAGGACACAGCACTTGGCACCTGAAGTGACAATTAAATACTGACGTCCCTACAGGCACTTAGTTTGGGCCAGGGAATTGCTTCTTTTGGAAAGCACAAGCACACTCAGGCCAAAGCTGTTGTTGGACACAGCACCTCACCCCCATACCTGTTTTACCTTAGAAATACCAACACAGTGCACTCCCAGCAGATCCAAGAGATGTGAATGAGTCTGGAACACCATCCTCATCTGCCCCAAACCCTTTCAGGTTCTGTTTCAGCAACCCCTACATCAGCTCTGCATGGGTGGCAGAGATGCCAGGCTTAGCCTACAGGATCAGACTGGTGTGACTGGGTACCACAGAGGTGTTTTTGGTGCTGGCAAATGAGAGAAGGGCCAAACAAAAGCCAGGCTTTGGTCTCAGATCTGGGGAACTGAGTTGCAAATCAGGGTTGCGGGTGGCATTTGATCCCTTTAGCGTTTACTGCTTTGTTCTCTCACACTGAGATGAATGTTTTCCTTGTTAATAAATTAAATTTTTTCACTGTTCTGATCTGTCTTTACCTATTGGTCACTTTTTTTTTTTTCTCTTTTTCATCACAGAAAACATGGCAAACTAAAGCCATTAGTGCAATCGAGGCCCCCACAGGGGAAAAGCCTCTTAGTGGTGCTGCTGAGAGAAGGATCCTGTATCTAGCAAGGTGTAGGTACTCAGATACCTGAGCTACAGCACTCTGCTCTTCCTCCAGCTGGATCTGACCCCAAGGCAACCAGTCCCTCTTGTGTGTACTGGCAAGATGGGACACAGAACTGAAGGCAAAGTGTTCTGGTAGGAGCAGCTGCTCAGAAATGAGGTGGTGCCTCTTGAGATGTTTGGTTTAGGTGACTTTGAGCTTTGCCATGTAACTGCATCTCTACACACTGAAATTCCCCCAGTAGTCAGCCCCAAAGATTTAGATGTCTAAGGACAACTGTCACGGCTCTGAGAACAAAAGAGTTTCGGAAGCTCTTTATTCCTCTGAGGTTTTCCTCTGCCCAAGGTCAGCTCTGCAAGGGTACAGCTGTGTAACCAGGGATCCCACTGCTGGGAAGAGAGCCATGGTGTGAGAAAGTGCTGGGAGACACCTCACTGGGAGCCCTGCCTTGGGTAGGAGCCACATTTATGTTTTCCCTTGGTCCTTGGCCAAGCCACATTGTATGTTTGCATGTGCCTGGCCTTATATTCTGCTAATCCCAACAGGGACTTGCTGAAGTGACTTCCCAGCTTCACCTTGGGCCTGCAGCTTTGCTATGGACTCATTTGGTGGGACTGAGGCCTAATCTGCTCAGCAGAGCTGCTCTGCTTTCCTTGTCTGGGTGCCTCAGGGCTGTGCCCATCAGTGAGGGCACTGTTCCTGCCATGCAGAGGAGCTGGCTTCTTCTCCCTGGCACTGGGTCTCCTTCCCCTATGGGTTAAGCATCCACACAGGCTGCTGTAGTCCAAGTTCTAGGTCTCTCAGAAGATGCTTTTTCATTGGTTTGTCTGGGAATTTGTCAGTTGAAACTTCCTTGGGAACATGCTGTTACAAGTCAACCAGGAGATGTGCTGGAGATTCCATGCCAATGGAAATCACTTGAAGGTCCAGGGTAGAATGTTGTCTAGAACTTGGGATATCTCTTGGTGATTCTGATCTGCAGTAGAGTTCAGTTTCTTATGGCTCATCTATCTTGAGTAAAAATCAGCAAATGGACTCATGAACATCACAGATCGGGTGCAAAGCAAAGCCTCTTGGTGGAAGTTTATGCAACACAAACATGCCAGTGAAGAAATTCTACCAGGTGGTCCCCTCTTGGGAGGAGTGGGAGTGGCTTTTGCCAGAATTCTCTTGATAAGCAGCTAAATTGTACCAGATTCCTTCCGCTCTATGAAGAAAATAAACTTTACCCTTCCTTATTGCTCTTACAGGGCAGAGTTTCCTCATTTCATAGAGCTATAAGCAAACAAGGAAATCTGTTAGAAGATGGGAAATCAGGTGAGCTGCCTCTTTGCCTCCAGTATGCAGATAAAAATCCGCTTAAATTCTCCTCCAGTGGAGCCAGGGTGCCTTTACCTGCTGCTCTGGCTTCAGGCTCATTGCTGTGCCCCAGGTTCTGATTACTGGCCTGGGTGTCTCTCTCCAGAGTCCTTAGGGAGCAGGAGCATTTGGGACTTTTCAGCAATCTCCCACCTGTGAAAAGAAGAAGTTGTTTTATGAACCATAGAAGTAAGGAATTTTCCCCTAGCTTTCTATCCAACACCTTCTACTGCAAGGTCTTGGAGTCCCAGCAAATTCCCTATAATACCATAGCAACAGTCAAGCCCCCTCACCTTCCCTAGACTCTGCTCTGGTCCTTCTGTGTCCTCTCTAAGGCTCTGTTCCCAATTCTCTCCTGCATTTCCAACAGATCTATCCCTTACCTCCCAATGGTGCCTCCAATTCATTTCTGTACTTTCCATCCCTTCCCAACACCATCACTCAACTCCCATGACTCCTGCCTGGCTCTGTCTGGCTGCTGGCCTGACAGCTGTCTTCAGCATGTGTCTGGCAACCTCTTCACTGTGTTTGACTATCTGGACAGCTTTTCCAGCTGCTAAGCAGCCAAATGAAACATATTTGCCCTTTAGGTGTTTGTTCATTAGCCCCACCCTGAGAAGAACATGTAGGTATTTATTAGCTTTGAGATTACAAGAAATGGCAAAATGTTTGTGTGGTGGTGCATCCCCCACTCCCCCTTGGGGTTCACCATGGTCTCAGAAATGCTCATTAAAACTTGGCCTTGATGAAATGCCCCTGGGCTGAGCTCCTCTGAGTTTATCCTAAACACTGTCTGCTCCCAGGAACTTGTGCTGGCTAAGGAGTCCCTGGGTTTTAACAGCCTTGGGAACTTATTTTCCTTACCTGAATAACCATCCAGATGGAACGTTTTTGGTTTTGAACTTTCTTTTGAACTTTCTTGATTTGCGGCCAAGATGGAAAAATACTGTGACCAAAACCAGCTCTTTTGTGACTTTCTAAACGGTGATCCAAAGTGAGAGCTCTCCAGGACTGCAGCAGGCTGGAGCTGCTCAGCTTCCCTCTGAGTGGGGCCTCTCTGAGCCACAGAACTCCCAGGCTGGAGATACCTGGGGGGCCACAGCTGAATGACAATGACAGATCCTGAGCTGAGATCCCCACTTTTTGAGACTCAACCCCTCACCTGCTGAGAAGGTGCAAAGGCATCTGGCATCAGTACTTCCCTGAATTCATGGAATTTTCGCCGGTGTATACCTTGTACACCCTCCTTTAGGTCTGTGTATTTGTGAGTGTGAATATGCAAACACACGATGAATGTTGCTCTCTTGGGTGTTTAAGCATTTCAGATTTGTAAGTACATTAGGCCTGTAAGTGAGTTACTGTTGTGTCTGTAGGAAATTCTATATTAATGTTTTGTTAAATTGTTTAAATTAAGCTATAGACTAGGTGCTATTAAATTTCAGTGCTGTTAAACCTTTTAGCCCTAAACTGTTGGTCAAATCCAGAGCTTAGTTTAGAAAGGGGATCTGCTCTGAACTTTGTGACTCAATAGGAAGGTCCTCCTTAGCCCTTTCTGTTCTTACCCTTTTCCGCCACACAGACTCTCCATTAACCTCCATGTAGATAATTTTTGGATGAATTTCAGGTTTAGATTGATTGATTTTCAGTTCTAGTTTGCTTTTTCTCTGTGCTTTAACTATCCAGTTAAGTAGGACAGTGAGCCTTGACAACAAACTTTGTTGCACTTTCACTTTTTTATTAAATCTGCTTTTGCCAATACCTTTGGTGGTGACTCTTTAAGAGACCTTAAACACTCATTTATCACACTCTGTCCTTCAGAGAAATTGTGAGATCAGCCTAAAAAGTGTTACAGAAGAAATTAAGAAATGTCCCAATATACAAAGCTAAAAATCAGTGTTCTTCTCTCAATACACATGGGGTTTTCCCTTATGACTGCCAAGGATGTGTGACCAAGGGATCTTTGTGGCATTGTTGTCATCTTTTTGACAGCAGAAATAGAGCTTCTTGTCCCAGAGCAAGGAAGGACAGCAAAGAAGAGTTTGATTTAATAAAAAAATAGGTCTGTGTTCTGGACCTATGGGTCAGAGGGAACATGTGATGGTCTCATTCATGTCTGCAAAGGAGAAAAAAGATCAAATTCACACAAAAGAAGTGCCTTTCATATGGAATTGTACCAAATACAAAGGTTTCTGTACAGGCAGAAGTTTGTGATTTGCCTAGACACTTTCTATGCAAAAGAGTAATTGCCTTGATGGATCAATGGACTCTCTCTATATATATATGTGTGTGTGTGTGTGTATTTATTTATTTATACATATGGACAGTCTGCAAGCTGGAATTCATAAATCTTTTCTGATTTTGCCTTTCTTTGCACTTGATTACCTCTAGTCATCCCTGTGACTCCAAAGTTCCCATGGAGGGATCTGACCTCCATGGACATTTGGGGCAGAGGGATGACTGAAAAAGAGCTGTATGAACAGAATGCTCTTTACCAGCATGATCCAGAAAGATGTTCTGACTGGGTCAAAAGGTCTCTTTTCACTGGAAAGGATATGCAAATCTAAATGCATACACAGTGCCCTGATGTGTGCTTCAGTTAACGTGATGGGAATCAGACGTGGTTGCACAGCCCACGTTCTTTCCTCTTGAAGTGTCTCACAGACAGCCAATCCCTTCTTCTTCACCTTCTAAGCTTGGAAAACACTTTGGGACCTGCCCAAGGTATTGTACCTTAATCTCATAGATAACATTTGCTGTCAGAGCAAGGATTTTAAAGGCATGTCTTCCTAGACAAGTTTATTTTCCCAACGCTTACCTATGCAAGGCTTCTTCTCTCCTGTAAATAAATCAATACTTGATAAATTGAGTACTGAGTGAAAGGACATGAGAACATAAGGAGAGGCAGTATACACATAATCTATCTCCCCACTTTTGTCCCCGTCATGGGGACAAGATAAGAAGAAGAGTTCCTGGAACTCTCTCCCTACACCATCCCACCCTTTGCTCCAGGAGAGAAACACCATTTTCTTGAATCACAGTCAAGCACATAAACCTCCCCACCACATGGGCTATGTTCCACATCAAACAGACTTCAAAAGAAAGGTCTTGACCTTGAAAGCAATTCCAGCTGTGTTCTTCATATATGTGAGGTGCTCCCATGCCAAAGTCTGTGCACTACTGGAGCTTAACACTTCAAGAGATTCCCTGCCTGCTCTGCCTAAGTCCTGCAGGTTCTGCTTGACTCCAGCACCAGGAGATATCCTTTTCCCTCCATCTCCATGGGTTCTGTCCGAATCACTGGTGGCACCTCCTGGATGATGACAATATTCTTCCATCTCCTTCTGCTGGTGTCTTCTCTTGCATACATCATGTCTAGCCTGAGCATTATCCCTTTGACATGTCAGGGCCAGGACCATTCCTTGTGAACACAGCCTGTTTCATCTGTGTATCTTCAGCTACTACTTCTCCCATTCCCTTGGAGCTCTGGGTCTGTACACCTTCAACACAAAGGTACCCTCCTGACAGCTGGATTTCTCTGTGTTGTTACTATTAATTCTGTTAATTACTTTTATGAGTAAATATAATAATAGTGTGAATTCCACAGCACACTGCATTGTACGGAGTCTTGAAGTCTCATGTTATGTAGAATACGCATTCCTCGAGGGTGATGATCACTTCTGCTTGGTAGTGCACCATTTAAAAAGCATTTCCTTCATTGTTCATTGTCAGATGAAACGATGGGAAAATAGGCCATTGCTTGCACCCATCCATTTTAAACAGGGCCCAGCTAACCCAGAGGAAGCTGCTTGAAGTTTCAGAAAGGGATGGGTGGGTTGTGTTTTGTGGGAAGGGACTCAGAAATCCCAGGAGGAATTACCACATGTATTCTGCTAGGGAAATCCAACAATCGCATGAGCACAAAGGCTCCCAGTAACAGGCGTTTTCCACTTCCTTGATTGGCGTTCACAGAAGCTCAACGAGTTCTCCATCATTCTCCAGAAGTCTCTGCTTTGGCCTGGGTCTCTGCACTGGGATTTCCTATCAGCTACGAAGGCCCTTGGTTGCCTATTGTCAATAACTGCTTTTAGCAGATGAAGCTTTACATAACCTCAGACAAAATACGTTGTTAAAACCATAGTCCGCTGAGGCAGCCAGAGCCCAAATTTAATCATAAAAGAGCTCAGTAAGTCTAAAGGCTGAGAGAGTAGGTCCTTTATTAAGGATGTCAGGTAGCGTGTCTCTATCTAAGCCAAATAATGAAGAAAAATGAAGGAAAACAGCCAGCTGTTATACAAATATGTCAGGTATTAGTGAATCACACAGAGGTTTACATGTATGATTGATTGCTCAGATTATGAAAAATATGGACCTTTGCTTTTAAATTAAATTTCTCAGCTTCAGTTTCCCGCATTTTCTTTGTCTGTGCTTTTTTTTCCCCCTTAATGGCCATTTATCTTTTTGGCCATTCACAACTAGCTGGGTTACATTACACATTATTGTAGTGATCATCCTACTATGATGAAATTCATACAAGTGTGGTAACTAGCCTAAAAACATCCTCATTATAAACCCAAATCACTTCAACCTAGAAGAAACCCATAAAGCTGAGCAATGGCAGTGTACAACTGAAGTACTCTGAATACCCAAATTGGTTGTTCTGTCACTGCAATGAACTCCTGGTGCTTCAGGAAAAAAAGTCATCTTCAGAGACCTTGTTCACGAACATAAATAGTTTCAGTTGATCATTGGCTGCAGGGAGACAGTGCAGAGCATGTTGCTCCTTTTGGTGTGAGACCATGAAGCCTTCAGCACTAGAGTGAGTTCTAAATATATTCCTCAAGTCAGATGTATAATGAGACATTTCATTACTTCCTTCCTTCTCGGCACATTACAGCAAAATGAATCAGGATTTGCTCTCCCCGGTATGAGCAAAGGTTAATTCTTTGCCATCTGCCAGGATCACGAAGACAATTGAAATATCCCTTTATTGCCCACGTGCACATTAGAGCGTTGCTAGCCATGACATTCCCTGATGACAGACAAGCTTGTGATAAAGCAAAATACCTGCTGTATCTTCTTCCTAGTGACCTGTGGCATTAATGACTTATATTGGATATATAGGTATATGCCTCAGATACAGCTCTTGCTGTCAAACAGAAGGAAATATGGATCACACTCATTAATCAGAAGCACATAAAGATAGGGTGTGTTGTCCAGGCTCACTCTGTCTCTTTCTCTTGTTCTCTGTTGCTAGATAAAGCATATGTCACTGAGTAAGTGAGTGGGGTGTGTGCAGCAAGGAAGTGTCCAAATGTCCGTGCTTTTGCAGTATGACTTGGATCAGGTAGAGTAACTTAAAAGTGATCCAGAGTGGAGATATCAGGTTGCTAAAATAAATTCTTGCTGTGTGCAGAAAGAAGGGTGCTATTATATGTAGAATCTGGAGTCTTGGATGCAATTTTCTATCTTAAGACATCCTCAGAAATATGGTCCAGACACACTCCAGTCAGACCCGAAACACAGAAGGACAAGCTGTTCTCAGCTGCTTGTACAGTCAGGAGGTAGAAGCTGATACCTCTCATCAGAGATGAGAGGTGCCATAGGTCATCTGATGGGTTGATGTCTGGCCATGGGACTGCAGTTACCTTGCAAGAACATCAGAGATGGTGCGAAGCCAGGAGAGACAATAGCAAGGAATATGTTGTCCGGGGAAGTGGTGGAGGGACTTAAAAGACGTGGATGTGGTGCTTAGGGACACGGTTTAGCACTGGGCTTGGCAATGCAGCATTAATGGTTGGACTCCATGATCTTAGAGGTGTTGTCCAACCAAAACCCCTTTGTGATTCTGTGATTCTAAGGAAGCCATTTCAGTGTCTTTCATTTATCAGCATAACCAGGACTGAGCTGTGGGGCACCTTCTCCACCTTGCAGGGGTGCAGTCATTTGGCTAATGCTTGAAAATCCCACTCTGAGAGCCCCAGCTGGATGTAAAAGGACCTGCACAGCACAGTTAATGGGCTATTCCAGGAAAAGTTGTTCTTCTTGATGCATGAGCTGCACAGACTTCTGCACCTTGACAAGGAGCCTTTGTGGCATAGCTAAATTGCTGAGGTGTTGCTGAGCTTCATGTGGAATGGCTCTCCACTATTACTTTGCAGAGTATCTCAGCACCTCTTGAAATTAAAGGCACCATAGATGAAAGTCTTAGGAGCATCTGTAGGCTTCAGATTATATAGTGAAAACTGAGACTCTAAGAACAGTTTATCCTGGGTTAAAAAAAAGAAAAAAAAAAAAAAAAAAAGAGTAATTTCTTGTACTTCCACACCCCTGATGACCAAAAAAGTGTTCTGCTCATCTTGAAATCACACTCCCCAGAAGCTCCATTAGCACCCCCGCCCAAGTGTCCCTTACATCCACTTTCCCCCCAGCAGCAGGAAATCGCTTAGAAAATATTTCCAGGTTCCTTCCTGGCCAGAGGTCACCTCCGTGTTTCGGAGCAGCAGGAATCACCATGTTCTCTGACACAACAAACGGAGGAGGAAGACCTGTCCTGCCCTTGCAGCTTTCAAGCTTGTGCTTTTTAGCTGCAACTCCACCCTGCGCTGGTGGAGAAGGGATCAGTTCCCACTGATCGCAGGAAAGGGAGGTCACGGGGTTTGCTTGATTAAATCACCACAAGCCAAAAGGTTCTTTCTCCTGCTCACTGAGAATTGCTCACGGGCTGTTTAATTTGTTCTTAAAAGAAAAGCAAGAAAAAAAAACCAAAAACAAACCCCAAGCTCAAGAAGCAACAGCACACAGGGAAAAGCAGGTGTGTCTGAGATCCTGGGAAAACAAAGGGCAGAGGCTGAGGCAGGAGGTGACACTTGGATGGGAAGTTTCCATCCCAGCACAAGAGGACAAGTTTGGAAAAGACTCGGATAGGACCAGCACTTTGTTGCCCTACAGGTATGGATGCTTTGTGTGAAATGTTGCATTGCTTTAACACTTTGGGGCAGGCAAGGGTGGCTTGAAGGAATTTTTGGGTCTGGATTCTGACAGTGTGGTGCAAGCTTTGCATCAGCAGTAAACCTGCCACAGGTTTCTGCCAGGGGAACTGCAATCGGCACAGGTTTCATTTTGTGATGATTACTTGGCAGTTTTCAGTAGGATGCTTTTGGCTGTTCAGGGGATGAATTAAGTAATTCAAGCTCCTGACAAAGTGCTACTGCGTGTTCACTTGGCTAGTGAATGCTAATAGAGGTTATGATTGCTTTAGTTAAGCAGAGGTAAAGAGGGACATGCACAGAAATGCTGTGCTAATCCTCATTGTGTTTATTCCCTTCTAAGTCGTGTTGAGTTTCAGAGAAAAAAAAAAGTCAACTGCAATAGCATTTAGAATTTTTTTCCATTTTGTTTTTACTTACAGTGGCTGGAATTTGCAATGCAGATGCAGGCACTGTATTTTGCTAGCTCTATAGAATGGTGGGTTTGTTTCTTTTAAGATCAATCTCCCTTTAGTTTTATATTAGGTGAAACTTTCTGACAGGGGCAGGGGACTTGGGGCACCCACAGCCACAGGCTGAGAAACTACTGTCTTTGAGCATCACATTTATCTTGTTTCCATTCTTTTCTATCTGTGTTTTCAGCTGCTTAAATGAAAGCAAGTTTTTTGGTGTTGTGCTGGAGTGCTGCTGCCAGTGTTCATTGTCGGGGGGATATTGGGAGGCTTTCTGATGCTTTCACCTCCATTGATGTCTATATCCCCAAAAGTTCTGCTCCATTTCCAAACATCTCTGGTGCAGCAGTATCCACTTTGCTTAAATGGTCATGATTCAGAAAAAAAGCAGAGCTGTGGTGTGACCCTGTACAACCTTGTTTTTCTCTCCCTATCATGAGAAAGTGATGCTCACCTACGTGCACAAGGAGTTTTTGGATTTGAGGGAGAAATGTGTTATTGTTTGAGTGCTGTAACTCACACTTTCAATGACAGTTTTAGGAGGCAATGAGCTTGTGACAAGCAAGGGAATAGCAAGGCAAAGGATGTTGTGAATTTGAAAGCCTGAGGCTCTATTTCTCCTGCTTCCATCACTTGCTGTTGCATGATGAAAATGGTATTTCACAACCCATAGTTTTTCCTCTCACCCAGAAAATTCCTCATCTATTTCTGTCACTTAACCTGTCCAGTAATGTCTGGCAACATTACAGAACAAAGTGATATTTTGAGAAATTTAGGAGCAAATCTTTAGCACCTGGATAGAAGTGACACTTGACTGAACTCAGTGATGTATCAGCCAGCTCAGCAGGAACCTGCTGTGACTATTTGGCATCTGTCACTATTTAACTTCCCTAAATTTGTCTGAGTTTGCCTTCGGTGGTCCAGGTTTAAAAAACAAACAAGGAGAACATGCGTAGGCACTGGGAAGATATCTTTGTCCTGATCTTCTTGGTTATTTTTATTTTTTTAACACCTCTTAGGCAGGCTTAATAAAGCAGTTCTCCAACATCTGAATAGGAGACGTGGGAAATTCCTCAAACTAGGCAGAGCTTCCTTTCATTGTTATAACACAAAAGGCCAGTGCAGCCTTTACTAGAGTTCCTTTTTTTAACCCATTCATCTTGACCAAGGAACCTACCTGCTCAGGGCTGCGATTCACATTTTGCCAGAAGACAGCAGACAAGCATGGAAGTGAACTGCATCATACTTGAGAATGTCAATTATTTTGGGGTTGCATTGCACTTGAAACTGAAATGGTATCCTGCTGGAATTAACCTCAGCCTTGTGCAAGAATCATGGCTTTTTAAAATCAAATGGGGTGAAACTACAGTAAAACCAAACCCCTTTCAGAAAACCATTTCCAGTTTTCCATGAAACAGTTTCTTAGGACCGTGATCTTCAAAAGGGGTTCAATTGACAGTCATGAGCAGATCCACCCCAACTGCATGTTTATAAAGAGTTTATTTCTCAAATGACCCTGCATGTGGCTCAGCCTGCCTGGGGACAGTTACCACCCATGGGTTAATCTGATCCAGCACCTGCCCTGCTGGTAACCAGCTGCTGCTCATCCCCCTTATCTGTGCTGGGCAGCATTCTGAGAGGACTGAGCCAGCACTGGGTGAGGGCAGGAACTGTGGGGCTGTGATAGTAGCCCTGAACTGGTTGTATTAAGAAGGTGGATGAGATGGAATGCACACAGTGGGTGTGCAGGAGCAGGTAAAATGAGGCAGAGATAGCAAAAGATTTGCGATGGCTTGTTTCGTTCTGATGGATGAATGATCGATTCCTCATTTGTTCTGTTGGGCTTTTTTTAGAAAATATCAGCTCCTGCAGAGTAGACAATTCATTGTAGCAGGTTGTCTAGTAATTACAATGCTATATTTGCATGTTATAATGCTGCACCAGTGGACTTTGTTAAGGAGTTTTTGACTACATTTGCAGCCTATTCCAAGGGCTTATCTGTTTTTCACGGTGGCCTGGAAGAAATTTCCCTCTCACAACCATCCCATGATATGACATGAATGCTGTAGCCTTAATCCACCATGCCTACACACAGTTTATATATTTTCCATAAACTTCAGTTTATTCCTGTGGAGGCCTGCACTGAATTCTGCCCCAAAACCCTCCCCTCTCCATCAAAATTCCCATTTGAGCAATCTGAACAAGATGGGTGTGCTGGGATTGAATTAACTTTCCTCATAAGGTGCTTTGGTTTGGATTTGTGGCTGAAATAATTTTGATACCATATCAATGTTTTTGTCTATCTCTGAGCAGTGCTTGCAGAGCATGAAGGCCTTCCCTTTCTTCCCACTACCTCTGTAGTGTGTTGGGAAGCATTACAACAGGGAAAGCTAACTTGGATTCACAAAAAGGATGTTTCAAACCATATAACATCATGTTCAGCAACAAAAAAACAGGGGTGGAAGTGAGGGTTGTCTTCCAAGCCCACCATTGCTTGGACATTTTCTGGATATACATCTACATGTGGGAGGTAGTAAAGGATTGCCTTCTCTTTTTTTTTTTTTTTTTTAATTTCCTATTTCTTTCCCTATTAACCTTTATTTATCTCAATCCACTTGCTTTTGCACTTTTTCTCATCCTATTCTTTCCTCCATCCCTCTGACAGATGGGCAGTAAGTGAGTGGCTGTGTGGGTGTTTAGCTTTAGATCAGGATCAGCCCCCCGACAACATGATATATAGCTCACCCACAGACACCTTCCAATGGGCCACTTTTGAATAAACATAAGTTTTTCCCAGCCCAGGAAAAAAACCTTTAAACTCTCTTGTGTCATCTCCATTGGCTAATTTACACAAAGTAATACTTGTTTCAGGAAGACCTCAAAGGTCACCTAATATCTACTATTTCTGACACTGAATTCTTTCATTTTGGATAAAAAGGAGCCACATCTCCTATGCCTTCTAGGTACTTCCAGAAGGCTTGCTTTATCAGATCATCAGTGCAATCACTGATGGGTTTTTCCTGCCCCAGGGTCTCTCTAGGCACCCTGTGAAGCAGAGACAGCAAATATCATCCTTGCTTGGCAGCAGGGAACTGAGGTGCACAGAGAGCCAGGGTCTGCAGGTGAGGTCTGCTGATCCTGCTGCCAACCCAGAGTCTGCTTAAACTCACCTGAATGGGATGAAGAATGCTGTGGTAGCCAGGTTTGAGGGGGCTTGTGAGCAGCAGAGCTGTATGCATTACCTATTTAAATCTTAATACGAAATATTAATTTCTAAATGCCTTCCCTCAAAACATAATAGAGCTGTGATCAAGTATGTAATTCACTGTCCTCGGAAATTCCTCAAAACGACAGAGCTTCCCCCAATTGTTCATGCACAGAGGAAAAGCTCTACTAGAGTTCCTGCTTCAGCTCAATCCTGTGAGCACAGGCTTGGCCCTCCAGGACCATTAGGCTGAGTGTGTGAAAGCCATCTTCATTCCAAAGATGTCCCTACGTGCCTTATGACAGGCTATTCACAGAATGCCCCTTGCTCCTGAAATTGTTTTACTGTGCCTTCTTGAGAGAGAAATTCTTTAAATTCCTGAATATCATCCCTAAAATTTGGGTTGGCCGACCCTGGGTCTGAGATCCCGGATGAGCCTGTGCATGCCTCAAGTGTCTCTGGCAATAAAACAGGACTGATGGCACTTCCTTCCTTCCTCTTATCCATCCTGTTCCAAGTCTATGGCCTAAAAGGTTCAACTGTTGTTCATAAACACTTATCTGCAGTTAGGACACACAGCATGTAAAATCACAGAATCACAGAATGCTTTGGGTTGGAAAGGATTTTAAAGCTCATCTCGTTCCAACTCTTTCCATGGGCAGGGACACCTTCCTCTAGACCAGGCTGCTTCAAGCCCCATCCAGCCTGGCCTTGGATACTTCCAGGGATTGGGCAGCCACAATTTCTCTGGGCAACCTGTGCCAGAGCATCATCATCCTCACAGGGAGGAATTTCTTCCTAATAATTAGTCTAAACCTGTCCTCTGTCAGTTTAAAGCCATCCCCCCTCTTTGTTCTGTCACTCCAGCCCTTTTTTAGGCCCTTTAGATACTGGAAGGAGCTCTAAGACCTCCCTGGAGCTTTCTCTTCTTGAGGCTAAATGGCCCCAGATCTTTCATCCTGTCCTTATAGGGTAGATGTTCTGTGTTATTATAGAAAATCTGCTTTAAAAGCTGCCTGCTCTTTTCCTAAACACCTTGTTTCTGGACAGCCTTGCAATTGTTCTTCCAGCACTCTTCCAGCATCATAGTACCAAACTTGGCAAATGCTTAATCCATTTGACAGCAGTTAATGGAAGCTTCCCTTGTCTCTAAGATAAGTACAGGTGCTTTTGAGGGTGTTGAAGCAGAGGAGGTTCCTACTGAAGTAAGGCCTAGACTGCCTGTAGAGTCAGCAGAGAGAAACACAAAGGCCTCAGAAAACTTCTTGTGGGAGATACCACCAAAGTTCAGCATCGACTTCATCCCATTGAGCTGAGGGATGGGGGAGCTGGAAGGGAGCGGGAGAATCTTCCCATGCTTGAAATGTGCATTTTATTTTAGGCCATGATAGAATTAGGAGAAACAGTGCCACAGCAACAGGGCAGGGTGTGCTAACCCAGAGCCCGTCGGTCAGGGCACGGCTCACCTCCATGGGCCTGAACTCTCCTTTTCTCCCTAAACAAGGAGCCCAGACTGTGCTGCTGACTGGGAACAGCCCCTGGCCCACACTGTTGGTTGAAGGATTCCTGTGAGTCTTGGCATTAGCATTGGCTGAGACAGGGAACATTGTAACTATGGACTAGGCCTCCTAAAACTAGGAAGAAAGAGACCTCAGCAGTTCATCTACTCAGGCCCTACATCTCATGGCAGGTGTTTGTTTAAGCTCTCCAAAGGCACCCTATGGCTGGAGAAATGCCATTCCTTGGTGTATCTCATGAGCAAACCTGCCATCAGGTGTAAGTTGTCTTTGCATTGCTGTGGTTTTATGCCATGTGAACCCAACACATGATGCGTGGATCATCCCTGGTCTCAGTCTGAAGTGCAACACCATTTTGAATGAGGATAAGAATGTCTAAAGTCTTCTGAACACTAGTAAAACAAACTAGTCCCATCTGTGTTGATGATACTGTGGCTTGATCTCACACCTGATGCCAGTGATGAAGGTATAAGAATTCTGATAATTTTTAAGATAATATAGACAAGTGAAGCCTTCCAAGAAGTTAAATAGTAGCACTGCTGAGCCTTTCTGAGTTCTCCTGTGCTCTGGTAGACAGATCAGTACAAGAATAGTACTGGAAGGCTGGAAGTGAAATCAGTGGAACAAAATAGAAACAATTATTTTTTTTCTCTCAGATTTTATCATTAGAGAAGGCAATTAAGACATATGGACAACAGACACCTGTCTTCACTGGTTTGAGGGATTTCCCTCAATTTACGTGATTCTGTGTGCAAAAGGTAGATGCTATTTTGTGTGTCCATCTTTTTGTTGCTAGGTGTGACAAGTCAGGCCTTCAGACAGGAAACGCCCTCTGTCCAGAGTGGAATTGTACAAACTCCAAAAGGGTGACACCTACACTACTTACAGGAGCTTCCTACACAGCCAGCTGCACTTCCAGTAGTAACAGGAAAAAAAAAAACATCAAGAGGTTAATAAAATGAAATGAGCAGGAAGCATGCAGTCATCAGACTTTCTAGTACTTTAGTCTATAGAAGTAACCCATGTCTGGCCTGACTCAGGGACCCAATCCAAAACTCATTGCAGCCCATGGAAATTCCATTGCAATGGATATTGTTGGACCTCACTCTTCACTACACTGATATGGGAGTACCTGGCAAGTTCCTCCTCTCCCAGTACTCCCACATTGCTGAGCTTCAAATATCTTGTTGTGTTACTTCTCATTGTGAATTAGGCCTGCACCCCACTCCAGATGCTCCAAAAAGCACAAGGAGAAGAAGAGAAGGTTCATGGGTACATCCCTTCTTCCATCCCAATCATCAGAGGTGAGATGGTGTGTGCTTTTCCACAGTTTTTCCAAACATGTGGTACCCAGCTGCATACAAAGGGCTGAAATAGGAGGGTGGAATTAATTGACTAGCACTTTATTTTCTTTTTTTTTGTTCCTTATCTACAAACTCTGACACGAAGGTCAAGGAGGAGGCCTTAACTGAAGTAGAGAAAAACCTGAGTGGAAGTGAGAAAGAACTGCCAGGAAGAAGACAAGAATTAGGAAGGGCTTTCTTTTTCCAGTAAAGTGCTGATTTAAATGCCATTTCACTTTGGTTGCACTGTTTTCAGTCTGGCATATTAATGTGCCACGTGCCATGGGGAACATTCATCCATTTACCTATGACTACCATGACATCTGTGTCACAAAACCAACAAAAATAAGAATTACCCCTCTATTCCCCCAGAAAACAAAATCTCTGCTCATGTCTGAGAGATCCTTGAGCATCCCATCAAACTCAGCCCCCCGTGCCATGCTAGGCCCAGAGCGGGAATAACAGTTCCACAAACATCACAGAGAAAGCATGCCACAGCTTGTTTATTGCCTGTTTGAATCCTTATCACCAAGCAGTTCAGTTTTGTGTCCTTGATTAATTTCTGTTTATTTTATTTTTGTTCGCATTCAGATGTGTTATCTAAGGTCAGTGCAACTTCCCCTGTCCCCCCTTTCCCTTTCAGCCAACTCTCCCATGAAATATTGTTGTGCCTGGGTGTGTGTTTCTTAAAGTCATTGTGTGTTTTCTGTCTGAAACAAACATTGTCTGATCATCCAACTTATTACGCACTACCCAAAGGTCACGCTTTATGCAGAGAAAGGAAAGCTCTTCTGTTGTGGCTGAGGAATAACAAACTGGACAGGCACTGAAAACAAGGCTTGAGCCCCAGACTTCAAGACTCTGGGAAAATGTTCCATAGTTGTTTGCAAATGGTAAGGTTCAGCTGCTACAGGCTATTGGGCAGCCATGGAGCCAAGCTGTCCTGTGCCAGCTGCAGATCTCTCCCTTCACACCTTCTAACCTGTAGCAGTTCCTGGTTCCTCTCTCCAAGCATCCTTCACCTCCACAGATCTCACAGCACCATAGGCCTTTCATCCAAAATACCTAGAGGGAGGCAGAGTTGTCTATGCCACAGGAAAATGCTGGCATAGGGGTAACTGAGCTTAATTAACTATGTTACAAAAAACAAAAACAAAAACAAAAACAAAAACAAAAAAAAACCAAAACAAAACACCCACACAAAACAAAACAAAAAACCAAACAAACAAACAAACAAAAAACCAAAAACAAAACCAAAACAAAACAAAACAAAAAAACCAGCCAAAGTGGAAAGATGTAGAACAAGCACCAAAAAAGGCAGGAGGACTGCTGTGCTAAAATGGCATAGGAGTCTTCATCCTCAACAGCTGATGTGGAATGTGAAAGTGACATATGGGGCCATGGAAAAGTTTGTGCTATCTAATTTGACAATTAAGGATCAAACTTGACCCTAATGAGTGGTAGATTCAAAGCAAGCAAAGGAATTCAGACATCCTTGCTCCTGCAAATTACGTATTCTGCACACTCTCATAGGTTCTCCTATAATTTACTTCATTTGTGTCAGCTTAATAGGCCATTAGGGCTGTTAAACACCAATGACCTGCCTTTGCCTCCAGAAATCCCTGTAGTTCTGATAGCCAGAAGTGGAAAGAACATTCTGAAGATGAGCTGCTGCAAGCTTACTTCATTTTTGTAAAACTCTTCCCAAGGGCCTCTGCTATAGCCCTCGTTGGATGAGAACCAATTGGGCTAGAGAATCCTTGGATCCAACCAAGGGCAAATCTGTTCATGACATTAAGCAACCAGAGCCCATTAGAAAGAATGGAAAATGGTCTCTCAGTGTGAACAAAGGAGTAAAAAGTACAGAATTAAAGGCTTCTACAATGAAGTTTTAAAGTAGAATATGGCTGCCTGACCACACAGGGAGCTCTTGGCCACAGTGACCCAGGACATATCTTACAGCCAGAGCAGAGGGCCAAGAACTGGGGCTGTGGACTAATACCCACCTCACAAAGAACTGCTGGTTGAAGATGTGTTGCACCATCGAGGTTGTTTGTTTTCTTCTTCCTGCTGATGCCAAAGGTGTATTCAACTCCATTTTGGCACAGGAGGGGCCACTTTCCCAAACACAGCATGTAGAAAGGTTACAGCCAACAAGAATAAAATACTTCTATGTGGGGTGGCTGCACAAGGAAGGATAACTCTGTCTTCTAAAACAGAACTGCTTGTTTCCACTTCTGCATTTATAACCCCTTACCAAAGAAGCCACTCCAGGGTGGGTGTATCTTTAGGTCCCCTCATCAGTTATTTTTAGACATTGACAAGATCCCCCTGTGCCTTTTCTTTTCCAGGCTAAGCAGCTCTCTCAGCCTCTCCTGGTATGACAGGTGCTCCAACTCTTTAATTATCTTCATGGCCCTTTGCTAGGCTCGCTCCACTGTGTCTCTCTTGTACCAGGGAGCTTAGGAGCTGGACATGGTGCTTAAGATGCATCCAGAATAAGGAAATCTTCTTTTTCTTAAGTCTTAACATCAAATGAGAAATATTGTCAGAAAGATTCTAGAAAGAAGACATGACTGGCAGTATAAGAAAGGTTTACAAATGTGTCTGCCTGCAAGAGACAGAGTTGGTGAGTCAGACAGAAGGATAAGGTGGAATGGGCCAGGTTCCTCTGGGTGAACAGAGGTTACTTGAGCTAAGGAACCCAAGTAAGGAGCCACAGGTCTGAGAGAATGTCTGTAGAAGCAGGCCTGCTGCAAGGGATTATTCAGAATGCCAACAGCTGGCATTCTGGTATTTCTGGCTCTGGTAGAACCCAGGTGTCTGTATCACACTACACTGCCAAGGCCATAGAAGCCACGAGCTATCCCAGAATCACAGAATATGCTGAGTTGGAAGGGACCTGCAAGGATCATTGAGTCCAGCTCCTGGCTGTGCATCCCAAAGAATCCTGTGGGCATCACCTCCCTGCCAAAGTTGTCCTTCCTGTCCAAACACAGTGATGTGGCTGTTAAGTGCAAGTGTGTTGTCACCCAGCCCCATGGGAGAGGCTGACACGAGTTCCAGCCTTGGTGTGATACTGTCCCAGGGGGGTTAGCTGTACTGCTGGTCAGCAACCAGGATGGTGTTCATACCTCTCCAGATGTGCCAGACTGTTTCTCACCTTCCTCTCTCCCTGAGTTAATGCTTAGCCAGTAACTGTGGCAGTTGATGCTTATTCATGCAGGAATGCCCTCACTGATCTGGCAGATTGCTGTTCTCCAGTGACAAGCAGTAAGTCCAACTGTGAACTGTGCTGGAAGGGCTAGAAAAACATTGCAGGCCTAACTGGGACTGTCCAGAATGTGTTAAAAATGCTCACAGAAACTTCTTTTGGCTGCTCTCAGAGTATTAGGAATGCCTAGAGAATGTGATAATTGAGACATTCATCTGGACAGTGTTTTCTCTGCACTCAGTCATCCAGCTAAATGGTTTCTATTTCAGCTACTGTGCCCTGCAAATATGAGTCCTAGAGAGTTGTTCTCTCCTTGCAGGAAGTCCTATGTGGTTGTGGCATGATTTGAGCCTGATCCTCAGATAGCTAGGTCTAAATTATTTTCATTTTCCATGTAGGTTATTTGGGTATGTAAAAAGGTCATCGGCAATTCACAGGAAGGCTGATGGAGAAATAGAGGAATCTAAAGTCATAATCATAGGTCTAAAGGAAAGACAAATACTGCATGAACAAGGATGGAAAATGTGAGCTGATGTAGAAAAAGGTGTGAACAATAGCCCCACTCTGGAAATATTGTTTTGGGGAAACCCTTGATATGGCTGTAGATAGAGTTTACCTCCTCTGTTCTTAAACCAGTGAGAATATTTTGCTGCAAATGCCCAGAAAGGAATTCCTAAACTTGTCTAAGATAGAATCACAGGTTGGAAAAGAACTCTAAGATCATTGAGTTCAACCATTTACCCAACACTACCAATCCACCACTAAACCATGTGCCTCAAGTCCACATGTACACTTTTTTTAAATACCTCCAGGGATGGTGACTCCAACACTGCCCGGGCAGCCTGTTCCAGTGCTTGATCACCCTTTCCTTGAAGAAATTTTTCTAAATGTCCTATCTATAC
The DNA here is from genome assembly GCA_027886175.1 of Phylloscopus collybita. Taxonomy (NCBI): domain Eukaryota; kingdom Metazoa; phylum Chordata; class Aves; order Passeriformes; family Phylloscopidae; genus Phylloscopus; species Phylloscopus collybita. The sequence continues at coordinate 51,930,826 of JAJNNQ010000026.1, forward strand.
CTCCCCTGGAGCAATTTGAGGCCATTTCCTCTCATCCTGTTGTTTGTTACTTGGGAGCAGAGACCAATCCTCACCAGGGTTCACCCTCCTGTCAGGGAGTTTTAGAGTGTGAGAAGATCCCCCCGAGCCTCTTCTTCTCCAGGCTGAGCTCCTCCAGCTCCTGCAGCTGCTCCTCATCAAACTTGTGCTCCAGGCGCTGCTCCATCTCTGTTGTCCTTCTCTGGACATGCTCCAGCACTTCAGTGGCCTTCCTGTCTTGAGGGGCCCCAAACAGAACACAAGATTTTTGATGTCTTACCAGTGCCAAGCACAGGGAACAATCATTGCCCTGGTCACTCCAAACACAACTCAGAACACAGATCTGTGCTCTTGCACATCTCCTCTATATCTCTTTGAATTAATTCATTGCACAAATTGAAGCAGTGTAGAGATACATAGGTAATTGGAAGAGATCAGCAAACAATCTACCCATTACCCCACTGCCACAAACCCCCATGGGAGCAGAATCAAAGGCTCTCCTCCATGTCAGCAATTGTATAGCCTGTCTTTAAAACTTCCACTGAAGGAAACTTTGCAGCCACCCTGGGTAGCCTAATTTTGTGCTTCTAAATGGTACTATAACATATTTTCCATAATCACCAACATATTTACTTTTGCTTCAGATTGTGTGACTTCACTACGTCCTTCAGCAAGCTGTCGCTGTGAACATCCATGTCAGTCCTTTTTCAAGGGACAAACTGTTATTGTGTCCATACCTGACTCTTGTCCTATCTAATCTGAACAACCTTCAGCCTGTTCACGAGATTATTGCTCTTGTCGTTGAGGTTATACAATGCTCTTGTCTTAGCATTCCCATGGCTCTCCTTTGGATGCTCTCCAATACAGCAATATCCGGACACACGGCTCCAGCCAAAACATCAACAGCATCACACAGTGCACTTTTGTTACCTCCCAGGTCTTCAATTAAAAATATTTGCTAAAAAAATTTATAATGATATTTCAACATCATTACAGTGAGTGAATTTAGGTAGCCATTTCTTAGGACTGCCTTCAGAATAATTTCTGCGAGACTGAGGTGGGCAGTGATAGAAATAGAGATAATCAATGAAGCCCAGGCACTGTCAGATTCACCCCAAAAACTGTTATCTCAAAGTATTCTACCTAATAGCTCCAATATGCTTGGAATTCACTCTGTCCTCACATGTTAAAAACACAGCTTTGGGCATCCGGACACACAAAATTCAGACTCAAGAATAGCAGGTGGTGTAAGTATCTGCAGTGTTGCATCCAGTTTCTGAGAGGTTCTGGCATCTTTTTCTGCATCTGGATACAACTGGCAGTGGGATTTGTTTACACAAATTGCTGAGTTTAATTTCTAGAAATGAGACTGAAGTGTGAATATCCAGGACTGGAATGAGGATGGGTGAGTCAAGAGAGCTGTAACAGCTTCATTTCTAAGTTGTTTCCATATCTGCTTTCTCTTTGAACAGTATCTCCCAGGGTGCAGCTGTGTGGGAACTTTACCCTGGTCCATCCTTCATGACAGATAATGTGTACATTTGCTTTTGCAGTAGCACATTTCCAGAGAATTACAGGATCCCTGTAGCTCTGCCTTGGTTTGGATGAGCACTTCTGGTTCAGAGCAGGTGTCCTCTAGCACCTCTTGCTTGCTTTCCCGAGCCTGTGAAGGCTAATTGCACACTCAAATGTTTAAATAAAAAATGTTCTGGGGTTGAAACTTTAAATCCTTAAAATTCAGGAAGTCCTCAGTTTCTGGTGACATGACAGTACATGATGAATGAGTACAGGAAAAAACATTAGGATGATCAGGACATCCCCTGTGCTCACATACCAAGTTGATTACATACCTCATGCTCTGACATTGTATAATTTTCACATTCTCCTGCAAAGTAAACCAGGATTTCTCATACCTTTAGCCTGCAGTTTGGTGACAAGCCTTGATCAGAAACCCTCTTTTAAGAAAGCCTTGCTGACATTCTTTCCCATTCTCACATCCCAGGATTCTCTTTCTTAAAATTTTTGAAAAACATAACAACAAAAAAAATCTCACAAAAGCAAATAAGAAAAGAAGGGGTTTGGGGAAAGAGGATTTAACACAGACCAGTTTTCCAGTCAAGGCCTGGCAATGTGGCAAGTGTGATTCCACAACAGGCACAGGTAACTCAGCCTAAGCCAATTCTGCCTCCTCTTCATCTCAGCCTCTGCACTGGCACTGCTGCTCATTCAAACCTGCAAGCAGTCAGCCAAGGGAGCAAGTCTGGGAGAAAATGATCATATTTTCTGTAGGGATAGACCATGAACTCATGTTGAACAGTTTGCCAGGGCAGAAAGGAAGAGGTCCTCCTTGTCCTTGTCCTCCTTGTTCATACCCTTCTACCCTGACTGCCAACCCTTGTTCCATCTCCTTCCCTGCTTGGGACCACTCAGCTGCTCTCTCCTTGCTCTGGCCCTGGCACTAACTGGGACCTTCTCTAAGCTGATCACACTCAGATGAAAGTGAGTTGCACACCTTATTGCTACTTTAGTTTTCTGCAGGGACAGGGAGTTAAACTGAGTAAGAATCTGGAAGGCATCAGCACAAGGCCATCAATAAAAACAATCTGCAGAGAGAGAGGTGGTGCCATAAAGTACTGTAGATGTAGCCTTGGTCTTCTGTTTGTTCAGATTCCTGAACCAGTTTGGGTGGGCAATAAACCAGACAGATGCCACCACAACAGTGAAGACAGACGTGCTGTAGGGGTTGCAAGGGCATCAGTCATGCCAGTTTAATCACCTTGAAACTGCTGCAAACGGCTGAGGTCTGAGTCACCGCATTGCAGGGAGCAGCAGGTGACCAGGTTTGCAGAAAAGGAAACAGACCTGTCTCCTGAATTAATCCTGTTTAAAAAATAATTCCCCAAAAACATGAGCTTAATCCCAGGGGTTTCCACAGAGCTCAGTCAGTCACTGCCTCACACACTGCTGTGGAAGCAAATTCCATTGATAAACCAACTGTTATTAAACACTGTAGGGACAAGGGCTCCACTGTTACTTGGACAGATGCCCCTTTTTTGTCCAGTGTGTTCTTGGGTCCAGATTTTGTTCAAGGTAGAAACATCCATAACACATCAGAATTTCCCCTGATTTTTGGGAATTCCCATAGCCATAAGAGCCACAGGTCTGCATCTCTGTGCAGCTTCTCCAAGAGCATAAATGTGTCTCCACAGAGCCTTCCAGGCCCACCCCACAGCGAGCGTGCTGCCAGCTCAGGTAGGAAAATTTTAGGGGTTTCCCCCTTTAGAGTTGAAGTCAAAGCCCACAGACATTTTGCCACAGCTACAAAACATGATTTTGCTGCTGTCAGTCCTCAACACCCTCTTTTGCTAGAACAAAGCAGGTGAGTAACAGCAGCAGAACAAGTTAGTCCACTAATCTGCAGATAAGACACTGAGGGACTCAGATCAGTGCAGGGGGAAATAATGAGTACAACCTGATGAATGGTATCAGGAAATATCTCCTCTTAAAATGCGTTGTGGGTTTTCTGCAGTGGCATATCTGCTCAGCCTCACACTTGAAATTTGAGTGCAGGCTCTAGAGGCAACTTATTTCCTGGGCAATAATAACTTGTTCAACTAATTGTAAAAGTTCCTGTGGTTTGATTTCTCATTGAGAGAGCAGCCTGGGCTATGGTAAAAAGCAGATGATGTTTAAGATGAATCTAATTAGAAGATCTTCTCTTTGAGTCACCTGAGAAGGTAAATCATATTAAATCTCTGGGTGTTGTCTTTATTTTCTAAAATGTGTGATGGTGACTATTGTGCTGGGTGGATTTGCAAGAGAAGGTGTAGTTATTTTACAATATTCATGAAAAAGAGAAGTTTAAAGAAAAAATAAAAAGAAGGTCATATATCTCCCCTATGTCCTGGGTTAAAATGAGACCTTGTTACTTACCTCTAGGAATCATCTGCATTTTAGAATTACCTTTAAATAATATTTTCCAGCCTGAATGCTGAACAAGCATTTAGTAGCAAATCTGGACTTCTTCAGCTTTCTGAATCTTTATAAGTTGAAGATACTTACTGTTTCCCAGGAGACAGTTTTTATGAGAAATGAGGAATGTGTCTGCACATGTGCTTTGCCCACTGAAGGCAGACATATACTTGAGGATTTGTTCACTAAAAAGTTTACAGCAATGTTTTATTAATTGAGAAATTAAATTAACAAGGGGAACACCCACATTGCTTGAGAAGAACATTTAATACTTTTCCCCATTTGCAATTTGTTTGTTGGTTTTCTGGCTTAGTAGGAACTGTCTTGGGAGGTTTTGGAGCTTTAAATAGCTACCAAAGCCTGAGAAGCAGCCCAGCTCTCATTTACATGAGTTCTTCTCTATATGGTGTCTTACACGTACAGTTAACAGGGTGTTTGCTGTCAGCTACATAAAGTCACACAAAAGATGTGTTTGAAAATAGAGGCTGACCCACAACATTTGAATATGAGGGCAAGTTGGGGAGCAGGGCAAAAGAAATGCAAAACTGTGCCAAATGTTGTTTACCCTCATCATAAATTTTGTTTAATGACCTTTCTGCCTTTCTATTATCTGTTTCATCAACCTCTTACCAATGCAACACAAACTCTTTGTGCAGATTAAGTTCTTTTACCATATGTTGTAAAAATATGCTGAATATACAAAGCTACCAGAAACCTTTATTTAGTTAATGTTTCAATTATTAAATCATGTCACTATCTCAGGAACTTGTGTCACAGCTTATAATATTTCCCTCATGATCCACTTTAATCAATTGTGATCTTGGGATCAGCCAGATCCATGGAAGTCTTGAGTTTGTTACAAGTGGATGATGTCTTCAAAACAGGAAAATAATCTCTTTTGTAGAATTCTGGATACAGTGACAGACATGCCCAGGAAACTGAAAAAAATTCCCCACATTTTTTCCCCCAATTCTGTCACCATTCCTTGACTGGATTAAAAAAAGCCTGTAACACTCTTTTATTTTAATTGACTTTGGAGTGGGGCGGGAAGATACTCTGAATCACTGTGATGTCCTTCTTTCTGGTTATTCCTGTATAGAAGTGTAAGAGCAGCTATACTGTGTTAGCTCAGATGTCTAGATAAAAGAATTTTCTTTTCTTTTTTCTTTGTTTATTTTATATTTTTTGATTTACTTTTTGTTTTGTTTACGTTGGTTTGGAGGGTTTGGGGTTTTGGTTTTGGTTTTGATTTTTTCCCTCCATTGCTATCCTAGAATATCTTAAAATTAATTTTTCTTCTTTAATTGCATCTCAGAATTCAGTTAATATTTTCTTCAGACCCCATTTCTGAGTGGTAATTGTCAGTTCAGAGTCCATCACAGAATACATAATGTTATGATCATTTCTCTCTACTTTATACTTAGCAGTTCTGAATTTCACGATCAAGTCACTCAGTCTCCTGTGACTCCAATGCAGATCTGCACAGGAACACTTTGTTTTTGTGTCATGTAAAATTTTCCATGGTGTTGCATCACTGACCACTGCCTTTTCAACATCACTTGAGAACAGAGAGCAAGGTACAGGCTTCCACCTCATTCCTGCAGAGCTCTGCAGGCAATGGCATCTCTGTATTGGAAAAGAAAATAATTTATTCCTACTTTTGTCTGCTGTATTTTAACCAGGTCAGTATCCAAGTGCAGTGCCCCTCCAGATGGATCTCTCTAAGAACCACATTTGGTGAGAAAAGCCACAAATCCCTGCTGGGCACACACCTCGGTGATATTGAGTACATGCTTGGCTATAAACTCCTCAACATCTTCTTCCAAGTCACAAGGTGAGACCACAGATCATGTTTATATTGTTGTTTTCTGTCATGGACTCCTCTGAGCAAGAAAATGCCAGCAAAGCCCCAGCCTGCCTGGGAGCACCAGCTCTGATAAATGATGGTTGCAATAGACAGCTAGTGATCTCAGGAGGTGCTGATTTTTTCTGCTTTCCCCTAGTGACTCACTGCCTTGCAAAACTTGAGTTTGGATGAACAGCCTTTTCAATGCAAAAAGATTGTAATTTTACAAGGGTTCATGATTTTAATCAGGCTGATGTTATCCACTCAGGAGCTGTTCAGTACTATGCTTAGAGTCTTTCCTCAGAGCTTAAAACGATTTTCACAATCCTCTTGGGTTCTGCCTTTTTTTGTAAGTCTCTACTAGTTGTCATTTCTGGAGCCAAGAAAGAATTTTGTTAGGAATAACCAGAAAGTGCATATTCATAGTAAAATATATATCTTTTATGTATTCTTCACCTCCCTTTCTCTATTCCCTTTGGTCATATAAATGTGTCAGCATTTGTTATAAGGGTCCATGAATGTTTTACCTCTCCCTTTATGTTTCATCATCCAGTCTGCTGTGTGAATAAATTAGCTCAGGTATTAATGAGATAGTAAATGTTATTGAGGTGTGGGGGTGTGTGTGATTTCAGGTGCCACATTATATTCTTGTGTATCATGGTCCTTAGATTCTGGTTTGCATCAGTGCAATTAATGGAAAAGTGTGCTAAAACCTCAAGATAACACAGATTATTTCCAGGAGATGCCACTTTTCATTGTGTCCATTGCTAGCCAAGGGGTAACAAACACACAGACATCTGTAGCTGAGCCCATGGTGATGCTACAACCCTCTCCAGAGTGGGATACAGCCAGTAGCAGAGCTCTCCCTGCTGCAACAGGACAGGCCCTCACTTGCAGCAACATTGCTAACTGTTCCCTCATCTGCTGGCTGTGCAGATAGTACCCAAGTACCTCTGAGAGGGATATTTGAAGATCCAAAGTCAACTTTTCTTATGGCAGATTTTCAGCACCTCCTTTGTTCCTGTTAGGAATCTGCTCAGGACTCTGCTTTCTCCAAGCAATTTGTTTTTCCTATATTGAATAGGTACAGCTGACATGAGAAAAAGGAGAGATGGGGGAACCAGTCTGATTGCAGTGCACAGGAATAATGACAGGCCACATCCTAAGGCCGGTCTTGCATGGACTGAACAGGCAGAGTTGCTGAGGGAGGCAGAACACACTGTTTTTGTGAAGTGGGCTGGTATTTCCTACTGTGTGAGACAGATGAAAATTCCGTGGTCCTTTTGCTTGATTGTCTTTTCAGGCTGCACAGCAAAGTCACCAGGCAGAATGCTGTCCCCAACCACTACAGGTCTCCACTGCCTGTTCCTGCTGGTCTCAGCCTGCTGCCAGATACCACAGGGCTCAAACTTCTATCCATTTTCCTATGTAGTGAGTATCCTTCCCCAGCCCCACTGGTTTTCATTGGGTCATTGCTTGTACCACCCTGATGTTTTCCTTTACACCCACGAAACCTTGGGAGAAGTCAGAACAAGACTGGGGGGGGAATCTGAACCCAGAGTGTGTAAAAGAGATGGAGAAATCAAGGAACTGGGCTCTTCCATGTTTCCCAGTCTTAAAGCCTCTCCAGAAGGCACTGAGCAAAACACATCTTGTTTCTCACTGTGTTAGTCTGCAAGGGACTTCAGTTGCTGTCCCTGGAGATAAGTCTACCTAACATTTACGTGGGCACTGCTCATGGATGGAATTCACCCATCCTATGAGAGAAGCACCAAATGTATCCAGAAGTGACATGTTTGCAGGACTGTCTCAACAGCAGGACAAATGCATGTGACCAAAACTCCACTCCTGAGTGATTTGTGTTTAGATATTGCCCATGACCTGAAATTTCACTTCAGTTTCCCACTTTTTCAATAATCCTCACAGATTCTTTCTGTTTCACCAACAGTGTGAATTATGGAAAGCCATTTTGTGTTTCATCCTGTACATGTGTTTGTTAACTGTTTCTGCAAAATTTTCCCTAAAACAAACTTTCCCTAACAAAAAAATACAGAAAAGGAACAGGGAAACCAAGAGTCTAACCAAATGGAAGTAAATATAATCTGGTAAAGAAAACTAGTCTACAGCTCTACCAACTCTTGGTCATCACAATTATTATTAGACCAGGCAATACTTCTTTTATCTTCTCCATTGTGAGTGAATGGAGAACCTCCTTCTTTGAAAAAGTTGGGAAAAAGGAAAGGAAATGTGAAGAAGAAGGTGGGAACTCCTTAAGTTCTTTCTACCATTTATCCTCTGCTTTGGCAAACCAAGATATGTCTGGTTGCAGAAGCCTCATCTGCGCTTCAGCAGATGTCTAACAGTGGCCAAATATCTCATTTGGTCTGTTTTTTCAAGCTGTCTTCATCTCAGCACTTAGGAGTTTTCATGAAAAAGCAACACCTCTTTTTTTAGCACCACTGATCATGGGACAGCCTGCAGATGAGTCATTACTTAATGGTGTGAAATATGCAAAACATTTAGCAACCTAGCCATAGCCTGTGGTTGTTTGGGAGAGTAACTGAAAGAGGAAACCAGTGAGTCCCCTCCTGGGGGAAGACGTGGTCACAGTGCACTTTTGGTAGCTCCTGCAGCCAACCTCTAACACGAGGGTACCATCCCAGCAGTGCAAAAAGTGCCAGCACGCCTTGGGATCCACAGCACAGCTGTGGTACAAAACCAGCTCTAATCACACACCAGATGGTTCCTTTATGTAAAGAGATGACTCAAGAGTTGCCAAGCTATTCACCCTTTCTGTAAATAAAGGTTTCAGTAGGAATCAAGAACCTGGCAAAGCTGCAAATTTCCTGCCTGGGTCTTTGCTTGTTCTTTAGTCTTTCTTGCTAATGGTGGTGCCAATGTATTTTTAGGGCACAATTAAAAAAAAGATAAGATGGTCTGAATCTCACTTGGCTGCAGCCTGTGTAAACCCAGTCTTAGTGAAACAGTGCTACCCCTGCCCTGGTCAGCTGCTTGTTACTGATGGTCCCAAAATAGCTGACCTGGCAACTGAGCTGGAGCCAAGGCTTTTCAATCCCCTTTCCTCTCCTGCTCAGGCTGGCTCTGCTGCTGCAGAGGTGGGAGCTCAGAGCAAAGAGGAAAGCAAAAGCTGATCAGAGTCTGGTTTCTGGATTCAAAGGCCAAGTGGCCAGGTTTCCCAAGCAGTTCACAAGGCTGGCCCAGGACTAAGTGCACTGTGTCAGCCCTGTAGAGGCCTTGAGGCTCAGACACAAAAATCCTCCTGAGCTGAGACAGCTGGCTTGCAGAAATATGCAAAGAGGCATCTGCAAACTCAGTACATCCCTCAGCTGGTGTTTAACCCTTCCCTGCTTGGAAAACAGAAATTTTCTGTTTAAAGAGGAAGATGGGTTGGGAGGTTGGAGAGATGAGGCCAAGATTAGTGGGAAAAAATTATCTATGTCATATTTTCTTCACTAATTTCTTTTGGCAGTAACAGCAGCTAAAGTTTCACTTTGTTATTCTCACAGAGCTTCACCTTTTTTTTTTTTTTTTTTTTTTTTCTCCCCACAGATTGACAGCACACTAGGGCAGGAAAGCTTCTACCCAGAGATGCAAAGGCAGAAGCGAAACAGTACGTACACAAATGTATGGTAACAGAGCAGGTTTCTAGTAGGCCCAGGGTGAAATCACTGTTAGGGACAGCATCTCTTGATGTACTGAACTGGGAACATAAAGGATGAGGTGTGGTTGTGGTTTGACCCCAGCAAAGCACCACAGCGCCACTTGCTCACTCTCCTTCAGTGCAGTGGGGAACAGAATTAGGAAGATGAAGTGAGAAAACTCACAGGATGAGATAAAGACAAGATAATTCTGTATGGCTCAGTCTGTGGTTGGCCACCCATCAGCTTACTGACTCTAAGGAGAGAAGGGATCAGACAGCTATTCTATGAACATATTATGTCATTTGTATCAGCTTCCTATGCTCTGACACCAAAGAAATCTGGCTTTTGTCAGACAAGCAGCAGATAGAGCAGAAGCAGAATATCTGCTGGGTGGGAAGCAAGAAGATTCCCTAAGCAGAATGCCAAACTAAGGCACCATTAAATAGCAACAGAGACCACAAATGCTCAACTGGAGGGCATCAATTTGTGATTTACCCTCAAACACAGCATTGCAGTCTCATTCAATTTCTCTTTCAGTGCTTATTCTTGACCTCCCCCTTCCGGAGTACACTGTTGACATTGAAGTAAACCTGCAGGATTCATCTTACCTGGAGCCAATCAAAGACTATTTCAAAAATGTCAATCTTCCAATTAATATTTCAAATGTACAAACAACAGTTTCAAACATCAGCATTACAACAGGTGGGTTGGTTATTGATTTGTTTATTCTGGGTAATGTGGGGTTTTGTCAACATTTGATGTCTCCCACTTCTACCACCCATCACGCTTTGGAAGCAGCAAAACTGAACCATCTCTGCTCCTGCTGAAAGACCCAGAAAGGCTGAAGCTGTAGCACACAACAGCATATTTGTTATCTGTCTCTCACCACTCCTCTTTATATAATGCTGGCATTAGGAATAGCTCTGAATGCTTTCCTTTTCCTAAGGAAGGGACTAAGCCAGAGGAAGCCTGAGCCAAAGGATTTTGCTCCAGTTTGGCTAACAAGCAGTCTGAGTTACTTTCAAGTTTCAGGAAGCTCTGACAGCAGTTATCAGACTGTTTACTTCCCTCCTCCTGTATCTGGAACATAGATGGCTGTAAGAGGCTGTACTCTGACCCTGACAGAGACAGACTGCATGAGATAGAGCTCACTTAACCTATTCTTACAGGGCAAGATATCAGACAGGTTTTATTACACAAGTTTTGGTTGTGCAACATCACATCTGAGTAATACAGCAGAGCATATACAAACACACCAAGCATTTACAAGAGCAGAGATTTGATACCTTCTTATCACTGAGCCGTAAAGCAGTGAAAGGAAGTGTTCAACAGTTCCCAAAACAACACACAAATGCATCTTATAAAGGCCTTCAGGCTCACGTGTAATGTGTGAAAATCAATTTGTTAATATCTTACTTTGCTAATGACACACTAAGAGCAGAAAAAGTTAAAGTGATGTGCTCTGTTTTGCTGGGGTTTTGTTTGTTTGTTTTGTTATGGGTTTTTTGAGTGGGGTTGGGGGATGGGTTTGGGGAGGTTGTTTGGGGTTTTTGTGTTTTTGTTGGTTTTGTTTTGTTTGTTTGATTTTGGTTGGTTTCTTTTTTTCAGCGCTTTTAAGCACTTAGTGATAATGTTACCTTCTCTGCCAGGGGACAGAACAACACGACACCTCATTAGCCACTGGGACTCTGAATAATACTGCTCTTAGAATCTTTGAAAGTCTATACACTTGCTTTCAGCTCAGATGACATAAAAATATCAGTCAGAAAAGTATTATGGGACCCTAGCCAGTATGCCAGGTAAATTTTTAGGATCAGACTTCACATCTCCATTTAGTTATTTCAAAGTAAATGATCAGACTTTTCCCTGTGCCAGTCTGGTTCCCATTTCTGGTTAGTCATTTACAATTACTAGAGTAAAATTTGCCATCTGTCAGATCATCATTTTGGCATCGTTCAAGTGAACTCACAAGGGCAACATTTTGAGATCCCAGTCATGAAGACACAGAAAGGTAAATATTTATCTTGCAATAGTTATGCCCCGTTTACCATTCTCATGGTATTTCTCTGTCTGTCTGACTCCAGTCTGCCTGCCCAGTGGTGAGAATAGCAGCTGCTGTTTCTGTGAAAATGGATATGCCTGGCCGAGCACGGTGTGCAATGATGTGATGCTCTGCCCTTCTCTGAGCCTGGAACCAGCCCTGCCCTGTGGCTTCATGCAGAAAATGCCTTTCCATGGGCCCTACTGTGAGCCCCAGACTGAAGGTAAGGAGACACAGGGCAGAACTTCATCGCTGTGCAGCTCACATACTGCTTAGAGGTCAGAATAGTGATAAAAGGTGTGATAAAAAAGCACATCAGGACTGAGCTGGCTACCACACAGCCTGTGAATGTAAAAAGTCTGCAGAGATGATCTAAAGCTCTTCTCCTTGTGATGTGGGCCCACCTTGACCCAAACACTTGCAGATATTTAGTTGCATTTGGAGTCCCAACTCCTGGAGCCACTCCCATGCCTCTTTGGCATTTTCAGCTTTCACTGAGGAAAGGAAATTTCATATCATCAGATTTTCAACAGATTTTCACTTCATAAGTATTATTTTTGATTGTTTTGCACTTATTTTTATGTCTTTCCTTACAGAGTCATGCGGTATGGGAGAGCCCATTGTGATGAATATGTCAGTCAGACTTGACTCAGACTTCCAGGACGATCTCAAGGATTCTTCCTCTGTGTTATACCAAAAATACAAAGCGGACCTTGAAAAAGCGGTAATGACTTTAATTTTTCATCTCTGAAGGTTGAGAGCCCCCTAAGAAAAATGGTGTTTACCCCAAGTGCCTGGGTGGCCTGTCAGTGTCTCTCTGGGGAGCTGGGAAGTGTGCAGCAGTGGGAGCTACAAAGTGAGCCAAAGCTGACTCCATTGATGGCAATGAAAATATTCCCATTCATTTCAATACATGGGAAGTATTTAGGGATCTGTTGTATATAAAGCATGAAAAAAGAATCATATTGATGGTCCTAGGTTAAGTCCATGTGGGTACACATGGAATGAAACCATGAAGAGAAATTTATTCCGTGACACCAGGAGAGCACCAGGCCTGTTGTATCAGATATGCTACATGTCCTTAGTCATGTCAGGAATGGAGAGTTTCCTATTTTAAGCACACTGCAGTAACACACAGAGGATTTACACCATGTCACCTGTCTTTCTTTACAGTTTAATGCTAGCTACAGATGTTTACCAGGCTTTGTATCAGCAACAGTAACAAGTTTCAGGTAAGTAAATAATTTCATTTTTTCCTGGAAGACACAAGTCTTTCTGTCCAGTCTCAAGGAGACACAAGTAAGCAAAGATTGCATTCACTCTGCCTAGAACCCACTCCCAGCATGCACATACTGAATAACAGAATAACTGCTGCAAAGCAAAGCCCAACTATGAACATGGAAATGGGATTCTGGGTAGAATTCATCACTGTGCAAAAGTCCAAGAAACACAATCATTCCCCATCTGGATCAAAGCCTTTTATGGAAAAGACTGAGCTCCTCTCAAAGGGGAAAAGGATGCAGATAAATCTAACACCAAGGCCATGAGGAAGATGAATAGTATATTGCCTCTGTATACAGAAAAAAGAGACAATGCTGCTGTCCACATATATTTAAATGCAGCTGCATTTTAGGTTTCTAAGGAAAGTTTACTAGAAATAAACATCAGACAAGGAGGGTGTCACATAAAGGTGTTCCTTCTTAGGGAAGAGATGTAGCACAGCTTTCTTGTAGAACAGACCAAGTCTTGACTTCCAAGAGGAGTCTCCACAGGGGAGTCCTGTGACATCTTCCCATCCATGCAAGATTGGTCACCACAACATAGAAAACCACTAATATACAAGAATATTTAATTCTGGTGCTCCTCTCATTCTTGTATCTGTTTAGCCCTGGAAGTGTTTTTGTGAACTATGAAGTGAGAACAGGAGCAGCAAGCTTCACTCAGGTTGGAGATTCCAACAGAGCTGTACCGCAGTTTCTGGATTCATCGTACCAACTAAACCAATTTACCTTCACACGAGTAATCACTAGTAAGTTTAAAGCTCTCAGTACTTTCCTTCAAGCTTTACTTTAGTGTTTTTAGCCTGAATCTTGGAGCTGCCCTATACTGTTGATGATTTGGTACTGGACTTTCAAGAACATTTATTACTTAGCTGTTTCATTTTATCCTCTGTCACCAAAGCTTAGGACCTTCATGAGAGGACCATGCATGCAGTACCTCCCAGGAAAACCAAAGACTTTCAGCTACTCCACTGATCAGTATTGGTTGGACTTGATTATTTCAGGGCTCTTTTCCAGCCTAAATGATTCTAAATGATCCCTGATGTGGTCTGTCCAGGGATGAGAGATTGAACACCCTTAATTCACCTCCAGAACTGAGACAGCTCTAAGAATGTCAGCTGCTAGTGCTTCCTACTCTTTAAAGCAAAACATAAAACTCTTGCAAGTTTACATAACAACACATTCCCCCTGGCTCCTCTGGCACACTTTCCATGCTGCTGCTGGACAGTGTGTTACAATTCAGCTGGTGATCAAATGCCCTGGAGGTGTTCTGCTCTCAGTGCACCGAGTGCTGGACTCTCTGTCTCAGAGGATTACTTCAACCTGGTTGCTTCTTCTCCCAGCTTATCTAATTAGAAAGTAGTAGTGGTGATAATAACATTTCTAACTCTTTGCATAAAACCTTCTGGAATTTTTAGCTGAGAAAGGTACTAAAAAAATATGTTGAGGGGAAAATCCCATGGCCTGTATCAGAGGTGGTGCCCTACAGCTGATGTGAAGCACCTGGGACCCCTGTAAGATGAAAGACACCACAAAGATGTGAGCTGAAGTTACAGTAATGCAGAATGTTGCTCTCTGTCTTCCCAGATCAGACAAACTTCACCGTGAAACCCTCGAACGTTTTTGAAGGGGACACAGTAAGACTAACCTGTGAAATAAATTCAACATTTGCCAATGTGACCTGGTATCACTTTGACCAGACCATCTCAACCAGCTCACGGTATTCAATAGAGACAGTTTTAGCAACCAGAAGATCAATTCTGAAAATTACCAACGTTACAACAAAGGATTCTGGTATGAATTTCCATTGTTAAAACAGCAGATGTAAATCTTTATTGTGGCTAGTTCTATAAAAAGCAAAGGTGAATGCAGTGGCTGCATTTTCTAGAGGAAATGTGAAAATTACACTGCCCCTCATAATTTTCCTGTTGTTTTCATTAATGATCTATGTATTGACTGGCATTACCAGTAAGATGTGAAGTGACTGAAGTGATTATATATGACTGGGTGTTCTAAGTGCCAGGCTTCATTATCATACCAGGGGAGATGGCAGTGACTGCTTGGCTGCAAGGCCTTCACACCCTTTTGGTGTGGTAACTGGAGGCTGTGGTTGAATTTGTCCTTAGTGCCCTTGTCCCCTACACACATATGACCTAACTAATCAGAGCTCAGATTTACAGTTTTGCATGTTTAGGGATTTTTGTAAATTTGAAACAGGTAAATTGGGGGCATTTTGCTGGGAGGAGCTATCAGGGGAATTATTACATGTTATCAGAGCTTGGGCTGAAGCTCCCACTCAGTTCTTGTCTTTGGACCATGAATTCTACATTCAACTTCAAAAAGGCACATGGTGTGACACTTGGAGTGTCCTGTGCAGGGCCAAGAGTTGGACTCAGTGATCCTAATGGCTCTCTTCCAGCTCAGCATATTCTGTGATTCTGTGATAAATATTCTGCTCTGTTTGGCAATGCCTTTTGAGCAGCTTAAGAGCCTCCATTCCAAGGCCAGTTCTGGTGGAGTCCACCCTGGGCACCTCTCTGTCACCCATTCTGTGTAGGAACTTTCTACCATACTGCTGCCAGAAGGACAGATATATATTGCATAAGGCAATATACAGATCCCAAGAGCAGATCTGAGGTCAGATTTGAAGTATTTCGGTCTGAGAACACTGATCTCAAGAACCCATGAGCAGTGAACCCTAATCTGGGTACATTTGGCACCAGGGGTCTGCAGAAAGCATTCTGCAGGTGACCTAAGGGTACATATTGATCAGCAGAGCCACTTCAGAGCAGGGACATGTGAAAACTAGATGTGGAAGTAGCTCCTAATTCCAAAATGGAGGCAAACTCAGCAAAACCTGTTGTTTGTGTTTACAGGTTCCTATAGTTGTATGTTCATAATGAGCAATTCGTATCACACAGAGATACACAATGCCACAGAAACAATATCTGTCTTTCCACTACATGTGACTCCAAACTTTGAGGACATCGATGTCACATGTAACAGTCCTGAAGTGCAAGCAAAGGGTTTTCTGCTCTCCTGTTGCACTGACAGACACTTGAAATCGCTCAAGGTTTCCTGGAAAGTAAATGGAGCAATCAACATTACAGGTAAGATTAACAAAAGGTTGTCATTCACCTGCTGGGTTTGTTCATTGCTCAAAGGTCTCCTCCTAAGTGGCTGCCCCAAAGTCCTAGGATGAATACAGGCTGTGCTGCAAAGGTGTGAGTGGCAGAGGGAAGGACAGACTCTGCATGTGTTGTGCAGGTGCCAGTGGGGTTTCAGGCCCCATACACTGATGCCTTAAATTGTGTCATCCTGGATGGAAACAACTGCCTGGACCAGCAGCACACCAGCTTTTGTCCAAAATGTTTATTTCTGCATGGTCTAATTTTGAGAGCAAGGATGAGTGCATCAGTCTGTACTGCTGTCTCTGGAATGACTCTTGGGGTTCAAAGATCTTTCAAGTACCAGATATTGAGATTTGGCAGTCATGAGGTACAAGTGCTACACTGTGAAACAGCTGCAGTACAGATAAATATGAGCACTGCTTGCCTCTCCCCCTGTAGCTGGGATACATCACATACCAATTGAGTCAGAGGCATTCCATAAGGCTTTCCAATATAGAGAGTTAATAAGGTACCAAGTAAATGTGCTACAGAGAGCTACAAAGTAACATGAACAGAAATGCTCATAAATGTCTGTGAACCATCACCCTAAACGGTCTATTGCCCTCTTAATATTTTATGAGTATGAAGTAACTGTTTATTGTTAACTATTGGCTGTAAATGAAAGTTAGCTAAAAGCAGGAGAGCAAAATGAGATAAAATCTTCAAAGTTCATGCATGCAGTCACTTCCACAGAGGACAGTTACCAGAGTGCAGCAGTGCAAGCAGGAAGAGGAGATCCCAGCCTACTGCAATGGGCTAATTACCCCTAATTCCCTGTGGCCAGGCTTTCCCCCAGGAACTCTGCTCTGCTGTCATATCAGCTGCAGTGTGGGACAGCTTTATTACTCACAGCTAAACCAGCACTCTTCTGATTTTAAGTTGAATGACTGTCAAGTACCTCCACATTTCTATTTCAAAATTAGACAACATTAAAATCTGTGGTGTTCACTCCTGTTTTACTTACCTTTACTCACCCTAAATATCACAGATAATGAGGTTAGGCTTAACAAGGATACTCTTCATTTTGGTTGACCCTGAGATTTCCAAGCAGTGTTGTTGCATTCTGACTGGTTTTGGCAGGAGGAATCTCAGCACAGAGCTGGGTGCTGCCACTCTGTGAGTGTTGCCAGAGTAAAAGATGTGAATGAACTTCAACAATGATGAGTTAAAAGTGCCATGGTGTCAATTGCATACAAACCCACAAGGGTTTCCATAGCTGGAGTAACAGCTTGTGCTTTCCAGAAGTATTTTTGGACATCCCTAGCCCTTCCAACAATGCTTATTCCTCTCTAGGAACATCCATCTTGAGTGGAAACTGCACTGAATACCTGCTCAACATCAACGAGTCCCTGTGCCCACCTGAGAAGTCAGGTGCAGTGACCACGTACACGTGTGAGCTGGAGACCGGACACGGAGCCAGGCGCACTCGAAGAATCCAAGTCACGTACCTGCGGAAAGGTGAGGGGCAGGGTCTTGTGACAGAACAACAGCTCTTTAATGCATAGATGGCCTCTGTGGCACACAGAATTTGCAAGAAAACGATTAAAAGTAACTCTCACTAATGTGGCTTCTGTCCTGTGTTGTCTCAGCCCACGTAACAATATCTTCAAGCACAAACTCAACAGTTTCCGAGGGATACGGGTTCAACGTAACATGTGAAAGTGATGTGAGCAATTATGACAGCATCAGTTGGAAGATCCAGTCTGGAAGTGACACAAAAACAGTAGACTGTGATATGTGCATCAAAAATAGCAAATTCCCAGCCATGTCTGTGCTCACAGTGAAGTCTGCCTCGCAGGACTGGAGAGGTGAGTCAATATGGTCTCATTGGCTACAAAGGCAGTGAAATCTCTGTACCAGATCATTTACAGCATCCCTAGCCCTGCAAATCACTCTGCAGTCTGGCCACAGTAAACAAAAAGCCCCCAGAGTTAAAACTATAAGTGTTGGAGGACAGCAAGGCTTGATGTTGTCAACATCACTATACTTGCTCAGCATTCATGACCATGCAAAAGCTGAGGAGCACTTCTGTCAACTGAGACGTGGTTTTATATCACTTCTTTTAGGCACCTACATCTGCACATTCTCCCAGAAAAACCTGGACAGTTCTGCCAATGTGACCATCGAGGTGATTTCCTTGCCCCTGAAGCAGAACATCCTGATAGACCCCATTGCAACATCAATACAGTGCCAAGTGCCACATGCCCTCGAGTGCTGCATACATGCAAAGACCGTGAGAGACTACAGGGTTACATTTCTGGTTCAACAAAATGAATTTCAAGTTGGTAAGACGCAAGAAACTTGCAGAATCATTAGTTTCACTGTGTCATAACCCAGTTTCTGGGTTTTTTGTTTTCAGTTAGGTCTGTGTAAACTAGTTATACTTACTGCTTTCATGGCAACCCAGGAGCACTTCTGAGGGTGCAAAAAAATAGAAATTGATTTCTTTTAGGATGGTGAGCATGCCCGGGGAACATGGCTGAGATTAATGCTGAACTGAAGTCACTGTTGTAGTGATAAATACATAATAGGTAAACTCAATATTTGATTTGATTTGCTAGGCAGGGAGAAGTGAGAATCCTGACCCTTCTTCAGATTGGAAATTGCTGAACTTCTTTTACTTGCTTTTCTCTTTCATTCTACCACTTTTTAAAATGAGTACAGGGAAAACATTACTTAAGAAAAACTACTAGTTCATGAAAAATGTTGAATAACCCATTAAGAATGCAGTTCAAAAAACTACTCCATTTTCTTTGAGGATACAGGGGGCACGTCTTTAACGATAAAAAAGCCTACGCTTCAAATCTAGGGCAATTCTGCAACTTCTCTGACATGTTTTTATGTACTATGAATTTTCAAGTCAGTTGTTTTTTATATACTAGAATTTTTCAAGTGAGTTACAAAACAGTTAATTTGAAAAACAAAACAAAACAAATATGATCTACCAAAAATAACTCATGAAACATGCAGGAGTGCAGAAACAACAGGCTGAAGAGTAAAGCAGGAGACCTTCAGTAGCTAAGAAAATGGCAAGGATGCTGCTGGAAGAGACTGCAGCTGGAAACTTACCCTCAAGGTAACAGGCACAGGCATTCTGAAAAGTAGTGGGAGTGTGCCACAGATCCTGAGTTCAAAAGAACCATACAAGAACAGCAAAACAGTATCCCAGGCTAAATAAAACACCTGTGGTAAAGGCAGGAGGAGTATTCTCAAAAATTATTTTCCAAGCAAATTTTGGTTACTGCACAGTTAAGGGAGTTTGGGGAGGATTTGCTTACACACCAGTAATTGAAAAGGTATTGATCATGCAGCAGCTGCCAGATTTATTACAGAGGGAGTAAGACACAGAGTTCAGCATACCGAGAGGGAGCTTTTTCACAAAGGAAAGTTGTTTTTTTTTCTAGTACCCACAGAAAAGAAAGTTTTGCCAATGCTTTCTGCTGGTTATAGTTGACTGACCCCAAATCTGTGTTAATCTGTCTTCATCCATCCACACAGAGAAAAAGAAAAAAGACAATTTGCTTTGCTACATGTACAATCACACGGAAAAAGAATGTAACAAAGAGAAGGAGTTCGAGGCATATTGCAGGTTTATCAACCGCATCGGACAGAGAGTTGACAGTGAACATATAAGACTGCACTTGATACCTGGTAAGAAAAAAGTTACTGTTTATAGCTGTTATATAGGACATCCCAACATCTTTGTTAGATCAGGTGCCATAAATTCATCACCAGTGACATCTAACAGGAACGGCTTTTTGTTATCCAAGAACTTTTGTCTCCTTTTCTTATGGGAAATTTTTACACACAGAGGAAAAGACTGGTTTTGATGTAATTAAAAAAAAAAGTAAATAGACAAGATATGTTGTCTTTGCTGTGTTTGAGAGTGGTCCCAGTATATTCCAAAGCAGTGACTGTTTAGTCGCTACTGCAGTCTGCACCACCAAGCTTCATCCCCTGTGTTAAAATGTGGTCATGCAGCTCCCAGCTTGCACCAACAATTTAGCAAGGATCAAAGACTGTGGTGCCTCATCTGGCTCAGGGGGGCAGCCTGTGGGAGAACATTTCCACTTTGAACACAAGAAGGGCAACCTCTGTGAGGTGCTGCAGAGACCAGGGCAGCTTCCAGTCAGCTCTGCAGGGAATGTTTGGTAATTAGAATTCAGCATTGCTAAACCCAGCTTTGATGTTTAGTTCTGACAAGAGTTTGGATATTTCAGCTCTTTCATTCTAAATTGGAAAGGAAGAAATGTTGGACATCTCCCTGATGCAGAAATTTTCTTTTTTCCACAGCAGTGGTACCTACAGTTGAATCACTTTATCTGCCAGATTTAACTCTCTTAGGCAATAAATATGCCGACACTTTAATTATTTTAATCACTTTAATCACTTTAATCAGCAGATATTTACTGATATGACTAAGCCAATCAAAGACAATTAGCAACACTCAGTGTTCATCAAAAAGGTGTTGAAGCCTCACTATCAAGGTCTTAATGAATTTCCTGTTAGTACTACAGCAGTATTGAGTACCTTAACAGAATAAATTTTGTATGAATTATTGTTCATTTAATGGTCAATATAATCCCACTCCAGCTCTGTCTAACCTTGTAATCTAACAGATAAATCTAAATCTTTGGTTGTTGGTTTGTTGATTTGATTCAGTACTCAAAAATCAGAGCTTTATTAGATTTCTTTTTTAATTTCCTGATTCATAAAAACTGGGAATGTGAGACATATACATCCTGAAAGATCCTAATTAATGAAGACAGTAAACTGAAATCCTAATTCAAGGATCTTTGAACAGAGCACAAGTTTTGTGGGGGTAATTCATTAATCTCCCTGCTTCTTATTTTCTACCTCTTTCTTCTCTCTGAACAGGTAAGAAAATTTCCTGCTCAGACAAATTGGGCACTGGAACAGAAGGGGCCATATTAATAAAGCCATGCTGTGATGTAAAAAATCCAAAAGGTTTTACTCGAGGCAATACAACTTACCAGTGCATCAACAGCTCATGGAAGGTTGCAAGGAATGACTGCCTGTCTGGACCAATAAATGACCTGCTGAGTAATGCTGAGGTAACACTCATGGGTTTGTAGAGGTTGGGGTGGGGAGGTGGGTGGAGAGAAAGAGCAAAAATGTTGGTTGCATGGTTTTTGTTTATCAAAATCTAAACCACATGAAGCATTTAAATGATTCTTGTAAAAGATATGAAGAAGGTTTGGCTCTATTTTCACCAGGCAGTGAAAGAGCTGAGGCCCCTCCCGGGGCCCAGAGAGCCTGAGGCAGTGCATGGGTAATGTCCATACACATGAACGCTCTGTCTCCCAGGCAAGGTGACCTTGTACATGGCATCCATAAGGAGCAGTTGCTGGCCTGGAACGTTCCCAGAGCTGTGCTCAGGCACAAGCCCAGAGCATGTTACAGAGCACACCAACAGTGAAGCTGTAGGAACAATTCAGGGCCTCTGCCCAGCCTCATCCCCAGGCCCTTCCTTCCACACCCTTGGCCACTGCACTTGACAGATGGGTGCCAGGCCTTGGTTTTCAGCCTTGGTATCATCCCACAGTGCTCTTCCCACCCACAAACCATCCAGAGTCACCTTTCTCTCAGTGAGGTTAGAGGATTTGACACATGTGATGTGCTATTATCTTCTGTTTCAGTCCTTGGTCAACAGCCCGGAGGCAAAAGCACAACTACCCTCCTACCTTGCACAGCTTGAGAAACAGACAAAAAAGGAGCTAACTACAATAAACAGTTCTTCAGCAAACATAGGTGCAATTGTTACCATCTTGGATATGGTCTCCTCTATCCCAGTAGAGGCAGAGGAGGTCACTATGCAGGTAAGGTTTTATTTTAAGTCTTATCTACATCTACCAAGCCCTTTGGTCCCTTTCGTCACAGGGGATGGTGTTCTTCCTGAAGAAGTTTCACACTTACTTAGGATCAAGACCAGGAAAGTGTTAAGTGAATGAGATGAAGCAACAGCAAAGATACAGAGGAATTTATGAAAACTCAACATGATGAGGACAACGAGTCTATGCATGAAAGAGAACCTGCTTTAAGTTTAGCAAGTAGAAATATTCTAGGAACACATGAGTATCTCCAGCATTCTAAGACAGGAAAGGACTAAGGATAATGGATAAAAAATTGGACATGGCCAGCAACGTGCTCTTGCAGCCCAGACACCCAAACATGTCCTGGGCTGCTTAACAAGGAGAGTAACCAGCAGGTGAGGAAGATGATTCTGTCCCTCTGCTCTGGTGAGATCTCACCTGGAGCACTCCATCCACCTCTGGGGTCCCTAGGGCAAGAAGGATGTGGACATACTGGAGTGGGTTCAAAGGAGGGTCACAGAAATGGTCAGAGGGCTGAAGCAGGTCTCCTATGAGGACAGGCTGAGAGTTGGGGTTGTCCAGCCTTGAGAAGAGAAGGTTCAGGGAAGAACTTATTGCATATTTTCAATACTTAAAGGGGACTTTAAGAACACTTTTTATCAGGGCCTGTAGTGACAGGACAAGGAATAATGATTTATACTGCAAGAGGGCAGGTTTAGATTATGTATTAGGAATAAATTGTTTGCTGTGAGGGCAGTAAGGCACTGGAATAAATTTATCAGAGAAGTTGTGGGTGTCTCAAACCCTGGAAGTGTCCAAGGTCAAGTTGGATGTCCCTTCCTGCTGGAAGCGAGGTTGAACTGCATGACCTTTAAATGTCAAAACCATTCTGTGATTCTGTGAGTTCATGAGTAGAAGTAGGAATAGAAAAAAAAAAGGCTGAAATGGGAATAAGGAGAGTAAATTCCAGGAACCATGATCCAGCAAGGAAAATAAGTTGGATGTAACAACAAATAAATAACAAAAGAAACCTTAGAAATAATTTGGAACCTTGATTGTGAGGTCCAGAGGAAAAGCACTGCTCTTCTGAACAGAGAAGTGCAAAAACACTTAATGGTTTGTAGATAGAGAGCCCTACATGAGACACCAAGAAATCAAAGACAGCATGAACACTGAGAAAAAAAGGAAAGAAGGCTGGAGATGCAAAAATACCAAATAATATATAAAAAAATAGTCACATAGCTCTGCTTTTGGAAACTTTAACTTGCAAACAGAGTATGCAGAGGGTTAACAACTGAAGACTTTGCATGGACTGAGCAAAATACGAAAATGCTGGGCTTTTTCAAAAGGCACTTCTAGGACCACACATAAATTACCATCAGAAACAACAAATAATTGTGTGGGATTTCAGTAACTACATTATTCTCTTGTTCCAGAATTTCCTATCCACAGTGGGCTTAATTGTTGATGATTCCACAACTGCAGCTTGGAAAGACCTGAATGAAAAGACACGACAAAGTTCTTTGTTACTGCAGTCAGTAGAAAATTTTTCCCTGCACCTCCAACCAGTTAATAACACCATTCCTTCTGTCTCTGCAAACACTGTTCAGCTCCAAGGGATAGTTGTCAAGGAAAATAACAACGCAGATTATAACAAGGGCTTCCGCAGTAAAGAAAACCTCACAGTCAACGTGCTCATTAGTGAAACTGAAATCCAGACTCTAACCCAAAATTCAACTGTTATCAGTGTGATGTACTCAAAACTTGGACATATTTTGCCCCAGAATAGTTTTGGAGATGTGAATGGTTTATTGATAACAACAACTCTGAGCAGCAACAGAAGCCAGAAGTTTGATGTTAATATGACATTTGCAAAGCAAAACTTGTCTCTAAAGATGCCCAAATGTGTCTTTTGGAACTTCACACTCAACAATCACAGGGGGGACTGGGATACTCGTGGCTGCACACCCACAGAGTCAGGAGATTACGTCATTTGCTCCTGCAATCACTTGACATCGTTCTCCATCCTGATGTCACCTGATAGATCCTCCGAGCTAATCTTTGAAGTTTATATTTCCTACATTGGCCTGGCCATTTCAATTGTGAGCTTGGTGGTTTGCATCATAATTGAATCCTTGGTCTGGAAGTATGTGACAAACAACACAACTTCCTACATGCGCCACGTCTGTATTCTCAACATTGCTACATCCCTGCTGATTGCTGACATTTGGTTCATTGTCACTGCCTCCATCACTGATCAAAACCAGCAGATGAGCAGAGACATCTGTATCATGGCCACCTTCTTCATCCATTTTTTCTACCTGTGTGTCTTTTTCTGGATGCTGAGCCTGGGCCTCATCCTTTTCTACAGACTGGTGTTCATCTTACACAACACGAGTAAGACTGCTCAGAAGGCGGTGGCATTCTGCCTGGGATACGTGTGCCCCTTCGTCATTGCAGTCACCACCATCGCTGTCACACTGCCCAGGAACAGTTACACAAGAAAGAATGTCTGCTGGCTCAACTGGAAAGATAGCAAAGCTCTCCTGGCCTTTGTCATACCTGCCTTGATCATTGTAGCCACGAACTTGTTCATCGCCGCCGTTGTTATAATAAAAATACTGAGGCCAACTATTGGGGATAGGTCAAGCGGGCAGGAGAGGAGATCTCTGCTTCAGATTGGCAAAAGTGTGGCCATCCTGACACCACTGTTAGGCCTCACCTGGGGTTTTGGCCTTGCCACCATCATCAAGAGCAGTCATCAAGCTTTCCACATCCTCTTTAGTGTGCTCAATGTTTTGCAGGTGAGTTGCACATATTTTTGTTTCCTCCATCATAATTTAACATAGCGACGGTATTGCTGTGCTGTGCTTGGCAGGGCATAACAACAGCAGGGAAAACCTTAAATTTGCCTTATACATCCTTATTCCAAAAGGGCTCTTTGGGAAAGCCACTCCAGGAATTCAGCAGTATTTCATATTCTCTGCTGCCTCAGCAGATGTGCCATGTAGATAAAGCTGACCTAAAGGTAACTCCCTACTTTGCCAGTAGTTTTGCGATCAACTTCACTGCTGATGATCAGGAAAACAGCCCTGTTATGTTCAGGTGGGCAAACTTGAGCATCCCTGTTTCCATTTATGGTCCAGCTGGAAGAATCATGTTATGCTTTTGTGGGTTCCAGTATAAACCACAAGAAAGTCACCAAGATCAGCTGAGAAGTACTAATGATAAAGAGAAGAACTGACAAAAATGCACATGATCAAGAGTTTTCAGTCAGGATGACTTTTGCGACATATTTAGGTGGCCAGTAGGATCCCAATCTCCCAAAAAGGAGATTTCTTAAGGACAAAACAGTCATGTATACTCTCTCTTTAAAGGGAATTCTTAAGATTTGCCATTGTTAAGCATGGAATCAAAACTGTGTTCTTCAAACCAAACTCACTGGCCTTTTCCTTGGAACCTACTAGTTTGCCTGGAGAGCATAGGTAGGACATATCTTCCATACACAAACATTCTTTCTTCCAAATACATTTAGTACTACCAAATTATCTGTGTCAGTTTGTAGACCAGATCAACACAGAATTTAAATAGACCAGGCCTAGGGAACTGCCAGATGAGCAGTCCACTATGTGATATGCAGTTAGAAAAATGCCCTCTATCAAAGAGTTCAAAGTTTAAATAGCACTATGGACTATGTTGGAGATACTTACGAGATATTGCAATTAAAGTTTGGTGTCATCAAAATGCATGTAATTATCTGTCTCCTAGGGATTATTCATTTTGGTGTTTGGGACTCTCTGGGATAAGAAGGTAAGGATTCCAGCTCTTTCTTACATTATATCAAAATACTGTTGGAATTTGAACACCATTTATGTATTTACTGATTGACTAATTTTTTTTTAACAAATAGATACAAGAAGCTCTGTTGAAGAGGAATTCATCATCCAAATGGAGTTCACAGCAATCAAAGGTTAGAACCTTGACCTAAGAATGTGCTGCTGTATAGTCTAACATTGTCCAAGGCACTTTAAATCTGGATTATTGATTAGAACAAGTCAGAGAGGACACTAACAACACAAATATGATTATATCCCCTTTTTCAAAGTTCATTATTTTCACTATAATTGGTAAAAAATGAGAAGGCAGTTAGTGGACATTTCCTTTAAATTCCACAAGAAAAAAAAATAGAAAATGTAACTGAAACTTTTAGTTAGAAAACAGAAAAATTTTTTGGCAGTATTATTTATTCACAACCTGAGAGAAATGCAAGGGGGAGTTCTTAGGCAATTATTGTTTCAACTCACATTTCTACATTTATAACACCTTACCAAAAAAATGCCAGGATGTGTAAGAAACTCAGAATGGTTTGTGTTGAAAGAGATCTTCAAGATCATCTAGTTCCAACATCCACCTGCCCCTCTTCCCAAGCTGCCAATGGTGCTGGCATCACCCTTATATGACAATAAAGCTTGATTTTATATTGGTATCTAAACAGGGTTTATTCAGAAGAGCCTGTACAGGTATTTCTAAAGAACTAGGAAGCCGACTTAAAAGCAAGGATAATTAAGAAGATGAGAACACAGGTTCAAAGGCATTAAGGAGTCCATTCAGGTTGAACTGTCAGTTCAGAAGAGCAGCATTGGATCAAATCACTCCAGTTGCCACAGGAATTGCTGAAGTTGGAAAGTACCCTCAGAGATCATCTTGCACCACACTCCCATCAGAGCATGGTCAGCTTGAGCTCAGAGCTGTGTCTAGTTGGGTTTGAGTAGCTCCAAGGATGGAGACACCACAATTTCTGTGTGCAGCCTTTCCCTGTGTTTGACCACCCTCACAATGAAAAAGTTTCATCTTAAGTGGGATTTCCTGTGTTTCTGTTTGTTCTCAAAACCTCTTGTCCTTCCACTGGGAAACAAAGAGAAAAGCCTGCCTCTGTCTTTACTCTGTCCTAGTCAGACAGCCCCAAGTATGCTCTGGCATTGGGTTTGTTCCTCCCCAGGGGCAGGAGGACTTGAACTTCCCTTTGCTGAACTTCATGAGATTCCTGTCATTCCATTTTTCCAGCCTGTTGAGGTCTGAGAATGAGCAAATAAAGCAATATCAAAGCCTTCGATTAAGTTTTTTAAATGTGATTCATTTACCTTCTTTTTCTACCACCTTACAATATAGGTGACAATACAAAACACTGCCTAATTTTCCCCACCAAAGTACAACTAACTAATGAAGAAGGACTGAACACAAAAAGATGTATTTTCCATACCTTTTTTAAGATACATCTTTGGAGGAATCCCATTAAATTCTTAAACCACTCCAGAACCAAAAAAGAAACTTCATTTTAGCAGCAAGAAGTTCCTTCCTTCGCCTTTGGACTGCAGAGTGTTGTGTTCCAATGCCCTCTAGCGTGTCAAGTTAAATTTGCCTTGGATTATCTCAGGCTCTTGGCTGTCAAGAACAATCCCCATTCACATAAATCTTAGCTTTTGTGGCTACCTTGATGGCCATAGTGGCACAGATAAGAGGATCCCATACTGCCTGTTAGGACAGGCTCTGGAGCCTAAGCCATCTCCCCTGGCCCAGAGTGAGAGACAAGCAGTTTGTGCCTTATAGTTTCTTTTAAAGTTGATCTCCTTCATCACCACCATAAATACACAAATGTGTGAACTTGATACCTCACAAACATCTAGCTTCGCCTTCTGTGGGTTGTCTGCTCATACTACTGAAACAAAGTTTATTGGGACTTTTTTTCCTGCTTAAAATGGGGCTACAAAGTTCTTTTGACAAAAAGCTATTTTCTCTCTTTCAGTCATCCTCCCTGATCCTGGTGACACCAATGCTTGCTATGAGCTACCCATTTTCAAGAACCTTTAACAACTTATGTGGGAAAACAGGTATGTGAAAACAGATCTCTCTTACTGAAACAAAAACAAGGTTTGGCCTTCATTCTTGCTCTCAGGGTCTGTCTTTCCTGATATCTATCAATCTATTTGTCTCTCCAGGAAACAGCAACAAGTCAATTGTAGAATAATGCTAGCAGCAAAATTGTCCATCTCTAAAACAATTATTGGATGTTTCACCAATTCTATACCCCACTAAGTGAGCTTTGTTTTTAGTTTAATGAGATCAGAGCACAGTTCATCCCTTATTCATGTGCTCTTCACCACCTTGGAACTGTATTTCTTCAAAGGTTCTCTGGCTGTCATTTTGTGGACATTGCCATTTCAGTTATGACTTTATCTTGCAAAAAGCATTTCTGGAAATAACAATTAATTTCTAAGTGTCCAATCTTTGTATCCACACATTGTTCAGAGAGACAGTGACACTAGGGTCTTAGCTTAGGGCCTTGTGGCCATAAGAGGGAGGAAGCTGGGATTCATCTCAGGAGCCTGTGGAAGTGTTGTGTTCTGGATGTGTCCCTGTGCTCCAGAAGAAGCACTAAGTGCCTCCATTTGTGTGCCCTGTGGCACAGTTGGCAATTCAAGCTGACACATCCTGGCAGTGTCACCAAACATACTGAGTTCTGTGGTTGCTGGTGTTGCTGTAATCCAGGTAGTGCCAGGGCTGCAGGGCAAGGCAAAGCCACCTCAGCCACCAGCACAGGTGTCACTGTCCTTACTCTGCAGTGACAACACCCCAGGCTCTCTGTCCTTGTCTAACTCCTGTGCTTTGTTTTGCAGGCAAATACAGAGTATCTTCTTCAGAGCCATCCACCTCTTCCACTGAAAATACTTCCAAGGCATATTCTTTGCTTAACTGAAGCACTGCCAATGCTAAACCATGTCACTCTGAAAGGACCTCTTCCAAGACACACACAAAAAGTACCTGGGAGTCACCAGGAAGTGGACTGCTTCATTTTAACTAAACTGTGCCTTGGTGAATTCTTCTGGAATAATCATTTCTGGTTAATGTGTAAGGCAGGGAAGCTGAGAGAGGTGGAATTTTACAAGGTCTGCCAATCCCAGAAGAGACCACAAGGATTTGAAGGCCTTCATGTGCAAGAAAGGTCATTGAGAGTGAAGAATTCTCAGCCTTTAAGTGGGTGCTTAGCACTATGCAGTACTGAGACATGAATTGCAGTGCTTTACAGCTGTTGTCCAGTGGATTTGGTATTTCCCAGTCAAGCCTCTGAATGACCCCAAAAGCCTGTGTAGATACACAAGTACCTCACAGCTTCTCTCCTGCCCTCCTATTAGAGTTTGGAAAGTCCGTAGTGGTTTCCACTTCCTATTTAAGACTTTCTGGAACCAAAAATTCCCAACTGAGAAGGCCCATTTCAGATCATCACTTTTGACTTACATAAAATGAAGACCATGGTGATTCCTGCATGGTCTTCTTTCAGATGGAACGACTGAAAGCTCCATGTGGCACTTTTTTGAAGAAAAGGAAGATTTATGCCCTAAACAATATTTTTCTTTCCCTTGATATGTAATGTGATAAGACAGAGATGGTTGCTGCCCTCTGACACAGAGGGGACTGCATTTATTTAATGCACAGTAGTGTTAAGAATGCAAGTAGTGTCTTGTGTAAAGTCTGTATGTTTGGATCTTCTCTCAGAGGAGAAACACACTTGAAGGACTCAGAGAATAAGCTCTGTAGAGAATATAAATCACCATGTGCCAGGCAGGATGAATGGTTTTATATAAATTATTGCTCTAATACTACACTTGTGGAACCATTTATTTCAAGCCTCTACACCTTTAAAGGCAGGGCTCCTGTCTTCAAAAGAACCTGAAAAGTATTTATAATGCACACAAATGTTAAAAAATTTAATGCACAATATGGTAGAATCATGAAGATTTAGATTTGAGGTTGATATCAAATACTGCAGCCAGGTGGTACAGTTCTGTTTGACTGTCAGGGAATCAGGCCTGCATTTGCCAGTGCTGAACCCGTTCCTGGAACTTTGGGGTGAATCAGGATGGAAAACTGTTCCCTACAGTTAGAAGCACTTCTGATGGTTTGGTACGGGCAAGATGGTATGGACAAGAGTTTATGAATTCTGTGTAGATAATCAGTATAAGTAAACCAGCACAGCCCCAGGGAAAGTGAGTGACAATGCACTGACTTACGTAAGTATCTGTACCCTTTAGAATTCTTGAGCAATTTTTGTAGGAACATTGCCAGAATCTTAATACATGTGTTTTGGTGTGATTTTTAACAGTGTTTTGAGAGGTTCAACCAGTTATTTAATCTAAGTTTCAACCGTGGCGGAGAGTAAATGCATAGGTTGTCAGCACTGCTGCTTGCCATGGGATGAAGAAACAGAACTTTCAAAAAACACACAAGAAAGGCAATGTATGAATTTTCATCAGACAGCAGCACTACATGACACACTTTGACTGCCATATCCCTCAGAAAAAAGCAGATTGCTGCCAAGCTGCTGACAGAGCTTTCCATCCATATGATGACTGGTTTTCTCCAAGTTATATTCATTGTTTTTCACTGAAAATGGGTTTCTTATGAACCAGGTTGAAAATTGTCCCCCCTGCATTTTTTTATCTTCTAGCCATGATGGAAATGAGGACAATAGTTAAGACAATGATTCCAGCAATTCCACCAATTGACATTCCCAGGACGTTCCCATGGACCTGCCTTGACTGACACCTCTCACCAGTGAAGAAGAAGGCTTGTCCTGATGGGCACCTGGGAAAACAAAGCACAGATTCAGTGGGTCAGGAGCCTTGTCATGCCCTCACCCCAAGATCTTCACATTCACTATCCCAGATAAGCAGTTCCTATTGGAGGGGTTCATGTCACAACATTCCAACTTTGTTAGGAGACTGTTTGCACACTCTGGAAGCACCACACAATGGGGCTTTGCTTTATGCAAAGAAACCTTCCCTCCTGGCTGCTGGTAGGAATTAGTAACTGTGGTAAAGTATTTTGTTTCTACTATTCCTTGAAGACCTGGTGGCTTAGACCTCTGAGGTCTGTAGCTCCGAATACGTTTTAGCTGCATCACTTGAAGAAGAAAGCCTGGGCAAGGAGGGAGGAGATCTGTGGTACCTGCAGCTTGCTTTTCCTTTCACATTCACACAGACTCCATCATTCTGACAAGGGTTTGGGTGACACGGGTCAGGAAGAAAAGGCAGCCGGTCTTGAATGGGCTCCATGTCCTGGGCTGCTCTCTTCTGCCTTTCAAGAACAAGGCCTTCCGTGAGGGCAGATTGCACATGTCCAACAGGAACCTCAGTGTTATTGAGGTGGATTATATCTTTAAAAAAAGGGGAGAGACATCAGAATCAGTGAATGATGCTATATGTAGCATGTCTCACATTAGGGGCTCACAGGATGCTTTCTGGACTAGAGGGTACTATTTGTCCATTTTCTCTTTACAGAGCTCTTGCTGTACCACAACAAGTTCTGTGTATTTAAAGCACAAGATAGAAAAGAATACTGAAATTACAGAAACTAGTTAGGTAAATCTGTGATGTTCTGTGAGACTGTTCTATTTGGAAATAAACACAGTGAGGATGGCCTTTAGTATGTTCAGTGCTTAGAAATGGACATAGCTACTGGTCAGGGTGCTTAAAGGTGTCTAAGAAGTTTGCATTTCAAAACTCAGTGCTGTTTAGATCCCTCTTAACTCACAATCACTTTAGTCAACCTCACCCACCTGACACCAGGACACAGAAATGCTCTTTAAATTTGATTCCCATTAGAAGAGATCTCCACTTGGAGACAAGTGTCAAGAGTTATTTGAATGTATGAAAATAGAAGGAATCACCTATTTTGTAAGGAGATTAGGGAAAGGAGTCCTTACCATTAAATTCTGCAAAAATAATCAGGTCATCATTTTTCAGGAAGCTTCTCCGTCTCATCTGGCTGTGGGATATGAAGTTATTCCACCCCCAGGATACACTTCTGTTGCAATTGCATGACTCATCAAATTTTCCAGCAATTGATGGTTTATCCCATATTATAGTTCCACTACCTGCAAAGAGAAAATAAGAACCACAAAGTTGTGCAGCTCTAAGTATGATGTGACTTTCTCATGCATTACTGTGTTAAAGGGGATTTATACTGTAAAATCAGGTTCAGGCCTGAAATTCCCTAACAAATCCCAGAGGAACAGACATAAATTGCCTCCTCATTGTTACCAGCTAAGAGTTCCCTCCTGAGTAAAGACACTCCCCAACCAGTTTGTAAGTACCTGTGGTTTAGAATTTAGCTGATTTTGGTCATTACTATGATTTTGTTAAACATATAATATTTAGGGTTTACAAGCTTCTCCTGAAAAAAGTAAGTACTTAACTTCCACTAGAAAAAGTAGAAAGAGATTAAGATTTATGTCTAGTATTTTATTCTGTACCAAACTCAGTTTTATCCTATTATTCTTATTTCTATCATAGAATCACAAAAGTTTGGATTGGAAGGGATGTAAAAGATCCTCTCTTTCCAATCCCATGGCAGGCACACCTTCCACTAGACCAGGTTGCTCCAAGCCCCATCCAGCCTGGCCCTGAATCTTTCCAGGAATGGGGCATCCACAGCTTTTCTGGGCAGCCTTTTCCAGTGCCCCACTGTCTTCACAGTAAAGATTTTCTTCCCAATATCCAATCTAAACCTGCTCTCTTTCAGTTTGAAGTCAATTCCCTTTTCTCCTGCCTCTCTGTGCTTTTGTAAGTAGTCTCTCTCCATTTTTCTTGCAGGCTCCCTCCAGGTACTGGAAGGCCACAATTAGGTCCCCCTGATTTTTCAGCCTTCTGAACCCAGGCTGAACAATTCTGAATTAACACATTGTAAGAAAGGGTGAATGTTGTGCATTCAGACCATGTAGACTGAGGTCCACTGAGTATGTTGAAGTTGACTGAGCCTCCAAAATGCAATTTTAAATTAAATTATTGTTTAGTGACAGAATACTGCACCCTGCTGGCATTCCGTCGACCTCTGGTGATATGTCACCTATCACAATGGACAAACCACAGGTAGAATGGGAATTGCCAGCTCTTGGGAAAAATCTATATTTAGAGTCAAGCTCAGATGTCCCAGGGGTTGTTCATAATAACATCAATCTTACATGTGTTGCTTTTCATGTTATACAACCAGGAATTCTGAGTCACACACAGGGAAGATGTACACAGGAAAGTGTCCCAAATTAGGAAATATGGCCAAAGTTTCTGAGTCCTACGCTCAGTCCTCTTACTTAGATTCCTTGGCTGTCATTGTTAACATTCCTCCAGGCAGACACTGCTTACCTGAGTTAATATGGTCCTTGCTTGTGGTGAAGCTTTTGCTCGAGGACATCCTTTTCAGGACGTCGGGGTGCTGGTCCAGCACTGTGAGCGTGGCCTGGCGGTTCAGAGCTGGCCACTCCAGAACTGCATCGTTCTCTCCACTGCACAGGTGGAAGGCAACACGAGCATAGCCACTGTTTTGGTAGTTGGGGACCACGCTGATGCCAAATCCATAACCCTCAGGGCTGTAAAACCGGGGGCTTTCAATAAGGCTGATGGATGAGTTCTCCAGGATTTTGCTGAAGCTGCGAATGACCCACACTGCTGTGGGACAGGGCGTCTCTGTCAGAGTCACATCATCAATAGCAATCCCACCCGATGAAGAGCTGGGGCTGCCCTTCAGTCCTTGGAAGAGGTAACGGAACTTCTTCTGAGCATTGAGGGTTACGTGGGCAATTTTCCAGTTGGAGTCACTGTCCGCTTTGGTAAAAGGAGAGAAAACTTTACCATCAGTGTGATTAGAGATATTATGAAGCAATTTGCCCCTAGCCATCCTTCCCAGCTGCACTTTTAGACAAATGGGCCCCTCACAGAGTCCTGAAGGCGAGAGATAACTTAAGTTGATACCGTGACTATAATACATCCACATTGTTTTGTCATCTAAATGCTTTGGACGTGTTGTACAAGGAATTCTTCACACGTTAGGGAATGACAGCGTCCAGTATAAAGGGCAGCAGCCTAAGGGCTAAGATTAAACAAGGGGATGGAAATCAACAACCCAATGTGTTTCTGACACTTTTTCATGGATTTATCTTTCACTGCAAACTGCTGAAGGCTGATGTAGGCAGGTTATGACCAGTCTTGTGTTTTGACAACATAAATCACATGCAGCTGCAGTGGCTGAGCTTGTCCTATTTAGCAAATGACCCAAAGTGGGAATCCAGTTCATATTTCCAAAACTGCATATGCTTTTATATTTCCAATTATCTCAAAATCAGTCTGGGGTTCCTATTGACTGCAGAGGAGCACTGGTGTTTTACACCTGAACAGCCCACTCTTGGGTCTTATAGCAGCCAGTGAAGACACAGTCAGTTGGTCTCCAGCATGGCTTGGGGTCCCTCTCAGTCACTCAGTGTAATATAATATTAGGAATGCTGTGAGCTCTGCTGTGAAGCACCAAAATTACATTATTACAACCCACAGCTTCTCTGCTAAATGTGCTCATGTAATACCAAAATTCATAGCTGTATTGCAAGTTATCTGGTAACTCTAGGAAAACCTTTTGGTTTCTGAGAGAGTCTTCTGCGTTCATGGGCACAGTAAGACAACTCTACACAAATATTCATCCAGAATTACCTTGAAAGGTCTGAATTTTCCTCATCTTGCGAATGTTCCCAGTGCCATCATCCTCTTTAAGCCAGATGATCAGCTTGTCAGAAGGGTTTCCTGTGGTCCTGTAGAAGAACTGGAGGCACTGCTGAGTTCTCTTTGGATAAAGGATTCGGGACTCTAGGATTGCCACCTGGCCTGCCTGGCCAGAGTTAGTGTTGAAGTACATGAAGTAGCCAGCATCTGGGAAGAAAGGGTAGTCTGTCACTGCCTGTTTACACATTTCCTGCAAATCTACATGTGTAAATTCATCATTTCATCTGCTCTCTTTTAGTAAACAGAAGAGTAGTACTTAACATGAACAGTAAAGGAAAAGACGTGACAACCATCCAGGACAGACTGGGATAAGAACAGGAGTAGCAGTTCAGCACATATATGGAACTCACTGCTGTCAGCTTATGTCAGTTTTGCATTAGGTGGTCTAATTGGAATTTGGATTCTTCAGAAATGCCAGAGATATATGAGGCAGAGAATTCAGTGTTGACCACAAGCAATTAGAGGATACTTTTTTCACTTGATTTATAGTGAAGATAATCTAATAATGAGATCTTAGAGGTCATGTGCTATATTGCCTTGTAAAGAGTAAGATAATTTCTTATCAGCAATAAAGATAATAAACAGCGGTTGGACACAAAACACTGTCCTGACCTTGAACATGCAGAAGGTCTTTTTTCACAGCTTGCCCAAACACTTCAAAACTCAGTGACTCACTGTAAGAAAATTACTTAAGAATTCCTGCCCCTCTATTTCCCCTTAAATTTTTTGAAGTGTGTTTTACTTTAGTTTTGAAGTGTCTACTTTTATGCTCATATTTACAAGGATTCATCATTTGCACACCTATCATAACTTGGTATCACACTAAGTTGTCATATCTTATCTGTACTGTGTTGCTTTTTAGTTATTCAATTTAGTCAATGATTAAATTATTAAGTTAGTATTTTTAGCTGTTGTGTGAAAGTTCCATGGACTTTTGCCCAAGATAACATATCTTAGAATCACAGGGTGGTTTGGGTTGGAAAGAACCTTAAAGATCATCTTGTTGCAACGGTTATACCTGCAGCTGCATAAAGGCAGTGCAGTTTCCTGCATAAAGGCAGTGAAGGGTTTTGAGCTGTTTATCAGGTTCTCTCTAATCAGTCAGGGGAATTATCTTCATTCCCTTCCACATGGTCGCAATGCTTTGAGCCCTCTCCACAGAAACCTTCCCAGAGATTGTTCTATGCCATGTATGACACTTGACCATCAGGCAAACTTACTTTAAGTGTATTAAATCCAAATACGGTCATTCTCGCTCCAAGTGAGAAGCAGGGCTGTGAGCCTGTTGTTGCAATTGTTATAGTAACAAACCCCCAAATGATCTAGACTCTACCTCCTTTTTGATAAGAAAGTCAAATAAAGGCAACATTAAGTACCTACAGCAATTAGAATATGGCCTTGGCAGTCTTCAGCAGACTCCCTAAATGTTAAGCTGTACTTTCCCTCCTCCAGTTTAGCTGGCAATAAGTCAAAAACTCAGAATATCAAAACTGTCTGGATCAGGAAAACAGGATCCATCTATGTCAGAAATTTAGAATTTGCCCCCACTTGAAATGATTGCAGAACCAGTTCTCAAAAAATGTCAGAAATGCCTGATGAAATCAATGACTCTTTGGAGGTGCAAAAAGGAGAGACACTCCCTATTCATGCAATTCATTTCTACACTCTGGAGATCCTCTCCATTAACTCTTCAAAAAACATTGATACCTATTTTGTACTGAGTCACTGGATATTGAAACCTAAGTGCCCATTAAGTGCCCAGTTCAGACAGATTGGATTTTATATGATAAACCCAAAAACTCAGTTAAATTATCTTTTTCAGTTACAATTGTACTGTACGGAGTGAGAAAGAGGAGAGAAACAATTAAGAATCAGCTGAAGGTTAGAAGCATGTATTTCTAAAAAATATCAGGTGGTTTTCTTGAGTTATATTCTTGGGCCTGATCAATAACTAGCAGCATTATAAAAGGTTGGTCATCTGTTCTTTCCAATGGGGGGAGTCACTTGCAGGGAATAAACTACTCCTGAGTGCAGAAAGCCAAAAAGTAACAAAGCACAAGTGAATGTCCTTTAGGTCAGGAGCCCTTCCCCCTCTACTGAGGCAAAATTCACCACAGAAGTCAGTTTTATCTTGGAATTGTGTAGTAGTTTACAATGATAAAATAGGCTCTTGCTTTTCAGAACTGCCTGTTGGGATTTAATCTTTATTCTCTAGCACCCTGTGACAGTGACTGGGGCTCATTGTTCTATTTTTGAGAAATGTCTTCCTTTGAAAAATGGTGAAATTACCATCTCAAAATAAAAAGTATCCCTGAACTCCTCTCATAAAATCTTTGCAACTTTCTTCTTCTTCCAGAAGTAGAATTCCACAAGCTTAACTTCCCATTTGCATTGCAAACACAACATTTATGAATGGCTACAAGTGCTGTGTGATTCTTATCATGAGGTAATATAACTCTTACACAGACTTTGGAAGTTGCAGTAAATCATTTTCCAGGTTATATTTAAAAGACCTCTAGTTAAGATTGTTCTTTGTCCCCTTTAATCTTGCTGGTGTGGACAATATTCCACTAAATTGAAAAATTTAGTGAGAGTGGGAATGTAAACACTGTTGAGAGTCTTTAGCAACTTCTCTGAACCCATCGTTATAGTCAACCCTGGAGAAAACCCAGCTCATAAAGGGTTTGGTTCCTTTCTTTTACCTCTACACTGCCCAGAAAGTGTGTGGTCCTCCTGCCCCATCAGGCTGCCCTGTTGGTGGACCCAGTCTTGGTCATGGTTGGTGCCCTGGATCATACCACAGATGTTTTCAAGCTCAAAGGAACACTGGTCCAAAAAGGTGTGAGTTGAAGCTGAAAAAAAATACACACATGGTCACCTCAGAGTAAGCTACTACCTCGTTAAAATTTCTGCTCTAATTTGGGGGGTGGGGGGGTGGCTGTTTACAGTAGTATAATCATCCTGTAGAGAAGGCAACCCTTATGTTAGCAGATGTGAGCCCAATGACTCAAAAGAGGAAACATTTGATTCCTGGAGGGATTCCCTGGATAAAGACAACAATCTTTGACCTCTTTGCAGAAGGTTAACAAGCCTCATGTGGCAGTGACAGATGGTGACTGTCTTTGTGCCTCTTTGCCAGCCTTGTTGTGTTTAACCATTCCTCAGCTGAGGTTATTGCTCTTCATGGCAGTTCTCTCATTAATGAACTTGAGCTTTCCACTCCAAAGTCCACCCAGTTACCTTGGGGTGGTTCAGCTGAATTTGCCTGCAAGGTGATGCTTCTGCTGGCAGCACCGAGGGGACAATAACTTCTCAGTAACAACTGTGATCAGTGCTAACATTTCCTACCAGCTCAGCAAACACCTAAACATCTGGACTCTAGACCTAGCCAATCTCAGGTGCAAAACAATCTTATTAAGTCCAAATGCCAGTAAAAGAGGACAAAGTGCAGTTGCGTTCACCTCAAAAAAACACAACAAGGCTGCCCACACACCACAGACAGAACACAACCACAGGTCTGAACTCCTGGGAGCAGCATGGAATAAAAAGTGTGAATGGTTTGACTTTCCTTGACTAAGTTTTACAAAAATAATGACAGTGAGAAGAGCCAAAAAGAAATGAGAAGGAATAAACTGACTGTGTTTATCTGCATACCACGGGTCCTGTCCCATACCTCTTCAAGCACATTTGAGAAGAATTTTTGTGAGTTTAGAGAGATAAGGGAGGTGAACCAGCATGGCTCAAGTATAACCAAAGAAGCTGTTTGCTGTGGTTAAATTCTGACTTACTACAGTTGTACATCCGATTCAGTCTTTCCAGGTCAATGGCACTGAAGTCTAGACGTTGTCCAATTATGTCATCAAATGCTGGTATCTTTGCTGTGATTGTGGGGACACTTGCATTTTTGTTAAATGAAAGTGGTTCATAGTGCATCAATGATTCGTAGTCATAGGGGGTGTTCAGATCAGTGATGTAGGTGTCATTATACTTCGCAAAATTGTGCTCTTTGCCTGGTAAAAGAACAGAAAAGTGCCTTGTTTTTAGAGAAAATGGAAAGGAAATGGTATTAGCATGTCCCCTTGGATACAGTTTTCTAAGGCACAAATTATATACCCAAAAGCAATTACTTCACAACAAAATATTAAAACTTAGCAAGATTTGTGTTTGTCATTTGGACAACAAAGCAGTGCCTTTGGATTGCAGTTCTGTGCTCTCACAGGTGACTTCAGTAAATTAAAAAATGAATATCGATGAGCTGTAAAGAATGGAATATATAGGAAGTTAGATTAGAATTAATAGGAATGGTTTAATAGTAATTATCCTGAAGGATTAAGGATTAATGTACTCCATTCCAGAATCTGTGAGTATTGATGCAAACATTTCTCAGAGTATTAGATCATATATGGAGATGGAGAGGCCCTGAAACTCACAAAGGAGACAAATACAACAGCCTTGAAGTGTCTCCAGATTCTGTTCTTCTTTGAAATAAATAATGCCCTAGCAATCTCTCAGGAAAAAGGAAAAATACTTTTACACTAGATTTACAGTCTTGATATGATACTTCCATTGAAATGAGTTTTGGAAACATGTTTTGCATGGTTTCTTGGTGAAGTAATTTGTCCTTAGAGAAAGCTTTTCATTATGAAGGTGTCAGCTAGGGCAAATGGAACCATTTCACATGCTTTGGTAGAGAAGTAAAAAGAGCTTGCCAGCATTTAAGATTGCAAATAATGTTTTCAGAATATTTGGCATTCTTTTTCAAAGACAAAAGAGCACATGACTGTGCTGGTGGGTAATTACACTTTCTCTGCTTAACAACTGCTCTCCCTTTCTGCAAATCACAAAGGTCTTCAGTTCAAGGCTTGAGATTATATAAGAGCTTGGAATTGTTTTCTTACAGAGACTTGAATTGCACTTTTTACCAAAAATAAATAAAAAAACCAACCACACAAAAAAACCAGAACAAAAAACAAACAACCACCTCTTCTAATCACTCCTTTTTGAATAAATTGTTCTCGTGTAATACAGAATCAGCTCTCACAGGGGACAAAACAAAAAACTGCCTAGGGATCAGGGGGACTGTGAAGACTTTGCTGAAACTCATAGAGCTCCTGAATGTGGTGATACTAAACCTGAAGGTAAGAACCTGCAGAGAAACACCAGGGTAGGAGAGAGCAGGACAGAGCCTTATTTTATATTTCCCATCTGACCTAATAATTTTAAGGTTTTTTTTCATTTTCCATTTCAGGAAAGTCTGAATCTATGAATATAAAACCCTTTCAGATTTTGAAAGATCTTTGCTACAGAAGAGCTACCTCAAAACTCATTGTCTAAATAAGTTTACAATTTGCATTACATGGTAAAAGAAAACAGATTCAGAGAGGGAAATTAATTTGTTTAAAATAAGAGAGCAGAGCAGTCCAAGAGCCAAGGGAAAATAAAAGTCCTGATTTCCAAGCAGGGCCTCTCTCTTCTGGTCTTAAACTATGTCTGGGTTTGACCAGAGAAGTTGCACCAAAATTTCTTAATTTTCAGTGGTCTCAGCTGTGGCCCACTGTTTCTAAAATTCTATGTTTAGGAAGGTCATTAAATCTAGAAGTGAAAATGGGATATTGATAAATCTACACTTTGCAAAATCTAACTTGAATGTAAAAACCCACCTGCAATAATTTCATCCCACCAGATATTCACATAGTCATCCCGGTCCATCCTCGACTGCTCATGGTAGAATCCTAAAGCGTGCAGGATCTCATGTTCCACAATCGCTCTGTAGTCACATCCTGACCCAATTGAGAGGTTCTGTCCCGTCTGCAGGTCCCCCACCATGGACCAACACCTGAGAAAGAGGGAGAGCTTACTCTCTGTTCAATAGTTTTCTTCTCTGTATTTAACTTTTCAATCTGCTCACTGGATTTAGAGTAAGATTGTAAAAGCTTTTAATATGAAAGGAGTCACATAAATCATTTTTTAGATGCTGATCATGTGCCTTGATACCCTAAAAATACTCTAGCTTGAAAGCAGACTAACTCCCAGAAACTATCACTTCATTACTTATCCTCTGAGTCAGCGAAGCTCACCCTGCACAAGTTCTGTCCTGTATCAGCTGCCACGTGGCCAAGAAACACAAAACATACAACATACATGGAAACAGTAAATTCATCAAAAGGCTGAGTGTTTTTTCAATAACTTAGGCTAGAGAAAAGACCTAGGAGTATTTAGAAGAGCAACATTTTGTCCTTTTTAACAGCAACCATGCTTTGCATTGGCCAGAGGTGTGAAAATACATTTCCAGTATTAAGACCTTCAACTCTGATTTGTGAAAAATCATGGTGCTTGTAAACTTGTAAGAGAAGTGTTGTAGGACACTCAAGGAAGAGCTGAAGGCAGAAGCATGAACTTCTGGGAAAACAAGGAATATTCACAGCTGATATA
Source organism: Phylloscopus collybita (assembly GCA_027886175.1). Lineage (NCBI taxonomy): Eukaryota > Metazoa > Chordata > Aves > Passeriformes > Phylloscopidae > Phylloscopus > Phylloscopus collybita. The sequence goes on from JAJNNQ010000026.1 coordinate 51,971,680, forward strand.
GTGAGAAGATTTTTGTGCTTTTCTACATTTTCTTTCAAAACATACTTAGCTGTAGAACCTAAATCCTTTCAGTTCTTGAAAACTTGAATCTCTGTGCATAAAACCCTTTCAGATTTCGAGAGACCATTCATTAAAGAAGAACCATGTCAAAACAATAGAAATATTACAATAGATTGTCTTTTTTTTTTTTGTCTGTCTTCCAAATATTTCCAAACTTAAATTCTAGCTATTCACATCCACATTCTTGGTAGTTAAAAGGATGTACGTGGGGGTCTTCATCAAAATGGAGAACAACCCTAGATGGAAAAGTGGAAGCAGTTGATGAAAACTCAGAGATACTGGGATTCACCTTCAGAGCTCATCCTCTAAATACCAGTCAGCAGAGGGAGCAGCTGCTTGCAAGCTCCTTGTCTAAGAATGTAAGATGAGTTACTTTCCTTGTGGCGTCTTTTTCTCTGCTGACAGCAAACCTTTGGACTGCTGAAGTCGGATGGAATGAGTTCCCAGCTGATTCTACATGGCAAGACTAAACAGAAATTGGTATTACCCTTACCCATCTTGTTTGCTAAAGAAAATGTAGGTTCTTTCTCCTTCATATGGCTTGAAATCAACGCAGGACTTCAGGCGGAACATTTCAAAGGCCTGGAGAATTACTCCTTTGGCATTCAGGTCTGGAAAACAAGGACAGAACTTTTAATACATTGCAGTTTGTTCACCTTGGAGAAGTAAGATAATGTACAGATACACACGTGGAACCAAAGGAAAAACAATTGAAAAGAGGAACTATTGAATTTGATTAAACTGTGATTTGCTATGTTAGCTGTAGAAGAAAGAAAAATAATTTTGGTATAAACAAGACTACAATAAGTAGTTAATAGTGAAGTTTAACGTTTTTAATTTGAAACAGTTCTGAAAAAGGCAAATATTTTATCACAATGACTGCAATACACGTAAGGATTGGAGATAAAATCTGAATAAAGTGTCTGCATTACCTAGGTCATCACCCAGAATATAGGGAATGGGAAACTTCCATCTGTAGATCTCATCTCTTAAGGCATTTCGCTGATTTTTCTGAAAATGGAATTAACAGCTGATGATGCATCTACTGTAGGGATATCAGCTGATTTGGAGCAAAAATACAATGAGTACAAGCAACAGAAAGCTATTAATTACTTACAGGGAGCAAGATATCACCCTGAAAGAGGTCCAGTCCAGCAGCTGAAATGCAATTTAATCAAAGATAGTGTCAATGAATTTCAAATATATTTCATTTCATAAATCACATTGAACCTACTTATACAAAGTTAATGTCCTTGGGCATCTATAGAAAATAAACAAGGACCAGTCTCTATACACTGAGATACAGGTTATAACAAAAGTAACAGCAGTTTCTAATTTCTGCTCAATATTTACTTCTCAGCAATGTCTGCCTTTGTGGTGGCACCATTATCCATGGTCATCTTTGATGAGCACTGTTTGCTCTCAGGCAGTGACAAGAGTCACACAATGGGACAGTGATCAATAAACATCTAAGTTGTTTTCCATGTTTGCAAAACTTTATAAAATGGGCAGAAAATGCAGTTGGGACTGCAGAGTCCTTCCGCATCATACAGTGTTTTTCTACATTAACACCATGGTTCTGTCCAAATTTCAGAAACAAAAGGCATCTGCATCCCTTGTTTACACAGAGTTTCAGTCCTGGAAATATTCAGGTGTCACAGAGAGAGGAAGATAATTCTGAGCCCACTTGATTTTAATTCTCTTGTTACCATGAGCTACCTGACCATCAGTCAGGTCTCCTATACAATACTGAAAATTCAGCATTACGCTCACAACTCTTCAGGCCTCATGAGAATTTAGGCATGAACTCACCCAAGTTGATTTGGGGGATGTCTCTGAATATCTCACCAGCTCCAGCATCTGCAAGACAGTCAAAACAAAGTTTTTGGATGTGGTGGCTCACAGCAAGTAGAAGGAAATGCTTCAAAACTCAAACCAGCTCACACAGCACTTACCAGCTTCACTGGAGAGGTGTCCCACCTGGAGGAGAATGGAATACAAGAAGTGTAAGGTATGAGATGCCTCTGGACTGAGAGGAGCCTGTAGAAATCAGGTTTTACTTACAGAGACTGGAGAACCGTGGACAGAACATAGCAGAAGTGTCAGGCAGACTGGGAAGATGCCAGAGCCCATTTTTGCAGTGGGAACAGAAGCTGGTCCCTCTCATCTCTGGCAATATATGGGGCATGTTGCTGAGCTTTCCATAGAGCATCAGCCAACCAGCATCAGTCTTTCTACCTTTGAAACATTATTATAACAGTTAGATTTCTTCCCGGATGGCACCTGATGGCATTGCTCTTATCAGCTACCTAAGTCCACTGGGAGGAACACTGCAGAGAGGAATGTGGTAACTTTATGTCTTCAGTGCAGCTGGTGAAAGACCTACCCAGACTTCACATAATACCTTCTTCATCTGGTCCAAAGTTGCTGACTCCTTCCCCTGTGTTTGTTATCTGTCAGCATTATGATCTTGACTGCACAGGAGAAAAGACATACCCTTAAGCAGAATTATTCCAGGTTTATAGCACTCCAGGGCCATTAGAATTTGGCCCAGTGCTGCTTTCAATTAATAATTACATTGCATTGTAAAGATTAGAAGTAAGTGAGATATGATTATGAATGCCCTGATAGTGTTTTTCGTCAGTTGACCCCATCCCAGAACTGATGCTCCATGCACAACCTGCCACTCTCTGTCTCCAGAAGTTGTTGCTTACAGCAGTAATCCTTGGCCTTCCAGGTGGGTTTCAGACATCACAAACTCTTGTCCTGCACCTTACTTTCTTTTTTGTCAGGGACATGGATAAGGAAGGGCTCCATAAATCTCTAGTTTCCCACAGCTCCCATGTGACCTGGAGCACCTGAGTGCCTTTATCTTAGGCATGGAATCCTGTTCCTTCATTTCACCTCTGGAATTACAAGTCATGGAAGTGAGGATGTTCACCTCTATGTTCAGCAATTAGATAGGAAAGGGCTTGTGCCATGACACCACTACTAGCACAAGGCAGAGAGCTTGAGTACGTAGGTTTTGAGTAGGAAATGGGCCTGTCCTAGAAAGGAGTCAGTGCTTCAACCTAAGCAATGTATTTTTCTCTAAACAAATCAAAGTAGCAAGCTATTAACGAGAGATAACATTGCAGGGGGAAAAGTACAGAGATCTTTTCTTGTTTGGAGAAGAAGGGCCCCAGAGCACTCATCTATCACCTAAGGTAAATTAATGTTCTTCAACACTTTATTCTAGAAATTATTGTTTCTGACACCTAGGCTGAACAGGACACACTACTGGTAAAATAAGCATGCCTCAAGAGACATCATGTCAAAGCTGTTTTCACAGGCAAGCAAAGAGAGCACCAAGAGAGAACAAAGAGAGCACCAAGAGAGCAAAAAGACCTGTGTTTCAAAACACAGCACCAAGGCCATATTTCCAGATGTTTGGCAGTGGATGTGAGAAAAGAAGCAAAGAATTGAAGCAAAAGCAAATCTGTCTGAAAAACACTTGGTTTTTAGTACCCTTAATTTTAAAATAACTCAAGAACCTAAAGAGGATGTCTAAAGAGAAGTCATTCTGAGGGCATATATTTGTTTTCATAGATATGTGTACAGGGGTCTCTTGGTGTCTGTTAGGCACTGGACTAGGCTCTAAGGTCTCCCTGGAGCCTTCTTTTCTCCAGGCTGAACAGCCCCAGCTCTCAGCCTGTTTCCATAGCAGAGTGGCTCTGGCACCAGTTTCATTTTGTCCTCCCTGGAGGGCAGTGCAAGCACATTATTCCATTGGCTGCAGTTTTGTAAAAAACTTGATGATGGGAAAACCTGTTGCTCTTCCACTCTGGGTAGTACAGTAGGTGCCTTTTGATCTCTTACACCCCACTGTATGAAGTGCCCAAAATTGCTGTGCATGAGTATTCCCACACCCAAGGACAGATCCACCCTGGATTCCTGGACACAGGCACTGCCTGGTGTCACTAAATGCAGATAAAACCTTTTGTTAATCTGCTTGCACTGGTTTTAACTCCACTGTAACACACATGAACTCAGAGATAGAAAACATAGTTGAAATTTATGTCCTTTGTAAAAGCAAGAATGAAAACAAATGTCTCCTGAGCTGAAAAAACTGTCATATCAAAGTGGCACCAACCACATTTTAAATAAAAAAATTACCCATCCAGCTTCCCAATTTTAAGGTAAGCTTGTTTCCCTTTGCAGGGCTTGAAATCAACACAAGACTGAACTTGTCAAATGCCTCCAGGTTCACAACTTCAGCACTCAGATCTGAAATACACAGGAGAGGATAACAACAGCAGTTGCTCTGGTTTTAAAGAATTATAAATATCTATCATTCTAGATTGAAAGAATGAATAAGTGTACATTGAAAAAAAAAAGGAGCATATATAAAAAAATATCTGCCTGGATGAAAGAGCAGGAGGCTGTTAGTAAGATTCCCTGATTGGAGTAATTTTGGCAAAGGTCATAGAGAGATAATCTTAGACAAACTGATAGTGCTGAGACAAGCAAGCAGGCTTTTGGAAATCCCAGAGCATTGTTCAGGTACCACTGCAAAATTTTATTACATGTTATAATGTAAACTAAAATGCTGTCAACTTTGACCTCAGGGCCGGTAAAAAGAGATATATGACAGATACATATGATTTAAAAGAGACTTACTATTTATTTTGCCTCCTGTATTATCCAAAACTTAAAATAGTGTCTAAAATCAGATGGCAACAAGGATAATGCTCTGAACTAATTTACTTAGAAAATATCTGCATATCCTCTCAGCCTGTACTGAGCTGGGACTGGTAGGAAGAGACAAGACAAAAAGTGTAGACCAGATCAAAACGAACGTTTCCAGACTAGCACGCCATGACTTGATTACTCACCTCACTGCCCTGGCTGTGCTCAGATAAGTGCAAATCCCACTCTTAGAGACCATCATCAGTGACCAATAGACTGAAGAATTCAGATCCTGAAGCCTGACACTGATCAAACAGGGATCAGTCTACACTGCAGAAAAAAAACATCCCCGCTGTTTGTGTCACCCAACACAGCCCCCCTGAACCAACATTCAAATAGTCAAGAGAGACACTGGCCCCGGGTAAGGGGATACCCAGCACATTTACATCCCTGCACCTGCCCTGCTCCCCAGAGCAGCGGCACCAAAACCCCCCAGCAGCAGCAGCAGCAGCAGCAGCAGCAGCAGCAGCAGCAGCAGCAGCAGCAGCAGCAGCAGCAGCAGCAGCAGCAGCTCTCTAAAGCTCCTCTTGCCATCCCTGACACTCCACCAACAGCAGCCACTGACCTGTCTCAGGCACTGCTGCCACAGCCCCCTTGGCCAGCACAGCTCTGCTCCCCAGCTGGCAGCATGGAAGCTTGTCACTCTCCACAGCAATCCAATGTCACTTCATACGGGGCCATGGCGTTGGCCATCATCACCCTGGAGGTGTTTGCTGGCATGTGGATAAATGCTTTCATCCTTTGTGTGCTTTGCCTTGGCTGGATCAAAAAGAAAACCTTGAACTCCAATGAGAAGATCTTGCTGCTTCTCAGCTGCTCAAGGATTTCAGATTTGTGCTTCTCTTGGGTATACCACTTCCTTTCAAGAATTTATCCTAATTACCTTTATGTTCACCCCATATTTCAAATGCTTTCATTCTTTGAAAACTTTTCTATGTATTTTAACTTGTGGGTTTCTGCCTGTCTTTGTGTATTTTATTGCATAAAAATTGCCAATTTCAGGAACAGCTTCTTCATCTACCTGAAAGTAAAAATTGACAGGATGGTGCCCTGGCTCCTGTTGGGGTCAGGGATTTTAGCCTTGGCTGTGGGTGTCGGTATCTATGACCTAACTGAAGCTGTGCAGAGAAACAAGCCTAATTCCACCTGCCTCAGAAATTTTTGGGAAGTAAATATCAGAATGAATAAGCATTTTTTCTGTTCCTTCTTTTTCGCTGGCTTTGCATATGCAGCTTCATTCACAGCAGTCATCTTTTCTGCTGTTTTCCTTCTCTTTTCTCTCTGGAGACACAAACACAAGATGCAGACAAACTCCATGAAGGACCTCAGCACGGAAGCCCACATCAGAGCCATGAAATCGATTCTCTCCTTCTTAGTGGTTTACAGCATGAACTTCGTATGTTTGATCTTGACAATAATTTATAACATGAAGAATGAAAATGCCATGACACTTCTTATATCCATATATCTGTATGCGGTTCCAGGTGTTCATTCCCTTATTCTGATTTTCAGCAATCCCAAGCTGGAAAAGGCCCTGCTAAAGATTCTCTCCTGTGTGAAGTGCGAATTTTTCAAGAAGTAGGAACTGTGATAAAAGCTGGAGCCCATGCAAAATGTTGATCTTTCACTGTAGAAAACAAGTAATTTAGTTTCTAATGCATCTCTCCAGGCAGTGTAGTTGATACTGATGTTCACTCTTCAGCATCTAAGTTAAGAAAATAACATTCATTGTTATTGAGCTAAATTGTCAGTTCAATACATCATTATTGTACTAGATTGAGCTAAATCTTTGAGATATACTTTTGTTATTAACAAATTCATTGATCCCTGCTTGCAGGAATGATGCCCAACACCCTGTGTGGTGAAGGGATTAATGTGGGCAGGAGAGTCTGCTGGTGGGGTGATGGATTATCAGGCAGAGACCCTCTACCTCTGCCTGAGTTGGAAGAGAGAGTGATGCTCATCCAGTGTTCAGCCCCTGCTCAACACTCACAGCCTTTGCAATCAGCACCCCTGGTTTCCCTCATTTCCATATCAGCTGGCTGCCCACCACCATTTCTGATGGCAGCAGTGGGGCATTTTGACTGCAGCCTCACCTGCACTTCTCCCAGAAGTATCAATTTGGCACTTGGAATCCTCCCTGGCAGAGGATGAGAATATGACCCCACTGTGCAGGACAAGAGGATTGCTTCACTCTCCTCCCCAAAGCAGGGAACATCTCTTGGTTAAAATTTGCTCTTCAGACTGTGTCTGCTTGAGCCCTGGTGAAATTCTGTTTATAGGCCTAACTGATGGCAAAGTAGAGCCTAATGAATTAGCCATTTGTGGGTTGTTAGGTTTTTTTGTTTGGTTGGTTGATTGGTTTTTTTGTAATATATTTAGAGGTAATCCTGTGACTGTATTTGTTAATGGCAATTGCAAATTTGTATTTCTACAATAAAATGCAATATTTGTGATTCTGTGACTGGGAAGGTTCTTATTGAACATGACAATATTTAATTGTTGAATTTGCAGTAATCAGAAATTAAGCTGAGCTGCACCGATGTCCTTTGATCTCTGAGGACCAACAAGGGGTTTATTTTCTGCCAAATGTCTATACCCTTGAGGGAACAGAAAAATATGCAACACTGCTAGACAAACTGGCTGCAAAAAATGGAATAACAATACTGTAAACCTGCCACAAATGTTTTGGTATTCACTGAAATGGCTTCCATAAGTAGATTTATCTCTATTTTGCTTTACCTTTCTTTCTGCTGTGGCTCTGTGCTGTGTGATACATTCTGGGCTGTATCACTGTCTGGCAGGGGCTGAGAGCTCTGTGTGAACATGCTGACCCTGTCACTCACCAGAGGTGGTCACTGATGCACAAACAGCCAGGCAGGAACAGCCCCGGGGAGCTCAGGCAGGGCAGAGCCCCCTTCCCACACCAGCCCTGCGTGTCCTCTCTGCCCCACTGCCTGCAAGGACAGGATTCCCTGCTCTGTGTGACTGCTCTCCTGGCCTGCCTGGACTTGGTGATGAGATTGCCTTTTCCCAGTGCACTCTGGCTCAGTGAAACACCCGGGAACGTGGGTTTTGTGCAAGGTGCAGCATGGAATGATCCACAGCTCCATCTTGCAGTGACCCACAGGCAGATGTACGGGGTGTCTGGGCCAGGTGCTGCAGCTGAGGGCCTGTGGGGTCTCAGTGGGGCAAGGTCAAAATTGTCCCATGCTGGGAAAAGCCACTTCCAGGCAATTCAATGGAACCAACCCAGGATGCTGCTCATCTCATCACCAACCACTATGGCTCTGATGGGAAAAGAGAAGTCCTGAAGGAGTGCAGGCCACGGGAGGGAGCTGTGCTGGAGCAGGGGAAGAGTGCAGGAGACAACTTTATATGAACCAACTACAACCCCCATTCTCTGTCCTCCTGTGCTGCTGAGGAGAGGAGGTGGTGGAAAATCTCAGAATGAGTTAAATTGAGCCTGAGATTTTTGGGGCTGAAGATAAAATATTCTAGTTTTGTTCATGTTCTGCATCATCCTGCTCTGTTTTCAATAGGCAATAAATTAAACTGATTTTCCCTGTGTCAAATCTGTTTTGTCTGTCTGAATAATTGGGGAGTGATTTCCCCATCTTTATCTTGACTCATAAGCAGGTCCATCTCATTTGCCACCCCTGCCCTGTTGCAGAAGGTGACAGCGAGGGAGTGACTGAGTGGGGCTCTGAGAGCTGCCCAAGGTCAACTCACCATGACAGGGCCTGCCAATGTGACACAGTTCCAGTGAGGAGGAAGACATTCCGTGCAGACAGCTCAGCGAGCAGCTGCAGTGTGAGCTGCAGCTTGTGGGGAAGTGCTGGGAGTCCCAAGCAAGGTGCCAACCCTTGCACAGCAAAGGGCACAGGGACCTGTGGCACCAGCCAGGTGCCTGGACACCTAAGACATGCCAATCATCATGTTCATGGATTGTAAGGACACAAAATCCCAGGGATCCAATTGTTTGGGTTACCTCCTCAGAGGCACCCAGCTTGAGCTGTTTCTGTGTTACTGTGCCATGATTAAACTGCTTGAAAGATCCAGAGGCCTGAGACTCTACTATGGGAAACCCAGTGCCAAGCTGGTGAGGAAACCTGCTCTGGCTCTGAGTGTGGCACGTGTAGGGAGTGGAGCAGGGCAGCTGCCCACTGTGAAGGGGCTTTGGTCCCAGCAGTGACAGTCTCTGGTGGTGGGGTGGGACTGTCAGAGGGCCTCCTGGGTGGTGAGGCAGGAAAGTTTCCTTCACAGCAGCATGAACAGAGCACAACCTGAACTGGTCATTTCTTTTACCAGCTCAGGCTCAGAGGGTCATTTTACCTCATGCCCACTGCCAGGTGTGCATTTCCATCTCACCTTCAAAAAACTGCCTTCCTGCTTCTGAATTGGGAGGTACAACCATTTAGGCCAGAGCAATCACTCTACCTCTGCAAGATCTCTTTTTCCAAAGACCACACATTCTAGCAGGCTGCCTCACCCAACTGCCCAACTCTCCTTAAACAGCAACTGCAAAAAAATAAGCTGACAAATAATTAATGCCACTTTATAACACGCCAATCCACCTTCTGTAGCTAAGAAGGATTTGGAACTGAATTAATATTTCCAGAACAAGTTCATTACAGCTGCCCTGAGGAAATGTCATTTTGTTTTCCAGGATTGTATCCTGAAACAATGGTGGCCTTCTGGGCACTGAAGTTCAGTTATGGATGGAATGGATTTGCTCAGAAGAAACCAGAAACCCATTAGCTAACCAAGGCTAATCATCTGGGATTTCCTGTAATGAAGAAGGAAGACAAGGATTCTGCAGAGAGAAGACGTTCAGCCTAAACCAAGCTCAGATGGAAGCAATGCGGTCTGTGTGTGATGTCTCTCAGATCCCAATACAGCTGCACGTCTGTCCCTCCATATGCATAAAATCAGCAGTCTGATGCATTTTGAGATGCACAAGGGCATCCAAAACACCCACTTAAGCTGGCAGATACAAGGTCCTGGAGAGTTCTTCTCCTTTTGAAGGGTGCCAGAGGGGATGGATTTGAACAAAAAGCAGACTCCTGTCTTTCAAGCACCTGATCCCTGTCTTCCTGATCTGAAAACGCAGCACTGAAGACTCTGATTTATTTTTTTTAAGGTACCAGATTCCCCACACAGAGCTGATTCCAAGCCACAGCCACGGTGTGGTCCTGCTATTGTAACATTTTGTCCGGGTTCTGACCAGGTCCGGGTTAGTTTCTGCAGTAGCCAGGAGAGGGCAGGGCCAGTACTCAGGGGTTATTCTATTCCACCTCGTTGGACATGGAGTGCACAAGAAAGGGTCTGTCTTCTGGGCAGAAGGGGTTCCTTCTGATATTGCCTATTAATGGGGAGCGATTACCATGTGAATAATTTCTTTTCCTATACCCTCTGATATCAGTAGTGTTGCTGTTCACTTTCTTATTTCATTGCTGTTTCCAGTTAATATTCTTATCTTAACTCATGATCTTTGCCTTTTGTTCCTGAAATTCTCCTCTCCGGTCCACGAATGGGAGAAGGCAGATGGGAAAAAGGGGAGTGAAAGAGAGTGGCACTGTGGTTTAGAGAGTCGAAATGAGGAACAGAACGGGGAGGATCATTCTGAAAGCACAATAAATATTAATCTAATGCCATTGTACAAGTACAGACCCATTACAGACAGTTAATCTTCACACGTGTAATAACAGAAATAACTTCCATTTTTGTCACATATGGAGAGGCAAAGAAATAAAAGAGCAATAAAAGAAAAAAAAAACTTAAAGAAATATACAGTGTTTTCTGTTCTGTCAGCAAAACCAGAAAAGAGGAAACTCATATCAAAGCATAAAGGAGAAAACAGGCACTAACAGGAAATTGAAATTCTCTCAAAATAATGATCTGCCCTTCACCAAAAACAAAACCTAGAAAAAGAAATAGTACTTTTAAATTAGTGTATCCAAAAGTAACTTGGCCATTGTAGGTGACCAACAGACTGAAGAATCCAGATCCTGAAGCCTGACACTGATCAAACAGGGATCAGTCTCCACTGCAGGAAAAAACCATCTCCGCTGTTTGTGTCACCCTACACAGCCCCCCTGAACCAACATTCAAATAGTCAAGAGAGACACTGGCCCCGGGTAAGGGGATACCCAGCACATTTACATCCCTGCACCTGCCCTGCTCCCCAGAGCAGCAGCACCAAAACCCCCCCAGCAACAGCAGCAGCAGCAGCAGCAGCAGCAGCAGCAGCAGCAGCAGCAGGAGGTCTCTAAAGCTCCTCTTGCCATCCCTGACACTCCACCAACAGCAGCCACTGACCTGCCTCAGGCACTGCTGCCACAGCCCCCTTGGCCAGCACAGCTCTGCTCCCCAGCTGGCAGCATGGAAGCTTGTCACTCTCCACAGCAATCCAATGTCACTTCATATGGGGCCATGGCTTTGGCCATCACCACCCTGGAGGCGTTTGCTGGCATGTGGATAAATGCTTTCATCCTTTGTGTGCTTTGCATTGGCTGGATCAAAAAGAAAACCTTGAACTCAAATGAAAAGATCCTGCTGCTTCTCAGCTGCTCCAGGATTTCCTATTTGTGCTCCACATGGGTAAACAGCTTCCTTTCAAGAATTTATCCCAAATGCCTTAATGTTCATCCCATATTTCAAATGCTTTCATTTTTTCAAGCCTTTTTTAATTGTTCCAACTTATGGGTTTCTGCCTGTCTTTGTGTATTTTATTGCATAAAAATTGCCAATTTCAGCAACAGCTTCTTCATCTACCTGAAAGTAAAAATTGACAGGATGGTGCCCTGGCTCCTGTTGGGGTCAGGGATTTTAGCCTTGGCTATGGGTGTCGTTGTCTATGACCTCGTTGAAGCTATGCAGAAAAACAACCTTAATTCCACCGGTCTTGGATATTTTTGGGAATCAAATATCAGAATAGATAAGCATTTTTTCTACTCTTTATTTCTCGTTGGCTTTGGATATGCAGCCCAATTCACAGCAGTCATCTTTTCTGCTGTTTTCCTTCTCTTTTCTCTCTGGAGACACAAACACAAGATGCAGACAAACTCCATGAAGGACCTCAGCATGGAAGCCCACATCAGAGCCATGAAATCGATTCTCTCCTTCTTAGTGATGTACAGCATCAACTTTGTATGTTTGATCTTGACAATCATTTATACCATGAATAATGAAAATGCCATGACACTTCTTATATCCATATATCTGTATGCTTTTCCAGGTGTTCATTCCCTTATTCTGATTTTCAGCAGTCCCAAGCTGGAAAAGGCACTGCTACAGATTCTCTCCTGTGTGAAGTGTGAGTTTTTCAAGAAGTAAGAACTGTGATAAAAGCTGGAGCCCATGCAAAATGTTGATCTTTCACTGTAGAAAACAAGTAATTTAATTTCTAATGCAGTCAGTGTAGATGATACTGATGTTCACTCTTCAGCATCTAAGTTAAAAAAATATCATTCATTCTTATTGAGCTAAATTAATATGAGATAAATACAGCATTATTGTATTTACATTGAGCTAAATCTTTGAGATATACTTTTGTTCTTAATAAAGTAATTTACTCTGGATTGCAGGAATGATGCCCAACAGCCTGTATGGTGAAGGGATTAATGTGGGCAGGAGAGTCTGCTCGTGGGGTAATGGATTATCAGGCAGAGACCCTTTACCTCTGTCTGAGCCTCCTGGAAGAGGGAGTGATGCTCATCTAGTGTTCAGCCCCTGCCCAACCCTCACAGCCTTTGCAATCAGCACCCCTGGTTTCCCTCATTTCCATATCAGCTGGCTGCCCACCACCATTTCTGATGGCAGCAATGGGGCATTTTGACTGCAGCCTCACCTGCACTTCTCCCAGAAGTATCAATTTGGTACTTGGAATCCTCCCTGGCAGAGGATGAGAATATGACCCCCACTGTGCAGGACAAGAGGATTGCTTCACTCTCCTCCCCAAAGCAGGGAACATCTCTTGGTTAAGATTTCCTCTTCTGACTGTGTCCGCTTGTGTCCTGGTGAAATTCTGTTTATAGGCCTAAGTGGCAATTGCTGATTTGTATTTCTACCATAAAATGCATTATTTGTGATTCTGTGACTGGGAACATTCTTACTGAACATGACAAGATTTACGCTTTGCATTTGCAGTAATCAGAAATTAAGCTGAGCTGCACTCAGGCCCTTTGATCTCTGAGGATCAGCAAGGGGTTTATTTTCTGCCAAATGTCTATACTCTTGAAGGAACAGAAAAATATGCAACACTGGTAGACAAACTGGCTGTAAATAATGGAATAACAATACTGCAAACCTGCCACAAATTTTTTGGTTTTCACTGGAATGGCTGCAATAAACAGATTTGTCTCTATTTTGGTTTATCTTTCTTTCTGCTGTGGCTCTGTGATATATTATGCAACAGCAGAACTATGATGTAGTCGCTATCACAGAAATGTGCTGGGACAACTGACATACCTGGAGGGCTGTGCTGGATGGCTACAAGCTCTTCAGAAAGGACAGGAAAGAGAGGGGGGGAGGAGTGGTGGCCCTTTATATTAGGAAGTCTTTTGATGCCTGTTGTGGTTTAGGTTTACTCCTTTTTACTTAGAGAATTTTTCCCCATAAAGTTGCTAGGAGACTAACTACTGAGTGCTACTACAGAGGTGGCCAAAAGTCGAGAGGGGGAGATAAGGCAAGTTTTGGTTTAAGGTAAAGGGCAGGGCTGGGGACGGCTGCTCTCTCCTGCTCTCAGCATCGAGGACGGGAGGCTGCTGCTTGCTGCTGGAGGAGTTCATTGTCCCACCGGGTCTGGTCCTGAGGAATCTACCACCATCTGCTCGTGTGTCCCGGATCTCTGAGCTGCCTCCTCCTGCCCTGCTGGGCCGGCCCTCTCCCGCCACCGCTGTTTCCTTTGGCACTGCTGGGAGGCTTTTTGCTGCGCCGTATCCCTGCACTGCCTGCCCTGCCGGGACATCCCTGCCGCTCCAGCTGCCACCAACAGAGCTGCTGATCACATCCACCCGGGCTTTGTAAAACAAAGCCCCTCAAGGTTTTTCCTGGTTATGTTTATTATTAATGCTGTAGCTGTTGTTGTTTGTTTGCGTTGTTATACATACTAGTGTTATAAATGAAATTAATGATTCAGGTAATTTGTATTGTGTTATAGTTAATAATTATAAATATGTAGGGGCTATTAAGCAAACTGCAGAAATTGTAAATATGTACAAGCTATTAAGCAATAATTCCTAGTTGCAGAAACTACAGAAGTTAAGAAGTTAGAAGGAGCCTGGCCTTGATGCAGGATAATGTAATGTAACTTTGTATCATAAGACATGAAGAAAAGGAGAAAACCAGAGATATGGTGAAACCATAGTAACTACAGTGGAAAGTCCCCAGGGACGTGCTGCGAGGAAGAGGAGAGACTTCATCCACCGACCACCGTGAGAGGGCAGAAGACCCCAGACTCCCGGAGTTGGCAGACTCAACTATGACCAAATATAGGAAAACATGGACTGGGGAGGGACCAAGGGGTGTGTGTGAACCAAAAAGTTATAGAAATGGGAAACTGTGGGGAAAACTTCTGAAAGCTGTGTGTGGAGCACGAGATTGGACTTGTGCTTCCGACTTTCCCAGCGCGCTGCTCAATTTGGCTGCTTGCTTTAATAAAGACTTATCTAATTGGCAATCAATTATTGGTTCTTTATATTTATCACTAGTAAAGAACTGTTATTCCTATCCCCACACCTGTGCCTGAAAGCCCCTTTGACTTCCTAAATTATAATAATTTGGAGGGAGAGAATTTGAATTCTCCATTTCCTAGGAAGGTCTTGCCCCTCCCTAGCAGATACCTGTCTTTCAACACAAGACAATGCCATAGATACTGTAACTAGTGATGCTGAAGTTGAATGCTTATGGGTAAGAATTAAGGGGAAGGCAAATAAGGCTGACATCTTACTGGGAGTCTGTTATCCACCCAACCAGGAAGAAGAGATGGACAATTATTTTATAAGCAGCTGGAGAATGTTTCGGGAGCATCAGTTCTTGTAGGTGACTTTAACCTACCAGACATCTTCTGGGAACTTAATACAGCAGAAAGGAGGTAGTCCAGGAAGTCCTTAGAATGTATTGAGTACAACTTCTTGTTGCAGCTGGTGAGTGAGCTCACCAGGGGTAGGACTATGTTAGACCTATTGATTACAAATAGAGATGGGCTGGTAGGAGATGTGGTAGTTGGAGGCCACTTGGGGCATAGTGATCATGAAATTGTAGAGTTCTCAATATTTGGTGAAGTTAGGAGGAGCATCAACAAGACTTTTATAGTGGACTTTGAGAGGGCAGATGTTGTATCCCTCTGGCATCCCCTCCCCGTGAATCCCTACCTGCCCCTTGACTCTGACCTATGGCCTTTGGCCATAGGTAACCCCGCCCCCTACCCTGAAATGCATAAAACCCCCTGTCCCTCCGGGTTCGCTCTCTTTCGCCTTGGGATCCCCTTCTTGGAATAAACCTTGGAACACATCTCAGGGTAAGAACCTCTTTTGGTTTTACTCCCCTATCCTGAAGATTCCCCTCACCCTAACCTCCCTAAATCTGAGCTAGCAGCTGGCCTCGGGGGGCAGAGGGAAGAGGAACACTTCTGTTGGCGTCTACGTGGCCTGAAAACCACGCAAAGGCTGTAGTCTCTTTATCTTGAGATCTCAAAAGCTTTTGGACTGTTCAACTGCTTCTCCACTGATCCAGCTGCTTTTTGTGCAGTTGGAGATGTTGAAGAAGAATTGACAGCCTGTGTACCCACACAGGTCTATTCGGTAGGGACTTTTTATAGGAAAAGAGCAGGGCACCCCAAAAGCACGAGATCCTCCCCTCAAACAAAAAAGGGGGGAGGGCAGTCTCGGTGCGACTGGGAAAAAGAAAAATCTTTTGCTGCGGGTGGGCATTGCGTCCCTGGCCATGCAGTGAAGCCCTCTTAGGACCCAGTGCAACGTCTCAGAAGTTGTGTTTGTGATTCATGTCTGGGAAGCTAGGCGCAGGCTGTCCCCGAGATCCACGGTGTCTTGGGGTGTTGTGGGCTTTGAGAAGAACCCCGGACAACGGGGTGAACCCCTCACAGCCCCCGGGGCCGGGAAAGCTCGGCACAGTGCCGAATCCCTGCCCTGGAGTACACCCCACACGTCCCGGAGTTCTCGGAAGTGAGAGTGGGACTGGGACAGAGCCCTGTGTGTGTGTTTTTTTCTTCCTTTTTTTAATGCTTTAACATCACAAATATGGGTTCTAACTTTTCCACTAACCAAAGGAGTCTTTTAAAACAGCTTAAACCTGTTTTGAAAGATCTTAAAATCCCTAATAAATTATTAAAGAATTTTATCCATTGGTTGTTTGCTGAGTTTCCAGATTTTAACCTGCATAATATTTATTCTGTGGCATTTTGGGATGATATTGGGCAATTACTCACCTTAAAAATTGAAAATGGAGACACAAAAGCTTCGAGATTTATCCCAATTTTCTTAAAAGCACGCAAGCATCTATTGGAATTAGAACAGCAGCAAGCAGCCACAAAAAACCTCCTCATCCTCCTCTTTCCTCTCTCTGTCCCCTATTTCTAACAAAAACACACCCCAGCCACCTCAGTATACTGTGGAGAGGGGGAGAAATGGCGGCAAACACATGCTTGGGTCTCCTTCCCACAGCCCATTCCTCCCCCACAGCCCCGTCTCTCTCCCATACCCTGTGCCTTGCCACCCCACCCCCTGCCTTCCCTCCGCCCCCTGCTACCCTGGCAACGAGTGCAGCGTCCTTTTCCCCAACCTCCAGCCCGGCACGGGACATGGGGAAGGGCGGGGGTGCGCAAACCCCGCGCGGCGCGGGCGGCGCGGTGCCGCCAGCAGCGGCCGCTTTCGGTGCCGATGCCGGCGGCATGGTGGCCACAGACCGCGGCGCGCATGCTGCCGCGGGCGCACTCAGCGCGAGCGGCGCACGTGGAGGCGGCAGCGCGAGTGGCGCACGCGGCGCTGCGGGCAGCGGCGGCACTGCGGCAGCGGGCACTCTCCGTGCTGGTGCCGGTGGCACGGGTGGTGTGCACGCCGCTGGCGGAGCGGGCAGCCCCGCGCCGGTGGCGGCATGCCTGCCCGGTGCCGCGGAAAGCGGGGGCGCGGGCAGCCCCGTGCCAGCGGCAGCGAGCAAGCCCCGCAATGCGGATACCGGCAGCACGTGTGGCTGCTACATGATGGCATGCGGTGGTCCCGCAGCCGCCCGCGGCAGTGGCAGCACGGCAGGCACCTGAGGCGCGGTGGCAGGGCTTGCCCCCCCGCCCAAAAGCGGTGGCGGTCCCGCTCCCCCTCCCAAGAGCGGAGTGGGGGGGCGGGACCCTCGCCTCCCCACAGCCACGATGGGGACGGCAGCTCCCTCACAGCTCCAACCCAGGACCAGTCCAGCATGGGACCCCCGGGTGGGGGGAGGAGACTGCCTGCCATCGTAGCACAATGCTTTCTACCTCTCAGCTTCATACAACAACAATAGAATTTTCCCAAATCCAAACTAATTCTAATGAAAGCATTCCTCATGTTGCACCTGTAGTGTATCTTGGCAGGAAAAATGGTAGAAGAGATTATAAGCCATTTTCTTACCAAGACAAAAAAGAACTTTGTTAAATACAAAGAGAATTTGGCAGATCCAGTGAAATTTTTAAAAGCATGATAACAGCTACATTCAGTTCAAATGAATTAGTACCAACTGATATTAAAGATTTGTTCAGATGTTTATTAACACCTTCAGAATATGAATTGTGGGAGTGCATATGGAAAAAAACTTTAAAAATAGTATTGCATGACATTCAACAAACTCCTGAAACAGCACAAGATAATGATGATAATGAGTTAACATTACACCACCTGTGTGGGGAGGGTGAAATGCATTGTCCTGAAAAACAGACCAGATTACTATCAAAGCAAATTTTAGATAAGATTTGTATTGCCGCAGAAAAGACCTTTTATCAATTAACAACTACTGAAAGTCAGGGCAGTTTTATGGATGTTAAACAGTTTCCTTCAGAAAATTTTTTGCAGTTTGTTGACCGCTTGAGAACACAGGTGGAAAGACAAGTGCCTGAACCTTCCATACAGACCACAATGATCGAAGAGATGGCTCGGAGAAATGCTAATCAAACTTGTCGCAGAATCATCCTTAGCCTTCCCCTGGATCCATCGCCAACCTTAACTCACATGATCGAAGCTTGTGCCATGAAAGCAGAGATGTTCAGCGAACCTGAAAGAAATCCAGGACCAGCACACCCCAGGACTGCAGCACCTGTGCTACCAGAACCAAGAAGGCAACCACTACCACCAGACCGCCTACAGCATATCATCTGCCATCTCTGCAAACAGCCCAGACATTTTGCAGTTTCCTGCCCTTGAAACCGGGACCGGAACCTGAACCAGAAAAGGAAGCCCAACAAACAAAAAAACTAATTTCTTAGCACGCCCCCCTTGTCAATGCGATCACGCGTGAGAACACAAATATGCGGGGTCCTCCACCAGTTGATACCTCTCTCTTAACAAAAAAGGGGGAGGGGGTGGGGGTAAAAGAAGGTGAAAATGTCAAAAGCTCAATTAACAAGGTTTGGCAGCCGCGAGGCCGGTATAGGCTCGTGACTACCAAAAGTTTTCATTTCAGATCTACTGATTGGACAGTAATTACAGTGCATCTGCCAGACATCTGACAAGAACTGACGGGTAACCACAAGGAACAAGAGAGTGAGTATTTTGTTATTGGGGATACTGCACACACACCAGAGGAAATTGAGGTAGTTCCCATGACCATTAAGGGAAAGATAACATGCCTCATGCTGTTGGCACGCTGCGAACACCCACCACTCTACCTGGCAGAGGGGCAAATCCTTGCCCAGGCCATTCCCATTCCGGCAGAGGTAATAGCAGATGGAAAATCACCGGAAGTCTACTGGGCAGAGGTGGTGGGAGAGGACAAACCTTCCATGGCATGCAATATAGCAAATGGGTCAGAGCGCCTCCATGTGGAGGGGGTCCTAGATACAGGGGCGAGCCTGACCGTTCTACCAGAGAGCAAGTGGCCATCACACTGGGAATTGCAACCTGTCACAGGCAAACTTCAGGGCATAGGAGGAATCACATTGGCAAAAATTTCAAAAAGCATAGTACAAATTGAAGGACCTGACGGAAAATTGGCAAGTGTCCGTCCATTCGTTGCAAACTACAAAACCCCCTTGTGGGGGAGAGACACCATGTCCCAATGGGGAGTCCAATTAGTCATTCCTAAGACACCCCAGGATTTTTAGAAATAGCCACTGTGACGTGACCTACCCACAAGTTAACATGGTTAGATAACACCCCAAAATGGGTAGCACAGTGGCCATTGAGCAAAGAAAAGCTCAAGGCGCTTGAGGAGCTTGTGGAGGAACAGGTGGCTCAAGGCCACCTAGAGGAAACAACAAGCCCTTGGAATTTCCCAGTCTTTGTAATAAAGAAACCGGGAAAAGACAAGTGGAGGCTGCTCCATGATCTCAGGGAAATAAACAAAATGATAGAGGACATGGGACCACTTCAATCAGGGATGCCTTCTCCAACAATGCTCCCTTGAAATTGGCAATTGGCTATTTTAGATATCAAAGATTGTTTCTTTCAAATTCCTCTACACCCAGGAGATGCCCCAAGGTTTGCATTCTCAGTTCCCACCTTAAATCGTCAAGCTCCCATGAAAAGATATCACTGGAAAGTCCTTCCCCAAGGTCTAAAATCAGCTCCTTTCATATGCCAACAGTACGTAGCATCGTTACTGTCACCTGTCCATGCTGAGAGACAGGATGCCATCATCCTCCACTACATGGATGATGTGCTGGTGTGTGCCCCCAATGACTCTATACTCCAACACACGCTTGACCTAGTGGTTAAAGTTTTAACCTCTGCTGGATTTCAATTGCAGGAAGACAAAGTTCAAAGGATGCCACCTTGGAAATACCTGGGCTTGCAAATTTCAGCGAGGACCGTTGTTCCTCAGAAATTGGAAATCGAGTGCAATCCTAAAACCTTAGCAGATCTCCACTCCCTGTGTGGGTCACTGAATTGGGTGAGACCCTGGCTAGGCCTCACAAATGAGGATCTAGACCCTCTTTTCAATTTATTGAAAGGAGAGAGGGAGCTGATCTCCCCCAGGGAACTGACCCCAGAGGCAAAGACAGCAATCGAAAAGGTACAGAAAGCTTTGTCAGAGAGACAAGCTCACAGGTATGAACCAAGCTTACCTTTCCATTTCATTGTGCTAGGAAAGCTGCCACATGGGTTGATTTACCAATGGATCGAAGGGCAGAGAGATTCACTCTTAATCATAGAGTGGGTCTTTCTCTCTCACCAGAGATCCAAGACCATCACTGAGCCACAAGAGTTGATAGCTCAATTGATTCAGAAGGCCAGGTTGAGGTTATGTGAACTGGCTGGTTGTGACTTTGCATGTATTCACCTCCCAATCAAACTCTCAGAGGAGGGAAGGAACTCTTCAAAGAGACTGACCAAAGAGATGTTTCAGCATTTGCTCCAGAGCAATGCCAGTCTCCAATTATCTCTGGACAGCTACAGGGGACAAATATCAGTCCATGCCCCATCCCACAAGCTGTTCAATGAGGAATTCCACCTCATTCCTCGTGAGAAAAGGAGTCGGAGACCACTCAAGGCTCTCACAGTGTTCACGGACACATCTGGGGCTTCCCACAAGTCGGTGATGACTTGGAGAAATCCTCAGACTCAGCATTGGGAAGCTGATGTTGAGTTTGTGGAGGGATCTCCCCAGGTAGCTGAACTGGCTGCAGTAGAGCTTTTGAGAAGTTCTCAGAGCCAATTAACTTGGTGACTGACTCTGCATATGTAGCTGGGGTAGTGTCCAGAGCAGAGCAGGCTGTGCTCAAAGAGATCGAGAATGAGCACCTATTTAGGTTCCTTTCAAAGCTGATTTATTTGGTCTCTAATCGGGAACATCCATTCTTTGTGATGCATGTAAGGTCACACACCGATTTGCCAGGTGAAATTGCAGAGGGGAATCGTCGAGCAGACTCCCTTGCTGCACCAGTAGAAGAAGCACGTCTCCCTGACATCTTCCAACAGGCAAAACTGAGTCACCAACAGTATCATCAAAATGTGCCAGGTCTGATCCGTCAGTTCCAGCTAACACGGAGTCAGGCTCGAGCTATCATGGCCACCTGTCCCAATTGCCAGCTCCAGGCCATGCCATCCATGGGTATGGGGGTTAATCCCCGAGGCCTTGGCAGTTGTGAGGTATGGCAGACAGACATCACACACATTCCTAGCTTTGGTCACCTCAAATATGTTCATGTAAGTATTGACACACACTCAGGCACGGTGTATGCCTCTGCCCACGCAGGAGAGAAGGCTGTGCACGCCAAACAACACCTAGTGCAAGCTTTTTCAGTGTTGGGGATCCCAAAAGAAATTAAAACTGACAATGACCCAGCGTACGTGTCCAAGGAGTTCCTAGAATTTGTCCAGCAGTGGGGAGTGGAACATAAAACTGGCATCCCCCACTCCCCCACAGGCAAAGCTGTGTTGAGCGTGCACATCAGATGCTCAAATAGGTCTTAGCTAAGCAGAGCAGCACTACTGCGTGGATGTCTCCACAGCAGAAGCTCTGCAAAGCCATTTTTACCATCAATTTTCTGAACTGTTCATTTGAAAACATGAGTCCACCTGTAGTTCGTCATTTTAACAGTGGCAACCAGTTCAAACCATCTCAACGTCCACCGGTCCTGATTAGGGATCCAGAAAATTGGGAAACCAAGGGTCCCTATGAGCTCGTGACCTGGGGTCGTGGCTATGCATGCGTAGCTACTCTCTCAGGCCCTCAGTGGATTCCCCAGAAGTGGGTGAAACCTTTTGTCCCCAAGAATCCAGCTCCAGCAGAAGAAGATGAAAAGCAAGTAACCACTGCCTCTAAGAGAAGACGCCATCAGAGGGAGGAAAGAGAAGCTTCCCAAGTGTAAACTCCTTCCGGCAGAAGCAGAGACTTTTAACATGTTTTAAAAATGTTTGTTTTTCCTTTAACTTTGTTAAACAAAAAAGGGTGAGATGTTGTATCTCTCTGGCATTCCCTCCCCGTGAAACCCTACCTGCCCCTTGACTCTGACCTATGGCCTTTGGCCATAGGTAACCCTGCCCCCTACCCTGAAATGCATAAAACCCCCTTTCCCTCCGGGTTCGCCCTCTTTCGCCTTGGGATCCCCTTCTTGGAATAAACCTTGGAACACATCCCAGGGTAAGAGCCTCTTTTGGTCTTACTCCCCTATCCTGAAGATTCCCCTCACCCTAACCTCCCTAAATCTGAACTAGCAGCTGGCCTCAGGGGGCAGAGGGAAGGGGAACACTTAGGCAGACTTTGACCTGTTCAGGAGGCTTGTCCAGAGAGTTCCTTGGGAAGTAGATTTTAAAAACAAAGAAGTCCAGGAAAGGTGAGCATGCTTCAAAAGAGAGATCTTGAGGGCAGAAGAACAAACTGTCCCTGTGTGCCGAAAGATGAGTTGACAAGGCAAACTCATCCAGCCAGGATGAGTAACAAGATTTTGAAAGAATTTAGGAATAAAAAAAAAAAAGTATCATCTCTGGAAGGAGGGTCAGGTGTCTCAGGAAGCATTTAGGGGGGTTGCTAGTGTATGTAGGAAGAAAATCAGGGAAGCCAAAGCTCAATTCGAACTTAATTTGGCAACTTCTGTAAAGGATAATAAAAAATCTTTTTACAAATACATTAATGATAAAAGGAAGGATGAGATCAACCTTTGTTTCTATTGGATGCAGGAGGGAGCTCAGTAACTGCAGATGAGGAGAAGGCAGAACTGCTTAATGCCTTTTTTGCCTCAGTCTTTAGTGGAAAGATGGCCTGTGCTCAGGATATTTGTCATACTGGGTTGGTGGATGGTGTCAGGGAACAGAATGATCCTCCTGTTATCCAGGAGGAGGCAGTCAGAGAAATGTTGAGCTGTTTGAACGTCCACAAATCTATGGGCCCTGGGATCCACCCCAGGGTGATGAGGGAGCTGGCAGAGGAGCTTGCAAGGCCGCTCTCCATCATTTATGAACAAACTTGGCTCACTGGTGAGGTTCTGGATGATTGGAAACTGGCCAATGTGATTCCCATTCACAAAAAGGGTAGAAAGGAGGACCCTGGTAATTATAGGCTGGTTAGCCTGACTTCAGTACCAGATAAGATAAAGGAACAGTTTATATCGAGAGCTATTATGCAGCACTTACAAGACGGCCAGGGTATCAGACCCAGCCAGCATGGGTTTAGGAGGGATAGGTCATGTTTGACCAACCTGGTCTCCTTTTACGACCAGGTGACCTGTCTGGTAGATGCAGGGACAGCTGTGGGTGTGGTCTATTTGGACTTCAGCAAGGCCTTGACACTGTGGCCTCCCACAGCACACTCCTGGAAAAGCTGGTAGCCCACAGCTTGGACAGGAACACTCTCTGCTGGGTTAGGAACTGGCTGGATGGCCAAGCCCAGAGAGTGGTGGTGAATTGTGCTGCATCCAGCTGGCAGCCAGGCACCAGTGGTGTCCCTCAGGGGTCTGTGTTGGGGCCAGTTTTTTTTCATATTTTTATTGATTACACGGACAAGGGTATTAAATCTTTCATTAGTAAATTTGCAGATGACATGAAGGTGGGAGCATGTGTCAATCTGTTGGAAGGCAGGAGGGCTCTGCAGAGAGACCTGGAGTGAAAGATGGATGGGCAGAGTGCAAAAGGATGAGTTTTAATAAGTCCAAGTGCCAAGTCCTGCACTTTGGCCACAATAACCCCCTGCAGCGTTCTAGGCTGGGGACGGTGTGGTTGGACAGTGCCCAGGCAGAAAGGGACCTGGGGGTTCTGGTTGATAACCAACTGAACACGAGCCAGCAGTGAGCCCAGGTGGCCAAGAAGACCAAGGGCATCCTGGCCTGGATCACAAATAGTGTGGCCAGCAGGAGCAGGGAGGTCATTCTGCCCCTGTACTGGGCACTGGTGAGGCCACACCTGGAGTGCTGTGTCCAGCTCTGGGCCCCTCAGTTCAAGAAGGACTTTAAGATGCATGAGTGTGCCCAAAGGAGGCAACAAGGCTGGTGAGGGGCTTGGAACACAAGCCCTGTGAGGAACGACTGAGGGAGATGGGGTTGTTTAGTCTGGAGAAAAGGAGACTCAGAGGTGACCTTATCACTCTCTACAGCTTTGTGAAAGGTGGTTGTAGCCAGGTGGGGTTGGTCTCTTTCTTCAGGCAGCAACTGACAGAACAAGAGGACCAAGATGGGCCAAGAGAAATATAGGCTGGCTATCAGGAAAATATTTTTTACAGAAAGGGTAATAAAGTATTGGAATGGACTACCTGGGGAAGTGGTGGATTCGTCATCTCTGGATGTGTTCAAGACAAGACTAGATGTGGCACTTGGTGCCATGATTGAGTGGAGGCTAGGGTTGGGTTGGACTTGATGATCCTGGAGGTCACTTCCAACCTAACGATTCTGTGTTCTGTGATGTATTATGGGCTGTATCACAGTCTGGCAGGGGCTGAGAGCTCTGTGTGAACATGCTGACCCTGTCACTCACCAGAGGTGGTCACTGATGCACAAACAGCCAGGCAGGAACGGCCCCGGGGAGCTCAGGCAGGGCAGAGCCCCCTTCCCACACCAGCCCTGCGTGTCCTCTCTGCCCCACTGCCTGCAAGGACAGGATTCCCTGCTCTGTGTGACTGCTCTCCTGGCCTGCCTGGACTTGGTGATGAGATTGCCTTTTCCCAGTGCACTCTGGCTCAGTGAAACACCCAGCTAACAGGCTTTGCTCTGGATCAGAGAAGACAACTTGAGGACGAAGGAATGGAGGACGCAACTTGTTAAAAGCTGACTGCAGCCCCTTTTCTACTTGCCCTTTTGCTGCTGTGGGTGCAGAGTTGGAGGAGCTGAGGACGAAGGAGTGAAGTTGAGCCTGGGATGAAAGGGTGATGGAGGCAGAAGGTTCTTGTTTTCCATTTGTTTCTCATCATCCTACTGTACTTCCAATAGGCATAAAATTAAATTCCTCTTCCCTATGTCAGCACACATTTGTCTGTGAGAGTAATGGGTGAGTGATCTCCCTGCCTTTATCTGGATCCCTCAGGTTTTTTGTTCTGTATTTCACTCCTCCTTATGTGTGCCAGAGAAGGAACTGCTGGGTGGGGGGCTGGCTGCTCCCTAAAGTCAACCCTCCACAGCAGGTGAAACATGAAATAGTTCCAGCATGAACACAGCAGAACCTGAATTGGTAGCTTCTGTCACCAGCTCAGGTCCAGAGGCAGATCTTAAGCATCTCTCCTGGACACAACTCCCCAGTGAAAACTCTTGAAAGGACAGGAACAAGCACACCTCCCTTCTTCCCCTGCTGCTGCTCATGCACTTTCTCCTTTAACGTGACAATCCCAACCACTTTCACAGGAAAGCCCTGGAAGGTCCACCTTATTCCCTACATCCAGTGCAGCATCAACCCTCACAGCCTCACATGCCACAAAATCAGCACCTTGCATGTGTTACCACACAGAACACCACAACCTACCAAAACCACAGTGTAGATCACTTCTTCCAGTTCTGAGAAGTCCCAGAGAATGTGACACCCATCTCAGTGTCACTGTTCTGGGCACCAGCCCCATTTAGCTGGTCTTGGAGGGGACAGGGTGTCCCATCAGCACAGCCCCACTGCACAGCCCATGGGGACAGATGCAGGATGTGCCCAGCCTGGAGAAGCTGACACATGGGAGATGTCAGAAGTCAATGGGAATGGCTGCCCAGTGCTGGCACAGTATAGAAAACTGTTCTGAGTCACTTTCCAAGTCTTTATGATTGCCAAAAATAAATGCAATTCGGAGGATGCCATACTACTGGCACCTACATCCAACAGAAAACATGGCTATCATCATTCTGAAGAGAGAAAATGCAGGTGGTTCATTGCTTGCAGCCATAGAGCTCTTTCTTAGGGTTTCATTTTTCCTGGTTCCACCACAGCATCAGATGAGATATCCTGGGTCACTGTGGAGCTGATGTGCAAATTCCAGTGTGCCAGGTCCTGCATTAACCCAAAGTGCATGGGCACTCCATGCCCTACAGCGCTTAACACAACTTGCCTGTTAAAAACCTCACAGCTTTCATGATCTACATGAACTTGGAAGCTTTAGGGCACTGCAGGGTAGGGGAAACTCATCATTTTTACGTGCCATCCTTAAAAGCCTTCACTTTCCCAAGCAGATGAGATTGGAACCCTAGCACAGGGATTTGTCCCAATTTCTACCCTCTTTCCGCCATATGCTTCAAATCAAACCTGTAAGAAATTCCAGCTTTACTTTTGGTGTCTCCCATCACCTGCCCCACTATGTGGCTCTTCAGGTACTCAGAAGGCATTGCCATTGGTAAAACAAACATGGATTTCAATGCCCGTGATGGATTCAAATAAACTCCACTTTTCCAGCACCCAGGTTCAACTTTGCAGCTCCCAGACTCTCAGACTGTGACAAGGACAGTGAGTCCCCTGACCGTTCTCTGCTGAGCACAGCCAGGGCTCTGCAAGAACATCAGAGGTAAAGGAAGGGACAGAAGAACCCAGGTCCTGAAGCCTGACCCTGATCAAACAGGGATCATTCTCCACTGCAGAAAAAAACATCCCCGCTGTTTGTGTCACCCAACACAGCCCCCCTGAACCAACATTCAAATAGCCAAGAGTGACACTGGCCCCGGGTAAGGGGATACCCAGCACATTTACATCCCTGCACCTGCCCTGCTCCCCAGAGCAGCAGCACCAAAATCCCCCAGCAGCAGCAGCAGCAGCAGCAGCAGCAGCAGCAGCAGCAGGAGGTCTCTAAAGCTCCTCTTGCCATCCCTGACACTCCACCAACAGCAGCCACTGACCTGCCTCAGGCACTGCTGCCACAGCCCCCTTGGCCAGCACAGCTCTGCTCCCCAGCTGGCAGCATGGAAGCTTGTCACTCTCCACAGCAATCCAATGTCACTTCATATGGGGCCACAACTGTGGCCATCATCACCCTGGAGGTGTTTGCTGGCATGTGGATAAATGCTTTCATCCTTTGTGTGCTTTGCCTTGGCTGGATCAAAAAGAAAACCTTGAACTCCAATGAGAAGATCTTGCTGCTGCTGGGATGCTCCAGGTTTTGGCATTTGTGTTTCTCTTGGGTATACCGCTTCCTTTCAGGAATATATCCATATTACCTTAACATTCACCACATATTTCATCTACTTTCATCTTTTCAAACCTTTTTTAATTGTTCCGACTTGTGGGTTTCTGCCTGTCTTTGTGTATTTTATTGCATAAAAATTGCCAATTTCAGGAACAGCTTCTTCATCTACCTGAAAGGAAAAATTGACAGGATGGTGCCATGGCTCCTGTTGGGGTCAGGAATTTTAGCCTTGGCTATGGGCATCATTACATATGACCTCATTGAAGCTGTGCAGAGAAACAACCTCACTTTCACCTGCCTCGGAAAATTTTGGGAATCAAATATCAGAATGGATAAACATTTTTTCTATTATTTCTTTCTCACTGGCATGGAATATGCAGCTTCATTCACAGCAGTCATCTTTTCTGCTGTTTTCCTTCTCTTTTCTCTCTGGAGACACAAACACAAGATGCAGTCAAACTCCATGAAGGACCTCAGCATGGAAGCCCACATCAGAGCCATGAAATCGATTCTCTCCTTCTTAGTGATGTACAGCATCAACTTTGTATGTTTGATCTTGACAACAATTTACACAATGAAGAATGAAAATACCGTGTCACTTGTTATATTCATATATCTGTATGCTTTTCCAGGTGTTCATTCCCTTATTCTGATTTTCAGCAGTCCCAAGCTGGAAAAGGCACTACTACAGATTCTCTCCTGTGTGAAGTGTGAGTTTTTCAAGAAGTAGGAACTGTGATAAAAGCTGGAGCCCATGCAAAATGTTCACTGTAGAAAACAAGTAATTTAAAATTAATTATTTTAAATAAATTTAAACATTCACTGTTTAAATTGTAATTTAAACAGTGAATGTTCACTTTCACTGTAAAAAACAAGTAATTTAATTTCTAATGCAGTCAGTGTAGATGATACTGATGTTCACTCTTCAGCGTCTAAGTTAAGAAAATGTCATTCACTGTTATTGAGCTAAATTATTTTGAGTTAAATACATCATTATTGTACTTGGATTCAGCTAAATCTTTGAGATATCGTCTTGTTATTAACAAAGTGTCTTGGTTTGGTAAGACAGGTATCTGACAGGGAAAGCTGGAGTTTCCCTTGGAATGGGGAATGTAGACCTCTCACCCGCACCAAATTATAATTTTACAATTAAGGGCTTTCAGGCAAAGATTTGGCAATAGGAATAACAGTTCTTTACTAGAAATACTAACAATACAAATGTAGCAGAAAGAAAAGACCACCCAACCACACCAGCAAACAAACAAACAACAATTTTGGAAAATCCTGACAGAGTCAGAGCTACAACCTGACACCCTGTTTGCCAGGGTGTTGGAAGCAGTCGAAAAGTGAGTCCTCCTGGAGAGGCAGAGGTGGTTCTGGTGGAGTAGAGACGATCCTGTAGAACAAGGGTCCAGGTAGTGATGAGATGGGGTCCAGTCACGGTGAGAAGGGGTCCAGTCTTCCTCCAGGAATCGGGTGAGGCTGGACGCCTTCTTGTTCCTGTGGCTCAGTTTTATCCAGGTAGGAATGGTTGGCTCTCCCCACTGGGTGGAGCATCTCACAATAGGATGGTGGAATGTGGAATGTACTGCTTTGGGGAGGGTATAGTTTGGGGATGTGTTAGTTTGGGGAGGTGTTAATGGCCCATTAGCAGACAACTATCCCCCTGGAGGGAAGACCAGTGGTGAAACAGATAAGAAACAATGCCCTACAGTTGGCCCATTGACAAAAGGCACCCGCCCTACTCCTCCCAGAGTAAAGAAGAACAGTGCTTTGAGGAGATGAAAACAGAATACACATTTTTGTTTTCCATAACCCAGGACACAAAGTCATTTACCCCTGCTTGCAGGAATGATGCCCAACCCCCTGTATGGTGAAGGGATTAATGTGGGCAGGAGAGTCTGCTGGTGGGGTGATGGATTATCAGGCACAGGCCCTCTACCTCTGCCTGAGACTGGTGGAAGAGGGAGTGATGCTCATCTAGTGTTCAGCCCCTGCCCAACACTCACAGCCTTTGCAATCAGCACCCCTGGTTTCCCTCATTTCCATATCAGCTGGCTGCCCACCACCATTTCTGATGGCAGCAGTGGGGCATTTTGACTGCAGCCTCACCTGCACTTTTCCCAGAAGTATCAATTTGGCACTTGGAATCCTCCCTGGCAGAGGATGAGAATATGACCCCCACTGTGCAGGACAAGAGGATTGCTTCACTCTCCTCCCCAAAGCAGGGAACATCTCTTGGTTAAGATTTGCTCTTCTGACTGTGTCCAATTTTGCCCTGGTGAAATTCTGTTTGTAGGCCTAATTGATGGCAAAGTAGAGCCTAATGAATTCACCATTGGTGGTTTTTTTGTGTGTTGGTTTGGGATTTTTTTTGTTTGTTTGGTGTGGGGGTTTTTGTTTGTTTGTTTGGTTGGTTGGTTGATTGGTTGGTTTTTTGTGGGTTTTTTTGTAATATATTTAGAGGTAATCCACTGAGTGTATTTCTTAGTGCAACTGCAATTTTATATTTCTACAATAAAATGCATTATTTGTGATTCTGTGACTGGGAAGGCTCTTAATGAACATTTACATGTTGAATTTCTTCTAACCAGAAATTAAGATGAGCTGCACTCCTTTGACCTCTGAGGAATGGCAAGGGGTTTATTTTTTGACAAATATCTATACTCTTGATTGAAGAGAGCTTTCTTGGGGTTCCATTTTTCCTGGTTCCACCACAGCATCAGATGAGATCTCCTGGGTCACTGTGGAGCTGATTTGCAAATTCCAGTGTGCCAGGTCCTGTACTAACCCAAAGTGCATGGGCACTCCATGCCCTACAGCGCTTAACACAACTTGCCTGTTAAAAACCTCACAGCTTTCATGATCTACATTAACTTGGAAGATTTAGGACATTGCAGGGTGGGGGAATCTCAGCATGGTGACATGCTAAAAAGCCTTCACTTTCCCAAGCAGATGAGATTGGAATCCTGGCACAGGCATTTGTCCCAATTTCTACCCTCTTTCCTCCATATGCTTCAAATCAAACCTGTAAAAAATTCCAGCTTTACTTTTGGTGTCCCCCATCACCTGCCCCACTATGTGGCTCTTCAGGTACTCTAAAGGCAATGCCATTGGTAAAACAAATATGGATTTCAATGCCTGTAAAGGATCCAAATAAACTCCACTTTTCCAGCACCCAGGTTCAACTTTGCAGCTCCCAGACTCTCAGACTGTGACAAGGACAGTGAGTCCCCTGACCGTTCTCTGCTGAGCACAGCCAGGGCTCTGCAAGAACATCAGAGGTAAAGGAAGGGACAGAAGAACCCAGGTCCTGAAGCCTGACCCTGATCAAACAGGGATCATTCTCCACTGCAGAAAAAAAACATCCCCGCTGTTTGTGTCACCCAACACAGCCCCCCTGAACCAACATTCAAATAGTCAAGAGAGACACTGGCCCCGGGTAAGGGGATACCCAGCACATTTACATCCCTGCACCTGCCCTGCTCCCCAGAGCAGCGGCACCAAAACCCCCCAGCAGCAGCAGCAGCAGCAGCAGCAGCAGCAGCAGCAGCAGCAGCAGCAGGAGGTCTCTAAAGCTCCTCTTGCCATCCCTGACACTCCACCAACAGCAGCCACTGACCTGCCTCAGGCACTGCTGCCACAGCCCCCTTGGCCAGCACAGCTCTGCTCCCCAGCTGGCAGCATGGAAGCTTGTCACTCTCCACAGCAATCCAATGTCACTTCATATGGGGCCACAGCTGTGGCCATCATCACCCTGGAGGTGTTTGCTGGCATGTGGATAAATGCTTTCATCTTTTGTGTGCTTTGCCTTGGCTGGATCAAAAAGAAAACCTTGAACTCTAATGAGAAGATCTTGCTGATGCTGGGATGCTCCAGGTTTTGGTATTTGTGTTTCTCTTGGGTATACCATTTCCTTTCAGGAATTTATCCATATTACCTTAATATTCACCCCATATTTCAAGTACTTTTAATTAGTCAAAGCTTTTCTAATTGTTCTGACTTTTGTGTTTCTACCTGTCTTTATGTATTTTATTGCATAAAAATTGCCAATTTCAGGAACAGCTTCTTCATCTACCTGAAAGCAAAAATTGACAAGATTATTCCCTTGCTCTTGTTGGGGTCAGGGATTTTCTCCCTGGTTTATGGAATCCTTGTCTATGTTATTACTGAAATCGCCCAATGTAACAATTCCACTGGTACCGGAAATTTATGGAAAGTGAATACCAAGATAGATGAACATTTTTTCCCTCTTTATTTATTCACTGGCCTGTTATGCTTAACTTCATTCATAGCAGTCATGTTTTCTGCCCTCTTCCTTCTCTTTTCTCTCTGGAGACACAAACGCAAGATGCAGACAAACTCCATGAACAGCCTCAGCACGGAAGCTCACATCAAAGCCATGAAATCGATTCTCTCCTTCATTATTATATACAACATCAACTTTATAACAATGATTGTGACAATGATTTATTCAACAAAGGAGTGGAATCCCATGATGTTTCTGATTTATGTATTTCTCTATGCTCTTCCGAGTTTACATTCCATTATTCTGATTCTCAGCAATCCCAAGCTGAAAAGGACACTGTCAAGCATTCTGTCATGTGTGAAGTGCAAAGTTTGCAGGAAGTAGGAACTGATTAAAACCTGGAGCCCTTGCAAAATGTTGTGCTTTGCTAGAGAAGACAAGAAATATAATCTCTAATACAATTCTCCATTCACTGTAGTTCATAAAGGTGCTCACTCTTCACTAAGTTAAGAAACTTTATTCAAATGCTTTCAGCAAAATTACTGCAACAGAAATTTCTATTATTATTCAGTTTAGATAATGCTTTGGGCTGAATTATTGTCAATGACAGATTCATTTAGACCTGATGTAAGGGCTGACTTCAAAAGAGAAATTGCAAAACTGCAAACCTGCCACAAATCCTCTGGCATTTTCTGATTGAAACAACTGAAATTAACTGAAGGTTTTATCCCAGTTTTGGTTTACCTTTCTTTCTGCTGTGGCTCTGTGCTGTGTGATACATTCTGGGCTGTATCACTGTCTGGCAGGGGCTGAGAGCTCTGTGTGAACATGCTGACCCTGTCACTCACCAGAGGTGGTCACTGATGCACAAACAGCCAGGCAGGAACAGCCCCGGGGAGCTCAGGCAGGGCAGAGCCCCCTTCCCACACCAGCCCTGCGTGTCCTCTCTGCCTCGCAGGATTCCCTGCTCTGTGTGACTGCTCTCCTGGCCTGCCTGGACTTGGTGATGAGATTGCCTTTTCCCAGTGCACTCTGGCTCAGTGAAACACCCAGGAACGTGGGTTTTGTGCAAGGTACAGCATAGAATGAAGCAACAGCTTCATCTTGCAGTGACCCACAGGCAGATGTATGGGGTGTCTGGGCCAGGTGCTGCAGCTGGGACCCATGGGGTCTCAATCAGTAGAGGTCAAGGCTGTCCCATGCTGGGAAAAGACAGTTCTTGATCCTTCAATGGACCCACCAGGGGACACTGCTCATCCAATCAAGCAACACTCATGGCTCCTCTGGGAAAAGATAGCTTAATAAAGGACAAAAAACACATCTCAGCAGTGAGGACATAAGAATATTGTGAGAAACAGTCCTAAAGAACAGGGCCAAGGAAGGGAGGGGAGAGGTTGCTCCATGTGCTGGAGACAGAATTCCCCTGCAGCCTGTGAAGAGGACCATGGTGAGGCAGATGTGCCCTGCAGCCCATGGAGGTCTGTGGTGAAAAGAAGATTCACCTGCAGCCCCAGGAGAACCCCACAGCTCAACAGGTGGGGTTGGTGTATCCTGCAGGACTGCAGCCCATGGAGAGGCCACGCTGGAATCAGCTCATCCTGAAGGACTGTAGCCCAAGGGAGGGACCAACACTAGAGCAGGTGAAGAGTGCAAGGAAAGAGTGGAGGACATTTGTTGTGAACTGACTGCAACCCCCATTCCTCATCCCTCTGCACTGATGTAGGGGAAAGGTGTAGAGAACCTGGGGAAAAAGTGTCAAATTGATCAGAAGAAGAAGGGGAAGGCGGAGGCAGCAGGTTCTAATTTTCCATTTGTTTCATATCAACCTACAATATTTTTAACAATCAGTAAAATACTTGATTTTTTCTTGTCAAGACTCTTTTGTCCATGTGAGTAACTGGTGAATGATCTCCCTCCCTTAATCTCAATAGATCCATGAGCCTTTCCATCCTATTTTCTATCCCTACCCCACCTGTAGGTGAGAGTGATGGAGTAGCTGGGTGGGAATCTTGACAACTGCCCAAGGTCATCCCATCACAGCAGGTGAAACATGAAATAGTTCCAGCATGAACACAGCAGAACCTGAATTGGTCACTTCTGTCACCAGCTCAGGTCCAGAGACAGATCTTAAGCATCTCTCCCAGACACAACTCCCCAGTGAAAGGCCTTGAAAGGACAGGAACAAGCACACCTCCCTTCTTCCCCTGCTGCTGCTCATGCACTTTCTCCTTTAATGTGACAATCCCAACCACTTTCACAGGAAAGCCGTGGAAGATCCACCTTATTCCCTACATCCAGTGCAGCATCAACCCTCATGTTACCGATACGGTACAAAGTGAGGCCCAGTTCCATTGAACAGCACAGTTGCTACACTTAGCTCACTTGATCCATTGCTCAACAGAACACCAATGTGGTGGATGGCAAAATGGCAATTTATTGAAACTTGCGCAGAGTTTTTATAACTTTTGCTACCAAAACTCCACTTGCCTTGTACAGAGTGGTACAAGATCCTGGGAACAATAACAACTTGCACACAGAAATCATTAGAGACGTCAAAAGATGAGAGAAGCACACAAGGACTTCTTCCACGTCCCCCCCCGGCTCGACAGAGGTTTGGGTGGCTGCACTGATTCCCAACTTGGGAATTGCATATAAACAAGTTTGGGCAGCTTGCCACGTCTGTTTTTCTGTCAAGGCTTTCTGCAGAGCTTTCATAACTTTTCTCTATGCTTTTAATTTTTTCTCTGTGCTAGAGGATATAACGTCCTCTGCTAATGCTTTGGTACACTTATCTCAGATATCTGGATGTAACACATCTACCGGTTGTTCTATGGCACTTATTTCTAGCAATCTCGAGACTGAAGAAACAAAATCTTTAGACTTAATTTCTATTCCCCATTGTTTATGAATTTCAGACACGACCTTAATCAGAGCTTCCATTGTCTCACGCAGTCACTCCCGAGGGCTTCCCCTCCGCCAGGCAGTCCAGCTGTCCTGGCCGCCGCTCACTCGCTCGGACGACTCCCAACCCCGGCCACATTGTCCGGTCAAGACTTTCTTGGTTGGCACCGGGTCTTCTTCTTGGGGTTCACGTGCTTTATTCCCGGGTTTCGGCACCACTTGTTACCGATACGGCACAAAGTGAGGCCCGGTTCGATTGAACGGCACGGCTGCTACACTTAGCTTGCTCGGTCCATTGCTCACGGAACACCAATGTGGTGGATGGTAAAATTGCAATTTATTGAAACTTGCACAGAGTTTTTATAACTTTTGCTAGCAAAACTCCACTTGTCTGCTTGGGTCATCCTTCATATGTGATTGGCTGACCCAGCAGGCCTACCAATGGAAAAGCCTAACCTTATCACCTACTCGTACAGCCCAAAATCTTCCGAGAATGCCTGTCTCTAGCTGCTATACCCTCACAGCCTCACATGCCACAAAACCAGCACCTTACATGTCTTACCACACAAAACACCACAACCTACCAAAACCACACTGGAGAACCCCCTTCCATCCCCTGAAACCCATGAGAATGTGACACCCAGCACAGAATACCTGTCCTGTGCACCAGCCCCACTCAGCTGATCTTGGAGGGGACAGGGTGTCCCATCAGCACAGCCCCACTGCACAGCCCATGGGGACAGATGCAGGATGTGTCCAGCCTGGAGAAGGTGACACATGAGAGATGTCAGAAGTCAATGGGAATGGCTGCCCAGTGCTGGCACAATATGGAAAACTGACCTGGGTTACATTCCAAGCTTTTATGATTGCGAAAAATAAACGCAATCCGGAGGATGTGATATGAATATACACATAATATACTACTGGCACCTACATCTCACAGAAAACATGGCTATCATCTTTCTGAAGAGAGAAAATGCAGGTGGTTCATTGCTTGCAGCCATAGAGCTCTTTCTTAGGGTTTCATTTTTCCTGGTTCCACCACAGCATCAGATGAGATCTCTTGAGTCACTGTGGAGCTGATGTGCAAATTCCAGTGTGCCAGGTCCTGCACTAACCCAAAGTGCATGGGCACTCCATGCCCTACAGAGCTTAACACAACTTGCCTGTTAAAAACCTCACCGCTTTCACGATCTGCATTAATTTGGAAGCTTTATGGCACTGCAGGGTGGGGGAATCTCAGCATGGTGACATGCTAAAAAGCACATACTTTCACAGTAGATGAGATTGGAACCCTAGCACAGGGACTTGTCCCAATTTTTACCCTCTTTCCGCCATATGCTTCAAATTAAATCTGTAAAAAATTTCAGCTTTACTTTTGGTGTCTCCCATCACCTGCCCCACTATGTGGCTCTTCAAGTACTCTGAAGGCAATGCCATTGGTAAAACAAACATGGATTTCAATGCCTGTAAAGGATCCAAATAAACTCCACTTTTCCAGCACCCAGGTTCAACTTTGCCGCTCCCAGACTCTCAAACTGTGACAAGGACAGTGAGTCCCCTGACCGTTCTCTGCTGAGCACAGCCAGGGCTCTGCATGAACATCAGAGGTAAAGGAAGGGACAGAAGAACCCAGGTCCTGAAGCCTGACCCTGATCAAACACAGATCAGTCTCCACTGCAGAAAAAACATCCCCGCTGTTTGTGTCACCCAACACAGCCCCCCTGAACCAACATTCAAATAGTCAAGAGTGACACTGGCCCCGGGTAAGGGGATACCCAGCACATTTACATCCCTGCACCTGCCCTGCTCTCCAGAGCAGTGGCACCAAAACCCCCCAGCAGCAGCAGCAGCAGCAGCAGCAGCAGCAGCAGCAGCAGCAGGAGGTCTCTAAAGCTTCTCTTGCCATCCCTGACACTCCACCAACAGCAGCCACTGACCTGCCTCAGGCACTGCTGCCACAGCCCCCTTGGCCAGCACAGCTCTGCTCCCCAGCTGGCAGCATGGAAGCTTGTCACTCTCCACAGCAATCCAATGTCACTTCATATGGAGCCACAACTGTGGCCATCACCACTCTGGAGGTGTTTGCTGGCATGTGGATAAATGCTTTCATCCTTTGTGTGCTTTGCCTTGACTGGATCAAAAAGAAAACCTTGAACTCCAATGAGAAGATCTTGCTGCTGCTGGGATGCTCAAGGTTTTGGTATTTGTTCTTCTCATGGATATATGTCTTTTTCTCAGAAATTTACCCCTATTGTCTCCTGGTTCATCCCATGTTTCAACTACTTCAGAGTGCTTATACAATTTTTAATTGTTCCAACTTATGGGTTTCAGCCTGTCTTTGTGGTTTTTATTGCATAAAAATTGCCAATTTCAGCAGCAGGTTCTTCATCTATCTGAAAGTGAAAATTGACAAGATTGTGCCATGGTTTTTGTTGGGGTCAGTGATTTTCTCCGTGTTTATTGGAATTCTTGTCTACAACTTTATTGATAAAGCTGTCTGTAAAAGCCTCAATTTCACCTGCCTTGGAAGTTTCTGGAAAGCAACTATCAAAATAGAGGAACATTTTTACCCTATGTATTTTCTTGTTGGCTTTTTACATACCACTTCATTCACTGCAGTCATCTTTTCTGCCCTTCTCCTTCTCTTTTCTCTCTGGAGACACAAGCGCAATATGCAGAAAAACTCCATGATCAGCCTCAGCATGGAAGCCCACATCAAAGCCATGAAGTCTATTCTCTCCTTCTTCATAATGTACAGCATCAACTTCATGTTTTTTATCTTGACTCTAGTGTATTCAACAAAGTACTATGATCGTGTGAAATTTCTTACTTACTTAATTCAACATGCTTATCCAGGCCTTCATTCTCTTTTTCTGATTTTCAGCAATCCCAAGCTGGAAAAGACACTACTTAGGATTCTTTCCTGTGTGAAGTGCAAGGTTTGCATGAGGTAGAAACTGTAACAAAAGCTGGAGCTCATGCGAAATATCTTCAGAGAAAAGAAGTTGAAATAATTTTCATTGCCACTCACCTGACAGAATAGATTGTAGAAATGTTTAGCTATATATATTTAAAATTCTTTCTACTAATATTATAATGAGGTAAATCAATAATTATTTGTATGTAATTAAAACAGCTCTTGGAGTTCAATAATTTTCAATAGCAGAGTCTTTTGGAACTTGTACAGGGGCTGGATGCAAAAGGACAATAATCATACTGCAAACCTGCCAGAAACATTTTGATTTTCACTGATTGAATTGGCTGAATGAAACAACAGGTTTATCTCAATGTTGGTTTACCTTTCTTTCTGCTGTGGCTCTGTGCTGTGTGATACATTCTGGGCTGTATCACAGTCTGGCAGGGGCTGAGAGCTCTGTGTGAACATGCTGACCCTGTCACTCACCAGAGGTGGTCACTGATGCACAAACAGCCAGGCAGGAACGGCCCCGGGGAGCTCAGGCAGGGCAGAGCCCCCTTCCCACACCAGCCCTGCGTGTCCTCTCTGCCCCACTGCCTGCAAGGACAGGATTCCCTGCTCTGTGTGACTGCTCTCCTGGCCTGCCTGGACTTGGTGATGAGATTGCCTTTTCCCAGTGCACTCTGGCCCAGTGAAACACCCAGGAACGTGGGTTTTGTGCAAGGTGCAGCATGGAATGAAGCCACAGCTCCATCTTGCAGTGACCCACAGGCAGATGTACGGGGTGTCTGGGCCAGGTGCTGCAGCTGAGGGCCTGTGGGGTCTCAGTGGGGCAAGGTCAAAGTTGTCCCATGCTGGGAAAAGACACTTCCAGGCAATTCAATGGAACCAACCCAGGATGCTGCTCATCTCATCACCAACCACTATGGCTCTGCTGGGAAAAGAGAAGTCCTGAAGGAGTGCAGGCCATGGGAGGGAGCAGTGCTGGAGCAGGGGAAGAGTGCAGGAGACAACTTTATATGAACCAACTACAACCCCCATTCTCTGTCCTCCTGTGCTGCTGAGGAGAGGAGGTGGTGGAGAATCTCAGAATGAGTTAAATTGAGCCTGAGATTATTTGGGCTGAAGATAAAATATTCTAGTTTTGTGCATGTTCTGCATCATCATGCTCTGTTTTCAATAGGCAATAAATTAAACTGATTTTCCCTGTGTCAAATCTGTTTTGCCTGTCTGAATAATTGGGGAGTGATTTCCCCATCTTTATCTCAACTCATGAGCAGGTCCATCTCATTTGCCACCCCTGCCCTGTTGCAGAAGGTGACAGCGAGGGAGTGACTGAGTGGGGCTCTGAGAGCTGCCCAAGGTCAACTCACCATGACAGGGCCTGCAAATGTGACACAGTTTCAGTGAGGAGGAAGACATTCCGTGCAGACAGCTCAGCGAGCAGCTGCAGTGTGAGCTGCAGCTTGTGGGGAAGTGCTGGGAGTCCCAAGCAAGGTGCCAACCCTTGTTCAGCAAAGGGTACAGGGACCTGTGGCACCAGTCAGGTGCCTGGACACCTAAGACATGCCAATCATCATGTGCATGGATTGGAAGGACACAAAATCCCAGGGATCCAATTGTTTGGTTTACCTCCTCAGAGGCACCCAGCTTGAGCTGTTTCTGTGTTACTGTGCCATGATTAAACTGCTTGAAAGATCCAGAGGCCTGAGACTCTACTATGGGAAACCCAGTGCCAAGCTGGTGAGGAAACCTGCTCTGGCTCTGAGTGTGGCACGTGTAGGGAGTGGAGCAGGGCAGCTGCCCACTGTGAAGGGGCTTTGGTCCCAGCAGTGACAGTCTCTGGTGGTGGGGTGGGACTGTCAGAGGGCCTCCTGGGTGGTGAGGCAGGAAAGTTTCCTTCACAGCAGCATGAACAGAGCAGAACCTGAACTGGTCATTTCTTTTACCAGCTCAGGCTCAGAGGGTCATTTTACCTCATGCCCACTGCCAGGTGTGCATTTCCATCTCACCTTCAAAAAGCTGCCTTCCTGCTTCTGAACTGGGAGGTACAACCATTTAGGCCAGAGCAATCACTCTACCTCTGCAAGATCTCTTTTTCCAAAGACCACACATTCTAGCAGGCTGCCTCACCCAACTGCCCAACTCTCCTTAAACAGCAACTGCACAGAAATAAGCAGACAAATAATTAATGCCACTTTATTACACGCCAATCCACCTTCTGTAGCTAAGAAGGATTTGGAGTTGAATTAGTATTTCCAGAACAAGTTCATCACAGCTGCCCTGAGGAGATGTCATTTTGTTTTCCAACATAAACAAAATGTTTTGTATCCTGAAACAATGGTGGCCTTCTGGGCACTGAAGTTCAGTTATGGATGGAATGGATTTGCTCAGAAGAAACCAGGAACCCGTTAGCTAACCAAGGCTAATCATCTGGGATTTCCTGTAATGAAGAAGGAAGACAAGGATTCTGCAGAGAGAAGACGTTCAGCCTAAACCAAGCTCAGATGGAAGCAATGCGGTCTGTGTGTGATGTCTCTCAGATCCCAATACAGCTGCATGTCTGTCCCTCCATATGCATAAAATCAGCAGTCTGATGCATTTTGAGATACACAAGGGCATCCAAAACACCCACTTAAGCTGGCAGATACAAGGTCCTGGAGAGTTCTTCCCCTTTTGAAGGGTGCCAGAGGGGATGGATTTGAACAAAAAGCAGACTCCTGTCTTTCAAGCACCTGATCCCTGTCTTCCTGATCTGAAAACGCAGCACTGAAGACTCTGATTTATTTTTTTTAAGGTACCAGATTCCCCACACAGAGCTGATTCCAAGCCACAGCCACGGTGTGGTCCTGCTATTGTAACATTTTGTCCAGGTTCTGACCAGGTCCGGGTTAGTTTCTGCAGTAGCCAGGAGAGGGCAGGGCCAGTACTCAGGGGTTATTCTATTCCACCTCGTTGGACATGGAGTGCACAAGAAAGGGTCTGTCTTCTGGGCAGAAGGGGTTCCTTCTGATATTGTCTATTATTGGGGAGCGATTACCATGTGAATAATTTCTTTTCTTATACCCTCTGATATCAGTAGTGTTGCTGTCCACTTTCTTATTTCATTGCTGTTTCCAGTTAATATTCTTATCTTAACTCATGATCTTTGCCTTTTGTTCCTGAAATTCTCCTAACCAATCCACGAATGGGAGAAGGAAGATGGGAAAAAGGGGAGTGAAAGAGAGTGCCAATGTGGTTTGGAGAGTCAAAGTGGGGGCACAGAAAAGAGGAGGACTGTTATGGACGATATTAATGATTTAGGTAATTTGTGTGAAATGTTATAGTTAATCATTAATATGTAGAAGATATTAAGCAATAACTATTAGTTGCAGAAACCGCAGAAATAGAAACTGCAGAAACAGAAAAGTTAGAGAGAGCCCGGCTTTGGTACAGGATACTTTGTATCATAAGACATGAAGAAAGGGAGAAAACCAAAGATATGGTGAAACCATAGTAACTACAGTGGGAAGTCCCCAGGGACTTGCTGCGAGGAAGAGGAGAGACTTCATCCACCGACCACCGTGAGAGGGCAGAAGACCCCAGACTCCCGGAGTTGGCAGACTCAACTATGACCAAATATGGGAAAACATGGACTGGGGAGGGACCAAGGGATGTGTGTAAAGCAAAATGTTATAAAAATGGGAAACTGTGGGGAAAACTTCTGAAAGCTGTGAGTGGAGCATGAGGTGAGACTTGTGCTTCCGACTTTCCCAGCGTGCTGCTCGCTTCTGCTTCTTGCTTTAATAAAGGCTTATCTAATTGGCAATCAATTATTGGCTCCTCATATTTACCAAGGACCATTCTGAAAGCACAACAAATATTAATCTAATGCCATTCTACAAGTATAGACCCAGCACAGAGAGTTAATCTTCACACATGTTGTAATAGAAATAACTTCCATTTTTTGTCACAAAAATATGGAGAGAAGACAAAATAAATGAGAAAATCTCAAAGAAATATACATTGTTTTCTGTTCTGTCAGCAAAACCAGAAAAGACGAAACTCATATCAAAGCATAAAGCAGAGAACAGGCACTAACAGGAAAATGAAATTCTCTCAAGGTAACGATCGGCCCTTCACCAAAAGCAAAAAAGAGAAAAAGAAATAGTATTTTTGAATTGGTGTCTCCAAAACTAACTTGGCCATTGTAGGTGACCAACAGACTGAAGAATTCAAGTCCTGAAGCCTGACACTGATCAAACAGGGATCAGTCTCCACTGCAGAGAAAAACATCCCCGCTGTTTGTGTCACCCAACACAGCCCCCCTGAACCAACATTCAAATAGTCAAGAGTGTCACTGGCCCCGGGTAAGGGGATACCCAGCACATTTACATCCCTGCACCTGCCCTGCTCCCCAGAGCAGCAGCACCAAAACCCCCCCAGCAACAGCAGCAGCAGCAGCAGCAGCAGCAGCAGCAGCAGCAGCAGCAGCAGCAGGAGGTCTCTAAAGCTCCTCTTGCCATCCCTGACACTCCACCAACAGCAGCCACTGACCTGCCTCAGGCACTGCTGCCACAGCCCCCTTGGCCAGCACAGCTCTGCTCCCCAGCTGGCAGCATGGAAGCTTGTCACTCTCCACAGCAAACCAATGTCACTTCATATGGGGCCACAACTGTGGCCATCACCACCCTGGAGGCATTTGCTGGCATGTGGATAAATGCTTTCATCCTTTGTGTGCTTTGCATTGGCTGGATCAAAAAAAAAAAAAAAAACAACAACAACAACAACAAAAAAAAAAAAAAAAAAAAAAAAAAAAACCACAAAAAACCCAAAAACAAAACAAACCACACACACACAAAAAAAACCCCAAAACCAAAAAAAAAAAAACCAAACCAAAAAACCCCAAAAAACAAACAAACAAACAAACTCAACAAACCTTGAACTCAAATGAGAAGATCTTGCTGCTGCTGGAAATGCTTCAGGTTTTGGAATTTAGACATCTCGTGAATATATTCTTTTCTTTTAATAATACATCCCCATCACTTTTGTGTTCCTCTACTACTTGAATCTCTTGCAGGTATTCCAAGCTTTTTTGATTGTTCAAACATATGGGTTTCTGCTTGTCTTTGTGTTTTGTATTGCATAAAAATTGCCAATTTCAGTAACAGTTTCTAGATCCACCTGAAAGTAAAATTGACAGGACTGTGCCCTGGCCCATGTTGTTTTCAGCGTTCTTGCCTACCACATCTCTAATGAATCACAGTGCAGCAATGACAATTACAGCTGTCATGGATATTATCTGAAATATATTATCACAGTGGATGAACATTTAGTGCCTATTTTTTTTCCATAGTATTTGTACTTTCTACTTCACTCACAGCAGTAGTTTTTTCTGCCCTTCTTCTCTTTTCTGTCTGGAGACACAAATGCAAGATGCAGAAAAA
Source organism: Phylloscopus collybita (assembly GCA_027886175.1). Taxonomy (NCBI): domain Eukaryota; kingdom Metazoa; phylum Chordata; class Aves; order Passeriformes; family Phylloscopidae; genus Phylloscopus; species Phylloscopus collybita. The sequence continues at coordinate 52,014,179 of JAJNNQ010000026.1, forward strand.
CTTCATGAACAGAATGGATGCACAGAACTCCAGCCTCAGAATGGATTCCCACATCAAAACCATGAAATCTATTCTCTCCTTCTTAGTAATGTACAGCATTAACTTTATATTTTTCATTTTGACACTGATTTATGCAAGAAAGAAAGAAAATCATGTGGGTTTTTTTGTTTGTTCGTTGTTTTTTTGGTTGTTGGGGTCTTTTTGTTTGGTTTTTGTGGGTTTTTTGGGTTGGTTGTTCTATTTGTGGTTTTTTTGTGGTTTGTTTTTTGGGGGGGGTGTTGTTTTGTTTGTTTGATTGTTTGTTTGTGATGGGGTTTTTTTTGTTTCGTTTTGTTTTGTTGTTGTTGTGTTTTGTGTGTGTGTGTGGGGGGGTGGGTGGGGGGGTGGGTGTTTTTTTTTTTTTCCCTTTCCTGTATGCTTTTCCAGGTGTTCATTCCCTTATTCTGATTTTCAGCAATCCCAAGCTGGAAAAAACACTGTTAAGGATTCTATCCTTTGTTAAGTGCAAGGATTGCTTTGGGTAGGAACTGTAATAAAAGCTGGAACCCATGAAAATTCTTGATATTTCACTATAAGACACAAGTCAATTTATCTCTAATGAAAATCTCCAGGTAGATGATACAGATGTTCTCTCTTTACCACCAGATATAAGAAGAAATCATTCCAATTCTTTGAACCAAATTAGTATGACTTAGATTATCGTTAGCAGTTCATTTAGGTAAGTTAGGTAATTCATTTGGGTAACTCTTGGAGTTCCGTTCTTGTCGATAATAAAGTCATTTAGATCTGGTACGTGGGCTGGATGCAAAGGGGCAATACGAGAACTGCAAACCTTCCTCAAACGCTTTGGCATTTGCTGATTGAAAAAGGACTGCACTTAGCATCGGGCTTATTTGTGTTTGTGTTTACATTTCTTTCTGCTGTGTCTCTGCTTTTTGCAGTATTTCCCCTTGTAACACTGGGTGTGCTGGATGCAACTTGAAAGACTGTAGCCTATGGAAACCCTGTGTTGGAGCTGCCGCGTTCTGAAGGACAGCAGCCCACGGATGGAATCCACACTTGAGCAAGGAAGAACGTGAGGAGGAAGGAGTGGAAAATGTTTTATGGACTGACTGCAACCCTCATTCCCCATCCCCCTGCACCACTGTGGCAGAGGAGGTGGAGAAGCCAGGAACGACAGAGTTAGTTTTGATTTGTAAAGATGGAGAAGGCAAAGGGCTCTAGTTTTGTGTTTGTTCCTCATTATGCTACTCTATTATCAATAGCCAAGAAACTAGATTCATTTTTCTCAACTCAAGTCTGTTTTCTTCATGACAATAGCACGTTTAATTCCACCCCAGGCCTATTGTGGAGCAAGAATAAAGCAGCAGGTGGATGGGGGCATGGCACGGCACATGCCCAAGCTCAACAAACCAGAGCACACTCTCTGAATATGAAATAATTTCAGCATGAAGACAGCAGAATTTGATTTGTTCATTTCTGTCACCAGCTTGGCCACAGAGGGACATCTTACCCTATGCCTGGTGCTAATGGTGTGTTTTCCATCCATTCTTGGCTGGGTTTGTTGGCCTCCTGTTCTCCCAGGAGGAAAATATCTGCCAGGGGTGGACACCAAAGATCTGAGGCCTCCCTGAGACAAGGGAGGAGCTAAAGCCCAAGACCTTCTGGACACAGCATTCCCCTGAGCAGAGACTTTAAAGGGGCTGCGAGCACTGCTAAAATCAAGGCAATGCTATGACACTCTTGGAAGTCACAGAGACAAGAAAGAAGTGATGAGCACCTGCTCCATTTTTCTGGGCCAGGAATGGGAGTTACAGCCTGTTAGACCCACATGTCCAGAGAAAGCCCAATATCAACATCTCCCTTTCAACCAGAAGAAGCAACTACAGCCCTGTTACAAATGACTGTTTGAGATCAATTCAAAAATCACTGGCAAGGGTATCAGTAAAAACAAGATTTAATAAAAAGCAAGAGCATGATTGAAATTTGTTGGCAAGATTCACTCTACTACTTACTGGATAGTTAAGGCACACCAAGGGGAAAAAAAACAACCAAAACACAAACAAACAAAAAAACAATAACAAAAACAAACCAAACAACAACAACAACAACAACAAAATCCCATCAATCAAACCAGAAATGAACCAAGGACTATCTGTGTGTGTGTGCATGTGTATGTGTGTGTTTAGGTGTGCGCGACAAAATGATAGAAAGGGCAAGGATAAAAAGGAATACAGCCTCAAAGCTTAACAGCAGTCAAAAGTACTTAACTTGCATCTTAAACTTAACAATTTAGCAAAAGGATAAAACTTAACAGCATTTAACTTAGCTTTTAGCTTATATTAAACTTATTTACAGGCCTAACTTACTTAAATCTCTAAGATACTTAAACATCTAAGAGAGCAGCATTTCTCCCATAATTGCCAAAGCATATTCACATGGTATGCACACAGACAGAAAGAATCTGTTCAAGTGGCAGTGAAAAATTCCCCTCCAAGGCAGTGAAATACTCACTTTGGATGCCTTTAGCTCTCATCACCAGGCCAAGCGTTGAGCCTGAAGGAGTGGGGGGATCGGCCCAGGATCAGTTGTTGTTTCAGGATGGTTCTCTGAGTCCAGCTGATTTGGGAGTTCCCAGATATGAGAGGCCCCACTGGTCACAGCCTGCCAGGATCCAGGAGAGCTCAAAGGGTCTCATTTTTGGACTCTCATTTTTCTTTCTTGGCCTGCCAAAAAGTAGGCTTTAGTCATTTCAATGTTTCATCGAGATTGTACTTTGGTTTGACACTCATTCTTTCAAAGTGTGAGAACCAGGATGTTTTGCCATTCAGGTAAAAAAGTAATTTCTTAGGCTGTTGATAAAACCCCCAGGACCTCACTCAGCAGCAGCAGCTCCTGGGAGCAGACAGCAGTTGTGATCAGCTCAAGAGGAGCTGGGCCCAGGTGCTGCTCACCAAGGCCCAGGCCTAAGGAGCATTTCTCAGATCAAGGCCTGAAAGTGGGAGGGGGAAGCACCACCACAACCCCACTGCCAAGAAAAGAGAGAGGCACCAACAGCAGCTACCAAAGAGACAGGACACATGACTGCTGGCCCTTTTTTGTAACATTTTTGTTTTGTACAGAGGTTTTGCAGTTCTCCCAAAAGCAGAGTATGGAGTTCTAAGTCGACACCTCTCTGGTCTAAATGGGAATTCCTCTCACTGGGACTGTCCTGTGGCCGTTCCTGCTCTCCACCTGTACAGCACAGTCCAGCACAGACACAGCTGCACTCACAGGGGCCCATCTACAGGCTCAGAGGTTCTATCTTGGTCTGGCCAAAACCCTGCTGCCACCAACACTTGAGAAAACACCGCAGTGTGTCCAGCATGGTGCAGCCCAAGCCTCCCCAACAGGGACCCCCCTGGGCCCCAGCACTGCCTGGATCCAGACATGGACATGCCAAGTGTAAATCTTGCCCAAGAGAAGACAAACCCTTTCCTCCTCCTGCAGGGCTCTGATTTTGTAGGCACTTGGGATTCAGGAATCTCTGTCAGAAACACCATCCAGTATCAGAATTTTTTTTTTTTTTTTTAATTAAATACAGTAGTCCCATCAGTGCAATGCAGTTCCAGCTAAGAGCAAGGAGTAAAGCCAGCAGTTCAACACAGATGCTCTGTTGCACCATGTCAGCTTTATGTATCATTTAGGATTCTCCATGTTATAAAAGGACAAGGAAACAGATGATGGAGAGAGAAGAAGCTTGGCCTTAATCAAGCTCTGATGGAAACAATTCAGTCTGTGTGCAGTGTGACTCAGATCCCAATACAGCTGTGTGTCCATCCAGATGCATAAATGCCAGGGTCTGGTGCCACCTGAGTTACACAAGGGCACCTGCAATGTGCACATGGAGTGTTCGATACACTCTCGTACTTCTTGAGATGCTAGGGGGGGATTGATAGGAAGCAGAAGGAGACAAATATTTCAAGTACCTGATCCATATCCTCATGATCTGAAATGCCAGCACTGGAGATCCTATTTTTTTTTAAGGCACCAGATTCCTCAAGCAGAGCTGGGCCCAAACCCCAGCCACACTATGGTCCTGCTGGAGTAACATTTCCATTTCAGGCCCCTATACAAGCACAGCCCCAGCACAGACACTCATCTTCAGACCTGTTGTAATAGAAATATCTTCCTTTCTCCTCCCAAACATGTGGAGAGAAGAAGAAAGAGGTAAACAAAACCCAACAGTCCTGAACCATGTTATCTGTTCTGTCAGCAAAACTAGAGGAAAATCACATCAAAGCATAAGGCAGAGAACAGGCACTATCAGGAAACTGAAATTTTCTTAAGCAAGTCCTCTGCCCTCCATCAATAACACAAATTAGCACTACAGAAATAGTAATTTTGAGTGGGTATATAAAAAAAAAACACCTGGTCATCATTGATGACCACAGAACACAAGCGCCCAGGTCCTGAAGCCTGACCCTGATCAAACAGGGCTCAGTCTCAAAAGCACAACACTCTCCACTGCAGAAAAACACCTCCACTGTTTGTGTCACCCAACACAGCCCCCCTGAACCAACATTCAAATAGTCAAGAGAGACACTGGCCCCGGGTAAGGGGATACCCAGCACATTTACATCCCTGCACCTGCCCTGCTCCCCAGAGCAGCAGCACCAAAACCCCCCAGCAGCAGCAGCAGCAGCAGCAGCAGCAGCAGCAGCAGCAGCAGCAGCAGCAGGAGCTCTCTAAAGCTCCTCTTGCCATCCCTGACACTCCACCAACAGCAGCCACTGACCTGCCTCAGGCACTGCTGCCACAGCCCCCTTGGCCAGCACAGCTCTGCTCCCCAGCTGGCAGCATGGAAGCTTGTCACTCTCCACAGCAATCCAATGTCACTTCATATGGGGCCACAACTGTGGCCATCACCACCCTGGAGGCGTTTGCTGGCATGTGGATAAATGCTTTTATCCTTTGTGTGCTTTGCCTTGGCTGGATCAAAAAGAAAACCTTGAACTCCAATGAGAAGATCTTGCTGTTTCTCAGCTGCTCCAGGATTTCCTATTTGTGCTTCACATGGGTATACCACTTCCTTTCAAGAATTTATCCCAATTACCTTTATGTTCAACCTGTACTTCAAATGCTTTCATCTTTTCAAACCTTTTTTACTTATTCCAATTTGTGGTTTTCTGCCTTTCTTTGTGTTTTTTATTGCATAAAAATTGCCAATTTCAGCAACAGCTTCTTCATCTACCTGAAAGTAAAAATTGACAGGATGGTGCCCTGGCTCCTGTTGGGGTCAGGGATTTTAGCCTTGGCTATGGGCATCATTGTCTATGACCTCAATGGAACAATGCAGAGAAACAATTTCAATTTCACCTCCCTCAGAAAGTTTTGGGGAACAAGTATCAGAATGGATAAGCATTTTTTCTATTATTTCTTTCTCGCTGGCTTTGGATATGCGGCTCAATTCACGGCAGTCATCTTTTCTGCTGTTTTCCTTCTCTTTTCTCTCTGGAGACACAAACACAAGATGCAGACAAACTCCATGAAGGACCTCAGCATGGAAGCCCACATCAGAGCCATGAAATCAATTCTCTCCTTCTTAGTGATGTACAGCATCAACTTTGTATGTTTGATCTTGACAGTCATTTATACCATGAAGAATGAAAATACAAGGAACCTTCTTGTACTCATATATCTGTATGCTTTTCCAGGTGTTCATTCCCTTATTCTGATTTTCAGCAATCCCAAGCTGGAAAAGGCCCTGCTACAGATTTTCTCCTGTGTGAAGTGTGAGATTTTCAAGAAGTAGGAACAGTGATAAAAGCTGGAGCCCATGAAAAATGTTGATCTTTCACTGTAGAAAACAAGTAATTTAGTTTCTAATGCATCTCTCCAGGCAGTGTAGTTGATACTGATGTTCACTCTTCAGCATCTAAGTTAAGAAAATATCATTCATTCTTATTGAGCTAAATTGTCAGTTCAATACATCATTATTGTACTTAGATTGAGCTAAATGTTTGAGATATACTTTTGTTATTAACAAAGTCATTTACCCCTGCTTGCAGGAATGATGCCTAACCCCCTGTATGGTGAAGGGATTAATGTGGGCAGGAGATTCTGCTGGTGGGGTGTGGGTGTGGACAAGGCTCCAGTGGCTCTGCCTTGGAGGAGATAAGAAGAATTGCACAACCATCGCTGCCAGAGCCTTAAGATAAGAACCAGTCTTTCGGTTAAGGCGACTAAAAAAGAGGACCACAATTCCCTACAAGACTTTGTGTAGATCTCTTACAAAGTATTGGCTTTGTACCCCTTCCCCTCCCACCTTAGTTCCCCATAAAACCGCCTTGGGTTCTCTAGTCTCTAGGGTTTCCCGTCCCTGGCCCCCTCCGCTGGACCCTTTGCAATAAAGACCTTATGGTGAAATTCCAAACGGACCCTCACTCTCTCCTCCCTGGGCCGGCTAAAAGAGAGGCGAACTCACAAAGGGCAAGAGCTGACAATCACTGAGCTGAGACATCACTAGAGCTGAGAATCACTGCTCTGCCTTCCTGCTGAGGCCTTCTCTACAGCTGAGGGAGTTGCTTTGACCCCGCAGGGTGTCTCTAGCGAGATACCTTTCGGGGTGGCTCAAGCCTCCTGGGTCCCAGCTGCGGACCCCAGCATCCAGCTGGATCAGTGGGGTGATGGATTATCAGGCGGAGGCGCTCTACCTCTGCCTGAGCCTCCTGGAAGAGGGAGTGATGCTCATCTAGTGTTCAGCCCCTGCCCAACCCTCACAGCCTTTGCAATCACCACCCCTGGTTTCCCTCATTTCCATATCAGCTGGCTGCCCACCACCATTTCTGATGGCAGCAGTGGGGCATTTTGACTGCAGCCTCACCTGCACTTCTCCCAGAAGTATCAATTTGGCACTTGGAATCCTCCCTGGCAGAGGATGAGAATATGACCCCACTGTGCAGGACAAGAGGATTGCTTCACTCTCCTCCCCAAAGCAGGGAACATCTCTTGGTTAAGATTTGCTCTTCTGACTGTGTCTGCTTGAGCCCTGGTGAAATTCTGTTTATAGGCCTAACTGATGGCAAAGTAGATCCTAATAAATTAGCCATTCCATTTTTTTTTTTTTTTGGTAATATATTTAGAGGCAATCCAGCAAGTGTATTTGTTAATGGCAATTGCAAATTTGTATTTCTACAATAAAATGCATTATTTGTGATTCTGTGACTGGGAAGGTTCTTATTGAACATGACAACATTTACATGTTGAATTTCTGGTAACCAGAAATTAAGCTGAGCTGCATCCAGGTCCTTTGATCTCTGAGGACCAGCAAGGGCTTTATTTTCTGCCAAATGTCTACACCCTTGAGGGAACAGAAAAATATGCAACACTGCTAGACAAACTGGCTGCAAAAAAACAATAACAATACTGCAAACCTGTCACAAATGTTTTGGTATTCACTGAAATGGCTTCCATAAGTAGATTTATCTCTATTTTGCTTTACCTTTCTTTCTGCTGTGGCTCTGGGATGTATGATATATTATGGGCTGTATCACTGTCTGGCAGGGGCTGAGAGCTCTGTGTGAACATGCTGACCCTGTCACTCACCAGAGGTGGTCACTGATGCACAAACAGCCAGGCAGGAACGGCCCCGGGGAGCTCAGGCAGGGCAGAGCCCCCTTCCCACACCAGCCCTGCGTGTCCTCTCTGCCCCACTGCCTGCAAGGACAGGATTCCCTGCTCTGTGTGACTGCTCTCCTGGCCTGCCTGGACTTGGTGATGAGATTGCCTTTTCCCAGTGCACTCTGGCTCAGTGAAACACCCAGCTGAAAGGCTTTGCTCTGGATCAGGGAAACAGCATGAGGATGAAGGAATGGAGGACACAACTTGTTAAAAGCTGACTGCAGCCCCTTTTCTACTTGCCCTTTTGCTGCTGTGGGTGCGAAGTTCGAGGAGCTGAGGATGAAGGAGAGAAGTTGAGCCTGGAATGAAAGGGTGATGGAGGCAGAAGGTCCTTGTTTTCCATTTGTTTCTCATCATCCTACTGTACTTCCAATAGGCAAGAAATTAAATTCCTCTTCCCTATGTCAGCACTCATTTGTCTGTGAGAGTAATGGGTGAGTGATCTCCCTGCCATTATCTCGATCCCTCAGATTTTTTGTTCTGTATTTCACTCCTCCTTATGTGTGCCAGAGGAGGAACTGCTGGGTGGGGGGCTGGCTGCTCCCTAAAGTCAACCCTCCACAGCAGGTGAAACATGAAATAGTTCCAGCATGAACACAGCAGAACCTGAATTGGTCACTTCTGTCACCAGCTCAGGACCAGAGACAGATCTTATGCATCTCTCCCAGACACAACTCCCCAGTGAAAAGTCTTGAAAGGACAGGAACAAGCACACCTCCCTTCTTCCCCTGCTGCTGCTCATGCACACTTTCTCCTTTAACGTGACAATCCCAACCACTTTCACAGGAAAGCCCTGGAAGATCCACCTTATTCCAGTGCAGCATCAACCCTCACAGCCTCACATGCCACAAAACCAGCACCTTGCATGTCTTACCACATTAAAGACCACAGCCCCAGCAAACCACACTGGAGAACCTCATTCCATCCCCATGAAACCCATAAGAATGTGACACCCAGCACAGCGTCCCTGTTCTGTGCACCAGCCCCACTCAGGTGCCCCTGGAGGGGACAGGGTGTCCATCAGCACAGCCCCACTGCACAGCCCATGGGGACAGATGCAGGATGTGCCCAGCCTGGAGAAGCTGACACATGAGAGATGTCAGAAGTCAATGGGAATGGCTGCCCAATGCTGGCACAGTATGGAAAACTGTTCTGGGTCACTTTCCAAGCCTTTATGATTGAGATGTGACACAGTAAAATATTGATGAGTGAAAGAAATTAGCCCCAGGTTATGCACTCCCGAGGTGTACTGTTACACTGTTTTGCTGTAAAATTAAAGTTGCACTGTTACTTGCTTGTTTTAAACCGTTCATGTTGAATCTGTACCCTAAATTTCTGCTCGTTATGTCCAAGTTCTGTACCCTTTCTCCCTAAATCCTGGGCTTTCCCCTCTCCATTGAAAGCCCGCACGCCGCTGCCTAGTCGTGCCTCCCTGCTGCTTCCTGCTGCTCCCTGCCTCGGCCGTCGAGCTGTGGGCTCCGCCCAATATGGAGATCAAGGAACTCCCATGGTGCCTGGCTGCGACCGGGAGTCCAGTTAGAGCTAGAAAAGCCCCTGAGACAGCGAGCCAACACAGAAACTGGACCTAAGAAGGAAAAAACTGTGCGAGGCACATGTCTAGCTACCTGCAGGCAGCAGGTATTCTTTTGTTACTTTCTCGCCATGACCTGAAAGGAACTGGAGAGAGGTGACCCCCCTGGACCACACGAGCCAAAGTGATTCTATGGGAACCCCCGTGAGGAGGGAATCCCGACTCTGCAGCAGCAGCAGCAGCAGCAGATTCGACAGCACCTCCTCCTCCGTGGTGTCTACAGGGAGCAGCGGCGGCGTGCGCAGCCCCTCGGGCCCCCTACCCAGAGCTGATTTCTAATAAAGGCCTTTTTAAAGGAGCTGGTCTCCTGGCCCATTTATAACAATTAGCAAAAGGACAGCTCAGACGTGGTTCCACTGCAGAAACAACGGCATTATCATAACAAAACTTAATAACAGATGAATTAAAGCAGCCTGGAGAACTGGACATAACCAGGTGATTCTTTAAGCAAGAAATACTATGCTGCTGTTGTCCTCGTTTGAAAGATAGATGTCTGCCAGGAAAAGCTGGAGCCTCTCTTGGAATGGAGAATGTAAACCCTGTCCCACCGAATTATTATAATTTTGAAATTAGGAGGGCTCTCAGGCAAAGGAATGGGGAGAGGAACAAGGCAAACAAAACAACAACTACAGCATTAAGAACAAAACAGAACCAGGAACCTCGTGACAGGAGCGATGGAAGAGATGCTTTGCTTCCCAAAACCCTGGGGCAGTCTGATCTCAGTGCCCCTGCAGGGCTTTGGGGAGCACCAAGCTGTGGCAGGAATGAGCAGGAATCCCGGGCTGGTGGATGAGATATATGATGTTATAAATGAATAAGGCCAATTATAATAAAATAGAATTTATTGCCAGATTGCCAGTGAAAAAGTCACAGGCGCGAAACTGACAAAGCCAATACCGAAACTGACCAATGCGCACTGGGTGAGACCTCAGCCAAGTGTCCCGCGACACAACACCCCCAGGTCTCACGGAGGTCTGAGCCCCTGCCCACCAGTCTTATACTTTTTGCTCACTGAACAAGTCAAGACATGTTAAGTGGCACAGCGAATAAGTCCGAACATGTCTGGTAGTCTCAGTATCAGGGGGGCTTGGGAATGCCGGAGCTGGCGTCTCTGCCCAGTCCTGAATTTCTATAGTTTCTTTTGTCCCCCGGTAGTGATGCTGATATCATCGGCCGGTCTGAGCGGTCTGAAGAGGTTTTCGTGGGTGGAGATGGTGTCCCTAATCGTCCTTGATGGCTCGGCTAGGGCCTATTCTTCTGAGGTGAGTGCACCTGGTTTCGATGCTGCTACCTCTATTGATATGGTGATTCTTCTGTCTCCTTCCTGGATCCAGGGCAATCCTCTGAGCTGGGGCTGTTTCGCTGACAGGAGCTGTATAATTTTACCATCATCCGCACTCGTGGATATTACATTCATAAAATACATTTTGTGAACTGTTATAAATGCATATTTTGTGTTGGCTTTTCGCATATAACAAGCAGATTGCTTTATGTATAATATGGGAAAGTTATATTGCATTTTTTTTATTAATGGAGTTCTAAAAATTGTGATAGATAAATATTCTAAGATTGTAACAAAGTAGAGATGGGATTGTTGTTTTTTTAATTCCTCAAAGAGATAGAAGACAGGAGGGCCATCTGGAATTCCTGAAGATAAGGAACAACTGAGCCTTGTTTAAGAAGAAAGATTTACTACCTCTATCTGGACTTAGCAAGGCCACATAGAAAAACTGTATAATTAAGGGAAGTCTTGAAACCAAAAATGAATATTTGAATCATGTATTAGCTCATTTAAATATGTAACACAGAAGTCCTTAAAAACAAAGGATCTGAAAAAAGACGGTGTGCTGATGTTGTTGGAATCAGCACCTCGGCCGAAAAGAGCTTTGTTTTTTTTCTCCTTTATTGTCTATTTTTATTCTATTTTATTTTATTTTTATTAAACTTATAAATTAATATAAAAAGGTGAAACGCCGTTTTTCACATGAACATAAGATAACAGACACCAGAATAATGTGAAAAGGGTTTCTTGTGAGGTCACCATTCAGTTCCTGCCTGAGCTGCCAGCCTCTGAAAACCCGCAGCTTCTGAAACATTTTTACTATAGGGAATGCATCATCCCCTCCCCATCACCAATATTACTTAAATTACTATTATATTCCAGGAACATGAATTAATGTACACTACATATGAGAAGCTTCACTGTGGTAGCTGGAACGGCAGGGTTGAGCTGAAATCCCAGGCTGGTGGAAGAGATGTATCAGAAGTGCCGTGCCTGGAACTGCGGGACGTCCCGGCAGGACAGGGGAAAAAAACCAAAAAACCGAGCCCGGAATTGTTGGTCACACGAGCAGATGGTGGCTGATCTCCAGGACAGCTCTAGTGATAAGAGTGAACTCTCCCTGCAGTAAGCAGCAGCTCGACCACGCTCCTTACGACGCTGAGAGCGAGAGAGCGCAGCTGCTCCCAGCCCCCTCCTTTACCTGCCCGCAAAACTCGTGGTCATCTTCCCCTTCCGAGAGAAACTCCCAGAGACCAAAAGAGTGTAACCAGGTGCTACACTCCTCTTCTTTGACCACTTCTTTGTCTTCCTTAAGCACCTACAAGTAGCAGCTTATGGGAAAAAAATTCTGTAAGTAAAAAAACCAAACAAATCTAACCCCCGACAACTGTTTACATTGCAAGGGACCCTTAACATCATTTAGTTCCACACCCCCTGCCACGGTGGGATACAGTGGTGGTAAATTTCCCTTTGCAGGAGCAGTTTCTTAGAGGATTTCTCTCCAGTACTCAATGACATCAATATGCTTCTGTTAACAGTGTAAGCCCAATCTACACTCCTGCTAAGGTTGAGTTAGATCAGCAGTAAATACCATTAAGAAACTATCACTTTGATAAGGATTCTCTCAGTTCATCTTCAGACCCTCTGTAACTGAAATAACTGATATTCTCCTCACTTACATATATGCAGAGAGGAAGAAGAAGAAACAGAAGGAAGAGAAGAAACAAAAACAAAACCAAAAACCAACAGAAAACCAACCAACCGTAAAAAAACCCCAAAACAAACAAACAAAAAAACCAAACAACTCCACCCCGAAAGAAACAAAAATCTCAAAACCCCAAAGCTTAACCATCTTTTATTTCAGCAAACTCAGCACACCTGATCATAAGGCACAGAAGCCATGAGAAGAAATGGAAAACCTTAAAGCATCACCCTGCACTCCATAAATAACATCAACTATCAAACGTAACAATATTTTTGCAAGACTGCATCCAAACCAAGCCAAAGGTATTGATGCTTTCTAGGCAATATGATAAATACAGGATGGCAAAAATCTCACTAGAACTTATATGAACAGACCAAAAACTATCTGAAGAATAGATTTCCTGGGAAGGTAGGATAGACAGCATTTTGTGGTTGGGGTGAACTCCAGGTCTTAGATAAAAATATCTCCATGTGTCAATGCTCTAGCAATGGTCTTTGCAAAAACATGATATGATTATTGACATGACATAATGCTGCCAATTATATCCTGATGAAAGAAAAAAGCATTCTGAAGAGAGAAAATGCTGGTAGCCTGTTTTCGATAGCCATAGAGCTCTTTGTGGGGTTTCATTTTCCGGGTTCCACCACAGCTTCAGATGAGATCTCCTGGGTCACAGTGGTTCTGATGTGCTAGACCAAGTGTGCCAGGTCCTGTACTAACCCAAAGTGCATGGGCACTCCATGCCCTACAGAGCTTAACACAACTTGCCTGTTAAAAACCTCACCGCTTTCACGATCTACATTAACTTGGAAGCTTTAGGGCACTGCAGGGTGGGGGAAACTCAGCATGGTGACATGCTAAAAAGCACATACTTTCACAGTAGATGAGACTGGAACCCTGGCACAGGGACTTGTCCTAATTTTTACCCTTTTCCTCCATATGCTTCAAATCAAACCTGTAAGAAATTCCAGCTTTACTTTTGGTGTCTTCCATCACCTGCCCCACTATGTGGCTCTTCAGGTACTCTGAAGGCAATGCCATTGGTAAAACAAATATGGATTTCAATGCCAATGTGTTGGATCCAAATAAACTCCACTTTTCCAGCACCCAGGTTCAACTTTGCAGTTCCCAGACTCTCAGACTGTGACAAGGACAGTGAGTCCCCTGACCGTTCTCTGCTGAGCACAGCCAGGGTTCTGCATGAACATCAGAGGTGAAGGAAGGGACAGAAGAACCCAGGTCCTGAAGCCTGACACTGATCAAACAGGGATCATTCTCCACTGCAGAAAAAAACATCTCTGCTGTTTGTGTCACCCAACACAGCCCCCCTGAACCAACATTCAAATAGTCAAGAGTGACACTGGCCCCGGGTAAGGGAATACCCAGCACATTTACATCCCTGCACCTGCCCTGCTCCCCAGAGCAGCAGCACCAAAACCCCCCAGCAGCAGCAGCAGCAGCAGCAGCAGCAGCAGCAGCAGCAGCAGCAGCAGCAGCAGCAGCAGCAGGAGGTCTCTAAAGCTCCTCTTGCCATCCCTGACACTCCACCAACAGCAGCCACTGACCTGCCTCAGGCACTGCTGCCACAGCCCCCTTGGCCAGCACAGCTCTGCTCCCCAGCTGGCAGCATGGAAGCTTGTCACTCTCCACAGCAATCCAATGTCACTTCATATGGGGCCACAACTGTGGCCATCATCACCCTGGAGGTGTTTGCTGGCACGTGGATAAATGCTTTTATCCTTTGTGTGCTTTGCCTTGGCTGGATCAAAAAGAAAACCTTGAACTCCAATGAGAAGATCTTGCTGCTGCTGGGATGTTCCAGGTTTTGGCATTTGTGTTTCTCTTGGGTATACCACTTCCTTTCAGGAATTTATCCATATTACCTTAATGTTCACCCTATATTTTATCTACTTTCATCTTTTCAAAGCTTTTTTACATATTTCGATTTGTGGGTTTCAGCCTGTCTTTCTGTATTTTATTGCATAAAAATTGCCAATTTCAGGAACAGCTTCTTCATCTACCTGAAAGGAAAAATTGACAGGATGGTGCCATGGCTCCTGTTGGGGTCAGCGATTTTAGCCTTGGCTGTGGTCATCGTTACATATGACCTCATTGAAACTGTGCAGAGAAACAACCTCACTTTCACCTGCCTCGGAAAATTTTGGGAATCAGATATCAGAATGGATAAACATTTTTTCTATTATTTCTTTCTCGCTGGCATGGAATATGCAGCTTCATTCACAGCAGTCATCTTTTCTGCTGTTTTCCTTCTCTTTTCTCTCTGGAGACACAAACACAAGATGCAGTCAAACTCCATGAAGGATCTCAGCATGGAAGCCCACATCAGAGCCATGAAATCGATTCTCTCCTTCTTCGTGGTGTACAGCATCAACTGTGTATGTTTGATCTTGTCAACAATTTACACAATGAAGAATGAAAATACCATGTCACTTGTTATATTCATATATCTGTATGCTTTTCCAGGTGTTCATTCCCTTATTCTGATTTTCAGCAGTCCCAAGCTGGAAAAGGCCCTGCTACAGATTCTCTCCTGTGTGAAGTGTGAGTTTTCCAAGAAGTAGGAACTGTGATAAAAGCTGGAGCCCATGCAAAATGTTGATCTTTCACTGTAGAAAACAAGTAATTTAATTTCTAATGCAGTCAGTGTAGATGATACTGATGTTCACTCTTCAGCATCTAAGTTAAGAAAATGTCATTCACTGTTATTGAGCTAAATTATTATGACTTAAATACAGCATTTTTGTATTTATATTGAGCTAAATCTTTGAGATATACTTTTGTTATTAACAAATTCATTGATCCCTGCTTGCAGGAATGATGCCCAACCCCCTGTATGGTGAAGGGATTAATGTGGGCAGAAGAGTCATCTGGTGGGGTGATGGATTATCAGGCACAGGCCCTCTACCTCTGCCTGAGCCTCCTGGAAGAGGGAGTGATGCTCATCTAGTGTTCAGCCCCTGCCCAACACTCACAGCCTTTGCAATCACCACCCCTGGTTTCCCTCATTTCCATATCACCTGCCTGCCCACCACCATTTCTGATGGCAGCAGTGGGGCATTTTGACTGCAGCCTCACCTGCACTTCTCCCAGAAGTATTGATTTGGCACTCGGAATCCTCCCTGGCAGAGGATGAGAATATGACCCCACTGTGCAGGACAAGAGGATTGCTTCACTCTCCTCCCCAAAGCAAGGAACATCTCTTGGTTAAGATTTGCTCTTCAGACTGTGTCCGCTTGTACCCTGGTGAAATTCTCTTTGTAGGCCTAACTGATGGCAAAGTAGAGCCTAATGAATTAGCCATTGGTGGGTTGTTAGTTTTTTTTTTCTTTGGTTGGTTGATTGGTTTGTTTGTAATATATTTAGAGGTAATCCAGCGAGTATATTTGTTAATGGCAATTGCAAATTTGTGTTTCTACAATAAAATGAATTATTTGTGATTCTGTAACTGGATAGGTTCTTATTGAACATGACAAGATTTAGATGTTGAATTTCTGGTAACCAGAAATTAAGCTGAGCTGCATCCAGGTCCTTTGATCTCTGAGGACCAGCAAGGGCTTTATTTTCTGCCAAATGTCTACACCCTTGAGGGAACAGAAAAATATGCAACACTGCTAGACAAACTGGCTGCAAAAAAAGCAATAACAATACTGCAAACCTGTAACAAATGTTTTGGTATTCACTGAAATGGCTTCCATAAAGAGATTAACCTCTATTTTGCTTTACCTTTCTTTCTGCTGTGGCTCTGGGCTGTGTGATACATTCTGGGCTGTATCACTGTCTGGCAGGGGCTGAGAGCTCTGTGTGAACATGCTGACCCTGTCACTCACCAGAGGTGGTCACTGATGCACAAACAGCCAGGCAGGAACGGCCCCGGGGAGCTCAGGCAGGGCAGAGCCCCCTTCCCACACCAGCCCTGCGTGTCCTCTCTGCCCCACTGCCTGCAAGGACAGGATTCCCTGCTCTGTGTGACCGCTCTCCTGGCCTGCCTGGACTTGGTGATGAGATTGCCTTTTCCCAGTGCACTCTGGCTCAGTGAAACACCCAGCTGAAAGGCTTTGCTCTGGATCAGGGAAACAGCATGAGGATGAAGGAATGGAGGACACAACTTGTTAAAAGCTGACTGCAGCCCCTTTTCTACTTGCCCTTTTGCTGCTGTGGGTGCGAAGTTCGAGGAGCTGAGGATGAAGGAGAGAAGTTGAGCCTGGGATGAAAGGGTGGTGGAGGCAGAAGGTTCTTGTTTTCCATTTGTTTCTCATCATCCTACTGTACTTCCAATAGGCAAGAAATTAAATTTCTTTTCCCTACGTCAACTCTCATTTGTCTGTGAGAGTAACGGGTGAGTGATCTCCCTGCCTTTATCTGGATCCCTCAGGTTTTTTGTTCTGTATTTCACTCCTCCTTATGTGGGCCAGAGAAGGAACTGCTGGGTGGGGGGCTGGCTTCTCCCTAAAGTCAACCCTCCACAGCAGGTGAAACATGAAATAGTTCCAGCATGAACACAGCAGAACCTGAATTGGTCACTTCTGTCACCAGCTCAGGTCCAGAGACAGATCTTATGCATCTCTCCCAGACACAACTCCCCAGTGAAAAGTCTTGAAAGGACAGGAACAAGCACACCTCCCTTCTTCCCCTGCTGCTGCTCATGCACACTTTCTCCTTTAACGTGACAATCCCAACCACTTTCACAGGAAAGCCCTGGAAGATCCACCTTATTCCAGTGCAGCATCAACCCTCACAGCCTCACATGCCACAAAACCAGCACCTTGCATGTCTTACCACATTAAAGACCACAGCCCCAGCAAACCACACTGGAGAACCTCATTCCATCCCCATGAAACCCATAAGAATGTGACACCCAGCACAGCGTCCCTGTTCTGTGCACCAGCCCCACTCAGGTGCCCCTGGAGGGGACAGGGTGTCCCATCAGCACAGCCCCACTGCACAGCCCATGGGGACAGATGCAGGATGTGCCCAGCCTGGAGAAGCTGACACATGGGAGATATCAGAAGTCAATGAGAATGGCTGCCCAGTGCTGGCACAATAGGGAAACTACTCAGGGTCACTTTCCAAGCCTTTATGATTGCCAGAAATAAATGTAATTAGGAGGATGTGATATGAATATTTACGTAACATACTAGTGGCACCTACAAACAACAGAAAACATGGCTATCATCATTCAGAAGAGAGAAAATGCAGGTGGTTCATTGCTTGCAGCCATAGAGCTCTTTCTTAGGGTTTCTTTTCTCCTGGTTCCACCACAGCATCAGATGAGGTATCCTGGGTCACTGTGAAGCTGATTTGCAAATTCCAGTGTGCCAGGTCCTGCACTAACCCAAAGTGCATGGGCACTCCATGCCCTACAGCGCTTAACACAACTTGCCTGTTAAAAACCTCACAGCTTTCATGATCTACATGAACTTGGAAGCTTTAGGGCACTGCAGGGTGGGGGAAACTCAGCATGGTGACATGCTGAAAAGCACATACTTTCACAGTAGATGAGATTGGAACCCTGGCACAGGGACTTGTTCTAATTTTTACCCTTTTCCTCCATATGCTTCAAATTAAACCTGTAAAAAATTCCAGCTTTACTTTTGGTGTCTCCCATCACCTGCCCCACTATGTGGCTCTTCAGGTACTCTGAAGGCAATGCCATTGGTAAAACAAACATGGATTTCAATGCCAATGTGATGGATTCAAATAAACTCCATTTTTCCAGCACCAGGTTCAACTTTGCAGCTCCCAGACTCTCAGACTGTGACAAGGACAGTGAGTCCCCTGACCGTTCTCTGCTGAGCACAGCCAGGGCTCTGCAAGAACATCAGAGGTAAAGGAAGGGACAGAAGAACCCAGGTCCTGAAGCCTGACACTGATCAAACAGGGATCAGTCTCCATTGCAGAAAAAAACATCCCCGCTGTTTGTGTCACCCAACACAGCGCCCCTGAACCAACATTCAAATAGTCAAGAGAGACACTGGCCCCGGGTAAGGGGATACCCAGCACATTTACATCCCTGCACCTGCCCTGCTCCCCAGAGCAGCGGCACCAAAACCCCCCAGCAGCAGCAGCAGCAGCAGCAGCAGCAGCAGCAGCAGGAGGTCTCTAAAGCTTCTCTTGCCATCCCTGACACTCCACCAACAGCAGCCACTGACCTGCCTCAGGCACTGCTGCCACAGCCCCCTTGGCCAGCACAGCTCTGCTCCCCAGCTGGCAGCATGGAAGCTTGTCACTCTCCACAGCAATCCAATGTCACTTCATATGGGGCCATGGCTTTGACCATCATCACCCTGGAGGTGTTTGCTGGCATGTGGATAAATGCTTTCATCCTTTGTGTGCTTTGCCTTGGCTGGATCAAAAAGAAAACCTTGAACTCCAATGAGAAGATCTTGCTGCTGCTGGGATGCTCCAGGTTTTGGCATTTGTGTTTCTCTTGGGTATACCACTTCCTTTCAGGAATTTATCCATATTACCTTAACGTTCACCCCATATTTTATCTACTTTCATCTTTTCAAACATTTTTTACTTATTCTGACTTGTGGGTTTCAGCCTGTCTTTCTGTATTTTATTGCATAAAAATTGCCAATTTCAGGAACAGCTTCTTCATCTACCTGAAAGGAAAAATTGACAGGATGGTGCCCTGGCTCCTGTTGGGGTCAGGGATTTTAGCCTTGGCTATGGGCATCATTACATATGACCTCATTGAAACTGTGCAGAGAAACAACCTCACTTTCACCTGCCTCGGAAATTTTTGGGAATCAAATATCAGAATGGATAAACATTTTTTCTATTATTTCTTTCTCACTGGCATGGAATATGCAGCTTCATTCACAGCAGTCATCTTTTCTGCTGTTTTCCTTCTCTTTTCTCTCTGGAGACACAAACACAAGATGCAGTCAAACTCCATGAAGGATCTCAGCATGGAAGCCCACATCAGAGCCATGAAATCGATTCTCTCCTTCTTAGTGATGTACAGCATCAACTTTGTATGTTTGATCTTGACAATCATTTATACCATGAAGAATGAAAATACCATGTCACTTGTTATATTCATATATCTGTATGCTTTTCCAGGTGTTCATTCCCTTATTCTGATTTTCAGCAGTCCCAAGCTGGAAAAGGCCCTGCTACAGATTCTCTCCTGTGTGAAGTGTGAGTTTTCCAAGAAGTAGGAACTGTGATAAAAGCTGGAGCCCATGCAAAATGTTGATCTTTCACTGTAGAAAACAAGTAATTTAATTTCTAATGCAGTCAGTGTAGATGATACTGATGTTCACTCTTCAGCATCTAAGTTAAGAAAATGTCATTCATTGTTATTGAGCTAAATTATTTTGAGTTAAATACATCATTATTGTACTTGGATTCAGCTAAATCTTTGAGATATAGTCTTGTTATTAACAAAGTGTCTTGGTTTGGAAAGACAGGTATCTGACAGGGAAAGCTGGAGTTTCCCTTGGAATGGGGAATGTAGACCTCTCACCCCCACCAAATTATAATTTTACAATTAAGGGCTTTCAGGCAAAGATTTGGCAATAGGAATAACAGTTCTTTACTAGGAATACTAACAATACAAATGTAGCAGAAAGACAGAACCACCCAATCACACCAGAAAACAAACAACAATTTTGGAAAATCCTGACAGAGTCAGAGCTACAACCTGACACCCTGTTGTCTAGGGTGTTGAAAGCAGTCGAAAAGTGAGTCCTCCTGGAGTGGCAGAGGTGCTTCTGGTGGAGTAGAGATGATCCTGTAGAACAAGGGTCCAGGTAGTGATGAGATGGGGTCCAGTCACGGTGAGAAGGGGTCCAGTCTTCCTCCAGGAATCAGGTGAGGCTGGACGCCTTCTCGTTCCTGTGGCTCAGTTTTATCCAGGTAGGAATGGTTGGCTCCCCCCACTGGGTGGAGCATCTCACAATAGGATGGTGGAATGTGCAATGTACTGCTTTGGGGAGGGTACAGTTTGGGGATGTGTTAGTTTGGGGGAGGTGTTAATGGCCCATTAGCAGACTACTCTCCCCCTGGAGGGAAGACCAGTGGTGAAACAGATAAGAAACAATGCCCTACAGTTGGCCCATTGACAAAAGGCACCCGCCCTACTGCTCCCAGAGTAAAGAAGAACAGTGCTTTCAGGAGATGAAAACAGAATACACATTTTTGTTTTCTATAACCCAGGACACAAAGTCATTTACCCCTGCTTGCAGGAATGATGCCCAACCCCCTGTATGGTGAAGGGATTAATGTGGGCAGAAGAGTCATCTGGTGGGGTGATGGATTATCAGGCACAGGCCCTCTACCTCTGCCTGAGCCTCCTGGAAGAGGGAGTGATGCTTATTGAGTGTTCAGCCCCTGCCCAACCCTCACAGCCTTTGCAATCACCACCCCTGGTTTCCCTCATTTCCATATCAGCTGCCTGCCCACCACCATTTCTGATGGCAGCAGTGGGGCATTTTGACTGCAGCCTCACCTGCACTTCTCCCAGAAGTATTGATTTGGCACTCGGAATCCTCCCTGGCAGAGGATGAGAATATGACCCCCACTGTGCAGGACAAGAGGATTGCTTCACTCTCCTCCCCAAAGCAGGGAACATCTCTTGGTTAAGACTTGCTCTTATGACTGTGTCCGATTTTGCCCTGGTGAAACTGTGTTTGTTGGCCTACCTGATGGCAAAGTAGAGCCTAATGAATTAGCCATTAGTGGGTTGTTAGTTTTTTTTGGTTGGTTGATTAGTTTTTTTGTAATATATTTAGAGGTAATCGAGCGAGTGTATTTGTCAATGGCAATTGCAAATTTGTATTTCTACAATAAAATGCATAATTTGTGATTCTGTGCCTGGGAAGGTTCTTATTGAACATGACAAGATTTAGATGTTGAATTTCTGGTAACCAGAAATTAAGCTGAGCTGCACCCAGGTCCTTTGACCTCTGAGGAATGGCAAGCGGTCTATTTTTTGACAAATATCTATTTGCTTGATTGAAGAGAGCTGTTTCTTGGGGTTCCATTTTTCCTGGTTCCACCACAGCATCAGATGAGATCTCCTGGGTCACTGTGGAGCTGAAGTGCAAATTCCAGTGTGCCAGGTCCTGCACTAACCCAAAGTGCATGGGCACTCCATGCCCTACAGCGCTTAACACAACTTGCCTGTTAAAAACCTCACAGCTTTCATGATCTACATTAACTTGGAAGCTTTAGGACATTGCAGGGTGGGGGAATCTCAGCATGGTGACATGCTAAAAAGCCTTCACTTTCCCAAGCAGATTAGATTGGAACCCTGGCACAGGGACTTGTTCTAATTTTTACCCTTTTCCTCCATATGCTTCAAATCAAACCTGTAAAAAATTCCAGCTTTACTTTTGGTGTCCCCCATCACCTGCCCCACTATGTGGCTCTTCAGGTACTCTGAAGGCAATGCCATTGGTAAAACAAACATGAATTTCAATGCCAATGTGATGGATTCAAATAAACTCCACTTTTCCAGCTTCCAGGTTCAACTTTGCAGCTCCCAGACTCTCAGACTGTGACAAGGACAGTGAGTCCCCTGACCGTTCTCTGCTGAGCACAGCCAGGGCTCTGCATGAACATCAGAGGTAAAGGAAGGGACAGAAGAACCCAGGTCCTGAAGCCTGACACTGATCAAACAGGGATCAGTCTCCACTGCAGAGAAAAACATCTCTGCTGTTTGTGTCACCCAACACAGCCCCCCTGAACGAACATTCAAATAGTCAAGAGTGACACTGGCCCCGGGTAAGGGGATACCCAGCACATTTACATCCCTGCACCTGCCCTGCTCCCCAGAGCAGCGGCACCAAAACCCCCCAGCAGCAGCAGCAGCAGCAGCAGCAGCAGCAGCAGCAGCAGCAGGAGGTCTCTAAAGCTCCTCTTGCCATCCCTGACACTCCACCAACAGCAGCCACTGACCTGCCTCAGGCACTGCTGCCACAGCCCCCTTGGCCAGCACAGCTCTGCTCCCCAGCTGGCAGCATGGAAGCTTGTCACTCTCCACAGCAATCCAATGTCACTTCATATGGGGCCACAACTGTGGCCATCACCACCCTGGAGGTGTTTTCTGGCATGTGGATAAATGCTTTTATCCTTTGTGTGCTTTGCCTTGGCTGGATCAAAAAGAAAACCTTGAACTCCAATGAGAAGATCTTGCTGCTGCTGGGATGCTCAAGGTTTTGGTATTTGTTCTTTTCATGGATACATGTCTTCTTCTCAGAAATTTACCCCTATTGTCTCCTGGTTCATCCCAGGTTTCAACTACTTCAGGGTGCTTATACCATTTTTAGTTTTTCCAACTTATGGGTTTCTGCCTCTCTTTGTGGTTTTTATTGCATAAAAATTGCCAATTTCAGTAGCAGGTTCTTCATCTATCTGAAAGTGAAAATCGACAAGATTGTGCCATGGTTTTTGTTGGGGTCAGTGATTTTCTCCGTGTTTATTGGAATTCTTGTCTACAACTTTATTGATAAAGCTGTCTGTAAAAGTCTCAATTACACCTGCCTTGGAACTTTCTGGAAAGCAACTATCAGAATAGAGGAACATTTTTACCCTATGTACTTTCTTCTTGGCTTTTTACATACCACTTCATTCACTGCAGTCATCTTTTCTGCCCTTCTCCTTCTCTTTTCTCTCTGGAGACACAAACGCAATATGCAGAAAAACTCCATGATCAGCTTCAGCATGGAAGCCCACATCAAAGCCATGAAGTCTATTCTCTCCTTCTTCATAATGTACAGTGTCAACTTCATTTCTTTGATCTTGACTCTAGTGTATTCAACAAAGTACTTTAATCATGTGAAATTTCTTATTTACTTAATTCAACATGCTTATCCAGGTCTTCATTCTCTTTTTCTGATTTTCAGCAATCCCAAGCTGGAAAAGACACTGCTTAAGATTCTTTCCTGTGTGAAGTGCAAGGTTTGCATGAGGCAGAAACTGTAACAAAAGCTGGAGCTCATGCAAAATATCTTCAGAGAAAAGAAGTTGAAATAATTTTCATTGCCACTCTCCTGACAGTATAGATTGTAGAAATGTTCAGCTATATATATTTCTACTAATATTATAATGAGGTAAATCAATAATTATTTGTATGTAATTAAAACAGCTCTTGGAGTTCAATAATTTTGAATAGCAGAGTCTTTTGGAACTTGTACAGGGGCTGGATGCAAAAGGACAATAATCATACTGCAAACCTGCCAGAAACATTTTGATTTTCACTGAGTGAATTGACTGAATGAAACAACAGGTTTATCTCAATGTTGGTTTATCTGTGCTGTGTGATACATTCTGGGCTGTATCACAGTCTGGCAGGGGCTGAGAGCTCTGTGTGAACATGCTGACCCCTGTCACTCACCAGAGGTGGTCACTGATGCACAAACAGCCAGGCAGGAACGGCCCCGGGGAGCTCAGGCAGGGCAGAGCCCCCTTCCCACACCAGCCCTGCGTGTCCTCTCTGCCCCACTGCCTGCAAGGACAGGATTCCCTGCTCTGTGTGACTGCTCTCCTGGCCTGCCTGGACTTGGTGATGAGATTGCCTTTTCCCAGTGCACTCTGGCCCAGTGAAACACCCAGGAACGTGGGGTTTGTGCAAGGTGCAGCATGGAATGAAGCCACAGCTCCATCTTGCAGTGACCCACAGGCAGATGTACAGGGTGTCTGGGCCAGGTGCTGCAGCTGAGGGCCTGTGGGGTCTCAGTGGGGCAAGGTCAAAGTTGTCCCATGCTGGGAAAAGACACTTCCAGGCAATTCAATGGAACCAACCCAGGATGCTGCTCATCTCATCACCAACCACTATGGCTCTGATGGGAAAAGAGAAGTCCTGAAGGAGTGCACGCCACAGGAGGGAGCAGTGCTGGAGCAGGGGAAGAGTGCAGAAGACAACTTTATATGAACCAACTACAACCCCCATTCTCTGTCCTCCTGTGCTGCTGAGGAGAGGAGGTGGTGGAGAATCTCAGAATGAGTTAAATTGAGCCTGAGATTATTGGGGCTGAAGATAAAATATTCTAGTTTTGTGCATGTTCTGCATCATCCTGCTCTGTTTTCAATAGGCAATAAATTAAACTGATTTTCCCTGTGTCAAATCTGTTTTGTCTGTCTGAATAATTGGGGAGTGATTTCCCCATCTTTATCTTGACTCATGAGCAGGTCCATCTCATTTGCCACCCCTGCCCTGTTGCAGAAGGTGACAGCGAGGGAGTGACTGAGTGGGGCTCTGAGAGCTGCCCAAGGTCAACTCACCATGACAGGGCCTGCCAATGTGACACAGTTCCAGTGAGGAGGAAGACATTCAGTGCAGACAGCTCAGCGAGCAGCTGCAGTGTGAGCTGCAGCTTGTGGGGAAGTGCTGGGAGTCCCAAGCAAGGTCCCAACCCTTGTTCAGCAAAGGACACAGGGACCTGTGGCACCAGTCAGATGCCTGGACACCTAGGAAACGTCAATCATCATGTGCATGAACTGGAAGGGCACAAAATCCCAGGGATCCAATTGTTTGGGTCACCTCCTCAGAGGCACCCAGCTTGAGCTGTTTCTGTGTTACTGTGCCATGATTAAACTGCTTGAAAGATCCAGAGGCCTGAGACTCTACTATGGGAAACCCAGTGCCAAGCTGGTGAGGAAACCTGCTCTGGCTCTGAGTGTGGCACGTGTAGGGAGTGGAGCAGGGCAGCTGCCCACTGTGAAGGGGCTTTGGTCCCAGCAGTGACAGTCTCTGGTGGTGGGGTGGGACTGTCAGAGGGCCTCCTGGGTGGTGAGGCAGGAAAGTTTCCTTCACAGCAGCATGAACAGAGCAGAACCTGAACTGGTCATTTCTTTTACCAGCTCAGGCTCAGAGGGTCATTTTACCTCATGCCCACTGCCAGGTGTGCATTTCCATCTCACCTTCAAAAAGCTGCCTTCCTGCTTCTGAATTGGGAGGTACAACCATTTAGGCCAGAGCAATCACTCTACCTCTGCAAGATCTCTTTTTCCAAAGACCACACATTCCAGCAGGCTGCCTCACCCAACTGCCCAACTCTCCTTAAACAGCAACTGCACAGAAATAAGCAGACAAATAATTAATGCCACTTTATAACACGCCAATCCACCTTCTGTAGCTAAGAAGGATTTGGAGTTGAATTAATATTTCCAGAATAAGTTCATCACAGCAGTACTGAGAAAATGTCATTTTGTTTTCCAACATAAACAAAATGTTTTGTATCCTGAAACAATGGTGACATTCTGGGCACTGAAGTTCAGTTATGGATGGAATGGATTTGCTCAGAAGAAACCAGGAACCCGTTAGCTAACCAAGGCTAATCATCTGGGATTTCCTGTAATGAAGAAGGAAGACAAGGATTCTGCAGAGAGAAGACGTTCAGCCTAAACCAAGCTCAGATGGAAGCAATGCGGTCTGTGTGTGATGTCTCTCAGATCCCAATACAGCTGCATGTCTGTCCCTCCATATGCATAAAATCAGCAGTCTGATGCATTTTGAGATACACAAGGGCATCCAAAACACCCACTTAAGCTGGCAGATACAAGGTCCTGGAGAGTTCTTCCCCTTTTGAAGGGTGCCAGAGGGGATGGA